>OZ020556.1:4721200-9521200 GCA_963971465.1 Lepidochitona cinerea
TAGTTGATCGTTAGACGAACGTTTATTACTCATGAAGATAACAGTTCGTGTGTTCAGTTCCCCTGAAATTGCTCGAAACTTGTGGAATTTCAATTAACTGAAAGTATAGTAAAACTTACCATAAAGGATAACCTCGCATAGTGTCAGAGGTTCACCGTTTGATGTGGAAATACGGACAGTATCTCCAGGTAATGGATTCTGGCAGTGGTTCTTTATAACCTTGCCCAGTGAACCCGAAGTTGTCGAATCTTTATAACATTCGCTAAAAGAATTACCAGAGGCTCCCACCTCTAACTTGAATCCTCGGAGACGATCTCCAACTGTAAAAAATAATATATTGACTGTCAGACGATCCCCAACAGAAACAAAGTATATACACTGTCTGACCACGATCCCCAGATGAGAAAAGGATACATGCAGGGTACAGAAGTTGATTATACCTGGAAGTTGTTACATTGGAAGTATACAGACCCACTCGCTTCGAAAATACAGAAACACTGATTACTTTAAACATACTAAAGTAGAGTAAGCAATCCGAAGAAAGACATGTAAGACATATATGTCTTTCTTCGGATTGCTCACTCTACTTTATTATGTCAAGCTAGTCAGTGGGAATTCTAATATTTAAACAAACTGCTTTCCATATTTTCCAAGTTAGAGGAAGTTAGAAACTTTCCATTTTTTTGTTACTTTTGTTTTAACTTTCAATTTTTGCCCATATTCGTCATTTCCAAATTGCACTTTTAATGCGAAAATGACAATTTCATTTGTTGGGCTAGGTTTCTTATAATGCCCCGTTACAATCGTGAAATTTGAGCTAATATCAAAGATGGGCGACTGAGTTACAGATATTTCACTAGGGATCATGGGATTGGGGAATGTCCCAAGTTATGTTTCAAAAGAGAAATATAATATTTAGTATATAGTTAGTGTAAAGCTAGAAAGTCATGTGGGTGGTAAGAGGCAACAATATGGAAGCTCAAAAGGAAAAACAATCCTGGAATCTGTGACTTGGAAGTTTGTTCCAATAAGAAGGTGTGTGTCGTGAGGTTTTGATGTAATGATTTTCAGCATTACATGCATTAAGGTCCGTTCACACGGTGCAATTTATCGTACAGACTTGTAGCATGCAATTAAAATGGATGCTTTTAATTGGTTGATATGATTTGTCAACCAATCAAATACATCCATTTTTATCACATGCTACGAGTCGGTACGACAAATCGCACCGTGTGAACGGACCTTTAGGGAAAGCGTCAAGGATGATAGAAGGTAACAGTCACATAACGTGGAAATATTGGAGGTGTATAGTTTGAGACTGGGCGTTTGCATGTATATCAAATGTAAATCAAACGTTTTTCATCCAGTTTTCCCACGTGTGAAAACCACGAGCGTGAGTTAAATACTGGTTTAGAGGAGACTTTGCAAGTCATCGAAAAACTAAATGGTTGACGTTGGAATGAGGAAAATTCATATAGACTGTTTTCTGTACGAACCGAAATATTGTCCGAAAAGTGCACACAATTTAAATAATCGGACAGAACGTTCATTCAATCTAGACTTAAGTTAGTTCAAAATACAATATTAAAGTATATGATGAAGACTAGAAGCACTAAAACCTAAATTGTAATTCTAGAGAAACATAGACGTTAATTACAATAATTTGTTTTCACCCAAAATATCAACATTTTAAATACTCATGCCAATATGATTAAACCAGAGAACTAAGGGTAGCCATGGCGAGTTACGCCACACTTAGCCTCTATATGAAACATACCGACGATTTGGTTCGAGAGACAAAAACAACAAACAAACAAAAACTATCTATAATTCGTTTTAGTGTTTTAGTGTTCATAAATATAATTTGATGAATGTAAATAAATACATACAGATTTTTAACAATTTTGCAGAGTATTAAATCATAGTCGCATTATTTTGTTCTTACAATTGCCAGTGAGTGGCCTTGGGTCGTTTCTATTGTAGATCACAAATCTGAAGATACCATATGTTTGACCCAAGTTAACCATCCAGAATGGATTGCTGAAAATGGAAAGAATATTCTGGTTTAGATCGCTATCAAACGTATGGACTGAACTACAAGTAGCTGGGTTTTCATGACATTCATTTTAAATCTACGATCTCCTGCTATTTATATTTCGTGCAAATAGAAAATAATAAGGGCGTCATTATAAAAGCTGGGATAAAGTCACTAGAAAAAATGACACGACTCACTTTACCACTGTTTCTGTATGAGTGCAGGCCTTGTTCTTGAAATCAATTGTTGTATCAAGTTTCCCGTCCACGGCATAATGAGAATTTAAACATGTATCGGGATCGTTTCTGTCTGTACAGTAGGATCCTGGCTGTTGTTCAGTGCGCTTCCCAAGAGCAACATTTTCTGTGAAGATAACCCAAAATAACAAAAATCACTAACATGTCCTCAATTCTAATGAAAATTAAATTCTAAAAGTCAATGAATGCTACAATAAAGGTGTTATTACAATCCCCCAGCTTCGATTTGGCGATTCATTGATTGATATTTTACGCCACACACATATTATTTCACTTATATGGTGGCCAGGTTAGTGGGAGAGAAAAAAACGGACTCTTTGTCCGGAAGAAAAATTTGAATGGTTATAATAATAAGAGGAATTACTTATGGATAACAACTTCAGGGTTTATTTGCTGATGACGTTTCGATGTAGTACTTAAATGGTATTCAAAGTCATTATAGATTAACTGCATCGAAACGTCGTCACCTCGTCAGGCATAAAGGTGCTATCGATAATTCTTCACATTCTTGTAACTACACGGAACATATTTCATAATATAACCAAAAAGTATCTGAAACTGGAGTGGATTTAATACTATTTGAACACAGAATTTAATTTATCAGACGATAGAACATTTTAAATATTCTTAGCGATTTTCAGACTTGTGACAAACCGCTTATAGTCTATCAAACGAAGATAGCAGTTGCACGCAGCAAATGTTACAAACGGAAAATGTTTTTAAAAATATATCAATTCTTTTAAAATATCAATATTGTAATTATGTGATCACATTGAGCATAGATTAAATAGATGTGTCTTAGAAGTAACACAGGTTGTTTACTTACGTCTTTGGCATTTTGGTCCATCAAAACCCAGGGTACACGTTCCTGTACATCCAGTCATTGAGTCACAGTTTACACCTTGTTGACAGTTACAGGCGTATTTACAGCCTGGACCAAATAAACATTGCGCTGTAATACCTGAAAATATCAATAATACACCCCAAGCTAACCGAAGATTCCAGGCAGAGATAAATAGAACATCAGCTGATCAACATAGACAGAAAAGGAAGATTGTTTTTTCTTTTATGATTCCCACTTTTGCAGACTTTCTACTGATTTTGGTGGATGTCATAAATACAGTACACAAGTAGCGTAACTCCGAAAAACGTAAGACCCATATTTGAATCGATATTTCGGCACTTTTTTTCGCCATCATCAGGAGTGTAGAACATTGGTAAGCAAGACATATATATGCAACAAATTCAAGCGTTTGGACAGGCCAGTTAAGTACAGATAAGATAAGTTGATCAGATGTATAAACAGGTGGTAATAATATAAAGGAAATAAAATGTAATAACAGGTAGAAAACAAAAACAGTGTGATTAATTGGCTAAATGTGATTAAATAAACATAACAATTCAGCATGAAAACGTAAGAACTGAGGTGACGACTTATATAATCAAAAACAAGTCTATAACTGTAGAGAAAACAAATAAACGTTAGTATTGTATGACTGGAGTGATTAATAGAGTCACGGTTTAAATTGAACTAATAAACATTAAAAAAAAGATTAAAATTAAATATATAATAATAAAGAGCAAGTTGGATTGAACAAATTAATACAGTTTCAACTCTAAAGAAGGAAAATGGGGACTTATCTAAACAGATATAACTCAGTAGCCTTAACTCATTCACCTCTAGCAGTCTCTCAGGCTGTCCTGCCTAGAGCTCAGCTGAAGCCTAAGCTCCCTCCTGCCTAGCAGAAGTAGACCTACTCAGTTCACTGTTCATCCTGTCTTACTTGTTGTCACTATTATGGGAAATTTTTTTTATTTCGTTCATAAATAATGGAATACAAAATGATCAAAATAATCTCCAGATCATACGTGTGTTTTCCATGAAATTTTACTTTTCTCCAGGAATTATAAATTGATAATTACAATCAATAAAGTTATAAACAACTGCAAATTGTGTACTACTACGACTAGACACAGTTTTACACAGTATTGATTTGATTAGTCTTTGTTCATTTCTATTATTTCTAATTCATTTGGTGACTTTATAAATTCTCTAATTTTTACTGGGATATTGACAATGTAGGATATCTACATTTTACACATTCTTTTACTAATTAAAATGGATTTTTTGTCATGCATTTTCAAATGTCATTTTGCGCTATGCCGGCTATGTTTTGACAGGTCAACTTTGACATATCAGGTTTTGTATGACAAAAAAATTGTTTTCGTTGTTAGAAAAAAAGAAAAAAAAAGAAGACATTAAAGAACCTCAATCTCATGTGGGTGTAATAAATTCACTGGTCCAGTATTCACAAAGCTCCGAAAATAAGTTAGCAGGCAAAGTTTTTTCTCATTTTATCGTAGTTCTGAACGTTGTTGTTGTTTTCACCGATTAGTTTTCGCTCCCGTTTTCCGTCTCAGTAGAAAACCCCAATAAATCTGGTGGAATATAGCAATCGTTTGACCCGTATCAGAAATGGTAAACTCTGAGTTTTAATCTCTGTTTCGGACAGAAATACTATCAATATCGACTTACGTGACGCCATTTTGTATCCCAAAACAGCGGGTTTTTTTCTCTCCACTTTCAAAACTTCTCAAGGAGATTTTTTTATAGTTTTTATCCCCAAAAAATATACGTAAAGAAAGAAAAAGCACTACTTAATCCGATTTTTACACTTTCGTAATTTTTGGTTTGATATTATGGATCCATATTACGACAGCCAGTAGCTATGTTTTCTGTACTATTCAAATGTAGGCCAAGTCATGACTCGGCAAAGTAAATATTTTTACACGCTTTTTAGTCTTCCACAAGAAAGTTTTACCGTTTTTATTTAAAAAAAATGTATGAAAAGGAAAATGTGCCTGATTTTTATAATTTCTAAATTTTGTCTTCAATATTAATGACCGAAAATATGATCGCTGGTAGACGGTGTTTATCCCACAGCCAGTGTGAATGCAGGAAGTATGTCGGACGGTTACTCGCTGAAGTAAATTTTTTTTCTCCCGTTTTCAAAGTCTTCTAATAAGGTTTTTTATCAGTTTTATTCGGGAAAAACGGCATGAACAGTTAGGAAAAGCAAAACCAAGTTTTCATACTTTTATGATTTTGGCATCAAGAAAATCGACACGGCTGTAAGCTTGTGTATTCTGCGGATTTAGCCGTCACTCGACAAGAGAACATGTGCGGCTCAAGTCGCTCCTCGGCAAGAGAATGCCAAAAAATCGGCGGCTAAAGCCGCGCCTCGGCGTGAATGGGTTAAGGCCATGGTTCAGCATTGGCCTAATCCTGCGTATTGCTAAGGCCTCTTTGAAGAGGTTATCTGACAGTGGGTGCCCTTATCAATTATTACAGTGTTATTGAAAATCTGGCTGTACATGGCAGGTGGTGGAATATCATTTATTCAGGAAGGGACAAAATGTTACAGATAAACTGGAATTGATTACAATTATTTACATGATTAAACAATTCACTGGTTCTTTGGTATGTTCCTTTATTATAGTAATTAAATTGCGTTCGGTTTTACCAACATATTCGTTGTGACAGTCTGGACGTCGTGAACGTCGTTTTGACACTATTTGAGTAAGATTTACTGAAATTGCAGGCAAATGCAGGCAGTCTACTTCGGCTTTTTGATTGTAATGATTGGTTGATTGATGTTCAACGCCGCATTCAAGATTATTTCACTTATATGGCGGCGTTACCAGGTTTAGCGAAGGAGGAAACCGGGCTCATTGCCCGAAGGAAACCCCCGACCTTCGGCGAGTACCTGGCAACTCTTACACATACGGCGACCGAGTGAAAAATCCACTCAGAAAGTTTTCAATTTTAATTTTGTCTGAGTGGGATTCGAACCCGCGCCGCATCGATGTAAGGTCTGTGTGGGAGGGACGATCACTCTAACTCACTGGACCACCAAGGTTCCCTGATTGCAGTGATTCCTAAATCTAAAATACGACCGTCAGTATAAAATATAGTCATTTTGGAGTATAATTTGGTATTTTTTAATAAAACAAACAATTAATTAATTGTGTTTCCTTATAAAACAGCCTACGTAGAGTACTTTATTATGCCTTGATTCAGTTCTGATTATGTGTTGTTAGACGACATATGATATAATTACAGTTTATTGTGTAAATTGTGATCAGGAGAAAAATTATTTTAAGTGGAATGAGCTGCCAAAAGTCGGACCTTTTTCATAAATTCTGATTGACAATAGAAGTTGTGCATTTTAAGTGCTTTGAAAAACGCTGAAATGAAAAATATCGGTTATATCGGTGACCAGTGCGAACCAAAGATGTGTGTTAATTACGGACAAAGTTCAAATAGCCGGAATGCATTATTATATGTTTGGAGTTTCTGTTTCTTATAAAACTGCCTTTTGTACATTTCTATTATTGGTATCAGTGGAAAAGCGTTCTTTTGTACATAGTTTTGAAAACAACGTTAAAAAGGACCAATAATTAGCTTATTTTGCTTCAACCAAATTACCCCTACATTCCGCAGTTCTTGGCGCCTTTATATACCACTACAATATATTTACATGTATACCAATATTAAGATGTAAGAAAAGAACAAAACATAGACCTATCACTGACGGTTTTATTTGTGAAAGGGATTAAGACAAGGTGAAGCTCTCGATACCCTGCTTTTCTTTATTTCTTAGAGGAATATTTGGATGAAAACATTATTGTTTCAGTTTTGAGTCGTCTCTAACGAAGCACTGTAACAATCCTGGTACTTTTCTATGCAGTTGCAAATGAAGTCATATATATACATAACAACTTAAAAGAAAAGAAAAGACACAGAGTGATCGAAGCTGACCATACATATCGGGTAATGCACTTTAGTTACATACGAATGTACCAATAAAAAGTTAAACGGCATCTAAAAGTATAGCTATAAATCGGATAAGTTCTCGCGTCTACAAAATACGCGCCTGACATACAGGGGCTGACAGTCTGGTGCTTTACTGTGACGATCTGTATATCTGATTTTTTTATATGCTCATAATATTCAGTATTTCATTAGTTGGCGTATAAAACCAAATCCAGTCGTATACTATGTAATGTAAAATGGGTCATGAACAGTAGAATTAATTAAAAAATACCTCAGCTGTTGAATATGGCCAATTTGGATTTAGCGCTAATGTATTTCAAATGGAGAATAGCAATCAGTGCAACCCTTTCCATGACGTGGATTCAAAGCCAGCTGAGGCTGAAGGGAGACACGTGGCCGAAACATACACTTTCATTGGCCCGCCAGCAGGTGGCCTGCCGAAATCAACATGGCTGATCTACTGTTATTGTCGTTCGTACTGGTAAAGTTGAATTAAAAAAATTCTCAAAAATCAACAAAAAATCGTACGAATAAACTGCACACTTCTATCAAAAGCTATTAGGCTGCTCTATTTAATGAATGTACATGTTTGGCTGGATTTTCATTCCTTTTGATAGTGAAAAGAATAGAAACTCTGGCCATCTATAAGACAATTTTTAGAATTAACACTCAGCCATTCTTGAGTAAATTCTTTAACAGGCATTTAGAAGTTGAGGTAACAATATTAACTCAAGAGGTTTATGGATTGCAACTTCTGTTTATTTGTAAAGCGACGTTTCGGTCCAGATTCTAGTGGAGTTTTCAAGCATAATGAACAATTAACAAGTAACATGGAATTTATACATAGCCACACAAAATTGTTTTTTTACATTTACTTATATTTCATTGGACAGTGAGTTTCAATATTCAGAATATGGTTTCACAGGCTTTCACAATTTAAAAAGGCTTGACACAGTTGGAGGTTATCAATATATGATGCAGTCATAGGCTGTAGGGATTATCATTATATGATGCAGTCATAGGCTGTAGGGATTAGGAAGCCCTGATCTCTGTTAATCTGTGGTTTGGATCTCCGGATTTCTATAGCTTCAAAGAATTTTCTTGCTGTGGTGTTTACCATCAGTGGTCTAACATTGTCCCAGTTAATTTTGTGCTCAGGATTATCTCTCTGTGTCAAGCTGTGTCAAGCCTTTTTAACCTGTGAAAGCCTGTGAAACCATATTCTTATTGAAACTCACTGTCCAATGAAAAATAAGTAAATGTAAAAAAACAATTTTGTGTGGCTATGTATAAATTCCATGTTACTTGTTGAATGTTCATTATGCTTGAATACGGTACTAGAATCTGGACCGAAACGTCGCTTTACAAATAAACAGAAGTTGCAATCCATAAACCTCTTGAGTTAATATTGTTACCTCAACTTCTAAATGCCTCTTAAAGAATTTACTCAAGAATGGCTGAGTGTTAATTCTAAAATTATAGGTGCACTGGTATTTGTCACATCCACTCAATTGACTCTCTGGGGCCTATGAAAAATACAAAAATACAAGTTACGTTACCCTAAATATACTCACTGTACCTGAAGTAAACGCCAACACACAAAATAAGCCAGACGATGTCCCCCTAGAGAGCATGATGGGTGGACTTCTACCAGTCAAACGTAAATCCGCCGGTAAAACGTATTGAAAACGTAACAAGTATGTGAATTCAGGTCCTGGCGAACATAACTTTGCCCGTCAAACTTTGGGAACTCGGTACAAGTATGGACAACTTTACTGCAGAGCCTCTGACACACCTGCCCTGTGCAATCTCAACAACTTTACTACAGAGCCTCCGACACACCTGCCCTGTGCAATCTCAACAACTTAACTACAGAGCCTCCGACACACCTGTCCTGTGCAATCTCAACAAGCAAATAAATACTCTTAAAACCTAGCCCTTGAAAAATGAGGAAGTAAAATACCTTTGAATGCTATCGAGGTATCGTCCGTTATACATTCGAGATAGTGTTTATTCTACGATAACACTATCCACTGATACGGCTGTAAAGTAGGTCCCAGTAAAACTCTCATATTTAAAAAAAGTTGAAGCTAAGTATAATGCAGAAGATATGTGGGCTTTAAATTCATACATGCAGGGTTCATCTGAAAACAGAATTGGCGATTCAAATTTTAACCAAGATTATCATACTTGCAATTATAAAATTTAATCGGAGTTGAGTTAAAAGCCCACTTGCCGCCGTAGCCTGTTTGGTATTTGTTAAGAAAACCAATTTGCACGACCTTACTACAGCTAAAACCGCTAAAGTTAACCATAGCACACATAAAGCATGTCCAATTAGGTTTAGAATGTATAAATGAGGGTGAAAAACAAACGAAGAATCGAAGCTCGATTACAACAACAACACCGATCAGTGTTGGTTAACTTAAGTGTTGTATTACCCTCATGCAAGCGTTTTTGTCTGTGGTTTGCACTCGGCAGGCTTTTATAGTCCCTCTTACTCGATCGTTAGTATGTACATGTATTTATTAGATAAAGTTCGTAAAATTATGCTGTGTCGTTAGATCGCCCACACGACTCAAACCATTACGGCACTTTTGCACACGATCAGGTTCGAAGTTTGTTGACATTGTGGGTACCTCAAAAATCTGTTTTTCAATTTCAAATAAAAATACTAAATGATGTCAAAACTTTCAATTTCTGGTAAAAATAGAAAGTTCCTAACTTTTTCTGTCTGGGAAATATACAGAAAACCGTCCACTGTTTTTAATGTAAACAGTCTTCTGGATTTTCGCGGCAAGTGTGCTTTTAAATGTAGGATTGTTATATTTTTCTTATAGCTTTCAAAAATATTACCCAAGTTAGCATGTGATAATTCATGCGCTATGTCGTGTAAAGGCACATGAGTTCTATCTTAGTTCAGACCAAATAAACATTAACACATTTCTGAATGTTTTTTACTCGGTCGCCGTATGTAGAAGAGTTAACAGGTACAACGCCGCCATATAAGAGAATTTATCTTGAGTGCGGCGTAAAACATCAATCAATCCATCTTGGCAACCTCTATAGAAGATCTCGTGAGAATACGATTGGCTTCGACCTCGGCATTTCTATCTTTCGCCTCGCGTGTTTGTAACTTTCAACTTCTATATTTACAGTATCAATGGAGAAAAACTTAGTTTGGGCGCGGACCTTTCCATCCGTTCAATGGTTGACAACAATGAACTATATGCGTGGAATGGAGGTCACCTGTTTTTTTTATTTGCATCGAATGCCGCCATTATTAGGATATCGCGCTTCAACTATCAATGGCGGCACATTTTACAGTCAGATCCAAACCAGCCAATGAATGTCCATTCCACGCATATAGATTTCAAAAAGGTTTTTATTATTCCAAAAGCAGGTCCTGCAACAATAATAAAATACAATTGAACGGGGATCCCGTGAACGTGACCTCTGCTAAAATGAACGAGGACTACAATAGTGACCAATTAAAGAAGTTATTAAATGGTAGCAATTATAACTAGGTCAATGCTAAGAAGGTTTGACCTTCAGGAGTCAGTAATAGCTCCAATCGGTACACCGAGCAAACCATCCCGATGATAACCTTTGATTAACACACTTGTTAATCCAAGCACTACCGTAAATAGGAAACCTCCGACCATCTCATATGCAACAGTCATAAGCTACGACTAACACTAACCTATACAAGGTCCATAACTCTATATGACCTGTAAACCACATCTCGTGGGTAGGGAAAAGCATCTACCGGTTAGTGAACATGTACATGTGCTATCAACAACACACTGCACTCGAACACTACTACATACTACTATAGAACTATGATACTATGATACTAAGTCACTTAACCCATCAGCAACCATTCCTATGATAGGGTTAAACCAAGATACACTATGGCGGAAGGCTCTAGCCCAAGCTACTAACTTATTAAAACTGTTCAGAAAAACTATTTTTTCTGCTTGTTTATAGCATTTACTTAATATATCCTTTATGTGAGTTATGCAATAACAGAAAATTGTCAACTACTAATTAATCTAAGTAGGGAATGGTTTTGTAAGAGACGTCTAGTTGATTTCAAAAAGGTTTTTATTATTCCAAAAGCAGGTCCTGCAAACAATAATAAAATACAATTGAACGGAGATCCCGTGAACGTGACCTCTGCTAAAATGAACGACGACAACAATAGTGACGTCATTCAGAGCTAGCATGTTCATTTGAGCTATTCACGGTACCTGCCAATTACTATGACTACAATGTTATATCAAGTTCGAAATCATAATTCACTAGAAAAATACCAAAATAAAGTTAAACTTGCGCCACACCAATTGATATATTAACAGACATGTTGCACATATTTAAACAATTGTTCTTTAGGAGATTCCCCATATACTCGCCTACACAAAAGTGTGGCAAGAGTTGCATTTAGAGAGTTCAGAAAACAACCGATCGGTAAGCGATTTTCAACCACTGAGGAACTGAGTACATTATATTCGGAAAAGACACTATATTCGGAAAGGGCATCAAAGTCACAGGTTGGGGCTGTTCATGATAAGCATTCAAAGAATTCACAGATGGATGAAGACGTTGAACTTGAGGTCTCCCTAATTCGGGATAAGTTAACACACTCGGGGGTCTTCTTGCTCTTGCAGGCAGGCGTCTAAGGGATTCCTGACACGACGAGTCGTCATCGGAAGCTTCGGAGTCTGAGGCATCATTTATAGATTGGGGATCATCTGGGATAGGCACAGGTTCATGGTCATCGTAGGGGTAATTTGAAGCGATGCCAGCATCTGGCAGTCGTTCATGATTTGGGTTGAAGGGCACTGCATTGGGGTTCAATGCAGGTAAGACATACGAACAATCTTCATCTGAAGAGGACTCTCTGTCAACTTTTCGTTCACGTCTAAAGGTTCGACGTTTGGAGACATTGCTATGACTTCTTGGCAAATCCATGGGGAGAGAATCACAAGGCATAAGTAGGTTCCTATGAAGTACTCTAGTTTTTCCTCTTCCACCTTCTGGTTGAACTTCAAAAACGGGATTATCACCCATTTGCTTGGTAACAACGTGGATAATGTCCTCCCAATGTGGTCTCAGCTTGCCTGGGCCACCCCTGGTCAGGATGAAGATTGGTAGAGTTTGTGTTACTGTGGTATCTTTTATTTTACGACTGTGTCTTGGCACTTTCTATTCTTGCCTTTTCATATGCTTGTTGCATTCCTTTCTGCCAATTATCCGCCCAGTCATTGTGAGATTGGTAAGAAGTGGCGGGGTGCAGATTAAAATTGAATCAATGGGGAGTCGAGGGGAGCGACCAGACAGTAAAAAGAATGGAGTAAAGCCCGTTGAGTCATGCTTCGTACAATTGTAAGCAAAAATAACCTTGTTAAGTTGTCCTTTCCAAGTTGACTTGTCGCTTTCAGGGAGTGTCCTCAGCATGGATCCTTTCTACTTGACCATTTCCCTGAGGATGATAAGGGGTGGTCCGAGAGTCCTTTACACCAGATAGGCGTATAAGTTCTCCAAAAAGCTGATTCTGGAATTCTCCACCTTGATCATGGTGCAAACGGGTAGGAAAGCTAAATTTGAGGACAAAATCATTGAAGAGTTTCTTTTCGACAGTTTTCCCAGATTTATTTGTTGTGGCATACCTTGTAAAATGGTCGAAGATGACAAGTATATATTCAAAACCACCTTTACTCTTTTCATGGAGGAAGTCGATGGAGACAAGCTCAAATGGGTACGTGGAAACAATAGCATTAAGAGGTGCGACAGCTTGTCTGTTTGGACGTTTCTGTTTAAGACAAGAACATGTTTGAGATGTATGGCTTTTGACGTCAGATTGCATTAACGGCCAATAGAACCTATCACGGGCTAAATCCAAAACATGCTCTGCTCCCCTGTGGCCCATGTTAACATGCAATTCTTTATACAAAATGTCACGGTATTTCAATGGCAAAACAAACTGAGTTCGAGTGGAAGTTTTTCGTTACAACAACCCATTGACTCCTACAACTAAATTCTTGCGTTGTCGGAAAAGAGACTTTTCCACAGGATTCAGCGTCTTTAACATTGTCTTTAGAGGCTTAGTGCCCTTGAGAATGAAAGGAAGGATTTTCTTAATCACAGCATCGTCTTCTTGTGAAGCTTTTATCTCATCGATGGACAACCCTTCGGTTTCACAAGAGTGGGGAAGGCCAAACTGAAGTAAGTCTAAATGGACAGGACAGGTAATCATAAAATTGTCATCACTTTTTACTTCAGCTGATGCGATGAACATTCTTCAACAAATTCGGGGGCCTCCGTGGCTCAGTAGGTAGAGCGTTGGACGCTCAATCGGAAAAGCCTGCCACCAATGGGTCGCGGGTTCGATTCCCACTCAGTCCAAAAAATTGGAAAATTTTCTGACTGGGTTTTCACTCGAACGAATGTGGGATGGTTGCCAGTTACCAACGGAAGGTCTTGGGTTTCCTCCGGGCATAGAGCCCGGTTTCCTCCCACAAAAAAACTGGCAACGCCGCCATTTAAGTGAAATAATCTTGAGCGCGGCGTAAAACACCAATCAATCAATCAACAAATTCGGTGACATTAAGAGGTAAGCGTGATAATGTGTCAGCGACCTGGTTTTTACGGCCAGATCGGTATTTGATGGAGAAACGGTAGTCTGAGAGTTCTGCAACCCATCGGTGACCAGTAGCATTTAGACGGGCAGACGTCAAAATATATGTCAAAGGATTATTGTCTGTGTAGACAGTGAAGGAATGGGCATAATAGAGATAATCTCTAAATTTATCAGTTATTGCCCACTTCAACGTCAGAAACTCTAATTTCCCTGAATGAAGATGGTAAGGGACTAAGCGTTCTGGAACCAAAACCAATAACTCTTAATTTGTCATCTTGGTATTGGAACAACACTGCGCCTAATCCTTCATTTGAAGCGTCCGTACAAAGCAAGTAAGGTTTATCATACTGAGGAAATACCATCACATGTGGCTGGGTTAGACAATCAAGCAAAGTCTCTAACCGTTGTTGACACTGATTGGACCACTCAATTTTAAAATTTGAAGGTAACTGTCCACTCTTTTTTCCTTTCTCTTAGATTTTTTTAATTTATCAGTTTCTAGTTTTGGTTGATTTGAGCAAGTCATATAGGGGTTTTGCAATTTGGGAAAAGTTAGACATATATCGGCGATAGTGTCCACCTAGCCAGAGGAACTTCCGTAGATCACCAATATTTTTCGGCTGTTTATCTTTAAGAGTTAATACAGCTTCTATATCAGCCGGGTCCATTTTATAACCATCAGCGGAAATCACCATTCCGAGGTACCTCACTTGGGGTTTAAAGAGTTCACACTTGTCGGGTCGTAACTTAATACCATACGACTAAAGACGCTGTAGCACGTTACGAACGTTCTCGACTTCATCTTCAACAGTATGAAAAGGCATATGTCATCTCTGAGACCGACAAGGCACTCCTCCATAAAACGTTGGAAAGAAGCGGGGGCATTGGTTAGTCCAAAAGGTATCCGATCCTATTCGAATAATCCCCATGGTGTTACAAAGGCAGTGAGGGGTTTACTAGCTTTGCTTATGAATCCTTGGTGATAGGCCTTTCCTTGATCAAGCAAGGTGAACCATTTGACATCTGACACAAACGATTGGCAGATTAACGGAGAAGATACTTGTATTTAAGGACAGAAGAAAACACGAAGTCCAGTAAATATACTGTTTCACTGAAAATCTACTAACACCACACTGTAAATTTACATATTCACACAGATGTAAATCTACATCAAACTTAAATTGTCCTACGATTGCCCGCGAACTTTGCTGTAAAATTACAACCACATTTTTACAGTGTATGATGAACATAGAAGGGATAGAGAATATATACACAGGTGAAGGGGTATGTAAATAAACAGTTTTGTATACTGTAAACTATACAAGATTGGGGTTTGTTATTCACGAATCAAAATCTGTACTAGAACCAACACAATAACTACCATTCCTGGGATTCATACTGAATTCAATCCATATAACAGTACGTTTGACCCCTTAAAAGGCAAGTAAATCCAATTCATATGACAGTACGTCTGACCCCTGAAAAGGCAAGTAAAATTTAATCCATATGACAGTACGTCTGACCCCTAAAAAAGCAAGTAAAATTCAATCCATATGACAGTACGTCTGACCCCTGAAAAAGCAAGTAAAATTCAATCCATATGACAGTACGTCTGACCCCTGGAAAGGCAAGTAAAATTCAATCCATATGACAGTACGTTTGACCCCTTAAAAGGAAAGTAAAATCCAATCCATATGACAGTACGTCTGACCCCTGAAAAGGCAAGTAAAATTCAATCCATATGACAGTACGTCTGACCCCTGAAAAGGCAAGTAAAATTCAATCCATATGACAGTACGTCTGACCCCTGAAAAGGCAAGTAAAATCCGTACTGAATGTACAAACTTCCTCCAAAACCCTCAGATTAAAATACAGGTAACTGCCCATGTTATTGGTCTTATCATTTCAACATTTCCTACGGTACAATTTGGTCAACTACATTATAGGCATCTGGAGGCTGATAAAAGCAACGCTCTTAAAGAAAGCAAAGGGGATTTTGATAAAACTATGATGTTATCACCACCAGCAAAAAAATGAGTTGAAATGGTGGTTTGACAATGTCCAACATAGCTTTAACCCAATACTGCATGACAGTCCAGACAACTGATGCGAGTTTGGGGCTTGGGGGCAGTACTAAACCAGCAGTAAACAGGAGGCAGATGGACTGTCAGTGAAAGCCTAAAACATATTAACCATCTTGAAGTATTTTGGTCTGAAAAGTTTTGAACAGTCAATCAAAGGTGTAAAACATGTTCAAGTTAAGATTAACAAAATGGGTGGGGAGAGGGGGGGGGGGGGGGCGGTGTAAATCAATCCTATGCAATGATATTGCTGAAATTTGGACTAGTGTATTGATAAAGGAATTTGGCTAAGCGCATGTCATATTCCTGGAGGCTGTTGAGGCTGATCGAGAAAATCGCGAGTTTGATGATAATCAAGAATGGATGCTAAACAAAAATGTTTTCCTCACTATAACTTAGCATCTGGATGCCCAGATATAGATATGTTTGCAGCTAGCAGGCTTAATACACAATTAAGTCAATATGTTTCTTTTCAACCCAACCCATCAGCTTTATATATAGATGCTTTTTCAATGAATTGGTCTAACACATATATTTATTGTTTTCCTCCCTTTAGTCTGGTTGCAAAGTGTCTGCAAAAGATCAGGATAGAAAAGGGGGAGTGGGTGATGATAGTGCCCTTTTGGCCGACGCAGTGCTGGTACCCATTGCTAATGGCTCAGTCACAATGTCGGCGATCTGTCGGGGATTAGTTTTGGCCGGGGGTCATCGTAGAAAATAAAGAATCCTTGAACAATCCTATCAATAATCCTAATAAAAGTGGAGCAGTCACATTGTCTGAGATTTTTTCAAGGATTTTTACCCGGTTTTGTCGAAAAATCATGGGATTAGCCTCCAATCGCCATCGATTGCATTGGAGGCGATCGGAGATGATATCTGCGAGGGTCTTTTCTTTTAACTTTTCCCCCACCCTGTGTATATGCGGGGGAAAAGGAAGAGAAATTTACTACGATTCGACCGTACGATTCGTCGGAGACGATCACAGAAAGTGTACGAATCGTCGAAGGGCGCCTCCGATTCAGTTGGAGGGCGCCGGAGACTATTTGCAGACATTTAATCTCAACCTGAATTTCCAATCCTACACAGAATCTTGCGACTAGTCTCAGATTATTCGGAGGACGCCTCCGATTAATCGGAGGGCATCGTAGGTCATCGGATATTGTGTCTGGGATGGCCAAACTGGATGAAAAATCTTGCGAGCAATCTTAAAATTTTAAGTTCAAAGTTGGGGACCGCAACAGCTGTGGCGATGCCTAAAAAAACTGCGACAAGCCCGCAGGCGTCCGGAGAGCACCTCCGACGGGTGCAAAATCGTGAGATCTTTTTCAAGCTTTTGTTAAAATTTCCCGGGTTTTACCCATCGCCGACGCATCGCAACTGTTTTGTGACTGGCCTATAATGCAGATGATAGTTCAGACACCTATAGTTCTGCCGAAAATGAATCGACTTCTCAGTTTGCCAGGACGGGATACATTACACCCACTCACGTCATAACTCAGACTGCTAGCTCGTCGAGTATCGGGCAATCCCTTCAACGCCGAGGACTTTCGGAACAATCAATCTTATCTGTTCTTCATGGTGACAAACCATATGTAAGCAATATACCTGTTACACCAACCAGTGGTTATTATTCTGCAGTAGACGGACCAAATTTCAACCACATTTAAAAGTTTTGGATTTTCTCACGTCATTTAAGAAGGGAATTGGATATAGTATTTTAAATACAGCCCTAAGTGCATTGTCAGCTTTGTGTGAAAATGTTGATAATTGTCCTGTGGGCAATCACCCTCTTGTAAAGCGGCTTCTCATGATACATGGCAACTTGGGATGTGGCAGATGTACTAAAGCATTTAAAAACTTTGTGGTTTCACAGTGAACTTTGTTTATAAAACTCTGTTCTTACTTGTTACAGCCCAAAGGCAGCACACTCTTCATTTGCTCAATTTTCCTTACATGCATTTTGATAGTAATTCAGTTGTGTTAATTATTCCTGAAAACGTTTAGCAATCCAAACCAGGACACAAATCTTTGCAAGTTAAATTATGTAAATATGTCAAAGACCCAAAACTGTGTGTTGTTAGAGTATTGGAGGATTATGTTGAAAGAACAGCAAATGTGAGGAAGGGAGAGAACTCTCTTCTCATCAGTTGATCTCTTTCTGCTGTTGTGATGACAGATGATCCAGACCAAACTTCAACTTACAGGTAAGTCTCGTTTAGTCCTCTAATCAAATGTGTACAAATATGTGGAAAAAGTTTAAATTTGAAGACCACTTAAATAATACAAATAAATACAAATCATAGGGAAGAGCCAAGTAGATTTCGAACCTCCACATATAAATTGAAAAATAAAACTGGAAGACATCTTCGTAACCAAATTCCTCGAATAGAACGAAAATGTTGATTTTGTGACGTAAACAAAGTCGAAGATGTATGTCACTTCTTGCGTTTATGACTCAAAATATTTGTGACGTTATCCAAGTATGCACAACTAAAAACATTAGCAAAATTCACGACGCTATGAAACAAAGATTACAATAGTTAAAATGTCAACAAACTAACCTCTGTCCCAATGTTAGTAAACATTCAGTGTTATTGCTCAGTGTTATCATTGTGTATGTGTTTTGATATGACAAGAGGCTTTTATGATCTAGCTTTCAATAAACGTTTGTTTCATAATTTTCATCGGTTTTGGACGGTGAAAATATCGGCTCAAAAAGCCTGTATTTACATTTCCCAATATCATGTTAAAGAGGCATGAGCTGCCAAAATTCCCACTTTCTTCATAATTTCTGATCGACACGACAGTAAGCGGCTTTGAAGGCCATTGAACAACAAAATGATTGGCGTTGGAATGAGAAAAATCCATACAGTATGTGGCCTATACAAACCGGAATAGTGTTCGAAAAGTAAACAAAATTTAAATAACCGGGACGACCATTCATTCATTTTAAGCCAAAGTTAGTTAAAAAAATACTTTCTCCTTCATTCTCGAGACTAGAAGCACTAAAAAGCTTCTGAATTATACGTCTTGAGAAAAATAGCCGATAATTTCAACATTCTGCTTTTACGTCAAAATATCAACAATTTGGCAGCTCATGCCACTTTAAATGGAAAGAAACTTTAAACTTTAGACTAGTTTAGATTGTACCATTGTTTGCACTTGGTACAATTGGACTGGGATTTATTTCTATACGCATCATGACATACGGTCATGTGCATCTCTGAGTTCTTAAGTCTCTGAAGGCAATCCCCACGTATTGATTGAAAAATGTCAAAGCGCATCTGGTTCGGATTAAGCACATCTGTCAATGTCTTTCCCTCAACACGCTCTCCAGCATACCAGCAGACACCATAGCTACTAGAGTCTTTCCGTATGTTATGCTCAGGTGAAATAATGGGGAAATCTTTCCAGCCATGTCTTGCTAAGAAAGGAATGAAGACGAATAACACAAAATATACTCTGAGCTACATTATGAACACTTTGATTGGGGTTGAGATAAATATAACCGTTTTGGAGAATATTGGCTGTGACCAATGTCCAATGGACTCCTGTTGGATTCCAAGAAGCTCAACCCAAAGAACTTTGGAAGGATGTTCTCCTTTCCACACACCACCTGAACGAAGTTGGTTTTGCAAGACAATCATTGCAGGTGCTTCAAGGATCTGGACATTAGGTTGTGCTTGTTTTAGGCATCATAAAAAAAGCATCAATACTATTGTCGAACAACACACCAGTCTTGAATTCCGGATCAAATATCTTCAACACCGAGAGAACCCCTTGTGTTACAGGTGGTTTTAAAGATTATAAATGGAATAAACTGTAGTTTATGGCCCTAAATTTGAGCAAGGGATCCACAAGAAGTCATCTATTTAGTGAATTCACCGAGTTCGAAGAAAGGTAATGACTGAATTGATGAAGATTTCGCTGTAAAGAAGTAACCCTGTCCATCTTCAATTGACTGCTTAATTTTGTTCTCAGTAGTAGAATGTTCAGGTTTTGGTAGATCTGGTATATTTTGTTTATATTGCACTGCTTGATGAGGTTGTCAACTGATAATTTGCATCGGTACATTTGTCTTATCATAGCATCCTTGGTTTTCTTTTAACAATTTGTTTGGTTAGAACTACACCATTCACCTTTTGTATATGCTGTTCAAACTTGACTCGTGTCGCTCTCAGTTCTTCTATTAGCTCTGAAAAAGCAGAGGTGTCTACCGATTCATAAAGAAAGTTGTTTTATTATTGCTAGTTCATCGCATCCTACATTGATCAGTGATCTAGTTGGGGGATAACTGAGTCAGCGGGTGTTGTGCAGTTTGTCGTATCTAATTCCTTCTTTTTCATGTTTCAGTACTCCCTTCAGAATCTTCAATAACTGGTTTAAGGTTACCAACAAATTTGAAGAAATCCTCTTTATCAAGAGAAAGAAAAGGGGGTTCTCTGCATTCTGCCGAAATTTCATTTTAAGCCAATCTACCACTCTGAATTATAGCCAACGTATATTTACATGGAAAATGCCATCTAAACCATTCTTGGCATTCGCAGTTAGGTAACCCACTAATATCAGGATCCCTCAAACAAACCCTGTATTCAGGCATGCCATGAACAGAACTATCCACTTGGAAATGTCCACAGCTTGGGTCTACTACTTGAATTCTCTCCTTGTTAATTTCAGATGTTGAGGACAATATTGTGAAGTAATGGTCTACGAGGTAATCCGGTCTGTTATGAAGGTACACTGGAATGTCCAGGTTACAATGACGTCCTTGACCAGAGCGATATATATTTGCATCAATATAGCTGTAAAAAAAAAAATACTTATAATTTGTTATGCTGTATCACAATTAAGATCTCCATTATTTTGCTTCAAGCAATACAATTGGTAGAGCAAGTCTCCTGATGATGACTGAATAAAAGTCGAAATATTGAGTCAATATGAAGTTTTCGTTTTTCGGAATAACACTACTTGTGTAGGCCTACTAAGTCTCTTAGGAATTCCACAAATTTCCCTACATGTTGTGAGATAGGACAAAGCTGGCGTGTTAACTAGCATGTACACAGAGAATGTTTTAATTGTGATGTCAAACGCCCTGACACAGAACAACGTTATCAATTTAGAATATTGGTGACTTGAAGGAACACGTCACCGGGATGACGTCATTGCCTAAACGCATGGGGTCATGTCAGAATGTCAATTGTGCCTTGTCTTCCACTTTTAAAACTCACTGGTGAACGCAGAATAATGCTTCTACGACTTCTCTATCAGTACAAATTTATCTTTAAAAAGTTATCAGGTCTGTTGGTACACAAAAAGGCAACACATAACACAGTCGTTTGAAACTAGCACCCTATCAGTTTATAGATATAGATTCGTCCATGTGTCGGTCAAGGAGAAAGTATTCAGCTATAATGTAGGGGTTGCAAATGTTTAGTTTTAAATAGAAAATAAAATAAGCTACTAAAATTCAGTTTATCTTTACATTAAAGTTAATGTGTTATAATAGAAATAAGAAAAAAGGAAAGGGATCCGGCCCTCGACATGCAGTTATCTCAGGGTATACGCAGAGAATCAATCCATTATTTTTTAAACCATTCAGTCATTTAAGAAATGAAAGAAAGAAACCTCCACCAAGGGTATTAAAAGAAAAACAGTTTGTGATACGGTATATACTATACATTGAAAGCAGGGAAGCAAACTGGATTTTACGTGTACACGTACCTCTGAATTCTCAGTGTCAGTTTCATGTGCTAAGTTAATAAATTCAGAAAATGTTAGAGTTATTTTTGGGATCACACTTTCTTGAAAAATGGCACAAATTCTTGGGTGCTTTTGGAATCGAACCCGAGTTCCAGAGTATGGCTCTAAACGCAAAAATAACGAGAATAAGGTAATTGACATTGACATCGACATTTAAATGGTTATACATATTTGACCTCTAAAAGTATAACTGGCGGGAGTAAAACCCTAAGGAGCTTGATCTATCCCATAAAACTTTTAAACATATTGATAATAAGATGGCTACAGGTGAACAATGATTCATTCATAATTTGAGCATAAATAACATATTTGTACAAGACAAGACAATCTGGCTAAACTCCTATTTGATTAATATAAAGGTAGTTACTCTATTAAGTGATTAGATATAGACCATTTGAATAACGATATTGAAGACGTTGTTTTAATTTCTATAGGCAGTCGATTCCAGATCGTCGGCCCTTTAACTGCCAAAGAATAACGTGAAAGATCACTGTGAAAGATGGGTAAAACCAAGTTTACAGATAACTGTCGTAACTCATAATTGGGGTTATATTGTTTGATTAAAAGACC
Source organism: Lepidochitona cinerea (assembly GCA_963971465.1). Lineage (NCBI taxonomy): Eukaryota > Metazoa > Mollusca > Polyplacophora > Chitonida > Tonicellidae > Lepidochitona > Lepidochitona cinerea. The sequence continues at coordinate 4,743,384 of OZ020556.1, forward strand.
TTGCAGAGTAATAGGTACAAGATGGATATGATGGATAAACTTATGACAAAAAATAAGTACCTGATGAGCGTTAATTTCAGTAAAAGGTAGAAGTTTGTAGCGAACGTATAGCGGTAAAGTAGGTCTTAATCTAGGCATTTATTTATTGTACGAATAGCTTTCTTATGAATAATTGCGGGGACATAGATTTGTTTTATGGTTATGGCCATTAGATGTTAATCTCTGACTATATACTATTGTCTTAAACATTTGCAATAATCAAATTGACCCATCCAGCTAATGGTAATTTGAAATGAGTGTCTTACAAGTGACATACACAGTGTAGGTAAAGCTCTGTTTCACTATATCATTTAAGTAAAACACTCTATTGGGTTAAAAAGTTAGATGTTAAATTGCATGAGTGTATTTAGCAGATTTTTCCACAAATAGTTTTAGGGCGATTATTCTATTGCATGGATATGTGTGTTGGAATTTAAAACTAATTTGTTATTACAACATTAGCTACAACTTTTATTTTCGATACAATCAGTTTTTTATACGTTTTTATTCAGTTGTCATTTTAGAGTTATGATTTTGGCAGAACCCATCTCAATTTCGGAGATTTCGACATGTGAATATTTTTTTCTGGTTCTCACATATATTTCCCGACGTCTAGGAGACGTATGTAACATTTTACTTTCTGCTGTACTTTCTGTTGTACTTTTAAATGTTATCACTGGTTAATAAGTATAAAGCTCCTGCTGATTTACGTCAGCGTAAAGTGACGATTATTGGTCACGTAATAATGTTATAGCAGCGTGTTGCGGTTTTCGCTCTATTCTTTTTCAATGCTGATTGATTTTGTCTTATTATTCCTGTCAGTGTGAATTCCTGTAAACGATTATGATATTTTTTTTGTTACTAAGCGTACGAGATGAACATCTAGTTTTTATTTTTGTTTAATTAGGCTACCCAGGGGGGCCGTTTCATGACGCCGTCGCACAGTGCGATCAATCGCAGTTGCCATGACATCGTATCTTTTCAATATGGTATCCATTGGCAGCTAGGCTTCGTTTGCGATGCGACTGCTTTGTGAAACGACCCCCAGGTCATGTTTGATCGGATCATAGTTTTCCTTTGATGTTAATGTTAACCTTGTATGATGTTAGAGGCTGCATTCGCCCGGAAAAGTGGTTTATCGGTTAAATTACATAAATAGATTATACTTATGTTATACTAAAACTCACAACTGAGACGCTAATGTTTAGTATATGTAGCCTACTGTAATTGTAGTATTGTTTCTATATAACAAATTTTTTTCAAATACTTGATTTAAGCGTAAATAAACAAAATAACTTTTAATTTCATGTTTTTCTTAAATTTGGACAAAGTGCTATCAATGTTGTTTACCTTTTGTTTAAGGTTTTACCGAGTTTCCTAGAATGGTTTGATGTTCTAAGTAAAGGTTTTAAACGGGAACTTCTTCTTGGTCTCGAGTTATCATTGGAGCTCTGTCAGTGCCAAAATATTAAATTGTTCAATGAACCGTGGGGCTGATAGTGACATATTGACAGCTCTCATGACAGAGCTTGAGAAATCGTTCAATGATTTTTGCGTAATTGACGAAGAATTTGAAAATCTTGTCTCAACTGTAGAATGTAGTACTCACAGTAAAGTCAATGGACAAACAATCGAACAATATCGTAAATTAGTAACTGATACATATGAAGAACCTAAATCTGTATTTATTCAAAATAGAAACGCCCAATTAAAAGCAAGCTATAATGTTGCTTTTCAGATAATGTTGCATCTGAAAGTAAAGCTATAAATCCGATAAGTGACGCCATTCTCGCGTCTACATGACGTATAAGGGCTGACAGTCCGGTGCTTTACTATGACGATCTGTATATCTGATGTTGTATATGCTCATAATATTCAGTATTTCATTACCTGGCGTATAAAACCAAATCCAGTCGTTTACTATGTTGTGTAAAATGGGTCATGAACAGTAGAATCAATTTCAAAAACACCTCAACCATGGAATATGGCCAATTTTGATTTAGCGCTAATGTATTTCAAATGGAATAAACTGCACACATTTATCAAAAGCTATTAGGCTGCTCTATTTAATGAATGTATATGTTTGGCTGGATTTTCTTTCCTTTTAAGCGAATGGTAAAAATGGTCTCTCAGATGACCTGAGCAGTTGTCTACCCGATAATCAGGTGTTGATAGACGCCGTATCTGAAATAGAGAAATTGTTAGACGAGGCTTATGCCTCTTTGAGTGAGTTGGAAATTATTTTTATTTAGCAAAATTCATGACGCTATGAAATAAAGATCACAATAGTTAAAATGTCAACCAACTAACCTCTGTCCCCATGTTAGTAAACCTTCAGTGTTATTGCTCAGTGTTATCATTATGTATGTGTTTTGATATGGCAAGAGGCTTGTGTGATCTAGCTTTCAATAAACATTGCCTTACCAGTGACATTACTATAGAAGAGTTGTTCTTGTAAACTTACCTTTCCACCATTACCGTTTACTCTTTACGTTTTCAAACGGACGGTTTTGGCCTACTTTGAGCGTTGGACGATGAAAAGTTCGGCTTATAAGACCTGTATTTACATTTCCCAATTTCATGTTAAATGGAAAGAAACTTTAGACTAATTTAGATGGTACCATTGCTTGCACTTGGCACAGGCTACAATTGGACTGGGATTTATTTCTATACGCATCATGACATACGGTCATGTGCATTTCTGAGTTCTTAAGTCTCTGAAGGCAATCCCCACGTATTGATTGAAAAATGTCAAAGCGCATCTGGTTCGGATTAAGCACATCTGTCAATGTCTTTCCCTCAACACGCTCTCCAGCATACCAGCAGACACCATAGCTACTAGAGTCTTTCCGTATGTTATGCTCAGGTGAAATAATGGGGAAATCTTTCCAGCCATGTCTTGCTAAGAAAGGAATGAAGACGAATAACACAAAATATACTCTGAGCTACATTATGAACACTTTGATTGGGGTTGAGATAAATATAACCGTTTTGGAGAATATTGGCTGTGACCAATGTCCAATGGACTCCTGTTGGATTCCAAGAAGCTCAACCCAAACAACTTTGGAAGGATGTTCTCCTTTCCACACACCACCTGAAGGAAATTGGTTTTGCAAGACAATCATTGCAGGTGCTTCAAGGATCTGGACATTAGGTTGTGCTTGTTTTAGGCATCATAAAAAAGCATCAATACTATTGTCGAACAACACACCAGTCTTGAATTCCGGATCAAATATCTTCAACACCGAGAGAACCCCTTGTGTTACAGGTGGTTTTAAAGATTATAAATGGAATAAACTGCAGTTTATGGCCCTAAATTTGAGCAAGGGATCCACAAGAAGTCATCTCTTTAGTAGCGGGGTGAATTCACCGAGTTCGAAGAAAGGTAATGACTGAATTGATGAAGATTTCGCTGTAAAGAAGTAACCCTGTCCATCTTCAATTGAATTTTGTTCTCAGTAGTAACAAGCTCAGGTTTTGGTAGATCTGGTATATTTTTTTAAACTGCACTGCTTGATGAGGTTGTCAACTGATAATTTGCATCGGCACATATGTCTCATCATAGCATCCTTGGTGCCATGTCTTTTTGAAAAAGGATGCTTCCAGGTCCTTTTAGGAGATCTTGGAAGTGTTTGGAGTTAATTTATTTTTTGGTTTTCTTTAAACAATTTGTTTGGTTAGAACTACACCATTCACCTTTTGCTCTCAGTTCTTCTATTAGCACTGAAATAGCAGAGGTGTCTACCGATTCATATAGAAGTTTTTTTTATTATTGCTTTTTCATCGCATCCTTCATTGATCAGTGATCTTGTTGGGGTTATAACTGAGTCAGCGGGTGTTGTGCAGTTTGTAATATCTAATTATTTCTTTTTTATGTTTAAGTACTCCCTTCAGAATCTTCAATAACTGGTTTAAGGTTACCAACAAATTTGAAGAAATCCTCTTTATCAAGAGAAAGAAAGGGGGGTTCTCTGCATTCTGCCGAACTTTCATTCCAAGCCCATCTACCATTCTGAATTAGAGCCAACGTATGTTTACATGGAAGATGACATCTAACGCAATCTTGGAAATTCGCAGTTTGGTAACCCACTAACATTAGGATCCCTCAAACAAACCCTATACCCTGGCATGCCATGAACAGAGTTGTCTACATGAAAATGTCCACAGCTTGGGTCTACTACTTGAATTCTCTCCTTGTTAAGTTCAGATGTTGAGGACAATATTTTTAAGTAATGGTCTACGAGATAATCCGGTCTGTTATGAAGGTACACTGGAATGTCCAGGTTACACTGACGTCCTTGACCAGAGCGATAGATATTTGCATCAATATAGCTGTAAAAAAAGATTATTTATAATTTGTTATGCTATATCACAATTGAGGTCTCAATTATTTTGCTTCAAGCAATACAATTGGTAGAGGAAGTCTCTGAGGAATTTTACAAATTTCCCTACATGTTGTGAGATAGGACAAAGCTGCCGTGTAAACTAGCATGTACACAGAGAATGTTTTAATTGTGATGTCAAACACTGAACAAAGTTATCAATTTAAAATATTGGTGACTTGAAGGAACACGTCACCGGGTGACGTCACTGCCTAAACGCATGAGGTAATGTCAGAATGTCGATTGTGCCTTGTCTTCCACTTTTAAAACTCACTTTTGAACGCAGAATAATGCTACTACGACTTCTCTATCTGTACAAATTTATCTATAAACAGTTATCAGGTCTGTTGGTACACAAAAAGGCAACAATAACACAGTCGTTTGAAGCTAGCACCCTATCAGTTTTTATATATAGATTCGTCCATGTGTCGGTCAAGGAGAAAGTATTTAGCTATAATGTAGGGGTTGCAAATGTTTAGTTTTAAATAGAAAATAAAACAAGCTACTAAAATTCAGTTTATCTTTACATGAAAGTTAATGTGTCATAATAGAAATAAGAAAAAAGGAAAGGGTCCCGGCCCTCGACATGTAGTTATCTCAGGGTATACGCAGATTATCAATCCATTATTTTTTAAACAATTCAGTCATTTTAGAAGGGCCACGAAGGGCATTGAAAGAAAATCAGTTTATGATACGGTATATACTATACATTGAAAGCAGGGAAGCAAACTGGATTCTACATGTATACGTACCCCTGAATTCTCAGTGTCAGTTTCATGTGCTAAGTTCATAAATTCAGAAAATGTTAGAAAGTTATTTTTGGGATCACACTTTCTTGAAAAATGGCACAAATTCTTGGGTGATTTTGGAATCGAAGATAGGTTTGATGTTCTAAGTAAAGTTTTAAACTGGAACTTCTTCTTGGTCTCGAGTTATCATTGGAGCTAGTCCTTGGGAATACGGGGTGGTTGTCATGCAGCAAAGGGTCTTAATCATTGGAATACAGTAAGACCTTTGCAGATAGGGCGACTCTACATGAGTGTTATTTGCGTACAAATCTATGAAGAAGCAGGTAAAAGAGGTTACATCCGCTGGAATCTAAAGTGTCAGCTTAAAGATAGAAAATTCAATCCTCATATCGGAGGTTGAAAATGTCAAACAACGTCGCTCGATGGCAAATCAAAATGTGACTGTCAGTGCCAAAAGATTAAATTGTTCAGTGAACCGTGGGACTGATAGTGATGTATTGACAGCTCTCATGACAGAGCTTGAGAAATCTTTCAATGATTTTTGCGTAATTGACGAAGAATTTGAAAATCTTGACTCAACTGAAGAATTTAGTACTCACAGTAAAGTCAATGGACAAACAATCGAACAATATCGTAAATTAGTAACTGATACATATGAAGAAGCTTAATCTGTATTATAGACGCCCAATTTAAAGTAAGCTATAATGTTAAAGCTGTGCCTATGCAACAGAGATTTCAGCGGTCTCTAAACGGTCTCTCAGATGACCTGAGCAGTTGTCTAGCCGATAATCAGGTGTTGATAGACGCCGTATCTGAAGACGAGGCTTATGCCTCTTTGAGTGAGTTGGAAATTTTGTTTGGTCATGAAAATGTCTCAAATGAGCAAGCAGAACTTGACATTTTGTCTGATAACGTAAATTGTAAAAAAAGAGAAGTCAATTTATTCATATTTCCATATGCATCATAGCACACGGTCATGCGCATCTCTGAGTTCTTAAGTCTCTGAAGGCAATCCCCACGTATTGATTGAAAAATGTTAAACCGCATCTGGTTCGGATTAATCACATCTGTCAATGCCTTTCCCTCAACAAGCTCTCCAGCATACCAGCAGACACTACAGCTACTAGAGTCTTTCCGTATGTTATGCTCAGGTGAAATAATGGTACAATCTTTCCAACCATGTCTTGCTAGAAAATGTATGAAAAAGTTCTTCAAAATAACACCAACTATGCTCTGAGCTACGTTATGAACACTTTGATTGAGTTTGAGGTAAATAACCGTTTTTTTTTTAGAATATTGGCTGCGACCAATGTCCAATGGGCTCCTGTTGGATTCCAAGAAACAAAACCCAAAACAACTATGGAATGATCTTCTCCTCTCCACACACGACCTGATGGAAGTTGGTTTTGCAAGACAAGCATTGCAGGTGCTTTACTGATCTGGACATCAGGCTGTTTTTGTTTTAAACACAAAAAAAGCATCAATAATATTGTCGAACAGCCAGCCAGTCTTGAATTCCGGATCAAATATCTTCAACCTCTCGTGTTGAGGACGGTTCTAAAGATTTTAAATGGAGCAAACTGCAGTTTATGGCCCTTTAATTTGAGCAAGGGATCCACAGGAAATCATCCTCTCTTTAGTGGTGGGCTGAAGTCGCCGAGGTCAAAGGACGGTAATGACTGAATTGATGAAGATTTCGCTGCCAAGAAGTGCCCTGCCCATCTTCAATTGACTGCTTGATTTTGTTCTCAGTAGTAGAAAGTTCAGGTTTTGGTAGATCTGGTATTTTTTTTACACTGCACTGCTTGATGAGGTTCTCAACTGATAATTTGCATCGGTACATTTGTCTCATCATTGCTTCCTTGGTGCCATGTCTTTTTGAAAAAGGATGCTTCCAGTTCCTTTTAAGATATCTTGGTAGTGGTTGGAGTTAATTAATTTTTTGGTTTTCTTTTTACAATTTGTTTGGTTAGAACTACACCATTCACCTTTTGCAGATGGTGTTCAAACTTGACTCTTGCTGTTCTCAGTTCTTCTATAAGCTCTGAAATAGCAGAGGTGTCTACCGATTCATATATAAGGGTTTTTTATTATTGTTAGTTCATCACATCCTTCATTGATCAGTGATCTTGTTGGGGGGAGATAACCGAGTCAGCGGGTGTTGTGCAGTTTGTCGTATCTAATTCCCTCTTTTTCATGTTTCGGTACTCCCTTCATAATCTTCAATAACTGGTTTAAGGTTATCAGCAGATTTGCAGAGATCCTCGTCATCAAGAGTAAGAAAAGGGGGTTCTCTGCATTTCGCCAAAATAGTATTCCCAGCCCATCTCCCACTCGGAATTATAGTCAACATATGTTTACATGAAAAATGACATCTAACGCAATCTTGGAAATTCGCAGTTTGGTAACCCACTAACATTAGGATCCCTCAAACAAACCCTATACCCTGGCATGCCATGAACAGAGTTGTCTACATGAAAATGTCCACAGCTTGGGTCTACTACTTGAATTCTCTCCTTGTTAAGTTCAGATGTTGAGGACAATATTTTGAAGTAATGGTCTACGAGATAATCCGGTCTGTTATGAAGGTACACTGGAATGTCCAGGTTACACTGACGTCCTTGACCAGAGCGATATATATTTGCATCAATATAGCTGTAAAAAAGAATATTTATAATTTGTTATGCTGTATCACAATTGAGGTGTCCATTATTTTGCTTCAAGCAATACAATTGGTAGAGGAAGTCTCTGAGGAATTCCACAAATTTCCCTACATGTTGTGAGATAGGACAAAGCTGTCGTGTAAACTAGCATGTACGCAGAGAATGTTTTAATTGTGACGTCAAACGCCCTGACACTGAACAACGCTATCAATTTAAAATATTGGTGACTTGAAGGAACACGTCATTGAACTTTATGAGTGGAATGGTCACGTCACATTGGGAAGATCGGATCTGGCGAGCTAAAATCGCCGTCATAGCTAGTGTTGTTAAAAACAACTGAGGACGTGGTGATGTCTGTAATTTTTTATCATTAGTATGGAACCCACGTTTAAAGAGAGTTTCAAACATTTCTTACATCGAACCTATGGACAAGGATTTAAGAAGCTCGTCGTGACCTTTGAAAGACATTTATGCAAAGTGGCAAGATTCAGAAACCATGTTATTTTTCTTCGTAAATGTAAAAAGGAGAATGTCATTCCAGTAGGCATCCGGATTAAATACCACATCAAAACACCCTCACCCAAAAAGATTATAGATGATTGTAACCAAAAAAACTTCTAAAAGAAAGGCTTCATGCGGCTTATCGGACTCTTGATACCTTACAACACCAAGAGAAGGAGATCCGAAACAACATTCAAAATGAATGCTCTGCCGAGGATTTTCAACGCATTTTAGAAGTTTGCGGTAAGTCATTCAATAAACTATTTGAAAAAACTAAAGCAACACAAGTCAATAAATTTCAGAAACTTTGTTCCAATTCGTGTAAAACTAAGGTACCAGTATCTAAAAATAATTCATCTAGTTCCAACAATACACATATTGTTAATTTAAGTAATGTTACTCTTACGAAAACGCAAGAAAGTGTTTTGAGTAAAGGCCTTAAACACATACCAAATACTAATAGACGTGTTCCTTATTTAGAAATAGTGACTGCCGTGGAAAAATCTGTTTCCTATATTACAGATGATATTAAAGCAACAGAATTAAGGATTAAAGTTAAAGACGCCTTAGAGAAGCATCAACCCAGGGTAAAAGAAGGTATCAGTTACACCAATGAGGAATGGAAAGCGATTAAAGAACTTAAGTCTGATGACTCTATTGTTATTCTGCCAGCGGACAAGGGTAATGCTACAGTCATTATGAATACACAAGAATATGAAGACAAAATTCATAATCTACTTTTGGATCCTTCCTATATCAAGTTGAAAAAAGATCCAACGTTATCTATAAACAGGAAAGTTATCACCATGTTAAACAGACTTAATAAAGAGAAGACCATTTCTAACAAACTCAGGAAGGAACTTGGAGAACAGCATCCATTATGCCCAAAACTATATGGACGTCCAAAAATTCATAAGGAAAACGTTCCCCTCCGACCTATTGTTTCGTTTATTGGTTCACCGACATATAACATCGCAAAATATTTAGCTCAAGTTTTAAGACCCCTAGCAGGATCCTCTTTCTCTTATGTAAAAGACTCGACAAACTTTGTTAAGAAAGTTAAAACCCTAGATGTAGAGCAAGAAGACATTTTTGTAAGTTTTGATGTGAAATCACTCTTCACAAAAGTTCCAATACAGGAAGCTATTCAAATTATAGAGGACAACATTGACAATCATCCCGAACTAATTGTAAGTACAGTAAAGCCCAGCGACTTAAAAGAGATGTTAAAGTTATGTTTAAACGTTAACTATTTCCATTGGAGAGAGAACTTCTATGAAATGCAAGATGGTACTCCTATGGGTTCTCCCCTCTCCCCGATTGTGGCCAACATTTATCTCGAACAATTTGAAACAGAAGCCCTATCAAAAGCATTACATAAACCTAAGTTGTGGCTCAGATACGTAGATGATACCTTTGTTATTTGGAATCAAAATAAGCACGAACTGAACTTATTTCTGCAACATCTTAATTCGCTACACCCCTCAATCCAGTTCACCATGGAGATAGAAGACAACAACAAGTTACCGTTTTTGGATGTTTTAGTTGAAAAGGTTGGTGAAACAAAGTCAAACATCAGGACTTCAGTGTATCGAAAACCAACCCACACAGATTTATATATTCACAGTTCATCAGGCCATTCAAGAGACACTAAACTCGGTACGTTACGATGTTTAGTAAAAAGAGCGATAAATGTGTGTGATGAACAATGTCTAAAAGCAGAACTGGATCACTTAACCAAAGTATTCATCGATCATGGATATAAAAAGACTACAGTTAGTAAAGTTATTAATCAATCAATGAAAGATAAATGCAAACACAGCTCTTCAGATAACAGGACAGAAAAATCAGGACCCATTACACTACCATATTTACCGGGTTTAAGTGAAAAGTTGAGACGTATTTTAAGAAAAGAAAACCTCCGAGTTATTTTTTCTAATAACAGAAATCTTGGTAATTTATTGACTGATGTTAAAGACAAAGAGCCCCATTGCTGTAAAAAGTATAGTGTTTATAATGTAAACTGTGAATGTGGTGAAAACTATATTGGTGAAACAGGTAGACCGTTAGTCCTTAGAATAAATGAACATAAGAAGGCTGTTCAAACTGGTGACATTAACAAATCTGCGATAGCAGAACACAAGTTTAAATGTACTAAACGTATTAAATGGGAAGAGGTAAAAACTTTATCTTCATATAAACACTGGAGGAAAAGAAAAATTAAAGAAGCTTTTTTCATTAAAAAACATAACCCTTCATTAAATAGAGATTGTGGTATACAGATAAGTAAAATATGGAATAAATTTGTAAAATACATGTAACAACTTTTATGTAAAAACTTATTATCTATATTGATTTTTTATTTAGCTTGTTTATTATGATGCATTGAATTGTAACGTTAACTTATTATGCCATTTTGTATTATAGCGTTAGGTTATAACGTCATTTTGTATTATAACGTTAAAGATTTACGTCATTCTTGATGATGTCATTTTGTAGTTTCCGACGTCAGAATATTGCTAACATAGTAACTGCTGCAAACAATTCCCTGATTGGCCACTTAACACATTTGTTCTTTTCTTTTGTATATATGTCAATATTTTGAAACTTTAAATTCAGTTACACTTGACGAAGGCACCGGCACAGGTGCCGAAAGCTCGTGTTGTTAAAAACAACTGAGGACGTGGTGATGTCTTTAATTTTTTATCATTAGATATAGATTCGTCCATGTGTCGGTCAAGGAGAAAGTATTTAGCTATAATGTAGGGGTTGCAAATGTTTAGTTTTAAATAGAAAACAAAATAAGCTGCTAAAATTCAGTTTATCTTTACATTTAAGTTAATGTGTTATAATAGAAATACTGTATTGATTAACTGCGTATACGCTGTGATAACTGCATGAAAAAAGGAAAGGGATCCGGCCCTCGACATGCAGTTATCTCAGGGTATACGCAGAGAATCAATCGATTATTTTTTAATTGAAAGCAGGGAAGAAAACTGGATTCTACATGTATACGTACCCCTGAATTCCCAGTGTCAGTTTCATGTGCTAAGTTAATAAATTCAGAAAATGTTAGAAAGTTATTTTTAGGATCACACTTTCTTGAAAAATGGCACTAATTCTTGGGTGAAACCCAAACCGGGAATCGAACCCGTGTCCCAGAGTATGGGTCTACAGCAGGCCAGCTGGCTGAATGGATGCGGCAGCCGGCGCGCGCATTTAGTGCTGGCGATGGGTGCAATTTTTCAAGAAAGTGTAATCGCAAAAATAACGAGAATACGGTAATCTTTTTGTTCACCACGAAAAAAAAAATTAAATGGTTATACATATCGAACCTCTAAAAGAAATGACTTGCTGGAGTGAAACCCTAAGGGGCTTGATCTATCCTATAAAATTTTTAAACATATTGATAATGAGATGGCTACAGGTGAAGAATGATTCATTCATAATTTGAGCATAAATAACATATATGTACGAGACAAGACAATCCGGCTAAACTCATATTTGGGTAATATAAAGGCAGTTGCTGTATTAAGTGATTAGATATAGACCTTTTGAATAACGACATTGAAGTCATTGTTTTAATTTCTAGAGGCAGTCGATTCCAGATCGTCGGCCCTTTAACAGCCAAAGAATAACGTGAAAGATCACTGTGAAAGATTGGTAAAACCAAGTTTACAAATAACTGTCGTAACTCATAATTGGGGTTATATTGTTTGATTAAAAGACCTTGCAGAGTAATAGGTACAGGGAAGATATGATGGATAAACTTATGACAAAAAATAAGTACCTGATGAGCGTTAATTTCAGTAAAAGGTAGAAGTTTGTAGCGAACGTATAGCGGTAAAGTAAGACTTAATCTAGGCATTTCTTTATTGTACGAACAGCTTTCTTATGAATAATTGCGGGGATTACACAGCTAGCCGCTGACAGCATAGTACTGAGCTGGTTTTTGCACCTCAGTACCTGTATTTTACCACGTGGTAACTGAGTGGTCACCACGTGGTAACCATCTGTCTTGTACGGATGGTAACTGACACATCAAAACCGTTAAGTACCGCACAATTACCACCAGGTTACTATCCGGAATTGCAGATAAGTTACCACCTGGTAACCACGTGGTTACTGTGTTGTTACCAGGTGGTTACTGTATGTTGGAAAACATCAAAGTACTTTGTGACAATAATCACAAGGAACCGATATGTTAACAGTAACTTTCTGTTTTGTCAGCCCCTGACCACAAAGTACTGATAGTATATTGTAACTCAGTACTTGCATGTTACCACGTGGTAACTGAGTGGTTACCTAGTGGTTACCATCTTTCTTGTACGGATGGTAACTGACACATCAAAACCGTCAAGTACCGCACAGTTACCACCAGGTTACTATCCGGAATTACAGATAAGTTACCACCTGGTAACCGCGTGGTTACTGTGTTGTTACCAGGTGGTTACTGTATGTTGGAAAACATCAAAGTACTTGTCAGCCCCTGACCACAAAGTACTGATAGAATATTGTAACTCAGTACTTGTATGTTACCACGTGGTAACTGAGTGGTCACCACGTGGTAACCATCTTTCTTGCACAGATTGTAACTGACATGTCATAACAGCGAAGTACCACGCAGTTACCACCAGGTAACTATACTCTATAGGCCTACATGTATATACGAAATTACAACTATAATTCAGTACCGGTACTTGTATGGAGAAGGGTTCACTGGTCCGAAGGTTCACTGGTCCGAAGGTTCACTAGTCCGAAAAACGGGTTCACTAGTAAGAAGGTTCACTAGTCCGAAGGTCCACTAGTCCGAAGGTTCACTAGTCCGAACGAGAGGGTTCACTGGTTCGAAGGTTCACTAGTCCGAAGGTCCACTAGTCCGAAGGTCCAGTAGTCCGAAGAACAGTACCGATATCATCCTCCAAATGATATGGCCCATAGGGTATAGGCCTACCGAGACCCAAGGATAGTTTCCTCAGCATCATTTTCCCATGAGACATTATCCCTTAGTCTTTGCTGGTCTGTAGTCGAGACAGTGTAAAGTTAGGAATTTATGATCCCTCCAAAGAAAAAGGAAATATATAATTCGACGATTTTATGCACAGCCACGGGCGTACATCCCGGTAGCAGGGGGGGGGGGGGGGGGGGGGGGGCTGCAAACTAACGGAGAAAGACAATGAATTTTCTGAGGAAATAGGAGGTATGCAGGGTATATAAAACCGTCGAACTAAATATTTTATTTTTACTTAGGAACTCTAGAGGGTTATACGCATGACATGACATGTTCAATTTTAGATCCTTTTATTTATCAGATAATTTGAAAAGTTCATAAACGTTCATATATATATATTTGTGATCACTAAAACACACGGAAAAATCTTCTTGTCTAAAATAACCATGGAGAAAAGTTTCTAATTGTGTTAGAAAGAGGTATATCATTTAGACCTTTATACCCCATAAATTGAACAAACCGTGAAGAGTACTTTTTGTTGTTCATATCTGTTCAAGTATACGTACCGCTACTCAGATTTTTTTAATTGCTTGAATAAAATGTCTATCAGTACCACTGTTTAGTTTTTCTCATCCAAATAGTGGATGGTCTTATTTGAGATATAGCGCATTGTGTCTGGCATGTTCGGACTAGGGAACCTTCGGACTAGTGAACCTTCGGACTAGTGAACCTTCGGACCAGTGGACCTTCGGACTAGTGAACCTTCGGGCCGGTGAACCTTCGGACTAGTGCCTTACCTTCGGACTAGTGAACCTTCGGACTAGTGAGCAGTTCCCCATGTATGTAACCACGTAATGCAAATGGGTGGTCAAAGCCGTAGAATATCATGTGCAGTTATATTATCAGAAACTATCAGTTTTTCTGTGTAAGCACTGTAAATATAACAGGATTAATAAGTATCAACCCTGTAACTTGGTGGTAACCACGTGAACATTACATGTCAAAACCGGTAGGGTGTTTATTTCCCTTTGCTCGAATGTTGCCGCGCGCACAACTCGGCGTCTCACAGAAAGAAGGTGACAGCTTTTTTTCCTGAACTGAAATTGACTTCCGAAACATCTTAGCAGTCAAATTTGTTATGAGGTAGGTTAATTGTTACAGTTTTTAGTTCTTCTACGGACTTCACGGAAGGTAGCTCCGGTATGTAGCGTTATATGTTTCGAGCTGTGTTGTCATTGATGCACGATACTGCTTTGCTAGTGCTACAAGTACAGCAACAACGCACTCTCGGCGTTCTGCTTTCATTTTCAATTTCATTTTGAGTTTCTGCACAGTTTTATCTTAAAATAAGTAGCACGACAAAGTGACGACATCAATATTGTTTTTGACGATGGAATTTGATATTTCCATCATGATTTAAATAAAACAACTTGTCGTTGAAGTTCTGTCATAATTTATTGAAGTCATGGTGGGCGCATTATTTCAATAACTTGAAGTAGGCCTACCCACTCAACATATTGCGGCCAGGGTGTCAGCACAAAACATTCTGGTCGTACTATGGATAAACATTTGCCTGGACTCCAATTCTTGTACAGTATTGTATTTGACATAGTCTCATTCCATCTTTCTTCATAGATAATAGTACTTTACATGCCATGATGGTTTTATTAATGTTATCCTTACTATATTATTGTATGTTTTTATTTTCAAGACCTTCTGAAAAAGAGTATGATGCCAAGTGCAGGTTGACCAAATGAACAATGTGTTTGAGGAAACAAGTATTCTTTAAGAGGTCAATAAGCAGAACTATATTTGGCAAGAAGCTGGTAGAAAATCTGGGTTTACACAGAAGAAAGGGGAGGCTCCTTTTAAAAGATGAAACTTCTCCTGCAATCCATTGTAAGTAATTCAATCAACATTGTAGTAGTTTTAACATTTCTAAAGTAATCATCAATGTAAGAGACTGAAATAAATCATGAAAAGTTTCAAATAAGGCAAAAAAAAAAACCCAAATTTTTCTGAAAATAAAAGGGTAATTAGGTCGATTTTCTTTTCTGTTTATTTTTTTTACGTCAAGATTCCAAAGGCTCACCTCCAAAACCTTTGCTAATATGTGTGGAACTGTTTGAAGTGTCAGTCGCTTATCAACAAACATACACTTTAGAAAAAACAAAGCCTCAATCAATCAATGAAATTAACTACACATACAAAGTTACAAACTCATGGTAAAAGATATGAACTCACATAGTTTTATGAAGAGTTTCACTTTTCATTTTAGACAATTTCTCCATTGTCAGTTTTTTGCAAAATTGATTGTTTGGGGGAGTTATATGATGCTTGGGTGATTTCTGCTAGATACAAGCTGCTAGATAAAAATGTTTGTTAATTATATAACGTATAGACCCCCCATAAAATCATATTGTTCATTCTCTTACTAATGTTCCTCAGGATTTTATTTCAGAAGTAATATTTAACAAGTTGGTAAAATATAATACTTCATGTAACTTAAAATATCAAAGCTTTTCTTGTTTATTTTTTTCAATCTAGATGGAGACCACTTAGCCAGTTGTCAGAAGTGGAAACAATAAGCTGCAGAACCTCCAGTCTCACCCAGTAACACTGAAACACAATCATCTAGATGCTTGTTATTATTTTTACACTGGTATAATTGAAAAGACTAGTTTAGCAGTGTAATCCGTCTTAGATGTGTGGGAAATTTACTGTGAACTCAAATGTATTAGAGCTTGGGCCATCAATATATGGATAGGTCAATCTATTATGTATGAATTTAGTGGTGATCTATTGTTCATATGGTAACTCAGTTTTTCTTGTAAAGTTTTTCAAAGGTAAATCATAATCGTCATCTTTTTAAACGAAACAGCATGTCCCGATTTTGTAGGGATTATTTTGCTTTTGGAGAAATACTTCCTTTGCTTGTCACGATCTTTCTACAAGGCAGCTGCTAAAAAAAACCCAGCACATTCTAATCTAGTCCTGTAATACATACTTTACACTTCAGATATTTTGTTATTATCCCAAAACAAAACTGATTTGTTTAAGATTTTCAATTAAGAAGTGATGACTGTAAGTACTACTAACCAACCCACATTCACGCTTGTTACTTTGTTTTGGTTATTTAAAGCTTTAGTGAAACGAATTAAAAAAAGGCCTATTATATTTTTTCATTATTTAAAACAAACGCTAAATAATAACCATATAGTTTATAGATCAAAAGAGCAGAAAGACCCAGTTTAGGTTTTTCAGTGTGCCCATAACAAAGTCAATGATTCTTATGTTAATGAGTTTATTCCTGTGTAAAACATTTTTATTCAACTGGTCAATATTGATAGATCGCCTTTTGTTATAACTTGTACTAACAAATATATTTATAGAAATCGTTTTCTCAGAAATAAATCACTAAGAAAGATTATAGATGTATATTGATTAACATAACACTATTTTGAACTGATTTGTGATGTGATGTTTTAATGGTCTAATTTATGTATACCTTGTTTTTATTCAAAAATACATATTGTCTTCTCTCAAAATATAGAGTTTTTTTTTTTTTTTTTCAGTATTGATTAGTTAGTCTTGTGCTATTTTATTATTGTATCAAACATTCTTGGAAAAAGAATTGATTGACATATACGACTGGCGAGGTACAGTGAACAATAGTTTTATGCTTTTGTGGGCTTTCTGGTCATTCAATTACCTGGTAGTAAACAATATTGATAAACCTGGGTATTGTGTGTCGAGTACCATGTGGTAACTGTAAGGTTCTGAGTGGTTACCATGTGGTAAGTCCCATCTCGGTACTTTTGAATGAGCAATACTGGAGACCACAGTACTGCATGGTAACAGAGCCAGCACAGTACTTGTGACCGCACAGTACTTGCGACTGCACAGTACTTGCGACTGCACAGTACTTGCGACTGCACAGTACTTGCGACCGCACAGTACTTGCGACCGCACAGTACTTGCGACCGCACAGTACTTGCGACCGCACAGTACTTGTGACTTTGTGGAACTGTGCTGCCGTGTACTTTGTGGTAACTGCTCAGTACTTGGTGGTTACCACGTGGCCAATGACCACACAGTACCACCAGGGGACCTTTCCTACCAGTACTGAGTGGTCATGTACTGAGTGGTTACCACGTGGTTACTGCAAAGTACTTTGTGGTCAAAGTTTAGCTGTGTAGATGTTAATCTCTGACTATATACTATTGTCTTAAACCTTTGCCATAATCAAATTGACCCATCCAGCTAATGGTAATTGAGTGTCTTACAAGTGACATATACAGTGTAGGTAAACCTCTGTTTCACTATATCATTTAAGTAAAACACTCTATTGGGTTAAAAAGTTAGATGTTAAATTGCATGAGTGTATTTAGCAGATTTTTCCACAAATAGTTTTAGGGCGATTATTCTATTGCATGGGTATGTGTGTTGGAATTTAAAACTAATTTGTTATTACAACATTCGCTACAACTTTTATTTTCGATACAATCAATTTTTTTATACGTTTTTATTCAGCTGTCATTTTAGAGTTATGATTTTGGCAGAACCCATTGCAATTTCAGAGATTTCGACATGTGAATATTTCTTTTCTGGTTCTCACATATATTTTCCGACGTCTAGGAGTAACATTTTACTTTCTGCTGATTTTTTATTTGTACTTTCAAATGTTATCACTTGTTAATAAGTATAAAGCTCCTAAGGCTGCTGATAACTAATTTACGTCATCGTAAAGTGACGATTATTGGTCACGTAATAATGTTATAACAGCTCTATTCTTTTTCAATGCTGATTGATTTTGTTTTATTATTCCTGTCAGTGTGAATTCCTGTACACGATGATGATATTTTTGTACGAGATGAACATATCTAGCTTTTATTTTTGTTTAATTAGGCTACCCAGGGGGCCGTTGCATGAAGCCATCGCACAGTGCGATCAATCGCAGTTGCCATGACATCGTATCTTTTTAATATGGTATCCATTGGCAGCTAGGCTTCGTTTGCGATGCGACTGCTTTGTGAAACGACCCCCAGGTCATGTTTGGTCGGATCATAGTTTTCCTTTGATGTTAATGTTAACCTTGTATGATGTTAGAGGCTGTATTCGCCCGGAAAAATGAGTTTAGTTCAGAATATTGTTTGGTTTATCGGTTAAATTACATAAATAGATTATACTTATGTTATACTAAAACTCACAACTGAGACGCTAATGTTTAGTATATGTAGCCTGCTGTAATTTCTTGTAATATTTTTTCTATATAACAAGAATTTTTCATATACTTGAATTAAGCGTAAATAAACAAAATAACTTTTAATTTCATGTTTGTTTACCTTTTGTTTAAGGTTTTACCGAGTCTCCAAGAATGGTTTGATGTTCTAAGTAAAGTTTTAAACTGGAACTTCTTCTTGGTCTCGAGTTATCATTGGAACTAGTCCTTGAGAATACGGGGTGGTTGTCATGCAGCGAAGGGTCTTAATCATTGGGATACAGTAAAACTTTTGCAGAGAGGACGACTCTACATGAGTGTTATTTGCGTACAAATCTATGAAGAAGCAGGTAAAAGAGGTTACACCCGCTGTAATCTAAAGTGTCAGCTTAAAGATAGAAAATTCATTCATCGTGTCAGAGGTTGAAAATGTCAAACAACGTCGCTCGATGGCAAAGCAAAATGCCACCAGTGCCAAAAGATTAAATTGTTCAGTGAACCGTGGGATTGATAGTGCTGTATTGGCAGCTCTCATGGCAGAGCTTGAGAAATCTTTCAATGATTTTTGCGTAATTGACGAAGAATTTGAAAATCTTGTCTCAACTGAAGAATTAAGTACTCACAGTAAAATCAATGGACAAACAATCGAACAATATCGTAAATTAGTAACTGATACATATGAAGAAGCTAAATCTGTATTTATTCAAAATCGAGACGCCCAATTAAAAGCAAGCTATTATGTTAAAGCTGTGCATATGCAACAGATATTTAAGCGAATGGTAAACAATTACAATCTCTACTAAATGGTCTCTCAGATGAAATGAGCAGTTGTCTAACCGATAATCAGGTGTTGATAGGCGCCGTATCTGAAATAGAGAAATTGTTACACGAGGCTTATGCCTCTTTGAGTGAGTTGGAAATTATTCTTGGTCATGAAAATGTCTCAAATGAGCAAGCAGAACTTGACAATTTGTCTGATAACGTAAATTGTAAAAAAGAGAAGTCAATTTATTCATTCGTAAATCTCAAAACCGAGTAGAATATACTCAGAATTTAGCTGGTACTCCTGGTATTAATCATATTAGTGGCACATTACATAATAGCCCATCTCCATTACATTACTCAGTATGTTGACCATGTCCAGATAGTAGTGACCTTGCCCGTTTAGAACATATATAGTAGTAATCCCGCCCGTTTAAAACACACATATTGTGCACCTATGGACCAAGGCAACAATTGCTGCACTCGCAGTACACGCCATTGTCAAATAATAGGAACCCTGGCAATGTTTCTGGTATTTATACTTCAAGTAGTAGTGAGCGTTCATTGTACACACATATGCCACATGTTACTTATTCTTCAATGGCTGAATCAATGTATAATCAAATGCCTGCTTATATGTCTATCCATCTAGTCCATTGCACATGCCATTGAATGTATCTAACCCAAGTGTTGTAAACACTGTTAATTTTTTGCCTGGTTAGCAACAATCCACCAATCATGAATATATTACCAATTCACCCCGTGGTCAGATGAACCGTACTTACGGTAATAGTGAAATAAAACTGCACAAATTAGCTCTACTCACATTTTCGGACGAGAGGGCAGATTGGCCAGAAATCAAGGCTGGGTGAGAGAACTGGCCGAACGTTCCCACAACAACAAAGCAGCGTTAGCTCATGAAATTAAGCGTACTGTTCGAGGCGAGGTGGCTAACAGTATTAAATCTGTCTATGCCACCAAACCTGAGGCATATGACACCATTCGGAGAAAATTGGAACAGTATTATGACGACATCAGTGCAAGTGTCCAATCAGCTCTTGGCGGTTTACGGAAGCTTAAAAATGTTGGTGACAATGATTACAAAGGTTTAGTCAAACTCAATGATACAGTCGAGGTAACGTACAGTCAACTAGAGGAACTTGGGCATTTGGACACATTAACCATGCGTGATGTTGACAACATAACAGCCATACTACCCAACCATGTCAGATTTGAGTGGCTTAGAAAAAGTCCCCCTGTGATAAAATAAGACCTTTCAGTAACGTTATGTCTTTTCTTGACAAAGAACGTCAAACTGGGGCGAGGCTGGCCGAAATACAAACTCCCAAGAGATTTGAGAGTAAGGAACGCTATCGATTTGCACACACAGATAGATTCAACACAGGATAATGTCAAATCCGTATCGTTGTGCATTTCCTGAACATAGGCGTGTAGGAGGGAAACACGACACCAAGGACTGCACTGAGTTCACAAGAATATCCATTAGTGGTAAGGCTGGTAGATATGATGTACTGAAAAAAATTAATCACCCTCTGCTATGCAAAGCTCAGACCTCTACAGATGATACTGATGTACCAGTCAGTTATGAAAGGTATCAACTAGCAGTCATGTTTCAGAGACTCCCACATTGGCATTGTATCCCATACAACATGCTATTATCGCTGGTACTGGTCGACAAGTTACGTGTTTTGTGACGGAGGTTCAAACACGACATATTTGACACACAAAGCGGCAGACCGTTAGAATGCTAAAAGATTGAATCGTTTCACATTGATTGTCACTACTATGGGTAACGTACAGAAAACCTATGATACTTACTATGAACTTGTTGACGAAAACCGGGAAAAAGGAAAATGTAATTGCTTTTGGTATGGACAGAATAACCGGACCGGTCGGTAAGTTAAATATAGAAGTCCTCCAACAGTTGTTTCCGGAGTATGACGTAGAGTTGCTGCAATGTAAAATTTTCACGGTAGATCTTCTTGGTTGTGATTACTTTGGTTTGCATCCTAAGAAAGAAATAACCAAAGCCGGTGGTAATTTGAGCATTATGGAGGAAGGGCTGGGTGTGTGTTTACAGGGCACTCACAATGGGTGACTTTAAAGTTTGAGTTTGGGTTGGTCTTGGGTGTTGGTGTTAGTATTGGTGTCCACCTGAAGCTCCAAACACCATGCATCGAGTTAACACTCAGTTCAGACACCAGTGTTAACACTAGTGTTCAATTAGCAAATAGTCTGTAAGAAAAGTGTTGACCTGAAGCCAAAACACCGACTTGCGGTTAACACTGGTGTTCGTCCAGTTTTGACAGGGCTACAATCACTCTACTGTTCAATTTGTACAGTAATATCCGACCTGACATCTTGCACTAATTAGCATACAGTAGCAGGTTGTCTGTTAAAGGGGCATGAGCTGCCAAAATGTTGATATTTTTACGTCAAAACAGAACGTTGAAATTATTGGCTATTTTTCTCAAGACGTATAATTCAGAAGCTTTTTAGGCTTCTAGTCTCGAAAATGTACGATAGAGTATTGTTTTAAACTAAGTTTGCCTTAGAATGAATGAATGGTCGTCCCGGTTATTTAAATTTTGTTTACTTTTCGAACACGTTTTCGGTTCGTACAAGCCTCATACTGTATGGATTTTCCTCATTCCAACGCCAATCATTTCGTTTTCGACGGCCTTCAAATCCTCTTACCGTCGTGAAGATCAGAAACTATGAAAAAAGTGTGAATATTGGCAGCTCATGCCACTTTAACTTTCCATCCAAACTTTTGACACGGTGTAAACGGTCTCCACTACTTTAGTGTATGCATACTTGACGGACAGTCCAAAGGCAATCCATGGGGGCAACAGGGATAATCCTGGGGATTTTTTTTCCCCCAGCAACCACCACGTTAGGTGCAACAAACAACATGGCTGCTAAATACCGTTGACTTTAAACTCAGTCTGGTGTTAATCCTTAGGGGTTAGTTTTGTCTCCAATAGTAAAGCAATTGGAAGAATTCCGAAATGAACACCAACTGCGGTTCAACTCAACACCTCATGCTCCAACCGGTGCTAACCTAACACCAAACTCCGACTGTAAATCTACATTACACCAACACCAGGTGTCAACACCAACACTCTTATAGCAACTTATAATTGGTGTCATTTTAGGTGTTGGGTGTTGTGTTAGCTTCAGTGTCAAAACAAACACTGACTATAATCGCGGGTAACACCGAAAGCAAGTGTCAACACCAACACCATGGCTCGAGCTTATAGAAGGTGTGAACCAGGCTTTAAGTGTTAGTGTTAGTGTTGGTGTTAACACCCAACTTTAAAGTCACCCACTGAATTAAGGGAGGACACTACAATTGACAACAATTTGATTAGGACTGTACATGACATATCACCAAAGATTGAATCATTCCATTCGGAGACACGTTTTAAATCACATCCTGAATTTATTACACCAACTTGTCTTAACCAAGCCACGACAGCATGCAACACTATTGCATCAGCCAAAGAACAATTGCAGAATTTCATCTTGGGCGAAGAACTCGCTACGGAAACCGTTCCTCAATGGCAAAGATCCTAAGTGGGCTCAGACTTATAAAGAGCAGATCCAGGATATGCTGGATCGCAATGTTACAAGGAAGTTGTCTCCTTCAGAGCTGGATAGTTGGAATGGTCCTCTGTTCTACATAAGTCACCTGGCTGTGCTAAATCCAAAGTTGCCATCTACACCAGTTCGAATTGTCTTCAAAGTTTACAAAGGCATTTCACTGAATTCTTACCTTGCGAAAGGACCAGATTGTTACCTTAATTACCTGGTTGGTCTCCTGTTGAGGTGGCGAGTAGAGCAAGTGGCAGCAGTGGGAGATATCAAAAAGATGTTCAATTCAGTACACCTGTAAATTAGTGACCAGCACTGTCATCGCTTTCTGTGACGATATTTGGAGCCTGATCGTATCCCTGATACTTACCTGATCCAAAGAGTCAACATGGGTGACACATACCAACTTAGTAGCGAAGGCGTCTATAAGACTGCAGAGCTGTTTGAAAGAGATGAATCCCAGGGCTGCTGATCTGTTGAAAAAATCAAGCTACGTCGATGAATATACAGTGGTGAGATGTAACTGTAAATAAACTAAATATGTATTTAAAAACATAATGTTTGAACCAAACGAGCTTCCTGTAAGGTCCCAGGGTGTCAAAGAAAAAGCGATTGAAAATATGCTTATCTTCTGTCAGCAATCGGAGATATTTGTCCTACTTGATCTTTGAACGCTTAATTCTTGAGTTTTTTCGATTTGTTTGGTGTCGGATCCTAAAAAAATCTCTACAGCCTTAATACAATGATATTTTACAATAATATCACAAACAGATAGATTAATTTCAAACTTTCCCATTTACAATAATTCATTCCTATCTACTTTGACACGAGCATTTGAGGCAGCACAATATATATCAATCACTTTGAATGTATTCTTTGCAGACTGTTCATCTGCTAATGTTAAAGTGATGCCATCTGCAGACTGGGGACTTAATGAGGTGACATTAGAGCCTGTCAGATTAATACCATTTATACCGTTAGAATTTCGGATAAGAATTCCGAGCGGCTCTCCTGATAACAGCTACAGCATGGCTGAAATCTGACACCCTGTCTAACTGAATGGCATACTTGAAAAAATGGGGTTACAAGACCATTTATCTTCACAGCACCAAAACTAAAAAAAAATCATGCACCACACGGTCAAATCAATCGGTGGTCCAGTGAGTTAGAGTGATCGTCTCTCAGTCCAACACAGACCTTCCATCGCCGAAGGTCGTGGGTTTTCTCAGGCAATGAGCCCGGTTTCCTCGCCACTAAACCTGGCAACGCGGCCACATAAGTGAAATAATCTTGAGTACAGCGTAAAACAATAATAAATCAAATCAGATCCTTGGTCAATCTTCAAGATACACAAGTCTAAGTTATCCTGTTGTACGTAAGGTATTACATCTCTTATACTAGCAATTGTATCTGCTATATCTCTACCAGGCACGCAGCATGTTTGACAAGGGGAGATAATGCTCACATGACAGTTTTCAATATATTTGCCATACATATAGACAGGATCTTATAGTCTACATTTAAAAGTGTAATAGGCGTCCAGTTCTTTAGTTTATATCTCTCTCTCTTTATTTTTTTAAAGTTGAGAGATATCTCATGGATCCTGATGATTTTTATTGTTTGCAAAGACATTTTGACTTACTTAAAAATATATCACTCAGCTGATTCCACAATAAAGAGTAGAACTCGACCATTAAACCGGCTATTCCTGGAATTTTACCATTGGATAGACCTAAGTTTCATTGCCTTTGTTAGTTATCATTTTTTATAGTTTGATCCTTACCCTCATCGCTTAACTGAACATCGACATTCGATATTACTCCATTAAGAGAATCAGAATCACTATCTCTATCACATACTGTTTTATAAAACGAATGAGCTTCCTTTATTAACCTATCGTCTAATACATCTTCTCCAGAATCATTTGTCAATGTATTGATTATTTTACTCTCCTGGCTCCTCTATTCAAGATTTAACAAAATTTTACGATTTCATTCTCCCTCAATTGCCCGTTGTACACGTGATCGTTTTATTGACCCTTTGCAAATTTCTGCTTCTAAAAACGTACATGTAGTTCTTCTCCAGCAGCTTCAATTGTACTCCGATCATAATTATTTACATTCGCTGCTCGTCAATATTCATTTTCAAGTTGACACTGAAGGCTAAACTAGTTTTGGCTATTGTCGTGTTTTCGTTTTCTGCCCCCCATTTGCTTCTTGTGTATATTCATTTTTAAATTGGCACTGAAAGTTAAACTTGTTTTGGCTTTTGTTTTGCTTTCGTTTTCTCAAATGTAATATTGCCTAAGTTTTCTAAACAAATATGCATAGATAAGCGGAATCAATCTCGCACCGTTCGGGGGATCTTGCAATCTGAACTAACGATTTTTCCCCCGGTTTTATGACCCATGGATGTCGTTATTTTGCTTCAAGGTCCGCTGTCTCGCGCTTCGTTGTGAAGAGTGAGATAACGTTTCCTATTGGTGGACATAGGTTAACGCGTGAGAATGGGAACTACAGAAACACGAGATATATTGTTTCCACGGTCTGTCTTTTTTTAACACACGCGTTGAGAATGGGAACTTCAGAAACACGCTACAGTGTTTCCACGAAAGTTCATTCGTTTTATAAAACATTATATAGTAGAGAAAGTGTTAATTCTCTTAATCATGACGTCATTGAAGGGGCTGTCCGACTATGATGAGCCATTCCTTGGAAGCACTTCATTCTATCCGGTAAACAATCGCACTCGTCAAAGGCACGCGTTAACGCTTATCTCTGCTTATCTTTCATACACTGGTCATAAAGTTATGGCACTTATAAAAGGGGCATATTGCCTTAGAAGACTTATGTAGTATTCATTTCTCGTTGTATTTCAGTTGAGTAGTAAAAATGAATAACTCCACATGCTATTTTTTACCATAAGTTTTAGTGGGGAGGAAACCGGGCGCCAATGCTTGGTTACCTGGCAACCATCCCAAATAATTCGATCGGATGAAAAGCCAATAATAATTACTCTCCATTTTATTGGACTGAGTGGTATTAGAACCGGTAGCTCATTGGTGGAGGGTTGCTCAGATTGACTGTCTTACCCTTAACCTAACCCTACCTCAGTTACAACATTATCGATAGGTGAGACAAAATAAATAATGAAAAGAAGTAGCAACAGACCAGCAGATTTTTATGTAAAAATGTTAATATATGTAAAAAAGCAACAACAACAAAAAACAGAGTAACTTATCTACAAGCGAAAATTATACAAACATGTACTGGAAAGAAAACATATATCAAAATGAACTCAAAAAACAAATATCACAGGCTAATAAGCAGGCTGAGTACTAGTCAAAATCATGAACATATTTATAACACCAAAGAGCACAGTTGAAACTGACTGATGAAAACACCCCAAAAAGTCCTTAATTGTGATTATCAGAAACTCTAGAACACTCAGGCTAAAATACGTTAGAATAAATTTGCATATTTATAGATAGTTGTTTATATTCAAGCTTCGTGAAAGTTCTTTGACCTCAGCATTACAAAGGGTTATTGTAAACAGCCGCCGGGATGAGCCGGCGAACAAACAATAGGCTAACAGACATTAGAGATCGAGAAAGATTCATGTTCGGTAAACAATTCAACTTAACGCAATAGTTGGTAAGAGTTTTAGCGTTCAAAATCACTATAGTATCGGCCACAACAGGCCGCTTAAAATGCTGAAAGAGGAAGATACGAAGCGTCCTGAAATAGGGTAACACGGTTAACAAAAGTGCATGCAATGCAACAAAAATCTCTTTTTTATAAATGACAACGTTTAAAATTTAAATAAGTGTAAGTGTGGAACTAGCTGTTCGTATTTTTCTTTATAAACTCCAATTGTTGTGACAAGGTCAGCCCTAAAGGATTTATATTGAAATAAAAAAATATCAGTGAAGTCGGTAACCCGTACGAACCGGATAATTGTGCTGATAAGGGACAGAATTAAAATAGCTGGGATGTAGGAGTAAAATTTTGGCGGGCTTAATGCTTATAAAAGTACATCAACGTTCATCTGCAAGATTAGTATCAACGGAAAGCACTTATTTTGTGCTTTTTGATAAAAAAGATTTCCTTATATTTAGGGACACAAAAAATCGATATTTTAATAAAACGAAATTATTGACAGAAAGTTGAAATGGTAATGTCGAAATTTGGCCGATGAATACAGGTTGGCTAACATACATGTATATAGCGCGTAACTTGTCAGTGAAGTCCATACATCGATACAGCTGGCATACATATTAAAAAGGGGGTTTTGAGTTTACCTGTCTGCCTTTTATGAAACAGTCAAACAATGTAGGTAAAATAACATTACGCTTAATGAGTCCATATATTCTCGTATCCCTCTCCAACAAACCCGGGGGGCCTCCGTGGCTCAGTAGGTAGAGCGTTGGACGCTCAATCCGAACAGCCTTCCACCAATGGGTCGCGGGTTCGAATCCCACTCAGTCCAAAAAATTTTCAAAATGGTTGCCAGTTACCAGCGGAAGGTCGTGGGTCATAGAGCCCGGTTTCCTCCCACAATAAAACTGGCAACGCCGCCATATAAGTGAAATAATCTTGAGCGCGGCGTAAAACACCAAACAATCAATCAATCCATCCAACAAACCCTGTAACTAATATTACACTAGAGTGAATGGTCTTAAATATAATGTAAATTATCTTCATTATAAATTGTCTTCTGTTTAAATGTTGGCTGACATAAATATGTTATTGCTGAAAAGATGACATGAATAAAACAAGATTATGTATAACACACAAACAGGATCTGAGAAAACTGTTTTGGACACAAGATCATTCCAGTCTCTGTACCAATATCTTAAAACTGTTGCTTGAATGGTGGTTTGGCGTTGGAGATCGTTAACTTCCGTTTTATTCACTTGGTATCAATACAAACCAAATAAAGTTGCTTTCCGTCCACAGCTTTTAATTGAATATTAATTAAAACTTTAATTGAGTATTCTGGCTCATTAAAAAATGACTTATTAAAAAGTAGATACATATCCTTGAATTGTTCTAAAAAAGCCGTTTACCCAATGTCTGTTTTCTTTATATTTGGTCAAAACATTCGATGTTCATAGGGCCATAGGTTCGCTGATTTGTTTTTATTAGCCTTTCGAGAAGTTTTATATGCTAAAACTGTTAACAAAATACATTTCCTAAAAATGGTGAAAGTGTTGTCACTTTAGGGTGTCACTGACGAGGAACGTCTTCATATCGGCTATCAGTATCCGTTTGTTTACTTCCTTTGTCCCAATGGCCGACGTCTCCACTTATATCTTTCGACAGATCTGAAAAAGCTGAAAGATTTCGTTTGTAATAGTAGTTCCGGTATATCAGTATCTCACAACTGAAACAATTCTGTTCCTTATTCATTGTTGTATTTTTAGATTGATTGATCGTTTAAGCCAAACCCAAACTTAGTGGGAGAAACCCCCCCCCCCCCCCCCCCCCGGTATTCGTGTCCGTCAATTGGGCAACACATGCCCCCACAAATCTTTTGAGTTTTTTTAATGGTGGACATGCTTTACTTGGGACTATTGTTACATATTTGTATTTCAAAGATGTAAATGATGCCATATTTATAAAAGTGATACATGAAATAACAACAGCCAGGAACAAAACTTAAATTTGGAGCTTACAGATAATGTGTATTTTGATGTAATACACTTTCCTTGTCCCTAATCCGTGCCATTTCCACAACTCCCTTCGCTTACACCTGGGATGAATATGAAAGGGATATGAAACGCCTTTGTTTTTGCAGTCAGTCGACTGGCAGTTGTTTGACTCTCTATTGTTCTCGTCCGACGCCCCGTGACGGCATTCTGATCCGCTTAGAGAATAGCCGAAAGCCGTGTTGTGTATTCCGATTCATTCCGAACCATACCGGTGTCGTTGATATATGGGCTGCGCATGCCTATTTATAAGCTAGCAACACTGTCAGAATATTCAAAATGGCGATTGTTTTCTGTTGCTAGCTTACAAACGGGCATGCGCAGCCCATATATCAACGACATCGGTATGGTTCAGAATGATTCGGAATACACAACCCGGCTTTCGGCTATTCTCGGAGCGGATCGGAATGCCGTCACGGGGCGTCGGACGAGAACAATAGAGAGTCAAACAACTGCCAGTCGACTGACTGCAAAAACAAAGGCGTTTCATATCCCTTTCATATTCATCCCAGCTTACACACAGTGTCTGAAACAAGATGGCGAATAGAGAACATTTAGTCTGCCCAAACACAAAAGTTATTCATTTGTTTACCTGTTTGAAAAAGATTAAACATCCCAGTTCCTTAGCATAAAACTATAAAAACTAGAAGTTATAGTATCATTGAGTATGCCCCCTTTGGAGAAGGGAGTTGAGCATGAATTATCACTGAAGGTGATACATGCCCCCGTCTAGCAGGCACAAGTTGATCATGAAGTAGTGAAATCGATTCTGAATAACCTCTACATATAAAGAATGTACGAGTTGGTGAGATGCTATAATGAGCAGACAAACATTGTGGTATACATAGAAAAAAATTGCAAATGAAAACGTCAGCCCGTTACAGAGATAACCTGAAATCATAACTGTTTTTACGAAGTCTAGGCCTACAGTGGCGCCACCTATGAGCGGATTTTCTCGAAACACAATCTCATCCGAGGTATTGTGGATATCCATCTTATAAAAAAAATCAAGAGAAAACGTCAACCCGTTACAGAGATAACCTGAAATCATCACTGCTTTTACGAGGTCTAGGCCTACAGTGGCGCCACCTATGAGCGGATTTTCTCGAAACACAATCTCATCCGAGGTATTGTGGATATACATCATATAAAAAAAAATCAGGAGAAAACATCAAGCCGTTACAGAGATAACGTCCGGAAACCTCAAATCATAACTGTATTTACGAGGTCCATGGCCTGCAGCGGCGCCACCTATGAGCACTGGAAACACTTCGTACCTACGGACGGAAGGACGGACGGAAGGACAGACCAAACGCTATATCCCCCCAACATATAAATATTGGCGGGGGCATAAAATATCATATTTCCAGTTTAAAGTTAACGAAAAGATGCAAATTAAAGTTGTTTCTGCTTAAAATATTGCACTTTGTTTTCTTAAGTTAGTTTTTCAGATATAGCATCATTTCCGGATAGCATACGCATTCCAGCTTTGTACAAAGCCTTATTACATTTCTTTTCCCTTTAGTGTTCACAAAATATTCGATTCAACTCACAGACGTTTCATTTTTGTTGAAAGCAAAAGTTTCAATTATAAAAGGCCTCGGTGGCTCAGTCTTTTAGAATGATTGTCCCTCCGTCCAATAAGGCCTTCCATCGATAGGGCACGGGTTCGAATCCCACTCAGCCCAAAGGTAAATTGGTGGGTGTATTTTTACTCAATTGCCATAAGTGGTCGAGTTAGTAGGTACTCGCCGAGGGTCGAGTATTTCTGTCGAACAAAGTGAAAGAATCTTGCGTGCAGCGTTAAACATCAATCAGCTACTTTCAGGGAAATTAATTTATACTTTTTCTCACCTCATATTCAGTTTGACCGGAACCGCTGGGTTTATATGGAATGTGTTCATACTGGTTCACTCCATCACCTTCATTGTTAACAACATTGTAGTAATTAGTTTCATCTTCCATTGCCTGGTTACAAGTTCCTTGGGATTCTAGAATAGAATGGGTATCGATGGTAAGACACAGTTTACGTCCAGGCAGTTACATTGTATTGTCCAAACACTATTTATATAAAGTATTTCATCCACATTTCTCCCCTTTGGTCATCGACAGGTTCGTTTTCCATTCCATAGACGAAAGCTAAAAATAGCTGAAGCAACATCACGTCATCAATTTTCGGTAATTTAATGGTTGATTTCAAGTTAAACGCTTTATATGTTTGAAGATTCCCCTCTCTTTAGTGTACAGTAGATTTCTGGTATATAATTCCCAACTAGTTACCACGGTATACAGTTCATTCAGATTTCATAAGTTTACCTGGTGGATTGGGGACTACTCGATTAATATTCGAGTACTCTGGAGGAGGGACGTCCGCTGCATTTATTTGGAATTGCCGGTTTGGAACCTGAACATCGTCGGTCTCTTTATCATTCCCGCGTCTCTTCCTTCTCCTTTAGAAAGCAATAAAACAAATCAAATATCTACTTTTCTTGGAAATATCTTGTGTGCTGGATAATGTGTTTAAATATGTGATATTTTCCGTTTCACATATTCATCCCGACAGTAGTAATGTTGAAGCTGATTAAAAATCTGTTGTTTTTTTTCAGTCAATTCAATTAGTGTAATAAATTGAGTGTGTATTGCCTTAACTAGCTTATAGAGTTTTCAAGATTGTCTTGCCATGTTTTTGTTTGTTGTTTTCGCATGTCTGTCGGGTCACCGGATCTACTACTGTCAGCGATGCTTGGGGGTTCTCGGAGTTGAGATTTTGGAACTGTTGCAACTAATTTGTAAGTAATTCTTGATTTATGTTTTCTTTCTACTGCTTGTACAATATTGGCCTGTACATACGTTGCTTTGTTATATTTAACTATAAATCAAAATCTGTAATATTTGTAATGATATAAAAGCATTTTTTTTATGAATTAAAGAAAAAAAACATTACAAATGAAAATAAAATTTAATCAGCTTCCCAAACCTGAGACAAACTAGAGGATGTTAAAGTTGCGACGAGACAGCTTCAAGGGTCGGGATACCCGTTTTATTGCCATTTATTGTATTCATTCACTACTAAAATTTAGGCTAGATCCGATTGGGCGTTCCCGGGAAACAGTTTGTTTAAGTATCATCTAGTGTTGGTAAAATGTTTAATTCGCGCCAAAGTTACGTGACAAAATACAGTAGCCTGTAAAGAATAAACTATATGCCTGTAATGAAGGTCGCGTGGTATTTGATTTCTATCGATCGCCGCCATTACAAGGAGATGGTGCAAGTTCGATTCAGATCGGTCATGCACGTGTCCATTACTCAGCAATGGCGGCCCTTTTAACAAAGTCAGATCCAAACCAGCCAATGAGACGTGTGTATTCCACATATATAGTTTGCTTGTACTTCGTATGGTTGTTAATTACTGAACGATTTGTTCATGTGCAGTTTCGGACAAACCATTGTTAAGTTATAAACAATTAATGGCAGTTTTGATGACATCGCATTTTCAAGTTTGTATGCCAAGTTGATGCATATGTGTTTAGAATATACACTTCTATTTATAAACTTTATACAGTGCATGGAATAATCGAATTTCTTTTACCCGAGATAATAAAAAGTAACTGCAATGACAACTGCAACAACAACTCCACCAATAACGCCGCCGACTATGGTCAAGGGAGGGGTAGATGTGGATTCACCAGGCTCAGTTTCTGAAGTCTCTTCTAAAACGTAAAGCACAGATGATCTCAAAATGTCTCTTCCATAATTAAAGGAAGCTTAAAAGGGAAGGAAATAAATTTTCCTGTGATACATTTTTCGTCAACATTTTCTAGCAGAAATTCATGTTACAATTATAATGGCAGGATCATATTAACTTTTCGCTAGTGTTTCCTGAAGGAGCAGGATGTTTGGAGGCATAAACCGCCATATAATAGTATTCTCGTGTCTTTGTTAGCGAATAACCAGCATGTGCGATTTTCGGGATAACAGCGATTGGGACAACATGGGTCCTTCCAAGATTGCAGGCATTTTGCTATGTTTTCTACGTCTTTTTATCCTGTCAAATTTGAGTAAAATCAGATTATCGCAAAGATTGACCACGTGGTTTGGCTGAGACTTTAATGAGTTATTAACTGCATCTTCATCTTAGCCTTTATCTTAGCAATATTGTCTTAAAATTGGATGAGTGATCCGTTTAGCTCCTGTTATAAACATAGCGGCTCTCATATGATGCAACCGACAGGACACGTCATATCATTTTCTTACCGCCAAGGTTGTCGCCGATAGAAGAAGTTCAGTGTTTTCAGGACCTTAGTAAGTATTACAACAAGTTAGATTGTAACTATTTCTGAAGTTTTTCTACCTTTGATTATAGTACAGAATGCGCCCTACATTAAAACCTTTGGTATACTTTGACATACAGCCCCCGTCCCATGTTTGATTCAATTTTTTTTACAAAAGTAAGTAGTTACTTGATCCAATATCTAGGATGATACGGGGTATGACTTAACTAATTTCCATGTCTTAAGAAAATTTAATTTCGAGATCCGTTGCTGAGGGTATGATATTTTCCATTTTAAGTTTTTTAATTCCCATGTTCATGGCGAAGGTAGATGCGGAAATGTCGGTGACCCACTGATAGTTCTCGCTGGTTTTGTGCAGAGGAAACTCTTGACCTCTGCCATACAAGCATTTCATATTAGGCGACAGAGCGAAAAATCAACTCAGATTGTTTTCAAACCTACAACCATCAGTGGAAGGCATGACTCAGGGTTTAGAAACTATTGCTCTACCCAGTGTTTATTTTTATACCTTACTGTAATCAGAGTACAAAGGAAAAGACAAGTTGTGAAACATGGTTTCTGAAATCTTCGAAAGACAAAACTATGAGCGTGCTTAATTATATTTCCAAACTTTTTTTTCATTTTTTAAAGATGTTGAGTGTTTAAAGTTAAGTGTGTGAAGTAGCTTAAAAAACAAAACGACGAAAACACCAGGCTTTACGATTTGAAATGTTAGTTAGTTGTATTAGATACCAAGTGTCTAAACTAGAGGTTGATGAAGTTGCAGCGGGGCAACTTCAAGGTCCGGGATCCTCTGTTAAGTTTTTATCTGTTGGTTTTTAGTTAAATCGTAAATATTCGCGACATTGAGACACAAATATCTGAAATAAAAGCTAAAACTAGGAAATTGAATATCTATTTAGTTACATTTTTCAATCATAACTTGTATTAAACATGTTTAGTACTGTCTCTGATATTTTCAGTTTTGCGACATACTATATATATTATTTATATAATGTCACATCAATTGTACAAGATTAGGTCTGTCCACTTGAACATATCAGTTATGGCGCTGGTCACTAAATCAATATCGCCCTCGATGTTCAAAGTATAATTGGTGTCAGTCGCGAAGATAACTAACAGATTGCGGTAAGTTTGCGTGCTAGCGCCAAATGACATTCTATTTGTCAATAAGCCAGTTGTGGTTTTGTTGACCAATTACTCTCTATACGGGAATAATTGCGCAAAAGTTCTATTATGGTCTTAAACTAATGGGCGATTGATTGAGACCTTGCGTGCTATTTCTTTTCCTAAAATATTGGGCGTATTTGTATCCTCCATGGTGAAAATATTTGTCTATCATGTTACTTACCAAGATTCTATCAATAAAATGCACATCTTTCATTAATATCCTAGGTTTTTGTCCTTTACTTGATATGGGTTTATGTCCGTGTGGTCGAAGATCTTTCATATAAACATTTGAACATAGTTTATTAACATCATATTTTAAAACAGTCATATTTTATTGAGTTTTTATTGAAACTGGATGATTTTCTCACAAAACATAGACCTTGATCAACACTATTGATATGTTAAATTTAAGGCCGATATCTGAAAGCAATTTTTGAAAAACTTAAGTTTTTAATTTTTAAATAAAATTCAATATGGCGACAAAACCGTTGATCCAATCAAAAATTACCAAGCCGTTGAAAGATGAAGAAAGATGTTGTGTATCTAAATTTAAAAAGCCGATTGCTTTATTAGAAAAAATAGCTGAGATATGACTCATTAAAGTTTTCAAAAATTCAAAATGGCGTCCGGGTCACGTGACTTTTTGCACATTCAAAAAAGTTTGGGATTTCATAGATCTATAATAGGTCTACAAGCATGATACTTTTCGTTAAGTTCCAATAAATAGTTTTCTAGATATTGCATTTTTTTTAAAAAGTTAAAAACATCATAACTTTAACGAATAAAAGTCTGCTATGAATTTTCGAGGAGATTCTTGATTTGGACAACTTAGCAGTCCCCCGACTTCTACTAAGTGTATGTGAAATTTGAGCTAAATCGGATGAGCGGTTTCAGAGAAGAAAAAATTTGGGCAAATACGACTTTTTCAAAATGGCGGACAAACGACGTAGCGTAGCGACAGTTCAGAAAAAAATGGACCTAGATAATTTGTTTAAGAATATGTATGTGAAAGATGAGAGTCGTGTCTAGAAAACTGTTTGAGTTATATCACCTACAAAAACCGTGGAAAATAAATAAGAATAATAATAACTAGAGGTTGATGAAGTTGCAGCAGGGCAACTTCAAGGTCCGGGATCCCCTGTTAAGTTTTTATCTGTTGGTTTTTCGTTAAATCGTAATTATTCGCGACATTGAGACAGAAATATCTGAAATAAAAGCTAAAACTAGGAAATTGAATATCTATTTAGTTACATTTTTCAATCATAATTTGTATTAAACATGTTTAGTACTGTCTCTGATATTTTCAGTTTTGCGACACACTATATATATTATTTATATAATGTCACATCAATTGTACAAGATTAGGTCTGTCCACTTGAACATATCAGTTATGGCGCTGGTCACTAAATCAATATCGCCCTCGATGTTTAAAGTATAATTGGTGTCAGTCGCAAAGATAAATGACAGATTGCGGTAAGATTGCGTGCTAGCGCCAAATGACATTCTATTTGTCAATAAGCCAGTTGTGGTTTTGTTGACCAATTAGTTCTATTATGGTCTTAAACTAATGAGCGATTGATTGAGACCTTGCGTGCTATTTCTTTTCCTAAAATATTGGGCGTATTTGTATCCTCGATGGTGAAAATATCCGTTTATCATGTTACTTACCAAGATTCTATCAATAAAATGCACATCTTTCATTAACATCCTAGGTTTTTGTCCTTTACTTGATATGGGTTTATGTCTGTGTGGTCGAAGATCTTTCTTATAAATATTTGAACATAGTTTATTAACATCATATTTTCAAACAGTCATATTTTATTGAGTTTTATAATTGAAAAGGGTTGATTTTCGCACAAGGCATAGACCTTGATCAACACTACAGGTATGTTAAATTTAAAGTTGATATCTGAAAGCAATTTGGCAAAACTCAAGTTTTTAAGTTTTTAATAAAATTCAATATGGCGGCGAAACCGTTGATCCAATCAAAAATTACCTGGCAGTTCAAAGATGAAGAAAAATATTGTCTATCTAAATTTAAAAAGCCGATTGCTTTATTAGAAAAATTATCTGAGATATGACTCATTAAAGTTTTCAAAAATTCAAAATGGCGTCCTGGTCACGTGACTTGTTGCACGTTCATAAAACTTTGGAATTTCATAGATCTATAATAGGTCTACAAGCATGATAATTATCGTTAAGTTCCAATAAATGGTTTTCTAGATATTGCATTTTTTTTTAAAAGGTTAAAAAAATCATAACTTTGACGAATAAAAGTCTGCTATGAATTTTACCGGAGATTCTTGATTTGGACAACTTAGTAGTCCCCCGACTTCTACTAAGTGTATGTGAAATTTGAACTAAATCGGATGAACGGTTTCAGAGAAGAAAAAATTTGGGCAAATACGCCTTTTTCAAAATGGCGGACAAACGGCGTAGCGTAGCAAAAATTCAGGAAAAATGGACCTAGATAATTTGTTTAAGAATATGTATGTGAAAGATGAGAGTCGTGTCTAGAAAACTATTTGAGTTATATCACCTACAAAAACCGTGGAAAACAAATAAGAATAATAATAATAATTAAAGCTGCTAAAGCAGTTTCCGGGGTCCAAGCGGAAGTCGTTTAGTTGTTTGCTTACATCTGCAGACAATGACGGTCATATATGTCAAGATTTGGTTTAATCCGATTTGTACTTTTTGAGATAATGCCCGAAAAATTCTTTCGTCTTCCAGTCTTGACACACTGGATCATCTCCCTTGTGTTTGGCCATAGATAATGCACCAAACAGACATCAAATGACATCTCTATACAGCTTATCAGTTAATGTACTCAATAGCCTCAACTGTGGCCAGCTGGTCTTGACGGGCCATAAATCTTGAGGCAATAACTGCCTGACTGAAGAACTAATAGCCTAAAAAAACATAAGATCGGTTAAGAAATCTGTTTTATTTATTACATATTCGAATAAGTAAAGCGATTTAGCATATTGTGATATATTTTTCATTTCTGTAAGTGCATTAGAAGTAAAGATACAAATAAATTAGCTAAAAGCCTAATTATCGAACTAATGAACTTTAAAATAAGTACACACGTTCTTTTAATATAACACTACTTATATATCAAGTTTCAAGTAGATATGTCTTAGCATTACAGAGTAAGAGACATTTATACGTTTTTTGACCTTATGTTAATTTTGACCTATGGCGAGCTCCCTAGATTTTGATCTCATCAAAATCGTTTCCGAATTAGAATTTAGTTCCATACCCGCACTACATAAAAATCCAAGTTTGACATATGTAGGTCCAGTGGTTTTAGAGAAGAAGTCGTTCAAATATTTCATTTTTTTGGACGAAAATCCAAGATGGCCGCCATACCATGTGACCTATGACGTCATACTTGTTTCGTTTGCATCCCTATTCCATAGCAGTCTTACATGTAAAGTTTGAGTTTTATTTGACGAATACTTTTTGAGATTTTGTCCGGCAAAGACCATCAGAAAATAATAATAATAATAATAATAATAATAATAATAACCCTTACAAAAATAATAGGGTTCCAAGCCATTGCTTGGCCCCCTAATAATACGGAAAAAGCAGAACGATTTCAATAGGTATCCCCACCAAGTTGGGGATCCCTAATAAAGAAAAAGCAGAACGATTTCAATAGGTATCCCCACCAAGTTGGGGATCCCTAATAATAACTAGAGGCTGATGAAGTTGCAGCGGGGCAACTTCAAGGTCCGGGATCCCCCGTTAAGTTTTTATCAGTTGGTTCTTCGTTATATCGTAATTATTCGCCACATCGAGACAGAAATCTCTTAAATAAAACCTAAAACCGGGAAATTAAATATCTATTTGGTTATATTTTTCAATCATAATTTGCTTTAAACATGTTTAGCACTGTCTCTGATATTTTCAGTTTGGTAACGTACTATGTATTATTTATATAATGTCAGATCAAATTGTACAAGATTAGGTCTGTCTTCTTGAACATAGCAGTTATGACACTTGTCACTAAATCAATGTCGCTCTCGGTGTGAACGACCGACAAACGCCGAAGACGGGATTGGTTTAAGACGTCGAGCTGATAAGACGTGCTTCGCTGAGCTAATCACTCAAGTTTGTACGGTTGTATTCGTGATTCGATATGAGTTGTTGTAAAGCTGATGGGATTTGATTGTTGATAACTATACGTAAGCTGATCTTAGATAAGTGTTTTTTTATAATTTAGTTACCTTTTTTTTTGTAGACTAGGCTTTGTGGGAGGGGAGGGTGGGGTTTGGTATTGTAGATTGTACACAGGTAAGGCTTGTAGTATAAGGTAATAGTGTAGGCTGTTTTGATTGTATTGCACTGTATCTGCTCTGCACTACTAACTTGGACTTCTTTTGTGTCTTTCCTTGGCAGCGAGTCGTCCCGCTGCGAACCTAACGGTCTCTAGTACTAACAACTATAAGCCCTGTTTTCGTGTCGTCTTGCACCAAGTTTTCATAGATCAGCTTTGAATAGACCATGACCGAGTCAGAGGACTCTGAGTCAGATGATGGTAGTGATATGGATTTCGGCGTTGTTACTAGGGGAAAACGTCGTCGACAAATAGATAGTGGAAAACCCGA
This sequence comes from Lepidochitona cinerea, assembly GCA_963971465.1. Lineage (NCBI taxonomy): Eukaryota > Metazoa > Mollusca > Polyplacophora > Chitonida > Tonicellidae > Lepidochitona > Lepidochitona cinerea. The sequence continues at coordinate 4,782,058 of OZ020556.1, forward strand.
AGAGGGGAAGCGTGCCCGTCAAATTTCAAAATCTCCAGCCCCCACTCCCTGGTAGGGATCTTGTTGTATTTATGAAAGCAGTTGGAAATCGCTCTTTGTGTAACACTAACCCATTGGATTTCGGTTCTGCTATTCATGAAGTTGTTGGCAATGTTAAAGTGGTTAAACGGTTACCGGGTGGAGTGGTGTCGATTGAATGTTTTGAGTCCAAACAGGTCAAAGGTTTACTTGCGAACTCATCCTTACTGGGAATAGATATTAATTGTTACCAAAAGAATAGTCCTGTTAATGTTAAAGGTGTAATTTCGGGAATTCCTGTGGACGCCACAACGGATTCAATCATGAGAGCCTTAGCTGATTACAATGTAGTGCGCGCTGAGCGTTTGAAGCCTAAAGATAAGTCGGTATCGTTGTCTATTCTTCTCCACTTTGAATCTACTTCTCTGCCCACTAATGTTGTAATTGCTTACCAGGTTTTCCGCGTGAAGGTATATGTTCCCCCAGCCCTTAGATGTTTCCAGTGCCAGCGCATGGGTCACATAGCCGCAGAGTGTCGGTCCCAGCGTCGGTGCCCAAAATGTGGCGATAATCATGCATATGAAGATTGTAACAGTACAGTGGCAAAACGGTGTTGCAATTGTAATGGCTCCCACTCGGCCGCCTTCGGTGGATGCCCCGTTCAGAAGGAGGCTAGTAAAGCGCAATTAATTCGAGTAACGAAAATGGTCTCTTACGCTGAAGCGTTACGTCAGGTTAGATCTGAATCCGCTGAAAATCGTATTTTGTCTGATAATAATTCCCCCTCACAGCAGACTAACAGTTCTTATATCCCGCCTAGTCCTAACCTAAATCATACTTGTAATATTTCTCCTGTGTCGTCTGTTGAAAAAGTTTCCGTCGAAGTTCAAACTGAATGTGATAACGCCACCCAGACCTCTGTTATTGAAGAAGTGCCTAACTTAGTGGCCTTTGTAACGGAATTGTTGTTTGTTATGCTTAAAGTTGATAGAAAATGGGATAATTTTGAGCAAATCGTAGCATCTGCCTCTCGTTACCTTGGTAAAAATGTGATAACCGTTCACCGTTTGGTTAAATTATTAAAGTCTAGCAAGTCCATAGATCGATAATGGATTGCAATTTCATAGCTAGTATAATCTTTATGTTTTTCTTAATCCATCACAACGTTCAGAGTATTTACGCGCATGGTCAAGAATTTAAGAAATATGTGTCTGATCTGGAGTCCTCGCCAGATGTACTATGCTTGCAAGAAACCTTTCTCAAAGAGCCTTACCAGTTTAAATTGCCTGGATACGTTCCTGTGAGAAAGGATCGGGTGGGAAGTCGGGGAGGTCTACTGGTATTTATAAAGGAGGGTTTAGCATATACTGAAATTACCTTACCGCAGGTGAGCTCTTTTGAATGTCAGTGTGTATCCATTTCTCGGGTGTCTGAGCGTCCTGTAAATGTAGTCAATTTTTACAATCCCTGCAACCGACTAGTTCTTAGTGATTTATCATTAGTCCTCCACTCCCTCAATGGGCCCATAATCTTATGTGGTGATTTTAACGCCCACAATCCTGTTTGGGGTAGTGATAAAATCGAACATAATGGGAAAGCTGTACAAAACCTTATTGATGATAATGATTTGGTCATTTTAAATGATGGATCTGGATCTCGATTGAATATGACTACAGGTAGGTTGTCTTGTCTTGACTTAACCATCTGTAGTCCAGAAATCTCCTCACATGTTGATTGGTCGGTAGACAGTGAGGGATCGTGTGGAAGTGATCACTTCCCTGTCCATGTAAAATTTTACTGGACTCCTCATTGCAATGTTCCTTCAAGCCCTCAAAGATGGAAAATAGATCGGGCAGATTGGTCGGTGTATGCTCTGGAGTGTCAACGCTATTTTAATGATAGGTTAATATCCGACGATGTGGATAGGTTTAATGACAACATTATATGTGCTTTTAATAAAGCAGCTGTACGATCTATTCCTAAAACGTCAGGTAAACCTGGTAAAAAAAAAATGTGTCCCCTGGTGGACCGAGGAATGTGGTAGTGCTATAAGAGAGAGGAAGAGGGCAAAAAACAAAGCACGTAGAACACAGCTGTATGTTGATATCTTAGACTATAAAAAAAAGAAAGCCAAGGCCCAGCGGGTAATCAAATCTACCCCAAAAAAATATTGGCGTAACTTTTGTTCGACTATTAACTCTAGAACTTCTCTTAAAACAATCTGGAATAAAGTTCGATCAGTTCGTGGAGCTTTAGTGAAGAGTTCTATTCCGTCCCTTATGCATAATGATAGTCTCTGTGTTTCTAATGAAGATAAAGCTGATGCTTTAGTTGACAGATTTTCATATGTAAGCAGCAGTGGAAATTATGATCCTGCGTTTATCTCTCATAAAACAGAGATTGAAAACACTGTCAACTTTGGAAATATTGTTTCAGATGACTTGGCCATTAATACTGACTTTTCTTTATCAGAGCTTAAGTGTGCTGTAAGAGGCTTATCGGACAGTTCTCCAGGAGAGGATGGGGTATGTAATTCTATGATCCGATACCTACCCGAATCTAGCTTACAGGTGTTGCTTATGTTGTTCAATAAGATATGGTCATCGATGACTATGCCAAAAGCTTGGTGTAAGGCTATTGTGGTACCTGTTAATAAGCCAGGTAAGCCACCGTCAGACCCATCGTCATACCGTCCGATTGCTTTGACCAGCACTATCTGCAAATTGATGGAACGCTTAGTTGCCACTAGATTAAATTGGTTTTTAGAAAATAACAACCTGTTATGTCCTGCTCAAAGTGGATTTAGGTACCGCCGTAGCACTACTGATAATGTTGTCACTTTAGAAACCGCTATAAAAAATTCATTAAACAATAAAAGTTATCTGTTGGCGGTCTTTGTTGACATGGAGAAGGCGTATGACATGGTTTGGCGAATGGGGGTTCTTGTTAAAATGCAGCAGATGGGAATTGGTGGGAAAATGTTAGGGTGGGTGAGGAATTTCTTGTCCGGAAGGCATATACAAGCTCGTATTGGTAACTGCTTGTCTCGAGTCGGCCATCTTGAAAATGGAACCCCACAGGGCAGCGTCATCTCGCCCACGCTATTTAATATTGCTGTTAACGATTTGCCTTCTGTTCTTAACCCAAGAATTAATAATTGTTTATTTGCAGACGATAAAGTTGTGTGGTATTCTTCCAGGAATCTCCAAATAGCCCAAAAACACATGCAGCAAGCCTTAAATGATATATGTGAATGGGGTCAAAAATGGGGCTTCAGATTTTCTGTGCCAAAGTCCGAAGTTGTTCTTTTTACAAAGAAACGGGGTAATCCAGTAATTGATTTAAAGTTGTATGGCCAAAGTCTGAAAGTGTCGTCCGAGTTTAAATATCTTGGAGTCACATTCGACAGTACTCTAAATTGGACAAAACATGTTGAATCTGTGGTCGCAAAATGTGATAAAGTAATCAACCTAATGCGATCGGTCTCTGGAACATCATGGGGTGCAGATAAAAAATGTCTTTTATTAATTTATCGCTCACTTATAACATCTCGATTTCAGTACTGTTGTCAGGCGTTGGATTCTGCCAATGCGTCACTGAAAAAAAAGCTGGATTCAGTTCAATATAAAGCTTTAAAGATTTGCACAGGGGCCGTCAAGGGGACTTCTGCCAGGGTCCTTCAGGTAGCGTGTGGGCAAATGCCGCTTGCAATACAGAGGAAACGATCGACGTTTAAATATGCTTTGAAATTATGTGCTAATCAATCTAACCCTGCATCTGTTTTATTACAGCCATCGTATTTTGACGCTCTATACAGTAACTGCAAATCAAAACCTTTCAGCGTTAGATCCCAATGTATAATTAATGACTTGAAGGTCGACTTTGACAGTATACAAAATAAATTCGCCCCACCTTCTGCCCCCTGGCTTTTAAAATCGCCTTTTGTCTGCCTGGAAGCCAGTAACCGTATTAAAAAATCCGACCCAGCTGACATATCTAGGTTGTGTTTTCAGGACTATGTCCAGCAGTATTGGAGAGAATACCTACTTGTCTATACTGATGCTTCTTGTGAGAAAGAGTCTGCAAGATGCTCTGCAGCATTTTACGTCCCAGAGATAAGCGTTTCAAAAAGCTATCGGCTTTCTGACCACCTGTCCATTTTTTCCAGTGAACTGTCCGCCATCCTTTTGTCTTTGGAATTCCTCAATGAATTTCGACCAATGAAAACAGTAATTTTTTGTGACTCCTTAAGTGCATTAGTTTCTATAAAAAATTACGTATGGCATAAATCTAACCCTATAATTTGGGATATTTTACAATCAGTGTCTAGTTTGCTTTCAGATGGATTGGAAGTCTGCTTGGCGTGGGTTCCGGCACACGTGGGTGTGAGAGGGAATGAAGTAGCTGACGGCCTTGCAAAGTCCGCTCTGGGACAGAATGTATCTATTCCAGTCAAGCTTCTAACATCAGAAATAATCTCTAGCTCTAACAATTATTTTTATTCACTTTGGCAGGATGACTGGGATTCAGCGCCAGATGGCAGGTTTTATTATAACTTGCAAAAGTCTGTTAAAAAGGGGTGTGTTCAATTGACGAATCGTAAGGCAGATGTACTTCTGTTCAGGCTACTGTCCGGTATTATTCCACTCAATGCACGTCTCCATAGAATAGGGCTTCACCCTACAGGGTTATGTGACCATTGTCTAGTAGAGGAAACAGTTAGTCACTTCTTGTGTATCTGCTCTAAGTTTAACAGGCATCGGGCTAAGCTTAGACGTATTGTTGGTGGCAACCTAACCTTGGATACTTTATTGTCTCCTGGCGAAAATTCTGCTAAGGTATTAGCTGCAGTAGGTCAGTATGCTGTGGCAACTAAACGATTCTAAAACTTAAATTTTGATGATCTAGCATTTTAATATAATGTTGTGGCGTAAATCAGCCCTATATTTGGACTGGCACACGCCAATAAATCTAATCACCACCACCGCTCTCGGTGTGAAAACTAGAATTGGTGTTAGTCGCTAAAATAACTTACAGTTTGCTTGCGAACGCCAAATGACATTGAAATTTGTCATTAAGCCAGTTGTGGTTTTCTGGAACATTTAATCTCTATACGGTAATAATTGCGCAAAAGTTCTATTATGGTCTTAAACTAATGAGCGATTGATTGAGACCTTGCGTGCTATTTCTTTTCCTAAAATATTGGGCGTATTTGTATCCTCGATGGTGAAAATATTTGTCTATCATCTTACCAAGATTCTATCAATAAAATGCACATCTTTCATTAACATCCTAGGTTTTTGTCCTTTACTTGATATGGGTTTATGTCTGTGTGGTTGAAGATCTTTCTTATAAATATTTGAACATAGTTTATTAACATCCTATTTTCAAACAGTCATATTTTATTAAGTTTTTATTGAAACGGGTTGATTTTCACACAAGGCATAGACCTTGATCAACACTATTAATATGTCAAATTTAAAGTTGATACCTTGAAGAAATTTTAAAAAACTTAAGTTTTAAATTTTTAAATAAAATTCAATATGGCGGCTAAAGCGTTGATCCAATCAAAAATTACCAAGCGGTTCAACGATGAAGAAAGATGTTGTCTATCTAAATTTAAAAAGCCGATTGCTTTATTTGAAAAATTATCTGAGATATGACTCATTAAAGTTTTCAATAATTCAAAATGGCGTCCTGGTCCCGTGATTTGTTGCACGTTCATAAAACTTTGGAATTTCATAGATCTATAATAGGTCTACAAGCTTAAGAATTTTCAATAAGTTCTAATAAATGGTTTTCTAGATATTGCACTTTTTTGAAAAGTTAAAAAGATCAAAACTTTGACGAATAAAAGTCTGCTATGAATTTTCGCGGAGATTCTTGATTTGGACAACTTATTAGTCCCCCGACTTCTACTAAGTGTATGTGAAATTTGAGCTAAATCGGATGAACGGTTTCAGAGAAGAAAAATTTTGGGCAAATACGCCTTTTTCAAAATGGCGGACAAGCGGCATAGCGTAGCGACAATTCAGAAAAAATGGACCTAGATAATTTGTTTAAGACTATGTATGTGAAAGATGAGAGTCATGCCTAGAAAACTGTTTGAGTTATATCACCTACAAAAACCGTGGAAAACAAATAAGAATAATAATAATAATACGGAAAAAGCAGAACGATTTCAAAAGGTATCCCCTCCAAGTAGGGGATCCCTAATAATAATACAGAAAAAGCAGAACGATTTCAAAAGGTATCCCCTCCAAGTAGGGGATCCCTAATAAGCAAGACTGGGTGGATCAGGTATATTGGTGAACGACTGAGCGTCTTTTGGTAGAAGTTGGTGCCTTGTAAAATATATATAACCATGTTTGATCGTTTTTTTATCAGATACTTTGGGTTCTAAAATTCATTTTCATGCACTTGGAAGTAAGCAGAGGTCAAACTATACTTAACCTACTTGTAAGACACTTTTCGTCCATTTTTCCGGCAGCACAATGTGGAACAGTATTAGGACATTCTCCGGTGACATGGTCACATTGGGTTCCATTAGCACATTTTCCACACTGTGTATTACAGCCAATACCAAAGTATCCGTCACAAACTGTAAAAAAGCACAAGTGAAAGTTCAATTTAGGCTTTTCAGTCAGGGTGGCGTAAACAATTAGCAATCAATCAATTTGTTAACTGGTAACAACTAACCTTTTCTGCCACTCGATACTTAGAAGATAAATAACTAGCTCAACAGAAAAGCATAGTTCGCACTTACCCTGTTTACAAACATTCCCTTTCCAGCCTGCACCACATCCGTCACGACAACTGCCGTCTTGCTTATCACACGAGTTATTGCCCCTTCTGCAATTCCCACATGATTCTGTACAGTCTGGACCATAGTTACCGTCGGGGCATTCTTCAAAATCAAAATATACTGAGCTGTAAACAAAGCCCTTAAACATGGGTGGGATACGAGCAGTAGCCAAAGCAGGATTTGGCAAGTAAGGGGGCTGGGGTATGGTAATCGATTTTCACAGCATCAAAAACGGTCCCCCTGACGCTCTGACGCTCTTGGTGCGCAGAGATGCCATTTCTAGCATATAAAGCAGAAAATGACAAAATAATTAAACCCGGACTAAATGTACATCCTATAGTATACACGAATCACGGAGCCACAGAAAAATTTGGTTTTCAAAGTCTTACAAATCGCATGTTTCCATATTTTTTGCCTTGTCAAAATGTCTCTCCTGAACTTAGTAAAAATACTTCTTTTGACTTATTGGTGAGATCAGCCCAGATAATATGACAGCGATATAAACCAACCCAGCCTGAAAAAATGTCATCTGCAGAGCTGAAAATCTAACATACACTCCCTGACGTTTGCATCCTAGAGCCCGAATCACTACTTTGTTAGAAAGTGATATGCGTGACAGTTCGATTTGTTTTAAAAACAAGCATGTGTTATGTCGGTTACGCAACAAAAGGATAAAACTTCAACACCAACTGGAGACTCGAATCAGACCAACGTCATGTGGTATACAGCCGACGAAAACCAAACGTTCATGGCGGGAAAGTCAGGGAATTTTACGTTGGTTTTTGTCTGCACACAGTGACACAAAGTATCCCATAATCCGACAAGGTTGGCTTAAATTTTCCTTTTAATCCTTACAATTAGAGGGTTGGGCTCATTTTTCTATTCTTTGTTTATTTGGTGAGAAATTTGCGCCCCCTTTGCTAGGTAGAACGGAGATTAAAATATCAATTTTTAATACGGTAAGTGATCTGGGCTGTGACGAATCCAAAGAAAAATAAATATTGGACACAGCCCAGATTTCATTTCTCGGCTAAAATCAAACTAGTCAAATATATAATTCACATGACTTTTTATGCTTTTAAACCTGTGATCAATTTTTGAAATCGATAATTTAGCTAAATTTTAGAAATCGCAATATGAATGAAATATATTCACTTAAAGTCACACAAAGGGAGTTTATCTAAAGTAGGGTTGCGAACTATCGCATTCCAATAGTCCATAAATGTTATAGGGGATCTAAATGGGTATGTCAAAATGTTCTTGGAACAGTTATATATGGGGGTAGTTTGCGTTCCATTGGTCAAATATTTATCGGGTGTCCGTAGTCCAGTGGGTTACAGTGATCGTCCCTCAGTCCCAACCAGACCTTCCATCGATTCGGCGCCGGTTCGAATCACGCTCAGACCAAAAAGAAAAAGAAATTGAAAAATGTCCCGTGTGGATTTTTCACTCGGTCGCCGTATATGGAAGAGTTGCCAGCTACTCGATAAAGGTCGCGTGTTTCCTCCGGCCAATGAGTCCGGTCTCCTCTCCATTAAGCCTGGCAAGATCGCCATATAAGTGAAATAATCTTGAGTGCTGCGTAAAACATCAATCAACCAACCAAATATTTATCTAAATCTGAAGAATGTCCAGAGTTCAACTTGACTAACTGATGATTGTTTTCAGATAAATAAACATTATAAACTGGGCTATTTTGTTTGATCACGAGTTCAAAATTAACTATACCCTCCCCCCAAAAAAGCAACATCCAATTTTTTTTTCAAACATGAATTTTCCAAAAATGTGCGTGATTTACACATGACAACAGGATCATGTTATACTGTAAATGTCCGATAATTGAATTTAAGCCCCTGGTAGTGGCTGTTGATCGCACGGGACTTTCGGGTCAGCCTTTGTGTAACGCTACACGAGGAAGGCGTAGGGAAAAACGTGGGGCAGTTGCACGGGCAAATCACGTCTTATCTTTATGCGGGTTTAATGGGTATAAAAGACACACAACCGTTCAATTCAATTCAGTCGTTAAATTGTTTCACGAAGTTGCTACAATATGCCAAGACTGGACGCAGCTACCCGGAACGTCGTCATTGGTCGTCTCCTGGCCGGCGAATCACGGAATGCAGTCGCTAGACTTTATAATGTTCACCGGAGCACGATTTCCAGACTGTTGCAACGGCACCAGCAATCCGGTTCAACATGCTACAAATATTACCCAAACTGTTCAAAGATTTAGATCCTTTCATATGACGGATCCGTTGTCTGCAGACAATCGAAATCCTGACATATTGAAATTGATGTATTTTTTTTTTATGATGGTCGAACAATCCACTGTAAACTGTGTAAAGCCCCGTCCACACCATCCAGCATCACCCAGCATGGCGTTGGCCAACAAGAGACAACTTCAAGTTGCTTCATGTTGGGTAACGTGTCCACACTATAAAAACAAAGGCCAACAAGTCACAACTGCCTGTGGAAATGTTGCGCTGTGTTGCAAGATGTTGTGACAAACTTTTTGAAGAATTTGCGGGAAATTTAGTTTGTTTTCCCTCCAATAACAAGAAAAATGAAGGTCAGTCAAAAGAGACTGGTAAGAGGACTTTCGGCAGTAATAATTGCTCTGGCAGCGACGTCAACGACGCCAAAGACAACGAAAACGTCGTGTTTGGGTAAAGGAGTGGATAAGAAAACGGGAGCGCTATACGTGCGGCCTCCTGAATGAATTAAGTTGTGGCGATAGGGAAGAATATCGCAATTTCCTTAGAATGGAGCAGGCCCCTTTTTCAGAACTCCGTAACCTTTCTATTTTCTCGTGGGTCCATTCCACATTCGACTTTGGTGCTGCCATTTTGTCTGTCAGACCACGTGACTGTTTAAAATCAACTGATTTATATCTGATTCGTGATTGGCTACGATAACCAACATCTCCCAACAAGTGTTGTCAAGAATGTGCATGTACAAACATGGACCAACAATGTTGTCGGATGTTGTCGTCTGTTGGGCGATGTTGGGTTGCCCGTCGACACAAGCAAACATGATGCAACTTGTTCAAACTTGACAAAGTTGTTCAATGCTGGTTCTGAAATGCTGGTCGATGTTGCATAGTGTGGACGGGGCTTAAGGCTTTTGGTCATGGCACCAGCGAATGTGATCGCACACGTAATAGACGCTACAGCAATAACATTAAGTGTTACAATTGTCAACATTTTAGTCACTTTGCCAAGGAATGTCCAGATCAGATGAGGCTCTAGACGACTGGTCTAACAACTAACCATGAGTTTGTTGAGGAAAGTGGCACAACTGATTGTGATGATATGGAGGAGATGCCGGCCGCTGAGAGTCTATCTAATAAACGGATTCGGCCACACACCCGAAAACAACCGGTTAGAACTGATGATAAGACAACTGAACAGCTGTTAAAACTACTAAGAATAAAAAGAGAGACAATGCAAAAGAAAATAGACACAAAAAACAGGACAGGTATAAGAGTATATCAGACTTTTGTGTGTCAACTGCTAAATTCACCCCTCCAAGCGCCGAACCGGGAAAGTTTAGAATGAGACACAACTTACGGTATCATGCAGAGTAAAATTAAATTGACAAAGGAATAATTTTAATATGTGTACCCTTAATGTAAGAGGAATTCGAAATTCGGACAAAAGAGGAAATATTTATATAGATATTTGATTGAGAAAAAGATTGACATAGCTTTGTTACCAGAAACCTATGTTCTATCAGAGGATGTCAATAGTTGGCAGCTGGAGTGGGGTGGCAAATTACAAGGAATGTCGTCTTAAATGGAGCTTCACTTAATTGCGCGACTTTCCTAAGAAATAAGGTCTTGTTGGAACAATAGAGTGACGTCACAACTATCGTTTATAAATGGAGAATAGCAATCAGTGCAGCCCTTTACCATCTTCTCTAGCCAAGTTAAAATCTTCATGTAACCCAACACGGAATGGGGACATGAAGATTTTAACTTGGCTTGCGAAGATGGCCCTTTACATGAAGTGGACTCAAAGGGCGAATTCGACTCTCTGTTCTCGTGTTAAGATAACACGAGAACACAGTCACGAATGGCAAGTGCGGAGACAAGAACACTGTTCGCGAACAAGATTTCCACTCCCCACCTATCCGGGTGTGACTGAGGAGTACCAAGAACAAAGATGGCGGCTCGTGATAACGGCGAAGAAAACATATGTGTGTTTTATAATAATTACCAGCCGCCTTGATGAAAGGCGACGGGTGAAGGCCTGAATTATTAAGCAATAACATCGAATAATATGGGCAAATATTAAAGATACACACTCCCCATTTTCTGCTCAACAATATTAAACTTTTCCTCCGAAAAAATCGTGTTGATGTAGGTATATAGGCCTATTATAACGTCACAAAACTAAAGTTTGTTTTAAAATAACAAATATGTAATCAATAATTTCGCTTTCCACTTGTAATTTGGTGTCGGACAATGACTTTCTTTTCTCTTTCTCAAGACAAGAATGGCTATTACCTGGCCAACCAACATATGCGTTGGTGAAGATATGATGGCCGAGAAGGGACACCGCGGTTTAATTTCAAATCTTTCTTCAATTCTACTCACAAACACGATAAAAATGCGATGGTAAAGCGATGGTTAATATTTACCATCGGTTTACTATCGCGTTTCCATCGTGTTTGTGATTTTCTTTCAAAACCCAATTCATAAAGTAAGTTGCAGTGATAATCCTCTCGATCCTAACTTCTATCGCAAAATACGTATAGAACCAAACTTTATTCGACTGATAAACACGATGAAAAGGCGATGGTAAATATTTACCATCGCATTTCCATAGTGTTTCTGAGATCAAAATATAGGCGGTTTCGTAAGTAAAACGCAATAAAACGTTTCCATCGTGTTTTACATAGCAAGTGATCCAATTTCATAAAGTATAACACGAAAATAAATATATTTTTAATCGCGCCTTAGATTTCGATTTAGCCTGGTTGAGTAGGCTATGTATAACGCGATGTCCCTTCTCGGTCATCATATGAAGAGCATCATATTATCAGCAGTGACTTGCAGCTGGATAGAAGGAAACTTCTTCCTGTTAATATCGTGCGAATTTCCGCCAGGCATATTCAACATGCGTATGTGAGTTCCGTCAATTGCACCCTCTATACCGTTAAATCCAGAGATTTCTTGGAAGCTATCAGCGATCTCTCTCTCATCTAATAAAATATTTTCTTTTCCCACAAAGCGAATCTGATACATTTCTTATGATTTTGTGAACAGTGCTTTCTGACATACCAAAGAGAATGGCCAACTCTCGCATTGAGTCTTGGTTTGCCATATACCTACCAAAGAAAAGTTGTTTAGAAGGGGATATTGCTTCCAAATTTCCACCGGGAGCTTTTGGTAATAGATCATCGTGTACGATCTGGAGAATGTATTCAAATGTCCCAGTTGAAAGACGAAAATGTCGCGAAAAAACTCCTGACATGGAGGAAACAACGTTTTCATCATAACCCATTACATGACTACGCTTAGATTTATGTAGTAGCAAGACTGCCATAACAATAACAGTTTCCTCTTTGTGCTCTTCGGGCTCTTCGTCGTCAAAGAGCATATTTAAATACACCATCCATATCAAAATAAATCACACATTGAGATGTGAGTAAACACTTTCCTGTTCGAGTCAAGCGAACATTGTACTCGGGTAACACGGGATCAATCAACGTGTTCGAGACAGCCGACACGAGAACATTGCACTCGGTTAACACGAGAACAGGGAGTCGAATTCGCCCAAAGCCAGCTTGGGCTGAAGTGAGACACGTGGCTGAAACTTACACTTTTATTGGCCCGCTCCGTCAGCAGGAGGCCTGCCGAAATGAACATGACTGATCAACTGTTATTGTCGTTTGTACTGGTAAAGTTGAATTAAAAAAAATCTCTCAAAAATCAGCAAAAAATCGTACGAATAAACTGCACACTTCTATTAAAAGCTATTAGGTTGCTCTATTTAATGAATGTACATGTTTGGCTGGATTTCTTTCCTTTTAAATTTTGTTTACTTTTCAAACACGTTTTCGGTTCGTACAGGTCACATACTGTATGGATTTTCCTCATTCCAACGCCAATCATTTAGTTTTTCGATCGCCTTCAAATCCTCTTACTGTCGTCATGATCAGAAATTATGAAAAAAGTGTGAATTTTGGCAGCTCATGCCATTTTAAGATTCTAGGAGTTTTATTTTGTAATTCCCTTGATGCTAGCGAAATTCCGGGAAACTGGAATTCACGTATACAGAAAATAGAAAATGTTATTTCTAATTGGAAAAAACGAAGATTGACAATACCTGGTAAAATAACAGTTATTAAAACTTTGTTGGTTTCTCAAGTAACCCATTTGTTTTTGTCCCTTGTTAAAATGTATTAAATAGAATTAATTCATTATTTTTTTCATTTTGTTTGGTCCAATACAGGCCCTGCTGTTGAGAAAGTGAAAAGAAAAGTCATGTTTCAGAAAACTGAGAAAGGTGGTCAAAATATGCTAGATGTAATCAGTTGGGTCTCAACCCTAACAATTAAGTGGGTCGGGAGAATTCTGAACTCCCCATTAGCTAATTGGGTGATTATTCCGAAGTATTACCTTGATAAGATAGGGGATAATTTTATTGTACTTATGTTTAATACATCTTTGTCAAGAATACGCCAAAAGTAAATTATTATTGGAATACCTTCTTTTTATCGTTCAATGTTAGGTGACTGGTTGGCATTAAGGTCCAACCCTACAAATATTTGTATAGACGATGTTATATGGTATCACGATAAAATTAAATATAAACACTTGAAGCTCTTTTTTCCAAGTTGGATAGAATCAAGATTGGTTAATGTAAGGGATTTACTAGACAAATATTATAATTTATTAAGCTTAGCTATGGTGCTTTGTGTTCAAAAGTAGGTCAATCAGGCCCCTTTATGTTTGAGTATAATGCTCTAAAAGCAGCTATGCAGAATGTAACAATTCATAATTCCAATGATAACCCTGGAGTGGTTAACACCAACATTTGTTGTCAAGTGCCACTTGTTAAGCCAATAGCAGAGACTTTTTGGGAAAGAAAATATAATATGGTTTTGCCAAGGACAATGATTTGGTCGCTGGCAGATAAAGTAAGCAGAGAGCCAAGAATTCTGAAAACTAAAATGGAAAATACTAAGTAATATTAACCCGACTAGGACATTATTGTATAACATGAATATTGTTGATAATGAACTTTGTCAATTTTGTGGCGAAAGAGAGTTCATTGAACATTTCTTTTTTACTTGTAAACATTTGTATAGTTTCTGGTTAAAACTACAACACTCTTTACAAGCTTTCTTTTAGAGGAAAGTGATTTTGACGAAAACGCAATTCTTTTTGGTTTCTGCACACACAAAAATGATGATATCATATTCAAAATGATTAACAATGTGATATTAATTGGCAAACTTTGTATAAGCAAATTCAAATATGGTGACTATCCAAACTTGATATTGTTGTTTGATTCAGAACTAAAATTAAGAAATCTCAAGCCTCTAGAGATTTTCAGTGTTAATCTGTAGAACTTCTGTATTGGTTTAAAAGATCTGTTATATCCGGTGTGAATTGTGAAAACATTGTATTTATAAGTATGCAAATGCAAGATATTATTGTGGTTTTTGAGAAATCTCAATTAATATTGTTTAAAAAATATAATACTTATGGATATAAAGGCAGTCAATGGTATTTATAAAGTCAGTATAGGAGTTGGCAAATAATTATAGGAGTTGGCAGGCCAATATATAAGATGGCAAGTCAATATAGGAGATGGCAAGTCAATATAGGAGATATAGGAGATGGCAAGTCAACATAGGAGACGGCAAGTCAACATAGGAGATGGCAAGTCAATATAGGAGATGACAAGTCAACATAGGAGACGGCAAGTCAACATAGGAGATGGCAAGTCAATATAGGAGATGGCAAGTCAATATAGGAGATGGCAAGTCAATATAGAAGACGGCAAGTCAGTATAGGAGACGGCAAGTCAATATAGGAGATGGCAAGTGAATATAGGAGGCGGCAAGTTAATATAGGAGATGGCAAGTCAATATAGGAGACGGGAAGTCAATATAGGAGATGATACGATAATATAGAAGTTCGCAAGTCAATATTGGAGATGCCAAGTCAATAAAGGAGACGGGAAGTCAATATAGGAGATGGCAAGGGATGGCAAGTTAATATAGGAGATGGCAAGTTAATATAGAAGATGGCAAGTCAACATTGAGTGTATACGCTGTGCTTTTTGTGACGTTGAGCAAGAAACGACTTTCGTTCGACCAATGGATTCTTCGCCAGGTTCTCAAATTCCAACCTCGTCGTGCCAAACGTATCCGTTGGTGGCGATCTGACAATATTCTCCTTGCCCTCAGCCTGCAGCTTTCAATCGGTTTCTCACGGCTCTTGTGCACATACGTCGGTCGGGTAGCCATTGTCGCTTCAAAGATGGACCATCTGATCAGTGCCCTATCTTCACGCTGTGATGATACAGATGGTCGACCCTAGCGTGGTCGGTCCTTCACAACACCAGTTTCACGGAGTTTTTTTCATCAATCTGCTTATATCTGTATAATGGTAGCCTAATTGACGCCGGATAGCTTTGTACTACACCCCTGCGGAGTGCATACCGACAATTTATTTCTGCCCCTCTGGTAGGAGATGACAAGTCAATATAGGAGACGGCTAGTCAATATAGGGGATGGTAAGTCAATATAGGAGATGACAAGTCAATATAGGAGATGACAAGTCAATATAGGAGATGGCAAGTCAATATAGGAGATAGCAAGTCAATATAGGAGATGGCAAGTCAATATAGGAGATGGCAAGTCAATATAGGAGATGGCAAGTCAATATAGGAGATGGCAAGTAAATATAGGAGATGGCAAGGTAATATAGGAAATGAGAAGTCAATACATGAGATGGCAAGTCAATACATGAGATGGCAAGTCAACACAGGAGATGGCAAGGTAATATAGAAGATGAGAATTCAATAAGATGATGACAAGTCAATACAGGAGGTGAGAAGTAAATATAGAAGATAGCAAGGGATGGCATGTTAATATAGGAGATGACAAGTCAATATAGGAGATGGCAAGTCAATATAGGAGATGGCAAGTGAATATAGAAGACGGCAAGTCAATATAAAAGACGGCAAGTCAATATAAGAGATAGCAAGTCAATATAGGAGACGGCAAGGGATGGCAAGTTAATATAGGAGATGGCAAGTCAATATAGGAGATAGCAACTCAATATAGGAGACGGCAAGTCAATATAAGAGATGGCAAGTCAATATAGGAGATGAAAAGTCAACATAGGAGATGGCAAGTCAATATAGGAGACGGCTAGTCAATATAGGAGATGGCAAGTCAATATAGGAGACGGCAAGTCAATATAGGAGATGGCAAGTCAATATAGGAGACGGCAAGTCAATATAGGAGACGGCAAGTCAATATAGGAAATGGCAAGTCAATATAGGATATGGCAAGTCAATATAGGAGATGACAAGTCAATATAGGAGACGGCAAGTCAATATAGGAGATGGCAAGTCAATATAGGAGACGGCTAGTCAATATAAGAGATGGCAAGTCAATATAGGAGATGAAAAGTCAACATAGGAGATGGCAAGTCAATATAGGAGATGGCAAGTCAATATAGGAGACGGCTAGTCAATATAGGAGATGGCAAGTCAATATAGGGGACAGCAAGTCAATATAGGAGATGATAAGTCAATATATGAGACGGCAAGTCAATATAGGAGACGGCAAGTCAATATAGGAGACGGCAAATCAATATAGGAGATGGAAAGGGATGGCAAGGTAATATAGGAGACGGCAAGTCAATATAGGAGACGGCAAGTCAATACAGGAGATGGCAAGGGATGGCAAGTTAATATAGGAGATGGCAAGTCAATATAGGAGATAGCAACTCAATATAGGAGACGGCAAGTCAATATAAGAGATGGCAAGTCAATATAGGAGATGAAAAGTCAACATAGGAGATGGCAAGTCAATATAGGAGACGGCTAGTCAATATAGGAGATGGCAAGTCAATATAGGAGACGGCAAGTCAATATAGGAGATGGCAAGTCAATATAGGAGACGGCAAGTCAATATAGGAGACAGCAAGTCAATATAGGAAATGGCAAGTCAATATAGGAGATGGCAAGTCAATATAGGAGATGACAAGTCAATATAGGAGACGGCAAGTCAATATAAGAGATGGCAAGTCAATATAGGAGATGGCAAGTCAATATAGGAGATGGCAAGTCAATATAGGAGACGGCTAGTCAATATAGGAGATGGCAAGTCAATATAGGGGACAGCAAGTCAATATAGGAGATGATAAGTCAATATAGGAGACGGCAAGTCAATATAGGAGACGGCAAATCAATATAGGAGATGGAAAGGGATGGCAAGGTAATATAGGAGACGGCAAGTCAATATAGGAGACGGCAAGTCAATCCAGGAGATGGCAGGTCAATATAGGAGACGGCAAATCAATATAGGAGATGGAAAGGGATGACAAGGTAATATAGGAGACGGCAAGTCAATATAGGAGATGGCAGGTCAATATAGGAGACGGCAAGTCAATATAGGAGATGGCAGGTCAATATAGGAGATGGCAGGTCAATATAGGAGATGATAAGGGAGTGTCCCCATTAATCGTCTTTTACGAGTGCATAAGGGAGTGTCCCCATTAATCGTCTTTTACGAGTGCATAAAAGACGCCCGAAAAAGATGAAGCCAAAGACGCAGGGTGTAAAAGACGCTACAAAAGACGATAATTTGAAACGGGAATTTACAGCATGTAACCGTCTCGGAATAAAAGTAGTCCGCTGTGCTGTAACTGCAGTCTATATTTGTGATTAGCGGTCTGAGGTTGTACTAGCTATTGTTTTATTGAACTGGGTGTAGTTCAATTTTCCACGGCAAAAGTGATTTCACCACGGCATTTTTATCCAAACTGCTATTTTAACTTTATTAAAAGCGACCAATAGCAAAGCTTGACATTTAATAAAAACTGTCAAACACTGTTTAACAAAGATATTTTCTTCTTTGATTATCATAGAAACCAGGATAGAGAAAATGCTAAGTTTGTCTTACTCTTACGTGTGACTCTGAAAGCCCGTAATCAACTTCAAGTGGATTCATCTTCAAGTTCACGGTTTTTTCCTTATACAATCCACATGAAATATCTTGTATTTGGAAATAACTGGTTGCTAAATGTATATTCCTGGTGATTAGTTACTTCACTCGGTAAAGCTTTTTTTAAATCAATCTATAAAATATAACCTCAACTAAAGGTTATAGCCACCGTTTGTGTAAAACTGCTTAGTTAAAATCCATACAGACACGTGCACAGTTGATCAACAAAGCCTGGTTAACCTTTCTGTGGGGTGAAAGTTTTGAAGGTTTGTATTTACAAGTGTGATCAACAGGAAATATATTTATTATTGGGCTAGAACCTCTTTAAATTGTTTTGCTTTTCAAAAAAATTAAAATACTCTATTTCTTGAACAACAGTAAAGATGTACATGAAGGTGTCACCCCTAAAACAAGTATTACATGGGATTTACTCAAGGAGACATAACTGACAATCCTGGCGCCACCTTGCTCAGCTGTGGAGAATCTAGACCAATGAAAAGTCAGAGTACTAATTGGAGAATAAAAATGTGTTTCCAAGTTGTCTGTACAGAGTCCTTAGCTTCATTCTGGCCAGATTAAATACAATGGATTGAGTGGTTTGTACAACGATCGAAGTAAAGGCAAAACTATGACTTGTAAAACTCAATTATGACATATTAATATACTGTACGAAGAAGTGACATATTAGCAGTAACTAATTTCCTAATCCGGGTTTCTGACTCCAAAATTACTATTTTTTTTATACTGACTGCCGTATTTTGGATACGACCGTCAGTACAAAAAAGTCATTTTGGAGTCAGAAACCCGGACTACTAATTTCCTAGTTAGTACAAATGACAATAATTTGCCAGAAATCTCTGCAATTTATTATTTCTCCACATTTTTGCCATTAAATCACAAACATTATTATTTATAAAGGGATCAATAAGTTAACTCGCACAAAAGTTTGATTTAGCCTAACAGCTTGATATCAAGATTATGATTTGCAATTTAGCATACCCTTACACAAATATCCGTTCTTTCATAACCACTGAAACGAGGGCAATTAACCCTAATAGCCAAGTATGGCTTGACTTTGCGTGACTTCCAGGGATTAACAACACAAACACTTTGTGAGGAAACCTGAAGCTGATCTGTTCAAAATGCTTTACGGTACTAGATGTAAATTCAAAACAACAACAACATGTTAAAGTTTCTCCCGTGATAGTATATAAATCAATCGACGATTTTTTTTTACTGCAATTTATTTTCAACGTAATCACAACGTTTTACTTTACCGAATATATTTGTATTAATACGCGTAAGGAAAACACCCGTCGCGATTATATCAGTCAAGCATAAAGACAAAAGACGCCGGCTGTCGGTTGACTGCCTTTTTTCTGGCGTCTTTTTTGTGCACTCTCAAAAGACGATTATTGGGGACGCTCCCTAAGGGAATATAGGAGAAGGCAAGTCAATATAGGAGATAGCAAATCAATATGGGTAATGCGGCTTCCAATTCCTGCAGATTGTGTACAGGGATTCTATTGCCTGAATGTTTCTGCCCGTCCTATCCCAAATGTGCTATAAAGGATTCAAATCCGGACTCACGGCGGGCCAAGGCAGAGTTGTTACAGCTTCGTTTTGGAAGTAGGCTATTACTGCCAGGGGACGATGAGGTCTGGCGTTGTCATCCATGTACACATGTCTTGAGTCTAATGGGTGGTTCTCAAAATGAGGCATGACAACTGGTTGCAGGACCTCCCGAATGTATCGGTCACCTGTGAAAGTCCAGTTTGCAGTCGTGAGAGATGCCCCCCCCCCCTTCCCCAACCATTGCAGAGCCCCCTCCAAAAGGAACATATGGATGGATGTTCTTGGGTGTATACGCTGTGCTTTTTGTGACGTTGAGCAGGAAACGACTTTCGTTCGACCAATGGATTCTTAGCCAGGTCCTCAAATTCCAACCTCGTCGTGCCAAACGTATCCGTTGATGGCGATCTGACAATATGGTGCGTTTGATGACTCTCCTTGCCCTCAGGCCTGCAGCTTTCAATCGGTTTCTCACGGCTCACGGCTACGTCGGTCGGGTAGCCATTGCCGCTTCAAAGATGGACCGTCGGACCAGTGCCCTATCTTCACGCTGTGGTGTTACAGATGGTCGACCCGAGCGTGTTTTCTCACCAATCTGCTTATATCTGTGTAATGGTAGCCTAATTGACGCTCGATAGCTTTGTACGACACCCCTGCGGAGTGCATACCGACAATTTGCCATTTTGCCCCTCTGATATCCTTTTTCGTGCCATGTTTACAGAAGATGAGTCCACGTTGCACAAAACCGGCCTTAAGTACAAAAAAATTAAGGGGAAGAATACTGAATTTGCGTAATTGCACGAAATAAACGTTTTATGTCGCATTACATGCAGATTTTGCGTTACTGTCACACATGAATTGCCACAATCGTTCAATAGAACATCATTATTATCATCATCATAATAATAATTAATATTAATAATATGTATTGTTTTATTTTTGATAGTGTAAGGTCCTTTGACTTGTACACCAGGCACCTGATTTAAGTAATTGAAAAAATTAGCTAAAGCTAAAACACAAAACTGAAACGTTCAAATGTCGTATTTGGGCCACCGCAATTTTGTCTTTATAGAAGTTATCGTTGAGAGGAAACCGTAAATATAATAATGCTTAATCACTTTGAGAAAACACGTAATGGAAATAAATTGTAGATTTCGTTTAAGAGACAGCATGCTTAATATCATTTGTGTCAAACTAAAAGGTGAAGGAAAGGGAGAAAGTTAATAAATATAGTACAGGTCTGGTGCGGTAAGTTTTCCTTTCTCTCAGTACAAAAAACATATCTCTACGATTTGTCCTCGCCAAAATGTGCTATAAGAAAGTTAGGAAGCGTTATTAGAGAAGGTCTAAATGACTCGGCAGCAATCTTTAAGGCAAAGCTTAGTTGTGAGCCCCGATCGGCCAATCAGCACGGCACTAGCGTAAGAGAAATTGGTCAACTCTGAAATCTGCCATTTAAACCTAGGGTAATTTTTATCATTTCGATGAGCTAATAACTAAAGACAAACGCTCTATTAACTCTGAAATATATATTGGCTTGTAAATCAACCATTTGAGAAAATGTGACAGGTTGCCTTACGCAACGTATTAGGGTCGTTGTCAACTTTTCAGAAAAGGTAGTTTTACCGCTGACATTGCAGGTCATAAAAATTGGCCTAATGAGGTTACACGAGTTATCTCACCCTTCCAATGGCGGTTTAATGTGTGGCTCTACCTGACAGGCGAGTAAGTAAAACAGGATAGAGACACACGAGTACGGCTAGCATATGCATGGTCCCTTGGTGAAAATAACTATTTGGTTAGTGAATAAAAAAAGTCGTTGGTGGACTAGTATTTTAAGTTTGGCATAAGCGTAATGTACTGATAGGCCAAAGCTGTTAAAACGAGCTCTGCGTTTTGATAGTACGCTCCTATAAGCAGTGGCCGGTATTTCTTTTTTTTTCGTCCAGCATGGGGGTCGCGGGTTCAAATCCCACTCAGTCCAAAAATTGGAAAATTTTCTGACTGGGTTTTCACTCGAACGACCTATGTGGGATGGTTGCCAGTTACCAGCGGAAGGTCGTGGGTTTCCTCCGGGCACAGAGCCCGGTTTCCTCCCACAATAAAACGCCGCCATAAGTGAAATAATCTTGAGCGCGGCGTAAAACACCAAACAATCAACCCTTCTAAGCCGAGGTTGTCGCTCGCTTAATCCTTAACTATGGTTGGCTGATCGCTTTAAATTATGAGCCATCGACAACGCTGGCGTCAATCGAGATCTCGTGCCATTCTACGAGATCTTCAACTCGAGACATGGCTCGAGAGCCGTCGCACTCCATTTTGCGCATAGTTAACTGCAAGAAATCTACTGAGAATTTTTAATCGATATACTATTTATTTCTCTGTTCTATTCTGTTCGCAAACATGTAACTCTATCATAATATGCTGCATTGCAGGTTCTTAGGGCAGAAATACTTGTTAAAAATCAAAAATAGAATCGGCACTACATCAGCTCTTAAATACACTCTAAAACAAGATGGCAGCGCCCATGGATGTCAAGGCAAAATATGATATGGGCTTCAAGGTATTTCATGGTATATTATATGTATTAGGAGAGTAGCAATCAATATAACAAAACAGGTTTTCGGCGGCTTAAACGTTACCTACCAGAATTATATCGAATATCTCTACACAACCGAGCCAACTATCAGTGTCACATGTCGTTGTTTACAATTTTAAGGACGTGGACAGCAGTGGTCTCCCTTTGTGTTAAAGCAACATGTCACTCAATCGTTTTAGAGTTGGTATCTCAACGAATGGCAGTAGGATCAATCTCTATTTTAGGTTGCGCTGGCGTAGAAGTAAAGCAGTTGGCGTGTTTATCGAAGGGCGAAATGCCCATTGGTAGGTTTAGTATTACATGTAGGGGAATTGATAATTGTATTCTACGAAAAAATCGTGGTTATGATGGCACACGGAAAAAATCAAGCTGTTTGCTTATAAGTGTATAGCGAAGCGTTTAGGATAGGTTTTTAAAACCTCAGTTCGGCTAATCTTTTTTGCTTTTCGATATTATAAAGAGTAATTACTAGCACAACAGAAAAGCATATTTCGCACTTACCCTGTTTACAAACACCCCCTTTCCAGCCGGCAGCACATCCGTCACGACAACTGCCGTCTTGCTTGTCACACGAGTTATTGCCCCTTCTACAATTCCCACATGATTCTGTACAGTCTGGACCATAGTTACCGTCTGGGCATTCTTCAAAATTAAAATATACTGAGCCACAACCAAAAACCTTAAACATGGATAAGACACAAATAATAGCCTAAATAATAAACTTACAGCCTTTGAATGGTATCCATAAAAAGGCAATTGTATTGTTACTAAATCAGCCAGATTTGCACATACAGCACCCATCTTTATTAAAGTGGCATGAGCTGCCGAAATTCACATTATTTCATAATTTATGATCGTCACGACAGTATAAGAGGCTTTGAAGGCCATGGAAAAACTTAATGATTGGCGTTGGAATGAGGAAAATCCATACAGTGTGTGGCCTGTACGAACCGGAATTGTTTTCGAAAGTAACCAAAATTTAAATAACCGGGACGACCATTCATTTGTTCTAAACCAAAGTTAGTTCAAAACAACACTTTATCGTACTTTCTCGAGACTAGAGGCACTAAAAAGCTTCTGAATTATACGTCTTGAGGGAAAAAGCCGATAATTTCAACATTCTGTTTTTACGTCAAAATATCCACATTTTGGCAGCTCATGCCACTTTAAGTATAAAATGTTACCTTTATCAAAAATTAACTTTCAACAAGTTCTCCTATTTATCCATAAGTTTGTCCACCATGAATACTTAATATCTATGTCATTAAGACCTCTCTTAGTGAGAAAGGATCGCTCAATTTACTCTTTGCGTCAATTTTTTGTTAATTTACATGTTCCATTTGTTAATAGTGATTGGTCAAGGTATTCTGGAATGGATTGTCTCCTGTTATTAAAAATATTAATTCCATATCACTCTTTAAAAAAGTGTATATGTAGTTATCTGTCGCAACAGGTACAGTGCTGGTTTGTCTTGTAAATATGTCCTGTAAATTAATTATTTGATTTCACCCTGACCATCTTCAATGATTTTGAATTTACATACTTATATCTTGGGATAGAACAAGTCCCCCAGGGGTTTTATTCCAACCAATTTTTGTTACACTTCAAATTTTGCGGTTCTAAGCCATTTCTAGCAAATAAAAATAGACCTGACAAAATAATTAAACTCGGACTGAATGTACATTCTATATTATACAAGAATCGCAGAGCCGCTGAAAAAATATTTTGAAGGTTTTCAAAGTCTTAGAAATCGTATCTTCGCATTTTTTTGGCTAAAATGCTTCGCCTAAACTCAGTAAAACACTTCTTGTGACTGATAGGTGAGATCGGCTGAAATAATATGACAGCGATATAAACCTACCTTGCCTGAATAATTGTTCTCTATATAGAGCTGAGAATCTAACATATTTGCACCCTAGAGACCAAATCACTACAGTGTACGTCGTTAGAAATTGATATGCGTGACAGTTCGCTTTGCTTTAAAGACACGCATGTGCTTTGTCGGTTACGCAAAACAATGATTGCTTGCCGACATTTACATATAGGCCCTAATGGTAAAACTTTAATACCAATCGGAGGACTTCCAAAGAGACTCGAATCAGCCCAACGTCACCTGATATACAGCTTACGGGAATCAACCGTTCATGGAGGAAAAGTCAGGAAAATTTTACGTTGGTTTTCGTCTGCACACAGCGACACAAAGGATCCCAGAAATTAAATATTCCTTGTTAGCCTTATAATCAGAGGGTTGGGCTAATTTTGTGAGAAATTTGCGCCGCCTTTGTTAGGTGGAACGGAGATCAAAATATCAGTTCTTAATACGGGGAGTGATCTGGGCTGTGATAAATACAGAGAAAAAAAATATCGGGTTTCTCGGCTAAAGCCAAATTATATACTGCAATTCACACGGCTAATTATGCTTTTAAACCTGCGATCATTTTTTGAAATCGACAACATGAATGAACGTAAAATGTATGAAATACACTCATTTGAAATCACACAAAGGGAGGTAATCGAAAGTGAGGTTGCTCACTATCGCATTTCAATGGTCAATAAATAAGGATTAAACTTTATTATTGCAGAGGATCTAATGTAAGAGAGTACCCTAATATGGGGTAACTTTGCACGACAGGGAATCTTTGAACAGTCAAAGATGAACAAATAATAAGAAAAGTGGTTATAATTATGTTTTTAGTTTTTTCAATGGTGAAAAAGCTAAAAACATGATTATTGTTACCAAATGGCGAAAATTAAGATTTTCATGTTTGGCTGTTCAAAGATACCCCGCCGTTCAAAGTTACCCCAGTTTACGGTATGTTAAATGTTCTTGGAGTAATCATTCCCTGCATATGAGGGGATGTTATCGCCTTAGTTCCATTGGTCAGATATTTATCTAAATTTGAAGAATGTCCCGAGTTCAAGTTGACCAGCTGATGATTGTCTTCAGATAAGAAATAAACATCATAAACGGACAGCTATGGAGTCGGATAACAATTTTATTTTGACCACGAGATGTCAGTATTAAAGTAAGTGCATTATAAATATAACTGTTCGTCGTTTTTGACAAGAAGTACAAAATGAGAGATCAATCTTGGGGATGTACATTAAGGTATTTTTTCTAAGCAGCAAAACTCTATATCTCGATTAATTTGAATTTTGTCTGTTAGAACACTTGTTCGGTTCGTTTGGGTTACTGGCTGTAACCATATGTTTTCTCAACTTTAATCCCTTAGTTAAACAAGGTACTTCAAACGCTCGACTTCCCTTGGCAATCGGAAAAATCGAAAGTTTATTAAGCTATGCTACTTTTGGGGGAGATATTCAAATTGCATCTTATTTTCCAAGAAAATCGCGTTCTGTCCAAAATACAGTCAGCGAATATGTGTGTGTTTTTTTAAGCTAAATTCGGTCAATATGCATACCTGTACGACATGTATTGTCCATCCATCCTGCGGCACATCGGGGAACATTATTAGGACACTCTCCGGATACATGGTCACACTTAGCTTCGTTAGCACAATTCCCACACTTTGTCTTACAGTCCGGTCCAAAAGAGCCATCGCAAA
Source organism: Lepidochitona cinerea (assembly GCA_963971465.1). Taxonomy (NCBI): domain Eukaryota; kingdom Metazoa; phylum Mollusca; class Polyplacophora; order Chitonida; family Tonicellidae; genus Lepidochitona; species Lepidochitona cinerea. The sequence goes on from OZ020556.1 coordinate 4,807,814, forward strand.
CTGGAAGCGAAAAGAAGAGATAACATTTATATGATGTTGCAGTAGAGACATGTTTGGGATATTGCACCGGTCGAATCACTTTGGGGATTTACTTACGTCAAATATCCTCGGATACTGTAGCCCCGAGATGGAAGCTCTATTTTAAACTATAATCTTATTTTTTAATGTAGATGCACAACCAATATGGAAAAAGGACTTTTTCAACTATTTTACATTTTTATATACGATCAAGTGAACTGAGAAAAAAGGTGTTACCAATTCAAAAGAATATAGAAATGAAGATATATACACAGATGTAACGCGGCAATATTCAATATATAAACATACTTGTAAGACATTGGTTGTCCATCCATCCTGCAGCACATCGAGGATTGGTCCCAGGACATATTCCGGTTATATTATCACAGTTAACATCCTTAGCACAATTTCCACAATTTGCATTGCAGTTTTGCCCAAAATGCTGAAAACATGCTGAAAAATAGCACGATGAAATGGTGACTTATATAACGAAATATTTTATTATATTCAAAACTAGAACACATAACAAAGACTCAGTGACTAAGTCGGTAATTTAGTCAAAACCTTTCTTATCTTAGGTAAAAAAGGGCCTTGGTGATACCTCATACCCACACAGACCTTCCATCAATGAGGCGCGGGCTCGAATCCTCCTCAGGCCAAATACAATTGAAAGTCTACATCGCTTAATACAAGCCCTTCAATGAAAACATAATCCGTCCATTGTTTTTTCTAAGCTAAGCTTCTGGTTGTATTTGTTGTAAAATAAACCTAGGCTTGATATTCAGGCACAATGCTTAATCATATTTCCAGTTCCGATGATCATCAGTTAATTTTCACTCTCTATGTTTTTATTTACTTTGTCCTGGTTTGAAGCAGATATATTTCTGACCGTACCTTGATTACAGGAGGGTCCCTGATAGCCTGGTGCACATCGACCAGGGCATTGTCCTGTCGACTTATCACAAGCAGCACCATTTTCACAGAAACACTTAGAATTGCAGTCTGATCCCCAACGGTTAGCACTACAAGCTAAAACAGATAATGAAAAACAGAAATTTGAGAAACGCTTAAAACGCACTTACTTGCCCCTATGCTAATATCGTTAGATTGGTAATCGATGAACAGGTTTTTAAATAAAGCAATTTCTTAAAGGCCGGGGTCATTTTAGTCTTTCACTAATTTATCTTGAAAGAACAGTGCTTCCTGTGACTAAAACAACAATCCAATCATTTTCAGTGCTTTTGTTAGCGAATAAGGAACAATTACAGCCCCGTTCAGGTCGAGTTAAGATCCGATCCAATCGTCGTAAGCTCCAGTCTGTAGTGAATCTGCGATCAATCAGTCGGAGAACTTGTTTCGACATAATCGGCCTTAGGACTCTTCAGATCGATCTCATGGCCCAGTCACAATGTCGGCGATCTGTCGGGGATAAGGTTTGGCCGGGGTCGTCGTAGAAAATAAAGAATCCTTGAACAATCCTATCAATAATCCTAATAAAAGTGGAGCAGTCACATTGTCTGAGATTTTTTCAAGAATTTTGACCCGGTTTTATCGAAAATCGTGGGATTAGCCTCCGATCGCCTCCGATGCAATCGGAGGCGATCGGAGACGATATGAGCGAGGGTCTTTTCTTTTAATTTCCGCCAACCCTGGGTATATGTGGGGAAAAAGGGGGGCGATTTACTACGATTTCACCGTACGATTCGTCGGAGACGATCACAGAAAGCGTACGAATCGTCGCAGGGCGCCTCTTATTCAGTTGGAGGGCTCCAGTGACTACTCGCAGACGTTTAATCTCAACCTGAATTTCCAATCCCACACAGATCTTGCGACTAGTCTCAGATTATTCGGAGGACGCCTCCGATTAATCGGAGGGCATCGTAGGTCATCGGAGATTGTGTCTGGGATGGCCAAAATGGGTAAAAAATCTTGCGAGCAATCTTAAAATTTTAAGTTCAAAGTAGGGGACCGCGACGGCTGTGGCGATGCCTAAAAAAATCTGCGACAAGCCACAGGCGTCCGGAGAGCGCCTCCGACGGGTGCAAAATTGTGAGATCTGTCTTAAGATTTTGTTAAAATTTTCCGAGTTTTACCCATCGCCTACGCATCGCAACTGATTTGTGACTGGCCCATCAGACTGACCAGTATTACGATCGTAAGGATAGAAACATGTTCTTTTTTTTCCCAATCAATCTTAAGGTCACATCCAATCATCGCCCTATACTTCATCACGTGATCATTTTTTTCTCGGCGTTTCGAGGATGTTGTATTGTTACGTCATTCCTAGTGGCGTGCCAGTCTGCAGAATATAGTGACGAAATTCCCTTCCGATCAACTGATCGCGTCGACCTGAGCGGGCTTAAATAAATACTGATCATTCGGTAATCGTTTGGCTGGACGATAAACCAGTCTCAGTCGACATGCACGCTCTTAAGATTCAATCGCAGACAATCGGATCGGATCTTATCTCGACCTGAGCCGGGCTTAAAACTTTCGTATTTCGAGACAAAATCGCAATGAGCCTATTCTACATTGCGGCCATTATTTCAGATTTAAGTAAAGTAGGCGTGTCAGGTCGATCTAGTAAACCAATGATTTGGCTGGAAAATGACGGAGTTAATAGACCTCGCCATTTTGCTAAAAATAAACCTCCAATCAGATGAGTGTATAGTTTAAGAACTGATCTAAAAATAGCGGCTCCGGTATGATGCAATAGACGAACCCGAAAAATTGCGACATTGATAAGCGTCTGTGAGGGCTAAACTGACTTCGGGGAAAGTAGTCGCTATTTGGTTTAAGGGCCTTTGACAGTATTGTTTAAATTAAATGGTATTTATTCCTGGAGTTGTCTATGCCTTTAATCCACGCATTCCAAAATGTTTCCAATTTCTATTTTGTAATAACTCGATTATCATAATGGAGAAATGGAAAACAGAGACACATTAAGTGAGGCAATAAAATACCCCTTATTGGCTTCAATCACTTCGCACCATATCATACGGGTGAGAGGTGCGAAAGTGTCAGAATATTCCAAAGCTGTGGCGTCACTTGGTAGTGTACAAACAGCAAAGACACCATTGCCTTTATCAGTGAAATGACCACAATTCATTGGCTGCTTTGGTTCTGACGTTCTTAAAATCGCCGCCAGAGACCTCTTGGCTTAAGGATTAAGGTTTCCGCAGTAGCCTCAGTGTATGTATGACAAAATTGACACTACATCGAATTTTTGAATCAATCTGACCTTAGAATCATGTTCAGGGCCTCCGTATCCCTAAAGCCTATGACTGTATCATCTAATGATAACCCCCAACTGTGTCAAAGCCTTTAACTTGTGAAAGCATGTGAAACCATATTCTTATTGAAACTAGCTGCCCAATGAAAAATAAGTAAATGTAGAAACAAGTGTTTGTGTGGCTATGTATAAATTCCATGTTACTTGTTGAATGTTCATTATGCTTGATAACGGTAAGTACTAGAATCTGTACCGAAACGTCGCTTAACAAATAAACAGAAGTTGATATCCATCAACCTCTTTAGTTGATATTTGGCCAAAGAGTTTGGATATTTCCAACTAGGTATCATGCGCGTCTTACCCTCACAATAGCGGTTGTTCCCGTCACACATACATCCGTCTGTGGATTTACACTCATTGCCACATTCTTCTCCGTGCCATCCATTGGAGCAAACTGTTTATAAAGAGAATGGTAAAAATAAGATATTGCTCTAAGAACGCTTACACATGTAATTGGTAAGAAAATCGTATTTTAATATATTTCATGGATTGCATCATTTGTTGTCCCTTTCAGGGCCCCTACACCAGTTGGAACACCCTTCGGCTATCTGCGCTCGCTACCGGTCGGCTCACTCTGGAACTTCGGTGATTTACGTGCGAAAAAGAATAGCCCTGGGGGGTATTTCATAAACAGGTTTAGACGGCTAAACTGACCTAGCCGACTAGAATAGCAATGCTTTAACATTACTGCTTAGTCGACTATCTGGCCGTAGTCGGCTATATGTGGTTTATGAAATACCCCCCTGGGGGGTATTTCATAAACAGGTTTAGAAGGCTAAACTGACCTAGCCGACTAGAATAGCACTGCTTTAACATTACTGCTTAGTCGACTATCTGACCGTAGTCGGCTATATGTGGTTTATGAAATACCCCCCCCCCCCGGTAGTAATGAGAGAAATTATCTATAAAAATTCTATATACATTGAAAAAAAGTTAAAGAAAACTATTGACTGGATGGATGCGATTGTCCACATGTTGTTAAATTGACTAGTTCTAATGTACACAATGTCTAAGTATGCACATAAACAGACGGATTTCAGCACAACATATGTATAGAGTGTAAACTTTGCTTTTCCTAGTTAATGACGAAAATCATGCTTTGAAATTTTTACGGTTCGGAAATTGTCTGACTTAATACTAAATGTAAAATTGAACTTACCATAGAGAATAACCTCACACAGTGTCAGAGCGTAAGGGCCCGGTTTGGTAATACGGACAGTGTTCCCCTGTAAAGGCTGATTATTCTTGCAATGTTTCTCGATTATTGTGCCTAGCGAATTTCCCATTGTGGTTTGATCTTCGTAACACTCTTGAAAATTACCTCTGGAGTCTCCCACTTCTAACTTGAATTTTGCCAGACGACCTCCCACTGAAAAAGCCAATACACGTCCAAAAGTGTCAAAAATTTGATTTAATAGTTCTCAAAATTATCATATTAGGTATTAAAAGGTGACCGTGTGTCTGTGTCAAATTAGTGATTAACAAAATTCCCACATTTTAATGCCGTACACGCATTGGGAAGGTGTTGGGGGTGGTCAGTGGTATACTTCTTTTTCCTAATAGACGTTTAATGGCGAGTTTTAAACGATTTCAGGGTTCATTTGCAGCTGTTTTTAGTTCTAGCTAGAAAAAAAACATGTTCTAGCTGAGGCAGAGCGGACCGTTGAACGCTTACAGCCATGGTCGGTCATTTCACCGTCTTCTAACAGTGAAACACGGAATTACCACTAATTTCTCATTAAATGTACAGTTTTGGCTGAAAATAAACATACTACCTTTCATCCAAAGTTAAATCAGTCTTATTTTTCAAATTAGTTGAAACATCATGAGAAATGTAAACAATAATACACAACTAGTGTCTCAAAAGCATGTGGGGATTCGCAGGATCATCATGTGTAGGAAAAAATGCTGCAGAAAATAGCATCCTAACTGAGCTGATAATTGCTTACAAGAGCAACAATTGACAGTCAAACGAAAAATAAAGTCCGTTGCTTATATTATTTTAGTCGATTTAAAAATAAAGTGAAGCAAACACATTTCGCGTGGAGCTTCAAAAAAGAGTCCGGAATGCCAAAAAAAAAACGGAAAAGATCGATTACTTGCTGTTTAACGTCCCACTCAAAATAAGGAATCTGTCATGGCGGTGTTGCTTTATTTATGGGATGATTGGGTTTCAAACCTGTAGCGAACTCTCCACCTTTCGGTTATAGTATTGGGTGTTGAAGATCTCGTAGAATGGCACGAGATCTCGATTGGTCGACCGGATGAAATTACCAAGTGTTATTAGACAAAATATTTAAGGAAGCAACAAACAACCAGCAGATTTAATTTACAAATTTTGATTTACATTTAAAAAACAACAACAACATTTAAGTGTTTTGCCGTCAAATTTTATACAAGCAGTCGAAAAAACATTAATTTAAGAAATATTTACAAAGCAGTAGCGTCTGAAAACAGTAGCGTTAATTGCGATTTGAGAGGGGCGTGGCTGCTAACTGGTCATGATGAAAACAGTAGCGTCAATTGCGATTTGAGAGGGGCGTGGCTGCTAACTGGTCATGATGAAAACAGTAGCGTCAATTGCGATTTGAGAGGGGCGTGGCTGCTAACTGGTTATGATGAAAACAGTAGCGTCAATTGCGATTTGAGAGGGACGTGGCTGCTAACTGGTCATGATGAAAACAGTAGCGTCAATTGCGATTTGAGAGGGCGTGGCTGCTAACTGGTCATGATGAAAACAGTAGCGTCAATTGCGATTTGAGAGGGCGTGGCTGCTAACTGGTCATGATGAAAACAGTAGCGTCAATTGCGATTTGAGAGGGCGTGGCTGCTAACTGGTCATGATGAAAACAGTAGCGTCAATTGCGATTTGAGAGGGCGTGGCTGCTAACTGGTCATGATGAAAACAGTAGCGTCAATTGCGATTTGAGAGGGGCGTGGCTGCTAACTGGTCATGATGAAAACAGTAGCGTCAATTGCGATTTGAGAGGGCGTGGCTGCTAACTGGTCATGATGAAAACAGTAGCGTCAATTGCGATTTGAGAGGGGCGTTGAATACATAATGTTAACAGCTTGATTAAAATGTATTTCTCTATCGATTAGAATGAATGAAACAAATTTTAATTCTTTTTTTAATGATCAGTTTGTTGTTCTATAATATCCACTTTTGCGTTGCAGCATGCTTAACTCATAAGCTGTGGTAATAATACCTTTGGTCCGAAAAAGAAAGATGGGGGGACACTTTCTTACCGCGCATGGAGTCAAAGGTTGTTGAAATTGAGCTTGTTTGATTGCTAGTAGTGCAAAATATCTGCGATGATGATGTAAGACATTTTCTGACAGATAGACCATCATCATCATCAGAACGCATTTGATCAATTTGTTGGGAATTGACACACTTCGGGCTGGCAAGACCACCTCTCGTTTCTCATCAAAAATATCAAGATTCTCTACATAACTTATAAAAATAAAATTACAAACCGGTACTTTAATGGCTTCCCTTTCTCCTCGCACCAAGTATGTACGTCGAGTAGAGGGCATAATGGGTGTTCGAGCACACTTCAGGTGAGTCAAGTGACGTCACAATGCCTTTATAAAAAATTTGCCGCGAGGCATTGACCTAATTACATATGCACCCAGTCTAGTACAGGTCTATTAAGGGACGTGCGCATCAGTCCGTAACCAATAAAGCCGCCTAAGGGCACCAGGCCACGTACAAATACTAATAGACTCCGGCTTTAGGACGTGTGAACCAAGCAGCGGAAAAATATCCTGCTTTAAGAACGTGTGCCCCTGGCCATGGGAAAATACCCGGCTTAAGGACGTGCGAACCAGGCCGCGGAATAATACCCGTACTAATGAACAATTGGACGAACTATCAACCAATCAAATGATTGCGCCTTCCCGAAAAAAAAAATATGCTGAGTAAAACGTGTCAGCCTTAGGGCTCAGCCAATCTGTATAAATACGGGTGTAAATCAGATCCAGTCATCATCGGAAAACAGGACTGGTCGGCAACACTCTCAACACTATCCAACATCGTTTAACATTGGACAACCACTAAAGTTTGAGAAGGTAAGTTGAAAACTTTTTTATGCATATCAAAAATATACTATGTATAATACTTAAGTCTTGACCACTGGTCATCAACCCGGAAGTGAACCGGAAGTGGACCGGAAGTAACCGGAAGTGACTGGAAATAACCCGGAAGTGGACCGGAAGTAACCGGAAGTGAATCGAAAGTGACCGGAAATAACCCGGAAGTCACCGGAAGTGGACCGGAAATAACCCGGAAGTAACCGGAAGTCACCCGAAAGTGACCGGAAATAACCCGGAAGTGGCCGGAAGTGACCGGAAATAGACCGGAAGTGAACGGAATTGAACCGGAAATGACCGGAAGTGAAGTAATTGAGCCAAAAATAAGTTCAAGCCCGGAAGTAGCCAAATTCTAACCGAATTCGGTCGTGTTACATATCAAAGTAAAGGGTGTAAAGATATCTGCAAGACTTACTATAACTCTGGGTAAGATTTTATCACTTTCAATTTAATAATCGCCTTTTTAAGTGACAGTTTGTCGATAAATAATTGTGTTAAACGGAATTTAACCTTGTCTTGGTTTCTCATTTAGATGGATAAGTCATTTAAAGGAAACGGTTTAAAGGTAGAAGACAATCTCGACAGAATCATGGAGCTTGCCAATCAACTGTGTGGTTTGGCCTGTGAATTCCAACGGACATGGGAGACCAAAGAGCTTCTCGAGAGCCACAAAAGACGTGAACACAAACACGAACAAAGATGTCCCCACTGCGACAGAATATTCACCAAATCATGCAACCTCAACCGTCATATAAAAACCGTACACAAACCTGGTAAGTTGCTTCTCAGTTATTGTTCAGCCTGACTAAATACAAAGCTGATAGATGTATATATTATAAAAAAAAGGACAACTAACCAAACTTTTTTATTATTTCTTCCAGACGAGCCGCGCCCATCCACCTCGACGGAAGGTGAACAATGTAACTGGTGCGGAAAAAAAAAATTCTTCCACCGGGCAAGCCTTTTTGCGGTGTGTGCGCACAACGAGGAGTGGAATGCTCCGCCTGCAGACGACCTCTTCTCCAACGGTTTTACACACAGGATGAATCAAAGTGTCACACCTGTCTCCGCAAACAACGGAAGCAGGCCGGACGAGGACCTCTGAATCACACCACCCTGGAGGGGCGTGCAGAGACGTTCGAATTAAAGCCCGATAACACGAACAATGGCGACCTTTTATTATTTTTTAGAGATAGCCAGGCCTCCGTGTCGAATATTCTAAATGGACAGCTTCTTCAGCACGGGGGCTTCAAATTTGTATTTAGTGGTTACACTTCGTCTCGTTCGATACACATCCGACGGCGATGAAGTGACTTCGGAACCATCTTTTCGTAGTATAAACGTAGTATAAACGCTATTATAACTAACAGCAGTCAGTTTGAACTAACTTTAGACAACGCCTTCCACACAATTTACGAAGCTTTCAGAGCTATCAAGGAGAAGAGTCTGGGTGGTCACTGGATGAAATCGTTAAGATGGAAGTGAACGTCGCTAAATACAATCCGCTACACGGGTCTACATTTGTTCCTACCCCACCAGCATTGGTCAAGAAAATGACGTTAAAACTCTGACGATTATTGTTTCATATGGAGCGTCTTGGCCGCTTTACATCCCGCGGATAAGCATCCCAATCGCGTAAGTAAATACACTCCCTATTTCGACACGTTAAACCTCGAGGGTCTTAAATTCCCTATAACGTTAGACCAAATACCTCGATTAGAAACCCAGAATAATATATCCGTGAACGTCTTGGGATACGATAACGATGTTTTCCCGCTTTACGTGACCAAAAAGCGTTGCGACTCGCACGTCACACTCATTCTTGTATCGAAAGGCGACGTCCGACATTACTGTCTCGTCAAATCTATGAGTCGTATGTTGGGTGATCGCACCGCTCACCACGGTACAACCTATTGCCTACGCGGCTTTAGCGCCGAACATCTTTTGGAAGAGCACCTTCCACAGTGTACACCATTAGGGATACAGAAAACGGTAATGTCGAAAGACGAGTTTCTTGAATTCAAGAATATAAAAAAATCTTTACCGAGTTCCTTTCATCGTGTACGCCGACTTCGAATGTTTTACTGAGAAAACTCATGAGACTACCGCTAAAACTGAACGGTATGAGAAGCATCAACCTTCCGGCTTTTGCTACGTAGTCGTCAGCAGTGTAGACGCTTATAGTAAACCGGCCACCGTGTATCGCGGGCCTAACGCAGCGGAAAAGTTCCTGAAAGAATTGAAAAAAGAGAATGACTACATTTGTAAGATTCTCAACGAAAAACGGGATATGGAAAAACTAACGTTCGAACAGGAGCGTGAATTTCAAGCGGCTACCCATTGCCATATTTGCGAGAAAGAGCTGGGAGCCGATCGACATCGAGACCATTGTCACTTGACCGGCCGTTTTAGAGGGCCTGCCCATGAGCAGTGTAATTTGCAGTTTCACTTTAGAACCACCACTAGACAGGAAGCCAATCGATTTTTTATTCCCGTCGTCTTACACAATTGCCGAGGGTATGACAGTCATTTAATATGCAGCGAATTGGGCAAGTTCAAACATTTGAAAGTTAATTGCATCGCTAATAACATGCAGAAGTATATCAGTTTTTCTCTCGGGAATCTGCGCTTCATCGATTCCCTTAAATTTTTGAACGCTTCGTTAGACACCCTAGTTACGAATATGGCCAAAGAAGGCTCCGACAAATTCCATATGTTGAAAACCCATTTCCCCGACCCAACGCACCAAACACTGCTATTGAGAAAGGGCGTGTACCCGTATAGCTATATGACCGATGACTCTAAATTTGCCGAAACACAACTCCCTCCTATTCAAGCCTTTTATAACTCTTTGAAAGAAGAAGCTCTAACACCGGATGATTACGCTTATGTCAGGTCGGTGTGGTCGCGCTTTAACATCTCCAATCTCGGAGATTACCACGATCTATACCTCAAGTCTGACGTCTTGTTATTGGCCGATGTATTCGAAAATTTTCGGAACATTTGTCTTTCGTACTATTAGCTAGACCCCGCTCATTATTACACGAGCCCGGGCTTGTCCTGGGACGCCATGCTAAAAATGACTGACGTACGACTGGAGTTGTTGCAAGATATCGACATCCACTTATTCGTGGAGAGAGGCATAAGAGGCGGCGTATCTATGATAAGTATTAAATACGCCAAAGCCAACAACCCGTACTCTAAGGAGTTTGACCCCTCTATGCCTACGAATTACATAGTGTATTTAGACGCGAACAACTTATACGGTTGGGCCATGTCGCAATATTTACCTCTTCAGGATTTCGCGTGGCTGACGGAACAACAAATACGAACCCTTGACATCGCATCCGTCTCGGACACCGCTGACACGGGGTACATCCTCGAAGTGGATATTGAATACCCGGAACAGTTGCACGATCTACACACCGACTATCCACTCTGCCCGGAACGTCTGGTAGTAACTGATGACATGCTGTCCAGTTATTCGACTACTTTGAAACCACTACTGGACTTACAAGGTAAGCCAGCGGAAAAACTGGTGCCTAATCTCCACCACAAAACGAATTACGTCGTTCACTATAGGAACTTGAAATTTTACTTGGCCCAGGGCATGGTATTGACGAAAATACATCGGGGAGTCGAATTCACACAATCCGCCTGGTTGAAGTCGTATATCGATTTCAACACCGAGAAACGTAAAGCGGCCAGGAACGATTTCAAAAAAGATTTTTTTAAACTCATGAACAACAGCGTGTTCGGGAAAACAATGTAAAACCTCCAGAATATAAACCGCATCGAATTAGTGCGAGATGAGGCGAAACTGGAAAAATTTGTCGCAAAGCCCTCATTTCAGAGTTTTAAAATATTCAGCCCAGGCCTTTGCGGGGTACATTTAAAGAAAACGAAGTTGACACTGAATCGACCCATTTACGTCGGTCTCGCCATATTAGACGTTTCGAAAGTATTAATGTACGACTTCCACTACAATTTCATTAAAGCCAAATACAACCAAAACGTTAAACTTTTGTTTACCGATACATACTCTTTCTGCTACCAGATACAGTGTCCAGATTTTTATCGCGATATGGCGGCGAACTTCCATCTGTTCGATACTAGTAACTATCCCAAAGACCATCCCCTATATAGCTCTGGTAATGCCAAAGTTCTCGAGAGCGGTTCTGTTTATGAACCAATTCATATATTTCTGGCGTAACAAGTCTCTCATCTCGTCCGAGTGCTCGTCTTCTGCGAGTTCAACGGCTTCTGACGTGTTATATCCTTCCAATTCGTATGCCTTAGCTGTACGGTCAATAGCATTCCTCATCTGCTCGCGAGCCGAATTGGCGAACATCGTCTTCAACTTATCATACTTATTTGTATACCCTCCGCCATGTTGTTTGAACCAAGGTTGTCTGACAGTCGTGTAAAGACCTTCACCATTTTGGGTAAGAAAGTTTTTCCTGAGACGCTGATTTTCCGGTGTTGTGGGTTTCAAATCGATTAGGAGCGAGCCGTAAGGCGTGCTGGTAATAACATCGTTATATTGTTTCATGAATATACGGGGAATATACGCCGCCCGAGTAGAGCTACTTGCTGTCGATCCACCGGGTTGTTGAAGAGTACGATGTATTGCGAGTTCAGTTCAATGTCTCGACTGGCCTTGCCTCCGTGGAACATGTTTTGCACGATGTATATGACCGATGCGTTGTCGTGATGAGACCCCTTGCTGAATAGGTAAGCTATCCTGGTATCTTTTTAATGTCGGTAATCAGATCGTCAAACACGATAATCGAGCGAATAGTCGGATCGAAGAAATCATCATCTCCCAAATTGGACGGCAAACCTTTGACGAATTCTATGTCGGCTATCGATTTTTTCATTTCCTGGTAGAGCGGCTGCCACTTACTATAGCAGAAAATAATTCTGTGGGGGGTCGACTGAATTTTTCGTTCCTGGAGCAGGCGTTTTACCCACATGGTTTTCCCGACGCCCGTAGAACCTATAACCCTCATCGTTAGAGGGTGTTGGAGTGTCATGTTGAGTGTCCGTAGTCGACTGATGACGATGACACTACGGCATCCTTTTTATAGGGTGTGGATGTCGTCGGCTCTAACCCAGCTGTTAAATTTGGTAGGCCACCCGACGTATTGGACTAGTTTTTCTACGCGACCTCCTCGTCGTCTAGTTTTTAACACTTTCTCAATACGCCACAAAGCATCGACGTCTTTTTCCACCTTTTGGAGTCCGGGTTCGTAAAAAGTTCCTTGAATAGGATCTTCCGTGAAATCTATCAGTTTATATACGGGTATCGAACGTCTACGCCAGCGCTTAGCGACTTTAAATAGCTCTTCCGTATAAGTGGACATATACGCTCGTTGATATATATATCTCAAATGGGAGATTCTAACCGTGTCACCTACTTTGAATTTGAACGGTCGTTTTTTGATCGGCTTGGCCGTGTCTACGTATAATTCTTTCCACACACCGGCTTCGTTGCGCGGGACGATGTCGATCGGGGCTCTTTTTTTTAACGACCTATGCGGTCGACGGTTGTAACTTTTAATCAAATCGACCAGTACTTCTACGTATCGGTAGGTCTGGTTATGAGTGAAATACCGGTAAAGATGGGTCTTGATGGTACGGATAACTCGTTCCACGTAATTAGCCTTCGTCTCGTTGTGCGTCACGTAAAATTTAATGTCTTTCTTTTTCAAATAGGCTTTCATCCATCTGTTATTAAATTCAGATCCTTTATCCCACCGAATTAGAGCCGGTCGTCTTCCTTCGTTCAAAACCTTATCGAGCGCCGATATGACGGTTTGATGTCGTTTATTAGGGAGCGGTTCGACCCAGAGATATCTGGAGAAGACATCGATGGCGACTAAGAGAAAGCGTATACCGTCATTATGCTCGGCTATATTGGAAACATCTGCCAAATCCACATCCCATAAATCGTCTAGGCCCGTGGTGATTACTCTATTACGTTTGAATTTGTATTTCACCGTCTTCTGTAAACTGTAGGCGTCTTGATCGCTCAACCACTGCCTCAATTCACTGGGGCTTACTTTATATCCGTTCCACTTTAACCACATTCGGACTTTTGTAGGACCGGTAAATGCGATGGGATGCTTCGGATCGCAATATACCTCCGTTAGTCGGTCCTGCCAACCGTTGCTCGTCATGGTTCATATCAACAATGGTGATCTACATAATGCGCTACTTATATATAAATACACACAAAACACTCGATTGGTGGTATGAATACCTTTTTATTGACAGACTAAGTGAGATAGAGTAGACGATATACAATGATTAAAATAGTTTAAAACGAAGCGATATACGAAACAATCATTATGACAATAATTCTGGCTAAAGTCAGATATAACGTCTATTAACGAAAACCCTCTGACGAGTTGAAGAAGGAAGAATACACAGTAATGTCCACACGTTAAGCTTAACTCCCTGTAGTCTCGTAGTAGTAAACGATGCATGCCGACAATTTGTAAGGAGAAACGCCTCGAACTGTGCACCGTAAAAAGCTGGAGGATTACCCAAAGAGTCGATAAAATATCCTTCTTCTCCATTAAAATAAAACGCAGTCCAATGGAGGCCCGAAAGAAAGGAAAGGTCTGTGTTTACGATATCGGCCGCCGGTGTTCTGGATACCCGTCTCGGTAGGGTGTCGGCGGAGTAAATCCCCCGTACTTGAGCTTCTAACTCTTTATCGGCCCGGATAATGCCTCGTAGTTCGTCCGAATTCATGGTGTATTTAGTAGAATTCTTCGGCTTTTGTCAATCTCGAACATCGCAGGAAATTCTCCCAGAATCACACAGTTCACCGTTTCCGGGAGCGGCTTGTTGAAAGTAGCTTCTATTCTAATACTTCCTTGCTTAAGAAGATGGATGTACTCGCCAGTCGAGAATGCTGGATCTAACTCGAAGACGTATAGAGCGTATCCGTGAGCGAAATCGAATAGAGATATATCGTTGCCAAAGTTTTCTCCCAACTTGCCAGTGCCTCTGAACAAGTTTAAATAGGCAGTGCTGCATAGATCAAATCCGTCTTCTTTATATAGCGTTCTCACCGTCGACCCGGAATCGTGGATCCATCTACGTGTACGGCTAGGTTACCCAAGTCCCAGTTTTTGAAGTTGAACGGGTTTTTGGAATAATCACCCGCCATAGCCTTAGACGACACGAATCCTATGATTAGTCTACTCGCGTATATCGACGGCCAGATGTTTTCCCATCGAAACAAGACTTCACCCTTTGACAACGAACTCGTTTTTATCTCGGTTCTCACGTAGGGGTATTTCGTTGTAGCCTGTTCGAGAGCTTTGGCGTGACCTAACTCGACTCCGGCATTTAGACGTACTTTACACGCCTTTAAAACTATATCCTCGATAACTAACTTATAGTTTTTATTTTCCTACGCCGACATGAAGATAATCTCCGGAGGCGATCGATATAATTTGACGTGGACATCGACGTTGTTTATTACATAGCGATCTTGCTGGAAGATGTCTTGCAGCATGCGACCCTCCATTTCAAACGAGTTGCTCTCTTTCGTACGATCATAACGTGTGGCTAGCCCCGGGTTATTACCTCCTACGGGGTCGGATTCGCCGATGTCGTTGCCTACGTCTTTGTCGTATAGCTGGGCTTCCAATTGAGTCGTCGTAGCCTCATAACCCGTATTTAGAACTGTTTGAATATAAGCTTTATACGGGTATTTGTTGTCCATTACAGTCATGAGCGATCCCAGCATCGATACATCGATTTGTGACCACATGCTCGACAATAGTAAATTGGTGGGCGCGCATTTTTCATCCTGTACTAGTGGGCTATTATCTTTGTGCACGATTTTCGCTTTAACGTCCAAATAGTCCGATCCCTGTCCGGGGATAAGAAATTCCACCGGTGCTTCGTCCGTTATTTGGGAAAATGGTCTTATGTCGACGTAGTATCTACCCTAAATAGCGGTTTGAACGGGAGGTAATTCGAAGAGGCTAAGTTCATTTGGTTGTCCCTCGTCAGCGTCCGTTTTAATCGGAATATCTGAGGAGCCGTCCGTTTACTTCGTTTGCTTAGACTCGGAATGTCGGAATTGGGAGAACGTCTTCTATTTATATATTTTTCGGGGTTAGCTTTTATCTCCGACTTCGCCCGTTCCACAGCCGCTTGGGCGGGGGTCACGAGTTGCATAACGGGGGTCTTTACTCGGGCGATATGCCTTTTCGCTCCACCCCACTTCGTCTTCCTCTTTTTAGGTCTTTTGCACGTCGGATTTGCGGCCATATTCTGATAAAAGGCGATCCATTTATTTACGTCCGGTACATATCGTCTCCTCTGTATCATGATTTAAGGTGGAGGGTTACGGTTACCGGCTCTGTGATGAAGGTAGCTAACGATCCCCGCTCGTCTAAAATACGGATTTCTAACACTTCGACTTCGCCTAGGATGACGGGATGATAGTATGGCCGTATAAAGACTTCGGCAACCCTTTTCCTACCAGAAACGTCTACTTTTCGTAAAATCGGTAAAGTCGTTTCTCCTACCAGTGAGTGAGCGCAAATATTGGAGCAGATACTCAAAACCGCCCTGGGCTGGAACTTCGGCTGTTTCTTTAAGATGATTTCCGTTAGCGCGACTGTACTGGAATCTTCGAAGGTTATGCTTCTATTCAAACGTACTCTAAAGTGGTATGGTTTGTTATCCGGATAGTGTTCTACCGAATCTGTACTGCTGGCGATAATGGAGTTTACCATAACACCGTTTGTACGTAATGGTCGGTTATATAGCGTAGGACAGGCTTTTATAGTATTCCCAGATCTCACGTCTCGCCGAGGGAGATAGTTTGTCGCAAACCGCCGACGTGAATGCGTAGAGCGTGATTAACCGTCCAAAATTGATGATTCCATCGTCGAACATGGAATCTACTATGGCTTCGTAAGCATCCAGGTTCACGGCCGAGTCGACCATCTCCTTCCATCTCGTTCTATCCGTCGAGCACATGGCTAATCGCCTTATCGATGAGGTGTGACTTCGTTTTCAGAAGGGACCACTGATTATAGTTAAGGACCACGCCTTTCCTAGTAGCCGTGTCGTCGATGAAATAGCGTAAATCCACTCTGAGCTTGTTCCCGTATTTACACGCTGTAGCTCGTAAACGTCTATCTATACGGATTTGTTGCATAGGAGTACAAAGAGTCCGAATGGGGATAGTGGTGATGATAGATTCGACCTGCCGATTACAACTCGCAGCTAACGTTACGATGACGATGAGTGATATGACGAACAGAATGATCAAGACGATGGTTACTATTTTCGTTTTGTGATAGTTATCCATCCTCTGCCAAAGCCTGTGTGGAAATGAAGACGGTCCACGTTTAAACGTAGTTATATAGACAAAAGTATCTGACGTGTAAGAATGTAGGTTTTCAAATTACCCCAACAGGCTGGGTAATCCGGCTGTACCGACATTGACAGATTGGTTAGACAGCGTTCTTCCGTAGAAAACCATTCATCAGCTTCCGCTATTACTAGTTCTTCTTCTAACCCGTGTTGAGTCACGTTTCGTGGGTCTGGTTGCACTGTTATTACCCACGAATATTCTATAAATACACTTCGAATGCGCCCTTCACCCGTTTTCTGCATACTGGACATTTTATAGAGTCGTTGTATTCCTCCAGCTTATATAGACAGTGAAGGCATATGCATACGTGATTACAGGGATGAAATACCGCTTGACAGACTTCGATGAGGCAAATTTTGGATAGGCCCGCTATATCGCTGTCAGATCTTCTAGACCGACTACCTACATTACCCATTATATTAGGGATGGAATGATTGACACTGGTGCGTTAACGGTTTGACATATGTATGAGAACGTAGAAGAACTACTCGACTATATATACAAAGAACAAAAAGATAAGTGATAAGATTCATTCTGTTTATTAGGGTCCAATATAGTATTTTAATAGTAGATATAATGTTGATGACGTCACCAGTTGGCGTAGTCCCCGGGATTGCAACGTCTAAACATCATTGCTCCGAGTTGATTAGCGTGGTCGTCTCTGGCACTACAATCTTCATCGTCCTCTTCTTGAGTTTCTCCCTCCGCATTGTCGTCCGATCCCGGATCTTTCCTCTTTTTGGAAAATTCATCGGCCATTTTAAATACGGATTCCATTTCTCCTATATCTCGGTCTATGTCCGAAAAATGCTTTCTTAATTTACGCCATCCAAATTCGTTCATGGCATACCCTATCTTGGTAGGCTTCAGGTTAGTCGAAAGTGTTTTGTCTTCTATCCATTTCCGCAGATGAATAAATTGTTTTCATTGTATTGACTGCAACTTAGATATATGTCATCCTCTAGGTTGTATGGTCTTTCTAGTGGCTCTCCCATCTTTAACATCTCGTCAACCATATATGCAAGCGTGGTTAGTCCACTCCATGCAGTAGATGATAACGTTATGGGTATACTGTTTGGTTTGCTTTCATCTGTTTTGCTCTGAATCCTTTGGAAGGATACTCTGGCCTGTCTATCGAGACTAATGACTCCCACACATAGACTGGAGCTGATGTTATACATTTCGAGGAGCTTCTCAAACTTTAGTGGTTGTCCAATGTTAAACAATGTTGGATAGTGTTGAGAGTGTTGCTGGCCAGTCCTGTTCGCCGATGATGACTGGATCTGATTTACACCCGTATTTATACAGATTGGCTGAGCCCTAAGGCTGACACGTTTTACTCAGCATATTTTTTTTCGGGAAGGCGCAATCATTTGATTGGTTGATACTTCGTCCAATTGTTCATTAGTACGGGTATTATTCCGCGGCCTGGTTCGCACGTCCTTAAGCCGGGTATTTTCCCATGGCCAGGTACACACGTTCTTAAAGCGGGATATTTTTCCGCTGCTTGGTTCACACGTCCTAAAGCCGGAGTCTATTAGTATTTGTACGTGGCCTGGTGCCCTTAGGCGGCTTTATTGGTTACGGACTGATGCACACGTCCCTTAATAGACCTGTACTAGACTGGGTGCATATGTAATTAGGTCAATGCCTCGCGGCATTTGGCTCACCTAAAGTGTGCTGGAACACCCATATTGCCCTCTACTACGTCGACACAAGCCATAGATCTGCCCGGTTAAATTTCAAACTGTACCAAACCTTTAGTTTACAAAAGTCGCCATCTGCATACTCTCATTGATACGTCACTTTTTGCTCGAAAGGTCATCCGGTCACATGACTACCCCACTAGCAGGCGATATAGTTCATTGGTCGGACTGTTTTCTTCGCTGAAGTCACGTGAACCAACACGACCAATGAACTATATCGCCTGCTAGTGGGTAGTCATGTGACAGGTTGACCTTTCGCGCATATAGTGACGTATCAATGAGAGTAAAAAACTGGCGACATTTCTAAATTAAAGGTTTGGTACAATGTTAGATTTAACCGGGCAAATCTGTGGCTGGTGTTAGAATACAGACTTCAGATTGGTGCGAGGAGAAAGGGAAATCATTGAAGTACGGGTTAGCAATTTTATTTTTTAAAAGTTATGAAAAGAAACTTGATATTTTTGATGAGAAACGAGGGGTGGTCTTGCCAGCCCGAAGTGTGTCAAGGAATTCCCAGAAAATTTATCAAATGCGTTCTGACGAAGATGATGGCCTATCTGTCAGAAAATATCTTACATCATCATTGCAGATATTTCGGACTAGATTGCTAGTGATCAAAGTGGACCATAAATATCTGGAAAAGTACTTTAGTTCCATACCAGTTAAAAAGTGTCATTTTTTAAACCCATACCCATAAAACGTATGAAACGAAATGCGGTTATATACAATGTAGTGTAACATGAGTCATAAACAGTAGACTCCTAAAACACTTCAACGATGGAATATGGCCAATTTGGATTGAGCGCTAATGGATCTCATATGGAGAATATAAATCATTGGCGGATTCAAAGCCAACTTGGGCTGAAGACAGACACGTGACTGAAACTTACAATTTTATTGACCGACTTAATCCGCGGACGGCCTGTTGAAATCAACATGGATTATCTACTTTCATTATCGGTTATGCTGATAAAGCTGAATTTAAAAATCTCTAAAAAATTAGCAAACAAATTGTAGGAATAAACTGCACACTTCTATCGAAAGCTTTTCTGACTGGGTTTTCACTCGAACGACCTATGTGGGATGGTTGCCAGTTACCAACGAAAGGTCGTGGGTTTCCTCCGGGCATAGAGCCCGGTTTCCTCCCACACTAAAACTGGCAACGCCGCCATGTAAGTGAAATAATCTTGAGCGCGGCGTAAAACACCAATCAATCAATCAATCAATCTATCGAAAGCTATAAGACGGCTCTATTTAGGGAATGTACACGTTTTCCTTTTTAACAGATAGCAAATATAGATCTACATGTTTTGTTGATTCCTTATTTAATGGAATACAACTAATTAGCTACTTTATAAAGCGATTTGCTACATGTAACCATTAGTTAAATTTGGTGAGTTCTCGCTTATTTATTTTATTAGTTTTTATTTTGATTGATAATTTATCTAATATTCTACTTACAGATGTGTTCTCTGTTGTAGATCACAAATTTGTTGATTTCATACGCTTTTTCTAAATGCACAATCCATTTTGAGTCACTGGAAGAAAAAAGTCAATAAACAAGAAAAAACAATAAAATTTTGAACGGAGGTCTACAGGTCGATTTTCAAAAAATATGCAATTAAAAAATAAGCAATTAGTACTTAGGTTTCTCAGTCATCTGTAGACAGTCTCGATATAACGTAAATATCCGTACATATATATACGGCATGCGTTTTACCTCGTTTATTTACTTGCCATTCTTTTCCAGTTGTTTCGACAAATAATAATCACGACAGAAACAAGAAGAAGCCATAACATAGAGAAAAGATAGGAGTCAACGGCGGGTTAGTTTAAGATCCTAATTTGGTTGCTCGGTTTATGGATTCACATTTTAGTTAAAATGAATTATTTGTATGATATATGGGTTAAAATCCAGTAGTTCCACTGATTAGTTTAACGTAGTACACAAGTAGTGTTATTCCGAAAAACGAAAACTTCATATTGACTCAATATTTCGACTTTTATTCAATCATCATCAGGAGTGAGGTACATTAGCAACAACATTGGTATATATACAGGTAAAAAACAAACAGATTAAGCAGTGATATAACAATATTAGGAATAGCCTTACAGATTTAGAAACGTATTATCATTATTACATATGCACGTTGACGAAACAGATAAAGAAAACAGATTAGGGGAACAGCAGTATCTAAACTGGCATGGCTAGGGGATATTAACAAAGAGGTGCAGACAGTCTTATCTTAAGAATTAGGACATAGTTCATCGAAATAAGACAAGTTCTTTAAATGCTTTTAATTCACTGTTTAAGACAGGGCTATTTCTTCTAATACACAGAGCTTCTCTGAACAGGATGTCTGACCAGTGATACGATTTGTCAATATTTACAGTTTTAATAAGAATAAAGTCGCAAAGTGTAGGTGGACTAAGGTCATTTAAATTGTCTGGTAATGATTGTAAGTTTTTCAAAAATATAAATTCTTTACAATTAGAAACATGATTGCTCTATAAATCAACGATTTATAATGGAAAGTAGGCCTATTTATATTTTGACAGTTATGAACCATGGGTAAGGAAAACAGCTTGGGTTAGATCGTTGATTTATAGAGCATTCAGAATTTGTTGTGATGAATTTTCCTTTAATACTGAATGTAAGAACATTTTAAAGTTTTTATCATGGAATGGATATCGTAAGTCTACTGCCCAACAATTGCTCAGAAAATGCATGCCTAAATTTGGTCCTAAAAATAAAGAATCTGATGAGAAACTTAATAAAATTTGGATGAGACTCCCATACATTGGGAAAAGAGGAGAATTTATTGTTAAAAAATCTATATCTAAAATTCGTAAATTATTAATCAAACCCGTCAACTTTGTTTTCCAATGGCAGACCACCAACATTAACTTTTTTACAAACACTAAAGACCCGACCCCTAAACATTACAAAAGCTCAGTTATTTATAAATTTACGTGCCCAGCATGTGGCTCAGACTACATTGGTAAAACTGACCGATGTCTTATTACAAGAATTAAAGAACATAGCAGTCCAAATAAAAACAGCGAGATTTTCAATCATGTTTCTAATTGTGAAGAATTTATATTTTTGAAAAACTTACAATCATTACCAGACAATTAAAATGACCTTAGTCCACCTACACTTTGCGACTTTATTCTTATTAACACTGTAATTATTGACAAATCGTATCACTGGTCAGACATCCTGTTCAGAGAAGCTCTGTGTATTAGAAGAAATAGCCCTGTCTTAAACAGTGGATTAAAAGCATCTAAAGAACTTGTCTTATTTCGATGAACTATGTCCTAATTCTTAAGATAAGACTGTCTGCACCTCTTTGTTAATATCCCCTAGCCATGCCAGTTTAGATCCTGCTGTTCTCATAATCTGTTTTCTTTATCTGTTTGGCATATGTAATAATGAGTCTGAGTAAAAATTACATAATCTGACTTAAAAGCTGAATTCATGTTAGCCCGTATTATCGGCCTTACGGCTACTGGTATTATATGGCTGCTGATGTGTCTTGTCGCCTTATGACGAACACGGATAAAAAAAACAAATTCGGCAGAGTCCAGATTTCTCGGCTAACTTCATGTAAGGCGACACGATGCTCAATTATAGTCTAAACACTTCTTTTAATTCAAATAATCTTAACACAACTCACCCTTTATCGTCTGTATCAGTACAGAACTTCTTGCTATTGAAATCAATTTTTGTATCAAGTTTCCCGTCCACGGCGTAGCTTGAATCTAAACATATCTGTGGTTTTGTCTCTGTACAGAAGGATCCTGGCTGTTGTTCAGTGGGCTTCCCAAGAGCAACATTTTCTGTGAAGATTATAAAAATAACAAAAATCACCTCCAATCACCTCCATTCTACTGATAATTAAATTCTGAAAGTCAATGGATGCTACAATTATGGTGTTTATACAATCCCCCAAGCTTCGATTTGGCGATTCCTTGATTGATATTTTACGCCACACACAGATTATTTCACTTCTATGGTGGCCAGGTTAGTGGGAGAGAAAAACTCTTTTCCCGGAAAAAAGCCTCCACATTCGCCGAGTTCTATCAACTCTTCCACATACGACGACGAAAATTCCACTTAGGAATTTTTCAATTTTATTTGGTCCGAGTGGGATCGTGTGTAAATCTTCGGCGTGTGAATTCACTTTCTCCAGACACGCCAAACAGGTTCCTGTGGCATTCAGGACAGAAAGGCTCCAGAGTTGTGACCGTCTTTAAGGATTTATTATTCCCGATGATTAAACTGAAAACGTGACTATCAACTACATTTAAATCTTGCAATGACATTTAGAATTTGAATGGTTATAATAATAAGAAAATACTTATGGATAACAACTTCGGGGTTTATAGGGTGACGACGTTTCGATGTAGTACTTACATCGTTTTCAAAGTCATTATAGATTAACTGCACCGAAACGTCGTCACCTCATCAAGTATAAAGATGCCATCGATAATTCTTCACATTCTTGTAACTACACTGAAAATATTTCATAATATAACCAAAATGTATTTGAAACTGGACTGGATTTAATACCATTTGAACACAGAGTTTATTTTATCAGACCTTATAACATTTTAAATATTCTTAGCGACTTTCAGACTTGTGACAAGCCGATTAAAGTCTATCAAACGAATATAGCAGTTGCACGCAGCAAATGTTACAAACGGAAAATGTTTTAAAAAATATATAAATTCTTTTAAAATATCAATATTGTAATTATGTGATCCCATTGAGCATAGATCAGATAGATGTGTCTTAGAAGTAACAAATTGCTTACTTACGTCTTTGGCATTTTGGTCCATCAAAACCCCGGGTACACGTTCCAGTACATCCAGTCATTGGGTTACAGTTTACACCTGGTTGACAGTTACAGGCGTATTTACAGCCTGGACCAAATAAACATTGCGCTGTAATACCTGGAAATATAAATAATATGTTCCAAGTGAATCGAAGATTCCAACCAGATATAAATAAAACATCACCTGATCAACATAGACAGAAAAGGAAGGTTGATTTTTCTCTTATGATTCACTGGAACGACCCATGTGGGATGGTTGCCAGTTACCACCGGAAGGACGCAGGTTTCCTGCAGGCATAGAACCCGGTTTCCTCCCACAATAGAACTGGCAACGCCGCTATATACGTGAAATAATCTTGAGCGCTGTGTAAAACACCAAACAATCAATAAATCAATAAATAAATTAATCCATCAATCTTTTATGATTCCCATTTTTGTAGACGTTCTACCGATTTGTGGGGATGTCATAAATGTCTATCTGCCTATATATACCGTTATTTTCATTGTATCACTACTCCTGATGATGGTTTGAGAATAAACCGAAATATTGAGTTAATATGTCTTACATGTCTTTCTTCGGATTGCTCACTCTACTTTATCATAAATAGAATCGTCCCAGTGTAAGACACCCAGCATTTAGTCAAATGGTGGGATTTAGGTTCCACTCTTGATTCGTGTCTCAAATCGTGTGAAAATGGCCATAATCGCGTTCATGAATAATTCAGATTCCTACCAGTGTCTGACATGGACGAGCATAATTCCGCTGAATTCACTCTTGCCTCCTTCAGTCTCAAACTTCCCAGCCATTGATAACGTAACACTGTAGTGCTGTTTTTCGTGTTTTTAACGTCAAATTCACTTTACAAAAGACTAAAGTATTCATGAACGTCGCTTTGACACTATTTGAGTAAGATATACTGTTATTTACAGTATACGTAAATTTCAGGCAGTACAAAATATAGTCATTTTGGAGTCAGAAACCCGGATTATAATAAAACAAACAAACAAACAAACAATTAATAAATAATTATGTTTCCTTATAAAACAGTATACGTAGAGTACTTTATTATGCCTTGATTCAGTTCTGATTATGTGTTGTTAGACGACATTTGATATAAATACAGTTTGATGTGTAAATTGTGATCAATAGAAAATGATTTTAAGTGGCATGAGCTGCTAAAAGTCGGACCTTTTTATTAAGTCTGAATGACAATATAAGTTGAGCATTTTAAGTGCTTTGAAAAACTTGAGGATTGACGTTGAAATAATATCGGTAAAGCCAGTGACCCGTGCGAACCGAAGATGTGTGTTAATTACAAACACAGTTCAAGTAGCCGGGATGCTTTATTACATGTTTGGAGTTTCTGTTTCTTATAAAACTGCCTTTTGTACATGTCTATGATTGGTATCCGTGGAAAAGCGTTTTTTTACATAGTTTTGTTGTCACATGGCAACAACGTTAACAACGTTAAAAAGGACCAACAATTAGCTTATTTTTCTTGAACCATTTACCCAATACATTCGGCAGTTCTTGCCGCCTTATACCACTACAGTATATTTACATGTGTACCAATATTAAGATGTAAGAAAAGAACAAAACATAGGCCTATCACTGACGGATTTATTTGTGAAAGGGATTAAGACAAGGTGAAGCTCTCGATACCCTGCTTTTCTATATTTCGTAGAGGAATACTTGGATGAAAACGTTATTTTTTCAGTTTTGAGTGGTCTCTAACGAAGCACTGTAACAATCCTGGTACTTTTCTATGCAGTTGCAAATTAAGTTATATATATTAACAACTTAAAAAAAAGAAAATACACAGAGTGATGGAAGCTGACCATACATATCGGGTAATGCACTTTAGTTCAATACCAATTATATTAGGGATATTTGCACCAATAAAGAGTTAAACGGCATCTGAAAGTATAGATATAAATCGGACAAGTGACGCTATTCTCGCGTCTACTAAGTACGCGCCTGACATATAAGGGCTGACAGTATGGTGCTTTACTATGACGATCTGTATATCTGATTTTTTATAGGCTCATAATATTCAGTATTTCATTAGTTGGCGTATAAAACCAAAGCAAGTCGTATACTATGTAGTGTAAAATGGGTCATGAACAGTAGAATTAATTTAAAAAAATACTTCAACTGTTGAATATGGCCAATTTGGATTTAGCGCTAATGTATTTCAAATGGAGAATAGCAATCAGTGCAGCCCTTTCCATGACGTGGATTCAAAGCCAGCTTAGGCTGAAGTGAGACATTTATTCATTCATTCAGTTTATTCGCCCTGACCAGCATATCTGGTACTAGGGGTAAATCATACATATAAAAATATACAAACATGGCGGGTAGTAAAAGGTACATGTATCATATATAGAATATCATAACAGCTTTTTTGTAAGAATATTAATTTGTCTTATACTTCTTATCTGTTATATGAAGTGCCACTTTCAAGAACTTTGAGACCCTTATTACTATTTTGTTACATGGATTGTTTAATAGATTATATAGCTTGTGACAATAAGGGAAGGTATAATAGTATTTTGGTATGTATTTTTCTCTGTACGGTTTTAACTTCTCGCATACAAATAATATATGGTACTCATCACCTAGACCTTCATTACATAATGTACATTTTCGTTGACCTCTATTTACATTTCCCCATCTCCCAGTTTCTACAGGAAGTCTATGATTTGACGTTCTAAATCTTAGTAAAGCCTGTCTTAAGATCAACCAGATATGATTCAAATGAAACATTGTCTTTGATAGCTAGATAGAAACTAGCCTTGGTTGATAAACTTATTTCCACCAGCCATTTTTGCGAGAACTGGTCAAGTAAGGTTTGTTTAACGACAGTCAGAATCCATTTTTCGTTAACCGTTTGTATCTGGTCATCCCAGACAAAAGACAAACCACAATCATTAAGTATCTGGTGTACTTTTTCGGTCCAATTTGATGTGAAATGGTCACCTTTGTACAAATAATTGAAAATCAGCAAAGAAAACTTATTTTCCTTGCCACGAAGTAGTCTTATCCAAAATTTGACCATCCTAATATAAACATCTATATACAGTGGCGTTCTACCAAGCTCCCCGTAAACAAAATTAGATGGAGTGGAAGACCTTAATCTGAGGATTCTCTTACAATATGCTAGATGGAACTGTTCTAGAGGATTCAGATTCTCATACCCCCAGATCTCACTTCCGTACAATATGATAGGTTTGATAGTAGCATCAAAAAGATGTAATTGGCAATCTATTGGCAAACTTAATTTGTTGACACGTGGCTGAAACTTACACTTTCATTGGCCCGCCAGCAGGTGGTTTGTTGAAATCAACATGGCTGATCTACTGTTATAGTCCTTTGTACTGGTAAAGTTGAATTAAAAAATCTCTAAAAAAATCAGCAAAAATCGTAGGAATAAACTGCACACTTCTATCAAAAGCTATTAGGCTGCTCTATTTAATGAATGTACATGTTTGGCTGGATTTTCTTTCCTTTTAATAGTGAAGAGAATAGAAACTCTGGCCATCTATAAGACAATTTTTAGAATTAAAAGAGTATATATATAAAAACTGAGCATGCGATGTGAAGGCTCACTAAATTTGATTTGACTAGGTAAACATGAAGAAACATGAACTATTTTTCAAATACGCCCTGTGGGTTTGGTGACAGTAGAAAGGCGAACTTCCGTGTTTGATAATCGTCGAATCCTTTTTAACGACTGTAGGTGGAGACTGAAGCAAATAGTACAGCAACATGACATACTCTCTTTACAAAACTGCTCTGTGGTATCGACTATCGTTATCGTAGTATTCGTACAAATGAAGATAAATGTACACATCCGCCATCTCAAATCATCATGATCTGTCAAGTTTGCCGTAATTCACTTTTTTGTATTTGGTATATGAGTTTAAACAGACAAGTACATCTGATGTAGGGCCTGTATTTTATGCACTATATACCATAAGACTAGATTATTGTAGGTCTATATACTGTGTGTACATAGACTTACACATGACCAAACCAGTTTGAAAGAATTGAATGTATCACAGTTTATTTAATATACAAGGGGCCTCAGTCTGAAGAGCGACAGTCCAACACAGGTATACCATCGTGGGTTGCGGCATGAAATCCCATACCGAATGCCAGATAGCAGCATTGTAGCCTAGCTGTATCATAGAAAAGTCACGACACGAAGTGTGTATGAAAGAAATATATATGACATCCAGAGCCCATCACAAAATTCTTAATAAGGAAATTTTGCTTTAAAATGTTGAAAAAATTTCAATAGAATTCTTCTTTCTCTTGAAGAAAAGACTATCTTAATATACACAAAGGGCACCCCCTTGGAAAGTCTGAACCAACCGATAAAATCATTGGTGTAGGGAGATTGTTGGCAAACTGATGTTTCAGAAACGATTGTGAGCATAAAGGGCAACATTCTGGCGATAAGAAATCACCATTAATTGTAATAAGCTATACAATTTATTCAAGATATCGTTAGCCAAATCAAACGGGTATTTTAACAAAATAAAAAGATGCTTGCAAGTATGAAACTTCAGAGTCCATCTGGCTTCACCGGTCGAATATTTTGAAAAAAAATTTGTCCCTTTGAGTGTGTAGAACACATCCCTAGAGCAGGAGGTCAATAGCGCGTATAGCCTCTATTAGCTTCCAACCTGCGTTTCATCCCTCCAGTGAGTCGTTGGATCTGTTGAAGGGGTAACTGCGCGCATTTGAATCCGTTAGAGTACATTTGGGATAGGATGGGCAGAAACATTCAAGCCCTAGAGCCTCCTGTACAAAAAAAGCCGCAATTGGAAGCCGCATTACATCGGTATTGGCGGCAGTTACCCCTTCAATTTTATGTTGGAGATTATAAATGAGGGCACTATATTTTCACATTTTCTAAGAGATTTTATGAGTCAATCTTAATTTTTTATGACACAAACTCTGTGAACAGTGTTTATATTGATCATTCGAGGGCAAATAGCCAACTTTATATGGGAATGACGTAACCGCCAGAACGCATGCCTTTCTACATGGAAAAATAAACAACAAATTGTATCAATCATCCGAAATAGATGTGATTCAGGCTTTGTGGTGCAAACGTCAGGGAGTGTATGTTAGATTCTCAACACCATAGAGGTTGATTGTTCGGGCTAGTATTTATATAATGAACGAGACTCCCAACAACCTGTCCGAACTCAGGCGTTATGAGCGAAATTACCTAACACATCTTCGTGTGTTAAGAAGAGTTAACAGAAAAACTGCGTTAACACGTGTATATGATTATAGTTGGCAGTGCCATTTGTCAGCTAAAACACCCGGATTCCAGCTTTAACGTTTTCATTCTAGCTCAAGTTCTTAGAAATTAATGTTGATTTAAATGACTTGTCTGCACCCAACTACCCGTGTGCGTGCTGTGCCATGTGACAACAATTGCTCTATAGGTGCACTGGTATTTGTCACATCCACTCAATTGACTCTCTGGGGCCTATGAAAAATACAAGTTACGTTACCCTAAATATACTCACTGTACCTGAAGTAAACGCCAACAGACAAAATAAGCCAGACGATGTCCCCATAGAGAGCATGATGGGTGGACTTCTACCAGTCGAACGTAAATCCGCCGGTAAAACGTATTGAAATCGTAACAGGTATATGAATTCAGGTCCTGGCGAACATAACTTTGCCCCTCTTACTTTTGGAAATCGGTACAGGTATGGACAATTTAACTACAGAGCCTCCGACACACCTGACCCGTGCAACCTCAACAAGCAAATAAATACTCTGAAAACATAGCACTTGAAAAATGAGGAAGTAAAATACCTTTGTATGTTATCGAGGTATCGGCCGTTATACATTCGAGATAGTGTTTATTCTACGATAACGCTATCCACTGATACGGCTCTAAAGTAAATCCCAGTAAAACTCTCATATTTAAAAAAAGTTGAAGCTAAGTATAACGCAGAAGATATGCGGGCTTTAAATTCATACATTATGTTTTCCACCTATTCTGAGACTTACATGCAGGGTTCATCTGAAAACAGAATTGGCGATTCAAATTTTAACCAAGATTATCATACTTGCAATTATAAAATTTAATCGGAGTTAAGTTAAATGTTAGGATTGTTATATTTTTCTTATAGCTTTCAAAAATGTTACCCAAGTTAGCATGTGATAATTCATGCGCTATGTAGTGTAAAGGCACATGAGTTCTATCTTAGTTCAGACCAAATAAACATTAACACATTTCTGAGTGTTTTTTACTTGGTCGCCGTATGTAGAAGAGTTAACAGGTACAACGCCGCCATATAAGTGAATTAATCTTGAGTGCGGCGTAAAACATCAATCAATCTATCTTGGCAACCTCTAAAGAAGATCTCGTGAGAATACGATTGGCTTCGACCTCGGCATATCTATCTTTCGCCTCGCGTGTTTGTAACTTTCAACTTCTATGTTAACAGTATCAATGGAGAACAACTTAATAGGGCGCGGACCTTTCCATCCTGTCAATAGTTGACAACAATGAACTATATGCGTGGAATGGAGGTCACCATCGAATGCCGCCATTATTAGGATATCGCGCTTCAACTATCAATGGCGGCACATCTTACAGTCAGATGCAAACCAGCCAATGAATGTCCATTCCACACATATAGTTCATTGGTTGACAACTCAGAGGTCGCGGTTAAAGGCATTCGTTCGACTTCCGGTTTGAAGATCGGTCATTTAAAAGTCGAAATGTGGAAACGAAAGGATTTACTTTGAAATGAAATATCGGTAAAGCCAGCAACCCGTATAAACAAAAGATCTGTGCTAAGAACGGATAAAATCCAAATAGCCCTGAAGTATGAGTGCATTTTAGTGTTTGTTGTTTAAAAAATCTACCTTCGCGTACATTCCCGATACCAATAGCAACGGAAAGTTATTGTTTTATACTTCTTTTAAAGAATCACAAGCAATTATGTAATTCCGTTTCAATGAAGTTATCCCGATATTTGATTGCTTACGCGTAGGCATCTAACTCAGTCGTCCTATCTGGTCGAGTTCGATTAAGTATTTACGGGAAACTGTTCAGAGAATTTGCGTATCCCGTGACCGATTTATCCGCGCCAAGTAATCCTCAAAATAAGCAGAGTCAACTCGGATTTCAAGATGGCGCCCATGCCGTTCAAATGCAGATAACCAAGAAGCATGGCAACTGTTATGTTTGCTTACTTCCGTTAGTGTATGTACGTTCGATTTTAACACTGAAGAACAAACACGTCGAACAAAACTCTCGGCGTACGACGAATACATAATCGAACTCCACCTATATGTTGCATGGAATCAGTACATAGTTTCCCAATTTTCGCTTCTTGGTAGGAACTATTAAAGAAGTGCATGAGAGTTTTAGTGCATTTTTAGCCCGCCATCATTCTGATGGAGGGCTATTCAAATCGCTTTTCCATGGTCCGTGGTCGGTCGTCCGTCCGTTAACTTTTCGCTGGCTATCTTGTTTATTATGACTGTGTACGTAATCACATATTATATATCACCATAATCCATGTTTGACTCTACAACCTGTATGCACAACTGTTATTCTTCATTTTCTCACTATCTTATTTGTTTTTGTTTATATGCATTTTATTTTTATTTCTGTATCTATTTCAATTTACGACCTGACTATTTGAAATGTTTATAAGACAAAGTATGGTTGGTATTTGTAACATAGCTTGAAAACGGTCTAAGTGTCAAGACCGGAACGTTGCCAATAATTAAATGAAGAAGTTGATATCAATATGCAAGCCTTGCATATTATCTTTTTTCTGTTGGCGATTTCAAGAAAAATGGCGTTGGGATTTTGAAGCGATAGCAGTCAGCATTGGCCTCGTTTGTTCGTATTAGCATAGTTTGTTCGTATTGGCCCTGGTAAGCCCTGTATGAGTGTGGCCGCTTCGTCCAATAACATTGAAAGTCAATTAATAAGTATAGTTGCATGACGAGAAACGAACCTAAAATAAGTACTTCTTTGAAATGTAAATTTGCACATATCGCTATTAGAAGGTCAGGGTAAAATACACAGATTTTCACCTATGATACTGAACACAGGAATTGTTTATAGCAAAGAAATTAATTAAAGATCATTAATTAAAGATATTAGTGATATTGATAATACGTCACAATAAAATATTCTAATATACAAACAATATAAAATGTATTTCCACAAACTCAATCTTATCAATATTTGAGAAAGTGACGCTACGTGTTATTCGTCGAACGTTTTCGTATTACCCTGATATTGGCCCGGGATTGGCCGTATTGGCCAGAGGCCGTAGACAGAGGGTCACAACGACCACTAGTTCATGTTTTTTAAATTACTGCCGTTAGTACAACAAATAGTCATTTTGTAGTCAGAAACCAGGACTATGGGGCCACCCAATGACCAATGATACGACAAAGTGAAAACTGTCGATTCATGATATTTTATATTAGTTAAAGTGGCATGAGCTGATATTTTGACGTTGAAACAGAATGTTGAAATTATCGGTTATTTTTCTCAAGACGTATGATTCAAAAGCTTTTTAGTGCTTCTAAAATATTGTTTTGAACTAACTTTGGCTTAGAATGAATGAATGGTCGTCGCGGTTATTTAAATTTTGTTTACTTTTCGAACACTATTCCAGTTCGTATAGGCCACATATTGTGTGGAGTTTCCTCATTCCAACGCCATTTATTTAGTTTCTCGATGGCCTTCAAAGCCTCTTACTGTTGTGACGATCAGAAATTATGAAAAAAGTGTTAATTTTGGCAGCTCATACCACTTTAACTGTGCTAATTATTTCCGAGAATTAAACCTGGGAATCCTATATATTAACAGTAAAGAGTAAGTTTCTAAGCGCTGTAGCTGTGTTGTGCATTTTAAGTGTATCAATAGATTTAACTTCCGCATTGTTCCATAAATGTTGAAACCCTTTTTCAACGAGGTAATGACCTACATTCTTTGTGATTTTACAGTAGTCGTATCCCCCATATCTTGTAACTGTTACACTCGACTTGGAAATAATAATAAACAATTCCACGAAGAATATTAATACTTTTGTTGGACTATAAATCTGGGTTAAATGTACGAGTCAGTGAACTTGGAGAATGTGTATGTTTCGGAATAGAGGGAATGTGAATGACCCGTCTATTGAGTCAAATATGCCTAACATTAACTCTGAAGGCGAATGTATCAATGATGAATTAGACAAATAAATTTCTTCTGAAGAAACTGGAATTAGAATTTAACGAATAACAAGGCACATATGGGTGATTTGATTATAAATTAATTTCTTATGGTTAGTTCAAATGTTTTTCTACCAGTATATTTAAAAGTCTTGTTCAACAAAATATTAGCTACAGGTGAATTCCCAACTTCATGGTCAGAAGTTCTTATTGTATTGCATTAAGGGGGTTTTAGTGGCCAGTCGGTCAGAGTGATCATCCCTCAGTCCTACACAGACCTTCCATCGATGCGTCGCGGGGTCGAAACACACTCGGACCAAACAAAAATTCTGAGTGAATTTTTAACTCGGTTACCGTATGTGGAAGAGTTGACAGCTATTCGCCGAAGGGCGGGGTGTTTCCTCAGGGTAATGCGCCCGGTTTCCTACCCCACTAAGCCTGGTAACGCCACCATATAAATGAAATAATCTTAAGTGCGGCGTAAAACATGAACCAAGCAATCAATCAATCAATCAATCGATCAATCAACCTATTGCATAAGAAGGGGAAACCCTAATGATGACAATAGGTGTATCACCCCGACCAGCTGTATTTTGAAGTTGTTTACTAATATCATATACGCTAGATTAATACAGTGAAATGCCGAGAATGATATGTTGTACCATGCACAGTTTGGATTTCGTCATGGGATTGATATTTTTACTCTTGATGGAATTCTCTGCATACGTATTGCAAATAAAAAGGTATTAATTGGGCATTTGTGGATTTTAAAACGTTTGATTTGATAGATAGGAAAGTGTTGTGGTTTGAACTGTTTAAAAGGAGCCTTTGAGGCAAAACGTTACATGTAATCAAGGCAATTTATAAAAATGTTAAATCTTATGTGAAATACCAGAGAATGAAATCTTTGGAGTCCCGTAATGAAACAGGTTTGTTTCAAGGAGAGGTTTTATCTCCTATGTTATTTTATATGTTTATAGACGACCTGGAATCGCAGCCATCCACCAATCGCTGTCATAGTTCATAACTTGACTAGCTTTTTGTACGCTTGTACGCAGATAATCTTTTTTATTTTCTGATTTTGGCAATGGCTTACAGAATTAATTAAATTACTAACAGAGATTGGAGCTTACAAGTTAATGTTGATAAAACTAAAATAATGATTTTCAGCCAGGGAGTTAGAGCTCGACAGGAAGATATTTGTATCTTTGATCAGAAAAAATGTAGAGATTGTGTCCGAATTTGGATATTTGTGCGTCGTTTTTAGATGTTTACATTTTCCCCATTTTGTAATAATTAAAACGTATCTATCCACTATGAAATTACGATTGAAAGATGTGTATATAAGTGAGTGGTACTCGCAACAAGATTTAAGTAGATCATATGTTATCACAGCAGAGAGGATCACGTGAGATGAGTTTGCGCATGCGTACCGACAGAGCGTCTTGTATGTCCTTTGCAGACGAGACATGATATTTTAAATGGGCTAAACTAATTGTTAGTTTCGCGACTATCGTTTGCAATCACACAAATATCTGGTGACATTATGGTCACTTAGATGCAAAATATCTTCGTGTGTAATCACAGATCCATTGTCTGGGAAATATGTTACAGTTTTTGTTGAAAGTATAGCAAAATCAATGTCAGTGAACGTAATGGCTGATGACCATTTCAGTTTCAGTTTTATTCACCAATACATATTTTAGAACAGAACATATATTTAATAAAAAATAATATTGGCGGTAATAAAACCCCACAGGGTTTGTTTTATCCCTGAATAGCATAAACAGATCGTTTACTGGCTGAGATGAAGACTGATTTGATTTTACAAAATATAAAGAATGTTGTCTAAAAATAGAACAACAAGAAAAACAAAATAATGACACATTGCGACGGTGACACGACCCCGGATCCTAAGCCTGAAGACCATGAAGCAAATAAGCCTTAGTTATTGATTTAAATAGGGAAAGTGATTGAACTGACTTTGTTGTAGCAGCCAGTTTATTCCATACCTTTGGACCTTCTACACCGATGGATAGGCGATATTCACACTACACGAGACCGTAGCCAAACACCACTCCGAGCGAAACTAACGTCTTCGTTTATCGAGAATCGCCTGTAAAACAAATAAAGGGAAGTTCTTCTAAAGTCAAGTTTAAGCGTAGCGGTTCAAGATCTAAGGCAACAAGGAGACAACGTCTTCATATAACTGAAATACTGTTGAGTAGGACGTAAAACCCAAATCACTCACTCACTCACTCAAGGTCTGAGGGAAACGTAAGCTACCGCTATCTATCTAATACTATTAATAATAATTCTAGCCCTAGCGGGAGTGGATCTGAACGTCAGAGGGACGGCGGAAAGAAAGAGAGCGACAAAAAGTCGAACAACCCCTTATAAAAAAATACCATGGTTTAACATACAATGTACCATGGTTTACCATGGTGCGTTGTATGGTAAACCATGGTTGACCATAGTAAACCATGATAACCCCTGGTTGACCATAGTTTAGTTGAGTGCATCATGGCACATTGTATGGTAAACCATGGTACATTGTATGGTAAACCATGGTTGATCATAATTTGGCAAGTTCGTCATGTAAGACAACTTCAAAACAGTATGCTCTTTTATATATACAGAGACACCTACCAATCCATATATATATATATATGTTTAACTTTAAATTATACCTATATATGTTATTAACTTTAAAAATATATGGATATATATAAATAGCTATATAACATGTAATGAGGTCCCTTACATTATATATATATTAAATTATTATATATTTATGGACACTAAAACACACGGGCACAGGGAAAATCTTCTTGTCTAAAATAACCACGGAGACAAGTTTCTAATTGTGTTAAAAAGAGGTATATCATTATATATATATGGTAAACCATGGTATTTTTTTATAAGGGGTTGTTCGACTTTTTGTAGCTTTCTTTCTTTCCGCCGTCCCTCTGACGTTCAGATCCACTCCCGCTAGGGCTAGGATTATTATGAATAGTATTAGATAGATAGCGGTAGCTTACGTTTCCCTCAGACCTTGAGTGAGTGAGTGAGTGAGTGATTTGGGTTTTACGTCCTACTCAACAGTATTTCAGTTATATGAAGACGTTGTCTCCTTGTTGCCTTAGATCTTGAACCGCTACTCTTAAACTTGACTTTAGAAGATCATGTGTTTGTGGTAGTTCTGTTGAAAATTCCGATCATTTCTTTTTCCGTTGTCCTCTCTATGATCATATCAGAACAGATCTCTTGTCAAACTTACCAACCACATCCAACTTAAATGACATACTATTTGGTAATCCTATGCTAACAAATGCTCAAAATGAAGCTATCTTTGCTTCTGTTTTAAGATTCATACAAAACAGCTCAAGATTCCATGACTTCATTCAATAACCCTCAATATACCTAACATCTAGCTCATACGGTCGTCTCTGTTTCTTATACGTTGTATATTGTACATATATACCCCACTCATGCACTTATCCAAATGCTCTATTTCTTTTGTTGGCAAATTTTATGCAGTAATTAAGAATTGTATTATGTACTTCCTTTTCTTTGTATTATGATTTAAAAGTACGGAAAGGGGTAATCTAAGTTGTAAGAACTTTGAGCATAAATAACATATATGTACAAGACAAAACAATCTGGTTAAACTCCAATTTGATTAATATAAAGGTAGTTACTCTATTAAGTGATTAGATATAGACCATTTGAATAACGATATTGAAGACGTTGTTTTAATTCCTAGAGGCAGTCGATTCCAGATCGTCGGCCCTTTAACAGCCAAAGTATAACGTGGAATGTCACTGTGAAAGATTTGTAAAACCAAGTTTACAGATAACTGTCGTAACTCATAATCGGGGTTATATTGTTTGATTAAAAGACCTTGCAGAGTAATAGGTACAAGATAGATATGATGGATAAACGTATGACAAAAAATAAGTACCTGATGAGTGTTAATTTCAGTAAAAGGTAGAAGTTTTTAGCGAACGTATAGCGGTAAAGTAGGTCTTAATCTAGGCATTTATTTATTGTACGAACAGCTTTCTTATGAATAATTGCGGGGACATAGATTTGTTTTATGGTTAATAGTAATTTTGACCATTAGATGTTAATCTCTGACTATATACTATTGTCTTAAATATTTACCATAATCAAATTGACCCATCCAGCTAACGGTAATTTGAAATGAGTGTCTTACAAAAGACATATACAGTGTAGGTAAAGCTCTGTTACACTATATCATTTAAGTAAAACACTCTTTTGGGTTAAAAAGTTAGATGTTAAATTGCATGAGTGTACAAATAGTTTTAGGGTGATTATTCTATTGGGTATGTGTGTTGGAATTTAAAACTATTTTGTTATTACAACATTAGCTACGACTTTTATTTTCGATACAATCAATTTTTTATACGTTTTTATTCAGTTGTCATTTTAGAGTTATGATTTTGGCAGAACCCATCTCAATTTCGAAGATTTCGACATGTGAATATTTTTTTCTGGTTCTCACATATATTTTCCGACGTCTAGGAGACGTATGTAACATTTTACTTTCTGCTGTACTTTCTGTTGTACTTTTGAATGTTATCACTGGTTAATAAGTATAAAGCTCCTGCTGATTTACGTCAGCGTAAAGTGACGATTATTGGTCACGTAATAATGTTATAGCAGCGTGTTGCGCTTTTCGCTCTATTCTTTTTCAATGCTGATTGATTTTGTCTTATTATTCCTGTCAGTGTGAATTCCTGTAAACGATTATGATATTTTTTTTGTTACTAAGCGTACGAGATAAACATCTAGTTTTTATTTTTGTTTAATTAGGCTACCCAGGGGGGCCGTTTCATGACGCCGTCGCACAGTGCGATCAATCGCAGTTGCCATGACATCGTATCTTTTCAATATGGTATCCATTGGCAGCTAGGCTTCGTTTGCGATGCGACTGCTTTGTGAAACGACCCCGGATCATAGTTTTCCTTTGATGTTAATGTTAACCTTGTACGATGTTAGAGGCTGCATTCGCCCGGAAAAGTGGTTTATCGGTTAAATTACATAAATAGATTATACTTATGTTATACTAAAACTCACAACTGAGACGCTAATGTTTAGTATATGTAGCCTACTGTAATTGTAGTATTGTTTCTATATAACAAAAATTTTTCAAATACTTGAATTAAGCGTAAATAAACAAAATAACTTTTAATTTCATGTTTTTCTTAAATTTGTACGGAAGCCTATTAGTGCCAGTGAAAAAAAAATTAAAAAAATCGTTTAAACGAATTTCTTGTGTTATTAGAAATAGAATCTAAAAATAAAATTCGTTATAACGATTTTCTATAAGAAAAAATCGTTGTAACGAATTTCTTGAGTTATTAAAACTAGAATCCAAAAATAAAATTCGTTTTAACGATTTTCTATGTGAAAAAATCGTTTTAACGAATTACTTGAGTTACTAAAAATAGAATCTAAAAATAAAATTCATTATTACGATTTTCTATGCGAAAAAATCGTTTAAACGAATTTCTTGAGTTACTAAAAGTAGAATCTTAAAATAAAATTCGTTATAACGATTTTCTTGTTTCTATTTTTAGCCTTTTAATAAAATCGAAATAACGAATTTTTTGAGCTACTAAATATCGAAACATCTATAAATAAAAATCGTTATTTCGATTTTTTTGTGCAAAAAATCGTTATAACGAATTTCTTGAGCTACTAAAATAGAGACATCTTTAAAAAATGTTTCAACGAATTTCGAAAAATAGATTAGCTATTTTGACTGAAGGAAAGGCAGATACGTTAGGAAATGGAGAATCAGAGTCGAGATGATGTTTGCAGGTTCTATTTTATGTTAGGTTTATGTTACTCAGACATCTTACTAGTGTTGGCCCACGTGCACGGATTAGTGATTTCTTTACGGACACTGAAACGAATTTTTCGACGGCAAAGTCTATACAGACGCCGAAATTACACGGACATCCTAGACGTTGCATCTTTTATTCAAAGTCATATAAATCAACACGGTAGTATTCACGGATACCGCTGGGTCCATATGCTTTGTGTACAAAGAGAAATTACCGTTTCACGTGACACAGTTTCCATGCTAATGCAGCTGCTTGATCCTGAAGGAATTAGTTTGAGATTAAGAAAACGATTACGAAGGCGTAAATATTTTACGCGTGGTCCGGACTTTATCTGGCACCTGGATTCATACGATAAACTGAAAATGTATGGACTATGTATAAATGGGTGCATTGATGGATTTTCGAGAATGATAATTTGGCTCCGCGTGTATCGCACCAGTAGCGATCCTCGTGTAATTGGAAGTTATTATTTACAAGCTGTACAAAAACGCAATGGTTGTCCACACTTAATGAGAGGTGACAGAGGAACTGAAAATGGCCACGTCGCTCAGTTTCAGGAGTTCTTCACAGAAAGAGATACTAGCTTTCTTTATGGAAGAAGTACATCAAATCAGCGTATTGAAATGTTCTGGAATTTTCTCAGAAAACTGTCTTGTCAGAACTGGATAGAAGCACTAGGCTCTCTAAGGGACAATGGTATTTTCACTGGGGATTACGTAGATATTTCCCTGGTTCAGTTTTGCTTCATGAGGCTCCTTGAGGTAAACCATTTCATGTTTTGTTATGATTACGAAATTAGCGAGCTTGGAGAACGACGACGGGATGGAAACTGTTTTATAGCACTATAATCAGCTCGCTGATGAACTGGTGTCCGTCGCCAGTTAATTTTTAATTGGGCGAAACCAAGCCCGATTTTCATGAAACAATCTAAAATGTTCAAGGTAGCGTCAGTTTTCCACCAAAGAAAAAGTCAACGCTCCAAAGGGGTCTTTTTTAATATTACATAGCACAGGGCGGATATATGGGTGGGGGGTGGCGCACGACTTGTGATTTCTTTTTATCACTTTAGGCCTGTGTAGGGCCTAATCTTAACGAAATACGCCCCAAAGGGAGGATCTCATCAACTTATCTTCACCTGCAATGACCTCAATTAAGTTTCGATCAAATATAGGGGCCAAACAGTTTTATCCATATGTATAAATACTTTGCAATGGTTGATTAGTTGTATCGACAATGATTGATTTAGAGTAAAAGAAAAGAAAGGCAATTCCGAATACTGAAGCCATAGTTCCATGATATTCTGTTTTACGGCAATAGTATGCTGCCAACAATATATGGTGGCCGATTTGTGCCATTTCGTAATCTCGCCCTGTGCCCTGTCTTACGAAGCTAGCGTAAAGTTGCGCATAGGCTTACGACATGGACGGGTTGCATCCAGGGCGCAAATTGTTATAGTTTTAACACTGATTTACGTCCGACTTAACTTACGCCAGCTTAGTAAGACAGGGCCCTGAAAACAGGAAATTAAAAAAAAAATATATCGCGGCGAGAATGTGGAAAAAATAAAATCTCGCTGCGAGAACAATAAAATATAAAAACCAAGTCAAAAGTGCCACTTATTCTGGAGACCAAGACTTATAACAATGCTAAATCTCTTCTACGCCAAAACAAGAAAATTGACTTACTTTCATTTTCTTTTCCTCAACTTTGAGATTTTAGTGACGCTTCTTTTCGACTATCTATTACCCGAGCCACTAAACCGTGTTCACACTCAACTGCTGACAAGATAAAGCCATTTTGGAATCACATAATTCAAACAAAGCAAGGTTTCCTCCCACGATATAACTTGCAATGCCGCCGTATAAATAAAATAATGTTGAGTGCGGCGTTAAACACCAAACAATCAATCAATCAACAAGAATTTTAAAAAATGAGAAGAAAATCATTGGCAACGTTCACCCATCCGGCAACTGATTGATTGCCTTAACTTGTATGTGTGACTTGGATGTATCGTGTCAGGTCCAATACATGGTGTTTGATTAATTCCATACTGAGAACAGTTTGGAAATCAGTTTGCTTATATTTTTGGAGATACAGCAATAAACGGATTTACACATTTGAAGTTTTTTTGTCTGTGGTCGGTCCTCTGTCCATTTGTCCATTCACTGATCTCAACATACACTTTGTATTTGCCAATTTTACTTCCATGTTAAGGGATTCACGGATGGGCATATGTATTTCCCCTTATGTGGCATGTATTTTCAAAATATAATAAGAGGATAAAGGCATTTTCGTTATTGTAAAAATTGTTATATTGCCCTGGTTCACTTCATGTCTACCACAGCTTGCAGGTTGTTCTTTTAACATACATGTTGTTTCTCTGGGGCTTATTTTGGGCCCGGCACTTTTAACCCTTCATCCCAGATCCATGAACTCCTCTATTATGTTTATTTGCTATTTATTTTTCAGAGAGATTTGAAAGAGGTAGCCCACAACTGGAACACTCATCACATTCGCAATTCCAAAAACCAGAACTGCCCTCACGATCGTCCTCTTATGTTGTATACAGTTCCAGCTCTATACGGAACACAAAACTATCTATTTTCGGTTGATCAGGACAAAATTGAAGTCAGTGAAACAGAATGTGTTTTTCCTGAAGCTTTTCCCTGTGATCAGGAAATGTTTGAATTGTGCCTTTTGTACATGGCAGAGATTGGGCGCGGAGCACCAAGTGACATAGAAGAAGGCGTTAAACTTTATCGGGACCTTAGGGGTATGCTAAAAGCAGATCTTTAGGTTAGCTGCATGCTCTACGTAACCTTTTCACATTCCTTCACGCAAACAAACTGACTGGGGAAATGCTTTGTCTGTTTGTGTCTTTTAGAAAAAAAGTATAACAGTATTTTCGTAATTTTGGGATAATTTAATAAAGTAAAAAAATAGCTGCTGAAACGGTGTTCAGAATTTTAATCAAGAGTCACGTACCTGCTTTCGAGATTCAATTCCGTTTGACAGTGTATTTCAACCTTCAAGTATAAAAACAATGGTACAACATATAGCTTAAAACACAAGAGATTATCATCCTGAACCAAGATCTCTTTTTTTTGGAGTTGAACCACACTGCCTGTGTACACAGTGTAATTTTACGTAGGCCTATTTATCTGAGAAATACAGACTGACGATCGGTTAACAGCGACTGGAAAAGCCTGCTTATAATTGTTTGAGTGTACATATTTGTACACATTTGATAAGAGGACTAAACGAGACTTTCTTGTAAGTTGAAGTTTGGTCTGGATCATATGTCATCACAACAGCAGAGAGAGATCAAGTGCCCATCCCTTTTACCCTCCCATCGGTCTAAATGACTATTTTTGGAAACATTCCGGCGTAAACAACGTGAGCAAGGTTTTAGTATGAAAGGGCATAAAAATAAAATAAATAAATACATATAAATAGTCAGAAAAATTACTGCCACAAATCTATAAAGTCTGCCGGGGCGCATGCGCAAGCTCATCTCACTTGATCTCTCTCTGCTGTTGTGATGACATATGATCCAGACCAAACTTCAGCTTACAGGAAAGTCTCGTTTAGTCCTCTAATCAAATGTGTACAAATATGTGGAAAAAGTTTCAATTTGAAGACCATTTAAATAATGTTATAAATACAAATCATAGGGAAGAGCCAAGTAGAGTTCGAACCTCCTCACATAAATTGAAAACTGAAACTGGAAGACATCTTCGTAACCAAATTCCTCGTAGTAAACGGAAATGTTGATTTTGTGACCTAAACAAAGTCGAAGATGTATGTCACTTCTTACGTTTATGTCTCAAAATATTTGTGACGTCATCCAAGTATGCACAACTATAGTAGCAAAATTCATGACGCTATGAAACGAAGACCACAGTAGTTAAAATGTTAAACTTTAGACTAGTTTAGATGGTACCATTGTTTGCGCTTGGTACAGGCTACAATTGGACTGGGATTTATTTCCATATGTATCATGATACACGGTCATGCGCATCTCTGAGTTCTTAAGTCTCTGAAGGCGATCCCCACGTATTGATTGAAAAATGTCAAACCACATCTGGTTCGGATTAAGCACATCTGTCAATGTCTTTCCCTCAACAAGCTGTCTAGCATACCAGCAGACACTACAGCTACTAGAGTCTTTCCGTATGTTATGCTCAGGTGAAATAATGGTACAATCTTTCCAACCATGTCTTGCTAGAAAAGGTATGAAAAAGTTCTTCAAAATAACACCAACTATGCTCTGAGCTACGTTATGAACACTTTGATTGAGTTTGAGGTAAATAACCGTTTTTTTTTAGAATATTGACTGCGACCAATGTCCAATGGGTCCCTGTTGGATTCCTATTAGCTAAGCCCAAACAACTTTGGAAAGATCTTCTCCTCTCCACACACGACCTGAAGAAAGTTGGTTGGTGCTTCACAGATCTGGACATTAGGTTGTGTTTGCTTTAAAAAACCAAAAAAGCATAAATAATATTGTAGAACAGGTAGCCAGTCTTGAATTCCGGATCAAATATCTTCAACCTCTCGTGTTGAGGACGGTTCTAAAGATTTTAAATGGAGAAAACTGCAGTTTATGGCCCTAAATTTGAGCAAGGGATCCACAGGAAGTCGCTATCTTCTTAGAGTTGGGGTGAAGTCGCCGAGGTCAAAGGACGGTAATGACTGAATTGATGAAGATTTCGCTGCCAAGAAGTGCCCTGCCCATCTTCAATTGACTGCTTAATTTTGTTCTCAGTAGTAGAAAGTTCAGGTTTTGGTAGATCTGGTATATTTACACTGCACTGCTTGATGAGGTTGTCAACTGATAATTTGCATCGGTACATTTGTCTCATCATTGCATCCATGTCTTTTTGAAAAAAGGATGCTTCCAGTTCCTATTAAGAGATCTTGGAAGTAGTTGGAGTTTAGATTTATTTTTTTTGGTTTTATTTTAACAATTTGTTT
The DNA here is from genome assembly GCA_963971465.1 of Lepidochitona cinerea. Taxonomy (NCBI): domain Eukaryota; kingdom Metazoa; phylum Mollusca; class Polyplacophora; order Chitonida; family Tonicellidae; genus Lepidochitona; species Lepidochitona cinerea. The sequence continues at coordinate 4,851,260 of OZ020556.1, forward strand.
GGTTAGAACTACACCATTCACCTTTTGCTCTCAGTTCTTCTATTAGCACTGAAATAGCAGAGGTATCTACCGATTCATATAAAAGTTTTTTTTTATTATTGCTGGTTCATCGCATCCTTCATTGATCAGTGATCTTGTTGGGGGGATAACTGAGTCAGCGGGTGTTGTGCAGTTTGTCGTATCTAATTCCTTCTTTTTCATGTTTCAGTACTCCCTTCAGAATCGTCAATAACTGGTTTAAGGTTATCAGCAGATTTGAAGAGAACCTCCTCATCAAGAGTAAGAAAAGGGGGTTCTCTGCATTCCGCCGATATAGTATTCCCAGCCCATCTCCCACTCGGAATTATAGCCAACGTATATTTACATGGAAAATGTCATCTAAACCAATCTTGGCATTCGCAGTTTGGTAACCAACTAACATTAAGATCTCTCAAACAAACCCTGTATTCAGTCATGCCATGAACAGAGTTGTCTACATGAAAATGTCCACAGCTTGGGTCTACTACTTGAATTCTCTCCTTGTTAAGTTCAGATGTTGAGGACAATATTGTAAAGTAATGGTCTACGAGGTAATCCGGTCTGTTATGAAGGTACACTGGAATGTCCAGGTTACAATGACGTCCTTGACCAGAGCGATAGATATTTGCATCAATATAGCTGTAAAAAAAGATTATTTATAATTTGTTATGCTATATCACAATTGAGGTGTCAATTATTTTGCTTCAAGCAATACAATTGGTAGAGCAAGTCTCTTAGGAATTCCACAAAGTTCCCTACATGTTGTGAGATAGGACAAATTAGCTGGCGTGTAAACTAGCCTGTACACAGAGAATGTTTTAATTGTGACGTCGAACGTCCTGACACTGAACAAAGTTATCAATTAAAAACATTGGGGACTTGAAGGAACACGTCACCGGGATGACGTCATTGCCTAAACGCATAAGGTAATGTCAGAATGTCGATTGTGCCTTGTCTTCCACTTTTGAAACTCACTGGTGAACGCAGAATAATGCTACTACGACTTCTCTATCAGTACAAATTTATCTTTAAAAGTTATCAGGTCTGTTGGAACACAAAAAGGCAATAACACAGTTTGAAACTAGCACCCTATCAGTTTATAGATATAGATTCGTCCATGTGTCTGTCAAGGAGAAAGTATTCAGCTATAATGTAGGTGTTGCAAATGTTTAGTTTTAAATAGAAAATAAAATAAGCTACTAAAATTCAGTTTATCTTTACATTAAAGTTAATATGTTATAATAGAAATAAAAAAAGGAAAGGGATCCGGCCCTCGACATGCAGTTATCTCAGGGTATACGCAGAGAATCAATCCATTATTTAAGAAATGAAAGAAAGAAACATCCACCAAGGGCATTACAAGAAAAACAGTTTATGATACGGTATATACTATACATTGAAAGCAGGGAAGCAAACTGGATTCTACGTGTACACGTACCTCTGAATTCTCAGTGTCAGTTTCATGTGCTAAGTTAATAAATTCAGAAAATGTTAAGAGTTATTTTTGGGATCACACTTTCTTGAAAAATGGCACAAATTCTTGGGTGCTTTTGGAATCGAACCCGGGTTCCAGAGTATGGCTCTAAGCGCAAAAATAGCGAGAATAAGGTAATTGACATTGACATCGACATCTTTTTGTTCACCACGACAATTAAATGGTTATACATATTTGACCTCTAAAAGTATAACTGGCGGGAGTAAAACCCTAAGGGGCTTGATCTATCCCATAAAACTTTTAAACATATTGATAATAAGATGGCTACAGGTGAACAATGATTCATTCATAATTTGAGCATAAATAACATATTTGTACAAGACAAGACAATCTGGCTAAACTCCTATTTGATTAATATAAAGTTACTCTATTAAGTGATTAGATATAGACCATTTGAATAACGATATTGAAGACGTTGTTTTAATTTCTAGAGGCAGTCGATTCCAGATCGTCGGCCCTTTAACTGCCAAAGAATAACGTGAAAGATCACTGTGAAAGATTGGTAAAACCAAGTTTACAGATAACTGTCGTAACTCATAATCGGGGTTATATTGTTTGATTAAAAGACCTTGCAGAGTAATAGGTACAAGATAGATATGATGGATAAACGTATGACAAAAAATAAGTACCTGATGAGTGTTAATTTCAGTAAAAGGTAGAAGTTTTTAGCGAACGTATAGCGGTAAAGTAGGTCTTAATCTAGGCATTTATTTATTGTACGAACAGCTTTCTTATGAATAATTGCGGGGACATAGATTTGTTTTATGGTTAATAGTAATTTTGACCATTAGATGTTAATCTCTGACTATATACTATTGTCTTAAATATTTACCATAATCAAATTGACCCATCCAGCTAACGGTAATTTGAAATGAGTGTCTTACAAAAGACATATACAGTGTAGGTAAAGCTCTGTTACACTATATCATTTAAGTAAAACACTCTTTTGGGTTAAAAAGTTAGATGTTAAATTGCATGAGTGTACAAATAGTTTTAGGGTGATTATTCTATTGGGTATGTGTGTTGGAATTTAAAACTATTTTGTTATTACAACATTAGCTACGACTTTTATTTTCGATACAATCAATTTTTTATACGTTTTTATTCAGTTGTCATTTTAGAGTTATGATTTTGGCAGAACCCATCTCAATTTCGAAGATTTCGACATGTGAATATTTTTTTCTGGTTCTCACATATATTTTCCGACGTCTAGGAGACGTATGTAACATTTTACTTTCTGCTGTACTTTCTGTTGTACTTTTGAATGTTATCACTGGTTAATAAGTATAAAGCTCCTGCTGATTTACGTCAGCGTAAAGTGACGATTATTGGTCACGTAATAATGTTATAGCAGCGTGTTGCGCTTTTCGCTCTATTCTTTTTCAATGCTGATTGATTTTGTCTTATTATTCCTGTCAGTGTGAATTCCTGTAAACGATTATGATATTTTTTTTGTTACTAAGCGTACGAGATAAACATCTAGTTTTTATTTTTGTTTAATTAGGCTACCCAGGGGGGCCGTTTCATGACGCCGTCGCACAGTGCGATCAATCGCAGTTGCCATGACATCGTATCTTTTCAATATGGTATCCATTGGCAGCTAGGCTTCGTTTGCGATGCGACTGCTTTGTGAAACGACCCCGGATCATAGTTTTCCTTTGATGTTAATGTTAACCTTGTACGATGTTAGAGGCTGCATTCGCCCGGAAAAGTGGTTTATCGGTTAAATTACATAAATAGATTATACTTATGTTATACTAAAACTCACAACTGAGACGCTAATGTTTAGTATATGTAGCCTACTGTAATTGTAGTATTGTTTCTATATAACAAAAATTTTTCAAATACTTGAATTAAGCGTAAATAAACAAAATAACTTTTAATTTCATGTTTTTCTTAAATTTGTACGGAAGCCTATTAGTGCCAGTGAAAAAAAAAATTAAAAAAATCGTTTAAACGAATTTCTTGTGTTATTAAAAATAGAATCTAAAAATAAAATTCGTTATAACGATTTTCTATAAGAAAAAATCGTTGTAACGAATTTCTTGAGTTATTAAAACTAGAATCCAAAAATAAAATTCGTTATAACGATTTTCTATGTGAAAAAATCGTTTTAACGAATTTCTTGAGTTACTAAAAATAGAATCTAAAAATAAAATTCATTATTACGATTTTCTATGTGAAAAAATCGTTTAAACGAATTTCTTGAGTTACTAAAAGTAGAATCTTAAAATAAAATTCGTTATAACGATTTTCTTGTTTCTATTTTTAGCCTTTTAATAAAATCGAAATAACGAATTTTTTGAGCTACTAAATATCGAAACATCTATAAATAAAAATCGTTATTTCGATTTTTTTGTGCAAAAAATCGTTATAACAAATTTCTTGAGCTACTAAAATAGAGACATCTTTAAAAAATGTTTCAACGAATTTCGAAAAATAGATTAGCTATTTTGACTGAAGGAAAGGCAGATACGTTAGGAAATGGAGAATCAGAGTCGAGATGATGTTTGCAGGTTCTATTTTATGTTAGGTTTATGTTACTCAGACATCTTACTAGTGTTGGCCCACGTGCACGGATTAGTGATTTCTTTACGGACACTGAAACGAATTTTTCGACGGCAAAGTCTATACAGACGCCGAAATTACACGGACATCCTAGACGTTGCATCTTTTATTCAAAGTCATATAAATCAACACGGTAGTATTCACGGATACCGCTGGGTCCATATGCTTTGTGTACAAAGAGAAATTACCGTTTCACGTGACACAGTTTCCATGCTAATGCAGCTGCTTGATCCTGAAGGAATTAGTTTGAGATTAAGAAAACGATTACGAAGGCGTAAATATTTTACGCGTGGTCCGGACTTTATCTGGCACCTGGATTCATACGATAAACTGAAAATGTATGGACTATGTATAAATGGGTGCATTGATGGATTTTCGAGAATGATAATTTGGCTCCGCGTGTATCGCACCAGTAGCGATCCTCGTGTAATTGGAAGTTATTATTTACAAGCTGTACAAAAACGCAATGGTTGTCCACACTTAATGAGAGGTGACAGAGGAACTGAAAATGGCCACGTCGCTCAGTTTCAGGAGTTCTTCACAGAAAGAGATACTAGCTTTCTTTATGGAAGAAGTACATCAAATCAGCGTATTGAAATGTTCTGGAATTTTCTCAGAAAACTGTCTTGTCAGAACTGGATAGAAGCACTGGGCTCTCTAAGGGACAATGGTATTTTCACTGGGGATTACGTAGATATTTCCCTGGTTCAGTTTTGCTTCATGAGGCTCCTTGAGGTAAACCATTTCATGTTTTGTTATGATTACGAAATTAGCGAGCTTGGAGAACGACGACGGGATGGAAACTGTTTTATAGCACTATAATCAGCTCGCTGATGAACTGGTGTCCGTCGCCAGTTAATTTTTAATTGGGCGAAACCAAGCCCGATTTTCATGAAACAATCTAAAATGTTCAAGGTAGCGTCAGTTTTCCACCAAAGAAAAAGTCAACGCTCCAAAGGGGTCTTTTTTAATATTACATAGCACAGGGCGGATATATGGGTGGGGGGTGGCGCACGACTTGTGATTTCTTTTTATCACTTTAGGCCTGTGTAGGGCCTAATCTTAACGAAATACGCCCCAAAGGGAGGATCTCATCAACTTATCTTCACCTGCAATGACCTCAATTAAGTTTCGATCAAATATAGGGGCCAAACAGTTTTATCCATATGTATAAATACTTTGCAATGGTTGATTAGTTGTATCGACAATGATTGATTTAGAGTAAAAGAAAAGAAAGGCAATTCCGAATACTGAAGCCATAGTTCCATGATATTCTGTTTTACGGCAATAGTATGCTGCCAACAATATATGGTGGCCGATTTGTGCCATTTCGTAATCTCGCCCTGTGCCCTGTCTTACGAAGCTAGCGTAAAGTTGCGCATAGGCTTACGACATGGACGGGTTGCATCCAGGGCGCAAATTGTTATAGTTTTAACACTGATTTACGTCCGACTTAACTTACGCCAGCTTAGTAAGACAGGGCCCTGAAAACAGGAAATTAAAAAAAAAAATATATCGCGGCGAGAATGTGGAAAAAATAAAATCTCGCTGCGAGAACAATAAAATATGAAACCAAGTCAAAAGTGCCACTTATTCTGGAGACCAAGACTTATAACAATGCTAAATCTCTTCTACGCCAAAACAAGAAAATTGACTTACTTTCATTTTCTTTTCCTCAACTTTGAGATTTTAGTGACGCTTCTTTTCGACTATCTATTACCCGAGCCACTAAACCGTGTTCACACTCAACTGCTGACAAGATAAAGCCATTTTGGAATCACATAATTCAAACAAAGCAAGGTTTCCTCCCACGATATAACTTGCAATGCCGCCGTATAAATAAAATAATGTTGAGTGCGGCGTTAAACACCAAACAATCAATCAATCAATCAACAAGAATTTTAAAAAATGAGAAGAAAATCATTGGCAACGTTCACCCATCCGGCAACTGATTGATTGCCTTAACTTGTATGTGTGACTTGGATGTATCGTGTCAGGTCCAATACATGGTGTTTGATTAATTCCATACTGAGAACAGTTTGGAAATCAGTTTGCTTATATTTTTGGAGATACAGCAATAAACGGATTTACACATTTGAAGTTTTTTTGTCTGTGGTCGGTCCTCTGTCCATTTGTCCATTCACTGATCTCAACATACACTTTGTATTTGCCAATTTTACTTCCATGTTAAGGGATTCACGGATGGGCATATGTATTTCCCCTTATGTGGCATGTATTTTCAAAATATAATAAGAGGATAAAGGCATTTTCGTTATTGTAAAAATTGTTATATTGCCCTGGTTCACTTCATGTCTACCACAGCTTGCAGGTTGTTCTTTTAACATACATGTTGTTTCTCTGGGGCTTATTTTGGGCCCGGCACTTTTAACCCTTCATCCCAGATCCATGAACTCCTCTATTATGTTTATTTGCTATTTATTTTTCAGAGAGATTTGAAAGAGGTAGCCCACAACTGGAACACTCATCACATTCGCAATTCCAAAAACCAGAACTGCCCTCACGATCGTCCTCTTATGTTGTATACAGTTCCAGCTCTATACGGAACACAAAACTATCTATTTTCGGTTGATCAGGACAAAATTGAAGTCAGTGAAACAGAATGTGTTTTTCCTGAAGCTTTTCCCTGTGATCAGGAAATGTTTGAATTGTGCCTTTTGTACATGGCAGAGATTGGGCGCGGAGCACCAAGTGACATAGAAGAAGGCGTTAAACTTTATCGGGACCTTAGGGGTATGCTAAAAGCAGATCTTTAGGTTAGCTGCATGCTCTACGTAACCTTTTCACATTCCTTCACGCAAACAAACTGACTGGGGAAATGCTTTGTCTGTTTGTGTCTTTTAGAAAAAAAGTATAACAGTATTTTCGTAATTTTGGGATAATTTAATAAAGTAAAAAAATAGCTGCTGAAACGGTGTTCAGAATTTTAATCAAGAGTCACGTACCTGCTTTCGAGATTCAATTCCGTTTGACAGTGTATTTCAACCTTCAAGTATAAAAACAATGGTACAACATATAGCTTAAAACACAAGAGATTATCATCCTGAACCAAGATCTCTTTTTTTTGGAGTTGAACCACACTGCCTGTGTACACAGTGTAATTTTACGTAGGCCTATTTATCTGAGAAATACAGACTGACGATCGGTTAACAGCGACTGGAAAAGCCTGCTTATAATTGTTTGAGTGTAAACCACAGATAAAAAGGCCTGAAATGAGGGTAATCCAACACGAAAGTTGACCGACACTGATCGTTGTTGTTGTAATCAGGCTTCGATTCTTCGTTTGTTTTTCACCCCATTTCTACATTCTAAAGCTAACTAGACATGTTTTATGTGTCCTATGTTTAAGTTTAGTGGTATTAGTCGTACTAAGCTCATGTAAATTGGTTTTCTTAGCAAATTTACACAGGCTTCGGCGGCAAGTGGGCCTTTAATTAAATATTAGCATAAAAATCGCTGGGGCTAAAATGCCAAAATTGTTTAAGAGACGTGATTTTTCACAATTATAGGGCTATATACCTGCTCTATACTGGACATTATTCAATTAAATAATCTGAACCGCTACAGAGACACTTCGTTTACCTACTTCCTGAATTTCTTTTTTATTTAATCATATTACCAATATGTGTAAAGCTACAATTTCCAATAGTTCAACCGAGAACTTCAGTCAGGCTATACTTAAATGTGTAAAATTAATTGTCACTATACCCAATTGTGTATTGTTTAATTCTTTAAACACGCATCGGTTAACAGATGAATTGATCCCACAACAAGACCATTTGAATTTTTATTCGATATTAAATTTTATGAAATCAGTAATTATTTCTAAGTAATTACTTACAGATATCAATTATTAAATAATTAAACATATTATAAAACAATTTCTGATATCATTAGAGCATTTTAGTTAGGTTCATAAGAATTCATGATATTTATAAATTAACTATATGATATTAGAAATAGAATTCGTATCATTTTGATGATATTCTTTAAGGATGAAAAGGGATTTTTTTTTCATGAATTCTATTTTTGATATCACGAATGTTATTTATGATATCATGAATTCAATTCCTGATAGCAATACATACGGCGGATAGAATGACTTATCCCTAATGTGGCTCAATGAAAATTTGGAAGCCTCCGTGGCTCAGAAGGTAGAGCGTTGGACGCTCAATCCGAACACCCTTCCACCAATGGGTCGCGGGTTCGAACCCACCCAGTCCAAAAAATTGGAAAATTTTCTGACTGGATTTTCACTCGAACGACCGATGTTGGATGGTTGCCAGTTACCTACGGAATGGCTATATAAATGTAATCTGTCACTCAACATAATCACTAGGTAAGTACCAAGGTACGCTAAGGTCTAGTTTTCAATACATAACGCTGGATAAACCGTCATGGCTATGCTCTGTTTACAATTACAATTGGTCTAGCTATCCATTTGTGCGGGAATCTGAAGATATGTCACCATCTATGATATCTTGATACCAAAACCAGATAATAAGTTCAAGAGAATTTCTGGAAAGGTTGTCTGTGTTGAGCCGCCATCTTAAATGATATCAGGAATTCAATCTATGATATTAGGACTTAAATTTCTAATATCAGTAAATTGATTTTTATATCACTAAACAAATTCTTGATATCAGATAGACTTCTGGATATACTGATCTTTTATTATATCACTAAATGATTTCAAGATATCCAAAAATGAATTATTGATATCATTAAATTTGCGGTATGTTCTATTCGGTATTGTCAGAGTCGATTGAGATTAGCTGATAGGCAGTTGAATATTCTGATTCTAAAATATCTTCAAGTCGGGCTGTTTGGACCGGAAGTAAACCGGTAATGCTCTCGGCCTCCTTCTGGTTCCAGGCGAAAATCTTACATGAGTCATTCGAATAAAAACCCAGTCTGGAAATTATAAGGCTTGTGCATTAATGAACATCAAGAAGTGATCGAAATGCTTTTTGTAAAAAGTATAACTTTTCCTCAAATAAAAGAAAGCGGTCGTGGTGTTTAAGCAGTTTTATTACCAAAAGATACAAAGCTTACAAAACATGAGACACGCACGTTAACAAAAGTCTTTTTAAAGCTTTTATAGTGTTCTACACTTTTAGGTTACAATATGATAAGGATGTAACGGGGAACGGAAGGAAATTTCAATCAAAGAACTCGTATATGAAAACTTTCATGGATTAACTGTAATGTAAGTAACAGCAGTAATAAAAGTGCAAGAATGTCCTGTAATCCACAGGATGCAAATAAAGTATTGGTTCACAAATACGCATTATTTGTCTCTGAAAGGACATAACGTGAAACCGAACAATGAATTGTATTGTCATAATCAGGAAAACAACTCTTTCAGATATTACCGTCGGCGTCCTCACACGTAGTCCATGATCCACACATTACTCTCGAGAATGTTATCAAATTCGGAACGGAACTCCATGAAGTTTTCATAGGTCTGTGGCAATTCCAATACGCATGCACATGTGTGGCTAACGGGACGACGACACAATCCTTTTAGATCTGTGAAGGTTACCGATATTTTGGGAACTGTAACCAAGTCAGAGCCTGTACAAAATCGAAGAAATAAACGAAGCCTTTTCTCATCTAATTCCTTCACATATCTCTTGAAGTGTTTAATAGTATCCAATGCCTGAGTGCTAAGGTTTTCAGGAAACTGCAGGAGTTTCAAAATTCCCTTGTTAGTAGGGAAAAGAGAAGAATATATGTGGTTCAGTTGAGCTGTTGTTATGCCCGATCCTCTGAGAATATCCTGCCAGCAATCGCAGACAAACATCGGGGTTTGGATCTCAATTTCGATGAAAATGGATTTCACGTTGTCTACATTTACCAGAGTCTTGCATTCATGAGTTTCTAGCAGATCCAGAAGATCGTCTTTATTGACGTCATTGACGTCAGCGAGAGCTTTTTCAAAAACATCTCTGTCTGGTGCTGAAATGAAGTGTTTGAAATCTGCCAGGAGTAAATCGGGGTTAACCGCGTCCTTCTCCAACACCTGAAGTATAAATGCTTTTGAGAACTCCACAGGCCAATAGCCGACATTCTCCCACCCGTAACATAAGATCCGTACAGTAGATTTCCACTCTTCACTTCCGAAATCATGTCTTAGACAAAGCACTTTAACTACTGTACCCAGAGTGCATTTATCGTAGAATTCTTTCCAAAATTCCGAGAATAAATCTCACAACACCCCACCTGTGTCTTCTCCAATCTCTCTTTCGCCGTTCCCTAGAACCCTGACTATCGTAAGGCACTTTCTTGCCAAGTTGGCATCTTTATAATAGCCGAGTAATTCTAAGAAACCCTGACTCCCTCGGTGAATTATCAGTTCAACCGTTTCTCTGGGGCTTGAAGACTGGATGTTTGGGACGATGGCCTGTGGAACTATTTGATTTTCTTCAATTGAATGGTTGTCAGCAGACTGTATGTTAATGAGATCTTCGTCGTTAATCAAATTTATTTCATCCAAATGCATGGAGAGGGTCGAGTAAGAATGGTCTTCTAAGGTAGAGATTGAAGAGGGTACTGAGTGTTCCACATTATAATTAAAAAAGATGTCTGTTTCAGACAAATCAAACGTGGGACTGATTGGAGTATTGTTATCCTCTAATGGAGAGACGTCCGGAAGGCTGTCATCGTCTGGTATCTCCACAAATATATCGCGTTCTGGGTGACTGGTACCTACAACGTTTGGCTTTTTGGGTGGGGTAGGTGTTTTATATTTAGTGGCCATCTAAAATCTAAGGATAGATAACCCCGTTCTCTTATACATTTTTCCAACGGTTTCCTCGCTCCCCGACATTGAGGTCTCACAGAAATCCGTTAAGTCGAAGATGAACTCGTCCATATCCCCAAACGTTGAGAGTTCATTATTAAAGAAAAGTGACATGGCGACTTCAAGAATATCTCTTTGTTTTGCTCCTTTGGATACGTCTATTTTTCTCGTTCCACCACCTTTTTTCTTTCGCACCTGCATGTATCCATTCTCACCATGATGTAACCATCCCAGCTCTATCTTTCTTTTATCTCTAAGTGCATTCTTATTTCCTTCCAAACTAGCATGTCTCGAGTCTTTGTCCATTTCGACCTTCTGCCTTTCGTCGCTATCATCGGAGTCGTTATTTGAGGCTGGATTCTCTCGTTTAAGTAACAGTTTTCTCCTCAATTTTGCAAGTATTTGGTTTTTCTTCGAGGTCTTCTTCGATTCCTGAGTAAGATCTTTCGAGGAGCAAAACGCTTGGACAGCTAAACGATCCCCAGCATGAGACAAATAATGACTTAATGTCTCGTCGCTTGCCGCTTGAATGACGTATCTGTCAACCTGCGTGAGAAAAAGTTGGACACGTGTGAATTTCAAAATCAAAATCAATAAATGCAAACTGCGTTATAGAGGATAGCTTCTTTCGAATTGGGAAAATCGGTTTACCGCAAGTTCAGTTCTAGTATTGAGACATTACAATGAAATCACCATTTGAATGTTGATAAAAGTAGATCAATTAAATATACATATATTTATCGGCCACCCCCAGGTGATCTGCCAGCCCCGATCGCCTCCCACCCGGGTTATGGACTAACTTATGGACTAACGCACGTAAAAAAAAAGTGACAGCTAAGTGCAGCCATTCTGACTCCAAAAAAGGGATGGCCGATGAATCATATCGTGGAAATTTCTTTCTAATAGCCTAATTAAATATTGGATCCATTGAGTGTTTAGTTGATTTGTTGGATCATTGATGTATTGACTGATTCATTAACTGGTTTGGATAGTAGTTAGGTGACTGATTGATCCATTGATCGATCAACACACTGATTGATTGAACCACCACCTGTATGATTGATGCATTAATTGGCCCACCCCCAGATTGATGATCTATAGATTGATCCACCCACTATTTTATTGATCCACCCACTGATTGATTGATTGATCCATTGATTGAGCACCCACTAATTGAATGATCCATTGATTGACCCGCCCACTGATTGATTGACCCACGCATTTACTCATTGATCCATTGATTGACCCGCCCACTGATTGATTGATCCATTGATTCTTTTTTTTTTTTTTTTTTTTTTTGCTTCGCAGCAGACTAGGCTGCGAGAGATATTTAAACGATACTACAACGCATCTACATGAAAGGACAAGGCCTGCTTATCTAAGTGCAACTAAAACGATGCAACCGGAAGGTGGATTACTGGTATCTCTACCGGATGGACGAAGAACACATTTATACTTATTCTTTTACACTCAGATATTAAAAATAAACCCAGTATGTCCTGCACACGTTCCACATTACAGTTTTACAATCAAATTCCCAGCCCGAAGCTCGGCAAGGATGTGACCTTTACACCAAGCGGTTTCAAACATATTTATTTTCCCGATGCGTTTAAAATGTTTAAAACGGCACATAATATGTAATGTTAAGCCTCTGCGCCAATGAAACTGCAGAGCTTTCCTATGGTCGAAGGGTTCGTCATGGGCCGCAACATAATTGCGATGCCGCCGGATAGTGCCCACAGCTAAAACAATGCACTCCCATATGACCTGCCTCCTTACTTTGGAGTCCTGTGGCAGTTCTCCCCACAAAAACCGAAACTGTGATAGAGCTACTTTTGTGTCCCCGACCAAGGAAAGAAGATTTCCAACATAACTCCACAGTTTTTTTGTCTCTGCACAGTGCAGAAACAGATGTTGGAAAGTCTCCCTATCCGATTTACACATCGGGCAAGTGTCGTCATCAGTGACGCCGGCTCGGACCAGATTCGGCCCCAACCACAAACTCCTATGCCACAAAAGCCATACACTTTCTCTAGCATAATTGTCGACCCGTGACTCGGCTAATTTTGAAAAACTGCCTTCCCATGATTCTGGGTGCTGTCCCTGCTCTTCCCACTTAGCGAGTGCGGCTACAGTAGGTGTTTGCTTTTGTAATAGGTAAGCATACCACCACCTCGAAGACAATGCTCCAAGACTGTTGCCCTTCACCGTGTAACAAACCTTTCCTTCAACGGGGGAGTCCGGAAGGTCCAACCATGCGGACGGAATTCCCTGTTGCAAGGCCAACAATTGCCGGTCTACACTACTTAGTCTCCTTTCAGATGTTTGACATATGTCTTCTATGCTTTTCCAAGAACGGTTGTTGTTGACGATGTGTCTAAAGTTCCTGACCCCGAACGGGCTTAGACTTCCGATTGGAAACACATCACCGGCTTTATTTCGAATTAGCGGGTTGAGATATAACGGCTGTGACAGAGCTTCCTGCCAGCAGGACGGCTCAGTTATCCCACGTTCAATATTTAAAATCTCACTAGCGATGTCGCTATACCAACGGGGAAGTTGGGTGACTTGAGGACGATCTCCCAAATCTAAAAATAGATGCTCCGCCGAAAGTGGGGAAAAGACGCCTTCTCCATAATGCTCGGGCCAGGGATGCCCACTGTGCTTCGCTGGAGAGAAGTTGCGATAAAAATTTTAGTCTAAGTGATTTAACTTTATCCCTTATATTAACTAATCCTAACCCGCCTTTGCCTTTGGGTAGTTCGCAAACTTCCTTGCGGACAAGGGGTTTCTTGTCCTCCCATAGGAAAGACTTAACGTGGTCGTTGAGAGAAATTTCTACAGAATTGGGGATATTAAAGACGGACGCCAAATACCATAGTTTAGAGAGGCTCATTATATTTAGGACTAAGACTCTTCCGAAAATACTCAATGGACGTTTTCTCCAAGTTCGCAAGGTGGAGGTTAGCTTTTTAGCCTTTTCTTCCCAGTTTCGTAATGGAGGATTAGTACCTCCGTGAGAAATTCCTAGAAGCTCGATCGACTCGGAGGACCATTGGAATCCAAGTGGTGCATCGGTCCGTCTTTTCCAAGGTCCTAAAAATAGTCCTTTGGATTTCAACCGATTTACTTTTGCCCCTGATGCCCCTTGGTAAGTGTTCAGGATGTTATGCAGCCTGCCAAAATCCCCCTGTTCTCCTACAAACACGGCCATGTCGTCCGCATATTGGGATACTTTCAAGGGATTTTCAACCCCGGGGACTACGATGCCGCTGATTGCAGAGGCTCTAATAGCCGCAGCCAGTGGTTCAGCGGCTAACACGTACAGTAAAGGGGATAGAGGACATCCCTGGCGAACTCCCCTTCTGAGGGGTACTGGGTCGCTGATGTGATTGTTAATTAGTATCCTACTGGAAGGAGATCTGTACAAAACCTTTAACCATTGTATAAAGCTGGGACCAAACCCCATTCGTTCAAGGACCTTGATGAGAAAGGACCACTCCAGCCTATCAAAAGCCTTCTCATTGTCTAGGCTAAGGATAGCCCCTTCGATGTCGCATTCTTCTGTGGTTTCGATTAGGTCCCTTACTAAGAAGCTGTTTGTGAGAATAGACCGTCCGGGCACGGAACAGGTCTGATCAGAGTTTACCACCGAGGCTATCACTGAGCCCAGACGCCGAGTTAAGAGTTTTGTGAGTATTTTGTAATCCGTACACAATAATGAGATTGGCCGCCAGTTTTTAAGGTCATCGCGTGGCCCTCGCTTGTGAGTCTATCTCACAGCAGCTTCTTGCATTGAGGGAGACAATCGTCCAGCTTCAAAAGCGAAATTGAACACCTCTAGCATATGTGGCCCAATAATCTCCCAGAAACACTGATAAAACTCGTACGGTATTCCATCCATACCAGGGGATTTGTTGTAAGCCATAGATGTGAGTGCACCTTTTAATTCATCGAGTGTAATAGCTGAGTCACACACTTGATTTTCAACCGGACTAATTAAACCAGATAAGTGCTGTATGATGTCTCTCTGTTTAACTTCATCGCACTCGTCAGAGGAAAACAAATCATCATAAAATGATGCGGCTGCCTTTAGCATATCTTGTGGAGAAGATTTTAAACTACCATCAGCCGCTTTAATCTCGCTTATAAGTTTTTCTCTGCCTCTGGACTTTTCAAGCGAGCAAAAATACCGTGTGGGTTTTTCTCCATCAAGAGACCATTTTACCCTTGCTCTGATCTTAGCTGCATCGAAAGTTTGTTGGTCCAGAGCTTTCAGCTTTCGCCGGAAAGTGTCTCGTAATTCGACAAGCTCTTGTCTGCCGTTTTCTACCTTTGCCGACACAGAAGCGAAGGATTTTTCTAATTTGCGCCGATATTTCTTTAGCCGACGTGCTTTACCTTTAGAAAATGATATGGCAACTTTTTGTATTCCTTTCTTGCCCTCGTCCCACCACTCTAAAATATCTAGAAAGGAAGATTTTTGGGATACCCAATACGACCAGAAATCATTTATTAACTGCACGAAGCGGTCATCGTGAGTATGTTCTACGTTCAACTTCCAAAACCCCCTTCCTCGGATCACAAAATCACCACTATCAAGAGTCGCAGTTAACATTTTATGGTCGGAAAAGGCTACTGGTTCACTAGCGACTGTAGAGACAAAAGCTTTAAATGAATTACTGACATAGACCCGATCTATCCTAGAAGCAACTGCTCCGTTGGACGAGAACCAAGTATAGCTTTCCTCGTCAGGGTAAGTATGTCTGTAAGCATCGATAAGATTGTAAGTAGTGGTGATATTTTTTAAAGCAGCCTCAGAGGAGTCTTTACGAGGTAAGGAAGAAGTAGAACGTCGGTCTAAGCTATCTAGGACACAATTAAAGTCGCCCACTAGTAAGATATTGTCTCCGGCATTTTGAAGTAAATCTACTATGTGATAGAAAAAAGTTTTCCGTTCGGGCATGTACGTTGGTGCATGAATGCACACAACCGTAAAAGAAAGGTTTGAATAAACTAGGCAAGCTTTGACCCACCTCCCTCTGTCGTCAGTTTCATACGACTCAACCGTTCCAGAGAGAAAGAAGGAGGGCAGCAAGGCAATCGCTGTACCTGCAGACCGGTTTGTTCCGTTTGATGAAATTACTTTACCACCTATTAGTTTCTCAAAGGCTTTCACGTCCCTGTCATTGTTGAAATGAGTTTCCTGAAGGCAGCCAATTGACGTTTTCAGGGTTTTAAGTTTTTCCTTGAGCGCCCATTGTTTGTATTCAGACAAAAGTCCCTGTGTGTTCAAAGATGCAATGTTCATCGCCATTGCAACAGTTAACAAAAAAATGTATGTGAAGACCTCCATTGGAAAGAACTTAATATTGTGTTCTACTTTTGTTCTTCCTACCTTTCTTAAAAAGCTCAGCCTTGCGTTTCTCAAACAATTCCTGAGATAAAGTCACTACCTTTCTACGTTTTTTAACACCTTCAATCGTGGCCCCCTTCATTAACCTTCTATAAATAACACCTAACCTGGTGTTCATAGGGACGATAACCTCCCCCTTCCCATTGGAATAAGCTGGGTGACTATCATCTGGATCGACCGATACAACAGATGCAGTGTCACTCATATCGGTTTGGTCTACATGGCTGTCTTCGCCCACCCCAGATAGCCTCTCACTGGGAAAATTTCTAGCCTCATTGTGCTGTGTAGGTGGTACGATGTCAAAGTCAGCCCCACTGATAACCGACCCAGAAGAAAGCATTAAGAGATCCATTGGATCTAAACTTTCAATGCAATCTAAGCTTGTTTGTTTGACAATAGTTTCTGGTATAGTTTGTTCTGATTCGACATCATTTTGGCTGGTGGAAGCAGCCACATCATCAGTATTGTTGTTACAAAAGGGAAGTACATTTTCGGTTTCTAAATTATCGCCCCAAATTGTAGTTTCTTCTGTTTCCACATTTATTTTCCCCGCTACACTAATTGTGTTCTCATTCTCCTCTACAGTTTCTTTATCCCCATTATTTTCCCCATTATCATTTAAGTCCCTTTCCTCTGCTAAGAGGGGACAGATTCTCTGAAAATGCTCAAAAGAGCCACAGTTTAAACATTTGTCCTTTTGAGGACATTCTCTTTTCATGTGTCCAGCTTGACCACAAAGATGACAAGTTTTGATTTGTCCTCTATACCACACGGGTAATCTAAATTCAGAACCTAAGAAAATAGCATCCGGTATGGTTTGGGTAAGTGCAGACATCCATACCCTTCGTACGCCTGTTTGTAGTGCCCTATCGAACATGTAAGTTTCTCTTTCGATTGAATGGACTTTACCGAAAAAGGTAAACTTCTCTTCAATTAAAGAATCATTAATTTCAATCGGACATTTAACCTTCACTAAGGTTCGGGCTTGCTCGATTGGGTACATAGGACACTCGATACCGCGAATGATCACACCGGCCTCAAGCAATTTGTCCTTCATTTCCTCATTAGAGAGGGTGATATTCCACACTTCCCTTCCAACATGGACTAAACCTTTGAGGACCCCTGCCTGGACCGCTGCCTATCACGTCCTTGATGCTTTGGTATACATCCTTAGCATCTATTTTGTCGCCTTGTATAATTATTTTGAGACTTAAAGGCCTCCTTATTTTCCCCCACATAGTGGGGGAAAGGCGAGTCCGTGCTTACTATCAAATTAGTCCGTAAACCATGCAAAAAAAAAAAAAAAAAAAAAAAAAAAAAAAAAAAAAAAAACCCTAACTGGAAAATTGTCTGAACTCGGACTTGTCGCAGACTTGTTACCAGAATGAAAATAAATTACCCCTATAAATAAACCCCCTAACTTTATGTGCCCTTGTCTGTATGTTGTTTGTGAAAGTCTGTATGTTCTTTGTAAAGGAAAAAAAAAAAAAAAAAAAAAACAGAAAGAAAACTAAATAAGAGTTGTTACAAACAGCGACTTGCTAGCCCAGCTGTGTTAAACAACTGAAGGGCCAACCCTACTGTAGTACAGCCACCTGGCTATCCACAAAGAAAACACCTTCGGGAGGGAAATTGGTGTCGCTTGGCACCAATGACAATGCCTAAGCTACCTAGCCCAGCTCAGGCTGAAGGTGACGGAGACTGCACCCCCGCCAACCTTTAGTACGTCTACCAATGTGTTGATTTCAAACCAAGAAAAATGTCAAAAAACCTTCAAAATTTAACAAAATTTCTCGAGAGCTTCCTTTCAAAAGCCTCCCCAGATGTTGGATGACAGAATATTGACGCTATGAAATGAAAACAGTTCAAATTCGTCGAAACGGACGGAGCGACTAACAACACGTCTTCACATCCATCCATCCATCCATCCATCCCCAAAAAAGTTGGACATGTGTGAATTTCAAAATCAAAATCAATAAATGCAAACTGCGTTATAGAGGATAGCTTCTTTCGAATTGGGAAAATCGGTTTACCGCAAGTTCAGTTCTAGTATTGAGACATTACAATGAAATCACCATTTGAATGTTGATAAAAGTAGATCAATTAAATATACATATATTTATCGGCCACCCCCAGGTGATCTGCCAGCCCCGATCGCCTCCCACCCGGGTTATGGACTAACTTATGGACTAACGCACGTAAAAAAAAAGTGACAGCTAAGTGCAGCCATTCTGACTCCAAAAAAGGGATGGCCGATGAATCATATCGTGGAAATTTCTTTCTAATAGCCTAATTAAATATTGGATCCATTGAGTGTTTAGTTGATTTGTTGGATCATTGATGTATTGACTGATTCATTAACTGGTTTGGATAGTAGTTAGGTGACTGATTGATCCATTGATCGATCAACACACTGATTGATTGAACCACCACCTGTATGATTGATGCATTAATTGGCCCACCCCCAGATTGATGATCTATAGATTGATCCACCCACTATTTTATTGATCCACCCACTGATTGATTGATTGATCCATTGATTGAGCACCCACTAATTGAATGATCCATTGATTGACCCGCCCACTGATTGATTGATCTATTGATTGACCCACGCATTTACTCATTGATCCATTGATTGACCCGCCCACTGATTGATTGATCCATTGATTCACCCACCCACTGATTGATTGATCAATTGATTGACCCGCCCCCCCCCACTGATTGATTGATCTATTGATTGACCCGCCCACTGATTGATTGATCTATTGATTGACCCGCCCACTGATTGATTGATCCATTGATTGATCCATCCCACTGATTGATTAATCTATTGATTGACCCACCCATTTACTCATTGATCTATTGATTGGCCCGCCCACTGATTGATTGATCCATTGATTGACCCGCCCACTGATTGTTTGATCCATTGATTGACCCACCCACTGATTGATTGATCCATTGATTGACCCGCCCACTGATTGATTGATCTATTGATTGACCCGCCCACTGATTGATTGATCTATTGATTGACCCGCCCACTGATTGATTGATCCACTTACACAGATTCATTGACTGATTAATTCGAATTGTTCCATCGATTGTTAGAATGGCCGATTTATTCATTATTTTTTCTAAGAGATGATCGAAAACGTTTTAGCCCTTTGAGAGGAGTTTACTGATCAGAAAGTGACTTTTACTGAAGTGCATTTCGAAAGTTCTGGAAAAGAAGGCTCAGTAAGCTATGACAGAAAATTTCATGCATAGATTTCGATGGTGTTTATTTCGTGTGTGTGCGTCCAGGTTTGTGTGGAATAAAGGAAGGGGTCAACAACTAGCGATAAGTCTTTGGCTGGAATTGTGTCTACTTTACCTTTTCCTCCTCCATTTTTCTAATAACTGTAGTCGATACGCCTCTGTCTTTCAAAAATTGTCGAAGAGCCCCATCCATGACTAACAGAAGATACCTTGAACAAAGAAGTACGGGACAAATACATAATATACATAATAATGAAACTTTTGATGGAAGTGAACAGTTAATTCGTACTATCGTTTGCTGATTTTAAGATTTTTTTTTTAATTTACCTTTCCGGTATAAACAACAATTACAGTAGATCAGCCATGTTGACTTCAGCTGGCCGCCTGCTAACGGAGCTGGACAATAAAAGTGGCTGCAGGGGACTGTACTGATTTCTTTTCTCCATTTAAAGTGTCATGAGCTGCCAAAATTCACACTTTTTTCATAATGTCTGATCGTCACGATAGTAAGAGGCTTTGAAGGCCATCGAAAAACTAAATGATTGGCGTTGGAATGAGGAAAATCCATACAGTATGTGGCATTTACGAACCGAAAATGTGTTCGAAAAGTAAACAAAATTTAAATAACCATATATTTATTAACCACAACCATCTATTCATTCATTCTAAGACAAAGTTAGTTCATAACAATACTATATCGTACATTTTCGAGACTAGAAGCACTAAAAAGGTTCTGAATTATACGTCTTGAGAAAAATAGGCAATAATTTCAACATTCTGTTTTAACGTTTTAATATCAACATTTTGTCAGCTCATGCCCCTTTAAAATACATTAGCGCTAAATTCAAATTGGCCATATTCCATCGTTGTAGTGTTTTAAAACTCAATTCGGCTGTTCACGACTTATTATAGGATCGAAACTAATTTGAGTCAAGTAATTCCAGTTATGAAATACTGAATATTATGACCATATACAAAAATCTGATATATGGATCGCCATAGTAAAGTACACTATTGTCAGCCCTTTTACGTCAGGCGTGCATTTTGTAGATGCGAGAATGGCGTCACCTATCAGATTAATACACTATACCTTCAGATGCTGTTCAAATCTTTATTGGTACAATTACCACTTTTTAATTGGTACGGAGCCAAAGTGCTTTACACGATCTTTATGGTCAGCTTTGATCACTCTGTTGGTTTTCTTTACTTTTAAGCCACATGGACATTTCTTATCTTTTATTCAAATGAGGAAAACGCATTAAATTTTCAGAAGTTCAAATCACCCAAACATATGGTATGATCCAGACAGGATTTGAATTAAAGGTCCATTAACAAATTATTACTGTTGGCACTTTAGAGTCTGTCCTATCTCTGAATGTAACTCATAAGATCCAGATTATAGATTTAGGCTACACATATGTGAAACAACCAAATTGAAATTTGATGCGTTGCAGAACAATTATAGTCCGGTAGATTTTTGGCGATTAAAATTCATGAAATATGTATATTCAAATTTAAGGTTTTTAAAGCTTCGGAATATTGCCTTAGCGTATATTGATTGATTGTTTGGTGTTTTACGCCACGCTCAAGACTATTTATATGAAAGTTGCCAGTTTTATTGTGGGAGGAAACCGGGCTCTATACCCGGAGGAAACCCACGACCTTCCGTTGGTAACTGGCAACCATCCCACATAGGTCGTTCGAGTGAAAACCCAGTCGGAAAATTATTTGGACTGAGTGGGAATCGAGCCCGCTAGCGTATATTGAGGATGGTATTACTAAATAAACTTTCAAATAATAATTGTACAACTTCAAAAAAAACAATCATTTTCTACTACGAAACAATATTCACATTTTGGCGGCTGTGTAAGTTTGGCGGCGATTGGTTCTAGTGTCTTGTTTGTTTGTTTGTTTGAGTGGAAGAATTGAGATTATGCAACGTTCCACGAACTGAGTCAAAGGTGCACCATAGCGACTTAAACCTTAAGCCTGTCGCAGACGAGAGCTATCAACTGAGGTAAATTCCTCTCGAGGAAACTTCCTCAGCTGTTAGCTCGTCGTGTGCGGGGTGTTTTTAATGAATTTCTTGCCTCGCGAGACAAATATGGATAATTTCAACCTCTCGAGGTAAAAATCTGACCGTCTGCGGGGGACTGAGCTATCAGCTCAGAGTGAAAAAGATAGGTAGGCCCCTACACTATCTGAAGACATATATTTTTAACAGACTATCCGTGTATATTTTGAAGATTATTTTTGTTTAGTGATTTACAGAGAGAATGAGCTGCCAAATATATGTGGAAACTCTAAATGAAAACGAATAAGTTAATTGTTTGTAATTTTTAAGAAACAGTATGAAATGCAAGCTTTCCTCATGTTTTATATGTCAGTATTTAGCAAATTCTGTTATTAGCACTCATCTTCCATTTGTACGAACGTCTATCAAGGGGCAAAGTAATGTCCCCCGACTTAGTTCTGTGCTGTGATTGGCTGTCTATCACGGGGTAAAATAATTTCCCCCGACTTAGACTAGTTCTTGGCAGCGATTGGCTGCGTGTGTCGGGGGAAAATACTTTAGTTATAGAATTCTTTTTATGTCAGTCCGTTAACATTTTTTCTTTACTTTAGTCAGGGAAAATTAATTTACCCCGTGATAATGCCAGTCACTTGACCAAACAGTTTTTATCTTTTGCCGAGAAAGCTTTTAGATTGGTTGACTTTTTATATTTTAGTTTTTCTTTTATTTATTGGATTGTTGGAAGACGTAAAAAATAAAAATATCCATGTCCCTTCCACGGTTCCGTAGTTCTTAACTTTTGCCGAGAAAGCTTTTAGATTGGTTGACTTTTTATATTTTAGTTTTTCTTTTATTTATTTGATTGTTGGAACAGGTAAAAAATAAAATATCCATGCCCCTTCCACGGTTCCGTACCTTATAGTGTGTACAGCCAAAACTTTTGTGTTGTACTTTGTAGTTGAATGCAACTACAACACAGCTCTGAGTGACCGGCTTGCCGTTTAACTAACATTATCACTATATCAGATATTCCACAGGCTTACCCGTCTTAATAAAAATACCGCTACAGAATAAATAACCACAGCCTTACCTTACTATTTGTACGATGTTTTCGGTCAAAACAAATTAACAGAAGCTACGCCCAAATGCTCAATCCAAGTCGCTAGTCTGTCTTCATTCACCGAAATTCGCCGTAGATTCTATTTTTAGATGTTCAAGAAATTCGTTATAACGATTTTTATTTATATATGTTTCTATCGTTTGCAGTTAAAAAAATTCGTTATGTTGAATTTTTTAAAGGGCTAAAAATAAAAACAAGAAATTCGTTAAAACGTTTTTTTCTCATAGAAAATCGTTATAACGAATTTTATTTTTAGATTCTATTTTTAGTAACTCAAGAAATTCGTTAAAACGATTTTTTCACATAGAAAATCGTTATAACGAATTTTATTTTTAGATTCTATTTTTAGTAGCTCAAGAAATTCGTTAAAACGATTTTTGATTTTTTTTCCCTGGCACTAATAGGCTTCCGTAAATTTGGACAAAGTGCTATCAATGTTGTTTACCTTTTGTTTAAGGTTTTACCGAGTTTCCTAGAATGGTTTGATGTTCTTAGTAAAGGTTTTAAACGGGAACTTCTTCTTGGTCTCGAGTTATCATTGGAGCTCTGTCAGTGCCAAAATATTAAATTGTTCAATGAACCGTGGGGCTGATAGTGACATATTGACAGCTCTCATGACAGAGCTTGAGAAATCTTTCAATGATTTTTGCGTAATTGACGAAGAATTTGAAATCTTGTCTCAACTGAAGAATGTAGTACTCACAGTAAAGTCAATGGACAAACAATCGAACAATATCGTAAATTAGTAACTGATACATATGAAGAACCTAAATCTGTATTTATTCAAAATCGAAACGCCCAATTAAAAGCAAGCTATAATGTTAAAGCTGTGCCTATGCAACAGAGGTTTAAAAGAAAAGAAAACACACAGACTGATCGAAGCTGACCATACATATCGGGTAATGCACTTTAGTTTCATACCAATTATAAAGGGATATTTGCACCAATAAAGAGTTAAACGGCATCTGAAAGTAAAGCTATAAATCCGATAAGTGACGCCATTCTCGCGTCTACGTGACGTATAAGGGCTGACAGTCCGGTGCTTTACTATGACGATCTGTATATCTGATTTTGTATATGCTCATAATATTCAGTATTTCATTACCTGGCGTATAAAACCAAATCCAGTCGTTTACTATGTTGTGTAAAATGGGTCATGAACAGTAGAATCAATTTCAAAAACACCTCAACCATGGAATATGGCCAATTTTGATTTAGCGCTAATGCATTTCAAATGGAATAAACTGCACACATTTATCAAAAGCTATTAGGCTGCTCTATTTAATGAATGTATATGTTTGGCTGGATTTTCTTTCCTTTTAAGCGAATGGTAAAAATGGTCTCTCAGATGACCTGAGCAGTTGTCTACCCGATAATCAGGTGTTGATAGACGCCGTATCTGAAATAGAGAAATTGTTACACGAGGCTTATGCCTCTTTGAGTGAGTTGGAAATTATTTTTGGTCATGAAAATGTCTCAAATCAGCAAGCAGAACTTGCCAATTTGTCTGATAACATAAATTGTAAACAAAGAGAAGTCAATTCATTCGTAAATCTCAAAACCGAGTAGAATATATTCGGAATTTTGCTGGTTCTCCTGGTATTAACCATATTGGTGGCACATTACATAATAGCCCATTTCCATTACATTACTCAGTAGGTAGACCATGTCCAGATAGTAGTAACCTTGTTCGTTTAGAACATAGTAGTTATCCCGCCCGTTGAGAACATACATATTGTGCATCTATGGACCAAGGCAACAATTTGCTGCACTCGCAGTACACGCCATTGTCAAATAATAGGAATCCTGTCAATGTTTCTGGTATTTATACTTCAAGTAGTAATGAGCGTTCATTGTACACAAATATGCCACACTTATTCTTCAATGGCTGAATCAATGTATAATCAAAGAGAGTAGATTGACAAGAGTGGTTACTTCGTCCGCGCCATGTTGAATTTGAAAAATGTCCATTTTATTCAATTTTATTGTACTTTGCACTTGAACAAAGCAGAGTACAAACAACAAAAAGTGTAACAATCATAACTTGGAAATATTTACAATGGTAACTAAAGTACCCGCTGACACGGACGCGATTCGATTATTAGGAACCTCCTTTCTGTAGGGGGCGCTTTACAGTCGAATCGTGTACAGTCGGAACACCCTTCCGCTAGGATCCGAAAAACATGCCGGCAATGCTGATTGGACGAAGTGACCACTCTTGTCAATCTACTCTCTTTGGTATAATAAAATGCCTGCTTATGTCTACCCATCTAGTCCATTGCACATGCCATTGAATGTATTTAACCCAAGTGTTGTAAACACTGTTAATTCTTTGCCTGGCTAGCAACAATCCACCAATCATGAATATATTAATAATTCACCCCGTGGTCAGATGAACCGCACTTACGGTAATAGTGAAATAAAACTGCAAAAATTAGCTCTACCGACATTTTCGGACGAGAGGGCAGATTGACCAGAAATCGAGGCTGTGTGGAAAGAACTGGCCGAACGTTCTCACAACAACAAAGCAGCGTTAGCTCATGAAATTAAGCGTTCTGTTCGAGGCGAGGCGGCTAAAAGGGTTAAATCTGTCTATGCCACCAAACGTGGGGCATATAACACCATTTGGAGAAAATTGGAACAGTATTATGACGACATCAGTGTGCAAGTGTTCAATCAGCCCTTGACGGTTTACGGAAGCTTAAAAGTGTTGGTGACAATGATTACAAAGGTATAGTCGAACTCATTGATACAATAGAGGTAACGTACTGTCAACTAGAGGAACTTGGACATTTGGACACATTAACCATGCGTGATGTTGACAACCATGTCAGATTTGAGTGGCTTAGAAAAGTTCAAGATCTGTCTCATTGTGATAAAAAAAGACCTTTCAGTAATGATATGTCTTTTCTTGACACAGAACGTCAAACTGTGGCGAGGCTCAAGCGATTTGAGAGTAAGGAACGCTATCGATTTGGACACACGGATGGATTCAACACAGGATAATGTCAAATCCGTACCCAAGAAGTACTATCGTTGTGCATTTCCTGAAGATAGGCGTGTAGGAGGGAAACACGACACCAAGGACTGCACTGAGTTCAAAAGACTATCCATAAGTGGTAATGATGGTAGATATGATGTACTGAAACAAATTAATGCCTGTTTTATTTGTTTTGGCAACCACCGTCCAAATAAAGTTCCATGTAAAACTTGCAGGAAATCTCACTATCACCCTCTGCTATGCAAAGCTCAGACATCTACAGATGTTACAGATGTACCAGTCAGTTATGAAAAGGTATCAACTAGCAGCAGGCATTGTACCCCATACGACATGCTATTGTCGCTGGTACTGGTCGACAAGTTACGTGTTGTGTGACGGAGGTTCAAACACGACATATTTGACACACAGAGCCGCAGACCGTTTGAATGCTAAAAGATTGAATCGTTTCACATTGGATGTCACTACTATGGGTAACGTACAGAAAACCTATGATACTTACCAGTATGAACTTACATTGTTGACGAAAACCGGGAAAAAGGAAAAAGTAATTGCTTTTGGTATGGACAGAATAACCGGACCGGTCAGTAAGTTACATATAGAAGTCCTCCAACAGTTGTTTCCGGAGTATGACGTAGAGTTGCTGCAATGTAAAATTTTCACGGTAGATCTTATTCTTGGTTGTGATTACTTTGGTTTGCATCCTAAGAAAGAAATAGCCAAAGCCGGTGGTAAGTTGAGCATTATGGAGGGGGGGGGGGGGGGGGCTGTGTGTGTGTTTACAGGGCACTCACCATGAATTAAGGGAGGACACTACAATTGACAACAAGTTGATTAGGACTCTACATGGCATATCACCAAAGATTGAATCATTCCATTCAGAGACAAGTTTTAAATCACATCCTGAATTTATTACACCAACTTGTCTTAACCAAGTCACGACAGCATGCAACACTATTGCATCGAACAAGTCAGCCAAAGAACAATTGCAGAATTTCATCTCGGGTGAAGAACTCGCTACGGAAACCGTTCCTCGATGTGGCAATTGTCCAACACTTGGACATACTTACTCATTTAAGAAGGAGCAGGAACTCAAGATGATTCGTGATAATCTTCGTTATGACGACATCAACAAATGTTGGATTACAAGCTACCCGTGGCTCAAGGATCCAAACACTTTACCGAATATGTATTGTTCAGCACTCGGCACACTACAAAGTACAGAGAAGACTCTTGGCAAAGATCCTAAGTGGTCTCAGACTTACAAAGAGCAGATCCAGGATATGCTAGATCGCAATGTTACAAGGAAGTTGTCTCCTTCAAAGCTCGATAGTTGGAATGGTCTACATAAGTCACCTGACTGTGCTAAATCCAAAGTCGTCATCTACACCAGTTCGAATTGTCTTCAATTCGAGTCAAGTTTACAAAGGCATTTCACTGAATTCTTACCTTGCGAAAGGACCGGATTGTTACCTTAATAACCTGGTTGGTCTCCTGTTGAGGTGGCGAAAAGAGCAAGTGGCAGCAGTGGGATATATCAAAAAGACGTCCAATTCAGTACACCTGGGAGTTAGTGACCAGCACTGTCATCGCTTTCTGTGACGATATTTGGAGCCTGATCGTATCCCTGATACTTACCTGATGCAAAGAGCCAACATGGGTGACACACTAACTTAGTAGCGAAGTCGTCTATAAGACTGCAGAGCTGTTTGAAAGAGATGAATCCCAGGACTGCTGATCTGTTGAAAAAATCAAGCTACGTCGATGAATAAACAGTGGTGAGATGGAACTGTAAATAAACTAAATATGTATTTTTTAACATAATGTTTGAACCAAATGAGCTTCCCGTAAGACCTCAGGGTGTCAAAGAAAAAGCGATTGAAAATATGCATATCTTCTGTCAGCAATCGGAGATATTTGTCCTACTTGACCATTGAACGCTTAATTCTTGAGTTTTTTTCGATTTGTTTGGTCTCGGATCCTAAAAAAATCTCTACAGCCTTAATACAATCATATTTTACAAAAATATCACAAACAGATAGATTAATTTCAAACTTTCCCATATACAATAATTCATTCCTATCTACTTTGATACGAGCATTTGAGGCAGCACAATATTTATCAATCACTTTGAATGTATTCTGACGACTTTGGATTTAGCACAGTCAGGTGACTTATGTAGAACATAGGGCCATTCCAACTATCGAACTTTGAAGGAGACAAGTGATGCCATCTGCAGGCTGGGAACTTAACGAGGTAACATTGGAGCCGGTCAGATTAATACCATTTATACCGTTAGAATTTCGGATAAGAATTCCGAGTGGCTCTCCTGATAACAGCTACAGCATGGCTGAAATCGGACACCCCTGCCTAACTGAATTGCATACTTGAAAAAATGGGGTGACAAGACCATTTATCTTCACAGCACCAAAACCAAATTTCTCTAACTCGGCAAATAAAAAATCATTCGAGATACGGTCATATCAATATCAATCTAGGGGTCTCGGTAGTCCAGTGGGTAAGAGGGATCCTCCATCAGTCCCACACAGACCTTCCATCGCCGAAGGTTGTGGGTTTCCTCAGGCAATGAGCCCGGTTTCCTCCCCACTAAACCTGGCAACGCCGCCACATAAGTGACAAAATCTTGAGTACGGCGTAAAACAATAATAAATCAAATCAAATCCTTTATCAATCTTCAAGATACACAAGTCTAAGTTACCCTGTTGTACGCAAGGTATTACATCTCTTATACTAGCAATTGTATCTGCTATATCTCTACCAGGCACGCAGCATGTTTGGCAAGGGGAGATAATGCTCACATGACAGTTTTTAATATATTTGCCATACATATAGACAGGATCTTATAGTCTACATTTAAAAGTGTAATAGGCCTCCAGTTCTTTAGTTTATCTGTCTCTCTCTTTATTTTTTAAAGATGAGAGATATGTCATGGAGCCTGGTGATTTTTATTGTTTGCAAAGACATTTTGACTTACTTAAAAATATATCACTCAGCTGATTCCAGAATAAAGAGTAGAACTCGACCATTAAACCTGCTATTCTTGGAATTTTACCATTGGATAGACCTTTCATTGCCTTTGTTAGTTCATCATTTGTTATAGTTTGCTCTTTATCCTCATCGCTTAACTGAACATCGACATTCGATATTACTCCATTAAGAGAATCAGAATCAACAATCTCTATCACATACTGTTTTTTATCCCATAAATGAACCATTTTTGGTGTAATAAAGCTAGTGCATAAATTTTCGATATGCCCCACCGGCAATAAATATCCTGGGAATTTGATTGGTCCGGCAAAACTCATTCATCACGATTAGCCAATGAAATGGTACAAACCCAAAGCCGGACTACTTTTTTCACAGCTGTCAAAGTCGTCTGCTTTTTTCACTGTGGCAAAATTCAATGTTTCATCATGACAGACTTACAGATTGGCGACGTTGTAAAAGTGGACAAAAAAGGAGCTGGGCGAGTGAAACAATTTACTGATAGACATTTGGTTAAAGTTCAAATAATCGGTATAGATTTTGACATAGAACTGTCGCCACGAAGATTGACAAGAATACCATCAACGGTTACATTGGCGTCCGACATCGGTCAAGGTAGGCCAATGGAATTATTTAAGTAACTTAAATTTAAAATATCTGTTATTGTTACGTGGTACTTCGATTTGCGAGCAAGTAACAAGACATTATTTTTATTTCAAAACAGATTACATCCAAGGGAGCGATGTCAACCGTGACGGTCGGTTAGAAGAAGCTGGCGAGCAAGGCGACGCCGGAGAGAGGCCTCAATCCCGGTGACTGACTGCGCAGACAAGACGAAGAACCGTAGGTTTATTCCCGTCACCGAAGGAGATGTGTTCAACGTCATACGAACTGAAGAAAATCAAAACACGGCAAAAAAGACATTGTATGATATGGATCTCTTAAAACAATTTCTTCAGATGACAAATAATGGAGATATGCGTGAAATTTATGACATTCCTCCAGGAGAATTATGCAAAATTCTGAGTAAATTTTTCGTAAGCGTACGTAAACCGGACGGCGAAAACTACGAGCCCTCCTCTTTAAGATCGATGTTAGCCAGTTACGAAATGTATCTGAAGAGACATGGTTATCAAAGTTCACTAATCACTGATATGCAATTTTATACTTTACGCGAAACAGTGAAATCTAAACAAAAAGAACTTAAAAGAGACGGTAAATGTAACTTACGCAAAAAGGCAGATCCGGCTACTGATGAGAAAATCGATCATCTTTGGACATCCGGTCAGTTTGGCGTTCATAGTCCTCAAGCCATAATTAACACTCTCTGATTTTTTACCACAGTACACTTTGGATTGAGAGGTGACACAGAACATAGGAATATGTGCTGGGGAGATGTAACTCTTTGTACATATATTGTCAATACTCAATAGGGAGTATTTGGAATTTTGCGAGAGGCAAACTAAAACGCGCACCGGATCAAATCCCAAGGACACTCGCAAAGTAAAACCCAAAATGTGGGATGTACCCACTAATGCATCGAGGTGTCCGGTTTCTGTGTACAAGAAATACAGTTTACTCCGACCGGCACAGTTTTCAAATAAAGATGACCCTTTCTATATTGCCACTCACACAACACGTGAAATCCCTATCTCCGGCGAACAGTGGTTTAGAAGACAACCAATAGGTAAAAATAAAATAGGCAGTTTGATGAAAAACATGGCAGTAAAGGCAAATTTGTCGTCTAGCAAAAGATTAACAAACAGCAGCGCGCGAAAACGCCTTCTTCAGAAACTAAATGACGAAAATATCCCACCGACACAAATAATGCAAATTTCAGGTCATCGCAACATTCAATCTGTAATTAATTACAGCTCTATTTCTGAAAATCAGCACAGGGAAATTTCAGGCATATTAAACTCAACGTCATCTCTTCAAACTCGATCTGCAATCAAATCCGTTGAAAATGACTCCCGAAATCCGCCAGTCAGCAATCCATGTCTCGAGTATCGAGTACGACCACAGCCAATATTTGGAGGTCAAGTTTCTGGAGGAGTATTCAACGTTTATGTTCATAATCATTACAATTATGAAGCACCCAAGCGTAGCAGAATTCGTGTCATCGAATCTTCACAATCTTCAGATGAGGATTAATCCGCTGTTTTACACTGAACTGTTGCCGATATTAACTGTTCTAATCTTCTGTTAGATTCTTTCTCAAGTTTCAGCGCGCCATGTTTACGATTTATGTTTGCCTGACGAATGGCGTGTTGACACTGTTGTCTGTTGTCAGTTTTGAAATATCCCTTTGGAAAGTTTAATAAATTACAGTTTATTGTTTTTACTTTGTACAATAAAACTAATTGGCTTTAAAAATGATTCGTATAAGTCGTATCATTTATGAATGCTATAATTATACAATTAAATAAATTTGTATTGCACTGTTTTTCTTCCGCTTTCAACTGTTTACTCAGCACGACTGTTTACTCTGACCGCATTCCAGTAAATCAATGCGCGTTATCTATAGTTTCACTGAGAGACGACGTCGACAGTTGGTTTGTTTTTGTTGAATTTAGATCTCTGGACCTCGCCAGAGGCTCGGAACAAATGAAAATTACTACTCTCGTTTAATAAATCTGATATCACAGGGTCACGAGGTGGAGATCCTCTATATAAAACGAATGAGCTTCCTTTATTAACCCATCATCTAATACATCTTCTCCAGAATCATTTGTCAATTTATTGATTATTTTACTCTCCTGGCTCCTCTTTTGAAGATTTAACAAAATTTTACCATTTCTTTCGCCTTCAATTGCCGGTTGTACACGTGATCATATTATTGCCCCTTTGCAAATTTCTGCTTCTAAAAACGTACATGTAGTTCTTCCCCCACAACTTCAATTCTACTCCGATCATAATTATTTACATTCGCTGCTCGTCAATATTCATTTTCAAGCTGACACTGAAGGCTAAACTTGTTTTGACTATTGTCTTGTTTTCGTTTTCACCCATGCAATGATATTGCCTAAGCTCCCCCTCAATTTGCTTCTCGTCAATATTCATTTTTAAATTGGCACTGAAGGTTAAACTTGTTTTGGCTTTTGTCTTGTTTTCGTTTTCACCCATGCAATAATATTGCCTAAGCTCCCGCTCCATTTGCTTCTCGTCTATATTCATTTTTAAATTGGCACTAAAGGTTAAACTTGTTTTGGCTTTTGTCTTGTTTTCGTTTTCTCAAATGTAATATTGCCTAAGTTTTCTAAACAAATATGCAAAGATATGCTGAATCAATCTGGCAGCGTTCGGGGAATCTTGCAATCTGAACTTACGATTTTTGCCCTCGGTTTTATGACCCATTCATTTCCTCATTACATTCTTCCCCAAAATAAAAAAAAAATGTTGTCAGCGATATCACCTTGGCTGTTGACTTCAAGCCCCTGACAGATCGCACTGTCGATTGCATGCGTCAACGGGAAGTCTTCATTCATTCTATCCGTTAAACAATCGCATTCGTCATCGCACGCGCTAACGCTTATACGTGTGAAAACACACCATAAGATGCACTGGTCATAGTTATGACACTTATAAAAGGGTATATTGCCTTAGGAGACTTAGCTATTACTTATTTCTCGTTGTATTTCAGTTGAGTAGTAAAAATGCTATTTTTGACCATAAGATTTAAATAAGGACCGCGAATACTTATCGTATAAGTTTTAGTGGAGAGGAAACCGGGCGCCAATGCTTGGTTATCTGGCAACCATCCCAAATAATTCAATCGTGTGAAAAGCCAATAATAATTACTCTCCATTTTATTGGACTGAGTGGGAGAAGAACCTGTAGCCCATTGGTGGAAGGTTGCTCAGATTGACTGTCTTACCCTTAACCTAACCATACCTCAGTTACAACGTTGTTGGTCAAAAATTACTACATTATCGATAGGTGAGACAAAATAATAATAAAAAGAAGTAACAACAGACCAGCAGATTTTATGTAAAAATGTTGATATATGTAAAAAAAAAAAAACAACAACAAAAAACAGAGTAACTAATCTACAAGCGAAAATGAACTCAAAACACAAATATCACAGGTTAATAAGCAGGCTGAGTAATATTCTAAATCATGAACATATTTACAGCAACAAAGACCACAGTTTGAAACTGACTGATGAAACACCCCAACAAGTCCTTAATTAGATTATCAGAAATTCTAGAACACTCGGGCTAAAATACGTTGGAATAGATTTGCATATTTATAGAAAGTTGTTTATATTCAAGCTTCGTGAAAGTTCTTTGACCTCAGCATTACAAAGGGTTATTGTAAACAGCCGCCGGGATGAGCCGGCGTACAAACAATAGGCTAACAGATAATAGAGATCGAGAAAAATTTGTAGATGATCAAAATAGAGGTAAACAATTCAACTAAACGTAATAGTTGGTAAGAAGTTGAGCGTTCGAAATTACTATAGTATCGGCCACAACAGGCCGCTTAAAATGCTGAAAGAGGAAGATACGAAGCGTCCTGTCTTCATCGAAAAGGGGTAACACGGTTAACAAAAGTACATGTAATGCAACAAAAATCTCTTTTTTTATAAATGACAACGTTTAAAATTTAAATAAGTGTAAGTGGAACTAGCTGCCAAAATTCGTATTTTTTATCAACTCCAATTGTTGTGACAAGGTCAGCCCATAAAGGATTTATATTGAAATAAAAAATATCAGTGAAGTCGGCAACCCGTACGAACCGGACAATTGTGCTGATAAGGGACAGAATTAAAATAGCTGGGATGTAGGAGTAAAATTTTGGCGGGCTTAATACTTACCATCAATGTTCATCTGCAAGATTGGTATCAACTGAAAGCGCTTATTTTGTGCTTTTTGATAAAAAAAGATTTCCTTATATTTAGGGCTTAACTCAAAACCCAGGAACACAAAATCGATATTTTGTCTAGACACTTGTCAGTGAAGTCCATACATCCAAACAGCTCGCATACATATTAAAAAATGGGGTTTTGAGTTTACCTGTCTGCCTTTTATGAAACAGTCAAACAATGTAGGTGATATAACATTAAGAGTCCATATATTCCGGTATCCCTCTCAAATAAACCCTGTCACTAATATTACACTAGGGTGAATTTAGGGAATTAAATTGGTCTTAAATATAATTGTCTCCTGTGACGTCACCCTATTGTTCGAGCGGACGATTATATTTCACGAATCGTCTGCAGACACTATCAAGCAACACAGCTCTTCAAATGCAAATGATTGACCACACATGCGCATTGGAAACGAACAATAACTACTTAATCAGAAGGAGTGATGTTTGCCTTATAAAAGGGGATCACAGCCGGTTTGTCTTAATGGAGCGCTTTAAGGATTCAGTTAGTTGGATATGTACGATTTTAAATAAACGAGTAAATAAATGCGGATTGTTTGCAATTGGAGACACAATTTGTAGATTTTGTTAATACAATAAATATTTTTTAATACAATTACCGTATTTTATCAAACAGTTCAGTTAAGAGAAGCCAATATAACTAGACGTGAAGATTTAAGTCAAATTTAAAATAAAACAGACTTGTTTTATATGGTGTGTAGCGGAACAAAGATTGTTTTATCGGAAGAAAATCTGATTTATACAGGGAAAGGGCATCTAACTTTTAGTCAAATTAATACCTCACTTAAATACTTTCCTTCGTTAAAAAAAATTCGTTGTACCGTAACGCCATTCAAACGAAATCATAGCGAAATGGGTAGAGTAAGTTGCAGTAAAATTGAATCCCCACTCTAAAATATTCAGAAAAAAATATTTTATTTTTCCTACACATGATTAACTTTACAAGTATAAATGAACTGACAATCTGGCAATATTTTTGGACACCTAATAAAATAATATTTTTGGAAAATTATTTCCCAATATTTACAGCTCAAGTTATTGCATATCAGAGCTTACTTGAAGTGAACTTCGTGTAACACGGCACCAGGCTCAGATTGCACCAGACAATTCTTAAAAAATAAACGGCAGGGACAAAACAAAGAGACTGACGTTTTAGCCGGATAAACGCCTCGCCACTGCCGATTCTTAAAAAATAATCGGCTCGGCGCTCCGCGCCTTGCCGATTATTTTTTAAGATTCGGCAGTAGCTCGGCATTTATCCTATACATAAATTATCTTCATTATAAACTGTCTTCTGTTTAAATGTTGGCTGACATAAATATGGTATTGCTGAAAAAAAAAAATAAAACAACATTTTGTATAACACACAAACAGGATCTGAGAAAACTGTTTTGGACACAAGATCATTCCAGTTGCTTGAATGGTGTGGTTTGGCGTTTGAGATCTTTAACTTCCGTTTTATTCACTTGGTATCAATACAAACCAAATAAAGATGCTTTCCGTCGACAGAGTTTAATTGAAAATGAATTCAAACTTTAATTCAGTATTCTGACTCAGCTTATTTAAAAGTAAATACATATTCTTGAATTGTTCTAAAAAAAGCCGTTTACCCAAGGTATGTTTTCTTTATATTTCGTCAAAAATTCGATGTTCACTGGCCATAGGTTCGCTGATTTGTTTTTATTAGCCTTTCGAGAAGTTTTAAATGCTAAAACTGTTAACAAAACACATTTCTTAAAAACGGTGAAAGTGTTGTCACTTTAGGGTGTCACTGATGAGGAACGTATTCATATCGGCTATCAGTATCCGTTTGTTTACTTCCTTTGTCCCAATGGCCGACGTCTCCACTTATATCTTTCGACAGATCTGAAAAAGCTGAAAGATTTCTTTTGTAATATCAATATCTCACAACTGAAACAATTCTATTCTTAATTCATTGTTGGATTTTTTGATTGATCGTTTAAGCCAAACCCAAACTAAGTGGGAGAAAAAAAAAACCTGGTATTTGTGTTTTTTGAGTTTTTTTTTATGGTGGACATGCTTTACTTGGGACTATTGTTACATATTTCTATTTCAAAGATGTAAATGATGCCATATTTAGAAAAGTGATACATGAAATAACAACAGCCAGGAACAAAACTTAAATTTGGAGCTTACAGATAATGTGTATTTGGATGTAATACACTTTCCTTGTCCCTAATCTGTGCCTTTTCCACAACTCCCTTCGCTTACATGCAGTGTCTAAAACAAGATGGCGAATAGAGAACATTTAGTCTGCCCAACACAAAAGTTATTCATTTGTTTACCTGTTTAAAAAAGATTAAACATCCCAGTTCCTTAGCATAAAACTATAAAAACTAGAAGTAATAGTATCATTGAGTATGCCCCCTTTGGAGAAGGGAGTTGAGCATGAATTATCACTGAAGGTGATACATGCCCCCGCCTAGCAGGCACAAGTTGATCATGAAGTAGTGAAATCGATTCTGAATAACCTCTACATATAAAGAATGTACGAGTTCGTGAGATGCTATAATGAGCAGACAAACATTGTGGTAAACTTATAAAGAAATTGCAAGAGAAAAAGTCAGCCCGTTACAGAGATAACCTGAAATCATAACTGTTTTTACGAAGTCTAGGCCTACAGTGGCGCCACCTATGAGCGGATTTTCTCGAAACACAATCTCATCCGAGGTATTGTGAATATACATCATATAAACAAAATTCAAGAGAAAACGTCAACCCATTACAGAGATAACGTCCGGAAACCTCAAATCATAACTGTTTTTACGAGGTCTAGGCCTACAGTGGCGCCACCTATGAGCGGATTTTCTCGAAACATAATCCCATCCGAGGTATTGCGGATATACATCTCAAAAAAATTTCAAGAGAAAATGTCAATCTGTTATGGAGATAACGTTCGGAAACCTCAAATCATAACTGTATCAACGACGCCTGCAGTAGCGCCACGGACGGAAGTACGGACAGACCAAACTCTATATGCCCCCCCCCCCCCCCCCCATATAAATATTGGCGGGGGCATAACAATTCATATTTCCAGTTTAAAGTAAACGAAAAGATGCAAATTAAAGTTGTTTCTGCTTAAAATATTGCACCTTTTTTTCTTTAGTTAGTTTTTTTAGATATAGTCACATTTCCGGATAGCATACGCATTCCAGCTTTGTACAAAGCCTTATTACATTTCTTTTCCCTTTAGTTTCACAAAATATTCGACTCAACTCACAGACGTTTCATTTTTGTTGAAAGCAAAAGTTTCAATTTTAGAAGGCCTCGGTGGCTCAGTCTGTTAGAATGATTGTCCCTCGATAGGGCACGGGTTTGAATCCCACTAAGTCCAATGGTAAATTGGTGGGTGGATTTTTACTCAGTTGCCATAAGTGGTCGAGTTAGTAGGTACTTCTGTCAGACAAAGTGAAATAATCTTGCGTGCAGCGTTAAACGTCAATCAACTACTTTCAGGGAAATTAATTTTAACTTTTTCTCACCTCATATTCAGTTTGACCGGAACCGCTGGGTTTATATGGAATGTGTTCATACTGGTTGTACACTCCATTACCTTCATTGTTAACAACATTGTAGTAATCAGTTTCATCTTCCATTGCCTGGTTACAAGTTCCTTGGGATCCTAGAATAGAATGGGTATCCATGGTAAGACACATTTTGCGTCCAGGCAGTTACATTGAATTGTCCAAGCATTATTTCTATAAAGTATTTCATCCACATTTCTCCCCTTTGGTCATCGACAGGTTCGTTTTCCATTCCATAGACGAAAGCTAAAAATAGCTGAGGCAACATCACGTCATCAATTTTCGGTAATTTAATGGTTGATTTCAAGTTAAACGGTTTATATGTTTGAAGATTTCCCTCTCTTTAGCGTACAGTGGATTTCTGGTATATAATTCTAACTAGTTATCACAGTATACAGTTCATTCAGATTTCATAAGTTTACCTGGTGGATTGGGGACTGCTCGTTTAATATTCGAGTACTCTGGAGGAGGGACGTCCGCTGCATTTGTTTGTAATTGCCGGTTTGGAACCTGAACATCGTCGGTCTCTTTATTATTCCCGCGTCTCTTCCTTCTCCTTTAGAAAACAATAAAACAAATCAAATATCTACTTTTCTTGGTAATATCTTGGATGACGGATAATGTGTTTAAATATGTGATATTTTCCGTTTCATATATTCATCCCGACAGTAGTAATGTTGAAGCTGATTAAAAATCTGTTGGATTTTTTTCAGTCAATTCAATTAGTGTAATAAATTGAGTGTGTATTGCCTTAACTAGCTTATAGAGTTTTCAAGATTGTCTTGCCATGTTTTTGTTTGTTGTTTTCGCATGTCTGTCGGTTCACCGGATCTACTACTATCAGCGATGCTTGGGGGTTCTCGGAGTTGCGATTTTGGAACTGTTGCAACTAATTTGTAAGTAATTCTTGATTTATGTTTTCTTTCCACTGCTTGTACAATATTGGCCTGTACATACGTTGCTTTGTTATATTTAACTATAAATCAAAATCTGTAATATTTGTAATGATATAAAAGCATTTTTTTTATGAATTAAATAAAAAAAACATTAAAAATGAAAATAAAATTTAATCAGCTTCCCAAACCTGAGACAAACTAGAGGATGTTAAAGTTGCGACGAGACAGCTTCAAGGGTCGGGATACCCGTTTTATTGCCATTTATTGTATTCATTCACTACTAAAATTTAGGCTAGATCCGATTGGGCGTTCCCGGGAAACAGTTTGTTTAAGCATCATCTAGTGTTGGCAAAATGTTTAATTCGCGCCAAAGTTACGTGACAAAATACAGTAGCCTGTAAAGAATAAACTATATGCCTGTAATGAAGGTCGCGTGGTATTTGATTTATATCGATCGATTACAAGGAGATGGTGAAATCTCGATTCAGATCGGTCATGCACGTGCTCATTACTCAGCAATGGCGGCTCTTTTAAAGTCAGATCCAAACCAGCCAATGAGACGTGTGTATTCCACGTATATAGTTTGCTTGTACTTCATATGGTTGTTAATTACTGAAAGATTTGTTCATGTGCAGTTTTGGAGAAACCATTGTTAAGCTATAAACAATTAAAGGCAGTTTTGATGACATCGCATTTTCAAGTTTGTATGCCAAGTTGATGCATATGTGTTTAGAATATACACTTCTATTTATAAACTTTATACAGTGCATGGAATAACCGAATTTCTTTTACCCGAGATAATAAAAAGTAACTGCAATGACAACTGCAACAACAACTCCACCAATAACGCCGCCGACTATGGTCAAGGGAGGGGTAGATGTGGATTCACCAGGCTCAGTTTCTGAAGTCTCTTCTAAAACGTAAAGCACAGATGATCTCAAAATGTCTCTTCTATAATTAAAGGAAGCTTAAAAGGAAGGAAATACATTTTCCTGTGATACATTTTTCGTCAACATTTTCTAGCAGAAATTCATGTTACAATTATAGTGGCAGGATCATATTAACTTTTCGCTAGTGTTTCATGAAGGAGCAGGATGTTTGGAGGCATAAACCACCATATAATAGTATTCTCGTGTTTTTGTTAGCGAATAACCAGCATGTGGGATTTTCGGGATAACAGCGATTGGGACAACATGGATCCTTTCAAGATTGCATGCATTTTGCTATGTTTTCTACATCTTTTACCCTGTCAAATTTGCGTAAAATCGGAGTATCGCAAAGAGTGATCACGTGGTTTGGCTGAGAAATTAAGGAGTTATTAACTTCATCTTTATCTTAGCCTTTATCTTAGCAATACTGTCTTAAAAAATGGATGAATGATCCGCTTAACTCCTGTTATAAACATAGCGGCTCTCATATGGTGCAACCGACAGGACACCTGTCATATCATTTTCTTACCGCCAAGGTTGTCGCCGATAGAAGACGTTCAGTGTTTTCAGGACCTTGGTAAGTATTACAACAAGTTAGAGTGTAACTATTTCTGAAGTTTTTCTACCTTTGATTATAATACAGAATGCGCCCTACATTAACACCTTTGGTATACTTTGACATACAGTCCCCGTCCCATTTTTTGATTCAATTTTTTTTTACAAAAGTAAGTAGTTACTTGATCCAATATCTAGGAGGATACGGGATATGACTTAACTAATTTCCATGTCTTTAGAAAATTTAATTTCGAGGTCCATTGCTGAGGGTATGATGTTTTCCATTTTAAGTTTTTTTAATTCCCATGTTCATGGCGAAGGTAGATGCGGAAATATCGGTGACCCACTGATAGTTCTCGCTGGTTTTGTGCAGAGGAAACTCTTGACC
This sequence comes from Lepidochitona cinerea, assembly GCA_963971465.1. Classification (NCBI taxonomy): domain Eukaryota; kingdom Metazoa; phylum Mollusca; class Polyplacophora; order Chitonida; family Tonicellidae; genus Lepidochitona; species Lepidochitona cinerea. The sequence goes on from OZ020556.1 coordinate 4,891,179, forward strand.
TCTGCCATACAACCTTTTCATATTAGGCGACAGAGCGAAAAATCAACTCAGATTGTTTTCAAACCTACAACCATCGATGGAAGGCATGACTCAGGGTTTAGAAACTATTGCTCTACCCAGTGTTTATTTTTATACCTTACTGTAATCAGAGTACAAAGGAAAAGACAAGTTGTGAAACATGGTTTCTGAAATCTTCGAAGACAAAACTATGAGCGTGCTTAATTATATTTCCAAACTTAAAAAAAAAAGGTTTTTACAATATTTAACTTTTTTTTGAAGATGTGGTATGAGCTGCCAAAATTTGGCTTTCTTTCATTAATTCCGAGTGTCTATAAAAGCTGAGCCTGTGAAGTAGCTTAAAAGACAAAAGAACGAAAACTTTATGCACCAGGCTTTGCGATTTAAAATGTTAGTTAGTTGTATTAGATACCAAATGTCTAAATAAGCAAGACTGGGTGGATCAGGTATATTGGTGAACGACTGAGCGTCTTTTCGTAGAAGCTGGTGCCTTGTAAAATATATATAACCATGTTTGATCGCTCTTTTATCAGATACTATTTTCACCAGATACTATGCCTTCTAAAATTCATTTTCATGCACTTGGAAGTAAGCAGAGGTCAAAGTATACTTAACCTACATGTAAGACACTTTTCGTCCATTTTTCCGGCAGCACATCGTAGAACAGTATTAGGACATTCTCCGGTGACATGGTCACATTGGGTTCCATTAGCACATTTTCCACACTGTGTATTACAGCCAATACCAAAGTATCCGTCACAAACGGTAAAAAGCACAAGTGAAAGCTCAGTTTAAGCCTTTCAGTCAGGGTGGCGCAAACAATTAGCAATCAATCAATTTGTTAACTGGTAACAACTTACCTTTTCTGCCACTCGATACTTAGAAGATAAATAACTAGCTCAACAGAAAAGCATAGTTCGCACTTACCCTGTTTACAAACACCCCCTTTCCAGCCGGCAGCACATCCGTCACGACAACTGCCGTCTTGCTTATCACACGAGTTATTGCCCCTTCTGCAATTCCCACATGATTCTGTACAGTCTGGACCATAGTTACCGTCGGAGCATTCTTCAAAATCAAAATATACCGAGCTGTAAACAAAGCCCTTAAACATGGGTGGGATACGAGCAGTAGTCAAAGCAGGATTTGACAAGTAAGGGGGCGGGGGTATGGTTATCACAGCATCAAAAACGGGACCCCTGCCGCTCTGACGCTCTTGGTGCGCAGAGATGCGGTTCTAAGCCATTTCTAGCATTTAAAGCAGACATGACAAAATAATTAAACCCGGACTAAATGTACATCCTATATTATACACGAATCACGGAGCCACAGAAAAATTTAGTTTTCAAAGTCTTACAAATCGCATGTTTCCTTATTTTTTAGCCTTGTCAAAATGTCTCTCCTGAACTTAGTAAAAATACTTCTTTTGACTTATTGGTAAGATCAGCCCAGATAATATGACAGCGATATAAACCAACCTAGCCTGAAAAAATGTCATCTGTAGAGCTGAGAATCTAACATACACCCCCTGACGTTTGCACCCTAGAGCCCGAATCACTACTTTGTTAGAAATTGATATGCGTGACAGTTCGATTTGCTTTAAAAACATGCATGTGTTATGTCGGTTACGCAGCAAAAGGATAAAACTTCAACACCAACTGGGGGACTTCCGAGGAGACTCAGACCAACGTCATGTGGTATACAGCGGACGAAAACCAAACGTTCATGGCGTGAAAGTCGGTTTTCGTCTGCACACAGTGACACAAAGTATATCATAATCCGACAAGGTTGGCTTAAATTTTCCTTTTAATCCTTACAATCAGAGGGTTGGGCTCATTTTTCTATTCTTTGTTTATTTGGTGAGAAATTTGCGCCCCCTTTGCTAGGTAGAACGGAGATTAAAATATCAATTTTTAATACGGTAAGTGATCTGGGCTGTGACAAATCCAAAGAAAAATAAATATTGGACACAGCCCAGATTTCATTTCTCGGCTAAAACCAAACTAGTCAAATATATAATTCACATGACTTTTTATGCTTTTAAACCAGTGATCAATTTTTGAAATCGATAATTTAGCTAAATTCTAGAAATCGCAATATGAATGAAATATATTCACTTAAAGTCACACAAAGGGAGTTTATCTAAAGTAGGGTTGCGAACTATCGCATTCCAATAGTCCATAAATGTTATAGGGGATCTAAATGGGTATGTCAAAATGTTCTTGGAACAGTTATCCCTTGCATATTTGGGGGTAGTTTGCGTTCCATTGGTCAAATATTTATCGGGTCTCCGTAGTCCAGTGGGTTACAGGGATCGTCCCTCAGTCCCACACAGACCTTCCATCGATTCGGCGCCGGTTCGAATCACGCTCAGACCAAAACAAAAAAAAAAAGAAATTGTAAAAATGTCCCATGTGGATTTTTCACTTGGTCGCCGTATATGGAAGAGTTGCCAGCTACTCGATAAAGGTCGCGTGTTTCCTCCGGCCAATGAGTCCTGTCTCCTCTCCATTAAGCCTGGCAAGATCGCCATATAAGTGAAATAATCTGGAGTGTTGCGTAAGACATCAATCAACCAAGCAACTATTTATCTAAATCTGAAGAATTATCAGAGTTCAACTTGACTAACTGATGATTGTTTTCAGATAAAAAATAAACATTATAAACTGGGCTATTTTGTTTGATCACGAGTTCAAAATTAACTATACCCTCCCACACAAAAAAAGCAACATCCAATTTTTTTTCAAACATGAATTTTCTAAAAATGTGCGTGATTTACACATGACAACAGGATCATGTTATAATGTAAATGTCCGATAATTGAATTTAATCCCCTGATAGTGGCTGTTGATCACACGGGACTTTCGGGTCAGCCTTTGTGTAACGCTGCACGAGGAAGGCGTAGGGACAAACGTGGGGCAGTTGCACGGGCAAATCACGTCTTATCTTTATGCGGGTTTAATAGGTATAAAAGACACACAACCGTTCAATTCAATTCAGTCGTTAAATTGTTTCACGATGTTGCTACAATATGCCAAGACTGGACGCAGCTACCCGGAACGTCGTCATTGGTCGTCTCCTGGCCGGCGAATGACGGAATGCAGTCGCTAGACTTTATAATGTTCACTGGAGTACGATTTCCAGACTGTTGCAACGGCACCAGCAATCCGGTTCAACATGCTACAAATATTACCCAAACTATTCAAAGGTTTGGATCCTTTCATATGACGTATCCGTTGTCTGCAGACAATCGAAATCCTGACATAATTGAAATTGATGTCACTGTTTTTTATGATGGTCGAACAATCAACTGTAAACTGTGTAAAGCCCCGTCCACACCATCCAACATCACCCAGCATGGCGTTGGCCAACAAGAGACAACTTCAAGTTGCTTCATGTTGGGTAACGTGTCCACACTATAAAAACAAAGGCCAACAAGTCACAACTGCCTGTGGAAATGTTGCGCTGTGTTGCAAGATGTTGTGACAAACGTTTTGAAGAATTTGCGGGAAATTTAGTTTGTTTTCCCTCCAATAACAAGAAAAATGAAGGTCAGTCAAAAGAGACTCGTAAGAGGACTTTCGGCAGTAATAATTGCTCTGGCAGCGACGTCAACGACGCCAAAGACAACGAAAACGTCGTGTTTGGGTAAAGAAGTGGATAAGAAAACGGGAGCGCTATGCGTGCGGCCTCCTGAATGAATTAAGTAGTGGCGATAGGGAAGGATATCGCAATTTCCTTAGAATGGAGCAGGCCCCTTTTTCAGAACTCCGTAACCTTTCTATTTTCTCGTGGGTCCATTCCACATTCGACTTTGGTGCTGCCATTTTGTCTGTCAGACCACGTGACTGTTTAGAATCACCTGATTTATATCTGATTCGTGATTGGCTACGATAACCAACATCTCCCAACAAGTGTTGTCAAGAATGTGCATGTACAAACATGGACCAACAATGTTGTCGTCTGTTGGGTGATGTTGGGTTGCCCGTCGACACAAGCAAACATGATGCAACTTGTTCAAAGTTGACACAGTTGTTCAATGCTGGTTCTGAAATGCTGGTCGATGTTGCATAGTGTGGACGGGGTTTAAGGTTTTTTGTCATGGCACCAGTGAATGTGATCGCACACGTAATAGACGCTACAACAATGATAACATTAAGTGTTACAATTGTCAACATTTTGGTCACTTTGCCAGGGAATGTCCAGATCAGATGAGGCTCTAGACGACTGGTCTAAAAACTAACCATGAGTTTGTTGAGGAAAGTGGCACAACTGATTGCGATGATATGGAGGAGATGCCAGCCGCTGAGAGTCTATCTAATAAACGGATTCGGTCACACACCCGAAAACAACCGGTTAGAACTGATGATCAAGCAACTGAACAGCTGTTAAAACTACTAAGAATAAAAAGAGAGACAATGCAAAATAAAATAGACACAACTTATAGGCACAATTGCCGCGAAAATCAGGAATATTGTTTACATTAAAAAAGAAAGACCGTTTTCTGTATTTTCCCCAGACAATATAAGTTAGGAACTTTCTTTTTTTAACAAAATGTAAAAGTTTGGACGTCACTTTTTTTTAATGTATTTTTAATTTGAATTTGAAAATTTGAATTGTTAGGTGCCCGGAACGTAAACAAACCAATCTGCTTGCATGTGCGATGTTATGTTTCAGTCGAGTGAGTGAACTAACGGCACAGTGTAATTTTACGTAGGCCTATTTATCTGAGAAATACAGACTGACGATCGGTTAACAGCGACTGGAAAAGCCTGCTGATAATTGTTTGAGAGTAAACCACAGATAAAAAGGCCTGAAATGAGGGTAATCCAACACGAACGTTGACCGACACTGATAGTTGTTGTTGTAATCAGGCTTCGATTCTTCGTTTGTTTTTCATCCCATTTCTACATTCTAAAGCTAACTAGACATGTTTTATGTGTCCCATGTTTAAGTTCAGTGGTATTAGTCGTAGTAAGCTCATGTAAATTGGTTTTCTTAGCAAATTTAAACAGGCTACGGCGGCAAGTGGGCCTTAAAGGTATCATACAGAGTAAAATTAAATTGACAAATGAATAATTTTAATATATGTACTCTTGATGTCAGAGGAATTCGAAATGGACAAAAGAGGAAATGTTTATATAGATATTTGATTGAGAAAAAGATTGACATAGCTTTGTTACAAGAAACCTATGTTCTATCAGAGGATGTCAATAGTTGACAGCTGAAACTTACACTTTTATTGGCCCGCTCCGTCAGCAGGTGGCCTGCCGAAATGAACATGGCTGATCTACTGTTATTGTCGTTTGTACTGGTAAAGTTGAATTAAAAAAATCTCTATAAAATCAGCAAAAAATCGTACGAATAAACTGCACACTTCTATCAAAAGCTATTAGGCTGCTTTATTTAATGAATGTACATGTTTGGCTGGATTTCTTTCCTTTAAAATTTTGTTTACTTTTCGAACACGTTTTCGGTTTGTACAGGCCACATACTGTATGGATTTTCCTCATTCCAACGCCAATCATTTAGTTTTTCGATCGCCTTCAAATCTTCTTATTGTGGTGACGATCAGAGATTATGAAAAAACGTGTGAATTTTGGCAGCTCATGACATTTTAAGATCCTAGGAGTTTTATTTTGCAATTCCCTTGATGCTAGCAAAATTCCGGAAAACTGGAATTCACGTATACAGAAAATAGAAAATGCTATTTCTAATTGGAAAAAGGAAGATTGACAATACCTGGTAAAATAACAGTTATTAAAACTTTGTTGGTTTCTCAAGTAACCCATTTGTTTTTGTCCCTTGTTAAAATGTATTCAATAGAATTATTTTATTATTTTTTTCATTTTGTTTGGTCCACTACAGGCCCTGCTGTTCTGGAAAGTAAAAAGAAAAGTCATGTTTCAGAAAACTGAGAAAGGTGGTCAAAATATGCTAGATGTAATCAGTTGGGTTCCAACCCTAACAATTAAGTGGGCTGGGACAATTCTGAACTCCCCATTAGCTACTTGGGTGATTATTCCGAAGTATTACCTTGATAAGATAGGGGATAATTTCATTGTACTTATGTTTAATACAGCTTTGTCAAGAATACGGCAAAAGTTAATTATTATTGGAATACCTTCTTTTTATCGTTTAATGTTAGGTGACTGGTTGGCATTAAGGTCCAACCCTACAAATGTTTGTATAGACGATGTTATATGGTATCACGATAAAATTAAATATAAACACTTGGAGCTTTATTTTCCAAGTTGGATAGAATCAAGATTGGTTTATATACTAGACCAAGATTATAATTTATTAAGCTTAGCTATGGTGCTTTGTGTTCAAAAGTAGGTCAATCAGGCCCCTTTATGTTTGAGTATAATGCTCTAAAAGCAGTTATGCAGAATGTAACAACAATGTAACCCTGAAGTGGTTAACACCAACATTTGTTAAGCCAATAGCAGAGACTTTTTGGGAAAGAAAATATATTATGGTTTTGCCATGGACAATGATTTGGTCGCTGACAAAAAAAGTAACCAGAGAGCCGAGAATTCGGAAAACTACAATGGAAAATACTAAGTAATATTTACCCGACTAGAATATTATTGTATAAAATTAATATTGTTGATAATGAACTTTGTCAATTTTGTGGCGAAAGAGAGTTCATTGAACATTTCTTTTTTACTTGTAAACATTTGTATAGTTTCTGGTTAAAACACTCTTTACAAGCTTTCTTTTCAGGAAAGGGATTTTGACGAAAAAGCAATTCTTTTTGGTTTCTGCACACACAAAAATGATGATATCATATTCAAAATGATTAAGAATGTGATATTAATTGGCAAACTTTGTATAAGCAAATTCAAATATGGTGACTATCCAAACTTGTTATTGTTGTTTGATTCAGAACTAAAATTAAGAAATCTCAAGCCTCTAGAGAATTTCAGTGTTAATCTGTAGAACTTCTGTATTGGTTTAAAGGGGCATGAGCTGCCAAAATTTTGATATTTTGACGTTGATACAGAATGTTTAAATTATCAGCTATTTTTCCTAAGACGTATAATTCAAAGACTTTTTAGTGCACCTAGTCTCGGGAATGCACGTTAAAGTATTGTTTTTAGCTAACTTTTGCTTAGAATGAATGAATGGTCGTCCCGGTTATTTAAATTTTGTTTACTTTTCGAACACGTTTTCGGTTCGCACAGGCCACATACTGTATGGATTTTCCTCATTCCAACGCCAATCATTGAGTTTTTCGATGGCCTGTAAAACCTCTTACTGTCGGGACGATCAGAAATTATGAAAAAAGTGTGAATTTCGGCAGCTCATGCCCCTTTAAAGGATCTGTTATCTGGTGTGAATTGTGAAAACATTGTATTTATAACTATGCAAATACAAGATATTATTGTGGTTTTTGAGAAATCTCAATAAATATTGTTTAAAAAATATAATACTTATGGATATAAAGGCAGTCAATGGTATTTATAAAGTCAGTATAGGAGTTGGCAAATTAATATAGGAGTTGGCAGGCCAATATATAAGATGGCAAGTCAATATAGAAGATGGCAAGTCAATATAGGAGATGGTAAGTCAATATAGGAGATGGTAAGTTAATATAGGAGACGGCAAGTCAATATAGGAGATGGCAAGTCAATATAGGAGATGGCAAGTCAACATAGGAGACGGCAAGTCAACATAGGAGATGGCAAGTCAATATAGGAGATGGCAAGTCAATATAGAAGACAGCAAGTCAATATAGGAGACGCCAAGTCAATATAGGAGATGATAGTCAATATAGGAGGCGGCAAGTCAATATAGGAGACGGCAAGTCAATATAGGAGACGGCAAGTCAATATAGGAGACGGCTAGTCAATATAGTGGACGGCAAGTCAATATAGGAGATGGCAAGTCAATATAGAAGACGGCAAGTCAATATAGGAGACGGCTAGTCAATATAGGAGACGGCAAGTCAATATAGGAGATAGTAAGTCAATATCGGAGACGGAAAGTCAATATAGGAGATGATAAGGTAATATAGGAGTTTGCAAGTCAATATTGGAGATGCCAAGTCAATAAAGGAGACGGAAAGTCAATATAGGAGATGGCAAGGGATGGCAAGTTAATATAGAAGATGGCAAGTTAATATAGGGGATGGTAAGTCAACATAGGAGATGACAAGTCAATATAGGAGATGGCAAGTCAGTATAGGAGATGGCAAGTCAATATAGGAGATAGCAAGTCAATATATGAGACGGCTAGTCAATATAGGAGACGGCAAGGGATGGCAAGTTAATATAGGAGATGGCAAGTCAATATAGGAGATGGCAAGTCAATATAGGAGACGGAAAGTCAATATAGGAGATGATAAGGTAATATAGAAGTTCGCAAGTCAATATTGGAGATGCCAAGTCAATAAAGGAGACGGAAAGTCAATATAGGAGATGGCAAGGGATGGCAAGTTGATATAGGAGATGGCAAGTTAATATAGAAGATGGCAAGTCAACATTGAGTGTATACGCTGTGCTTTTTGTGACGTTGAGCAAGAAACGACTTTCGTTCGACCAATGGATTCTTCGCCAGGTTCTCAAATTCCAACCTCGTCGTGCCAAACGTATCCGTTGGTGGCGGATAATATTCTCCTTGCCCTCAGGCCTGCAGCTTTCAATCGGTTTCTCACGGCTCTTGTGCACATACGTCGGTCGGGTAGCCATTGTCGCTTCAAAGATGGACCGTCGGATCAGTGCCCTATCTTCACGCTGTGATGATACAGATGGTCGACCCTAGCGTGGTCGGTCCTTCACAACACCAGTTTCACGGTGTTTTTTCACCAATCTGCTTATATCTGTATAATGGTAGCCTAATTGACGCCGGATAGCTTTGTACTACACCCCTGCGGAGTGCATACCGACAATTTATTTCTGCCCCTCTGATATCCTTCTTCGTATCATGTTTACAGAAGATGAGTCCACGTTGCACAAAACCGGCCTTAAGTACAAAAAAATTAAGGGGAAGAATACTGAATTTGCGTAATTGCACTAAATAAACATTTTATGTCGCATTACATGCAGGTTTTGCGTTACTGTCACACATGAATTGCCACAATCGTTCAACAGAACATCATTATTATCATCATCATAACTGGCATTACAGTTAGCTTTAATGCAGATATGTAGTAATTAATTTCAGCAAAGGGTGCTTAAACTTTTTCCTTGTGTATACATCCCCATTCGGATTATATCCGTTATTAGCACATATTTTTTGTTCGAACGGGTCACTCGATATTTTTTTCTCAACATAAATAATTTTATTCATGCCCCTTCAATCCATTTTGTTATCCCCACACATGCCTTCCATAGATGCGTCAAGGGTTTGAATCTCTCTCAAACCGAATAAAATTGAAAGAAAAATAGTGTTTTTTTTCAATCGATCTCCGTATGTTCAAGAGTTGATACTTGTCGAAGGTCGTGGTTTTATCTGGGCAAAGAGCCCCGGTATCCTCCCCCTGGCAACGCCGCCATGCCCTAATGAAAATGTACTATAGTTTACTATAGAAAAAACTATAGTTTACTATGGTACTTTTGCCACTTTACTATAGCCTGTTTACTATAGTAAACTATAGTCACTGTAGTTTACTATAGTAAACAGATTATAGTAAACGTGGCAAAAGTACCATAGTAAACTATAGCGACTATAGTAAACTATAGCGACTATAGATAACTATAGCGACTATAGATAACTATAGCGACTATATAACTATAGCGACTATAGATAACTATAGCGACTATAGATAACTATAGCGACTATAGATAACTATAGCGACTATAGATAACTATAGCGACTATAGATAACTATAGCGACTATAGATAACTATAGCGACTATAGATAACTATAGCGACTATAGATAACTATAGATAACTATAGCGACTATAGATAACTGTAGCGACTATAGATAACTATAGCGACTATAGATAACTATAGCGACTATAGATAACTATAGCGACTATAGATAACTATAGCGACTATAGTAGTCTATAGCGACTATAGTAGTCTATAGCGACTATAGTAGTCTATAGCAACTATAGTAGTCTATAGCGACTTTTCTGGTAAAAGTACTATAGTAACCTATAGTGACTATAAAGTACCATAGTAAACTATAGTAATCCATGGCGACTATAGTAAACTGTAGGGACTATACTAGTGGCATAATAATCTTTAGTAAACCATGGTGACTGTAATAACATAAACTATAGTGACTGCTGACGGTCTTCAGTTAACATACAAAATAATAAGAAAAAATCTTTAGTTTAAGACAGATAATGCTGTTTATTCCATCAAGTACTGTTGAAAAATCTGTACACAAAATCTGATAAAACCGACATTTGATATTATTGTACAACACCTTCCTTCTCTTCATTCTCAAAATGACTTTGTTAAACTTGTGAATGGTTGGTTTTTTTTTTGTTTTGGGGGGGGGGGGGGGATCCTCTGATTTCTGTTTGGGGTTAGATCACTGTTTTGAGGCCAGACTGCTTTTATGGTTCTGGGGAGTGTTTGGTGTATGACTCTCTGTGATCAGGATATCGTTCTTCAGTTTATACTACAAGAAAACAAAAGAAATATAAATAAATAACATCAACAGGGAAGGCCTGTGCTTGACTGAGCAAGATTAAGCCAATGTATTACATATTGAAACAAATTTTGCACTGTGACCATGAAGTATTATCTTGATTTCAATAATTTACCTCATAGAAATCCACTGTGTGACGTCATCCCAGGCTTTGTTACCTCACTTTGCTTTGAACCTCCGTTGAGTATTACATGGGAATAAATGGAGAAAAAATCTACTCTGATATGTAATTTCCAATTTCCTGCAAACAAAAAAGTATGGTAAAGAATATACAGTTTCCAAAATTGTATTAACCCAAGTTAGACTTTTTATCTGTCCTTACAGCCGAAATGTGCTTGTTTTCCATTCATTGCCATGTTATATTTCACCAACCAGCAGAGGACCAAAAGGGACCTTTATATTATACTGTAATACATGTATGTTTGATGCACTAAACCAATGACATACATGTATACAGTATAGTAAAACCGGGAATTCCATGCAAATATTTTGTTTTGCTACCTCGTATACTCTTTTTCTTGATATACAGCATTTGTTAAACCGGTTACCGTTATGATTTTAAAGTCTATCCTATAACTATAAATATAATTAAAGCTGCTAAAGCAGTTTCCGGGGTCCAAGCGGAAGTCGTTTAGTTGTTTGCTTACATCTGCAGACAACGACGGTCATATATGTCAAGATTTGGTTTAATCCGATTTGTACTTTTTGAGATAATGCCCGAAAAAGAAACATCACAAAATCACAATAATATATTAAGGGGAGTTAATTCTTTCGTCCTCCAGTCTTGACACACTGGATCATCTCCCTTGTGTTTGGCCATAGATAATGCACCAAACAGACATCAAAGGACATCTCTATACAGCTTATCAGTTAATGTACTCAATAGCCTCAACTGTGGCCAGCTGGTCTTGACGGGCCATAAATCTTGAGGCAATAACTGCCTGACTGAAGAACTAATAGCCTAAAAAAACATAAGATCGGTTAAGAAATCTGTTTTATTTATTACATATTCGAACAAGTAAAGCGATTTAGCATATTGTGATATATTTTTCATTTCTGTAAGTGCATTAGAAGTAAAGATACAAATAAATTAGCTGAAAGCCTAATTAATTAACTCATGAACTTTAAAAAAATTACACGCTCTCTTTGTACATAGCACTACTTATATATCAAGTTTCAAGTAGATATGTCAAAGCATTACAGAGTTAGAGACATTTATAGGTTTTATGACTTTATGTTAATTTTGTCCATTGGCGAGTTCCCTAGATATTGACTGGGGTATTAGATTACAGTGGACAATGGTGTGATACACCGATATAAATGTTAAGCCCATCCCCAGTCACTAAATCCATCTGACCTGCACTACATAGCCTGTCCAGCTTGTCTTGACCGGCCATAAATCTTGGAATAAAAGAACATGGCAGTCCAAATAAAAACAGTGAAATTTTCAATCAGGTTTCTAATTGTGAAGAATTTTTTTTTTTGAAAATCTTACAATCATTACCAGGCAATTTAAATGATCTTAGTCCACCTAAACTTTGCGACTTTATTCTTATTGACACTGTAATTATTGATAAATCATATCACTGGTCAGACATACTGTTCAGAGAAGCTCTGTGTATTAGAAGAAATAGTCCGGTCTTAAACAGTGGATTAAAAGCATCTAAACAACTTCCTAATATTTATGGACACTAAAACACACGGGCACAGGGAAAATCTTCTTGTCTAAAATAACCACGGAGACAAGTTTCTAATTGTGTTAAAAAGAGGTATATCATTTAGACCTTTATACCCCATCATAAATTGTTGTAATAAAGTAAACCTATGATATTTCATTAGGTTGACGACTGACAGGAGCTTGGCCTTAGTCAGTAGAATTTTCTGGAACACTTTGTATTACATTGACAATGCTTACGCATCTTAAGCTATAGTAAGAATATCGTCAGACTATATAGTATGCCCCCCCCCCCCCCATACCCTTTCCCAGAAAACCTAGGTAGAAGGCAGACAGGGGAGTTTAGCCCTGACTAATATTCTGATGTTACAGCACACCTGCTGATTCCATGTCCTTCATATCTTAATACATGTAGTTAACTCTTGACCTGTAATAAGATCCCCCCCCCCCACCTTAGATTGTAGTGATTTCAACTGCAGTGTAGGTATCACACCTTATCAATGATAATAACTTTTGTGTTTGTTTTGTTGATTCTTACTGTGTATATAATGCCTGTTTTAATATGCCAACGTTGTGTTGCTGTAATTTCTGATGATGAAAGCAGTTTCTCTCGAAAGTTCATATTAAACATGACCATGTACAAAGTATAGTACAAGTTGTCCTATGTGTTTTGGTTTTAGTAAAACCGCTCCACGGAAGAATCTATTAGTGGTCATCTACCTATTGTTACTATTGACCATGTAAATTTCAGTCTGCCAGCTTTGCAGCTCCTTAAGCTAATAAACCAGAGAGATCAGGCCTATGTCAATAAACATCTCCAGGCTGCTTTATTGCTATTGTAAACATCAGCCTAGCGCCTCCGCTCTTATCTTGACAGGTCATAAAACTTGAGGCAGTACAAAGCCTGACTGAAAAACTAATAAGCTAAAAAAACACAACATCGGTTAAGAAATCTGTTTTATCTATTACATATTCGAACAAGTAAAGCGATTTAGAATATTGTGGTATATTTTTCATCTCTGTAAGTGCATTAGAAGTAAAGATACAAATAAATTAGCTAAAAGCTTAATTAACCAACTAATGAACTTTAAATTAATTGCACACCTTCTTTTAATATAGCATTGCTTATATATCAAGTTTCAAGTATATATGTCTAAGCATTACAGAGTTAAAGACATTTATAGGTTTTTTGACTTTATGTTAATTTTGACCTATGGCGAGCTCCCTAGATATTGATCTGACCGAAGATATTTTCAACCATTATTTTAGTTCCATACACACCCTACATAAAAAGCCAAGTTTGACAAATGTAGGCCGATTGGTTTAAGAGAAGAAGACGTTTTGTTTTTTGGCCCAAAATCCAAGATGGCAGCCATACCATGTGACCTATGACGTCATACTTGTTTCGTTTGCATCTCTAGTCCATAGCAGTCCTACATGTAAAGTTTGAGTATTATCCGACAAATACTTTTTGAGATAGTGTCCGGCAAAGAACATCAGAAAATAATAATAATAATAAGAACCCTTACAAAAATAAGAGGGTTCCAAGCCATTGCTTGGACCCCTAATAATAAAGCCTACAGGCATTGAGATTTTGCGTTATCCAGGTAATCATAAAAACTTAAATGTTAATCTACCTTTTTCGATTATGTATCCTAATTTTCAGAAAGACTCTGGTTTCCGGTGAAAGGATTCTTCAACTCCTGTAGTTGTAGGGTGTCCCATGTTAACTGTAGTATAGGTTGATTCTCATTTCTGGGAGCCGATTTACTGTACATTGTCATATTTGAAGAGATATGTCACTGTGTGAGCTCTGAAAATAAAATTGTGTTTGTTATACTTGTTAACTACTATAAATGATGCAAGAATGTTCATCTTTATCAAAAGACATACTGCCTACTGGGGCAGTTTAATATACAATTACATTTTAAATGCACTTCACCCTTTCATGCACACGTACGTAGACATGCATATAGATACATACACAACTGAATGATGTGTTTTATTTTGGAAGTGTAGGGCTTACTACTAGGTAGCCGCACTCGGGTGTCTCTATCCTGGTTTACTTACTAAAAAGGGCTTATTATTCGGAGTTACTCCAAATTATAAGTATCTCCGAATTAAGCACTCTAAATCTAATTCAGAGTTAGTACAGCCAACTCACCCTCGCAATTCAGATTTTTACCACGGCAAAAAAGAAAAAAAAAGTTGCCGCGGAAAAGTCAATTTTCCACGGCAAAAGTGATTTCACCACGGCATTTTTATCAAAACAATTCTCACTACTCTTTTAACGGTATTTAAAGCGGCAAATAGCAAAAACTGACATCTAAAAGGTGCATTGACAAAAGAAAAAATGTCAAATACTGTTCAACAAAGATTGCTTTAATTTCTTCTTTGATTATCATGGAAACCAGCGTAGAGAAAACGCTAACTTTGTCTTACGTCTGGCTGTGAAAGGCCGTAATTCTTGAATTTATTTTCTCATAAAATCCATACGAAATATCTTGTATTTGCATGGAAATAATTCGTAGTTAAATGTATATTCCTGGTGATTAGTCACTTCACTCGGCAAAGCATTTCTTTTTATAAATCATTCTCTAAATCCTATTGTAAAACCGTAAAGGTTATAGCCACTGTTTGTGTAATACTGCATAGTTCAAAACCCATACAGACACGTGCACAGCTGATCAACAAAGCCTGGTTGAGTCCATCTCTAACCTTTCTGTGCGGTGAAAGTTTTGAATGTTTCTATTTACAAGTATGGTCGGCAAGAAATATATTTATTATTTTGTTACAACCTCTTCAAATCTTTTTTTTATAATAAAAATTAGAACCTCTTTAAATCGATTTTTTAAAAATAAAAACTAAAATTCTCTATTTCTTGAACAACAGTTAACATGTACATGAGGGCAACACCCCTATAGATTTTGAATAAGGTTTACCCAATAAGACATAACTGACAGTTGGAGACAGTCTGGAGCCATCTTCTCTAGCCAAGATAAAAACCTACATGTACCCATTCCGTGTTTTTACCTTGGCAGATAGCTCTACTCAAACCCGAAAAGCGAACAGCTCGTTTTGATTGGATGCGAGCAAAACTTCTCGCAGCTAATCAAAACGTCCGGCACTAACACTCCCCAACTGGCTGAGAGATAACGTAATGGCGGCTGTCAATGTTAGTGTATGTCGATTGTGTCACCAAATTTTAAGCAAGAAAGACAGGCGATTGATTTTTGGCGAGACGTTTCTTGTTCGGAAACAACTAAACGAGGTGGTTGGACATGAAGTCAGTGTAAAAGACGTAGGGTCCGATTATGTTTGCAGCAAGTGTTTCTGTCGTTTGAACAAGCTGTCGAAAATCGAGTTTGACATTTCAAACAGAGTTTCTCAGTTGAACTCACAACGTTTCGGTCTCCTTGCCGAACTGCGCGAGAATTACAGACAAGGTAAAGAGGCATGTGAGCGGACAGTGAAATTGAAAACACCAGAGAAAGAGAAGGGAAGGGACAAACGAACCCTTCAAAGCAGCCCTACACCAAGAAAAGTGAAAGTCCCTGGACCACTGGTTACTCCCGAGTCGGTCAGACATCGCCGTCAACAGTCCCATGAAAACCAAGCACTTGGCCCGGCCATCAACCCCAGAAAGCGACTGTTGCTCGATTCACCACTAAAGGTTAAACAGTCGTCATCCAGCCATCAAATGCCCAAAGCCAGCAGAACAAGGAAAGAATTTACACCTGGCAAAGTTAAGGTAATAATGTTTTTAAAATCAAAATAGTTTTATTACTTCTACATATATGACTTTCTTAAATATTATTGATCAAAGTGGCAAGAGCTGCCAAATTTTGATACTGTGACGTTAAAACAGAATGTTGAAATTATTTGCTATTTTTCTCAAGACGTATAATTCAGAAGCTTTTTAGTGCTTCTAGTCTCGGGAATGTACAATAAAGTATTTGTTTGAACTTACTTTAGGATAGAATGGTCAACCCGGTTATTTAAATTTTGTTTACTTTTCGAACACAATTCCGGTTCATACAGGCCACATACTGTATCTTTCCTCATTCCAACGCCAATCATTTAGTTTTTCAATGGCTTTCAAAGCCTCTTATTGTCATGACGATCAGAAATTATGAAAAAAGTGTGAATTTTGGCAGCTCATGCCACTTTAAAGACTAAGAAGTGGCATCAGCTGCCAAAAGAGAATGTTGAAACTATTTGCTATTTTTCGCGAGAATTGCAATTCAGAAGCTTTTTAGTGCTACTACTAGCTTTGAGAATCTAGTTTGTAGGGTAAGCTTAGTTCAATTACCCAAACTTATGGTTATATTACATACCAATGTTGCAATTAAAAAAAACAAACACATTATGACCATACGTTTAGTAAAATGGAACTAGGGTAAGCCTAAAGAAGTGTTTTTATATTTATGATCACTAAAACACACGGGCACAGGTAAAATCTTCTTGTCTAAAATAACCATGGAGACAAGTCTCTAATTGTGTTAAAAAGAGGTATACATGTATCATTTAGACCTTTATACCCCATAAATTGTTGTAACAAACCAAACCTATGATATTTCAATAGGTTGATAACTGACAGGAGCTTAGCCTTGGTCAGTAGAAATTTCTGGAATCCTTTTATAACATATTGACAATGGTTACGCATCTTTTTAAGTGATTTATAATCTTTTTCATTTATAAGATTATTATTGCATATTTTATAATATCTTTTAGATTCAAGTCCCAATTAGTTTGTGTTCACCATGTTATATTGGATATTCTCACACTACACCCCCGATAATTTCACTCCCAGGCAGTTTGTTATTTTTAGCATAATCAAATTATGGCCCAAGTAACGTTATGACCTCACGAAAGAACTGTTAAAATTGACGTCACAAATCAATTACGTCATCAGTCATTATGACGTTAAGATCAAGCAACCCTATATTGAAGGGCCAGTGATGCTGTCGTTGGTGACGTCAGGTCTGACGTCACAATGCCTTATAGAGTCTTTCGTCAGACAGCCATTCTTGACGTCGCCAAACATTTGCTTAATTTGAGCCGTGTTTTTTTAAATAAAACGCTGTATGTTTTGTGTAGTGTGAGAAAAAGATTATCCAACTCGAACCAGTGTGTTACGATGAACATCACTCTCGTTTATTAATTTCCAAAGTCACTCGCCAGAGGCTCGTGGCTTTGAAAATTAATAGACTCGAGTGATATTCATCGTAACACACTGGCTCTCGTTAGATAACCTCTATTTACATGTAGACCCCTACCAAGATTTGGCCTACAAATCTCAAATTTATTTCCACGAAACTTTCTATTCTATAGCAAACGCACATGTATGATGAAAAATGTAAACAATATCTCACATATCCCTTTTAGCTGTCTCTGGTAAGAAATGTCTATTTCCAGCAGTATAAAATACCATTTCTTGGCTGTTATGTGAATAACGAAATTCCTGAACTCATATTTAAGATTCTTGTAATATAACCATAATAAATAATATTCAGCAACATACTTTTTCTCTCATTCACAAAATTTGTATGTCCTGTGTATCCCATCAGATATAAAGTAGGGCCCCACATACATTATGGTGAATTTTAGAAGCTCAAGTTATTCAAATCATATTTTGCAGGTAACTTACAGATCTTCAAGTAAGACCAAAGTCACATCTAGACTGGTTAAAGACATTGGTGTGAAGGATGTAGTGAAGTGTTTAGCCAAAGGTAACTCTGCTTACCGAACATGTAATAAAATTATCAATTCCTCACTACAGAAGCCAATGGAGGACTGCCTACTTAACAAATTAAGAAAAGAAATGGCACGTTTGAGTGGAAAGGATTCAGTTCTTTGTGAAATTTCAAGTTCTGATTTGGAGGACTTCACATTTGAGATGGTGGTGAACCAGGTAGAAGAGTGTGCCCCATTACTACACAAACTGATACAAAGTTTCACAAAGGGATCAATTAAAATGGAAGCTGTTGTAATGGCAATTTTGCTGCGTTGGAGAAATAAAAAAATGTCGAGGTTACACCACATTATAGCTCAGGTTTTAGACCATGGAGGAGCTACAGATGAGGTAAGTCAAATGTTTAGGTATTTATTTTTAAATGTTTAGTTTTTTCCTACCAGTGTCCAGAACCAATACATTATATATACAGTGTGGACATGTAGGTGCCCAATAAAATCAGTGCACTATTTTGTTTCTTGTATAGAATTTTTTTAAATCATCTGGTTATCATTATATAAACTTTATTTTTTTTCTAAGTACTATGCATACAAACTCCTTATACATGCAATATGCAAACTAAATTGAAATTTCTCTCATTCTAGACTATTGAAATCATGGAGAAAATAGGATTGAGTGTTGGGCCATCGTCCCTTGCAAAAAAGCGAACTCATTTGGAAGAGAGCCAAAGCAACAAAATCCAGAGGTTACTTAAAGATGGGAAAAAAATACAAGAGGACATCTTCCAGAAATCCTCTTCAGTTGGTAAGTCAACTACAGTTAAGGAACCAAGAAGCTGTCAAATCTTGGGTGATAATGTGGATATCACGAGAACGCGAAGTCAAATGACAAAGGACCGTCAAAGATTGAGCTGGCATTGGTTTCTTTTGATGTGTGCATCAAAAAGAGTGACATTTCCCACTTTACCTGATGAGGGCCCTCAAAATGAGATAATATCAGTAAATAACAGCACCTTTATCCCAAATCTAACCGAGCAATCCAGCCTTGAGGAAAACTTAATTCATCACATTATGCATGTCCTTGTAGAGTATATTCCTTGCTTTAAGGAATTTGAAAAATGCATTCCAAAGCTTATCGACCATCCCTATACAAAAGAAACAAGTGCAAAATCTGACTTTGCAATTTTGGACTTATTAGACAAAAGTGAAAACAAAACTGATGAAATGATTTGCATCCTTAAAGACATCCATGAAAAGTATATCCCCCATACTGAGGGTGAAGACCCATCTGTTATTAAGAAAACTGTGTTTGGTGGAGATGTTTTGACAAATGAGAGAGCATATCAAGCACAACTTGCAATGTTGAATAGCCCCACTGATTTTACACGTCTTCAAGGAGTAGTGCATCGACCGGAAGGACTTCACAGAATGATGAACTTCTTGCTGGTATTTCTTGTATTGTTAGCAGTTAATTTACTGCGTCCAGCATGATGTACCAACAGAGTTTTGTTATTCACAGTTGTGTTCATCTTAATCCCTGTTCCTGGTTCTTCACCCATGGTGATTTGAGTTTGAATTTGATACTAACTTTTTCTAGCACTTTGTTTTGAATGAATTACACAGTTTGTTCTAATAATTCATGCATGCTTACTATCTTGTTAACCATGTCACTTGAATTAGTGTCTTCGTTTAATGACTCTGTTTTAAATTTTCCAAATACCTTATTACTCAGCATTGGAACATTTTAATTCAGTTCTTAAAGGAGGTGCAAATAATGTTCTGGTTGCTATGATGGCTTTGATGAATTAATTTTATTTCCTTTTTTAATAACTTGTATCACCTTAGAACAGAAGTATATTTACTTCACCCAATAAGTGAATAATTAGAAATATATGTTTGAATAAAAACAATGTTCAGTTGTTACCAATAGGAAATGAATAAAGCTTGAATCAGCATTTGATAGATTGCATATATTCCAATTCTTTATTTTTTCTTCCACAGTTCATATACCAGAGGTTTTACCAGGCTAAATCAGCAGGGGATGCTGGAACTTCGTATCAGCTCCGAAATGTGATGGGGAGACTGGATGTCAGTGGTAGCAACAAAATAAATGAGGCATACAGGTATAGACTTCATAATTTACTTTGTTAAGTAAGCCTGAATTGCTCTTCACTCAATTTTTCCTGACAAACAATGTACATGTATTATCCCTTTGCCAGTGTGACTTTTTTTTCAAATATTATATAACCAGGATCATTTTTGAATAACTTGACTGGCATGTAATCTTCAAGTTTTGATATAATAAAAAATACCAATTCAGATAGAGGAGGTTAATTGTCCAGAGTATTTGCCATTTGTTAATAATATATTTTTCTCTCTGACAGAGCCCATTTAAGCTTTGTAGAGGATACATTGGACAGTTACATTGTTGGTTGTTGTATGCATATGCTGGGAATGGAAGATATTGATGATGAACCACAAGTACATCCTTTATTCTCAGAACGCGACCAACATGATTACATATATGAAGTGGCTAAGAAGATTTTGAGCATATATGTCAAAACGTCAAAAGGTTGGCTTACGTTTATCAATGAGTTATTTGCATTTGACGATAACATTAACATGGAATTAACATCGTCCAATTTTTATGATTTATGATAATCCAATTTGCATATAAGTGTGGCTACCATTCAGCTGATTACACTAGCAGAGCTTGTTTTAGTTACATTGTAACAGCTGGTGACTTTTGACAATTTGAAATTTGGTTTTAGCACAGTTTGTATTTTTGATGTGAACATAGTTGTAGGGATGTCGAATTGAGTTAACTTCACAAACGTGTCATTCAACATTAGTTGATCAATTAATAAACTGGTAGCATCTAAGGCACACGGCCGAGTGGAACATCCTAGGCTCAGTCAGATTGTCAGGCACTTTAACCATGGCTTATTGACATTATTCTATTGAACCTAGATATCTGGTCAATGTATTTTCTATTTAATATTTTCAGATGTGCAACGACTTCAAGAGGCTGCTGAAAAACTCAACGAACAGACTGAGAGGTTGGAGGCCCTATTTGACCAGGAAAGACAGTTGTATGTTTGCACTTGTGATAAACAATATAAAACTCCTACTGGGATCAAACAGCATCTTATTAAAATTCATCAGTGGGATTTTCAACCTACAGAGGATGATCCATCACATAATTTAGACCATATTGCCGTGTATCGATCTTCTTTTATGAAGTGTGCCCTAATACTCCGTGACACTAAGGATGCTTTTAAGCTTGGGGACGGTGAGAGAATTTTAAGAAATGCTAAATATGAAATGCTGTGTGCAGATGTGGCAGGTCATACAAAGTATCGCCTGTGGCTGTTTCGTTTCATTGCATATTGTGTGTCCCTTTTGAGTCCAAGGCAAGCTATGGAATATAAATGGAATTGCACATCCAACATCAGTGGAGGTATAAATACTAATATTCCCAATGACAATTTGGTTGAGCTTTTTGTTCAATCCGTAAAGAAAAAAATTGCTCAACAAGGATCTAATGCAACTTACATAAGTGCAAGAAAAGCCACACTTGCACTTCAGGTACAGGACTCAATTAGAGCAAACATTTCCAAACAGAGTGCTGTCAAACCTGCTGGGAAAAGAAGGCCTAGTGTCAGCAAACACAAGGATGTTCGTCTAGCCGTTGTTGAACTTGGAAAATCCAAGGTTTTTGATAACATTTCTGGTCGTCAGTTTGATGGTTTTCCTAAATTTAAAGATGTCTTTGATTGCGTGAGGGTAAAGCAATTATGTGACTGGCTAACAGAGAAAAAAAAAATTGCTTCTTACCAGCTTTTGTAGCTAATTCAGACTATTTATATTACAATACATGGATCGGAGCCCGGTATTGGATAGATTGGATATATTACATGGTTTTCAGCGCGCCAGGCTATCTGTCTGTTCTACATGTGTTGTTATGTTTAAGGGTTTTCTCTTAATTATTTATTTCATTGGTTTCTGTTCGATACAGATTTCATAGTAATTTTTTAGTTTCTAACGTATATTTACCAGTTTAAAATAAGATTTATCTTCATTACTGCGCATATAATTTTAATTTTTTTTTAAGCCCCGTCTAAAGGTTGCCTACAAACATAGTTCAGTGGTCACACAGGTGATATAGTTTTATTTCAGTTTAGAGATATGCCTATTAAAAAGAGAGACTTGTCACGTTATGTTTCTATTGGTGTTCAGTTGTGGCTTGAAGTGAAATTATCTGGTCTATTAAACCCTCTGTCTAGCACAAAAAACATAAGGACATCCCATGCTACATTTGACACCATTGTTCAGTTCAGTTGGATAGTTTTGTTTCTTTACACATATGTCTACTTATTAAATAAATAATGTTTCTGTTTTTTATTTAAGTGTTGGTGGGGTGAAAGTGTTTTTTTCTGGGATAATCAATTTCTTTGATTTTGTTTCAAATCGTGTGAAAACATCATGCTCCCAGTTTGAATTTTGAAGGAAAAAAGTTAGCATGGTGATTTTACAATTTGTTGAAAATCATTTCCAGGGTATCACTTAGACTACGGAGGTCTATAAGCGTCACGTGTGGAAATTTGGTGTTAATTTCCAGTGGTTTTTTTTGGCCATTATTTGAAATTTACTCCAGTAGGAAAAATCACAAGGAAAACATTTCCACCACAATGAGAAATGTTTCCCTTCTGTGGAAATGTTTTACAAGTGATTAAATGTAAATTAAAGTTTTACTTAAGGTATGATTTTTTTTATACACTTTTGCTTTTCTTCAAGTCTCCAGATTGTGTAAAATTCCGTTAAAGACTAACACTGGAAATATAAAATGTCCACCTATGACACTTATCTCTATGACGACAGAAAATAATATATTAAAGTGGCATGAGCTGCCAAAATGTTGATTGTTTGGAGTTTTACGCCGCGCTCAAGATTATTTCACTTATATGGCGGAGTTGCCAGTTTTATTGTGGGAGGAAACCGGGCCCTATGCCCGGAGGACAACCACTACCTTCCGCTGGTAACTGGCAACCATCCCACATAGGTCGTTCGAGTGAAAACCCAGTCAGAAAATTTTCCAATTTCTTTTGGACTGAGTGTTGATATTTTGATGATGAAACAGAATGTGGAAATTATTGGCGATTTTTCTCAAGACGTATTATTCAGAAGCTGTTTAGTGCTTCTAGTCTCGATAATGTACGATAAAGTATTGTTTTGAACTAACTTTGGCTTAGAATGAATGAAAGGTCGTCCTGGTTATTTAAATTTTGTTTACTTTTCGAACACAATTCCGGTTCATATAGGTCTCATACTGTATGGATTTTCCTCATTCCAACGTTAATCATTTAGTTTTTCGGTGGTCTTCAACGCCTTTTACTGTCGTGACGATCAGAAATGATGAAAAAAGTGTGAATTTCGGCAGCTTATGCCACTTTAAATGAAAAATAACCAATGAGAATTGCACTTTCAGGGTGGTATGAAAAATGACCACACCTTTTTTATTGATTTCATTCATTGCATAAAGTGCCTTTAAAAGAATATCTCCCTCAATATAGTTATAAAACAGCTTCATCACATAAAAACCTGTATTCTGCACCAAATCAATTCAGTCTGTATCAGAGTCTGAGTATTCTTCTATTAACTCTCGATCTCCAAACACTTCATTGATAGTATTGATGATTTTGACTGCCATAACATATGACCAACAAGCAATGTGAGTCATCACATCTTCTGGATTAAACAGAATTGAAGCTTTCATACAAATATCCTGTATGACTGGATCTGAAAGTCCATGTATTAGCTCACTAGTGAATAAACCTGTACCTGAACTCTCTAATGAATACCTTAGTGATGTAAGCTTCTGTAAGAGAAAGGTTTTGTTTTCCTTACTAACTTCTCGTACAAAACTTTCTTCAATCTCATCCTCGGACTCTGGTTCAATGTGATGATATGGGTGAGGTTGTGGACAATTTTCAGTTCCACATTTGCACTGAGAAGCACAAACATCACAGCAATTATGAAATGGAACAATTTGTTTATTTTTGCACAAATATTTGTCACACAGTTGCTTGTGTCGACAAGAGTTTTCTTTAACAAGTCTCACAAGCTCCGTTTCAACAAGTTTCAAATGTCCCTTATGAAACTTGAACAGGATAAGTTCATGGGAAAATTTGCCATCCCGACCAGCACGACCCATCTGCTGTACAAAAGTATCCAATTCTCTTGGTAGACCATAGTGCACCACATTATATAAATCCTTAAAATTCACTCCCATTCCTGCTGCATTTGTACAAATCAGTATTCTAATATTTCCTTCACTGCAACCCATGTCATTTCTAATCTTTTCTTTGACCTTCTCGTAGGTTTGGCTATGATACATATCAACCCATAAACTGTTGAATCCAAATTTGAAGGCAAAGCACTGGTATATTTTCGAACAGTCAGCAATAGATGGACAGTAGATTACATGCCGAGGGAATGTAACACCTTCTTTATGAAGTCCATCAATCAGCCATTTAAATGTATCACTAATTGGAGAGGTGTTAGCAATGTTCTGAACAGTTATTTTAATATTTTCCCTATCTGGGGAATCCAAAACAACAACTGCATTGGGACGAAAGTTCAATTTTTTCATTATTGCTCGTCGCTGCACAGGACCTGAGGTTGCAGTTAAAGCCACAAGAGGAACGCCTAAGCACAGGGAGCGTAATTCTCCAACCCTGGAAAACCACTTTCGGAAGGGTCCTTGTTCCGCTTGTCCTTCTCCCCTGGAATTTAAGCAAATAACATTTAATCATAATCGCTATTCAATACTAATTTTTGCTGGTCAAAGATAATGACCGTCAGGTCCATCAGATTATAAAACTATTAAAACAGGGAAGGGGACATTTAACAATAATCTGGTAAACTTCCAAAAATAATGAGTATTGATTTGATTAGTTCTGAATACTAGAACATACAACATACTTTTACTATAAACATTTGAATTTTTTTTAAAAATAATTATCCTGGTCAAGAAACCCAAGTCGGTTAGTCCAGGTTTCTGACTCCAAAATGGCTATTTTTTATATTGATGGCCGTGTTTTGAAGTCCGGTATCATTGCATATGTAATATATATTACAAGTTTTTCGTAAATATATTTAATATACATACCATTGAATAATTGTATGAGCTTCATCCACAACAAGAAGCTTCAGGTTTTCTTGATAGGGTGGCGATTTCAAAACATCTCGCCACTTCGTGTCACCCACTAAAACCTCAGGGCTAGCGAACACAAACGAAAAACTCCCATTTTGCAAATCCGCATTGTTGACAGGGTCCTTTCCTATATAAGTTGCTCGAAATCCTAAACTTTCCAAGCGTTTGCACTGCTCCTCCATGATTGAAATCAAGGGGGCAATGATGACAACAACACAGTTCGGAACAATTATCGGAAAACATTCGTAGGTAAGAGATTTTCCACTTCCAGTTTTGGTGCCGACAAAAACATCTTTGCCTCCTACTGCTGCTCCTATGGCCTTTTCTTGAGCATTTGTGAGCTGGTCAATCTTGAAAATATCGCATATTGTTTTACATTTCGCTGTCGGTAATAAGTTTTCAGTGGCAGCCATCTTGGACAATATGTATACCTTGAGCTTTTGTTTAATGAGTGCTGATTGGCCAAGACTCGGTAGGGGCAGGAAAGACAACTTTTACATTGCCACCAGTGGGCGCTGTTCGCTTTTCGGGTTTGAGAGGAGCTGTCCGCCAAGGTAAAACACGGAATGGGGACATGCAGATTTTAACTTGGCTTGCGAAGATGGTCTGGAGCCGGAGTCCTGCAGAGCTGTAGACAATCTAGACCAAGGAGAAGTCAGAGTGCTAATTGGAGAGTTGAACTTTGTACCATATTGTGTCACTTTACAAAGGCCAATGTATACAGTGTAGAGCTACATCATACACGTGCAGAGTCCTTGTCTTTATTGTAGCCAGATTAAATACAAACGAATGAGTGGTTTCTATTAAATATACTTTGAAGAATCTCCATACATATAAAGTTTTCTATTGACCCAGCAGCTTTTCCCAAGATGTAATATTTTTTTTCTCTGCGGCATTTTTGATTGCCGTGGAAAAGCAGTTTTACGGCGGCAATCTCTACGGCATTGCCGATTGCCGCGGTGAATTGCGAGGGTTGCAACTGTAACTGTACGTCCTAATTTTCTAATTGTATGGAATATAGAAGTTAGAACTGGTCCATCACTTCCAAGGTTAACAATTTTTGCTACAGCTGATTTTTACTTGTTTTGTTCTTCAAATAAATAAATTTGACGTACCATAAATTTGTTGTATTCATAAAACCACTATTTCACCTTTTAATTTTGGCAACTAATAAGTAATATGAATAAATGTAGTTTTGAAATGGAATACCGAAAAGGCACATTCTTTTTGGTGTAGACATAAGCTGTACGTGACATACCAGTTCTATACTCGCACCAAACAAATATTCATACGGTAAATAAAAATTCAAAACCTACCCAGACTGTCTCAGTCAGTGTTACAGTCAGCCTGTTTCCCACTTCGGTGTTTGCTTTTCTTCAGCGGACATTAATTTACAACATCCCCTAGGCCCCTACTTCTGAGGTAACTCCCAACTTCGGACCATTTCACCAGTCATGTGTACAAATGGTGCTGGACAGGTTGATCAGAAAACACACCAGAATGCAATCCTAAATTGTTCTCAATCGTAATATAAACACGGGTACGATTCTCGTTGACAGAGTCCCAGTGAAAAAGATGGCGGTTGACACGTACGGCCGTAATACTTGACCTCGTAATCATAATACCCGGATGTCGGGGAAACAATGTCGATCAGTCCGAATCTTACAGCTACTTTAATCTTTTCATTCGGTGGAAGTGACAAATACAAAGACGTGAACTTATTCTTTGGAGAAATAAACTGCTTGTTTTATTGCAATGCTGACTATTCCAGATGGGGAAGTGTTAAAAAGTTGTAAAGCCATATACATTTACGGCCAGTCCACATGTTAGTCTAAATACTTTGTTGACGTGTTGTCATAACTCATGCTATATCGGCACAGAAGTCGTAAAATAAACTAACTATAAGTAGTTTAATACACTTATCAATGAAAACTTTACGCCTGTCAACGAAAACTTTATAACCCTACTCATACAACTTGAAAATCTTTAAAGCCAGCCCTAAAATTTTATAACACCTCAAAGCAAGCTTTGCACTCAGCTGTGACTGTCCTGTCAGCCCAGCCACACACCCTCCACTTTCAGTCTCACAGCCTACATAGTTGAACTTGAAGTCCTTGTTATTCGACTGGATTAGGCCCTACTTCAATAAAGTAGGCTAATTGAAAAACAAATTTGAGCCATTTGCACCAAGACTTCATAGTAGAAATACAGATTTTGAATGAATTTTTATAAAGATTTAAGAAATTAAAGACATACTTAAAAAATCCTTTCTTTATGTAATATAATTTATTGCATAGTAGATGACCACCTGTACTTTTGGGCATGCAAATAAAATATCATGTTCGGCTTGTAAATAATCCCATCAATTATGAAAGGGGTCTAAGACTGAAAAACATTAATTTCAAACATAGGCCTACATTGTGGGTCGCTTGAAACGGAAATTTACATGAAACGCAGGATGGGAGATTTGTGTCAAGGAATTAAAACAGGCATGATTCTGGAGGCCCAGAAAAAAAAAACTGACTTTCTTGTAAGACTCGTCCGCATCCCGTGTCAGCCAGACTATGATTTCATCAAGTTAGAAAAAAAAAGAATAAAATGTCCTCTTATATCAATATAATTGATATTTACTTTTTTCTTTACTTTTCTTAACTGATTCTGACATTCAAGAAGTGTTTTTTTTTTTAAATAAAACGAATTTAAAAAACTTGAAATCTGGATTTGTGATAGAAAAAAAACCCCTGAAGTCAGTAGAAAAAAACTGATTTGGCTCTTTAAAAAACCTGAAAAAAACCTGAGAAGAATCATGCCAGTTAAAAATATTAATTTGTACTGGTGGTTAAAGAAAATAACTCTTCATAATCACTGTGTAGTCAGAGCCCTTACTATCAAAACCATGACAAATGAGAACATTATAACTACATCTTGTCCTCATTACAATTTGTTCAAACCACATTATCGCATATGACGGAATTCTTGTAAAAAGAGATCGGTAATAAGTCCTATATTGAGTGAGAACATAGTATTTAGATACTCTTAATAGTACGTTCGTTTAAAATAGATAAAATATAGAGTGCAATATTTGGAGAAGTTTATTTCATTTTAATATAGATATATACTATAGTGAGCCGTCTACAGTTTACCATACTTTACTACAGTTTGAATATAAACTTGTACTACAATTTACTACAGCACCGTGCAGCTCATTTCAGTTTGAGTACCGGTATATAATTAGCATGATTCTCCATAGTAATCTATTACAGTGATCTATAGAGTTTACCATACTTGACTATTAACTTATGTATCATACTTATAATTTACTACAGCACATAGCAATTTACCACTGTTTACTTCAGTTTGGCTATATAATGACCATAAGTCTCTATTGTACCTACCTATAATATACTAGGCCCCCTACAGCTGTAAAACTATAGTTTACCATACTTACGACAGTAACCTGTAATTTACTAGAGTAGACTACAGTTATCCCAGTTTACTACAGTTTTACTATAAAGGATCTATCATATACTATAGTAAAAGGTTATGTACTATAGTCAACTATAGACTGACTACAAAAGTCTACAATACACTATAGTAAACGATAGTGTACCATAGTATATTATAGTAAGCTATAGTTTACCTCAGTTTTACTATACAATATCTATGGTATACTATAGTAACAGGCAATGTACTATAGTCCACTAAAGTTTCCTATAGAATTACTACAAAAGTCTATAATACACTACAGTATTCTATAGTATACTATAGTAAACTATAGTATACTATAGTTTACCTCAGTTTTACTATAGTAAACTATGGTAAATTATGGTACATTTTCATTAGGGTGCACATGAGGTAGATAATCTCAAATCAATCAATTTAACATTTGACGACTCCTAGCATATATCGATAACACGATACACGCACTATGGAGTTCTATGTTGTAGAAATACGCATACTAATGTTTAGAGCTATGTTGTAGAGCAGTGCCCTTATACAATTCCTTAATTTACACTCAATTCCAAACACAGAAACCACACTTTTAAACATCTAACCATCTAACCATCAGTGCTCTCATCAGCCATCAGTGCTCTCCCTTACCGCTCTATCTAATATATGTAACAGTCTCAAACCTCGGGCATTTACGTACGTGAAATACCCTCTGATAGACTGCAGGTCATTTTGAATGTGGCGACCAAAAAGGTAGCCGTGAAACTTACAATTTCCATATTATACAACAGACTGAAATCCATGACTATGGAACCCGCACAAGACTACTCGATTTAAACAGACCAACATATAAAAGCAATCTATCTTATTATTCATTTAAAACCGCTGGACCTCGAGAATGGAATAAACTACCAACAAATATTCGAGCCATTAATTCAACTTCACTTTTCAAATCAAAATTAAAAGCACATCTGCTACAACATCTACTATCAACGTAATGTTATTCATATAGGAAATTTATACGCACATGCATATTGTATATATGTTGTATATATGAGCGTTAATCTTTTTCACCCTTTTTTGTATCCGCCTTTTAATTTAGTTTACCTCTACTTGGGATAGATCAAGCTCCGTTCGGTGCTTTACTCCCGCCAATGCCTTACAAAATTATCATGTAAACATGTACAAAGTCGTTTATTGGTGAATAAAGATCAATCAATCAATCAATCAATCTTAAGGGCCCTACAAAAGAGTCCTTTTGATAATGCAAGGGACCGAAACACTCGGTTTGTTGACTTTCAGGCTCGATCAGTTTAATATATAATTGAAACATTGGAGGATTCCTGGATGTACCGAAAA
This sequence comes from Lepidochitona cinerea, assembly GCA_963971465.1. NCBI lineage: Eukaryota > Metazoa > Mollusca > Polyplacophora > Chitonida > Tonicellidae > Lepidochitona > Lepidochitona cinerea. The sequence goes on from OZ020556.1 coordinate 4,921,203, forward strand.
TGCATCTGTCTACAACATGTGGTTTACCGGGATAAATAAAATATATACTAAGCGCCATTAAAAACGTACGGTTGAATTTTATGTTTCTACCCCAGTAAGGCTATTGGCCATTTACGTTTTGTTGTTGATTGTTAGTTCGAGTTCAGTTGCAATAACTGGATAACCTGTGGTGTTCCCGACGCGCCTGTCGTGAACATTACGCAACATTTCCTAATAACGTCCATTGAGTGTTTCACCGTCACTGGGAACAGCTTTCAGGGCTCATTTGTCGTGGGTTCAACACTTTACACGAAGCTCAGCATAAAGACGAAAAAAAAATCAGAAAACGTTACAATGTCCAGACTTACGACACAACAAAGGGAGCGTGCCATTGGCATGTTACAAGCGGGTCTCAGTTGTGCCATGGTAGGACGTCACATGCAGTGTCATCCCTCCACAATTAGTCGCCTCAGAATCAGGGAACATGAAACTGGCAATGTTGCCGACCGACCACACCCTGGTCGGCCAAGAGTCACTACAGCCCGCCAGGATCGGTACATCGGTTTGTTGCACACACGTGACCGATTTCGCACCGCGACACAGACTGCTCATGAGACAGTGGGAATTGGAAGGCCCAGGGTAAGCCTCAGCACCATCCGACGCCGTCTCCAACAGATACAGATGTATGCACGCATCCCCTACCGAGGGCCCATATTGACACCCGCCGCACGCCAAAACCGTTTACGATGGACTCGAAACCATCAGAGCCCACACTTTGCAAGGTTGACACAAGACTTCTTGCAACAGAATAATGTGAACATCATAGAATGGCCAGCTTACTCCCCCGATCTATCGCCCATAGAGCACTTGTGGGATCAGCTTAAGAATGCCGTTGCACAACGTCAACCCAGCCACGCAACCGACGTGAATTGATCCAGGTAGTGCAGGAAGAGTGGGACCGGATCCCACATTACAGAACAGCCACACTCATCAAGTCCTTGCGTCGCAGATGTACTGCTTGCGTTGATGCCCGAGGTGGACATACCCATTATTGAATGATGACACCTTCAATTTCTGTATCAACGATTTGTTTGCAAGGAATAAAAGTCACCAGGGCTTCACATATTGTCAATTCTTTGTCTCATTGTGACCAATGCCTTGTTCTTCAATTTAAGAGTATTTACAATATTTTACACTTTACATTTCTCAAAATATTTTACATTCTTTGGGTCGTGCGTTTTTAATGGCGCTAAGTATATAAACAAATATCTTTCTAAATGATATTAGCATTTAATAAATTTATGATTATTTTTATTTTTTTTGTCTGTAGTAATACATTTTGATATTTACTTTGGACGCCATTTTTTTAGCCCAAAAATACGGTGATTTACCGTATAAAGCTTAAGACGCCATTTTTTTAGCCCAAAAATACGGTGATTTACCGTATAAAAAGCGCAGACTGTCCGAGGTGTGTTAAAGCCGACCGGTAGTGAGCGAAGATAGCCGAAGGGAGTTTCGACTGATACATGTACTATGGACGAGTAAAGGGAGAGCACTCCGTGTGCCTGTGGTTTTAATATTGCGTTCTTTGGAAGTTTAAAGGATGTATTTAATGACCCCACTTCAATAAAAAGTGAATTGCCATGGCGTATGGGATACTATCTGTTATTAATTTGTAAGTCCTTTTGATATATGTTTTCTTTTCTATGTTGGTGTAATATTTGCCTGTAAATACGATGCTCTGTGTTTTTTCTTCTAAAAATAGAAACCAAAATGTGTACATGAAAGCGGCTAGCCTTTCTGTCACGTCTTCGTGTATTAATTTGTTTCATCAGGACGGCCACTGGAACCCTCGCTTAACGTTTCTCCCCCATTACTTACCCACCCACGTTACACTGAATCTGTAACTTTGGAACAGTCTTAACTGTAACTTTTTAAGAATAAGTAAATCAGAGGCACTTTCATTTCTAGCCCCCAATATCTAGTGTGTCTGAGCTTCCGGGTCGTTTTGAATTTGTTACGTCTCTGTAATCGGAATGAATGGGAGAGCGCCGTTCCCTCTGCCTCTTTGGCAAAGATCTGGAACCAAATCTAAATTGATAATTATTGTTTTATTTTTGATAGTGTAAGGTCCTCTGTCTAAATATTTCTCAACTACGCCCAAGTTTATGAAAAAGATTCGATTTTGGCAGCTTATACAACTTTAAAGTCGATATAACGATCCTGTTGAGAGACTGGCACTTTCCATTACGTGTGCGATACAATCGTCATTTAGTTCAGACTAATGAATTGAAAAAGTAAACAGATTTTGGAAACCATTACCATGCAGCTTTAAAAGAGACACTGGAACGAAGATGGTCATTGGTAACTTTCTTAGCTCCCATGGAGAGTTTTATTTTTGGGATTCTTTTTGTCTTCTTTGTTGTGGTTATGAGGAATTAATTGGTTTGCCTGTGCGGTAAAGACTGTTTAGTTACGCGTGTGGGACTTTGATTTGCGGCCCTTCATCCCAGACTGTTTATGTTCGAATTGTTAGTATCGAATCCCACTCAGACCAAATCAAAATTGAAAACAAATCTGAGGGATGTGAGGCATGTGGGACAATCGCCAGGTACTCGCCTAAGGTCGGAGGTTTGCTCTGGGCAATGAGTCCGGTTTTCTCACCCACTAAACCTGGAAACGCCGCCATATAAGTGAAATAATCTAGAGTAAGGCGTAAAGCATGTATCAATCAATCAATCCTGTTCAAGGCAAGGCTTTTGCGCTTGATCATGAAATGAAATTGCTTTGAACAATTTGATTATAGAACTATGGAAAGATACCACGGTGATATTCTACGTAATGGACCTTCAACATAAATTCAGCATAAAAATGGTCAACATATGCCTGGTTATTCCCATTTCCCTCTCTTAATATGTACCATGATTTTCAGCATGGTAGTATTTTTATGAAGTTCCTTTTAATTCAGACTGAATTGAAAATATAATCCCTCCATATAATTTGTTTCAGCAAACACGCACAGAAATCGGTGAAGAGGTCAGACCTTTACAGAATCCCCGTAGGCTCGTTTCATTGAAATCAGAAGTGGAGAGAAAACGAAGATGAAGTGAGCCTTCGGGGCTTCCGTACAATGGTTTGTAGTTATCCCAAGATCTAAAGATAAGAAGATACATATGACTTCGGTTCATTAAAATTGTTCTTAATGTGGACAATGCGAACTTTTAGTTTTAGATGCAATCTGACCTATTCTAACAATACTCAGGGACCTCGGTGGTTCAGTGAGTTAGAGTGATTGTCCCTTAGTCACACACAAACCTTCCATCGATGCGGCGCGGGTTCGAATCACATTCAGACCCTTCGGGCAATGAGCCCGGTTTCCTCTCCCAATATACCTAGCCTCGCCGCCATGTAAGTGAAATAATCTTGAGTGCGGCGTAAAACATCAATCACTCTATCAATCTAACAATATTCATAGAATAAACGATAAAACATACTTGTAAGACACGTATTGTTCATCCATCCGGCAGCACAACGGGGATTGGCCACAGCCTCAGGACATTCTCCATTGACCTGGTTACATATGGTTTCGTTAGCACACTTTCCACACTGTGTTGTACAGTTAATCCCAAATGAACCGTAACAAGCTTCAAATTTAATCGAAAAATCAACTGTTATAAAACCAGTTATGAACAAGGCTTAAAATTGGTTTGTCTTTGTTTACGGACTAAATAGTAGATAGTAATTTGACAGAACGAGCACAGTGATGACGTCATAAAATGAGGATCTGTGGCACTTCCGGTAAAATTCCGCACTAATTTAAAAATGGCGGGACTTCCGGTAAAATCCCGCACTAAAGTTAAAATGGCGGCACTTCTGGTAAAATCCCGCATTGAAGTTAAAATTAGTTTGGAATTTTACCGGAAGTGCCATGGGTCCTCATTTTATGACGTCATCACTGTGCTCGTTCTGTCAAATTACTATCTACTCTAAATGTATATTTGAAAACATAAGTTGAAATGAAACAAACATCGCGTTTGTTTCCTGGTAGGCAAAAAGAATAAGGCGGGTATATGGATATTTCCGGTATTTTCCGTAAGTACGTCATACACGCCTTTCGATGTGTAAAAAAAAATTACCACTGTGAGAGTACGTATAAAGCAGAGGTCGTGTTTGACGTCATATGCCACCGAGATAATTAACTGTCGTAAGCATTGTAGAGCGGCAAATGTAGCATTTAATTTTGAATCTTCTGCACCAGAAATTAAAGTATATGTTCTACAAAGTATATATTCTACAACTTAATGCAAATTAAAAATAATGCCAAAGGTTGTTCATAAAACCTTTAATCAGAAGAAAATTGTGCATTGTAAGGAAATGACCGCTGAATTTTTCACCGATAAATCTTTTATAATCCAGACAAAAGTATCATGACGAACTCATGCCGTTTAAAAAGCATTTTGTACGGGGGCCCAAATGCGACATTTTTATATTATAGGGTTTTATGTTTTGTTTTTTAGTTTTAGGTATCTTTTCTTTAAGTTTTCATCGAGGCGAGAACCTTTTGACCAAGGTGATAATATTTCACTAATGTGATAACTTTATCACCTATGTGATAACGTACGCATTCCTAACTAGACTCTAATCAGACATTCTTTAACAGTTATAGGATTCGAACTCTCGATCCATACACGAAAGGCTATTCCCACTGAGCGTTTATAGAACGCAAATGTCATACGTTCACGACCACGTGAATACAAACGCAAGATCGCGGGATTGCGAGGGGAGATCAAATATACAGTTATTTATATGTAACAGAAATTGCCACAGTTCAATCAGTTTTATATCGTCTTTACTTTGACGATTATATCCCAACAAATCTGGATTTCTGAAAATCCAGACCCACAATTCAGTTGCGGGAATCTTGTGTGAGAAATTGAGTACCTTGCATTAAATCACTATAAGAAAGATACGGCATAATTTGGCGCCGAAAATCATGGACAATTTTGAGGTTTGCCCTAAAAAACTATGCAACTATGAGACATTTACTAAGGCTGTTAAGTATCCCTCTTAGTATCCCTCTTAGCTCACACTTTCGAAACCATTATAACGTGTAGGATAATTATTAACCTGTATTCCCTTATTTAATCGTTTTTGTGTTACATGTGAGAGTCTACAGATCTTTCTCGCTCCAAGGCTGTTTACAATATAGTCAAGTTTATTTAGCTCTTCAGCAGTGTTGTTTTTTTGGCAATTTTGATTATTCTTTAAACTTGAATATAAACAACTTTCTATAGCTATGCAAATTCATGCTAATACTCGGATCGTTCTGGAATTTCTAAGAATCTATTTAAGTACTAAGTACGCGATGTTTGTATTTTAGCCAGTCAGTTTGAAACTGCACTGACGATACTATGAAAAGTTATTTGGATGCTTTTAATTGTGTGTTATATGGTTGTTTTGATATTCGGCCTGCTAACTTGTCAGTGGTACAGACAATAATTTTCATCTGTGAGTACAACCTGGATAAAGTTTATTGGTGTGTTTACAATATTTTAGTCTCTGGATTTACCAGTGTGATTCCAGGATTTCATTCCGTGGATATTTATATTTCATGATCATCGGATCTATACTGATATATAACAATGAACTTAATGTTCTCGATCGGATTACAGATTTTGGATTTCTTTATCGGAACTGTCTGTTCTTACTTTGTAAGTCCTTTTGATATATGTTTTGTTTTCAATGTTGGTGTAATATTTGCCTGTAAATACGATGCTCTGTGTTTTTTTTTCTAAAAATAGAAATCAAAATGTGTACATGAAAGCGGCTAGTCTTTCTGTTACTTCTTCATGTATTAATTTGTTTCCTAATACCAGTGGTAGTTCTACTTCAAGAACACTCCTCAGGAACCCTGGCCTAACGTTTCTCCCCTATCACTTACCTACCCACGTTAAACGAAATCTGTAACTTTGGAACAGTTTTAACTGTGACTTTTTAAGAATAAGCAAATCAGAGGCACTTTTATTTCTAGCCCCCAAGATCTAGAACGTCTGAGCTTCCGGGTCGTTTTGAATTTGTTACATCTCTGTAATTGGAATGACTGGGACAGCCCCGTCCTCTCTGTCCCTTTGGCAAATATCTGGAACCAAATCTAAATTGATATTTATTGTTTTATTTTTGATAGTGTAAGGTCCTTTGACTTGTACACCAGGCACCTGATTTAAGTAACTGAAAAAATTAGCTAAAGCTAAAACACAAAACTGAAACGTTTAAATGTCGTATTTGGGCCCCCGTAATTTTGTCTTTATAGAAGTTATCGTTGAGAGGAAACCGTAAATATAATAATGCTTAATCACTTTGGACAAACACGTAATGGAAATAAATTGTACAATTGTTTAAGAGACAACATGCTTAATATCATTTGTGTCAAACTTAAAGTGAAGGGAAGGGAAGAACTTAATAAAGTACAGCTGCGGTAAGTTTTCCTTTCTCTCAGTACAAAAAACATATCTCTACGATTTGTCCTCGCCCAAATGTGCTATAAGAAAGTTAGGAAGCGTTATTAGAGAAGGTCTAAATGACTCGGCAGCAATCTTCACGGCAAAGCTTAGTTGTGAGCCCCGATCGGCTAATCAGTACGACACTAGCGTAAGATAAATTGGTCAACTATGAAAGCTGCCCTTAGACAAACGCTCGATTAACTCTGAAATATATATTGGCTATTTTGAGAAAATGTGACAGGCAGCCTTAGGGATCTACTCGACTTTTTCAGAAAAGGTAGGCTTACCGCTTACATTGCAGGTTATAGTCACACTAGATACGATAAACTCTCAATGAAAGTTATTTACTAATACTTCTTTCTGTCAATTTCAAAATGTCCATGACACATAATCCTTTTCTTCTGATGGAGAGCGTTTAATACAGTCAGGAACATACAGGCGTTGGTATAATTTTGCGATGTCGATTTTACTGGTTAATCATAATTTGGCTACTGCTTTTGTTTGTCAAATACAAAATTGAAAAAAAATTATAATATACCTAGGCAGACAAACGTTTCGTTTTAAACGAATAAAAAGTATTGCAGTCTCAAATGAAAATATTAAAACATTACAAAAATCTAAAGCTCTTGAATGGAGCTATTTAATGGGGATCTGGGTTCGAATCCGTAATGTTTTCATAAGGAACACGATCGCACAAATGTAGCAATCTGGAACTTCAAAGCATGCGAAATGATTTTGCAAAATGCGATATCTTCTTCTTGTCATTGCCAATTGCGTCCGGTTCAATCCTAAAACATATCTGATTCTGTCACTATCCGCAAAAACAGCTACTAATTGTCTCTTGCAGGGGTGCGGGGTTGAGACCAATCAAACGTCCTAAACTCACAGAAAATCACAAACGATTTCGTCTGAATTGGTGTAGACAGAGAAAGGGGACTTGTACTTGATATCTTGGAGAAGAGTCCACGAAAACAGATTCCTTCTGGATGCTGTTGATGGCAGCGTGAGAATTTGGAAGCCTTCTGGTACTGGTTAGGCAGAAAGAAACACCAAGGCAACTGTGTCAGACTTTATCACGGGCTTTTCAGCTTACTTCTTGTTGACTTCATCACGGTCTTACTTCTTGTTGACTTCATCACGGTCTAACTGCTCGAGATTTTCACGGATTTTCAAATTACTTCTTGTTGACTCCATCACGGAATTTTCAACTTACTTGTAGACTTCATCACGGGATTTTCAACTAACTTGTTATAGGCTTCATCACAAGATTTTCAACTTACTTAGTGTATACTTCAACACGGGCTTTTCAACTTAGCTCTTGTAGACATCATCACGGGCCTTTCAACTTCCCTCGTGTAGACTTCCTCACAGGCTTTTCAACTGCATCGAAAGTCCAGCGATTAATGAAGTGATAACACCTACGCAAAATCCATTCGCAAGGGAAGAAACCAGTTTCTTTTATTAGAAGAAACTCAGGATCTTCGACGAGTACCTGGCAACTCTCAACCACATAAAGCGCAAGAGTGAAAATCCACCTTTTCAATATTTTGTTTAGACTGAGTGTGTGGGGGGAGGGGGGGGGGGGTTGAACCCGGGACCCATGTATGGAAAGCATGTGTCTGAATGAAGCTATCTCAGCCGACTGAAGTCACCCTACTTCCGGAAGACATACATTGAACCAGTCTTTGGATGGAATATCTTGATGAGAGCAAAACGATTGGATTAGCGACATTAAAAAACGTGCTGTTTCCACCTGACAGATAGTGGCCTAATTCTTGCATCAGACGTTTTTAAAAAAGACACATCCATATACATGGCACCTTGTGGAATAGAACTATAAGGTTAGTGTTGGTGTTGTAGTATTTTAAGTTAGGCATAAGCGTAATATACTGATAGTCCAAAGCTGGTTAAAAGAGATAATCTGTTATGATTAGCACTTAATACTTAACTCTGATTGGCTGATCTCTTAATGGGCCATCGACAAAGCCGGCTTTATAGAAGGGAAGCAGTGGGCATGTTTAATAAGGGCGAAATACCCAACGCTTATATGAATAGTAAGTCTAGTATTACATGAAGGTGAACTGATAATTGTATCAGAAAAGCATATTTCGCACTTACCCTGTTTACAAACACCCCCTTTCCAGCCGGCAGCACATCCCTCACGACAATTGCCGTCTTGCTTGTCACACGAGTTATTGCCCCTTCTACAATTCCCACAAGATTCTGTACAGTCTGGACCATAGTTACCGTCTGGGCACTCTTCAAAATTAAAATATACTGAGCTGCAAGAATTCCTTAAACATGGATGTTAAAGACACAAGCAGTAGCCTACTGAGGTCAGGATTTGGCGAGTAGAGTGTGTGTGTGTCGGGGGGGGGGGGGGGGGTATAGTTTTCGATTATCACAGCATAATACGCCCGGCCTTGCATGTTCTGGAGGTTCTGACGCTCTAGATGTCTATAGATGCGTACTAAGCAAGTTCTAGCAAAGAAAAAATGAACTTCATCTTACCCCATTTTTTCTAAAATGAGCAGTATATTGCAGGGAGACAATGGATACACCAGCATTTCGAACAAAAAAATCAAACCCGGGATTAATGTACATTTATACACGAATCTCCGTGTCGGAGAAAAAATATTTTCAAGGCTTTCAAAGTCTTAGAAATCGTAACTTCGCATCTTTTTTGGCCATGCAAAAAGCTCCGCTTAAGCTCAGCAAAAATACTTGTTTTGATTGATTGGTGAGATCAGCCCAGATAATATGACAGCAATATAAACCAAAATAGCATGAACAATTTTTCTCTATAGAGCTGAGAATCTAACATACAATCCCAGACGTTAACGCCCATGAACCCGAATCACTACTTCGCTTGAAATTGATATAAGTGAACTGACAGTTTGTTTTGTTTTAAAGACACACATGTGCTGTCGGTTACCCCAAAAACAAATGATTGCTTGTTGACATTAACATGAGTACAATGATGGTAATACAACACTCAAGTTAACCAACACTGATCGGTGTCGTTGATGTAATCAAACTTCGATTCTTCGTTTGTTTTTCACCCTCATTTATACATTCTAAACTTAATTGGACATGCTTTATGTGTGCTATGTTTAATTTTAGTGGTTTTAGCTGTAGTAAGCTCGTGTAAATTGGTTTTCTTAACAAATGTCAAACAGGCTACGGCGGCAAGTGGAAACAGAATAAACTAATTGATGATCTTTTATGTCCAGAAGCTTTCCGCTGATACTAAAGACGTATAATTTATGGATTTCCCTCATTCGAACGCCAATCATTTAGTTTTTCGATGGCCTTCAAAGCCTCTTACTGTTGTGACGATTAGAAATTATAAAACAGTGAGAATTTTGGCAGCTTATGCCACTTTAAGGTAGTTCTATAAGCAACAAAAACTCTAATAGAAGCTCATATATCTTGACTTTTTTAATTTAGTCCGTTATAGGCACACACGTTGGGCTCATACGGGTTGTTGGTTTTATCCATTTTTTTGTCAACCTTATTCCTTCAGTTTTTCAAGGTACTTAAAACTCTCTTGACAATGAGTATTTATGAAAAAAATAGTAGCCCCCCCCCCCCTGCTGTGCAAATATCGATTTTTACACGTCGCTGAGAGGACTCCCTGCTGTGCAGAATACGGTATTAAGGCATCCTAACTACTCTTTCAATGGCATTTAGAAGTCGAAAGGTTAACAATAAGGTGAAGAATTACTTATGGATAACAACTTCTTGGTTTATTGGGTGACATTTCGATGTAGCTCTTACATCGTTATCAAAGTCAATGGTTTTTCAATCCTAACTACTTACTTCAAACTCCCAAATTCTCGTGACAATCAGTATTTGTGAAAAATAGCTTATGCCCCTTTAACTTAATCTTGGAGAGATATTGAGTGTTTTATAGCAAAAGTCAGTGAAAATGCATACCTGTAAGACATGTATTGTCCATCCATCCTGCGGCGCATCGTGGAACATTCTTAGGACACTCTCCGGATACATGGCCACACTTTACTCCGTTAGCACAATTCCCACAATTTGTCTTACAGTCCGGCCCAAAAGAGCCATCGCAAACTGGAAGCAAAAAGAAGCTACAACATTAACAAGATATTACAGTATAGGCACATTCTGAGATCTGGTACCGGTCGGATCACTTCCGGGATTTACGTACGTCAAAAACCCTCGGGCAATTTGAATGTAGTGTCAGACCAAACAGGAGGCGCGAGATGGATACTTTCCTCGTCATATTTTAGGCCCAACGAAAGTGCCCCAGTGATAATGCAAGTAAATATAAGTAATTATAACCGAAACTGCGTCTATCTCAATTTGTGTTACACAGGGTGTGGTTCACCACGCTTAGATACACTTACAAATGAATAACTGATTTTTAGCATTTCCTTCATTTATGATCATTTTTGTTTTCTATTTTTGACAGCAGTTAAAAGAGCCGTGATCGATCGCGTCACAACGTTGCCTTTGTGCTGACAGCATTAGTGTCACCCGGTATAGTTTCTACATATGAATTGTTCCAGTGGACAAAGGGCCGGTAGCAGTAGACACCGCTATTTGAAGCGAGGGACAAAGTCAATAATAGTGGTCATTTTTTGCTTAAAATAAATACATAAACACGCTTTGCTTTTAAACAGAAAAAAAGCCTAAGAGAATTTTTTGATATTGCCATTTTTTCAGAATAGCTTCATAATAATGTATCATACAAGAGGCAAGTTAACACCTATCTGAAGAATTGGAAGAATAATGTTTATATTCACCTGAGATATAATACATACCTGTCTAAACACTTGCCTTATCGACGGGATGAGATAGAATAATATAAATTTTTACACCCCCACTCTTAAAATATCGTTCCTATTGTACTATCTAATGCACTGTATTGGTAGTTAAACTCCGGTGTAAAGTTGTCTCTTGTATTAAAGTGGGGCGCATCCATGGCTGAGTAATCTGTGAGGAAGGGCCGGGATAAACTTTCTGTACATGTAGGTATTATATCTAAGAATAATATGATAGTAATCTCTCCAAATTCTTCAGATTATCAGTGATTACCTACTTCTGTACAAACACATGTCGCATAGAGGTGGCGGGACTTCTTCGACGTACATTACATTAGCAGATGTTTTACAGTAAATAAGAAAAAAACGAAGAACATTAACGGCTAAAACGGATTCTCTTATAAATACCTTCGTGACACTTTGGTGGTTGATATCCTGTTACACAAATCTGAGTGGAAGCAGTGCAGTCGCCATTGAATATATCACAGCCTTGGATTAAACAGTTCCCACATGGCGTAGCACAATCCGGTCCATAAGATCCAAAGTTGCATTCTGATGACAAGAGATAGCAAGTCAATATAGGAGATGGCAAGTCAATATAGGAGATGGCAAGTCAATATAGGAGATGGCAAGTCAATACAGAAGATGGCAAGTCAATATATAAGATGGCAAGTCAATACAGAAGATGGCAAGTCAATATAGAAGATGGCAAGTCAATATAGAAGATGGCAAGTCAATATAGAAGATGGCAAGTCAGAATAGGAGATGGCAAGTCAATACAGAAGATGGCAAGTCAATATAACAGATGGCAAGTCAATACAGAAGATGGCAAGTCAATATAGGAGATGGCAAGTCAATATAGGAGATGGCAAGTCAATATAGGAGATGGCAAATCAATATAGGAGATGGCAAGTCAAAAAAGGATATGGCAAGTCAATATAGGGGATGCCAAGTCAATATAGGAGATGGCAAGTCAACATAGGAGATGGCAAGTCAATATAGAAGATGGCAAGTCAATATAGGAGATGGCAAGTCAATATAGGAGATGGCAAGTCAATATAGGAGATGGCAAATCAATATAGGAGATGGCAAGTCAATATAGAATATGGCAAGTCAATATAGGGGATGGCAAGTCAATATAGGAGATGGCAAGTCAATATCGGAGATGGCAAGAGATGGCAAGTCAATACAGGAGATGGCAAGTCAATATCGCAGATGGCAAGAGATGGCAAGTCAATATAGAGATGGCAAGTCAATATAGGAGATGGCAAGGCAATATAGAGATGGCAAGTCAATATAGAAGATGGCAAGAGATGGCAAGTCAATATAGGAGATGGCAAGTCAATATAGGAGATGGCAAGTCAATATAGGAGATGGCAAGTCAATATAGGAGATGGCAAGTCAATATAGAGATGGCAAGTCAATATAGGAGATGGCAAGAGATGGCAACTCAATATAGAAGATGGCAAGTCAATGACAAGTCAATATAGGAGATGGCAAGTCAATATCGAAGATGGCAAGAGACGGCAACTCAATATAAAAGATGGCAAGAGATGGCAACTCAATATAAAAGATAGCAAGAGATGGCAAGTCAATAAAGGAGATGGCAAGTCAATATAGGAGATGACAAGTCAATATAGGAGATGGCATGTCAGTATAGGAGGTGGCAAGTCAATATAACAGATGGCAAGACAATATAGGAGATGGCAAGTCAATATAGGAGATGGCAAGTCAATATAGGAGATGACAAGTCAATATAGGCGATGACAAGTCAATATGGGAGATGGCAAGTCAATATAGGAGATGGCAAGAGATGACAAGTCAATATAGGAGATTGCAAGTCAGTATAAGATCAAAAGTAACCGCGACGTTTTGATTGCGACCTTTCTACCTTTTTTCCTCGCACGTTTGTAACTTTCAACTTTTATGCACTAATGTAGACGCACAACAAATCCGGAGAAGTTTTGTTTAACGATCTTTTGAAGTTTCTAATTTTCCTATGCTATCGAGTGAACTGAGAAAAAAGTTGTTGTCCACTTAGGAGAAAAAAAAGGAAAATATATACACAGATGTAATGCGGAAATATTCAACATATAAACATACTTGTAAGACATTGGTTGTCCGTCCATCCTGCAGCACATCGGGGATTGGTCCCAGGACATACTCCGCTTATATGATGACAGTTAACACCATTAGCACAATTTCCACAATTTACATTGCAGTTTTGCCCAAAATAACCGTCACATGCTGAAAAAAAGTAGGATGAAATGGTGATTTATATAACGAAATATTTTATTATATTCAAAACTAGCACACATAACAAAGACTCACTCACTAAATCGGTTCGCCATAAGCCTTTCTTTTCGTATGGAAAAAAACGTAACTTTATATGATCATCTGATCTCTTGTTGGTCTACCAGGGATTAAAGTTGAAAATGGAGTAACACGTGAAAAATTGATATAAAATTTGAAAACATAATTATAAGTCGAAATATCTTTTTTTGTGTGGGTCTTGTCTTTAAGCCCATATCGCATACACAAAATCTCCTCAGCTTGTCTACTGGCCGTATTTGCTGTGAAATAAACCAAGGCTTGAAAACAATGCCTCTCCCAATGACAAAAAGATGTTTTGGCACAATTCGTAATCATATTTCCATTTCCGATGATCATCAGTTCATTTTTATTCTCTATGTTTTCATTTACTTCGTTCGGGTTTGAAGCAGATGTTTTTGTGACCGTACCTTGATTACAGGAGGGTCCCTGATAACCTGGTGCACATCGGTCAGGGCATTGTCCTGTCGACTTATCACAAGCAGCACCATTTTCACAGAAACACCTAGAATTGCAGCCTAATCCCCAACGGTTAGCAATACAAGCTAAAACAGATAAGAAAAGACAGAACTTTGAGAAACGCTTAAAACGTACTTACTTGCCCCGATGCTAATATCGTTAGATTGGTAATCGACGAACAGGTTTTTAAATAAAGCAATTTCTTAATTTTAGTCTTTCGCTAATTTATCTTGAAAAAAAAAACAGTGCTTCCTGTGCCTAAACAACAATCCAATCATTTTCAGTGCTTTTGTTAGCGAATAAGGTACAATTAAAGCCCCGTTCAGGTCGAGTTAAGGTCCGATCTAATCGTCGTAAGCTCCAGTCTGTAGTGAATCTGCGATCAATCAGTCGGAGAACTTGTTTCGACATGAGCGGCCTTAGGACTCTTCAGATCGGTCTCATGGGTCGTCGTAGAAAATAAAGAATCATTGAACAATCCTATCAATAATCCTAATAAAAGTGGAGCAGTCACATTGTCTGAGATTTTTTCAAGAATTTTGGCCCGGTTTTGTCGAAAATCGATTGCATCGGAGGCGATATCTGCGAGAGTCTTTTCTTTTAATTTTCCCCCACCCTGGGTGTATGTGGGGGGAAAGGAGGGCGATTTACTACGATTTCACCGTACGATTCGTCGGAGACGATCACAGAAAGCGTACGAATCGTCTCCGATTCAGTTGGAGGGCTCCGGTGACTACTCGCAGACATTTAATCTCAACCTGAATTTCCAATCCCACACAGAATCTTGCGACTAGTCTCAGATTATTCGGAGGACGCCTCCTGTTAATCGGAGGGCATCGTAGGTCATCGGAGATTGTGTTTGGGATGCCCAAAATGGGTGAAAAATCTTGCGAGCAATCTTAAAATTCTAAGTTCAAAGTTGTTACATGTTGAATGTTGAATGTTCATTATGCTTGATAACGGTACCGAAACGTCGCTTCTCAAATAAACAAGAGGTTTATGGATTTCAACTTCTGAGTTAGTATTTGGCCAAAGAGTTTATCAACTAGGTATCAAGTGACTAATCAGTTGAATTATATGCAGGCGTTATCTTTAGCCGCACTCATGTGTCTCATCCTGTTTTACTTACTTGCTGGTCAGGAAGATCTACACATTAAACGGCCATTAAAAGGGTGAGCCACCTATTGGAATTTGGCAGGACAATTTTTACACTATGTTTTACGAATATGGATTCACATGTAGCAGATTAACAACGAAATTCGAACAAATTTAAGGGCAAAATGAAAAAAGGAATGTTAATACTATGCGAGAGGTCAAACCTAAAAAGCAGGTGGGATTAATGAAATAATGTGGGTTGATTGATTGGTTGTTTGGTGTTTTACGCCGCTCTCAAGATTAATTCACTTATATGGCGGTGTTGCCAGTTTTATTGTGGGAGGAAACAGAGCTCTATGCCTGGAGGAAACCCACGACCTTCCGGTAACTGGCAACCATGCCACATAGGTCGTTCGAGTAAATAATTTGGGACTGTTGCTGAAAAGGCAGCTGGGGGAGAAATATCTGAATTCTCATTAATCGAGTTTTAGATTATAGGTAGGTTTCTATTTGTTTTTGCACATTTACGACAGCTACATGTTGAGAAGAGCTGTAGAAACAATGACTTATTCGGTTTCTTTAAATAATAATTTTACAAAAAGTGGTGTAAAATGCTTCTTACCCTCACAATAGCGGTTGTTCTTGTCACACATACATCCGTCTGTGGATTTACACTCATTGCGACAATCTTCTCCGTACCATCCATTGGAGCAAACTGTTAATAAAGAGAATGATAAGAATAATTGCTTACACATTTAATAGCAAAGAAAAACGTATTTTAATTTATTTTCTATATCACGTCATCTGTTTCCCTCTTGTAAAGTTCGTTATCGTTAGTAGAGGGACTTAAACGGTACTTAACTGGAGAGAGAAACGCGAGACGACTGTATCCAACTATCTAGACTTCCAACACAGGAGAGTTCAACTTTATTACAATAAGTGTAGCAGATATCGTTACATCCCCCTTTTTAAACCAAACAAACTGATTGAGCCATTAACTTTAAACTACGAAAGAACAGTTTACAAAAGAAAACATGAATGTCTTTTAACCTGGAAAATCAGATATCTTTAGACTTAGCCATTTAAAGAAAAACAAAGTATTTTTTTGTTCACGCACGAGTTATCCAATATTTAAGTAGTTAACATAAAGAAAGAAATGGGGATCATAAAAGCATATCAGATACAACACTGTCCAATTTGATTTCAGAACTCTTTGAAGATAAAATGCAAACTTTTAACACGAAACACGTTACTGTAAATATAGGTTGTTCGACTTTAAAGCTACTGGTACACACAGTCCTTATGCATTGGCTTTCTCACAACTCGTCCACAACGTGTCACAGTGTGACCATTTGAACTGCGAGAGTCATTATGAACACTGCTAGATGGGGACTTAATGGACTCAGACTAATGACTATCTGAAGGCAGGTTCACAAATGGTGGACAGTCCACCATTACATGATGATTATACCTTTCCAACGAAGAACGAAGAAATTGTTGGTTACGTCGATACACATCTTCTGGGGAAACCTTGTAAGACCGAGGATTTACTTATTCATTAACTTGGGCTTTCCTCCAGTGGGGAGAATTTCCGAATAGTTGAACTCGTACAGTGTGACCTATCTTGAAGGAAGGAAGAGTCTTAAGTGAAGGTTGCAATATTGTGACTGTTTTGACTGTCGAATTGAAAGTCCTCTTTTAACGAGTTTCGGAACCTTTGATTTTAACAATCGGCTAGTGGTGGGGAGTAGTGTCCTTGTCCGACGATTAAATAGCCTTTGTGATGGTGAACTGCCAACATTTTCCGATGGAGTGTTCCTTATGTCCAAAAATGCTAGAAACGGATCGGTCCCTGCACGGTGAGCCTTTTTGAGAGCATTTTTTTGCGATTTGCAGTGAGTTCTCTACTTTGCCATTTGGCTGTTGATAGCCTGGGGAGCTAGTTTTATGTGAAAAGTTAGAATGTTTAGCAAACTGCCAGGGTCTGTCAGGTAAAGGATGTTGGCATTCTTTGTATGTTTCACATTGACCAATAAAGTTTTCAAGTTCTCTATTCATGCCTGGCCAGTAGACAACTTCACGGGCTCGTCTTAGACAGCCTTGAAGTCCGATGTGACTATTATGCACACGAGTGATGATATCGTGACGGCATAACATCGGCACAATTAAACTTTCACCTTTAAACAACAGCTTACCACACACGCTGATTTCTTCACGAAATGGGAAGTAAGCATGACGATTTGGAGAAAGGTTGGCCTTAGTTTCAGGCCATCCGTTCTGCACAACAGCTTTTAGAGCAAGCATTTCAGGGTCAGTTTCACTAGCACACTCAACAGAGTTTAGTCTGACCTGAGAATCGGAGTAGTAAGATGCCATATCAATTGTCTCAATCTCAATTTCAGTTGAAGATCTCATATCAACAATCATAACTTGCTCTTTCTCATTAAGTTGAGATTTGGAGTGGGGAAGATAAGCTCGGCTAAGCGTATCAGCCATATATATCTCCGAGCCTTTCTTGTACATAACCTGAAAATCAAAGTTCTGAAGTCGAAGTAACATCCTTGAAAGCCTTTTAGGAGCACTTAAAAGACTTTTCTTCAAAATGGTTTCTAAGGGTTTATGGTCTGATTCAATGGTAACTTGTCGGCCATAAACATAGGTCTTAAACATTTCTAAGCCAACTACCACTGACAATAGTTCCTTTTCAATTTGGGCATAGTTTGATTCAGTTGTGGTCAATGACCTTGATGCATATGCAATGGGGTGCCCATTTTGCATCAGGCAAGCACCAAAACCATGTTGGCTTGCATGACATTGTAGAGTAGTGGGTTGACTAGGGTCAAAATCCTTAAGCACAGGTGAGTTGGCTAGAATGTGTTTAACTTTATCTAAAGCTGTACCTTGGACACTTTCGTCCCAATGGAATTCAAGTTCATCTCTCAGTAGCTCACGGATTGGGGCTCTTACTTCAGAAAACTGGGGTGAGAAACGTTGAACATAGTTTACCATTCCCATGAGCCTTTGGGTACCGTGTTTATCAGTAGGTGGATGCATTAGCTGAATTGCCCCTATCTTGGCTGGATCCGGTTTCAGCCCATGACTTGTCAGTACTTTGTCGATATTTATAACAACATTTTTTTCTCGACATCTTTGGAACAGAGCTTCTAGGTTACGATCATGAGATTCCGGAGAGTCCCCATATACAAGTATGTCGTCATGAACAACACAGACACCAGTCAGGTTTTCCAGGGCAATATTGTGATGACTAGATCTGGAGTTCACAGAGTTATTCTTCTAGTTTAAATGTCAAATGTCTAACACACGAAACTTCAGCAGCGGTTAAGAATTACGAAAGTGACGACAAATACGAAACCGATTTTGTTTGACAATAATTATTTAGATATCAAGGGATGTATAGATACTGGGAATAATGAATTTTCAACAGAACAGACCTTTATTGCCTTGTAGAGTCAAATTTTACACGAGCTTTCGATAGGCGAGCCAACGATGTCCGCCATCTTGGAGTTTTCTGATTTATACTCTAATAAAGCACACAGCGATCTTTTACCGTAAGAAAGAGCTAATATGATTCAAGACGCATTTATTACGAAGACAACTGCAGAGGGATACATTTAGCTATCGGTTAAACTGGGATTCATTTTCTTATTTAACTCGTATGCGCTTAACCACTTTCTGTTGGAGAGCAATGGAACTATGTACAGAACTTCCGACAGAGGGCGCTTTACATGGCGCGAAGGTATAAATTCTGCAGACGACAACAGAAACATCACTCAAGCCTGAGCTGAGTCCAGAAACGGTCGTGTTCGCAAACCTTATTGTAAGTATTGATTGCAGAATTATCTCAATCTATAAAACTTTCAAATAAAAGGGAATTAGGCTCACACCGTTCAGTAACCTAATTAATTACAACGATAATCTCAGCGCACAAAGGCATATCAGAGCTCCTTCTCTTACCTTACGATTTAACTTGGGGTTCTATATCCACGATAAAAGTTGGGGTTCCACCCCACGATAAAAGTTGGGGTAAACCTCTAGCGTTATAAGTAAATGTAAACAGTGAGCATTTCACAAAGGAAGTATTTACTGCTACCTTAGGATCATATAGGAATTATTTTAACGAAATAAAGAAGAGGAATACATTATCAGTACGTGTTGATACGGGAAGGGCTTGATTAAAAACTGTGCTGGTTACCGATTAATTAGCAGACGTTTAATCCTGACTCACGTCATAGGGGAACAAACTGCTTATTTTATCAACAACTTGTACTTAAGTTAATCTAAAGCATTGCCCGTGGATTAACCTCTGGGTGATAATCTCACCAAAGGATATTACTGTCACTACGTTTTGATATGGGAAGGGCTTGATGTTATGCGTACCCGACCTGGGCTAATTAGCCTACGTTCACTCCTGATTAACTTCATAGGGGAACCGAACGCTATTTAAACGTCCGAAATTGTACGATTTATCATTTTAAGCATTGCCCGTAAATAAACCTCTAGATGATCAGTGGATGTCCATAACGGATGTTTTATGTCGTTAAAACGGAGATCGGCAGATTATTATACCTTATATACAGAAGTGGAGAGAACTGTTTATTATCATAAATATCTCACATACAACACTCAGAACAAGGTTCAATTACACAGCTTCCCATCACATCACACAGAATCGGACAACAACGGACATTCCATCTGCGTATACGAACACGGGATAGAGGTGTCTTACTTATATACATTCACTTTCGGAGCGTATACGAACACGGGATAGAATCGGACAACAACGGACATTACATCTGCGTATACGAACACGGGATAGAGGCGTCTTACTTATATACAGTCACTTTCGGAGCGTATACGGACTGACAAGGACCCAATATTATTTACCGTTCGTTTATTGTTATGAGATAAAATGTTACAAATAAAATAAGATTGAATTGAAGCAAGCAATCTTTACTTTCTCAATACTACTACAATAAGTATAGGAAATATACTTCTCTTTTCCGGATATTCCGGTGGTGTCAGAACTGATTATCGCGATAGGATTTTAATCACAAAAACTAAATCGCTATCCTGACCGGTCGATCATATATTTCATTATTTCGATTTTGCGATACTGGTTGACCGTAACATTTTGGTGTCAGAATCGGGATTTACAAACAGGTGAATCCAGTGATCGAATACTCGCCTACAACAATGGAAACTGACATAAATTTACAGGAGGGAAATAACGACGTTTTCAAAATACCAGCACCTAGAAGAAGTCGGCGAACGTCCAAGTTCAACTCAACTCAATTATCAACCGAGGAAACTACGGCGGATGAAGCTGAAATTGATGTAGAATGTACAAATGAAATAATGCTAAATAAAGAAATCAAATATGTTGAGAGTGTTGTTCTTGGGAATGAACCAGGGGAAATAATAATAAAGATTTAACAAATATAAAAATGGAGATCTCAAGTAGCATTGAGCAGGCAATAAAAGCTGAAATGAAGGAAGTAACCTATTCCATAAAGGAAGCTATGACAGGTGCGCTGCAAACTTTGAAAACCACAAACGTCACTGATAAAACGAAACCGAACGGGAGGAAAACACAAGAAAGAAAATCAAACAAAGCTCTCACAACGCCACATTTCCCCCATGATATACCTGATATCTCCAGTTCAGAACAAGAAGATACAGATTATGAGGAAGTGTCAAACCAAGGCTTTCGACATAAAGATATTACCAGGCGATTCCATCAGTCAAACACTAAACTTCCGCCTTTTACAGGAATCGAGAAGTGGGGAGTTTGGTTTAATAGATTTATAGATGTGGCGGAAATCAGAGGCTGGGGAAAGCAAGACAAGTTGGCCGAACTTTTGCCGAGATTACAGGGCAAAGCAGGAGAATTTGTTTATGGACAACTTTCAAGGGAAATAAGAGGAAATTATGATGCTTTAATTAACGAGTTGGGACATAGGTTTAGAACTGTGGAGACCCCAAAGGCATACGGAGCGGCTTTCAGCAATAGAAGTCAAAGAAATGGAGAGAAAGTGGAAGATTTTGGTGCCGATTTAAAACGACTGTACAACATGGCTTATCCTCATCGGAATAATTCTACAAGACGTGAAGATTTACTGCGCCGATTTTTAGATGGATTATACGATGAAAATGCTAGATTTCACGTAGAATATGTCAAAGAGCCCGATGATATCGACACTGCCGTCTATGAAGTTGTGAATTTTCAGGAAACTCAGAGAAGAAGTAATATCATGGCCAAAAAACCAATGCGGGTTTTAAAAACAGAATGTGAGAACTACAACACAGGGGAGAACAGGGAGTTAGAAAATAAAGAAAAACTAAAATCCAATGTTGAAAAACAGGACAAAAACTATTCCCAAAGATTTATGGACAAAAAGAATGTGTATTCAACCAATTATAGAAAAAAACACACAGCAGCAAACAAAACAGATTTCAAGCATGAAGAAATAAAGGAGTTAGTAAATAATCTGAGCCAGAGGTTGGAGAAAATGGAAAAATCTGATTTTAAACACTCTCCGTCTCGTCCTAACCAATATAACAAATATCACGGGAACGGGACATCACAGGATAATAGAAGTTTCACAGGATGTTTTAAATGTGGCGGGAATCATTATGCAAGAAATTGCCGAACGTATGTTAACAGTTCAATGAACCACCATGCAGCGCCGTTTGTCCCTCAGGGGGGTTATCAAAGGTTTCACCCACACACGGAGAAAATTGACGAAATCAACCGTTTTCAAACAAACGAGAATGGGTTGGCTCAGTAGACCAGGGGACGATCCTCAATTTAAACGGCCAGGAAAATTAAACATGGGGGAAAAACAATCAATTAGACGAGAAATTCCGAAATACGATGGAGTATACATAAAAGGCGCACTAAATGGAATAAATGTCACTTACACGGTGGACACCGGAGCAACGAGAACAATTGTATCCGACCGGATATTTTCTGAATTACCAGAATCGCTACAGCCTAAAGTGATAAAAACAGGCCACGCCTTTCATGTGCTGATGGGAGGATTTTAAATTTCACGGGGAGAGGAAAATTTCAAATAACTTTAGGTACACTAAAAGTGGAAAAAGAATTATTGATAGCTGATATTGAAGATGACATATTACTAGGAACTGACATTTTACAAAAGGGATCTGAAGCACCAGCTGACATTCTCCTAACACAAGGAAAAATGATTTTTGATGGTGTTACCATTGACTTAGTACAAATTCCACCACCAAAAATACGAAAAGTTTTTGTAAAGAACGACATGCATATCCCTGGAATGACAGAGGTTATAACTGACGTACATGTAACACAGACCAATCAGGCTACAGAAACGATAGATTTTCTCTTAGAGGGGGATCAAGGATTTACAGCAAAGAATGGATTAGTGATTACACCATGCCTGATAGATTTTTCAGGAAGTGTGGAAGTTAAAGTGAGAATACTTAATCCATTCATGGATTCCAAAATAATTCATCACGATACCTGTCTTGGATATGCTGAGCCAATTACTGCTGACGTATTAACGCTACTGGAAAACGAATCAGAGTCGACACATAACTTTGACACAGTTCGCAAAATCAAACTAGATAATAATTTGAGTGAAACAAAAATTCAGGCCTCATCACAAAAACATACAAAAATTAAAACTAATGACAAAATTAAACTCCCTCCACATTTGTCTAAACTATACGAAGCCACAACGGAAAGATTACCAGCGGACAAGCACGGACACTTAGCCTCACTACTAGCCGAGTATCAAGATATATTTTCGAAAAACGAATTTGACATCGGTTGCACAAATCTTGTGGAACACACGATCGAAACTGGGAATGCGAATCCTATCAAGCAGCCTCCAAGAAGATTACCTATGGCATTTGCGGGGGAAGACAAGAAGGCATTAGAAAATCTCCAGAAACAAGGCTGTATTCGACCGTCAACTTCTCCATGGGCATCCCCCATTGTTCTGGTAAGAAAGAATAAGCGGCTGTCGCCATCAGGACCCCTCGGGTCTGGGCCAAAGATACCGAAGATATTTTATTTTCCAGACAATTTGTTGTGAGTGAAACACTACTCCACATACATGCATCACATTTACAAGGAGGTTTTTGGCTGAGTCATGTAAGGGGCATAACTCTTGAAAAACACGTCCAAGCGAGTCGATTTTAAATAGGCTTCTTTTACTTCCTGTAATAAACAAATGTGTGAAGTTTCAAAGTTGTACGTTAAAGACTTTTTTAGATAATAAGTTTACAAGGCTTTTTACTGCAGCGGTAATGTAAGGGGCATAACTCTTGAAAAAACATCCGAGCGCGTTGATTTTATATAGGTTTCTTGTACTTGTTGTATTAAACAAATGTGTGAAGTTTCAAAGTTGTAAACTAAAGACTTTCTTAGATAATGTGTTTACAAGGCTTTTTACCGCAGCGGTAATGTAAGGGGCATAACTCTTGAAAAAAACATCCGGGCGCGTTGATTTTAAATAGGCTTCATGTACTTGCTGTAATAAACAAATGTGTGAAGTTTCAAAGTTGTAAATTAAAGACTTTTTTAGATAATGTTTTTACAAGGGTTTTTACCGCAGCGGCAATGTAAGGGGCATAACTCCTGAAAAAAACATCCGAGCGCGTTGATTTTCAATAGGCTTCTTGTACTTGCTGTATTAAACAAATGTGTGAAGTTTCAAAGTTGTACGTTAAAGACTTTTATAGATAATGTGTTTACAAGGCTTTTTACCGCAGCGGCAAAGTAAGGGGCATAACTCTTGAAAAAAACATCTGAGCGTGTTGATTTTCAATAGGCTTCTTGTACTTGCTGTAATAAACAAATGTGTGAAGTTTCAAAGTTGTAAGTTAAAGACTTTTTTAGATAATGTGTTTACAAGGCTTTTTACCGCAGCGGCAAAGTAAGGGGCATAACTCTTGAAAAAAACATCCGGGCGCGTTGATTTTAAATAGGCTTCATGTACTTGCTGTAATAAACAAATGTGTGAAGTTTCAAAGTTGTAAATTAAAGACTTTTTTAGATAATGTGTTTACAAGGGTTTTTACCGCAGCGGCAATGTAAGGGGCATAACTCCTGAAAAAAACATCCGAGCGCGTTGATTTTCAATAGGCTTCTTGTACTTGCTGTATTAAACAAATGTGTGAAGTTTCAAAGTTGTACGTTAAAGACTTTTATAGATAATGTGTTTACAAGGCTTTTTACCGCAGCGGCAAAGTAAGGGGCATAACTCTTGAAAAAAAAATCTGAGCGCGTTGATTTTCAATAGGCTTCTTGAACTTGCTGTAATAAACAAATGTGTGAAGTTTCAAAGTTGTAAGTTAAAGACTTTTTTTAGATAATGTGTTTACAAGGACCAATGGGCAGACGGACAGACGGACGACGGAGGCAACGACAATACCCTTCGGGCAAAATTTGCCCGAGGGGTAAAAATGGATCAATCCGTCCTTATGTTGACTACCGACGCTTAAATGCTGTTACAAAGAAAGACGCTTTTCCATTACCAAGGATTCAAGATTGCCTTGATGCAGTGGAAGGGGCGACATGGTTTTCGACACTAGACCTCACATCAGCTTATAATCAAGTTCCCGTGAAAGAGTCCGACATTCCAAAAACAGCTTTTGTAACAAAGTATGGATTGTATGAGTTCACTAAAATGCCATTTGGTTTATGTACAGCTCCAGCCACTTTTCAAAGATGCATTGAACTGGCTCTCTCAGGACTCCAATGGGTCTCATGTCTACTATATTTGGACGACGTGGTGATTTTCGGAAAGAATTTCGAAGAACATCAGGATAGATTACGTCAAGTATTGCAGAAAATAAGGACAGCTAACATGAAGTTAAAACCAGGAAAATGCCAGTTAATGAAAAGAGAAGTCGATTTTTTGGGACATGTTATATCTGAAAAGGGAGTACAGCCAAATAAGGATAACATAAAAAAATTGGTGGAGTGGCCAACTCCGAAAAACATAACTGAAGTTAGAGGGATTTTAGGGTTGGGAAGCTACTACAGACGATGGGTAAAAGACTTCTCAAAACTTGTTAGTCCTCTAACTGAATTAACCAAGAAAGATGTTCCTTTCAAATGGACTTCAAAATGCGAAGAAGCATTCGTAAACCTTAAAACGGCTTTAACAGGATCTGAAATTATGGGGTATCCGAAAGATGGCTGTTCCTTCATATTAGACACAGATGCATGTGATGTAAGTATCGGAGCAGTTTTATCACAAATCCAAGATGGAAGAGAAAGAGTTATCGCATATGCTAGTCGAACTATGAATAAATCTGAGAAGAACTATTGTGTAACTGACAAAGAATTACTGGCTGTTAAACATTTCATGGAATACTTCCAACATTATCTTTTTGGAAGAAAATTTCTTGTCAGATCTGACCATCAAGCTTTGAAATGGCTCTTTACATTAAAAAAACCAAAAAACAGAATCGCCAGATGGATAGAGACGTTGTCAGCTTTTGAATTTGAAATAGAGTACCGGCCGGGAAAGAGACATCAAAACGCTGATGCTTTGTCTCGCTGTCCAGAACCAAGACATTGTCAGTGCAACGAGAATGCTGTCTTGAAATGTGGACCATGCTCTAAATGTCAGAAACGGACACTGGAAATGCAAGGGATTCGAAACGACGATACAGATAGTAGCAACACATCACATGATGAACCTACATATCTAAATACAACACCTAAACACCCAAACACGCAGCCAAGTGAAGAAAAACCTGGGGAAACGCGAAGGGTTAACTTAGAGAATATGACACAAGAGTTTGAGAAAGGTGATTTCGAGGACATAGTTGGAAAATTGCATTCTATGGTAAGGATGCTGATATTGTTCGTGTTAAGCATTGTTACTTTTGGGAACTTTTATGTATTAGATGAACTGGATAGGAAATGTGATATTTGTGGAGCTAATAAAGCACCAACAAAATCGTTTCGAGCACCGCTTGGTGACATGCGGGTTGGAGCACCTATGGATAGGCTATCAACTGATATTTTGGGGCCTTTTCCTGAGACTGAACGCGGAAATAAATATGTGCTTGTAGTGGCTGATCATTTCACCAACTGGGTTGAAATATTTCCCATACCTGATCAGACAGCCATTACTACTGCACGGGTTTTACTTAATGAGGTTATAAGTAGGTATGGTTGCCCACTTGACCTACATAGTGACCAGGGATCAAACTTTACAAGTGAAATAATAAAGCAGATGTGTCATGTTCTAGAGATACGTAAAACGAGGACATCGCCTCGTCATCCCCATTGCAACGGGAAAGTAGAAAGATTTAATCGGACGCTGATTCGAATGATTCGTGCATATCTTAGAGATTCTCAAGATGAATGGGATCTTTATCTTGGATGTTTAGCAAGCGCGTATCGGGCAACTCCTCATGACGCCACCGGTCTTACCCCAAATCTTCTTATGCTTGGTCGAGAAATCCGATTACCAGCAGAAGTTGTTTTCGGTACAGCTAACGCTGAAGAGAAAATCAGTAATTATGGCGAATACATAACGAAAGTTAGGGATAAACTGCAACTCGCACACGATATTGCACGTCAACATTTAGAAACCGCAGCTAAGAGACAGAAGACAATTTACGACGGGAAGGCTCAGACACACACATACAAAGTGGGTGAATATGTATGGTATAACAGTGAGAAACGAGAAAGGGGTATAAATTCAAAATTGCAACTTCCATACAGTGGTCCATTTTTATTTGTTAAAAAACTAAATGACCTGGATTATGCAATTCAAATGAATGAACAAGGGACAACAAAAGTCATACACCACAACAAACTCAAACCATACCTGGGCACACAACTTCTATATTGGGCAAAGAAAGCACTCAGACATACTGGGAGAAAACAAACACAATAAACATATCATACACTTGGTATTGTTTTGATGATTTTGTTAATAATTGTTTTGTTTATATTTCCAGAGCCATGTCAGAAAAAGCCCAGAAAACTTTTCATAAGAGGGGAGCAGTGTATAGCTGTAAAAGATGTTGTTACGTCGGGGTAAAACAGCAAGTCCTTAGGCATGTGGTGATAAATCATCTAGACCGGGACAAGGCTCCATTTTCGTGCCCAGGGTGCAACAAAATAACCCTTAAGGCGGAGGAGATGAAAAAGCACCTGGTTGCCAAACACCAGGAGAGAGTTAAATGGGAAGCAGTCGTGGGGACAAAATCTCCATACACCCTAAGAGAAGAGGACGCTGAAATGCTACCAAAAGAAGAGTCTCTAAAAATTTTTGAGGGCAAATCATCCAAAGCAAAAACAGAATCTGCATCTGAGAGTGAAATAATTTCCAAAAACCCATCAATCATTCCAGAACCCGGAAAACCTGAAAAATCAACACTCACTCCAGAACCCGGAAAAACTGAAAAAGCAACACCCATTCCAGAACCAGAAGTGGAAGAATATGTACCACCTCCTGGAAAATCAATGCCTCCACTCATCCCCATATATATCCCTACAAAATCGAAACATCCTTGCGATATGGGCGAAGTTATGCAAGTATTTGAGGAATTTCCGAAGGTGATGTCTGAAGTTAAACATTTGATAGAACTTAAACAAGCTGTTGATTCTATAACCAATGAGTCAGATGAAATAGAATTACACCCACAAGAAGACGAATTAATAGAGATTCTTGAGGATGAAGAAATGCCAAGTAGATCTAGATCCAGTTCTTCCTCAGCAACAAGTTCATCTTGTTCTAGATCCTCTTCATCTTCCACTGCATCATATATCCAGATCAATCAAGTCACCCCGAAATCTTCTGGTAGCTTAAAAATAAAGTCTGTATTCCCGACAGAACCTATCGTACCAACATCGGCCAAACCATCTGCAAAATCACCTGTCAAACCATCTGTAAAATCACCTGTCAAACCATCTGTACCTGCTAAACAGCCTATAAACAGCAATCAAACCCAGTATCAATATCAGTTGATGCCGTTCAGGAAATAGTGGAGTCAACCATCAGCCAGGCCGTTCATTTAATAACTCATTCAATACGCCAAGAAATGAGACCCATCACCAATCAGCTGATGGCCACTAATTCAAACCTTTCACAAATAGCTGGTAACTTTAAGAATCATGAGCATAAATTGTCCGAATATAGCCAGAACATGAGGCAGCTGACAAGTACGATAAGTGGTCTTACATCTGAAGTCGCCAGGATAAATCGTTCAGTAAACACATTTTCGGAGATTTCAAGGAAACTGGATCAAACAATCACTGAACAGTCAGGAGCCTTGCGTTCCATTTATCAAGGCCAGTTGGATGCACATACAACCCTCACGTCTGCACTCAACTTTCAAACACAAGGCTTCATAAAACTAACTGGAAAACTAACAGAGAATTCGAAACAACACACCTCCTTCCAACCTCAAACATTTAAGCCTCAACTTATTCAACCTCAAGTCAACCAGTCTCAACCTCAAGTTAACAAGCCTCAACCCATGCAGCCTCAAGCCACCCAGTCTTCAACCACCCAGTCTCAAGCAAGCAGCCACCCCGTCAGTAAGCGTCACAGATCGCCATCCAAGGGGATGGGAAGAAAAAGGTCAAGAACTGAGATAACAAGAGAAGCATATTTCCGTCCAAGAAGTACATACAGACAACCGTGGATTCGTCGCCCTTTTCATGGGAAACGAAGGAAAAGTCCGAGTCCTGAGCGACGAGTCGTCCGTAAGCCAGAGCTGTAAATACACTTGGACATTCTTTCTTTCTTCAATTTACTGTTTATGAATCGTTTTTCTTGTTCTTGTAAATAGATCGTTTCATGTTCTTTTATTCAACTTTCTTGAGACTTGTATATATTTTAACGTTCAATGAGGACATTGAAAAATTAAAAGGGGGATAATGTGATGACTAGATCTGGAGTTCACAGAGTTATTCTTCTAGTTTAAATGTCAAATGTATAACACACGAAACTTCAGCAGCGGTTAAAGTGGCATGAGCTGCCGAAATTCACACGTTTTTCATAATTTCTAATCGTCACGACAGTAAGAGGCTTTGAAGGCCATCGAAAAACTAAATGATTGGCGTTGGAAAGAGGAAAATCCATACAGTTTGTGCCCTGTACGAACCGAAAACGTGTTCAAAAAGTAGCAAAATTTAAATAACCGGAACGACCATTCATTCATTCTAAGTCAAAGTTAGTTTAAAACAATACTTTATCGTACATTTTTGAGACTAGAAGCACTAAAAAGCTTCTGAATTATACGTCTTGAGAAAAATAGCCGATAATTTCAACATTCTGTGTTTACGTCAAAATATCAACATTTTGGCAGCTCATGCCCCTTTAAGAATTACGAAAGTGACGACAAATACGAAACCGATTTTGTTTGACAATAATTATTTAGATATCAAGGGATGTATAGATACTGGGAATAATGAGTTTTCAACAGAACAGACCTTTATTGCCTTGTAGAGTCAAATTTTACACGAGCTTTCGATAGGCGAGCCAACGATGTCCGCCATCGTGGAGTTATCTGATTTATACTCTAATAAAGCACACAGCGATCTTTTACCGTAAGAAAGAGCTAATATGATTCAAGACGCATTTATTACGAAGACAACTGCAGAGGGATACATTTAGCTATCGGTTAAACTGGGATTCATTTTCTTATTTAACTCGTATGCGCTTAACCACTTTCTGTTGGAGAGCAATGGAACTATGTACAGAACTTCCGACAGAGGGCGCTTTACATGGCGCGAAGGTATAAATTCTGCAGACGACAACAGAAACATCACTCAAGCCTGAGCTGAGTCCAGAAACGGTCGTGTTCGCAAACCTTATTGTAAGTATTGATTGCAGAATTATCTCAATCTATAAAACTTTCAAATAAAAGGGAATTAAGCTCACACCGTTCAGTAACCTAATTAATTACAACGATAATCTCAGCGCACAAAGGCATATCAGAGCTCCTTCTCTTACCTTACGATTTAACTTGGGGTTCTATATCCACGATAAAAGTTGGGGTTCCACCCCACGATAAAAGTTGGGGTAAACCTCTAGCGTTATAAGTAAATGTAAACAGTGAGCATTTCACAAAGGAAGTATTTACTGCTACCTTAGGATCATATAGGAATTATTTTAACGAAATAAAGAAGAGGAATACATTATCAGTACGTGTTGATACGGGAAGGGCTTGATTAAAAACTGTGCTGGTTACCGATTAATTAGCAGACGTTTAATCCTGACTCACGTCATAGGGGAAGAAACTGCTTATTTTATCAACAACTTGTACTTAAGTTAATCTAAAGCATTGCCCGTGGATTAACCTCTGGGTGATAATCTCACCAAAGGATATTACTGTCACTACGTTTTGATATGGGAAGGGCTTGATGTTATGCGTACCCGACCTGGGCTAATTAGCCTACGTTCACTCCTGATTAACCTCATAGGGGAACCGAACGCTATTTAAACGTCCGAAATTGTACGATTTATCATTTTAAGCATTGCCCGTAAATAAACCTCTAGATGATCAGTGGATGTCCATAACGGATGTTTTATGTCGTTAAAACGGAGATCGGCAGATTATTATACCTTATATACAGAAGTGGAGAGAACTGTTTATTATCATAAATATCTCACATACAACACTCAGAACAAGGTTCAATTACACAGCTTCCCATCACATCACACAGAATCGGACAACAACGGACATTCCATCTGCGTATACGAACACGGGATAGAGGTGTCTTACTTATATACATTCACTTTCGGAGCGTATACGAACACGGGATAGAATCGGACAACAACGGACATTACATCTGCGTATACGAACACGGGATAGAGGCGTCTTACTTATATACATTCACTTTCGGAGCGTATACGGACTGACAAGGACCCAATATTATTTACCGTTCGTTTATTGTTATGAGATAAAATGTTACAAATAAAATACGATTGAATTGAAGCAAGCAATCTTTACTTTCTCAATACTACTACACTAAGTATAGGAAATATACTTATCTTTTCCGGATATTCCGGTGGTGTCAGAACTGATTATCGCGATAGGATTTTAATCACAAAAACTAAATCGCTATCCTGACCGGTCGATCAAATATTTCATTATTTCGATTTTGCGATACTGGTTGACCGTAACAATATCTTCAATGGTTGACATAGGGTAGTGGTTGCCTTTGAGGACCTTATTAAGAGGTTTAGGGTCGATACAAAGTCTAATACGACCATCAAGCTTCATCACAACAACTATAGCAGAGATCCAGTCAGTTGGTGTTGTAACGTTAGCAATAACATTTAATTTAGTTAAACATTCAAGATTTTAGTTTATCTTTCACTGTAAGAGGATGTTTTCTGACTGGGAGCTGGACGGGGGAAACGGTTTTAACTGTAGTTTTTGCCCAAGGTGTCTTTCTCCAGTAAAAACGTCACTGAATTTATGAAACATGTTTTCTGGTTGCTTGGACTGAAGAACACCAACACCACTTTGCAACTCAGAATTAAGAACAGAATTTAGAAATGCTTTTTGAGGAGCAATGTATTCCTTGTTTACAGTTATCAAGTTCATTTGTTGAGCAGCTCTTGGGCCTAGTAAGGGATGGAAGTCACCGTCGACTACAATAAATTCAACATTGTAGGTTTTGTTGTTAGCAGGGTTATCAAGTTTCAAGCGTTTTTTTCCCACAGGGGTGACTTCAGTTTGGTTGAACATAACCAGTTTAGCATTAGATGTGTGTAAGTTGCGCTATTCTGAATCTGGACAAGAATTAACATACAGACTTTTGGGAATAATATTTACTGTGACTCCCCAGTCTACCAGAAACAAGATGTCTTCTTACCCTATTTTCATCGAAGCCAAAATTCTTTTTGGAAATTTCTCACCGTCAGTTTCAGTAGTAAAGTTTGCATTTTCTTTAAGTTCAACTGTCACGAGATATTCTTCTTCAGAGTCACTGACGTCATCTAGGACATCTTCCTTATTCTTGTAGGTCTGTTTTCTTGTTGGTTTTTTATTAGGACATTTTGAGGAGAAGTGATTTTTTTCTGGCTACACGAGTCACAATATTTTCCCCACGCAGGACATTTCTCCTTTTTACGGAGATGACGATTTCCACAAAATTTGCAGTTTATTTCAGGAAGGGACTTAAGTGAACTTTGCTTTTGTTTATTTTGAGGTGAGTCGCGTCTTTGTTTGGAGGCTCGTTTCTTTACATAATGTAGCTTTTCTGTTTGTGTAATAGTTTTTAGTCTCTCATTTGTCGATTCAAATGCTCGACATATGTCAATACAACCTTGTAAAGTGAGCTTAGATTCTTGTAATAGCCTTTTACGAGTGGCATTGTCCAAAATTCCAATTACAATTCTATCTTGAATTAAGCTGTCTTCCAGAATTCCGTAGTTGCATGTTTTGACCATCAAACAAAGAACAGAGACGTAGCTATCAATGCTTTTTTCCTGCTCTTGAGAGCGTCTATTGAACCGATATCGTCCATAAATCTCGTTGGTTTGTCCTGTACAGAAAGTTTCCAGTTTTTGCAATACGACATCAATGTCATATTTATCATCCTCGGAGGAAAAATCAAAACTTTCCACATGTCCTAACGCATCAGTTCCAATACAGGTAAGTAAAGTTGCCGTGCGAAAACGTTTATTTTCTTGAGAAATGCGAGAAGCAATTTCATAGCTTGTCCAGAGAGACTTAAAACGTTTCCAGTTCTTAGCTAAATTTCCAGTGAGTCCAAGTTTACCGGATACCGGAAGGTTGGATACAGAAGAAGCCATAGTTCATTTAGTCTCGAGCAGTAGTTAGGCTGTAATACGTAGATCAGATTAACAAGGTCCAGTTTTCGTTACTTTGAGCGGTTGGTACTCAGGGCGTCTTGTCACACAGAGAAAATATGTCACTAGCTCGACCAGACAGAGAGTTAGAGTAGGCTTATTATCCCAGTTCTTACACCATGCAAAGTTCGTTATCGTTAGTAGAGGGGCCTGAGTGGTACTTAACTAGAGAGAGAAACACGAGACGACTGTATCCAACTATCTAGACCTCTAACACAGGAGAGTTCCACTTACAGTTATTACAATAAATATAGCAGATATCGTTACACCTCTCTGGACCTTTACATATAACGAACACGTTTTTCGTCAACTTAATGCCAGGTTTGCAATAGTCAGAATCGTGATCCTTGTCTGGTATAATTTTCATTTGCTACGTGACCTAGATCTCGTGTACCCAACAAACATTGACCTCAAAATGAGCGAGACATTTATTTTTTTATTACGTGCGTTTTCTTCATTTTTGTGGCCATTCATTTCATTCGTCCTAAGTTAAACAGAATAGCCAAGGTATAATGAGAGAAATTATCTATAAAAATTCTATATATATTGAAAAAAAGTTAAAGAAAACTATTGACTGGATGGATGCGATTGTCCACATGTTGTTAAATTGACTAGTTTTAATGTACACAACGTCTAAGTATGCACATAAACAGACGGATTTAAGCACAACATATGCATAGAGTGTAAACTTTGCTTTTCCTAGTTAATGACGAAAATCATGCTTTGAAATTTTTACGGTTCGGAAATTGTCTGACTTAATACTAAATGTAAAATTGAACTTACCATAGAGAATAACCTCACACAGTGTCAGAGCGTCAGGGCCAGGTTTAGTAATACGGACAGTGTTCCCCTGTAAAGGCTGATTATTATTGCAATGTTCCTCGATTTTTTTGCCTGGCGAATTTCCTTCTCCGTAACACCCTTGAAAATTACCACTGGAGTCTCCCACTTCTAACTTGAATTTTGCCAGACGATGTTCAACTGAAAACAGCCACGTCCAAAAGTGTCAAAAATTTGATTTAATAGTTGGCCTCAAATTTACCATACATGTATTAGGTTTTAAAAGGGGGACCGTGTGTCTTAGGCAAATTACTGATCAACAAATTTCCCACATTTTAATGTCGTACAGCTGATAACTCCTCCCGATAGACCGTTTAATGGCGAGTTTAAAATGACTTTAGGATTCATTGGCAGCTGTTTTTTACTTTTAGTTTTAGCTAGACAGATGTTCTAGCAGAGACTGGTGAGCGGACCGTTGAACGCTTACATCGGTCATTACATTGGTCGGTCATTTCGCCGTCTTCTAACTTTCTTGTGGGTTTGTCCTGATTCTATATTGTAGAAATAAACTAAAGATTTGCACTTCACCCAAATGACTGTCAAAATCGTAGACTGAATAAGTTTCAACTCTCTAAATAAGTAATACAAAACAAACAGGCATCATACCAATTTGCTTACACTTACGGTACACACTACAGCATTCATACCAAACCAGAACTTTCCCGGTTAATTTCCAAAACAACGCCCATTATTTTGATTTTTAGTTCGGAAGCTTCAAAACAGTACACTGGAGCCCAACAGAGGGCGTGGTTGCTAACTGGTCATGACGAAAACAGTAGCGTCAATTGATACTTGAATACATAATGTTAACAATTATGTTGTATTTCTCTACCGATTAGAGATGATAAGAATTAAGCAAATTTTAATTCCTTTTTAATGATAAGTTTGTTGTTCTATAATATCCCCTTTTGCGTTGCAGCAGACTCAACTCAAAAGCTTTAGTAATGATACCTTTGGTCAGAAAAAGAAAGATGTGGAGGAAAATGGAATCAAAGGTTGTTTGAATTGACCATGGTTGATTACGGTTTTAATTTAAAAGGAAAGAAAATCCAGCTAGTGATCAAAGTGGACCATAAATATCTGGAAAAGTACTTTCATTCCATACCAGTTAAAAGTGGCATTATTAGCCATGAAACGTATAAAACTAAAACCAAAACACATAGGACAACTTGTACTTCTTTGTACATGGTGATGTTTAATATGAACTTTCGAGAGAAACTACTCTCATCATCAAAAATTACAGCAACACAAGAAAATAAATGCGGTAATATACAATGTAGTGTAAAATGGGCCATAAACAGTAGACTTTAAAAAACACTTCAACGATGGATTATGGCCAATTTGGATTGAGCGCTAATGTATCTCAAATGGAGAATAGAAATCAGGACAGACTCCATGTGGCGGATTCAAAGCCAGCTTGGGCAGACACGGGACTGACACTTACATTTTTATTGGCCGACTACATCAGCAGACGGTCTGGTGAAATCAACATGGATTATCTACTTTCATTATCGATTATACTGGTAAAGCTGAATTTAATAATCTCTAAAAAATTAGCAAAACAATCGTAGGAATAAACTGCACAGTTCTATCGAAAGCTATTAGATGGCTCTATTTAGGGAATGTACACGTTTGGCTGGATTTGTTTTCCTGTTAACAGATAATAACGATAGATCAACATGCTTTGTTGATTCCTTATTTCATAGAATCCTCATTGTTTATGGGATTTTCAGATTGTATTCTTATTTATTTTATGGCTGTGATTCTGTCCTTGCCAAGGTATTTCACACATAAAGCTACTGTCAAAATGTATGAACCTCTGTCAGGCGGATCAAGCTAAGACAGGCGATGCACAGTTACGCCCCTTGTATACCTACCAACGTTATCGATCTATATACAGTACCGCTAGCGAAAACGAACAAATGCCACACACTGTGTTGTCGCGAAAAGAACGCGAAATCTCGCCGGGGATTATGGGTATAGACTTGGCGTATGAGTTAAGTAGTCCCGTGGCGCTCCTGCCGACAGAACCCCAGATAGTGTATTCAGTCGCTGCTCACTGTCAGCCTTCACGCCTATGCTTCAGACAGACGTGTCGGTGAGTGACCGCATGGAGGGCGACGGAACGTTAGGTTGTGTTTTATTGCTGAACGTTATATTTCATATTCATTTATTGTTTGCTATTGTAAGAATGTTTTTAACATAAAAGGAAAGATTAAATATCGACACATATTGTGTTTATTTATACAATGGTCGTTCATTCGTTTTTAGTTTTGCAACATTTTGGATTTCACTCGGATATAATTTAGTGAAGGCCCTGTTATGTTAAATTCATGCTTAATTGAATGTCTGAGATCCCCCAACAATAGTTTCTTACATGAAAAGTTGATCAGTTCGGTTCTGACATATTCATTTATCTCTAAAGCTCTTTCAACAACAACAAATAAAAGTCAACCTCAAACTATCCCCGGGTTTTTTTTTCAAAGGGTGCTGCTGTCTGACGATATTTTTCACTTCAATCTTAATATTTTTCTGAAAGTTTTGCATGGTTTTCAAAACGTTACTTTCAACATCGTTGAGCTAAGATAAATAGAGTCGTGAGCATGGTTTCACGAATTATGGCACAAAGAAATCGTCGGTGGATTAAAGAGATCAGATGGATTATATACCGGTTATATAATCCGATTAAAGTGAGTATATTTTCAATTGTGTCAGACATGTCTAATAGATCGTTTTGTATGTTGGCTTCAGATATTTCTAGTATAAATAGGCTTGATTTTAAG
Source organism: Lepidochitona cinerea (assembly GCA_963971465.1). Classification (NCBI taxonomy): domain Eukaryota; kingdom Metazoa; phylum Mollusca; class Polyplacophora; order Chitonida; family Tonicellidae; genus Lepidochitona; species Lepidochitona cinerea. Next base: position 4,957,856 of record OZ020556.1, read on the forward strand.
AAATAGTCATTGACTACGGCAACCATGGAAGTTATAACAATCAAACGTATATCTGAATATCATCGTGCTAGGATAGATCGTCTTTCGGAGATGGGATTGTCACCTTTGACAATTCGAAAACGTATTCTAAACGAAGAGAAGATAAGTATCACTACCAGGGCCATAAAGCTGTACTTATTACGAAAAGAAAGAAACCAACGACGAAAACTGAAGACAAGAAAACTTCAGCCAATGCACCTGCAGTACATTGATGAACAGATTGAAGCTAATGACCAGGTAACCGCCCCAACTTTGATGAGACGTCTTCAAGATAATTTTGGTTTAGACGTTTCGGTCGCCACTGTAAAAAAAGCAAGAAAACAGCTAGGATGGACAGCTACAGCTACTAAATACTGCCAAATTGTTAGAGATGTCAACAAGGTGAAACGTCTTAAGTATGCCATTGAATGCATGAGGACCGACGAACGATTTGGCGACGTAATATTCACAGATGAATCCACCATAAAGATACAAGGGAACGTAAGTTTATCATTTAGACGACATGGACATTTACGCAAACTGAAAGGCGTCCCAAAACACCCGTTTCAGGTAAGGTAATAACGAATAAACCGTATTTTATTATTTGAAAATCTAGGTATATCGTTCTGAACATACAATATTATGGGGGTTATATCTATGTTTTATTCATTTTCACAGGTCCATGTTTGGGGTGGCATTTCAATCCGGGGCACCACCGAAATAGCCATATTCACTGGTCGAATGGATAGCATCGGCTACCAGACTATTCTTGAAGAAAATTTGCTTGTGAGTACTTATTTTCCAGGTTTTTGTTATATCGTTTAAAGAGATACATGTACTATAAATACACATACTTTTACCTCTTATTTCACCTCCTTTTTCAGCCGTTCATTCGGGATGCGTATCCAGATGGTCATCGCTTATACCAGGACAACGACCCCAAACACACCAGTCGGTCAACCAAGGCTTGGATGGAAGAGAATGGAGTGAAAACCATACCTGCACCCCCAGAATCGCCCGATTTAAACCCGATAGAAATGATATGGGCCTCAATGAAGCACTACCTTAAAACTGTAGTTCGACCTACATGCAAAGAACACTTGGTGGTGGGAATAAGGCTTTATTGGGATAACTTGACCGCAGATATGTGCAAAAAATATATTTCACATCTGAGGAAAGCTATCCCGAAAGTTATTGAATGTGACGGAGCCGCAACTGGTTATTAAGACAGTAAGAAACAAGTTATGACAGCATGGCATTTTATTAATATCAATTAAATACGACAAATAATATATATATATATATTCATATGACATGCATAACAAATAAGAAATAAATCAAATGTTATGATGGGGCAACCAAGACGATTTCAACTTGACCCCCCAAAGATATCTAAGGGACGTGTTTATGCTGTCAATAATAACCTTCTCTATATTTTCAGTGTTAAAATGATGTTTTGTTAATTTCATGATTTGGTTATATTTCGTAACATCTATTCCTGATTTTTTTTTGCCCGAGCCATTTAAATTTCGTCCAGTTGCATTTCTATTGTATAGTTCCTTTAGTCTGAATCCGGTGAATAATACATTTTTAACAAAATGTGTAGCTCCATTGGATCTACGTTTTGTTTCTATAATCTTGTTTTCGTCCCATAAATACTCTTCACAGTTGTTTGGTGTTTGCTTGTATAACTTTTCTAAATTACTCGGTGTGATTGCCATTTTGTCCAACTGACTTGGTAAAAGAAGCCAAAATTTATCTGCATCTGTATGATAGGTATCGGCGTCACGCGGTACTACACTGGAGGGGCTGGCAATTTGTAGATTTGATATCGGTGTGGTCTTTGAAACTGATTTATATCGTTGCGCATTTTCTGTGAGGTTGATGATGGGTGTTGCGTGCTCCTTACATGACAATGTTGTGAAATGTGGAGGTGTAGCAGTCAGGATTGGTGTCATGTCCAGTTCAGGTCTTGTTGCGAAACTAATCATACCATCTGGGTGCGTCACAGGAAATTGATTGGTCACCGGTGACGGTTGGTGGACTTCTGCAATGACTTGGATGATGGAGTTTGACCTTGAAACTGGTTGGGGGATTTTCAGTGTGACAGGGAAAGGACTGGATACCGGCGATGTTTGGGAGATATCTGATGGTACACGAGAAGGACTGGATGACGGCGACGTCTGGGAGATATTTGATGGGACAGGGGAAGGACTGGATGACGGAGACGTCTGGGAGATATTTGATGGGACAGGGGAAGGACTGGATGACGGCGACGTCTGGGAGATATCTGATGGGACAGGGAAAAGACTGGATGACGGCGACTTCTGGGAGATATCTCGTGTGATAGGGAAAGGGCTGGATTTCGGCGATGTCTGGGGTACTCCGGTAATGCCCTGCACTCTACTGGCGGACAGTTTGATCTTATCGTCTTTAGCAAGGTCAGTTAAGGGAACGGTGGTAATTTGGAGTGGTCTGGGCAGTTTGTTGATACCTGAACTGGGAGGCTTTGATACAGATAGACTTTCACTTTCTCTGTTAACTAGGATATCCACCTTTCTGGCTATTGTTTTTAGAAAGTCTTCCATTTCTACCATTTTACCCCTTATCCACCTAAACTCTGTCTCATTATTCGGTGGGTCACTCAAAATTGTCTCTGTTTTCCGTTTGCCTTTTTCAGATAAGACCCAAGATTCAAAGGCTATGTCGTCTGTTTTAGCGCTGGTTGGAGGAAGCGATTTGATTGGTCTTGGTCTTCGAATGAACTCTATTTTCTGAAGAAAAAAACATTGACCAACTAGTTATACACATGAAGTTGTGAAAATAACAGATAACAAACTTCTAAAGTTTCAATTCTCACATTATGTAAAAGCATTATTATTATTTATAATACTCTAGTCCTATCTGTTTGTTATACAAAGCTGTGGTATTTGTTTTTTTAGATAAACATCCAACAATTGTGCGACTCACCTTATGTGGAACGTTTTTCCTTTTCAGGGAATTCGGCCCAGCAACCGGTCGCCCATTACTCCTCACAGTCTTTACGTGTTGAACGACAGAATTTGCTGAAATAACACAAAGGGAAATTGTTGTAACCATAATAGGTTTGATACGTAAACAGGAAAGCTAACAATAAAAGCTAATCATCGGCATGTTATACGTTAAGGTATACATACAAGTGTCAGGCTGTGTAGTGTGTGTTTTTTTCATTTTCTTTCGTCTTTCTGATCTCATCAGTTCCCTCTCCTTTTCATACAAATCTGTGGGATCATCTGCAATGAGAAGGAATCTTGATAATAGAAAGTTGTTATAGGCCTATTCTAACGATTCGATAGAGCTGCCTGTGATAATTTCTGGTCGTATAAGCAGTGACTATTCTTTTTAATTGTTTTATATAAAGAAAAGGTTAAAAATACCCACCGGAAAGACCTAGAATCGTGGCACGAAGGTGGCGATTCTCCCATGGCGCTGAAACCACTGATCCAACAATCAAAGGACGCTTGCTAGTTAAGTCTTTGGTTTTAAGGTGAAGTGTTTTCTCATCACACATAAACTTGACAAAGGCATATTTAGAAACTGAAAATACAAATCAAAAAGATTAGATTCAAACAAATCAAGTACAGCGATTTCGTTTACTGGACGTATTCACGTTAAGAATAAGCTAGTATTTGGGCGTGTGGCAAGATCAGAAAAATGAAATCAAATACCTTTCAACTGGTTTCGTCGAGACATGATCGTTACTGGAAGTTCTGAAGAATTTTTCTATCCTCTTAAGATAAGGTAACGGATATGCAAAACATTGACGACCTTGGGCCCAAGACAATTTCCTTATGTCGGGGTGTAAAATAAAAAGCTTAACATATAAATTAATAAATAAATAGTGACTGTTTAAGGAGCCAACGATAACTGGTGGAGTTTTATGAACATTTTATACATATACTGGCTAGTGTGAGTTTTACATCTAGTCAGACGGTAAGCATGGAGTGGATGTTTACTGGCATGGAATTTGCACACTTTTAAAATAACTCAGAACTTTGTTTTTAGCAGACAGAACTAACTTTACTGCTGTCTGTGAATCTTCAGATAATAAATAAAGTTAGACAAAGCAAATAATGGAAAATTACAAATAACCCCAGTGTGGTACAATTAAAAAAAAAGATTCCCGTAAAAAAATTGTTTTGTGTATGTCTGAAAATAACAGCATTTCACTGTGATTTCAATAATCTAAAATCGAATACACATCCAAATAGACAAACATTGTTGTAGATTATGACATCGGCAAAGTACTTAAAAGATCAGCATGACTTCGACATTTGCGTGTGTAGGCTGCCCATGCAGTGAGGGGCTGGTGATCACCGCTTATGAGTGAGCTTGCCCTACAGGCGATCCCTATGAGATAAAATTGATACGCTGGTAGGCGATAAACCATAGTCAATTCAACAGCAAACAAGATAAAGAAAATCGGCAGGTTGATTGAATAATACATTGGGGGGAAATCTACCTTACGTAGAACAGCATTTGTATAATGAAAAAAATGATTTGACGTAGTCTTCAGCTGGCGCCGACGGACACGGGACAGTGGATTCAGACGATTCGTGTTTTACAAGATAGAAACACAAACAACACACACATCATAAAAATAGTTTATTAACATATTTACATAATGTAGCAAACGAATAAAAAGAAATCCACACACACACAACCCAATTTATCGTTTGTTGAACACACACGTCGTAGAACTATTTTGAGTCGCGCAATACCTTATCCGTACTGGCGCTGTGATCAGTCTAGTGTATATGTCAAGATCACGGTGTCAAAAGCGTGATTTCGCTTACGTTTTCGCGAAAACACAGCATGTGGCCCTTGCCTGTTTTCGATAGCGGTACTGTATGAAGAATCTTTCGTTTTTAAGTAAAACCTATACACAGTTACAGATTGATTGATTGGAGTTTTGCACCGCATTAAGATTGCACCAAGATTATTTCACTTATATGGCGGCGAACACAGTTATAGAGGCTTAGATGTTTGTTAGTGATCCTCAAAAGGCATTTGTTTTTCAAAGCGATCAAACGGTTTGAATTGGTGGCAGCAACATCAAACTGGGTGTATGGCCTTATACGACCCGGGTTATCGACCAATCAACATTTAGTATTTGCCGAGAAACTTGGTTGATTGATAATCTATCTAATATTTTACTTACAGCCCTGTCTGTTGTAGATCAGAAATTTGTTGATTTCATACGCTTTTTCTAAATGCACAATCCATTTTAAGGCACTGAAAAAAAAAGTTCAATAAACAAGAAAGAAACAAAATCAATTCAATTTTGAGCGGAGGTCGAAGGATCGATTTTCGAAAATATGCAATTCAAGAATAAGCAATTAGTACTTTCGTTTCTCAGTCAACTGTAGACAGTCTTGATAAGACGGGGACTTCCTTACATATTTACTTGGCGTTCTTTTCTAGTTGTTTCGACAACTAATAATCACAACAGAAACAAGAACAAGCCATAAAATACAGAAAAGATAGGATTTTGGAGCCAACGGCGGGTTAGTTTAACATCCTAATTTGGTTGCTCGGTTTATGGATTCAAATTTCAGTTAAAATGAATTATTTGTATGATATATATAGGGGCGGAAAAGTTGGTTGAGTTCGTTTGAAAATTTTATCCTTCACCAAATGAGAAAAATTGTAATTTATTTTTGTGTTTGGACAATGTCCTTTTCAAGAATTAATTTCTTGGCTACTTTAATTTTTAGCTAATTAATTATTTGATGACCTCACGAAGCGAAGCTAAATAGGCCTATAGGCGTCATTCTATGATCCGAATTCTGCGGTTTCATTTGCGTGAAATATGAAATACGTTTCTTGCCAGAAGGGTACTATATTAAGAAACATTTAACTTTTCCCGTCAGTATTACTTAAAATAAAGCAATACACAGTGGGATAAAATATTGTGACATTTATTAAACAAATCCTATGATTCGCTTAAAGTGGCATGAGTTGCAAACTATAGGGAGAAATTTCGTTGACTCATTCGTCAATGCAATAGTCCCTCTTTCCGACACATGCCCTTCATCGACAAGTCGCCGGGATCGAATCAAATTGCACCCAGTCTACAGAAAATATGACAATTTGAAGTGAACTATCTAATACTTAACTGGATCGAGGGAGTTGTCCACCATTGATTTAGATATTGAAACACTTTGAGACGCTAAGTGGAAATACATTTAACAGCTGCATTGTCTTATTAAAAGTTGTACAATCTAAGTTAAATTTGAAAATCCGAATAAAAGTGGCAGAGTCTGAGTAAAAATTACATAATCTGACTTAAAAGCTGAATTCATGTAAGGCGACAAGATGCTCCATTCTAGTGTAAACACTTCTGTTAATTCAAATAACATTAACGCAACTCACCCTATACCATCTGTATTGGTACAGAACTTTTTATCGAAATCAATTGTTGTATCAAGTTTCCCGTCCACGGCATAATGAGAATTTAAACATGTATTGGGATCGTTTTTGTCTTTACAGTAGGCTCCTGGCTGTTGTTGAGTGCGCTTGTCAAGAGCAACATTTTCTGTGATAATAATCAAAATAACAAAAATCACCACCAACATGCCCTCAATTCTAATGAAAATTAAATTTTAAAAGTCAATGGATGCTACAATTATGGTGTTATTACAATCCCCCCCCAGCTTCGATTTGGCGATTCATTGATTGATATTTTACGCTACACATAGATTATTTCACTTATATGGTGGCCAGGTTAGTGGGAGAGAAAAACGGACTCTTTGTCCGGAAGAAAGCCTCCCCATTCGCCGAGTTCTATCAACTTTTCTACATACGACGACGAAAATTCCACTCGGAAATTTTTCAATTTAATTTGGTCCGAGTGGGATCGTGTGTAAATCTTCGGTGTGTGAATTCACTTTCTCCAGACACGCCAAACAGTTTCCGGCGGCGACTGTGGCATTCAGGACAGAAAGGTTCCAGAGTTGCGAGCGTCTTTAAGGATTTATTATTCCCGATGATTAAACTGAAAACGTGACTATCAACTGCATTTAAATCTTGCAATGACATTTAGAATTTGAATGGTTATAATAATAATAAGAATTACTTATGGATAACAACTTCAGGGTTTATTTGGTGACGACGTTTCGATGTAGTACTTAAATCGTTTTCAAAGATGCTATCGATAATTCTTCACATTCTTGTAACTACACTGAACATATTTCATAATATAACCAAAAAGTATCTGAAACTTATTTAACACAGAATTTAATTTAGCAGACCTTATAACATTTTAAATATTCTTAGCGACTTCCAGACTTGTGGCAAACCGATTAAAGTCTATCAAACGAAGATACAATGTAGCAGTTGCATGCAGCAAATGTTAGAAACATTTTTAAAAATATATAAATTCTTTTAAAATATCAATATTGTAATTATGTGATCCCATTGAGCATAGATCAAATAGATGTGTCTTAGAACTAACAAAATGCTCACTTACGTCTTTGGCATTTTGGTCCATCAAAGCCCCGGGTACAGTTACCTGTACATCCAGTCATTGAGTCACAGTTTACACCTGGTTGACAGTTACAGGCGTATTTACAGCCTAGACCAAATAAACATTCCGCTGTAATACCTGAAAATATCAATAATACACTCCAAGCTAACCGAAGATCCCAGGCAGAGATAAATAGAACATCAGCTGATGAACATAGACAGAAAAGGAAGATTGTTTTTTTATGATTCCCATTTTTGCAGACGTTCTACTGATTTTGGGGGATGTCATAAATAGAATGTAAGACACCTATGCTTTAGCCAAATGGGCATAACGGTGGGATTTAGGTTCCACTCTTGATTCGTGTCTCAACTCGTGTGAAAATGGTCATAATCGCGTTCATAAATAATTAAGATTTCTGCCAGTGTCTGACATAGGCGAGAATTCACCTTTGACTCTTTCAGTCTCAAACTTCCCCGCCATTGATAACGTAACACTGTAGTTCTATTTTTCAGGTTTTTAACGTCAAATTCACTTTACAAAAGGCTAATTTATACATGAACGTCGTTTTGACACTATTTGAGTAAGATATACTGTTATTTACAGTATACGTAAATTTCAGGCAAATGCAGGCAGTCTACTCCGGCTTTTTGATTTTAATAATTGATTGATTGATGTTCAACGCCGCATTCAAGATTATTTCACTTATATGGCGGCGTTACCAGGTTTAGCGGGGGAAGAACCCAGGCTTATTGCCCGGAGGAAACCCCCGACCTTCAGCGAGTACCTGGCAACTCTTCCACAAACGGCGACCAAATGAAAAATCCACCCAGAAAGTTTTCAATTTTGATTTTGCAGGGATGGAAGGTCTGTTTGGGAATGAGGGACGATCACTCTAACTCACTGGACCACCGAAGCTCCCTGATTGCAATGAGCCCTGACTCTAAAATACGACCGTCAGTACAAAATATAGTCATTTTGGAGTCAGAAACCCGGATTATAATAAAACAAACAATTAATTAATTAATTATGTTTCCTTATGAAACAATATACGTAGAGTGCTTTATTATGCCTTGAATCAGTTCTGATTATGTGTTGTTAGACGACATTTGATATAATTACAGTTTGATGTGTAAATTGTGATCAGGAGAAACATTATTTTAAGTGGCATGAGCTGCCAAAAGTCGGACCTTTTTCATAAATTCTGATTGACAATAGAAGTTGAGCATTTTAAGTGCTTTGAAAAACTAGAGGATTGACGTTCAAATAATATCGGTAAAGCCAGTGACCCGTGCGAACCGAAGATGTGTGTTAATTACGGACACAGTTAAAGTAGCCAGGATGCATTATCACATGTTTGGAGTTTCTGTTTCTTATAAAACTGCCTTTTGTACATTTCTATGATTGGTATCAGTGGAAAATCGTTCTTTTGTACATAGTTTTGAACACAACGTTAAAAACGACCAATAATTAGCTTATTTTGCTTCAAACATATTACCCCTACATTCGGCAGTTCTTGTCGCCTTATACCACTACAGCATATTTACATGTATACCATTATTAAGATGTAAGAAAAGAAAAAACATAAACCTATTGCTGACGGTTTTATTTGTGAAAGGGATTAAGACAAGTTGAAGCTCTCGATACCCTGCTTTTCTATATTTCTTAGAGGAATATTTTGATGAAAACGTTATTTTTTCAGTTTTGAGTGGTCTCTAACGAAGCACTGTAACAATCCTGGTACTTTTCTATGCAGTTACAAATATTCAGTATCTCATTACTTGGCGTATAATACCAAATCCAGTCGTGAACTATGTAGTGTAAAATGGGCCATGAACAGTAGAATTAATTTTTAAAAAATACCGCAACTGTTGAATATGGCCATTTTGGATTTAGCGCTTATGTATTTCAAATGGAGAATAGCAATCAGTGCAGCCCTTCCATGACGTGGATTCAAAGCTAGCTTAGGCTGAGGTGAGACACGTGGCTGAAATTTACACTTTCATTGGCCCGCCAGCAGGTGGCCTGCCGAAATCAACATGGCTGATCTACTGTTATTGTCGTTTGTACTGGTAAAGTTGAATTAAAAAATCGTACGATTAAACTGACCGGTCGGTTATTTAAGACGACGTTAAATTTAATATATGTACATGTTTAGCTGGATTTTCTTTCCTTTTAATAGTGAAGAGAATAGAAACTCTGGCCATCTATAAGACAATTTTTAGAATTAAAAGAGTATACATAAAAACTGAGCATACGCTGTGAAGGCTCACCAAATTTGATTTGACTAGGTAAACATGAAGAAACATGAACTATTTTTCAGATACGCCCTGTGGGTTTGGTGACAGTAGACAGGCGAACTTCCGTGTTTGATAATCGTCGAATCCTTTTTAACGACTGTAGGTGGAGACTGATGCAAATAATACAGGCAACATGACATACTCTTTACAAAACTGCTCTGTCGTATCGACTATGGTTAACGTAGTATTCGTACAAACAAAGGTAAATGTACATATCCACCATCTCAAATCATCATGATCTGTAAAGTTTGCCGTAATTCACTTTTTTGTATTTGGTATATGAGTTTAAACAGACAAGTACATCTGAAGTAGGGCCTGTATTTTATGCACTATATACCATAAGACTAGAGTATTGTAGGTCTATGTACTGTGTGTACATATGCTTACACATGACCAAACCGTACCTATCTTTTTCATATCCAGATATTTCACTTCAGCTTAATGATAATCAATCCTAAATATTATACATTTTTAATTAAATGGAAATTTGCATGGTGCTAATCACTAATCAGATTACCAGTTTAAAAGAATTGAATGTATCCCAGCTTATTATATATACAAGGGGCCTCAGTCTGAAGAGCGCCAGTCTCTCTGTCCTACACATGCATTTCATCATGGGTTGCGGCATGGAATCCCATACCGAATGCCAGATAGCAGCATTATAGCCTAGCCAGGGGCGGATACAGGATTTTGTGAAAGGGGGGGGGGGGGGGGGGGCGCAAGTCCTATATGCAGTAGGTAGCGGGGGGCAACTATCCCAGCACCATAAGGCGTGGGTCCAGGGGCCGCCTAGGCCCGGGAACCTCTGGGATCCTAAGCCATTTAGGCGTGTAAAACTAGACATTATTTTTCAGAGTACATCTTCATAAATATAGCCGGTGAAAAAATTTCTAAGGGAGATGGCGGAAAAATATGTCTACCAGAAAGATGTTTTAGCTTAGAGCAACGTCTGAATAAACGAGAAGGTCCAATGGGCCTACATCATAAGCGTGATACCTCCATTCCCTCTCGAGTATCACTTATTTTAATCAAGAATTTTAAATTCAACCTAAATAAAACGTTACAAAATTGTTTTTGTTCAAGTCCCTGAATTATCGGTTGCTAACTTTATTTGCGGAAAAAATTAATCAAAATGGAACTGTGTATGTTTTGCCTGTTTACGTAATACTCTCAGTAACAATTTCAAAACAATGTCAAGATTAGGGCCTAATGGCAGTTTCAGAGTTCTGTATAGCTTTAAAACGACAGCTTGCGATTTTTGCGCGAAAATTCATCCATAACTCTGGAATAATTCAGCGGCAAATCTTTATTTATTCATTCATTCTCCTCTCCCATGGTCCACAGTTTTCAAATGTTATTTTATGCTATCTACAAGTTAATGATCCCATCTGATTTTTAAGTGATGACGCATTGATAATTATGATAACATTAAGCGAACAGTGGAAGTGCATGTGCTTTCAATCGGGTGCAACAGTCCTATACGAGTGCATGCACGAAACGAAACATTTCAGTTAAATCCTCATCACGCATTTTTTGGCGAGTGGCCGATTATCCTTGGGCCCAATGTCCCCGCCATTTGCAACGCTTATATATTGTTTTGACTCTCGTCTCCCCCAGTTACAATAGACTTTTATAAGAGTACATAGTTACGATTTGCGGCGAAGCGGCGAAAATTTAGCGATTTCTCTCTTGATGAAACCCCAGAAATTATATTTGTAGCCTATCTGGTCTAATTGTGAGTAAAAACGCTACCAGTCCACATCGCTTAGCTTCGTGTGGCTTTGCGCCCCCCCCCCCCCCCCTCCCCCTCCAACCACTCTCCTTACCACTTCTCCAAGAACCTGGTGTTTTAAATATTCAACACACATAGGCACGGCCCGTACCAATGAGGCAATTATACGTAAAATGTTAATGCTCCATATAAAGCTTCCTTCTTCATAGCATTGTAATGTAAGATATTTTCGTTTTCCTACTCTCTTTTCCTTCTCTCTTTTTCTCTTTTCCTTCTCTCTTTTTCTCTTTTCCTTCTTTTTTTTTTCGTTCTTTTTTTGGTCGGCTGTAAGGGGGGGGGGGGGGGGGCGCGCGCCCCCTGCGCCCCCCCCCCCCCCCCTCCTAAATCCGCCACTGCTAGCTGTATCATAGAAAAGTCACGACACGAAGTGTGTATGAAAGAAATATATATGACATCCCCAGCCCATCACAAAAATCTTAATAAGGAAATTTTGCTTTAAAATGTTGGAAATTTCAATAGAATTCTTCTTTCTCTTGAAGAAAAGACTATCTTAATATACACAAAGAAAACCGTTAAGCACCCAATTGGAAAGTCTGAACCGACCGATAAAATCATTGGTGTAGGGAGATTGTTGGCAAACTGATGTTTCAGAAACGATTGTGAGCATAAAGGGCAACATTCTGGCGATAAGAAATCACCATTAATTGTAATAAGCTATACAATTTATTCAGGATATCGTTAGCCAAATCAAACGTGTATTTTAACAAAATAAAAAGATGCTTGTAAGTATGAAACTTCAGAGTCCATCTGGCTTCATCGGTTGAATATTTTGAAATAAATTGTTCCCTTTGAGTGTGTAGAACACATCCCTAGAGCAGGAGGTCAATAGCGCGTATAGCCTTCATTAGCTTCCAACCTGCGTTTCATCCCTCCAGTGAGTCGTTGGATCTGTTGAAGGGGTAACTGCGCGCATTAGAATCCTTTAGAGTACATTTGGGATAGGATGGGCAGAAACATTCAAGCCCTAGAGCCTCCTGTACAAAACCTACCGCAATTGGAAGCAATTATGAGTCAATCTTAATTTGTTATGACACAAACTCTGTGAACAGTGTTTATCTTGATCATTCGTGGGGAAATACCCCACTTTATATGGGAATGACGTAACCACCAGAACACATGCCTGTCTACATGGCAAAATTCAGGCTTTGTGGTGCAAACGTCAGGGAGTGTATGTTAGAATCTCAGCACCATAGAGGTTGATTGTTCGGGCTAGTATGGATATAATGAATGAGACTCCCAACAACCTGTCCGAACTCAGGCGCTATGAGCGAAATTACCTAACACATCTTCGTATGTTAAAGGCACACTTGCCGCCGTAGCCTGTTTAAATTTGCTAAGAAAACCAATTTACATGAGCTTACTACAACTAATACCACTAAACTTAAACATAGGACACATAAAACATGTCTAGTTAGCTTATGACTGTAAAAATGGGGTGAAAAACAAACGCAGAATCGAAGCCTGATTACAACAACAACGATCAGTGTCGGTCAACTTTCGTGTTGGGTTACCCTCCTTTCAGGCCTTGTATCTGTGGTTGACACTCAAACAATTATCAGCAGGCTTTTCCAGTCGCTGTTAACCGATCGTCATTTTGTATTTCTCAGATAAATAGGCTTACGTAAAATTACACTGTGCCGTTAGTTCACTCACTCGACTGAAACATAAAATCGCCAATAGGGGGCAGATCGGTTTGTTTACGTTCCGGGTACGGAACAATTCAAATTTTCAAATTCAAATTAAAAATACAAAGTGACGTCCAAACTTTTAAATTTTGGTAAAAATAGAAAGTTCCTAACTTATATTGTCTGGGAAAAATACAGAATACGGTCTTTCTTTTTTAATGTAAACAATATTCCTGATTTTCGCGGCAAGTGTGCCTTTAAGAAGAGTTACAGTAAAAATCCGTGCATATAATTATTGTTGGCAGTGACATTTGTCTGCTAAAAACACCCAGATTCCAGCTTTAACGTTTTCATTATAGCTCAAGTTCTTAGAAATTTATATGGATTTAAATGACTTGTCTGCACCAAACTACCCGTGTGCGTGCTGTGCCATGTGACAACAATTGCTCTATAGGTGCACTGGTATTTGTCACATCCACTCAATTGACTCTGGTTCCTATGAAAAATACAAAAATACAAGTTACGTTACCCTAAATATATTCACCGTACCTGAAGTAAACGCCAACAGACAAAATAAGCCAGACGATGTCCCCCTAGAGAGCATGATGGGTGGACTTCTACCAGTCGCACGTAAATCCGCCAGTAAAACGTATTGAAATCGTAACAGGTATATGAATTCAGGTCCTGGCGAACATAACTTTGCCCGTCTAACTTTTGGAAATCGGTACAGGTATGGACAATTTAACTACAGAGCCTCCGACACACCTGACCCGTGCAACCTCAACAAGCAAATACATACTCTGAAAACATAGCACTTGAAAAATGAGGAAGTAAAATACCTTTGTATGTTATCGAGGTATCGGCCGTTATACATTCGAGATAGTGTTTATTCTACGATAACGCTATCCACTGATATGGCTCTAAAGTAGGCCCCAGTAAAACTCTCATAGTTAAAAAAAGTCGAAGCTAAGTATAATGCAGAAGATATGTGGGCTTTAAATTAATACATTATGTTTCCCACCTATTCTGAGACCTACATGCAGATTTCATCTGAAAACAGAGTTGGCGATTCAAATTTTAACCAAGATTATCATACTTGCAATTATAAAATTTAATCGGAGTTGAGCTAAATCTAGGATTGTTATATTTTTCTTATAGCTTTCAAAAATGTTACCCAAGTTAGCATGTGATAATTCATGCGCTTATCTTAGTTCAGACCAAATAAACATTAACAAATTTCTGAGTGTTTTTTACTCGGTGGCCGTATGTAGAAGAGTTAACAGGTACAACGCCGCCATATAAGTGTATTAATCTTGAGTGCGGCGTATAAAAACATCAATCAATCAATCTATCTTGGCAACCTCTAAAGAAGATCTCGTGAGAATACGATTGGCTTCGACCTCGGCATATCTATCTTTCGCCTCGCGTGTTTGTAACTTTCAACTTCTATATTAACAGTATCAATGGAGGACAACTTAATAGGGCGCGGACCTTTCCATCCTGTCAATGGTTGACAACAATGGACTATATGCGTGGAATGGAAGTCACCTGTTATTTGATTTGCATCGAATGCCGCCATTATTAGGATATCGCGCTTCAACTATCAATGGCGGCACATTTTACAGTCAGATCCAAACCAGCCAATTTGAAATGTTTATAAGACAAAGTATGGTTGGTATTTGTAACATAGCTTGAAAACGGTCGAAGTATCAAGACCGAACGTTGCCAATAAATAAAGGAAGAAGTTGATATCAATATGCAAGCCTTCCCGTTGTACATTCGCTATTATCTTTTTTTCTGTTGCGATTTCAAGAATAGTGGCGTTGGGATTTTGACGCGATAGCAGTCCGTATTGGCCTTGTTTGTTCGTATTAGCCTTGTTTGTTCGTATTGGCCCTGGTAAGCCCTGTATGAGTGTGGCCGCTTCGTCCAATAACATTGAAAG
Organism: Lepidochitona cinerea; assembly: GCA_963971465.1. Lineage (NCBI taxonomy): Eukaryota > Metazoa > Mollusca > Polyplacophora > Chitonida > Tonicellidae > Lepidochitona > Lepidochitona cinerea. The sequence goes on from OZ020556.1 coordinate 4,973,040, forward strand.
TCAATTAATATAAAAGTATTGTTGCATGACGAAAAACGAACCTAAAATAAGTATTTCTTTGAAATGTAAATTTGCACATGTCCCTATCAGAAAGTTAGGATAAAATACACAGATTTTCACCTTTGATACTGTTACACTCGACTTGGAAATAATAATTCCACGAAGAATGTCAATACTTTTGTTGGACAATTGTTTATAGAAAAGAAATTCCATCGGAAAAAAATCTGACTATAGATACATTTACTACCATTTATTAATTAAAGATCATTAATCAAAGATATTGGTAATATCGATAATACGTCACAATAATCTTATTTTGAAATATTTTAATATACAAACAATATAAAATTTATTTCCACAAACTCAATCTTATCAAGCTTCGTTTGTGAATTTGTCTTGATCAATATTTGAGAAAGTGACGCTATATGTTATTGGTCGAACGTTTTTGTATTACCCTGATATTGGCCCGGGATCGGCCGTATTGGCCAGAGGCCGTAGACAGAGGGTCACAACGACCACTAGTAAATGTTTTTTAAATTACTGCCGTCAGTACAAAAAAATAGTCATTTTGTAATCAGAAACCCGGACTATGGGACCACCTAATGGCCAATGGTACGACAAAGTGAAAACTGTCGATTCATGATATTCTATATTAATTAACTGTGCAAGTTATTTCAGAGAATTAAACCTGGGAATCCTATATACTAACAGTATAGAGGTAAGTTTCTAAGCACTGCAGCTGTGTTGTCCAATTTAAGTGTATCAATAGATTTAACTTCCGCATTGTTCCATAAATGTTGAAACCCTTTTTCAACGAGGTAATGACCTACATTCTTTGTGATTTTACAGCAATCGTATCCCCCCATATCTTGTAACTGTTACACTCGACTTGGAAATAATAATTCCACGAAGAATATCAATACTTTTGTTGGACAATAAATCTGGGTTAAATGTACGAGTCAGTGAACTTGGAGAATGTGTATGTTTCGGAATAGAGGGAATGTGAATGACCCGTCTATTGAGTCAAATATGCCTACCATTAACTCTGAAGGCGAATGTATCAATGATGAATTAGACAAATAAATTTCTTCTGAAGAAACTGGAATTAGAATTTAACGAATAATAAGGCACATATGGGTGATTTGATTATAAATGAATTTCTTATGGTTAGTTCAAATGTTTTTTCTACCTTTTCTACCTTGTTCAACAAAATATAAGCTACAGGTAAATTCCCAACTTCATGGTCAGAAGTTCTTATTTTATTGCATAAAGGGGGTCTTAGTGGCCAGTCGGTCAGAGTGATCATCCCTCAGTCCTACACATACCTTCCATCGATGCTTCGCGGGTTCGAATCACACTCGGACCAAACAAAAATTCTGAGTGAATTTTTAACTCGGTTACCGTGTGTGGAAGAGTTGACAGATATTCGCCGAAGGGCGGGGTGTTTCCTCAGGGTAATGCGCCCGGTTTCCTACCCCACTAAGCCTGGTAACGCCACCATATAAATGAAATAATCGTGAGTGCGGCGTAAAACATGAACCAAGCAATCAATCAATCAATCAACCTATTGCATAAGAAGGGGAAACCCTAATGATGACAATAGGTGTATCACCCCGACCAGCTGTATTTTGAAGTTGTTTACAAATATCATATACACTAGATTAATACAGTGAAATGACGAGAATGATATGTTGTACCATGCACAGTTTGGATTTCGTCATGGGATTGATATTTTTACTCTTGGTGGAATTCTCTGCATACGTATTGCAAATAAAAAGATATTAATTGGGCATTTGTGGATTTTAAAACGTTTGATTTGATAGATAGGAAAGTGTTGTGGTTTGAACTGTTTAAAAGGAGCATTTGAGGCAAAACGTTACATGTAATCAAGGCAATTTATAAAAATGTTAAATCTTATGTGAAATACCATAGAATGAAATCTTTGGAGTCCCGTAATGAAACAGATTTGTTTCAAGGGGAGGTTTTTATCTCCTATGTTATTTTATATGTTTATAGACGACCTGGAATCGCAGCCATCCACCAACCGCTGTCATAGTTTATAGCTTGACTAGCTTTCAATTTTTGTACGCTTGTACGCAGATAATCTTTTTTATTTTCTGATTTTGGCAATGGCTTACAGAATTAATTAAATTACTAACAGAGATTGGAGCTTACAAGTTAATGTTGATAAAACTAAAATAATGATTTTCAGACAGGGAGTTAGAGCTCGACAGGAAGATATTTGTATCTTTGATCAGAAAAAATGTAGAGATTGTGTCCGAATTTGGATATTTGTGCGTCGTTTTTAGATGTTTACATTTTCCCCATTTTGTAATAATTAAAGCGTATCTATCCACTATGAAATTACGATTGAAAGATGTGTATATAAGTGAGTGGTACTCGCAACAAGATTTAAGTAGATCATATGTTATCACAGCAGAGAGGATCACGTGAGATGAGTTTGCGCATGCGTACCGACAGAGCGTCTTGTATGTCCTTTGCAGACGAGACATGATATTTTAAATGGGCTAAACTAATTGTTAGTTTCGCGACTATCGTTTGCAATCACACAAATATCTGGTGACATTATGGTCACTTAGATGCAAAATATCTTCGTGTGTAATCACAGATCCATTGTCTGGGAAATATGTTACAGTTTTTGTTGAAAGTATAGCAAAATCAATGTCAGTGAACGTAATGGCTGATGACCATTTCAATTTCAGTTTTATTCACCAATACATATTTTAGAACAGAACATATATTTAATAAAAAAATAATATTGGCGGTAATAAAACCCCACAGGGTTTGTTTTATCCCTGAATAGCATAAACAGATCGTTTACTGGCTGAGATGAAGACTGATTTGATTTTACAAAATATAAAGAATGTTGTCTAAAAATAGAACAACAAGAAAAACAAAATAATGACACATTGCGACGGTGACACGACCCCGGATCCTAAGCCTGAAGACCATGAAGCAAATTATCCTTAGTTATTGATTTAAATAGGGAAAGTGATTGAACTGACTTTGTTGTAGCAGCCAGTTTATTCCATACATTTGGACCTTATACACCGATGGATAGGCGATATTCACACTACACGAGACCGTAGCCAAACACCACTCCGAGCGAAACTAACGTCTTCGTTTATCGAGAATCGCCTGTAAAACAAATAAAGGGAAGTTCTTCTAAAGTCAAGTTTAAGCGTAGCGGTTCAAGATCTAAGGCAACAAGGAGACAACGTCTTCATATAACTGAAATACTGTTGAGTAGGACGTAAAACCCAAATCACTCACTCACTCACTCAAGGTCTGAGGGAAACGTAAGCTACCGCTATCTATCTAATACTATTAATAATAATCCTAGCCCTAGCGGGAGTGGATCTGAACGTCAGAGGGACGGCGGAAAGAAAGAGAGCGACAAAAAGTCGAACAACCCCTTATAAAAAAATACCATGGTTTACCATACAATGTACCATGGTTTACCATGGTGCGTTGTATGGTAAACCATGGTTGACCATAGTAAACCATGATAACCCCTGCTTGACCATAGTTTAGTTGAGTGCATCATGGCACATTGTATGGTAAACCATGGTACATTGTATGGTAAACCATGGTTGATCATAATTTGGCAAGTTCGTCATGTAAGACAACTTCAAAACAGTATGCTCTTTTATATATACAGAAACACCTACCAATCCATATATATATATATATGTTTAACTTTAAATTATACCTATATATGGTATTAACTTTAAAAATATATGGATATATATAAATAGCTATATAACATGTAATGAGGTCCCTTACATTATATATATATTAAATTATTATATATATATGGTAAACCATGGTATTTTTTTATAAGGGGTTGTTCGACTTTTTGTAGCTCTCTTTCTTTCCGCCGTCCCTCTGACGTTCAGATCCACTCCCGCTAGGGCTAGGATTATTATGAATAGTATTAGATAGATAGCGGTAGCTTACGTTTCCCTCAGACCTTGAGTGAGTGAGTGAGTGAGTGATTTGGGTTTTACGTCCTACTCAACAGTATTTCAGTTATATGAAGACGTTGTCTCCTTGTTGCCTTAGATCTTGAACCGCTACTCTTAAACTTGATTTTAGAAGATCATGTGTTTGTGGTAGTTCTGTTGAAAATTCCGATCATTTCTTTTTCCGTTGTCCTCTCTATGATCATATCAGAACAGATCTCTTGTCAAACTTACCAACCACATCCAACTTAAATGACATACTATTTGGTAATCCTATGCTAACAAATGCTCAACATGAAGCTATCTTTGCTTCTGTTTTAAGATTCATACAAAACAGCTCAAGATTCCATGACTTCATTCAATAACCCTCAATATACCTAACATCTAGCTCATACGGTCGTCTCTGTTTCTTATACGTTGTATATTGTACATATATACCCCACTCATGCACTTATCCAAATGCTCTATTTCTTTTGTTGGCAAATTTTATGCAGTAATTAAGAATTGTATTATGTACTTCCTTTTCTTTGTATTATGATTTAAAAGTACGGAAAGGGGTAATCTAAGCTGTAAGAACTTTGAGCATAAATAACATATATGTACAAGACAAAACAATCTGGTTAAACTCCAATTTGATTAATATAAAGGTAGTTACTCTATTAAGTGAATAGATATAGACCATTTGAATAACGATATTGAAGACGTTGTTTTAATTCCTAGAGGCAGTCGATTCCAGATCGTCGGCCCTTTAACAGCCAAAGTATAACGTGGAATGTCACTGTGAAAGATTTGTAAAACCAAGTTTACAGATAACTGCCGTAACTTATAATTGGGGTTATATTGTTTGATTAAACGACCTTGCAGAGTAATAGGTACAAGAAAGATATGATGGATAAACTTATGACAAAAAATAAGTACCTGATGAGTGTTAATTTCAGTAAAAGATAGTATAACGGTAAAGTAGGACTTACTCTAGGCATTTATTTATTGTACGAACAGCTTTCTTATGAATAATTGCGGGGACATATCTTTTTTTTATGGTTAATAGTAATTTTGGCCATTAGATGTTAATCTCTGACTATATACTATTGTCTTAAACATTTACCATAATCAAATTGACCCATCCAATTAATGATAATTTGAAATGAGTGTCTTACAAGTGACATATACAGTGTAGGCAAAGCTCTGTTTCACTATATCATTTAAGTAAAACACTTTATTGGGTTAAAAAGTTAGATGTTGAATGGCAGGAGTGTATTTAGCAGATTTTTCCACTAATAGTTTTAGGGAGATTATTCCAGTGCATGCGTATGTGTGTTGGAATTTAAAACTAATTTGTTATATCAACGTTAGCTACAACTTTTATTTTCGATATAACCAATTTTTTATACGTTTTTATTTAGTTGTCATTTAGAGTTATGATTTTGGCAGAACCCATCTCAATTTCGGAGATTTTCGTCATGTGAGTATTTCCTGTCTGGTTCTCACCTATATTTTCCGACGTCTAGGAGACGCACGTGTGTAACATGTTACGTTCTGCTGTATTTTTATTTGTACTTTCAAATGTTATCACTGTCAAATAAGTATAAAGCTCCTAAGGCTGCGGATAACTAATTTACGTCAGCGTAAAGTGACGATTATTGGTCACGTAATAGTGTCATAACAGCGTGTTGCGCTTTTTGCTCTATTCTTTTTCAATCCTGATTGATTTTGTTTTATTAATCGTGTCACTGTGAATTCCTGTACACGATTATGATATTTTTCTTGTTACTAAGTGCACGAGATGAACATATCTAGTTTTTATTTTTGTTTAATTAGGCTACCCAGGTCATGTATCGGATTATAGTTTCCCTTTGGTGTTAATGTTAACCTTGTATGATGTTAGAGGCTGTATTCGCCCGGAAAAGTTAGTTCAGACCAGAATATATTACATAAATAGATTATACTTATGCTATACTAAGACTCATAACTGAGACGCTAATGTTTAGTATATGTAGCCTACTGTAATTTCTTGTAGTATTTTTTCTAGATAACAAGAACTTTTCATATACTTGATTAAAGCGCAAATAACCAAAATAACTTTTAATTTCATGTTTTTCTGAAAGTTGGTCGAAGTGCTATCAATGTTGTTTACCTTTTGTTTAAGGTTTTACCGAGTTTCCTAGAATGGTTTGATGTTCTAAGTAAAGGTTTTAAACGGGAACTTCTTCTTGGTCTCGAGTTATCATTGGAGCTCTGTCAGTGCCAAAATATTAGATTGTTCAGTAAACCGTGGGGCTGATAGTGATATATTGACAGCTCTCATGGCAGAGCTTGAGAAATCTTTCAATGATTTTTGCGTAATTGACGAAGAATTTGAAAAACTTGTCTCAACTGAAGAATGTAGTAATCACAGTAAAGTCAATGGACAAACAATCGAACAATATCGTAAATTAGTAACTGATACATATGAAAAACCTAAATCTGTATTTATTCAAAATCGAAACGCCCGATTAAAAGCAAGCTATGATGTTAAAGCTGTGCCTATGCAACAGAGATTTAAAAGAAAAGAAAACACACAGAGTGATCGAAGCTGACCATACATATCGGGTAATGCACTTTAGTTTCATACCAATTATAAAGGGATATTTGCACCAATAATGAGTTAAACGGCATCTGAAGGTAAAGTTATAAATCGGATAAGTGACGCCATTCTTGCTTCTACAAAATAAGCGCATGACGTATAAGGGCTGACAGTCCGGTGCTTTACTATGACGATCTGTATATCTGATTTTGTATATGCTCATAATATTCAGTATTTCATTACCTGGCGTATAAAACCAAATCCAGTCGTGTAGTATGTTGTGTAAAATGGGTCATGAACAGTAGAATCAATTTCAAAAACACCTCAACCATGGAATATGGCCAATTTGGATTTTGCGCTAATGTATTTCAAATGGAGAATAGCAATCAGTGCAGCCCTTTCCATGAAGTGGATTCAAAGCCAGCTTGGGCTGAAGTGAGACACGTGACTGAAACTTACACTTTTATTGGCCTCCTCTGTCAGCAGGTGGCCTGCCGAAATCAACATGGCTGATCTACTGTTATTGTCGTTTGTACTGGTAAAGTTCAATTAAAAATCTCTCAAAAATCAGCAAAAAATCGTACGAATAAACTGCACAGATTTATCCAAAGCTATTAGGCTGCTCTATTTAATGAATGTATATGCTTGGCTGAATTTTCTTTCCTTTTAAGCGAATGGTAAAAAAATTACAATCTCTACTTAATGGTCTCTCAGATGACCTGAGCAGTTGTCTAGCCGATAACCAGGTGTTGATAGACGCCGTATCTGAAATAGAGAAATTGTTAGACGAGGCTTATGCCTCTTTGAGTGAGTTGGAAATTATTTTTGGTCATGAAAATGTCTCAAATGAGCTTATTACACCAACTTGTCTTAACCAAGTCACGACAGCATGCGACACTATTGCATCGAACATGTCAGCCAAAGAACAATTGCAGAATTTCATCTTGAGTGAAGAACTCGCTACGGAAACCGTTCCTCGATGTGGTAATTGCAAGTGTGGTAAATGTCCAACAGTTGGACATACTTACTCATTTAAGAAGGAGCAGGAACTCAAGATGATTCGTGATAATCTTTGTTATGACGACATCAACAAATGTTGGATTACAAGCTACCCGTGGCTCAAAGATCCAAAAACTTTACCGAATAATTATTGTTCAGCACTCGGCACACTACAAAGTACAGAGAAGACTCTTGGCAAAGATCCTAAGTGGGCTCAGACTTACAAAGAGCAGATCCAGGATATGCTAGATCGGAATGTTACAAGGAAGTTGTCTCCTTCAAAGCTCGATAGTTGGAATGGTCCTCTGTTCTACATAAGTCACCTGGCTGTGCTAAATCCAAAGTCGCCATCTACACCAGTTCGAATTGTGTTCAATTCGAGTCAAGTTTACAAAGACATTTCACTGAATTCTTACCTTGTGAAAGGACCGGATTGTTACCTTAATTACCTGGTTGGTCTCCTGTTGAGGTGGCGAGAAGAGCAAGTGGCAGAAGTGGGAGATATCAAAAAGATGTTCAATTCAGTACACCTGGAAATTAGTGACCAGCACTATCATCGCTTTCTGTGACGATATTTGAAGCCTGATCGTATCTCTGATACTTACCTGATCCAAAGAGTCAACATGGGTGACACACCAACTTAGTAGCGAAGTCGTATATAAGACTGCAGGACTGTTTGAAAGAGATGAATCCCAGGGCTGCTGATCTGTTGAAAAAATCAAGCTACGTCGTGACTCGATGAATATACAGTGGTGAGTTGTAACTGTAAATAAACTAAATATGTATTTTTTAACATAATGTTTGAACCAAACGAGCTTCCCGTAAGGCCCCAGGGTGTCAAAGAAAAAGCGATTGAAAATATGCTTATCTTCTGTCAGCATTCGGAGATATTTGGTGTCCTACTTCACCTTTGAACGCTTAATTCTTGGGTTTTTTTCGATTTAAAAAATCTCTACAACCTTAATACAATCATATTTTACAAAAATATCACAAGCAGATAGATTAATTTCAAACTTTCCCATATACAATAATTCATTCCTATCTACTTTGGCACGAGCATTTGAGGCAGCACAATATTTGTCAACCACTTTGAATGTATTCTTTGCAGAATGTTCATCTGCTAATGTTAAAGTGATGCCATCTGTAGGCTGGGAACTTAATGAGGTGACATTAGAGCTTAAAGGGTTTATGAACAACTTTTGGAAATATTTTCTAATTTGCGTTGGGTGTGTTGTAGAACATGAACTTTATAAGTCTGACCAAAAAGAAAATTAAATTTCGGTCGCAGCACATACAAAATTCAAGCTACGTTTGCCGATCTACAATGCTTACGAAAGTTAATTATCTCAGAGACTTATGACGTCAAACACGACCTCCGCTGTGTACGTACCCTCACAGCGATGACGTAATGAACGATTTCTGCTGTCCCAGAACGTCTTCGTGGCAGTTTGTACACATGGAAGGTCGTGTATGACGTCATTTTTCCGAGTAGTTACGAAAAATACGGAAAATATGCATATTTCCTCCCCGTTCCTTTTTTGACTGCCAGGGAACTAACGTGAAGGTTGTTTCGTTTCAACCGATGTTTTTCAAATACACATTTAGTCCATAAACAAATACAAACCAGCTTTAAATCCTGTTCATAAATCCTTTAATACCATTTATACCGTTGGAATTTCGGATAAGCATTCCGAGTGACCTTCCTGATAACAGCTACAGCATGGCTGAAATCGGACACCCCTGCCTAACTGAATTGCATACTTGAAAAAAAAATGAGGTTACAAGACAATTTATCTTCACAGCACCAAAACCAAAAAAAAAAAATCATGCACCACACGTCAAATCAATCGGTGGTCCAGTGAGTTAGAGTGATCGTCTCTCAGTCCCACACAGACGTTCCATCGCCGAAGGTTGGGAGTTTCCTGAGGCAATGAACCTGGTTTCCTCCCCACTAAATCTGGCAACGCCGCCACATAAGTGAAATAATCTTGAGTACGGCGTAAAACAATAATAAATCAAATCAAATCCTTTATCAATCTTCAAGATACACAAGTCTAAGTTACCCTGTTGTACGTAAGGTATTACATCTCTTATACTAGCAATTGTATCTGCTATATCTCTACTAGGCACGCAGCATGTTTGACAAGGGGAGATAATGCTCACATGACAGTTTTCAATATATTTGCCTTACATATAGACAGGATCTTATAGTCTACATTTAAAAGTGTAATAGGCCTCCAGTTCTTTAGTTTATCTCTTTCTCTCTCTTTATTTTTCAAAGATGAGAGATATCACCCCATTTCTCATGGAGCCTGGTAATTTTTGTTTGTTTGCAAAGACATTTTGACTTACTTAAAATATATATCACTCAGCTGATTCCAGAATAAAGAGTAAGACTCGACCATTAAACCGGCTATTCCTGGAATGTTACCATTGGATAGACCTTTCATTGCCTTTCTTAGATCATCATTTGTTATAGTTTGTTCCTGATCCTCATCGCTTAACTGAACATTTACATTCGATATTACTCCATTAAAAGAATCAGAATCAACAATAAAACGAATGAAGTTCCTTTATTAACCCATCATCTAATGATCTCCTCTCCTGGCTCCTAATTCAAGATTTAACAACATTTTACGATTTCATTCTCCCTCAATTGCCCGTTGTACACGTGATCGTTTTATTGCCCCCTTTGCAAATTTCTGCTTCTAAAAACGTACATGTAGTTCTTCCACAACAGCTTCAATTGTACGCCGATCATAATTATTTACATTCGCTGCTCGTCAATATTCATTTTCAAGTTGACACTGAAGGCTAAACTTGTTTTGGCTATTGTCGTGTTTTCGTTTTCTGCCATGCAATAATATTGCCTAAGCTCCCCCCATTTGCTTCTTGTGTATATTCATTTTTAAATTGGCATTGAAGGCTAAACTTGTTTTGGCTTTTGTTTTGCTTTCGTTTTCTCAAATGTAAAATTGCCTAAGTTTTCTAAACAAATATGCATAAATATGCTGAATCAATCTCGCAGTGTTCGGGGGATCTTGCAATCTGAACTAACGATTTTTGCCCCCGGTTTTATGACCCATGGGTGTCGCTATTCTGCTCATTACATTCTTCCCCAAAATAAAAAAAATGTTGTCAGCGATATGACCTTGGCTGTTGACTTCAACCCCCTGACAGATCGCACTGTCGATTGCATGCGTCAACTGAAGTCCGTGGAAACGCTTCATTCTATCCGTTAAACAATCGCATTCGTCAACGCACGCGCTAACGCTTATACGTGTGAAAACACACCATAAGATGCACTGGTCATAGTTATGACACTTATAAAAGGGTATATTGCCTTAGGAGACTTAGCTATTACTTATTTCTCGTTGTATTTCAGTTGAGTAGTAAAAATGCTATTTTTTACCATAAGATGTAAATAAGGACCGCGAATACGTATAAGTTTTAGTTGGGAGGAAACCGGGCGCCAATGCTTGGTTATCTGGCAACCATCCCAAATAATTCGATCGTGTGAAAAGCCAATAATAATTACTCTACATGTTATTGGACTGAGTGGGAGAAGAACCGGTAGCCCATTGGTGGAAGGTTGCTCAGATTGACTGTCATACCCTTAACCTAACCATACCTCAGTTACAACGTTGTCGGTCAAAAATTACTACATTATCGATAGGTGAGACAAAATAATAATAAAAAGAAGTAACAACAGACCAGCAGATTTTATGTAAAAATGTTGATATATGTAAAAAAACAACAACAGCAAAAAACAGAGTAACTAATCTACAAGCGAAAATTATACAAACACTGGAAAAAAAATGAACTCAAAACACAAATATCACAGGCTAATAAGCAGGCTGAGTAATATTCTAAATCATGAACGTATTTACAGCACCAAAGAACACAGTTTGAAACTGATTGATGAAACACCCCAACAAGTCCTTAATTAGATTATCAGAAATTCTAGAACACTCAGACTAAAATACGTTAGAATAGATTTGCATATTTATAGAAAGTTGTTTATATTCAAGCTTCGTGAAAGTTCTTTGACCTCAGCATTACAAAGGGTTCTTGTAAACAGCCGCCGGGATGAGCCGACTAAGAAACAATAGGCTAACAGACAATAGAGATCGAGAAAAATATGTGGGTGATCAAAATAGAGGTAAACAATTCAACTTAACGTAATAGTTGGTAATAAAAGAATTTTAGCGTTCGAAATTACTATAGTATCGGCCACAACAGGCCGCTTAAAATGTTGAAAGAGGAAGATACGAAGCGTCCTGTCTTCATTGAAAAGGGGTAACACGGTTAACAAAAGTACATGTAATGTAACAAAAATCTCTTTTTTATAAATGACAACGTTTGAAATTTAAATAAATGAAAGTGGAACGAGCTGCCAAAATTCGTATTTTTTCATCAACTCCAATTGTTGTGACAAGGTCAGCCCTAAATGATTTATATTTAAATAAAAATATCAGTGAAGTCGGTAACCCGTACGAACCGGAGAATTGTGCTGATAAGGGTCATAATTAAAATAGCTGGGATGTAGGAGTGAAATTTTGTCGGGCTTAATGCTTATAAAAGTACATCAACGTTCATGTGCACGATTGGTATCAAAGGAAAGCGCTTATTTTGTGCTTTTTGATAAAAAAAATGATTTCCTTATATTTAGGGCTTAACTCAAAACCCAGGAACACAAAAAAATCGATATTTTAATAAAACGAAATTGTTGACAGAAAGTTGAAATGGTAATGTCGAAATTTGGCTGATGAATACAGGTTGGCTAACATACATGTATATAGCGCGTGACGTCATATCTAGACACTTGTCAGTGAAGTCCATACATACAAACAGCTCGCATACATATTAAAAAAGGGGGTTGTGAGTTTACCTGTCTGCCTTTTATGAAACAGTCAAACAATGTAGGTGAAATAACATTACGCTTAATGAGTCCATATATTCTCGTATCCCTCACCAACAAACCCATTAACTAATATTACACTAGAGTGAATGGTCTTAAATATAATGTAAATTATCTTCATTATAAATTGTCTTCTGTTTAAATGTTGACTGACATAAATATGTTATTGCTGAAAAGATTACATGAATAAAACAAGATTTTGTGTAACACCCAAACAGGATCTGAGAAAACTGTATTGGACACAAGATCATTCCAGTCTCTGTACCAATATCTTAAAACTGTTGCTTGAATGGTGGTTTGGCGTTGGAGATCGTTAACTTCCGTATTATTCACTTGGTATCAATACAAACCAAATAAAGTTGCTTTCCGTCGACAGAGTTTAATTGAAAATTAATTAAAACTTTAATTGAGTTTTCTGACTCAGCTTATTAAAAAGTAGATACATATTCTTAAATTGCTCTAAAAAAAGCCGTTTACCCAATGTATGTTTTCTTTATATTTCGTCAAAACATTCGATGTTCACGGGCCATAGGTTCGCTGATTTGTTTTTATTAGCCTTTTGAGAAGTTTTATATGCTAAAACTGTTAACAAAATACATTTCTTAAAGACGGTGAAAGTGTTGTCACTTTAGGGTGTCACTGATGAGGAACATATCAGTGTCCATTTGTTTACTTCCTTCGTCCCAATGGCCGACGTCTCCACTTATATCTTTCGACAGATCTGAAAAAGCTGAAAGATTTCGTCTGTAATAGTAGTTCCGGTATATCAATATCTCACAACTGAAACAATTCTACTTCTGGATTCATTGTTGGATTTTTTGATTGATTGATCGTTTAAGCCAAACCCAAATTTAGTGGGAGAAAAAAAAACCCTGGTATTGGTGTCCGTCATTTGGGCAACACATGCCCCCACAAATCTTTTGAGTTTTTTCATGGTGGACATGCTTTACTTGGGACTATTGTTACATATTTCTATTTCAAAGATGTAAATGATGACATATTTAGAAAAGTGATACATGCCATAACAACAGCCAGGAGCAAAACTTAAATTTGGAGCTTACAGATAATGTGTATTTTGATGTAATACACTTTCCTTGTCCCTAATCTGTGCCATTTCCACAACTCCCTTAGCTTACACGCAGTGTCTGAAACAAGATGGCGAATAGAGAACATTTAGTCTGCCCAACACAAAAGTTATTCATTTGTTTAGCTGTTTGAAAAAGATTAAACATCCCAGTTCCTTAGCATAAAAACTAGAAGTAATAGTATCATTGAGTATGCCCCCTTTGGAGAAGGGAGTTTGGAGAGATGTGCATGAATTGCCACTGAAGGTAATACATGCCCCCGCCTAGCAGGCACAAGTTGATCATGAAGTAGTGAAATCGATTCTGAATAACCTCTACATATAAAGAATGTACGAGTTCGTGAGATGCTATAATGAGCAGACAAACATTGTGGTAAACTTATAAAGAAATTGCAAGAGAAAACGTCAGCCCGTTACAGAGATAACCTGAAATCATAAATGTTTTTACGAAGTCTAGGCCTACAGTGGCGCCACCTATGAGCGGATTTTCTCGAAACACAATCTCATCCGAGGTATTGTGAATATACATCATATAAACAAAATTCAAGAGAAAACGTCAACCCATTACAGAGATAACGTCCGGAAACCTCAAATCATAACTGTTTTTACGAGGTCTAGGCCTACAGTGGCGCCACCTATGAGCGGATTTTCTCGAAACATAATCCCATCCGAGGTATTGCGGATATACATCTCAAAACAATTTCAAGAGAAAATGTCAATCTGTTATGGAGATAACGTTCGGAAACCTCAAATCATAACTGTATCAACGACGCCTGCAGTAGCGCCACGGCGGAAGTACGGACAGACCAAACTCTATATGCCCCCCCCCCCCCCCCCCCTATAAATATTGGCGGGGGCATAACAATTCATATTTCCAGTTTAAAGTAAACGAAAAGATGCAAATTAAAGTTGTTTCTGCTTAAAATATTGCACCTTTTTTTCTTTAGTTAGTTTTTTAGATATAGTCACATTTCCGGATAGCATACGCATTCCAGCTTTGTACAAAGCCTTATTACATTTCTTTTCCCTTTAGTTTCACAAAATATTCGACTCAACTCACAGACGTTTCATTTTTGTTGAAAGCAAAAGTTTCAATTTTAGAAGGCCTCGGTGGCTCAGTCTGTTAGAATGATTGTCCCTCGATAGGGCACGGGTTTGAATCCCACTAAGTCCAAAGGTAAATTGGTGGGTGGATTTTTACTCAGTTGCCATAAGTGGTCGAGTTAGTAGGTACTTCTGTCAGACAAAGTGAAATAATCTTGCGTGCAGCGTTAAACGTCAATCAACTACTTTCAGGGAAATTAATTTTAACTTTTTCTCACCTCATATTCAGTTTGACCGGAACCGCTGGGTTTATATGGAATGTGTTCATACTGGTTGTACACTCCATTACCTTCATTGTTAACAACATTGTAGTAATCAGTTTCATCTTCCATTGCCTGGTTGCAAGTTCCTTGGGATCCTAGAATAGAATGGGTATCCATGGTAAGACACATTTTGCGTCCAGGCAGTTACATTGAATTGTCCAAGCATTATTTCTATAAAGTATTTCATCCACATTTCTCCCCTTTGGTCATCGACAGGTTCGTTTTCAATTCCATAGACGAAAGCTAAAAATAGCTGAGGCAACATCATGTCATCAATTTTCGGTAATTTAATGGTTGATTTTAAGTTAAACGGTTTATATGTTTGAAGATTCCCCTCCCCCTTTAGTGTACAGTAGATTTCTGGTATATAATTCTAACTGGTTATCACAGTATACAGTTCATTCAGATTTCATAAGTTTACCTGGTGGATTAGGGACTGCTCGTTTAATATTCGAGTACTCTGGAGGAGGGACGTCCGCTGCATTTATTTGGAATTGCCGGTTTGGAACCTGAACATCGTCGGTCGCTTTATTATTCCCGCGTCTCTTCCTTCTCCTTTAGAAAACAATAAAACAAATCAAATATCTACTTTTCTTGAAAATATCTTGTATGCTGGATAATGTGTTTAAATATGTGATATTTTCCGTTTCATATATTCATCCCGGCAGTAGTAAGATTGAAGCTTTTCCCCCCAGTCAATTCAATTAGTGTAATAAACTGAGTGTGTATTGCCTAAACTAGCTTATAGAGTTTTCAAGATTGTCGTGCTATGTTTTTGTTTGTTGTTTTCGCATGTCTATCGGGTCACCCGATCTACTACTATCAGCGATGCTTGGGGGTTCTCGGAGTTGAAATTTTGGAACTGTTGCAACTAATTTGTAAGTAATTCTCGATTTATGTTTTCTTTCCACTGCTTGTACAATATTGGCCTGTACATACGTTGCCCTGTTATATTTAACTATAAATCAAAATCTGTAATATTTGTAATGATATAAAAGCATTTTTTTATGAATTAAAGAAATTAAATGAAAATAAAATTTAATCCGCTTCCCAAACCTGAACAAACTAGAGGATGTTAAAGTTGCCACGAGACAGCTCCAAGGGTCGGGATACCCATTTTATTGCCATTTATTGTATTCATTCACTACTAAAATTTACGCTAGATCCGATTGGGCGTTCCCGGGAAACAGTTTGTTTAAGTATCATCTAGTTTTTGCAAGATGTTTAATTCGCGCCAAAGTTACGTGACAAAATACAGTAGCCTGAAAACAATAAACTATATGCGTGTAATGAAGGTCGCCAATTTTCTGACTGGGTTTTCACTCGAACGACGTATGTGGGATGGTTGCCAGTTACCAACGGAAGGCCGTGGGTTTCCTCCAGGCATAGAGCCCGGTTTCCTCCCACAATAAAACTGGCAACGCCGCCATATAAGTGAAATAATCTTGAGCGCGGCGTAAAACACCAAACAATCAATCAATCAACCGAATCACTACTTCGCTTGAAATTGATATAAGTGATGATTGTTTATCGACATTTACATGTACACGTCTGCACACAGCGACACAAAGTAGCGCACAATCCGACAATGTTGACTAAAATTTTCGAATACAGACAAAAATAAAAATTGAGTACAGCCCAGATTTAATAATAATAATAATAAAATCTTTATTTATTCTGGGTAGCACAATTAGCCAAAGGGCTAGTCTCCCTTGTGGCCCAGGAAAATTTCATTTCTTGCCTAAAACCAAACTAGTCCATTACATACTTCAAGCAATTCACATGGCTTTTTTGGTAAACGTATGCTTTTAAACCTTTGAAATCGATCATTTCGCTAAATTCTAGAAATAAAAGTAAAATGCTTGCAATAAACTCATTTGAAATCACACGAAGGGAGGTAATCTAAACTGGGGTTACTCACTATCGCCATCACTATCCAATATTCCATAAATTAAGCTATAGCCTTATTCTGTATAGGATAAATGCCGAGCTACTGCCGATTCTAAAAAAAATAATTGGCGCGATTATTTTTAAAGAATCGGCAGTGGCGAGGCGTTTATCCGGCTTAAAGTGGCATGAGCTGCCAAAATTCACCTTTTTTTCATAATTTCTGATCATCACGACAGTAAGAGGCTTTGAAGGCCATCGAAAAACTAAATGATTGGCGTTGGAATGAGGAAAATCCATACAGTATGTGGCCTGTACGAACCGAAAACGTGTTCGAAAAGTAAACAAAATTTAAATAACCGGGACGACCATTCATTCATTCTAAGCCAAAGTTAGTTCAAAACAATACTTTATCGTAGATTTTCGAGACTAGAAGCATTAAAAAGCTTCTGAATTATACGTCGTCTTGAGAAAAATAGCCAATAATTTTAATATTCGGTTTTAACGTCAAAATATCAACATTTTGGCAGCTCATGCCACTTTAATATTTTTAATTTGAAATTGAAAAACAATGTACGGCTTACGGGCCTTTTTACCAGAAATTGAAAGTTTTGGCATCATTTAGAATTTTTAATTTGAAATTGAAAAAAAATGTTTTTCAAGTACCCGCAATGTAAACAAACTTCGAACCTGAGCATGCGCACAAGTGCCCGAATGTTTTGAGTCGTGTGAGCGATCCCACGACACAGTATAATTTTACGAACTTTATCTAAGAAATACACGTGGGATGGTTGCCACTTGTCAACGGAAGGTCGTGGGTTTCCCCGGGCATAGAGCCCGGTTTCCTCCCACAATAAAAACTGGCAACGCCGCCATATAAGTGATAGAATCTTGAGCGCGGCGTAAAACACCAAACAATCAATCAATCAATCTAAGAAATACAGGCTAACGATCGAATAAGAGGGAATATAAAAACCTGCCGAGTGCAAACTGCAGACAAGAACGCCTGAATGAGAGTAATCCAACACTCAAGTTAACCAACACTGATCGGTGTCGTGGATGTAATCGAGCTTCGACTATTCGTTTGTTTTCACCCTCATTTATACATTCTAAACCTAATTGGAAATGCTTTACGTGTGCTATGAATAATTTTAGTGGTTTTAGCTGTAGTAAGGTCGTGCAAATTGGTTTTCTTAACAAATGTCAAACTGGCTACCGCGGCAAGTGGGCCTTTAAAATTGAATAAGCTGCCAAATATGGAAACTTTCGTTGACATCTTTTTTTGTACAGAAGTACACAAAATAAGAGCGTTTCCGCTAATACTAAAGACGTATAATTCATATCTTTCCCTCATTCCAACGCCAATCATTTAGTTTTTCGATGGCCTTCAAAGCCTCTTACTGTCGTGACGATCAGAAAGTATAAAAAAAGTACAAAGTTTGGCAGCTCATGCCACTTTAAGGTAGTTCTATAAGCAACAACAAGTCTAATAGAAGCTCATATATCCTGGCTTTTTTAATGTTGGTACACACGTTGGGCTCATACGGGCTGCTGGCTTTATCCATATTTTTTTCAACGTTATTCCTTCAGTTTTTCAAGGTACTTGAAACTCTCAAATTCTCTTGACAATCAGTATTTATGAAAAAAACAGAAGCCCTGTAGCAACCACTAATGTAATAAAATGCCCTAATGTAATAACTTTTTTTAAAACGTCTTTTTTTCTTAAAAATTCCACTGTATATTATCGAGGAGGGATGAATGTATTCAGAAAAAATATATTTTATTTAATTGTGACTTTAACATTTTTCTCCAAAATGACGTTTATTACATCAGGAATCAAATCTCCGTTTTCACCATATTCTTGCCTTCAAAACATGCCCTAATGTAACAACTTTTTCTAAAACGTGTTTTTTTCGTAAAAATTCCACTGGATATTATCGAGGCGTGATGAATGTATTCAGAAAAATAAGATTTTGTTTAAATGTGACTTTAACATTTTTCTCCAAAATGACGTTTATTACATTAGGGCTGATATCTTGATTTCTACAGATTTGTCTTCAAAACATGCCCTAATGTAACAACTTTTTCTAAAACGTGTTTTTTTTTAAATTCCACTGTATAGTATCGAGGGGTGAGGAATGTATTCAGAAAAAAATATATTTTATTTAATTGTGACTTCAACATTTTTCTCCAAAATGACGTTTATTACATTAGGAATCAAATCTCCGTTTTCACCATATTCTTGCCTTCAAAACATGCCCTAATGGAACAACTTTTTCTAAAACGTGTTTTTTCGTAAAAATTCCACTGGATATTATCGAGGCGTGATGAATGTATTCAGAAAAATAAGATTTTGTTTAATTGTGACTTTAACATTTTTCTCCAAAATGACGTTTATTACATTAGGGCTCATATCTTGATTTCTACAGATTACCTTCAAAACGTGCCCTAATGTAATAACTTTTTCTAAAACGTTTTTTTTCTAAAAAATTCCACTGGATATTATCGAGGCGTGATGAACGTATTCAGAAAAAATATATTTTATTTAATTGTGACTTTAACATTTTTCTCCAAAATGACGTTTATTACATTAGGGCTCATATCTTCATTTCTACAGATTTAGCTTCAAAACGTGCCCTAATGTAATAACTTTTTCTAAAACGTGTTTTTTCGTAAAAATTTCACTGGATATTATCGAGGAGTGATGAATGTATTCAGAAAAATAAGATTTTGTTTAATTGTGACTTTAACATTTTTCTACAAAATGACGTTTATTACATTAGGGCTCATATCTTCATTTCTACAGATTTAGCTTCAAAACGTGCCCTAATGTAATAACTTTTTCTAAAACGTGTTTTTTCGTAAACATTTTACTGGATATTATCGAGGCGTGATGAATGTATTCAGAAAAATAACATTTTGTTTAATTGGGACTTAAACATTTTTCTCCAAAATGACGTTTATTACATTAGGAATCAAATCTCCGTTTTCACCACATTCTTGCCTTCAAAACATGCCCTAATGTAACAACTTTTTCTAAAACGTCTTTTTTCTTAAAAATTCCACTGTATATTATCGAGGCGTGATAAACGTATTCAGAAAACATATATTTTATTTAATTGTGACTTCAACATTTTTCTCCAAAATGACGTTTATTACATTAGGGCTCATATCTTCATTTCTACAGATTTAGCTTCTAAACGTGCCCTAATGTAATAACTTTTTCTAAAACGTGTTTTTTCGTAAAAATTTCACTGGATATTATCGAGGAGTGATGAATGTATTCAGAAAAATAACATTTTGTTTAATTGGGACTTTAACATTTTTCTACAAAATGACGTTTATTACATTAGGGCTCATATCTTCATTTCTACAGATTTAGCTTCAAAACGTGCCCTAATGTAATAACTTTTTCTAAACCGTGTTTTTTCGTAAACATTTCACTGGATATTATCGAGGCGTGATGAATGTATTCAGAAAAAATATATTTTATTTAATTGTGACTTCAACATTTTTCTCCAAAATGACGTTTATTACATTAGGGCTCATATCTTCATTTCTACAGATTTAGCTTCAAAACGTGCCCTAATGTAATAACTTTTTCTAAAACGTGTTTTTTCGTAAACATTTCACTGGATATTATCGAGGAGTGATGAATGTATTCAGAAAAATAACATTTTGTTTAATTGGGACTTTAACATTTTTCTACAAAATGACGTTTATTACATTAGGGCTCATATCTTCATTTCTACAGATTTAGCTTCAAAACGTGCCCTAATGTAATAACTTTTTCTAAAACGTGTTTTTTCGTAAACATTTCACTGGATATTATCGAGGCGTGATGAATGTATTCAGAAAAATAAGATTTTGTTTAAATGTGACTTTAACATTTTTCTCCAAAATGACGTTTATTACATTAGGGCTCATATCTTCATTTCTACAGATTTGCCTTCAAAACGTGCCCTAATGTAATAACTTTTTCTAAAACGATTTTTTTCTTAAAAATTCCACTGGATATTATCGAGGCGTGATGAATGTATTCAGAAAAATAAGATTTTGTTTAATTGGGATTTAAACATTTTTCTCCAAAATGACGTTTATTACATTAGGAATCAAATCTCCGTTTTTACCATATTCTTGCCTTCAAAACATGCCCTAATGTAACAACTTTTTCTAAAACGTCTTTTTTCTTAAAAATTCCACTGTATATTATCGAGGCGTGATAAACGTATTCAGAAAAATATATTTTATTTAATTGTGACTTCAACATTTTTCTCCAAAATTACATTAGGGCTCATATCTTGATTTCTACTAATTCGCCTTCAAAATGAGCCCTATTGTAGTAATTTTTTCTAAAACGGGTTTTTTCTAAAAAATTCCACTGGATATTATCGAGGCGTGATGAATGTATTCAGAAAAATTTTATGTTTTTTGTTTGTAACTTTAACATTTTTCTCCAAAATGACGATTAATTCGTATAACACCAGGGGCTGCTGTTGCGAAAATAGGTGAGATAATATTGCCAAAGCAATTGATTCATGACTTTCTCTACCCCACCAAACACGCCAACCACCCTAATCAATTTAATAAAAAGAATGTTTTGTTTTAAAACATTTCTTTGGCGTCTTTCGCTGCCTTGGCGAGGCTTTCGGGGAGGGTGCGATTCTATTTCATTCGCGACTTTCTCGATCTTGGCTAGATTACGGGACACGCCAAGGTCACGAAATACGCTAAAGAAAAGATACTATTTTATTTGTCGGGTAAAATTCTATGAAGTTGTTGTTTTGTCGAATACTTAAACGTCACATGATCAATTGACCTCCTATGTGAACTCTCCAACCCCATTCCAATGGATACTTCTGATAAAAATTTCGATTGGCCTAAGAGGTTAAATCTGGACTTTAGGACTAGGATAACTTCTAATTTTAGATTGACGCTAGTGCAGTGAGCTAACGTATGCTGATTGGCCGATCGGGACATATGACTACGCTTTGCTTTAAAGATGGCCGCCCAGTCAGTTAGACGTTCTTTGATAAAGCTTGTTAAATTTCTTATAGCATAGTTTTGCGAGGGAAAAACGTACATAAATGGTTTTGGTACCGTTAGAAAGGAAAATAGACCACTCCTGTACTGTATTTACTAGGTTCTGTCATTTTCTTCTCCTTTAAGATGCAGTGGTATCCCCTCCGATGAACCAGCTAGTCCGGGTTTCTGACTCCAAAAGTACTATTTTTTTTATTCTGACGGCCGTATTTTGGAGTCAGGGTTCATTGCAATCAAAAAGCCGGAGTTGGCTGCCCACTCAGAAGCGGGCGGGCAGTGTGTGGTCCGATTTAGACAATGAAATAACAATATAACCTACTCAAATCGTGCCTAAACGGTCATAATAGCGTTCATGGTTAATTTCGCTACCTACCAGTGCCTGATATGGACTATCGGCCAGTAAACATTATTCTTTCCCTGAATTCCCTTTTGCCTTCTCCAGTCGCAAACTCTCCGCCATTGATGACGTAACCCTAGCGGTTTTACAGTGTTTAAACGTTAAATTCACTTTACAAAAGGCTTAATTATTCATGAATGTCGTAATGACACTTTTTGATTTCGTTATGTTGTTATTTACTGTCTAAATCTGACAGCAAACTGCCCGATCAGAAGCGTGCAGTCTACTCTGACTTTTCGATTGCAATGAGCCCTGACTCCAAAATACGACCGTCAATATAAAAACAATAGTCATTTTGGAGTCAGAAACCCGGACTAATGAACCAGCGTACCCCTCGAAATAGCTTAGCTAATTAAAATTTTTGGAAATTTCAGTGCATCCCCTCTAAATGGCACCTTCCTAGTGTAACGAAGGAAGTATTATTTCGATACTTGGGGATTCTTATCTATCTAGATTAAAACCTTGACAACAAGACAACTTCTAAACCGTACATTTCAGATGTTCAATGTGATGACAGTTGTAAGAAAGACTTTTTCCAACTCGCTATCTACTTTGTAGAGATCCAGTCATCTACTAAATTACCGGTGAGTGAAGTTTCGAACCTGAACCTATATAACTCTGCTACCAATATGAAGAGAGTTATTGTCATACCAGAAATATCCCAATCAAATTTAAAGTATCAATGGACAAAATTAACTGGACCGAACATACAGCAAATTGCTTGTATACCAACTGGTTTCAGACACTTTATTTAAACTAAATTTGGGACAGGGCATGGACCATCCTACTTTCGCCTCAGAAAGTAATATTGCTAATATTAGTAACGGGGAACTCACTGCTAATGATACATCTCAATAGAGGACTTTTATTTGTACCTTGTATTAGTAAATTAGTCCATATTGTGAACTCCAGAATTATAGCGTTGTCCGAGATTGTAATTCTGGCAAAGTGGGGTACACAAGCCGTTTACATCTAAAACGGGCTACACGCTCCCTTCTCACATGTATGACCCAGAAATAAACGTAACTCGTGACTTTGGTGATGGTTTAGCTAACCATATAAACCAACATAACCTTATTCATTCGGAACAACTTGCCCTAAGCATGCTAAGTGGAAATCAAAATATAGTTATTAATCCTGCTGATAAAGGTTCCAAAACAGCTAATATGTCTAGACAGGATTAGATTGAAGAGGTAAAACAGCAAAGGAATTCTTCATTCTCCTGAAAAAGGCTATCTTAATGCTAAACAGTATCGCTATTTGGAATCTGATCTTTACTCTTAAAACAGGCTAGTTTGCAATCGTCCAAGAATTAAAAAATTCCCTAATGTAAAAAACGACAAACAAAAAACATGTTTTGAGGGCTAAACTATGTATGCAAGTTTTGACCCCTAATATAATAAACGTCATTTTGGAGAAAAATGTTAAAGTTAAATACAAAAAACAAAACATTTTTCTGAATATATTCCTCACCCCTCGATACTATACAATGAAATTTAAAAAAAAAACACGTTTTAGAAAAAGTTGTTACATTAGGGCATGTTTTGAAGACAAATCTGTAGAAATCAAGATATCAGCCCTAATGTAATAAAAGTCATTTTGGAGAAAAATGTTAAAGTTAAAATTAAATAAAATATAATTTTTATGAATACATTCAACACGCCCCGATAAAATACAGTGGAATTTTAACGAAAAAGCACGTTTTAGAAAAAGTTATTACATTAGGGCATGTTTTGAAGGCAAATCTGTAGAAATCAAGATATGAGCCCTAATGTAATAAAAGTCATTTTGGAGAAAAATGTTAAAGTTAAAATTAAATAAAATATAATTTTTCTGAATACATTCATCACGCCTCGATAATATCCAGTGGGATTTTAAAGAAAAAACACTTTTTAGATAAAGTTGTTACATTAGGGCATGTTTTGAGGGCAAAACCATATATGCACCCCTCATGCAATAAACGTCATTTTGGAGAAAAATGTTAAAGTTACAAACAAAAAACATAACATTTTTCTGAATACATTCATCACGCATCGATAATATCCAGTGGAATTTTTACGAAAAAAGACGTTTTAGAAAGCTGTTACATTAGGGCTCATTTTGAAGCAAAACTATGTAGGCAAGTTTTGGCCCCTAATGTAATAAACGTCATTTTGGAGAAAATGATAAAGTCCCAATTAAACAAAATGTTATTTTTCTGAATACATTCATCACGCCTCGATAATATACAGTGGAGTTTTAAAGAAAAAACACGTTTTAGAAAAGTTGTTACATTAGGGCATGTTTTGAGGGCAAAACTATGTAGGCAAGTTTTGATCCCTAATATAATAAACGTCATTTTGTAGAAAAATGTTAAAGTCACAATTAAATAAAATATCATTTTTTTCAATACATTCATCCCGCCTCGATGATATCCAGTGGTATTTTAAAGAAAAAACACTTTTTAGATAAAGTTGTTACATTAGGGCATGTTTTGAGGGCAAAACCATATATGCACCCCTCATGCAATAAACGTCATTTTGGAGAAAAATGTTAAAGTTACAAACAAAAAACATAACATTTTTCTGAATACATTCATCACGCATCGATAATATCCAGTGGAATTTTTACGAAAAAAGACGTTTTAGAAAGCTGTTACATTAGGGCTCATTTTGAAGCAAAACTATGTAGGCAAGTTTTGGCCCCTAATGTAATAAACGTCATTTTGGAGAAAATGATAAAGTCCCAATTAAACAAAATGTTATTTTTCTGAATACATTCATCACGCCTCGATAATATACAGTGGAGTTTTAAAGAAAAAACACGTTTTAGAAAAGTTGTTACATTAGGGCATGTTTTGAGGGCAAAACTATGTAGGCAAGTTTTGATCCCTAATATAATAAACGTCATTTTGTAGAAAAATGTTAAAGTCACAATTAAATAAAATATCATTTTTTTCAATACATTCATCCCGCCTCGATGATATCCAGTGGTATTTTAAAGAAAAAACATGTTTTAGAAAAATTTATTACATTAGGGCATGTTTTGAAGGCAAATCTATAAAAATCAAGATATGAGCCCTAATGTAATAAACGTCATTTTGGAGAAAAATGTTAAAGTCACAATTAAAAAAAATATCATTTTTTGAATACATTCATCCCGCCTCGATGATATCCAGTGAAATTTTAAAGAAAAAACAATTTTTAGAAAAGTTATTACATTAGGGCACGTTTTGAAGGTAAATCTGTAGAAATGAAGATATGAGCCCTAATGTAATAAACGTCATTTTGGAGAAAAATGTTAAAGTCCCAATTAAACAAAATGTTATTTTTCTGAATACATTCATCACGCCTCGATAATATCCAGTGAAATTTTTACGAAAAAACACGTTTTAGAAAAAATTGTTACATTAGAGCACGTTTTGAAGCTAAATCTGTAGAAATGAAGATATGAGCCCTAATGTAATAAACGTCATTTTGGAGAAAAATGTTAAAGTCCCAATTAAACAAAATGTTATTTTTCTGAATACATTCATCACGCCTCGATAATATCCAGTGAAATTTTTACGAAAAAACACGTTTTAGAAAAAGTTATTACATTAGTGCATTTTATTACATTAGTGGTTGTTACAAAGCCCCCATACTGTGCAAATAACGATTTTTACACGTGGCTGAGAGGACTCCCTGCTGTGCAATATACGGTATTAAGGCACCCTAACTACTTACTTTAAAGTTTCAAATTTTCTTGACAATCAGTATTTGTGAAAAAAATAATAGCTTATGCACCTTTAACCTATCTTGGAGAGATATTCAAGTTGTAACTTCCCATAAGAGTGTTTTATAGCAAAATTCAGTGAAAATGCATACCTGTAACACATTTATTGTTCATCCATCCTGCGGCGCATCGGGGAACATAGTTAGGACACTCTCCGGTCACACTTTACTCCGTTAACACAAATCTCACAATTTGTCTTACAGTCCGGCCCAAAAGAGCAAACTGGAAGCAAAATGAAGAGACAACATTAACATGATATTACAGTAGAGGCACGTTCTAAGATATTGTTCCCGTCAGATCACTTCGGGGATTTCCGTACGTCAAATATCCTCGGCTAGTTGCTTAGTTGTGAGCCCCTTGGTTAATTTTTATCATTTCGATGAGCTTATAACTAAAGACAAACGCTCGATTAACTCTGAAATATATATTGGCTTGTAAATTAACCTTTTCGGAAAATGTGACAGGTTGCATTTGGTATCTACGCGACTTATGAGGGTCGTTGTAAATTTTTCTGAAAAGGTAGTTTTTCAGGGTATTTTCACACGGTAGACCACATGCAAGAATCACACCCATAAATATGATGTTCTATGGGAGCCCGTTCGATACAATAGCATGTTGTTTTCTCGGCCTTTATGTAGTTCCTTAAAGTCCGATTGTTTTCGTTCTAGTTTCTTCTTATTTTTAACATCAAGCTTGTAATTGAATATGTTGGTTAAAGCCTATCGATTAATGTTGCAACAGAGATGTGCCTACGTTTTGAGACATTTTTAAAGAAACTGCTAAGATTTTTCATTTGTGTTGGAGAGATGAAGCTTAAAGCATTAAGCAAAATACAAATTATCAGCTTACCTTTACCTCGGTTTTGTTAGGAAGCTTCGGCTTCGAAAATACCCGCTCCAGTCTGTCCATCAGGGCCGTCCTGTATATGACAGATCTTCTGTTCCAGGAAATACTTAGAAGAATCGAAGCGAATATGGCATCGGACGCTTTTGGAATGGCCAGAAAGACTTATAGTGCAGTCTTAACAGAAACATAACCCTTTTCTTCGGAGGGAGAACGTTTAATACAGTCACGATCATACACGCATTGATATAATTCTTCGATGTCGATTTTACTGGTTTATCATAATTTAACTACTGCTTTTGTTTGTCAAATACACACGTTAAAAAAAGATAATAAACCTAGCCAGACAAACGTTTCATTTTAGACAAATACAAATATATTGCAGACTCAAATGAAAACCATGAATACATTACAAAAATCTAAAACTCTTGAACGGAGCTATTTAATGGGGATCTGGGTTCGAATCCGTAATGTTTTCATAAGGAACACGATTGCACGAACTTCAAAGCATGCGACATGATTTTGCAAAATGCGATATCTTCTTCTTGTCATTGCCAATTGCTTCCAGTTCAATCCTGAAACATATCTGATTCAGTCACCATCCACCAAAACAGCTACCAATTGTCTCTTCCAGAGGTGCGGGGTTGAGGACAGAGGACCAATCAAACGTCCTAAACTCACAGAAAATCACAAACCACTTCGTCTGAATTGGTGTAGACAGAGAAAAGGGACTTGATATCTTGGAGAAGAGTCCACGATAACAGATTCCTTCTGGATACTGTGGATGGCAGCATTATAATTTGGAGATCTTCTGGTACAGGTTGTACAGAAAGAAACACTAAGCCATCTGTGTCATATGGCCGTGGATCTGTTATCGCAGGGAGATATTTCTTATTTGATTGCAAGCTGGATTTGGTAACCATAAAAGTCAATCTGGCAAGGGGCTCGACTCAGTTGACCCACAATTTGTTTGTTTGTTTTTTCACCATATAATATGTACAACATTTAGATGATGGTTGTCATGAAATTTGGATGGCGGGAATAAAGTCCGAAGACTTGTTCTATCCCATTTAGTTGGCAAATTATATAATATATTTATGGTAGATTTAAAGATTATGTTGTATTTTATGTTGCAAGTAAAAACGTAATATTATTCTAAAAATTTGAAAATCATCCATTAGCCATCAGAGCAGTCCATCACGGGTTTTTAAAGAAACTTACTTCCTGTATACTTCATCACGGGCTTTTCAATTTACTTCGTTTAGACTTCATAACAGGTTTGTTCAACGTCACCCAAAATCCAACATCAAAACGATTAATGAAAAATCTGTTTGCAAGCCGAGTCTTCCCTTCTACTTCTGGATTGATTGGTTGATGTTTGAAGTCACACTCAAGATTATATCGCGGCGTTATAGTATTTGGTAGGGGAAGAAACCAGTCTCTTTTGTTTTGGGAAAACCCACGACCTTCGACCAGTACCTGGCAACTCTCAACCACATAAGGCGACCGAGTGAAAACTCCAGTTTTTCATTATTTTGTTTAGACTGAGGGGGATTCGAACCCGAGACCCATGTATGGAAAGTCTGAAACGGAATGAAGCTATCTCTGCCGACTAAGTCACCAATCACCCTACTTCCAGAAGACATCGAACTAGTCTCTGGATGGAATATCTTAGACAAGAAACCAGAGCAAAACGATTGGATGGGCGACATTTAATAACGTACTCTTTCCACCTGACAGACAGTGGCCTAATTCTTGCACCAGATTAAAAAAAAAAACATGGCCCCTGGTGGAATAGAACTATTTGGTTAGTGGATAAAAGTGTTGGTGTTGTAGTTTGGCATAAGCGTAATGTACTGATAGGCCAAAGCTGGTTAAAATAGCTCTGCATTTTGACAGTACGCTCCTATAAGCAGTGGCCGGCATTTCTTTTTTTGTCCAGCATACCGCTGCTTCCCTTTTAAGCCGGAGTTATCGCTCGCTTAATCGATAACTATGATTGGCTGATATCTTAATGGGCCATCGACAACGCCGGCTTAGAAGTAAAGCAGTGGGCGTGTTTATCGAAGGACGGAATGCCCACTGCTTGTAGGAATGGTACGTTAAGTATTACATGTAGGTGAACTGATAATTGTATTCTAAAAAATCGTGGTTATAATGGCATACGGATACAATCAAGTTGTTTGCTTGTAAGTGTATAACGAAGCGTTTAGGATATGTTTTTAAAACCTCAGTTCGGCTAATCTTTTTTGCTATTCGATATTATAAAGAGTAATTACTAGCACAACATAAAAGCGTATTACGCACTTACCCTGTTTACAAACATTCCCTTTCCAGCCTGCAGCACATCCGTCACGACAACTGCCGTCTTGCTTGTCACACGAGGTATTGCCACTTCTGCAATGCCCACATGATTTTATACAGCCTAAACCATAGTTACCGTCTGGGCATTCTTCAAAATTAAAATATACTGAGCTGCAAGAATTCCTTAAACATGGATATTAAAGACACAATCAGTAGCCTACTGAGGTCAGGATTTGGCGAGTACAGGGTGTGTGGGGGAGGGGGGGGGGGTATAGTTATCGATTATCACAGCATAAAACGCCCGGCCGAGTATGCCCTAGAGGTTCTGACGCTCTAGATGTCTATAGATGCGTACTAAGCCATTTCTAGCAAAGAAAAAATGAACTTCATCTTACCCAATTTTTTTTCTTAAATGAGCCGTATATTGCAGGGATACAATTGATACACCAGCATTTCGAAAAAAAAATTAAACCCGGGACTAATGTACATTTATACACGAATCTCCGTACCGCAGAAAAATATTTTCAAGGCTTTCGAAGTCTTAGAAATCGTATCTTCGCATCTTTTTTGGCCATGCAAAAAGCTCCGCTTAAGCTCAGCAAAAATACTTATTTTGATTGATTGGTGAGATCAGCCCAGATAATATGACAGCGATATAAACCAACCTAGCATGCAAAATGTTTCTCTATATAGCTGAGAATCTAACATACAATCCCAGACGTTAACGCCCATGAACCCGAATCACTACTTCGCTTGAAATTG
Organism: Lepidochitona cinerea; assembly: GCA_963971465.1. Classification (NCBI taxonomy): domain Eukaryota; kingdom Metazoa; phylum Mollusca; class Polyplacophora; order Chitonida; family Tonicellidae; genus Lepidochitona; species Lepidochitona cinerea. The sequence continues at coordinate 5,002,949 of OZ020556.1, forward strand.
ATATAAGTGAACTGACAGTTTGTTTTGTTTTAAAGACACGCATGTGCTCTGTCGGTTACCCCAAAAACAAATGATTGCTTGTCGACATTAACATGAGTACAATGAGGGTAATCCAACACTCAAGTTAACCAACACTGATCGGTGTCGTTGATGTAATCGAGCTGCGATTCTTCGTTTGTTTTTCACCCTCGTTTATACATTCTAAACCTAATTGGACATGCTTTATGTGTGCTATGTTTAATATTAGTGGTTTTAGCTGTAGTAAGCTTGTGTAAATTGGCTTTCTTAACAAATGTTAAACAGGCTACGGCGGCAAGTGGGCCTTTAAAATTGAATAAGCTGCCGAATATGGAACGTTGAAACAGAATAAACTAATTGATCATCTTTTATGTCAAGAAGTGCAAAATAAGAGCTTTCCGCTGATACTAAAGACGCATCATTTATGGATTTCCCTCATTCCAACGCCAATCATTTAGTTTTTCGATGGCCTTCAAAGCCTCTTACTGTTGTGATGATTAAAAATTATAAAAAAGGGAGAATTTTGGCAGCTTATGTCACTTTAAGGTAGTTCTATAATTAACAAAAACTCTAATAGAAGCGTATATATCATGGCTTTTTTAATTTTGTCCGTTATAGGTACATACTTTGGGCTTATACGGGTTGCTGGCTTTATCCATATTTTTTCAACGTTAATCCTTCAGTTTTTCAAGATACTCGCTCTACGCTTGCAGTATATATGGTAATGCTTGCAATGCTAGGTGTTGTAGATTTATCGTTTTATTTAGTGCATTTAGTAAACAAAAATTGAGGGATGTTGAACAGTGTAGACGGAGCTTTACACACAGAGGAAACAATAGCAGTAATCTTTGTCTCCGACTCATTCTACATTCTCGTGTACATTCTATAAAAAAGACAAGCGCAAAAACATGCGATTGGAAACAAATGGAATTAATAAAAATAAAACAAACACCCGATCTAAGAATTGAAAATTTAACACGTTAAATGCAATAATTAAACGGATTTAATCTAAAAAAGTAGAGAGTAAGCTCAGAGCTGCTCAGAGTTAAGTGAAGTATAAATCGCAACATTGTTCCCTTTTGGCGAGGTCATCTAGTAGATGTTCTCGATTTCAGGAGAATTCCGCTCTAGCATCAATTGAAAATTGAAACATTAACGAAGGTTACAAATTTCAATATTCGTTTCGTGTAGAGCGAAAAGGCAAATGGAAAATTTAAAAATGACCGTCATTTTTCAATTATTGATTTGTGTGTTGTAAAGATAGAAAATAAACATTGAAAAATGAACGTCAAATTTCAATTTTCATTTCTTCTTTTCAAAAAGTAGGAAATGAAAATGAAAAATTGATTTTAAAAATGGTCGTTTCCAATTTTCATTCTGCGATGTCAAAAAATGAAAATTTAATTAACGAACGTTACACGGACCTCCCCTGCTGTGCAAATATAGAATTTTACACGTCGCTGGGAGGACTCCCGGCTGTGCAAAATACGGTATTAAGACACCCTAACTACTCACTTCAAACCCCCCAAACTCTCTTTAGAATCAGTATTTGTGAAAAATAATGGCTTATGTCCCTTTAACTTAATCTTGGAGAGATATTCAAGTTGTATATCTTAACCTCCCATAAGTGTTTTATAGCAAAATTCAGTGTAAATGCATACCTGTAAGACATTTATTGTTTATCCATCCTGCGGCGCATCGTGGAACTTTCTTAGGACACTCTCCGGATACAGGGTCACACTTTACTCCGTTAGAACAATTCCCACAATTTGTCTTACAGTCCGGCCCAAAAGAGCCATCGCAAACTGGAAGCAAAATGAAGAGACAACATTAACATGATATTACAGTAGTGGCACGATCTGAGATATTGTACCCGTCGGATCACTTCGGGGATTTCCGTACGTCAAATATCCTGTGTGCTATGGATTAAGCGTGGGTTTGTGTAGAACATTTCACTCGGTACAGTTTCTACTTTCTACATATGCGTTGCTCCAGTGGACAAAGTGCCAATGGCGAAAAAAAAACCCCCTCTATTTGAAGGCGATAGCGTAACTCCGAGTCTTCAAATAATAGATGTAATTTATTTCGTTATATAGTTATATACACACACGAAATTTGGGGTTCTCATCTTGTCTGCTGACCATTATCAAAGAATGAATCTTGCCAATTTTTCAGAAATGAACAGCTTCATATCTGAATAATTGGAGAAATAACTTTTATATTCCCCTGAGATATAATACCTACCTGTATTGGTAGTTAAACTGTGCCCAAAATTACGTTTTTTGTACGTGGGGCGCATGCTCGGCTTTTGCTTCCTATTTTTTTCAAAGCTTATGGACCAAGTAGCCTGGGACGATGGGCCAGGGATTAACTTTCTGTACAGGTAGGTATTACATCTAAGATTAATTTGATGTTTATCTCATCAAATTCTTCAGATTCTGAGTGATAATACCTACTTCTGTACAAACATATGCCGGGACTACTACGCGCTACATTACATTAGCAGATGTTTTACAGTGAAGAAGAAAAAAACGAAGAACAATGACGGCTAAAACTGATCCTCTTATAAATACCTTTTTGACACTTTGGAGGTTGATATCCTGCCTTACAAGTCTGAGCGGAAGTAGCACAGTCGCCATTGAATCTATCACAGCCTTGCATAAAACAGTTCCCACATGTAGCAGCACAATCTGGTCCATAAGATCCAAAGTTGCATTCTGATAAAAATTATAAGATGGGAAGTTAATATAGGAGATGGCAAGTTAATATAAAGATGGCAAGATAATATAAGAGGTGGCAAGTTAATATAAGAGATGGAAAGTTAATATAGGAGGTGGCAAGTTAATATAGAGATGGCAAGCTAATATAAGAGATGGCAAGCTAATATAAGAGATGGCAAGCTAATATAAGAGATGGCAAGCTAATATAAGAGACGGCAAGTGATAGTAAGTTGATATAAGAGATGGCAAGGGACGACAAGTTAATATAAGAGATGGCAAGTCAATAAAGGAGATGGCAAGATACGACAAGCTAATATAAGAGATGGCAAGGGACGACAAGTCAATATAGGAGATGGCAAGTCAATATAGGAGATGACAAGTCAATATAGGAGATGGCAAGTTAATATAGGAGATGGCAAGTCAATTTAGAACATGGCAAGAGACGACAAGTCAATATAAGAGATGGCAAGATGTCTGTTTTGATAAAAATCAGAAAAAAAACTCTGATCCATAGATGTGTGAAAAAGGGTGGGGGGAAATTAATTGGTGAAAAAGGGTTGGGGGAAATGAATATTTTGTTTTACAAAAAACATATGCTCCATCAAGAACTAAGTTTGCTATATACAGATAAACAAATCTAATTTTGGCTATACGTATGGCGCTCCTTTGAATACTCAAAGTTTAATTATTTTTTTTCGCCCAAATAAAGATTATTTCTATACGACAGAGCTAGCTACTAGGTTAAGTAGGGAGGAAATGGGGCTCTTTGCCCCAAAGAAAGCTTCGGCCTTCGGGGAGTACCCCACAGCTCTTCCACATAGGTCGAAAAAATACCAAAAATACACTCATAAGTGTGGAACCTGCAGATCCATGGCTCTGCGGCTTTTAGGCTCCGAACTCCTAAGGGCTAAACTAAAGAACGTTTCTTTGCTTCAGTGTTAACTTTATTTTTTTAATCTTGTATCGATATAAAGCACTAATTTGAAGACCTCCATCAAATGCTATCTAATAGGGTTAAGTTCTATTTCAAAATACAATTTTATTTTTTAATGTAGACACACACCCAATCTGGAAAAACCTTCTCATGTTTCTATACTACCGAGTGAAACTGAGAAACAAGTTGTTGTCCACTTAGAAGAAACTACACATGACGATATTTAGACAGATGTAACGAGGAAATATTCAATATATAAACACACTTGTAAGACATTTGTTGTTTATCCATCCTGCAGCACATCGAGGATTGGTCCCAGGACATACTCCGCTTATATGATCACAGTTACCACCCTTAGCACAATTTCCACAATTTGCATTGCAGTTTTGCCCAAAATAACCGTCACATGCTGAAAAAAGCAGTATGAAATGGTGATTTATATAACGAACTATTTTATTATATTCAAAACTAGAACACATAACAAAGACTCAGTCACTAAGTCGGTAATTTAGTCAAAAGCTTTCTTATCTTAGGTAAAAAAGGGCCTTGGTGATACCTCATACCCACACAGACCTTCCATCGATGAGGCGCGGGCTCTAATCCCCCTCAGGCCAAATACAATTGAAAGTCTACATCGCTTACAAGCCCTTAAAGGCCCACTTGCCGCCGTAGCCTGTTTAAATTTGCTAAGAAAACCAATTTACATGAGCTTACTACGACTAATACAACTAAACTTAAACATAGGACACATAAAACATGTCTAGTTAGCTTTAGAATGTAGAAATGGGGTGAAAAACAAACGAAGAATCGAAGCCTGATTACAACAACACCGATCAGTGTCGGTCAACTTTCGTGTTGGATTACCCTCATTTCAGGCGTTTTTATCTGTGGTTTACACTCAAACAATAATCAGCAGGCTTTTCCAGTCGCTGTTAACCGATCGTCCGTCTGTATTTCTCAGATAAATAGGCCTACGTAAAATTACACTGTGCCGTTAGTTCACTCACTCGACTGAAACATTAAATCGCCAATAGGGGGCAGTGTGGTTTGTTTACGTTACGGGCACCTAACAATTCAAATTTTCAAATTCAAATTAAAAATACAAAGCGACTTCCAAACTTTTAAATTTTGGTAAAAATAGAAACTTCCTAACTTATATTGTCTGGGAAAAATACAGATAACGGACCTTCTTTTTTAATGTAAACAATATTCCTGATTTTGGCGGCAAGTGTGCCTTTAAATGAAAACATAATCCGTCCATTGTTTTTTCTAAGCTAATCTTCTGGTTGTATTTGTTGTATGTAAAATAAACCTAGGCTTGATATTTAGGCACAGTGCTTAATCATATTTCCATTTCCGATGATCATTAATTAGTTAATTTTCACTCTCTTTGTTTTCGTTTACTTTGTCCTGGTTTGAAGCAGATATATTTCTGACCGTACCTTGATTACAGGAGGGTCCCTGATAGCCTGGTGCACATCGGCCAGGGCAATGTCCTGTCGACTTATCACAAGCAGCACCATTTTCACAGAAACACCTAGAATTGCAACCTGATCCCCAACGGTTAGCAATACAAGCTAAAACAGATAATAAAAAAAACAGAAATGTGAAAAATGCGTAAAATGTAATAACTTATTTAAATGCTGTTAATATTTTTTGATTTGCAAATCAAAACATTAATGAAGGTTAAAATTGTCAATATTCGCTACGTGTAGAGCAATAAATTGAAATTTAACAAATTGAAATTTTTTGATTAGTGTCTTGAAAAGATAGAAAACAAAAATCGAAAACTGAACGTCAAATTTCAATTTTCATTTCTTCTTTCGTAAAAGCAGAAAATGAAAATGAAAAATTGAACCTAAACATGGTAATTGCCAATTTTCAAAACATGGCATTTGAATTAACGAGCGGTACACTGACCATTGGCTCTTTACAGTTTATCAGATAAATGGGTGTTATTAACGCTTTCACAACTCACTACAATAGGTTTGACCCATGTAGGACCTCTGTTTACAATAACCCGAAAGCAGCTGTCAGCGTCAGACAGTAAGCAATGTACCACAGAATTCGCACTAATTGCTCGTTAATTGTACATAAATCTAATTGGTTAGTGTCTTTTAGAAAGTGAGTTTAACAGTATTCTCAGGCCTGCCTTCTTCATGTCGGTTGGCTGAATGGATAAGCCATCCGGCATATAGTGCTGGCGATAGGTGCCATACTCTGGGATCCGAGTTTGATTCCCGGGTTTCACCCAAAACCGGCAAAAGAATTTCTGCCATTTTTCAAGACAGTGTAATATAAAAAATTAACGAGAATACTGTACATATATCGCCAAAAATCGACCTATCACCTTTCAGCCGTGTTTTACAGTTGACAGTGATTGATAGATGATAAAACAGAAACGGGCGCCCCTTATATGATTTTATTGTAAAGTTTAAAACCGACATCCCCATGAAAATCTGTATTCATTAGAAGTTTTGGTAGCTCGGAAGCAATTTTTATCGACAAGAGCAGTGTAAAATGGCCATCAGAAATATTTGTGGTCAAATTATTCGTTGAAAAAATAAACCGTGCTTATAAGAGTAGCTGCATGATAAAATCAGCACACATTTATCCCGTGAAGCATTTCATTTCCAAAAAATATTTTGTTTAAATACATGCGTCTTACTTGTACAAATGATGCTTCCACACTCGCATCCGTTTGTGGACTGACACTCTTGGTTGCACTCCTCTCCATACCATCCGTTCTCACAAACTGTTAACAAAATGTGCTCACAGAATAATCTTAAGTAAACTCTCGCAGTAAAGTTAACCAAATGCAAAGCAAATGATATTTTTTATATTGCTTTCTTCATAAAGAGCATTAACTCGCATCCTCAAGGTGTTCTTAAAGTGGTATGAGCTGCAAAAATAATGATATGTTCCCGTTAAAACAAAATCCCGTTAAAACAAAATCTATCCTAAAACGTCAAATTTGTACACTTTTCATTGATACCAAGCAGTCTCGAGAGTGTACATTAAAGTTATCTTTTGAACTAACTAAAGCATAAACCGATCAAACGTTCATCTCGGTTATTTAAAGTTTCCGATGATCCTTAAAGTGGCATGAGCTGACAAATATAGACAAACATTCGTTGAAACAGAATTAGCAAATTGTTTTTCATTTTATGCCAATAAGTACGAACATAAGCTTTCTTTTTATATCAATTTTGGATATGTACGTTAAGACAAATATACACAAAGAAAAAAGTTAAGCACCCCCCCCCCCCCTCCTCCCTGGAAAGTCTGCACCGACCGATAAACTCATTGGTGTAGAGAGATTGTTGGCAAACTGATATTTCAGAAACGATTGTGATCATAAAGGGCAACATTCTGGCGATAAGAAATCACCATTAATGGAAATACGCTATACAAATTATTTAGGATATCGTTAGCCAAATCAAAAGTGTTTTTTAACAAAATAAAAAGATGCTTGTAAGTATGAATACCCATTCGGATTGTATCCGTTATTAGCACACATTTTCTTTTCGAACGGGTTACTTGATATTTTTTTTATCTCAACGTAACTAATTTTGTTCATGCCACTTTAATCCCTCTTGTTATCCTCACAAATGCAATTTATGAAGAAAGTGGGAATTTTGACAGCTCATGCCACTTCAGAGTATATGAGGATCTGGGTGATTGCTCCCTATTCCAACACACGCCTTCCATCGATGCATCAAGGGTTCGAATACCTCTCAAACCGAATAAAAATTGAAAGAAAAACTAGTGGATTTATTCAATCGATCTCCGTATGTCGATCAGTTGGAAGAGGTACTTGCTGAAGGTCGGGGTTTTTATCTTGGCAAAGAGCCCCGGTTTCCTCCCCCTGGCAACGCCGCCACATAAGGTAGATAATCTCAAATCAATTAATTTAACATTTGACGACTCCTAGCATATCTCGATAACATGATACATGCGCTGTGGAGTTCTATGTCGTAGAAATACGAATACAAATGCTTAGCGCTATGTTGTAGAGCAGTGCCCTTCTACAATTTCTCAACTTACACACTCAATTTCAAATACAGAAACCACGCTTTTGGAGGAATATATGCAAACGTCTCGCCATCAGTGCTCTCATCAGCCATCAGTACTCTCCCCTTACCCCTCTATCTAATACATGTAATATGGACGTGTAAGGGGAGAGCACTCCGTGTGCCTGTGGTTTTAATATTGCGTTAGTTCAATTCGGCGTTCTTTGGAAGTTTAGAGGATGTATTTGATTACCCTGATCCAATAAAAAGTGAATTGCCGTGGCGTACATGGTACATCTTATCTCAATGTGTACAAGAAGTTTTGGAATCTTACCGATTGTTGAATCGAATACTAGAACAAATTTGAGGACTATGTTTCGCGTCATCAACGTTGAGTTCTACAGGTAGGTTACGGAGTACTTGATTGTAAATGTAGCACCCAATACGATACTGTTCAAGCTAAGATTATGTGACTCGCGCTTGACAGGTAAGCAATTTGGTATAGTTGTCAGTCATGGAAACACGTTCCATTGACTCTGGGGGAAATATGGTCCTTATTTGTTTGTAGTCAAGGAAGCGAACATACACACGCGACGCAAGCGGTTTCCCCTCCCGTCGTTGTTGATACATCTTTTTCGAGCCAAGTTAAGATCTCCATTGGTCCATCCCGTGCTTGTTCTTGTCGGACTACTACACTCTAACCCGTAAATCGAACAGCATCTTTTCATGCGAGTAAAACGTCTCCCAGCTAATCAAAACCTCGGGCACTTACACTCTTCCACCAGCTGAGATATAACGTAATGGCGCAGAGTAGTAGTCCGAGTACACACTATGTCGCGGAAATCCCATTGCCGTGAGACAAGGGCTAACGCGGAAACCCATTCTACTCGTGCCTTTCGTAAATCCCGATTCTAGAGGTGCTATTGGAAATGTCCGTTGATCTGATAAATAGCGTGTTTCTTCAAAACATACTTTTCTATAACATAATTTTTAATATATAATAGGGCAAAGTATTTTCAATAAACGCTTTGTGCTCATCGAGATAACTGTTTGTGTGGTTGATTTACTCTGTAGTTGATCGTTAGACGAACGTTTATTACTCATGAAGATAACAGTTCGTGTGTTCAGTTCCCCTGAAATTGCTCGAAACTTGTGGAATTTCAATTAACTGAAAGTATAGTAAAACTTACCATAAAGGATAACCTCGCATAGTGTCAGAGGTTCACCGTTTGATGTGGAAATACGGACAGTATCTCCAGGTAATGGATTCTGGCAGTGGTTCTTTATAACCTTGCCCAGTGAACCCGAAGTTGTCGAATCTTTATAACATTCGCTAAAAGAATTACCAGAGGCTCCCACCTCTAACTTGAATCCTCGGAGACGATCTCCAACTGTAAAAAATAATATATTGACTGTCAGACGATCCCCAACAGAAACAAAGTATATACACTGTCTGACCACGATCCCCAGATGAGAAAAGGATACATGCAGGGTACAGAAGTTGATTATACCTGGAAGTTGTTACATTGGAACTATACAGACCCACTCGCTTCGAAAATACAGAAACACTGATTACTTTAAACATACTAAAGTAGAGTAAGCAATCCGAAGAAAGACATGTAAGACATATATGTCTTTCTTCGGATTGCTCACTCTACTTTATTATGTCAAGCTAGTCAGTGGGAATTCTAATATTTAAACAAACTGCTTTCCATATTTTCCAAGTTAGAGGAAGTTAGAAACTTTCCATTTTTTTGTTACTTTTGTTTTAACTTTCAATTTTTGCCCATATTCGTCATTTCCAAATTGCACTTTTAATGCGAAAAAGACAATTTCATTTGTTGGGCTAGGTTTCTTATAATGCCCCGTTACAATCGTGAAATTTGAGCTAATATCAAAGATGGGCGACTGAGTTACAGATATTTCACTAGGGATCATGGGATTGGGGAATGTCCCAAGTTATGTTTCAAAAGAGAAATATAATATTTAGTATATAGTTAGTGTAAAGCTAGAAAGTCATGTGGGTGGTAAGAGGCAACAATATGAAAGCTCAAAAGGAAAAACAATCCTGGAATCTGTGACCTGGAAGTTTGTTCCAATAAGAAGGTGTGTGTCGTGAGGTTTTGATGTAATGATTTTCAGCATTACATGCATTAAGGTCCGTTCACACGGTGCAATTTATCGTACAGACTTGTAGCATGCAATTAAAATGGATGCTTTTAATTGGTTGATATAATTTGTCAACCAATCAAATACATCCATTTTTATCACATGCTACGAGTCGGTACGACAAATCGCACCGTGTGAACGGACCTTTAGGGAAAGCGTCAAGGATGATAGAAGGTAACAGTCACATAACGTGGAAATATTGGAGGTGTATAGTTTGAGACTGGGCGTTTGCATGTATATCAAATGTAAATCAAACGTTTTTCATCCAGTTTTCCCACGTGTGAAAACCACGAGCGTGAGTTAAATACTGGTTTAGAGGAGACTTTGCAAGTCATCGAAAAACTAAATGGTTGACGTTGGAATGAGGAAAATTCATATAGACTGTTTTCTGTACGAACCGAAATATTGTCCGAAAAGTGCACACAATTTAAATAATCGGACAGAACGTTCATTCAATCTAGACTTAAGTTAGTTCAAAATACAATATTAAAGTACATGATGAAGACTAGAAGCACTAAAACCTAAATTGTAATTCTAGAGAAACATAGACGTTAATTACAATAATTTGTTTTCACCCAAAATATCAACATTTTAAATACTCATGCCAATATGATTAAACCAGAGAACTAAGGGTAGCCATGGCGAGTTACGCCACACTTAGCCTCTATATGAAACATACCGACGATTTGGTTCGAGAGACAAAAACAACAAACAAACAAAAACTATCTATAATTCGTTTTAGTGTTTTAGTGTTCATAAATATAATTTGATGAATGTAAATAAATACAGATTTTTAACAATTTTGCAGAGTATTAAATCATAGTCGCATTATTTTGTTCTTACAATTGCCAGCGAGTGGCCTTGGGTCGTTTCTATTGTAGATCACAAATCTGTAGATACCATATGTTTGACCCAAGTTAACCATCCAGGATGGATTGCTGAAAATGGAAAGAATATTCTGGTTTAGATCGCTATCAAACGTATGGACTGAACTACAAGTAGCTGGGTTTTCATGACATTCATTTTAAATCTACGATCTCCTGCTATTTATATTTCGTGCAAATAGAAAATAATAAGGGCGTCATTATAAAAGCTGGGATAAAGTCACTAGAAAAAATGACACGACTCACTTTACCACTGTTTCTGTATGAGTGCAGGCCTTGTTCTTGAAATCAATTGTTGTATCAAGTTTCCCGTCCACGGCATAATGAGAATTTAAACATGTATCGGGATCGTTTCTGTCTGTACAGTAGGATCCTGGCTGTTGTTCAGTGCGCTTCCCAAGAGCAACATTTTCTGTGAAGATAACCCAAAATAACAAAAATCACTAACATGTCCTCAATTCTAATGAAAATTAAATTCTAAAAGTCAATGAATGCTACAATAAAGGTGTTATTACAATCCCCCAGCTTCGATTTGGCGATTCATTGATTGATTAGTGGGTTAGTGGGAGAGAAAAAAACGGACTCTTTGTCCGGAAGAAAAATTTGAATGGTTATAATAATAAGAGGAATTACTTATGGATAACAACTTCAGGGTTTATTTGCTGATGACGTTTCGATGTAGTACTTAAATGGTATTCAAAGTCATCATAGATTAACTGCATCGAAACGTCGTCACCTCGTCAGGCATAAAGGTGCTATCGATAATTCTTCACATTCTTGTAACTACACGGAACATATTTCATAATATAACCAAAGAGTATCTGACACTGGAGTGGATTTAATACTATTTGAACACAGAATTTAATTTATCAGACGATAGAACATTTTAAATATTCTTAGCGATTTTCAGACTTGTGACAAACCGCTTATAGTATATCAAACGAAGATAGCAGTTGCACGCAGCAAATGTTACAAACGGAAAATGTTTTTAAAAATATATCAATTCTTTTAAAATATCAATATTGTTATTATGTGATCACATTGAGCATAGATTAAATAGATGTGTCTTAGAAGTAACAAAGGTTGTTTACTTACGTCTTTGGCATTTTGGTCCATCAAAACCCCGGGTACAGTTACCTGTACATCCAGTCATTGAGTCACAGTTTACACCTTGTTGACAGTTACAGGCGTATTTACAGCCTGGACCAAATAAACATTGCGCTGTAATACCTAAAAATATCAATAATACACCCCAAGCTAACCGAAGATTCCAGGCAGAGATAAATAGAACATCAGCTTATCAACATAGACAGAAAAGGAAGATTGTTTTTTTCTTTTATGATTCCCACTTTTGCAGACTTTCTACTGATTTTGGCGGATGTCATAAATACAGTACACAAGTAGCGTAACTCCGAAAAACGTAAGACCCATATTTGAATCAATATTTCGGCACTTTTTTTCGCCATCATCAGGAGTGTAGAACATTGGTAAGCAAGACATATATATGCAAAAAATTCAAGCGTTTGGACAGGCCAGTTATTATAAGTACAGATAAGATAAGTTGATCAGATGTATAAACAGGTGGTAATAATATAAAGGAAATAAAATGTAATAACAGGTAGAAAACAAAAACAGTGTGATTAATTGGCTAAATGTGATTAAATAAACATAACAATTCAGCATGAAAACGTAAGAACTGTTCATTTCTATTATTGGTATCAGTGGAAAAGCGTTCTTTTGTACATAGTTTTGAAAACAACGTTAAAAAGGACCAATAATTAGCTTATTTTGCTTCAACCAAATTACCCCTACATTCCGCAGTTCTTGGCGCCTTTATATACCACTACAATATATTTACATGTATACAAATATTAAGATGTAAGAAAAGAAAAAGCATAGACCTATCACTGACGGTTTTATTTGTGAAAGGGATTAAGACAAGATGAAGCTCTCGATGCCCTGCTTTTTCTATATTTCTTAGAGGATTATTTTGATGAAAACGTTATTTTTTCAGTTTTAAGTCGTCTCTAACGAAGCACTGTAACAATCCTGGTACTTTTCTATGCAGTTGCAAATGAAGTCATATATATGCATAACAACTTAAAAGAAAAGAAAAGACACAGAGTGATCGAAGCTGACCATACATATCGGGTAATGCACTTTAGTTACATACGAATTATAAAGGGATATTTGCACCAATAAAAAGTTAGACGGCATCTAAAAGTATAGCTATAAATCGGATAAGTTCTGGCGTCTACAAAATACGCGCCTGACATACAGGGGCTGACAGTCTGGTGCTTTACTGTGACGATCTGTATATCTGATTTTTTTATATGCTCATAATATTCAGTATTTCATTAGTTGGCGTATAAAACCAAATCCAGTCGTATACTATGTAATGTAAAATGGGTCATGAACAGTAGAATTAATTAAAAAAATACCTCAGCTGTTGAATATGGCCAATTTGGATTTAGCGCTAATGTATTTCAAATGGAGAATAGCAATCAGTGCAACCCTTTCCATGACGTGGATTCAAAGCCAGCTGAGGCTGAAGTAAGACACGTGGCCGAAACATACACTTTCATAGGCCCGCCAGCAGGTGGCCTGCCGAAATCAACATGGCTGATCTACTGTTATTGTCGTTCGTACTGGTAAAGTTGAATTAACAAAATTCTCAAAAATCAACAAAAAATCGTACGAATAAACTGCACACTTCTATTAGGCTGCTCTATTTAATGAATGTACATGTTTGGCTGGATTTTCTTTCCTTTTGATAGTGAAAAGAATAGAAACTCTGGCCATCTATAAGACAATTTTTAGAATTAACACTCAGCCATTCTTGAGTAAATTCTTTAAGAGGCATTTAGAAGTTGAGGTAACAATATTAACTCAAGAGGTTTATGGATTGCAACTTCTGTTTATTTGTAAAGCGACGTTTCAGTCCAGATTCTAGTGAAGTTTTCAAACATAATGAACAATTAACAAGTAGCATGGAATTTATACATAGCCACACAAAATCATTTTTTTTACATTTACTTATATTTCATTGGACAGTGAGTTTCAATATTCAGAATATGGTTTCACAGGCTTTCACAATTTAAAAAGGCTTGACACAGTTGGGGGTTATCATTATATGATGCAGTCATAGGCTGTAGGGATTATCATTATATGATGCAGTCAAAGGCTGTAGGGATTAGGAAGCCCTGATCTCTGTTAATCTGTGGTTTGGATCACCGGATTTCTATAGCTTCAAAGAATTTTCTTGCTGTGGTGTTTACCATCAATGGTCTAACATTGTCCCAGTTAATTTTGTGCTCAGGATTATCGCTCTGTGTCAAGCTGTGTCAAGCCTTTTTAACCTGTGAAAGCCTGTGAAACCATCTTCTTATTGAAACTCACTGTCCAATGAAAAATAAGTAAATGTAAAAAAACAATTTTGTGTGGCTATGTATAAATTCCATTTTACTTGTTGAATGTTCATTATGCTTGAATACGGTACTAGAATTTGGGCCGAAACGTCGCTTTACAAATAAACAGAAGTTGCAATCCATAAACCTCTTGAGTTAATATTGTTACCTCAACTTCTAAATGCCTCTTAAAGAATTTACTCAAGAATGGCTGAGTGTTAATTCTAAAATTCTAGGTGCACTTGTATTTGTCACATCCACTCAATTGACTCTCTGGTTCCTATGAAAAATACAAAAATACAAGTTACGTTACCCTAAATATACTCACTGTACCTGAAGTAAACGCCAACACACAAAATAAGCCAGACGATGTCCCCCTAGAGAGCATGATGGGTGGACTTCTACCAGTCAAACGTAAATCCGCCGGTAAAACGTATTGAAATCGTAACAAGTATGTGAATTCAGGTCCTGGCGAACATAACTTTGCCCGTCAAACTTTGGGAAATCGGTACAAGTATGGACAACTTTACCGCAGAGCCTCCGACACACCTGTCCTGTGCAATCTCAACAACTTTACTACAGAGCCTCCAACACACCTGCCCTGTGCAATCTCAATAACTTAACTACAGAGCCTCCGACACACCTGACCTGTGCAACCTCAACAAGCAAATAAATACTCTTAAAACCTAGCCCTTGAAAAATGAGGAAGTAAAATACCTTTGAATGTTATCGAGGTATCGTCCGTTATACATTCGAGATAGTGTTTATTCTACGATAACGCTATCCACTGATACGGCTGTAAAGTAGGTCCCAGTAAAACTCTCATATTTAAAAAAAGTTGAAGCTAAGTATAATACAAAAGATATGTGGGCTTTAAATTCATACATTATGTTTTCCACCTATTCTGAGACTTACTGAGGCAGGGTTCATCTGAAAACAGAATTGGCGATTCAAATTTTAACCAAGATTATCATACTTGCAATTATAAAATTTAATCGGAGTTGAGTTAAAGGCCCACTTGCCGCCGTAGCCTGTTTGGCATTTGTTAAGAAAACCAATTTGCACGACCTTACTACAGCTAAAACCACTAAAGGTAAACATAGCACACATAAAGCATGTCCAATTAGGTTTAGAATGTTTAAATGAGGGTGAAAAAACAAACGAAGAATCGAAGCTCGATTACAACAACAACACCGATCAGTGTTGGTTAACTTAAGTGTTGGATTACCCTCATTCAAGCGTTTTTGTCTGTGGTTTGCACTCGGCAGGCTTTTATAGTCCCTCTTACTCGATCGTTAGTATGTACATGTATTTATTAGATCAAGTTTGTAAAATTATACTGTGTCGTTAGATCGCCCACACGACTCAAATCATTACGGCACTTTTGCACACGATCAGGTTCGAAGTTTGTTGACATTGCGGGTACCTCAAAAATCTGTCTTTTAATTTCAAATTAAAAATACTAAATGATGTCAAAACTTTCAATATTCAGAATATGGTTTCACAGGCTTTCACAATTTAAAAAGGCTTGACACAGTTGGGGGTTATCATTATATGATGCAGTCATAGGCTGTAGGGATTATCATTATATGATGCAGTCAAAGGCTGTAGGGATTAGGAAGCCCTGATCTCTGTTAATCTGTGGTTTGGATCACCGGATTTCTATAGCTTCAAAGAATTTTCTTGCTGTGGTGTTTACCATCAATGGTCTAACATTGTCCCAGTTAATTTTGTGCTCAGGATTATCGCTCTGTGTCAAGCTGTGTCAAGCCTTTTTAACCTGTGAAAGCCTGTGAAACCATCTTCTTATTGAAACTCACTGTCCAATGAAAAATAAGTAAATGTAAAAAAACAATTTTGTGTGGCTATGTATAAATTCCATTTTACTTGTTGAATGTTCATTATGCTTGAATACGGTACTAGAATTTGGGCCGAAACGTCGCTTTACAAATAAACAGAAGTTGCAATCCATAAACCTCTTGAGTTAATATTGTTACCTCAACTTCTAAATGCCTCTTAAAGAATTTACTCAAGAATGGCTGAGTGTTAATTCTAAAATTCTAGGTGCACTTGTATTTGTCACATCCACTCAATTGACTCTCTGGTTCCTATGAAAAATACAAAAATACAAGTTACGTTACCCTAAATATACTCACTGTACCTGAAGTAAACGCCAACACACAAAATAAGCCAGACGATGTCCCCCTAGAGAGCATGATGGGTGGACTTCTACCAGTCAAACGTAAATCCGCCGGTAAAACGTATTGAAATCGTAACAAGTATGTGAATTCAGGTCCTGGCGAACATAACTTTGCCCGTCAAACTTTGGGAAATCGGTACAAGTATGGACAACTTTACCGCAGAGCCTCCGACACACCTGTCCTGTGCAATCTCAACAAGCAAATAAATACTCTTAAAACCTAGCCCTTGAAAAATGAGGAAGTAAAATACCTTTGAATGTTATCGAGGTATCGTCCGTTATACATTCGAGATAGTGTTTATTCTACGATAACACTATCCACTGATACGGCTGTAAAGTAGGTCCCAGTAAAACTCTCATATTTAAAAAAAGTTGAAGCTAAGTATAATACAAAAGATATGTGGGCTTTAAATTCATACATTATGTTTTCCACCTATTCTGAGACTTACTGAGGCAGGGTTCATCTGAAAACAGAATTGGCGATTCAAATTTTAACCAAGATTATCATACTTGCAATTATAAAATTTAATCGGAGTTGAGTTAAAGGCCCACTTGCCGCCGTAGCCTGTTTGGCATTTGTTAAGAAAACCAATTTGCACGACCTTACTACAGCTAAAACCACTAAAGGTAAACATAGCACACATAAAGCATGTCCAATTAGGTTTAGAATGTTTAAATGAGGGTGAAAAAACAAACGAAGAATCGAAGCTCGATTACAACAACAACACCGATCAGTGTTGGTTAACTTAAGTGTTGGATTACCCTCATTCAAGCGTTTTTGTCTGTGGTTTGCACTCGGCAGGCTTTTATAGTCCCTCTTACTCGATCGTTAGTATGTACATGTATTTATTAGATCAAGTTTGTAAAATTATACTGTGTCGTTAGATCGCCCACACGACTCAAATCATTACGGCACTTTTGCACACGATCAGGTTCGAAGTTTGTTGACATTGCGGGTACCTCAAAAATCTGTCTTTTAATTTCAAATTAAAAATACTAAATGATGTCAAAACTTTCAATTTCTGGTAAAAATAGAAAGTTCCTAACTTTTTCTGTCTGGGAAAAATACAGAAAACCGTCCACTGTTTTTAATGTAAACAGTCTTCTGGATTTTCGCGGCAAGTGTGCCTTTAAATGTAGGATTGTTATATTTTTCTTATAGCTTTCAAAAATGTTACCCAAGTTAGCATGTGATAATTCATGCGCTATGTCGTGTAAAGTCACATGAGTTCTATCTTCGTTCAGACCAAATAAACATTAACACATTTCTGAGTGTTTTTTACTTGGTCGCCGTATGTGGAAGAGTTAACAGGTACAACGCCGCCATATAAGTGTATTAATCTTGAGTGTGGCGTAAACATCAATCAATCAATCTATCTTGGCAACCTCTAAAGAAGATCTCGTGAGAATACGATTGGCTTCGAACTCGGCATTTCTATCTTTCGCCTCGCGTGTTTGTAACTTTCAATGGAGAACAACTTAATAGGGCGCGGACCTTTCCACCCGTTCAATGGAGGGATGAACTATATGCGTGGAATGGAGGTCACCTGTTTTTTTATTTGCATCGAATGCCGCCATTATTAGGATATCGCGCTTCAACTATCAATGGCGGCACATTTTACAGTCAGATCCAAACCAGCCAATGAATGTCCATTCCACACATATAGTTCACTGGTTGACAACTCGAAAGGTCGCGGTTAACGGCATTCGTTCGACTTCCGGTTTGAAGATCGGTCATTTAAAAGTCGAAATGTCGAAACGAAAGGATTTACTTTAAAATAAAATATCCGTAAAGTCAGCAACCCGTAGGCGATCTGTGCTAAGAACGGACAAAAGCCAAATAGCCCGGATGTATGAGTATATTTAGTGGTTTTGTAAGAGACGTCTAGTTGATTTCAAAAAGGTTTTTATTATTCCAAAAGCAGGTCCTGCAACAATAATAAAATACAATTGAACGGGGATCCCGTGAACGTGACCTCTGCTAAAATGAACGACGACAACAATAGTGACCAATTAAAGAAGTTATTAAATGGTAGCAATTATAACTAGGTCAATGCTAAGAAGGTTTGACCTTCAGGAGTCAGTATAAGCTCCAATCGGTACACCGAGCAAACCATCCCGATGATAACCTTTGATTAACACACTTGTTAATCCAAGCACTACCGTAAATAGGAAACCTCCGACCATCTCATATGCAACAATCATAAGCTACAGCTAACACTAACCTATAGAAGGCCCATAACTCTATATGACCTGTTAACCACATCTCGTGGGTAGGGAAAAGCATCTACCGGTTAGTGAACATGTGCTATCAACAACACACTGCACTCGAACACTACTACATACTACTATAGAACTATGATACTACCAAAGTCAAGCAAAGAACTATGGTACGCCCAAAGGCAATTAACGCCACGAGAGTCTAGACTCCCAAGGTCATGTACCGTCTACAGTCGTGATCAGTTTCACCTAATCACCTAACCGATCAGTAACCAATCCTATGATAGGGTTAAACCAAGATACACTATGGCAGAGGGCTCTAGCCCAAGCCACTAATTTATTAAAACTGTTCAGAAAAACTATTTTTTCTAATTGTTTATAGCATTTACTTAATATATCCTTTATGTGAGTTATGCAATAACAGAAAATTGTCAACTACTAATTAATCTGAGTAGGAAATGTAAATCGTTAATTTCTAGACTGATCTATAACCGTGTGACGACATTGGGAAGCACCAGCCATCTTTCAGGCCAACGAGTGTAATGGAAAAGTAAGAGGCATGTGGTAACTCGGTATCTTGTCAATAAAAGACAGAATGTTATCAAACCCAACACATATACTGATTCTATGAATGCCTCTTGACAGAATTACAAATGTGAAGTAAGTTTCGCTTACCTGCAACAATAATAAAATACAATTAAACGGGGATCTAGAGAGTTCAGAAAACAACCGATCGGTAAGCGATTTTCAACCACTGAGGAACTGAGTACATTATATTCGGAAAAGACACTATATTCGGGAAAGGGCAACAACGTCACAGGTTGGGGCTGTTCATGATGAGCATCCAAAGAATTCACAGATGGATGAAGACGTTGAACTTGAGGTTTCCCTAATTCGGGATAAGTTAACACACTCGGGGGTCTTCAGGCGTCTAAGGGATTCCTGACACGACGAGTCGTCATCGGAAGCTTCGGATTCTGAGGCATCATTTATAGATTGGGGATCATCTGGGATAGGCACAGGTTCATGGCCATCGTAGGGGTAATTTGAAGCGATGCCAGCATCTGGCAGTCGTTCATGATTTGGGTTGAAGGGCACTGCATTGGGGTTCAATGCAGGTAAGACATACGAACAATCTTCATCTGAAGAGGACTCTCTGTCAACTTTTCGTTCACGTCTAAAGGTTCGACGTTTGGAGACATTGCTATGACTTCTTGACAAATCCATGGGGAGAGAATCACAAGGCATAAGTAGGTTCCTATGAAGTACTCTAATTTTTCCTCTTCCACCTTCTGGTTGAACTTCAAAAACGGGATTATCACCCATTTGCTTGGTAACAACGTGGATAATGTCCTCCCAATGTGGTCTCAGCTTGCCTGGGCCACCCCTGGGAGTCAGGTTCCGTACTAAAACTCACCAGGATGAAGATTGGTAGAGTATAGCTTTGTGTTACTGTGGTATCTTTTATTGTACGACTGTGTCTTGGCACTTTCTATTCTTGCCTTTTAATATGCTTGTTGCATTCCTTTCTGCCAATTATCCGCCCAGTCAGTGTGAGATTGGTAAGAAGTGGCGGGGTGCAGATTAAAAATTGAATCAATGGGGAGTCGAGGGGAGCGACCAGACAGTAAAAAGAATGGAGTAAAGCCCGTTGAGTCATGCTTCGTACAATTGTAAGCAAAAATAACCTTGTTAAGTTGTTCTTTCCAATTTGACTTATCGCTTTCAGGGAGTGTCCTCAGCATGGATATTAACGTTCGGTTCATCCTTTCTACTTGACCATTTCCCTGAGGATGATAAGGGGTGGTCCGAAAGTCCTTTACACCAGATAGGCGTATAAGTTCTCCAAAAAGCTGATTCTGGAATTCTCCACCTTGACCATGGTGCAAACGGGTAGGAAAGCCAAATTTGAGGACAAAATCATTGAAGAGTTTCTTTGCGACAGTTTTCCCAGATTTATTTATTGTGGCATACCTTGTAAAATGGTCGACGATGACAAGTATATATTCAAAACCACCTTTACTCTTTTCAAGATGGAGGAAGTCGATGGAGCTCAAATGGGTACGTGGGTACGTGGAAACAATAGCATTAAGAGGTGCGACAGCTTGTCTGTTGGGACGTTTCTGTTTAAGACAAGAACATGTTTGAGATATATGGCTTTCGATGTCAGATTGCATTAACGGCCAATAGAACCTATCGCGGGCTAAATTCAAAACACGCTCTGCTCTCAAGAAGCCCATGTTAACATGCAATTCTTTATACAAAATGTCACGGTATTTCAATGGCAAAACAAACTGAGTTCGAGTGGAAGTTTTTCGTTACAACAACCCATTGACTCCTACAACTAAATTCTTGCGTTGTCGGAAAAGAGACTTTTCCACAGGACTCAGCGTCTTTAACATTGTCTTTAGAGGCTTAGTGCCCTTGAGAATGAAAGGAAGGATTTTCTTAATCACAGCATCGTCTTCTTGGGAAGCTTTTATCTCATCGATGGACAACCCTTCGGTTTCACAAGAGTGGGGAAGGCCAAACTGAAGTAAGTCTAAATGGACAGGACAGGTAATCATAAAATTGTCATCACTTTTTACTTCAGCTGATGCGATGAAAGCATTAACAGCATCTAATGAACATTCTTCAATAAATTCGGTGACATTAAGAGGTAAGCGTGATAATGTGTCAGTGACCTGGGTTTTCCGGCCAGATCGGTATTTGATGGAGAAACGGTAGTCTGAGAGTTCTGCAACCCATCGGTGACCAGTAGCATTTAGACGGGCAGACGTCAAAATATATGTCAAAGGATTATTGTCTGTGTAGACAGTGAAGGAATGGGCATAATAGAGATAATCTCTAAATTTATCAGTTATTGCCCACTTCAACGCCAGAAACTCTAATTTCCCTGAATGAAGATGGTAATTTTTTTCAGCGGGACTAAGCGTTCTGGAACCAAAACCAATAAATCTTAATTTGTCATCTTGGTATTGGTACAACACTGCGCCTAATCCTTCATTTGAAGCGTCGGTACAAAACAAGTAAGGTTTATCATACTGAGGAAATGCCATCACAGGTGGCTGGGTTAGACAATCAAGCAAAGTCTCTAACCGTTGTTGACACTGATTGGACCACTCAATTTTAAAATTTGAAGGTAACTGTCCATTCTTTTTTCCTTTCTCTTAGATTTTCTTAATTTATCAGTTTCTAGTTTTGGTGATTTGAGCAAGTCATATAGGGGTTTTGCAATTTGGGAAAAGTTAGATATATATCGGCGATAGTGTCCAACTAGCCCGAGGAGCTTCCGTAGTTCACCAATATTTTTCGGCTGTTTATCTTTAAGAGTTAATACAGCTTCTGTATCAGCCGGGTCCATTTTATAACCATCAGCGGAAATCACCATTCCGAGGTACCTCACTTGGGGTTTAAAGAGTTCACACTTGTCGGGTCGTAACTTAATACCATACGACTTGAGACGCTGTATCACTTTACGAACGTTCTCGACTTCATCTGCAAAAGTATGAAAAGGCATATTTCATCTCTGAGACCGACAAGGCACTCCTCCATACAACGCTGGAAAGAAGCGGGGGCATTGGTTAGTCCAAAGGGTATCCGATCCCATTCGAATAATCCCCATGGTGTTACAAAGGCAGTGAGGGGTTTACTAGCTTTGCTTATGAATCCTTGGTGATAGGCCTTTCTTTGATCAAGCAAGGTGAACCATTTGACATCTGACACAAACAATTGGCAGATTAACGGAGAAGATACTTGTATTTAAGGACAGAAGAAAACACGAAGTCCAGTAAATATACTGTTTCACTGTAAATCTACTAACACCACACTGTAAATTTACATATTCACACAGATGTAAATCTACATCAAACTTAACTTGTCCTACGATTGCCCGCGAACTTTGCTGTAAAATTACAACCACATTTTTACAGTGTATGATGAACATAGAAGGGACAGAGAATATATACACAGGTGAAGGGGTATGTAAATAAACAGTTTTGTATACTGTAAACTATACAAGATTGGGGTTTGTTATTCACGAATCAAAATCTGTACTAGAACCTACACAATAATTAACATTCCTGGGATTCATACTGAATTCAATCCATATGACAGTACGTTTGACCCCTTAAAAGGCAAGTAAATCCAATCCATATGACAGTACGTCTGACCCCTAAAAAGGCAAGTAAAATTTAATCCATATGACAGTACGTCTGGCCCCTGAAAAAGCAAGTAAAATTCAATCTATATGACAGTGCGTCTGACCCCTGTAAAGGCAAGTAAAATTAAATCCATATGACAGTACGTCTGACCCCTGAAAAGGCAAGTAAAATTAAATCCATATGACAGTACGTCTGACCCCTGAAAAGGCAAGTAAAATCCGTACTGAATGTACAAACTTCCTCCAAAACCCTCAGATTAAAATACAGGTAACTGCCCATGTTATTGGTCTTACCATTTCAACATTTCCTATGGTACAATTTGGTCAACTACATTATAGGCATCTGGAGGCTGATAAAAGCAATGCTCTTAAAGAAAGCAAAGGGGATTTTGATAAAACTATGATGTTATCACCGCCAGCAAAACTGAGTTGAAATGGTGGTTTGACAATGTCCAACATAGCTTTAACCCAATACTTCATGACAGTCCAGACTTAATATTGACAACTGATGCGAGTTTGTCAGGCTTGGGGGCAGTACTAAACCAGCAGTAAACAGGAGGCAGATGGACTGTCAGTGAAAGCCTAAAACATATTAACCATCTTGAAGTATTTTGGTCTGAAAAGTTTTGAACAGTCAATCAAAGGTGTAAAACATGTTCAAGTTAAAATATCTTAGATTAACAAAATGGGTGGGGAGAGGGGGGGGGGGGTGTAAATCAATCCTATGCAATGATATTGCTGAAATTTGGACATGGCGTATTGATAAAGGAATTTGGCTAAACGCATGTCATATTCCTGGAGGCTGTTGAGGCTGATCGAGAAAATCGCGAGTTTGATGATAGTCAAGAATGGATGCTAAACAAAAATGTTTTTCTCACTGTAACTGAGCAGCTGGATGCCCAGACATAGATATGTTTGCTAGCAGACTTAATACTACGGAACCGTGGAAGGGACATGGTTATTTTATTTTTTACGTGTTCCAACAACCAAATAAATAAAAGAAAAACTATGGTGATGGTCAACTAATCTAAAAGCTTTCTCGGCAAAAGTTAAGAACTGATTGGTCAAGTCGCTGGCATTATCACGGGGTAAATTAATTTCCCCTGACTTAATAATAAAGCAAAAATAATTTTTAACGGATTGACATAAAACAGAATTATATAACTAAAGTAATTTCCCCCGACATTCGCTGCCAAGAACTAAGTCGGGGGAAATTATTCCCCCCCGTGATAGACAGCCAGTCACAGAGCAGAACTAAGTCGGGGGAAATTACTTTGCCCCATGATAGACAGCCAAGATGGAGCTTGGGGAAGGGATGAAATTATACGCTTGTACTTCCATCTGGGTCTATCATACAGGGATATAGCTGATACTTTGCTTCTTGAAGTTTTGTGCTGTGATTGGCTGTCTATCACGGGGCAAAGTAATTCCCCCCGACCTGGTTCTTGGCAGCGATTGGCTGCGTATGTCGGGGGAAACTACTTTAGATATATAATTCTTTTTTTTTATGTCAGTCCATTAAATTTTTTTCTTTACTTTATTATTAACTCAGGGAAAATTAATTTACCCCGTGATAATGCCAGTCACTAGACCAATCAGTTCTTAACTTTTGCCGAGGAAGCTTTTAGATTGGTTGACTATCACGGGAAAAATTAATTTTCCCCGACTTTTTATATTTTAGTTTTTCTTTTATTTATTTGATTGTTGGAGCACGTTAAAAATAAAATATCCATGGCCCTTCCACTGTTCCGTATAATACACAACTAAATCAATATGTTTCTTATAAACCTGACCCAACAGCTTTACATGTAGATGCTTTTTCAATGAATTGGTCTAACAAGTATATTTATGGTTTTCCTCCCTTTAGTCATTTCATTTCATTTCATTTATTCACCATAATAAACAAATTATATACAACAAGAATATGAAGAACAATATTGGCGGGAATAAAGACCTAGATGGACTTGATGTATCACAAAAGTTAACTTTAATTGGTAGAGTTAAGGACAAACTAGAGAGATAAAAATGGTATTAAATAGCGAGTTAAACATTTATGGTGATCTTTGTAATGTTTAACTAATTATAGGTTACACAGATTGTCTTGCCAATAACATGTTATATGATTATTTGAATTATAACTGATCAGAAGATCTTTGACTTTTGATTTAAAAAGAGAGATTGAATTGATAGATTTTAGATGTAGACTGAGATTGTTCCATTCTCTAGGTCCCTTAACACGGAGAGAGAAAAAGGACAGATTTGATGAGCATAAGGGTTTGTGTAGATTCAAGCGTTGTGTTCTGGTGGGATAGTTATGCCCTGTGGATTGTTTGAGAAAGAGTTGATTAAACATTGAGGGCAAAGTATGAAAATGATGAAGAAATTTGTGAACAAGAAGAAGGCATGAAGAAAGATTGAGCTGTTCAAGAGTCAGTTTTTTAAGAGATGTAAAAAGAGGTCCTGTATGTTCTAGACGTCCAGCTAGACTGACCGTGCGAGTAGGGGAAATATAGGCATTCTGGAACCTGAGTGAAGGAGAAAGATGCGTAGGCGAGAGGAGGAGAAGCCTCCCGGATGAGTGAAGGAGAAAGGTGCGTAGGCGAGAGGAGGAGAAGCCTCCCAGATGAGTGAAGGAGAAAGGTGCGTAGGCGAGAGGAGGAGAAGCCTCCCGGATGAGTGAAGGAGAAAGGTGCGTAGGCGAGAGGAGGAGAAGCCTCCCGGATGAGTGAAGGAGAAAGATGCGTAGGCGTTGAGAGTAGTCGATTTGAAAAAGAAAAAAAGCTAGGAGTTTAAAATAGAATCGAACCAATCGCTGACAATATGTTCTTTGTTCGTTTTTTTTTATTTTATTGTTTTTTCAACTATCGAGGTCTCTATAAATTCGACATTTGCTCAGTGTTAACCACTATCTCCACTGAACACCATCGCCATGATCAAGATAGGGTATAAGGTCTCAGCAGTAGTATGCAAGCAGAAGTGTAAAAATACCTGAAACTACTGAAGGGTTAAACCATGCATAGAACCTATTTCATTTATATGGAGAAAAGGCTGCGGAAGAGAGAGATTTAGACCCGTTAAATACAACTGGGTGAGGAAAAGTAGGCTACGAAAACTGGCGTGGTGTAGGAAAAATTAACAACATGCCATTCGTCTCGATTAAAGGAAATTATGCAATCTATTTTTGAATGGGGCCAATTGGGGTTTGGATCATATAATACATAGCGAACCAAACATAATAGTATATATCAATAAACCGTTTTCACAACTTGAGTGGCAGGAGCTGTCAAAATTCGGACTATTTCATAAATTCCGATTATCAAGAGATTATGAGTGTTTGAAAAACTTGAAAAAACTAATGCATTGGCAATAAAATAAATAAACAAGAGATCCCTTAAAGGGATCTTAACGCCCGCGTTCATCTATTCATCTTAAATTGATTGATTGATTGTTTGGTGTTTTACGCTGCGCTCAAGATTATTTCACTTATATTGCGGCGTTGCCAGTTTTATTGTGGGAGGGAACCGGGCTCTATGCCGGGAGGAAACCCACGACCTTCCATTGGTAACTGGCAACCATCCCACATAGGTCGTCTATTCATATTAAAGATTGTTACAGCAATAACTGGATATAGGAATTGGGGCCTATATAAACAAATCTTATTCCAGGGAGATAACTATTGTTGAGGAAAATTAAATTGTGAATTGCACAGTAAGCTCCCCTTGAAATTTTGGTTGAAAACAACATTGCCACCTGGTAGCCATCTTCAATATGCTAATAAGATGATAATGTACGGTGCACAGCTAGAAATTAGGGGGATGATGTGTGTCATGTTTGGCTAAGATCAGGTCAGTAGTTTTCTTGGAATAATGATAATAAGTTTCATTTTCAAATTTGGTTCAAAAACAACATTGCTTCCTGGCGGCCATATTTAATAAGCAAACGGGATGAAAATGTAGGGTGCACAACTAGATCATAGGGAGATAATATGGGCCAAGTTTGGTCAAAATCAGACCAGTACATTGTAGAACAGTGCATAGCTAGACCATATGGTGATAATGTATGTTAAGTTTGATTAATGTTAGACAGGTAAGTAAGTAAGTAAGTTTATTAACCGTAAGCATACAGCTTATTGGTACATCAAATACATAGTTAATAGGACTAGGCGGAGGGCAGCCAAAAATTACTTTCTAAGTTTGGTTGCCTTATCTAGATACATACCTAAATGTCTTAACTGTTTTACATTTGTACAAGATAGTAACTGTAGCAATTTAAATACTGATGGTTTTTTTATAAAAGTATTTCTTTATATATTTTTCTCTTAGCGCCTTAAATGCAGGACAGATTAATATAAAATGATATTCGTCCTCAATACTTTGAGAATTACAGAAGCTACATAATCTTTCAGTGCGTGGTGTATTGTCGTACCTTCCTTTCTGAACAGCCAGACCGTGGGCAGATATGCGATATATTGTAATGATCCTATGATATTTACTCAGAGTAGATTTCTGTAAATAAAACTGGAGAGTGAGAGAGTCCACCATGTGTTTATACAAGGCACAAGTTGACGTTTTCTCCATCTGTGATTGAATAGATTGGATAAATTGGTCAACCAAATTTTGTTTATAAATCTTTATAAAGGCAGTGACGTTAGGTACCGACTGCGATATCCAATACTCACTTAATCCAGAGTTATTTAGTTCATCTCTTATGTGGGTAAGCCAGTTGGTTTTACTGGGGGAAGAAAGGCACGACTCATACATATCACTGACAAGATGGGATAATACACAATTATCAGTATTGATTAGTCTAGCCCAGTATTTTACCATTTGATACTTTCTATGAAGCAACATAGGGTAACGCCCTAATTTAAAATAGACCATTGCATTATTTGTAGTCTTAGGGACTCCAAGTAACCATTTACAATATGAAAGATGTAAAGTTTCAATGTCTTTTGCAGCATGTATACCCCAAGTCTCACATCCATAGTTCATAATACTGGAGATATAAGTATCAAACAGGGATAATTTTGTATAGAAGTTTAAACCATAGTCAGATATTTTACTTCGGAGTCCATACATGGCTCTTTTACTTTGTTCAGTTAATTTTTGCTGACATTTTTTTAATTTACCATTATATGTAAATAATAACCCTAAATATGTGAATTCATTTAAAATTTCTAGCTCATTACCATGTAAGTAAAAATGAACAGCAGGAGAGTGCCAGCTTGGTCGAAATATTACAATTTTGGTTTTTCTTACGTTAATAGTAAGTTGCCATTTTTTACAATACTCGGACAGACCTGTAATTAACATTTGAAGTTTATCAGCTGACTCTGCCAATAGGACAGTGTCATCTGCATACATAAGTAACATTAAATTGATGTCATTCACAGTAATACCTGGAGAGTCATTAGTTAATAGTTCCATTTCAATGTCATTCAAAAATAAAGAAAACATTATGGGTGAGAGACACTCCCCTTGCATCAAACCAATTGAGTATAAGAAGGAATCGGTATAATTTCCCTGCCACCTGACACAGAGCCTTATATTCATATACATTGATTTAATGACGTTTAGCAGTTTACCCCCAATTCCTTCTTGTAGTAGTTTAGCCCATAAATACGAGTGTTTCACAGAGTCAAATGCTTTGCTGTAATCTACAAAGCAGCAGAATAGTTTTTTCTTATTTCGGACACACTTATTTATTAATGCACTTAGAGTGAAAATTGCATCACGAGTGCCAAAACCTTGTTTAAAGCCCATTTGTGCATCTGTGATAACGCTCATATAATTGTGCCATTTCAGTAACCTGTTGTTTAACACAGATGTAAAGAGCTTACATAAGTGACTAACAGTGTAATTCCACGATAATTGTTTGTATCTTCAGGATCACCCTTTTTGTATACAGGTATAATGACACCTTTTGTCCAACAAGACTGAAATACGCCTGATCTAAGTATATCATTAAACAGCTGGAGTAGCAATGGCAATAAAATGTCACTAAAATAAATAAAGACTTCAGGTAGTTTTTTTGGAATAAAGGTAACAAAGAAAAACAACATCGCCCCCTGGCGGCCATATTGAATATGCAAATGAGTTGAAAATGTACAGTACACAACAAAACTATAGATAATAATGATAGAGATAATGTTAGCCAAGTTTGATGAATATCAGACTGGTAGTTTTCTTGGAATTAAGGTAACAAAAAAAATATATATCACCCACTGGCGGCCATATTGAATATGCAAATGAGATGAAAATGCACGATGCACAACTAAACCATAAGGTGATGATGCATGTTGAGTTTTATAAGATTGGACTAATAGTTTTCTTGGAATAAAGGTAACAAGGGAAAGTTTTCTTGCAATAAACGTTACAAAGAAAAACTATATCGCCCCCTGGCGGCCATATTGAATATGCAAATGAGATGAAAATGTACGGTGCATAACTAGACCATAGGGTGATGATGTATGTTCAGTTTGATTAAGATTGGACAGGTAGTTTTCTTGGAATAAAGGTAACAAAGAAAAACAACATCGCCCCCTGGCGGCCATATTGAATATGTATATCAGATGAAAATGTTCGATGCACAACTAGACTATATGGAGATAATGTGAGCCAAGTTTGGTGAATATCGGACATGTAGTTTTCTAAGAATACAGGTAACAAAAAAAAAACAATATCGCCTCCTGGTGGCCATATAAAATATGCAAATGAGATGAAAATGTACGGTGCACAACTAGACCATTAGGTGATGATGTATGAATAAGATTGAATAAGAATTGAATAAGATTGAATAAGTTTGAATAAGATTAGACTGGTAGTTTTCTTGGAATAAAGGTAACAAGCAAAAAGTTAACGGACGGACGACGGACGACGGACGACGAACCACGAATCACGGAAAAGAGATTTAAATAGCCCTCCATCAGAATGATGGCGGGCTAAAAATGTTTGTAAAGCCAGTAACTCGTAGGCCTGTACGAACTGAAGATGTTTGCTCGTAAGGATAAAATTTCCAATAGCTGGATGTATGTATGACATTTTTTATAGGGTTTGCTGCTTACAAACACTACCGTAACATACATCTCTAAATAGAGGTCTTATTTGCACTTCTTAATAAAATTGGCAGTTCATTCAATTAGTTCATTCTGTTCCAAGCTCATGCCACTTGGGAGACCTACAAGGCCTCACAAAATCCTTGTTTCATTTTCTTCAATCGTGTTGTGAAACTGTTCGATTTTTTTCGTCGTTCTAAATAGAGAACAGGTCTCTATATAAGTTCAGTATATAGCCTCCTTTGTCCAATGAATTGCTATCGAATTAATTCACGTAGGCTTATATATCTCCGCATTGCGTTAATATTGGGTACAGTACTATAAAGCATACATGTAAGTCTGTGAATGCAAAGCGAAGTCTTATCTAACTACTCATCTTCTCTAGCCAAGTTAAAATCTGCATGTTCCCAGTTCCTGTTTTACCTTGGCGGACTACTCCGCTTACATCGATACGTTGAAAGTAGTTCCTTTTGTCTGTATGCGCTAATGCGCTAAATGCATAACATCGACAGCGAATCAAAATGAGCGCAACGTCTATGTTATGCATCTAGCGCATTACGATACAGACAAAAGGGATGCTTTCAACGTAAGATTGTTGTAAGCAGAGTAGTCCGCCAAGGTAAAACACGGAATGGGAACATGCAGATTTTAACTTGGCTAGAGAAGATGAGTAGTTAGATAAGACTTCGCTTTGCATTCAAAACCACTGGGAGTGTCCTGTGTCCTTAGCAAGTGTCTTATTTAACACCTATATGTCATCGCCCGGACTTCCCACTGTTTTCTTAATGAAACATGTGTATAGATCCTACTGCACAGTATGCAAGTTGCCGTCGGCCATGTCTCACCCGGATCAAAGAAAATAGCTGACTCAACTAACGGTACTCACCCCCCAAGCTTTGCTAAAAATTTGTTTCTGACGTAATTTGGCTAGAGGGCTATTGCTGCAATGTTTTGGCGATGTTTTAATTCACGCCAAAGGTCGAAGCATGTAATGAGCATCGGCATAAAAACTATGAATTAGGGTATATTTTGGTTGGTATACATAGAAATTAGACTCTAGATATAATATAAATCTTACATTATTTTTTATAGAAACCTTACGTCCGCAATAATTAATATTTATTAAGACCAATAGAGTGGTCAGTGGTTTACTCATAAATTGCACCGAATTATAGGAATATCAAATTGGAGATTAGGCTTCAAACCTAACACTGACAGACTAAGACAACAAAATTAGGTCGTGTTTATGTCTTTATTGACTCGAATTCATATACAAACTAATAGTAAGTTGTAAAATGACTATGTCGCTGAAGCGGCGAACATATCCAGGTCATGTGTTTTCAGCATATGCCTTTTCTTATCATGGCGGCGGGTAAAAGCGGTCTCACACATTTCACAAGAGAATTTTTTCTACGCAGATAATCTAGTTGAATTATCGCCACACTTTCTTGGATTGTTCAGTCCCTCTCCTGATGTTCCATAACTGCCATGGTTTAAATCTGGCACTAACAAACTTCTACTCGTTGTCTCATTTTGATGGGATGTTTTTTCCGTAAGTAATTGAGTTCGCCCTCTTTTTGCTCTTGTATCATGGTTGCGGCGTGTTTCCTTTGATGAGCAGTCCTCGACAAATCCGATACCCAATGGACAGAGAGTGGGCGTGGCTTAAAAGCGTTGAATAACTTCCCGATCTGGAAGTTATTGTATGGCTCTCTTAACTGGGTATCACGACTCTCGGAATTCAATTTTTTCCCACGGCAAAAAAAAAAAGTTGCCGCGGAAAAGTTTATTTTTCACGGCAAAAGTGATTTCACCACGGCATTTTTATCCAAACAATTCGCACTGCTCTGGTAAGTAATTGAGTTCGCCCTCTTTTTGCTCTTAGCTCAGCTTGGTCGGTCATCTGCTGATCGGGAGTAATGTATCGATATTTAATTGGCCCAAATTCAGTCAGCACTGTAAACGTCTCTTCGTCTTCTACCGGTAAACCTTTTGCCCTTAATTCCGATTTACCTTGCTCAACCGCCCCCTGGGCTTTTGAAACAATCGTAAAGACTGGAACATCGAACATTCTTCCGGCTATTTCACCTATTGTAGTACTGCGATTTTTTTCCTGTTAAATCCGTCGTCTCAGAACGCCTATCAAGAAAGAGCGAGAAAACAGTACGCAAAACAGCTTTTTATAGAAAGAATAACGAAACACTTGCATGCTTTGGTGATTCTCATTCCATCTTCTGCTCCCTAATTTACTCGCTAAAAACAATACACAGTTGCAAATATGTTTAACCCAAGGCGAAATAAGGTCGACTTCAGTCAGTGTTGTAATTGTAAATGAAAAAGACCTGTGCTCAGCGGTCCGAGGCTATATATAGAGGTTAACTGACAAGAGCCCGTTTGTTACGATGAATATCACTCGAGTCTATTAATTTTCAAAGTCACGAGCCTCTGGCGAGTGACTTTGGAAATTAATAGATGAGAGTGATATTCATTGTAACAAACGGACTCGAGTTTGTTAATCCTTTTCTCACAATACACAAAAATACTGCATTTTATTCTGAAATGCAGCTCTACATCACATCGTTCAATCCAGCCATTCATGAAGTCAGACCGCTTCACCCCGTTGACATGGAGACTGTATTCATTACGCTACACAAGAAAGGTCTCTAAAATCAAACAGTTTTGTTGCTCACGAGTTCTTAAGAATAAAGAGATAAAATATTTATCTTACAAATGAATGGCACTTCTTAGAATAAAACAAAAATAAACATATCAATAGTTCAATGTCTGCAATCCAATGACGAAGTCAGGTTTTGCTGTGACCTCTACACCGACACAATTACGATAACTAGGTCAATGCATCTGCTTTGAGAAATCTGCGAGACGCCAGTTTGGGTAGATTGATTGATTGAAAGTTTTAATTTTCCCGTGTTTAATTATTGATACAGAGAGTGTAAATACAGTTAGGAGTAAATACGGCTATGATATATTCGTATTCAATCACAATTTGTTAGAAAAACGGACGTTAGCAGACGAAGTAGTTTGTTTATGTCAAGAAGTATGTCATGTACAGTACATTCAAATGCTTTCCTTATATGGAAGTAGCTTTGACGAAAGTCATACTATTTTGCATAAATGTAGTCCGCTGTATGTAAACCATAACATGATTGGCTACCGACTCGCATAGTTGTGAGTTATACTGCCAATCACATGTAATCTAACAAGGATGTCTTCTTGTTATTACATAAAAGGAAAACGAACGTATTATCCCTGCGCTGAGAATGCAAGCTTGTGTTTTGATTAGTTGAACTTGGAAAATCATGTTTGTTAACCAATCAGCAGTAAGTTGGGCCATACTTTCACCCGTTTATTATGACAAAAATAGCACACTGCCTGAGAGTGAAATTATGGGGGGGGGGGGGGGGGGGGGGGTGTAGTGTGAGAAATGATTTTTACTGGCACAACCGTCTATGTGGAACACGATTACAATATTGGAGATCTACGCAGATACCAGATCCTTATTTTTGTACTGTTACTGAAAGCGTAGATGCCCGCGTTTCGTTTAATTGTTATCACCACACTGTTAGAAGAGATATCACAAGAAATGTATGTCTCTCTCCCTGAATCGAGCCCCCCTCATCTTAACCCTTGGTTAACTCCCTTGCAGATTGCCTGTGCATAGAAAATTGCGACTCACATGTATGCTTAATAGTACTGTACCCAATATTAACGCAATGCGGAGATATATAAGCCTACGTGAATTAATTCGATAGCAATCCATTGGACAAAGGAGGCTATATACTGAACTTATATAGAGACCTGTTCTCTATTTAGAACGACGAAAAAAATCGAACAGTTTCACAACACGATTGAAGAAAATGAAACAAGGATTTTGTGAGGCCTTGTAGGTCTCCCAAGTGGCATGAGCTGGCATATATTTCGTTGGAACAGAATGAACCAATTGAATGAACTGCCAATTTTATTAAGAAGTGCAAACAAGACCTCTATTTAGAGATGTATGTTAAGGTAGTGTTTGTAAGCAGCAAAACCTATAAAAAATATACATTCATCCAGCTATTTGAAATTTTATCCTTACGAGCAAACATCTTCAGTTCGTACAGGCCTACGAGTTACTGGCTTTACAAACATTTTTTTATTTATTTTATCGCCAATGCATTAGTTTTTTTCAAGTTTTTCAAACACTCATAATCTCTTGATAATCGGAATTTATGAAATAGTCCGAATTTTGACAGCTCCTGCCACTCAAGTTGTGAAAACGGTTTATTGATATATACTATTATGTTTGGTTCGCTATGTATTATATGATCCAAACCCCAATTGGCCCCATGCAGTGTTCAAAAATAGATTGCATAATTTCCTTTAATCGAGACGAATGGCATGTTGTAAATTTTTCCTACACCACGCCAGTTTTCGTAGTCTACTTTTCCTCACCCGATTTCATTTAACGGGTCTAAATCTCTCTCTTCCGCAGCCTTTTCTCCATATAAATGAAATAGGTTCTATGCATGGCTTAACCCTTCAGTAGTTTCAGGTATTTTTTACCCTTCTGCTTGCATACTACTGCTGAGACCTTATACCCTATCTTGATCATGGCGATGGTGTTTCAGTGGAGATAGTGGTTAACACTGAGCAAATGTCGAATTTATAGAGTCCTCGATAGTTGAAAAAAACAATAAATTAAAAAAACGAACAAAGAAACATATTGTCAGCTATTGGTTGGATTCTATATTAAACTCCTAGCTTTTTTCTTTTTCAAATCGACTACTCTCAACGCCTACGCATCTTTCTCCTTAACTCATCCGGGGGGCTTCTCCTCCTCTCGCCTACGCATCTTTCTCCTTCACTCATCCGGGAGGCTTCTCCTCCTCTCGCCTACGCATCTTTCTCCTTCACTCATCCGGGAGGCTTCTCCTCCTCTCGCCTACGCATCTTTCTCCTTCACTCATCCGGGAGGCTTCTCCTCCTCTCGCCTACGCATCTTTCTCCTTCACTCATCCGGGAGGCTTCTCCTCCTCTCGCCTACGCATCTTTCTCCTTCACTCATCCGGGAGGCTTCTCCTCCTCTCGCCTACGCACCTTTCTCCTTCACTCATCCGGGAGGCTTCTCCTCCTCTCGCCTACGCATCTTTCTCCTTCACTCATCCGGAAAGAGTTTTACTCCTCAAAAGAGGTTCCAGAATGCCTATATTTCCCCCTACTCGTGCGAACTGCACGTTTTTGGAGGAGTTTTAAAGAATTGAGATGGGTTGAGTAGGATCCCCAAAGGGCGTTGGCATAGGAAAGATAAGAATGGATTAAAGAATGATATAATATAAGTAAAGTTTTCCTGTTGACAGATGTTTTGATATGGTTTATGATTCCAATATTTCGAGCTATTTTTTTACCTATATAGTTGATATGAGAAAGCCAGGACAGATTATGATTAAAGATGATACCAAGAAATTTTAATTCATTGACGTAGGTTATTTAAGATCCCGCTAGGAAGAGGGGTGAACAGTAAATGGATCTGGATTTAGTAGGGTTAATCAGCATGCATTTAGTTTTAGTAATGTTAAGTGATAGTCGGTTACATATTAGACAGTCTTTAATTTTATTTAGTTCTTTTGACATTGTATTAATAGCGTCATGTTTATTTTTAGAAGCATTGTACACACTTGTGTCATCTGCAAAGAGTGTAAAAAAATAGTCTCCTTACAAACTTCAGTTAGATCGTTAATATCAATAAGGAAAAGTATGAGTCCAAGAATGGAGCCTTGAGGAACGCCATAGCTAGCAGAAGATGAAGCAGATAAAGTAGAATTATATTGCACAATTTGAGAACGTTCTGATAAGTAGCTGCTGATCCAGTTTAATGAAATATTTCGAAAACTATAATGATTTAATTTGGCAAGGAGGATGGAGTCGTTTACCGTGCCATGGGCTTTGTAATCTTTGGAAAAAGGTAGCTAGTTTTTAGTATGTTAAGGAATTGCTTGGACGAGTTGTGAGTTTCTGTTTTGAGTAGGTCAATGTTGAAATCACCAAGCAGAAACACTTTTTATAGCTGGG
This sequence comes from Lepidochitona cinerea, assembly GCA_963971465.1. Lineage (NCBI taxonomy): Eukaryota > Metazoa > Mollusca > Polyplacophora > Chitonida > Tonicellidae > Lepidochitona > Lepidochitona cinerea. The sequence goes on from OZ020556.1 coordinate 5,038,796, forward strand.
TAATGTTTGTAGTAAAAGGGTTAAAGTTTCATTAAAATCTTTTATGCTTTGACCAGGCGGACGATAGATAATTCCAATGATGTAATTGGAGTCACAGGTTTTTATATCCAGAAAAAGAGACTCACAAATACCGTCATCGCTTACCTTTGATATATCACTTCTTATTGTGCAATATTCTACAGTGTCATCACGGACATATAAAATCACCCCACCTCCCTTACGAGCGTTTCTTGACAAAGAATACGAGGTATATCCTGGAATTTCGTACAGACTTTCGATTGAAGATCTCAGCCAGCTCTCCGAAAATCCAAGAACGGTGAATTTATGTTCAAGGTTACTAAAATAACCATTAATCTGGTGGCAAAGTGTCTGCAAAAGATCAGGACAGAAAAGGGGAGGGGGTGATGATAGTGCCCTATTGGCCGACACAGTGCTGGTACCCAGATGATAGTTCAGACACCTATATCGGGCAATCCCATCAACGCAGATGACTTTCGGAACAATCAATCTTATCTGTTCTTCATGGAGACAAACCACAAGTAAACAATATGCCTGTTACATCAACCAGTGGTTACTTTTCTGTAGTAGGAAACAGACTGATCCATTTCAACCACATTTAAAAGAAGTTTTGGATTTTCTCACGTCATTTAACAAGGGAATTGGATATAGTGTTTTAAATACTGCACGAAGTGCTTTGTCAGCTTTGTGTGAAAAAGTTGATAATTGTGCTGTGGGCAATCACCCTCTTGTAAAGCGATTTAAAACCAGTGATTTAATGATACATGGCAAGTTTGGGATGTGGCAGATGTACTGAAATGAACTTTGTTATTTTTAAACTAACAACTCCCAAAGGCAGCACACTCTTCATTTGCTCAATTTACCTAACATGCATTTTTATAATTATAGTTGTGTTCATTATTCCTGAAAACGTTAAGCACTCCAAACCAGGACGCAAATCTTTGCAAGTTAAATTATGTAAATATGTCAAAGACCCAAAATTGTGTGTTGTTTGAGTATTGGAGGATTATGTTGAAAGAACAGCAAATTTAAGGAAGGGAGAGAACTCTCTTCTTATCAGTTTCTCAAAGGGGGCATCATATGGCTGTGTCCAGAGACACCATTGGGCGATGGGTTAGAACAGTATTATAAGCAATAGGCATTGATGCCCATTTCAAGGCTCATTCAACTAGATCAGTGCTGCAAAATGTAAATGTGTGGCGTTGGAAACTATTTTGTCAACAGCTGGTTGGAAGTCTTGTGAAACATTTGCCAAGTTATAAGAAAAAACATTAATGACACTAACAGTAGTCAATTTACAGATGCTGTCCTGGATATGTAATGATATACACTAATTGTCTCATGAATAACACTGAACAAGCCATTATGTAATGCAAGTGGATTTGAGTTTTATGAAAATCTGAAAATGGAAACCCTGTTTTTGTTAATATGTATGTTAAGAATTCCATCTATGGTACTAGTAAATAACTGTCACCGAAATGTTTCGCTTTGAAATCTCACGTGATCCTCTCTGATAAAATAAACGAGACTTTCCTGTGAGTTGAAGTTTGGTCTGGATCATATGTCATCACAACAGCAGAGAGAGATCAAGTGCCCATCCCTTTTACCCTCCCATCGGTCTAAATGACTATTTTTGGAAACATTCCGGCGTATACAACGTGAGCAAGATTTTAGTATGAAAGGGCATAAAATAAAATAAATAAATCCATATAAATAGTCAGAAAAATTACTGCCACAAATCTGTAAAGTCTGTCGGGGCGCATGCGCAAGCTTATCTCACCTGATCTCTGTCTGCTGTTGTGATGTTATATGATCCAGACCAAAATTCAACTTACAGGAAAGTCTCGTTTAGTCCTCTAATCAAATGTGTACAAATATGTGGAAAAACTTTAAATTTGAAGACCATTTAAATAATGCTATAAATACAAATCATAGGGAAGAGCCAAGTAGAATTCGAACCTCCTCACATAAATTGAAAACGGAAACTGGAAGACATCTTCGTAACCAAATTCCTCGAATAGAACGAAAATGTTGATTTTGTGACCTAAACAAAGTCGAAGATGTATGTCACTTCTTACTTTTATGTCTCAAAATATTTGTGACGTTATCACATTAGCAAAATATATGATGCTATGAAACAAACATCACAATATTTAAAATGTCAACCAACTAACCTCTGTCCCCATGTTAGTAAACCGTCAGTGTTATTGCTGAGTGTTATCATTGTGTATGTGTTTTGATATGGCAAGAGGCTTTTATGATCTAGCTTTCAATAAACAATACCTTACCATTGCCATTACTATAGAAGAGTTGTTCTTGTAAACCTACTTTTCCACCATTACCGTTTACTCTTTACGTTTTCAAACTGACGGTTTGGCCTACTTTGAGCGTTGGGCATTGAAAAGATCGGCTCATAAAGCCTGTATTTACATTTCCCAATTTCATGTTAATGGGAAAGAAATTTAAAACTTCAGACTACTTTAGATGGTACTATTGTTTGCGCTTGGTACAGGCTACAATTGGACTGGGATTTATTTCTATACGCATCATGACACACGTTCATGCGCATCTCCGAGTTCTTAAGTCTCTGAAGGCAATCTCCACGTATTGATTGAAAAATGTCAAAGCGCATCTGGTTCGGATTAAGCACATCTGTCAATGTCTTTCCCTCAACACGCTGCCTAGCATACCAACAGACACCATAGCTACTAGAGCCTTTCCGTATGTTATGCTCAGGTGAAATAATAGTGAAATCTTTCCAGCAATGTCTTGCTAAGAAAGGAATGAACAAGTTCTTCAAAATAACACCAACTATGCTCTGAGCTACGTTATGAACACTTTGATTGAGTTTGAGGTAAATAACCGTTTTTTTTTTAGAATATTGGCTGTGACCAATGTCCAATGGACTCCTGTTGGATTCCAAGAAGCTCAACCCAAACAACTTTGGAAGGATGTTCTCCTTTCCACACACCACCTGAAGGAAATTGGTTTTGCAAGACAATCATTGCAGGTGCTTCAAGGATCTGGACATTAGGTTGTGCTTGTTTTAGGCATCATAAAAAAGCATCAATACTATTGTCGAACAACACACCAGTCTTGAATTCCGGATCAAATATCTTCAACACCGAGAGAACCCCTTGTGTTACAGGTGGTTTTAAAGATTATAAATGGAATAAACTGCAGTTTATGGCCCTAAATTTGAGCAAGGGATCCACAAGAAGTCATCTCTTTAGTAGCGGGGTGAATTCACCGAGTTCGAAGAAAGGTAATGACTGAATTGATGAAGATTTCGCTGTAAAGAAGTAACCCTGTCCATCTTCAATTGAATTTTGTTCTCAGTAGTAACAAGCTCAGGTTTTGGTAGATCTGGTATATTTTTTTAAACTGCACTGCTTGATGAGGTTGTCAACTGATAATTTGCATCGGCACATATGTCTCATCATAGCATCCTTGGTGCCATGTCTTTTTGAAAAAGGATGCTTCCAGGTCCTTTTAGGAGATCTTGGAAGTGTTTGGAGTTAATTTATTTTTTGGTTTTCTTTAAACAATTTGTTTGGTTAGAACTACACCATTCACCTTTTGCTCTCAGTTCTTCTATTAGCACTGAAATAGCAGAGGTGTCTACCGATTCATATAGAAGTTTTTTTTATTATTGCTTTTTCATCGCATCCTTCATTGATCAGTGATCTTGTTGGGGTTATAACTGAGTCAGCGGGTGTTGTGCAGTTTGTAATATCTAATTATTTCTTTTTTATGTTTAAGTACTCCCTTCAGAATCTTCAATAACTGGTTTAAGGTTACCAACAAATTTGAAGAAATCCTCTTTATCAAGAGAAAGAAAGGGGGGTTCTCTGCATTCTGCCGAACTTTCATTCCAAGCCCATCTACCATTCTGAATTAGAGCCAACGTATGTTTACATGGAAGATGACATCTAACGCAATCTTGGAAATTCGCAGTTTGGTAACCCACTAACATTAGGATCCCTCAAACAAACCCTATACCCTGGCATGCCATGAACAGAGTTGTCTACATGAAAATGTCCACAGCTTGGGTCTACTACTTGAATTCTCTCCTTGTTAAGTTCAGATGTTGAGGACAATATTTTTAAGTAATGGTCTACGAGATAATCCGGTCTGTTATGAAGGTACACTGGAATGTCCAGGTTACACTGACGTCCTTGACCAGAGCGATAGATATTTGCATCAATATAGCTGTAAAAAAAGATTATTTATAATTTGTTATGCTATATCACAATTGAGGTCTCAATTATTTTGCTTCAAGCAATACAATTGGTAGAGGAAGTCTCTGAGGAATTTTACAAATTTCCCTACATGTTGTGAGATAGGACAAAGCTGCCGTGTAAACTAGCATGTACACAGAGAATGTTTTAATTGTGATGTCAAACACTGAACAAAGTTATCAATTTAAAATATTGGTGACTTGAAGGAACACGTCACCGGGTGACGTCACTGCCTAAACGCATGAGGTAATGTCAGAATGTCGATTGTGCCTTGTCTTCCACTTTTAAAACTCACTTTTGAACGCAGAATAATGCTACTACGACTTCTCTATCTGTACAAATTTATCTATAAACAGTTATCAGGTCTGTTGGTACACAAAAAGGCAACAATAACACAGTCGTTTGAAGCTAGCACCCTATCAGTTTTTATATATAGATTCGTCCATGTGTCGGTCAAGGAGAAAGTATTTAGCTATAATGTAGGGGTTGCAAATGTTTAGTTTTAAATAGAAAATAAAACAAGCTACTAAAATTCAGTTTATCTTTACATGAAAGTTAATGTGTCATAATAGAAATAAGAAAAAAGGAAAGGGTCCCGGCCCTCGACATGTAGTTATCTCAGGGTATACGCAGATTATCAATCCATTATTTTTTAAACAATTCAGTCATTTTAGAAGGGCCACGAAGGGCATTGAAAGAAAATCAGTTTATGATACGGTATATACTATACATTGAAAGCAGGGAAGCAAACTGGATTCTACATGTATACGTACCCCTGAATTCTCAGTGTCAGTTTCATGTGCTAAGTTCATAAATTCAGAAAATGTTAGAAAGTTATTTTTGGGATCACACTTTCTTGAAAAATGGCACAAATTCTTGGGTGATTTTGGAATCGAAGATAGGTTTGATGTTCTAAGTAAAGTTTTAAACTGGAACTTCTTCTTGGTCTCGAGTTATCATTGGAGCTAGTCCTTGGGAATACGGGGTGGTTGTCATGCAGCAAAGGGTCTTAATCATTGGAATACAGTAAGACCTTTGCAGATAGGGCGACTCTACATGAGTGTTATTTGCGTACAAATCTATGAAGAAGCAGGTAAAAGAGGTTACATCCGCTGGAATCTAAAGTGTCAGCTTAAAGATAGAAAATTCAATCCTCATATCGGAGGTTGAAAATGTCAAACAACGTCGCTCGATGGCAAATCAAAATGTGACTGTCAGTGCCAAAAGATTAAATTGTTCAGTGAACCGTGGGACTGATAGTGATGAATTGACAGCTCTCATGACAGAGCTTGAGAAATCTTTCAATGATTTTTGCGTAATTGACGAAGAATTTGAAAATCTTGACTCAACTGAAGAATTTAGTACTCACAGTAAAGTCAATGGACAAACAATCGAACAATATCGTAAATTAGTAACTGATACATATGAAGAAGCTTAATCTGTATTATAGACGCCCAATTTAAAGTAAGCTATAATGTTAAAGCTGTGCCTATGCAACAGAGATTTCAGCGGTCTCTAAACGGTCTCTCAGATGACCTGAGCAGTTGTCTAGCCGATAATCAGGTGTTGATAGACGCCGTATCTGAAGACGAGGCTTATGCCTCTTTGAGTGAGTTGGAAATTTTGTTTGGTCATGAAAATGTCTCAAATGAGCAAGCAGAACTTGACATTTTGTCTGATAACGTAAATTGTAAAAAAAGAGAAGTCAATTTATTCATATTTCCATATGCATCATAGCACACGGTCATGCGCATCTCTGAGTTCTTAAGTCTCTGAAGGCAATCCCCACGTATTGATTGAAAAATGTTAAACCGCATCTGGTTCGGATTAATCACATCTGTCAATGCCTTTCCCTCAACAAGCTCTCCAGCATACCAGCAGACACTACAGCTACTAGAGTCTTTCCGTATGTTATGCTCAGGTGAAATAATGGTACAATCTTTCCAACCATGTCTTGCTAGAAAATGTATGAAAAAGTTCTTCAAAATAACACCAACTATGCTCTGAGCTACGTTATGAACACTTTGATTGAGTTTGAGGTAAATAACCGTTTTTTTTTTAGAATATTGGCTGCGACCAATGTCCAATGGGCTCCTGTTGGATTCCAAGAAACAAAACCCAAAACAACTATGGAATGATCTTCTCCTCTCCACACACGACCTGATGGAAGTTGGTTTTGCAAGACAAGCATTGCAGGTGCTTTACTGATCTGGACATCAGGCTGTTTTTGTTTTAAACACAAAAAAAGCATCAATAATATTGTCGAACAGCCAGCCAGTCTTGAATTCCGGATCAAATATCTTCAACCTCTCGTGTTGAGGACGGTTCTAAAGATTTTAAATGGAGCAAACTGCAGTTTATGGCCCTTTAATTTGAGCAAGGGATCCACAGGAAATCATCCTCTCTTTAGTGGTGGGCTGAAGTCGCCGAGGTCAAAGGACGGTAATGACTGAATTGATGAAGATTTCGCTGCCAAGAAGTGCCCTGCCCATCTTCAATTGACTGCTTGATTTTGTTCTCAGTAGTAGAAAGTTCAGGTTTTGGTAGATCTGGTATTTTTTTTACACTGCACTGCTTGATGAGGTTCTCAACTGATAATTTGCATCGGTACATTTGTCTCATCATTGCTTCCTTGGTGCCATGTCTTTTTGAAAAAGGATGCTTCCAGTTCCTTTTAAGATATCTTGGTAGTGGTTGGAGTTAATTAATTTTTTGGTTTTCTTTTTACAATTTGTTTGGTTAGAACTACACCATTCACCTTTTGCAGATGGTGTTCAAACTTGACTCTTGCTGTTCTCAGTTCTTCTATAAGCTCTGAAATAGCAGAGGTGTCTACCGATTCATATATAAGGGTTTTTTATTATTGTTAGTTCATCACATCCTTCATTGATCAGTGATCTTGTTGGGGGAGATAACCGAGTCAGCGGGTGTTGTGCAGTTTGTCGTATCTAATTCCCTCTTTTTCATGTTTCGGTACTCCCTTCATAATCTTCAATAACTGGTTTAAGGTTATCAGCAGATTTGCAGAGATCCTCGTCATCAAGAGTAAGAAAAGGGGGTTCTCTGCATTTCGCCAAAATAGTATTCCCAGCCCATCTCCCACTCGGAATTATAGTCAACATATGTTTACATGAAAAATGACATCTAACGCAATCTTGGAAATTCGCAGTTTGGTAACCCACTAACATTAGGATCCCTCAAACAAACCCTATACCCTGGCATGCCATGAACAGAGTTGTCTACATGAAAATGTCCACAGCTTGGGTCTACTACTTGAATTCTCTCCTTGTTAAGTTCAGATGTTGAGGACAATATTTTGAAGTAATGGTCTACGAGATAATCCGGTCTGTTATGAAGGTACACTGGAATGTCCAGGTTACACTGACGTCCTTGACCAGAGCGATATATATTTGCATCAATATAGCTGTAAAAAAGAATATTTATAATTTGTTATGCTGTATCACAATTGAGGTGTCCATTATTTTGCTTCAAGCAATACAATTGGTAGAGGAAGTCTCTGAGGAATTCCACAAATTTCCCTACATGTTGTGAGATAGAACAAAGCTGTCGTGTAAACTAGCATGTACGCAGAGAATGTTTTAATTGTGACGTCAAACGCCCTGACACTGAACAACGCTATCAATTTAAAATATTGGTGACTTGAAGGAACACGTCATTGAACTTTATGAGTGGAATGGTCACGTCACATTGGGAAGATCGGATCTGGCGAGCTAAAATCGCCGTCATAGCTAGTGTTGTTAAAAACAACTGAGGACGTGGTGATGTCTGTAATTTTTTATCATTAGTATGGAACCCACGTTTAAAGAGAGTTTCAAACATTTCTTACATCGAACCTATGGACAAGGATTTAAGAAGCTCGTCGTGACCTTTGAAAGACATTTATGCAAAGTGGCAAGATTCAGAAACCATGTTATTTTTCTTCGTAAATGTAAAAAGGAGAATGTCATTCCAGTAGGCATCCGGATTAAATACCACATCAAAACACCCTCACCCAAAAAGATTATAGATGATTGTAACCAAAAAAACTTCTAAAAGAAAGGCTTCATGCGGCTTATCGGACTCTTGATACCTTACAACACCAAGAGAAGGAGATCCGAAACAACATTCAAAATGAATGCTCTGCCGAGGATTTTCAACGCATTTTAGAAGTTTGCGGTAAGTCATTCAATAAACTATTTGAAAAAACTAAAGCAACACAAGTCAATAAATTTCAGAAACTTTGTTCCAATTCGTGTAAAACTAAGGTACCAGTATCTAAAAATAATTCATCTAGTTCCAACAATACACATATTGTTAATTTAAGTAATGTTACTCTTACGAAAACGCAAGAAAGTGTTTTGAGTAAAGGCCTTAAACACATACCAAATACTAATAGACGTGTTCCTTATTTAGAAATAGTGACTGCCGTGGAAAAATCTGTTTCCTATATTACAGATGATATTAAAGCAACAGAATTAAGGATTAAAGTTAAAGACGCCTTAGAGAAGCATCAACCCAGGGTAAAAGAAGGTATCAGTTACACCAATGAGGAATGGAAAGCGATTAAAGAACTTAAGTCTGATGACTCTATTGTTATTCTGCCAGCGGACAAGGGTAATGCTACAGTCATTATGAATACACAAGAATATGAAGACAAAATTCATAATCTACTTTTGGATCCTTCCTATATCAAGTTGAAAAAAGATCCAACGTTATCTATAAACAGGAAAGTTATCACCATGTTAAACAGACTTAATAAAGAGAAGACCATTTCTAACAAACTCAGGAAGGAACTTGGAGAACAGCATCCATTATGCCCAAAACTATATGGACGTCCAAAAATTCATAAGGAAAACGTTCCCCTCCGACCTATTGTTTCGTTTATTGGTTCACCGACATATAACATCGCAAAATATTTAGCTCAAGTTTTAAGACCCCTAGCAGGATCCTCTTTCTCTTATGTAAAAGACTCGACAAACTTTGTTAAGAAAGTTAAAACCCTAGATGTAGAGCAAGAAGACATTTTTGTAAGTTTTGATGTGAAATCACTCTTCACAAAAGTTCCAATACAGGAAGCTATTCAAATTATAGAGGACAACATTGACAATCATCCCGAACTAATTGTAAGTACAGTAAAGCCCAGCGACTTAAAAGAGATGTTAAAGTTATGTTTAAACGTTAACTATTTCCATTGGAGAGAGAACTTCTATGAAATGCAAGATGGTACTCCTATGGGTTCTCCCCTCTCCCCGATTGTGGCCAACATTTATCTCGAACAATTTGAAACAGAAGCCCTATCAAAAGCATTACATAAACCTAAGTTGTGGCTCAGATACGTAGATGATACCTTTGTTATTTGGAATCAAAATAAGCACGAACTGAACTTATTTCTGCAACATCTTAATTCGCTACACCCCTCAATCCAGTTCACCATGGAGATAGAAGACAACAACAAGTTACCGTTTTTGGATGTTTTAGTTGAAAAGGTTGGTGAAACAAAGTCAAACATCAGGACTTCAGTGTATCGAAAACCAACCCACACAGATTTATATATTCACAGTTCATCAGGCCATTCAAGAGACACTAAACTCGGTACGTTACGATGTTTAGTAAAAAGAGCGATAAATGTGTGTGATGAACAATGTCTAAAAGCAGAACTGGATCACTTAACCAAAGTATTCATCGATCATGGATATAAAAAGACTACAGTTAGTAAAGTTATTAATCAATCAATGAAAGATAAATGCAAACACAGCTCTTCAGATAACAGGACAGAAAAATCAGGACCCATTACACTACCATATTTACCGGGTTTAAGTGAAAAGTTGAGACGTATTTTAAGAAAAGAAAACCTCCGAGTTATTTTTTCTAATAACAGAAATCTTGGTAATTTATTGACTGATGTTAAAGACAAAGAGCCCCATTGCTGTAAAAAGTATAGTGTTTATAATGTAAACTGTGAATGTGGTGAAAACTATATTGGTGAAACAGGTAGACCGTTAGTCCTTAGAATAAATGAACATAAGAAGGCTGTTCAAACTGGTGACATTAACAAATCTGCGATAGCAGAACACAAGTTTAAATGTACTAAACGTATTAAATGGGAAGAGGTAAAAACTTTATCTTCATATAAACACTGGAGGAAAAGAAAAATTAAAGAAGCTTTTTTCATTAAAAAACATAACCCTTCATTAAATAGAGATTGTGGTATACAGATAAGTAAAATATGGAATAAATTTGTAAAATACATGTAACAACTTTTATGTAAAAACTTATTATCTATATTGATTTTTTATTTAGCTTGTTTATTATGATGCATTGAATTGTAACGTTAACTTATTATGCCATTTTGTATTATAGCGTTAGGTTATAACGTCATTTTGTATTATAACGTTAAAGATTTACGTCATTCTTGATGATGTCATTTTGTAGTTTCCGACGTCAGAATATTGCTAACATAGTAACTGCTGCAAACAATTCCCTGATTGGCCACTTAACACATTTGTTCTTTTCTTTTGTATATATGTCAATATTTTGAAACTTTAAATTCAGTTACACTTGACGAAGGCACCGGCACAGGTGCCGAAAGCTCGTGTTGTTAAAAACAACTGAGGACGTGGTGATGTCTTTAATTTTTTATCATTAGATATAGATTCGTCCATGTGTCGGTCAAGGAGAAAGTATTTAGCTATAATGTAGGGGTTGCAAATGTTTAGTTTTAAATAGAAAACAAAATAAGCTGCTAAAATTCAGTTTATCTTTACATTTAAGTTAATGTGTTATAATAGAAATACTGTATTGATTAACTGCGTATACGCTGTGATAACTGCATGAAAAAAGGAAAGGGATCCGGCCCTCGACATGCAGTTATCTCAGGGTATACGCAGAGAATCAATCGATTATTTTTTAATTGAAAGCAGGGAAGAAAACTGGATTCTACATGTATACGTACCCCTGAATTCCCAGTGTCAGTTTCATGTGCTAAGTTAATAAATTCAGAAAATGTTAGAAAGTTATTTTTAGGATCACACTTTCTTGAAAAATGGCACTAATTCTTGGGTGAAACCCAAACCGGGAATCGAACCCGTGTCCCAGAGTATGGGTCTACAGCAGGCCAGCTGGCTGAATGGATGCGGCAGCCGGCGCGCGCATTTAGTGCTGGCGATGGGTGCAATTTTTCAAGAAAGTGTAATCGCAAAAATAACGAGAATACGGTAATCTTTTTGTTCACCACGAAAAAAAAAATTAAATGGTTATACATATCGAACCTCTAAAAGAAATGACTTGCTGGAGTGAAACCCTAAGGGGCTTGATCTATCCTATAAAATTTTTAAACATATTGATAATGAGATGGCTACAGGTGAAGAATGATTCATTCATAATTTGAGCATAAATAACATATATGTACGAGACAAGACAATCCGGCTAAACTCATATTTGGGTAATATAAAGGCAGTTGCTGTATTAAGTGATTAGATATAGACCTTTTGAATAACGACATTGAAGTCATTGTTTTAATTTCTAGAGGCAGTCGATTCCAGATCGTCGGCCCTTTAACAGCCAAAGAATAACGTGAAAGATCACTGTGAAAGATTGGTAAAACCAAGTTTACAAATAACTGTCGTAACTCATAATTGGGGTTATATTGTTTGATTAAAAGACCTTGCAGAGTAATAGGTACAGGGAAGATATGATGGATAAACTTATGACAAAAAATAAGTACCTGATGAGCGTTAATTTCAGTAAAAGGTAGAAGTTTGTAGCGAACGTATAGCGGTAAAGTAAGACTTAATCTAGGCATTTCTTTATTGTACGAACAGCTTTCTTATGAATAATTGCGGGGATTACACAGCTAGCCGCTGACAGCATAGTACTGAGCTGGTTTTTGCACCTCAGTACCTGTATTTTACCACGTGGTAACTGAGTGGTCACCACGTGGTAACCATCTGTCTTGTACGGATGGTAACTGACACATCAAAACCGTTAAGTACCGCACAATTACCACCAGGTTACTATCCGGAATTGCAGATAAGTTACCACCTGGTAACCACGTGGTTACTGTGTTGTTACCAGGTGGTTACTGTATGTTGGAAAACATCAAAGTACTTTGTGACAATAATCACAAGGAACCGATATGTTAACAGTAACTTTCTGTTTTGTCAGCCCCTGACCACAAAGTACTGATAGTATATTGTAACTCAGTACTTGCATGTTACCACGTGGTAACTGAGTGGTTACCTAGTGGTTACCATCTTTCTTGTACGGATGGTAACTGACACATCAAAACCGTCAAGTACCGCACAGTTACCACCAGGTTACTATCCGGAATTACAGATAAGTTACCACCTGGTAACCGCGTGGTTACTGTGTTGTTACCAGGTGGTTACTGTATGTTGGAAAACATCAAAGTACTTGTCAGCCCCTGACCACAAAGTACTGATAGAATATTGTAACTCAGTACTTGTATGTTACCACGTGGTAACTGAGTGGTCACCACGTGGTAACCATCTTTCTTGCACAGATTGTAACTGACATGTCATAACAGCGAAGTACCACGCAGTTACCACCAGGTAACTATACTCTATAGGCCTACATGTATATACGAAATTACAACTATAATTCAGTACCGGTACTTGTATGGAGAAGGGTTCACTGGTCCGAAGGTTCACTGGTCCGAAGGTTCACTAGTCCGAAAAACGGGTTCACTAGTAAGAAGGTTCACTAGTCCGAAGGTCCACTAGTCCGAAGGTTCACTAGTCCGAACGAGAGGGTTCACTGGTTCGAAGGTTCACTAGTCCGAAGGTCCACTAGTCCGAAGGTCCAGTAGTCCGAAGAACAGTACCGATATCATCCTCCAAATGATATGGCCCATAGGGTATAGGCCTACCGAGACCCAAGGATAGTTTCCTCAGCATCATTTTCCCATGAGACATTATCCCTTAGTCTTTGCTGGTCTGTAGTCGAGACAGTGTAAAGTTAGGAATTTATGATCCCTCCAAAGAAAAAGGAAATATATAATTCGACGATTTTATGCACAGCCACGGGCGTACATCCCGGTAGCAGGGGGGGGGGGGGGGGGCTGCAAACTAACGGAGAAAGACAATGAATTTTCTGAGGAAATAGGAGGTATGCAGGGTATATAAAACCGTCGAACTAAATATTTTATTTTTACTTAGGAACTCTAGAGGGTTATACGCATGACATGACATGTTCAATTTTAGATCCTTTTATTTATCAGATAATTTGAAAAGTTCATAAACGTTCATATATATATATTTGTGATCACTAAAACACACGGAAAAATCTTCTTGTCTAAAATAACCATGGAGAAAAGTTTCTAATTGTGTTAGAAAGAGGTATATCATTTAGACCTTTATACCCCATAAATTGAACAAACCGTGAAGAGTACTTTTTGTTGTTCATATCTGTTCAAGTATACGTACCGCTACTCAGATTTTTTTAATTGCTTGAATAAAATGTCTATCAGTACCACTGTTTAGTTTTTCTCATCCAAATAGTGGATGGTCTTATTTGAGATATAGCGCATTGTGTCTGGCATGTTCGGACTAGGGAACCTTCGGACTAGTGAACCTTCGGACTAGTGAACCTTCGGACCAGTGGACCTTCGGACTAGTGAACCTTCGGACCGGTGAACCTTCGGACTAGTGCCTTACCTTCGGACTAGTGAACCTTCGGACTAGTGAGCAGTTCCCCATGTATGTAACCACGTAATGCAAATGGGTGGTCAAAGCCGTAGAATATCATGTGCAGTTATATTATCAGAAACTATCAGTTTTTCTGTGTAAGCACTGTAAATATAACAGGATTAATAAGTATCAACCCTGTAACTTGGTGGTAACCACGTGAACATTACATGTCAAAACCGGTAGGGTGTTTATTTCCCTTTGCTCGAATGTTGCCGCGCGCACAACTCGGCGTCTCACAGAAAGAAGGTGACAGCTTTTTTTCCTGAACTGAAATTGACTTCCGAAACATCTTAGCAGTCAAATTTGTTATGAGGTAGGTTAATTGTTACAGTTTTTAGTTCTTCTACGGACTTCACGGAAGGTAGCTCCGGTATGTAGCGTTATATGTTTCGAGCTGTGTTGTCATTGATGCACGATACTGCTTTGCTAGTGCTACAAGTACAACAACAACGCACTCTCGGCGTTCTGCTTTCATTTTCAATTTCATTTTGAGTTTCTGCACAGTTTTATCTTAAAATAAGTAGCACGACAAAGTGACGACATCAATATTGTTTTTGACGATGGAATTTGATATTTCCATCATGATTTAAATAAAACAACTTGTCGTTGAAGTTCTGTCATAATTTATTGAAGTCATGGTGGGCGCATTATTTCAATAACTTGAAGTAGGCCTACCCACTCAACATATTGCGGCCAGGGTGTCAGCACAAAACATTCTGGTCGTACTATGGATAAACATTTGCCTGGACTCCAATTCTTGTACAGTATTGTATTTGACATAGTCTCATTCCATCTTTCTTCATAGATAATAGTACTTTACATGCCATGATGGTTTTATTAATGTTATCCTTACTATATTATTGTATGTTTTTATTTTCAAGACCTTCTGAAAAAGAGTATGATGCCAAGTGCAGGTTGACCAAATGAACAATGTGTTTGAGGAAACAAGTATTCTTTAAGAGGTCAATAAGCAGAACTATATTTGGCAAGAAGCTGGTAGAAAATCTGGGTTTACACAGAAGAAAGGGGAGGCTCCTTTTAAAAGATGAAACTTCTCCTGCAATCCATTGTAAGTAATTCAATCAACATTGTAGTAGTTTTAACATTTCTAAAGTAATCATCAATGTAAGAGACTGAAATAAATCATGAAAAGTTTCAAATAAGGCAAAAAAAAAAACCCAAATTTTTCTGAAAATAAAAGGGTAATTAGGTCGATTTTCTTTTCTGTTTATTTTTTTTACGTCAAGATTCCAAAGGCTCACCTCCAAAACCTTTGCTAATATGTGTGGAACTGTTTGAAGTGTCAGTCGCTTATCAACAAACATACACTTTAGAAAAAACAAAGCCTCAATCAATCAATGAAATTAACTACACATACAAAGTTACAAACTCATGGTAAAAGATATGAACTCACATAGTTTTATGAAGAGTTTCACTTTTCATTTTAGACAATTTCTCCATTGTCAGTTTTTTGCAAAATTGATTGTTTGGGGGAGTTATATGATGCTTGGGTGATTTCTGCTAGATACAAGCTGCTAGATAAAAATGTTTGTTAATTATATAACGTATAGACCCCCCATAAAATCATATTGTTCATTCTCTTACTAATGTTCCTCAGGATTTTATTTCAGAAGTAATATTTAACAAGTTGGTAAAATATAATACTTCATGTAACTTAAAATATCAAAGCTTTTCTTGTTTATTTTTTTCAATCTAGATGGAGACCACTTAGCCAGTTGTCAGAAGTGGAAACAATAAGCTGCAGAACCTCCAGTCTCACCCAGTAACACTGAAACACAATCATCTAGATGCTTGTTATTATTTTTACACTGGTATAATTGAAAAGACTAGTTTAGCAGTGTAATCCGTCTTAGATGTGTGGGAAATTTACTGTGAACTCAAATGTATTAGAGCTTGGGCCATCAATATATGGATAGGTCAATCTATTATGTATGAATTTAGTGGTGATCTATTGTTCATATGGTAACTCAGTTTTTCTTGTAAAGTTTTTCAAAGGTAAATCATAATCGTCATCTTTTTAAACGAAACAGCATGTCCCGATTTTGTAGGGATTATTTTGCTTTTGGAGAAATACTTCCTTTGCTTGTCACGATCTTTCTACAAGGCAGCTGCTAAAAAAAACCCAGCACATTCTAATCTAGTCCTGTAATACATACTTTACACTTCAGATATTTTGTTATTATCCCAAAACAAAACTGATTTGTTTAAGATTTTCAATTAAGAAGTGATGACTGTAAGTACTACTAACCAACCCACATTCACGCTTGTTACTTTGTTTTGGTTATTTAAAGCTTTAGTGAAACGAATTAAAAAAAGGCCTATTATATTTTTTCATTATTTAAAACAAACGCTAAATAATAACCATATAGTTTATAGATCAAAAGAGCAGAAAGACCCAGTTTAGGTTTTTCAGTGTGCCCATAACAAAGTCAATGATTCTTATGTTAATGAGTTTATTCCTGTGTAAAACATTTTTATTCAACTGGTCAATATTGATAGATCGCCTTTTGTTATAACTTGTACTAACAAATATATTTATAGAAATCGTTTTCTCAGAAATAAATCACTAAGAAAGATTATAGATGTATATTGATTAACATAACACTATTTTGAACTGATTTGTGATGTGATGTTTTAATGGTCTAATTTATGTATACCTTGTTTTTATTCAAAAATACATATTGTCTTCTCTCAAAATATAGAGTTTTTTTTTTTTTTTTTCAGTATTGATTAGTTAGTCTTGTGCTATTTTATTATTGTATCAAACATTCTTGGAAAAAGAATTGATTGACATATACGACTGGCGAGGTACAGTGAACAATAGTTTTATGCTTTTGTGGGCTTTCTGGTCATTCAATTACCTGGTAGTAAACAATATTGATAAACCTGGGTATTGTGTGTCGAGTACCATGTGGTAACTGTAAGGTTCTGAGTGGTTACCATGTGGTAAGTCCCATCTCGGTACTTTTGAATGAGCAATACTGGAGACCACAGTACTGCATGGTAACAGAGCCAGCACAGTACTTGTGACCGCACAGTACTTGCGACTGCACAGTACTTGCGACTGCACAGTACTTGCGACTGCACAGTACTTGCGACCGCACAGTACTTGCGACCGCACAGTACTTGCGACCGCACAGTACTTGCGACCGCACAGTACTTGTGACTTTGTGGAACTGTGCTGCCGTGTACTTTGTGGTAACTGCTCAGTACTTGGTGGTTACCACGTGGCCAATGACCACACAGTACCACCAGGGGACCTTTCCTACCAGTACTGAGTGGTCATGTACTGAGTGGTTACCACGTGGTTACTGCAAAGTACTTTGTGGTCAAAGTTTAGCTGTGTAGATGTTAATCTCTGACTATATACTATTGTCTTAAACCTTTGCCATAATCAAATTGACCCATCCAGCTAATGGTAATTGAGTGTCTTACAAGTGACATATACAGTGTAGGTAAACCTCTGTTTCACTATATCATTTAAGTAAAACACTCTATTGGGTTAAAAAGTTAGATGTTAAATTGCATGAGTGTATTTAGCAGATTTTTCCACAAATAGTTTTAGGGCGATTATTCTATTGCATGGGTATGTGTGTTGGAATTTAAAACTAATTTGTTATTACAACATTCGCTACAACTTTTATTTTCGATACAATCAATTTTTTTATACGTTTTTATTCAGCTGTCATTTTAGAGTTATGATTTTGGCAGAACCCATTGCAATTTCAGAGATTTCGACATGTGAATATTTCTTTTCTGGTTCTCACATATATTTTCCGACGTCTAGGAGTAACATTTTACTTTCTGCTGATTTTTTATTTGTACTTTCAAATGTTATCACTTGTTAATAAGTATAAAGCTCCTAAGGCTGCTGATAACTAATTTACGTCATCGTAAAGTGACGATTATTGGTCACGTAATAATGTTATAACAGCTCTATTCTTTTTCAATGCTGATTGATTTTGTTTTATTATTCCTGTCAGTGTGAATTCCTGTACACGATGATGATATTTTTGTACGAGATGAACATATCTAGCTTTTATTTTTGTTTAATTAGGCTACCCAGGGGGCCGTTGCATGAAGCCATCGCACAGTGCGATCAATCGCAGTTGCCATGACATCGTATCTTTTTAATATGGTATCCATTGGCAGCTAGGCTTCGTTTGCGATGCGACTGCTTTGTGAAACGACCCCCAGGTCATGTTTGGTCGGATCATAGTTTTCCTTTGATGTTAATGTTAACCTTGTATGATGTTAGAGGCTGTATTCGCCCGGAAAAATGAGTTTAGTTCAGAATATTGTTTGGTTTATCGGTTAAATTACATAAATAGATTATACTTATGTTATACTAAAACTCACAACTGAGACGCTAATGTTTAGTATATGTAGCCTGCTGTAATTTCTTGTAATATTTTTTCTATATAACAAGAATTTTTCATATACTTGAATTAAGCGTAAATAAACAAAATAACTTTTAATTTCATGTTTGTTTACCTTTTGTTTAAGGTTTTACCGAGTCTCCAAGAATGGTTTGATGTTCTAAGTAAAGTTTTAAGCTGGAACTTCTTCTTGGTCTCGAGTTATCATTGGAACTAGTCCTTGAGAATACGGGGTGGTTGTCATGCAGCGAAGGGTCTTAATCATTGGGATACAGTAAAACTTTTGCAGAGAGGACGACTCTACATGAGTGTTATTTGCGTACAAATCTATGAAGAAGCAGGTAAAAGAGGTTACACCCGCTGTAATCTAAAGTGTCAGCTTAAAGATAGAAAATTCATTCATCGTGTCAGAGGTTGAAAATGTCAAACAACGTCGCTCGATGGCAAAGCAAAATGCCACCAGTGCCAAAAGATTAAATTGTTCAGTGAACCGTGGGATTGATAGTGCTGTATTGGCAGCTCTCATGGCAGAGCTTGAGAAATCTTTCAATGATTTTTGCGTAATTGACGAAGAATTTGAAAATCTTGTCTCAACTGAAGAATTAAGTACTCACAGTAAAATCAATGGACAAACAATCGAACAATATCGTAAATTAGTAACTGATACATATGAAGAAGCTAAATCTGTATTTATTCAAAATCGAGACGCCCAATTAAAAGCAAGCTATTATGTTAAAGCTGTGCATATGCAACAGATATTTAAGCGAATGGTAAACAATTACAATCTCTACTAAATGGTCTCTCAGATGAAATGAGCAGTTGTCTAACCGATAATCAGGTGTTGATAGGCGCCGTATCTGAAATAGAGAAATTGTTACACGAGGCTTATGCCTCTTTGAGTGAGTTGGAAATTATTCTTGGTCATGAAAATGTCTCAAATGAGCAAGCAGAACTTGACAATTTGTCTGATAACGTAAATTGTAAAAAAGAGAAGTCAATTTATTCATTCGTAAATCTCAAAACCGAGTAGAATATACTCAGAATTTAGCTGGTACTCCTGGTATTAATCATATTAGTGGCACATTACATAATAGCCCATCTCCATTACATTACTCAGTATGTTGACCATGTCCAGATAGTAGTGACCTTGCCCGTTTAGAACATATATAGTAGTAATCCCGCCCGTTTAAAACACACATATTGTGCACCTATGGACCAAGGCAACAATTGCTGCACTCGCAGTACACGCCATTGTCAAATAATAGGAACCCTGGCAATGTTTCTGGTATTTATACTTCAAGTAGTAGTGAGCGTTCATTGTACACACATATGCCACATGTTACTTATTCTTCAATGGCTGAATCAATGTATAATCAAATGCCTGCTTATATGTCTATCCATCTAGTCCATTGCACATGCCATTGAATGTATCTAACCCAAGTGTTGTAAACACTGTTAATTTTTTGCCTGGTTAGCAACAATCCACCAATCATGAATATATTACCAATTCACCCCGTGGTCAGATGAACCGTACTTACGGTAATAGTGAAATAAAACTGCACAAATTAGCTCTACTCACATTTTCGGACGAGAGGGCAGATTGGCCAGAAATCAAGGCTGGGTGAGAGAACTGGCCGAACGTTCCCACAACAACAAAGCAGCGTTAGCTCATGAAATTAAGCGTACTGTTCGAGGCGAGGTGGCTAACAGTATTAAATCTGTCTATGCCACCAAACCTGAGGCATATGACACCATTCGGAGAAAATTGGAACAGTATTATGACGACATCAGTGCAAGTGTCCAATCAGCTCTTGGCGGTTTACGGAAGCTTAAAAATGTTGGTGACAATGATTACAAAGGTTTAGTCAAACTCAATGATACAGTCGAGGTAACGTACAGTCAACTAGAGGAACTTGGGCATTTGGACACATTAACCATGCGTGATGTTGACAACATAACAGCCATACTACCCAACCATGTCAGATTTGAGTGGCTTAGAAAAAGTCCCCCTGTGATAAAATAAGACCTTTCAGTAACGTTATGTCTTTTCTTGACAAAGAACGTCAAACTGGGGCGAGGCTGGCCGAAATACAAACTCCCAAGAGATTTGAGAGTAAGGAACGCTATCGATTTGCACACACAGATAGATTCAACACAGGATAATGTCAAATCCGTATCGTTGTGCATTTCCTGAACATAGGCGTGTAGGAGGGAAACACGACACCAAGGACTGCACTGAGTTCACAAGACTATCCATTAGTGGTAAGGCTGGTAGATATGATGTACTGAAAAAAATTAATCACCCTCTGCTATGCAAAGCTCAGACCTCTACAGATGATACTGATGTACCAGTCAGTTATGAAAGGTATCAACTAGCAGTCATGTTTCAGAGACTCCCACATTGGCATTGTATCCCATACAACATGCTATTATCGCTGGTACTGGTCGACAAGTTACGTGTTTTGTGACGGAGGTTCAAACACGACATATTTGACACACAAAGCGGCAGACCGTTAGAATGCTAAAAGATTGAATCGTTTCACATTGATTGTCACTACTATGGGTAACGTACAGAAAACCTATGATACTTACTATGAACTTGTTGACGAAAACCGGGAAAAAGGAAAATGTAATTGCTTTTGGTATGGACAGAATAACCGGACCGGTCGGTAAGTTAAATATAGAAGTCCTCCAACAGTTGTTTCCGGAGTATGACGTAGAGTTGCTGCAATGTAAAATTTTCACGGTAGATCTTCTTGGTTGTGATTACTTTGGTTTGCATCCTAAGAAAGAAATAACCAAAGCCGGTGGTAATTTGAGCATTATGGAGGAAGGGCTGGGTGTGTGTTTACAGGGCACTCACAATGGGTGACTTTAAAGTTTGAGTTTGGGTTGGTCTTGGGTGTTGGTGTTAGTATTGGTGTCCACCTGAAGCTCCAAACACCATGCATCGAGTTAACACTCAGTTCAGACACCAGTGTTAACACTAGTGTTCAATTAGCAAATAGTCTGTAAGAAAAGTGTTGACCTGAAGCCAAAACACCGACTTGCGGTTAACACTGGTGTTCGTCCAGTTTTGACAGGGCTACAATCACTCTACTGTTCAATTTGTACAGTAATATCCGACCTGACATCTTGCACTAATTAGCATACAGTAGCAGGTTGTCTGTTAAAGGGGCATGAGCTGCCAAAATGTTGATATTTTTACGTCAAAACAGAACGTTGAAATTATTGGCTATTTTTCTCAAGACGTATAATTCAGAAGCTTTTTAGGCTTCTAGTCTCGAAAATGTACGATAGAGTATTGTTTTAAACTAAGTTTGCCTTAGAATGAATGAATGGTCGTCCCGGTTATTTAAATTTTGTTTACTTTTCGAACACGTTTTCGGTTCGTACAAGCCTCATACTGTATGGATTTTCCTCATTCCAACGCCAATCATTTCGTTTTCGACGGCCTTCAAATCCTCTTACCGTCGTGAAGATCAGAAACTATGAAAAAAGTGTGAATATTGGCAGCTCATGCCACTTTAACTTTCCATCCAAACTTTTGACACGGTGTAAACGGTCTCCACTACTTTAGTGTATGCATACTTGACGGACAGTCCAAAGGCAATCCATGGGGGCAACAGGGATAATCCTGGGGATTTTTTTTCCCCCAGCAACCACCACGTTAGGTGCAACAAACAACATGGCTGCTAAATACCGTTGACTTTAAACTCAGTCTGGTGTTAATCCTTAGGGGTTAGTTTTGTCTCCAATAGTAAAGCAATTGGAAGAATTCCGAAATGAACACCAACTGCGGTTCAACTCAACACCTCATGCTCCAACCGGTGCTAACCTAACACCAAACTCCGACTGTAAATCTACATTACACCAACACCAGGTGTCAACACCAACACTCTTATAGCAACTTATAATTGGTGTCATTTTAGGTGTTGGGTGTTGTGTTAGCTTCAGTGTCAAAACAAACACTGACTATAATCGCGGGTAACACCGAAAGCAAGTGTCAACACCAACACCATGGCTCGAGCTTATAGAAGGTGTGAACCAGGCTTTAAGTGTTAGTGTTAGTGTTGGTGTTAACACCCAACTTTAAAGTCACCCACTGAATTAAGGGAGGACACTACAATTGACAACAATTTGATTAGGACTGTACATGACATATCACCAAAGATTGAATCATTCCATTCGGAGACACGTTTTAAATCACATCCTGAATTTATTACACCAACTTGTCTTAACCAAGCCACGACAGCATGCAACACTATTGCATCAGCCAAAGAACAATTGCAGAATTTCATCTTGGGCGAAGAACTCGCTACGGAAACCGTTCCTCAATGGCAAAGATCCTAAGTGGGCTCAGACTTATAAAGAGCAGATCCAGGATATGCTGGATCGCAATGTTACAAGGAAGTTGTCTCCTTCAGAGCTGGATAGTTGGAATGGTCCTCTGTTCTACATAAGTCACCTGGCTGTGCTAAATCCAAAGTTGCCATCTACACCAGTTCGAATTGTCTTCAAAGTTTACAAAGGCATTTCACTGAATTCTTACCTTGCGAAAGGACCAGATTGTTACCTTAATTACCTGGTTGGTCTCCTGTTGAGGTGGCGAGTAGAGCAAGTGGCAGCAGTGGGAGATATCAAAAAGATGTTCAATTCAGTACACCTGTAAATTAGTGACCAGCACTGTCATCGCTTTCTGTGACGATATTTGGAGCCTGATCGTATCCCTGATACTTACCTGATCCAAAGAGTCAACATGGGTGACACATACCAACTTAGTAGCGAAGGCGTCTATAAGACTGCAGAGCTGTTTGAAAGAGATGAATCCCAGGGCTGCTGATCTGTTGAAAAAATCAAGCTACGTCGATGAATATACAGTGGTGAGATGTAACTGTAAATAAACTAAATATGTATTTAAAAACATAATGTTTGAACCAAACGAGCTTCCTGTAAGGTCCCAGGGTGTCAAAGAAAAAGCGATTGAAAATATGCTTATCTTCTGTCAGCAATCGGAGATATTTGTCCTACTTGATCTTTGAACGCTTAATTCTTGAGTTTTTTCGATTTGTTTGGTGTCGGATCCTAAAAAAATCTCTACAGCCTTAATACAATGATATTTTACAATAATATCACAAACAGATAGATTAATTTCAAACTTTCCCATTTACAATAATTCATTCCTATCTACTTTGACACGAGCATTTGAGGCAGCACAATATATATCAATCACTTTGAATGTATTCTTTGCAGACTGTTCATCTGCTAATGTTAAAGTGATGCCATCTGCAGACTGGGGACTTAATGAGGTGACATTAGAGCCTGTCAGATTAATACCATTTATACCGTTAGAATTTCGGATAAGAATTCCGAGCGGCTCTCCTGATAACAGCTACAGCATGGCTGAAATCTGACACCCTGTCTAACTGAATGGCATACTTGAAAAAATGGGGTTACAAGACCATTTATCTTCACAGCACCAAAACTAAAAAAAAATCATGCACCACACGGTCAAATCAATCGGTGGTCCAGTGAGTTAGAGTGATCGTCTCTCAGTCCAACACAGACCTTCCATCGCCGAAGGTCGTGGGTTTTCTCAGGCAATGAGCCCGGTTTCCTCGCCACTAAACCTGGCAACGCGGCCACATAAGTGAAATAATCTTGAGTACAGCGTAAAACAATAATAAATCAAATCAGATCCTTGGTCAATCTTCAAGATACACAAGTCTAAGTTATCCTGTTGTACGTAAGGTATTACATCTCTTATACTAGCAATTGTATCTGCTATATCTCTACCAGGCACGCAGCATGTTTGACAAGGGGAGATAATGCTCACATGACAGTTTTCAATATATTTGCCATACATATAGACAGGATCTTATAGTCTACATTTAAAAGTGTAATAGGCGTCCAGTTCTTTAGTTTATATCTCTCTCTCTTTATTTTTTTAAAGTTGAGAGATATCTCATGGATCCTGATGATTTTTATTGTTTGCAAAGACATTTTGACTTACTTAAAAATATATCACTCAGCTGATTCCACAATAAAGAGTAGAACTCGACCATTAAACCGGCTATTCCTGGAATTTTACCATTGGATAGACCTAAGTTTCATTGCCTTTGTTAGTTATCATTTTTTATAGTTTGATCCTTACCCTCATCGCTTAACTGAACATCGACATTCGATATTACTCCATTAAGAGAATCAGAATCACTATCTCTATCACATACTGTTTTATAAAACGAATGAGCTTCCTTTATTAACCCATCGTCTAATACATCTTCTCCAGAATCATTTGTCAATGTATTGATTATTTTACTCTCCTGGCTCCTCTATTCAAGATTTAACAAAATTTTACGATTTCATTCTCCCTCAATTGCCCGTTGTACACGTGATCGTTTTATTGACCCTTTGCAAATTTCTGCTTCTAAAAACGTACATGTAGTTCTTCTCCAGCAGCTTCAATTGTACTCCGATCATAATTATTTACATTCGCTGCTCGTCAATATTCATTTTCAAGTTGACACTGAAGGCTAAACTAGTTTTGGCTATTGTCGTGTTTTCGTTTTCTGCCCCCCATTTGCTTCTTGTGTATATTCATTTTTAAATTGGCACTGAAAGTTAAACTTGTTTTGGCTTTTGTTTTGCTTTCGTTTTCTCAAATGTAATATTGCCTAAGTTTTCTAAACAAATATGCATAGATAAGCGGAATCAATCTCGCACCGTTCGGGGGATCTTGCAATCTGAACTAACGATTTTTCCCCCGGTTTTATGACCCATGGATGTCGTTATTTTGCTTCAAGGTCCGCTGTCTCGCGCTTCGTTGTGAAGAGTGAGATAACGTTTCCTATTGGTGGACATAGGTTAACGCGTGAGAATGGGAACTACAGAAACACGAGATATATTGTTTCCACGGTCTGTCTTTTTTTAACACACGCGTTGAGAATGGGAACTTCAGAAACACGCTACAGTGTTTCCACGAAAGTTCATTCGTTTTATAAAACATTATATAGTAGAGAAAGTGTTAATTCTCTTAATCATGACGTCATTGAAGGGGCTGTCCGACTATGATGAGCCATTCCTTGGAAGCACTTCATTCTATCCGGTAAACAATCGCACTCGTCAAAGGCACGCGTTAACGCTTATCTCTGCTTATCTTTCATACACTGGTCATAAAGTTATGGCACTTATAAAAGGGGCATATTGCCTTAGAAGACTTATGTAGTATTCATTTCTCGTTGTATTTCAGTTGAGTAGTAAAAATGAATAACTCCACATGCTATTTTTTACCATAAGTTTTAGTGGGGAGGAAACCGGGCGCCAATGCTTGGTTACCTGGCAACCATCCCAAATAATTCGATCGGATGAAAAGCCAATAATAATTACTCTCCATTTTATTGGACTGAGTGGTATTAGAACCGGTAGCTCATTGGTGGAGGGTTGCTCAGATTGACTGTCTTACCCTTAACCTAACCCTACCTCAGTTACAACATTATCGATAGGTGAGACAAAATAAATAATGAAAAGAAGTAGCAACAGACCAGCAGATTTTTATGTAAAAATGTTAATATATGTAAAAAAGCAACAACAACAAAAAACAGAGTAACTTATCTACAAGCGAAAATTATACAAACATGTACTGGAAAGAAAACATATATCAAAATGAACTCAAAAAACAAATATCACAGGCTAATAAGCAGGCTGAGTACTAGTCAAAATCATGAACATATTTATAACACCAAAGAGCACAGTTGAAACTGACTGATGAAAACACCCCAAAAAGTCCTTAATTGTGATTATCAGAAACTCTAGAACACTCAGGCTAAAATACGTTAGAATAAATTTGCATATTTATAGATAGTTGTTTATATTCAAGCTTCGTGAAAGTTCTTTGACCTCAGCATTACAAAGGGTTATTGTAAACAGCCGCCGGGATGAGCCGGCGAACAAACAATAGGCTAACAGACATTAGAGATCGAGAAAGATTCATGTTCGGTAAACAATTCAACTTAACGCAATAGTTGGTAAGAGTTTTAGCGTTCAAAATCACTATAGTATCGGCCACAACAGGCCGCTTAAAATGCTGAAAGAGGAAGATACGAAGCGTCCTGAAATAGGGTAACACGGTTAACAAAAGTGCATGCAATGCAACAAAAATCTCTTTTTTATAAATGACAACGTTTAAAATTTAAATAAGTGTAAGTGTGGAACTAGCTGTTCGTATTTTTCTTTATAAACTCCAATTGTTGTGACAAGGTCAGCCCTAAAGGATTTATATTGAAATAAAAAAATATCAGTGAAGTCGGTAACCCGTACGAACCGGATAATTGTGCTGATAAGGGACAGAATTAAAATAGCTGGGATGTAGGAGTAAAATTTTGGCGGGCTTAATGCTTATAAAAGTACATCAACGTTCATCTGCAAGATTAGTATCAACGGAAAGCACTTATTTTGTGCTTTTTGATAAAAAAGATTTCCTTATATTTAGGGACACAAAAAATCGATATTTTAATAAAACGAAATTATTGACAGAAAGTTGAAATGGTAATGTCGAAATTTGGCCGATGAATACAGGTTGGCTAACATACATGTATATAGCGCGTAACTTGTCAGTGAAGTCCATACATCGATACAGCTGGCATACATATTAAAAAGGGGGTTTTGAGTTTACCTGTCTGCCTTTTATGAAACAGTCAAACAATGTAGGTAAAATAACATTACGCTTAATGAGTCCATATATTCTCGTATCCCTCTCCAACAAACCCGGGGGGCCTCCGTGGCTCAGTAGGTAGAGCGTTGGACGCTCAATCCGAACAGCCTTCCACCAATGGGTCGCGGGTTCGAATCCCACTCAGTCCAAAAAATTTTCAAAATGGTTGCCAGTTACCAGCGGAAGGTCGTGGGTCATAGAGCCCGGTTTCCTCCCACAATAAAACTGGCAACGCCGCCATATAAGTGAAATAATCTTGAGCGCGGCGTAAAACACCAAACAATCAATCAATCCATCCAACAAACCCTGTAACTAATATTACACTAGAGTGAATGGTCTTAAATATAATGTAAATTATCTTCATTATAAATTGTCTTCTGTTTAAATGTTGGCTGACATAAATATGTTATTGCTGAAAAGATGACATGAATAAAACAAGATTATGTATAACACACAAACAGGATCTGAGAAAACTGTTTTGGACACAAGATCATTCCAGTCTCTGTACCAATATCTTAAAACTGTTGCTTGAATGGTGGTTTGGCGTTGGAGATCGTTAACTTCCGTTTTATTCACTTGGTATCAATACAAACCAAATAAAGTTGCTTTCCGTCCACAGCTTTTAATTGAATATTAATTAAAACTTTAATTGAGTATTCTGGCTCATTAAAAAATGACTTATTAAAAAGTAGATACATATCCTTGAATTGTTCTAAAAAAGCCGTTTACCCAATGTCTGTTTTCTTTATATTTGGTCAAAACATTCGATGTTCATAGGGCCATAGGTTCGTTGATTTGTTTTTATTAGCCTTTCGAGAAGTTTTATATGCTAAAACTGTTAACAAAATACATTTCCTAAAAATGGTGAAAGTGTTGTCACTTTAGGGTGTCACTGACGAGGAACGTCTTCATATCGGCTATCAGTATCCGTTTGTTTACTTCCTTTGTCCCAATGGCCGACGTCTCCACTTATATCTTTCGAGAGATCTGAAAAAGCTGAAAGATTTCGTTTGTAATAGTAGTTCCGGTATATCAGTATCTCACAACTGAAACAATTCTGTTCCTTATTCATTGTTGTATTTTTAGATTGATTGATCGTTTAAGCCAAACCCAAACTTAGTGGGAGAAACCCCCCCCCCCCCCCCGGTATTCGTGTCCGTCAATTGGGCAACACATGCCCCCACAAATCTTTTGAGTTTTTTTAATGGTGGACATGCTTTACTTGGGACTATTGTTACATATTTGTATTTCAAAGATGTAAATGATGCCATATTTATAAAAGTGATACATGAAATAACAACAGCCAGGAACAAAACTTAAATTTGGAGCTTACAGATAATGTGTATTTTGATGTAATACACTTTCCTTGTCCCTAATCCGTGCCATTTCCACAACTCCCTTCGCTTACACCTGGGATGAATATGAAAGGGATATGAAACGCCTTTGTTTTTGCAGTCAGTCGACTGGCAGTTGTTTGACTCTCTATTGTTCTCGTCCGACGCCCCGTGACGGCATTCTGATCCGCTTAGAGAATAGCCGAAAGCCGTGTTGTGTATTCCGATTCATTCCGAACCATACCGGTGTCGTTGATATATGGGCTGCGCATGCCTATTTATAAGCTAGCAACACTGTCAGAATATTCAAAATGGCGATTGTTTTCTGTTGCTAGCTTACAAACGGGCATGCGCAGCCCATATATCAACGACATCGGTATGGTTCAGAATGATTCGGAATACACAACCCGGCTTTCGGCTATTCTCGGAGCGGATCGGAATGCCGTCACGGGGCGTCGGACGAGAACAATAGAGAGTCAAACAACTGCCAGTCGACTGACTGCAAAAACAAAGGCGTTTCATATCCCTTTCATATTCATCCCAGCTTACACACAGTGTCTGAAACAAGATGGCGAATAGAGAACATTTAGTCTGCCCAAACACAAAAGTTATTCATTTGTTTACCTGTTTGAAAAAGATTAAACATCCCAGTTCCTTAGCATAAAACTATAAAAACTAGAAGTTATAGTATCATTGAGTATGCCCCCTTTGGAGAAGGGAGTTGAGCATGAATTATCACTGAAGGTGATACATGCCCCCGTCTAGCAGGCACAAGTTGATCATGAAGTAGTGAAATCGATTCTGAATAACCTCTACATATAAAGAATGTACGAGTTGGTGAGATGCTATAATGAGCAGACAAACATTGTGGTATACATAGAAAAAAATTGCAAATGAAAACGTCAGCCCGTTACAGAGATAACCTGAAATCATAACTGTTTTTACGAAGTCTAGGCCTACAGTGGCGCCACCTATGAGCGGATTTTCTCGAAACACAATCTCATCCGAGGTATTGTGGATATCCATCTTATAAAAAAAATCAAGAGAAAACGTCAACCCGTTACAGAGATAACCTGAAATCATCACTGCTTTTACGAGGTCTAGGCCTACAGTGGCGCCACCTATGAGCGGATTTTCTCGAAACACAATCTCATCCGAGGTATTGTGGATATACATCATATAAAAAAAAATCAGGAGAAAACATCAAGCCGTTACAGAGATAACGTCCGGAAACCTCAAATCATAACTGTATTTACGAGGTCCATGGCCTGCAGCGGCGCCACCTATGAGCACTGGAAACACTTCGTACCTACGGACGGAAGGACGGACGGAAGGACAGACCAAACGCTATATCCCCCCAACATATAAATATTGGCGGGGGCATAAAATATCATATTTCCAGTTTAAAGTTAACGAAAAGATGCAAATTAAAGTTGTTTCTGCTTAAAATATTGCACTTTGTTTTCTTAAGTTAGTTTTTCAGATATAGCATCATTTCCGGATAGCATACGCATTCCAGCTTTGTACAAAGCCTTATTACATTTCTTTTCCCTTTAGTGTTCACAAAATATTCGATTCAACTCACAGACGTTTCATTTTTGTTGAAAGCAAAAGTTTCAATTATAAAAGGCCTCGGTGGCTCAGTCTTTTAGAATGATTGTCCCTCCGTCCAATAAGGCCTTCCATCGATAGGGCACGGGTTCGAATCCCACTCAGCCCAAAGGTAAATTGGTGGGTGTATTTTTACTCAATTGCCATAAGTGGTCGAGTTAGTAGGTACTCGCCGAGGGTCGAGTATTTCTGTCGAACAAAGTGAAAGAATCTTGCGTGCAGCGTTAAACATCAATCAGCTACTTTCAGGGAAATTAATTTATACTTTTTCTCACCTCATATTCAGTTTGACCGGAACCGCTGGGTTTATATGGAATGTGTTCATACTGGTTCACTCCATCACCTTCATTGTTAACAACATTGTAGTAATTAGTTTCATCTTCCATTGCCTGGTTACAAGTTCCTTGGGATTCTAGAATAGAATGGGTATCGATGGTAAGACAGAGTTTACGTCCAGGCAGTTACATTGTATTGTCCAAACACTATTTATATAAAGTATTTCATCCACATTTCTCCCCTTTGGTCATCGACAGGTTCGTTTTCCATTCCATAGACGAAAGCTAAAAATAGCTGAAGCAACATCACGTCATCAATTTTCGGTAATTTAATGGTTGATTTCAAGTTAAACGCTTTATATGTTTGAAGATTCCCCTCTCTTTAGTGTACAGTAGATTTCTGGTATATAATTCCCAACTAGTTACCACGGTATACAGTTCATTCAGATTTCATAAGTTTACCTGGTGGATTGGGGACTACTCGATTAATATTCGAGTACTCTGGAGGAGGGACGTCCGCTGCGTTTATTTGGAATTGCCGGTTTGGAACCTGAACATCGTCGGTCTCTTTATCATTCCCGCGTCTCTTCCTTCTCCTTTAGAAAGCAATAAAACAAATCAAATATCTACTTTTCTTGGAAATATCTTGTGTGCTGGATAATGTGTTTAAATATGTGATATTTTCCGTTTCACATATTCATCCCGACAGTAGTAATGTTGAAGCTGATTAAAAATCTGTTGTTTTTTTTCAGTCAATTCAATTAGTGTAATAAATTGAGTGTGTATTGCCTTAACTAGCTTATAGAGTTTTCAAGATTGTCTTGCCATGTTTTTGTTTGTTGTTTTCGCATGTCTGTCGGGTCACCGGATCTACTACTGTCAGCGATGCTTGGGGGTTCTCGGAGTTGAGATTTTGGAACTGTTGCAACTAATTTGTAAGTAATTCTTGATTTATGTTTTCTTTCTACTGCTTGTACAATATTGGCCTGTACATACGTTGCTTTGTTATATTTAACTATAAATCAAAATCTGTAATATTTGTAATGATATAAAAGCATTTTTTTTATGAATTAAAGAAAAAAAACATTACAAATGAAAATAAAATTTAATCAGCTTCCCAAACCTGAGACAAACTAGAGGATGTTAAAGTTGCGACGAGACAGCTTCAAGGGTCGGGATACCCGTTTTATTGCCATTTATTGTATTCATTCACTACTAAAATTTAGGCTAGATCCGATTGGGCGTTCCCGGGAAACAGTTTGTTTAAGTATCATCTAGTGTTGGTAAAATGTTTAATTCGCGCCAAAGTTACGTGACAAAATACAGTAGCCTGTAAAGAATAAACTATATGCCTGTAATGAAGGTCGCGTGGTATTTGATTTCTATCGATCGCCGCCATTACAAGGAGATGGTGCAAGTTCGATTCAGATCGGTCATGCACGTGTCCATTACTCAGCAATGGCGGCCCTTTTAACAAAGTCAGATCCAAACCAGCCAATGAGACGTGTGTATTCCACATATATAGTTTGCTTGTACTTCGTATGGTTGTTAATTACTGAACGATTTGTTCATGTGCAGTTTCGGACAAACCATTGTTAAGTTATAAACAATTAATGGCAGTTTTGATGACATCGCATTTTCAAGTTTGTATGCCAAGTTGATGCATATGTGTTTAGAATATACACTTCTATTTATAAACTTTATACAGTGCATGGAATAATCGAATTTCTTTTACCCGAGATAATAAAAAGTAACTGCAATGACAACTGCAACAACAACTCCACCAATAACGCCGCCGACTATGGTCAAGGGAGGGGTAGATGTGGATTCACCAGGCTCAGTTTCTGAAGTCTCTTCTAAAACGTAAAGCACAGATGATCTCAAAATGTCTCTTCCATAATTAAAGGAAGCTTAAAAGGGAAGGAAATAAATTTTCCTGTGATACATTTTTCGTCAACATTTTCTAGCAGAAATTCATGTTACAATTATAATGGCAGGATCATATTAACTTTTCGCTAGTGTTTCCTGAAGGAGCAGGATGTTTGGAGGCATAAACCGCCATATAATAGTATTCTCGTGTCTTTGTTAGCGAATAACCAGCATGTGCGATTTTCGGGATAACAGCGATTGGGACAACATGGGTCCTTCCAAGATTGCAGGCATTTTGCTATGTTTTCTACGTCTTTTTATCCTGTCAAATTTGAGTAAAATCAGATTATCGCAAAGATTGACCACGTGGTTTGGCTGAGACTTTAATGAGTTATTAACTGCATCTTCATCTTAGCCTTTATCTTAGCAATATTGTCTTAAAATTGGATGAGTGATCCGTTTAGCTCCTGTTATAAACATAGCGGCTCTCATATGATGCAACCGACAGGACACGTCATATCATTTTCTTACCGCCAAGGTTGTCGCCGATAGAAGAAGTTCAGTGTTTTCAGGACCTTAGTAAGTATTACAACAAGTTAGATTGTAACTATTTCTGAAGTTTTTCTACCTTTGATTATAGTACAGAATGCGCCCTACATTAAAACCTTTGGTATACTTTGACATACAGCCCCCGTCCCATGTTTGATTCAATTTTTTTTACAAAAGTAAGTAGTTACTTGATCCAATATCTAGGATGATACGGGGTATGACTTAACTAATTTCCATGTCTTAAGAAAATTTAATTTCGAGATCCGTTGCTGAGGGTATGATATTTTCCATTTTAAGTTTTTTAATTCCCATGTTCATGGCGAAGGTAGATGCGGAAATGTCGGTGACCCACTGATAGTTCTCGCTGGTTTTGTGCAGAGGAAACTCTTGACCTCTGCCATACAAGCATTTCATATTAGGCGACAGAGCGAAAAATCAACTCAGATTGTTTTCAAACCTACAACCATCAGTGGAAGGCATGACTCAGGGTTTAGAAACTATTGCTCTACCCAGTGTTTATTTTTATACCTTACTGTAATCAGAGTACAAAGGAAAAGACAAGTTGTGAAACATGGTTTCTGAAATCTTCGAAAGACAAAACTATGAGCGTGCTTAATTATATTTCCAAACTTTTTTTTCATTTTTTAAAGATGTTGAGTGTTTAAAGTTAAGTGTGTGAAGTAGCTTAAAAAACAAAACGACGAAAACACCAGGCTTTACGATTTGAAATGTTAGTTAGTTGTATTAGATACCAAGTGTCTAAACTAGAGGTTGATGAAGTTGCAGCGGGGCAACTTCAAGGTCCGGGATCCTCTGTTAAGTTTTTATCTGTTGGTTTTTAGTTAAATCGTAAATATTCGCGACATTGAGACACAAATATCTGAAATAAAAGCTAAAACTAGGAAATTGAATATCTATTTAGTTACATTTTTCAATCATAACTTGTATTAAACATGTTTAGTACTGTCTCTGATATTTTCAGTTTTGCGACATACTATATATATTATTTATATAATGTCACATCAATTGTACAAGATTAGGTCTGTCCACTTGAACATATCAGTTATGGCGCTGGTCACTAAATCAATATCGCCCTCGATGTTCAAAGTATAATTGGTGTCAGTCGCGAAGATAACTAACAGATTGCGGTAAGTTTGCGTGCTAGCGCCAAATGACATTCTATTTGTCAATAAGCCAGTTGTGGTTTTGTTGACCAATTACTCTCTATACGGGAATAATTGCGCAAAAGTTCTATTATGGTCTTAAACTAATGGGCGATTGATTGAGACCTTGCGTGCTATTTCTTTTCCTAAAATATTGGGCGTATTTGTATCCTCCATGGTGAAAATATTTGTCTATCATGTTACTTACCAAGATTCTATCAATAAAATGCACATCTTTCATTAATATCCTAGGTTTTTGTCCTTTACTTGATATGGGTTTATGTCCGTGTGGTCGAAGATCTTTCATATAAACATTTGAACATAGTTTATTAACATCATATTTTAAAACAGTCATATTTTATTGAGTTTTTATTGAAACTGGATGATTTTCTCACAAAACATAGACCTTGATCAACACTATTGATATGTTAAATTTAAGGCCGATATCTGAAAGCAATTTTTGAAAAACTTAAGTTTTTAATTTTTAAATAAAATTCAATATGGCGACAAAACCGTTGATCCAATCAAAAATTACCAAGCCGTTGAAAGATGAAGAAAGATGTTGTGTATCTAAATTTAAAAAGCCGATTGCTTTATTAGAAAAAATAGCTGAGATATGACTCATTAAAGTTTTCAAAAATTCAAAATGGCGTCCGGGTCACGTGACTTTTTGCACATTCAAAAAAGTTTGGGATTTCATAGATCTATAATAGGTCTACAAGCATGATACTTTTCGTTAAGTTCCAATAAATAGTTTTCTAGATATTGCATTTTTTTTAAAAAGTTAAAAACATCATAACTTTAACGAATAAAAGTCTGCTATGAATTTTCGAGGAGATTCTTGATTTGGACAACTTAGCAGTCCCCCGACTTCTACTAAGTGTATGTGAAATTTGAGCTAAATCGGATGAGCGGTTTCAGAGAAGAAAAAATTTGGGCAAATACGACTTTTTCAAAATGGCGGACAAACGACGTAGCGTAGCGACAGTTCAGAAAAAAATGGACCTAGATAATTTGTTTAAGAATATGTATGTGAAAGATGAGAGTCGTGTCTAGAAAACTGTTTGAGTTATATCACCTACAAAAACCGTGGAAAATAAATAAGAATAATAATAACTAGAGGTTGATGAAGTTGCAGCAGGGCAACTTCAAGGTCCGGGATCCCCTGTTAAGTTTTTATCTGTTGGTTTTTCGTTAAATCGTAATTATTCGCGACATTGAGACAGAAATATCTGAAATAAAAGCTAAAACTAGGAAATTGAATATCTATTTAGTTACATTTTTCAATCATAATTTGTATTAAACATGTTTAGTACTGTCTCTGATATTTTCAGTTTTGCGACACACTATATATATTATTTATATAATGTCACATCAATTGTACAAGATTAGGTCTGTCCACTTGAACATATCAGTTATGGCGCTGGTCACTAAATCAATATCGCCCTCGATGTTTAAAGTATAATTGGTGTCAGTCGCAAAGATAAATGACAGATTGCGGTAAGATTGCGTGCTAGCGCCAAATGACATTCTATTTGTCAATAAGCCAGTTGTGGTTTTGTTGACCAATTAGTTCTATTATGGTCTTAAACTAATGAGCGATTGATTGAGACCTTGCGTGCTATTTCTTTTCCTAAAATATTGGGCGTATTTGTATCCTCGATGGTGAAAATATCCGTTTATCATGTTACTTACCAAGATTCTATCAATAAAATGCACATCTTTCATTAACATCCTAGGTTTTTGTCCTTTACTTGATATGGGTTTATGTCTGTGTGGTCGAAGATCTTTCTTATAAATATTTGAACATAGTTTATTAACATCATATTTTCAAACAGTCATATTTTATTGAGTTTTATAATTGAAAAGGGTTGATTTTCGCACAAGGCATAGACCTTGATCAACACTACAGGTATGTTAAATTTAAAGTTGATATCTGAAAGCAATTTGGCAAAACTCAAGTTTTTAAGTTTTTAATAAAATTCAATATGGCGGCGAAACCGTTGATCCAATCAAAAATTACCTGGCAGTTCAAAGATGAAGAAAAATATTGTCTATCTAAATTTAAAAAGCCGATTGCTTTATTAGAAAAATTATCTGAGATATGACTCATTAAAGTTTTCAAAAATTCAAAATGGCGTCCTGGTCACGTGACTTGTTGCACGTTCATAAAACTTTGGAATTTCATAGATCTATAATAGGTCTACAAGCATGATAATTATCGTTAAGTTCCAATAAATGGTTTTCTAGATATTGCATTTTTTTTTAAAAGGTTAAAAAAATCATAACTTTGACGAATAAAAGTCTGCTATGAATTTTACCGGAGATTCTTGATTTGGACAACTTAGTAGTCCCCCGACTTCTACTAAGTGTATGTGAAATTTGAACTAAATCGGATGAACGGTTTCAGAGAAGAAAAAATTTGGGCAAATACGCCTTTTTCAAAATGGCGGACAAACGGCGTAGCGTAGCAAAAATTCAGGAAAAATGGACCTAGATAATTTGTTTAAGAATATGTATGTGAAAGATGAGAGTCGTGTCTAGAAAACTATTTGAGTTATATCACCTACAAAAACCGTGGAAAACAAATAAGAATAATAATAATAACTAGAGGCTGATGAAGTTGCAGCGAGGCAACTTCAAGGTCCGGGATCCCCAGTTAAGTTTTTATCAGTTTGTTTTTCGTTATATCGTAATTATTCACCACATTGAGACAGAAATCTCTGAAATAAAACCTAAAACCGGGAAATTGAATATCTATTTGGTTATATTTTTCAATCATAATTTGCCTTAAATATGTTTAGCACTGTCTCTGATATTTTCACTTTGGTAACATACTATATATTATTTATATAATGTCACATCAAATTGTACAAGATTAGGTCTGTCTTCTTGAACATAGCCTTTATGGCGCTGGTCACTAAATCAATGTCGCTGTCGTTGTGAAAACCATATTTGGTGTTAGTCGCTAAAATAACTTACAGTTTGCTGTAATTTTGCTTGCGA
Source organism: Lepidochitona cinerea (assembly GCA_963971465.1). Lineage (NCBI taxonomy): Eukaryota > Metazoa > Mollusca > Polyplacophora > Chitonida > Tonicellidae > Lepidochitona > Lepidochitona cinerea. The sequence goes on from OZ020556.1 coordinate 5,075,679, forward strand.
GCGCCAAATGACAATGAAATTTGTCATTAAGCCAGTCGTGGTTTTCTGAAACATTTAATCTCTATACTTGAATAATTGCGCAAAAGTTCTATTATGGTCTTAAACTAATGAGCGATTTATTGAGACCTTGCGTGCTATTTCTTTTCCTAAAATATTGGGCGTATTTGTATCCTCGATGGTGAAAATATCCGTTTATCATGTTACTTACCAAGATTCTATCAATAAAATACACATCTTTCATTAACATCCTAGGTTTTTGTCCTTTACTTGATATGGGTTAATGTCTGTGTGGTCGAAGATCTTTCTTATAAATATTTGAACATAGTTTATTAACATCCTATTTTTAAACAGTCATATTTTATTGAGTTTTTATTGAAACGGGTTGATTTTCACACAAGGCATAGACCTTGATCAACACTATAAGTATGTTGAATTTAAAGTTGCTATCTTGAAGCAATTTGGAAAAACTCAAGTTTTTAATTTTTTAATAAAATTCAATATGGCGGCGAAACCGTTGATCCAATCAAAAATTACCAAGCGATTCAAAGATGAAGAAAAATATTGTCTATCTAAATTTAAAAAACCGATTGCTTTATTAGAAAAATTATCTGAGATATGACTCATTAAAGTTTTCAAAAATTCAAAATGGCGTCCTGGTCACGTGACTTGTTGCACGTTCATAAAACTTTGGAATTTCATAGATCTATAACAGGTCTACAAGCATGATAATTATTGTTAAGTTCCAATAAATGGTTTTCTTGATATTGCATTTTTTTGAAAAGTTAAAAACATCATAAGTTTGACGAATAAAAGTCTGCTATGAATTTTCGCGGAGATTCTTGATTTGGACAACTTAGTAGTCCCCCGACTTCTACTAAGTGTATGTGAAATTTGAGCTAAATCGGATGAACGGTTTCGAAGAAGAAAATTTTCGGGCAAATACGCCTTTTTCAAAATGGCGGACAAGCGGCGTAGCGTAGCGACAATTCAGAAAAAATGGACCTAGATAATTTGTTTGAGAACATGTATGTGAAAGATGAGAGTCATGCCTAGAAAACTGTTTGAGTTATATCACCTACAAAAACCGTGGAAAACAAATAATAATAATAATAATAATAATAATAATAAAGAAAAAGCAGAACGATTTCAAAAGGTATCCCCTCCAAGTAGGGGATCCCTAATAATACGGAAAAAGCAGAACGATTTCAATAGGTATCCCCACCAAGTTGGGGATCCCTAATAAAGAAAAAGCAGAACGATTTCAATAGGTATCCCCACCAAGTTGGGGATCCCTAATAATAACTAGAGGCTGATGAAGTTGCAGCGGGGCAACTTCAAGGTCCGGGATCCCCCGTTAAGTTTTTATCAGTTGGTTCTTCGTTATATCGTAATTATTCGCCACATCGAGACAGAAATCTCTTAAATAAAACCTAAAACCGGGAAATTAAATATCTATTTGGTTATATTTTTCAATCATAATTTGCTTTAAACATGTTTAGCACTGTCTCTGATATTTTCAGTTTGGTAACGTACTATGTATTATTTATATAATGTCAGATCAAATTGTACAAGATTAGGTCTGTCTTCTTGAACATAGCAGTTATGACACTTGTCACTAAATCAATGTCGCTCTCGGTGTGAACGACCGACAAACGCCGAAGACGGGATTGGTTTAAGACGTCGAGCTGATAAGACGTGCTTCGCTGAGCTAATCACTCAAGTTTGTACGGTTGTATTCGTGATTCGATATGAGTTGTTGTAAAGCTGATGGGATTTGATTGTTGATAACTATACGTAAGCTGATCTTAGATAAGTGTTTTTTTATAATTTAGTTACCTTTTTTTTTGTAGACTAGGCTTTGTGGGAGGGGAGGGTGGGGTTTGGTATTGTAGATTGTACACAGGTAAGGCTTGTAGTATAAGGTAATAGTGTAGGCTGTTTTGATTGTATTGCACTGTATCTGCTCTGCACTACTAACTTGGACTTCTTTTGTGTCTTTCCTTGGCAGCGAGTCGTCCCGCTGCGAACCTAACGGTCTCTAGTACTAACAACTATAAGCCCTGTTTTCGTGTCGTCTTGCACCAAGTTTTCATAGATCAGCTTTGAATAGACCATGACCGAGTCAGAGGACTCTGAGTCAGATGATGGTAGTGATATGGATTTCGGCGTTGTTACTAGGGGAAAACGTCGTCGACAAATAGATAGTGGAAAACCCGAAGAGGGGAAGCGTGCCCGTCAAATTTCAAAATCTCCAGCCCCCACTCCCTGGTAGGGATCTTGTTGTATTTATGAAAGCAGTTGGAAATCGCTCTTTGTGTAACACTAACCCATTGGATTTCGGTTCTGCTATTCATGAAGTTGTTGGCAATGTTAAAGTGGTTAAACGGTTACCGGGTGGAGTGGTGTCGATTGAATGTTTTGAGTCCAAACAGGTCAAAGGTTTACTTGCGAACTCATCCTTACTGGGAATAGATATTAATTGTTACCAAAAGAATAGTCCTGTTAATGTTAAAGGTGTAATTTCGGGAATTCCTGTGGACGCCACAACGGATTCAATCATGAGAGCCTTAGCTGATTACAATGTAGTGCGCGCTGAGCGTTTGAAGCCTAAAGATAAGTCGGTATCGTTGTCTATTCTTCTCCACTTTGAATCTACTTCTCTGCCCACTAATGTTGTAATTGCTTACCAGGTTTTCCGCGTGAAGGTATATGTTCCCCCAGCCCTTAGATGTTTCCAGTGCCAGCGCATGGGTCACATAGCCGCAGAGTGTCGGTCCCAGCGTCGGTGCCCAAAATGTGGCGATAATCATGCATATGAAGATTGTAACAGTACAGTGGCAAAACGGTGTTGCAATTGTAATGGCTCCCACTCGGCCGCCTTCGGTGGATGCCCCGTTCAGAAGGAGGCTAGTAAAGCGCAATTAATTCGAGTAACGAAAATGGTCTCTTACGCTGAAGCGTTACGTCAGGTTAGATCTGAATCCGCTGAAAATCGTATTTTGTCTGATAATAATTCCCCCTCACAGCAGACTAACAGTTCTTATATCCCGCCTAGTCCTAACCTAAATCATACTTGTAATATTTCTCCTGTGTCGTCTGTTGAAAAAGTTTCCGTCGAAGTTCAAACTGAATGTGATAACGCCACCCAGACCTCTGTTATTGAAGAAGTGCCTAACTTAGTGGCCTTTGTAACGGAATTGTTGTTTGTTATGCTTAAAGTTGATAGAAAATGGGATAATTTTGAGCAAATCGTAGCATCTGCCTCTCGTTACCTTGGTAAAAATGTGATAACCGTTCACCGTTTGGTTAAATTATTAAAGTCTAGCAAGTCCATAGATCGATAATGGATTGCAATTTCATAGCTAGTATAATCTTTATGTTTTTCTTAATCCATCACAACGTTCAGAGTATTTACGCGCATGGTCAAGAATTTAAGAAATATGTGTCTGATCTGGAGTCCTCGCCAGATGTACTATGCTTGCAAGAAACCTTTCTCAAAGAGCCTTACCAGTTTAAATTGCCTGGATACGTTCCTGTGAGAAAGGATCGGGTGGGAAGTCGGGGAGGTCTACTGGTATTTATAAAGGAGGGTTTAGCATATACTGAAATTACCTTACCGCAGGTGAGCTCTTTTGAATGTCAGTGTGTATCCATTTCTCGGGTGTCTGAGCGTCCTGTAAATGTAGTCAATTTTTACAATCCCTGCAACCGACTAGTTCTTAGTGATTTATCATTAGTCCTCCACTCCCTCAATGGGCCCATAATCTTATGTGGTGATTTTAACGCCCACAATCCTGTTTGGGGTAGTGATAAAATCGAACATAATGGGAAAGCTGTACAAAACCTTATTGATGATAATGATTTGGTCATTTTAAATGATGGATCTGGATCTCGATTGAATATGACTACAGGTAGGTTGTCTTGTCTTGACTTAACCATCTGTAGTCCAGAAATCTCCTCACATGTTGATTGGTCGGTAGACAGTGAGGGATCGTGTGGAAGTGATCACTTCCCTGTCCATGTAAAATTTTACTGGACTCCTCATTGCAATGTTCCTTCAAGCCCTCAAAGGTGGAAAATAGATCGGGCAGATTGGTCGGTGTATGCTCTGGAGTGTCAACGCTATTTTAATGATAGGTTAATATCCGACGATGTGGATAGGTTTAATGACAACATTATATGTGCTTTTAATAAAGCAGCTGTACGATCTATTCCTAAAACGTCAGGTAAACCTGGTAAAAAAAAAATGTGTCCCCTGGTGGACCGAGGAATGTGGTAGTGCTATAAGAGAGAGGAAGAGGGCAAAAAACAAAGCACGTAGAACACAGCTGTATGTTGATATCTTAGACTATAAAAAAAAGAAAGCCAAGGCCCAGCGGGTAATCAAATCTACCCCAAAAAAATATTGGCGTAACTTTTGTTCGACTATTAACTCTAGAACTTCTCTTAAAACAATCTGGAATAAAGTTCGATCAGTTCGTGGAGCTTTAGTGAAGAGTTCTATTCCGTCCCTTATGCATAATGATAGTCTCTGTGTTTCTAATGAAGATAAAGCTGATGCTTTAGTTGACAGATTTTCATATGTAAGCAGCAGTGGAAATTATGATCCTGCGTTTATCTCTCATAAAACAGAGATTGAAAACACTGTCAACTTTGGAAATATTGTTTCAGATGACTTGGCCATTAATACTGACTTTTCTTTATCAGAGCTTAAGTGTGCTGTAAGAGGCTTATCGGACAGTTCTCCAGGAGAGGATGGGGTATGTAATTCTATGATCCGATACCTACCCGAATCTAGCTTACAGGTGTTGCTTATGTTGTTCAATAAGATATGGTCATCGATGACTATGCCAAAAGCTTGGTGTAAGGCTATTGTGGTACCTGTTAATAAGCCAGGTAAGCCACCGTCAGACCCATCGTCATACCGTCCGATTGCTTTGACCAGCACTATCTGCAAATTGATGGAACGCTTAGTTGCCACTAGATTAAATTGGTTTTTAGAAAATAACAACCTGTTATGTCCTGCTCAAAGTGGATTTAGGTACCGCCGTAGCACTACTGATAATGTTGTCACTTTAGAAACCGCTATAAAAAATTCATTAAACAATAAAAGTTATCTGTTGGCGGTCTTTGTTGACATGGAGAAGGCGTATGACATGGTTTGGCGAATGGGGGTTCTTGTTAAAATGCAGCAGATGGGAATTGGTGGGAAAATGTTAGGGTGGGTGAGGAATTTCTTGTCCGGAAGGCATATACAAGCTCGTATTGGTAACTGCTTGTCTCGAGTCGGCCATCTTGAAAATGGAACCCCACAGGGCAGCGTCATCTCGCCCACGCTATTTAATATTGCTGTTAACGATTTGCCTTCTGTTCTTAACCCAAGAATTAATAATTGTTTATTTGCAGACGATAAAGTTGTGTGGTATTCTTCCAGGAATCTCCAAATAGCCCAAAAACACATGCAGCAAGCCTTAAATGATATATGTGAATGGGGTCAAAAATGGGGCTTCAGATTTTCTGTGCCAAAGTCCGAAGTTGTTCTTTTTACAAAGAAACGGGGTAATCCAGTAATTGATTTAAAGTTGTATGGCCAAAGTCTGAAAGTGTCGTCCGAGTTTAAATATCTTGGAGTCACATTCGACAGTACTCTAAATTGGACAAAACATGTTGAATCTGTGGTCGCAAAATGTGATAAAGTAATCAACCTAATGCGATCGGTCTCTGGAACATCATGGGGTGCAGATAAAAAATGTCTTTTATTAATTTATCGCTCACTTATAACATCTCGATTTCAGTACTGTTGTCAGGCGTTGGATTCTGCCAATGCGTCACTGAAAAAAAAGCTGGATTCAGTTCAATATAAAGCTTTAAAGATTTGCACAGGGGCCGTCAAGGGGACTTCTGCCAGGGTCCTTCAGGTAGCGTGTGGGCAAATGCCGCTTGCAATACAGAGGAAACGATCGACGTTTAAATATGCTTTGAAATTATGTGCTAATCAATCTAACCCTGCATCTGTTTTATTACAGCCATCGTATTTTGACGCTCTATACAGTAACTGCAAATCAAAACCTTTCAGCGTTAGATCCCAATGTATAATTAATGACTTGAAGGTCGACTTTGACAGTATACAAAATAAATTCGCCCCACCTTCTGCCCCCTGGCTTTTAAAATCGCCTTTTGTCTGCCTGGAAGCCAGTAACCGTATTAAAAAATCCGACCCAGCTGACATATCTAGGTTGTGTTTTCAGGACTATGTCCAGCAGTATTGGAGAGAATACCTACTTGTCTATACTGATGCTTCTTGTGAGAAAGAGTCTGCAAGATGCTCTGCAGCATTTTACGTCCCAGAGATAAGCGTTTCAAAAAGCTATCGGCTTTCTGACCACCTGTCCATTTTTTCCAGTGAACTGTCCGCCATCCTTTTATCTTTGGAATTCCTCAATGAATTTCGACCAATGAAAACAGTAATTTCTTGTGACTCCTTAAGTGCATTAGTTTCTATAAAAAATTACGTATGGCATAAATCTAACCCTATAATTTGGGATATTTTACAATCAGTGTCTAGTTTGCTTTCAGATGGATTGGAAGTCTGCTTGGCGTGGGTTCCGGCACACGTGGGTGTGAGAGGGAATGAAGTAGCTGACGGCCTTGCAAAGTCCGCTCTGGGACAGAATGTATCTATTCCAGTCAAGCTTCTAACATCAGAAATAATCTCTAGCTCTAACAATTATTTTTATTCACTTTGGCAGGATGACTGGGATTCAGCGCCAGATGGCAGGTTTTATTATAACTTGCAAAAGTCTGTTAAAAAGGGGTGTGTTCAATTGACGAATCGTAAGGCAGATGTACTTCTGTTCAGGCTACTGTCCGGTATTATTCCACTCAATGCACGTCTCCATAGAATAGGGCTTCACCCTACAGGGTTATGTGACCATTGTCTAGTAGAGGAAACAGTTAGTCACTTCTTGTGTATCTGCTCTAAGTTTAACAGGCATCGGGCTAAGCTTAGACGTATTGTTGGTGGCAACCTAACCTTGGATACTTTATTGTCTCCTGGCGAAAATTCTGCTAAGGTATTAGCTGCAGTAGGTCAGTATGCTGTGGCAACTAAACGATTCTAAAACTTAAATTTTGATGATCTAGCATTTTAATATAATGTTGTGGCGTAAATCAGCCCTATATTTGGACTGGCACACGCCAATAAATCTAATCACCACCACCGCTCTCGGTGTGAAAACTAGAATTGGTGTTAGTCGCTAAAATAACTTACAGTTTGCTTGCGAACGCCAAATGACATTGAAATTTGTCATTAAGCCAGTTGTGGTTTTCTGGAACATTTAATCTCTATACGGTAATAATTGCGCAAAAGTTCTATTATGGTCTTAAACTAATGAGCGATTGATTGAGACCTTGCGTGCTATTTCTTTTCCTAAAATATTGGGCGTATTTGTATCCTCGATGGTGAAAATATTTGTCTATCATCTTACCAAGATTCTATCAATAAAATGCACATCTTTCATTAACATCCTAGGTTTTTGTCCTTTACTTGATATGGGTTTATGTCTGTGTGGTTGAAGATCTTTCTTATAAATATTTGAACATAGTTTATTAACATCCTATTTTCAAACAGTCATATTTTATTAAGTTTTTATTGAAACGGGTTGATTTTCACACAAGGCATAGACCTTGATCAACACTATTAATATGTCAAATTTAAAGTTGATACCTTGAAGAAATTTTAAAAAACTTAAGTTTTAAATTTTTAAATAAAATTCAATATGGCGGCTAAAGCGTTGATCCAATCAAAAATTACCAAGCGGTTCAACGATGAAGAAAGATGTTGTCTATCTAAATTTAAAAAGCCGATTGCTTTATTTGAAAAATTATCTGAGATATGACTCATTAAAGTTTTCAATAATTCAAAATGGCGTCCTGGTCCCGTGATTTGTTGCACGTTCATAAAACTTTGGAATTTCATAGATCTATAATAGGTCTACAAGCTTAAGAATTTTCAATAAGTTCTAATAAATGGTTTTCTAGATATTGCACTTTTTTGAAAAGTTAAAAAGATCAAAACTTTGACGAATAAAAGTCTGCTATGAATTTTCGCGGAGATTCTTGATTTGGACAACTTATTAGTCTCCCGACTTCTACTAAGTGTATGTGAAATTTGAGCTAAATCGGATGAACGGTTTCAGAGAAGAAAAATTTTGGGCAAATACGCCTTTTTCAAAATGGCGGACAAGCGGCATAGCGTAGCGACAATTCAGAAAAAATGGACCTAGATAATTTGTTTAAGACTATGTATGTGAAAGATGAGAGTCATGCCTAGAAAACTGTTTGAGTTATATCACCTACAAAAACCGTGGAAAACAAATAAGAATAATAATAATAATACGGAAAAAGCAGAACGATTTCAAAAGGTATCCCCTCCAAGTAGGGGATCCCTAATAATAATAAAGAAAAAGCAGAACGATTTCAAAAGGTATCCCCTCCAAGTAGGGGATCCCTAATAAGCAAGACTGGGTGGATCAGGTATATTGGTGAACGACTGAGCGTCTTTTGGTAGAAGTTGGTGCCTTGTAAAATATATATAACCATGTTTGATCGTTTTTTTATCAGATACTTTGGGTTCTAAAATTCATTTTCATGCACTTGGAAGTAAGCAGAGGTCAAACTATACTTAACCTACTTGTAAGACACTTTTCGTCCATTTTTCCGGCAGCACAATGTGGAACAGTATTAGGACATTCTCCGGTGACATGGTCACATTGGGTTCCATTAGCACATTTTCCACACTGTGTATTACAGCCAATACCAAAGTATCCGTCACAAACTGTAAAAAAGCACAAGTGAAAGTTCAATTTAGGCTTTTCAGTCAGGGTGGCGTAAACAATTAGCAATCAATCAATTTGTTAACTGGTAACAACTAACCTTTTCTGCCACTCGATACTTAGAAGATAAATAACTAGCTCAACAGAAAAGCATAGTTCGCACTTACCCTGTTTACAAACATTCCCTTTCCAGCCTGCACCACATCCGTCACGACAACTGCCGTCTTGCTTATCACACGAGTTATTGCCCCTTCTGCAATTCCCACATGATTCTGTACAGTCTGGACCATAGTTACCGTCGGGGCATTCTTCAAAATCAAAATATACTGAGCTGTAAACAAAGCCCTTAAACATGGGTGGGATACGAGCAGTAGCCAAAGCAGGATTTGGCAAGTAAGGGGGCTGGGGTATGGTAATCGATTTTCACAGCATCAAAAACGGTCCCCCTGACGCTCTGACGCTCTTGGTGCGCAGAGATGCCATTTCTAGCATATAAAGCAGAAAATGACAAAATAATTAAACCCGGACTAAATGTACATCCTATAGTATACACGAATCACGGAGCCACAGAACAATTTGGTTTTCAAAGTCTTACAAATCGCATGTTTCCATATTTTTTGCCTTGTCAAAATGTCTCTCCTGAACTTAGTAAAAATACTTCTTTTGACTTATTGGTGAGATGAGCCCAGATAATATGACAGCGATATAAACCAACCCAGCCTGAAAAAATGTCATCTGCAGAGCTGAAAATCTAACATACACTCCCTGACGTTTGCATCCTAGAGCCCGAATCACTACTTTGTTAGAAAGTGATATGCGTGACAGTTCGATTTGTTTTAAAAACAAGCATGTGTTATGTCGGTTACGCAACAAAAGGATAAAACTTCAACACCAACTGGAGACTCGAATCAGACCAACGTCATGTGGTATACAGCCGACGAAAACCAAACGTTCATGGCGGGAAAGTCAGGGAATTTTACGTTGGTTTTTGTCTGCACACAGTGACACAAAGTATCCCATAATCCGACAAGGTTGGCTTAAATTTTCCTTTTAATCCTTACAATTAGAGGGTTGGGCTCATTTTTCTATTCTTTGTTTATTTGGTGAGAAATTTGCGCCCCCTTTGCTAGGTAGAACGGAGATTAAAATATCAATTTTTAATACGGTAAGTGATCTGGGCTGTGACGAATCCAAAGAAAAATAAATATTGGACACAGCCCAGATTTCATTTCTCGGCTAAAATCAAACTAGTCAAATATATAATTCACATGACTTTTTATGCTTTTAAACCTGTGATCAATTTTTGAAATCGATAATTTAGCTAAATTTTAGAAATCGCAATATGAATGAAATATATTCACTTAAAGTCACACAAAGGGAGTTTATCTAAAGTAGGGTTGCGAACTATCGCATTCCAATAGTCCATAAATGTTATAGGGGATCTAAATGGGTATGTCAAAATGTTCTTGGAACAGTTATATATGGGGGTAGTTTGCGTTCCATTGGTCAAATATTTATCGGGTGTCCGTAGTCCAGTGGGTTACAGTGATCGTCCCTCAGTCCCAACCAGACCTTCCATCGATTCGGCGCCGGTTCGAATCACGCTCAGACCAAAAAGAAAAAGAAATTGAAAAATGTCCCGTGTGGATTTTTCACTCGGTCGCCGTATATGGAAGAGTTGCCAGCTACTCGATAAAGGTCGCGTGTTTCCTCCGGCCAATGAGTCCGGTCTCCTCTCCATTAAGCCTGGCAAGATCGCCATATAAGTGAAATAATCTTGAGTGCTGCGTAAAACATCAATCAACCAACCAAATATTTATCTAAATCTGAAGAATGTCCAGAGTTCAACTTGACTAACTGATGATTGTTTTCAGATAAATAAACATTATAAACTGGGCTATTTTGTTTGATCACGAGTTCAAAATTAACTATACCCTCCCCCCAAAAAAGCAACATCCAATTTTTTTTTCAAACATGAATTTTCCAAAAATGTGCGTGATTTACACATGACAACAGGATCATGTTATACTGTAAATGTCCGATAATTGAATTTAAGCCCCTGGTAGTGGCTGTTGATCGCACGGGACTTTCGGGTCAGCCTTTGTGTAACGCTACACGAGGAAGGCGTAGGGAAAAACGTGGGGCAGTTGCACGGGCAAATCACGTCTTATCTTTATGCGGGTTTAATGGGTATAAAAGACACACAACCGTTCAATTCAATTCAGTCGTTAAATTGTTTCACGAAGTTGCTACAATATGCCAAGACTGGACGCAGCTACCCGGAACGTCGTCATTGGTCGTCTCCTGGCCGGCGAATCACGGAATGCAGTCGCTAGACTTTATAATGTTCACCGGAGCACGATTTCCAGACTGTTGCAACGGCACCAGCAATCCGGTTCAACATGCTACAAATATTACCCAAACTGTTCAAAGATTTAGATCCTTTCATATGACGGATCCGTTGTCTGCAGACAATCGAAATCCTGACATATTGAAATTGATGTATTTTTTTTTTATGATGGTCGAACAATCCACTGTAAACTGTGTAAAGCCCCGTCCACACCATCCAGCATCACCCAGCATGGCGTTGGCCAACAAGAGACAACTTCAAGTTGCTTCATGTTGGGTAACGTGTCCACACTATAAAAACAAAGGCCAACAAGTCACAACTGCCTGTGGAAATGTTGCGCTGTGTTGCAAGATGTTGTGACAAACTTTTTGAAGAATTTGCGGGAAATTTAGTTTGTTTTCCCTCCAATAACAAGAAAAATGAAGGTCAGTCAAAAGAGACTGGTAAGAGGACTTTCGGCAGTAATAATTGCTCTGGCAGCGACGTCAACGACGCCAAAGACAACGAAAACGTCGTGTTTGGGTAAAGGAGTGGATAAGAAAACGGGAGCGCTATACGTGCGGCCTCCTGAATGAATTAAGTTGTGGCGATAGGGAAGAATATCGCAATTTCCTTAGAATGGAGCAGGCCCCTTTTTCAGAACTCCGTAACCTTTCTATTTTCTCGTGGGTCCATTCCACATTCGACTTTGGTGCTGCCATTTTGTCTGTCAGACCACGTGACTGTTTAAAATCAACTGATTTATATCTGATTCGTGATTGGCTACGATAACCAACATCTCCCAACAAGTGTTGTCAAGAATGTGCATGTACAAACATGGACCAACAATGTTGTCGGATGTTGTCGTCTGTTGGTCGATGTTGGGTTGCCCGTCGACACAAGCAAACATGATGCAACTTGTTCAAACTTGACAAAGTTGTTCAATGCTGGTTCTGAAATGCTGGTCGATGTTGCATAGTGTGGACGGGGCTTAAGGCTTTTGGTCATGGCACCAGCGAATGTGATCGCACACGTAATAGACGCTACAGCAATAACATTAAGTGTTACAATTGTCAACATTTTAGTCACTTTGCCAAGGAATGTCCAGATCAGATGAGGCTCTAGACGACTGGTCTAACAACTAACCATGAGTTTGTTGAGGAAAGTGGCACAACTGATTGTGATGATATGGAGGAGATGCCGGCCGCTGAGAGTCTATCTAATAAACGGATTCGGCCACACACCCGAAAACAACCGGTTAGAACTGATGATAAGACAACTGAACAGCTGTTAAAACTACTAAGAATAAAAAGAGAGACAATGCAAAAGAAAATAGACACAAAAAACAGGACAGGTATAAGAGTATATCAGACTTTTGTGTGTCAACTGCTAAATTCACCCCTCCAAGCGCCGAACCGGGAAAGTTTAGAATGAGACACAACTTACGGTATCATGCAGAGTAAAATTAAATTGACAAAGGAATAATTTTAATATGTGTACCCTTAATGTAAGAGGAATTCGAAATTCGGACAAAAGAGGAAATATTTATATAGATATTTGATTGAGAAAAAGATTGACATAGCTTTGTTACCAGAAACCTATGTTCTATCAGAGGATGTCAATAGTTGGCAGCTGGAGTGGGGTGGCAAATTACAAGGAATGTCGTCTTAAATGGAGCTTCACTTAATTGCGCGACTTTCCTAAGAAATAAGGTCTTGTTGGAACAATAGAGTGACGTCACAACTATCGTTTATAAATGGAGAATAGCAATCAGTGCAGCCCTTTACCATCTTCTCTAGCCAAGTTAAAATCTTCATGTAACCCAACACGGAATGGGGACATGAAGATTTTAACTTGGCTTGCGAAGATGGCCCTTTACATGAAGTGGACTCAAAGGGCGAATTCGACTCTCTGTTCTCGTGTTAAGATAACACGAGAACACAGTCACGAATGGCAAGTGCGGAGACAAGAACACTGTTCGCGAACAAGATTTCCACTCCCCACCTATCCGGGTGTGACTGAGGAGTACCAAGAACAAAGATGGCGGCTCGTGATAACGGCGAAGAAAACATATGTGTGTTTTATAATAATTACCAGCCGCCTTGATGAAAGGCGACGGGTGAAGGCCTGAATTATTAAGCAATAACATCGAATAATATGGGCAAATATTAAAGATACACACTCCCCATTTTCTGCTCAACAATATTAAACTTTTCCTCCGAAAAAATCGTGTTGATGTAGGTATATAGGCCTATTATAACGTCACAAAACTAAAGTTTGTTTTAAAATAACAAATATGTAATCAATAATTTCGCTTTCCACTTGTAATTTGGTGTCGGACAATGACTTTCTTTTCTCTTTCTCAAGACAAGAATGGCTATTACCTGGCCAACCAACATATGCGTTGGTGAAGATATGATGGCCGAGAAGGGACACCGCGGTTTAATTTCAAATCTTTCTTCAATTCTACTCACAAACACGATAAAAATGCGATGGTAAAGCGATGGTTAATATTTACCATCGGTTTACTATCGCGTTTCCATCGTGTTTGTGATTTTCTTTCAAAACCCAATTCATAAAGTAAGTTGCAGTGATAATCCTCTCGATCCTAACTTCTATCGCAAAATACGTATAGAACCAAACTTTATTCGACTGATAAACACGATGAAAAGGCGATGGTAAATATTTACCATCGCATTTCCATAGTGTTTCTGAGATCAAAATATAGGCGGTTTCGTAAGTAAAACGCAATAAAACGTTTCCATCGTGTTTTACATAGCAAGTGATCCAATTTCATAAAGTATAACACGAAAATAAATATATTTTTAATCGCGCCTTAGATTTCGATTTAGCCTGGTTGAGTAGGCTATGTATAACGCGATGTCCCTTCTCGGTCATCATATGAAGAGCATCATATTATCAGCAGTGACTTGCAGCTGGATAGAAGGAAACTTCTTCCTGTTAATATCGTGCGAATTTCCGCCAGGCATATTCAACATGCGTATGTGAGTTCCGTCAATTGCACCCTCTATACCGTTAAATCCAGAGATTTCTTGGAAGCTATCAGCGATCTCTCTCTCATCTAATAAAATATTTTCTTTTCCCACAAAGCGAATCTGATACATTTCTTATGATTTTGTGAACAGTGCTTTCTGACATACCAAAGAGAATGGCCAACTCTCGCATTGAGTCTTGGTTTGCCATATACCTACCAAAGAAAAGTTGTTTAGAAGGGGATATTGCTTCCAAATTTCCACCGGGAGCTTTTGGTAATAGATCATCGTGTACGATCTGGAGAATGTATTCAAATGTCCCAGTTGAAAGACGAAAATGTCGCGAAAAAACTCCTGACATGGAGGAAACAACGTTTTCATCATAACCCATTACATGACTACGCTTAGATTTATGTAGTAGCAAGACTGCCATAACAATAACAGTTTCCTCTTTGTGCTCTTCGGGCTCTTCGTCGTCAAAGAGCATATTTAAATACACCATCCATATCAAAATAAATCACACATTGAGATGTGAGTAAACACTTTCCTGTTCGAGTCAAGCGAACATTGTACTCGGGTAACACGGGATCAATCAACGTGTTCGAGACAGCCGACACGAGAACATTGCACTCGGTTAACACGAGAACAGGGAGTCGAATTCGCCCAAAGCCAGCTTGGGCTGAAGTGAGACACGTGGCTGAAACTTACACTTTTATTGGCCCGCTCCGTCAGCAGGTGGCCTGCCGAAATGAACATGACTGATCAACTGTTATTGTCGTTTGTACTGGTAAAGTTGAATTAAAAAAAATCTCTCAAAAATCAGCAAAAAATCGTACGAATAAACTGCACACTTCTATTAAAAGCTATTAGGTTGCTCTATTTAATGAATGTACATGTTTGGCTGGATTTCTTTCCTTTTAAATTTTGTTTACTTTTCAAACACGTTTTCGGTTCGTACAGGTCACATACTGTATGGATTTTCCTCATTCCAACGCCAATCATTTAGTTTTTCGATCGCCTTCAAATCCTCTTACTGTCGTCATGATCAGAAATTATGAAAAAAGTGTGAATTTTGGCAGCTCATGCCATTTTAAGATTCTAGGAGTTTTATTTTGTAATTCCCTTGATGCTAGCGAAATTCCGGGAAACTGGAATTCACGTATACAGAAAATAGAAAATGTTATTTCTAATTGGAAAAAACGAAGATTGACAATACCTGGTAAAATAACAGTTATTAAAACTTTGTTGGTTTCTCAAGTAACCCATTTGTTTTTGTCCCTTGTTAAAATGTATTAAATAGAATTAATTCATTATTTTTTTCATTTTGTTTGGTCCAATACAGGCCCTGCTGTTGAGAAAGTGAAAAGAAAAGTCATGTTTCAGAAAACTGAGAAAGGTGGTCAAAATATGCTAGATGTAATCAGTTGGGTCTCAACCCTAACAATTAAGTGGGTCGGGAGAATTCTGAACTCCCCATTAGCTAATTGGGTGATTATTCCGAAGTATTACCTTGATAAGATAGGGGATAATTTTATTGTACTTATGTTTAATACATCTTTGTCAAGAATACGCCAAAAGTAAATTATTATTGGAATACCTTCTTTTTATCGTTCAATGTTAGGTGACTGGTTGGCATTAAGGTCCAACCCTACAAATATTTGTATAGACGATGTTATATGGTATCACGATAAAATTAAATATAAACACTTGAAGCTCTTTTTTCCAAGTTGGATAGAATCAAGATTGGTTAATGTAAGGGATTTACTAGACAAATATTATAATTTATTAAGCTTAGCTATGGTGCTTTGTGTTCAAAAGTAGGTCAATCAGGCCCCTTTATGTTTGAGTATAATGCTCTAAAAGCAGCTATGCAGAATGTAACAATTCATAATTCCAATGATAACCCTGGAGTGGTTAACACCAACATTTGTTGTCAAGTGCCACTTGTTAAGCCAATAGCAGAGACTTTTTGGGAAAGAAAATATAATATGGTTTTGCCAAGGACAATGATTTGGTCGCTGGCAGATAAAGTAAGCAGAGAGCCAAGAATTCTGAAAACTAAAATGGAAAATACTAAGTAATATTAACCCGACTAGGACATTATTGTATAACATGAATATTGTTGATAATGAACTTTGTCAATTTTGTGGCGAAAGAGAGTTCATTGAACATTTCTTTTTTACTTGTAAACATTTGTATAGTTTCTGGTTAAAACTACAACACTCTTTACAAGCTTTCTTTTAGAGGAAAGTGATTTTGACGAAAACGCAATTCTTTTTGGTTTCTGCACACACAAAAATGATGATATCATATTCAAAATGATTAACAATGTGATATTAATTGGCAAACTTTGTATAAGCAAATTCAAATATGGTGACTATCCAAACTTGATATTGTTGTTTGATTCAGAACTAAAATTAAGAAATCTCAAGCCTCTAGAGATTTTCAGTGTTAATCTGTAGAACTTCTGTATTGGTTTAAAAGATCTGTTATATCCGGTGTGAATTGTGAAAACATTGTATTTATAAGTATGCAAATGCAAGATATTATTGTGGTTTTTGAGAAATCTCAATTAATATTGTTTAAAAAATATAATACTTATGGATATAAAGGCAGTCAATGGTATTTATAAAGTCAGTATAGGAGTTGGCAAATAATTATAGGAGTTGGCAGGCCAATATATAAGATGGCAAGTCAATATAGGAGATGGCAAGTCAATATAGGAGATATAGGAGATGGCAAGTCAACATAGGAGACGGCAAGTCAACATAGGAGATGGCAAGTCAATATAGGAGATGACAAGTCAACATAGGAGACGGCAAGTCAACATAGGAGATGGCAAGTCAATATAGGAGATGGCAAGTCAATATAGGAGATGGCAAGTCAATATAGAAGACGGCAAGTCAGTATAGGAGACGGCAAGTCAATATAGGAGATGGCAAGTGAATATAGGAGGCGGCAAGTTAATATAGGAGATGGCAAGTCAATATAGGAGACGGGAAGTCAATATAGGAGATGATACGGTAATATAGAAGTTCGCAAGTCAATATTGGAGATGCCAAGTCAATAAAGGAGACGGGAAGTCAATATAGGAGATGGCAAGGGATGGCAAGTTAATATAGGAGATGGCAAGTTAATATAGAAGATGGCAAGTCAACATTGAGTGTATACGCTGTGCTTTTTGTGACGTTGAGCAAGAAACGACTTTCGTTCGACCAATGGATTCTTCGCCAGGTTCTCAAATTCCAACCTCGTCGTGCCAAACGTATCCGTTGGTGGCGATCTGACAATATTCTCCTTGCCCTCAGCCTGCAGCTTTCAATCGGTTTCTCACGGCTCTTGTGCACATACGTCGGTCGGGTAGCCATTGTCGCTTCAAAGATGGACCATCTGATCAGTGCCCTATCTTCACGCTGTGATGATACAGATGGTCGACCCTAGCGTGGTCGGTCCTTCACAACACCAGTTTCACGGAGTTTTTTTCATCAATCTGCTTATATCTGTATAATGGTAGCCTAATTGACGCCGGATAGCTTTGTACTACACCCCTGCGGAGTGCATACCGACAATTTATTTCTGCCCCTCTGGTAGGAGATGACAAGTCAATATAGGAGACGGCTAGTCAATATAGGGGATGGTAAGTCAATATAGGAGATGACAAGTCAATATAGGAGATGACAAGTCAATATAGGAGATGGCAAGTCAATATAGGAGATAGCAAGTCAATATAGGAGATGGCAAGTCAATATAGGAGATGACAAGTCAATATAGGAGATGGCAAGTCAATATAGGAGATGGCAAGTCAATATAGGAGATGGCAAGTCAATATAGGAGATGGCAAGTAAATATAGGAGATGGCAAGGTAATATAGGAAATGAGAAGTCAATACATGAGATGGCAAGTCAATACATGAGATGGCAAGTCAACACAGGAGATGGCAAGGTAATATAGAAGATGAGAATTCAATAAGATGATGACAAGTCAATACAGGAGGTGAGAAGTAAATATAGAAGATAGCAAGGGATGGCATGTTAATATAGGAGATGACAAGTCAATATAGGAGATGGCAAGTCAATATAGGAGATGGCAAGTGAATATAGAAGACGGCAAGTCAATATAAAAGACGGCAAGTCAATATAAGAGATAGCAAGTCAATATAGGAGACGGCAAGGGATGGCAAGTTAATATAGGAGATGGCAAGTCAATATAGGAGATAGCAACTCAATATAGGAGACGGCAAGTCAATATAAGAGATGGCAAGTCAATATAGGAGATGAAAAGTCAACATAGGAGATGGCAAGTCAATATAGGAGACGGCTAGTCAATATAGGAGATGGCAAGTCAATATAGGAGACGGCAAGTCAATATAGGAGATGGCAAGTCAATATAGGAGACGGCAAGTCAATATAGGAGACGGCAAGTCAATATAGGAAATGGCAAGTCAATATAGGATATGGCAAGTCAATATAGGAGATGACAAGTCAATATAGGAGACGGCAAGTCAATATAGGAGATGGCAAGTCAATATAGGAGACGGCTAGTCAATATAAGAGATGGCAAGTCAATATAGGAGATGAAAAGTCAACATAGGAGATGGCAAGTCAATATAGGAGATGGCAAGTCAATATAGGAGACGGCTAGTCAATATAGGAGATGGCAAGTCAATATAGGGGACAGCAAGTCAATATAGGAGATGATAAGTCAATATAGGAGACGGCAAGTCAATATAGGAGACGGCAAGTCAATATAGGAGACGGCAAATCAATATAGGAGATGGAAAGGGATGGCAAGGTAATATAGGAGACGGCAAGTCAATATAGGAGACGGCAAGTCAATACAGGAGATGGCAAGGGATGGCAAGTTAATATAGGAGATGGCAAGTCAATATAGGAGATAGCAACTCAATATAGGAGACGGCAAGTCAATATAAGAGATGGCAAGTCAATATAGGAGATGAAAAGTCAACATAGGAGATGGCAAGTCAATATAGGAGACGGCTAGTCAATATAGGAGATGGCAAGTCAATATAGGAGACGGCAAGTCAATATAGGAGATGGCAAGTCAATATAGGAGACGGCAAGTCAATATAGGAGACAGCAAGTCAATATAGGAAATGGCAAGTCAATATAGGAGATGGCAAGTCAATATAGGAGATGACAAGTCAATATAGGAGACGGCAAGTCAATATAAGAGATGGCAAGTCAATATAGGAGATGGCAAGTCAATATAGGAGATGGCAAGTCAATATAGGAGACGGCTAGTCAATATAGGAGATGGCAAGTCAATATAGGGGACAGCAAGTCAATATAGGAGATGATAAGTCAATATAGGAGACGGCAAGTCAATATAGGAGACGGCAAATCAATATAGGAGATGGAAAGGGATGGCAAGGTAATATAGGAGACGGCAAGTCAATATAGGAGACGGCAAGTCAATCCAGGAGATGGCAGGTCAATATAGGAGACGGCAAATCAATATAGGAGATGGAAAGGGATGACAAGGTAATATAGGAGACGGCAAGTCAATATAGGAGATGGCAGGTCAATATAGGAGACGGCAAGTCAATATAGGAGATGGCAGGTCAATATAGGAGATGGCAGGTCAATATAGGAGATGATAAGGGAGTGTCCCCATTAATCGTCTTTTACGAGTGCATAAGGGAGTGTCCCCATTAATCGTCTTTTACGAGTGCATAAAAGACGCCCGAAAAAGATGAAGCCAAAGACGCAGGGTGTAAAAGACGCTACAAAAGACGATAATTTGAAACGGGAATTTACAGCATGTAACCGTCTCGGAATAAAAGTAGTCCGCTGTGCTGTAACTGCAGTCTATATTTGTGATTAGCGGTCTGAGGTTGTACTAGCTATTGTTTTATTGAACTGGGTGTAGTTCAATTTTCCACGGCAAAAGTGATTTCACCACGGCATTTTTATCCAAACTGCTATTTTAACTTTATTAAAAGCGACCAATAGCAAAGCTTGACATTTAATAAAAACTGTCAAACACTGTTTAACAAAGATATTTTCTTCTTTGATTATCATAGAAACCAGGATAGAGAAAATGCTAAGTTTGTCTTACTCTTACGTGTGACTCTGAAAGCCCGTAATCAACTTCAAGTGGATTCATCTTCAAGTTCACGGTTTTTTCCTTATACAATCCACATGAAATATCTTGTATTTGGAAATAACTGGTTGCTAAATGTATATTCCTGGTGATTAGTTACTTCACTCGGTAAAGCTTTTTTTTAAATCAATCTATAAAATATAACCTCAACTAAAGGTTATAGCCACCGTTTGTGTAAAACTGCTTAGTTAAAATCCATACAGACACGTGCACAGTTGATCAACAAAGCCTGGTTAACCTTTCTGTGGGGTGAAAGTTTTGAAGGTTTGTATTTACAAGTGTGATCAACAGGAAATATATTTATTATTGGGCTAGAACCTCTTTAAATTGTTTTGCTTTTCAAAAAAATTAAAATACTCTATTTCTTGAACAACAGTAAAGATGTACATGAAGGTGTCACCCCTAAAACAAGTATTACATGGGATTTACTCAAGGAGACATAACTGACAATCCTGGCGCCACCTTGCTCAGCTGTGGAGAATCTAGACCAATGAAAAGTCAGAGTACTAATTGGAGAATAAAAATGTGTTTCCAAGTTGTCTGTACAGAGTCCTTAGCTTCATTCTGGCCAGATTAAATACAATGGATTGAGTGGTTTGTACAACGATCGAAGTAAAGGCAAAACTATGACTTGTAAAACTCAATTATGACATATTAATATACTGTACGAAGAAGTGACATATTAGCAGTAACTAATTTCCTAATCCGGGTTTCTGACTCCAAAATTACTATTTTTTTTATACTGACTGCCGTATTTTGGATACGACCGTCAGTACAAAAAAGTCATTTTGGAGTCAGAAACCCGGACTACTAATTTCCTAGTTAGTACAAATGACAATAATTTGCCAGAAATCTCTGCAATTTATTATTTCTCCACATTTTTGCCATTAAATCACAAACATTATTATTTATAAAGGGATCAATAAGTTAACTCGCACAAAAGTTTGATTTAGCCTAACAGCTTGATATCAAGATTATGATTTGCAATTTAGCATACCCTTACACAAATATCCGTTCTTTCATAACCACTGAAACGAGGGCAATTAACCCTAATAGCCAAGTATGGCTTGACTTTGCGTGACTTCCAGGGATTAACAACACAAACACTTTGTGAGGAAACCTGAAGCTGATCTGTTCAAAATGCTTTACGGTACTAGATGTAAATTCAAAACAACAACAACATGTTAAAGTTTCTCCCGTGATAGTATATAAATCAATCGACGATTTTTTTTTACTGCAATTTATTTTCAACGTAATCACAACGTTTTACTTTACCGAATATATTTGTATTAATACGCGTAAGGAAAACACCCGTCGCGATTATATCAGTCAAGCATAAAGACAAAAGACGCCGGCTGTCGGTTGACTGCCTTTTTTCTGGCGTCTTTTTTGTGCACTCTCAAAAGACGATTATTGGGGACGCTCCCTAAGGGAATATAGGAGAAGGCAAGTCAATATAGGAGATAGCAAATCAATATGGGTAATGCGGCTTCCAATTCCTGCAGATTGTGTACAGGGATTCTATTGCCTGAATGTTTCTGCCCGTCCTATCCCAAATGTGCTATAAAGGATTCAAATCCGGACTCACGGCGGGCCAAGGCAGAGTTGTTACAGCTTCGTTTTGGAAGTAGGCTATTACTGCCAGGGGACGATGAGGTCTGGCGTTGTCATCCATGTACACATGTCTTGAGTCTAATGGGTGGTTCTCAAAATGAGGCATGACAACTGGTTGCAGGACCTCCCGAATGTATCGGTCACCTGTGAAAGTCCAGTTTGCAGTCGTGAGAGATGCCCCCCCCCCTTCCCCAACCATTGCAGAGCCCCCTCCAAAAGGAACATATGGATGGATGTTCTTGGGTGTATACGCTGTGCTTTTTGTGACGTTGAGCAGGAAACGACTTTCGTTCGACCAATGGATTCTTAGCCAGGTCCTCAAATTCCAACCTCGTCGTGCCAAACGTATCCGTTGATGGCGATCTGACAATATGGTGCGTTTGATGACTCTCCTTGCCCTCAGGCCTGCAGCTTTCAATCGGTTTCTCACGGCTCACGGCTACGTCGGTCGGGTAGCCATTGCCGCTTCAAAGATGGACCGTCGGACCAGTGCCCTATCTTCACGCTGTGGTGTTACAGATGGTCGACCCGAGCGTGTTTTCTCACCAATCTGCTTATATCTGTGTAATGGTAGCCTAATTGACGCTCGATAGCTTTGTACGACACCCCTGCGGAGTGCATACCGACAATTTGCCATTTTGCCCCTCTGATATCCTTTTTCGTGCCATGTTTACAGAAGATGAGTCCACGTTGCACAAAACCGGCCTTAAGTACAAAAAAATTAAGGGGAAGAATACTGAATTTGCGTAATTGCACGAAATAAACGTTTTATGTCGCATTACATGCAGATTTTGCGTTACTGTCACACATGAATTGCCACAATCGTTCAATAGAACATCATTATTATCATCATCATAATAATAATTAATATTAATAATATGTATTGTTTTATTTTTGATAGTGTAAGGTCCTTTGACTTGTACACCAGGCACCTGATTTAAGTAATTGAAAAAATTAGCTAAAGCTAAAACACAAAACTGAAACGTTCAAATGTCGTATTTGGGCCACCGCAATTTTGTCTTTATAGAAGTTATCGTTGAGAGGAAACCGTAAATATAATAATGCTTAATCACTTTGAGAAAACACGTAATGGAAATAAATTGTAGATTTCGTTTAAGAGACAGCATGCTTAATATCATTTGTGTCAAACTAAAAGGTGAAGGAAAGGGAGAAAGTTAATAAATATAGTACAGGTCTGATGCGGTAAGTTTTCCTTTCTCTCAGTACAAAAAACATATCTCTACGATTTGTCCTCGCCAAAATGTGCTATAAGAAAGTTAGGAAGCGTTATTAGAGAAGGTCTAAATGACTCGGCAGCAATCTTTAAGGCAAAGCTTAGTTGTGAGCCCCGATCGGCCAATCAGCACGGCACTAGCGTAAGAGAAATTGGTCAACTCTGAAATCTGCCATTTAAACCTAGGGTAATTTTTATCATTTCGATGAGCTAATAACTAAAGACAAACGCTCTATTAACTCTGAAATATATATTGGCTTGTAAATCAACCATTTGAGAAAATGTGACAGGTTGCCTTACGCAACGTATTAGGGTCGTTGTCAACTTTTCAGAAAAGGTAGTTTTACCGCTGACATTGCAGGTCATAAAAATTGGCCTAATGAGGTTACACGAGTTATCTCATGGCGGTTTAATGTGTGGCTCTACCTGACAGGCGAGTAAGTAAAACAGGATAGAGACACACGAGTACGGCTAGCATATGCATGGTCCCTTGGTGAAAATAACTATTTGGTTAGTGAATAAAAAAAGTCGTTGGTGGACTAGTATTTTAAGTTTGGCATAAGCGTAATGTACTGATAGGCCAAAGCTGTTAAAACGAGCTCTGCGTTTTGATAGTACGCTCCTATAAGCAGTGGCCGGTATTTCTTTTTTTTTCGTCCAGCATGGGGGTCGCGGGTTCAAATCCCACTCAGTCCAAAAATTGGAAAATTTTCTGACTGGGTTTTCACTCGAACGACCTATGTGGGATGGTTGCCAGTTACCAGCGGAAGGTCGTGGGTTTCCTCCGGGCACAGAGCCCGGTTTCCTCCCACAATAAAACGCCGCCATAAGTGAAATAATCTTGAGCGCGGCGTAAAACACCAAACAATCAACCCTTCTAAGCCGAGGTTGTCGCTCGCTTAATCCTTAACTATGGTTGGCTGATCGCTTTAAATTATGAGCCATCGACAACGCTGGCGTCAATCGAGATCTCGTGCCATTCTACGAGATCTTCAACTCGAGACATGGCTCGAGAGCCGTCGCACTCCATTTTGCGCATAGTTAACTGCAAGAAATCTACTGAGAATTTTTAATCGATATACTATTTATTTCTCTGTTCTATTCTGTTCGCAAACATGTAACTCTATCATAATATGCTGCATTGCAGGTTCTTAGGGCAGAAATACTTGTTAAAAATCAAAAATAGAATCGGCACTACATCAGCTCTTAAATACACTCTAAAACAAGATGGCAGCGCCCATGGATGTCAAGGCAAAATATGATATGGGCTTCAAGGTATTTCATGGTATATTATATGTATTAGGAGAGTAGCAATCAATATAACAAAACAGGTTTTCGGCGGCTTAAACGTTACCTACCAGAATTATATCGAATATCTCTACACAACCGAGCCAACTATCAGTGTCACATGTCGTTGTTTACAATTTTAAGGACGTGGACAGCAGTGGTCTCCCTTTGTGTTAAAGCAACATGTCACTCAATCGTTTTAGAGTTGGTATCTCAACGAATGGCAGTAGGATCAATCTCTATTTTAGGTTGCGCTGGCGTAGAAGTAAAGCAGTTGGCGTGTTTATCGAAGGGCGAAATGCCCATTGGTAGGTTTAGTATTACATGTAGGGGAATTGATAATTGTATTCTACGAAAAAATCGTGGTTATGATGGCACACGGAAAAAATCAAGCTGTTTGCTTATAAGTGTATAGCGAAGCGTTTAGGATAGGTTTTTAAAACCTCAGTTCGGCTAATCTTTTTTGCTTTTCGATATTATAAAGAGTAATTACTAGCACAACAGAAAAGCATATTTCGCACTTACCCTGTTTACAAACACCCCCTTTCCAGCCGGCAGCACATCCGTCACGACAACTGCCGTCTTGCTTGTCACACGAGTTATTGCCCCTTCTACAATTCCCACATGATTCTGTACAGTCTGGACCATAGTTACCGTCTGGGCATTCTTCAAAATTAAAATATACTGAGCCACAACCAAAAACCTTAAACATGGATAAGACACAAATAATAGCCTAAATAATAAACTTACAGCCTTTGAATGGTATCCATAAAAAGGCAATTGTATTGTTACTAAATCAGCCAGATTTGCACATACAGCACCCATCTTTATTAAAGTGGCATGAGCTGCCGAAATTCACATTATTTCATAATTTATGATCGTCACGACAGTATAAGAGGCTTTGAAGGCCATGGAAAAACTTAATGATTGGCGTTGGAATGAGGAAAATCCATACAGTGTGTGGCCTGTACGAACCGGAATTGTTTTCGAAAGTAACCAAAATTTAAATAACCGGGACGACCATTCATTTGTTCTAAACCAAAGTTAGTTCAAAACAACACTTTATCGTACTTTCTCGAGACTAGAGGCACTAAAAAGCTTCTGAATTATACGTCTTGAGGGAAAAAGCCGATAATTTCAACATTCTGTTTTTACGTCAAAATATCCACATTTTGGCAGCTCATGCCACTTTAAGTATAAAATGTTACCTTTATCAAAAATTAACTTTCAACAAGTTCTCCTATTTATCCATAAGTTTGTCCACCATGAATACTTAATATCTATGTCATTAAGACCTCTCTTAGTGAGAAAGGATCGCTCAATTTACTCTTTGCGTCAATTTTTTGTTAATTTACATGTTCCATTTGTTAATAGTGATTGGTCAAGGTATTCTGGAATGGATTGTCTCCTGTTATTAAAAATATTAATTCCATATCACTCTTTAAAAAAGTGTATATGTAGTTATCTGTCGCAACAGGTACAGTGCTGGTTTGTCTTGTAAATATGTCCTGTAAATTAATTATTTGATTTCACCCTGACCATCTTCAATGATTTTGAATTTACATACTTATATCTTGGGATAGAACAAGTCCCCCAGGGGTTTTATTCCAACCAATTTTTGTTACACTTCAAATTTTGCGGTTCTAAGCCATTTCTAGCAAATAAAAATAGACCTGACAAAATAATTAAACTCGGACTGAATGTACATTCTATATTATACAAGAATCGCAGAGCCGCTGAAAAAATATTTTGAAGGTTTTCAAAGTCTTAGAAATCGTATCTTCGCATTTTTTTGGCTAAAATGCTTCGCCTAAACTCAGTAAAACACTTCTTGTGACTGATAGGTGAGATCGGCTGAAATAATATGACAGCGATATAAACCTACCTTGCCTGAATAATTGTTCTCTATATAGAGCTGAGAATCTAACATATTTGCACCCTAGAGACCAAATCACTACAGTGTACGTCGTTAGAAATTGATATGCGTGACAGTTCGCTTTGCTTTAAAGACACGCATGTGCTTTGTCGGTTACGCAAAACAATGATTGCTTGCCGACATTTACATATAGGCCCTAATGGTAAAACTTTAATACCAATCGGAGGACTTCCAAAGAGACTCGAATCAGCCCAACGTCACCTGATATACAGCTTACGGGAATCAACCGTTCATGGAGGAAAAGTCAGGAAAATTTTACGTTGGTTTTCGTCTGCACACAGCGACACAAAGGATCCCAGAAATTAAATATTCCTTGTTAGCCTTATAATCAGAGGGTTGGGCTAATTTTGTGAGAAATTTGCGCCGCCTTTGTTAGGTGGAACGGAGATCAAAATATCAGTTCTTAATACGGGGAGTGATCTGGGCTGTGATAAATACAGAGAAAAAAAATATCGGGTTTCTCGGCTAAAGCCAAATTATATACTGCAATTCACACGGCTAATTATGCTTTTAAACCTGCGATCATTTTTTGAAATCGACAACATGAATGAACGTAAAATGTATGAAATACACTCATTTGAAATCACACAAAGGGAGGTAATCGAAAGTGAGGTTGCTCACTATCGCATTTCAATGGTCAATAAATAAGGATTAAACTTTATTATTGCAGAGGATCTAATGTAAGAGAGTACCCTAATATGGGGTAACTTTGCACGACAGGGAATCTTTGAACAGTCAAAGATGAACAAATAATAAGAAAAGTGGTTATAATTATGTTTTTAGTTTTTTCAATGGTGAAAAAGCTAAAAACATGATTATTGTTACCAAATGGCGAAAATTAAGATTTTCATGTTTGGCTGTTCAAAGATACCCCGCCGTTCAAAGTTACCCCAGTTTACGGTATGTTAAATGTTCTTGGAGTAATCATTCCCTGCATATGAGGGGATGTTATCGCCTTAGTTCCATTGGTCAGATATTTATCTAAATTTGAAGAATGTCCCGAGTTCAAGTTGACCAGCTGATGATTGTCTTCAGATAAGAAATAAACATCATAAACGGACAGCTATGGAGTCGGATAACAATTTTATTTTGACCACGAGATGTCAGTATTAAAGTAAGTGCATTATAAATATAACTGTTCGTCGTTTTTGACAAGAAGTACAAAATGAGAGATCAATCTTGGGGATGTACATTAAGGTATTTTTTCTAAGCAGCAAAACTCTATATCTCGATTAATTTGAATTTTGTCTGTTAGAACACTTGTTCGGTTCGTTTGGGTTACTGGCTGTAACCATATGTTTTCTCAACTTTAATCCCTTAGTTAAACAAGGTACTTCAAACGCTCGACTTCCCTTGGCAATCGGAAAAATCGAAAGTTTATTAAGCTATGCTACTTTTGGGGGAGATATTCAAATTGCATCTTATTTTCCAAGAAAATCGCGTTCTGTCCAAAATACAGTCAGCGAATATGTGTGTGTTTTTTTAAGCTAAATTCGGTCAATATGCATACCTGTACGACATGTATTGTCCATCCATCCTGCGGCACATCGGGGAACATTATTAGGACACTCTCCGGATACATGGTCACACTTAGCTTCGTTAGCACAATTCCCACACTTTGTCTTACAGTCCGGTCCAAAAGAGCCATCGCAAACTGGAAGCGAAAAGAAGAGATAACATTTATATGATGTTGCAGTAGAGACATGTTTGGGATATTGCACCGGTCGAATCACTTTGGGGATTTACTTACGTCAAATATCCTCGGATACTGTAGCCCCGAGATGGAAGCTCTATTTTAAACTATAATCTTATTTTTTAATGTAGATGCACAACCAATATGGAAAAAGGACTTTTTCAACTATTTTACATTTTTATATACGATCAAGTGAACTGAGAAAAAAGGTGTTACCAATTCAAAAGAATATAGAAATGAAGATATATACACAGATGTAACGCGGCAATATTCAATATATAAACATACTTGTAAGACATTGGTTGTCCATCCATCCTGCAGCACATCGAGGATTGGTCCCAGGACATATTCCGGTTATATTATCACAGTTAACATCCTTAGCACAATTTCCACAATTTGCATTGCAGTTTTGCCCAAAATGCTGAAAACATGCTGAAAAATAGCACGATGAAATGGTGATTTATATAACGAAATATTTTATTATATTCAAAACTAGAACACATAACAAAGACTCAGTGACTAAGTCGGTAATTTAGTCAAAACCTTTCTTATCTTAGGTAAAAAAGGGCCTTGGTGATACCTCATACCCACACAGACCTTCCATCAATGAGGCGCGGGCTCGAATCCTCCTCAGGCCAAATACAATTGAAAGTCTACATCGCTTAATACAAGCCCTTCAATGAAAACATAATCCGTCCATTGTTTTTTCTAAGCTAAGCTTCTGGTTGTATTTGTTGTAAAATAAACCTAGGCTTGATATTCAGGCACAATGCTTAATCATATTTCCAGTTCCGATGATCATCAGTTAATTTTCACTCTCTATGTTTTTATTTACTTTGTCCTGGTTTGAAGCAGATATATTTCTGACCGTACCTTGATTACAGGAGGGTCCCTGATAGCCTGGTGCACATCGACCAGGGCATTGTCCTGTCGACTTATCACAAGCAGCACCATTTTCACAGAAACACTTAGAATTGCAGTCTGATCCCCAACGGTTAGCACTACAAGCTAAAACAGATAATGAAAAACAGAAATTTGAGAAACGCTTAAAACGCACTTACTTGCCCCTATGCTAATATCGTTAGATTGGTAATCGATGAACAGGTTTTTAAATAAAGCAATTTCTTAAAGGCCGGGGTCATTTTAGTCTTTCACTAATTTATCTTGAAAGAACAGTGCTTCCTGTGACTAAAACAACAATCCAATCATTTTCAGTGCTTTTGTTAGCGAATAAGGAACAATTACAGCCCCGTTCAGGTCGAGTTAAGATCCGATCCAATCGTCGTAAGCTCCAGTCTGTAGTGAATCTGCGATCAATCAGTCGGAGAACTTGTTTCGACATAATCGGCCTTAGGACTCTTCAGATCGATCTCATGGCCCAGTCACAATGTCGGCGATCTGTCGGGGATAAGGTTTGGCCGGGGTCGTCGTAGAAAATAAAGAATCCTTGAACAATCCTATCAATAATCCTAATAAAAGTGGAGCAGTCACATTGTCTGAGATTTTTTCAAGAATTTTGACCCGGTTTTATCGAAAATCGTGGGATTAGCCTCCGATCGCCTCCGATGCAATCGGAGGCGATCGGAGACGATATGAGCGAGGGTCTTTTCTTTTAATTTCCGCCAACCCTGGGTATATGTGGGGAAAAAGGGGGGCGATTTACTACGATTTCACCGTACGATTCGTCGGAGACGATCACAGAAAGCGTACGAATCGTCGCAGGGCGCCTCTTATTCAGTTGGAGGGCTCCAGTGACTACTCGCAGACGTTTAATCTCAACCTGAATTTCCAATCCCACACAGATCTTGCGACTAGTCTCAGATTATTCGGAGGACGCCTCCGATTAATCGGAGGGCATCGTAGGTCATCGGAGATTGTGTCTGGGATGGCCAAAATGGGTAAAAAATCTTGCGAGCAATCTTAAAATTTTAAGTTCAAAGTAGGGGACCGCGACGGCTGTGGCGATGCCTAAAAAAATCTGCGACAAGCCACAGGCGTCCGGAGAGCGCCTCCGACGGGTGCAAAATTGTGAGATCTGTCTTAAGATTTTGTTAAAATTTTCCGAGTTTTACCCATCGCCTACGCATCGCAACTGATTTGTGACTGGCCCATCAGACTGACCAGTATTACGATCGTAAGGATAGAAACATGTTCTTTTTTTTCCCAATCAATCTTAAGGTCACATCCAATCATCGCCCTATACTTCATCACGTGATCATTTTTTTCTCGGCGTTTCGAGGATGTTGTATTGTTACGTCATTCCTAGTGGCGTGCCAGTCTGCAGAATATAGTGACGAAATTCCCTTCCGATCAACTGATCGCGTCGACCTGAGCGGGCTTAAATAAATACTGATCATTCGGTAATCGTTTGGCTGGACGATAAACCAGTCTCAGTCGACATGCACGCTCTTAAGATTCAATCGCAGACAATCGGATCGGATCTTATCTCGACCTGAGCCGGGCTTAAAACTTTCGTATTTCGAGACAAAATCGCAATGAGCCTATTCTACATTGCGGCCATTATTTCAGATTTAAGTAAAGTAGGCGTGTCAGGTCGATCTAGTAAACCAATGATTTGGCTGGAAAATGACGGAGTTAATAGACCTCGCCATTTTGCTAAAAATAAACCTCCAATCAGATGAGTGTATAGTTTAAGAACTGATCTAAAAATAGCGGCTCCGGTATGATGCAATAGACGAACCCGAAAAATTGCGACATTGATAAGCGTCTGTGAGGGCTAAACTGACTTCGGGGAAAGTAGTCGCTATTTGGTTTAAGGGCCTTTGACAGTATTGTTTAAATTAAATGGTATTTATTCCTGGAGTTGTCTATGCCTTTAATCCACGCATTCCAAAATGTTTCCAATTTCTATTTTGTAATAACTCGATTATCATAATGGAGAAATGGAAAACAGAGACACATTAAGTGAGGCAATAAAATACCCCTTATTGGCTTCAATCACTTCGCACCATATCATACGGGTGAGAGGTGCGAAAGTGTCAGAATATTCCAAAGCTGTGGCGTCACTTGGTAGTGTACAAACAGCAAAGACACCATTGCCTTTATCAGTGAAATGACCACAATTCATTGGCTGCTTTGGTTCTGACGTTCTTAAAATCGCCGCCAGAGACCTCTTGGCTTAAGGATTAAGGTTTCCGCAGTAGCCTCAGTGTATGTATGACAAAATTGACACTACATCGAATTTTTGAATCAATCTGACCTTAGAATCATGTTCAGGGCCTCCGTATCCCTAAAGCCTATGACTGTATCATCTAATGATAACCCCCAACTGTGTCAAAGCCTTTAACTTGTGAAAGCATGTGAAACCATATTCTTATTGAAACTAGCTGCCCAATGAAAAATAAGTAAATGTAGAAACAAGTGTTTGTGTGGCTATGTATAAATTCCATGTTACTTGTTGAATGTTCATTATGCTTGATAACGGTAAGTACTAGAATCTGTACCGAAACGTCGCTTAACAAATAAACAGAAGTTGATATCCATCAACCTCTTTAGTTGATATTTGGCCAAAGAGTTTGGATATTTCCAACTAGGTATCATGCGCGTCTTACCCTCACAATAGCGGTTGTTCCCGTCACACATACATCCGTCTGTGGATTTACACTCATTGCCACATTCTTCTCCGTGCCATCCATTGGAGCAAACTGTTTATAAAGAGAATGGTAAAAATAAGATATTGCTCTAAGAACGCTTACACATGTAATTGGTAAGAAAATCGTATTTTAATATATTTCATGGATTGCATCATTTGTTGTCCCTTTCAGGGCCCCTACACCAGTTGGAACACCCTTCGGCTATCTGCGCTCGCTACCGGTCGGCTCACTCTGGAACTTCGGTGATTTACGTGCGAAAAAGAATAGCCCTGGGGGGTATTTCATAAACAGGTTTAGACGGCTAAACTGACCTAGCCGACTAGAATAGCAATGCTTTAACATTACTGCTTAGTCGACTATCTGGCCGTAGTCGGCTATATGTGGTTTATGAAATACCCCCCTGGGGGGTATTTCATAAACAGGTTTAGAAGGCTAAACTGACCTAGCCGACTAGAATAGCACTGCTTTAACATTACTGCTTAGTCGACTATCTGACCGTAGTCGGCTATATGTGGTTTATGAAATACCCCCCCCCCGGTAGTAATGAGAGAAATTATCTATAAAAATTCTATATACATTGAAAAAAAGTTAAAGAAAACTATTGACTGGATGGATGCGATTGTCCACATGTTGTTAAATTGACTAGTTCTAATGTACACAATGTCTAAGTATGCACATAAACAGACGGATTTCAGCACAACATATGTATAGAGTGTAAACTTTGCTTTTCCTAGTTAATGACGAAAATCATGCTTTGAAATTTTTACGGTTCGGAAATTGTCTGACTTAATACTAAATGTAAAATTGAACTTACCATAGAGAATAACCTCACACAGTGTCAGAGCGTAAGGGCCCGGTTTGGTAATACGGACAGTGTTCCCCTGTAAAGGCTGATTATTCTTGCAATGTTTCTCGATTATTGTGCCTAGCGAATTTCCCATTGTGGTTTGATCTTCGTAACACTCTTGAAAATTACCTCTGGAGTCTCCCACTTCTAACTTGAATTTTGCCAGACGACCTCCCACTGAAAAAGCCAATACACGTCCAAAAGTGTCAAAAATTTGATTTAATAGTTCTCAAAATTATCATATTAGGTATTAAAAGGTGACCGTGTGTCTGTGTCAAATTAGTGATTAACAAAATTCCCACATTTTAATGCCGTACACGCATTGGGAAGGTGTTGGGGGTGGTCAGTGGTATACTTCTTTTTCCTAATAGACGTTTAATGGCGAGTTTTAAACGATTTCAGGGTTCATTTGCAGCTGTTTTTAGTTCTAGCTAGAAAAAAAACATGTTCTAGCTGAGGCAGAGCGGACCGTTGAACGCTTACAGCCATGGTCGGTCATTTCACCGTCTTCTAACAGTGAAACACGGAATTACCACTAATTTCTCATTAAATGTACAGTTTTGGCTGAAAATAAACATACTACCTTTCAT
The DNA here is from genome assembly GCA_963971465.1 of Lepidochitona cinerea. Lineage (NCBI taxonomy): Eukaryota > Metazoa > Mollusca > Polyplacophora > Chitonida > Tonicellidae > Lepidochitona > Lepidochitona cinerea. Next base: position 5,108,773 of record OZ020556.1, read on the forward strand.
CCAAAGTTAAATCAGTCTTATTTTTCAAATTAGTTGAAACATCATGAGAAATGTAAACAATAATACACAACTAGTGTCTCAAAAGCATGTGGGGATTCGCAGGATCATCATGTGTAGGAAAAAATGCTGCAGAAAATAGCATCCTAACTGAGCTGATAATTGCTTACAAGAGCAACAATTGACAGTCAAACGAAAAATAAAGTCCGTTGCTTATATTATTTTAGTCGATTTAAAAATAAAGTGAAGCAAACACATTTCGCGTGGAGCTTCAAAAAAGAGTCCGGAATGCCAAAAAAAAAACGGAAAAGATCGATTACTTGCTGTTTAACGTCCCACTCAAAATAAGGAATCTGTCATGGCGGTGTTGCTTTATTTATGGGATGATTGGGTTTCAAACCTGTAGCGAACTCTCCACCTTTCGGTTATAGTATTGGGTGTTGAAGATCTCGTAGAATGGCACGAGATCTCGATTGGTCGACCGGATGAAATTACCAAGTGTTATTAGACAAAATATTTAAGGAAGCAACAAACAACCAGCAGATTTAATTTACAAATTTTGATTTACATTTAAAAAACAACAACAACATTTAAGTGTTTTGCCGTCAAATTTTATACAAGCAGTCGAAAAAACATTAATTTAAGAAATATTTACAAAGCAGTAGCGTCTGAAAACAGTAGCGTTAATTGCGATTTGAGAGGGGCGTGGCTGCTAACTGGTCATGATGAAAACAGTAGCGTCAATTGCGATTTGAGAGGGGCGTGGCTGCTAACTGGTCATGATGAAAACAGTAGCGTCAATTGCGATTTGAGAGGGGCGTGGCTGCTAACTGGTTATGATGAAAACAGTAGCGTCAATTGCGATTTGAGAGGGACGTGGCTGCTAACTGGTCATGATGAAAACAGTAGCGTCAATTGCGATTTGAGAGGGCGTGGCTGCTAACTGGTCATGATGAAAACAGTAGCGTCAATTGCGATTTGAGAGGGCGTGGCTGCTAACTGGTCATGATGAAAACAGTAGCGTCAATTGCGATTTGAGAGGGCGTGGCTGCTAACTGGTCATGATGAAAACAGTAGCGTCAATTGCGATTTGAGAGGGTGTGGCTGCTAACTGGTCATGATGAAAACAGTAGCGTCAATTGCGATTTGAGAGGGGCGTGGCTGCTAACTGGTCATGATGAAAACAGTAGCGTCAATTGCGATTTGAGAGGGCGTGGCTGCTAACTGGTCATGATGAAAACAGTAGCGTCAATTGCGATTTGAGAGGGGCGTTGAATACATAATGTTAACAGCTTGATTAAAATGTATTTCTCTATCGATTAGAATGAATGAAACAAATTTTAATTCTTTTTTTAATGATCAGTTTGTTGTTCTATAATATCCACTTTTGCGTTGCAGCATGCTTAACTCATAAGCTGTGGTAATAATACCTTTGGTCCGAAAAAGAAAGATGGGGGGACACTTTCTTACCGCGCATGGAGTCAAAGGTTGTTGAAATTGAGCTTGTTTGATTGCTAGTAGTGCAAAATATCTGCGATGATGATGTAAGACATTTTCTGACAGATAGACCATCATCATCATCAGAACGCATTTGATCAATTTGTTGGGAATTGACACACTTCGGGCTGGCAAGACCACCTCTCGTTTCTCATCAAAAATATCAAGATTCTCTACATAACTTATAAAAATAAAATTACAAACCGGTACTTTAATGGCTTCCCTTTCTCCTCGCACCAAGTATGTACGTCGAGTAGAGGGCATAATGGGTGTTCGAGCACACTTCAGGTGAGTCAAGTGACGTCACAATGCCTTTATAAAAAATTTGCCGCGAGGCATTGACCTAATTACATATGCACCCAGTCTAGTACAGGTCTATTAAGGGACGTGCGCATCAGTCCGTAACCAATAAAGCCGCCTAAGGGCACCAGGCCACGTACAAATACTAATAGACTCCGGCTTTAGGACGTGTGAACCAAGCAGCGGAAAAATATCCTGCTTTAAGAACGTGTGCCCCTGGCCATGGGAAAATACCCGGCTTAAGGACGTGCGAACCAGGCCGCGGAATAATACCCGTACTAATGAACAATTGGACGAACTATCAACCAATCAAATGATTGCGCCTTCCCGAAAAAAAAAATATGCTGAGTAAAACGTGTCAGCCTTAGGGCTCAGCCAATCTGTATAAATACGGGTGTAAATCAGATCCAGTCATCATCGGAAAACAGGACTGGTCGGCAACACTCTCAACACTATCCAACATCGTTTAACATTGGACAACCACTAAAGTTTGAGAAGGTAAGTTGAAAACTTTTTTATGCATATCAAAAATATACTATGTATAATACTTAAGTCTTGACCACTGGTCATCAACCCGGAAGTGAACCGGAAGTGGACCGGAAGTAACCGGAAGTGACTGGAAATAACCCGGAAGTGGACCGGAAGTAACCGGAAGTGAATCGAAAGTGACCGGAAATAACCCGGAAGTCACCGGAAGTGGACCGGAAATAACCCGGAAGTAACCGGAAGTCACCCGAAAGTGACCGGAAATAACCCGGAAGTAACCGGAAGTCACCCGAAAGTGACCGGAAATAACCCGGAAGTGGCCGGAAGTGACCGGAAATAGACCGGAAGTGAACGGAATTGAACCGGAAATGACCGGAAGTGAAGTAATTGAGCCAAAAATAAGTTCAAGCCCGGAAGTAGCCAAATTCTAACCGAATTCGGTCGTGTTACATATCAAAGTAAAGGGTGTAAAGATATCTGCAAGACTTACTATAACTCTGGGTAAGATTTTATCACTTTCAATTTAATAATCGCCTTTTTAAGTGACAGTTTGTCGATAAATAATTGTGTTAAACGGAATTTAACCTTGTCTTGGTTTCTCATTTAGATGGATAAGTCATTTAAAGGAAACGGTTTAAAGGTAGAAGACAATCTCGACAGAATCATGGAGCTTGCCAATCAACTGTGTGGTTTGGCCTGTGAATTCCAACGGACATGGGAGACCAAAGAGCTTCTCGAGAGCCACAAAAGACGTGAACACAAACACGAACAAAGATGTCCCCACTGCGACAGAATATTCACCAAATCATGCAACCTCAACCGTCATATAAAAACCGTACACAAACCTGGTAAGTTGCTTCTCAGTTATTGTTCAGCCTGACTAAATACAAAGCTGATAGATGTATATATTATAAAAAAAAGGACAACTAACCAAACTTTTTTATTATTTCTTCCAGACGAGCCGCGCCCATCCACCTCGACGGAAGGTGAACAATGTAACTGGTGCGGAAAAAAAAAATTCTTCCACCGGGCAAGCCTTTTTGCGGTGTGTGCGCACAACGAGGAGTGGAATGCTCCGCCTGCAGACGACCTCTTCTCCAACGGTTTTACACACAGGATGAATCAAAGTGTCACACCTGTCTCCGCAAACAACGGAAGCAGGCCGGACGAGGACCTCTGAATCACACCACCCTGGAGGGGCGTGCAGAGACGTTCGAATTAAAGCCCGATAACACGAACAATGGCGACCTTTTATTATTTTTTAGAGATAGCCAGGCCTCCGTGTCGAATATTCTAAATGGACAGCTTCTTCAGCACGGGGGCTTCAAATTTGTATTTAGTGGTTACACTTCGTCTCGTTCGATACACATCCGACGGCGATGAAGTGACTTCGGAACCATCTTTTCGTAGTATAAACGTAGTATAAACGCTATTATAACTAACAGCAGTCAGTTTGAACTAACTTTAGACAACGCCTTCCACACAATTTACGAAGCTTTCAGAGCTATCAAGGAGAAGAGTCTGGGTGGTCACTGGATGAAATCGTTAAGATGGAAGTGAACGTCGCTAAATACAATCCGCTACACGGGTCTACATTTGTTCCTACCCCACCAGCATTGGTCAAGAAAATGACGTTAAAACTCTGACGATTATTGTTTCATATGGAGCGTCTTGGCCGCTTTACATCCCGCGGATAAGCATCCCAATCGCGTAAGTAAATACACTCCCTATTTCGACACGTTAAACCTCGAGGGTCTTAAATTCCCTATAACGTTAGACCAAATACCTCGATTAGAAACCCAGAATAATATATCCGTGAACGTCTTGGGATACGATAACGATGTTTTCCCGCTTTACGTGACCAAAAAGCGTTGCGACTCGCACGTCACACTCATTCTTGTATCGAAAGGCGACGTCCGACATTACTGTCTCGTCAAATCTATGAGTCGTATGTTGGGTGATCGCACCGCTCACCACGGTACAACCTATTGCCTACGCGGCTTTAGCGCCGAACATCTTTTGGAAGAGCACCTTCCACAGTGTACACCATTAGGGATACAGAAAACGGTAATGTCGAAAGACGAGTTTCTTGAATTCAAGAATATAAAAAAATCTTTACCGAGTTCCTTTCATCGTGTACGCCGACTTCGAATGTTTTACTGAGAAAACTCATGAGACTACCGCTAAAACTGAACGGTATGAGAAGCATCAACCTTCCGGCTTTTGCTACGTAGTCGTCAGCAGTGTAGACGCTTATAGTAAACCGGCCACCGTGTATCGCGGGCCTAACGCAGCGGAAAAGTTCCTGAAAGAATTGAAAAAAGAGAATGACTACATTTGTAAGATTCTCAACGAAAAACGGGATATGGAAAAACTAACGTTCGAACAGGAGCGTGAATTTCAAGCGGCTACCCATTGCCATATTTGCGAGAAAGAGCTGGGAGCCGATCGACATCGAGACCATTGTCACTTGACCGGCCGTTTTAGAGGGCCTGCCCATGAGCAGTGTAATTTGCAGTTTCACTTTAGAACCACCACTAGACAGGAAGCCAATCGATTTTTTATTCCCGTCGTCTTACACAATTGCCGAGGGTATGACAGTCATTTAATATGCAGCGAATTGGGCAAGTTCAAACATTTGAAAGTTAATTGCATCGCTAATAACATGCAGAAGTATATCAGTTTTTCTCTCGGGAATCTGCGCTTCATCGATTCCCTTAAATTTTTGAACGCTTCGTTAGACACCCTAGTTACGAATATGGCCAAAGAAGGCTCCGACAAATTCCATATGTTGAAAACCCATTTCCCCGACCCAACGCACCAAACACTGCTATTGAGAAAGGGCGTGTACCCGTATAGCTATATGACCGATGACTCTAAATTTGCCGAAACACAACTCCCTCCTATTCAAGCCTTTTATAACTCTTTGAAAGAAGAAGCTCTAACACCGGATGATTACGCTTATGTCAGGTCGGTGTGGTCGCGCTTTAACATCTCCAATCTCGGAGATTACCACGATCTATACCTCAAGTCTGACGTCTTGTTATTGGCCGATGTATTCGAAAATTTTCGGAACATTTGTCTTTCGTACTATTAGCTAGACCCCGCTCATTATTACACGAGCCCGGGCTTGTCCTGGGACGCCATGCTAAAAATGACTGACGTACGACTGGAGTTGTTGCAAGATATCGACATCCACTTATTCGTGGAGAGAGGCATAAGAGGCGGCGTATCTATGATAAGTATTAAATACGCCAAAGCCAACAACCCGTACTCTAAGGAGTTTGACCCCTCTATGCCTACGAATTACATAGTGTATTTAGACGCGAACAACTTATACGGTTGGGCCATGTCGCAATATTTACCTCTTCAGGATTTCGCGTGGCTGACGGAACAACAAATACGAACCCTTGACATCGCATCCGTCTCGGACACCGCTGACACGGGGTACATCCTCGAAGTGGATATTGAATACCCGGAACAGTTGCACGATCTACACACCGACTATCCACTCTGCCCGGAACGTCTGGTAGTAACTGATGACATGCTGTCCAGTTATTCGACTACTTTGAAACCACTACTGGACTTACAAGGTAAGCCAGCGGAAAAACTGGTGCCTAATCTCCACCACAAAACGAATTACGTCGTTCACTATAGGAACTTGAAATTTTACTTGGCCCAGGGCATGGTATTGACGAAAATACATCGGGGAGTCGAATTCACACAATCCGCCTGGTTGAAGTCGTATATCGATTTCAACACCGAGAAACGTAAAGCGGCCAGGAACGATTTCAAAAAAGATTTTTTTAAACTCATGAACAACAGCGTGTTCGGGAAAACAATGTAAAACCTCCAGAATATAAACCGCATCGAATTAGTGCGAGATGAGGCGAAACTGGAAAAATTTGTCGCAAAGCCCTCATTTCAGAGTTTTAAAATATTCAGCCCAGGCCTTTGCGGGGTACATTTAAAGAAAACGAAGTTGACACTGAATCGACCCATTTACGTCGGTCTCGCCATATTAGACGTTTCGAAAGTATTAATGTACGACTTCCACTACAATTTCATTAAAGCCAAATACAACCAAAACGTTAAACTTTTGTTTACCGATACATACTCTTTCTGCTACCAGATACAGTGTCCAGATTTTTATCGCGATATGGCGGCGAACTTCCATCTGTTCGATACTAGTAACTATCCCAAAGACCATCCCCTATATAGCTCTGGTAATGCCAAAGTTCTCGAGAGCGGTTCTGTTTATGAACCAATTCATATATTTCTGGCGTAACAAGTCTCTCATCTCGTCCGAGTGCTCGTCTTCTGCGAGTTCAACGGCTTCTGACGTGTTATATCCTTCCAATTCGTATGCCTTAGCTGTACGGTCAATAGCATTCCTCATCTGCTCGCGAGCCGAATTGGCGAACATCGTCTTCAACTTATCATACTTATTTGTATACCCTCCGCCATGTTGTTTGAACCAAGGTTGTCTGACAGTCGTGTAAAGACCTTCACCATTTTGGGTAAGAAAGTTTTTCCTGAGACGCTGATTTTCCGGTGTTGTGGGTTTCAAATCGATTAGGAGCGAGCCGTAAGGCGTGCTGGTAATAACATCGTTATATTGTTTCATGAATATACGGGGAATATACGCCGCCCGAGTAGAGCTACTTGCTGTCGATCCACCGGGTTGTTGAAGAGTACGATGTATTGCGAGTTCAGTTCAATGTCTCGACTGGCCTTGCCTCCGTGGAACATGTTTTGCACGATGTATATGACCGATGCGTTGTCGTGATGAGATCCCTTGCTGAATAGGTAAGCTATCCTGGTATCTTTTTAATGTCGGTAATCAGATCGTCAAACACGATAATCGAGCGAATAGTCGGATCGAAGAAATCATCATCTCCCAAATTGGACGGCAAACCTTTGACGAATTCTATGTCGGCTATCGATTTTTTCATTTCCTGGTAGAGCGGCTGCCACTTACTATAGCAGAAAATAATTCTGTGGGGGGTCGGCTGAATTTTTCGTTCCTGGAGCAGGTGTTTTACCCACATGGTTTTCCCGACGCCCGTAGAACCTATAACCCTCATCGTTAGAGGGTGTTGGAGTGTCATGTTGAGTGTCCGTAGTCGACTGATGACGATGACACTACGGCATCCTTTTTATAGGGTGTGGATGTCGTCGGCTCTAACCCAGCTGTTAAATTTGGTAGGCCACCCGACGTATTGGACTAGTTTTTCTACGCGACCTCCTCGTCGTCTAGTTTTTAACACTTTCTCAATACGCCACAAAGCATCGACGTCTTTTTCCACCTTTTGGAGTCCGGGTTCGTAAAAAGTTCCTTGAATAGGATCTTCCGTGAAATCTATCAGTTTATATACGGGTATCGAACGTCTACGCCAGCGCTTAGCGACTTTAAATAGCTCTTCCGTATAAGTGGACATATACGCTCGTTGATATATATATCTCAAATGGGAGATTCTAACCGTGTCACCTACTTTGAATTTGAACGGTCGTTTTTTGATCGGCTTGGCCGTGTCTACGTATAATTCTTTCCACACACCGGCTTCGTTGCGCGGGACGATGTCGATCGGGGCTCTTTGTTTTAACGACCTATGCGGTCGACGGTTGTAACTTTTAATCAAATCGACCAGTACTTCTACGTATCGGTAGGTCTGGTTATGAGTGAAATACCGGTAAAGATGGGTCTTGATGGTACGGATAACTCGTTCCACGTAATTAGCCTTCGTCTCGTTGTGCGTCACGTAAAATTTAATGTCTTTCTTTTTCAAATAGGCTTTCATCCATCTGTTATTAAATTCAGATCCTTTATCCCACCGAATTAGAGCCGGTCGTCTTCCTTCGTTCAAAACCTTATCGAGCGCCGATATGACGGTTTGATGTCGTTTATTAGGGAGCGGTTCGACCCAGAGATATCTGGAGAAGACATCGATGGCGACTAAGAGAAAGCGTATACCGTCATTATGCTCGGCTATATTGGAAACATCTGCCAAATCCACATCCCATAAATCGTCTAGGCCCGTGGTGATTACTCTATTACGTTTGAATTTGTATTTCACCGTCTTCTGTAAACTGTAGGCGTCTTGATCGCTCAACCACTGCCTCAATTCACTGGGGCTTACTTTATATCCGTTCGACTTTAACCACATTCGGACTTTTGTAGGACCGGTAAATGCGATGGGATGCTTCGGATCGCAATATACCTCCGTTAGTCGGTCCTGCCAACCGTTGCTCGTCATGGTTCATATCAACAATGGTGATCTACATAATGCGCTACTTATATATAAATACACACAAAACACTCGATTGGTGGTATGAATACCTTTTTATTGACAGACTAAGTGAGATAGAGTAGACGATATACAATGATTAAAATAGTTTAAAACGAAGCGATATACGAAACAATCATTATGACAATAATTCTGGCTAAAGTCAGATATAACGTCTATTAACGAAAACCCTCTGACGAGTTGAAGAAGGAAGAATACACAGTAATGTCCACACGTTAAGCTTAACTCCCTGTAGTCTCGTAGTAGTAAACGATGCATGCCGACAATTTGTAAGGAGAAACGCCTCGAACTGTGCACCGTAAAAAGCTGGAGGATTACCCAAAGAGTCGATAAAATATCCTTCTTCTCCATTAAAATAAAACGCAGTCCAATGGAGGCCCGAAAGAAAGGAAAGGTCTGTGTTTACGATATCGGCCGCCGGTGTTCTGGATACCCGTCTCGGTAGGGTGTCGGCGGAGTAAATCCCCCGTACTTGAGCTTCTAACTCTTTATCGGCCCGGATAATGCCTCGTAGTTCGTCCGAATTCATGGTGTATTTAGTAGAATTCTTCGGCTTTTGTCAATCTCGAACATCGCAGGAAATTCTCCCAGAATCACACAGTTCACCGTTTCCGGGAGCGGCTTGTTGAAAGTAGCTTCTATTCTAATACTTCCTTGCTTAAGAAGATGGATGTACTCGCCAGTCGAGAATGCTGGATCTAACTCGAAGACGTATAGAGCGTATCCGTGAGCGAAATCGAATAGAGATATATCGTTGCCAAAGTTTTCTCCCAACTTGCCAGTGCCTCTGAACAAGTTTAAATAGGCAGTGCTGCATAGATCAAATCCGTCTTCTTTATATAGCGTTCTCACCGTCGACCCGGAATCGTGGATCCATCTACGTGTACGGCTAGGTTACCCAAGTCCCAGTTTTTGAAGTTGAACGGGTTTTTGGAATAATCACCCGCCATAGCCTTAGACGACACGAATCCTATGATTAGTCTACTCGCGTATATCGACGGCCAGATGTTTTCCCATCGAAACAAGACTTCACCCTTTGACAACGAACTCGTTTTTATCTCGGTTCTCACGTAGGGGTATTTCGTTGTAGCCTGTTCGAGAGCTTTGGCGTGACCTAACTCGACTCCGGCATTTAGACGTACTTTACACGCCTTTAAAACTATATCCTCGATAACTAACTTATAGTTTTTATTTTCCTACGCCGACATGAAGATAATCTCCGGAGGCGATCGATATAATTTGACGTGGACATCGACGTTGTTTATTACATAGCGATCTTGCTGGAAGATGTCTTGCAGCATGCGACCCTCCATTTCAAACGAGTTGCTCTCTTTCGTACGATCATAACGTGTGGCTAGCCCCGGGTTATTACCTCCTACGGGGTCGGATTCGCCGATGTCGTTGCCTACGTCTTTGTCGTATAGCTGGGCTTCCAATTGAGTCGTCGTAGCCTCATAACCCGTATTTAGAACTGTTTGAATATAAGCTTTATACGGGTATTTGTTGTCCATTACAGTCATGAGCGATCCCAGCATCGATACATCGATTTGTGACCACATGCTCGACAATAGTAAATTGGTGGGCGCGCATTTTTCATCCTGTACTAGTGGGCTATTATCTTTGTGCACGATTTTCGCTTTAACGTCCAAATAGTCCGATCCCTGTCCGGGGATAAGAAATTCCACCGGTGCTTCGTCCGTTATTTGGGAAAATGGTCTTATGTCGACGTAGTATCTACCCTAAATAGCGGTTTGAACGGGAGGTAATTCGAAGAGGCTAAGTTCATTTGGTTGTCCCTCGTCAGCGTCCGTTTTAATCGGAATATCTGAGGAGCCGTCCGTTTACTTCGTTTGCTTAGACTCGGAATGTCGGAATTGGGAGAACGTCTTCTATTTATATATTTTTCGGGGTTAGCTTTTATCTCCGACTTCGCCCGTTCCACAGCCGCTTGGGCGGGGGTCACGAGTTGCATAACGGGGGTCTTTACTCGGGCGATATGCCTTTTCGCTCCACCCCACTTCGTCTTCCTCTTTTTAGGTCTTTTGCACGTCGGATTTGCGGCCATATTCTGATAAAAGGCGATCCATTTATTTACGTCCGGTACATATCGTCTCCTCTGTATCATGATTTAAGGTGGAGGGTTACGGTTACCGGCTCTGTGATGAAGGTAGCTAACGATCCCCGCTCGTCTAAAATACGGATTTCTAACACTTCGACTTCGCCTAGGATGACGGGATGATAGTATGGCCGTATAAAGACTTCGGCAACCCTTTTCCTACCAGAAACGTCTACTTTTCGTAAAATCGGTAAAGTCGTTTCTCCTACCAGTGAGTGAGCGCAAATATTGGAGCAGATACTCAAAACCGCCCTGGGCTGGAACTTCGGCTGTTTCTTTAAGATGATTTCCGTTAGCGCGACTGTACTGGAATCTTCGAAGGTTATGCTTCTATTCAAACGTACTCTAAAGTGGTATGGTTTGTTATCCGGATAGTGTTCTACCGAATCTGTACTGCTGGCGATAATGGAGTTTACCATAACACCGTTTGTACGTAATGGTCGGTTATATAGCGTAGGACAGGCTTTTATAGTATTCCCAGATCTCACGTCTCGCCGAGGGAGATAGTTTGTCGCAAACCGCCGACGTGAATGCGTAGAGCGTGATTAACCGTCCAAAATTGATGATTCCATCGTCGAACATGGAATCTACTATGGCTTCGTAAGCATCCAGGTTCACGGCCGAGTCGACCATCTCCTTCCATCTCGTTCTATCCGTCGAGCACATGGCTAATCGCCTTATCGATGAGGTGTGACTTCGTTTTCAGAAGGGACCACTGATTATAGTTAAGGACCACGCCTTTCCTAGTAGCCGTGTCGTCGATGAAATAGCGTAAATCCACTCTGAGCTTGTTCCCGTATTTACACGCTGTAGCTCGTAAACGTCTATCTATACGGATTTGTTGCATAGGAGTACAAAGAGTCCGAATGGGGATAGTGGTGATGATAGATTCGACCTGCCGATTACAACTCGCAGCTAACGTTACGATGACGATGAGTGATATGACGAACAGAATGATCAAGACGATGGTTACTATTTTCGTTTTGTGATAGTTATCCATCCTCTGCCAAAGCCTGTGTGGAAATGAAGACGGTCCACGTTTAAACGTAGTTATATAGACAAAAGTATCTGACGTGTAAGAATGTAGGTTTTCAAATTACCCCAACAGGCTGGGTAATCCGGCTGTACCGACATTGACAGATTGGTTAGACAGCGTTCTTCCGTAGAAAACCATTCATCAGCTTCCGCTATTACTAGTTCTTCTTCTAACCCGTGTTGAGTCACGTTTCGTGGGTCTGGTTGCACTGTTATTACCCACGAATATTCTATAAATACACTTCGAATGCGCCCTTCACCCGTTTTCTGCATACTGGACATTTTATAGAGTCGTTGTATTCCTCCAGCTTATATAGACAGTGAAGGCATATGCATACGTGATTACAGGGATGAAATACCGCTTGACAGACTTCGATGAGGCAAATTTTGGATAGGCCCGCTATATCGCTGTCAGATCTTCTAGACCGACTACCTACATTACCCATTATATTAGGGATGGAATGATTGACACTGGTGCGTTAACGGTTTGACATATGTATGAGAACGTAGAAGAACTACTCGACTATATATACAAAGAACAAAAAGATAAGTGATAAGATTCATTCTGTTTATTAGGGTCCAATATAGTATTTTAATAGTAGATATAATGTTGATGACGTCACCAGTTGGCGTAGTCCCCGGGATTGCAACGTCTAAACATCATTGCTCCGAGTTGATTAGCGTGGTCGTCTCTGGCACTACAATCTTCATCGTCCTCTTCTTGAGTTTCTCCCTCCGCATTGTCGTCCGATCCCGGATCTTTCCTCTTTTTGGAAAATTCATCGGCCATTTTAAATACGGATTCCATTTCTCCTATATCTCGGTCTATGTCCGAAAAATGCTTTCTTAATTTACGCCATCCAAATTCGTTCATGGCATACCCTATCTTGGTAGGCTTCAGGTTAGTCGAAAGTGTTTTGTCTTCTATCCATTTCCGCAGATGAATAAATTGTTTTCATTGTATTGACTGCAACTTAGATATATGTCATCCTCTAGGTTGTATGGTCTTTCTAGTGGCTCTCCCATCTTTAACATCTCGTCAATCATATATGCAAGCGTGGTTAGTCCACTCCATGCAGTAGATGATAACGTTATGGGTATACTGTTTGGTTTGCTTTCATCTGTTTTGCTCTGAATCCTTTGGAAGGATACTCTGGCCTGTCTATCGAGACTAATGACTCCCACACATAGACTGGAGCTGATGTTATACATTTCGAGGAGCTTCTCAAACTTTAGTGGTTGTCCAATGTTAAACAATGTTGGATAGTGTTGAGAGTGTTGCTGGCCAGTCCTGTTCGCCGATGATGACTGGATCTGATTTACACCCGTATTTATACAGATTGGCTGAGCCCTAAGGCTGACACGTTTTACTCAGCATATTTTTTTTCGGGAAGGCGCAATCATTTGATTGGTTGATACTTCGTCCAATTGTTCATTAGTACGGGTATTATTCCGCGGCCTGGTTCGCACGTCCTTAAGCCGGGTATTTTCCCATGGCCAGGTACACACGTTCTTAAAGCGGGATATTTTTCCGCTGCTTGGTTCACACGTCCTAAAGCCGGAGTCTATTAGTATTTGTACGTGGCCTGGTGCCCTTAGGCGGCTTTATTGGTTACGGACTGATGCACACGTCCCTTAATAGACCTGTACTAGACTGGGTGCATATGTAATTAGGTCAATGCCTCGCGGCATTTGGCTCACCTAAAGTGTGCTGGAACACCCATATTGCCCTCTACTACGTCGACACAAGCCATAGATCTGCCCGGTTAAATTTCAAACTGTACCAAACCTTTAGTTTACAAAAGTCGCCATCTGCATACTCTCATTGATACGTCACTTTTTGCTCGAAAGGTCATCCGGTCACATGACTACCCCACTAGCAGGCGATATAGTTCATTGGTCGGACTGTTTTCTTCGCTGAAGTCACGTGAACCAACACGACCAATGAACTATATCGCCTGCTAGTGGGTAGTCATGTGACAGGTTGACCTTTCGCGCATATAGTGACGTATCAATGAGAGTAAAAAACTGGCGACATTTCTAAATTAAAGGTTTGGTACAATGTTAGATTTAACCGGGCAAATCTGTGGCTGGTGTTAGAATACAGACTTCAGATTGGTGCGAGGAGAAAGGGAAATCATTGAAGTACGGGTTAGCAATTTTATTTTTTAAAAGTTATGAAAAGAAACTTGATATTTTTGATGAGAAACGAGGGGTGGTCTTGCCAGCCCGAAGTGTGTCAAGGAATTCCCAGAAAATTTATCAAATGCGTTCTGACGAAGATGATGGCCTATCTGTCAGAAAATATCTTACATCATCATTGCAGATATTTCGGACTAGATTGCTAGTGATCAAAGTGGACCATAAATATCTGGAAAAGTACTTTAGTTCCATACCAGTTAAAAAGTGTCATTTTTTAAACCCATACCCATAAAACGTATGAAACGAAATGCGGTTATATACAATGTAGTGTAACATGAGTCATAAACAGTAGACTCCTAAAACACTTCAACGATGGAATATGGCCAATTTGGATTGAGCGCTAATGGATCTCATATGGAGAATATAAATCATTGGCGGATTCAAAGCCAACTTGGGCTGAAGACAGACACGTGACTGAAACTTACAATTTTATTGACCGACTTAATCCGCGGACGGCCTGTTGAAATCAACATGGATTATCTACTTTCATTATCGGTTATGCTGATAAAGCTGAATTTAAAAATCTCTAAAAAATTAGCAAACAAATTGTAGGAATAAACTGCACACTTCTATCGAAAGCTTTTCTGACTGGGTTTTCACTCGAACGACCTATGTGGGATGGTTGCCAGTTACCAACGAAAGGTCGTGGGTTTCCTCCGGGCATAGAGCCCGGTTTCCTCCCACACTAAAACTGGCAACGCCGCCATGTAAGTGAAATAATCTTGAGCGCGGCGTAAAACACCAATCAATCAATCAATCAATCTATCGAAAGCTATAAGACGGCTCTATTTAGGGAATGTACACGTTTTCCTTTTTAACAGATAGCAAATATAGATCTACATGTTTTGTTGATTCCTTATTTAATGGAATACAACTAATTAGCTACTTTATAAAGCGATTTGCTACATGTAACCATTAGTTAAATTTGGTGAGTTCTCGCTTATTTATTTTATTAGTTTTTATTTTGATTGATAATTTATCTAATATTCTACTTACAGATGTGTTCTCTGTTGTAGATCACAAATTTGTTGATTTCATACGCTTTTTCTAAATGCACAATCCATTTTGAGTCACTGGAAGAAAAAAGTCAATAAACAAGAAAAAACAATAAAATTTTGAACGGAGGTCTACAGGTCGATTTTCAAAAAATATGCAATTAAAAAATAAGCAATTAGTACTTAGGTTTCTCAGTCATCTGTAGACAGTCTCGATATAACGTAAATATCCTTACATATATATACGGCATGCGTTTTACCTCGTTTATTTACTTGCCATTCTTTTCCAGTTGTTTCGACAAATAATAATCACGACAGAAACAAGAAGAAGCCATAACATAGAGAAAAGATAGGAGTCAACGGCGGGTTAGTTTAAGATCCTAATTTGGTTGCTCGGTTTATGGATTCACATTTTAGTTAAAATGAATTATTTGTATGATATATGGGTTAAAATCCAGTAGTTCCACTGATTAGTTTAACGTAGTACACAAGTAGTGTTATTCCGAAAAACGAAAACTTCATATTGACTCAATATTTCGACTTTTATTCAATCATCATCAGGAGTGAGGTACATTAGCAACAACATTGGTATATATACAGGTAAAAAACAAACAGATTAAGCAGTGATATAACAATATTAGGAATAGCCTTACAGATTTAGAAACGTATTATCATTATTACATATGCACGTTGACGAAACAGATAAAGAAAACAGATTAGGGGAACAGCAGTATCTAAACTGGCATGGCTAGGGGATATTAACAAAGAGGTGCAGACAGTCTTATCTTAAGAATTAGGACATAGTTCATCGAAATAAGACAAGTTCTTTAAATGCTTTTAATTCACTGTTTAAGACAGGGCTATTTCTTCTAATACACAGAGCTTCTCTGAACAGGATGTCTGACCAGTGATACGATTTGTCAATATTTACAGTTTTAATAAGAATAAAGTCGCAAAGTGTAGGTGGACTAAGGTCATTTAAATTGTCTGGTAATGATTGTAAGTTTTTCAAAAATATAAATTCTTTACAATTAGAAACATGATTGCTCTATAAATCAACGATTTATAATGGAAAGTAGGCCTATTTATATTTTGACAGTTATGAACCATGGGTAAGGAAAACAGCTTGGGTTAGATCGTTGATTTATAGAGCATTCAGAATTTGTTGTGATGAATTTTCCTTTAATACTGAATGTAAGAACATTTTAAAGTTTTTATCATGGAATGGATATCGTAAGTCTACTGCCCAACAATTGCTCAGAAAATGCATGCCTAAATTTGGTCCTAAAAATAAAGAATCTGATGAGAAACTTAATAAAATTTGGATGAGACTCCCATACATTGGGAAAAGAGGAGAATTTATTGTTAAAAAATCTATATCTAAAATTCGTAAATTATTAATCAAACCCGTCAACTTTGTTTTCCAATGGCAGACCACCAACATTAACTTTTTTACAAACACTAAAGACCCGACCCCTAAACATTACAAAAGCTCAGTTATTTATAAATTTACGTGCCCAGCATGTGGCTCAGACTACATTGGTAAAACTGACCGATGTCTTATTACAAGAATTAAAGAACATAGCAGTCCAAATAAAAACAGCGAGATTTTCAATCATGTTTCTAATTGTGAAGAATTTATATTTTTGAAAAACTTACAATCATTACCAGACAATTAAAATGACCTTAGTCCACCTACACTTTGCGACTTTATTCTTATTAACACTGTAATTATTGACAAATCGTATCACTGGTCAGACATCCTGTTCAGAGAAGCTCTGTGTATTAGAAGAAATAGCCCTGTCTTAAACAGTGGATTAAAAGCATCTAAAGAACTTGTCTTATTTCGATGAACTATGTCCTAATTCTTAAGATAAGACTGTCTGCACCTCTTTGTTAATATCCCCTAGCCATGCCAGTTTAGATCCTGCTGTTCCCATAATCTGTTTTCTTTATCTGTTTGGCATATGTAATAATGAGTCTGAGTAAAAATTACATAATCTGACTTAAAAGCTGAATTCATGTTAGCCCGTATTATCGGCCTTACGGCTACTGGTATTATATGGCTGCTGATGTGTCTTGTCGCCTTATGACGAACACGGATAAAAAAAACAAATTCGACAGAGTCCAGATTTCTCGGCTAACTTCATGTAAGGCGACACGATGCTCAATTATAGTCTAAACACTTCTTTTAATTCAAATAATCTTAACACAACTCACCCTTTATCGTCTGTATCAGTACAGAACTTCTTGCTATTGAAATCAATTTTTGTATCAAGTTTCCCGTCCACGGCGTAGCTTGAATCTAAACATATCTGTGGTTTTGTCTCTGTACAGAAGGATCCTGGCTGTTGTTCAGTGGGCTTCCCAAGAGCAACATTTTCTGTGAAGATTATAAAAATAACAAAAATCACCTCCATTCTACTGATAATTAAATTCTGAAAGTCAATGGATGCTACAATTATGGTGTTTATACAATCCCCCAAGCTTCGATTTGGCGATTCCTTGATTGATATTTTACGCCACACACAGATTATTTCACTTCTATGGTGGCCAGGTTAGTGGGAGAGAAAAACTCTTTTCCCGGAAAAAAGCCTCCACATTCGCCGAGTTCTATCAACTCTTCCACATACGACGACGAAAATTCCACTTAGGAATTTTTCAATTTTATTTGGTCCGAGTGGGATCGTGTGTAAATCTTCGGCGTGTGAATTCACTTTCTCCAGACACGCCAAACAGGTTCCTGTGGCATTCAGGACAGAAAGGCTCCAGAGTTGTGACCGTCTTTAAGGATTTATTATTCCCGATGATTAAACTGAAAACGTGACTATCAACTACATTTAAATCTTGCAATGACATTTAGAATTTGAATGGTTATAATAATAAGAAAATACTTATGGATAACAACTTCGGGGTTTATAGGGTGACGACGTTTCGATGTAGTACTTACATCGTTTTCAAAGTCATTATAGATTAACTGCACCGAAACGTCGTCACCTCATCAAGTATAAAGATGCCATCGATAATTCTTCACATTCTTGTAACTACACTGAAAATATTTCATAATATAACCAAAATGTATTTGAAACTGGACTGGATTTAATACCATTTGAACACAGAGTTTATTTTATCAGACCTTATAACATTTTAAATATTCTTAGCGACTTTCAGACTTGTGACAAGCCGATTAAAGTCTATCAAACGAATATAGCAGTTGCACGCAGCAAATGTTACAAACGGAAAATGTTTTAAAAAATATATAAATTCTTTTAAAATATCAATATTGTAATTATGTGATCCCATTGAGCATAGATCAGATAGATGTGTCTTAGAAGTAACAAATTGCTTACTTACGTCTTTGGCATTTTGGTCCATCAAAACCCCGGGTACACGTTCCAGTACATCCAGTCATTGGGTTACAGTTTACACCTGGTTGACAGTTACAGGCGTATTTACAGCCTGGACCAAATAAACATTGCGCTGTAATACCTGGAAATATAAATAATATGTTCCAAGTGAATCGAAGATTCCAACCAGATATAAATAAAACATCACCTGATCAACATAGACAGAAAAGGAAGGTTGATTTTTCTCTTATGATTCACTGGAACGACCCATGTGGGATGGTTGCCAGTTACCACCGGAAGGACGCAGGTTTCCTGCAGGCATAGAACCCGGTTTCCTCCCACAATAGAACTGGCAACGCCGCTATATACGTGAAATAATCTTGAGCGCTGTGTAAAACACCAAACAATCAATAAATCAATAAATAAATTAATCCATCAATCTTTTATGATTCCCATTTTTGTAGACGTTCTACCGATTTGTGGGGATGTCATAAATGTCTATCTGCCTATATATACCGTTATTTTCATTGTATCACTACTCCTGATGATGGTTTGAGAATAAACCGAAATATTGAGTTAATATGTCTTACATGTCTTTCTTCGGATTGCTCACTCTACTTTATCATAAATAGAATCGTCCCAGTGTAAGACACCCAGCATTTAGTCAAATGGTGGGATTTAGGTTCCACTCTTGATTCGTGTCTCAAATCGTGTGAAAATGGCCATAATCGCGTTCATGAATAATTCAGATTCCTACCAGTGTCTGACATGGACGAGCATAATTCCGCTGAATTCACTCTTGCCTCCTTCAGTCTCAAACTTCCCAGCCTTTGATAACGTAACACTGTAGTGCTGTTTTTCGTGTTTTTAACGTCAAATTCACTTTACAAAAGACTAAAGTATTCATGAACGTCGCTTTGACACTATTTGAGTAAGATATACTGTTATTTACAGTATACGTAAATTTCAGGCAGTACAAAATATAGTCATTTTGGAGTCAGAAACCCGGATTATAATAAAACAAACAAACAAACAAACAATTAATAAATAATTATGTTTCCTTATAAAACAGTATACGTAGAGTACTTTATTATGCCTTGATTCAGTTCTGATTATGTGTTGTTAGACGACATTTGATATAAATACAGTTTGATGTGTAAATTGTGATCAATAGAAAATGATTTTAAGTGGCATGAGCTGCTAAAAGTCGGACCTTTTTATTAAGTCTGAATGACAATATAAGTTGAGCATTTTAAGTGCTTTGAAAAACTTGAGGATTGACGTTGAAATAATATCGGTAAAGCCAGTGACCCGTGCGAACCGAAGATGTGTGTTAATTACAAACACAGTTCAAGTAGCCGGGATGCTTTATTACATGTTTGGAGTTTCTGTTTCTTATAAAACTGCCTTTTGTACATGTCTATGATTGGTATCCGTGGAAAAGCGTTTTTTTACATAGTTTTGTTGTCACATGGCAACAACGTTAACAACGTTAAAAAGGACCAACAATTAGCTTATTTTTCTTGAACCATTTACCCAATACATTCGGCAGTTCTTGCCGCCTTATACCACTACAGTATATTTACATGTATACCAATATTAAGATGTAAGAAAAGAACAAAACATAGGCCTATCACTGACGGATTTATTTGTGAAAGGGATTAAGACAAGGTGAAGCTCTCGATACCCTGCTTTTCTATATTTCGTAGAGGAATACTTGGATGAAAACGTTATTTTTTCAGTTTTGAGTGGTCTCTAACGAAGCACTGTAACAATCCTGGTACTTTTCTATGCAGTTGCAAATTAAGTTATATATATTAACAACTTAAAAAAAAGAAAATACACAGAGTGATGGAAGCTGACCATACATATCGGGTAATGCACTTTAGTTCAATACCAATTATATTAGGGATATTTGCACCAATAAAGAGTTAAACGGCATCTGAAAGTATAGATATAAATCGGACAAGTGACGCTATTCTCGCGTCTACTAAGTACGCGCCTGACATATAAGGGCTGACAGTATGGTGCTTTACTATGACGATCTGTATATCTGATTTTTTATAGGCTCATAATATTCAGTATTTCATTAGTTGGCGTATAAAACCAAAGCAAGTCGTATACTATGTAGTGTAAAATGGGTCATGAACAGTAGAATTAATTTAAAAAAATACTTCAACTGTTGAATATGGCCAATTTGGATTTAGCGCTAATGTATTTCAAATGGAGAATAGCAATCAGTGCAGCCCTTTCCATGACGTGGATTCAAAGCCAGCTTAGGCTGAAGTGAGACATTTATTCATTCATTCAGTTTATTCGCCCTGACCAGCATATCTGGTACTAGGGGTAAATCATACATATAAAAATATACAAACATGGCGGGTAGTAAAAGGTACATGTATCATATATAGAATATCATAACAGCTTTTTTGTAAGAATATTAATTTGTCTTATACTTCTTATCTGTTATATGAAGTGCCACTTTCAAGAACTTTGAGACCCTTATAACTATTTTGTTACATGGATTGTTTAATAGATTATATAGCTTGTGACAATAAGGGAAGGTATAATAGTATTTTGGTATGTATTTTTCTCTGTACGGTTTTAACTTCTCGCATACAAATAATATATGGTACTCATCACCTAGACCTTCATTACATAATGTACATTTTCGTTGACCTCTATTTACATTTCCCCATCTCCCAGTTTCTACAGGAAGTCTATGATTTGACGTTCTAAATCTTAGTAAAGCCTGTCTTAAGATCAACCAGATATGATTCAAATAAAACATTGTCTTTGATAGCTAGATAGAAACTAGCCTTGGTTGATAAACTTATTTCCACCAGCCATTTTTGCGAGAACTGGTCAAGTAAGGTTTGTTTAACGACAGTCAGAATCCATTTTTCGTTAACCGTTTGTATCTGGTCATCCCAGACAAAAGACAAACCACAATCATTAAGTATCTGGTGTACTTTTTCGGTCCAATTTGATGTGAAATGGTCACCTTTGTACAAATAATTGAAAATCAGCAAAGAAAACTTATTTTCCTTGCCACGAAGTAGTCTTATCCAAAATTTGACCATCCTAATATAAACATCTATATACAGTGGCGTTCTACCAAGCTCCCCGTAAACAAAATTAGATGGAGTGGAAGACCTTAATCTGAGGATTCTCTTACAATATGCTAGATGGAACTGTTCTAGAGGATTCAGATTCTCATACCCCCAGATCTCACTTCCGTACAATATGATAGGTTTGATAGTAGCATCAAAAAGATGTAATTGGCAATCTATTGGCAAACTTAATTTGTTGACACGTGGCTGAAACTTACACTTTCATTGGCCCGCCAGCAGGTGGTTTGTTGAAATCAACATGGCTGATCTACTGTTATAGTCCTTTGTACTGGTAAAGTTGAATTAAAAAATCTCTAAAAAAATCAGCAAAAATCGTAGGAATAAACTGCACACTTCTATCAAAAGCTATTAGGCTGCTCTATTTAATGAATGTACATGTTTGGCTGGATTTTCTTTCCTTTTAATAGTGAAGAGAATAGAAACTCTGGCCATCTATAAGACAATTTTTAGAATTAAAAGAGTATATATATAAAAACTGAGCATGCGATGTGAAGGCTCACTAAATTTGATTTGACTAGGTAAACATGAAGAAACATGAACTATTTTTCAAATACGCCCTGTGGGTTTGGTGACAGTAGAAAGGCGAACTTCCGTGTTTGATAATCGTCGAATCCTTTTTAACGACTGTAGGTGGAGACTGAAGCAAATAGTACAGCAACATGACATACTCTCTTTACAAAACTGCTCTGTGGTATCGACTATCGTTATCGTAGTATTCGTACAAATGAAGATAAATGTACACATCCGCCATCTCAAATCATCATGATCTGTCAAGTTTGCCGTAATTCACTTTTTTGTATTTGGTATATGAGT
This sequence comes from Lepidochitona cinerea, assembly GCA_963971465.1. NCBI lineage: Eukaryota > Metazoa > Mollusca > Polyplacophora > Chitonida > Tonicellidae > Lepidochitona > Lepidochitona cinerea. The sequence continues at coordinate 5,131,003 of OZ020556.1, forward strand.
TTAAACAGACAAGTACATCTGATGTAGGGCCTGTATTTTATGCACTATATACCATAAGACTAGATTATTGTAGGTCTATATACTGTGTGTACATAGACTTACACATGACCAAACCAGTTTGAAAGAATTGAATGTATCACAGTTTATTTAATATACAAGGGGCCTCAGTCTGAAGAGCGACAGTCCAACACAGGTATACCATCGTGGGTTGCGGCATGAAATCCCATACCGAATGCCAGATAGCAGCATTGTAGCCTAGCTGTATCATAGAAAAGTCACGACACGAAGTGTGTATGAAAGAAATATATATGACATCCAGAGCCCATCACAAAATTCTTAATAAGGAAATTTTGCTTTAAAATGTTGAAAAAATTTCAATAGAATTCTTCTTTCTCTTGAAGAAAAGACTATCTTAATATACACAAAGGGCACCCCCTTGGAAAGTCTGAACCAACCGATAAAATCATTGGTGTAGGGAGATTGTTGGCAAACTGATGTTTCAGAAACGATTGTGAGCATAAAGGGCAACATTCTGGCGATAAGAAATCACCATTAATTGTAATAAGCTATACAATTTATTCAAGATATCGTTAGCCAAATCAAACGGGTATTTTAACAAAATAAAAAGATGCTTGCAAGTATGAAACTTCAGAGTCCATCTGGCTTCACCGGTCGAATATTTTGAAAAAAAATTTGTCCCTTTGAGTGTGTAGAACACATCCCTAGAGCAGGAGGTCAATAGCGCGTATAGCCTCTATTAGCTTCCAACCTGCGTTTCATCCCTCCAGTGAGTCGTTGGATCTGTTGAAGGGGTAACTGCGCGCATTTGAATCCGTTAGAGTACATTTGGGATAGGATGGGCAGAAACATTCAAGCCCTAGAGCCTCCTGTACAAAAAAAGCCGCAATTGGAAGCCGCATTACATCGGTATTGGCGGCAGTTACCCCTTCAATTTTATGTTGGAGATTATAAATGAGGGCACTATATTTTCACATTTTCTAAGAGATTTTATGAGTCAATCTTAATTTTTTATGACACAAACTCTGTGAACAGTGTTTATATTGATCATTCGAGGGCAAATAGCCAACTTTATATGGGAATGACGTAACCGCCAGAACGCATGCCTTTCTACATGGAAAAATAAACAACAAATTGTATCAAACATCCGAAATAGATGTGATTCAGGCTTTGTGGTGCAAACGTCAGGGAGTGTATGTTAGATTCTCAACACCATAGAGGTTGATTGTTCGGGCTAGTATTTATATAATGAACGAGACTCCCAACAACCTGTCCGAACTCAGGCGTTATGAGCGAAATTACCTAACACATCTTCGTGTGTTAAGAAGAGTTAACAGAAAAACTGCGTTAACACGTGTATATGATTATAGTTGGCAGTGCCATTTGTCAGCTAAAACACCCGGATTCCAGCTTTAACGTTTTCATTCTAGCTCAAGTTCTTAGAAATTAATGTTGATTTAAATGACTTGTCTGCACCCAACTACCCGTGTGCGTGCTGTGCCATGTGACAACAATTGCTCTATAGGTGCACTGGTATTTGTCACATCCACTCAATTGACTCTCTGGGGCCTATGAAAAATACAAGTTACGTTACCCTAAATATACTCACTGTACCTGAAGTAAACGCCAACAGACAAAATAAGCCAGACGATGTCCCCATAGAGAGCATGATGGGTGGACTTCTACCAGTCGAACGTAAATCCGCCGGTAAAACGTATTGAAATCGTAACAGGTATATGAATTCAGGTCCTGGCGAACATAACTTTGCCCCTCTTACTTTTGGAAATCGGTACAGGTATGGACAATTTAACTACAGAGCCTCCGACACACCTGACCCGTGCAACCTCAACAAGCAAATAAATACTCTGAAAACATAGCACTTGAAAAATGAGGAAGTAAAATACCTTTGTATGTTATCGAGGTATCGGCCGTTATACATTCGAGATAGTGTTTATTCTACGATAACGCTATCCACTGATACGGCTCTAAAGTAAATCCCAGTAAAACTCTCATATTTAAAAAAAGTTGAAGCTAAGTATAACGCAGAAGATATGCGGGCTTTAAATTCATACATTATGTTTTCCACCTATTCTGAGACTTACATGCAGGGTTCATCTGAAAACAGAATTGGCGATTCAAATTTTAACCAAGATTATCATACTTGCAATTATAAAATTTAATCGGAGTTAAGTTAAATGTTAGGATTGTTATATTTTTCTTATAGCTTTCAAAAATGTTACCCAAGTTAGCATGTGATAATTCATGCGCTATGTAGTGTAAAGGCACATGAGTTCTATCTTAGTTCAGACCAAATAAACATTAACACATTTCTGAGTGTTTTTTACTTGGTCGCCGTATGTAGAAGAGTTAACAGGTACAACGCCGCCATATAAGTGAATTAATCTTGAGTGCGGCGTAAAACATCAATCAATCTATCTTGGCAACCTCTAAAGAAGATCTCGTGAGAATACGATTGGCTTCGACCTCGGCATATCTATCTTTCGCCTCGCGTGTTTGTAACTTTCAACTTCTATGTTAACAGTATCAATGGAGAACAACTTAATAGGGCGCGGACCTTTCCATCCTGTCAATAGTTGACAACAATGAACTATATGCGTGGAATGGAGGTCACCATCGAATGCCGCCATTATTAGGATATCGCGCTTCAACTATCAATGGCGGCACATCTTACAGTCAGATGCAAACCAGCCAATGAATGTCCATTCCACACATATAGTTCATTGGTTGACAACTCAGAGGTCGCGGTTAAAGGCATTCGTTCGACTTCCGGTTTGAAGATCGGTCATTTAAAAGTCGAAATGTGGAAACGAAAGGATTTACTTTGAAATGAAATATCGGTAAAGCCAGCAACCCGTATAAACAAAAGATCTGTGCTAAGAACGGATAAAATCCAAATAGCCCTGAAGTATGAGTGCATTTTAGTGTTTGTTGTTTAAAAAATCTACCTTCGCGTACATTCCCGATACCAATAGCAACGGAAAGTTATTGTTTTATACTTCTTTTAAAGAATCACAAGCAATTATGTAATTCCGTTTCAATGAAGTTATCCCGATATTTGATTGCTTACGCGTAGGCATCTAACTCAGTCGTCCTATTTGGTCGAGTTCGATTAAGTATTTACGGGAAACTGTTCAGAGAATTTGCGTATCCCGTGACCGATTTATCCGCGCCAAGTAATCCTCAAAATAAGCAGAGTCAACTCGGATTTCAAGATGGCGCCCATGCCGTTCAAATGCAGATAACCAAGAAGCATGGCAACTGTTATGTTTGCTTACTTCCGTTAGTGTATGTACGTTCGATTTTAACACTGAAGAACAAACACGTCGAACAAAACTCTCGGCGTACGACGAATACATAATCGAACTCCACCTATATGTTGCATGGAATCAGTACATAGTTTCCCAATTTTCGCTTCTTGGTAGGAACTATTAAAGAAGTGCATGAGAGTTTTAGTGCATTTTTAGCCCGCCATCATTCTGATGGAGGGCTATTCAAATCGCTTTTCCATGGTCCGTGGTCGGTCGTCCGTCCGTTAACTTTTCGCTGGCTATCTTGTTTATTATGACTGTGTACGTAATCACATATTATATATCACCATAATCCATGTTTGACTCTACAACCTGTATGCACAACTGTTATTCTTCATTTTCTCACTATCTTATTTGTTTTTGTTTATATGCATTTTATTTTTATTTCTGTATCTATTTCAATTTACGACCTGACTATTTGAAATGTTTATAAGACAAAGTATGGTTGGTATTTGTAACATAGCTTGAAAACGGTCTAAGTGTCAAGACCGGAACGTTGCCAATAATTAAATGAAGAAGTTGATATCAATATGCAAGCCTTGCATATTATCTTTTTTCTGTTGGCGATTTCAAGAAAAATGGCGTTGGGATTTTGAAGCGATAGCAGTCAGCATTGGCCTCGTTTGTTCGTATTAGCATAGTTTGTTCGTATTGGCCCTGGTAAGCCCTGTATGAGTGTGGCCGCTTCGTCCAATAACATTGAAAGTCAATTAATAAGTATAGTTGCATGACGAGAAACGAACCTAAAATAAGTACTTCTTTGAAATGTAAATTTGCACATATCGCTATTAGAAGGTCAGGGTAAAATACACAGATTTTCACCTATGATACTGAACACAGGAATTGTTTATAGCAAAGAAATTAATTAAAGATCATTAATTAAAGATATTAGTGATATTGATAATACGTCACAATAAAATATTCTAATATACAAACAATATAAAATGTATTTCCACAAACTCAATCTTATCAATATTTGAGAAAGTGACGCTACGTGTTATTCGTCGAACGTTTTCGTATTACCCTGATATTGGCCCGGGATTGGCCGTATTGGCCAGAGGCCGTAGACAGAGGGTCACAACGACCACTAGTTCATGTTTTTTAAATTACTGCCGTTAGTACAACAAATAGTCATTTTGTAGTCAGAAACCAGGACTATGGGGCCACCCAATGACCAATGATACGACAAAGTGAAAACTGTCGATTCATGATATTTTATATTAGTTAAAGTGGCATGAGCTGATATTTTGACGTTGAAACAGAATGTTGAAATTATCGGTTATTTTTCTCAAGACGTATGATTCAAAAGCTTTTTAGTGCTTCTAAAATATTGTTTTGAACTAACTTTGGCTTAGAATGAATGAATGGTCGTCGCGGTTATTTAAATTTTGTTTACTTTTCGAACACTATTCCAGTTCGTATAGGCCACATATTGTGTGGAGTTTCCTCATTCCAACGCCATTTATTTAGTTTCTCGATGGCCTTCAAAGCCTCTTACTGTTGTGACGATCAGAAATTATGAAAAAAGTGTTAATTTTGGCAGCTCATACCACTTTAACTGTGCTAATTATTTCCGAGAATTAAACCTGGGAATCCTATATATTAACAGTAAAGAGTAAGTTTCTAAGCGCTGTAGCTGTGTTGTGCATTTTAAGTGTATCAATAGATTTAACTTCCGCATTGTTCCATAAATGTTGAAACCCTTTTTCAACGAGGTAATGACCTACATTCTTTGTGATTTTACAGTAGTCGTATCCCCCATATCTTGTAACTGTTACACTCGACTTGGAAATAATAATAAACAATTCCACGAAGAATATTAATACTTTTGTTGGACTATAAATCTGGGTTAAATGTACGAGTCAGTGAACTTGGAGAATGTGTATGTTTCGGAATAGAGGGAATGTGAATGACCCGTCTATTGAGTCAAATATGCCTAACATTAACTCTGAAGGCGAATGTATCAATGATGAATTAGACAAATAAATTTCTTCTGAAGAAACTGGAATTAGAATTTAACGAATAACAAGGCACATATGGGTGATTTGATTATAAATTAATTTCTTATGGTTAGTTCAAATGTTTTTCTACCAGTATATTTAAAAGTCTTGTTCAACAAAATATTAGCTACAGGTGAATTCCCAACTTCATGGTCAGAAGTTCTTATTGTATTGCATTAAGGGGGTTTTAGTGGCCAGTCGGTCAGAGTGATCATCCCTCAGTCCTACACAGACCTTCCATCGATGCGTCGCGGGGTCGAAACACACTCGGACCAAACAAAAATTCTGAGTGAATTTTTAACTCGGTTACCGTATGTGGAAGAGTTGACAGCTATTCGCCGAAGGGCGGGGTGTTTCCTCAGGGTAATGCGCCCGGTTTCCTACCCCACTAAGCCTGGTAACGCCACCATATAAATGAAATAATCTTAAGTGCGGCGTAAAACATGAACCAAGCAATCAATCAATCAATCAATCGATCAATCAACCTATTGCATAAGAAGGGGAAACCCTAATGATGACAATAGGTGTATCACCCCGACCAGCTGTATTTTGAAGTTGTTTACTAATATCATATACGCTAGATTAATACAGTGAAATGCCGAGAATGATATGTTGTACCATGCACAGTTTGGATTTCGTCATGGGATTGATATTTTTACTCTTGATGGAATTCTCTGCATACGTATTGCAAATAAAAAGGTATTAATTGGGCATTTGTGGATTTTAAAACGTTTGATTTGATAGATAGGAAAGTGTTGTGGTTTGAACTGTTTAAAAGGAGCCTTTGAGGCAAAACGTTACATGTAATCAAGGCAATTTATAAAAATGTTAAATCTTATGTGAAATACCAGAGAATGAAATCTTTGGAGTCCCGTAATGAAACAGGTTTGTTTCAAGGAGAGGTTTTATCTCCTATGTTATTTTATATGTTTATAGACGACCTGGAATCGCAGCCATCCACCAATCGCTGTCATAGTTCATAACTTGACTAGCTTTTTGTACGCTTGTACGCAGATAATCTTTTTTATTTTCTGATTTTGGCAATGGCTTACAGAATTAATTAAATTACTAACAGAGATTGGAGCTTACAAGTTAATGTTGATAAAACTAAAATAATGATTTTCAGCCAGGGAGTTAGAGCTCGACAGGAAGATATTTGTATCTTTGATCAGAAAAAATGTAGAGATTGTGTCCGAATTTGGATATTTGTGCGTCGTTTTTAGATGTTTACATTTTCCCCATTTTGTAATAATTAAAACGTATCTATCCACTATGAAATTACGATTGAAAGATGTGTATATAAGTGAGTGGTACTCGCAACAAGATTTAAGTAGATCATATGTTATCACAGCAGAGAGGATCACGTGAGATGAGTTTGCGCATGCGTACCGACAGAGCGTCTTGTATGTCCTTTGCAGACGAGACATGATATTTTAAATGGGCTAAACTAATTGTTAGTTTCGCGACTATCGTTTGCAATCACACAAATATCTGGTGACATTATGGTCACTTAGATGCAAAATATCTTCGTGTGTAATCACAGATCCATTGTCTGGGAAATATGTTACAGTTTTTGTTGAAAGTATAGCAAAATCAATGTCAGTGAACGTAATGGCTGATGACCATTTCAGTTTCAGTTTTATTCACCAATACATATTTTAGAACAGAACATATATTTAATAAAAAATAATATTGGCGGTAATAAAACCCCACAGGGTTTGTTTTATCCCTGAATAGCATAAACAGATCGTTTACTGGCTGAGATGAAGACTGATTTGATTTTACAAAATATAAAGAATGTTGTCTAAAAATAGAACAACAAGAAAAACAAAATAATGACACATTGCGACGGTGACACGACCCCGGATCCTAAGCCTGAAGACCATGAAGCAAATAAGCCTTAGTTATTGATTTAAATAGGGAAAGTGATTGAACTGACTTTGTTGTAGCAGCCAGTTTATTCCATACCTTTGGACCTTCTACACCGATGGATAGGCGATATTCACACTACACGAGACCGTAGCCAAACACCACTCCGAGCGAAACTAACGTCTTCGTTTATCGAGAATCGCCTGTAAAACAAATAAAGGGAAGTTCTTCTAAAGTCAAGTTTAAGCGTAGCGGTTCAAGATCTAAGGCAACAAGGAGACAACGTCTTCATATAACTGAAATACTGTTGAGTAGGACGTAAAACCCAAATCACTCACTCACTCACTCAAGGTCTGAGGGAAACGTAAGCTACCGCTATCTATCTAATACTATTAATAATAATTCTAGCCCTAGCGGGAGTGGATCTGAACGTCAGAGGGACGGCGGAAAGAAAGAGAGCGACAAAAAGTCGAACAACCCCTTATAAAAAAATACCATGGTTTAACATACAATGTACCATGGTTTACCATGGTGCGTTGTATGGTAAACCATGGTTGACCATAGTAAACCATGATAACCCCTGGTTGACCATAGTTTAGTTGAGTGCATCATGGCACATTGTATGGTAAACCATGGTACATTGTATGGTAAACCATGGTTGATCATAATTTGGCAAGTTCGTCATGTAAGACAACTTCAAAACAGTATGCTCTTTTATATATACAGAGACACCTACCAATCCATATATATATATATATGTTTAACTTTAAATTATACCTATATATGTTATTAACTTTAAAAATATATGGATATATATAAATAGCTATATAACATGTAATGAGGTCCCTTACATTATATATATATTAAATTATTATATATTTATGGACACTAAAACACACGGGCACAGGGAAAATCTTCTTGTCTAAAATAACCACGGAGACAAGTTTCTAATTGTGTTAAAAAGAGGTATATCATTATATATATATGGTAAACCATGGTATTTTTTTATAAGGGGTTGTTCGACTTTTTGTAGCTTTCTTTCTTTCCGCCGTCCCTCTGACGTTCAGATCCACTCCCGCTAGGGCTAGGATTATTATGAATAGTATTAGATAGATAGCGGTAGCTTACGTTTCCCTCAGACCTTGAGTGAGTGAGTGAGTGAGTGATTTGGGTTTTACGTCCTACTCAACAGTATTTCAGTTATATGAAGACGTTGTCTCCTTGTTGCCTTAGATCTTGAACCGCTACTCTTAAACTTGACTTTAGAAGATCATGTGTTTGTGGTAGTTCTGTTGAAAATTCCGATCATTTCTTTTTCCGTTGTCCTCTCTATGATCATATCAGAACAGATCTCTTGTCAAACTTACCAACCACATCCAACTTAAATGACATACTATTTGGTAATCCTATGCTAACAAATGCTCAAAATGAAGCTATCTTTGCTTCTGTTTTAAGATTCATACAAAACAGCTCAAGATTCCATGACTTCATTCAATAACCCTCAATATACCTAACATCTAGCTCATACGGTCGTCTCTGTTTCTTATACGTTGTATATTGTACATATATACCCCACTCATGCACTTATCCAAATGCTCTATTTCTTTTGTTGGCAAATTTTATGCAGTAATTAAGAATTGTATTATGTACTTCCTTTTCTTTGTATTATGATTTAAAAGTACGGAAAGGGGTAATCTAAGTTGTAAGAACTTTGAGCATAAATAACATATATGTACAAGACAAAACAATCTGGTTAAACTCCAATTTGATTAATATAAAGGTAGTTACTCTATTAAGTGATTAGATATAGACCATTTGAATAACGATATTGAAGACGTTGTTTTAATTCCTAGAGGCAGTCGATTCCAGATCGTCGGCCCTTTAACAGCCAAAGTATAACGTGGAATGTCACTGTGAAAGATTTGTAAAACCAAGTTTACAGATAACTGTCGTAACTCATAATCGGGGTTATATTGTTTGATTAAAAGACCTTGCAGAGTAATAGGTACAAGATAGATATGATGGATAAACGTATGACAAAAAATAAGTACCTGATGAGTGTTAATTTCAGTAAAAGGTAGAAGTTTTTAGCGAACGTATAGCGGTAAAGTAGGTCTTAATCTAGGCATTTATTTATTGTACGAACAGCTTTCTTATGAATAATTGCGGGGACATAGATTTGTTTTATGGTTAATAGTAATTTTGACCATTAGATGTTAATCTCTGACTATATACTATTGTCTTAAATATTTACCATAATCAAATTGACCCATCCAGCTAACGGTAATTTGAAATGAGTGTCTTACAAAAGACATATACAGTGTAGGTAAAGCTCTGTTACACTATATCATTTAAGTAAAACACTCTTTTGGGTTAAAAAGTTAGATGTTAAATTGCATGAGTGTACAAATAGTTTTAGGGTGATTATTCTATTGGGTATGTGTGTTGGAATTTAAAACTATTTTGTTATTACAACATTAGCTACGACTTTTATTTTCGATACAATCAATTTTTTATACGTTTTTATTCAGTTGTCATTTTAGAGTTATGATTTTGGCAGAACCCATCTCAATTTCGAAGATTTCGACATGTGAATATTTTTTTCTGGTTCTCACATATATTTTCCGACGTCTAGGAGACGTATGTAACATTTTACTTTCTGCTGTACTTTCTGTTGTACTTTTGAATGTTATCACTGGTTAATAAGTATAAAGCTCCTGCTGATTTACGTCAGCGTAAAGTGACGATTATTGGTCACGTAATAATGTTATAGCAGCGTGTTGCGCTTTTCGCTCTATTCTTTTTCAATGCTGATTGATTTTGTCTTATTATTCCTGTCAGTGTGAATTCCTGTAAACGATTATGATATTTTTTTTGTTACTAAGCGTACGAGATAAACATCTAGTTTTTATTTTTGTTTAATTAGGCTACCCAGGGGGGCCGTTTCATGACGCCGTCGCACAGTGCGATCAATCGCAGTTGCCATGACATCGTATCTTTTCAATATGGTATCCATTGGCAGCTAGGCTTCGTTTGCGATGCGACTGCTTTGTGAAACGACCCCGGATCATAGTTTTCCTTTGATGTTAATGTTAACCTTGTACGATGTTAGAGGCTGCATTCGCCCGGAAAAGTGGTTTATCGGTTAAATTACATAAATAGATTATACTTATGTTATACTAAAACTCACAACTGAGACGCTAATGTTTAGTATATGTAGCCTACTGTAATTGTAGTATTGTTTCTATATAACAAAAATTTTTCAAATACTTGAATTAAGCGTAAATAAACAAAATAACTTTTAATTTCATGTTTTTCTTAAATTTGTACGGAAGCCTATTAGTGCCAGTGAAAAAAAAAATTAAAAAAATCGTTTAAACGAATTTCTTGTGTTATTAGAAATAGAATCTAAAAATAAAATTCGTTATAACGATTTTCTATAAGAAAAAATCGTTGTAACGAATTTCTTGAGTTATTAAAACTAGAATCCAAAAATAAAATTCGTTTTAACGATTTTCTATGTGAAAAAATCGTTTTAACGAATTACTTGAGTTACTAAAAATAGAATCTAAAAATAAAATTCATTATTACGATTTTCTATGTGAAAAAATCGTTTAAACGAATTTCTTGAGTTACTAAAAGTAGAATCTTAAAATAAAATTCGTTATAACGATTTTCTTGTTTCTATTTTTAGCCTTTTAATAAAATCGAAATAACGAATTTTTTGAGCTACTAAATATCGAAACATCTATAAATAAAAATCGTTATTTCGATTTTTTTGTGCAAAAAATCGTTATAACGAATTTCTTGAGCTACTAAAATAGAGACATCTTTAAAAAATGTTTCAACGAATTTCGAAAAATAGATTAGCTATTTTGACTGAAGGAAAGGCAGATACGTTAGGAAATGGAGAATCAGAGTCGAGATGATGTTTGCAGGTTCTATTTTATGTTAGGTTTATGTTACTCAGACATCTTACTAGTGTTGGCCCACGTGCACGGATTAGTGATTTCTTTACGGACACTGAAACGAATTTTTCGACGGCAAAGTCTATACAGACGCCGAAATTACACGGACATCCTAGACGTTGCATCTTTTATTCAAAGTCATATAAATCAACACGGTAGTATTCACGGATACCGCTGGGTCCATATGCTTTGTGTACAAAGAGAAATTACCGTTTCACGTGACACAGTTTCCATGCTAATGCAGCTGCTTGATCCTGAAGGAATTAGTTTGAGATTAAGAAAACGATTACGAAGGCGTAAATATTTTACGCGTGGTCCGGACTTTATCTGGCACCTGGATTCATACGATAAACTGAAAATGTATGGACTATGTATAAATGGGTGCATTGATGGATTTTCGAGAATGATAATTTGGCTCCGCGTGTATCGCACCAGTAGCGATCCTCGTGTAATTGGAAGTTATTATTTACAAGCTGTACAAAAACGCAATGGTTGTCCACACTTAATGAGAGGTGACAGAGGAACTGAAAATGGCCACGTCGCTCAGTTTCAGGAGTTCTTCACAGAAAGAGATACTAGCTTTCTTTATGGAAGAAGTACATCAAATCAGCGTATTGAAATGTTCTGGAATTTTCTCAGAAAACTGTCTTGTCAGAACTGGATAGAAGCACTAGGCTCTCTAAGGGACAATGGTATTTTCACTGGGGATTACGTAGATATTTCCCTGGTTCAGTTTTGCTTCATGAGGCTCCTTGAGGTAAACCATTTCATGTTTTGTTATGATTACGAAATTAGCGAGCTTGGAGAACGACGACGGGATGGAAACTGTTTTATAGCACTATAATCAGCTCGCTGATGAACTGGTGTCCGTCGCCAGTTAATTTTTAATTGGGCGAAACCAAGCCCGATTTTCATGAAACAATCTAAAATGTTCAAGGTAGCGTCAGTTTTCCACCAAAGAAAAAGTCAACGCTCCAAAGGGGTCTTTTTTAATATTACATAGCACAGGGCGGATATATGGGTGGGGGGTGGCGCACGACTTGTGATTTCTTTTTATCACTTTAGGCCTGTGTAGGGCCTAATCTTAACGAAATACGCCCCAAAGGGAGGATCTCATCAACTTATCTTCACCTGCAATGACCTCAATTAAGTTTCGATCAAATATAGGGGCCAAACAGTTTTATCCATATGTATAAATACTTTGCAATGGTTGATTAGTTGTATCGACAATGATTGATTTAGAGTAAAAGAAAAGAAAGGCAATTCCGAATACTGAAGCCATAGTTCCATGATATTCTGTTTTACGGCAATAGTATGCTGCCAACAATATATGGTGGCCGATTTGTGCCATTTCGTAATCTCGCCCTGTGCCCTGTCTTACGAAGCTAGCGTAAAGTTGCGCATAGGCTTACGACATGGACGGGTTGCATCCAGGGCGCAAATTGTTATAGTTTTAACACTGATTTACGTCCGACTTAACTTACGCCAGCTTAGTAAGACAGGGCCCTGAAAACAGGAAATTAAAAAAAAAATATATCGCGGCGAGAATGTGGAAAAAATAAAATCTCGCTGCGAGAACAATAAAATATGAAACCAAGTCAAAAGTGCCACTTATTCTGGAGACCAAGACTTATAACAATGCTAAATCTCTTCTACGCCAAAACAAGAAAATTGACTTACTTTCATTTTCTTTTCCTCAACTTTGAGATTTTAGTGACGCTTCTTTTCGACTATCTATTACCCGAGCCACTAAACCGTGTTCACACTCAACTGCTGACAAGATAAAGCCATTTTGGAATCACATAATTCAAACAAAGCAAGGTTTCCTCCCACGATATAACTTGCAATGCCGCCGTATAAATAAAATAATGTTGAGTGCGGCGTTAAACACCAAACAATCAATCAATCAATCAACAAGAATTTTAAAAAATGAGAAGAAAATCATTGGCAACGTTCACCCATCCGGCAACTGATTGATTGCCTTAACTTGTATGTGTGACTTGGATGTATCGTGTCAGGTCCAATACATGGTGTTTGATTAATTCCATACTGAGAACAGTTTGGAAATCAGTTTGCTTATATTTTTGGAGATACAGCAATAAACGGATTTACACATTTGAAGTTTTTTTGTCTGTGGTCGGTCCTCTGTCCATTTGTCCATTCACTGATCTCAACATACACTTTGTATTTGCCAATTTTACTTCCATGTTAAGGGATTCACGGATGGGCATATGTATTTCCCCTTATGTGGCATGTATTTTCAAAATATAATAAGAGGATAAAGGCATTTTCGTTATTGTAAAAATTGTTATATTGCCCTGGTTCACTTCATGTCTACCACAGCTTGCAGGTTGTTCTTTTAACATACATGTTGTTTCTCTGGGGCTTATTTTGGGCCCGGCACTTTTAACCCTTCATCCCAGATCCATGAACTCCTCTATTATGTTTATTTGCTATTTATTTTTCAGAGAGATTTGAAAGAGGTAGCCCACAACTGGAACACTCATCACATTCGCAATTCCAAAAACCAGAACTGCCCTCACGATCGTCCTCTTATGTTGTATACAGTTCCAGCTCTATACGGAACACAAAACTATCTATTTTCGGTTGATCAGGACAAAATTGAAGTCAGTGAAACAGAATGTGTTTTTCCTGAAGCTTTTCCCTGTGATCAGGAAATGTTTGAATTGTGCCTTTTGTACATGGCAGAGATTGGGCGCGGAGCACCAAGTGACATAGAAGAAGGCGTTAAACTTTATCGGGACCTTAGGGGTATGCTAAAAGCAGATCTTTAGGTTAGCTGCATGCTCTACGTAACCTTTTCACATTCCTTCACGCAAACAAACTGACTGGGGAAATGCTTTGTCTGTTTGTGTCTTTTAGAAAAAAAGTATAACAGTATTTTCGTAATTTTGGGATAATTTAATAAAGTAAAAAAATAGCTGCTGAAACGGTGTTCAGAATTTTAATCAAGAGTCACGTACCTGCTTTCGAGATTCAATTCCGTTTGACAGTGTATTTCAACCTTCAAGTATAAAAACAATGGTACAACATATAGCTTAAAACACAAGAGATTATCATCCTGAACCAAGATCTCTTTTTTTTGGAGTTGAACCACACTGCCTGTGTACACAGTGTAATTTTACGTAGGCCTATTTATCTGAGAAATACAGACTGACGATCGGTTAACAGCGACTGGAAAAGCCTGCTTATAATTGTTTGAGTGTACATATTTGTACACATTTGATAAGAGGACTAAACGAGACTTTCTTGTAAGTTGAAGTTTGGTCTGGATCATATGTCATCACAACAGCAGAGAGAGATCAAGTGCCCATCCCTTTTACCCTCCCATCGGTCTAAATGACTATTTTTGGAAACATTCCGGCGTAAACAACGTGAGCAAGGTTTTAGTATGAAAGGGCATAAAAATAAAATAAATAAATACATATAAATAGTCAGAAAAATTACTGCCACAAATCTATAAAGTCTGCCGGGGCGCATGCGCAAGCTCATCTCACTTGATCTCTCTCTGCTGTTGTGATGACATATGATCCAGACCAAACTTCAGCTTACAGGAAAGTCTCGTTTAGTCCTCTAATCAAATGTGTACAAATATGTGGAAAAAGTTTCAATTTGAAGACCATTTAAATAATGTTATAAATACAAATCATAGGGAAGAGCCAAGTAGAGTTCGAACCTCCTCACATAAATTGAAAACTGAAACTGGAAGACATCTTCGTAACCAAATTCCTCGTAGTAAACGGAAATGTTGATTTTGTGACCTAAACAAAGTCGAAGATGTATGTCACTTCTTACGTTTATGTCTCAAAATATTTGTGACGTCATCCAAGTATGCACAACTATAGTAGCAAAATTCATGACGCTATGAAACGAAGACCACAGTAGTTAAAATGTTAAACTTTAGACTAGTTTAGATGGTACCATTGTTTGCGCTTGGTACAGGCTACAATTGGACTGGGATTTATTTCCATATGTATCATGATACACGGTCATGCGCATCTCTGAGTTCTTAAGTCTCTGAAGGCGATCCCCACGTATTGATTGAAAAATGTCAAACCACATCTGGTTCGGATTAAGCACATCTGTCAATGTCTTTCCCTCAACACGCTCTCCAGCATACCAGCAGACACTACAGCTACTAGAGTCTTTCCGTATGTTATGCTCAGGTGAAATAATGGTACAATCTTTCCAACCATGTCTTGCTAGAAAAGGTATGAAAAAGTTCTTCAAAATAACACCAACTATGCTCTGAGCTACGTTATGAACACTTTGATTGAGTTTGAGGTAAATAACCGTTTTTTTTTAGAATATTGACTGCGACCAATGTCCAATGGGTCCCTGTTGGATTCCTATTAGCTAAGCCCAAACAACTTTGGAAAGATCTTCTCCTCTCCACACACCACCTGAAGGAAGTTGGTTGGTGCTTCACGGATCTGGACATTAGGTTGTGTTTGCTTTAAAAAACCAAAAAAGCATAAATAATATTGTAGAACAGGTAGCCAGTCTTGAATTCCGGATCAAATATCTTCAACCTCTCGTGTTGAGGACGGTTCTAAAGATTTTAAATGGAGAAAACTGCAGTTTATGGCCCTAAATTTGAGCAAGGGATCCACAGGAAGTCGCTATCTTCTTAGAGTTGGGGTGAAGTCGCCGAGGTCAAAGGACGGTAATGACTGAATTGATGAAGATTTCGCTGCCAAGAAGTGCCCTGCCCATCTTCAATTGACTGCTTAATTTTGTTCTCAGTAGTAGAAAGTTCAGGTTTTGGTAGATCTGGTATATTTACACTGCACTGCTTGATGAGGTTGTCAACTGATAATTTGCATCGGTACATTTGTCTCATCATTGCATCCATGTCTTTTTGAAAAAAGGATGCTTCCAGTTCCTATTAAGAGATCTTGGAAGTAGTTGGAGTTTAGATTTATTTTTTTTGGTTTTATTTTAACAATTTGTTTGGTTAGAACTACACCATTCACCTTTTGCTCTCAGTTCTTCTATTAGCACTGAAATAGCAGAGGTATCTACCGATTCATATAAAAGTTTTTTTTTATTATTGCTGGTTCATCGCATCCTTCATTGATCAGTGATCTTGTTGGGGGGATAACTGAGTCAGCGGGTGTTGTGCAGTTTGTCGTATCTAATTCCTTCTTTTTCATGTTTCAGTACTCCCTTCAGAATCGTCAATAACTGGTTTAAGGTTATCAGCAGATTTGAAGAGAACCTCCTCATCAAGAGTAAGAAAAGGGGGTTCTCTGCATTCCGCCGATATAGTATTCCCAGCCCATCTCCCACTCGGAATTATAGCCAACGTATATTTACATGGAAAATGTCATCTAAACCAATCTTGGCATTCGCAGTTTGGTAACCAACTAACATTAAGATCTCTCAAACAAACCCTGTATTCAGTCATGCCATGAACAGAGTTGTCTACATGAAAATGTCCACAGCTTGGGTCTACTACTTGAATTCTCTCCTTGTTAAGTTCAGATGTTGAGGACAATATTGTAAAGTAATGGTCTACGAGGTAATCCGGTCTGTTATGAAGGTACACTGGAATGTCCAGGTTACAATGACGTCCTTGACCAGAGCGATAGATATTTGCATCAATATAGCTGTAAAAAAAGATTATTTATAATTTGTTATGCTATATCACAATTGAGGTGTCAATTATTTTGCTTCAAGCAATACAATTGGTAGAGCAAGTCTCTTAGGAATTCCACAAAGTTCCCTACATGTTGTGAGATAGGACAAATTAGCTGGCGTGTAAACTAGCCTGTACACAGAGAATGTTTTAATTGTGACGTCGAACGTCCTGACACTGAACAAAGTTATCAATTAAAAACATTGGGGACTTGAAGGAACACGTCACCGGGATGACGTCATTGCCTAAACGCATAAGGTAATGTCAGAATGTCGATTGTGCCTTGTCTTCCACTTTTGAAACTCACTGGTGAACGCAGAATAATGCTACTACGACTTCTCTATCAGTACAAATTTATCTTTAAAAGTTATCAGGTCTGTTGGAACACAAAAAGGCAATAACACAGTTTGAAACTAGCACCCTATCAGTTTATAGATATAGATTCGTCCATGTGTCTGTCAAGGAGAAAGTATTCAGCTATAATGTAGGTGTTGCAAATGTTTAGTTTTAAATAGAAAATAAAATAAGCTACTAAAATTCAGTTTATCTTTACATTAAAGTTAATATGTTATAATAGAAATAAAAAAAGGAAAGGGATCCGGCCCTCGACATGCAGTTATCTCAGGGTATACGCAGAGAATCAATCCATTATTTAAGAAATGAAAGAAAGAAACATCCACCAAGGGCATTACAAGAAAAACAGTTTATGATACGGTATATACTATACATTGAAAGCAGGGAAGCAAACTGGATTCTACGTGTACACGTACCTCTGAATTCTCAGTGTCAGTTTCATGTGCTAAGTTAATAAATTCAGAAAATGTTAAGAGTTATTTTTGGGATCACACTTTCTTGAAAAATGGCACAAATTCTTGGGTGCTTTTGGAATCGAACCCGGGTTCCAGAGTATGGCTCTAAGCGCAAAAATAGCGAGAATAAGGTAATTGACATTGACATCGACATCTTTTTGTTCACCACGACAATTAAATGGTTATACATATTTGACCTCTAAAAGTATAACTGGCGGGAGTAAAACCCTAAGGGGCTTGATCTATCCCATAAAACTTTTAAACATATTGATAATAAGATGGCTACAGGTGAACAATGATTCATTCATAATTTGAGCATAAATAACATATTTGTACAAGACAAGACAATCTGGCTAAACTCCTATTTGATTAATATAAAGTTACTCTATTAAGTGATTAGATATAGACCATTTGAATAACGATATTGAAGACGTTGTTTTAATTTCTAGAGGCAGTCGATTCCAGATCGTCGGCCCTTTAACTGCCAAAGAATAACGTGAAAGATCACTGTGAAAGATTGGTAAAACCAAGTTTACAGATAACTGTCGTAACTCATAATCGGGGTTATATTGTTTGATTAAAAGACCTTGCAGAGTAATAGGTACAAGATAGATATGATGGATAAACGTATGACAAAAAATAAGTACCTGATGAGTGTTAATTTCAGTAAAAGGTAGAAGTTTTTAGCGAACGTATAGCGGTAAAGTAGGTCTTAATCTAGGCATTTATTTATTGTACGAACAGCTTTCTTATGAATAATTGCGGGGACATAGATTTGTTTTATGGTTAATAGTAATTTTGACCATTAGATGTTAATCTCTGACTATATACTATTGTCTTAAATATTTACCATAATCAAATTGACCCATCCAGCTAACGGTAATTTGAAATGAGTGTCTTACAAAAGACATATACAGTGTAGGTAAAGCTCTGTTACACTATATCATTTAAGTAAAACACTCTTTTGGGTTAAAAAGTTAGATGTTAAATTGCATGAGTGTACAAATAGTTTTAGGGTGATTATTCTATTGGGTATGTGTGTTGGAATTTAAAACTATTTTGTTATTACAACATTAGCTACGACTTTTATTTTCGATACAATCAATTTTTTATACGTTTTTATTCAGTTGTCATTTTAGAGTTATGATTTTGGCAGAACCCATCTCAATTTCGAAGATTTCGACATGTGAATATTTTTTTCTGGTTCTCACATATATTTTCCGACGTCTAGGAGACGTATGTAACATTTTACTTTCTGCTGTACTTTCTGTTGTACTTTTGAATGTTATCACTGGTTAATAAGTATAAAGCTCCTGCTGATTTACGTCAGCGTAAAGTGACGATTATTGGTCACGTAATAATGTTATAGCAGCGTGTTGCGCTTTTCGCTCTATTCTTTTTCAATGCTGATTGATTTTGTCTTATTATTCCTGTCAGTGTGAATTCCTGTAAACGATTATGATATTTTTTTTGTTACTAAGCGTACGAGATAAACATCTAGTTTTTATTTTTGTTTAATTAGGCTACCCAGGGGGGCCGTTTCATGACGCCGTCGCACAGTGCGATCAATCGCAGTTGCCATGACATCGTATCTTTTCAATATGGTATCCATTGGCAGCTAGGCTTCGTTTGCGATGCGACTGCTTTGTGAAACGACCCCGGATCATAGTTTTCCTTTGATGTTAATGTTAACCTTGTACGATGTTAGAGGCTGCATTCGCCCGGAAAAGTGGTTTATCGGTTAAATTACATAAATAGATTATACTTATGTTATACTAAAACTCACAACTGAGACGCTAATGTTTAGTATATGTAGCCTACTGTAATTGTAGTATTGTTTCTATATAACAAAAATTTTTCAAATACTTGAATTAAGCGTAAATAAACAAAATAACTTTTAATTTCATGTTTTTCTTAAATTTGTACGGAAGCCTATTAGTGCCAGTGAAAAAAAAAATTAAAAAAATCGTTTAAACGAATTTCTTGTGTTATTAAAAATAGAATCTAAAAATAAAATTCGTTATAACGATTTTCTATAAGAAAAAATCGTTTTAACGAATTTCTTGAGTTATTAAAACTAGAATCCAAAAATAAAATTCGTTATAACGATTTTCTATGTGAAAAAATCGTTTTAACGAATTTCTTGAGTTACTAAAAATAGAATCTAAAAATAAAATTCATTATTACGATTTTCTATGTGAAAAAATCGTTTAAACGAATTTCTTGAGTTACTAAAAGTAGAATCTTAAAATAAAATTCGTTATAACGATTTTCTTGTTTCTATTTTTAGCCTTTTAATAAAATCGAAATAACGAATTTTTTGAGCTACTAAATATCGAAACATCTATAAATAAAAATCGTTATTTCGATTTTTTTGTGCAAAAAATCGTTATAACAAATTTCTTGAGCTACTAAAATAGAGACATCTTTAAAAAATGTTTCAACGAATTTCGAAAAATAGATTAGCTATTTTGACTGAAGGAAAGGCAGATACGTTAGGAAATGGAGAATCAGAGTCGAGATGATGTTTGCAGGTTCTATTTTATGTTAGGTTTATGTTACTCAGACATCTTACTAGTGTTGGCCCACGTGCACGGATTAGTGATTTCTTTACGGACACTGAAACGAATTTTTCGACGGCAAAGTCTATACAGACGCCGAAATTACACGGACATCCTAGACGTTGCATCTTTTATTCAAAGTCATATAAATCAACACGGTAGTATTCACGGATACCGCTGGGTCCATATGCTTTGTGTACAAAGAGAAATTACCGTTTCACGTGACACAGTTTCCATGCTAATGCAGCTGCTTGATCCTGAAGGAATTAGTTTGAGATTAAGAAAACGATTACGAAGGCGTAAATATTTTACGCGTGGTCCGGACTTTATCTGGCACCTGGATTCATACGATAAACTGAAAATGTATGGACTATGTATAAATGGGTGCATTGATGGATTTTCGAGAATGATAATTTGGCTCCGCGTGTATCGCACCAGTAGCGATCCTCGTGTAATTGGAAGTTATTATTTACAAGCTGTACAAAAACGCAATGGTTGTCCACACTTAATGAGAGGTGACAGAGGAACTGAAAATGGCCACGTCGCTCAGTTTCAGGAGTTCTTCACAGAAAGAGATACTAGCTTTCTTTATGGAAGAAGTACATCAAATCAGCGTATTGAAATGTTCTGGAATTTTCTCAGAAAACTGTCTTGTCAGAACTGGATAGAAGCACTGGGCTCTCTAAGGGACAATGGTATTTTCACTGGGGATTACGTAGATATTTCCCTGGTTCAGTTTTGCTTCATGAGGCTCCTTGAGGTAAACCATTTCATGTTTTGTTATGATTACGAAATTAGCGAGCTTGGAGAACGACGACGGGATGGAAACTGTTTTATAGCACTATAATCAGCTCGCTGATGAACTGGTGTCCGTCGCCAGTTAATTTTTAATTGGGCGAAACCAAGCCCGATTTTCATGAAACAATCTAAAATGTTCAAGGTAGCGTCAGTTTTCCACCAAAGAAAAAGTCAACGCTCCAAAGGGGTCTTTTTTAATATTACATAGCACAGGGCGGATATATGGGTGGGGGGTGGCGCACGACTTGTGATTTCTTTTTATCACTTTAGGCCTGTGTAGGGCCTAATCTTAACGAAATACGCCCCAAAGGGAGGATCTCATCAACTTATCTTCACCTGCAATGACCTCAATTAAGTTTCGATCAAATATAGGGGCCAAACAGTTTTATCCATATGTATAAATACTTTGCAATGGTTGATTAGTTGTATCGACAATGATTGATTTAGAGTAAAAGAAAAGAAAGGCAATTCCGAATACTGAAGCCATAGTTCCATGATATTCTGTTTTACGGCAATAGTATGCTGCCAACAATATATGGTGGCCGATTTGTGCCATTTCGTAATCTCGCCCTGTGCCCTGTCTTACGAAGCTAGCGTAAAGTTGCGCATAGGCTTACGACATGGACGGGTTGCATCCAGGGCGCAAATTGTTATAGTTTTAACACTGATTTACGTCCGACTTAACTTACGCCAGCTTAGTAAGACAGGGCCCTGAAAACAGGAAATTAAAAAAAAATATATCGCGGCGAGAATGTGGAAAAAATAAAATCTCGCTGCGAGAACAATAAAATATGAAACCAAGTCAAAAGTGCCACTTATTCTGGAGACCAAGACTTATAACAATGCTAAATCTCTTCTACGCCAAAACAAGAAAATTGACTTACTTTCATTTTCTTTTCCTCAACTTTGAGATTTTAGTGACGCTTCTTTTCGACTATCTATTACCCGAGCCACTAAACCGTGTTCACACTCAACTGCTGACAAGATAAAGCCATTTTGGAATCACATAATTCAAACAAAGCAAGGTTTCCTCCCACGATATAACTTGCAATGCCGCCGTATAAATAAAATAATGTTGAGTGCGGCGTTAAACACCAAACAATCAATCAATCAATCAACAAGAATTTTAAAAAATGAGAAGAAAATCATTGGCAACGTTCACCCATCCGGCAACTGATTGATTGCCTTAACTTGTATGTGTGACTTGGATGTATCGTGTCAGGTCCAATACATGGTGTTTGATTAATTCCATACTGAGAACAGTTTGGAAATCAGTTTGCTTATATTTTTGGAGATACAGCAATAAACGGATTTACACATTTGAAGTTTTTTTGTCTGTGGTCGGTCCTCTGTCCATTTGTCCATTCACTGATCTCAACATACACTTTGTATTTGCCAATTTTACTTCCATGTTAAGGGATTCACGGATGGGCATATGTATTTCCCCTTATGTGGCATGTATTTTCAAAATATAATAAGAGGATAAAGGCATTTTCGTTATTGTAAAAATTGTTATATTGCCCTGGTTCACTTCATGTCTACCACAGCTTGCAGGTTGTTCTTTTAACATACATGTTGTTTCTCTGGGGCTTATTTTGGGCCCGGCACTTTTAACCCTTCATCCCAGATCCATGAACTCCTCTATTATGTTTATTTGCTATTTATTTTTCAGAGAGATTTGAAAGAGGTAGCCCACAACTGGAACACTCATCACATTCGCAATTCCAAAAACCAGAACTGCCCTCACGATCGTCCTCTTATGTTGTATACAGTTCCAGCTCTATACGGAACACAAAACTATCTATTTTCGGTTGATCAGGACAAAATTGAAGTCAGTGAAACAGAATGTGTTTTTCCTGAAGCTTTTCCCTGTGATCAGGAAATGTTTGAATTGTGCCTTTTGTACATGGCAGAGATTGGGCGCGGAGCACCAAGTGACATAGAAGAAGGCGTTAAACTTTATCGGGACCTTAGGGGTATGCTAAAAGCAGATCTTTAGGTTAGCTGCATGCTCTACGTAACCTTTTCACATTCCTTCACGCAAACAAACTGACTGGGGAAATGCTTTGTCTGTTTGTGTCTTTTAGAAAAAAAGTATAACAGTATTTTCGTAATTTTGGGATAATTTAATAAAGTAAAAAAATAGCTGCTGAAACGGTGTTCAGAATTTTAATCAAGAGTCACGTACCTGCTTTCGAGATTCAATTCCGTTTGACAGTGTATTTCAACCTTCAAGTATAAAAACAATGGTACAACATATAGCTTAAAACACAAGAGATTATCATCCTGAACCAAGATCTCTTTTTTTTGGAGTTGAACCACACTGCCTGTGTACACAGTGTAATTTTACGTAGGCCTATTTATCTGAGAAATACAGACTGACGATCGGTTAACAGCGACTGGAAAAGCCTGCTTATAATTGTTTGAGTGTAAACCACAGATAAAAAGGCCTGAAATGAGGGTAATCCAACACGAAAGTTGACCGACACTGATCGTTGTTGTTGTAATCAGGCTTCGATTCTTCGTTTGTTTTTCACCCCATTTCTACATTCTAAAGCTAACTAGACATGTTTTATGTGTCCTATGTTTAAGTTTAGTGGTATTAGTCGTACTAAGCTCATGTAAATTGGTTTTCTTAGCAAATTTACACAGGCTTCGGCGGCAAGTGGGCCTTTAATTAAATATTAGCATAAAAATCGCTGGGGCTAAAATGCCAAAATTGTTTAAGAGACGTGATTTTTCACAATTATAGGGCTATATACCTGCTCTATACTGGACATTATTCAATTAAATAATCTGAACCGCTACAGAGACACTTCGTTTACCTACTTCCTGAATTTCTTTTTTATTTAATCATATTACCAATATGTGTAAAGCTACAATTTCCAATAGTTCAACCGAGAACTTCAGTCAGGCTATACTTAAATGTGTAAAATTAATTGTCACTATACCCAATTGTGTATTGTTTAATTCTTTAAACACGCATCGGTTAACAGATGAATTGATCCCACAACAAGACCATTTGAATTTTTATTCGATATTAAATTTTATGAAATCAGTAATTATTTCTAAGTAATTACTTACAGATATCAATTATTAAATAATTAAACATATTATAAAACAATTTCTGATATCATTAGAGCATTTTAGTTAGGTTCATAAGAATTCATGATATTTATAAATTAACTATATGATATTAGAAATAGAATTCGTATCATTTTGATGATATTCTTTAAGGATGAAAAGGGATTTTTTTTTCATGAATTCTATTTTTGATATCACGAATGTTATTTATGATATCATGAATTCAATTCCTGATAGCAATACATACGGCGGATAGAATGACTTATCCCTAATGTGGCTCAATGAAAATTTGGAAGCCTCCGTGGCTCAGAAGGTAGAGCGTTGGACGCTCAATCCGAACACCCTTCCACCAATGGGTCGCGGGTTCGAACCCACCCAGTCCAAAAAATTGGAAAATTTTCTGACTGGATTTTCACTCGAACGACCGATGTTGGATGGTTGCCAGTTACCTACGGAATGGCTATATAAATGTAATCTGTCACTCAACATAATCACTAGGTAAGTACCAAGGTACGCTAAGGTCTAGTTTTCAATACATAACGCTGGATAAACCGTCATGGCTATGCTCTGTTTACAATTACAATTGGTCTAGCTATCCATTTGTGCGGGAATCTGAAGATATGTCACCATCTATGATATCTTGATACCAAAACCAGATAATAAGTTCAAGAGAATTTCTGGAAAGGTTGTCTGTGTTGAGCCGCCATCTTAAATGATATCAGGAATTCAATCTATGATATTAGGACTTAAATTTCTAATATCAGTAAATTGATTTTTATATCACTAAACAAATTCTTGATATCAGATAGACTTCTGGATATACTGATCTTTTATTATATCACTAAATGATTTCAAGATATCCAAAAATGAATTATTGATATCATTAAATTTGCGGTATGTTCTATTCGGTATTGTCAGAGTCGATTGAGATTAGCTGATAGGCAGTTGAATATTCTGATTCTAAAATATCTTCAAGTCGGGCTGTTTGGACCGGAAGTAAACCGGTAATGCTCTCGGCCTCCTTCTGGTTCCAGGCGAAAATCTTACATGAGTCATTCGAATAAAAACCCAGTCTGGAAATTATAAGGCTTGTGCATTAATGAACATCAAGAAGTGATCGAAATGCTTTTTGTAAAAAGTATAACTTTTCCTCAAATAAAAGAAAGCGGTCGTGGTGTTTAAGCAGTTTTATTACCAAAAGATACAAAGCTTACAAAACATGAGACACGCACGTTAACAAAAGTCTTTTTAAAGCTTTTATAGTGTTCTACACTTTTAGGTTACAATATGATAAGGATGTAACGGGGAACGGAAGGAAATTTCAATCAAAGAACTCGTATATGAAAACTTTCATGGATTAACTGTAATGTAAGTAACAGCAGTAATAAAAGTGCAAGAATGTCCTGTAATCCACAGGATGCAAATAAAGTATTGGTTCACAAATACGCATTATTTGTCTCTGAAAGGACATAACGTGAAACCGAACAATGAATTGTATTGTCATAATCAGGAAAACAACTCTTTCAGATATTACCGTCGGCGTCCTCACACGTAGTCCATGATCCACACATTACTCTCGAGAATGTTATCAAATTCGGAACGGAACTCCATGAAGTTTTCATAGGTCTGTGGCAATTCCAATACGCATGCACATGTGTGGCTAACGGGACGACGATACAATCCTTTTAGATCTGTGAAGGTTACCGATATTTTGGGAACTGTAACCAAGTCAGAGCCTGTACAAAATCGAAGAAATAAACGAAGCCTTTTCTCATCTAATTCCTTCACATATCTCTTGAAGTGTTTAATAGTATCCAATGCCTGAGTGCTAAGGTTTTCAGGAAACTGCAGGAGTTTCAAAATTCCCTTGTTAGTAGGGAAAAGAGAAGAATATATGTGGTTCAGTTGAGCTGTTGTTATGCCCGATCCTCTGAGAATATCCTGCCAGCAATCGCAGACAAACATCGGGGTTTGGATCTCAATTTCGATGAAAATGGATTTCACGTTGTCTACATTTACCAGAGTCTTGCATTCATGAGTTTCTAGCAGATCCAGAAGATCGTCTTTATTGACGTCATTGACGTCAGCGAGAGCTTTTTCAAAAACATCTCTGTCTGGTGCTGAAATGAAGTGTTTGAAATCTGCCAGGAGTAAATCGGGGTTAACCGCGTCCTTCTCCAACACCTGAAGTATAAATGCTTTTGAGAACTCCACAGGCCAATAGCCGACATTCTCCCACCCGTAACATAAGATCCGTACAGTAGATTTCCACTCTTCACTTCCGAAATCATGTCTTAGACAAAGCACTTTAACTACTGTACCCAGAGTGCATTTATCGTAGAATTCTTTCCAAAATTCCGAGAATAAATCTCACAACACCCCACCTGTGTCTTCTCCAATCTCTCTTTCGCCGTTCCCTAGAACCCTGACTATCGTAAGGCACTTTCTTGCCATGTTGGCATCTTTATAATAGCCGAGTAATTCTAAGAAACCCTGACTCCCTCGGTGAATTATCAGTTCAACCGTTTCTCTGGGGCTTGAAGACTGGATGTTTGGGACGATGGCCTGTGGAACTATTTGATTTTCTTCAATTGAATGGTTGTCAGCAGACTGTATGTTAATGAGATCTTCGTCGTTAATCAAATTTATTTCATCCAAATGCATGGAGAGGGTCGAGTAAGAATGGTCTTCTAAGGTAGAGATTGAAGAGGGTACTGAGTGTTCCACATTATAATTAAAAAAGATGTCTGTTTCAGACAAATCAAACGTGGGACTGATTGGAGTATTGTTATCCTCTAATGGAGAGACGTCCGGAAGGCTGTCATCGTCTGGTATCTCCACAAATATATCGCGTTCTGGGTGACTGGTACCTACAACGTTTGGCTTTTTGGGTGGGGTAGGTGTTTTATATTTAGTGGCCATCTAAAATCTAAGGATAGATAACCCCGTTCTCTTATACATTTTTCCAACGGTTTCCTCGCTCCCCGACATTGAGGTCTCACAGAAATCCGTTAAGTCGAAGATGAACTCGTCCATATCCCCAAACGTTGAGAGTTCATTATTAAAGAAAAGTGACATGGCGACTTCAAGAATATCTCTTTGTTTTGCTCCTTTGGATACGTCTATTTTTCTCGTTCCACCACCTTTTTTCTTTCGCACCTGCATGTATCCATTCTCACCATGATGTAACCATCCCAGCTCTATCTTTCTTTTATCTCTAAGTGCATTCTTATTTCCTTCCAAACTAGCATGTCTCGAGTCTTTGTCCATTTCGACCTTCTGCCTTTCGTCGCTATCATCGGAGTCGTTATTTGAGGCTGGATTCTCTCGTTTAAGTAACAGTTTTCTCCTCAATTTTGCAAGTATTTGGTTTTTCTTCGAGGTCTTCTTCGATTCCTGAGTAAGATCTTTCGAGGAGCAAAACGCTTGGACAGCTAAACGATCCCCGGCATGAGACAAATAATGACTTAATGTCTCGTCGCTTGCCGCTTGAATGACGTATCTGTCAACCTGCGTGAGAAAAAGTTGGACACGTGTGAATTTCAAAATCAAAATCAATAAATGCAAACTGCGTTATAGAGGATAGCTTCTTTCGAATTGGGAAAATCGGTTTACCGCAAGTTCAGTTCTAGTATTGAGACATTACAATGAAATCACCATTTGAATGTTGATAAAAGTAGATCAATTAAATATACATATATTTATCGGCCACCCCCAGGTGATCTGCCAGCCCCGATCGCCTCCCACCCGGGTTATGGACTAACTTATGGACTAACGCACGTAAAAAAAAAGTGACAGCTAAGTGCAGCCATTCTGACTCCAAAAAAGGGATGGCCGATGAATCATATCGTGGAAATTTCTTTCTAATAGCCTAATTAAATATTGGATCCATTGAGTGTTTAGTTGATTTGTTGGATCATTGATGTATTGACTGATTCATTAACTGGTTTGGATAGTAGTTAGGTGACTGATTGATCCATTGATCGATCAACACACTGATTGATTGAACCACCACCTGTATGATTGATGCATTAATTGGCCCACCCCCAGATTGATGATCTATAGATTGATCCACCCACTATTTTATTGATCCACCCACTGATTGATTGATTGATCCATTGATTGAGCACCCACTAATTGAATGATCCATTGATTGACCCGCCCACTGATTGATTGATCTATTGATTGACCCACGCATTTACTCATTGATCCATTGATTGACCCGCCCACTGATTGATTGATCCATTGATTCTTTTTTTTTTTTTTTTTTTTTTTGCTTCGCAGCAGACTAGGCTGCGAGAGATATTTAAACGATACTACAACGCATCTACATGAAAGGACAAGGCCTGCTTATCTAAGTGCAACTAAAACGATGCAACCGGAAGGTGGATTACTGGTATCTCTACCGGATGGACGAAGAACACATTTATACTTATTCTTTTACACTCAGATATTAAAAATAAACCCAGTATGTCCTGCACACGTTCCACATTACAGTTTTACAATCAAATTCCCAGCCCGAAGCTCGGCAAGGATGTGACCTTTACACCAAGCGGTTTCAAACATATTTATTTTCCCGATGCGTTTAAAATGTTTAAAACGGCACATAATATGTAATGTTAAGCCTCTGCGCCAATGAAACTGCAGAGCTTTCCTATGGTCGAAGGGTTCGTCATGGGCCGCAACATAATTGCGATGCCGCCGGATAGTGCCCACAGCTAAAACAATGCACTCCCATATGACCTGCCTCCTTACTTTGGAGTCCTGTGGCAGTTCTCCCCACAAAAACCGAAACTGTGATAGAGCTACTTTTGTGTCCCCGACCAAGGAAAGAAGATTTCCAACATAACTCCACAGTTTTTTTGTCTCTGCACAGTGCAGAAACAGATGTTGGAAAGTCTCCCTATCCGATTTACACATCGGGCAAGTGTCGTCATCAGTGACGCCGGCTCGGACCAGATTCGGCCCCAACCACAAACTCCTATGCCACAAAAGCCATACACTTTCTCTAGCATAATTGTCGACCCGTGACTCGGCTAATTTTGAAAAACTGCCTTCCCATGATTCTGGGTGCTGTCCCTGCTCTTCCCACTTAGCGAGTGCGGCTACAGTAGGTGTTTGCTTTTGTAATAGGTAAGCATACCACCACCTCGAAGACAATGCTCCAAGACTGTTGCCCTTCACCGTGTAACAAACCTTTCCTTCAACGGGGGAGTCCGGAAGGTCCAACCATGCGGACGGAATTCCCTGTTGCAAGGCCAACAATTGCCGGTCTACACTACTTAGTCTCCTTTCAGATGTTTGACATATGTCTTCTATGCTTTTCCAAGAACGGTTGTTGTTGACGATGTGTCTAAAGTTCCTGACCCCGAACGGGCTTAGACTTCCGATTGGAAACACATCACCGGCTTTATTTCGAATTAGCGGGTTGAGATATAACGGCTGTGACAGAGCTTCCTGCCAGCAGGACGGCTCAGTTATCCCACGTTCAATATTTAAAATCTCACTAGCGATGTCGCTATACCAACGGGGAAGTTGGGTGACTTGAGGACGATCTCCCAAATCTAAAAATAGATGCTCCGCCGAAAGTGGGGAAAGACGCCTTCTCCATAATGCTCGGGCCAGGGATGCCCACTGTGCTTCGCTGGAGAGAAGTTGCGATAAAAATTTTAGTCTAAGTGATTTAACTTTATACCTTATATTAACTAATCCTAACCCGCCTTTGCCTTTGGGTAGTTCGCAAACTTCCTTGCGGACAAGGGGTTTCTTGTCCTCCCATAGGAAAGACTTAACGTGGTCGTTGAGAGAAATTTCTACAGAATTGGGGATATTAAAGACGGACGCCAAATACCATAGTTTAGAGAGGCTCATTATATTTAGGACTAAGACTCTTCCGAAAATACTCAATGGACGTTTTCTCCAAGTTCGCAAGGTGGAGGTTAGCTTTTTAGCCTTTTCTTCCCAGTTTCGTAATGGAGGATTAGTACCTCCGTGAGAAATTCCTAGAAGCTCGATCGACTCGGAGGACCATTGGAATCCAAGTGGTGCATCGGTCCGTCTTTTCCAAGGTCCTAAAAATAGTCCTTTGGATTTCAACCGATTTACTTTTGCCCCTGATGCCCCTTGGTAAGTGTTCAGGATGTTATGCAGCCTGCCAAAATCCCCCTGTTCTCCTACAAACACGGCCATGTCGTCCGCATATTGGGATACTTTCAAGGGATTTTCAACCCCGGGGACTACGATGCCGCTGATTGCAGAGGCTCTAATAGCCGCAGCCAGTGGTTCAGCGGCTAACACGTACAGTAAAGGGGATAGAGGACATCCCTGGCGAACTCCCCTTCTGAGGGGTACTGGGTCGCTGATGTGATTGTTAATTAGTATCCTACTGGAAGGAGATCTGTACAAAACCTTTAACCATTGTATAAAGCTGGGACCAAACCCCATTCGTTCAAGGACCTTGATGAGAAAGGACCACTCCAGCCTATCAAAAGCCTTCTCATTGTCTAGGCTAAGGATAGCCCCTTCGATGTCGCATTCTTCTGTGGTTTCGATTAGGTCCCTTACTAAGAAGCTGTTTGTGAGAATAGACCGTCCGGGCACGGAACAGGTCTGATCAGAGTTTACCACCGAGGCTATCACTGAGCCCAGACGCCGAGTTAAGAGTTTTGTGAGTATTTTGTAATCCGTACACAATAATGAGATTGGCCGCCAGTTTTTAAGGTCATCGCGTGGCCCTCGCTTGTGAGTCAATCTCACAGCAGCTTCTTGCATTGAGGGAGACAATCGTCCAGCTTCAAAAGCGAAATTGAACACCTCTAGCATATGTGGCCCAATAATCTCCCAGAAACACTGATAAAACTCGTACGGTATTCCATCCATACCAGGGGATTTGTTGTAAGCCATAGATGTGAGTGCACCTTTTAATTCATCGAGTGTAATAGCTGAGTCACACACTTGATTTTCAACCGGACTAATTAAACCAGATAAGTGCTGTATGATGTCTCTCTGTTTAACTTCATCGCACTCGTCAGAGGAAAACAAATCATCATAAAATGATGCGGCTGCCTTTAGCATATCTTGTGGAGAAGATTTTAAACTACCATCAGCCGCTTTAATCTCGCTTATAAGTTTTTCTCTGCCTCTGGACTTTTCAAGCGAGCAAAAATACCGTGTGGGTTTTTCTCCATCAAGAGACCATTTTACCCTTGCTCTGATCTTAGCTGCATCGAAAGTTTGTTGGTCCAGAGCTTTCAGCTTTCGCCGGAAAGTGTCTCGTAATTCGACAAGCTCTTGTCTGCCGTTTTCTACCTTTGCCGACACAGAAGCGAAGGATTTTTCTAATTTGCGCCGATATTTCTTTAGCCGACGTGCTTTACCTTTAGAAAATGATATGGCAACTTTTTGTATTCCTTTCTTGCCCTCGTCCCACCACTCTAAAATATCTAGAAAGGAAGATTTTTGGGATACCCAATACGACCAGAAATCATTTATTAACTGCACGAAGCGGTCATCGTGAGTATGTTCTACGTTCAACTTCCAAAACCCCCTTCCTCGGATCACAAAATCACCACTATCAAGAGTCGCAGTTAACATTTTATGGTCGGAAAAGGCTACTGGTTCACTAGCGACTGTAGAGACAAAAGCTTTAAATGAATTACTGACATAGACCCGATCTATCCTAGAAGCAACTGCTCCGTTGGACGAGAACCAAGTATAGCTTTCCTCGTCAGGGTAAGTATGTCTGTAAGCATCGATAAGATTGTAAGTAGTGGTGATATTTTTTAAAGCAGCCTCAGAGGAGTCTTTACGAGGTAAGGAAGAAGTAGAACGTCGGTCTAAGCTATCTAGGACACAATTAAAGTCGCCCACTAGTAAGATATTGTCTCCGGCATTTTGAAGTAAATCTACTATGTGATAGAAAAAAGTTTTCCGTTCGGGCATGTACGTTGGTGCATGAATGCACACAACCGTAAAAGAAAGGTTTGAATAAACTAGGCAAGCTTTGACCCACCTCCCTCTGTCGTCAGTTTCATACGACTCAACCGTTCCAGAGAGAAAGAAGGAGGGCAGCAAGGCAATCGCTGTACCTGCAGACCGGTTTGTTCCGTTTGATGAAATTACTTTACCACCTATTAGTTTCTCAAAGGCTTTCACGTCCCTGTCATTGTTGAAATGAGTTTCCTGAAGGCAGCCAATTGACGTTTTCAGGGTTTTAAGTTTTTCCTTGAGCGCCCATTGTTTGTATTCAGACAAAAGTCCCTGTGTGTTCAAAGATGCAATGTTCATCGCCATTGCAACAGTTAACAAAAAAATGTATGTGAAGACCTCCATTGGAAAGAACTTAATATTGTGTTCTACTTTTGTTCTTCCTACCTTTCTTAAAAAGCTCAGCCTTGCGTTTCTCAA
This sequence comes from Lepidochitona cinerea, assembly GCA_963971465.1. NCBI lineage: Eukaryota > Metazoa > Mollusca > Polyplacophora > Chitonida > Tonicellidae > Lepidochitona > Lepidochitona cinerea. Next base: position 5,163,507 of record OZ020556.1, read on the forward strand.
ACAATTCCTGAGATAAAGTCACTACCTTTCTACGTTTTTTAACACCTTCAATCGTGGCCCCCTTCATTAACCTTCTATAAATAACACCTAACCTGGTGTTCATAGGGACGATAACCTCCCCCTTCCCATTGGAATAAGCTGGGTGACTATCATCTGGATCGACCGATACAACAGATGCAGTGTCACTCATATCGGTTTGGTCTACATGGCTGTCTTCGCCCACCCCAGATAGCCTCTCACTGGGAAAATTTCTAGCCTCATTGTGCTGTGTAGGTGGTACGATGTCAGAGTCAGCCCCACTGATAACCGACCCAGAAGAAAGCATTAAGAGATCCATTGGATCTAAACTTTCAATGCAATCTAAGCTTGTTTGTTTGACAATAGTTTCTGGTATAGTTTGTTCTGATTCGACATCATTTTGGCTGGTGGAAGCAGCCACATCATCAGTATTGTTGTTACAAAAGGGAAGTACATTTTCGGTTTCTAAATTATCGCCCCAAATTGTAGTTTCTTCTGTTTCCACATTTATTTTCCCCGCTACACTAATTGTGTTCTCATTCTCCTCTACAGTTTCTTTATCCCCATTATTTTCCCCATTATCATTTAAGTCCCTTTCCTCTGCTAAGAGGGGACAGATTCTCTGAAAATGCTCAAAAGAGCCACAGTTTAAACATTTGTCCTTTTGAGGACATTCTCTTTTCATGTGTCCAGCTTGACCACAAAGATGACAAGTTTTGATTTGTCCTCTATACCACACGGGTAATCTAAATTCAGAACCTAAGAAAATAGCATCCGGTATGGTTTGGGTAAGTGCAGACATCCATACCCTTCGTACGCCTGTTTGTAGTGCCCTATCGAACATGTAAGTTTCTCTTTCGATTGAATGGACTTTACCGAAAAAGGTAAACTTCTCTTCAATTAAAGAATCATTAATTTCAATCGGACATTTAACCTTCACTAAGGTTCGGGCTTGCTCGATTGGGTACATAGGACACTCGATACCGCGAATGATCACACCGGCCTCAAGCAATTTGTCCTTCATTTCCTCATTAGAGAGGGTGATATTCCACACTTCCCTTCCAACATGGACTAAACCTTTGAGGACCCCTGCCTGGACCGCTGCCTATCACGTCCTTGATGCTTTGGTATACATCCTTAGCATCTATTTTGTCGCCTTGTATAATTATTTTGAGACTTAAAGGCCTCCTTATTTTCCCCCACATAGTGGGGGAAAGGCGAGTCCGTGCTTACTATCAAATTAGTCCGTAAACCATGCAAAAAAAAAAAAAAAAAAAAACCCTAACTGGAAAATTGTCTGAACTCGGACTTGTCGCAGACTTGTTACCAGAATGAAAATAAATTACCCCTATAAATAAACCCCCTAACTTTATGTGCCCTTGTCTGTATGTTGTTTGTGAAAGTCTGTATGTTCTTTGTAAAGGAAAAAAAAAAAAAAAAAAAACAGAAAGAAAACTAAATAAGAGTTGTTACAAACAGCGACTTGCTAGCCCAGCTGTGTTAAACAACTGAAGGGCCAACCCTACTGTAGTACAGCCACCTGGCTATCCACAAAGAAAACACCTTCGGGAGGGAAATTGGTGTCGCTTGGCACCAATGACAATGCCTAAGCTACCTAGCCCAGCTCAGGCTGAAGGTGACGGAGACTGCACCCCCGCCAACCTTTAGTACGTCTACCAATGTGTTGATTTCAAACCAAGAAAAATGTCAAAAAACCTTCAAAATTTAACAAAATTTCTCGAGAGCTTCCTTTCAAAAGCCTCCCCAGATGTTGGATGACAGAATATTGACGCTATGAAATGAAAACAGTTCAAATTCGTCGAAACGGACGGAGCGACTAACAACACGTCTTCACATCCATCCATCCATCCATCCATCCCCAAAAAAGTTGGACACGTGTGAATTTCAAAATCAAAATCAATAAATGCAAACTGCGTTATAGAGGATAGCTTCTTTCGAATTGGGAAAATCGGTTTACCGCAAGTTCAGTTCTAGTATTGAGACATTACAATGAAATCACCATTTGAATGTTGATAAAAGTAGATCAATTAAATATACATATATTTATCGGCCACCCCCAGGTGATCTGCCAGCCCCGATCGCCTCCCACCCGGGTTATGGACTAACTTATGGACTAACGCACGTAAAAAAAAAGTGACAGCTAAGTGCAGCCATTCTGACTCCAAAAAAGGGATGGCCGATGAATCATATCGTGGAAATTTCTTTCTAATAGCCTAATTAAATATTGGATCCATTGAGTGTTTAGTTGATTTGTTGGATCATTGATGTATTGACTGATTCATTAACTGGTTTGGATAGTAGTTAGGTGACTGATTGATCCATTGATCGATCAACACACTGATTGATTGAACCACCACCTGTATGATTGATGCATTAATTGGCCCACCCCCAGATTGATGATCTATAGATTGATCCACCCACTATTTTATTGATCCACCCACTGATTGATTGATTGATCCATTGATTGAGCACCCACTAATTGAATGATCCATTGATTGACCCGCCCACTGATTGATTGATCTATTGATTGACCCACGCATTTACTCATTGATCCATTGATTGACCCGCCCACTGATTGATTGATCCATTGATTCACCCACCCACTGATTGATTGATCAATTGATTGACCCGCCCCCCCCCACTGATTGATTGATCTATTGATTGACCCGCCCACTGATTGATTGATCTATTGATTGACCCGCCCACTGATTGATTGATCCATTGATTGATCCATCCCACTGATTGATTAATCTATTGATTGACCCACCCATTTACTCATTGATCTATTGATTGGCCCGCCCACTGATTGATTGATCCATTGATTGACCCGCCCACTGATTGTTTGATCCATTGATTGACCCACCCACTGATTGATTGATCCATTGATTGACCCGCCCACTGATTGATTGATCTATTGATTGACCCGCCCACTGATTGATTGATCTATTGATTGACCCGCCCACTGATTGATTGATCCACTTACACAGATTCATTGATCCATTGACTGATTAATTCGAATTGTTCCATCGATTGTTAGAATGGCCGATTTATTCATTATTTTTTCTAAGAGATGATCGAAAACGTTTTAGCCCTTTGAGAGGAGTTTACTGATCAGAAAGTGACTTTTACTGAAGTGCATTTCGAAAGTTCTGGAAAAGAAGGCTCAGTAAGCTATGACAGAAAATTTCATGCATAGATTTCGATGGTGTTTATTTCGTGTGTGTGCGTCCAGGTTTGTGTGGAATAAAGGAAGGGGTCAACAACTAGCGATAAGTCTTTGGCTGGAATTGTGTCTACTTTACCTTTTCCTCCTCCATTTTTCTAATAACTGTAGTCGATACGCCTCTGTCTTTCAAAAATTGTCGAAGAGCCCCATCCATGACTAACAGAAGATACCTTGAACAAAGAAGTACGGGACAAATACATAATATACATAATAATGAAACTTTTGATGGAAGTGAACAGTTAATTCGTACTATCGTTTGCTGATTTTAAGATTTTTTTTTTAATTTACCTTTCCGGTATAAACAACAATTACAGTAGATCAGCCATGTTGACTTCAGCTGGCCGCCTGCTAACGGAGCTGGACAATAAAAGTGGCTGCAGGGGACTGTACTGATTTCTTTTCTCCATTTAAAGTGTCATGAGCTGCCAAAATTCACACTTTTTTCATAATGTCTGATCGTCACGATAGTAAGAGGCTTTGAAGGCCATCGAAAAACTAAATGATTGGCGTTGGAATGAGGAAAATCCATACAGTATGTGGCATTTACGAACCGAAAATGTGTTCGAAAAGTAAACAAAATTTAAATAACCATATATTTATTAACCACAACCATCTATTCATTCATTCTAAGACAAAGTTAGTTCATAACAATACTATATCGTACATTTTCGAGACTAGAAGCACTAAAAAGGTTCTGAATTATACGTCTTGAGAAAAATAGGCAATAATTTCAACATTCTGTTTTAACGTTTTAATATCAACATTTTGTCAGCTCATGCCCCTTTAAAATACATTAGCGCTAAATTCAAATTGGCCATATTCCATCGTTGTAGTGTTTTAAAACTCAATTCGGCTGTTCACGACTTATTATAGGATCAAAACTAATTTGAGTCAAGTAATTCCAGTTATGAAATACTGAATATTATGACCATATACAAAAATCTGATATATGGATCGCCATAGTAAAGTACACTATTGTCAGCCCTTTTACGTCAGGCGTGCATTTTGTAGATGCGAGAATGGCGTCACCTATCAGATTAATACACTATACCTTCAGATGCTGTTCAAATCTTTATTGGTACAATTACCACTTTTTAATTGGTACGGAGCCAAAGTGCTTTACACGATCTTTATGGTCAGCTTTGATCACTCTGTTGGTTTTCTTTACTTTTAAGCCACATGGACATTTCTTATCTTTTATTCAAATGAGGAAAACGCATTAAATTTTCAGAAGTTCAAATCACCCAAACATATGGTATGATCCAGACAGGATTTGAATTAAAGGTCCATTAACAAATTATTACTGTTGGCACTTTAGAGTCTGTCCTATCTCTGAATGTAACTCATAAGATCCAGATTATAGATTTAGGCTACACATATGTGAAACAACCAAATTGAAATTTGATGCGTTGCAGAACAATTATAGTCCGGTAGATTTTTGGCGATTAAAATTCATGAAATATGTATATTCAAATTTAAGGTTTTTAAAGCTTCGGAATATTGCCTTAGCGTATATTGATTGATTGTTTGGTGTTTTACGCCACGCTCAAGACTATTTATATGAAAGTTGCCAGTTTTATTGTGGGAGGAAACCGGGCTCTATACCCGGAGGAAACCCACGACCTTCCGTTGGTAACTGGCAACCATCCCACATAGGTCGTTCGAGTGAAAACCCAGTCGGAAAATTATTTGGACTGAGTGGGAATCGAGCCCGCTAGCGTATATTGAGGATGGTATTACTAAATAAACTTTCAAATAATAATTGTACAACTTCAAAAAAAACAATCATTTTCTACTACGAAACAATATTCACATTTTGGCGGCTGTGTAAGTTTGGCGGCGATTGGTTCTAGTGTCTTGTTTGTTTGTTTGTTTGAGTGGAAGAATTGAGATTATGCAACGTTCCACGAACTGAGTCAAAGGTGCACCATAGCGACTTAAACCTTAAGCCTGTCGCAGACGAGAGCTATCAACTGAGGTAAATTCCTCTCGAGGAAACTTCCTCAGCTGTTAGCTCGTCGTGTGCGGGGTGTTTTTAATGAATTTCTTGCCTCGCGAGACAAATATGGATAATTTCAACCTCTCGAGGTAAAAATCTGACCGTCTGCGGGGGACTGAGCTATCAGCTCAGAGTGAAAAAGATAGGTAGGCCCCTACACTATCTGAAGACATATATTTTTAACAGACTATCCGTGTATATTTTGAAGATTATTTTTGTTTAGTGATTTACAGAGAGAATGAGCTGCCAAATATATGTGGAAACTCTAAATGAAAACGAATAAGTTAATTGTTTGTAATTTTTAAGAAACAGTATGAAATGCAAGCTTTCCTCATGTTTTATATGTCAGTATTTAGCAAATTCTGTTATTAGCACTCATCTTCCATTTGTACGAACGTCTATCAAGGGGCAAAGTAATGTCCCCCGACTTAGTTCTGTGCTGTGATTGGCTGTCTATCACGGGGTAAAATAATTTCCCCCGACTTAGACTAGTTCTTGGCAGCGATTGGCTGCGTGTGTCGGGGGAAAATACTTTAGTTATAGAATTCTTTTTATGTCAGTCCGTTAACATTTTTTCTTTACTTTAGTCAGGGAAAATTAATTTACCCCGTGATAATGCCAGTCACTTGACCAAACAGTTTTTATCTTTTGCCGAGAAAGCTTTTAGATTGGTTGACTTTTTATATTTTAGTTTTTCTTTTATTTATTGGATTGTTGGAAGACGTAAAAAATAAAAATATCCATGTCCCTTCCACGGTTCCGTAGTTCTTAACTTTTGCCGAGAAAGCTTTTAGATTGGTTGACTTTTTATATTTTAGTTTTTCTTTTATTTATTTGATTGTTGGAACAGGTAAAAAATAAAATATCCATGCCCCTTCCACGGTTCCGTACCTTATAGTGTGTACAGCCAAAACTTTTGTGTTGTACTTTGTAGTTGAATGCAACTACAACACAGCTCTGAGTGACCGGCTTGCCGTTTAACTAACATTATCACTATATCAGATATTCCACAGGCTTACCCGTCTTAATAAAAATACCGCTACAGAATAAATAACCACAGCCTTACCTTACTATTTGTACGATGTTTTCGGTCAAAACAAATTAACAGAAGCTACGCCCAAATGCTCAATCCAAGTCGCTAGTCTGTCTTCATTCACCGAAATTCGCCGTAGATTCTATTTTTAGATGTTCAAGAAATTCGTTATAACGATTTTTATTTATATATGTTTCTATCGTTTGCAGTTAAAAAAATTCGTTATGTTGAATTTTTTAAAGGGCTAAAAATAAAAACAAGAAATTCGTTAAAACGTTTTTTTCTCATAGAAAATCGTTATAACGAATTTTATTTTTAGATTCTATTTTTAGTAACTCAAGAAATTCGTTAAAACGATTTTTTCACATAGAAAATCGTTATAACGAATTTTATTTTTAGATTCTATTTTTAGTAGCTCAAGAAATTCGTTAAAACGATTTTTGATTTTTTTTCCCTGGCACTAATAGGCTTCCGTAAATTTGGACAAAGTGCTATCAATGTTGTTTACCTTTTGTTTAAGGTTTTACCGAGTTTCCTAGAATGGTTTGATGTTCTTAGTAAAGGTTTTAAACGGGAACTTCTTCTTGGTCTCGAGTTATCATTGGAGCTCTGTCAGTGCCAAAATATTAAATTGTTCAATGAACCGTGGGGCTGATAGTGACATATTGACAGCTCTCATGACAGAGCTTGAGAAATCTTTCAATGATTTTTGCGTAATTGACGAAGAATTTGAAATCTTGTCTCAACTGAAGAATGTAGTACTCACAGTAAAGTCAATGGACAAACAATCGAACAATATCGTAAATTAGTAACTGATACATATGAAGAACCTAAATCTGTATTTATTCAAAATCGAAACGCCCAATTAAAAGCAAGCTATAATGTTAAAGCTGTGCCTATGCAACAGAGGTTTAAAAGAAAAGAAAACACACAGACTGATCGAAGCTGACCATACATATCGGGTAATGCACTTTAGTTTCATACCAATTATAAAGGGATATTTGCACCAATAAAGAGTTAAACGGCATCTGAAAGTAAAGCTATAAATCCGATAAGTGACGCCATTCTCGCGTCTACGTGACGTATAAGGGCTGACAGTCCGGTGCTTTACTATGACGATCTGTATATCTGATTTTGTATATGCTCATAATATTCAGTATTTCATTACCTGGCGTATAAAACCAAATCCAGTCGTTTACTATGTTGTGTAAAATGGGTCATGAACAGTAGAATCAATTTCAAAAACACCTCAACCATGGAATATGGCCAATTTTGATTTAGCGCTAATGCATTTCAAATGGAATAAACTGCACACATTTATCAAAAGCTATTAGGCTGCTCTATTTAATGAATGTATATGTTTGGCTGGATTTTCTTTCCTTTTAAGCGAATGGTAAAAATGGTCTCTCAGATGACCTGAGCAGTTGTCTACCCGATAATCAGGTGTTGATAGACGCCGTATCTGAAATAGAGAAATTGTTACACGAGGCTTATGCCTCTTTGAGTGAGTTGGAAATTATTTTTGGTCATGAAAATGTCTCAAATCAGCAAGCAGAACTTGCCAATTTGTCTGATAACATAAATTGTAAACAAAGAGAAGTCAATTCATTCGTAAATCTCAAAACCGAGTAGAATATATTCGGAATTTTGCTGGTTCTCCTGGTATTAACCATATTGGTGGCACATTACATAATAGCCCATTTCCATTACATTACTCAGTAGGTAGACCATGTCCAGATAGTAGTAACCTTGTTCGTTTAGAACATAGTAGTTATCCCGCCCGTTGAGAACATACATATTGTGCATCTATGGACCAAGGCAACAATTTGCTGCACTCGCAGTACACGCCATTGTCAAATAATAGGAATCCTGTCAATGTTTCTGGTATTTATACTTCAAGTAGTAATGAGCGTTCATTGTACACAAATATGCCACACTTATTCTTCAATGGCTGAATCAATGTATAATCAAAGAGAGTAGATTGACAAGAGTGGTTACTTCGTCCGCGCCATGTTGAATTTGAAAAATGTCCATTTTATTCAATTTTATTGTACTTTGCACTTGAACAAAGCAGAGTACAAACAACAAAAAGTGTAACAATCATAACTTGGAAATATTTACAATGGTAACTAAAGTACCCGCTGACACGGACGCGATTCGATTATTAGGAACCTCCTTTCTGTAGGGGGCGCTTTACAGTCGAATCGTGTACAGTCGGAACACCCTTCCGCTAGGATCCGAAAAACATGCCGGCAATGCTGATTGGACGAAGTGACCACTCTTGTCAATCTACTCTCTTTGGTATAATAAAATGCCTGCTTATGTCTACCCATCTAGTCCATTGCACATGCCATTGAATGTATTTAACCCAAGTGTTGTAAACACTGTTAATTCTTTGCCTGGCTAGCAACAATCCACCAATCATGAATATATTAATAATTCACCCCGTGGTCAGATGAACCGCACTTACGGTAATAGTGAAATAAAACTGCAAAAATTAGCTCTACCGACATTTTCGGACGAGAGGGCAGATTGACCAGAAATCGAGGCTGTGTGGAAAGAACTGGCCGAACGTTCTCACAACAACAAAGCAGCGTTAGCTCATGAAATTAAGCGTTCTGTTCGAGGCGAGGCGGCTAAAAGGGTTAACTCTGTCTATGCCACCAAACGTGGGGCATATAACACCATTTGGAGAAAATTGGAACAGTATTATGACGACATCAGTGTGCAAGTGTTCAATCAGCCCTTGACGGTTTACGGAAGCTTAAAAGTGTTGGTGACAATGATTACAAAGGTATAGTCGAACTCATTGATACAATAGAGGTAACGTACTGTCAACTAGAGGAACTTGGACATTTGGACACATTAACCATGCGTGATGTTGACAACCATGTCAGATTTGAGTGGCTTAGAAAAGTTCAAGATCTGTCTCATTGTGATAAAAAAAGACCTTTCAGTAATGATATGTCTTTTCTTGACACAGAACGTCAAACTGTGGCGAGGCTCAAGCGATTTGAGAGTAAGGAACGCTATCGATTTGGACACACGGATGGATTCAACACAGGATAATGTCAAATCCGTACCCAAGAAGTACTATCGTTGTGCATTTCCTGAAGATAGGCGTGTAGGAGGGAAACACGACACCAAGGACTGCACTGAGTTCAAAAGACTATCCATAAGTGGTAATGATGGTAGATATGATGTACTGAAACAAATTAATGCCTGTTTTATTTGTTTTGGCAACCACCGTCCAAATAAAGTTCCATGTAAAACTTGCAGGAAATCTCACTATCACCCTCTGCTATGCAAAGCTCAGACATCTACAGATGTTACAGATGTACCAGTCAGTTATGAAAAGGTATCAACTAGCAGCAGGCATTGTACCCCATACGACATGCTATTGTCGCTGGTACTGGTCGACAAGTTACGTGTTGTGTGACGGAGGTTCAAACACGACATATTTGACACACAGAGCCGCAGACCGTTTGAATGCTAAAAGATTGAATCGTTTCACATTGGATGTCACTACTATGGGTAACGTACAGAAAACCTATGATACTTACCAGTATGAACTTACATTGTTGACGAAAACCGGGAAAAAGGAAAAAGTAATTGCTTTTGGTATGGACAGAATAACCGGACCGGTCAGTAAGTTACATATAGAAGTCCTCCAACAGTTGTTTCCGGAGTATGACGTAGAGTTGCTGCAATGTAAAATTTTCACGGTAGATCTTATTCTTGGTTGTGATTACTTTGGTTTGCATCCTAAGAAAGAAATAGCCAAAGCCGGTGGTAAGTTGAGCATTATGGAGGGGGGGGGGGCTGTGTGTGTGTTTACAGGGCACTCACCATGAATTAAGGGAGGACACTACAATTGACAACAAGTTGATTAGGACTCTACATGGCATATCACCAAAGATTGAATCATTCCATTCAGAGACAAGTTTTAAATCACATCCTGAATTTATTACACCAACTTGTCTTAACCAAGTCACGACAGCATGCAACACTATTGCATCGAACAAGTCAGCCAAAGAACAATTGCAGAATTTCATCTCGGGTGAAGAACTCGCTACGGAAACCGTTCCTCGATGTGGCAATTGTCCAACACTTGGACATACTTACTCATTTAAGAAGGAGCAGGAACTCAAGATGATTCGTGATAATCTTCGTTATGACGACATCAACAAATGTTGGATTACAAGCTACCCGTGGCTCAAGGATCCAAACACTTTACCGAATATGTATTGTTCAGCACTCGGCACACTACAAAGTACAGAGAAGACTCTTGGCAAAGATCCTAAGTGGTCTCAGACTTACAAAGAGCAGATCCAGGATATGCTAGATCGCAATGTTACAAGGAAGTTGTCTCCTTCAAAGCTCGATAGTTGGAATGGTCTACATAAGTCACCTGACTGTGCTAAATCCAAAGTCGTCATCTACACCAGTTCGAATTGTCTTCAATTCGAGTCAAGTTTACAAAGGCATTTCACTGAATTCTTACCTTGCGAAAGGACCGGATTGTTACCTTAATAACCTGGTTGGTCTCCTGTTGAGGTGGCGAAAAGAGCAAGTGGCAGCAGTGGGATATATCAAAAAGACGTCCAATTCAGTACACCTGGGAGTTAGTGACCAGCACTGTCATCGCTTTCTGTGACGATATTTGGAGCCTGATCGTATCCCTGATACTTACCTGATGCAAAGAGCCAACATGGGTGACACACTAACTTAGTAGCGAAGTCGTCTATAAGACTGCAGAGCTGTTTGAAAGAGATGAATCCCAGGACTGCTGATCTGTTGAAAAAATCAAGCTACGTCGATGAATAAACAGTGGTGAGATGGAACTGTAAATAAACTAAATATGTATTTTTTAACATAATGTTTGAACCAAATGAGCTTCCCGTAAGACCTCAGGGTGTCAAAGAAAAAGCGATTGAAAATATGCATATCTTCTGTCAGCAATCGGAGATATTTGTCCTACTTGACCATTGAACGCTTAATTCTTGAGTTTTTTTCGATTTGTTTGGTCTCGGATCCTAAAAAAATCTCTACAGCCTTAATACAATCATATTTTACAAAAATATCACAAACAGATAGATTAATTTCAAACTTTCCCATATACAATAATTCATTCCTATCTACTTTGATACGAGCATTTGAGGCAGCACAATATTTATCAATCACTTTGAATGTATTCTGACGACTTTGGATTTAGCACAGTCAGGTGACTTATGTAGAACATAGGGCCATTCCAACTATCGAACTTTGAAGGAGACAAGTGATGCCATCTGCAGGCTGGGAACTTAACGAGGTAACATTGGAGCCGGTCAGATTAATACCATTTATACCGTTAGAATTTCGGATAAGAATTCCGAGTGGCTCTCCTGATAACAGCTACAGCATGGCTGAAATCGGACACCCCTGCCTAACTGAATTGCATACTTGAAAAAATGGGGTGACAAGACCATTTATCTTCACAGCACCAAAACCAAATTTCTCTAACTCGGCAAATAAAAAATCATTCGAGATACGGTCATATCAATATCAATCTAGGGGTCTCGGTAGTCCAGTGGGTAAGAGGGATCCTCCATCAGTCCCACACAGACCTTCCATCGCCGAAGGTTGTGGGTTTCCTCAGGCAATGAGCCCGGTTTCCTCCCCACTAAACCTGGCAACGCCGCCACATAAGTGAAATAATCTTGAGTACGGCGTAAAACAATAATAAATCAAATCAAATCCTTTATCAATCTTCAAGATACACAAGTCTAAGTTACCCTGTTGTACGCAAGGTATTACATCTCTTATACTAGCAATTGTATCTGCTATATCTCTACCAGGCACGCAGCATGTTTGGCAAGGGGAGATAATGCTCACATGACAGTTTTTAATATATTTGCCATACATATAGACAGGATCTTATAGTCTACATTTAAAAGTGTAATAGGCCTCCAGTTCTTTAGTTTATCTGTCTCTCTCTTTATTTTTTAAAGATGAGAGATATGTCATGGAGCCTGGTGATTTTTATTGTTTGCAAAGACATTTTGACTTACTTAAAAATATATCACTCAGCTGATTCCAGAATAAAGAGTAGAACTCGACCATTAAACCTGCTATTCTTGGAATTTTACCATTGGATAGACCTTTCATTGCCTTTGTTAGTTCATCATTTGTTATAGTTTGCTCTTTATCCTCATCGCTTAACTGAACATCGACATTCGATATTACTCCATTAAGAGAATCAGAATCAACAATCTCTATCACATACTGTTTTTTATCCCATAAATGAACCATTTTTGGTGTAATAAAGCTAGTGCATAAATTTTCGATATGCCCCACCGGCAATAAATATCCTGGGAATTTGATTGGTCCGGCAAAACTCATTCATCACGATTAGCCAATGAAATGGTACAAACCCAAAGCCGGACTACTTTTTTCACAGCTGTCAAAGTCGTCTGCTTTTTTCACTGTGGCAAAATTCAATGTTTCATCATGACAGACTTACAGATTGGCGACGTTGTAAAAGTGGACAAAAAAGGAGCTGGGCGAGTGAAACAATTTACTGATAGACATTTGGTTAAAGTTCAAATAATCGGTATAGATTTTGACATAGAACTGTCGCCACGAAGATTGACAAGAATACCATCAACGGTTACATTGGCGTCCGACATCGGTCAAGGTAGGCCAATGGAATTATTTAAGTAACTTAAATTTAAAATATCTGTTATTGTTACGTGGTACTTCGATTTGCGAGCAAGTAACAAGACATTATTTTTATTTCAAAACAGATTACATCCAAGGGAGCGATGTCAACCGTGACGGTCGGTTAGAAGAAGCTGGCGAGCAAGGCGACGCCGGAGAGAGGCCTCAATCCCGGTGACTGACTGCGCAGACAAGACGAAGAACCGTAGGTTTATTCCCGTCACCGAAGGAGATGTGTTCAACGTCATACGAACTGAAGAAAATCAAAACACGGCAAAAAAGACATTGTATGATATGGATCTCTTAAAACAATTTCTTCAGATGACAAATAATGGAGATATGCGTGAAATTTATGACATTCCTCCAGGAGAATTATGCAAAATTCTGAGTAAATTTTTCGTAAGCGTACGTAAACCGGACGGCGAAAACTACGAGCCCTCCTCTTTAAGATCGATGTTAGCCAGTTACGAAATGTATCTGAAGAGACATGGTTATCAAAGTTCACTAATCACTGATATGCAATTTTATACTTTACGCGAAACAGTGAAATCTAAACAAAAAGAACTTAAAAGAGACGGTAAATGTAACTTACCCAAAAAGGCAGATCCGGCTACTGATGAGAAAATCGATCATCTTTGGACATCCGGTCAGTTTGGCGTTCATAGTCCTCAAGCCATAATTAACACTCTCTGATTTTTTACCACAGTACACTTTGGATTGAGAGGTGACACAGAACATAGGAATATGTGCTGGGGAGATGTAACTCTTTGTACATATATTGTCAATACTCAATAGGGAGTATTTGGAATTTTGCGAGAGGCAAACTAAAACGCGCACCGGATCAAATCCCAAGGACACTCGCAAAGTAAAACCCAAAATGTGGGATGTACCCACTAATGCATCGAGGTGTCCGGTTTCTGTGTACAAGAAATACAGTTTACTCCGACCGGCACAGTTTTCAAATAAAGATGACCCTTTCTATATTGCCACTCACACAACACGTGAAATCCCTATCTCCGGCGAACAGTGGTTTAGAAGACAACCAATAGGTAAAAATAAAATAGGCAGTTTGATGAAAAACATGGCAGTAAAGGCAAATTTGTCGTCTAGCAAAAGATTAACAAACAGCAGCGCGCGAAAACGCCTTCTTCAGAAACTAAATGACGAAAATATCCCACCGACACAAATAATGCAAATTTCAGGTCATCGCAACATTCAATCTGTAATTAATTACAGCTCTATTTCTGAAAATCAGCACAGGGAAATTTCAGGCATATTAAACTCAACGTCATCTCTTCAAACTCGATCTGCAATCAAATCCGTTGAAAATGACTCCCGAAATCCGCCAGTCAGCAATCCATGTCTCGAGTATCGAGTACGACCACAGCCAATATTTGGAGGTCAAGTTTCTGGAGGAGTATTCAACGTTTATGTTCATAATCATTACAATTATGAAGCACCCAAGCGTAGCAGAATTCGTGTCATCGAATCTTCACAATCTTCAGATGAGGATTAATCCGCTGTTTTACACTGAACTGTTGCCGATATTAACTGTTCTAATCTTCTGTTAGATTCTTTCTCAAGTTTCAGCGCGCCATGTTTACGATTTATGTTTGCCTGACGAATGGCGTGTTGACACTGTTGTCTGTTGTCAGTTTTGAAATATCCCTTTGGAAAGTTTAATAAATTACAGTTTATTGTTTTTACTTTGTACAATAAAACTAATTGGCTTTAAAAATGATTCGTATAAGTCGTATCATTTATGAATGCTATAATTATACAATTAAATAAATTTGTATTGCACTGTTTTTCTTCCGCTTTCAACTGTTTACTCAGCACGACTGTTTACTCTGACCGCATTCCAGTAAATCAATGCGCGTTATCTATAGTTTCACTGAGAGACGACGTCGACAGTTGGTTTGTTTTTGTTGAATTTAGATCTCTGGACCTCGCCAGAGGCTCGGAACAAATGAAAATTACTACTCTCGTTTAATAAATCTGATATCACAGGGTCACGAGGTGGAGATCCTCTATATAAAACGAATGAGCTTCCTTTATTAACCCATCATCTAATACATCTTCTCCAGAATCATTTGTCAATTTATTGATTATTTTACTCTCCTGGCTCCTCTTTTGAAGATTTAACAAAATTTTACCATTTCTTTCGCCTTCAATTGCCGGTTGTACACGTGATCATATTATTGCCCCTTTGCAAATTTCTGCTTCTAAAAACGTACATGTAGTTCTTCCCCCACAACTTCAATTCTACTCCGATCATAATTATTTACATTCGCTGCTCGTCAATATTCATTTTCAAGCTGACACTGAAGGCTAAACTTGTTTTGACTATTGTCTTGTTTTCGTTTTCACCCATGCAATGATATTGCCTAAGCTCCCCCTCAATTTGCTTCTCGTCAATATTCATTTTTAAATTGGCACTGAAGGTTAAACTTGTTTTGGCTTTTGTCTTGTTTTCGTTTTCACCCATGCAATAATATTGCCTAAGCTCCCGCTCCATTTGCTTCTCGTCTATATTCATTTTTAAATTGGCACTAAAGGTTAAACTTGTTTTGGCTTTTGTCTTGTTTTCGTTTTCTCAAATGTAATATTGCCTAAGTTTTCTAAACAAATATGCAAAGATATGCTGAATCAATCTGGCAGCGTTCGGGGAATCTTGCAATCTGAACTTACGATTTTTGCCCTCGGTTTTATGACCCATTCATTTCCTCATTACATTCTTCCCCAAAATAAAAAAAAAATGTTGTCAGCGATATCACCTTGGCTGTTGACTTCAAGCCCCTGACAGATCGCACTGTCGATTGCATGCGTCAACGGGAAGTCTTCATTCATTCTATCCGTTAAACAATCGCATTCGTCATCGCACGCGCTAACGCTTATACGTGTGAAAACACACCATAAGATGCACTGGTCATAGTTATGACACTTATAAAAGGGTATATTGCCTTAGGAGACTTAGCTATTACTTATTTCTCGTTGTATTTCAGTTGAGTAGTAAAAATGCTATTTTTGACCATAAGATTTAAATAAGGACCGCGAATACTTATCGTATAAGTTTTAGTGGAGAGGAAACCGGGCGCCAATGCTTGGTTATCTGGCAACCATCCCAAATAATTCAATCGTGTGAAAAGCCAATAATAATTACTCTCCATTTTATTGGACTGAGTGGGAGAAGAACCTGTAGCCCATTGGTGGAAGGTTGCTCAGATTGACTGTCTTACCCTTAACCTAACCATACCTCAGTTACAACGTTGTTGGTCAAAAATTACTACATTATCGATAGGTGAGACAAAATAATAATAAAAAGAAGTAACAACAGACCAGCAGATTTTATGTAAAAATGTTGATATATGTAAAAAAAACAAAACAACAACAAAAAACAGAGTAACTAATCTACAAGCGAAAATGAACTCAAAACACAAATATCACAGGTTAATAAGCAGGCTGAGTAATATTCTAAATCATGAACATATTTACAGCAACAAAGACCACAGTTTGAAACTGACTGATGAAACACCCCAACAAGTCCTTAATTAGATTATCAGAAATTCTAGAACACTCGGGCTAAAATACGTTGGAATAGATTTGCATATTTATAGAAAGTTGTTTATATTCAAGCTTCGTGAAAGTTCTTTGACCTCAGCATTACAAAGGGTTATTGTAAACAGCCGCCGGGATGAGCCGGCGTACAAACAATAGGCTAACAGATAATAGAGATCGAGAAAAATTTGTAGATGATCAAAATAGAGGTAAACAATTCAACTAAACGTAATAGTTGGTAAGAAGTTGAGCGTTCGAAATTACTATAGTATCGGCCACAACAGGCCGCTTAAAATGCTGAAAGAGGAAGATACGAAGCGTCCTGTCTTCATCGAAAAGGGGTAACACGGTTAACAAAAGTACATGTAATGCAACAAAAATCTCTTTTTTTATAAATGACAACGTTTAAAATTTAAATAAGTGTAAGTGGAACTAGCTGCCAAAATTCGTATTTTTTATCAACTCCAATTGTTGTGACAAGGTCAGCCCATAAAGGATTTATATTGAAATAAAAAATATCAGTGAAGTCGGCAACCCGTACGAACCGGACAATTGTGCTGATAAGGGACAGAATTAAAATAGCTGGGATGTAGGAGTAAAATTTTGGCGGGCTTAATACTTACCATCAATGTTCATCTGCAAGATTGGTATCAACTGAAAGCGCTTATTTTGTGCTTTTTGATAAAAAAAGATTTCCTTATATTTAGGGCTTAACTCAAAACCCAGGAACACAAAATCGATATTTTGTCTAGACACTTGTCAGTGAAGTCCATACATCCAAACAGCTCGCATACATATTAAAAAATGGGGTTTTGAGTTTACCTGTCTGCCTTTTATGAAACAGTCAAACAATGTAGGTGATATAACATTAAGAGTCCATATATTCCGGTATCCCTCTCAAATAAACCCTGTCACTAATATTACACTAGGGTGAATTTAGGGAATTAAATTGGTCTTAAATATAATTGTCTCCTGTGACGTCACCCTATTGTTCGAGCGGACGATTATATTTCACGAATCGTCTGCAGACACTATCAAGCAACACAGCTCTTCAAATGCAAATGATTGACCACACATGCGCATTGGAAACGAACAATAACTACTTAATCAGAAGGAGTGATGTTTGCCTTATAAAAGGGGATCACAGCCGGTTTGTCTTAATGGAGCGCTTTAAGGATTCAGTTAGTTGGATATGTACGATTTTAAATAAACGAGTAAATAAATGCGGATTGTTTGCAATTGGAGACACAATTTGTAGATTTTGTTAATACAATAAATATTTTTTAATACAATTACCGTATTTTATAAAACAGTTCAGTTAAGAGAAGCCAATATAACTAGACGTGAAGATTTAAGTCAAATTTAAAATAAAACAGACTTGTTTTATATGGTGTGTAGCGGAACAAAGATTGTTTTATCGGAAGAAAATCTGATTTATACAGGGAAAGGGCATCTAACTTTTAGTCAAATTAATACCTCACTTAAATACTTTCCTTCGTTAAAAAAAATTCGTTGTACCGTAACGCCATTCAAACGAAATCATAGCGAAATGGGTAGAGTAAGTTGCAGTAAAATTGAATCCCCACTCTAAAATATTCAGAAAAAAATATTTTATTTTTCCTACACATGATTAACTTTACAAGTATAAATGAACTGACAATCTGGCAATATTTTTGGACACCTAATAAAATAATATTTTTGGAAAATTATTTCCCAATATTTACAGCTCAAGTTATTGCATATCAGAGCTTACTTGAAGTGAACTTCGTGTAACACGGCACCAGGCTCAGATTGCACCAGACAATTCTTAAAAAATAAACGGCAGGGACAAAACAAAGAGACTGACGTTTTAGCCGGATAAACGCCTCGCCACTGCCGATTCTTAAAAAATAATCGGCTCGGCGCTCCGCGCCTTGCCGATTATTTTTTTAAGATTCGGCAGTAGCTCGGCATTTATCCTATACATAAATTATCTTCATTATAAACTGTCTTCTGTTTAAATGTTGGCTGACATAAATATGGTATTGCTGAAAAAAAAAAAATAAAACAACATTTTGTATAACACACAAACAGGATCTGAGAAAACTGTTTTGGACACAAGATCATTCCAGTTGCTTGAATGGTGTGGTTTGGCGTTTGAGATCTTTAACTTCCGTTTTATTCACTTGGTATCAATACAAACCAAATAAAGATGCTTTCCGTCGACAGAGTTTAATTGAAAATGAATTCAAACTTTAATTCAGTATTCTGACTCAGCTTATTTAAAAGTAAATACATATTCTTGAATTGTTCTAAAAAAAGCCGTTTACCCAAGGTATGTTTTCTTTATATTTCGTCAAAAATTCGATGTTCACTGGCCATAGGTTCGCTGATTTGTTTTTATTAGCCTTTCGAGAAGTTTTAAATGCTAAAACTGTTAACAAAACACATTTCTTAAAAACGGTGAAAGTGTTGTCACTTTAGGGTGTCACTGATGAGGAACGTATTCATATCGGCTATCAGTATCCGTTTGTTTACTTCCTTTGTCCCAATGGCCGACGTCTCCACTTATATCTTTCGACAGATCTGAAAAAGCTGAAAGATTTCTTTTGTAATATCAATATCTCACAACTGAAACAATTCTATTCTTAATTCATTGTTGGATTTTTTGATTGATCGTTTAAGCCAAACCCAAACTAAAATGGGAGAAAAAAAAAACCTGGTATTTGTGTTTTTTGAGTTTTTTTTTATGGTGGACATGCTTTACTTGGGACTATTGTTACATATTTCTATTTCAAAGATGTAAATGATGCCATATTTAGAAAAGTGATACATGAAATAACAACAGCCAGGAACAAAACTTAAATTTGGAGCTTACAGATAATGTGTATTTGGATGTAATACACTTTCCTTGTCCCTAATCTGTGCCTTTTCCACAACTCCCTTCGCTTACATGCAGTGTCTAAAACAAGATGGCGAATAGAGAACATTTAGTCTGCCCAACACAAAAGTTATTCATTTGTTTACCTGTTTAAAAAAGATTAAACATCCCAGTTCCTTAGCATAAAACTATAAAAACTAGAAGTAATAGTATCATTGAGTATGCCCCCTTTGGAGAAGGGAGTTGAGCATGAATTATCACTGAAGGTGATACATGCCCCCGCCTAGCAGGCACAAGTTGATCATGAAGTAGTGAAATCGATTCTGAATAACCTCTACATATAAAGAATGTACGAGTTCGTGAGATGCTATAATGAGCAGACAAACATTGTGGTAAACTTATAAAGAAATTGCAAGAGAAAAAGTCAGCCCGTTACAGAGATAACCTGAAATCATAACTGTTTTTACGAAGTCTAGGCCTACAGTGGCGCCACCTATGAGCGGATTTTCTCGAAACACAATCTCATCCGAGGTATTGTGAATATACATCATATAAACAAAATTCAAGAGAAAACGTCAACCCATTACAGAGATAACGTCCGGAAACCTCAAATCATAACTGTTTTTACGAGGTCTAGGCCTACAGTGGCGCCACCTATGAGCGGATTTTCTCGAAACATAATCCCATCCGAGGTATTGCGGATATACATCTCAAAAAAATTTCAAGAGAAAATGTCAATCTGTTATGGAGATAACGTTCGGAAACCTCAAATCATAACTGTATCAACGACGCCTGCAGTAGCGCCACGGACGGAAGTACGGACAGACCAAACTCTATATGCCCCCCCCCCCCATATAAATATTGGCGGGGGCATAACAATTCATATTTCCAGTTTAAAGTAAACGAAAAGATGCAAATTAAAGTTGTTTCTGCTTAAAATATTGCACCTTTTTTTCTTTAGTTAGTTTTTTTAGATATAGTCACATTTCCGGATAGCATACGCATTCCAGCTTTGTACAAAGCCTTATTACATTTCTTTTCCCTTTAGTTTCACAAAATATTCGACTCAACTCACAGACGTTTCATTTTTGTTGAAAGCAAAAGTTTCAATTTTAGAAGGCCTCGGTGGCTCAGTCTGTTAGAATGATTGTCCCTCGATAGGGCACGGGTTTGAATCCCACTAAGTCCAATGGTAAATTGGTGGGTGGATTTTTACTCAGTTGCCATAAGTGGTCGAGTTAGTAGGTACTTCTGTCAGACAAAGTGAAATAATCTTGCGTGCAGCGTTAAACGTCAATCAACTACTTTCAGGGAAATTAATTTTAACTTTTTCTCACCTCATATTCAGTTTGACCGGAACCGCTGGGTTTATATGGAATGTGTTCATACTGGTTGTACACTCCATTACCTTCATTGTTAACAACATTGTAGTAATCAGTTTCATCTTCCATTGCCTGGTTACAAGTTCCTTGGGATCCTAGAATAGAATGGGTATCCATGGTAAGACACATTTTGCGTCCAGGCAGTTACATTGAATTGTCCAAGCATTATTTCTATAAAGTATTTCATCCACATTTCTCCCCTTTGGTCATCGACAGGTTCGTTTTCAATTCCATAGACGAAAGCTAAAAATAGCTGAGGCAACATCACGTCATCAATTTTCGGTAATTTAATGGTTGATTTCAAGTTAAACGGTTTATATGTTTGAAGATTTCCCTCTCTTTAGCGTACAGTGGATTTCTGGTATATAATTCTAACTAGTTATCACAGTATACAGTTCATTCAGATTTCATAAGTTTACCTGGTGGATTGGGGACTGCTCGTTTAATATTCGAGTACTCTGGAGGAGGGACGTCCGCTGCATTTGTTTGTAATTGCCGGTTTGGAACCTGAACATCGTCGGTCTCTTTATTATTCCCGCGTCTCTTCCTTCTCCTTTAGAAAACAATAAAACAAATCAAATATCTACTTTTCTTGGTAATATCTTGGATGACGGATAATGTGTTTAAATATGTGATATTTTCCGTTTCATATATTCATCCCGACAGTAGTAATGTTGAAGCTGATTAAAAATCTGTTGGATTTTTTTCAGTCAATTCAATTAGTGTAATAAATTGAGTGTGTATTGCCTTAACTAGCTTATAGAGTTTTCAAGATTGTCTTGCCATGTTTTTGTTTGTTGTTTTCGCATGTCTGTCGGTTCACCGGATCTACTACTATCAGCGATGCTTGGGGGTTCTCGGAGTTGCGATTTTGGAACTGTTGCAACTAATTTGTAAGTAATTCTTGATTTATGTTTTCTTTCCACTGCTTGTACAATATTGGCCTGTACATACGTTGCTTTGTTATATTTAACTATAAATCAAAATCTGTAATATTTGTAATGATATAAAAGCATTTTTTTTATGAATTAAATAAAAAAAACATTAAAAATGAAAATAAAATTTAATCAGCTTCCCAAACCTGAGACAAACTAGAGGATGTTAAAGTTGCGACGAGACAGCTTCAAGGGTCGGGATAGCCGTTTTATTGCCATTTATTGTATTCATTCACTACTAAAATTTAGGCTAGATCCGATTGGGCGTTCCCGGGAAACAGTTTGTTTAAGCATCATCTAGTGTTGGCAAAATGTTTAATTCGCGCCAAAGTTACGTGACAAAATACAGTAGCCTGTAAAGAATAAACTATATGCCTGTAATGAAGGTCGCGTGGTATTTGATTTATATCGATCGATTACAAGGAGATGGTGAAATCTCGATTCAGATCGGTCATGCACGTGCTCATTACTCAGCAATGGCGGCTCTTTTAAAGTCAGATCCAAACCAGCCAATGAGACGTGTGTATTCCACGTATATAGTTTGCTTGTACTTCATATGGTTGTTAATTACTGAAAGATTTGTTCATGTGCAGTTTTGGAGAAACCATTGTTAAGCTATAAACAATTAAAGGCAGTTTTGATGACATCGCATTTTCAAGTTTGTATGCCAAGTTGATGCATATGTGTTTAGAATATACACTTCTATTTATAAACTTTATACAGTGCATGGAATAACCGAATTTCTTTTACCCGAGATAATAAAAAGTAACTGCAATGACAACTGCAACAACAACTCCACCAATAACGCCGCCGACTATGGTCAAGGGAGGGGTAGATGTGGATTCACCAGGCTCAGTTTCTGAAGTCTCTTCTAAAACGTAAAGCACAGATGATCTCAAAATGTCTCTTCTATAATTAAAGGAAGCTTAAAAGGAAGGAAATACATTTTCCTGTGATACATTTTTCGTCAACATTTTCTAGCAGAAATTCATGTTACAATTATAGTGGCAGGATCATATTAACTTTTCGCTAGTGTTTCATGAAGGAGCAGGATGTTTGGAGGCATAAACCACCATATAATAGTATTCTCGTGTTTTTGTTAGCGAATAACCAGCATGTGGGATTTTCGGGATAACAGCGATTGGGACAACATGGATCCTTTCAAGATTGCATGCATTTTGCTATGTTTTCTACATCTTTTACCCTGTCAAATTTGCGTAAAATCGGAGTATCGCAAAGAGTGATCACGTGGTTTGGCTGAGAAATTAAGGAGTTATTAACTTCATCTTTATCTTAGCCTTTATCTTAGCAATACTGTCTTAAAAAATGGATGAATGATCCGCTTAACTCCTGTTATAAACATAGCGGCTCTCATATGGTGCAACCGACAGGACACCTGTCATATCATTTTCTTACCGCCAAGGTTGTCGCCGATAGAAGACGTTCAGTGTTTTCAGGACCTTGGTAAGGATTACAACAAGTTAGAGTGTAACTATTTCTGAAGTTTTTCTACCTTTGATTATAATACAGAATGCGCCCTACATTAACACCTTTGGTATACTTTGACATACAGTCCCCGTCCCATTTTTTGATTCAATTTTTTTTTACAAAAGTAAGTAGTTACTTGATCCAATATCTAGGAGGATACGGGATATGACTTAACTAATTTCCATGTCTTTAGAAAATTTAATTTCGAGGTCCATTGCTGAGGGTATGATGTTTTCCATTTTAAGTTTTTTTAATTCCCATGTTCATGGCGAAGGTAGATGCGGAAATATCGGTGACCCACTGATAGTTCTCGCTGGTTTTGTGCAGAGGAAACTCTTGACCTCTGCCATACAACCTTTTCATATTAGGCGACAGAGCGAAAAATCAACTCAGATTGTTTTCAAACCTACAACCATCGATGGAAGGCATGACTCAGGGTTTAGAAACTATTGCTCTACCCAGTGTTTATTTTTATACCTTACTGTAATCAGAGTACAAAGGAAAAGACAAGTTGTGAAACATGGTTTCTGAAATCTTCGAAGACAAAACTATGAGCGTGCTTAATTATATTTCCAAACTTAAAAAAAAAAGGTTTTTACAATATTTAACTTTTTTTTGAAGATGTGGTATGAGCTGCCAAAATTTGGCTTTCTTTCATTAATTCCGAGTGTCTATAAAAGCTGAGCCTGTGAAGTAGCTTAAAAGACAAAAGAACGAAAACTTTATGCACCAGGCTTTGCGATTTAAAATGTTAGTTAGTTGTATTAGATACCAAATGTCTAAATAAGCAAGACTGGGTGGATCAGGTATATTGGTGAACGACTGAGCGTCTTTTCGTAGAAGCTGGTGCCTTGTAAAATATATATAACCATGTTTGATCGCTCTTTTATCAGATACTATTTTCACCAGATACTATGCCTTCTAAAATTCATTTTCATGCACTTGGAAGTAAGCAGAGGTCAAAGTATACTTAACCTACATGTAAGACACTTTTCGTCCATTTTTCCGGCAGCACATCGTAGAACAGTATTAGGACATTCTCCGGTGACATGGTCACATTGGGTTCCATTAGCACATTTTCCACACTGTGTATTACAGCCAATACCAAAGTATCCGTCACAAACGGTAAAAAGCACAAGTGAAAGCTCAGTTTAAGCCTTTCAGTCAGGGTGGCGCAAACAATTAGCAATCAATCAATTTGTTAACTGGTAACAACTTACCTTTTCTGCCACTCGATACTTAGAAGATAAATAACTAGCTCAACAGAAAAGCATAGTTCGCACTTACCCTGTTTACAAACACCCCCTTTCCAGCCGGCAGCACATCCGTCACGACAACTGCCGTCTTGCTTATCACACGAGTTATTGCCCCTTCTGCAATTCCCACATGATTCTGTACAGTCTGGACCATAGTTACCGTCGGAGCATTCTTCAAAATCAAAATATACCGAGCTGTAAACAAAGCCCTTAAACATGGGTGGGATACGAGCAGTAGTCAAAGCAGGATTTGACAAGTAAGGGGGCGGGGGTATGGTTATCACAGCATCAAAAACGGGACCCCTGCCGCTCTGACGCTCTTGGTGCGCAGAGATGCGGTTCTAAGCCATTTCTAGCATTTAAAGCAGACATGACAAAATAATTAAACCCGGACTAAATGTACATCCTATATTATACACGAATCACGGAGCCACAGAAAAATTTAGTTTTCAAAGTCTTACAAATCGCATGTTTCCTTATTTTTTAGCCTTGTCAAAATGTCTCTCCTGAACTTAGTAAAAATACTTCTTTTGACTTATTGGTAAGATCAGCCCAGATAATATGACAGCGATATAAACCAACCTAGCCTGAAAAAATGTCATCTGTAGAGCTGAGAATCTAACATACACCCCCTGACGTTTGCACCCTAGAGCCCGAATCACTACTTTGTTAGAAATTGATATGCGTGACAGTTCGATTTGCTTTAAAAACATGCATGTGTTATGTCGGTTACGCAGCAAAAGGATAAAACTTCAACACCAACTGGGGGACTTCCGAGGAGACTCAGACCAACGTCATGTGGTATACAGCGGACGAAAACCAAACGTTCATGGCGTGAAAGTCGGTTTTCGTCTGCACACAGTGACACAAAGTATATCATAATCCGACAAGGTTGGCTTAAATTTTCCTTTTAATCCTTACAATCAGAGGGTTGGGCTCATTTTTCTATTCTTTGTTTATTTGGTGAGAAATTTGCGCCCCCTTTGCTAGGTAGAACGGAGATTAAAATATCAATTTTTAATACGGTAAGTGATCTGGGCTGTGACAAATCCAAAGAAAAATAAATATTGGACACAGCCCAGATTTCATTTCTCGGCTAAAACCAAACTAGTCAAATATATAATTCACATGACTTTTTATGCTTTTAAACCAGTGATCAATTTTTGAAATCGATAATTTAGCTAAATTCTAGAAATCGCAATATGAATGAAATATATTCACTTAAAGTCACACAAAGGGAGTTTATCTAAAGTAGGGTTGCGAACTATCGCATTCCAATAGTCCATAAATGTTATAGGGGATCTAAATGGGTATGTCAAAATGTTCTTGGAACAGTTATCCCTTGCATATTTGGGGGTAGTTTGCGTTCCATTGGTCAAATATTTATCGGGTCTCCGTAGTCCAGTGGGTTACAGGGATCGTCCCTCAGTCCCACACAGACCTTCCATCGATTCGGCGCCGGTTCGAATCACGCTCAGACCAAAACAAAAAAAAAAAGAAATTGTAAAAATGTCCCATGTGGATTTTTCACTTGGTCGCCGTATATGGAAGAGTTGCCAGCTACTCGATAAAGGTCGCGTGTTTCCTCCGGCCAATGAGTCCTGTCTCCTCTCCATTAAGCCTGGCAAGATCGCCATATAAGTGAAATAATCTGGAGTGTTGCGTAAGACATCAATCAACCAAGCAACTATTTATCTAAATCTGAAGAATTATCAGAGTTCAACTTGACTAACTGATGATTGTTTTCAGATAAAAAATAAACATTATAAACTGGGCTATTTTGTTTGATCACGAGTTCAAAATTAACTATACCCTCCCACACAAAAAAAGCAACATCCAATTTTTTTTCAAACATGAATTTTCTAAAAATGTGCGTGATTTACACATGACAACAGGATCATGTTATAATGTAAATGTCCGATAATTGAATTTAATCCCCTGATAGTGGCTGTTGATCACACGGGACTTTCGGGTCAGCCTTTGTGTAACGCTGCACGAGGAAGGCGTAGGGACAAACGTGGGGCAGTTGCACGGGCAAATCACGTCTTATCTTTATGCGGGTTTAATAGGTATAAAAGACACACAACCGTTCAATTCAATTCAGTCGTTAAATTGTTTCACGATGTTGCTACAATATGCCAAGACTGGACGCAGCTACCCGGAACGTCGTCATTGGTCGTCTCCTGGCCGGCGAATGACGGAATGCAGTCGCTAGACTTTATAATGTTCACTGGAGTACGATTTCCAGACTGTTGCAACGGCACCAGCAATCCGGTTCAACATGCTACAAATATTACCCAAACTATTCAAAGGTTTGGATCCTTTCATATGACGTATCCGTTGTCTGCAGACAATCGAAATCCTGACATAATTGAAATTGATGTCACTGTTTTTTATGATGGTCGAACAATCAACTGTAAACTGTGTAAAGCCCCGTCCACACCATCCAACATCACCCAGCATGGCGTTGGCCAACAAGAGACAACTTCAAGTTGCTTCATGTTGGGTAACGTGTCCACACTATAAAAACAAAGGCCAACAAGTCACAACTGCCTGTGGAAATGTTGCGCTGTGTTGCAAGATGTTGTGACAAACGTTTTGAAGAATTTGCGGGAAATTTAGTTTGTTTTCCCTCCAATAACAAGAAAAATGAAGGTCAGTCAAAAGAGACTCGTAAGAGGACTTTCGGCAGTAATAATTGCTCTGGCAGCGACGTCAACGACGCCAAAGACAACGAAAACGTCGTGTTTGGGTAAAGAAGTGGATAAGAAAACGGGAGCGCTATGCGTGCGGCCTCCTGAATGAATTAAGTAGTGGCGATAGGGAAGGATATCGCAATTTCCTTAGAATGGAGCAGGCCCCTTTTTCAGAACTCCGTAACCTTTCTATTTTCTCGTGGGTCCATTCCACATTCGACTTTGGTGCTGCCATTTTGTCTGTCAGACCACGTGACTGTTTAGAATCACCTGATTTATATCTGATTCGTGATTGGCTACGATAACCAACATCTCCCAACAAGTGTTGTCAAGAATGTGCATGTACAAACATGGACCAACAATGTTGTCGTCTGTTGGGTGATGTTGGGTTGCCCGTCGACACAAGCAAACATGATGCAACTTGTTCAAAGTTGACACAGTTGTTCAATGCTGGTTCTGAAATGCTGGTCGATGTTGCATAGTGTGGACGGGGTTTAAGGTTTTTTGTCATGGCACCAGTGAATGTGATCGCACACGTAATAGACGCTACAACAATGATAACATTAAGTGTTACAATTGTCAACATTTTGGTCACTTTGCCAGGGAATGTCCAGATCAGATGAGGCTCTAGACGACTGGTCTAAAAACTAACCATGAGTTTGTTGAGGAAAGTGGCACAACTGATTGCGATGATATGGAGGAGATGCCAGCCGCTGAGAGTCTATCTAATAAACGGATTCGGTCACACACCCGAAAACAACCGGTTAGAACTGATGATCAAGCAACTGAACAGCTGTTAAAACTACTAAGAATAAAAAGAGAGACAATGCAAAATAAAATAGACACAACTTATAGGCACAATTGCCGCGAAAATCAGGAATATTGTTTACATTAAAAAAGAAAGACCGTTTTCTGTATTTTCCCCAGACAATATAAGTTAGGAACTTTCTTTTTTTAACAAAATGTAAAAGTTTGGACGTCACTTTTTTTTAATGTATTTTTAATTTGAATTTGAAAATTTGAATTGTTAGGTGCCCGGAACGTAAACAAACCAATCTGCTTGCATGTGCGATGTTATGTTTCAGTCGAGTGAGTGAACTAACGGCACAGTGTAATTTTACGTAGGCCTATTTATCTGAGAAATACAGACTGACGATCGGTTAACAGCGACTGGAAAAGCCTGCTGATAATTGTTTGAGAGTAAACCACAGATAAAAAGGCCTGAAATGAGGGTAATCCAACACGAACGTTGACCGACACTGATAGTTGTTGTTGTAATCAGGCTTCGATTCTTCGTTTGTTTTTCATCCCATTTCTACATTCTAAAGCTAACTAGACATGTTTTATGTGTCCCATGTTTAAGTTCAGTGGTATTAGTCGTAGTAAGCTCATGTAAATTGGTTTTCTTAGCAAATTTAAACAGGCTACGGCGGCAAGTGGGCCTTAAAGGTATCATACAGAGTAAAATTAAATTGACAAATGAATAATTTTAATATATGTACTCTTGATGTCAGAGGAATTCGAAATGGACAAAAGAGGAAATGTTTATATAGATATTTGATTGAGAAAAAGATTGACATAGCTTTGTTACAAGAAACCTATGTTCTATCAGAGGATGTCAATAGTTGACAGCTGAAACTTACACTTTTATTGGCCCGCTCCGTCAGCAGGTGGCCTGCCGAAATGAACATGGCTGATCTACTGTTATTGTCGTTTGTACTGGTAAAGTTGAATTAAAAAAATCTCTATAAAATCAGCAAAAAATCGTACGAATAAACTGCACACTTCTATCAAAAGCTATTAGGCTGCTTTATTTAATGAATGTACATGTTTGGCTGGATTTCTTTCCTTTAAAATTTTGTTTACTTTTCGAACACGTTTTCGGTTTGTACAGGCCACATACTGTATGGATTTTCCTCATTCCAACGCCAATCATTTAGTTTTTCGATCGCCTTCAAATCTTCTTATTGTGGTGACGATCAGAGATTATGAAAAAACGTGTGAATTTTGGCAGCTCATGACATTTTAAGATCCTAGGAGTTTTATTTTGCAATTCCCTTGATGCTAGCAAAATTCCGGAAAACTGGAATTCACGTATACAGAAAATAGAAAATGCTATTTCTAATTGGAAAAAGGAAGATTGACAATACCTGGTAAAATAACAGTTATTAAAACTTTGTTGGTTTCTCAAGTAACCCATTTGTTTTTGTCCCTTGTTAAAATGTATTCAATAGAATTATTTTATTATTTTTTTCATTTTGTTTGGTCCACTACAGGCCCTGCTGTTCTGGAAAGTAAAAAGAAAAGTCATGTTTCAGAAAACTGAGAAAGGTGGTCAAAATATGCTAGATGTAATCAGTTGGGTTCCAACCCTAACAATTAAGTGGGCTGGGACAATTCTGAACTCCCCATTAGCTACTTGGGTGATTATTCCGAAGTATTACCTTGATAAGATAGGGGATAATTTCATTGTACTTATGTTTAATACAGCTTTGTCAAGAATACGGCAAAAGTTAATTATTATTGGAATACCTTCTTTTTATCGTTTAATGTTAGGTGACTGGTTGGCATTAAGGTCCAACCCTACAAATGTTTGTATAGACGATGTTATATGGTATCACGATAAAATTAAATATAAACACTTGGAGCTTTATTTTCCAAGTTGGATAGAATCAAGATTGGTTTATATACTAGACCAAGATTATAATTTATTAAGCTTAGCTATGGTGCTTTGTGTTCAAAAGTAGGTCAATCAGGCCCCTTTATGTTTGAGTATAATGCTCTAAAAGCAGTTATGCAGAATGTAACAACAATGTAACCCTGAAGTGGTTAACACCAACATTTGTTAAGCCAATAGCAGAGACTTTTTGGGAAAGAAAATATATTATGGTTTTGCCATGGACAATGATTTGGTCGCTGACAAAAAAAGTAACCAGAGAGCCGAGAATTCGGAAAACTACAATGGAAAATACTAAGTAATATTTACCCGACTAGAATATTATTGTATAAAATTAATATTGTTGATAATGAACTTTGTCAATTTTGTGGCGAAAGAGAGTTCATTGAACATTTCTTTTTTACTTGTAAACATTTGTATAGTTTCTGGTTAAAACACTCTTTACAAGCTTTCTTTTCAGGAAAGGGATTTTGACGAAAAAGCAATTCTTTTTGGTTTCTGCACACACAAAAATGATGATATCATATTCAAAATGATTAAGAATGTGATATTAATTGGCAAACTTTGTATAAGCAAATTCAAATATGGTGACTATCCAAACTTGTTATTGTTGTTTGATTCAGAACTAAAATTAAGAAATCTCAAGCCTCTAGAGAATTTCAGTGTTAATCTGTAGAACTTCTGTATTGGTTTAAAGGGGCATGAGCTGCCAAAATTTTGATATTTTGACGTTGATACAGAATGTTTAAATTATCAGCTATTTTTCCTAAGACGTATAATTCAAAGACTTTTTAGTGCACCTAGTCTCGGGAATGCACGTTAAAGTATTGTTTTTAGCTAACTTTTGCTTAGAATGAATGAATGGTCGTCCCGGTTATTTAAATTTTGTTTACTTTTCGAACACGTTTTCGGTTCGCACAGGCCACATACTGTATGGATTTTCCTCATTCCAACGCCAATCATTGAGTTTTTCGATGGCCTGTAAAACCTCTTACTGTCGGGACGATCAGAAATTATGAAAAAAGTGTGAATTTCGGCAGCTCATGCCCCTTTAAAGGATCTGTTATCTGGTGTGAATTGTGAAAACATTGTATTTATAACTATGCAAATACAAGATATTATTGTGGTTTTTGAGAAATCTCAATAAATATTGTTTAAAAAATATAATACTTATGGATATAAAGGCAGTCAATGGTATTTATAAAGTCAGTATAGGAGTTGGCAAATTAATATAGGAGTTGGCAGGCCAATATATAAGATGGCAAGTCAATATAGAAGATGGCAAGTCAATATAGGAGATGGTAAGTCAATATAGGAGATGGTAAGTTAATATAGGAGACGGCAAGTCAATATAGGAGATGGCAAGTCAATATAGGAGATGGCAAGTCAACATAGGAGACGGCAAGTCAACATAGGAGATGGCAAGTCAATATAGGAGATGGCAAGTCAATATAGAAGACAGCAAGTCAATATAGGAGACGCCAAGTCAATATAGGAGATGATAGTCAATATAGGAGGCGGCAAGTCAATATAGGAGACGGCAAGTCAATATAGGAGACGGCAAGTCAATATAGGAGACGGCTAGTCAATATAGTGGACGGCAAGTCAATATAGGAGATGGCAAGTCAATATAGAAGACGGCAAGTCAATATAGGAGACGGCTAGTCAATATAGGAGACGGCAAGTCAATATAGGAGATAGTAAGTCAATATCGGAGACGGAAAGTCAATATAGGAGATGATAAGGTAATATAGGAGTTTGCAAGTCAATATTGGAGATGCCAAGTCAATAAAGGAGACGGAAAGTCAATATAGGAGATGGCAAGGGATGGCAAGTTAATATAGAAGATGGCAAGTTAATATAGGGGATGGTAAGTCAACATAGGAGATGACAAGTCAATATAGGAGATGGCAAGTCAGTATAGGAGATGGCAAGTCAATATAGGAGATAGCAAGTCAATATATGAGACGGCTAGTCAATATAGGAGACGGCAAGGGATGGCAAGTTAATATAGGAGATGGCAAGTCAATATAGGAGATGGCAAGTCAATATAGGAGACGGAAAGTCAATATAGGAGATGATAAGGTAATATAGAAGTTCGCAAGTCAATATTGGAGATGCCAAGTCAATAAAGGAGACGGAAAGTCAATATAGGAGATGGCAAGGGATGGCAAGTTGATATAGGAGATGGCAAGTTAATATAGAAGATGGCAAGTCAACATTGAGTGTATACGCTGTGCTTTTTGTGACGTTGAGCAAGAAACGACTTTCGTTCGACCAATGGATTCTTCGCCAGGTTCTCAAATTCCAACCTCGTCGTGCCAAACGTATCCGTTGGTGGCGGATAATATTCTCCTTGCCCTCAGGCCTGCAGCTTTCAATCGGTTTCTCACGGCTCTTGTGCACATACGTCGGTCGGGTAGCCATTGTCGCTTCAAAGATGGACCGTCGGATCAGTGCCCTATCTTCACGCTGTGATGATACAGATGGTCGACCCTAGCGTGGTCGGTCCTTCACAACACCAGTTTCACGGTGTTTTTTCACCAATCTGCTTATATCTGTATAATGGTAGCCTAATTGACGCCGGATAGCTTTGTACTACACCCCTGCGGAGTGCATACCGACAATTTATTTCTGCCCCTCTGATATCCTTCTTCGTATCATGTTTACAGAAGATGAGTCCACGTTGCACAAAACCGGCCTTAAGTACAAAAAAATTAAGGGGAAGAATACTGAATTTGCGTAATTGCACTAAATAAACATTTTATGTCGCATTACATGCAGGTTTTGCGTTACTGTCACACATGAATTGCCACAATCGTTCAACAGAACATCATTATTATCATCATCATAACTGGCATTACAGTTAGCTTTAATGCAGATATGTAGTAATTAATTTCAGCAAAGGGTGCTTAAACTTTTTCCTTGTGTATACATCCCCATTCGGATTATATCCGTTATTAGCACATATTTTTTGTTCGAACGGGTCACTCGATATTTTTTTCTCAACATAAATAATTTTTTTCATGCCCCTTCAATCCATTTTGTTATCCCCACACATGCCTTCCATAGATGCGTCAAGGGTTTGAATCTCTCTCAAACCGAATAAAATTGAAAGAAAAATAGTGTTTTTTTTCAATCGATCTCCGTATGTTCAAGAGTTGATACTTGTCGAAGGTCGTGGTTTTATCTGGGCAAAGAGCCCCGGTATCCTCCCCCTGGCAACGCCGCCATGCATGCACATGAGGTAGATAATCTCAAATCAATCAATTTAACATTTGACGACTCCTAGCATATATCGATAACACGATACACGCACTATGGAGTTCTATGTTGTAGAAATACGCATACTAATGTTTAGAGCTATGTTGTAGAGCAGTGCCCTTATACAATTCCTTAATTTACACTCAATTCCAAACACAGAAACCACACTTTTAAACATCTAACCATCTAACCATCAGTGCTCTCATCAGCCATCAGTGCTCTCCCTTACCGCTCTATCTAATATATGTAACAGTCTCAAACCTCGGGCATTTACGTACGTGAAATACCCTCTGATAGACTGCAGGTCATTTTGAATGTGGCGACCAAAAAGGTAGCCGTGAAACTTACAATTTCCATATTATACAACAGACTGAAATCCATGACTATGGAACCCGCACAAGACTACTCGATTTAAACAGACCAACATATAAAAGCAATCTATCTTATTATTCATTTAAAACCGCTGGACCTCGAGAATGGAATAAACTACCAACAAATATTCGAGCCATTAATTCAACTTCACTTTTCAAATCAAAATTAAAAGCACATCTGCTACAACATCTACTATCAACGTAATGTTATTCATATAGGAAATTTATACGCACATGCATATTGTATATATGTTGTATATATGAGCGTTAATCTTTTTCACCCTTTTTTGTATCCGCCTTTTAATTTAGTTTACCTCTACTTGGGATAGATCAAGCTCCGTTCGGTGCTTTACTCCCGCCAATGCCTTACAAAATTATCATGTAAACATGTACAAAGTCGTTTATTGGTGAATAAAGATCAATCAATCAATCAATCAATCTTAAGGGCCCTACAAAAGAGTCCTTTTGATAATGCAAGGGACCGAAACACTCGGTTTGTTGACTTTCAGGCTCGATCAGTTTAATATATAATTGAAACATTGGAGGATTCCTGGATGTACCGAAAATGCATCTGTCTACAACATGTGGTTTACCGGGATAAATAAAATATATACTAAGCGCCATTAAAAACGTACGGTTGAATTTTATGTTTCTACCCCAGTAAGGCTATTGGCCATTTACGTTTTGTTGTTGATTGTTAGTTCGAGTTCAGTTGCAATAACTGGATAACCTGTGGTGTTCCCGACGCGCCTGTCGTGAACATTACGCAACATTTCCTAATAACGTCCATTGAGTGTTTCACCGTCACTGGGAACAGCTTTCAGGGCTCATTTGTCGTGGGTTCAACACTTTACACGAAGCTCAGCATAAAGACGAAAAAAAAATCAGAAAACGTTACCATGTCCAGACTTACGACACAACAAAGGGAGCGTGCCATTGGCATGTTACAAGCGGGTCTCAGTTGTGCCATGGTAGGACGTCACATGCAGTGTCATCCCTCCACAATTAGTCGCCTCAGAATCAGGGAACATGAAACTGGCAATGTTGCCGACCGACCACACCCTGGTCAGCCAAGAGTCACTACAGCCCGCCAGGATCGGTACATCGGTTTGTTGCACACACGTGACCGATTTCGCACCGCGACACAGACTGCTCATGAGACAGTGGGAATTGGAAGGCCCAGGGTAAGCCTCAGCACCATCCGACGCCGTCTCCAACAGATACAGATGTATGCACGCATCCCCTACCGAGGGCCCATATTGACACCCGCCGCACGCCAAAACCGTTTACGATGGACTCGAAACCATCAGAGCCCACACTTTGCAAGGTTGACACAAGACTTCTTGCAACAGAATAATGTGAACATCATAGAATGGCCAGCTTACTCCCCCGATCTATCGCCCATAGAGCACTTGTGGGATCAGCTTAAGAATGCCGTTGCACAACGTCAACCCAGCCACGCAACCGACGTGAATTGATCCAGGTAGTGCAGGAAGAGTGGGACCGGATCCCACATTACAGAACAGCCACACTCATCAAGTCCTTGCGTCGCAGATGTACTGCTTGCGTTGATGCCCGAGGTGGACATACCCATTATTGAATGATGACACCTTCAATTTCTGTATCAACGATTTGTTTGCAAGGAATAAAAGTCACCAGGGCTTCACATATTGTCAATTCTTTGTCTCATTGTGACCAATGCCTTGTTCTTCAATTTAAGAGTATTTACAATATTTTACACTTTAAATTTCTCAAAATATTTTACATTCTTTGGGTCGTGCGTTTTTAATGGCGCTAAGTATATAAACAAATATCTTTCTAAATGATATTAGCATTTAATAAATTTATGATTATTTTTATTTTTTTTGTCTGTAGTAATACATTTTGATATTTACTTTGGACGCCATTTTTTTAGCCCAAAAATACGGTGATTTACCGTATAAAACTTAAGACGCCATTTTTTTAGCCCAAAAATACGGTGATTTACCGTATAAAAAGCGCAGACTGTCCGAGGTGTGTTAAAGCCGACCGGTAGTGAGCGAAGATAGCCGAAGGGAGTTTCGACTGATACATGTACTATGGACGAGTAAAGGGAGAGCACTCCGTGTGCCTGTGGTTTTAATATTGCGTTCTTTGGAAGTTTAAAGGATGTATTTAATGACCCCACTTCAATAAAAAGTGAATTGCCATGGCGTATGGGATACTATCTGTTATTAATTTGTAAGTCCTTTTGATATATGTTTTCTTTTCTATGTTGGTGTAATATTTGCCTGTAAATACGATGCTCTGTGTTTTTTCTTCTAAAAATAGAAACCAAAATGTGTACATGAAAGCGGCTAGCCTTTCTGTCACGTCTTCGTGTATTAATTTGTTTCATCAGGACGGCCACTGGAACCCTCGCTTAACGTTTCTCCCCCATTACTTACCCACCCACGTTACACTGAATCTGTAACTTTGGAACAGTCTTAACTGTAACTTTTTAAGAATAAGTAAATCAGAGGCACTTTCATTTCTAGCCCCCAATATCTAGTGTGTCTGAGCTTCCGGGTCGTTTTGAATTTGTTACGTCTCTGTAATCGGAATGAATGGGAGAGCGCCGTTCCCTCTGCCTCTTTGGCAAAGATCTGGAACCAAATCTAAATTGATAATTATTGTTTTATTTTTGATAGTGTAAGGTCCTCTGTCTAAATATTTCTCAACTACGCCCAAGTTTATGAAAAAGATTCGATTTTGGCAGCTTATACAACTTTAAAGTCGATATAACGATCCTGTTGAGAGACTGGCACTTTCCATTACGTGTTATGTGCGATACAATCGTCATTTAGTTCAGACTAATGAATTGAAAAAGTAAACAGATTTTGGAAACCATTACCATGCAGCTTTAAAAGAGACACTGGAACGAAGATGGTCATTGGTAACTTTCTTAGCTCCCATGGAGAGTTTTATTTTTGGGATTCTTTTTGTCTTCTTTGTTGTGGTTATGAGGAATTAATTGGTTTGCCTGTGCGGTAAAGACTGTTTAGTTACGCGTGTGGGACTTTGATTTGCGGCCCTTCATCCCAGACTGTTTATGTTCGAATTGTTAGTATCGAATCCCACTCAGACCAAATCAAAATTGAAAACAAATCTGAGGGATGTGAGGCATGTGGGACAATCGCCAGGTACTCGCCTAAGGTCGGAGGTTTGCTCTGGGCAATGAGTCCGGTTTTCTCACCCACTAAACCTGGAAACGCCGCCATATAAGTGAAATAATCTAGAGTAAGGCGTAAAGCATGTATCAATCAATCAATCCTGTTCAAGGCAAGGCTTTTGCGCTTGATCATGAAATGAAATTGCTTTGAACAATTTGATTATAGAACTATGGAAAGATACCACGGTGATATTCTACGTAATGGACCTTCAACATAAATTCAGCATAAAAATGGTCAACATATGCCTGGTTATTCCCATTTCCCTCTCTTAATATGTACCATGATTTTCAGCATGGTAGTATTTTTATGAAGTTCCTTTTAATTCAGACTGAATTGAAAATATAATCCCTCCATATAATTTGTTTCAGCAAACACGCACAGAAATCGGTGAAGAGGTCAGACCTTTACAGAATCCCCGTAGGCTCGTTTCATTGAAATCAGAAGTGGAGAGAAAACGAAGATGAAGTGAGCCTTCGGGGCTTCCGTACAATGGTTTGTAGTTATCCCAAGATCTAAAGATAAGAAGATACATATGACTTCGGTTCATTAAAATTGTTCTTAATGTGGACAATGCGAACTTTTAGTTTTAGATGCAATCTGACCTATTCTAACAATACTCAGGGACCTCGGTGGTTCAGTGAGTTAGAGTGATTGTCCCTTAGTCACACACAAACCTTCCATCGATGCGGCGTGGGTTCGAATCACATTCAGACCCTTCGGGCAATGAGCCCGGTTTCCTCTCCCAATATACCTAGCCTCGCCGCCATGTAAGTGAAATAATCTTGAGTGCGGCGTAAAACATCAATCACTCTATCAATCTAACAATATTCATAGAATAAACGATAAAACATACTTGTAAGACACGTATTGTTCATCCATCCGGCAGCACAACGGGGATTGGCCACAGCCTCAGGACATTCTCCATTGACCTGGTTACATATGGTTTCGTTAGCACACTTTCCACACTGTGTTGTACAGTTAATCCCAAATGAACCGTAACAAGCTTCAAATTTAATCGAAAAATCAACTGTTATAAAACCAGTTATGAACAAGGCTTAAAATTGGTTTGTCTTTGTTTACGGACTAAATAGTAGATAGTAATTTGACAGAACGAGCACAGTGATGACGTCATAAAATGAGGATCTGTGGCACTTCCGGTAAAATTCCGCACTAATTTAAAAATGGCGGGACTTCCGGTAAAATCCCGCACT
This sequence comes from Lepidochitona cinerea, assembly GCA_963971465.1. Lineage (NCBI taxonomy): Eukaryota > Metazoa > Mollusca > Polyplacophora > Chitonida > Tonicellidae > Lepidochitona > Lepidochitona cinerea. Next base: position 5,201,392 of record OZ020556.1, read on the forward strand.
AAAGTTAAAATGGCGGCACTTCTGGTAAAATCCCGCATTGAAGTTAAAATTAGTTTGGAATTTTACCGGAAGTGCCATGGGTCCTCATTTTATGACGTCATCACTGTGCTCGTTCTGTCAAATTACTATCTACTCTAAATGTATATTTGAAAACATAAGTTGAAATGAAACAAACATCGCGTTTGTTTCCTGGTAGGCAAAAAGAATAAGGCGGGTATATGGATATTTCCGGTATTTTCCGTAAGTACGTCATACACGCCTTTCGATGTGTAAAAAAAAATTACCACTGTGAGAGTACGTATAAAGCAGAGGTCGTGTTTGACGTCATATGCCACCGAGATAATTAACTGTCGTAAGCATTGTAGAGCGGCAAATGTAGCATTTAATTTTGAATCTTCTGCACCAGAAATTAAAGTATATGTTCTACAAAGTATATATTCTACAACTTAATGCAAATTAAAAATAATGCCAAAGGTTGTTCATAAAACCTTTAATCAGAAGAAAATTGTGCATTGTAAGGAAATGACCGCTGAATTTTTCACCGATAAATCTTTTATAATCCAGACAAAAGTATCATGACGAACTCATGCCGTTTAAAAAGCATTTTGTACGGGGGCCCAAATGCGACATTTTTATATTATAGGGTTTTATGTTTTGTTTTTTAGTTTTAGGTATCTTTTCTTTAAGTTTTCATCGAGGCGAGAACCTTTTGACCAAGGTGATAATATTTCACTAATGTGATAACTTTATCACCTATGTGATAACGTACGCATTCCTAACTAGACTCTAATCAGACATTCTTTAACAGTTATAGGATTCGAACTCTCGATCCATACACGAAAGGCTATTCCCACTGAGCGTTTATAGAACGCAAATGTCATACGTTCACGACCACGTGAATACAAACGCAAGATCGCGGGATTGCGAGGGGAGATCAAATATACAGTTATTTATATGTAACAGAAATTGCCACAGTTCAATCAGTTTTATATCGTCTTTACTTTGACGATTATATCCCAACAAATCTGGATTTCTGAAAATCCAGACCCACAATTCAGTTGCGGGAATCTTGTGTGAGAAATTGAGTACCTTGCATTAAATCACTATAAGAAAGATACGGCATAATTTGGCGCCGAAAATCATGGACAATTTTGAGGTTTGCCCTAAAAAACTATGCAACTATGAGACATTTACTAAGGCTGTTAAGTATCCCTCTTAGTATCCCTCTTAGCTCACACTTTCGAAACCATTATAACGTGTAGGATAATTATTAACCTGTATTCCCTTATTTAATCGTTTTTGTGTTACATGTGAGAGTCTACAGATCTTTCTCGATCCAAGGCTGTTTACAATATAGTCAAGTTTATTTAGCTCTTCAGCAGTGTTGTTTTTTTGGCAATTTTGATTATTCTTTAAACTTGAATATAAACAACTTTCTATAGCTATGCAAATTCATGCTAATACTCGGATCGTTCTGGAATTTCTAAGAATCTATTTAAGTACTAAGTACGCGATGTTTGTATTTTAGCCAGTCAGTTTGAAACTGCACTGACGATACTATGAAAAGTTATTTGGATGCTTTTAATTGTGTGTTATATGGTTGTTTTGATATTCGGCCTGCTAACTTGTCAGTGGTACAGACAATAATTTTCATCTGTGAGTACAACCTGGATAAAGTTTATTGGTGTGTTTACAATATTTTAGTCTCTGGATTTACCAGTGTGATTCCAGGATTTCATTCCGTGGATATTTATATTTCATGATCATCGGATCTATACTGATATATAACAATGAACTTAATGTTCTCGATCGGATTACAGATTTTGGATTTCTTTATCGGAACTGTCTGTTCTTACTTTGTAAGTCCTTTTGATATATGTTTTGTTTTCAATGTTGGTGTAATATTTGCCTGTAAATACGATGCTCTGTGTTTTTTTTTCTAAAAATAGAAATCAAAATGTGTACATGAAAGCGGCTAGTCTTTCTGTTACTTCTTCATGTATTAATTTGTTTCCTAATACCAGTGGTAGTTCTACTTCAAGAACACTCCTCAGGAACCCTGGCCTAACGTTTCTCCCCTATCACTTACCTACCCACGTTAAACGAAATCTGTAACTTTGGAACAGTTTTAACTGTGACTTTTTAAGAATAAGCAAATCAGAGTAAATCAGAGGCACTTTTATTTCTAGCCCCCAAGATCTAGAACGTCTGAGCTTCCGGGTCGTTTTGAATTTGTTACATCTCTGTAATTGGAATGACTGGGACAGCCCCGTCCTCTCTGTCCCTTTGGCAAATATCTGGAACCAAATCTAAATTGATATTTATTGTTTTATTTTTGATAGTGTAAGGTCCTTTGACTTGTACACCAGGCACCTGATTTAAGTAACTGAAAAAATTAGCTAAAGCTAAAACACAAAACTGAAACGTTTAAATGTCGTATTTGGGCCCCCGTAATTTTGTCTTTATAGAAGTTATCGTTGAGAGGAAACCGTAAATATAATAATGCTTAATCACTTTGGACAAACACGTAATGGAAATAAATTGTACAATTGTTTAAGAGACAACATGCTTAATATCATTTGTGTCAAACTTAAAGTGAAGGGAAGGGAAGAACTTAATAAAGTACAGCTGCGGTAAGTTTTCCTTTCTCTCAGTACAAAAAACATATCTCTACGATTTGTCCTCGCCCAAATGTGCTATAAGAAAGTTAGGAAGCGTTATTAGAGAAGGTCTAAATGACTCGGCAGCAATCTTCACGGCAAAGCTTAGTTGTGAGCCCCGATCGGCTAATCAGTACGACACTAGCGTAAGATAAATTGGTCAACTATGAAAGCTGCCCTTAGACAAACGCTCGATTAACTCTGAAATATATATTGGCTATTTTGAGAAAATGTGACAGGCAGCCTTAGGGATCTACTCGACTTTTTCAGAAAAGGTAGGCTTACCGCTTACATTGCAGGTTATAGTCACACTAGATACGATAAACTCTCAATGAAAGTTATTTACTAATACTTCTTTCTGTCAATTTCAAAATGTCCATGACACATAATCCTTTTCTTCTGATGGAGAGCGTTTAATACAGTCAGGAACATACAGGCGTTGGTATAATTTTGCGATGTCGATTTTACTGGTTAATCATAATTTGGCTACTGCTTTTGTTTGTCAAATACAAAATTGAAAAAAAATTATAATATACCTAGGCAGACAAACGTTTCGTTTTAAACGAATAAAAAGTATTGCAGTCTCAAATGAAAATATTAAAACATTACAAAAATCTAAAGCTCTTGAATGGAGCTATTTAATGGGGATCTGGGTTCGAATCCGTAATGTTTTCATAAGGAACACGATCGCACAAATGTAGCAATCTGGAACTTCAAAGCATGCGAAATGATTTTGCAAAATGCGATATCTTCTTCTTGTCATTGCCAATTGCGTCCGGTTCAATCCTAAAACATATCTGATTCTGTCACTATCCGCAAAAACAGCTACTAATTGTCTCTTGCAGGGGTGCGGGGTTGAGACCAATCAAACGTCCTAAACTCACAGAAAATCACAAACGATTTCGTCTGAATTGGTGTAGACAGAGAAAGGGGACTTGTACTTGATATCTTGGAGAAGAGTCCACGAAAACAGATTCCTTCTGGATGCTGTTGATGGCAGCGTGAGAATTTGGAAGCCTTCTGGTACTGGTTAGGCAGAAAGAAACACCAAGGCAACTGTGTCAGACTTTATCACGGGCTTTTCAGCTTACTTCTTGTTGACTTCATCACGGTCTTACTTCTTGTTGACTTCATCACGGTCTAACTGCTCGAGATTTTCACGGATTTTCAAATTACTTCTTGTTGACTCCATCACGGAATTTTCAACTTACTTGTAGACTTCATCACGGGATTTTCAACTAACTTGTTATAGGCTTCATCACAAGATTTTCAACTTACTTAGTGTATACTTCAACACGGGCTTTTCAACTTAGCTCTTGTAGACATCATCACGGGCCTTTCAACTTCCCTCGTGTAGACTTCCTCACAGGCTTTTCAACTGCATCGAAAGTCCAGCGATTAATGAAGTGATAACACCTACGCAAAATCCATTCGCAAGGGAAGAAACCAGTTTCTTTTATTAGAAGAAACTCAGGATCTTCGACGAGTACCTGGCAACTCTCAACCACATAAAGCGCAAGAGTGAAAATCCACCTTTTCAATATTTTGTTTAGACTGAGTGTGTGGGGGGAGGGGGGGGGGGGGGTTGAACCCGGGACCCATGTATGGAAAGCATGTGTCTGAATGAAGCTATCTCAGCCGACTGAAGTCACCCTACTTCCGGAAGACATACATTGAACCAGTCTTTGGATGGAATATCTTGATGAGAGCAAAACGATTGGATTAGCGACATTAAAAAACGTGCTGTTTCCACCTGACAGATAGTGGCCTAATTCTTGCATCAGACGTTTTTAAAAAAGACACATCCATATACATGGCACCTTGTGGAATAGAACTATAAGGTTAGTGTTGGTGTTGTAGTATTTTAAGTTAGGCATAAGCGTAATATACTGATAGTCCAAAGCTGGTTAAAAGAGATAATCTGTTATGATTAGCACTTAATACTTAACTCTGATTGGCTGATCTCTTAATGGGCCATCGACAAAGCCGGCTTTATAGAAGGGAAGCAGTGGGCATGTTTAATAAGGGCGAAATACCCAACGCTTATATGAATAGTAAGTCTAGTATTACATGAAGGTGAACTGATAATTGTATCAGAAAAGCATATTTCGCACTTACCCTGTTTACAAACACCCCCTTTCCAGCCGGCAGCACATCCCTCACGACAATTGCCGTCTTGCTTGTCACACGAGTTATTGCCCCTTCTACAATTCCCACAAGATTCTGTACAGTCTGGACCATAGTTACCGTCTGGGCACTCTTCAAAATTAAAATATACTGAGCTGCAAGAATTCCTTAAACATGGATGTTAAAGACACAAGCAGTAGCCTACTGAGGTCAGGATTTGGCGAGTAGAGTGTGTGTGTGTCGGGGGGGGGGGGGGGGGGGGGGTATAGTTTTCGATTATCACAGCATAATACGCCCGGCCTTGCATGTTCTGGAGGTTCTGACGCTCTAGATGTCTATAGATGCGTACTAAGCAAGTTCTAGCAAAGAAAAAATGAACTTCATCTTACCCCATTTTTTCTAAAATGAGCAGTATATTGCAGGGAGACAATGGATACACCAGCATTTCGAACAAAAAAATCAAACCCGGGATTAATGTACATTTATACACGAATCTCCGTGTCGGAGAAAAAATATTTTCAAGGCTTTCAAAGTCTTAGAAATCGTAACTTCGCATCTTTTTTGGCCATGCAAAAAGCTCCGCTTAAGCTCAGCAAAAATACTTGTTTTGATTGATTGATGAGATCAGCCCAGATAATATGACAGCGCTATAAACCAACCTAGCATGAACAGTTTTTCTCTATAGAGCTGAGAATCTAACATACAATCCCAGACGTTAACGCCCATGAACCCGAATCACTACTTCGCTTGAAATTGATATAAGTGAACTGACAGTTTGTTTTGTTTTAAAGACACGCATGTGCTGTCGGTTACCCAAAAACAAATGATTGCTTGTCGACATTAACATGAGTACAATGATGGTAATCCAACACTCAAGTTAACCAACACTGATCGGTGTCGTTGATGTAATCGAGCTGCGATTCTTCGTTTGTTTTTCACCCTCGTTTATACATTCTAAACCTAATTGGACATGCTTTATGTGTGCTATGTTGAATTTTAGTGGTTTTAGTTGTAGTAAGCTCGTGTAAATTGGTTTTCTTAACAAATGTCAAACAGGCTACGGCGGCAAGTGGGCCTAAAGTGGGCCTAAAATTGAATAAACTGCCAAATATGCAAAATTTCGTTGAAACAAAATAAACTAATTAACATAAGAGTGGTTTTCTGGGTTACTACTTCTGTGTTTATTATACACGACGTTTCGCTGGATATGCTTCCAGCTTCATCGGGCTGATGAAGCTGGAAGCATATCCAGCGAAACGTCGTGTATAATAAACACAGAAGTAGTAACCCAGAAAACCACTCTTATGTCATTATGTTGCCCTACTTCTAAATGTCCTTCAAAAGTTATAAAATAAACTAATTGATCATCTTTTATGTCAAGAAGTGCAAAATAAGAGCTTTCTGCTGATACTCAAGCCGTATAATTTATGGATTTCATACGGGCTGCTGGTTTTATCCATATTTTTGTCAACGTTATTCCTTCAGTTTTTCAAGATACTTTAAACTCTCAAATTCTCATCAGTATTTATGAAAAAAATAGTAGCCCACCTGCTGTGAAAAATACTACTTACTTCAAACTCCCAAATTTTCCTGACAACAAAATCATAGCTTATGCCTCTTTAAAGCGGGAAGGGCCACGAGCTTCAGTAAAGTTATAGGCTTTGTCCAAATCACAATCATTTTAAGTGGTAAATGAGAGTTGTGGGCAAACTTAACTAATGACCCAATGTTTCATTGATTTAATTAAGTAATTAGAGTAAAATTTAAACTTCCTTCATGAAGTTCATCTGTCAATTATCGAAACGAATTTCTATAGTCTCCGCCTTGACATGCGCAGTAGAGTCTTCCGTCTGCTTGTCATAACAAAGTCACATGTTTGAAAGGAGCTGTTTGAATACAAAGGAATATCAAAGCGTAAGTTGATTTTCACTTGATTTCTTGTTGTTTTGTCGAATAATCGGAATTATGCAACCAACGCAGATTTGCGGCTGACTAATCTTTGGATGATTAAATGAAATACCAGCCTCGTAGTGCAAGCTGAGTGTGTGCACATCACAACAACAACGACACGTCGATCGAAATCGAGTGTCGGTGTTATTTCACAGTGGTTTTAGCTTATTAAAAAAAGGCAATTTATATCTGTCCTGTACTTCCTTACTATTGGTGATTTTTTGTTTTATTTGAAGGTGAAATTAGAAGCCAATAGATCTTCCACAAACGTTCTAGTCTCTCGTCGTCTCGATCTGTTTTATTTCTACTCTTGGTCTAACTTCTTTCTAACTGAGTCTAACTAAGCGTGGATTTGTTCTGTGACTGACTGGCATTGTGGGACAGGTAGTAAATGTGGAATGCAAATGGACAAGCATACGAATAGTAAGTACATATACAAGAGGCTTAATTTCGTAAATAGTATAGTAATAGGTTTGTATATTTACAAATCATCTATATACTTGAAGAATGGTATTTTACTTGTCAAGTCATTCCAATCCACCCACTTGTGGGTATTTGGTCTACTCTCCAATTAATCAAAAGTCAAACTGTATGTAATACGGAGAACATTTTAAATGATGTACCCCTCTCGATCCAAATTTGCAACAAAGTCATATAAATGAATTCGACCAATAGGTCGCGGGTTCGATTCCCACCCAGTCAAAAAAATTGGAGAATTTTCTGACTGGGTTTTCACTCGAACGACCTATGTGGGATGGTTGCCAGTTACCAACGGAAGGTCGTGGGTTTCCTCCGGGCATAGAGCCCGGTTTCCTCCCACAATAAAACTGGCAACGCCGCCATATAAGTGAAATAATCTTGAGTGCGGCGTAAAACACCAAACACATCAATCAATCATATAAATGAAATAACATTGAGTGTGACATAGAAAACCATTCGGTATAATACTTGGTGTAAAACTGCTCTAAATGCATCTTCAAGGTTTGATTTTCATCATCTAAAATAAAACTTTATAATTTATGTTATAAAAAATTCACTACATAATAATGACAGCGCACTGTTGTTTATTTTTTCAACAGTCTTGAACAACTTGACTGGAGGATAATTCAAAACTAATGCAAGGTTTCAAAGATTTCTCAGTTGCTTCAAGAGCAAGATCAAAGAAAACTAAATTTAATGGAATCCAGTGTACAGATCTGATTATTTATAAACAACACAGACAATTCAGTAAAAGGAATGGGTGAGAAAAGAAAGCCCAATTTCTTATTTGGGCTATTAGGAAGAGACTTTATAATACATTTGCTATGTACGTAAGTTATGATAAGGCTCATCAATGATATGTGGTTTCAAACATAAAAAAATAAAATATACATGTATAACAAAAAGAAAGATTTTGTTTTCATTTCTACTTTGTTTGATGGATTGATGATTAAATCACTAATATGGCAGCCTTGCCAGGTTTAGTGTGAAAGGAAAATCCTGATCCTTCGACAATTGCCTGTCAACTCTTCTACATACGGCGATTGAGGAAAAATCTCACTCAGAAATATTTCAATTTTATTTGGTCGGAGTTGGACTCGAACCTGCAACTCATGACTTGAATGTCTGAATCACTGAGAAAATATCACTGAGCCAGCGAGGTCCCATGTTTGTTTGATAGATCGATGTTTTATGCTGCACAGAAAATTAGTTTAGTGCGGGAGGAAACTGGGCTCTGTCGGAGGAAACCCCTGACCTTCGGAGAGTTCCTCGTAAGTTTTCCACATTGGTCGACAGGGTGAAAAACCCACAGAGATTTTTAAATTTTATTTGACCTGAGGCCGCGAGTCGACACATAGATGGAAGGCCTGGGTCAAACTGAGAATCCATCGCTCTGCCCACTGAGCCATTGAGGTCCTTCCTTTGTTTAATTGATTGGTGTTTTTATTCACACTCAAGATTATTTCACTTATATAGTGGCGTTGCCAAGTTTACTGGAGAGGGGAATGGAGCTCTTCTCGAAAGAAACACCCAACCTTCAGCGAGTACCTGGTATCTCTTTCACATAGGCAGACAGAGTGAAAAACTTACTCAGAAATTTCGAAATTTTATTTGGTCTGAGTGGGATTCGAACCCACGACCCATGAACGGAAAGTGTTTGTCGGACTGAAAAACTATCACTTAGCCAACTGAGCCACAGAGACCCATTCTTTCTTTGATTGATTGTTGTTTACGCCACACTGAATATTACTTGACTTATATGGCAGCATTGCCAAGTTTAGTGGAGGAGGAAACTGGGCTCTGCCCAGAGCCCAGAGGAAACACCCGACCTTCGGTAAGTACCTAGTAACAAAGAGACTATCACTCTGCCAACTGAGCCGAGGTCCCTTCTTTCTTTGATTGATTGATATTTATGCCACACTGAATAGTATTTCCCTTATATGGTAGCATTGCCAAGTTTAGTGGAGGAGGAAACTGGGCTCTGACCAGAGGAAACACCCAACATTCGGTAAGTACCTAGTAACAAAGAGACTATCACTCTGCCAATTGAGCCGAACGCCTTTCTTTGCTTGATTGATTGATTGTTTGTTGTTTTACGCCGCACTCAAGATTATTTCGCTTATATGGCGGCGTTGCCAGTTTTATTGTGGGAGGAAACCGGTCTCTATGCCCGGAGGAAACCCGCGACCTTCCGCTGGTAACTGGCAACCATCCCACATAGTTCGTTCGAGTGAAAACCCAGTCAGAAAATTTTCCAATTTTTTGGACTGAGTGGGATTCGAACCTGCGACCCATTGGTGGAAGGCTGTTCGGATTGAGCGTCCAACGCTCTACCTACTGAGCCACGGAGGACCCTTCTTTGCTTGAACAAGGGAGATTGTGTGTAGTGATGATTCTCACATCACCAGCTTTCCACAAGTGGGTCCCAAGTTCGAATCCAATTACCGCCGAGCCTGATGACGTCACATAGATTTACGCAAAGCTTTCTGGGTAAAATATACCTCAGTTCGCCATTTTGTTTATTGGTACTTATAGCAAGCGGTCACTTTTTTGGAAAACATTGATGACATAACCTGTTTTTATCCACCCATTTTTCGGATAACTTAACGCCTTATACATCTTTTTCTCGATAGAGTATTTTTCCAACCGCCATATTAAAAAATTATTTTAAGATCCCTCAATACCCCGAAATGCTTTGCGCGTATATTTCAAGTGACGTCATCAAACAATCGGTCAATTCAGTCCAAATTGAATAGATTTTTAGGTACCTGCCAAAGGGTGAGAGTTTCGGCTTTACTCCAGACATGAATGAATCTATCGAGGTCAGTGGGGTTGTATATGAATGTGTATGCAAGTGTGATTGTTGAGAACTTGCAGGTTTCTAAGATTGATTTATTCATTGTTTTAATTCGCACTCAGGACTATTTCGTTTATAAGGTGGCCTAGCTAGGTTTATTGGGGAGGAAACCCCTTGACTATCCATAACAACATGACAACATAGCACATTGGGCCAGTGATCAAGTTGTAAACCAAGCCAGCATTTTTAAAAGAAAGTGGGAATTGAAATCAAAACCAATTGGTGGAATGTTTCCTAAGAACCTAAAAGATGATTTTAGTTCAGATTATTTGCAGAAGATTTTCAAAATAAAACATATCCGACTAGATTATTTATCGTACAGGTTCTTTGTTAAGAACACAGTTTTATTCTGACAATTCCAGCATTTAAATGTGAAGTCAATCACCAAAAAACAAATTTAATATGTGTACACTAAGCATATGCTTTTCCATAACTACCAGTCCACCAAACGTTGGTTTTGACATATTTTAAACATGTCTATATCCAGGTAGAAATCATTTTCAGTTAATGTCACTGAATTTAGCAGTCTAGTCTAGTGGTGATGATTAGAAATTAAACATCATGACCAGTCAAAAATGATTATTTCAAAAACAAATTAATACTCCATCTCGCAAGGTTTTCCATCGCTAATGAGTAAGGTTGAAGTTGTAATGTCAATACGCTGGCACAGATTTAAATGTATGTGAGCCACATCTTAATAACTCCTCATTTCTGCCTCAGTCAATTTTTTAGCACTTCCCCAACAGAATACAATCCATAGGCCTACAGCTCCATCTTTTGTTTTCATATCACTGCAAAATATAAAAAATAGGAATAGTACTAAAACAAGGGTTTCTAAGTTACAGTGCTAAAATAAATATCAGATTTACTAGGTGCTTTATGTCATACACAAAAGAATACAACACTGACAGAATGGCAGGATAGTCACCTGGGGATGGGCTAAGGTGTTAACTCTGAACTGAAATAACCATACCATGAAAGTATGTAGTGACAAATTCACACAACAGAGCTCAAAGTGATGACATTTGCAGCACATAGACTAATATCATTCTGGCAGGCCAGTGAGTAAACGCAAGGTTGGACATATATATACGGTATACATGTATTGTTTATTGAAACTTTCCTGCAACCACAACAACATTGATTGTACAAGTACTACCACTCACTCTCACTGTCAGCTAGTTTGTCCGAATGAAATATCAATAACTAATGATCTAACCAATACATCACCCTGCATGAAATTGAAAAGAAATAAAGTTAAGCTAAATTGTGTTTGTAACACGAGGCCTACAAAAAATTGTACAAGATAAAATGAAGATTTGACAGACCTGTACTGAGTGAGAGGCACCGTTGTGTTGACGCCTGAGTGCAGCGAAGAAGGCAAGCCAGATTATCGCCCGATCCTCGTTGTTTCTCTCCTTTTCATATCCACTACTGTCAGTAAAGGTATTCCAAACTGCTTTCGGGTGAAAACTTTGTGGATATTACGGCCTCTGTTTTGTTTTTACCGTCATTAACACTCAACTTCTTCGAGTCATTCTCTCCAACTTTGCTCGGCATATGCTTATGCCTTTCAACACTGTTTACAATGAAGTGCGCATGTGCATGTCAGTAACTTCGGGGAGGATCTGGGCGGTTTTTCAAATATTTTGTAATAATTGGTAGGGCCCCCCTTTGAAAAATTAATTCGTACGGGAAAACCTACGTTAGGATTTTCATGAAATTTGGACAGAGGCATCTTCTAGGATTCGTCTTTCCGGGAAAAATAATACCATGTGTGGGAAAATTCGTTTTAGCCAACCTGATGGCCCTTCCCGCTTTAACATAATCTTGGAGAGATATTCAAGTTGTATATCATATTCCCATAAGAGTGTTTTATAGCAAAATTCAGTGAAAATGCATACCTGTAAGACATTTATTGTCCATCCATCCTGCGGCGCATAGGGGAACATTCTTAGGACACTCTCCGGATACAGGGTCACACTTTACTCCGTTAGCACAATTCCCACACTTTGTCTTACAGTCCGATCCAAAATAGCCATCGCAATCTGGAAGCAAAAAGAAGCTACAACATTAACAAGATATTACAGTAGAGACACATTCTGAGATCTTGTACCGGTCGGATCACTTCCGGGATTTACGTACTCCAAAAACCCTCGGACATTTTGAATGTGGCGTCAGACCAAACAGCACTCGGAACATCTTTCTGCTATCTTGGCTCGCTACCGGTCGGCTTTGACACGCCTCGGACAATCTGCGCTTTTTATACGGTAAATCATCGTATTTTTGGGCTGAATAAAATGGCGTCGAAAGTAAATATCAAAATGTTTTACTATAGACGAAAAAATAAAATAAAAATAATTATAAATTTATTAAATGCTAATATCATTTAGAAAGATAAGTGTTGATATATTATATTTAGCCTGGTAAAGCACATGTTGTGTAACGCGAAGAAGAGACGCAGTTTCGGTACATTGAAGGAATCCTCCAATACTTCAATTATAAGACTGTACGTTACACGGCTACCTTTTTGGTGGCCACATTCAAAATGACCTGCAGTCTATCAGAGGGTATTTCACGCACGTAAATCCCCGAAGTTATCAGTGACCAAACAGTAGCCGTGAGATGTGCCCCAGTGATAATGCAAGTAAATAAAACTACTATATTTATAACCGAAACTGCGTCTATCTCCATTTGTGTTACACAGGGTGTGGTTCACCGGGCTTAGATACACTTACAAATATATAACTGTTTTTTAGCATTTCATTCATTTATAATCATTCTTGTTTTCTATTTTTGACAGCAGTTAAAGGCACACTTGCCGCCGTAGCCTGTTTAAATTTGCCAAGAAAACCAATTTACATGAGCTTACTACGACTAATACCACTAAACTTAAACATATGACACATAAAACATGTCTAGTTAGCTTTAGACTGTAAAAATGGGGTGAAAAACAAACGAAGAATCGAAGCCTGATTACAACAACAACGATCAGTGTCGGTCAACTTTCGTGTTGGATTACCTTCCTTTCAGGCCTTTGTATCTGTGGTTTACACTCAAACAATTACCAGCAGGCTTTTCCAGTCGCTGTTAACCGATCGTCAGTCTGTATTTCTCAGATAAATAGGCCTACGTAAAATTACACTGTGCCGTTAGTTCACTCACTCGACTGAAACATAAAATCGCCAATAGGGGGCAGATCGGTTTGTTTACGTTCCGGGTACGTAACAATTCAAATTTTCAAATTCAAATTAAAAATACAAAGTGACGTCCAAACTTTTAAATTTTGGTAAAAATAGAAAGTTCCTAACTTATATTGTCTGGGAAAAATACAGAATACGGTCTTTCTTTTTTAATGTAAACAATATTCCTGATTTTCGCGGCAAGTGTGCCTTTAAAAAAAGCCGTGTTGGATCGCGTCACACCGTTCCCTTTGTGCTGACAGCATTGGTGCCACCCAGTATAGTTTCTACATATGGATTGTTCCAGTGGACAATCAGTCCAAACAATTGGAAAATTTTCTGACTGGGTTTTCACTCGAACGACCTATGTGGGATGGTTGCCAGTTACCAACGGAAGGTCGTGGGTTTCCTCCGGGCATAGAGCCCGGTTTCCTCCCCCCAATAAAACTGGCAACGCCGCCATATAAGTGAAATAATCTTGAGCGCGGCGTAAAACACCAAACAATCAATCAATCAATCCAGTGGATAAAGGGCCGGTAGCAGTAGATACCGCTATTTGAAGCGAGGGACAAAGTCAATACTAGTGGTCATTTTTTGCTTAAAATAAATACATAAACACGCTTTGCTTTTAAACAGAAAAAAAGCCTAAGAGAATTTTTTGATATTGCCATTTTTTTTCAGAATAGCTTCATAATAATGTATCATACAAGAGGCAAGTTAACACATATCTGAAGAATTGGAAGAATAATGTTCATATTCACCTGAGATATAATACCTACCTGTCTAAACACTTGCCTTATCGACGCGATGAGATAGAGTAATATAAATTTTTAAACTCTCCCCCTCTTAAAATATCGTTCTTATTGTCCTATGTAATGCTCCATTTTGGTAGTTAAACTCCGGTCTGAATTTGTCTCTTGTATTAAAGTGGGGCGCATCCATGGCTGAGTAACCTGTGAGGAAGGGCCGGGATAAACTTTCTGTACATGTAGGTATTATATCTAAATATAATATGATAATTATCTCTCCAAATTCTTCAGATTATCAGTGATTACCTACTTCTGTACATGTCGCTTAGAAGTGGAGGGACTACTTCGCCGCAGATGTTTTACAGTAAAGAAGAAAAAAACGAAGAACATTAACGGCTAAAACGGATTCTCTTATAAATACCTTTGTGACACTTTGGTGGTTGATATCCTGTCACACAAATCTGGGTGGAAGCAGTGCAGTCGCCATTGAATCTATCACAACCTTGGATTAAACAGTTCCCACATGGCGTAGCACAATCCGATCCATAAGACCCAAAGTTGCATTCTGATGACAAGAGATAGCAAGTCAATATAGGAGATGGCAAGTCAATATAGGAGATGGCAAGTCAATATAGGAGATGGCAAGTCAATATAGGAGATGGCAAGTCAATATAGGAGATGGCAAGAGATGGCAACTCAATATAGAAGATGGCAAGTCAATATAGGAGATGGCAAGTCAATATAGGAGATAGCAAGAGATGGCAAGTCAATACAGGAGATAGCAAGTCAATATAGGAGATGGCAAGTCAATATAGGAGATGGCAAGTCAATATAGGAGATGGCAAGAGATGGCAACTCAATATAGAAGATGGCAAGTCAATATAGGAGATGGCAAGTCAATATAGGAGATGGCAAGAGATGGCAAGTCAATATAGGAGATGGCAAGTCAATATAGAAGATGCCAAGAGATGGCAACTCAATATAGAAGATGGCAAGTCAATATAGGAGATGGCAAGTCAATATAGGAGATGGCAAGTCAATATAGGAGATGGCAAGAGATGGCAACTCAATATAGAAGATGGCAAGTCAATATAGGAGATGGCAAGTCAATATAGGAGATGGCAAGTCAATATAGAAGATGGCAAGAGATGGCAAGTCAATACAGGAGATAGCAAGTCAATATAGGAGATGGCAAGTCAATATAGGAGATGGCAAGTCAATATAGGAGATGGCAAGAGATGGCAACTCAATATAGAAGATGGCAAGTCAATATAGGAGATGGCAAGTCAATATAGGAGATGGCAAGAGATGGCAAGTCCATATGGGAGATGGCAAGTCAATATAGAAGATGGCAAGTCAATATAGGAGATGGCATGAGACGGCAACTCAATATAGAAGATGGCAAGTCAATATAGGAGATGGCAAGTCAATATAGTAGATGGCAAGTCAATATAGGAGATGGCAAGTCAACATAGGAGATGGCAAGAGATGGCAACTCAATATAGAAGATGGCAAGTCAATATAGGAGATGGCAAGTCAATATAGGAGATGGCAAGTCAATATAGGAGATGGCAAGTCAATATAGGAGATGGCAAGAGATGGCAAGTCAATACAGGAGATAGCAAGTCAATATAGGGGATGGCAAGTCAATATAGGAGATGGCAAGTCAATATAGAAGATGGCAAGTCAATAAAGGAGATGGCAAGAGATGGCAACTCAATATAGAAAATGGCAAGTCAATATAGGAGATGGCAAGTCATTATAGGAGATGACAAGTCAATATAGGAGATGGCAAGTCAATATCGGAGATGGCAAGAGATGGCAAGTCGATATAGGAGATGGCAAGTCAATATAGAAGATGGCAAGAGATGGCAACTCAATATAAAATATGGCAAGAGATGGCAACTCAATATAAAAGATCGCAAGAGATGGCAAGTCAATATAGGGGATGGCAAGTCAATATAGGAGATGGCAAGTCAATATAGGGGATGGCAAGTCAATATAGGAGATGGCAAGTCAATATAGGAGATGGCAAGTCAATATACGAGATGACAAGTCAGTATAGGAGATGACAAGTCAATATAGGCGATGACAAGTATATATGGGAGATGGCAAGTCATTATAAGAGATTGAAAGTCAGTATAGGAGGTGGCAAATGCTTTGTCAAGATCAAAGTTTGCTATATAAAGATAAACAAAGCTAATGGGCAATATGTATTGCGCTCCTTTGAATACTCAAAGTTTAAGCAAACCGCGCCCCCCTCGAGTTATCCGTCAATTAAAAATGCGAAAGGTAGAAACGTCGCGGTAAAACACGATACCCCGCGATCGACAGCTCGAAAGGGCGAGATAAAAGATCGAGAGTAACCGCGACGTTTTGATTGCGACCTTTCTACCTTTTTCCTCGCACGTTTGTAATTTTCAACTGTTATGCGCTAATGTAGACGCACAACCAATCCGGAGAAGTTTTGTTTAACGATCGTTTGAAGTTTCTAATTTTCCTATGCTATCGAGTAAATTGAGAAAAAAAGTTGTTGTCCACTTAGGAGAAAAAAAAAGGAAAATATATACACAGATGTAATGCGGAAATATTCAACATATAAACATACTTGTAAGACATTGGTTGTCCATCCATCCTGCAGCACATCGAGGATTGGTCCCAGGACATACTCCGCTTATATGATGACAGTTAACACCATTAGCACAATTTCCACAATTTGCATTGCAGTTTTGCCCAAAATAACCGTCACATGCTGAAAAATAACAGGATGAAATGGTGATTTATATAACGAAATATTTTATTATATTCAAAAATAGAACACATAACAAAGACTCAGTCACTAAGTCGGTAATTTAGTCAAAACCTTTCTTTTTTAGGTAAAAAGGGCCTTGGTGATACCTCATACCCACACAGACCTTCCATCGATGAGGCGCGGGCTCGAATCCCCCTCAGGCCAAATACAATTGAAAGTCTACATCGCTTAATACAAGCCCTTTAATGAAAACATAATCCGTCCATTGTTTTTTTCTAAGCTAATCTTCTGGTTGTACTTGTTGTATGTAAAATAAACCTAGGCTTGATATTTAGGCACAATGCTTAATCATATTTCCATTTCCGATGATCATCAGTTAATTTTCACTCTCTTTGTTTTCGTTTACATGTACTTCGTTCGGGTTTGAAGCAGATATATTTCTGACCGTACCTTGATTACATGAGGGTCCCTGATAGCCTGGTGCACATCGGCCAGGGCATTGTCCTGTCGACTTATCACAAGCAGCGCCATTTTCACAGAAACACCCAGAATTGCAGTCTAATCCCCAACGGTTAGCACTACAAGCTAAAACAGATGAGAAAAGACAGAAATGTAAGAAACGCGTAAAATGTGCTAACTTGCCCCTATGGTAATATCGTTTGATTGGTAATCTAAGAACAGGCTTATAAATGAAGCAATTTCTTAAAGGCAGGCGTCATTTTTCTTTCACTAAACTATCCTGAAACAGCAGTGCTTCCTGGGCCTAAAACAACAATCCAATCATTTTCAGTGCTTTTGTTAGCGCATAAGGAACAATCTACCCTATCGTTATCGTTATCTACCCTATTTCAGATTTAAGTAAAGAATAAGTTATAAGATATATATGCTATACTGTCGGAAAAGGGCAGTAACTCTGAAAATAATTAGACCAGCGCCATCAAAATAGGAGGTGCTCATCCTTTCATGATATCCAGCATAACCACCAAGTTTCGAAAAATTCTGATAAAAATTGTGAGAGGAGATGCGATGACAACCACTAATTGTCTATGTCGTCTTTTACTATTGGAAAAGGGCAGTAACTCTGAAAATCATAAAAGCCAGCGCAGCCAAAATAGAAGGTGCACATCTTCGAATTATATCGAGCAAGTCCATCAAGTTTCGAAAAAATCTGATAAAAATCGTGGGAGGAGATGCGATGACAAGCACTAATTGTCTATGTCATCTTATACTGTCGGAAAAGGGTAAGTAACTCTAAAAATAATGAAACCAGCGCAACCAAAATAGAAGGTGCACATCTTCGAATTATATCCAGCAAGTCCATCAAGTTTCGAAAAAATCTGATAAAAATCGTGGAAGGAGATGAGATGACAACCACTAATTGTCTATGTCGTCATATACTGTCGGAAAAAGGGCAGTAACTCTAAATATAATGAAACCAGCGCAACCGAAATAGAAGGTGTACATCCTCGAATGATATCCAGCAAGTCGACCAAATTTCGAAAAAATCTGATAAAAATCGTGGGAGGAGATGCGATGGCAACCACTAATTGTCGTCTTATACCGTCAGAAAAGGGCAGTTACTCTCAAAATAATGAAACCAGCAAAACCAAAATAGGAGGTGCCCATCCTCGAATGATATCCATCATGTCCACAAAGTTTCGGAAAAAAATTATAAAAACTGTGGGAGGAGATGCGAAGACAAGCGCTAATTGTCTATGTCATCTTATACTGTCGGAAAAGGGCAGTAACTCTAAAAATAATGGAACCAGCGCAACCAAAATAGAAGGTGCACATCTTCGAATTATATCCAGCAAGTCCATCAAGTTTCGAAAAAATCTGATAAAAATCGTGGAAGGAGATGAGATGACAACCACTAATTGTCTATGTCGTCATATACTGTCGGAAAAGGGCAGTAACTCTAAATATAATGAAACCAGCGCAACCGAAATAGAAGGTGTACATCCTCGAATGATATCCAGCAAGTCGACCAAATTTCGAAAAAATCTGATAAAAATCGTGGGAGGAGATGCGATGGCAACCACTAATTGTCGTCTTATACCGTCAGAAAAGGGCAGTTACTCTCAAAATAATGAAACCAGCAAAACCAAAATAGGAGGTGCCCATCCTCGAATGATATCCATCATGTCCACAAAGTTTCGGAAAAAAATTATAAAAACTGTGGGAGGAGATGCGAAGACAAGCGCTAATTGTCTATGTCATCTTATACTGTCGGAAAAGGGCAGTAACTCTAAAAATAATGGAACCAGCGCAACCAAAATAGAAGGTGCACATCTTCGAATTATATCCAGCAAGTCCATCAAGTTTCGAAAAAATCTGATAAAAATCGTGGAAGGAGATGCGATGACAAGCACTAATTGTCTATGTCATCTTATACTGTCGGAAAAGGGCAGTAACTCTAAAAATAATGAAACCAGCGCAACCAAAATAGGAGGTACTCATCCTCGAATGATATTCAGCATGTCCACCAGGTTTCCAAAATTTTTTTATAAAAACTGTGGGAGGATCGAGATGCGATGACAACCACTAATTGTCTATGTCGTCATATACTGTCGGAAAAGGGCAGTAACTCTAAAAATAATGAAACCAGCGCAACCAAAAAAGAAGGTGCACATCCTCAAATGATATCCAGCAAGTCGACCAAATTTCGAAAAAATCTGATAAAAATCGTGGGAGGAGATGCGATGGCAACCACTAATTGTCGTCTTATACCGTCAGAAAAGGGCAGTTACTCTAAAAATAATGAAACCAGCGAAACCAAAATAGGAGGTGCACATCCTCGAATGATATCCATCATGTCCACAAAGTTTCGGAAAAAATTATAAAAACTGTGGGAGGAGATGCGAAGACAAGCGCTAATTGTCTATGTCATCTTATACTGTCGGAAAAGGGCAGTAACTCTAAAAATAATGGAACCAGCGCAACCAAAATAGAAGGTGCACATCTTCGAATTATATCCAGCAAGTCCATCAAGTTTCGAAAAAATCTGATAAAAATCGTGGGAGGAGATGCGATGACAAGCACTAAATTTCTATGTCATCTTATACTGTCGGAAAAGGGCAGTAACTCTAAAAATAATGAAACCAGCGCAACCAAAATAGGAGGTGCACATCCTCGAATGATATTCAGCATGTCCACTAAGTTTCCAAAAAATTTAATAAAAACTGTGGGAGGAGATGCGATGACAACCACTAATTGTCTATGTCGTCTTTTACTATTGGAAAAGGGCAGTAACTCTGAAAATAATAAAAGCCAGCGCAGCCAAAATAGAAGGTGCACATCTTCGAATTATATCCAGCAAGTCCATCAAGTTTCGAAAAAATCTGATAAAAATCGTGGGAGGAGATGCGATGACAAGCACTAATTGTCTATGTCATCTTATACTGTCGGAAAAGGGCAGTAACTCTAAAAATAATGAGACCAGCGCAACCAAAATAGAAGGTGCACATCTTCGAATTATATCCAGTAAGTCCATCAAGTTTCGAAAAAATCTGATAAAAATCGTGGAAGGAGATGCGATGACAAGCACTAATTGTCTATGTCATCTTATACTGTCGGAAAAGGGCAGTAACTCTAAAAATAATGAAACCAGCGCAACCAAAATAGGAGGTACTCATCCTCGAATGATATTCAGCATGTCCACCAGGTTTCCAAAATTTTTTATAAAAACTGTGGGAGGAGATGCGATGACAACCACTAATTATCTATGTCGTCATATACTGTCGGAAAAGGGCAGTAACTCTAAAAATAATGAAACCAGCGCAACCAAAATAGAAGTTGCACATCCTCGAATGATATCCAGCAAGTCGACCAAATTTCGAAAAAATCTGATAAAAATCGTGGGAGGAGATGCGATGGCAACCACTAATTGTCGTCTTATACCGTCAGAAAAGGGCAGTTACTCTCAAAATAATGAAACCAGCGAAACCAAAATAGGAGGTGCACATCCTCGAATGATATCCATCATGTCCACAAAGTTTCGGAAAAAATTATAAAAACTGTGGGAGGAGATGCGATGACAAGCGCTAATTGTCTATGTCATCTTATACTGTCGGAAAAGGGCAGTAACTCTAAAAATAATGAAACCAGCGCAACCAAAATAGAAGGTGCACATCTTCGAATTATATCCAGCAAGTCCATCAAGTTTCGAAAAAATCTGATAAAAATCGTGGGAGGAGATGCGATGACAAGCACTTATTCTCTATGTCATCTTATACTGTCGGAAAAGGGCAGTAACTCTAAAAATAATGAAACCAGCGCAACCAAAATAGGAGGTGCACATCCTCGAATGATATTCAGCATGTCCACCAGGTTTCCAAATTTTTTTATAAAAACTGTGGGAGGAGATGCGATGACAGCCACTAATTGTCTATGTCGTCATATACTGTCGGAAAAGGGCAGTAACTCTAAAAATAATGAAACCAGCGCAACCAAAATAGAAGGTGCACATTCTCGAATAATATCCAGCAAGTCGATCAAATTTCGAAAAAATCTGATAAAAATCGTGGGAGGAGATGTGATGGCAACCACTAATTGTCGTCTTATACCGTCAGAAAAGGGCAGTTACTCTAAAAATAATGAAACCAGCGAAACCAAAATAGGAGGTGCACATCCTCGAATGATATCCATCATGTCCACAAAGTTTCGGAAAAAATTATAAAAACTGTGGGAGGAGATGCGATGACAAGCGCTAATTGTCTATGTCATCTTATACTGTCGGAAAAGGGCAGTAACTCTAAAAATAATGAAACCAGCGCAACCAAAATAGAAGGTGCACATCTTCGAATTATATCCAGCAAGTCCATCAAGTTTCGAAAAAATCTGATAAAAATCGTGGGAGGATGCGATGACAAGCACTTATTCTCTATGTCATCTTATACTGTCGGAAAAGGGCAGTAACTCTAAAATAATGAAACCAGCGCAACCAAAATAGGAGGTGCACATCCTCGAATGATATTCAGCATGTCCACCAGGTTTCCAAATTTTTTTATAAAAACTGTGGGAGGAGATGCGATGACAGCCACTAATTGTCTATGTCGTCATATACTGTCGGAAAAGGGCAGTAACTCTAAAAATAATGAAACCAGCGCAACCAAAATAGAAGGTGCACATTCTCGAATAATATCCAGCAAGTCGACCAAATTTCGAAAAAATCTGATAAAAATCGTGGGAGGAGATGCGATGGCAACCACTAATTGTCGTCTTATACCGTCAGAAAAGGGCAGTTACTCTAAAAATAATGAAACCAGTGAAACCAAAATAGGAGGTGCACATCCTCGAATAATATCCATCATGTCCACAAAGTTTCGGAAAAAAATTATAAAAACTGTGGGAGGAGATGCGGCGACAAGCGCTAATTGTCTATGTCGTCTTATACTGTCGGAAAAGGGCAGTAACTCTAAAAATAATGAAACCAGCGCAACCAAAATAGAAGGTGCACATCTTCGAAAGATATCCAGCAAGTCCATCAAATTTCGAAAAAATCTGATAAAAACCGTGGTAGGAGATGCGATGACAAGCGCTAATTGTCTATATCGTCTTATACTGTCGAAAAGAGCAGTAACTCTAAAAATAATGAAACCAGCGGAACCAAAATAGGAGGTGAACATCCTTGAATAATATCCAGTATGTCAACCAAGTTTCAAAACAATCCGATAAAAACTGTGGGAGAAGATGCGATGACAAGAAATGATTACGGACAGACAGTCAGATAGACAGACAGACAGACGGACAGACAAGCTGATCACTATATCCCCCCGCATTATATGCCGGGGGGATAAAGATGACGGAGTTTATAGACCTCGCCATTTTACTAAAAATGATTGATTAATTGATTGATTAGAGTTTAACGCCATGCTCAAGATTATTTCACTTATACGGCGGCGAAAAGAAATTAAATTATCATACAATTGTTATATCAAAAATACAATGGAACTGAAAAATAACCGAAACAGAAGTAATACAAACTGTAAAACACTTTGTAAATCATTTTTGGAGATTAAAAACAAGAAATATAACCATTATCTCCAATTGAGCAACAATAAACAATTTATAAAAATAACCATTTTTATAATATACAAATTTGTAAATATATATTTATGTTTTGATATAGTGTGATTTTATCAAAAAGGTTTATACCATAATAATTTCAAATTTGACCCAGGTTAGTCGCCTTTTACAATCAAGCTTGCCTGGGAACTGTGAGCCAATTATTATCCCCCGGAACCCACACGGGGACCCAAGGATTAGTCGCCTCTTATGATCAAGCACCTTGGGAAGGCTGGTCTATTCTTATCTCCCAGGAACCCACACGGGGGTACTAAAAATGAATGTCAACGACTACAGCGGGGATATGATGCAATAGACAAGCCAGACAAATGTTGGCATTGATACGCGTCTGTGAGGGCAAAACAGATTATCATTTTACTAACATAAAAATTGCCCGGGAAAAGAGTAGATTTTTGTTTTAAGGACCTTTGAGGCTATTGTTTTAATTAGATTGTATCCATTTCTGAAGTTGTCTATGCGTTTAATCCACGCATTCCAAAATGTTTTCAAATTCTATTTTGTAATACACCAACTCGATAACGATAATGGAGAAGTGTAAAACAGATACACATTATCTGAGACAAAAAATACCCCTTATTAACTTCAATTACACCGCACAATATCATAGGGGTGAGAGGTGTGCAAGTGTCAGAATATTCCAAAGCTATGGCGTCGCTTGATAGCTGCAAACAGCAATGGCACCATTAACGTTATCCGTGGAATGGCCACGTCTGATTGGCTGGGTTCGTTCTGACGTTCTTAAAAGCGCCGCCATAGACCTTTTCGGCTTAAGGATTAACGTTTCCTCACTAGCCTCAGTGTATGTATGACAAAATTGACGCTACATCGAATTTCTGGATCAATCTGACCTTAGAATCGTGTTCAGGGCCTCCGTATCCCTAAAGCCTGTGACTGTATCATATAATGATAACCCCAACTGTGTCAAAGCCTTTAACTTGTGAAAGCCTGTGAAACCATATTCTTATTGAAACTAGCTGTCCAATGAAAAATAAGTAAATGTAGAAACAAGTGTTTGTTTGGCTATGTATAAATTCCATTTTACTTGAATCTTCATTATGTTTAATAACGGTACTTGAATGTGTACCGAAACGTCGCTTAACAAATAAACAGAAGTTGAAATCCATAAACCTCTTTTAATATTAATATTTGGCCAAAGAGTTTGGATATTTCCAACTAGGTATCAAGTGACTGATCAGTTGAATTATATACAGCCGATCTTTAGCCGCATTCATGTGTCTCATCGTGTTTTACTTACTTCCTGGTGGCGTTGCCAGTTTATTGTGGGGGGAAACCGGGCTCTATGCCTGGAGGAAACCCACGACCTTCCGCTGGTAACTGGCAACCATCCCACATAGGTCGTCCAAATAAATAAGTTGGGACTGTTGTTGAAAAGGCAGCTGGGGGAGAAATATCTGAATTCTCATTATCTGAGTTTTAGACTATAGGTAGGTTTCTATTTGTTTTTACACATTTACGACAGCTAGAGAACAGCTGTAGAAACAATGACTTATTCGGTTTCTGTAAATAATAAATAATAATTTTGGTGTAAAATGCGTCTTACCCTCACAATAGCCGTTGTTCCTGTCACACATACATCCGTCAGTGGATTTACACTCATTGCCACATTCTTCTCCGTACCATCCATTGGTGCAAACTGTCAATAAAGAGAATGGTAAAAATTAATACTCTAAGAATGCTTACACATGCAAAGAAAATCGTATTCTAATATATTTTATGTATCACATTATCTGCTGTCCCTTTCAGGACCCCTAAACATAACGGACACATAATTCTTCCTTTTTTCGCCGTGGCTCAGTAGGTAGAGCGTTGGACGTTCAATCCGAACAGCCTTCCACCAATGGGTCGCGGGTTTGATTCCCACTCAGTCCAAAAAATTGGAAAATTTTCTGACTGGGTTTTCACTCGAACGACCTATGTGGGATGGTTGCCAGTTACCAATGGAAGGTCGTGGGTTTCCTCCGGGCCGGTTTCCTCCCACAATAAAACTGGCAACGCCGCCATATAAGTGAAATAATCTTGAGCGCGGCGTAAAACACCAAACAATCAATCAATCAATCAATCCTTTTTTTCGTCAACTTAATGTCAGGGTTGCAAAAGTCAGAATTGTGATCCTTGTCTGGTAGAATTTTCATTTGCTACGTGACTGGCATCTCGTGTACCCCATGAACATTCACCTCAAAATAAGCGAGACATTTATTTTTTTATTACGTACGTTTTCTTCATTTTTGTGGCCAGGTTGATTTGAACACTTAAAATCCATTTTGTCAGCGAAATTAAACCATAATGTAGTACTTTGATGGAATCTTTATATTCTTTATATTTCGTGCAGTTTGCATCGATTACGTTATAAAGACCATTCAGTTGTTTTTAAAGTGGTCCTTTGCTGTGCGTTCCAAATTTTAGGTGACTCACCGATCTTCCCATATATATATATTGAAAAAAAGTTCAAGAAAACTATTGACTGGATGGATGCGATTGTTCACATGTTTTTAATTTGACTAGTTCTAATGTACACAATGTCTAAGTATGAACATAAACAGACGGATTTAAGCACAACATATGCTTGGAGTGTAAACTTTGCTTTTCCTAGTTAATGACGAAAATCATGCTTTGAAATTTTTACGGTTCGGAAATTGTCTGACTTAATACTTAATGGAAAAATGAACTTACCATAAAGAATAACTTCACAAAGTGCCAGAGCGTCAGGTCCAGGTTTAGTAATTCGGACAGTGCTCCCGGGTAAAGGCTGATTATTCTTGCAATGTTGCTCGATTATTTCGCCTGGCGAAGATCCATCTGAGGTTTGATCTTCGTAACACTCTTGAAAATTACCACTGGAGTCACCCACTTCTAACTTGAATTTTGCCAGACGAGTTCCAACTGAAAACAGCCAGTACACGCCCAAAAGTGTCAAAAATTTGATTTGATAGTTGGCCTCAAATTTATCATATTAGGTTGTAAAAGGGGACCGTGTGTCTTAGGTAAATTACTGATCAACAAATTTCCCACATTTTAATGTCGTACACCTGATAACTCCTCCCGATAGACTGTTTAATGGTGAGTTTAAAATGACTTCAGCTGTTTGCAGCTGTTTTTTTACTTTTAGCTAGACAGATGTTTTAGCAGAGGCTGGTGAGCGGACCGCTGAACGCTTACATCTTCACATTGGTCGGTCATTTCACCGTCTTCTAACTTTTTTGTGGGTTTGTCCTGATTCTATATTGTAGAAATAAACTAAAGGTTTGCACTTCACCCAAATGACTGTCAAAATCGTAGACTGAATAAGTTTCAACTCTCTAAATAAGTAATACAAAACAAACAGGCAACATGCCAATTTGCTTACACTTATCGTACACACTACAGCATTCATACCAAACCAGAACTTTCTCGGTTAATTTCCAAAACAACGCCCATTATTTTGATTTTTAGGAAGTTCGGAAGCTTCAAAACAGTACACTGGAGCCCAACAGAGGGCGTGGTTGCTAACTGGTCATGACGGAAACAGTAGCGTCAATTGATACATAATGTTAACAATTATGTTGTATTTCTCTACCGATTAGAGTTGATAAGAATTAAACAAATTTTAATTCCTTTTTAATGATAAGTTTGTTGTTCTATAATATCCCCTTTTGCGTTGCAGCAGGCTCAACTCAAAAGCTGTAGTAATGATACCTTTGGTCAGAAAAAGAAAGATGTGGAGGAAACTGGAGTCAAAGGTTGTTTGAATTGACCATGTTTGATTACGGTTTCAATTTGAAAGGAAAGAAAATCGAGCTAGTGATCAAAGTGGACCATAAATATCTGGAAAAGTACTTTCATTCCATACCAGTTAAAAGTGGCATTATTAGCCATGGAACGTATAAAACTAAAACCAATACACATAGGACAACTTGTACTTCTTTGCACATGGTGATGTTTAATATGAGCTTTCGAGAGAAACTATTCTCATCATCAGAAATTACAACAACACAAGAAAATAAATGCGGTAATAAATGCGGTAATATACAATGTAGTGTAAAATGGACCATAAACAGTAGACTTTAAAAAACACTTCACCGATGGAATAGGGCCAATTTGGATTGAGCGCTAATGTATCTCAAATGAAGAATAGAAATCAGGACAGACTCCATGTGGCGGATTCAAAGTCAGCTTGGGCAGACACGGGACTGACACTTACATTTTTATTGGCCGACTACATCAGCGGACGGTCTGGTGAAATCAACATGGATTATCTACTTTCATTATCGGTTATGCTGGTAAAGCTGAATTTAAAAATCTCTCAAAAATTAGCAAAACAATCGTAGGAATAAACTGCACAGTTCTATCGAAAGCTATTAGATGGCTCTATTTAGGGAATGTACACGTTTGGCTGGATTTGTTTTTGTGTTAACAGATAATAACGATAGATCAACATGCTTTGTTGATTCCTTATTTCATAGAATCCTCATTGTTTATGGGATTTTCAGATTGTATTCTTATTTATTTTATGGCTGTGATTCTGTCCTTGCCAAGGTATTTCACACAAAAAGCTACTGTCAAAATGTATGAACCTCTGTCGGGCGGATAAAGATAAGACAGGCGATGCACAGTTACGCCCCTTGTATACCAAGCAACGTTCTCGATCGATACATGAAGAATCTTTCGTTTTTAAGTAAAAACTATACACAGTTACAGATTGATTGATTTGAGTTTTGCACCGCACTCAAGATTATTTCACTTATATGGCGGCGAACACAGTTATAGAGGCTTAGATGTTTGTTAGTGATCCTCAAAAGGCATTTGTTTTTGGTTTTCAAAGCGATCAAACGGTTTGAAGTGGTGGCAGCAAAATCAAACTGGGTGTATGGCCTTATACGACCCGGGTAATCGACCAATCAACATTTAGCATTTTCCGAGAAACTTGGTTGATTGATAATATATCTAATATTTTACTTACAGCCCTGTCTGTTGTAGATCACAAATTTGTTGATTTCATACGCTTTTTCTAAATGCACAATCCATTTTAAGGCACTGAAAGAAAAAGTTCAATAAACAAGAAAGAAAGGTCGAAGGGTCGATTTTCGAAAATATGCAATTAAAGAATAAGCAATTAGGACTTAGGTTTCTCAGTCATATGTAGACAGTCTCGATATGACGGGGACTTCCTTACATTGGCATTCTTTTCCAGTTGTTTCGACAACTAATAATCACGACAGAAACCAGAACAAGCCATAAAATACAGAAAGGATAGGATTTTGGAGTCAACGGCGGGTTAGTTTAACATCCTAATTTGGTTGCTCGGTTTATGGATTCACATTTCAGTTAAAATGAATTATTTGTATGATATATGGGTTAGGGACGCAAAAGTTGGTTGAGATCGTTTGAAAATGTTATCCTTCACCATATGAGAAAAATTATAATTTACTTTTGTGTTTGGACAATTTCCTTTTAAAGGATTAATTTCTTGGCTACTTTAATTTTTAGCTAATGAATTATTTGATGACCTCACGAAGCGAAGCTAAATAGGCCTATAGGCGTCATTGTATGATCCGAATTCTGCGGTTTCATTTGCGTGAAATATGAAATACGTTTCTTGCAAGAAGGGTACTATATTAAGAAACATTTAACTTTCCACGTCAGTATTACTTAAAATAAAGCAATACACAGTGGGATATAATATTGTGACATTTATTAAACAAAACCTATGATTCGTGTCATGAATTGTAGGTGGCATGGGTTGCAAACTATAGAGGAAATTTGGTTGACTCATTCGTCAATGCAATAGTCCTTCATTCCGACGACACATGCCCTTCATCGACAAGTCGCCGGGATCGAATCCAATCTCACTCAGTCTACAGAAAATATGACAATTTGAAGTGTACTATTTACATTTAATACTAAACTGGATCGAGGCAGTTGTCCACCATTGATTTAGAAATTAGATATTGAAACACTTTGAGACGCTAAGTGGAAGTACATTTAACAGCTGCATTGTCCCATTGAAAGTTGGAAAATCTAAGTTAAATTTGAAAATCCGTCTGAGTCTGAGTAAAAATACATAATCTGGCTTAAAAGCTGAATTCATGTTAGCCCGGACTATCGGCCTTACGGCTACTGGTATTATATGGCTGCGAATGTGTCTTGTCGCCTTATGACGAACACGGATAAAAAAACAAATTCGACAGAGCCCAGATTTCTCGGCTAACTTCATGTAAGGCGACAAGATGCTCAATTATAGTCTAAACACTAATTTAATTCAAATAATCTTAACGCAACTCACCCTTCACCGTCTGTATTGGTACAGAACTTCTTGTTCTTGAAGTCGATTGTTGTATCAAGTTTCCCGTCCACGGCGCGGTCTGAATCCAAACATGTCTGTGGGTTTGTGCCTTCACAGTAGGCTCCTGGCTGTTGTTCAGTGGACTTGTCAAGAGCAACATTTTCTGTGATAATAACCAAAATAACAAAAATCACCACGAACATGCCCTCAATTATAATGAAAATTAAATTCTAAAAGCCAATGAATGCTACATTAAAGGTGTTATTACAATCCCCCCAGCTTCTATTTGGTAATTCATTGATTGATATTTTACGCCACACACAGATTATTTCACTTATATGGTGGCCAGGCTAGTGCGAGAGAAAAACTCTTTGCCCGGAAGGAAGCCTCCACATTCGCCGAGGTCTATCAACTGTTGCAACGAGTTTTGTCACAACGTACGAGTTTTATTCCAACTCACGAGATTTGTTACAATGTTGACGAGTTTTGTCACAAAAGGTTACGAGTTTTGTCACAAGAGCAACAGCTTTTGTAACATGTCCCAAGTTTTGTTCCAACCCTGCCGACTTTTGTTACAAAATCAATGTTACGAGTTTTGATACAAACCGTCAACAGCTTTTGTAACAATTTTAATAGGACACGAGTTTTGATACAAAGAGTCGACAGCTTTTGTCCAAAAATGTCAGCTGTAGGCAATTTGATAGTGACTGGTAGGTTTGCTCTCCGAAAACTTTAGACAGAACATTTAGTTGCCACCTTGTCCGTCCGTGAGTCCGCCCGTCATGATTTCTTGTCCTGACCATGTCTCGGTTAATATTTTGAGGATTGCTTTGAAATTTGGCTAGTATTTTGCCCTTTTTGTGGCAATGGTCACATTCTGCTGATATTTTTTTGTCTTGGTCACATTTTGTTTACTATTTAGAGGATTATTTTGAAACTTGGCTGATACAAACTCACTACCAAGTAGTTGTGTCATGTCTCATTTTCCAGTGTTGTTGATATTTTAGAGTATTTCTCCTATTTTGTCAAATTTCTTGTGCGTATATATGGGATAGGGTATCCTCGTCCTAATAGGCTTTAGATTGTGGGAGCTTTTCTCGTGTGACAAATTGTTACTCAACTAATACAAAACCCAGAACGTAGATTGGAAAAAAGCGAGATTTTCACTGTCAGCAAATAATATATGCATGCTCCCTATCCCGATCGATCATTAATGAGGCCGATCGTCATAACTTCAATATGAACAAACAAACCGTTCACTGTCCCGTTGGTAAAGCGACATTGCTACCTCTTTTTTAAACGTACACGAGATAAAACAGTGCATACTAGCTCATTTTCATTTCAGTTTTCAGTTTCGTGGTTTCAACAGAAATTAAGCCTGGTTACAGACCTATATGTTCCACAATAAAACTACTTCACTTTAGTAAAGGTCTTACTCCTTACTCGCCACATGCTCTGTCCGAGCAAAGAGAGTAGATTGACAAGAGTGGTCACTTCGTCCGCGCCATGTTGAATTTGAAAAATTTCAATTTAATTCAATTTTATTGTACTTGGCACTTGAACAAAGCAGAGTACAAACAACAAAAAGTGTAACAATCATAACTTGGAAATATTTACAATGGTAACTAAAGTACCCGCTGACACGGACGCGATTCGATTATTAGGAACCTCCTTTCCATAGGGGGCGCTTTTCAATCGAATCGTGTACAGTAGGAACACCCTTCCGCTAGGGGGCCGAAAAACATGCCGGCAATGCTAATTGGACGAAGTGACCACTCTTGTCAATCTACTCTCTTTGGTCCGAGGTGTGTCAATGCCGACCGGTAGCAAGCGGAGATAGCCGGAGCGTGTTCCGATTGCTTACTTGGCATCAACTTTTTTGTAACTTTCAACTGATACAAGTTTGATAAGATAGTCATGTAAATTGCAATGTACTTATTTGTAACATTGTTTCCTTGCAAACAAAACAAAAATCCAAAGTATTTGAAGAGTAATCTGTTCTCAAATTAACACTGATTATTTTACTAGTTTAAAGTGGCATGAGCTGCAAAAATGTTGATATTTTGACGTTAAAACAGAATGCTGAAATTATTGGCTCTTTTTCTCAAGAGGTAGAATTCAGAAGCTTTTTAATGCTTCAAGTCTCGAAAATGTACGATAAAGTACTGTTTTAAACTAACTTTGGCTTAGAATGAATGAATGGTCGTCCCGGTTATTTAAATTTTGTTTACTTTTGAACACGTTTTCGGTTCATACAGGCCACATACTGTATGGATTTTTCTCATTGCAACGCCAATCATTTAGTTTTTCGATAGCCTTCAAAGCCTCTTACTGTCGTGACGATCAGAAGTTAAGAAAAAACTGTGAATTTTGGCAGCTCATGCCACTTTAAGTAGAAATGAAAGCGTGGTATGGTTTGGTAACACTCTTGAAAATTACCACTGGAGTCACCCACTTCTAACTTGAATTT
Source organism: Lepidochitona cinerea (assembly GCA_963971465.1). Classification (NCBI taxonomy): domain Eukaryota; kingdom Metazoa; phylum Mollusca; class Polyplacophora; order Chitonida; family Tonicellidae; genus Lepidochitona; species Lepidochitona cinerea. The sequence continues at coordinate 5,232,986 of OZ020556.1, forward strand.
TGCCAGACGAGTTCCAACTGAAAACAGCCAGTACACGCCCAAAAGTGTCAAAAATTTGATTTGATAGTTGGCCTCAAATTTATCATATTAGGTTGTAAAAGGGGACCGTGTGTCTTAGGTAAATTACTGATCAACAAATTTCCCACATTTTAATGTCGTACACCTGATAACTCCTCCCGATAGACTGTTTAATGGTGAGTTTAAAATGACTTCAGCTGTTTGCAGCTGTTTTTTTACTTTTAGCTAGACAGATGTTTTAGCAGAGGCTGGTGAGCGGACCGCTGAACGCTTACATCTTCACATTGGTCGGTCATTTCACCGTCTTCTAACTTTTTTGTGGGTTTGTCCTGATTCTATATTGTAGAAATAAACTAAAGGTTTGCACTTCACCCAAATGACTGTCAAAATCGTAGACTGAATAAGTTTCAACTCTCTAAATAAGTAATACAAAACAAACAGGCAACATGCCAATTTGCTTACACTTATCGTACACACTACAGCATTCATACCAAACCAGAACTTTCTCGGTTAATTTCCAAAACAACGCCCATTATTTTGATTTTTAGGAAGTTCGGAAGCTTCAAAACAGTACACTGGAGCCCAACAGAGGGCGTGGTTGCTAACTGGTCATGACGGAAACAGTAGCGTCAATTGATACATAATGTTAACAATTATGTTGTATTTCTCTACCGATTAGAGTTGATAAGAATTAAACAAATTTTAATTCCTTTTTAATGATAAGTTTGTTGTTCTATAATATCCCCTTTTGCGTTGCAGCAGGCTCAACTCAAAAGCTGTAGTAATGATACCTTTGGTCAGAAAAAGAAAGATGTGGAGGAAACTGGAGTCAAAGGTTGTTTGAATTGACCATGTTTGATTACGGTTTCAATTTGAAAGGAAAGAAAATCGAGCTAGTGATCAAAGTGGACCATAAATATCTGGAAAAGTACTTTCATTCCATACCAGTTAAAAGTGGCATTATTAGCCATGGAACGTATAAAACTAAAACCAATACACATAGGACAACTTGTACTTCTTTGCACATGGTGATGTTTAATATGAGCTTTCGAGAGAAACTATTCTCATCATCAGAAATTACAACAACACAAGAAAATAAATGCGGTAATAAATGCGGTAATATACAATGTAGTGTAAAATGGACCATAAACAGTAGACTTTAAAAAACACTTCACCGATGGAATAGGGCCAATTTGGATTGAGCGCTAATGTATCTCAAATGAAGAATAGAAATCAGGACAGACTCCATGTGGCGGATTCAAAGTCAGCTTGGGCAGACACGGGACTGACACTTACATTTTTATTGGCCGACTACATCAGCGGACGGTCTGGTGAAATCAACATGGATTATCTACTTTCATTATCGGTTATGCTGGTAAAGCTGAATTTAAAAATCTCTCAAAAATTAGCAAAACAATCGTAGGAATAAACTGCACAGTTCTATCGAAAGCTATTAGATGGCTCTATTTAGGGAATGTACACGTTTGGCTGGATTTGTTTTTGTGTTAACAGATAATAACGATAGATCAACATGCTTTGTTGATTCCTTATTTCATAGAATCCTCATTGTTTATGGGATTTTCAGATTGTATTCTTATTTATTTTATGGCTGTGATTCTGTCCTTGCCAAGGTATTTCACACAAAAAGCTACTGTCAAAATGTATGAACCTCTGTCGGGCGGATAAAGATAAGACAGGCGATGCACAGTTACGCCCCTTGTATACCAAGCAACGTTCTCGATCGATACATGAAGAATCTTTCGTTTTTAAGTAAAAACTATACACAGTTACAGATTGATTGATTTGAGTTTTGCACCGCACTCAAGATTATTTCACTTATATGGCGGCGAACACAGTTATAGAGGCTTAGATGTTTGTTAGTGATCCTCAAAAGGCATTTGTTTTTGGTTTTCAAAGCGATCAAACGGTTTGAAGTGGTGGCAGCAAAATCAAACTGGGTGTATGGCCTTATACGACCCGGGTAATCGACCAATCAACATTTAGCATTTTCCGAGAAACTTGGTTGATTGATAATATATCTAATATTTTACTTACAGCCCTGTCTGTTGTAGATCACAAATTTGTTGATTTCATACGCTTTTTCTAAATGCACAATCCATTTTAAGGCACTGAAAGAAAAAGTTCAATAAACAAGAAAGAAAGGTCGAAGGGTCGATTTTCGAAAATATGCAATTAAAGAATAAGCAATTAGGACTTAGGTTTCTCAGTCATATGTAGACAGTCTCGATATGACGGGGACTTCCTTACATTGGCATTCTTTTCCAGTTGTTTCGACAACTAATAATCACGACAGAAACCAGAACAAGCCATAAAATACAGAAAGGATAGGATTTTGGAGTCAACGGCGGGTTAGTTTAACATCCTAATTTGGTTGCTCGGTTTATGGATTCACATTTCAGTTAAAATGAATTATTTGTATGATATATGGGTTAGGGACGCAAAAGTTGGTTGAGATCGTTTGAAAATGTTATCCTTCACCATATGAGAAAAATTATAATTTACTTTTGTGTTTGGACAATTTCCTTTTAAAGGATTAATTTCTTGGCTACTTTAATTTTTAGCTAATGAATTATTTGATGACCTCACGAAGCGAAGCTAAATAGGCCTATAGGCGTCATTGTATGATCCGAATTCTGCGGTTTCATTTGCGTGAAATATGAAATACGTTTCTTGCAAGAAGGGTACTATATTAAGAAACATTTAACTTTCCACGTCAGTATTACTTAAAATAAAGCAATACACAGTGGGATATAATATTGTGACATTTATTAAACAAAACCTATGATTCGTGTCATGAATTGTAGGTGGCATGGGTTGCAAACTATAGAGGAAATTTGGTTGACTCATTCGTCAATGCAATAGTCCTTCATTCCGACGACACATGCCCTTCATCGACAAGTCGCCGGGATCGAATCCAATCTCACTCAGTCTACAGAAAATATGACAATTTGAAGTGTACTATTTACATTTAATACTAAACTGGATCGAGGCAGTTGTCCACCATTGATTTAGAAATTAGATATTGAAACACTTTGAGACGCTAAGTGGAAGTACATTTAACAGCTGCATTGTCCCATTGAAAGTTGGAAAATCTAAGTTAAATTTGAAAATCCGTCTGAGTCTGAGTAAAAATACATAATCTGGCTTAAAAGCTGAATTCATGTTAGCCCGGACTATCGGCCTTACGGCTACTGGTATTATATGGCTGCGAATGTGTCTTGTCGCCTTATGACGAACACGGATAAAAAAACAAATTCGACAGAGCCCAGATTTCTCGGCTAACTTCATGTAAGGCGACAAGATGCTCAATTATAGTCTAAACACTAATTTAATTCAAATAATCTTAACGCAACTCACCCTTCACCGTCTGTATTGGTACAGAACTTCTTGTTCTTGAAGTCGATTGTTGTATCAAGTTTCCCGTCCACGGCGCGGTCTGAATCCAAACATGTCTGTGGGTTTGTGCCTTCACAGTAGGCTCCTGGCTGTTGTTCAGTGGACTTGTCAAGAGCAACATTTTCTGTGATAATAACCAAAATAACAAAAATCACCACGAACATGCCCTCAATTATAATGAAAATTAAATTCTAAAAGCCAATGAATGCTACATTAAAGGTGTTATTACAATCCCCCCAGCTTCTATTTGGTAATTCATTGATTGATATTTTACGCCACACACAGATTATTTCACTTATATGGTGGCCAGGCTAGTGCGAGAGAAAAACTCTTTGCCCGGAAGGAAGCCTCCACATTCGCCGAGGTCTATCAACTGTTGCAACGAGTTTTGTCACAACGTACGAGTTTTATTCCAACTCACGAGATTTGTTACAATGTTGACGAGTTTTGTCACAAAAGGTTACGAGTTTTGTCACAAGAGCAACAGCTTTTGTAACATGTCCCAAGTTTTGTTCCAACCCTGCCGACTTTTGTTACAAAATCAATGTTACGAGTTTTGATACAAACCGTCAACAGCTTTTGTAACAATTTTAATAGGACACGAGTTTTGATACAAAGAGTCGACAGCTTTTGTCCAAAAATGTCAGCTGTAGGCAATTTGATAGTGACTGGTAGGTTTGCTCTCCGAAAACTTTAGACAGAACATTTAGTTGCCACCTTGTCCGTCCGTGAGTCCGCCCGTCATGATTTCTTGTCCTGACCATGTCTCGGTTAATATTTTGAGGATTGCTTTGAAATTTGGCTAGTATTTTGCCCTTTTTGTGGCAATGGTCACATTCTGCTGATATTTTTTTGTCTTGGTCACATTTTGTTTACTATTTAGAGGATTATTTTGAAACTTGGCTGATACAAACTCACTACCAAGTAGTTGTGTCATGTCTCATTTTCCAGTGTTGTTGATATTTTAGAGTATTTCTCCTATTTTGTCAAATTTCTTGTGCGTATATATGGGATAGGGTATCCTCGTCCTAATAGGCTTTAGATTGTGGGAGCTTTTCTCGTGTGACAAATTGTTACTCAACTAATACAAAACCCAGAACGTAGATTGGAAAAAAGCGAGATTTTCACTGTCAGCAAATAATATATGCATGCTCCCTATCCCGATCGATCATTAATGAGGCCGATCGTCATAACTTCAATATGAACAAACAAACCGTTCACTGTCCCGTTGGTAAAGCGACATTGCTACCTCTTTTTTAAACGTACACGAGATAAAACAGTGCATACTAGCTCATTTTCATTTCAGTTTTCAGTTTCGTGGTTTCAACAGAAATTAAGCCTGGTTACAGACCTATATGTTCCACAATAAAACTACTTCACTTTAGTAAAGGTCTTACTCCTTACTCGCCACATGCTCTGTCCGAGCAAAGAGAGTAGATTGACAAGAGTGGTCACTTCGTCCGCGCCATGTTGAATTTGAAAAATTTCAATTTAATTCAATTTTATTGTACTTGGCACTTGAACAAAGCAGAGTACAAACAACAAAAAGTGTAACAATCATAACTTGGAAATATTTACAATGGTAACTAAAGTACCCGCTGACACGGACGCGATTCGATTATTAGGAACCTCCTTTCCATAGGGGGCGCTTTTCAATCGAATCGTGTACAGTAGGAACACCCTTCCGCTAGGGGGCCGAAAAACATGCCGGCAATGCTAATTGGACGAAGTGACCACTCTTGTCAATCTACTCTCTTTGGTCCGAGGTGTGTCAATGCCGACCGGTAGCAAGCGGAGATAGCCGGAGCGTGTTCCGATTGCTTACTTGGCATCAACTTTTTTGTAACTTTCAACTGATACAAGTTTGATAAGATAGTCATGTAAATTGCAATGTACTTATTTGTAACATTGTTTCCTTGCAAACAAAACAAAAATCCAAAGTATTTGAAGAGTAATCTGTTCTCAAATTAACACTGATTATTTTACTAGTTTAAAGTGGCATGAGCTGCAAAAATGTTGATATTTTGACGTTAAAACAGAATGCTGAAATTATTGGCTCTTTTTCTCAAGAGGTAGAATTCAGAAGCTTTTTAATGCTTCAAGTCTCGAAAATGTACGATAAAGTACTGTTTTAAACTAACTTTGGCTTAGAATGAATGAATGGTCGTCCCGGTTATTTAAATTTTGTTTACTTTTGAACACGTTTTCGGTTCATACAGGCCACATACTGTATGGATTTTTCTCATTGCAACGCCAATCATTTAGTTTTTCGATAGCCTTCAAAGCCTCTTACTGTCGTGACGATCAGAAGTTAAGAAAAAACTGTGAATTTTGGCAGCTCATGCCACTTTAAGTAGAAATGAAAGCGTGGTATGGTTTGCCTGCTACCCGGTACAATTATGTCGAATTATTCAAAATGAACGAAAAAAAGCTTTGCCTTAGATTGAACTTGACTTGTTAGCCTGTACAGGTAGGCCTATGACGAATTGCCCAAATGACGACGATTTTACCCAAATAATTTATTATTCATCGTCGCGTTCCCAAGGCTTTATCAGGGAAATTTCACCGTTCCCCTTTTCCCTAGCCAGGCTGTTCTTAGTAACCGTTCAATCCCATAATTTTAACCAGAAACATATATTTACGTACTAAAGTGGAATTAGAAGCCGCTTTGTGGTTTATCGGGCAGCTATTGTAGGTATGCCAATCACAATTTTCCCCCTATTGTTTTCCCCTTTATTTGGCTTGGCTTCAGCATACTAATACCGGCAAACAAGGTCGGCCTACACATCGCGGCTTCGAGTTCAATTCATGGGAAGGAATTTTTCGTTCGTTTGTTGAAAAGTTATCTTCATGTTGATAATTCGGCATTTTTTGTCTACATTGGATACCAGGTAATTCACATAGCCGGAAAAACAATAAAACCTATCGGTACTTCGAACTTTCCAGTGTCACCAGAATTAGGCCCATGTTATATATAACTGATTAGTCGATCAAATGAAAATCAATAATCAGCATTTGATTTTTTTTCTTTATGTTGATTTAACTACCTTTCCAAAATAAATTATGATAATCTGATTTAGTCTTAACTCCATCTACTTTTTAAAAAAAGGTTATGAACATCAGCCAACATTTGTTTGTCCTGTCGACAGTTTGTATCAAAACTCGTGACATGTAAAATTTGGTACAAAAGCTGTCGACTGTTTGTATCAAAACACGTGACGTGTTTAGAACAAAACTAGTCAAGATTGGAACAAAACTCGTGAGTTGTGACAAAACTCGATAATTCTTCACATTCTTGTATCTACACTGAATTTATTTCATAATATAACCAAACAGTATCTGAAACTGGACTGGATTTAATACAATTTGAACACAGAATTAAATTTAGCAGGCCATATAACATTTTAAAAGCACACTTGCCGCGAAAATCCAGAATTTTGTTTACATAAACAATTGTAGGCGGTTTTCTGTATTTTTCATAGACAGTAGAAGTTTAATAGGAACTTTCTATTCTTACCAAAAATAGAAAGTTTGGACATCATTTAGTATTTTTAATTTGAAATTGAAAATTAGATTTATCAGGTATCCGCAATGTCAACAAACCCCAAACCTGAACATGCACACAAGCGCCCCCTAATGGTTGAGTCGTGTGAGTGATCTAACAGCAGAGTATAATTTTACGTACTTTATCTGAGAAATACAGACTGGCGATTGGGTAAGAGTGACTCGAAAAGCCTGCCGATAGTTTCTGGAGTGTAAACCACAGATAAAAAAGCCTGAAATGAGGGTAATTCAACCACCAAGTTAACAGACACTGATCGTTGTAATCAGGCTTCGATTCTTCGTTTGTTTTTCACCCCCATTTCTATATTCTAAACTTAACTGGACATGTTTTATGTGTACTATGTTTGATTTTAGTGGTTTAAGTTGTAGTTAGCTCGCGCGAATTGGTTTTCTCAACAAATGTCAAACAGACTACGGCGGCAAGTGGGCATTTAAATATTCTTAGCGACTTCCAGACTTGTGACAAATCGCTTAGAGTCTATCAATCGAAGATAACAGTTGAACGCAGCAAATGTTACAAACGGAAAATATTTTAAAAAAATATATAAATTCTTTTAAAACATCAATATTGTAATCATGTGATCACATTGAGCATATATCAAATAGACGTGTCTTAGAAGTAACAAATTGATCACTTACGTCTTTGGCATTTTGGTCCATCAAAACCCCGGGTACAGTTACCTGTACATCCTGTCATTGAGTCACAGTTTACAACTTGTTGACAGTTACAGGCGTATTTACAGCCTGGACCAAATAAACATTGCGCTGTAATACCTGAAAATATCAATAATACACTCCAAGCTAACCGAAGATTCCAGGCAGAGATAAACAGAACATCAGCTGATCAACATAGACAGAAAAGGAAGATTGTTTTTCTTTTTATGATTCCCATTTTTGCAGACGTTCTACTGATTTTGGGGGATGTCATAAATAGAATGTAAGACACCTATGCTTTAGCCAAATGGGCATAACGGTGGGATTTAGGTTCCACTCTTGATTCGTGTCTCAACTCGTGTGAAAATGGTCATAATCGCGTTCATAAATAATTAAGATTCCTGCCAGTGTCTGACATAGGCGAGAATTCACTTTTGACTCTTTTAGTCTCAAACTTCCCGCCATTGATAACGTAACACTGTAGTACTATTTTTCAGGTTTTTAACGTCAAATTCACTTTACAAAAGGCTAATTTATACATGAACGTCGTTTTGGCACTATTTGAGTAAGATATACTGAAATTGCAGGCAAATGCAGACAGTCTTCTCCGGCTTTTTGATTGTAATGATTGATTGATTGATGTTCAACGCCGCATTCAAGATTATTTCACTTATATGGCAGCGTTGCCAGGTTTAGTGGAGGAAGAAACCGGGCTCATTGTCCGGAGGAAACCCCCGACCTTCGGCGAGTACCTGGCAACTCTTCCACATACGGCGACCGAGTGAAAAATCCACTCAGAAAGTTTTCAATTTTAATTTTGTCTGAGTGGGATTCGAACCCGGGTCGCATGGATGGAAGGTCTGTGTGGGACTGGGGAACGATCACTCTAACTCACTGGACCACCGAGGCTCCCTGATTGCAATGAGCCCTGACTCTAAAATACGACCGTCAGTATAAAAAATAGTCATTTTGGAGTCAGAAACCCGGACTATTAAACAAACGAACAATTAATTAATTGTGTTTCCTTATAAAACAGTATACGTAGAGTACTTTATTATGCCTTGATTCAGTTCTGGTTATGTGTTGTTAGACGACATTTGATATAAATACAGTTTGATGTGTAAATCAGTAGACAAATTATTTTAAGTGAGATGAGCTGCCAAAAGTCGGACCTTTTTTCATAAATTCTGATTGACAATAGAAGCATTTTAAGTGCTTTGAAAAACTAGAGGACTGACGTTGAAATAAAAAAATATCGGTAAAGCCAGTGACCCGTGCGAACCGAAGATGTGTGTTAATTACAAACACGGTTCAAGTAGCCGGGACGCATTATTACATGTTTGGAGTTTCTGTTTCTTATAAAACTGCCTTTTGTACATTTCTATTATTGGTATCAGTGGAAAATCGTTCTTTTGTACATAGTTTTGAAAACAACGTTAAAAAGGACCAATAATTAGCTTATTTTGCTTCAACCAAATTACCCCTACATTCGGCAGTTCTTGCCGCCTTTATATACTACTACAATTCCCAACCCATATAAAACCGATTGTTACTCTACAAAAGAGAATTGTTAGAATAATGACCAACTCTGATAGATACAGGACCACGAATTTGGAATATGTTGCCAGATGAAATTAAAAACATTCAGTTAATATCGCTTTTTAAATACAAAGCAAAGAAATTCCTGCAATCAAGTTGCCAATAAATTAGATTTCTATTTTTTCCAAATCCGCCATGAGTTCACAGATACTTTATTGTCTTTTTGGGGTTTTTTTTCTTCGTTTTTAGATTATTAGGTAACTATAGTTGAAAATCACCAAATGATCGATAAATATTAGCAACTATCTTTATATGGGATATCTCAAACCCGCAAGGGTTTACTTTCCCGCCATCATATGCTTTATGTATTCAAAACATTTTAGTCTTACTTTTTTTCTTCTATATGTTTACAATATGAACCATATATCATTGTAATATTCATTTAAATTGGTGAATAAATAAATAAATAAACAAACAAACAAGATGTAAGAAAAGAAAAAACATAGACCTATCACTGACGGTTTTATTTGTGAAAGGGATTTAGACAAGGCGAAGCTCTCGATACCCTGCTTTTCTATATTTTTTAGAGGAATATTACGTTATTTTTTCAGTGGTCTCTAACAAAGCACTGTAACAATCATGGTACTTTTCTATGCAGTTGCAAATGAAGTCATATATATACATAACAACTTAAAAGAACCCACACAGAGTGATCGAAGCTGACCATACATATCGGGTAATGCACTGTAGTTACATACGAATTATAAAGGGATATTTGCACCAATAAAGAGTTAAACGGCATCTAAAAGTATAGCTATAAATCGGATAAGTTCTCGCGTCTACAAAATACGCGCCTGACATACAGGGGCTGACAGTCTGTGCTTTACTATGACGATCTGTATATCCGATTTTTTTATATGCTCATGATATTCAGTATTTCATTAGTTGGCGTATAAAACCAAATCCAGTCGTATGCTATGTAATATAAAATGGATCATGAACAGTAGAATTAATTTAAAAAATACCTCAAGTGTTGAATATGGCCGATTTAGCGCTAATGTATTTCAATTGGAGAATAGCAATCAGTGCAGCCCTTTCCATGACGTGGATTCAAAGCCAGCTTAAGCTGAAGTGAGGCACGTGGCTGAAACTTACACTTTCATTGGCCCGCCAGCAGGTGGCCTGCCGAAATCAACATTTCTGATCTACTGTTATTGTCGTTTGTACTGGTAAAGTTAAATTAAAAAATCTCTAAAAAAATCGTACGAGTAAACTGCACACTTCTATCAAAAGCTATTAGGCTGCTCTATTTAATGAATGTACATGTTTGACTGGATTTTCTTTCCTTTTAATAGTGAAGAGAATAGAAACTCTGGCCATCTATAAGACAATTTTTAGAATTAAAAGAGTATACATAAAAACTGAGCATGCGATGTGAAGGCTCACTAAATTTGATTTGACTAGAAACATGAAGAAACATGAACTATTTTTCAGATACGCCCTGTGGGTTTGGTGACAGTAGACAGGCGAACTTCCGTGTTTGATAATCGTCGAATCCTTTTTAACGACTGTAGGTGGAGACTGAAGCAAATAATACAGCAACATGACATACTCTCTTTACAAAACTGCTCTGTGGTATCGACTATCGTTATCGTAGTATTCGTACAAATGAAGGTAAATGTACACATCCGCCATCTCAAATCATCATGATCTGTAAAGTTTGCCTTAATTCACTTTTTTGTATTTTGTATATGAGTTTAAACAGACAAGTACATCTGATGTAGGGCCTGTATTTTATGCACTATATATACTATAAGACTAGTGTATTGTAGGTCTATATGCTGTGTGTACATAGAATACACATGATCAAACCGTACCCATCTTTTTCATTTCCAAATATTTCACTTCAGCTTAATGATAAGCAATCCTAAATATTATACATTTCTAATTAAATGGCAATTTGTATGGTGCTAATCACTAATCAGATTACCAGTTTAAAAGAATTGAATGTATCACAGCTTATTATATATACAAGGGACCTCAGTCGGAAGAGCGACAGTCTCTCAGTCCTACACATGTATTCCATCGTGGGTTGCGGCATAAAATCCCATACCGAATGCCAGGTAGCAGCATTCTAGCCTAGCTGTATCATAGAAAAGTCACGACACGAAGTGTGTATGAAAGAAATATATATGACATCCCCAGCCCATCACAAAAATCTTAATAAGGAAATTTTGCTTTAAAATGTTGGAAATTTCAATAGAATTCTTCTTTCTCTTGACGAAAAGACTATCTTAATATACACAAAGGAAGTCGTTAAGCACCCCCTTGAAAAGTTTGAACCAACCGATAAAATCATTGGTGTAGGGAGATTGTTGGCAAACGGATGTTTCAGAAACGATTGTGAGCATAAAGGGCAAGATTCTGACGATAAGAAATCACCATTAATTGTAATAAGCTCAACAATTTATTCAGGATATCGTTAGCCAAATCAAACGTGTATTTTAACAAAATAAAAAGATGCTTGCAAGTTTGAAACTTCAGAGTCCATCTGGCTTCACCAGTCGAATATTTTGAAAAAAAAAAATTGTCCCTTTGAGTGTGTAGAACACATCCCTAGAGCAGAAGGTCAATAGCGCGTATAGCCTCCATTAGCTTCCAACCTGCGTTTCATCCCTCCAGTGAGTTGTTGGATCTGTCGAAGGGGTAACTGCGCGCATTTGAATCCTTTAGAGTACATTTGGGATAGGATGGGCAGAAACATTCAAGCCCTAGAGCCTCCCGTGCAAAACCTGCCGCAATTGGAAGCCGCATTACATCGGTATTGGCGGCAGTTACCCCTTCAATGGAGATTATAAATGAGGACACTATATTTTCACATTTTGTAACAGGTTTTATAAGTCAATCTTAATTTTTTATGACACAAACTCTGTGAACAGTGTTTATCTTGATCATTCGTGGGCAAATATCCCACTTTATATGGGAATGACGTAACCGCCAGAACGCATGCCTGTCTACATGGCAAAATAAACAACCAATTGTATCAATCATCCGGAATAGATGTGATTCAGGCTTTGTGGTACAAACGTCAGGGAGTGTATGTTAGATTCTCAACACCATAGAGGCAAAGAGAGTAGATCGACAAGAGTGGTCACTTCGTCCAATCAGCATTGCCGGTATGTTTTTCGGCCCCCTAGCGGAAGGGTGTTCCGACTGTACACGATTCGACTGTAAAGCGCCCCCTACAGAAAGGAGGTTCCTAATAATCGAATCGCGTCCGTGTCAGCGGGTAGTTACCATTGTAAATATTTCCAAGTTATGATTGTTACACTTTTTTGTTGTTTGTACTCTGCTTTGTTCAAGTGCCAAGTACAATACAATTGAATTAAATTGAAATTTTTCAAATGTAACATGGAGCGGACGAAGTGACCACTCTTGTCAATCTACTCTCTTTGATAGAGGTTGATTGTTTGGGCTAGTATGGATATAATGAATGAGACTCCCAACAACCTGTCCGAACTCAGGCGTTAGGAGTTAACAGAAAAACTGCATTAACACGTGTATATGATTATTGTTGGCAGTGACATTTGTCAGCTAAAACACCCTGATTCCAACTTTAACGTTTTCATTCTAGCTCAAGTTCTTAGAAGTTTATATTGATTTAAATGACTTGTCTGCAGCCAACTACCCGTGTGCGTGCTGTGCCATGTGACAACAATTGCTCTATAGGTGCACTGGTATTTGTCACATCCACTCAATTGACTTTCTGGGGCCTATGAAAAATACAAAAATACAAGTTACGTTACCCTAAATATACTCACTGTACCTGAAGTAAACGCCAACAAACAAAATAAGCCAGACGATGTCCCCCTAGAGAGCATGGTGTGTGGACTTCTACCAGTCGAACGTAGATCCGCCGGTAAAACGTATCGAAATCGTAACAGGTATATGAATTCAAGTCCTGTCGAACGTTACTTTGCCCGTCTAACTTTTGGAAATCGGTACAAGTATGGACCTTTACCGCTGAGCCTCCGACACACCTGACCTGTGCAAGATCAACAACCACGTAAATACTCTGAAAACATAGCACTTGAAAAATGAGGAAGTAAAATACCTTTGTATGTTATCTAGGTATCGGCCGTTATACATTCGAGATAGTGTTTATTCTACGATAACGCTATACACTGATATGGCTCTAAAGTAGGTCCCAGTAAAACTCTCATATTTAAAAAAAGTTGAAGCTAAGTATAACGCAGAAGATATGCGGGCTTTAAATTCATACATTTTTCCACCTATTCTGAGACCTACATGCAGGGTTCATCTGAAAACAGAATTGGCGATTCAAATTTTATAAAATTTCATAAAATTTAATTGAAGTTAAGTTAAATGTTAGGATTGTTATATTTTTCCTATAGCTTTCAAAAATAATACCCACGTTAGCATGTGATAATTCATGCGCTATGTAGTGTAAAGGCACATGAGTTCTATCTTAGTTCAGACCAAATAAACATTAACACATTTCTGATTGTTTTTTACTCGGTGGCCGTATGTAGAAGAGTTAACAGGTACAACGCCACCATATAAGTGTATTAATCTTGAGTGCGGCGTAAAACATCAATCAATCAATCTATCTTGGCAACCTCTAAAGAAGATCTCGTGAGAATACGATTGGCTTCGACCTCGGCATTTCTATCTGTCGCCTCGCGTCTTTGTAACTTTCAACTTCTATATTAACAGTATCAATGGAGGACAACTTAATAGGGCGCGGACCTTTCCATCCGTTCAATGGATGGATGAACTGTATGCGTGGAATGGAGGTCACCTGTTATCTGATTTGCATCGAATGCCGCCATTATTAGGATATCGCGCTTCAACTATCAATGGCGGCATATTTTACAGTCAGATCCAAACCAGCCAATTTGAAATGTTTATAAGACAAAGTATGGTTGGTATTTGTAACATAGCTTGAAAACGGTCTAAGTATCAAGACCGAACGTTGCCAATAAATAAAGGAAGAAGTTGATATCAATATGCAAGCCTTCCCGTTGTACATTCGCTATTATCTTTTTTTCTGTTGTGATTTCAAGAAAAGTGGCGTTGAGATTTTGACGCGATAGCAGTCCGTATTGGCCTTGTTTGTTCGCATTAGCATAGTTTGTTCGTATTGGCCCTGGTAAGCCCTGTATGAGTGTGGCCGCTTCGTCCAATAACATTGAAAGTCAATTAATAAGTATTGTTGCATGACGAAATACGAACCTAAAATAAGTATTTCTTTGAAATGTAAATTTGCACATGTCCCTATCAGAAAGTTAGGATAAAATACACAGATTTTCACCTTTGATACTGTTACACTCGACTTGGAAATAATAATTCCACGAAGAATGTCAATACTTTTGTTGGACAATTGTTTATAGAAAAGTAATTCCATCGGAAAAAATTCTGACTATAGATACATTTACTACCATTTAATCAAAGATATTGGTAATATCGATAATACGTCACAATAATCTTATTTTGAAATATTTTAATATACAAACAATATAAAATTTATTTCCACAAACTCAATCTTATCAAGCTTCGTTTGTGAATTTGTCCGGATCAATATTTGAGAAAGTGACGCTATATGTTATTGGTCGAACGTTTTCGTATTACCCTGATATTGGCCCGGGATTGGCCGTATTGGCCAGAGGCCGTAGACAGAGGGTCACAACGACCACTAGTAAATGTTTTTTAAATTACTGCCGTCAGTACAAAAAAATAATCATTTTGTACTCAGAAACCAGGACTATGGGGCCACTCAATGACCAATGATACGACAAAGTGAAAACTGTCGATTCATGATATTTTATATTAGTTAAAGTGGCATGAGCTGATATTTTGACGTTGAAACAGAATGTTGAAATTATCGGTTATTTTTCTCAAGACGTATAATTCAAAAGCTTTTTAGTGCTTCTAAAGTATTGTTTTGAACTAACTTTGGCTTAGAATGAATGAATGGTCGTCGCGGTTATTTAAATTTTGTTTACTTTTCGAACACTATTCCAGTTCGTATAGGCCACATATTGTGTGGAGTTTCCTCATTCCAACGCCAATCATTTAGTTTCTCGATGGCCTTCAAAGCCTCTTACTGTTGTGACGATCAGAAATTATGAAAAAAGTGTTAATTTTGGCAGCTCATACCACTTTAACTGTGCTAATTATTTCCGAGAATTAAACCTGGGAATCCTATATATTAACTTTAACGTCGTCTTAAATGACCGACCGGCCACTGTAGCTGTGTTGTTCATGATATTCTATATTAGTTAACTGTGCAAGTTATTTCAGAGAATTAAACCTGGGAATCCTATATACTAACAGTATAGAGGTAAGTTTCTAGGCACTGTAGCTGTGTTGTCCAATTTAAGTGTATCAATAGATTTAACTTCCGCATTGTTCCATAACAGTTGAAAGACTTTTTCACGGAGGTAATGCCCTAAATTCTTTGTGATTTTACAGTAATCGTATCCCCCCATATCTTGTAACACTCTGTTACACTCGAGTTGGAAATAATAATTCCACGAAGAATGTCAATACTTTTGTTGGACAATAAATCTGGGTTAAATGTACGAGACAGTGAAGTTTGAGAATGTTTATGTTTCTAAATAATGCGAATGACGGATCTAGAGAGGCAAATATGCCTAACATCAACTCTGAAGGCGAATGTATCGATGATGAACTAGACAAAGAAATTTCTTTTGAATAATTTGGAATAAGTCTTTAGAATTTAAAGAATAATAAGGCACATAGAGGTTATTTAATTATAAATGAATTTGTTATGGTCGGTTCGAATGTTTTGCTACCTGTATATTCAAAAGTTTTGTTCAACAAACTATTAGATACAGACCATCCATCGATGCGCCCAGGTTTGATTCACACTCAGACCAAATAGAAATTACAAAACTTGAGTGGATTTTCACTCGGTCGCCGTACGTACGTGGAAGAGTTGGCAAGGTACTCGCCGAAGGTTGAGGTTTCCTCCGGACAATGAGCCCAGTTTCCGCCCCCACTGCACCTGGCAACGCCGCCATATAAGGGAAATAATCTCTAGTGCTTTACTTTGCCATTATTATAAAAGCGTTTTTCACGTAAACTTACTTTTCCGCCATTAACGTTTCCTCTTGGAGCGTTGGACGATGAAACTATAGGCTCACAAAGCCTTTAGTGACAGTTCCCAATCACCGAACAGATAAATTTCTGGGCATTTCATTGGTCGAAATCCCTAGCATATGAGTCTGTATGCGAGTGCCCAGCATCAACGACAAGATAAAATTTTATGCATTTCATTGGTCGAAATACCTAGAATATGAGTCTGTATGAGAGTGTCCCGCATCACCGACCAGATAAATGTCTGGGCATTTCATTGGTCGAAATACCTAGAATATGAGTCTGTATGAGAGTGCCTCGCATCACCGACAAGAATTTTTTTTAGCCATTTCATTGGACAAAATGCCTTGAATATGAGTCCGTATCAGAGTGCTTTCGTGTAGATATTTGATTCTGTATCACACTATTTCATGTCATGCAAATGGTTTCATTGGTCGAAATACCTAGAATATGAGTCTGTATGCGAGTGCCCCGCGTCATCGACAAACTAATTTTTTAGCGTTTCATTGGTCAAAATGCCTAGAATATGAGTCCGTATCAGAGTGCTTTTGTGTAGATATTTGATTCTGTATCACACTATTTCATGTCATGCAAATGGTTTCATTGGTCGAAATACCTAGAATATGAGTCTGTATGCGAGTGCCCCGCATCATCGACAAAATAATTCTTTAGCGTTTCATTGGTCAAAATGCCTAGAATATGAGTCCGTATCAGAGGGCATTCTGTATCACACTATTTCAGGTGATTTAAATACATGTAGTTTCATTTGGATTATATTTAGGAATGAATCGGCAATTGCTGGCAACATTCGTACTTCTTTCAAAATTTCTGATTGTCAAGTCCTATGGACCGGTTTAATAAAACCAAAGCACGCAGGATAACTTGTGCTATACTGAACGCAAAAAAACGTCACTCTTTTTAGGATATTGATAATCAGTGTATTTCAAATGGAGTAAACAACACACTTATCAACGGAATGCTTCCAAATTTGACATGATTGATCATCAACATTGGCAGACTAATTTTAGAAAATATCAAGGGAAAGTGAGGACAGGTGGCACCACAGTGCTGATCTGAAAGTCAATAATGTGTATGGCCACCATGGGCGTTGATTACAGCGTTGCATCGTCTGAACGTTGTCCTGCTAGAAGACATGATTTCCATGACGAGTAAAATGGTGCACGATGAAGTGTCTCAGCGCCTGATTGATGTACCGGGCATCTGTTACACCATTTTCTCTACCAGGACCAACATTCTGAAAGACCATAGAGCCTAATTTTTTATTCAGAGCTATGGCACCCAATTCCATAATGATGGGACCTCCCCACGCGTCTCTTTTCAGAACACACTCACCTGCAAAACACTCCACTCGCCTACGCCACACTCTCATTCGCCCATCAACTGTAGAGATGCAATACCGGCTTTCATCGGAGAAGACTACAGTTCTCCACTTCCGGTGACGCCAATTTCGATGTTGTGTGGCCCATTGCAGACGAGCGCGGCGATGTCGAGCAGTGAGGGTCGGACCCATGTAAGGCCTATGACATCTGAAACTGGCCTCCTTCAAACGCATGTGCACCGTGTCGTCGTTGATTGGTCTCTGGTGAGTTGCCATTGGTTGTCCTTGCAGTTTCCGCAGCTGTAGCGAAGCGGTTTTGCATGGACACTGTCGATCTTGCATCAACGCTGTTACAGGCAGTCTTCCAGTTGCTTGAACCCGTTGCTGCAGACGGTATATTGTTCGGACATGAACATTGAAGTGGTTTGCCACAGGTCTTGCAGTCTGACCAGTATGAAGTTTTCCCAAGGCTTGGTCTCTCTGCTCCCGTGACGGTCGTGGAATGTCACTACTGTCAAACTGTGAATGATTTGGTGCATGGTCGGTGGCTTTTGTATAGAGCACCTGGGAACGCACATGCATTGTGACTTTCAGGCAAAACGAACCGAAAAAGCCCCCCCCATCATTACTTTAGTAACTGTGCTTTGACGACGTGTTTACATATTAGTAACATGACCAGAAACCAAACTTTCCTGACCACTAGCAAGGGTCTAGCAAGGATATCAAAATATAATTTTTTTGATAATATATATGCATTTAGCAGCATTTGACTACGTTTCGTTTGCGGTCCAGTATACTTTGTACATGGCGATGTTTGATATGAGCTTTCGAGAGCAACTACTCTCATCATCAGAAATTACAGCAGTTGCTCTAGAAAGCTCTTATTAAACATCACCATGTGCAAAGTAGTACAATTTGTCCTATTTGTTTCGTTTAAGGCATTAATACATCAAAAAACTAAATGATTGGCGTTGAAATAAATAAAGTTTAGTCAACATTTATTTCAATCAGAAAGTTTCAAAATTCTCCGGCGTGGGGAAAATACAAAAAGTCCTTCACTGATTTTAACGTAAACAGTATTGGGGAATTTCACTACGAGTGTGCCTTTATGGGGAGATTGAGCGCTGAAAAACAAGGAACAACATTAACAATATTTGAGCATGGTGATTTTCGAAGTAACAAGCTTGGAAAGATCAACGTACATTATCACATAAAAATAACATCCCATATCACACAGTTAGTTAACAACGCATAATATATCCTACCTACACATAAAATGTGTTTTGAGCAAGCAATACAAACAAGCTGGAGCGAGATAAATCCTATTTGTTTGAACAACTGACATCTTCCTCAAAAAAATAAAAATATAAGAAATATTTACAGTAGTAAATGATAAACATTAGTCATAGAAAATAACAATTAGCAATAAAAACTAAGGATAATGGCGAACAATTTAAATGGAAAATTAATAGATTAATGTATTCATAACACTGGTTTTAAAAGTACTGGTTGCTGTAGCCTAGGTAAGCACGCAATGTAATTCAAACATCCTTAAATATTATGTACCGATTTGCTTCATAAATTGCTTGATTGGTAGATTGTTTGTTGTTTTACGTCGCACTTATGTGGCGGCGTTGCAAGGTTTGGTGGGGGAGGAAACCGGGCCCACAGCCTGGAGGAAACTCATATATTGCGGTAAAATATTTAAACGTTAGGTTTACAAGAATGGGCTGACAAGACATAACACTAAATCCTATTTACAATTTAAAATTTACAAAAAGAACACTTCTGACTAGACATGTCAAGCTAACAATGGCCACAGTTATGTACATGTTGATTTCAGATGAAGTGTTGATGACATAAAAACAATCACATATCAGACGAGACACATCAAGCTGACAATGCCGACATTTATATACATGTTAATTTCAGTTGAAGTGTTGATTACATAAAAACAATTACATATCAGACGAGACAAATCAAGCTGACAATACCGACATGTATTTACTTGTTGATTTCAATTGAGGTGTTGAGGACAGAGCTGCGACTATAATTGAATAAAAATCCGTACATTCTAGACGAGACAGATAAAGTTGACAATGCCGACATTTATGTAGATTTTAACCGATGTGTTGATCGCCTAGCCGCATGTCATTTTTATAGGTTTCAAATGAGATTATGGTGACATATCTGCATCGATAATATAAACAACAATAGCAAATCAAAGAGACGTTAAGTTGACAATGCCGATATTTATGTAGATTTTAACTGATGTGTTGATCGCATAGTTTCAGTGATACTAGGGCAGCAAATTCATTTCAGACTGAGCACACAGAGGGGACAATGCCGACGTTAATGCAGCTTTCTACTGAGGTGTTGACAAGTAGATATCAGACTGAGTACATATACGTGACAAAGCCGCCATTCATTGACTTTGATAACGATGTAAGAACTACATCGAAACATCCTCACCCAATAAACCAAGAAGTTGTTATCCATAAGTAATTCTTCACCTTATTGTGACATTTATGTAGCTTTCTATTGAGATGTTGACAAGCAAGTATTTACCAGACAGGACACATGTAAGGGACAGTGCCGACATTTATGTAGTTATCCGTACATATGTTGACAAGTACATATCAGACTGGACACACGGAGGGGAGAATGCAGATTTCCATTGCGATGTTGACAAGCTAGTACATATCACACTGGATACACCGTGCAGACATTTATGTAGTTATCCATTGAGGCGTTGAAGAACATTTCAGACTGTACACATGGAGCAGACAATTTCGACGTTTATGTAACTATCTACTGCAACGTTGACAGAGCTAGTATTAATGGAAAAGGATTAAGGCATCCCCACGAAGTACATCTAAGTTGTTTGTGAACAACACGAGCTTTCGTCGCCTATACCGGTGTCTTTATCAAGTGTTACTGAATTTAATATTTCAAAACATTGACATAGATTGTAAAAATAGTTTCACTGATTGGCCGCATTACACATTTGTTCTTGGTTTAGCATTTATGTCATGTTAAATATCCAATTCAGTTACACTTGATAAAGACACCGGTATAGGTGTCGAAAGCTCGTGTGGTTGACAAACAACCTACTTCGTAGTCTGAGTATTGTCTAGACATTTTAGCACCAAGACTAACGTGAAGCTTTCTGTACAAAAATGAGACAAAATTCTAATTTTATACAATTTGCTATTTGGAAAAATAATGACCAAAATTCCCAATATATTTGATTTGCTATTTGGTAAAATATAGACAAATTTCTGATTTGCATACGATTTCTTGTTTGGTAATATAAAGACAAATTTATGATTTTTACAAGATTTCGTTTTTGGTAAAACATAGACAAAATTTTTACAGGATTTTCTTATTTGGTAAAATATAGACAAATTTCTGATTTTTACACGCTTTCTTGTTTGGTAAAATATATACAAAATTCTGATTTCCTATTTGGAATAGTACTGGTATAGCTTATGATGAATGGGCAAGTGCAATTAGATAAATAAAATGGTAATAAATATAAAAACATTGTAATGTGCTTTTACGATGTTTAAATTATAGGTCACTTTTTAGCCGTTCTTAGACCCTTTATTGTTGTTAATCATAGCCGTTTATAGTCAAGGAATAAACCAGACAGAATTTGGTTCAGCAATTAGCGAAATTCTGGAGTAATATTAATGCAATGGTAACCTATAGTCAAAATCTTTACTTCAAATAGAGGGCCCCACAATAAAGGCATGAGTATATTTTGGCAATAAAACAATGTAAAGTGCCTTTTTCGGAAAAGGGCCAACGCTTTCAAGAGCGGTTTAAATTCACCCTTATGGAGTCTTAACGCGTTGGATAAAGAAAAAAACTTGCACCATAAAGGTCAGCTTTAACAACAAGTGGAACAAACTATTTTAATGGTTTCTTTCAAGCTTTTATGTTAAAATATAATCTCTGTGTCGCATGGCCTTTGCTGTAAACTAGAGTTGTTTTTTCTTGAACAGTAATATCACGTGAAATTTGAATAAATCTGGAAACTTTTGAGGTACTCGAGAACCACTTCATGAAGATTTTTGAAATCCTCCTGGAAAAGCAAAAAAAAAAAGCAAAAAATAAAAATAAAAAGTTTTAAAGATGATATATACGTTACATATTTAAACAACGCTTTCTGGGTAACCTATGTACCTCAGTTCGCCATTTTGTTTACCAGCACTTGGTAAAACGTTACTTGTTTGGAAAACCTTTTTGACATAACATGTTTTTATCCACGCATTTTTCTTAGTGCCTTTTACGTCTTCTTCTCAATACAGTGTTATCCATTCCGCCACGTTGTAAAATTATGTAAACATCACTCAATCCCCCGAAATTCTTTGGTCGTAAATTCCAAGTGACGTCATCGGGCAATCGGTCAATTAGAAAGAGTTTTTTTTGTGGTCGTTTGCAGAGCTTCAAACATATCCTTATTAAAGTATATCATGGGTTTATCTAAAGGGCACTAGCCAACAAGAACATACCCAACGCTTCCCAATTTATGTTGAATAATTTGATTGATTGAGTGATTGTTTGGTGTTTTACGCTGCGCTCAAGATTATTTCACTTATATGGCGGCGTTGCCAGTTTTATTGTAGGAGGAAACCGGGAACCTCACGACCTTCCGTTGGTAACTGGCAACCATCCCCCATAGGTCGTTAGAGTGAAAACCCAGTCAGAATATTTTCCAATTTTTTTGGACTGAGTGGGATTCGAACCCGCGATCTATTGGTAGAAGGCTGTTCGGATTGAGAGTCCAACGCTCTACCTAATGAGCCACGGAGGCCCTTCTGAATAATTTGAGAGCTTATCGTTAAAAGGTGGAGTTCTTTGTGTTTTCTTAACAATTGATTGTTTGTTCAATGACGTATTATGGGCATTTGGGAGAGGATCAGCATGGCGGATGGAAACTATTCTAAAACCACATGTGCTGCTAAAGGGTTTGTATCAAGGCAGTCGCTTTGAAAAAATACTGCCTCCACTCTTTTAAAGAGGGAATCAGTTTCCTCCTAAAATGATTGAAATTCTGACAATCCTTAAAAAAAAAAAAGATTATACTTACAAAATTAGAAACAGCTACAGGTTGATTCTTCTGAATTTCTTTAACATGGTGAATAATATTCACTTGCTGTTCAATTTTCATTTTTTCCAGGATAGACGATACAGCACAAAACATCCCACTCTTACTAACGCCGTCCCTGGAGAATAAACATCAATCAATTAGTATAGTTTGTTAGACGATGATCCTTTTAATACCTGCGAGATGAAACAAATATCTTCAAAAGTCACGATTTACATTTAAAAAGACGCCTTTATCTGTCAAATATTTGTCAAGAAAACGTCTTATCCATTGAAAAAAAAACCCAAAACATAACGACAAATTCTAGATCAGCGTTAGTCCAGGGAAAAGCGAAACAAATGACTTTCAGTTCAATGTTGACTTGTCCGACCACTGGTAATAAAACTTAGTATAAATGATTGATGCTATGCGACATTCGAGATTATTTCACTGACATGACGGTGCTATCAGGGTTAGTGGAAAGAAAACCATTATCTCTGCCTGTATGGAACCTCCGACAAGTGAAGAGGATCTGGCAACTCTTCCACATTGGACGATCGAGTGAAAGACACGCTCAGGATTTTTTAAATATGTTTTTAGGATTGAGTGGGAATTTAATCCGGGATCTATCAATGAATGGATTGATTTGTTGATTTGTTAGATTGACAGAGTGATTGGTGTTTTACGACGCACTCAAGATTTTTCAAATATGTGGCGGCGTTGCCAGCTATGTGTAAATGGGAGAGGAAGCCAGACTCTTAGCCCCGACCTTCGGCAAGTTCTTGGCAACTCTTCCACATAGGGCACCTAACAATGAAGGGCTTGTACCAGACTTTAAAAGCGATCGTATGAAAAAGATCGCAGGCATAATAGCCTATGTCGTAAAGATTGATTGACTGATTTTTTAAATTTTTTATTGGTCTAAGTGTGATTCGAACCCGCGTCGCATCGATGGAAGGTCTGTGTGGGAATAGAAGACGATCACTCTGACCTACTGGACCCCCTTGTTGTACAGATGACTATGGACGCTAGAAACTTACAGACAGTGTACTAGGATAGGAGATTCCGACGATGACTCTTCATTCCACTGTTGGAGATCCTGTAAAAGCTCAAACAACCCAGCGTGTTGTAAAGTAGAAGATGTCCCGGGCCAAAATTTGCAGTGGTACTGTTTTATTTTACTCACGTGGGTTTGCTACAAGTAAAAACATTTAGAACAGCCTCAGAACCTGTTTGAGGTGAAGATCTTCCTAACCGGCAAGTAAAGTAACACAGGAAAGAGACACATGAGTGCGGCTAGCATGGTCACTTTCTGACCGGCAAGTAAGTAAAACAGGATGAGACACATGTGTGCGGCTAGTTGAAGTTTTTTAAACTCTGTTGCCAAAAGATATTGATGATGGGTGGCAAACAAAGTTGAAGGACCGGCCATATTGGAAAACATATAAAACTGTGAATGAACACTTTGTTCTCAGATTTTCTCCTAATTTAAACAACCCAACCGGGACAAACTTAATACACATTCAGTTCGATGTTTTAGTTCGCCGTTCCACCAAAAAAAAAGCGTTCAAACACTCACTCACAGCCCGAATCTCCTGCTGCCCTCCTCGATTCCGTCAAAATAAACTTGGGAAATGTACCCAACAGAAATGTGAGTGTTTGAACGCTTTTTTGGTGGAAAGGCGTTCTAAAGGATCAAACTGAATGTGTGTAAAGTTGGGGCTGGTTGGGTTGCTTAAATTAGGAGAAATTGAAAGAAAATCCGCGAACAATAGAGTTGCATGTTTTTCAATAAGGCCGGTCCTTCAACTCTGTTACCACCCATCGTCAATATCTTTTGTACAATATAGTACGAGTTGTCCTATGTGTTTTGGCTTTAGTAAAACCACTCCATAGTAGAATTTACAATATCTTTTGGCAACAGAGTTTGAAGAACTTCAAACTTTGAAGCAGCAGATGGGAGGTGAGGCCCATTGGCCGAGTGGATAAAACAAACCATTATCAGTCCTTCCTCACCATACCTGCATTGACTCAGCGGGTTCACGACCAACAATTTATCCCTCCACAACATTTCCCCAAGCGAGATTTTCTCATAATGGGAATGATTCATTATTTAATGAATAACGTGGGCCTTTTCCAATATAAATTGGACTTCACGACCGGCTAACATAGAAATAAATCGGAAATAAGCATCATTATTTGGTTGGAGTACTGGTTTGAGATCAGTCCAAAAACATCGGTATTATAGCATTTTTGCCAATATCATTCAGGAAAATGTAATTAGAATAATACTATCAGAGCCAGTACTAAACATGTTTACCGCAAATTATGATCGCAAAATATAAGCGATTAAATATTAAATTTCCTGAATTTAAGTTTTATTCCAAAGATTTCTGGCTGAACGTACAAATTCTTTACAAACGATTTGTCCGAAATTCTTAAAACAGAACACATACAAAATCCTTTCAGTAGTTAACAATCCTACAGTGTCCAGCTAATTTATTCTATCATTTGACATTGGTTTCATTTTGAATTGTGCACACCACTGATAACACCTTACCAGACTGTATGCTGTGGAAAGTCTTTACACAATGACCCAAACTTCCAGTGGTGAATGAATACAATACCAAGTAATGAACTGATAAAAACTTATCTGCATGGGGACCCCAGACCTTGAAGTTGCCCCGCTGCAACCTCAACAACCTCTAGTTAGGGATCCTCTTCTTGGAACAATAATTCACATTTTGTGATATATCTCAGTTTTTCATTTCTCCATCAGCGCAAATTGAATAGAGTTGGAGGGTGTGGTGTTATTCGGAAGTGTTTTAACAGGGTGTCTACCATTTTTAGGTATCAAGCGATGGGTTTTTGGACTGAATAAGTAATGTCAATGCCTCTGAGCTTTCGGTGGCGAGGCGGTCCCCGGACCACCGCTTCTTAAACTGGGGTCGAGTGCCGATATTAGACATTTCTTAACTGAATGTAATTATAAAAACAAGGAGGCAAATCATCATTTTCATTTCCAGAAAATTCTCAAAACGCATCTCCGGCCGTCTAGCACCTCAGAGCTTACGGGGCCTAGACGGCCCCTGGACCCTCACCTGTTGGGCTGTGATAGTTGGCCGCCCCAATTGCAATTATACTCCGCGGTCCCAGAGTAAACCTGCAACACTTCCACAGGTTGCGATACGTGAAAACTAACACGTTTTTTGAAGGTTAATGAGCCTACAGTGGTTTGACTAAAAATCGTAGCACTTAGTAAGTTTGACGGTATTACAGCATTTTTGGAACACAAAGGCATTGATTTTGAGAGAGACCGTTATTTAGATGGAAACCCAGGCAAGTAAATAAGTATATATTTTATGTGCTAGGGCTTTCATGAACACTATATCTGTCCTTTATTCAATTGAAATGCAAGTGCAAGTGCATGGCATGGTTGCATTAACTTTTATGTATTTTTTGGCCTTAAAGCTCAGTGTATAGTCTATGGCATTTTCCCCCTATATGTTGTGCTGGCGTTTGACCAAAGTAATGTGAAAATATACCTCGTTTCCACGATACATGTCCAACGTTCTCACGTCAAAACTTTTCCCTTCAACAAAATCAGTTAATCGTACAACAAACGGTCCGAATGTATCTTCTTCTTCTGGCCAATACACGCCGACCTACAAATAAACGAGTTGGATAAACGGAAATGCAAATATCGCATACAAAATCATTTATTTCGGCACGTATTTCATGTAACACGACGCGAAATATGATAGCGAGATTTAACATATTACGGAATGATGCGTAGATCACACAGTATTCTAAGGAAGTGAATTTCCGGTAACATGAAATACGAGCCTTGAATTTGTGAATTTGTTCTACTCGCCACATAGATTCACGGACTATTGTTAAAAAACCCATGTATCTGAATCGGATACAAGCCTAACAATAGCAGCAAGGCAGGGACAAAGCCCAAGCAATTGAACAGCTGTCATTTTAAGTGGGGCTATCTATCTCAGAAATAAAAAAGCACACGATTATTTGTGCCGCTAGCCTTAATAGTGTGCGTCGAAATAGCGTTTATGAGAAACTTTGGCCCAAAATGAATGAAGGTTCGTCTGTGTTGTTAACATTTTATTTACATTTCTAACACTATTTCAGTTGACACAGGTCACGTTCTGTATGGATTTTGGTCATTCTTACCGCTTGATGTTTTACGCACGGCAATTACCACTATCAAAGAGGTATATCTATTGACCATAGCAGGTGTTGTTATTTGTTTGTAGAATGCCCGGTATAAAAGATGGTCATTTCTAAGCTACCACAAATCGTCCAGATGTAGCCATATAATACAAGTCGGATGATAATCAGGGCTAGTCGACATGTTGCTGTTTTTACGAGAATACCCGCTTAAATAGAGGTTTATTAAATTATTATTTTGTACTAGAAACTTTAAATTATTCTTTTGTACTAAATAGTTTCTGTCCGTCTTAATAATTTTATTTTGGTTGTCCGGCATCTAATGTAAAAGTCAAAGCAAAACTTGGTATATTTGGTCACTTCCGAAGAGCAGTTTTCATGACGGAACCAGAACGCATAAAAGTGACATGGGTTGCCTTATTTTATAATTTCCGCCTGTCAAGAGCAGTTATACATTGAAAAACTAAAGGATTGAAGTCGACAAATTATATACAAGGCCCATACAAACCGGACAAACCACTTATGTCTGATAATAGAGGAAACACTTCAAATAATAGGTGGTCTGAGGTTAAATTTGAGTGTTTGATGCTTTTAGACAGTTCATCCTGAACATTGGTATCAGTGGATAGCTTTAATTTTAGACTTCTTGATAGAAATGACGAGCAGTCAATTAATTCTGTTTCAACGGAATTCTCTCTCTGTATTTGCCAGCTCATGCCACCTTATGCATGCAACTCATGTTTAAAACTATACGGTTGTCTCTTTTATTACCAGGCTCAACTTGTCGTTAAGGATTTGAACCTAGAACTAGGTACAATTGTCTAAAACTTCAAGAAGTACCTGCTTGGAGTTAAATGACTCTGGTGGATCCAGTGTGATAACGGTGGTTATCAGTTGATCATTAAGTAATCTCCAAAAATCAACGACTGTGTCCGGTAAAGGAGTCTGGGTTATGATGAAGGTATTCTTAGCCTTGAATCCCTGTTTACAAATACAAAAAAAATCGCGGGTTAGAAAGTCATGGTGGCTTTTGGGGCTCATAATGAGTTGGGGGATGGGGCCGTCATATGCTCAGCCAGCAGAGTGATGGCCTGCTAAGGATTTTCACATGATCGCCCTAGGTGTTTTGATTTCAATGTATTACCGAAACATGAATTATTGGATAACAATTTTTGTAGCGTAGGTTAAGAAAAAAAAACTTACTGGGATAAAAACAGCATTTATGTAGTTATTCCTTCCTTTGACAGGGGTGGAAAGATAAACTCGACATCGATCAGCTGAAGAAAAAGCAATACATATATAAAAATGTCTTAAAATTCTAATATTGCAACATCCTACTTAAAGAACTCCTTTTCTAAGTCGTAAAATGCCTATTTTAACCCCAAACGTATGCAAATATAATGCAACTGTTATAGACTAGAATTCAACTGAAGTAGAAGTGTCGCCTGGCAGGATAAATATACAAGGAGAAGGTACATCACCTTTCACAAAAAAATTCACTGTTGTACTTTATTTGTGAATATATGTATATCATGCTGTGTAAGATGTTACCTGAATATGAGATATTAAATAATAATCTGCGTCAGATTACACATTTATAAGAAATCCCCAACATTTCATTGACTCCGAGCGACCATCCCACATATACCTTCATCTTTTGCGAAAAAATCCAGTATGAAATTTTGGCCTGACAAGGATCCTACCCATGCGGTATTGGTGGAAGGCTTATGTTGATGCGAGTAAAAAGCTTTACTAGCTGAGCTACGGAGGCTCCCCTGCAAATGGAAGCTTGACTGAATGAATGGTTTCATTATTGGTTGTCTAAAGAGTAAAATCAATTAACTTAAAACATGCAAAATATGTATTTATTGAATAAAAATTGATTAGTGATATTCTTCTGTACAGAATTCCACAAAAAGCTATTCATTACACTAAGAAAGTATTTAGACAAACAGATTTAAAGTGAGACATCCTGTCCTATAATTAGCGGAGGGATTGTTGTAATTTGTAATGCAGTTCAGAAGCCCTGGTGCTACATAAAGCAAATCCCTGAAAGGAAAATTGATGGTAATAGAACTTGAGCGGGGTATTATAAAGGTATTAAACTTTCCATTTAAATTTGAAAAAAATTAAGCCAGTGGTTTTCAAGATATTGCAAGGAAACCAAGTTATTTGTATCAGCCAATCAAAAGCCTGTACAGTAATTAAATATGCGCGGATGTTAGCGAAAGTCGAACTTGAGCGGGGTATTAAGGTAATAAACTTCCCATTTAAACTTGAAAAAAATTAAGCCATTGTTTTTCCAGATATTGCACGGAAACCAAGTTATTTGTATCAGCCAATCAAAAGCCTGTACAATAATTAAATATGCGCGGATTTTAGCGAAAATCGAATTTGAGCGGGATATTAAGGTATTAAACTTCCCATTTAAATTTGAAAAAAGTTAAGCCAGTGGTTTTCAAGATATTGCAGGGAAACCAAGTTATTTGTATCAGCCAATCAAAAACAATAATTAAATATGCGCGGATTTTAGCGAAAGTCGAACTTGAGGGGGGTATTAAGGTATTAAACTTCCCATTTAAATTTGAAAAAAATTAAGACAGTGGTTTTCAAGATATTGCACGGAAACCAAGTTATTTGTATCAGCCAATCAAAAGCCTGTACAATAATTAAATATGCGCGGATTTAAGCGAAAGTCGAACTTGAGCGGGGTATTAAGGTAATAAACTTCCCATTTAAATTTGAAAAAAATTAAGCCAGTGGTTTTCAAGATATTGCACGGAAACCAAGTTATTTATATCAGCCAATCAAAAGCCTGTACAATAATTAAATATGCACGGATTTTAGCGAAAATCGAACTTGAGCGGGATATTAAGGTATTAAACTTCCCATTTAAATTTGAAGAAAGTTAAGCCAGTGGTTTTCAAGATATTGCAGGGAAACCAAGTTATTTGTATCAGCCAATCAAAAACAATAATTAAATATGCGCGGATTTTAGCGAAAGTCGAACTTGAGGGGGGTATTAAGGTATTAAACTTCCCATTTAAATTTGAAAAAAATTAAGACAGTGGTTTTCAAGATATTGCACGGAAACCAAGTTATTTGTATCAGCCAATCAAAAGCCTGTACAATAATTAAATATGCGCGGATTTTTGCGAAAGTCGAACTTGAGCGGGGTATTAAGGTATTAAACTTCTCATTTAAATTTGAAAAAAATTAAGCCAGTGGTTTTCAACATATTGCACGGAAACCAATCCGGACGCCGACGCCAGACTACGCCGTCAAAGTGATCCCTAAGTGCCCCCTTTCAGGCGACACAAAAAAGAGCTACTTTTCCATAGTTAATAGTTTGCATAGTTAACAGACCATTTGCCAGTTTGTGCGCAGCAATGAAATGGCTTCGCGGCATCAATCTTACACCGGACAAGCCCAGTAGTCATCTTGGCTGTTGCCATATTCGGCTTAAATCCGTTTTCGTGCACAAGTTCTTGCATTTTTAGATTTATTTGGATATAAACTGTCCCAATAGAGGTTTTCAGTGGTTATATTTATCTTTAAACTTAATTTAAGTTCATAGGACCTATTTATACATTTCAACAAACTGGGCAATCCAGAGAACAATGGTTAATCCAGATCCCATTACATATATGAATACTAACGGTCCGTTTGTTATTCCAAATGGCATTTTCAAATCTTTCTAGGCAGTCTATTTTAATGAACTAATGCATTTAAACTATTACTAAGTTACGTTAGCTGCAAAAGAGTTTCATATTTTAATTAAATCCAGACAGCACAAAGTATGGTTGGTCAATCGACACAGTCAACTCTCAAGCGTTGATTCAACGGTGAACCAAGGTTGGCTAAGATGATCAATTTAGGGTCAGTCGATTGTAGCGTTATCAACATTCGATTAACGTAGGATTTTTAGTGACAAGGTTGTATTTGCTAAGTTGGCGAATAAATGGCTGTTGAACGCTGGGCCAGTGTTGGGTATAAGCTACCATGGCTGTTCATTCGCCAGTGGATTGGTCATCGGCCAGCCTTATGGAATTAGTGGGCATTTAAGTGGTCTTATTATTGTTGGTCTATGGTTTGCTGTAATCAATTGGTAAAGAGTTGGTCCGCATCGTCAGTCATTAGTTTCTGCGTCGGTCACCCACAGATGACCGAACGTTATATCATGGCTAACCTTCTTATGATGGGTTAATCGCCAGTTAGCAGCATTGGCTAGACGTTCGTTATTGTGTGGCTTAATTTACCTTTTTTTTATTCGGTAAATGCTTTGCTGTTCATTAATGATCATTGGACTACCGTTAGTCGAATATTGACAAGATCGGCCATTCTATGGGTAAATGGAGCGTCGGTAACCAAAAAAGGCTAAAGATTCTACTATTTTACATAAGCTAGTATTAATAGAATGCCGTTGATCTGAATCCTATAAGTAACTGGTTGGCAATACAGCTGCGGCCTAACATTGGATAAATGTCATGAACATTGTTAATGGGGTTCGTGTAGATTTCCCGTAGATATCAATGATTGATCGTTTTTTCGTCTCTTCTACGTAATCGTAACATTCTTATATTTCCACTCGCATGGAAACCAACATGAACAAGCATGATTTCTGAGCACGAGAACCTTATGAATTTTATGAAAAGCTTAGACCTTTTCCCTAAAACAAGACAGAAGGTCAAGAAAGCTTTCGGAACGAAAATGAGTGCATGGTACAATAACCTTTGGGGGAAATAATGCATTCCTAAATGGGCTACAGCCTTAAGAAATTGTGAAACTCCACATTCACATGTGATAATCCATCAACAAATTTACCAGCGACAATATATCAATTCAGTAACAAACAGCTTTGTATTGCTAATAATCATTTGGTGACCACTATCATATGCCAAAGTTAAAACAATTTAGCCGAATGTTACCCCAATGTTCGACAAACAGTACACCTACATGTAACAGTAGCTAAATTGACAGGCCGACTGTCTGGGACACTTTGTTTAACCGTAACTGTTTAATCACGACCAAGGGTAAAAATTGAAAATAAAAAAATTGCTAGTGTTAGTATATCTAATTGTAGCTTTTCTGAATTTTGGGTGGCCTCCGTAGCTTTCCTCCTGGCATAGAGCCCCGGTTTCCTCCCACAATAAAACTGACAACGCCACCAGATAAGTGAAACAATCTTGAGCGCGACGTAAAACACCAAACAATCAATCAATAAATCTGAATTTTGATCTATACATTTTCAGTAATCATTACATATGTTTCTTACCATATCCATTAAAGAAAAATATTATATTCAACATATTTTCCGATGTTTTTATGTACAAACCTGCTAATACTTTCAAATTTCTGTTTTTAGTTTTGTTGTCCTTATCAAGGGCAGCTGAATAATCATCATTGCATATCCGGGGAGCACTTTTCTTTAAAGACTAAAAAATAATCCAAACAATAAATTTTACATTGCTTTCACTTTTACTTGGAACAAATTCAGTATATACAAGTGCTTTTCTGCGGTTATTAATTAGAGGAACATGTGAGGCTGTGATAGTCTATCTATCAGGCAGGTTTGCCATTGTTGAGTTGCTAGTTGAATCCCACTAAATCCAAATAAAAGCTTGCACAAGTTTTTTTTCAAAACCCCCGTCCTCCCTGATCCTATGTGCAAGCGTTGTTGGGCACTCGCTAAAGGTCGAGGCAAAGCCGCCATATAAGTGAAATATCTTGTAGTGCGACGAAATCAAACAGCAAACAATCAATGTGCCAGTTAAAACAAATTCAGTTTTAAAGCAACTTGGTACACAAAGATGACAAGAGGTTTTTAGTCTCTGGGCACCAAATCACGTCAGTTATATTATGACATTGAACTCCAAAGACAGTTGAAATCATAATCCTTTGGCAACATTGGGTTTTTTCTTGGTCATTTCAAACAAGCTAGTAATGTATCCATGATGTAACAATTTGTGGCAAATTACCTGAAAAATTTCATGAAGTGTCGTCTCTCCTGTTTTGGGGTCAGCTTGGCACATTTTCCTGTATGCTTTCTCAAAGTCTGCTGAAGGTATGGAGGGCTCGTATCCTTTAATGGCTTCCAGAACAGATTCATATAGAAACTGGTACTGCTCCTATGTTGAACAGAAGAGGACATTTGTTGATCCTTGCAAAGTGTTATTAGCTGCTATGTAATAATGATAGATGACATTACATACACTTTAATGACTTTCAGAACAGTCAAGAAGTTATGTAGAATCAGATATCATTTACATGGTCGGGAGTCAAGGAAGCAGGATTCATATAGAAACTGATATTGCTCTTATATTGAAAATAAAGATCCCTGCAAAATTGCTTATAAATAATTTGCAAGTAGAGTTGGCAATTCATATAATTTCATTGCTTTCAGAACACATTGGTGTAGAATCAAATGTTGTTCACATGATCAGCAGAAAAGGAGGCAGGATGCTATATCTTATAAAAATACTATGGATATATACAATTTATTGCATTTAAGAATAATTTGAAATTGACTGATTGGTATTCTACGCCACATTCAAGACTATTTCACTTATTTGGCGGTGTCAGGTTTAGTGGGGGAGGAAACTGGGCTATTTGCCCGTCGGAGATATTCGTTGAGTACCTATACCAACATATGACCAATTTAGAATTGAAAAGCATCAAATGTTCACATTAGATCGAATGAATTGTTTTAAGCTAAGAAATATTTGAAACTCACTTTAAAGGTCGGTTACATACTAACGAAAAATGATTAAGTCATCATCACCAAGTAAGTTGTTTATGAACAACGCAAACTTTCGACACCTATACCAGTGTCTTTATTAAGGGTAATGAGAAATGATTAAGGCATCACCACGAAGTAAGTTCTTTGTGAAAAACACGAGCTTAAAAAGACATTGGTACAGGTGCCGAAAGTTCGTGTTGTTCACAAACAACTTACTTTGTGGGTGATGCCATAATTATTTCTCATGTTTTAGGCTGCTTACCACAGTCTGGATCATTTTGGGCCTTTGTGACCTCATCAGATTGACACAGAAAACAACATCCACTTGGTGTTCATCGTTGGCTTGTTTGACCAGATAGTCCAGACCGATATATGTACCAGTTCGACCAACTCCAGCGCTTTAAACAAATGCTGAACAATTTTAATATTTCGAAATGAATTTAAAAGCTAAGACTTTATTTAATATTTCAGATATGTTGTATAAAGCTACAGAATGTCGTACAAAGAGAGACAATAACGCCAGTTTATTAAAGAGGCATGAGCTGCCAAAATTCACACTTTTTTCATGATTTTTGATCGTTACGACAGTAAGAGGCTTTGAAGGCCACCGAAAAACTAAATGATTGGCGTTGGAATAAGGAAAATCCATACAGTATGTGGCCTGTACGAACCGAAAACGTGTTCGAAAAGTAAACAAAATTTAAATAACCGGGACGACCATTCATTCATTCTAAGCCACAGTCAGTTCAAACAAAACTTTATCGTACATTTTCGAGTCTAGAAGCTTCTGAATTATAAGTCTTGAGAAAAATAGCCAATAATTTCAACATTCTGTTTAAACGTCAAAATATCAACATTTTGGCAGCTCATGCCCCTTTAAGATCCATTAACCATTCATTTTGAATATAAATAACTCTTCTGTGACTATCGGTGGCTTTGCTGTGATCTATCCCTAACAAGATTCTCGTCCATTCGCGACTTCGATATTGACATTGCTGACTGTATATTATAAAGATATATGGGGAGGTATATGTTAGGAAGGATCAATTGTTCTAAAATATGACGATGCAATTGAGAAAAATTTACAAAAATCAACATGACGGACTTTCTGTGTGGAACATGGAAAGCAAGTCTTTAAAAGTCAAATTCTCAGCAAATGATGGTGTATGTTGTTCTGTATTTTACTTTAGATTGGATGTGTTACTATATGACGAAGCCACAAAGAACAGAAAAGCGTTGCCAGGTTTGACGGGAGAGGAAACCAGGCTCATTGCCCGGAGGAAATTTAGGCAAGTTCGTCATGTAAGACAACTTCAAAACAGTATGCTCTTTTATATATACAGAAACACCTACCAATCCATATATATATATATATATATATATGTTTAACTTTAAATTATACCTATATATGTTATTAACTTTAAAAATATATGGATATATATAAATAGCTATATAGCATGTAATGAGGTCCCTTACATTATATATATATTAAATTGTTCGGGCTTCAGTATAGTTTAAAAGTTTATTTGATGGGTTGGCTATGGTCGTCTGTGTATTTTTTATATTTATTTATATTGCCGGGATGGCCACCGACAACCGACGACCGTCAATAAGCTGCTATCTCAAGTAGATGTAAATGTACCTGTCACATTTTAAATAATATATGTACTGGTATCATTTTCTATGGCTGGGATGGCCACCGACAACCGACGACCGTCAAGAAGCTGCTTTCTCAAGTAGATGTAAATGTACCTGTCACATTTTAAATAATATATGTACTGGTATCATTTTCTATGGCTGGGATGGCCACCGACAACCGTCAAGTAGCTGCTATCTCAAGCAAAACAGGACATGTATGCTCTTTTATATATACAGAAACATCTGCACTCTGCAGTAGCGTTTGTCATCTTTATATATATATACGTATCCATCTCTTTTTTTCTAGAGTAGACCTCACATGTATTTTTCATTTCTTCATATGTTTATGTTTATTGAGATCATTAAATATTTGCACTTCTGCTCTTCGTAGGAAGTTTGTGTATTTTTCTGATGTGCTGTTTCTGGCGCACCGACGACCGACAACCGCCGGCAGTAACTAACATATTTTTTCAAATAAATTGACTCATGTGGATAAGTCAATTTATGACAATAATTGTATGTATGTGTTGTTTTCAAAGCACCGACAACTGCCGCTAATTATTAACAAGATACTTCCGAAAGATTTAGTTGATGTGGATATATTCGTTTTGTGTTGACTCTAACTCACCGACGACCGACAACCATCGCTGAATCTTTAGCAAGTGACAAATGAATTATGGGAGTGAAATACAACCTTATTTTTCAAAACATATATAGGTTTGGATTGGTAGGTGTTTTTGTATATATAAAAGAGCATACTGTTTTGAAGTTGTCTTTTATGAAGAACTTGTCGGTATTACTTGCAATGTTGGGAACAATTGCATCAAAATCTCACAATAATGCTCCGTTGAACATGTTCCACACGCGAAGTGATGTCAATTCGGACGTATCTATTGTGGTGTATAGGGGGGGGGGGGGGGGTGCAGTTTATTTTGGTTAGTCGAGTAATGAACAAGTCTATGAACAAACTTAAAAATTCGGTGTGTCTCAGTAGCCCAACGGTATATGAAAAATTTACAAAATCAATCTATTTAATTCCGAACACTTATTCTGCCGTATCAAAACCATATACAAATACCGTATCAGACAGCCCAAAAAGAAACAAACGCGCGCCAAGCTGCACGTCTTCACGTAGTCTCGATCAAAGCATCTTCTCTAGCCAAGATAAGATCTGCATGTACCCATTCCGTATTTTACCTTGGTGGAATACTCCACTGAAACCCGTAAATCGAACAGCTCCCACTGGTGTGAATGTAAAAGTTGTCTGTCCTATACTTACAGAGTCTTGGCCAATCAAAACTCGTTACAAAAAAGTTCAAGGTGAACACAGCCACCATTACGTTATTTTTCATGTAAGTGCCCGAGGTTTTGATTAGCTACGAGAAGTTTTACTCACACAGTAAGTTTGTCGTTGTAGACGCTGAAGGTTTTCAATTTTTTTTTAATTTTCTTCGGTTTAAAACATAATGATATAAGTGTGCCGGTGCCTGAGCGATTGCACGGCAGGAAATTTTGGGAAGGGGAGATGATTTAAAGGCACACTTGCCGCGAAAGTCAGGAATATTGTTTACATTAAAAAAGAAAGTCCGTTTTCTGTATTTTTCCCAGACAATATAAGTTAGGAACTTTCTATTTTTACCAAAATTTAAAAGTTTGGACGTCACTTTGTATTTTTAATTTGAATTTGAAAATTTGAATTGTTAGGTGCCCGTAACGTAAACAAACCAAACTGCCCCCTATTGGCGATTTTATGTTTCAGTCGAGTGAGTGAACTAACGGCACAGTGTAATTTTACGTAGGCCTATTTATCTGAGAAATACAGACTGACGATCGGTTAACAGCGACTGTAAAAGCCTGCTGATAATTGTTTGAGTGTAAACCACAGATAAAAAGGCCTGAAATGAGGGTAATCCAACACGAAAGTTGACCGACACCGATCGTTGTTGTTGTAATCAGGCTTCGATTCTTCGTTTGTTTTTCACCCCATTTCTACATTCTAAAGCTAACTAGATATGATTTATGTGTCCTATGTTTAAGTTTAGTTGTATTAGTCGTAGTAAGCTCATGTAAATTGGTTTTCTTAGCAAATTTAAACAGGCTACGGCGGCAAGTGGGCCTTTAAGAAGTGTTAAGGATATCTTTAAGTTACCTATCCGTGTCTTTGGGAATGGAGACGACTTATCGTCATTGCAGGAACCCCTTTTCTCTTACCCACAGGGAAATTCTGACTTGATTACATGCCCCCTTAAGCTAGTAGAAATTTTTGATCGAATGGTCGAATTGGACAGTTCTTTTAAACCTAACCGTGAGGCTCGTTAAAGAGACGGTTAGCTGAAGTTGTGTCAGTTCTGGTTTTGAAACGAGAGATTCGTCACCTAAACACAGAATGCCAAGAGCTTAACTTTTTCCAACCTAGAGACCGGGCCATAGGGTGGTTAGGCAGAGTGAAACCTGACGTGAATACAAGATTAGCTACCACCCATGAGACTCTTATCAAGTGACAAGAGGAAATAATTGCTCGTCAGCAAGGCCAAATTGATAAACTTTTGTTAGCTGCAGAGCGACCTCCTCAACATCCATCTGGAGGATATATGAAACCGTTTGGCCAGAGACAATACAGGGAACGCTGTTGTTGGGGATGTGGATCTTTAAAAAATCTTCGGAGAGACAGCCCTGATTCCCGGGAACATTAACTTACAAAGTCTTCAGTCAGGGAGAATTTAAACTAGTATCACCTGTAGTTGCGAGCCACACTATGGGTAAATTTGATAAAGGCTCATTTTGGAGAAGACTGTAGGATCTTGTCCTGAAGCCGTGATAGAAGTTGAGGGAATAGGCTTGAGATGTTATTGAACACAGGTGCCCAAGTTTCAATAGTAACAGAGTCATGGTACAAATAGAATCTGTGGGAAAGAAATCCCATTGTTATGATGTATTGAGTTGAATGTTGTAAGTTTTCCAAGATGACATTCTTGGTAGCTAAAGATCCAGTGGACCCTGAAATTAAAGAGAGAAAGTGTGATTGGCTCAAATATATTCAGAGAAATGAGCAAGCAAACATATCTGAATATACCAGATCCAAAATGGCAGACTATTGTTTCCTTATATGAAGAAACGAAAGCGTTGAGTTAAAGTATCTAGAGAAAACCTGGCATTCAAGCTTGGTCGATTCCAGTAGTTGAAGGCTTTGTAAAACCCCCAAACAGTGGACCATTTACAGCTCTTGTTGAATGAATTGGTGCGGAAGTTCCAACTGTGCAGAACAGGTATTCTGATGTATTCAGCTCAGGTGAAGATGAGATCGGGTATTGTGATACAGTCGAACAACGAATAATGACTGAAGATGACGTACCAGTTAAAGTTCCTTAGCCAAGAGTGCCCCCTCACATGTGGTCGGAAGTTCAAAAATATTTACAATCAGCATAGACACTGGAGTCATACGTATATCCTCGAGCCGTCTCAAGTTGTACGTGTTAGGAAAAAGACGGTAAACTGCGTTTATGCTGTGATTACCGTGATCTCAACGCAGACAAGGAAGGTTGCCTATCCTTTACCACGAATAGAAGATACTTTTGCATTCAGAGTCGACACAGGAGGTTTATATGAATATGTTAGAATGCCGTTTGGTTTCACAGGAGCCCTTGGGACTTTCATGCGCCTAATGGACAAAACTTTTGGAGACCAAAATTTCAGACCCTTCTAATTTACTTGTATGATATTCTCTGTTTTGGTAAGACTTTTGAGAAAATCCTTGATAGGCTTGAAATGGTTTTAAGTCGTTTGAAAAAATGAAATTTAAAGGTAAAGACTAAGAAATTTCAGTTGTTTAAATCTAAGTTGAGATACTTAGGATATGTTGTTTCTCAGGAAGGTATTCAACCCTGACCTGGATAAGATATCGGCGATTAAAGATTGACCCCAACCGAAAACAGATACAGATTTCCGATCTGTTCTTGGCATCACTGGCTACTATAGACGACTTGTCCAGAACTATGCAAGGATTGCATCACCTCTTGGTCAGTAAAGAAATCGAAGAGACGTAAGAAGAGTTTTTTCAACCCTAATGGTGTTACTGGCTGGAACAACGCTTATGACGAAGCAATGACGACGCTTCAAGATAAACTTGTCAGTCGACCTATTCTTGGCAACCCCGATTTTTCGAAAATGTTTGTGGTAGATGTAGATGCAAGCCATTTAAGACTTGGGGCAGTCCTGTCTCAAGAACAAGATCAAGGCACAATAGTTTTAAGCTACCTGCTGCGTCCTGCTGAGTAACACATGGAGAGGTATTCGTCCATGAAACTTGAACTTTTAGCTCTGGAGTGGGCTGTATTCGAGAAGTACAGGGATCTTTTGACGGTGTATACAAACTATGCTCCTCTTAGTTATATACAAACCACACCCAAGCTTGGAGCCACAGAGATGCGCCGAGTCGGTCAGCTTGCCCAGTTTGGCATAAATCAGGAAAGGTTATTAGAAATGCAGACTCTATAAGTCGTAAACCCGAGCATTGCTCAGAATCTACTTGACTGGAAGAAATATCAGTCCATGTTTTACAACATTCATCCAACACCACCCTTTTACCAGGAAATCTCCGAAAAGAAATTAAAGATTTAGTGGAACAAGTGTGGATGGAGGAAGTCCAAGCGAAACCTACTAGAAATCCATCAGACTCGTCAAACTTAGTTGCCTCGTGTCTTGCAACTTTGTCCAGATGTCAGACTTATACAATGATACCTGAGATATTATCTTCTATGCATGATTCTATGGGACACCAATGTGCGAAGATAATATTAGGTCTCTTGGAAAATAGATGTTATTGGCCATTCATGGTTCGTGATGTTAAGGAGTATTGTTCAAAGTGTAGTCGTTGCTTATTGAGCAAATATGGTAGAATATATATAAAGACTCTTTTAACTACATTGTTAGCCCAAAGGCCATTGGATATTTTAGCTATGGACTTTACGGTGGTTCTCAAACCCGGTATCGGTAATATCGACAATGTTTTAGTTTTAACAGAGGTCTTCACCAAATACACTCAGGCTATCTCTACAAAGGATACCTCCGAAACTTGATAGAATTTGTCTAACAACTTAGTTGAACGTATGGAACCTCGACGTACGGCTTCTTGCACAGCAGGGGAGTTGGAAATACCCAAGATAGTTCAATCTGAAGCCACAGACAGGGATACAGGAGATATGACTTATGATCCAGTAGGGGAGTTGGAAATATCAAACAGTCGTGGGCATGGTATGTTTGATGAATGACAATATCGAAACACTATTTTTAGCTGTTTTCTCACAAGCTTTAACAGACATATGTAAAAAAATGACTATATTGTTTATGTTATAATATACTTCAGTTCAAGAATGATAAAATAGGCCTGGTTGGATACCTACCTAACATGTGGGAAAGCGCCCATCGATGTGAGTGCAGCACGCAAAAGCTCCAGTCCAGTCCAGTAGAATATGAAGGGTCGTTTACATCATTACCTCTTTATAATTAAACGAGAGTGCCGGCCTTTATACGAAGCATCCGTGTGTTAATATACTAGCTTCTATGTGGTTGGTTTAGAATTTTTCAACGCGCAAACACGTATATTTTACCTAAGTCTGTTAATTATAACTATTTAATTTATGTAAAAAATCCTCATTTTATCAAGGAAAAAACAGTAGGTCTATGGTAACAATAGAGTTCCGTAGTATAATCTCCTATCTCCAAGACATTCAACTGGGTCAGAAAGTGGGAGGGGGGGGGGGGGGTGCAAGGAAGTATTTTATTCTTATCTATCTTACTTATTTTACGCCTGTGGTGTTCTATAGTTGATATTATATTTGCAACCATTTATATAGCACCCGGGATGACTTCACTAAAGTAAAAAGATTCTTTAACAAATGCAAGCCAGTCCATCATTTGATATTATAAACGCTCTACATGACGATTGTCGGTGGCCTTCGAAGCCATATAACAAACAAAACAATGGAATATATCTCAAGCATATATAAGAGTACAATAGATTTCCAAATTCAGGAGACTGCTATAGGCGGTGGTCAGTTGTCTCTGGCTTTTTCAGCAAAGGGTAAACATTGAATAACGGTAAATACATGTACTACGATTTCACTCTCGAGCAGAATGGTCGTCGGTTGTCGGTGGCCATCCCAGCAGGTAAAAAAGGTCTTATTAAGAATGAGGGGTACACATCCATCGACTTGGTAGGACACTGCAGCTACTTGACGGTCGTCGGTGGCCATCCCAGCCATAGAAAATGATACCGGTACATATATTATTTAGAATGTGACAGGTACATTTACATCTACTTGGGATAGCAGCTTTTTGACGGTCGTCGGGTTGTCGGTGGCCATCCCAGCAAGTAAAAAAGGTCTTAAGAATGAGGGGTACACATCCATCGACTTGGTACGACACTGTAGCTTCTTGACGGTCGTCGGTTGTCGGTGGCCATCCCAGCCATAGAAAATGATACCAGTACATATATTATTTAAAATGCGACAGGTACATTTACATCTACTTGAGATAGCAGCTACTTGACGGTCGTCGGTTGTCGGTGGCCATCCCAGCCAAAGAAAATGATACCAGTACATATATTATTTAAAATTCAACAGATACATTTACATCTATACTTGAAATAGCAGCTTCTTGGCGGTCGTCGGTTGTCGGTGGCCATCCCGGCAATAGAAATAGAAAAAAACACACAGACGACCATAGCCAACGCATCAAATATCAATAAACTTTTAAACTAGACTGAAGCCCGAACACAGACATAAACTTTCTGTATATGAATTACATATAAATATAATAATTTAATATATATAATGTAAGTGACCTCTTTACATGTTATATAGCTATATATATATATATATCCATATATTTTTAAAGATAAAACATATATAGGTATGGATTGGTAGGTGTTTCTGTATATATAAAAGAGCATACTGTTTTGAAGTTGTCTTACATGACGAACTTGCCGAAATTTAACCCCCGACCTTGGGAGAGAACCTGGCAACTTTTCCACATACAGCGACCGTGTGAAAAATTCACCCAGAAATTTTTCAATTTGCATTTGGTCTGTGTGATTCAAGCCCGCGCCGCATCGATGGAAGGTCTGTGTGGGAATGAAGGACGACCACTATAACCCACTG
Source organism: Lepidochitona cinerea (assembly GCA_963971465.1). Lineage (NCBI taxonomy): Eukaryota > Metazoa > Mollusca > Polyplacophora > Chitonida > Tonicellidae > Lepidochitona > Lepidochitona cinerea. The sequence goes on from OZ020556.1 coordinate 5,275,477, forward strand.
GTCCACTAAATGAGATCTCAAGCTGAGAGACCTATGGGTATGGGATTACCAAAATTGCTCAGAAAATGTTACTTGTACGTGTTCTCCGTTATACATTCTTACCTGCAGTGAACAAGTAGAGGTCCAGTGGCCTCGGTCTCTGTCGCATGAATCTTGTCCCTAAACATTAACAGCCCCGTAGCACTTAAAGGGACGCCATGATCTGGCCAGCTAGTAAAGTGAAACTGAGTAACAGTTTTAAAAACATCTGGTTCCTATAATCAAAGAACATGGAAACATACATTGGATTTAAAAACGAAACACAAAGCTATGTAAGGGGTCAATGTCATGAAAGGATGACCAACGATAATGAAAGCTGAGGTTTTTATTATATTTAATTTCAGCCAAAAGGATAATGGAAGAGATTCGAGAAGGGAAAAAACTAATTCATTAGGTCACAAAATTGCGTTGAATTCACAAATCTGATAGGTAATCAACGCTTCATTGGAAAGAAAAAACAGTTTCCTAATTTGCTTTAATCAGCGACACTTGTAGGCAAGGATGCAAACCAATGTGTGGAAAAAAGAGTGTAACCACATTTTTGCTATAATAATTGATTGTTAGTTAAACTTACGTCAGCATGCGCGAATTCCAGAGAGCGAATTACGTAATCTGCAAACACTTCTTCTGATTGTAATTTCACTGAGATCTGTCCAAACCTTTTCGAATTTGAAACTGTATCCGGCCAATATGCTAAGCTTTTGATCTGGAAATGAAAGTAATTTTATATTTTTTTTAGATATATACTTTCATGGGCTATTAGGTGAGATAAGCAAATATGGATTTTACACAATAAAATCTAACTAAGCCCTGTGCCAATTGTAACCATTGCAGAGGAGTTATCTCCCGTGAACATACTGAATGTGTGTCAATTCCTTCCTCCAACTTCGCTCGCATTTCGATCGTTATAGCGAAAGGAGACTAGACAGGAGTTCTCTCCCTTGTACTTACCAGAAGTGTGTCCCTTCCTTCCTCCTATTTCGCAGGCATTTCGAGCGTAATAGTGAGAGGAGACTTAATCGGGATTAACTGTTTGGACGGGTTAGCAAATATCAATAAAATATGAAATCCTTTCATTTTATTTTTCAAATCCTATTATGTCACGAACAAGCTGTTCGCATAGATGGTGGGCTACTACGAAGACACGTGGTGATTCAGATTTGAAGTTTCTATATGTAAAATGGTGAGCAGGATCATGGAGAGGTCTCGTCTTCCGTCCCAACAATCTTGAAGAGTGTTGCGCCAGATCCAATGCACCCAGCGAGTGAAAGCCATCGCTTTACAAACGTCATGTCTCGTAAATAGAGCGACGCAAACGTCGTGACAGACTCATCCATCCCATCTTGTAGAGTGTTTGCCCAGATACAATGGCTCCAGCGAGTGAAGGTCATCGCTTTACAAACGTCATGTCTCGTAAATAGAGCGACGCAAACGTCGTGACAGACTCATCCCAACTATTTGTTGGCCCAGATACAATGTCCCCAACAAGTGAAAGCCATCGCTTTACTAACGTCACGTCTTGCAAATAGAGCGACGCAGACTTCGTGACGGATTTGTACGAGCAAGCACTCATGATGTCTGACACTGGCGCAACTTTGGAGAGAGCCTATGCCGTTGACAAGGCTGTAATTTCCGGAACGTTGGCTTGTGCTAAAGTGAGTCTACCAGACGGTCTTGTTATTTCGAGTCGTCAGGAAAAGTGCATGGGAATGAACAATCTACGCTTCCAGTTTTCTGTGAGCGGTGGTTCGAGAAATATAGATAGCCAGCCCTCGTACAGAACCAATCAATCGGTCTTCTTGGATGTCTGGGGATAAGAAGTCTGAAAGTCCGGAATTTAATACTCGCTTGGTCAATTCGTGATAGACCTGGTTCTTGGCGAGGAATTTGGAAAGAATCGGGCGAAAAACGGCTGACCAATTAGGGGTGTGTCGAAAGGATTGACTGTTTGATTGTTTGGTGTTTTACGCCGCGCTCAAGATTATTTCACTTATATGGCGGCGTTGCCAGTTTTATTGTGGGAGGAAACCGGGCTCTATGCCCGGAGGAAACCCACGACCTTCCGCTGGTAACTGGCAACCATCCCACATAGGTCATTCGAGTGAAAACCGTGTCGAAAAAAGGAAAAACTCCAAGCATGGATCTTGGAGACCTTTGTCGCCAGGCAATAGGTATTAGAAAAGTTGCTTCCAGGATGAGCGCTTTGAGGTCAGCCTCCGTGATAAGTTCGAAGAGGGTTCTAACCAGCGCCGCGATGATGGAAGGCCTGTGTCGGACTGAGGAACTCACTATCAGCCACCGAGGCCCCCAGCAGCAGGCGGCCGTAATTGTTCTCTCCTTTGTTCTCTCTCCTTGATATTAACCAAGACGAGAGGAATTGTAAACAAATATAGTCAAAAACATACGAATATACGGACAAACTAAGCAAACAAAACTTTGACCGTACATCAACAGTGCCCGACAGATATGAAATACGGATAAAATAGCATTATCTGTTAAGTAAAAAAAACAGCAGGCCGTTACAAATATAGACTTAACGGCTGAGCAGTCAAAGTTAAGAATTCAAGGTCACGATGAGGTGCCAAGTGACAGGAACTGGATCAGTTTTAGTGCCCCGGATGAACAACAACAACATGACACGTGGATAATTTAAAGGAGTCTAACAACAGCCAAAAATTGCGTAAATTTGGGACTTAAAACGCCTCTAATACCGGGCTTACACAAGGCAATAAAAAAGTAGGACAAAAATTCATTGTTTGTCTAAAATCATTTATTATGCAAAATATCGAATTGATAAAAAACACATCCTACGTCTATGAGTGGGTATAGGGTTAGCCCATTTTCGGGAATTCAGTTCCTAGATTTCGGTGGATATCTTTGGGCATTCTTTAGTGGGACTAAGCCAAGAATACTTTTTTTGAGTATTGATGTGACTCAATGAAGTAGTAGTTTGCCTAAACAAATATATGAAAGGGGAAGATTGAATAAAAGTGGCAGATTAAGCTGTCTAACATGGGGGGGGGGGGGGGGGTTGGCCCAATCCCCATGACAACAATATGACTTGTGTTGTCTGCACCCCTGTCCCCTCTGTCAAGATTTGAACTACAGACTTGTCTAGGGTGGTTCCGAGTTTCCATCGGGACATAGGTGGGCGAATTTTTCTAACCGAGTGACAGAGCTAAACGTTAACATTACGGCAAATGGAAAATTAATTGTCTACTGGTGCCAGAGCAAAATTAGAGGAAGGAAGAAAGGCACTTGCGGTAAGTGCAAGGGAGGTAACTCCTGTCTGGATGGTTACTATTGGCTGGGCTTAGTTATAGGTTACGTTTTAGTAGGTAAGATGCATGTTTGCTTATCTCACCTAACAGCGAAGGCAAGTGTTTTGACAGCTTGTGAATAATATTGTAGGAATTAGTAAACATCCATTAATACAAGTTTGTCAACTTCTGTTTACAATGTGCTAAGGGTGTCCAATTCACCATTGAAGTGGCATTAGATGTCAAATAAAGGTAAAACTTCGTTGAATCAAAAAACATGTATAGGAAGTACAAATTTAAAGTGGCATGAGCTGCCAAAATTGAGACATTTGGCCATTATAACAGAATGTTAAAATTATCGGCAATTTTCCTCATTCCAACGCCAATCATTAAGTCTTTAGATGACCTTCGAAACCTCTTGCTGTAGTGACAATCAGAATCTATGAAAATAGTCGGAATTTTAGCAGCTCATGTTACTTTAAAGGTTTCCGCCAATACCAGTATTGCAACAACAAATTGGGAAAAGTTGTATTATATGCCGATGACACAGCCTTGTTTTGTGCCTCTCGAAGCTATTCGGAAATGAATAACGTTCTAAATGAAATACTGGGTGATAATAATTCCTGGTTGTCAAACAACAAACTAACACTAAATTTGTCTAAAACTAAATCCATGCTGTTTGGAACTAGACAGAGGTTAAAACACTTTGACATCTTGCATTTAATGGTCAACGAAACCCTAGTTGAGCACGTCCATTCCTTTAAATACCTGGGACTATGGTTTGATAGTTGTCTCAAGTGGACAAGTTATGTGCCAAATTATCTCAAAGAGTGGGGGTACTGTCTCGTCTGAAACCTTTACTTAAGAAAAGTACACTGATTACAATGTATAATGCTACTATTTTACCTCTCTTTGATTATTGTGACATTGTCTGGGGCAACTGTAGCAATCAACTTCACAGTAAACTTCAAGTTGTCCAAAATAGAATAGCACGGTTCATTTTATCGGAAGGTAGATTTTCCCGGCATTGTTAGAAAGATTAAAGTGGCTGAGTGTCACAGACAGGCAGCAAATGCCTTTGTGTAAGTTTGTTCATAAATGTATAAGCGGAGAATGCCCGTCTTATCTCCAGAAAAAATTCAAACAGTCCAAAGACTGTCATAAACATTGGACCCGGACGGCTAACTCTGGTCAACTTTCGGTTCCACTTCCTAGATAAGAGGAGGGGAAACGATCTTCATTGTACCGTGGAGCTCTAGAATACAACGCTCTGCCAATTTTACTCCGCCAAGCTCCATTTAAAACTTTTGAGAAATCATACAAAAAAAATATTTTTCGCGAACTCTCATAATATAAAAGACATAATTTTCACTATGTATATTTATATATTTATCTCTTTTTCTTTATCTACAACTTGTAATTATAAAATGAATTGTTGGAAATTATTTCGCAGATTCTTGATAGCTTGGTGCAAATGCATATATTTTGATACTTTTACCTATTTTAGGACTATATTTATATATATTCAAATGTCATGCCTATTTTTATGTTATTTTACATGTGCTATGTGTTAAATAGTTCTACAGATGTATTAACATCTATTTTAATTATAGATTTATAAATTATTACCATAAAAAGTTTTAATATATAAATATAAGGTATTTAACTTTAAAAAACTTTAACTTTATACTGTGATTCATTATTTGTGACTTTAATTGAAAGTGTCTATTCTTGTGTATATTGTAAATATGTCTGTGTCACTTTTGTGTATACAGGGCCCTGTGGGAGATCAGTGCTACGGCACTGAACATGCATCCTGTTAAAATATGGTTTAATAAATAAAAAAAATAAATAAATAAATAAATAAATAAAGAAAAGAAAACACACAGAGTGATCGAAGCTGACCATACATATAGTGTAATGCACTTTAGTTCCATACAAATTATAAAGGGATATTTGCACCAATAAAGAGTTTAAACGGTATCTGAACGTGTAGCTATAAATCGGATAAGTGACGCCATTCTCGCGTCTACACAATACGCGCCTGACGTATAAGGGCTGACAGTCAGGTGCTTTACTATGACGATATGTATATCTGAATTTTTTTATATGCGCATACTATTCAGTATTTCATTACTTGGCGTATAAAACAAAATCCAGTTGTATATTATGTAGTGTAAAATGAGCCATGAACAGTAGAATTAATTTTAAAAAACTCAACTATGGAATATGGCCAATTTCGATTTAGCGCTAATGTATTTCAAACTGAGAATAGCAATCAGCGCAGCCCTTTACATGAAGTGGATTCAAAGCCAGCTTGGGCTGAAGTGAGACACGTGGCTGAAACTTACACTTTTATTGGCCCGCTCCGTCAGCAGGTGGCCTACCGAAATCAACATGGCTGATCCACTGTTATTGTCGTTTGTAGCCGAGAAATCTGGGCTCTGCCGAATTTTTTTTCCGTGTGCAACCTGACGTAACCGCCATAGTAAAACATTTAAACGACCAGTTAAACTGTACGGGGCGTCGTAGAAATACTTCAATCATATATCTTTAGTCACTTTACAGAGGCATAAGTTTGACAAACTCCTTCTTCGTGGTTTATACTATCGGAATGCAGTGGTGCATATTTTATTCTTTGCTTATTTGTTGTGAAATTTGCGCCGCCGATTTTTTCGGCGGGTCTCCTTAACATATATCACGAGAAGGGTTCACAAGTCCGAAAGTTCACTAGTCCGAAAAACGGGTTCACTAGTAAGAAGGTTCACTAGTCTGAAGGTCCACTAGTCCGAAGGTTCACTAGTCCGAAGAAGTACCAATCAACCTCCAAACTCTACAGGGTGATACGCATGACATGACATGTTCAATTTAAATCCTTTTATTTATAAGATAATTTGAAAAGTTGGGAAAACATTATTAAAAAGATGACATTATACTTATATCTAGAAAGACACGTGGTGTCAACTTTGTAAACGTTCACATATATATATATAGATATATATATATTTATGATCACTAAAACACACGGGCACAGGGAAAATCTTCTTGTCTAAAATAACCATGGAGACAAGTTTCTAATTGTGTTAAAAAGAGGTATATCATTTAGACCTTTATACCCCATAAATTGAACAAACCGTGAAGAGTACTTTTTTATTTTTCATATCTGTTCAAGTATACCTACCGCTACTCAGATTTTTTAATTGCTTCAATAAAATGTCTATCAGTACCACTGTTTAGTTTTTCTCATCCAAATAGTGGATGGTCTTATTTGAAATATAGCGCATTACGTTTGGGATATTCGGACTAGTGAACCTTCGGACTAGTGAACCTTCCGATCAGTGAACCTTCGGACCGGTGAACCTTCGGACTAGTTAACCTTCTGACTAGTGGACCTTCGGACTAGTGAACCTTCGGACTAGTGAGCAGTTCCCAATATCACTTTTTTACTATGGAAGTGATCTTGGTTATGACGAACACGGAAAAAAAATCCAGATTTCTCGGCTATTTCGTTTGTAATGGTAAAGTTAAATTAAAAAATCTCTCAAAAATTAGCAAAAAATCGTACGAATAAACTGCACACTTCTATCAAAAGCTATTAGGCTGCTCTATTTAATGAATGTACATTTTTGGCTGGACTTTCTTTCCTTTTAAACTGTACTCAAACATCCTGATTATTTGACATTTTTCCGTTATTAGCAAGCATCTTCCCTTCGCACATTACTTTAAAGCCAACACCTTCGTCTTTCAAGGTACTTCAAACGTTCAACACAAATAATTTAAATTTTGGCAGCTAATGCTCGGCCAGATACACTTTTCATTGATTAAACAGTTTTTTATTTGTGCTTTATGCATTTTTTTGGTCCAAGTAAATTAATAATGCGGCTTGGTTAGCTAGAATATGCGGAAGGGTTGTCAGGTACTCGTCGAAGGTCGAGGGCTTCCTCTAGACAAAGAGCCCAATTTCCTGCCCCACTAAACCTGGTAACGGCGCCGTATAAGTGAAATAATCTTGAGTGCGGGGTAAAACATAAATCAACCAATCAATCAATCAAAAACAAGCGCTTCCATACATACTTTCCATTATCTTACCTTGGTATTTTCTGTCAGATTTGTCAACATGATAATTTTGCCAACATCCTGCTCCCATGTCATTCTCACAAAATCATTTATCATAACTGGGGTAGGTCCTAAAATATGAAAGAACAAATACTTGAAGGAAGCACAAAAACATGGGTTTTTGGTATTTTCTGTCGGGTTTGTCAGCATGACAATTTTGCGGACATCCTGCTCCCATGTCATTCTGACAAAGTCGTTTATCATAGCTGGGTTGTATATACAGTTAAATCCGTTAACGTTTGGTTGCAACAAAAAAAGTGAGCCATTTATTCATTTAAGAATTACGTACTGAAAAAAGTCAGAGAAATGGCCGATAAATTGTTCCAATTGACCGACACACTGCAGTTTAGACCTACAAATGACAGTTCAAGTTAACCGACAATCAAAAATAATGCAACAGATCCGACACCGACTAAATTTTGTCCTACTAATGCAAGCCAAATATGACCAGCAATCTGCAAGGCGGACCTTTTTTGTTTGCCAGTCATACAGACCTAGAATTTGTAGGACAAAACTTTGTCGGAATCGTTCAGCTTTGTGAACGTTGGTCACTTGGGGTAGCAGTAGGGTAGTCGTAGAGATGTATACAGCCTCTCTGAGCATACAGTTTGGAGAAGCACGTGCGGCAAAACTATCTTACCTTGGGAGGCGATGTACTTGTTTGGTTCTTTATAACCCTAATTTATGAAAGAAAACAACAACAGCAGTAGAGTATGACTTGTCGATTAGAAAAAAGTCTAAATTTTTTTCGTTATAATACAAGGAGAGTTCGTTTAGTATAGTAGATACAACTTTAAAAGAAAGGCATTTTCAGACGTTTTACAGTGTACGGTCTCAGATTTAAGTGGGCTTTGTAGATTTATTATCAAAATAACTGAGTTTAATGCGATGCTGGGTTCATGTTAAAATCTTCAAGTTCATGTACATACTTCCAACCCTCAAGGTACCTTAAAATCTACAAATACGTTTGGGTTTGATTTTTAACATTTTTTGAACATTTATAACCATGGCGTTCAATAGCTTCAGCAAATTTATGATATACGTCGGTCCCTTATAAAACAGAACGAAAGTCTTACATGAAGAAAAGAAGCGTTGATGTAATCGGAGTTAGGGTCTTCAGGGAGGGTCTTCAACACAACTCGAGAATGATCATCTACATGTAAATTTAATGTTACATTCGTTAAAACAATAGTATGCCAGTAGAACCTTTCGGCTTTGGAATGACGTTGTTCGAATTGATCCAAAAACTCAATGTAGCGTTATTTTGCCTTGCACAGTGGCTACTGCACAAGCGCCAATCCTTAAAGGGGCATGAGCTGCCAAAATGTTGATATTTTGACGTAAACACAGACTGTTGAAATTATCGGCTATTTTTCTCAAGACGTATAATTCAGAAGCTTTTTAGTGCTTCTAGTCTCAAAAATGTACGATAAAGTATTGTTTTGAACTAACTTTGACTTAGAATGAATGAATGGTCGTCTCGGTTATTTAAATTTTGCTACTTTTCGAACACGTTTTCGGTTCGTACAGGGCACATACTGTATGGATTTTCCTTATTCCAACGCCAATCATTTAGTTTTTCGATGGCCTTCAAAGCCTCTTACTGTCGTGACGATCAGAAATTATGAAAAAAGTGTGAATTTCGGCAGCTCATGCCACTTTAAGCCGAAAGAGTATAGGAGTTTAATAGAGTGTTGCAAATGAATTTGAAAGTTGGTTATTTCTGTTGAGTGTTCTGGGAAATTAGGTGTAAAGGTATATATCCTGTTTAACTCCGTATATTCGTCGATCGAGTAGAGTTCATTTAGTCATAACATCTGTCCAATGTGTGTTTTATCCCCTCCTAAGCGAATAATTGAAATTTGAATGTGGCGTTATGATAGAGAATAAGCTCCATACGCCAATCACAAGGCCGCCATCATTTTTTATTATAGTTATATAGTTTTTTATGCGTTATAGAGTAGTGATGTGGGGCAATTTAGTCAATAGCCGTATTCGACTGGTCGTTTTCGAGCAGCTCATTCTTCTCAAACTACACAATTTCTATTCGACTGGTCGCATGATTTGCACAAACTCCTCGCGCGTGCACGCTCGAAGTGCTCGCTGATTTTGTAAGAGCAGCGAGAGGGGAGCTGGTCACGTGGCAAAATATTATTACTTTCATGACTCCTGTTTTGACTATTTTTAAGCATTCCTGTATTCCGAAACTAAAATTACATACCGGGTATGATTAAACCCCGACACCCTAAATCTCAACAAATAAATGTTATTTATTTTCTATGCAAATAGACCAATCACGCTTCGGTAGTCTACTTAGCCGAATTTACCCAAATCAATGTACTATAGGTCTGAACAATTATTTGCCGTTTTCCTAGATCATTGACAGAAATATTTCATTTTGATTGCAAATATATATTTATTCAAGTCCGTGTTCGCACCAACCCTCTCCACGCCTACCAGTTGACCCTTACTTGAAGAATACACCTTGTTGCTAAGCAAACAATCCACACTTTCCTCACTTTACTCAAATTCGTTCGACTGGTACTTTCCACAGCAGTTAGTTTGAGCTGCTGCGCAGGTGGGCGGAGCTTAAATTTACTCCTCGGAAAACGACCAGTCGAATACGCCTAATGACTTGGCTAAGAAATGACATGCGGTTGCATGACTGACCTACATATTCCGAAGCAATCTTCTCACATCAAATTTGTCGCCATATTTGTTTACCTAAATATACCATCATACATTAGAGAGCTGTAAAACACGCTATTATTGATCTAATAATAACTACTGCAACATCACGTCATCTTAAAACGGAAAACAACGGCGACACAGGTAAACCACCGAAATGAGATACTTCTGTCTGTTTTTATCATCTTGAGGGTCACTGGCGGTAATTAAATTGAAATGTTTAAAGTACTATGATGGTTGTTATCGACGTTACTCTGTATGTATTTCTAGAGATTTCCCATCCTTTAATATGATAAAGTAAACACCGTTTACAGACTGACATTCTACCCTTTCAAATTTATGCAGATGACAAGTTGTTATATATTAACAAAATAACTAAAGGGCGCATTTAATTTAAAATCCCTTGTAACCACTGATCATGCGTCGACATTTACTCGTAAAGATATCGACACAAAAACGGCTTTAAATATCCATTGCACTGTTTCTAAAATTAAAGCAGCATTTGATTAAAAACGGGTACCTGCTTATTTTAAAGTTTTCGTGACTTCTAAATGTCTATCTTACAAAAAAATATTTTTCATGAACTTGAAATGAAATAAAAAGCTATAGCTTGGTCGATTGATTGATGCTTTAGCAGCACTAAAGATGATTTAGCCTAAACTGGGCTCTTTGTCCAGAGGAAACCCCGGGACTTTGGTGTAAGTCTTCCACATGGAGTGACCCAGTGAAACATATGATCGATTTTTGAAGGAGTGAGGTTCGAACCCGCGACTCAATAAAATGAAACAATAGTGATACTTACAGGATAAAATGCCTCGATATCGATTCTTTGGTCTGTTCGCAGTCTTACTAGCAATTTCCGAATTACTATCTCCCGTCGAAAGTGCCTACAATAATTAAGAAGAGAATTGATGATTTTAATATGCGGATAATTATATTTTGTATGTCATATTATTAAAATACTAAGCGTTATTCGTAATAGGAAAGTTATCGTCCTTTTTTAAATTATTTTCCCTCTGTATTCGTAATAGTCCAGATTATTGACCGTATTGAAATCTTATATTTTGATCTCTGTACAATCTAAAAATGACGATGAGAATTTCCCATCACATAATGTTTTTTGATGTGCGATGATCATGGACCTCTCGCTTATTCTAGGATCGGGAATCGAACCTACGCCCCAAGTTAGGTATGGCATCTATCGCCAGCACTAAAAGGGTCTTATCCAATTAGTTAACCCGTCGGCTCCCAAATGACGCATTACTCTGGGGCGCGGTTTCGATTCCAGGCCTGAGCGTCTACAAAAATGGTTCAAAGAATTTCTGCCTTTTTATAAAGTGTAATCCCAAAACACAGCGAGAATACTGTAAGTTTCTAAACCTTACTCTTCTCACAAATCAAGTTTCATTAGGTTTCGTTTAGCCGAGAAATCTGGATTATATTTTTCACTCGGTCGCCATGGGGAAGAGTTGCCAGGCCAAAGGTCGGGGATTCGTTCGGGCAATCAGCCCAGTTTCCTTCCCCCACTTAACCTGGCAACGCCGCCATATAAGTGAAAGAATCTAGGAAGCGGGGTAAAACATCAATCAATCAATCAATCAGTCAATTGGTTTCGTATCAAAGTACGAGGAAAGTCCACAGGTTCAACAAATTAAACTTCGTAGACAAACTTACCTCATACTCAGCCAGGAAGGCTTTCTTGATTTTCATTTGAGCGATGTGTCCTGCTAAATCATCAACATCGATCCCGTTGTTTCCATCTTTTACAAAATTGACTACATTGTAATATGTGGAGTTGTCTTCTCCTTTCAATTCCAACACGGGTTTGAATTTATTCTTTGCGACTAAAAATTGGAAACATAGATTCAACAGCGTAAGTAAATGTTCAGATTTTTCTTTGCATGAGAGATACTTGATGGAATAGTTTTCGCGATAGGTTTTTCTTACCCTTATTAAAACAGTCGGTATATATATATGTATATCACTTGACCTTGACCTCACGTCCGATTCCGGTCAGTCAATTTGATGATAAACTTACCTAGGCTACACATAAACAGAAGTTAGTATTCACACAACATAAAAAAATTACGTTGTTATTTAAAGTGGCATGAGCTGCCAAAATGTTGATACTTTAACGTTAAAACAGAATGTTGAAATTATTGGTTATTTTTCTCAAGAAGTATAATTCAGAGGCTTTTTAGTTTTTTGGTCTCGAAAACGTACGATAAAGTATGGTTTTGAACTAACTTTGGCCTAGAATGAATGAAGGGTCGTCCCGGTTATTTAAATTTTGTTTACTTTTCGAACACGTTTTCGGTTCGTACAGGGCACATACTGTATGGATTTTCCTCATTCCAACGCCAATCATTTAGCTTTCCGATGGCCTTTAACGCATCTTACTGTCGTGACGATCAGAAATTATGAAAAAAGTGTAAATTTTGACAGCTCATGCCACTTTAAAGTAGCGGATATTTTACACAGAATACAAATCGAGTGATATATTCTAAAGGGTTTCTAGAGAAGATTTCCTGACAAAAGGTAATCGCAAATCTTAAACTTACGAAGTTTTGGTGGTGTTTTGTCTGGCATAGAGACTTCTGACTGTCTATCTGAAGGGTTGTTATTAACAGCTTTAGATGGCATTTCTGCTGTTTTGTCACGTGATTGTTCGGTATCCAGTGCACCAACGTCAGACACGTTTGCATACAAAGCCGTGTTTGAATTCATCTCCTGGCTAAGGTCCTTTTCTTCAGAGTTCGTCTTTCTCCGTCTGCAAAACATTCATTAGAAGGCATATTAGGTAAGCATTGTAGTGTTTATTTGGACTTTAATGGTGAACAACTGCTTTGCGGATACACCGACATCCATACAACGACGTATTTGAAAACGGCTGATCTTATGGATTTTGATTTTAATCTCGCAAATTTGTTTATTTTTCTTACCGCATAAAGACAACAACAACCACTGCAACAACCGCTGCAACAGCAATCCCCCCAATGACTCCACCCACAATTGAGGCTGTTTTGGGGGCCGCCCCAGTTGTCTGATCTGAAATAGAAGAAGGATTTCTGTAGATGTGGTAAAAGTTTTTTGATTTGGAATTATTATTTACAACTCGCTGGAATCATTGATATTTATTAAAGTGTTATCTGTAATTAACCCACCGCGTAAAAGGCATAGACAATTATGCAACCCCAAAATCATCCCAATTGAAACTTCGCCTCACGATAATAATTCTATGAGCCAAGTGCTTTATGTGGGCCTTAGGCGATGTAGCATAGGTCTCTAAGTGTCATATTCAAAATTCGTGGGTTGTAATTCTACTACACAAATCCTGAGGTTTTCTCTCTTATTTACTTGATAACTACTTAAAATCGAAACTGCACCCCCCCCCCCCTCCGCCAACACACACATCTCTAGGACACAGACAAGTTTTCTACAATTCTTTATCTGAAATTCGCTCCCTATATGACTAATTTCATGAACAATAATGAAGCTATATATCAATATATTTCATGGAATTTAGAAGTTTAACGGTTACAGTAAAATCAAAAATTACTAACGATAACAAATCCTTGGTTTATCCGGTGACACAACTTATGGATAACAACTTGTTGCTTTATTTGGTGACATAACTTATGGAAAACAACTTGTTGCTTTATTTGGTGGCATAATTGGTGGATAACAACGTCTTTGTTTATTGGGTTACCTTACTTATGACAAACAAGCTCTTGGTTTATTTGGGTGAAATTACTTATGGACAACACATTCTTGATTTTAACCAAAAATATGTTATCCATAAGTAACTATTCACCTAATTATATACCTAATTATATATTAATGCTTACTGACGACTTACGTTAAATCAATGTGATGCCTTTATTTATTTACAAATGCTTTCATCATCATAAAGAAAAATATACTATTGTTTTGGATCATTTGATAGTTTAAATGCTGAAGATAGGGAGGGACCTTTTCAAATAAGAATATGCATCTAAAATATATATATTTATGAGCACTAAAACACACGGGCACAGGGAAAATCTTCTTGTCTAAAATAACCACGGAGACAAGTTTCTAATTGTGTTAAAAAGAGGTATATCATTTAGACCTTTATACCCCATCATAAATTGTTGTAATAAAGTAAACCTATGATATTTCATTAGGTTGACGACTGACAGGAGCTTGGCCTTAGTCAGTAGAATTTTCTGGAACACTTTGTATTGCATTGACAATGCTTATGCATCTTAAGCTATAGTAAGAATATCGTCAGACTATATATTATGGGGTCATGGGAAAATACAGTGAAAATCCCCCATCCCTCCCCCCCCATACCCCTTTCCCAGAAAACCTAGGTAGAAGGCAGACAGGGGAGTTTAGCCCTGACCAGTATGTCTTTCAAACTCTTGTTCTTTTTATAAGCAATGACTGGCCTTTGGGTCAGAGGTCGAGCAAGTTTACTTTGAAGTAGTTTGTATTCTTCTACTATAATCTTGGCCATAGCAATGCTAGCTTTGTTATACTGAAACACAAATGGTATTATAGTTTTTTCACGACATCTTCCGGGGTCCAAGTTCAAACCCAAAGGATAAATAGTTTGTAATGTTTGAATCCAAAAACTTTCCCTTTCCAAACGTTTGTGCTTGGTATCTGCAGCGGAAGTGAGAAAAGGGATTTTCTCAATAGGCATAATTTCAAAATGGTCCTTGACCGAATGACCTTGAGTATTGAAATGTTGTGCCACGGGTACATCATGTTTAAGTGTTATACTAGATAAATGGTTGGCTGCTCTTTGTCGTAGAGAATTCTGAGTTTCTCCGACGTACTGTTTGCGACATTTTTTGCAAGTGATTACATACACGATATTAGAGGAGTCACAATTAAGATAGATGTATTTCCCGTTTATTTGTCAAATTAGAATCTGTCAACATTAACAGCAAATAAACTGGTGTGGTGTAGTGGAAATGTAGAAAACAGAGATGAAAATTAAAAGTTCCAAATAAATCTGAAATCATCGGTAAACATTGAACTAAAACTTATTCTCCAAAAACGTCCCTTCTCGCCTCCTCTAGCTGGGGAGTGACCAAAAGTTACAACTCGCCATACAAACAATAACAAGGTCAGTCAGTAAACAGGAATACAGCAATGTATTTACTAACTTTGTGAGACATTTGACGGTGTCATTTTATCTTTTAAAGCATATAAGCTACTGCAAGGCTCAGCTCAGTTTTTGTGTAACTGGTATATCCACCCCCGACCGCCAGGGTTGTACTTATTTTAAACAAAATGGCACCATCTGGTATTGCAAATGAATGACACAAATGTTTTACTTTCTGTAACATGATTCATTTGGATTATTACTTGAATCGCCGCTGATCAATAAGTGATCCAACAAACTATAGATAGTTTAAAAACATGAACCATCAGAAGATTACCTATCCCCCCCCCTGGTCCCGCATAAGATTTATCAACGTTATGTAAAGAACAAATAGTCTAAGAACAGACAATAGTTCATTTACAAACAAGGCATCCCCATCCTCACTTAATACCAATCATTCTCAAAAAGCTTTAACAATATTCAATGCAATCTGTTAGAGGAAATGCATTCAGAAACCAATATCAAGTGAATCCCAGAAAAAAAACAGACACACAATTCCAGAAGGTAACAATTTAGTCAAAGAAGGAGCATGTGGTTAAACAGGGCAACGAATCACTCTGCTTTGTCAGAAACAAGCACCCATTGTCTACGTCTTCCAATACTGCCGGAAAAGGGCAATTACTCTGAAAATAATGAAACCAACGCAACCAAAATAGGAGGTGCACATCCTCGATTGATATCCAGCATGTCCACCAAGTTTTTTTAAAAAAATCCAATAAAAACCGTGGGAGGAGATGCGATAAGCAATAATTGTACAGGTCTTCATGTACAGTCGGAAAAGGGCAGTATAATTCTACAAATAATGAAACCAGCGAAACCAAAATAAGAGCTGTACATCCTTGCATAATATCTATCATGTCTACAAAGTTTAACAAAAATCCGATAAAAACCGTGGGAGGAGATGCGATGAAAAGCATTGTCTATGTCCTCCGATACTGTCTGAAAAGGGCGGTAACTCTTAAAATAATAAAACCAGCGCAACCAAGATAAAAAGTGCTCATCCTCGCATGATATCCAGCACGTCCACCAAGTTTCGAAAAAATTGCAATGACAAGCACTAATTGTCTATGTCTTCTTATGCTGTAGGAAAAGGGCTGTAACTCTGGGAATAATTAAACCAGCGCAACCAAAATGAGAGGCACACATCCTTCTATGATATCCATGATCATGTCCACAAAGTTTCGAAAAAATCCGATAAAAACCGGGAGAGGAGATGCGATGACAGGCACTAACTGTCTATGTCTTCGTATGTTGTCAAAAAAGGGTAGTAACTCTGAAAAAATAAACCAGCGCAACCAAAATAGGAGGTGCATATTCTTGCATGATATCTATCATATACAGTAAGTTTGGGGAAAATCCGATGAAAACCTTAAGAGGAGATGCGATGGCAAGCAGTCATTGTCCATATCTTCCTATACTGTCGAATAGGGGCAGTAACTCTGAAAATATTGAAACCAACAAATCCAATATAGGAGGTGCACGTCCTTGAATGATACCCAGCATGTCCACCAAGTGGATAAAAACCGTGGAAGGAGATGCGATGACAACAAATGATTACGCAGAAACAGACACACACAGAGACGGGCAGACACGCTGGTCGCTTTATCCCCCATACTATATGTCGGAGAGATAGAAATTCTAAACAAAACAGATTTACAAGAAATATAAACCGGAACCTCAATTTAAATTAAAAAAATCGAGAGGGCAATAATTTACCTGTGACACACCTTTCACCAAGACCTCCAGGTAGACAACCCATCCCACATGTTCCATTGATGATGCTACAGGCTGTGTTACCTCCCTTGCAATATTCACTGCACCGAGACGCACAGTTTTCACCCCAACTTCCAGTTTCGCATTCTAAAATGGCATAATAATACAGACAATGTATATGCTAGTCTAAAGCAATACAAACAACAAAACAAGTTAGTACTTAATCTATGTTACGGTTTTCGGATAACCGTGGCAGCCTTTGTACTCAACATCCATCAGCTTAATCGTGGTATATGGCTTGCTGGAAAGATTCAACGGTAACTACAAACTGAAAACTATGGAAGTCTATTAGTGACAGGGAAAAAAGAATTAATAAAAATATCGTTTTAACGAATTTCTTGATTTACTAAAAACATAATCTAAAATATAATTCGTTATAACGATTTTCTAGGAGAAAAAACCGTTTTAATGAATTTCTTGAGTTACTAAAAATAGAATCTAAAAATAAAATTCGTTATAACGATTTTCTTATTTCTATTTTAGACCTTCAAAATAATCGAAATAACGAATTTCTTGAACTACTAAAAATAGAAAAACCTATAAATAAAAACTGAAAACTACGGAAGTCTATTAATGCCAGAGAAACAGGAGTCATCAGAGGATGACATATCCACCCTGGTCCCACATAAGTTTGTGGAAGTGAAAATATATTAAGAACAGACAAGTTCATTCCCATAAAGGATATTCACATCCTCACTAAATAACAACCATCCTCACCAAGTTCTAACAATATCCAATGCAATTTGTAGGAGGAAATGCATTTAGAAACCCATATCAGGTGGAATCAAGAAACAACAACAGGCACAGCCTTCTGGAAGGTAACAATTTCGCAGGGCTATGATAAAGAGCACGCAGTGCCCTGAAACACTGTGTGTCATCAGAAACAAGCATCTATTGTTTATGTCTTCCTGTACAGTCGTAAAAGGGCAGTAACTGAAAATAGCAAAACCAGCTCAAAAAAAGCATTGAAAAATATAATCTAAAAATAAAATTCGTTATAAAGATTTTTCGGAAAAAAATCGTTATAGCGAATTATTTTTTTAGAATTTCTTGAACTAATAAAAATAGAATCTAAAAATAAATCTCGATATTTCGATTTTCTTAAAGGGCTAAAAATAGACCCGAGAAATTCGTTATAACGAATTTTATTTTTAGAATCTATTTATAGTAACTCAAGAAGTTCGTTGAATCGATTTTTTTCTCATAGAAAATCGTTATAATGAATTCTTTTTTTACATTATATTTTTAGTAACTCAAGAAATTCGTTAAAACGATTTTTTCATTTTTTTCTCTGGCACTAATAGGCTTCCGAAGAAAACTAAGCATATCGGTAAAATATTTAAAAAGTTGCTTAGACCAATCACTGAATACTCAGTTGTTAAGTTTCGAAAATGTAATGGGTTAAAAGCATCATATCAAACATTTTAAAACTAGTAGCTGCCCAGGAAACAAAATTGAGTGAACCTTCCAAAGCAAAGGCGATGAGAATCCCTCCATGGTACCTCTTTTCAACTATCGAAAACCCGTTCTTCCGATGTTATCAATAGAAATGGGCAATGTTGCGATGTTGCTGTCTGTCAAAGCATCTTATAGCATCCGATGATTTTTTGTTAACGTAAACCTGCATTGGCTCATTATGGACAGTCTTTTTGATATTATAAAGAAAGGAAAAATAAAACAAAGCTAACGAGTGTCTTCGATATTTATAGACACTAAAACACACGGGCACAGGAAAACCCTTCTGTACTAAAATAACCATAGATACAAGTTTCTAGCTGTGTTAAAATAGGGTACTATTGTTATTTAGACCTTTATACCTCGTCATAGATTATTGTAATAAACTAAAATCCATGACATTTCATGGTTGAAGGTTGAAGACAGAAGTTTGGCTTTAGTCAGAATTTGTTTTGCTATATATTGACAAAATTGTACGGATCTTCAGCTATAACAAGAAGTCGTGTAAACTGAAATTGAAACTGAAATGAAGCAAAATCTGATACTGTGAAATGAATGGGAACATATGTTTATGTAGAGGGTAGACAAGGGAGTTTATTGCAGACCTTTCAAACTCTTGTTCTGTCTTCAATAGAGAGAGTTTGGAAAATGGCGGCTTCATTACTTGGAAAGACGAGTGTCTTATAATGTGTGTGTATATATTGCTTTTTAAAATGGTCTAATAATCGCAACTGTCCAGCTTACTGGATATAAGTGTTGAAAAGAAATAAACTGTCGAAATACACAAGCTAATCCCATAACTGACCTTGTTTACAAACATCCCCTCTCCAACCTGCAGCACATCCCACGCCACATTTTCCGTCTTCCTTTTGGCAGGATTTATCGCTATTTAAGCAATTCCCGCAGGATTCACGACAATCTGGACCATACAGGTTATCTGGGCATCCTGGAATTTCAAAATATATTTTATTGTTAGAAAACTCATCGAATGCAAGGGGCACAAACAATTAATCGCCTCAAATAGAAAACAAAAAGTATATTTGAAGTTGTCAAAAAGGTCATAGTTTCTCGTGTTTATCCCCGCTAAACTATGTTCTTATTTACATTCTTAAAAATATAAAAAAAATATATAAAAAAAATCTGTTGTTTTTCAAATGAAAAAAAACAACGAAATGGGACAGAGCCCTTCGTTTTACGAAGTGGTTCGTCCCAATTTAAAGCGAATTTCTTACTTTTGTGACGGGACGATTTGTTTCACGGCAATACGGAAATAGTTCGTGTCCTTGATTGACCCCACCCGCTTCGTTCATTTCCGTATTGATCCGTTAACAATTTATTTAATATATTTACCCTTTTTATACTAGTGTCACCTGTTAAAACAAGCCTAATCTAAAGTAACCCAAACTCTGTATAGAAATTGATTGTTTATTGAAGATGTCTTCCCCTCTATATAATGAGCTATTTAAAGACACCGAACATCTCACGTGGATTTACATTGCGATGTCTGGAAACCGAGACATATAAAATGAATTTCTTTGCGTCCATATGAGGTATATTAGGCCTTCGACATTTTGTCGATTCTATCCAAAACTATTCATTTATTTTAGATACGGAATGGATTCCTATCTGCAAAATTCCTTGATGTTGAAAAAAATCAGAAAAGAGTAGTTCCAATATCAGGATATATTGATTTTCGTCTTAGAATCTAATAAACCTGAAGCTTGATGACGTCACTAGAAATTAGGGGATGTTAATGGGGCCTTCGTTGTAAGCCCTTTCTGTGCAGAATATTTCCATCGGCCATGTCGATCCATCAATGTAGCCCGATGACGTCATTAGGCTAACAGTCTATTATATATACCTAATGAAAGAATGAATATAAATAGTATTTTTACTATATAATATTACCTATTTCCTATATAACCTTATTATAAAGAAGGGGAATTAGTATAACGTTGGTTGACAAACATTATGGTGTCATTAATCTGTTTGAACAAAATAAATTTATCTAGTATCACAGCATTTCACTTATTGGTTTCAATTTTCCGCCTGGTTTGTCTTGATTCAACACTGATCATCCTACATGTGTTCATTAATTAATTCAGAGAACCAAGCCTTGATTAATTCGTAAAGCATTCTATCTAAAGTCTACCAGTGTAAACTTTTGTATCATACCATATTATCAAACCTTCAGCCTCGGGATTTGCCGAAGGCACGAGAAGATTGCGTCAACATTTTAACACTTGTCCAGGAGCAGCGAAGTTCTCCAGACCTTCATATTATCCTATTGTAGTGTATTTTAGAAGAAAGGATTATATACGTAGTTTTGTATTCTATTTTTGAATGAGAGTCCATATTCTAGTAGTACGACGTTTTCATTGGTTCAACGTGTTTAATACGTCATACCGGGGGCTTCGGTGACCCGGTAATATAGACTAATCGTCCCGGAGTCCGACACAGGCCTTCCATTGATACCGCGAGGGCGTGAATCCCACTCAACCAATAAATATTGAAAACTTTCTGAGAGCATTTTTCATTTCATCGCCTTATGTAGAAAAGTTGCCAGGTACTCGCCGATGGTCGGGGGTTTACCCCGGGTAATGAGCCCGGTTTCCTTTCCCACTAAACCTGGCAACGCCGCCATATAAGTGAAATAATCTATAAAAAACATCAATCAATCACTAAGTCATTTAGTTATCCATACTTGTAAGGCATGCTGTGTTCATCCACCCTCCAGCACAGCGAGGATCATTGTCCGGACACACTCCATTGACAGGATCGCAGTTGACACCTTTGGCACATTTACCACAGGATGTTTTGCAGTCCGGCCCAAAAGAACCAGCACAAGCTGTCAAGAGAAAAATAAATGCCATTGATATTGGAAATAATTACATACAGAACAGAAACATACGCAAAAGCAAAACATTGCTTAACGATAGAAGAAAGTGTATTCAGGTTGAAAACTAAACGTTACCATTTAAAGGATTTACAATGTTGCCAATGACACTGTATTCAAATACATTATTTGAGACACCTGATTAATACTTGCATATCTTCCGCTTCATGTGCTAGTGTGAAAAAATACTGTGAGAAAAGGAGAAACAAAAGTATCCAGATATACAAGAGTACATTTCGAAGAATGAGGAATGAATAATTGAAAATCTAACAGATTTTCATTATGTAAAGTAATAACAATAATAGACAGAAAATAAATCCCTTCACAATCAGGTGATTTCTTAAGTGACAATATTTCCTGCCGGCCGCCGAACATTTCGTCGAAATCTGTAATTCAGAAATTCGTAACAGTAAAAGAAATCAAAGGAGTATTTTAAACATAAAAACATCAATGCTGAACATTTTTTTATAATAGGTACCTGTTTTACACATTGGACCTTTAAATCCAGCCATACACAGTGGAGTGGATGCGTTACAGTTGCCGTTGAATCTATTACACCCTGGTATACTGCAATGTCCACAAAGTGTCCCACAACCAGGACCGTACGATGTAGAGTTACAAGCTACAATAAAACAAATTGTCATGGTGTCGTACTTAATTGATTCATGTATGTCCTGAGGGATCGAATCCCACTCAGACAAATTAAATAAATTGAAAAAAAAAAATAGATTTTGCTCTCGATCGCCTTATGTGGAGGAGTTGCCGGGTACTCCCCGAAAGGGGTGTTTCCTCAAGACAAAATGCCCGATATTCAATTCTGGCAACGCCGACATATAAGAGTTATGTTGAGTGCAGTGTAAACATCAAGCAATCAATAAATCTATACTAAATGATATTTCTGCTATGGATATTCGTTTAAAATTAAATCTTAACCCAAGTGCGGATACTTTGAATAATTTCTTAAGTACTCTCTCAAAGGTGGTACAAAGAAAAATTTATTTTGGCTTTTTGAGAAAAAAGAATCAACGCTCAAATTATTAACGTATATCTATGTCCGTCAGTTCGTTCTAAATTCTTGTAAATACACTAGATTCACGATGGTAAAAAACAACGTTTGCTGTTGTTCATCGGTTTATTGTCGATAAATAAAAGAATTGTGTGTGTCTATATATTGTAAAATTCGAATTTGTAACCGATCATTGGGATGCTTTTGTTGTACTGTGGGGCTATCGCTGTGAATGTTGAGCCACTGAAACCCCTGCCTTGCTCTGAAACATTTTGAAAGGAGTATTGCTTTTGACCGTACCTTGGCTGCAAGAAGATCCGGTATATCCTGCTGCACATCCTCCTGGACACCTTCCAGATGTCTTGTTGCAAGAAACGTCTCCTGCACAGAAGCACTGATCATCACAATCTGTACCCCAACGTTGAGCGATGCAAGCTGAAAACATATAAGCAGTACACTGTTGAAAAATACCTGAAATCTTCAAAGAAGCACAGATGTTCTCTTGTAGAAAATGAACATGCTACCAAACAGCTTAATATTGGTCCATCTGTTATCACAGACACTATCTGTCTACATTAATCTACTGCTTCAATGTGTTGATTTATTGTTTAGATCCCGTAACTCGGTCAGCAGTAACAACATAAGGATTACTACTATGATTTCTTTTATATTGCTTGTGTAGCGTTTGCTTGTAAATATTTTCATCATCCTAAAAAAAATTATGCCTACGTAATTTTTTTTATAGATATTGAAAAAAGAAAACCCACATATATTTGTCGCATATTTCCAGCTGATAAGGTGCACAATTGAGTATTGAATCAACGTATTTGAAATTTCTTGGAAATAATTGCCTTATTATATAGAAAATATAAAAATCTTTATGATCTAGACGTTTATTTTATAGGTGGATGATTGTCAATATAAGTTCAAAATATAACCTGCTGTTCCTTTTGTTACTTTTATAATTAGTAATTGTTGAAGGGTCAGATTCTAACTGTTGGTATGCTATAACGACCCCCTAGCGAGTTTCCTGTTCGAAGCTTCCGGACGTTGCAGCCAAGTCGAACAGACGCGTTCACAACAGCAGGGATTCATAGAAGTCCAAAATTTACGAACCGAAATTGAAAAATTCAGTTTTTTAGAAGGCGAAATTCAGTTTTTTTTTAATTTACCGACCATTTTAGGGTTAAAATTGAGTTAAAATCTATGTTACAAACCAGTTCCAATTTAATATTTCATTTTTTCATGAATGTATGAATTCCAAGAAAAAAATCAGGTTTGACAAAAAACTAATGATTATAATATATATGTAATGTCAAACCTAGATCAAAGTTATCCCTAATCTCTTCTTCATGTGCAACAATAAAAAAATACACAATGATTTAAATGAATTGTACTATTTGAGAACTATGATTCAGGGGAGGTAACTAACTTATTATCGACACTAGTTGTCTCCCCTTTTATTTTCTATACGACCAAAAACAGCTGAATAAATATAACAAGTCGCGAATTATTACGATTATTGTGGGTAATACTCCCCAAAACTCCTCAGTTCAACAAAATCAGCTGATTTTAGAAATGTTTAGGTAATTAAAAAGACTTCCAAAGTGCAAAATAAGCCGTGTTGTGGAGACACTGAAAACGAAACAACAACAACAAGAGAATGACGGCCATGGTCGTTTGACGGCGGTTTCGAAATAAATTTTTCCCTTGAACTTAGATTTTTTCATCATAAACAGTGGATATCAATCAAACAATATTCAGTTTTTCATGCCCAAATTGAGTTTGGAAATTTTAGTTTTCAAAAGGAAATTTTAAACTGAAAATATTGAGTTTTCAACACCAAATTCAGTTTTAAACTCAATTTTACGAACCGAATATCGGTAAGTAAATTGGACGTGTATGAATCCCTGAACAGTCGTGTATTTTAGTTTGTTAGTTATCAACACAGTTCTTATTTAGTTAATCCTGGCTTGTGTTTTTATTACTAGGATACCACAGTAATATAATTATTACTCGTACAACCCAGTATCTTACTTGTACATGTCAGGTTGTTGTTATCACAGGATGCACATCGGTCGGTGGATTGACACTCCCGGTCACACTCTTCTCGATACCACCCATCTGTGCAAACTGTTAAAAAAAAGGAAAAGTCATTGAATTATATATTGAATTGGCGGGCGCTTGATATTTGAGTTCATTTGAGCGCCGCCATTACGGGAAATAGGAAGCAACTATAACCCAAGATGGCGGACGGGCTACCTCTTTTCAAAATTTAAACCAACTGACAAAGAGGTCCCGAGTTGGATCATTGGATCATTAGGTATGACATGTGTAACGTAACAAACCACGAAGTAGAATATGCTGTTTGGTCGATCGTGGAAAACCCCCGGGAAATGGAACAGATATGCGGATTTAACCGTTTGATTGCTGCATGTATTACAATTGCGTGAGTTGAACCCACCTGGAAATGGATGTTATAAGAGTGAGTGAGTGAGTGAGAGAGTTGCTTTCAAGCTTTCAATGGTATTTCATTTTAATCGCGACTAAGATTTTTTATGATTTTTTCTAATTATGCATCGCCCCCATCTAAAAATGAAATTTACATATATTCATTGAAGGGGAGAGGGGGTGGTATCACTAAGCCTCTGAAGCCTACATTGAAAATGTGGTCTGCGGATTTTCCACAGGGCTTTAACGCATCTAATTCTGAGCATACATGTATATGTACTGCGTGTTTCAACTTATGTTTCGCTTAAGCGGCATTTGGTCATTTCCAATAAACGGCTGGTAAAATATACCTACCAGGAAGTATAACTTCACAAAGTGTCAGGGCTTCGGGGGTAGTTTTGGTTATACGGACAGTGTGGTCTGAGCATCTCACGGGTAGGCTATTACATTTAATTCTGAGCTTACGTCTTACGCGTGTTTCAACTTATGTTTCGCTTTGACCGCATTTGGTCATTTTCAATAAACGGCTGGTTAGTTGGTACCTACCATGAAGTAAAACTTCACAAAGTGTCAGGGCTCCAGCGGCATCTTTGGTTATACGGATAGTGTTTCCAAATAATGGTTGATTATCCTTGCAATGGTTCTTGATAATCACGCCAGGGGAACCGAATGGCGTTGGGTCTTTGTAACACTGCCTTAAATTGGACGGGATTCCGACTTCTATCTGGAATCCTCTCAGACGATCGGCATCTGAAAAAAAAAATTCAAGATGCTGATAAAATCGTATAATATGAAATGTTTTGGCGCTTTCTTTACAGTTTTATATTACAAATATACCGGTTTTCCCCTTCACATAAATGCTGCAACGCCGCTATACATGTGAATATGTATTTGTATATGTATACGAAACATAAAACACCCACTCTATCATGAATATTCCTATCAAAACATATATTTAACATTCTAGGAAAACATATCACGTGTGAGAAATGTTTGAAACTCTCTTTAAATGTGGGTTCCATACTAATGATTAAAAATTAAAGACATCACCACGTCCTCAGTTGTAACACTTGACGAAGGCACCGACACAGGTGCCGAAAGCTCGTGTTGTTAAAAAACAACTGAGGACGTGGTGATGTCTTTAATTTTTTATCATTAATATCACGTGTGATCAGGGAAGCGATGTTGAATTACAGATGCACGTCATGGCAGTACCGGATTCGTTGATCAATAAAGCTCACTAAAGGCATTCAATTTTTTACATCCAAGTTACGATCGACAATTTGGTCAAGTGTAAAACACGTTTTTCTACTTGCCGTGGATCAATTAGATATACAATTACATGTGTTGTTATTGGTATTCTATGATCTATTCAAATATTTTGAAATTAGATGTTTCCACTCAAGTAAAAAATGTTTTCACCCATGTAGATATTAGTTTTCTCCGATGACAAAATGTATTAACCTAGATAAAAATGTGATGTACACGCAAGTGGAAATTATTTTACCCCCAAATGCCTACAGTAAGAAATTTATTGACGCAAATCAATTGTTGATTAGGGCAAACTTTCACGTTTTTACTTTTTACATGGATGGGAACATTTTTTGCTGCTGTGTTAATTTTTTTCGGCAATAATTCTTAGACGACAAAAGAAAAAAATCAATTTGTCAGACAAAAATCGGACAAGTTAGTAATATTATTTTACAATATTGAAACCGACGTAATAAAGTGGCATATGTGGCTAACATTCGGAATTTTTTTCAACAATTTTGTTTATGAAGAGAAGCTCAGCATCTGAAGTACCTTGAAAAAGTAAAGGATTGATGTTGAGAGTAGATATAACTTTGGGGGTTGAAGCGCAGTGGCCACATGTGGCAACATTTTACTGGTCACTGACGTCCCGAGTGGTCGAGGTCAATAACTGGCACAGCTCATTAACATCTAAGCCCCCGGCTATTGGTCGCGCTTGACTACACATCTAATTAAAATCTCCTAACAAGGCAACAATGGCTTGAACTGTGAGGTCGAGGTCAATAACTAGCACAACTCATTAAAATCTCAGCTCCTAGTTATTGGTCACGGTTCGCCGCATGTCTACTTAAAATCTAAACTCGCGGCTACCAATATTAAAGCACATGTGCGCCTATTCTTAAAAAAATATGCTGAATAATACACTCCCAACCTCGGGGACCTGTTCGTCAGATGGACGGAAAAAATATGCTTAGTAATGCAATACTGGTCTAAAGGACCAATTAAACCGACTGACACTGGTGATAGACAATAGATAATAAAGGAATGTATAAATAACCTTGGACTGTATTACCTCAACGTATAGATCATATCGGTAAGTATGTGTACATCAGTTAGCTGGCGGATATTGTTTCGCGCTCCACTGCACAACTAATTAAAATCTTAGCTCTCGGTTATTGGTCACGGTTCGCCGCACGTCTTATTAAAATCTAAGCTCGTGGCTATCGGTTCACTACGGTACACATGTCATTAAGAGTAGAATCTAAGTTATTTATTAAATTATCTCAGTGGCATTGCATATCAAAAATATACTACGTATAATACTTAAGTCTTAACCACTGGTCATCAACCCGGAAGTCACCGGAAGTTACCCGGAAGTTACCCGGAAGTGACCGGAAGTGAACCGGAAGTGACTGGAAGTAACCTGAAGTGAACCGGAAGTGACCCGGAAATGACCGGAAATAACCCGGAAGTCACCGGAAGTGGACCGGAAGTGGACCGGAAGTGTACCGGAAGTGACCGGAAGTGACCGGAAATAATCCGGAAGTGGCCGGAAGTAACCGGAAGTAACCGGAAGTGACCGGAAATAATCTGAAGTGAACCGGAAATAGACCGGAAGTGTCTGGAAATATTCCGTAAGTGGCCGGAATTGAACCGGAAGTGACCGGAAATAATCCGGAAGCGGCCGGAACTAACCGGAAGTGACCGGAAATAACCTGAAGTGGACCGGAAGTGACCGGAAATAGACCGGAAGTGAACCGGAAGTGAACCGAAAGTAACCGGAAATGAACCGGAAGTAGCCGGAAGTGACCGGAAATATTTCGTAAGTGGCCGGAAGTGAACCGGAAGTGACCGGAAATAATCCGGAAGCGGCCGGAACTACCCGGAAGTCACCGGAAGTTACCCGGAAGTGAACCGGAAGTGACCGGAAGTGAACCGGAAGTGTACCGGAAGTGACTGGAAGTAACCTGAAGTGAACCGGAAGTGACCCGGAGGGTGTAAAGATGTCTGCAAGACTTACTATAGCTCGTGGTTTTCTCAATTCTGGTTTTACACAAATCGATTGAAACGTTCAAATCTAGCATAAGTTGGAGAGCTTAGGGACTAACGCCATTCACCTTTAAACGGTCCGACTTCGAACCGGAAGGGACGTTATCGAACCGGAAGTCGTCCGTAATTTCGTTATTTTTTGTTTTAGAGCTTAGGGACTAACGCCATTCACCTTTAAACGGGCCGACTTCGAACCGGAAGGGACGTCATCGAACCGGTAGTTGTCCGTAATTTCGTTATTTTTTTTGTCCCACAACCTAGGTACTAACGCCATTCAATCCGTTACGACGTCATATCCGCTATTGTGCGGCGTAAAACACCAAACAATCAATGACTCTAAGCAGTCGTCCTACATCAGGCGTTTTTCACCCCAGAACTGTATTGTGAAAGTCTCAACCAATGCCTTAACATAAAGAAACATAAGACATCGTTCGTTCTGATGAACATTTTATTATCTTCATGGTGAACATTCTTCAAGTACATCGTTTCCGGTTTTCGTAAGGGTATTCGTCCGGTAAAACCTTATCAAATAACATATAGCGTATTTTGATCGCGTTCGCTAATGCCTCGTCAATCGGTAGGCCAATTACTCCGCGTAAAAAATCCCTAGTTTTCACAATTTCTCGGTGAAGCGGGTCTCCCATTAAATGCATCCAAATAGTGTTGTACTGTCCGTATATAGTCATCAAGGTTTTCTTTATTTCCGGCCTGCGCCGTCGGTATTCCTCCTGCAAACTGCAGCCGTCAACAGACATATGAGTTTGAATAGCTTCCTTCACAATGTCGTCCCATACGTCGGAAACTGTATCAGCCATACCGCTAGCGGGCGTAATGATCCTCGTTAGAAAAACTTTACGGTCATCTTCTAAAGTATTTTCATCCGAGGGATGCCCTCCATAAACGGTCATCTCAGTATTCTGCGAATCGGTTTTGTGTTTATTGAAAACGTGCCGCTTCATGTCATGTCGGCGACTAAAAGTCTTGTTACAAACGTGACAATTGAATCTCATTTTGTTTCACCCACTGTGGAATATAATTTATAGCGCTATTTCAGCGGTCGGTCTAATCCAATGTGAAGGACGCGCCGCCTTTTATACGCTTCTGTCTTGCCTTCAATTCCGACTTAGCCATTTCCACCGCTTGCTGTGCGTTAGATACGGCAATAATCCGCGGCAAATACGCCTTTTCACGGTTGGGGGAGCTTTCGCGATAATAGGGATCGACAGTTTTTTTTCGTTTAAAGGCTTGACTTTGTGGCGTACCACTTTTTCTGCGTTCCTGTCTGACCTCCGATGTGGTCATTTCCACCACTTGTGCGGGAAACACCACATCTATCTGCGGTAAATCCGCATGGTCGGCGCCAATTTGCGGCGGATCCATCTTTTCACGGTCTGGAGAGCTTTCACGGCAATAGGGTTCCAGAGGGATGAGCGTGTTTCTACTTCTGAATGCTTGGCCCAGGGGCGAGCCTCTCTTTCTCATTACACCTTCGTTCATGGGTATTTTACCCTTTTCCATATTGCGGTAAAAACGCACCAATTTATCCACGTTCGACATGTTTAAACGTTACAGACACCGTCTGCGTAAGGAGTGTTGTCGAAGTACGATGATAGCTCGTTATATAAAGCTTTATGATACGCGCCCGCTGAACGCCAGAAGCGACCGTTAACGCAGCTAACGCCAGAAGCGACCGTTAACGCAGCTAATTGTGAGTGTATGATAATATTGTTTTACGCTTAAGGCTGCGTTAACGGTCGCTTCTGGCGTTCAGCGGGCGCGTATCATAAAGCTTTATATAACGAGCTATCATCGTACTTCGACAACACTCCTTACGCAGACGGTGTCTGTAACGTTTAAACATGTCGAACGTGGATAAATTGGTGCGTTTTTACCGCAATATGGAAAAGGGTAAAATACCCATGAACGAAGGTGTAATGAGAAAGAGAGGCTCGCCCCTGGGCCAAGCATTCAGAAGTAGAAACACGCTCATCCCTCTGGAACCCTATTGCCGTGAAAGCTCTCCAGACCGTGAAAAGATGGATCCGCCGCAAATTGGCGCCGACCATGCGGATTTACCGCAGATAGATGTGGTGTTTCCCGCACAAGTGGTGGAAATGACCACATCGGAGGTCAGACAGGAACGCAGAAAAAGTGGTACGCCACAAAGTCAAGCCTTTAAACGAAAAAAAACTGTCGATCCCTATTATCGCGAAAGCTCCCCCAACCGTGAAAAGGCGTATTTGCCGCGGATTATTGCCGTATCTAACGCACAGCAAGCGGTGGAAATGGCTAAGTCGGAATTGAAGGCAAGACAGAAGCGTATAAAAGGCGGCGCGTCCTTCACATTGGATTAGACCGACCGCTGAAATAGCGCTATAAATTATATTCCACAGTGGGTGAAACAAAATGAGATTCAATTGTCACGTTTGTAACAAGACTTTTAGTCGCCGACATGACATGAAGCGGCACGTTTTCAATAAACACAAAACCGATTCGCAGAATACTGAGATGACCGTTTATGGAGGGCATCCCTCGGATGAAAATACTTTAGAAGATGACCGTAAAGTTTTTCTAACGAGGATCATTACGCCCGCTAGCGGTATGGCTGATACAGTTTCCGACGTATGGGACGACATTGTGAAGGAAGCTATTCAAACTCATATGTCTGTTGACGGCTGCAGTTTGCAGGAGGAATACCGACGGCGCAGGCCGGAAATAAAGAAAACCTTGATGACTATATACGGACAGTACAACACTATTTGGATGCATTTAATGGGAGACCCGCTTCACCGAGAAATTGTGAAAACTAGGGATTTTTTACGCGGAGTAATTGGCCTACCGATTGACGAGGCATTAGCGAACGCGATCAAAATACGCTATATGTTATTTGATAAGGTTTTACCGGACGAATACCCTTACGAAAACCGGAAACGATGTACTTGAAGAATGTTCACCATGAAGATAATAAAATGTTCATCAGAACGAACGATGTCTTATGTTTCTTTATGTTAAGGCATTGGTTGAGACTTTCACAATACAGTTCTGGGGTGAAAAACGCCTGATGTAGGACGACTGCTTAGAGTCATTGATTGTTTGGTGTTTTACGCCGCACAATAGCGGATATGACGTCGTAACGGATTGAATGGCGTTAGTACCTAGGTTGTGGGACAAAAAAAATAACGAAATTACGGACAACTACCGGTTCGATGACGTCCCTTCCGGTTCGAAGTCGGCCCGTTTAAAGGTGAATGGCGTTAGTCCCTAAGCTCTAAAACAAAAAATAACGAAATTACGGACGACTTCCGGTTCGATAACGTCCCTTCCGGTTCGAAGTCGGACCGTTTAAAGGTGAATGGCGTTAGTCCCTAAGCTCTCCAACTTATGCTAGATTTGAACGTTTCAATCGATTTGTGTAAAACCAGAATTGAGAAAACCACGAGCTATAGTAAGTCTTGCAGACATCTTTACACCCTCCGGGTCACTTCCGGTTCACTTCAGGTTACTTCCAGTCACTTCCGGTACACTTCCGGTTCACTTCCGGTCACTTCCGGTTCACTTCCGGGTAACTTCCGGTGACTTCCGGGTAGTTCCGGCCGCTTCCGGATTATTTCCGGTCACTTCCGGTTCACTTCCGGCCACTTACGAAATATTTCCGGTCACTTCCGGTCACTTCCGGCTACTTCCGGTTACTTTCGGTTCACTTCCGGTTCACTTCCGGTCTATTTCCGGTCACTTCCGGTCCACTTCAGGTTATTTCCGGTCACTTCCGGTTAGTTCCGGCCGCTTCCGGATTATTTCCGGTCACTTCCGGTTCAATTCCGGCCACTTACGGAATATTTCCAGACACTTCCGGTCTATTTCCGGTTCACTTCAGATTATTTCCGGTCACTTCCGGTTACTTCCGGTTACTTCCGGCCACTTCCGGATTATTTCCGGTCACTTCCGGTCACTTACGGTACACTTCCGGTCCACTTCCGGTGACTTCCGGGTTATTTCCGGTCATTTCCGGGTCACTTCCGGTTCACTTCAGGTTACTTCCAGTCACTTCCGGTTCACTTCCGGTGACTTCCGGGTAACTTCCGGGTAACTTCCGGTGACTTCCGGGTTGATGACCAGTGGTTAAGACTTAAGTATTATACGTAGTATATTTTTGATATGCAATGCCACTGAGATAATTTAATAAATAACTTAGATTCTACTCTTAATGACATGTGTACCGTAGTGAACCGATAGCCACGAGCTTAGATTTTAATAAGACGTGCGGCGAACCGTGACCAATAACCGAGAGCTAAGATTTTAATTAGTTGTGCAGTGGAGCGCGAAACAATATCCGCCAGCTAACTGATGTACACATACTTACCGATATGATCTATACGTTGAGGTAATACAGTCCAAGGTTATTTATACA
The DNA here is from genome assembly GCA_963971465.1 of Lepidochitona cinerea. Lineage (NCBI taxonomy): Eukaryota > Metazoa > Mollusca > Polyplacophora > Chitonida > Tonicellidae > Lepidochitona > Lepidochitona cinerea. The sequence continues at coordinate 5,308,027 of OZ020556.1, forward strand.
TTCCTTTATTATCTATTGTCTATCACCAGTGTCAGTCGGTTTAATTGGTCCTTTAGACCAGTATTGCATTACTAAGCATATTTTTTCCGTCCATCTGACGAACAGGTCCCCGAGGTTGGGAGTGTATTATTCAGCATATTTTTTTAAGAATAGGCGCACATGTGCTTTAATATTGGTAGCCGCGAGTTTAGATTTTAAGTAGACATGCGGCGAACCGTGACCAATAACTAGGAGCTGAGATTTTAATTAGTTGTGCTAGTTATTGACCTCGACCTCACAGTTCAAGCCATTGTTGCCTTGTTAGGAGATTTTAATTAGATGTGTAGTCAAGCGCGACCAATAGCCGGGGGCTTAGATGTTAATGAGCTGTGCTAGTTATTGACCTCGACCACTCGGGACGTCAGTGACCAGTAAAATGTTGCCACATGTGGCCACTGCGCTTCAACCCCCAAAGTTATATCTACTGTTGAGATAAAAATAAAATTGATAAGGTCAGTGACCCGACAGAACCGATAAATATCTAAATAATTAACCAAAATTTAAATACCCTAGCTGTATGATTGATTGGTTCATGTTTTACGCCGCACTCAAGAGTATTTAACTTATATGGCGGAGTTGCCAGATTTAGTCCTGGGGGAGGGGACGGGGCTCATAGCTCGGAAGAAACCCCCGACCTTCGGCGTGTACCTGGCAACTCATTGTTGTACGACTTCAGTTTTTGGGACTTAAATCTTCATGATTGGTATCAAGGACAAGCTCTCAGTTCATACTTGTCAATTATTATTGTTATTTCTTGGTTATAGCTTTAGTGGTATTTACCCACAAAATAATATTGTTCGTACAGATTTCATTAGGGCTGTGTCCATCTCTGTTGTAGATCACAAATCTGTAGATTCCATATGTTCTATTCAAGTGAACGGTCCAAGATGGGTTCCTGAAATAAGAAAAAAATTACCTGTCTTAGATTGATTGATTGATGTGTGCCCAAATCAATATTATTTTACTTAAAGGGCGGCGTTACCAGGTTTAGTTGCGGTTGAAATCGGAGTTTTTGTCAGTAGGAAACCCCAACTCTTCCACATACCCTGTCCTGGAACATTAACCCGGCTGCTAAGACTTTTTATCTGTTTAAGATTACAGAAATGAATGAGTGTGTTTGAAACATATGTGTTGTTATATAAATCGCATGATTGGCAAGGTAGTTAACGTTTGAAGAACGCTAAAATAAAAGGCCAGTAACCGGTACGAACCGAAATTTGTGGGCTCAAAATTGAAAATCGCCAGGAAATAATAAAGTAACAAGACAACAAATCCGCTAGTTTTATAAAATGGGGTGTGATGATAATAGGTATGCATACATTTTATAAGCCCAATTCATGTACCAAAACATAATAATTTAAACTTTTGAAATAAAGACCTGAAGTACAAAAAACAATTGAGATCAATTTTTTTTCAAGAAAAGTTGTCCTCGTAAAAGTCTTTGACATGGGCCACTTTCTCAATAATTATCTCCCTTGAGCTGCCATCATGCGACTGTACGAAAGCGTATTAGGGACATACATGACTTTAGTTTTGAGCGGCTCACTATCTAATTATAACGAGAAAATATCTCGTTATTACGAGACGCTATCTTGTTTTAACAAAAAGCCATATCGTTATAACGAGATAATTTCTCGTTATATCGAGAATGAGACTATCTGACTCGTTATAATGAAATAGCGTTCCTATTATCCGTACTATGCAAAACTAATAGCCGTTAGGGTTCAACAAAAGGGGTCCGACAAAAAACAATACATGAATTCATGCTGTATGGTTGAGGTGATCACATGCGATAATTGAATATCAGTTGTACCAATGAATGCATGAATGATTGATTAAAAAAATCTCTTGTATTAATGGCAAGTACTATTTTGGAGGGGAATTTTTGCATACGTCTGTAAAAAAGACCGTTTCCGAGAACCGCGGCGCCTGGTGTATTGGTGGGGGTAAGGGGCTGTGCCCCCCCCCCCCCCCGTCTACTTTTCGGTCGGCGAAAATAGTTTTTTATATAGACCGATTGCACAGTGTCGTCGTTGTTGTTATAAAATGAAAAAAAACATGGCGAACGGAAGAATTTCGCAGTGAAAGTATAGGCGTCCAGTCATGTGTGTCGTTACAATGGCTTGTCCCATAGAGGGCGCTTCAAAACCATACATTTTTACATCCCATGATTTTTAATGATTTCGTTAGTCTTCAAAAATATTCGAACAAATGTATTTTTCCAAACAAATTGTTCCTAAGTTGAAACTAGTGTGGCCGAAATAGATCACTTTGGACTTTTTAAAGACGGATAGGCCTACACTACTTCCAAATCGCTCACCATCAACTGCCCGATATGTCTACGGGTAGAGGATAAAATATGTCTACCGGTAAAAACAATACCCCTGCATACATATATGTGGCAGAGGAGATTCATTGATTAATTGATTAATTATTTTACTTATATGGGGGCCTTCCTTGGTTTAGTGGAAGAGGAAACCGGGTTATTTACATGAGCGAAACCCTCGACCTTCGGCGAGTAGGCCTACCTGACAACTCTTACATGCAAGGCAATAGAGTGAAAAATGCAATCAGAAATGTTTCAATTGTAGTTCGCCTGGGTGGGATTCGCACCCGAGCTGCATCGATGGAAGGCCTGTGTCGGACTGAGGGACTATCACTACTACGAGGCACAGAGGAACCTAAAACAATTACAATATAGTTTTTCCGTAACTGCATTCCATAGCAACGTATAGACCTATCTACAGTAGGCTTATTGTTTACCACGGTAGTTACGAAAAGAACTTTCTTTGCGAAACAGGTCAAAGATGTGACCAGCTCAAACCAAAAAGCATCTGCCATTATAATCTGAATAAAATACTTAAAGCCGTGCCTATAATTTGACAAAAGCGAATGGTCTGCCAATACCGAGAAGGTTGGACAAGTCATTTAAAGTCATTTATTGTATCGGTGAAAGCAATTTTTCCGAAGGAAAAGCGGACGGCTTGGTCTCGAAGGCCGGGAGCGTGCAATTATTGGATAGGGGCTGTTCTACAAACCTCGCTGAAAAGGCAACTCATGCACAAGGAGCATTTAAAACATTAAAAGGAGGTAACTAGAACTAAACCCAAATCCAGATATTTTATCTTTTTACAACGAGATAGCAAGATGCCTAAAAAAGTTTATGTATGTCCCTTATACGCTTTCGTACAACAGCCTAATGTTACTTACAATTCCATTATTTTCTAGCGATTTTATTTGCCGTATTACTGGTAACATATTTGGGTCTTTTTACCTGTAGCCTTTTTGTCCAACACCGTTATATTCATACCTGCTTTGTCTTGTATGATTGTGATCAAATAATAGACATGAGACGGCAAGTGATTAAATTGTTTGATAAACTGTCAAATATTCCTGCACTCTTCCTCCCCTGCACAGTGAAAATTTGATAACAAAATCCCAAATAATATCTTACATGCAGCCAAGATTGAATACCGTAGCACTTACCCTGCTCCATTTGTATGTGTGCAGAACTTAGTCTCGAAATCGATTGTTGTATCAAGTATTCCGTCAACAGCGTAACTGGCATTCAAACATTTCCCGCCGTTTTCCGGCTTTTGACAGTAGGTTTCTGGCCGCTGCACAGTGCGCGTGTCAAGAGCGACATTTTCTGTCAAGATAAACAATTGAATACAATACATGTGGATATTCAAACATAACGCATACCGATTAACATCAGTCACGTGTGCATTCAATTATATTGCCCCTCGAGTTGGTTCTTGACGGATACAGAACCAGTGTTCCTCCTTAAAGTTTTGATATAATTTTGTTCTTGATTCTCAGCTTACAATCTATTCTTATCAAGATGTATACAAAGCCATTACATACGAATAATATTTCTAACACAAAAATAAGACGTCGTATAGTTTTGTATTTCACCGTTGGTTTTTGACAACTTCGAAGCGTATCCACACATTATTAATAGTTTTATTGACTTTCAACTGACAAAAACTCAACTGATAGCTTCTGGTGTGTTTCATTAAAAGATTTGGATTAAAGAAATGAGTTAGAAATAAATAATCAAAGACAAAACAACACGATAACCGCCGGGCACCATAAACGCTAATGTTAAATAAACGGCTGGTCAGTGGAAGTTATAAACCTAAACTCCTTTCTCGTGTGATCTCGCGGGGTTTTAACCAAACTCGAAAGTCGCACATTTACAAGGCCTTGTATGTCTTTAAATAACGGATGCTATGTTCCTTTGCAAAATAAAATAAAGTTTACTTCTGTTAACGATTTATGCCGTTATCATATAGGTTGTAAAGGATTTGCCCTAGAGACTGGCATATTTTTCCTGGCAAAGAGAAAAACGGTTACTTTTCTAAGTTTTCTTTGATTGTTAACAGTTTTCTGCATTTTCTCGTTGAGTGTTCATTTAAGTGAGACAACGTATAATTTAATTTCTCGTATTGTAAACTGTAAATCTTGCCATCTGTTTTATGGGTCATTTGGAATTAACATTATTCAATTGTGGTGACCTTCATCAGTTCGCTGATGTATTTCATTTATACCTATAACTGGGAAACTGGGATTCTTTAACAAAATCTAATTGGCACAATACATTGTTTATATGAATATGTTATCTTTCATTGATTTTTCTTTCCTGTAAAAAAGTTTAACCTCGAATGGCTGCTTAAAATGAACAGTTTAGGTAAAATACCTTATACTTCATCTTAAAGACAATATCTACCTGGTCCCAACACATGATTTAGTTATTTCTTATGACTTTCCTACAATAAGCTATGGTTAATTATTCTCAGATGTCAAGTGACTGGATGTCACTGAAACACGTGCATACCAACTGGCAATACGATTGGTTTATTTGACCTAAATACACCAATAGCAGATTAGCATACTAGGTGTGGCACATGTTTCAGTGATATCCAATCACTTGACATCTGAGAAAAATTAACCACAGCTTCATGTAGGAAAGTCATAACAAAAACATGTGTTGGGACCAGGTAGATATTGTCTTTAAGATGAAGTATAATGTATGTTACCTAAAGTGGATGCAATACATTGGTTTACAATAGAACACAATTTTTGTTGTTGGGTAACTTCAAGACCAATATTTTCAAATCTTCAGCAGAACCTGTGATCCAAGTTCTCCTATAAGCTGGGATGGATCCACTTAAAGGTTTTTTTTTCTCAATATAACTCCTGCCCCTTGAAGAAAACCAATAACCTTTTTGGACCACTCTTACTACATGCGAATAATGTTTGAAGAAAACTTAGTAGTTCTGATATCTGATGATGAGAGTAAACCAATGAAATAGAAATGGAGGCCACGCGGTATTTGCTTTGCAACGAACGCCGTCATTACTAGGAGAAGGTGCAATTTCAATCCACATCGGTCATGCACGCGCTCATTACTCAGTAATGGCGGCGCTTTTTACAAAATAAGATCCAAACCAGCCATTGAGACCTGTCCATTACACGTATATAGTTCATTGGGATAAACCTTTGCTCCCGAAGGTTCATAAATATACATATACACTATCATGTAGAATATAGTGTTTGACGTGATTGTCATGTCTTATATTAAGACATGTAACACACTTACTTCTTTGGCACTTTGGTCCATCAAAGCCCCAAGCACAGTTGCCTGGACATCCTTCCATTGGGTCACAGGTGGCGCTTTGTAAACAGTTACAGGCATATTTGCAGGTTGGCCCAAATAAACATTCGGCGGTAATACCTGAAAAAAAATACCCAAAATCAAAAACAAAAATATGGTAGACTCTATAGTTTCCAAATTTATAAACGACCAATTGCTTGGCCAAAAGATGACTGCCGAATGTAAATTGTGTGAGGTAATTATTGACCAACCTTCTTTGATCAATAATGGGAATAATATGAATTTTGAATATGAGGCAATGATCTGTACCATAACATTTTTTTTACAAAACGACTTTATGATATAATACATTGTTTTTGTATAAACTGTTATAACATGCTGGATTTTACACTCTATTCATTTAGCCGTATGTGGCAGAGTTGCCAGGAACTCGCCAGGACAAATAAGTTATGAAACGCTGTAATTAAGTGAAATAATCATGTGTGCAGCCTAAAACATCAATCAATCTTCTACAAACTTCTTAAATATAAAGTAAAAATAACGTCAATCGGAAAAATCACGTCGACAGAACTTATGTCAACGCTGCACGAGCTACGGAACCCGAATGAGGACATTTTAGTTCGCGTGCTTGACGACTCCGCCAGACTCGCCAAAGCAAAGGATTCGTGACATCCTCTACCCCGCGAAACTCGCCAAACACGTCAACCACGCTAATCAAACTAGCAAATTACCGCCGAGCCTGATGACCTCACATGGATTTACGCAAAGCTTTCTGGGTAAAATGTACCTCAGTTCGCCATTTTGTTTATTGCTACTTAGCAAGATGTCACCTTTTTGGAACACATTGATGACATAACCTGTTTTTATCAACACATTTTTTCTGGTAACTGTTCGCCTTTGGTGTCTTTTTCTCGATACAGTAGTATTTCTTCCGCCATATTTAAAAATTAGGTTTAACATCCCTCAATCCCCCGAAAGGCTTTGTGTGTAATTCCAAGTGACGTCATCAAGCAATCGGTCAATTGTTGTGTGGACTTGATGTATAGCTTAGCGTAGGCGTGATTGGCGACCTTCGCGTCCTTTGCGACCCTCGCGCACTTCGCGACCCCGCCAAGCACGACTCCGCCAGACTCGCCAAAGCAAATGATTCGTGACATCCTCTACCCCGCGAAACTCGCCAAACACGTCAACCACGCTAATCAAACTAGAGAAAGTTGCGAATCAATTGCTTTGGCGAGTCTGGCGGGGTCGCGAAGCTCGAGAATAAAATGTCCATAATCTACGTCAGGATGCCTTTTGTACATCAATGTTGTCGCCAATTTGAATCACAACTGAACTATTTAAAAAGTAATCCGTTGAATTACTGTGTCATGCATTTCACGATATTCAGAATAACACTGCTCGTGTATTTTGTTACATTTCTTTATGGCAACCCAGAAGGCCAGAATCGTATAGCGTTTAAAATATACTCATTAGATTAGAGATTGTTTACAGAATGTTTTCAATGAAAATAATGTTTTTTACTCGTGAAACAAATTTCATATTAATTCTGTATTTAATTTTGACCTATCTGTCTGCCCATGCCAAATAACATGAAGATTTAAAAAATATATATTTTTGTCACATATACGCTGTCACAATAACCAATATTCGCTATAACGGGATATATACTTTAATTATGATCAATATACTAGTCGCTAGTTTTGTATGTTAAACTACTACCCTTAATTGTAAACTGGCCAAGTCGAACCGCTTTAATTAACAAGAGATCCCTTAAAGGGATCTTAACGCCTGCGGTCATCTATTCATATTAAAGATTGTTACACTAATAACTGGATATATGAATTGGGGACGACAGTGCATTTAATGTATATATTATGTGATATTGGGCCTACATAAAAAATCTTATTCCAGGGAGAAAACTATTGTTGAGGAAAATTAAATTGTGAATTACAAAGTAAGCTCCCCTTGAAATTTTGGCTGAAAACAATATTGCCCCATAGTAGCCATCTTGAATATGTTAATGAGATGCAAATGTACGGTACACAGCTAGAACTTAAGGGGATGGTGTGTGTCATGTTTGGTTAGGATCAGGTCAGTACTTTTCATGAAATAATGATAATAAGTTTCATTCAAATTTGGTTCCAAAACAACATTGCTTTCTGGCGGCCATATTTAATAAGCAAATGAGATGAAAATTGTAGGGTGCACAACTAGATCATTATGAGATAATGTGGGCCAAGTTTAATTAATATTGGACAGGTAGTTCTCTGGAATAAAGGTAACAAAGAAAAACAACATCGCCCCAAATGTTGCAAATGAGGTTAAAATGTTTAGTACACAACAAGACTATAAGGAGATAATGTGAGCCAGGGTTGGTGAATATCGGAATAGTAGTTTTCTTGGAATAAAGGTAACAAAAAATATATATATATATCGCCCCCTGGCAACCATATTGAATATGCAAATGAGATGAAAATGTACGATGGACAACTAAACCATAGGGTGATGATGTATGTTGAGTTTGATTAAGATTGGACTGATATTTTTCTTGAAATAAAGGTAACAAAGAAAAATAACATCGCTCCCTGGCGGCCATATTAAATAGGCAGATGGAATGAAAATGTGCGGTACACAACTAGACTATATGGAGATAATCTCAGCCAAGTTTGGTGAAAATTGGACTGGTAGTTTTCTTGGAATAAAGGTAAGAAAAAAAAAAACAATATCGCCCCCCTGGTGGCCATATTGAATATGTAAATGAGATCAAAATGTACGGTGCACAACTAGACCATAGAGTGACGATGTATGTCAAGTTTGATTAAGATTGGACAGGTAGTTTTCTTGGAATAAAGGTAACAAAAAAAACCAATATCGCCCCCTGGTGGCCATATTGAATATGTAAATGAGATGAAAATGTGCGGTACACAACTAGACCATAGGGTGATGATGAAAGTTTAGTTTGATCAAGATTGGTCTGGTAGTTTTCTTGGATTAAACGTCTCCTGTGACTTCACCCTATTGTTTGAGCTGACGATTATTTTTCACGAATCGTCTGTAGACTCTAACAAGCAATACAGTCCTTCGAATGTAAATGATTTACCACACATGCGCATTGGGAACGAACAATAGCTACTTCATCGGAAAGTTTGATGTTTGCTTTATAAAAGGGGATCACAGCCGGTTTGTCTTAATGGAGCGCTTTAAGGATTCAGTTTGTTGGATATGTACTATTTTAAATAAACGAGCAAATAAATGCGGATTGTTTGCAATTGGAGACACAATTTGTAGATTTTTTTAATTCAATAAATATTTTTAATACAATAAAAAATATTTAAATTACCGTATTTTATCAAATCGCTCAGTTACATGTAAGAGAAGCCAATATAACTAGACGTGAAGATTTAAGACAAATTTAAAACAAAGCAGACTTGTTTAATATGGTGTGTAGCGGAAAAAAGAATGTTTTATCGGAAGAAAATCTGATTTATGCAGGGAAAGGGCATCTAACTTTTTGGTCAAATTAATACCTCACTTAAATGCTTTCCTTCGTTAAAAAAAATTCGTTGTACCGTAACGCCATTCAAACGAAATCATAGTGAAATGGGTAGAGTAGGTTGCAGTAGAATTGAATCCCCACTCTAAAATATTCAGAAAAAATATTTTATTTTTCCCACACATGATAAACTTTACAAGTATAAATGAACTGACAATCTGGCAATATTTTTGGACACCTAATAAAATAATATTTTTGGAAAAGTATTTCCCAATATTTACAGCTCAAGTCATACCATATCAGGGCTTACTTGAAGTGAACTTCGTGTAACACGGCACCAGGCTCAGATTGTACCAGACGATTCTTAAAAAATAATCGGCAGGGGCAAAACAAAGAGACTGACGTTTAAGCCGGATAAACGCCTCGCCACTGCCGATTCTTAAAAAATAATCGGCTCGGCGCTCCGCGCCTCGCCAATTATTTTTTAAGAATCGGCAGTAGCTCGGCATTTATCCTATACATAAAGGTAACTAGCGAAAAGTTAACGGACGGACCACGGAAAAGCGATTTGAGTAGCCCTCCACCAGAAGGATGGCGGGCTAGAAACGTAATATTGTACATGACATTTGTTTAAGTAAGGTGTGCTGCAAAATACAAGAAACATTTCATTTAACCAGAATTAGCTAATTGTTCGTCATTTTTGTCACGAAACACGGAATATGAATTTTCTTCATATATCTTAGATATGTTAGGGTAGTTACATAAGCAACAGACTCGAAAATGCATTAGTTCCACTGATTAGATTAACTTTATAATACACAAGTAGTGTTAACCCGAAAAAATACCTGTTATTTGTTATTTATTTATTCACAAAATTGAATGAATATTGCAATGAAATATAACATATAGAGAAAACGTAAGACTAAAATGATGGTGGGAAAGTAAACCCTTGCGGGTGGGTGTGAGATATATATAAAGATAGATGCTAATATCTATCGATCATGATATGGTGATTTTCACATATAGTTAACTAATAATCTAACAACGGAGAAAAGAAAAAAAAAACTAAACAAAAAAAGACAATAAGTATCTATGAACCCATGGCGGATTTGGGAAAAAACAGAAATCTAATTGGTTGGCAACCTAGATTGCAGGAAGGTCTTTGCATTGCATTGGCTGAATGTTTTTAATTTAACTGAATGTTTTTAATTTCATCTGGCAACATATTCCAAATTCATGGTGGGGGCCTCCTTGGCTCAGTAGGTAGAGCGTTGGACGCTCAATCCGAACAGCCTTCCACCAATGGATCGCGGGTTCGAATCCCACTCAGTCAAAAAATTGGAAAATTTTCTGACTGGGTTTTCACTCAAACGACCTATGTGGGATGGTTGCCAGTTACCAGCGGAAGGTCGTGTGTTTCCTCCGGGCACAGAGCCCGGTTTCCTCCCACAATAAAACTGGCAACGCCGGCATATAAATGAAATAATCTTGAGCGCGGCGTAAAACACCAAACAATCAATCAATCAATCAAATTCGTGGTCTTTTAATTTTGGCTGTGTAAAGCAAGATACGGGTTCTATAGTATGGTCTACAGTCCCTCTTGTGGAAAAGATGTGGATATTATAGACACTTTTGTGAGATATGTTCTAAACATAATTGGTAAAAGATAAGGATGGTGAAAAATTTATGACAAAACAGTAGAATCTGGAGATCATTTAACTGACAAAAGAAATATATCACGAAAAATATGGAAAAATAAGAGTATAGTACAGGACAAACATTGTTTTTACACTAATACAACTCTTGATATGATATATTAGGCCAATATTGCGAGAAATTTTACTGGATATATGGTCTGTCCCAATGAACTATATGAGTGGAATGGTCACGTCACATTGGGAAGATTGGGTCTGGCGAGCTAAAATCAGAACTAGAGATACTAGGCGTATTCGACTGGTCGTTTTCAGAGGAGTAAATTTAAGCTCCGCCCACCTGCGCAGCAGCTCTAACTAACTGCTAGGGAAAGTGCCATTCAAACGAATTTTAGTAAATAGAGGAACGTTTGGCCCACAACATAAATCGCCCACCTAGCAACATAGTATATTCATAGTATATTCATCAAGTGACGATCAACTGGTAGGCTTGGAGGCGTGGAGGGCGAACACGGACTTGTGAAAATAAATATTTGCATTTCAAAATTAAATATTTCTGTCAATAATCTAGGAAAACTGCAAATATTTTTTCAGGCCGATAGTACATTGATTTGGTTAAATTCGACTTCCGAAGCATGACTGTTCCATTTGCATTAAAACATAAATAACATTAATTCGTTCAGATTTAGGGTTTCATTTTATGTAATTTTAGTTTTGTAATTCAGAAATGCCTAAAAAATAGTCAAAACAGACCAAGAATTATATAATTGGAGTCAAGAAGGTACTATTATTTTGCCACGTGACCAGCTCCCCTCTCTCTGCTCTTACAAAATCAGCGAGCACTTCGAGCGTGCACGCGAAAGGAGTTTGTGCAAATCAAGCGACCAGTCGAATAGAAATTGTGCGGTCTGAGAAGAATTAGCTGCTCGAAAACGACCAGTCGAATACGGCTATTGTCTCTCTCGAAACGCAAATAACGTTCTTCTACAAATTTATGACATCACGAATCAACGGTCAAAATTGACGTCACTAGAGTGATTTGTCATCGTGTTATGACGTAGTCGTTGGGCCAGGACTAGTGACGTCGTCTCATAATAATGGCGGCGCTCGTTACAACTAAAACGTCACGTGATCTCCCTTCCACGCATATAGTTCATTGGTCTGTCCAATTTAGTTGATCATTTGATATTACACCAAGGAACTTGGAACGTTTTAATCTACTAATTTCGGTATTATTTATCAAAAGTTTATAAAGGGCTTAAATAACATAAATTTTGTTTTCTCTACGTCCAGTGATAATTTATTACAGCTAAACCAAGTAGACAGAGAATCGAGTTCCTTTGTAATTTTTTTAATTGCCATTGATGATATTTTGAAGTGTCGTCATCAGCAAACAACACTATGTCTTAAATTTGGGAAACGCTTGAGATATAATTAATATAGAAGAGAAAAAATGTCGGTCCTAAATTGACCCTTGGGGAATGTCACACGTGACGTCACGTCGGTCAGAAACCACGCCATTGTAAAGAACACATTATGAACGCGATGTTTAAAGTGGCATGAGCTGCCAAAATTCACAAAATTTTTTTATGAGTTCTGATCGTCCCGACAATAATAGGCTTTGGAGGCCATCGAAAAACTAAATGATTGGCGTTGGAATGAGGAAAATTCATGCAGTATTTGGCCTATACGAACCGGAATAGGGCTCGAAAAGTAAACAAAATTTAAATAACCGGGACGACCATCCATTCATTCTAAGCCAAAGTTAGTTCAAAAGAATACCTTATCGCACATTCTCGAGACTAGAACCACTCAAAACAGGCCTGTCACTATGAATAAACTGGGAGAGTTACAACATGCTCTCCCAAATCTGTCAGGGCGACCTGTGTCACTCTCCCCACAAAATGGTCTCCCAAAATTCGATGGGAGTGCACTTCCTCTCCCATGTTTTTCAGAGAGAGAACACGATCCTGATGAAATAAAAGCGTCTGAAGCTATAGAAACGGTTGGGTTTTTTTTGGCATACTTGTCTATGTCACAATTGTCGTGCAAATTCTGGACAAAAAAAATCTTTAAAAAATGGTATCCTAGTTTTTTATATTTTCATACAGTTAATACTATTTTAGTGGACACGAAAGGGTTGGAGAAAAGTTTTATCTTGGGAGCGTGGAACACATAAACACTCGCCTGAAACCGGTAGGGAGAGTGAGGGGAAGTGATAAACAGGTCTCATCAGACCCCTCTGAGTGTGCATGGATGGGAAGGAGAGCAATCCCTCTCCCTAAAATGACAGCCCTGCAAAAGCTTCTGAATTCTGTTTCAACGTCAAAATATCAACAATTTGGCAGCTCATGCCACTTTAATAACTGCGGAACCAAGCCAAAGGGACACCAGTGAAGCCATAATGACTAAGTTTAGCACATAGAACATCATGGTTTACCCTGTATAGTGCTTTAGATAGATTTAAGAAGTAAGCAATGCTACATTTTTTGTCTTCTTTTGTTTTTACTAGTTTTTCAAACAATGACAGTACTGCCAACGAGGTGGAATAATTGGAGTTTTTGTTTTGTTTAAAATACTCTCTTTATCAACGAAGAACTACACTACCTTTAAACGGTCTGTATATGTGTGTGTTCATCAAAAATCTGTTTCGTCTTTGACTTATCTTTTTCATCCTTACATAGACAAGAACTGTTTGCCATCATCGTTTTATTTCTAAAGCAATCTAAATTTGGGAGCAACGCCCAGTCGAACCGGGATCTCTTGTAGAACTATTTGTGAAGCAATCCTTGGCGGTCGCCCAAAAGTCAGGTATACTTATAGGTATTACCTAACCCCTTTTAACATCACAAACAAAGTACCGCTCAAAAAAAACTCACATTGTGTTGTTAGCTAGTCAACTCACTCCGGAGGACGGTATAATAAATGCCGAAATATTGAGTCAATATATGCTTTATTTCACCGTCAATCTCAACTTCTACAGACGATCAAAAATTAAGAAAGAAAAAAATCCGAATTTTGGCAGCTCATGTGACTTTAACTTTTCAATAATTATATACTTTTGTTCACTATTTGAACATGTAAGTGATGTTATAAACACAAACAAGTCTGCAAAATAACAAGATCGGAAAATAAGGCAACAAGAAATGGGGCGAGTGAGAATATTACATAATTCAATATGGCTGTAGAATTCCGCCATAGAACATGGTTAAAGTTTAATTAGTTAGTGTCTTTTTAGAAAGTGACTATAACAGTATTCTTATTTTGGGATTACACTTTCTTGAAAATATGGTAGAAATTCTTCTACCGATTTTTGGGTGACGCCCGGAACGGGAATCGAACCCGCGTCCCAGAGTATGGCACCTATCGCCAGCACTAAATGCCGGCTGCCTTATCCAGGCTGAATAGATAAGGCAGCCGGCATTTAGTGCTGGCGATAGGTGCCATACTCTGGCACGCGGGTTCGATTCCCGTTTCGGGCGTCACCCAAAAATCGGTAGAAGAATTTCTACCATATTTTCAAGAAAGTGTAATCCCAAAATAACGAGAATACTAACATGGTTAAAGATAATTGTAGAAAACAATGGTATAACCAGCTGGGAGCGGTGACCATTGTAGTGGAGACGCCATTTTGTAATAGTTACTTTACGAAGCCTCTGCAACTTCGGTCCCTATTTTCTTTCGAAAAAATTGTTCACCGATGCAATAAAAGCCTTAAAGGAGGGGAAATATCTAGAAATACACAGGGATTATCGTCGATAGCAACCTTCAAAGTGCTTAAAACATGTCACGTCAATTACCTCCAGTGACCCTCAAGCTAATAAAAACAGACAGAAGTATGTCCTTTCAGTGGCTTATCTGTGTAGCCATTTTTCCGTTTTAGGATGACGTGATGTTGGTGTAGCTATTTTTAGATCAATAATGACGTATTTCTTACCGCTCTCTAATGTATAATGGTAGATTTAGGTAAAAAAAAACATGGCGACAAACTTGAAGTGGGAAGATTGTCTCCGAGTATATAGGTCAGTATGCAACTGCGCGCCATTGCTTAGCCAGCCATTGGCTAAATTGCATCACATGACGCACTTAAATTTTTATTCAACAATAATTGGATAAAACTAATGAAAAAATGGTGGCGGCCTTGTGAATGGCCTATGGAACTTATTCTCTATTGTAACGCCACATTCAAATTTCAATTCTTTGCTGACGAGGGGATAAAACATACATTGGGCAGTTGTTATGGACAAAATGAACTCTACTCTTTCCATCTAAACTAGTCTAAAGCTTAGATTTTCTTTCCCTTTAAAATGAATGACCAACCTTTTCTGTCTTAATATCCATTTCCCTTTTGTCAAACTATAGGCTTGGGTTGTTGCATTACATCGATATCGAAAGAGGGTTGGAACATTTCCCCGCGAACAAGGCGGCCATATTGCCTGTGGAATCATGGTTAATTTCGCAAATTTAAAAATGGCTTCTTCCCGTAGCGTTCAGCTCTTCGGGCTTCACAATAACGCTACATACCGGAGCTAGGTTAAAGAAAGATCAAATAAAAAGAAAGAAAAAAAAGAACGCCCAACCATTGTATACCGCAGCTTTTTTCAGTCCATCCTTGTTTTAAACGAATTTTAGTGTACACTTTCTAATACAATGAGAATTCACAGCCTTTAAGGTAAAGGGGGAAATTGCTTAACAAAAGAGTGTACTTATGATAAATGGATTGAAGGATCGATTGATGTTTTTCATTACACTTAAAATTATTTCACTTATATAGTGCCGTTGCAAAGTTTAATGGTGGAGGAAACCGAACTCCTTACCCGGAAGAAATTCAGACATTCAACAAGTATTTGCCAACTCTTCCAAATACATTGTAGATCGACCGAGTGAAAAACCCACTCGGAAATTGTTATTTTTTTTAAACTGACTGGCATTCGCACGAACTAAAAAGAAAAAAAAGAAAATACGATATTTGTTCAGGGCTTGACGCAAGGCTTTTCTTACAAGGCGGCCAGAACAAGGCAGTATGTTTTTTATTGGTAATGACGTCATATTTTGGCTTTTTATATCCACTTATATACACATGAAAGGGCGTTGCTGGGAAAAAAGCATGTAGATTATATGAGTGCAGTTTGTTTTATTGCTTTATGCTCTCAATTATAACCATGTGTTTATTTCAATTAATACTCAATATGTTTGAACCAAAACTTCACAAAGCTTACAAAGTAAAGGCAAAATGAGTTCACTTCCTCTACGTCATAATTCGAAAAAAATCTTTGAATAAATACGAAAGAAGTTATAATGTTAAAGTGTATGCGGGTGCATTTTTAGGCGCTGCAAGCTTTAAGGTGTATGTCCGGTTGTCCCACTTCTCCATTGAAATAGTTTTAAATGTAATTGAATAGGATATAACACAGATACACATATAGGTACATAGGCTGTATACTCGGGTTATTTTTTTCCAAAAGTCGTGCACTAATTTAAAGTGGCACAAGCTGCCGTATATTTTCAAACCTTCTTATTGTTACGTGGAACTCGGTTGCTCAGTCGTTTAGTGTGATTCTCCTGCAGTCCGACACAGGCCCTTCATCGATGCGGCGCAGGATAGAATTACCAATCTATGAATGGATTTTTCAATCAGTCTAACTCACTGGGCCACTGGGCCATTGCGCCCCCCCCCCCCCACCTCTACATTGAAATCGAAACACTAGTAAAGTGAGATCGAGTACCCATCGTTCTTCAGGGATTGTCAGAGGTCATGAAACACGACTAGCTTACACGTTGTTTGTACACTAATATAAATAAGCTCCTGTCAGTCGTCAACCTAATGAAATATCATAGGTTTACTTTATTACAACAATTTATGATGGGGTATAAAGGTCTAAATGATATACCTCTTTTTAACACAATTAGAAACTTGTCTCCGTGGTTAATTTAGACAAGAAGATTTTCCCTGTGCCCGTGTGTTTTAGTGTTCGTAAATATAAATACTCCCGAATGACTTAGAAGTACTGGTAGCTATCTAATGATTTACACTAATCTTTTCGAACCCACACAACATTGGTGGAAGGTGTTTACGATTAAACGTTGATCGCTTCACTGAGTTAGTCTCGATGTAGTGCAGTGCACTTCAGTTTGCATAGAGAACTGTGACATATACGTGAAAGGCTTAGAACTGGGCGTGTTAAGTTTGTAGTATGACAAGAGTATGAACCATACACTAACACCGCAGGCTTAAATCCGTCTAATACATAGGCCTTTAGATATATGGCATTCAAACCTACGGCCCACAGATGGTAAGCTTATTGAATAAGTACCGGTCGGGAAGTGTATAGTTGACAGAGGAATACCCTATTTTAGACATGGCTGTATGAGGCTTGTCCTGTATTGAGAGTACAGCTATTAATACCGATAGGCTTACTCTCCATTTAGAACCTCACATTGGTTTAAAATGTTCACAAGAGTACAATACTTGATCAACTTACCTGAAGTATATAAGAACAGCCAAGGTAATCCAAATGAAATGAACTTTGAGGACATTTTGGATTGGCTTAGACTACTTTTAAGCTAAGCCGCGTGAAAGTTAACCCCCAACGCTGGAATGTCTAGTTTAACCTTTTCAAAAGTTAAGTTTATTGCTGAACTTCACACTGCGTCACTCGGTAGGTTGTGTGTGTGTGTGTTTGACAACTGAATAGGTAGTCCTTTGACATTCACACGTGACTAATAGGGAAGTGAAATTAATCGGATTTTTTCAGCGAAGCTCGTCTACAATTGAATAAATTACTGTTTCAAATAGTACAAAATAACCGAGACAAGTCCGATTATAGCTTTTAATAATTACAAAACAGGTTATATTAATACCCCCCTCACCTCCGACAAAAAAAAACGACCAATAATATACATTTTAATAGCCTACTATTTCCACGTGCATTGGGTTCATTTTAAAAAGGAGGCAACATAAAATGCAAAATGAAATGAAAATATTTGCAAAAAACGCGTGTACTGTTAACGATAAAAATGCGCCCATAACAAACACTTGAAGTGGCACGATTTGCCCTAATTCGCATATTTTTCTGGTGGTTAAGAGACGATGGGAATTTGAAGTTCCTTGATGATCTAAACGATTGACGTTGAAATAAACGACGAAAATCCGTACGAACTGAAGATGTGTGCCTAAAGGGACAACATTTAAATAACCAGGATGTAGTAGCGCATTTCATGGGTTGTTTGGTCATTAAACTTATCCTAACTTGCATTCGTACACAGGTATCAACACAAGTCTTAGTTTTTAATAAAAATGATGAACACTAGCGAATTCCATTTCAACGATTTTTTGTCTATATTTGGCAACGCATGTCACTTCAACATATACTTTTTAATAAGGCATATCGCTAACAGCCAGTACAGTCCTAGCTTCTGTTAAGCATTACATACTTTTAACATCATAGGGTTAATATTTTAATTACGTGTCCATGGCAACGAACTTGTATTCAACCAGGATGTATGTAGACTAGCTCATCTCCTATTTAATTCTAAATTTGGCATACATAATATGAGACGTAAACTAATCAGACATAACTATTCATCTCGGCGCACGGTAAACATATTACTTAGTTTTTAGACTCAAGGCTTTTGAACAAATAAAACTTGAAACTTGTAAAAAAGATCACCGAGGTTGGCGGGTGGGAGTGGTAGACTTTAAAGACTGTATAAAAGAGAGCCTTCAAATGCAAGATGGCAAGTGTTTTACAGTTAAATTACAGGCTTTCTAACAAGGTGAAAATGGCCGAGATGGGACCGATACGGACGGTTTGAAGAAATACAATGGTTATATTTCTCTTCTATATTATAGATCTTTTACATTCAATTGATTGCCTGGTTTAACTAAGGAGGCCTTTACCTATTTTTACTGGTTTATGTCGCGAGTTTACAGCATTTCACTTAATAGGTCAGGGTTGTAAAGGTACAAAAATGAATAAATGCCCCTTCCGATTTAGGTCAAGTGAAAACGATGTCTTATATAATTTACAGCGATAAACTAGTACGCAAATTTAGAAAATGAGCTGCTAAAAATTGGGTGTTTGAAGTACCTTGAAAAATTAAAAGATTGACGGTGTAATAAAAAAGGTGTCTATAAAACCAGTAACCCGGGAACCATAAGATCCGAAAAGTTTTGTTTTTGTTTTTGCTCCTAAAGACTACCTTAAAGGCAAATGACATCCAACGTTAGACTAGTTTAGATTAAGAAAATACAGTCTACTTAACCTAAATTCTCACATTTATAACTTTCCACATTTCCAAGAATGTAAACGTCTTTTTGCCTAACATACTTCAGAATCCCCCCCCCCCTCCCCCACACTTTGTTCTAAAGTAATAGACAGCTCTGATCACTGATTTGAACTGCTCTATAAAGAATCTCTAGCTATTCGAAGGACCTCTCCCCCACTCAATACAGGTGTAAAGCATGTAAAGAATTAACATTGTTTCAATAACAATTTGTATATTTGTTCATAGTTTTGACATGATCATAATTCCAGATCATTCTACCTTAACCGTTCATCCATGTGTTGTTTGAATATTTTACACACGTGATCATATTTGTGTCTGATGGCCTTCTCTCTTTTGTCTTTGTATATTAATCTATTAGAAATAACATCTTATCAATGTATCAATATTTGTATCTTTTTTACACTGTCACATTTTCTGTAAGATTAAGTTTTCTCCGCGGTTGAAACCTTTTCTCCGCGGTGGAAACCTTTTCTCCGCGGTGGCAACGTTCCCACGCGGTGGAAATGTTTTCGCTTATGATTTGACAGCTTACATGCGTTTTTCGACTTTCTCTGCAAATTGTTTTACTTAAAAGAAAAAAAGAACACACAGAGTGATCGAAGCTGACCATACATATCGGGTAATGTACTTTAGTTCCATACCAATTATAAAGGGATATTTGCAGAGTTAAACGGCATCTGAAAGTATAGCTATAAATCAGATAGGTGACGCCATTCGCGCGTCTACAAAATACGCGCCTGACGTATAAGGACTGACAGTCCGGTGCTTTACTATGACGATCTGTATATCTGATTTTTTATATGCTCTTCTCACACTACGCCCCCGATAATTCCACTCCCAGACAGTGTGCTATTTTTTGCATAATCAACGTGTGAAATTATGGCCCAAGTAACGCTATGACCTCACGAAAGATCTGTCAAAACTGACGTCACAAATGAATTGCGTCATCAGTCATTATGAGTTTAAGCTCAAGCGCCCAGCAGCAACTCTATATTGAAGGGCCTGGGATGCCGTCGTTGATGACGTCATTTCTGGCGTCACAATGCCTTATCGAATCTTTTTTGGACAGCCATTCTGGAAAAAAGAGCGACGTCGCCAAATATTTTTTTAACTAGGGCCGTGTTTTTTTAATAAAACGCTGTATTTTTTGTGTAGTGTGAGAAAAAGATTATCCAACTCGACCAAGTGTGTTACAATGAATGTCACTCTCGTTTATTAATTTCCAAAGTCACTCGCCAGAGGCTCGTGACTTTGAAAATTAATAGACTCGAGTGATATTCATCGTAACACAATGGCTCTCGTTAGATAACCTCTATATATTATTCAGTATTTCATTACTTGGCGTATAAAACTAAATCCAGTCGTATACTATGTAGTGTAAAATGGATCATGAACAGTAGAATTAATTTCAAAAACACCTCAACTGTGGAATATGGCCAATTTGGATTTAGCGCTAATGTATTTCAAATGGAGAATGAATAGCAATCAGTGCAGCCCTTTACACATCTTCTCTAGCCAAGATAAAATCTGCATGTCCCCATTCCGTGTTTTACCTTGGCGGACTACTCCATTCCAACCCGTAAATCGAACAGCTCGTTTGGATTGGATGCGAGTAAATCTTCTCGCAGCTAATCAAATCCTTGGGCGCTTACACTGAAAATAACATAATGGCGGCTGTGTATACCTTGAACTTTTGTTTAACGAGTGCTGATTGGCCAAGACCCTGTAAGTCTAGGAAAGACAACTCTTACATTCTCACCAGTGGGCGCTGTTCGATTTACGGGTTGGAGTAGAGTAATCCGCCAAGGTAAAACACGGAATGGGGACATGAAGATTTTAACTTGGCTTGCGAAGATGCCCTTTACATGAAGTGGATTCAAAGCCAGCTTGGGCTGAAGTGAGACACGTGGCTGAAACTTACACTTTTATTGGCCCGCTTCGTCAGCAAGACGGCCTGTCGAAATCAACATGGCCGATCTACTGCTATTGTCGTTTGTACTGGTAAAGTCGAATTAAAAAATCTAAAAAAAATCAGCAAAAAATCGTGCGAATAAACTGCACACTTCTATCAAAAGCTATTAGGCTGCTCTATTTAGTGAATGTACATGTTTGGATGGATTTTCTTTCCTTTTAAAGGCATGATTCTTATGACATCCGCTTGATTTTCTTCGACATACATAGTCTCTTGTCTCTAAACCAAGTTTGCACTTGTGCAAAATGCTGTTCAAGACGGAAAAACACTGAAAATGTCAAAATTCCACCCATGGCACAAATAGGGTTCCGTACATTTTGCTACATAAATAGCAGGTGATGTGGCTGATTTTTGCCCGGGCACTTTTGCCTGTCGGTCCCTTGTCAACCTCCGACAGTTCACCTAGACTTTTCCTAGACTTTTCATCCGTATTTCTTACTGGTTCTAAGCTTTAGTTTTGTCCAATGGCTGTTTCTGACTTGCTTAAAGCGACGTTGTTGTTCTATGTCAGAGTCTTACAAGTAAGGCTCTTTATGCGTAGCCTACTGTTTGAGGAAAGTAGCCATTCCCATGTTAAATGCCATAACGACTGTTTTTCAACAACTTTAATAGCCAATATATCGATTGACAACATCCGTGAGGTCAAAGGTCAATGGGCGTGGAAAATTAATGAAAGACGGTCTTCATCCATGATTGTAGGATGTAATCGTGGTGTATAGAAGCGATGCAAAAAGGTGTTGGCTAAGCACCTGCCAGTGACCTTTGACCTCTCGGATTTGAATAATAATTTTCACCAGGTATTATATATATACGGTAATGTCTGAGTTAATTCAAGTGCTGGAAATAAGTAGAAGAGTTCAAATTCTCATCTTAATTCAAGAGGGAGCTTGTAACACATTCAATGATTAACTGCTGGTCAATCATCTCCCTGGACTGAGATGTGTTGAAAGTTTAAATCTCATTCAGAACCTCATTCAGAATTTTGTCCCAGAACTCAGATACTACTGTACATGTTCACAATTTTCAATATCTTTGTAACGGGGATAATGTTTTCTAACGACCCCGCCCCTTGAAAGAAAAAAAAACTTTTTGGGGGAGTTTTATTGGCTGAAAAATGATTCAGAATTGGATCGTTATTGTGTTGAAGATATTTATACCATCGCTTTGTCAATTTTGACGTTAAAACAGAATGTTGAAATTATTGGCTGTTTTTCTCAAGACGTATAATTCAGAAGCCTTTCAGTGCTTCTAGTCTCGAAAATGTACGATACAGTATTGTTTTAAACTAACTTTGGCTTAGAATGAATGAATGATCGACCCGGTTATTTAAATTTTGTTTACTTTTCGAACACTTTTTCGGTTCGTACAGGCCACATAGTATATGGATTTACCTCCTTCCAACGCCAATAATTTAGTTTTTCGATGGCATTCAAAGCTGGGTCTACTTGGCTTCAGAATAAATAAAACAAATTGATCATGCAACCATCTGTATGAGGCATGTAGCCTACTGCTAAATATAGAAAATTTTCGTTGAAACAGAAGTATCCAGTTGATCGTCATTTTTTTTCAGAAATAGGAAAAGTATAACAGGTTTCCGCTGATATTTATCTTGAAGATATAGGTTATGAAAGTTTTTCTAAAAAAATAAAATGCCTAAAATTGTCCGTTATTAGCAAAAATCTTAGTTCTTCAAAGTGCTTCAAACGCCCATCTTGATTTGACAATCTGAATTTACAATAAATTTCGAAAATTGACAGCTCTGCTAACGACACACTGGGCGTCGTAGCCTTTTAGACATGTGTGCCCAAACTCAAAATTAGCTCATTCAAATCAAATTTAGAATTTCTAATCCAAAATACAAAAAGATGTCAAAAACTTTCAAATTTTGTTAAAATATAAAGTTCCTACAACTTCTTCTGCCAGGGAAAAAATACAGAAAATCATCTAATATGTTTATTGTAAACAGTATTCTAGATTTTTTTACGGCGAGCGCCCTTAAAAGGTCTTGTTTTTATAGTTCAAATTCTTAACTTTTCCGGCTGTTGGCGAGTCTTCAATGCAATATGGCAAGGAAAGCTGGCATTGGCAACAGCTTATTAAAAACTAGTCCGGATTATCGGTCTTGCGGCGACTGGTATAATGGTATTATATGGCTGCTAATGTGTCTTGTCGCCTATCACGGAGAAAAAAAAAAAATTCGGCAGAGCCCAGATTTCTCGGCTAACTAAAAACCAGGAAGAAACAGTGCCTTGTGTCATCTATAGCATTCTGTAAACTGAAAAGCCTATCCATCCAAACAAGTTAAATACGCGTCGAAACTAGGCCAAGTAGCTATATTAGTATTTGCATGTGTATTTTAGACAACTTTGCAATACAATATACCCCGTGGCCTACTTTAATAATGTCTGTATAATATATTATTTACATTACTCTTGATAATAACACAAGTACAGCGTTATTTTTACTCGACGAAACGTTTAATATACGCTTAAAGTCCCACTTGCCTACACAGCATTTCCGATATTTGTGAAGAAAGTTCATCATATATTCATATATACAGGCTCACATTATCAAACTAATTCATAAAATTTGGTGTGGGACACATACAAATGCTTAAATGGCATCATGGGTTGCGGGTCAGATCGCACTCAGCCCAAACAATGTGGAAAAATTCTAAGTGTTTTTTTTTCACTCGATCCGACCAAGAGCCCCGTTTAACCTGACAACGTGTAAGTGAAATCTTCTTGATTTCGGTAAAAAATACCAATCAATCAACCGACCAAACAACTTCAGTCTCGGGTTGCACTCATCCGCAGATACCCAGGGTTAAATTCTCAACAAGCTTGAGCGTGAGCGTAAGTTTTAATCGTGGATTCCGACGATGTCATGTCCGGTGTTTTTGTTCGAAATCTACAGTCTAAAATTTATCGGAAGGCCCTTTTGTGTCTCTTAAACGTAATCCGTAAACTGTACTTCCGAAGTTAGACCGTAAACTGGGTCAACCGTGAGCTTGTTTGAAATACGTTACACCAAAGGCATTTGCCGAGCAAGTATACTTAAAATGGCATGAACTGCCAAAATTCACACTTTTTTCTTAATTCCTGATCGTCACGACAGTAAGCGGCTTTGAGGGCCATCGAAAAACTAAATGATTGGCATTGGAATGAAGAAAATCCATACAGTATGTGGCCTGTGCGAACCGAAAACGTGTTCGAAAAGTAAACAAAATTTAAATAACCAGGACGACCATTCATTCATTCTAAGCCAAAGTTAGCTCAAAACAAGACTTTATCGTAGATTTTCGAGACTAGAAGCACTTAAAAGCTTCTTAATTATACGTCTTGAGAAAAATAGTCAATAATTTCAACATTCTGTTTTAACCTCAAAATATCTTAATTTTGGCAGCTCATGCCACTTAAATATAATAAAAAGTACTAAAAGATGTCAAAGCATTTTAATATTCGTAAAGAATGACTTCTTTTCGTGGCAAAAACACAAGGGTAGGCCTATTTCTTTTTTAATGTAAAAAAATAAGCATTTTCACAGAGAGTTATAGCGTTATAACAGCAGCTCGCAGGATATCCACTGCCCCCCCCCCCCCCCCCTCCTACCCTATTTTCAGCCCTCAAACGATCTTAGGCCTTGAGATGTGAAAAACCTAATATTGTCCCGTGAGAATAATCGTAATTGCTGAATTTTTTCTCAAGAGGTAGGCCTACACATGTAAGAAGATCTTTAAACAGACACACTAACTTACGACTAAAGGCCCGTTCACACGGTGCGATTTTTCATACCGACTTGTAACATGCGATTAAAATGGTTTCTTTTAATTGGCCGCCAGGATTTGTCAACCAATCAAATACACCTATATAATTCGTATGTTTCAATTTGGTATAATGTGGGATGGTTGCCAGTTACCACCAGACGGTCGTGGATTCCTCCGGCCATAAGTAAGTGAAATAATCTTGAGTGCGGCGTAAAACACCACACAATCAATCAAGTTGGTATGATAAATCACACAATGTGAACGGGCCTTAGGGTGGAAGAAATTTTTCCCGGTTATTTAAAATTTGTTAAATGTTCGAACACTTTTTTGGTTCGTATGGCCAAAGACTAAATTTTATTTTTATTCCTTCAACGTAAATCATTTAGTTCTCTAGTGGGCTTTAAAGTGGCATGAGCTGCAAGAATGTTGATATTTTTACGTTACGTCACGACAGTAAGAGGCTTTGAAGGTCATCAAAAAACTAAATGATTGGCGTTAGAATGAGGAAAATCCATACAGTATGTGGCCTGTACGAACCGAAAACGTGTTCGAGAAGTAAACAAAATTTAAATAACCGGGACGACCATTCATTCATTCTAAGCCAAAGTTAGTTCAAAACAATACTTTATCGTACATTTTCGAGACTAAAGGCACTAAAAAGCTTCTGAATTATACGTATTGAGAAAAATAGCCAATAATTTCAACATTTCGTGTTAACCTCAAAATATCAACATTTTGGCAGCTCATGCCCCTTTAAAACAGAATGTTACAATTATTGACTATTTTTCTCAAGACGAATAATTCAGAAGCCTTTTAGTGCTTCTAGTTTCGAAAATGCACGATAAAGTATTGTATTGAACTAACTTTGGCTTAGAATGAATCTTCGACCCGGTTATTTATTTTTTTTACTTTTCGAACACGTTTTCGGTTCGCACAGGCTACATACTGTATGGATTTTCCTCATTCCCATTTAGTTTTTCGATTGCCTTCAAAGCCAATTTAAACCATCCGTTTGTCGTGACAATCATATTTTATGAAGTAAGAAAACAAAACGGCAGCTTAGGCCTCTTGAACAATATATGATTTTAGAATTTTCTTATTATTTCAAAATTGGATAACTTTGTGGCCCTTATTTTGCACATAGTCGTTTAAAAACGATTTTGCAATGCTAATTTACACAGATTAACTAGGAAGTTGGCAATATTCAGTGACCTGGGCAAACTGCCTGCATTTTGGAAATACAGCTAAATGGTTTCCGAACCAGCGACACGTGTAACAGTTAAAGTTAACTGTGACGAGTTTCAGCGTTATTTCATTAACCATATCTTGACATATCTTTTTAATCAAATTTTTGATCGAAGAGCGATTTTGTCTGAATTACGTAATTTGATTTTGTCTGTATGTAACATTAACACCTGTACCGCATTTTCATATGCAGTGTTTATATCTTGTGTTTCCATCGGATTGGAACTCTTCTGTGTTTTTGCCTTTATCCATCGTAAATTTAGAGCCTTGATTATATGTCAACGTCAAGTCAGCTTCTGATTCTTTTGTGTTTAACATCTCATATGACCTTTGCGCTACCGCGGTGTTAGTATATTACATTATTATATATAACTTTCAGTATGTTAACCTACATGGTGATTATTTCCAGTTCTGAAACAATATTTCGTTAAAAATAACTTTGCCAAAACAACATCATCTTACATTTTCACGAAATTTCTTTATGCGATATTATGGCAAATTCTCCTTTGTACGCCTTTATAAATCTGTTCAGCAGTTAGTATATTACTTATAGCGGCTTAGTTTTAGCTTGGCATTGTTTTAAAGTTTATATAAACATAACGTTCAGTTGCTAGTCAAAACAATGCAAAGGTCAAAGTTCAACTTCCAATTTTGTCTATTCAAGGAAGCCTACTCTAATCGACCTATTGCAGATCTTTTTCATTTTGACGGTCAAAGGGAAGTAACTCTAGCCATCCCATTGAAATATATGTTAACTGACTTATTGTTTGAACTTTTTTGTAATCCTAGTTTTATTTTTTATTATCTTCACAGCTTTTTACCACATCATCGCAATCACATTTCATCACCACGTATTTTGGTTAAAGAAAGAATCTATCTACTACAACCTGTGTTTGTGTGGAATTTGGAGGTTAGCTGTCTGCCAAGTCTATCCGTAGGTTTGGGCAGAATATAACACCAACACAGTTTGTAATTGGAGTTGTTTCATTCATGCCCCCCCCCCCCCCCCCCCCCCCTCAGTTTTGGCTTTGTAATATACACCAAAAAAATGATTGGCATTGGAATGAAGAAAATCCATACAGTATGTGGCCTGTGTGAACCGAAAACGTGTTCGAAAAGTAAACAAAATTTAAATAACCAGGACGACCATTCATTCATTTTAAAGGGAAAGAAAATCTAAGCTTTAGGCTAGTTTAGATGGAAAGAGTAGAGTTTATTTAGTCCAAAACAACTGTCCAATGCATGTTTTATCCCCTCGTTTGTGAATAATTGAAATTTGAAGGTGGCGTTACAATAGAGAATAAACTCCATAGGCCATTCACAAGGCCGCCACCATTTTTTCATTAGTTTTATCCAATTATTGTTGAATAAAAATTTAAGTGCGTTATATAGTAGTCATGTTATGCAATTTAGCCAATGGCTGGCTAAGTAATGGCGCGCGGTTGCATACTGACCTATATATTCGGAGACAATCTTCCCACTTCAAGTTTGTCGCTAACAGTGGTAGCTGTTACTGCTTCCCTTGGCGCTCAGCAATAGGAGTTAGAGCAGCGACTGGTTGGCCCGGTGTCAGTATACTGTGACTGGGTGAGGGGGCTTGCTGGTTGTTTTCGGCAAGTCGTCTCGGTGAGACAGCACCTAAAAGAGCGGTGGAAATCCGCCCTGTCACAAGGAGACAACGTCTTCATATAACCGAAATACTGTTGAGCAGGACGTAAAACCCCAATCACTCACTCACTCACTCAAGTTTGTCGCCATGTTTTTTTGGACCTAAATCTACCCTTATACATTAGAGAGCGGTAAAATACGTCATTATTGATCTAAAAATAGCTATACCAACATCACGTCATCCTAAAACGGAAAAATGGCTACACAGATAAACCACTGAAAGGACATACTTCTGTCTGTTTTTATTAGCTTGAGGGTCACTTAAGGTAATTGACGTGAAATGTTTTAAGTACTTTGAAGGTTGTTATCGACGATAATCTCTATGTATTTCTAGAGATTTCCCCTCCTTTAAGCCAAAGTTAGCTCAAAACAAGACTTTATCGTAGATTTTCGAGACTAGAAGCACTTAAAAGCTTCTTAATTATACGTCTTGAGAAAAATAGTCAATAATTTCAACATTCTGTTTTAACCTCAAATATCTTAATTTTGGCAGCTCATGCCACTTAAATATAATAAAAAGTACTATAAAGATGTCAAAACTTTTTAATATTCGTAAAGAATGACCAGGGCTTGAATGTTTCTGTCCATCCTATCCCAAATGTGCTCTAAAGGATTCAAATCTGGATTCACGGCGGGTGAAGTCAGAGTTGTTACAGCTTCGTTTTGGAAGTAGGCTATTACTTACTTCCCGGGAACGATGAGTTATGGCATTGGCATCCATGTACACAGGTCTTGAGTCTAATGGGTGGTTCTCAAAATGAGGCACAACAACTGGTTCCAGGACCTCCCGAATGTACCTGCCACCTGTGACCAAGTCCACCTTGCAGCCGTGAGAGATGCACCCCCAAACCATTACAGAGCCCTCTCTATAAGGAACATATGGATGAATGTTCTTGGGTGTATACGCTGTGTGTTTATGCCTCCAAACCCTCGTTCGCGCATCCGTGACGTTGAGCAAGAAACGACCAATGGATTCTTCGTCGGGTCCTCGAATTCTAACCTCGTCGTTTGATGACACCCCTTGCCCTCAGACCTGCAGCTTTCAATCCACTTAACTTTTTTTCTTGTGTATACTTAAAAGCTTACCATTAATATAATTAACAAATGACGTGTCACCCATAAATGGCCTTGAGGGTCGCGGGTCAAGATGCAACTCAGTCCAACTTAAATGAGAATATTTCTTAGTGGGGTTTTTGCACTTGTACGACGCCGTACAAGTGAAATAATCTTGATTTCGGCGAAAAACATTAATCAATCAGTCAGTTGATCGGAAACCCTGTAACTTTAGATTTAAAGACATGTCGTTGCACTTGACAAATAAACGAGATTCTAACACATGCGGGATTTCCCTACATGTTGTGAGATAGGACAGCTGGCGTATAAACTAGCATATACGTAGAGAACGTTTCGTTGTGACGTCACACGCCCTGACACTGAATGACGTCATCATTTTAAAGTGTTGGTGACGTGATGGAACACGACGTCACTAGATGACGCTATCACCTAAACGCGAGTGGGGATGTCAGACTGTTTTGTATGCCAGGCATTTCACCTTTAAGCCTTACTCATAAACGCAGGATGTTGATAATAAGCGATGGCAAGACTTGAAAGGGAACTTACATAAGCAAAAACTATAAATATATCTTTAAAAAGTTATCAGGTCTGTTAATAAAATGGTAACACATAAAACAGTTGTTTGAAGCTAGCATCCCTATAATTTTTTAGATATAGATTCGTCCATGGGGCAATCAGGGAAAAACTATTCAGCTGTAACGTAGGGGTTGCCAATTTTTAGTTTTAACTTAAAGTTAATGCGTTAAATTTTACATTAAAGTTAAAGTGTTAGACTATAAATAATGGATTGATTCTCTGTGTATGCGCTGTGGTAACTGCAAAAAAAAAAATACGATGGACACTTCGTTTTTTCTTGCAGTTATCACAGCGTATACGCAGAGAATCAATCCATTATTTCTTACACCACATACACTAATGACGTCATTCTACAAAAGCCTTTTTTCTGAACTAAAGGATCCAACAGTGTTGTTATCGATGATCTGTTAATTTGATTGACAGCGACCTCCATCAGTATGGTCCAGACGGCAGATTGGAAAAGGATATGAAAATTGACCTAAATGGTTTCGTTCAAAATATCTGATAAAATGTTTAAACCCTATTTCTTTATCTCCATGAGATGATGTTGTTAACCTAATGGAATATTGTGGGTCTTAGTTTATTACAACTTTTGATATGGTATAAAAGCCTAAATCGTATACCTCTTTTTATTACATTGAGTTAAATCACTATCAAATTATTCGCCTTAACAGTATCAACTCTAAATTTGAACCCTATGTCCAACAGTTTTTTTAATAAGCTTCCAAACTGGTGAGTAGTAAAAATAAACAGACACTAGTTTTGTATATGAACAAACACACCATACATCTGTAAGATAACAGTATTTTATAGTGTGCCCAGAGAAAGAGAGCCTTTGTCGATCCAACATCATCTTCTCGAGCCAAGTTAAAATCTGTTTGGCCCCATTCCCTGTTTTACCTTGGCGGACTACTGAACTCCAACCCGTAAATCGAACAGTGCCCTCTGGTGGGGATGTGGGAGTTGTCTTTCCTGCTCTTACCGAGTCTGGGCGAATCAGCACCAGTTAAACAAACGCTCAAGGTGGATATTATCGCCATTACGTTAATTCTCGGCTGGTGGGAGGTTTAAGTGCCCGGGGTTTTGATTAGCTGCGAGAAGTTTTACTCGCATCAATTCGATTTACGGGTTTGAGTGTACTAGTCCGCCAAGGTAAAACACGGAATGGGGTCATGGAGGTTTTAACTTGGGTGGAGAAGATGGTCCCACATAGGCTGTTAAGCATATTTGTCGATCGGTTAATAATTTGATTGATAGCCAAAATTAGCACACATCTTCGACCAGTAAGGGTTATTGGTTTTACCTGGTTTTATCAATGTTTTTATTTTATTTTAACGTCAATCATTTAGTTTTCTCAAAGCACTCCAAACGCACAACGTCTTTACAAAATCTAACAAAGTACGAATTTTGACAACTTTTGCCACTAAAAGTGTTTGTTTTTTGCCGCATTTTATGGTTAACGGCTCAAATAAAACTTTATGGTACACGTGTGTAAGCTTTTGTCATAATCTTCGCTTGTCTCATTTATCAGCACTCCACTAACACTTGGTTGATTGATTGATTGATTGTTTGGTGTTTTGCGCCGCGCACAAGATTATTTCACTTATATGGAGGCGTTGCCAGTTTGATTGTGGGAGGAAACCGGGCTCTATACCAGGATGAGACCCACGACCATCCGGTGTTAACTGGCAACCATCCCACATAGGTCGTTCGAGTAAATTGTTCATTTTTTGGGGACTGAGTGGGATTCGAACGTGCGATCCATTGGTGGAGGGCTGTTCGGATTGAGCGTCTACCTGCTGAGCAACAGAGGACCCCACTCCACTGACAATCGAAAATAGGAGCCCATTTAAAATACATATTTTAGTTCTTTTTCCAATATTAATAAGCCTACTTTTATTTTTATGGCTCAGAAAAGCGAAAGCCATTATGTTTTCGGGTTTTTCGTCCGTCCGTTCGTCTGTTCGTCCGTCCGTCCGTCTTTCCATCATTGTCCGGGCAGTAACTTATGGATGATTCATCCGATGAACTTCAAACTTGGGGCGTGCCTTGACATTATTGAGATGACGGTTGGGGTTGATTTTCAGCAATGTGCACAATCTAATATGGCCGCTATCCGTCATATTGGATTATGAGCATGATTTTCTTGTCCTGGCAATAACTTGTGCATGATTGATCAGATCAACTTCAAACTTGGGGTGTGCCTTGACATTATTGAGATGACGGTTGGGATTGATTTTCAGCAATGTGCACAATCTAATATGGCCGCTATCCGTCATATTGGATTATGAACATGATTTTCTTGTCAGGGCAATAACTTGTGCATGATTGATCCGATCAACTTCAAACTTGGGGTGTGCCTTGACATTATTGAGATGACGGTTGGGATTGATTTTCAGGGATCTGCGCAATCCAATATCAAACCTGGGGTGTACCTTGACATTGAGGAAAGGGCGATTGGGGTCAATTTTCAGCCATGTGCCCAATACAATATTGCTGCCATGAAGCACATTAGATTATGAGCAATATATTATCGGGAGTAAACTTGTGATAAGGCATTATTTGTTATAGGTTTTCAGCCATGTTGATTTTAAAAAATGGCAGTTCTATCTTTTAAAATAATTAATGCTTCATATTGTAATCGTTTTTGTTCGCTTTTTTGAAACAGATGATGTAGCAACACCAGGCCATCACCATTGTAATGCTAAGTACCAAGTAAATACCAAGAATATCATACATCATCTTTATTGTTTCATTTCTTCTTTATGTCACCTCTCAAACCACATTGCCGGTTCTAATACCCTTGTCAATCAGTTCGCCTCCTTCGCGGAGCCATCTCCAGTGATTGCGTGCAATCACTAAATCTCTAGCTGTTTATTAAAAGCCATAACCGGATTTGTTATAGTTGGAAAGCTATATCCGCTTGTTTTCTGAAGTATAGGGCTATACTTTGCAATTTTGATATTGCGGAGAAAACATAGATGTATTTGATTGTAGACGAGCTTCGCCGACAAACCTCAGAATAATTTTACTTCCTTAATAGTCATATGTTGGGTTTTAAAGGACTATATTTATCCAGTTGTCAAACACACACTCACAACCTGCATACTGACGCTGTGTTAACCTCGCGGCTTGATTTAAAGTAGTCTGAACCAATCCAAAATGTCCTCTAAGTTCATTTTATTTGGATTACCTTGGCTGTTCTTATATACTTCAGGTAAGTTAATCAAGTATTGTACTCTTGTGAACATTTTAAACCAATGGGATGTTTTAAATTGAGAGTAAGTCTATCGGTATTAATAGTTGTACTCTAAACACAGAACAAGCCTCACACAGCCATGTCTAAAATATGGATATTCCTCTGTCAACTATACACATCCCGATCGGTACTTATTTAACAAACGCTCCACCTGTGCGTTGTGGGTTCGAATACCAAATATCCATAGACCTATGCATGTGTATGGTTCAGAATCTTGTCATACGACAAACTGAACACGTCCAGTTCTAAGCCTTTTACTTATATGTCGTAGTTCTCTAAGCAAAATGAATTCCACTATACTATGCCGAAACGTATGGTGGTTGATAGCGTCCTTTTTACACTTTCGATTTTTATATAGCTTTCCCAGCAATGGGGGACAAATCGAAACCCGAAAGGGCGCGGTTTGAGCAAACCGTGCCCTTTCTGGGTCTCGCCCTTTCGAGTTATCCGCCGTTTAAAAAGTCGAAGGGTAGAAACGTCGCGGTAAAAACACGAAACCCCGCGGTCGACAACTCGAAAGAGGGAGATGAAAGGACGAGGGTAACCGCGAACTTTCTACCTTTTGCCTTGCACGCTTGTAACATTCGACTTTTATACATTAAATATCAATGGCAGACAACTGGAAAGGGCGAGACCTTTCGACTTCCGGAAGGATGTGCGCATGGAGTTCATTGGGTTCTCGACGCAGATGGAATGCGCATGTCTGCGTGTGGACGTTGGTTGGTTGGTTGTTTTAGCTTATTGTCGCGTCCATTCGTATTAATGATGTACGCCATACTAGTGAGTATTTATTACCTTGGGCGATTAGGAAAACTGTGACGTTTGAACATAATATAACAATATATTGAATGTATCTGTAGAGGACTATGTGTTAGTACGATTGAGAACTACTTAACCTCTTAAAATGTTAAAACATGCCATACAGTTGAGCTTACACTAGTATACCATTTACAGATATGCAAATACACAGTGGTGAGAAATGGGAAGATACACGGATAGTCGGGCGTCACTTGAGCAGTCTTCTGGTACATCATTGATCCTAAAATAGATATATTAAGCCCCAAAACAAAAAGATATATACACAATGATTAAGGCAATATCATGGTTTCTAGATATCTTTCCGTAATACATGCACTTTTTTAAATTTTAAGTTGATTTATTAAATATGGACGTTTTTCGACACTCTGTATTATTTTATATTTTATTTATCAGTTATATATGTCACAGTCAGCCGTTGGGGGAGAGTGATGCTAGAAGCAGACCTGTATCCCCTGACCTGGCAGTGAATTCCGGTCTGCCTCCTTCCTATAGTTCCTATAGTTATCAGGGAGGAGCAGCAAATATCAGAATAACCGCACTCATGTCTCTCATCCTGTTTCTCTTACTTGGCCGGAGAAAATGGAGATAACGAGTCGAATTTAACTTGCTGAATGAGATTTAAAGCAGGCGATTTGTGTTGAGTAGAATCACCGGGGTGCAGATTTCGTATGAGATGGGTTAGATGTCGATGGCTAAATTTAAATATTTAAAACGCTGTTGGTATTTCACAGCTTACATACTCCAAAAACGAACATGACTTGGATTGTACAACTTGGGTTGATTGATTGATTGTTTGGTGTTTTACGCCGCACTCAAGATTATTTAACTTATATGGCGGCGTTGCCAGTTTTATTGTGGAAGGAAACCGGGCTCTGTGCCCGGAGGAAACCCACGACCTTCCGCTGGTAACTGGCAACCATCCCACATAGGTCGTTCGAGTGAAAACCCAGTCAGAAAATTTTCCAATTTTTGGACTGAGTGGGATTTGACCCGCGACCCAATGGTGGAAGGCTGTTCGGATTCAGCGCCCAACGCTTTACCTACTGAGCCACGGAGGCCCCTGTACAACCTGGGGAACTCATTCCAATGTCACAGTACATTGCTTTGCATTAACATACACAATACAATCAGATTCTTAACTCGTAACTCCGCCAACAGGTTAGCTGCAATCATGTGTCTCTTGTCTGTGTTACTTACTTGCCGGTTAGGAAGAGCCACTCATTAAACCACCATGAAAATAACTATTCTCTGTCATCAGACTTTTCAAAACCCCGCAATCATGTGATGAGAGAGTTACGTTGTCATCAAATTGTCCAGCTGTTGAGTCAATTCTCGGATATACTGCCAACCATGTGACAGATTGTCATTGTACGAGGATAGTTTGAAATATGTCAGGCCAATTTTATAAAGTTTTCTTTCTTATGAAGAAAGATTTGGTAGATTTACAATGAAATTCGAACAAATTAATGAGTTAAATGAAAAGAGGAATGCTTAAATGTGTGTTGAAGGTAAAATCTATGGCAGGTAGGATTAATAAATATTTGAAATTTGGTTTAAATCTGAAAGCCGAAGTCCTTCCAAATAATTCATTTAAAAGCCTGCTTTAAATCTAATTCAACAAGTTTAATTTATCACGTTGTGATTGAGAAACAAACTTTCATTAAAATAAATCAGTTTACTTCCCGAAAGCCGAATGGATTTACAGTCTTGCAAGATAAAAGAACAATTCAGAGGACATGACTTCCTTAGATACCGGTATCTTCTTAAAGACAATAAGAGTTCAAATTATTGATAATGAAAAGTAATAAATTTTACCTAACTAGAGTAGTGTCCAATCGCCAAACAACCAATCAATAAAAACACCTTCGACCAGTCAAGCTCTTAGTTTCAACTAAGTGACGATAATGGGATTGGTTAAGTAATATTACGGCATCATTAACACATTACGTTAGGAAAAAAAACGTATGGAAAATGTTCAGATAATGGAACAATGATGATGGTACCTTCAATCTAGACCACCGTGGTTTCACTCTAATAATGGTTTTCACAATTTAACTATTACATAACGGAAAAATACTAATGGTCTCATCTAGACCACCGTAGTTTCAATTATAATGGTTTTAACAATTTAACTATTACATAAGGGAAAAATAATAATGGCCCCATCTAGACCACCGTAGTTTCAATTATAATGGGTTTTACAATTTAACTATTACATAAGGGAAGAATAATAATGACCCCATCTAGACCACCGTAGTTGATAGAAAAGTTTAGTATAGTCACTCTCAAAGAAAAAAAATAAATAAAAAAATATTTAACTATCAGAATTTAATCTTTTGACCTCCTTTCTAGACAATCTCCATAATATTGGATTAGGAAAATTACAAGTTGTTGGTGATATGATAATGTACAATTAATAAACCCTATCACCAGCTCTACATACTTGTTCTTGAAGTTACAAAGATATGGGAAAAATGCTAGTACAAGATATAATTGTCAATGTAAACAAACTACCTCATATTAGCCCTGTCAAAATTACATCTGAATGGTTTGGCTGAGCTTTCCAATATGCCACAGACCTTCAGTATCATACATGAGACAAACAAAACTCATACCTTGTTACAATTTGAATAATGCATACAATAAAATAGGCTGCACTGACAGAATTTCGCGTCTTGTTACATGTAGGACTTATACCATAGCATTGACCAGTGTTAAAACTTAGTGTACACATTAAGGTATTGCGACAAGTACATGGGATAGAAATAGGGCAAAACATCCAATGATAACAGAAAATACCAGTTGACTTGTGACAGTTGACAACAGTTTAACTGTCACCATGTTAGATGTTATAAACACATGCGTCGAGGATCCAATGAACTATATGCGCACATCCTACCGGAAGTCGAAAGGGCGAGGTGCAAACCGCGGCCTTTCGGGGTCTCGCCCTTTCGACTTATCCGCCATTGATATTTAATGAATAAAAGTCGAAAGTTACAAACATACGAGACAAAAGGTAGAAATGTCGCGGCCAAAATGTCGCGGTTACTCTCGCCCTTATACCGCGCCCTTTCGAGTTGTCGACCGCGAGGTTTAGTGTTTTTACCGCGACGTTTCTACCTGGCGGTTAACTCGAAATGGCGAGACCCAGAAAGGGCGCGGTTTGCTCAAACCGCGCCCTTTCGGGGTTTAGAGTTATCCGCCATTGTTGGAAAAGCTATATAAAAGTCGAAAGTGTAAAAAGGACGCTATCAGCCACCATAGAAAGTAACTCAGTGAAGCAATGCATGTTTAATCGAAACACATCTTCCACCGACTGTTCAGGGGTTCGAATATACTTTCAATCAAGATAAGTGTAATTCACTAGACTGTTAGTGCTTCTGATTCAATGGTAAGTATGCAGAAAATCACAAGGATATCAAAAACCAGGCGTTTCTTAATCTCGAGCCGCGTGTTTTTTTAAATTGGAAAGCACACAACGCGAGAACTTAATAACACTCGGAACGCATATTCTCGAGCCTAATTTCTAGTTCTTCAACCACCTGTTTTTTTTTTTTTTTTTGCTTTTTGATAAATCGAGAATAAGTAAGAGCGAGATGTTGCTTATCCCTCGCAGTTTTGGCCTTATAGCGCATTCTCGAGTACTAGGGCTTCTTGTTTTATAGGGTCCGGTACGCAGACTCGAATGCCCCCATCCGTCGTCCATAAACCAATCGTCTTCCCCATCATTTTGACATATGTTAGGTAAATGCACTTGGATGACACTAAAACAAGGAATATCATATATCTCTCTTCGTTCTTGTTTAGTTCGTTCGTTAGAATCCCAGTCCGAGTGGGATTTTTCACTCTGTCGCCCTACTTTGGAGAGTTTACAGTTACCCCACAAATACCTGGGGTTTCCGTGGCGCAGTAGGTAAACCGTTGGACGCTCAATCCGAACAGCCTTCCACCAATGGGTCGCGGGTTCGAATCCCACTCAGTCCAAAAATTGGAAAATTTTCTGACTGGGTTTTCACTCGAACGACCTATGTGGGATGGTTGCCAGTTACCAGCGGAAGCTCTTGGGTTTCCTCCTACAATAAAACTGGCAACGCCACCATATAAGTGAAATAATCTTGAGCGCGACGTAAAACACCAAACAATCAATCAATCAATCAATCAAGAATGATTCAACTTGGCAATAACATTGATGTACAAAGGGGAAACCTGACGTGCTTTATGGAGCCATTAAAATAAGACAAACGTGTGTATTATGCATTAGGATACCGGTACTTAGTATGAGCTACCAAAATGCACACATACTTCATAAATTGTCACGACAAATAAAATGGTTTAAGGTCATGTGAAAACTGAATGATTGACGTTGGAATGTCATTTGGAATTGTTTTTGTATTTTCAGGTATTACCACCCAATGTTTGTTTGGCCCAACTTGTAAATACGCCTGTAATTGTTTACAACGCGCCACCTGTGACCCAATGGAAGGATGTCCTACAGGTAATTGTGCCCGGGGCTTTGATGGACCGAAGTGCCAAAGAAGTAAGTTACATATATTGCTACATCTAGAAGACATGCCAATCACGTCAAACACCACCTTCTCTACCCAAGATAAAAGCTCCATGTCTCCATTCCGTGTTTTATCTTGGCGGACTACTCCTCTCAAACCCGTAAATCGAACAGCGCCTTTTGATTGAAAGCGAGTAAAACTTCTCGCAGCTAATCAGAACCTTGGAACTCTCTTCCACAAGCGGGTAAAAAACGTAATAGCGGCCTTATACACGTTGTGCTTTTGTTAAACTAGTGATGATTGACCAAGACTCTGCGTGGATAGGAAAGATAACTCTCAAAGACCCACCGGTGGGCGCTGTTCAATTTACAGACTGGAATTGAGTAGTCCGCCAAGGTAAAACACAGAATGGAGGTTTTATCTTGACTAGAGAAGATAGTCAAGCACATATAAAAGGACAATTCGTACTATAATATTGTACATGATATTGTATATGAACATTTATGAGATTTTCGGGAGCAAAGGTTTACTCTCATCATCAGATATCACAGCTACTAAGTTTTTGGTTTAGTTTAAGCAGCAAGAGTATACTGAGAAAAAAATCATTGAAACAGAACCTGCTCACTGCTTGTCATTTTATGAAGTACAATACAAAAGCTATCTGTTAATATCAATATTGGAAATGTACGTTAAAGAAGTTAACTCATACATCCCCGTTATTTGAATTCTGTCCGTTATGAGCACACATCTAAGGTTTGTACGAGTTAACATTGACATATTTTTATTCACCAGAAGAAAAAATTAAATGGTTATACATATTGAACCTCTAAAAGAAATGACTGGCGGGAGTAAAACCCCAAGGAGCTTGATCTACTGGCTTTAGCCATATCTTTGTTATTTTCATGACAAAATGCCGGATTTTTATGTCCTGGGAAACTAAAGGATTGATGTTGAAGAACGGTAACTTTTCCACATACGTCGATCGCGTGAAAAATCCATTCAGAATTTGTATAATTTGTATGTGGAATGAGTGGGATTCGAACCCGTGTCACATCGATGGACGGCCAGTGTCGGACTGAGTGATAAGCACTCCAACCTACTGAGACATCACGGAGACCCCTAGCCGGTTTTGGAGCTCATGGGAAAACTAAACGATTGCCGTTGGAATGAGGAAAATCCATTTACAGTACAAACCGAAATAGTGTCCGAAATGTAAACAAACTTTAAATTACCGCTATACGCCTATGTAGTATGCGATTACAAATGATGCTTTAAATTGGTCTATACAATTTTTCAACCAATTGAATACATCCATTTTAATCGCATGCTGCAAGTCGGTACCGCAAATCGTACTATCGAAATTTATTGGAAGACTTATCTGGTCCTAAACCAAAACTGTAGTCTGTGTTTCTCCGGTTAGGTAGGCCTTTTAAAAGCACACTTGCCGCGAAAATCCAGAATACTGTTTACATAAAAACAGTGGGCGGTCTTCTGTATTTTCCCCTGATAGACAAAGTTAGGAACTTTCTATTTTTACCAAAAAAAAAGTTTTGGCATCATTTAGTATTTTTAACTTGAAAGAGAAGATTAGATTTATCAAGTACCCGCAATGTAAACAAAGCCTGAACCTGGACATGCTCACAAGCGCCCTCATGTTTTGAATCGAATAATTTTACGTACTTTATCTGAGAAATACAGACTGACGATCGGGTAAGATGGACTTGAAAAGCCTGTCGATATTTTTTTTGATTGTAAACAACAAACAAAAATGCCGGAAATGAGGTTAATCCAACACTTGGGTTTACCGACTTTGATCGTTGTTGCTGTAATCAGGCTTCCACTCTTCGTTTGTTTTTCACCCCAATTTCTACATTTGAAAGCTAACTGGACATGTTTTATGTATCCTATGTTTAATTTTAGTGGTTTTAGTTTTAGTAAGCTCATGTAAATTGGTTTTCTTAACAAATTTTCAACAGGCTACGGCGGCAAGTGAACCTTTAACGAATAAAACAAATTTTAATTTTCAAAATAGAAAATACAAAATTATATCAAGACTTTAAGGAAGAACTCTGGGCCTGTATCCCTCAAGAACCAACTCGAGGGGCAATACAATTGAATGCATACGGGATTATTCAGTGACTGATGTTAATCGGCATGCTTTATGTTTGAATATTCATATGGATTGTATTCAATTGTTCATGTTAACAGAAAATGTCGCTCTTGACATGTGTAATGAGCAGCAGCCAGAATCCTACTGCGTAAACCTGGAAAACGACAGGAATTGTTTCTATGCCAGTTTCGCTGTCGACGGAACACTTAAAAGAAAAGTCGATGACTGGCATAGCATCTGCTGTACATATACAGGTAGAGCAGGGTAAGTGTTACTTAATCTCAGCCCGACATCGATGTGGCACGGGTTCGAATCCCACTCTTACCAATTACAAATTCTGAGTGCATGTATTACTCGATCGCTGCATGTGGGATAGTTGCCTTGCAAAGGTTTGAGGTTTCCTCCAGGCAAAAAGTCTGGTTTCCTGCCCACTAAACCTGGCAACAGCGCCATAAAAGTGAAATAATATTGAGTGAGGCGTAAAACATCGATCACTTAATCAATCAAATAGGCGTGCAAGGTATTAGATGTGATTTTGTTGCCAAATGTTCACTGTGTTGTGTGTGTAGGTGAGGGAGAGTACAGGAGTATTTGACAGTTTGTCAAAAAATGTAATCAGGTGGAGACCCTGTATATTTCCATATTACGTCGCCGTGCTGATCCATACAGGGCGACTACCATATATGGCTTGTGACGTCATGTCTAGACGCTTGCCAGTCGTGTCTGTTCGTGCAATACACATTAGAAAATACCTTTCGGAGTTCACTTTCTGCCTTTTATGAAAGCCAATTTTCAGAGATAAGGCTTGAATATCGTACAAGTTAGGTCTTCGGTGGGATAAATTCGTTACAGGGTTTGTTCGAGGGGGGGATACGGAAATATATGGGGTCAGTAAACAGTATATTGGGCGAGGCTAACGCCTCGCCCAATATCGGTTTACTGACCCCCTCGAACAAACCCTGTAACTAATATTATTTGGTCACAATCATACAAGACAAACGAGTTATGAATATAACGGTGTTGGGAAAAAGGCTACAGTTAAAAAGAATCAAAGATGTTGCCAGTAGCAAATAAAATCGCCAGTTAATAAAGAAATTGCCCGTTGG
Source organism: Lepidochitona cinerea (assembly GCA_963971465.1). Lineage (NCBI taxonomy): Eukaryota > Metazoa > Mollusca > Polyplacophora > Chitonida > Tonicellidae > Lepidochitona > Lepidochitona cinerea. The sequence continues at coordinate 5,349,223 of OZ020556.1, forward strand.
TTGTATAATTTGGCTCATGCTTGGATAAGTTTTGTCTAGTTCAAAAGAGATAATTATTGCGAAAGGGACCCATGTCAAAGACTTTAACGAGGACAATTTTTTCTTTATTTAAAAAAAACAAACAAACATTAAATCTCATTTGTCTTTTGTACTTCCGATCTTTATTTCAAAAGTTTAAACTATTTTATTTTAAAGATTTTTGTACATGGACTGGGCTAATAAAATGTATGTATGCAAATTAAAATCACGTTGCTCTTTACGGTGAAAATCACAACGCGTTTTATACAACCAGCGGATTATTTTCTTATTATTTCATTAACTCCTGGCGATTTTCAATTTTAAGCCCACATCTTTTGGTCCGTAACGGTTACTGGCCTTGCGGATAGTTTTAGTTCAATGTTTATCATTTACTTATTAATGTACTTCAAACACTAACTTCTCTTGACAATCGGAATATATGAGAAAAAAAATCCGAACAGCTCACGTCATTTAGATAACAACACATATGTCTCAAACACACATATTCACAACTTTAATCTGAAACAGGTAGCAAATTAGCAACCTGTCATACTTATTGAAAGGTTTAATGTTCTGGGACAGGGCATGTGGAAGAGTAAGAGGTTTCCTCCGGACAAAAAGTCCGATTTCAAACCCAAATTAACCTGGTAACGCCGTCGTTTAATTGAAAAAAAATCAATCAATCAACCAACCAATCAATCAATCAATGGCAGGTATTTTTTCTTATTTCAGGAGCCAATCTTGGACCGTTCACTGGGATAGAACGTATGGAATCTATGTGATCTACAATAAAGACGAAAACTGTAATATCAAATTAATTTGACGGTTAAATACCACAAAAGCTATAATCAGGGAATAACGATACTAATTGACAAGTATGAAATAAGAGCTTATTGTTTTTACCAACCATGGAGATGTAGATTTAGGTAGTTTTTTGAGCATCAAAAATCCTAAAAACTGAACTCCTACAGTCCTGCTATTTAAATTTGGGTCGTTATTTAGACACGTTTTCGGTTCGGACGGGTTATTGACTTTACCAATTTTATTTTAAACTCAACGTCTTTTAGTTTTTCAAGCTACTTAAGGTACTGAGCTCTTTACAAACACAATCGGAATTTTGGCAACTCATGCCACTTTAACGTGGGGTTCAATATTGTAAAATAATGTTATTACTAACTTGCCCGGTTTATGCTTGATCAAAGGCTATTTTTCTTTTGTTGTTTGATGATTTAAAAATTATTTTATGGTAGTAATTTACACAGTAGGAAAGAGTATTCCCATACCAGAAGATTAAATTTCTTCCATGTAAAAAGTGTAACCGTGAAAGTTTACCACAATCAACAAATATTTTTATGCCAATGAATTTCTATACCGTATGTTTCTTGCGTGTAAATTATATTTGTATCTAGGTTAATATATTTTGTCATCTGCGGATACTAATATCCACATGCATGAAAACAATTTATCACGTGAGTGGAAATATCTAATTTCAAAATGTTTGAATATATCACAGAATATAAATAACAAAACATGTAATTGTATACTTACACGTGTATGATCCCTGGTAAGTAGAAAAACCTGTTTTACACTTGATACCGTTGTCGTTTTTGACTTGAGTGTAGAAATTTGATTACCTTTGGCGATCTGTATTCATCAAGGAATCCGTTACTGCCATGACGTACTTTTGTTACCCAACATCGCTTCCCTGATCAAACCGGACATTTTCCCCAGAATGAGAAACATATTTTTGATTTGAATATTCATGGTTGATTGAGTGATTATGCTTGTTCCTGTTCCCAAGATTAGTTTATACATACGGCGGCTTTGTAACCTTTAATTGAGGAGGAAACTTGTCTCTTTGTCTGAAAGATTTAAGAAAGCACCGAAACATTTCCTATATGATTTTATCAGCATGTTAACAATTGTTAGCATTTTTGTTTTCAGATGGATATCTGCTGAGCGAATTCCAGAGACAAGTCGGAACCCCATCAAAGTTTAGGGAATGTTACAAAGACCCAACACAAACCGGTTCGACTGACTGGATTGTCATGAATCACTGCAAGGATAATCAATCCTTATTTGTAAACACTGTCCGTATAATCAAAAATACCACTGGGGTCCTGCAACTTTGTGAATTTATACTTCATGGTACGTAGTAATTTACAAGCCGTTTATTGAAAATGACCAGTTGCAACCAAAGCGAATATTTGGTTGAAGCATTTGTCGGAACATTTGGTGAGTTTACCCAAGGGGTATATGGGTATATACATTTAATCTTTAGATGGCAACGATGCATAATTGGGATTACCTACATATTGGCACGTCGTTCATGTGAAACGACACGAACTTTGGTAGCGATATTTAACATATAACGTGAATTTCTGGTAACACGAAAGCGACGTTACGTCTTCTGTCACTCACTCACTCACTATTTAAACATCCATTTCCAGGTCGGTTCAACTTACCCAATTGTTATACATTTAGTAATTAAACGGTTATATCCGCATATTTGTTCCATATACTGGGGACCAGCCCCGATAGCTCAGTTGATAGAGCGTCCGCTTTAGGGCTGAGAGATTCAGGTTCAAGCCTGGGTCGAGTCAGACCAAAGACTTAAATAGTGGGAGCTGCTGCTGCTTCGCTTGGCGCTCAGCAATAGGACTGCGACTGGTTGGCCCGGTGTCAGTATAATGTGACTGGGTGAGGGGGGTTACTGGGTGTCTTCGACAGGTCGTGTCGATGAGGCAGCACCAAATAAAAGAGCAGTGGAAATCTGCCCTGCCACAAGGAGACGCCGTCTTCATATGGCTGAAATAGGGTTTGCAATTTTGCAACAGTGTACTGCTTATATGTTTTCAGCTTGCACCGCCCACCGTTGGGGTACAGATTGTGATGATCAGTGCTTCTGTGCAGAAGATGTTTCTTGCAACAAGATATCTGGAAGATGTCCCGGAGGATGTGCTGCAGGATATACTGGATCTTCTTGCAGCCATGGTAAGATCAGAAGCAAAATTGCAATGTGCTGCATCATCGTTTTTAATGAAAACTGACTTCCAATGAGCTGCCATAAAAGAATTGAATTTCTTATCGCATATTCAATCTCAAATGTTGAAATGCGCCATAATTTAAAAAAAAAAAATTGACAACCCTTCTATATAATAAAAAGTATTCGAGGAAGCAAGATACCTCATGTCGCAAGGTTTTTTTCCCAATAAAAATCATAAAACTATGAGACGAAGCGCAAAAAGTAATTGAAAAAGTTATATACCTGTTATAAAAGGTTACTATTGTAATTGTTCTTTCACTACATGTAATAGACCGGTTGCTGAGTGACATCACTAAGCTACATTGACGACCAACATGGCTGACCGAAGGATTCTGCAGAAAGGCGTGCAGTCATGCGTGTCGCTTCAAGGACTTATAGTGAATGTCGTTTTAGGATCCCTTAATTTCGAGTGACGTCATCAAGCTTTAGGATTATTAGATTCTAAGACAAAACCCCGGTGATGATATACCTGATATCCTACTGCTATTGCCTTATTATTTCAACATCCGAGAATTTGGTCGAAATGAATTCATACCGTGTCTAAAATAAATGAATCGATGTAGTTTTGGGTTCAATTGTCAGGATGTAAAAGGCATGATATGCCTAATATGGACGCATATAAACAATGAACTATATACGTGGAATGAACACGTTTCATTGGCTTGTTTGGATCTGAATTTGTAAAAAGTACCGCCTTTGGTAGTTGATGCGCGAGCGCATGACAGATGTGGATAGAAATTGCACCATCACCTTGTAACGTGACCACCATTCCATGCATATAGTTCATTGCATATAAACTCAGTTTATATGTCTCATGAAGTTAAAGACATCGAAATGTAAATCCATGTGAGATGTTTTGGACAATAAAATATATTTTGAAATTCCAGGATGCCCAGATGGCCTGTATGGTCCAGATTGTGTGGAAAGCTGCGGGAATTGCTTAAATGGCGATACATCCTGCAATAAGGAAGACGGAAATTGTGACGGGGGATGTGCTGTAGGTTGGAGAGGGGATTTTTGTAAACAAGGTCAGCTTAGGGATTAGCTTGTGTATTTTGTCAGTTTATTTTTTTTCAACTGCAATATCCAGTAAACCGGACAGTTTCGATTATTTGGCCAATTTGAATAGCAATATGTACATACGCTATACGACACTAGTTAGGTTTGTTTTATATTTTCTTTCTTTATAATATCATAGACTTTAGAAAATACTGGCCTTAATATATTTCCGAACACTTAGTTTGAACCAATGTGGATGTACGTCAATAAAAAACATGTTATAAAATGCTTTGAATGATGGCAACAACCCATTTTTATTGTTATCCCTATTTTCGATAGTTGAAAAGACCTACCATGATTATCGCGATCCAACAACTTGCTTTGGAGTTTTGCTTCCAAAACAGCTGACAATTTAAGTGTTTGGCATTATACTTTTAGCCCTTTACATTTTCAGAACTCACTTTCTTATATTTTACTTATTTGAAGTATATACGTGGAATGAACACGTCTCATTGGCTTGTTTGGATCTGAAATTGTAAAAAGTACCGCCTTTGGTAGTTGATGCGCGAGCGCATGACAGATGTGGATAGAAATTGCACCATCACCTTGTAACGTGACCACCATTCCATGCATATAGTTTATTGCATATAAACTCAGTTTATATGTCTCATGAAGTTAAAGACATCGAAATGTAAATCCATGTGAGATGTTTTGGACAATAAAATATATTTTGAAATTCCAGGATGCCCAGATGGCCTGTATGGTCCAGATTGTGTGGAAACCTGCGGGAATTGCTTAAATGGCGATACATCCTGCAATAAGGAAGACGGAAATTGTGACGGGGGATGTGCTGCAGGTTGGAGAGGGTATTTTTGTAAACAAGGTCAGCTTAGGGATTAGCTTGTGTATTTTGTCAGTTTATTTTTTTTCAACTGCAATATCCAGTAAACCGGACAGTTTCGATTATTTGGCCAATTTGAATAGCAATATGTACATACGCTATACGACGCTAGTTAGGTTTGTTTTATATTTTCTTTCTTTATAATATCATAGACTTTAGAAAATACTGGCCTTAATATATTTCCGAACACTTAGTTTGAACCAATGCAGATGTACGTCAATAAAAAACATGTTATAAAATGCCTTGAATGATGGCAACAACCCATTTTTATTGTTATCCCTATTTTCGATAGTTGAAAAGACCTACCATGATTATCGCGATCCAACAACTTGCTTTGGAGTTTTGCTTCCAAAACAGCTGACAATTTAAGTGTTTGGCATTATACTTTTAGCCCTTTACATATTCAGAACTCACTTTCTTATATTTTACTTATTTGAAGTATATACGTGGAATGAACACCTCTCATTGGCTTGTTTGGATCTGAAATTGTAAAAAGTGCCGCCTTTGATAGTTGATGCGCGAGCGCATGACAGATTTGGATAGAAATTGCACCATCACCTTGTTATGGCGTCGTTCGATGGAAATCCAATACCACGTGACCACCATTCCATGCATATAGTTCATTGCATATAAACTCAGTTTATATGTCTCATGCAGTTAAAGACATCGGAATGTAAATCCATGTGAGATGTTTTGGACAATAAAATATATTTTGAAATTCCAGGATGCCCAGATGGCCTGTATGGTCCAGATTGTGTGGAAAGCTGCGGGAATTGCTTAAATGGCGATACATCCTGCAATAAGGAAGACGGACATTGTGACGGGGGATGTGCTGCAGGTTGGAGAGGGGATTTTTGTAAACAAGGTCAGCTTAGGGATTAGCTTGTGTTAGTTTATTTTTATCAACTGCAATATCCAGTAAACCGGACAGTTTCGATTATTTGGCCAATTTGAATAGCAATATGTACACACACTAGAAGACACTCGTTAGGTTTGTTTTATATTTTCTTTCTTTTTAATAACAAAGGCTTTAGAAAAGACTGGCCTTAATATATTTCAGAAAACTTGGCTCGAACCAATGCAGATGTACCTCAATAAAAATATGGGATGTTATAAAATGCTTTGACTAATGGCAACAACCCAATCTTATTGTTAACCCTATTTTCGATAGTTGAAAAGACCTACCATGATTATCGCGATCCAACAATTTGCTTTGGAGTTTTGCTTCCAAAACAGCTGACAATTTAAGTGTTTGGCATTATACTTTTAGCCCTTTACATTTTCAGAACTCACTTTCTTATATTTTACTTATTTGAAGTATATACGTGGAATGAGCACGTATCATTGGCTTGTTTGGATCTGAAATTGTAAAAAGTGCCGCCTTTGATAGTTGATGCGCGAGCGCATGACAGATTTGGATAGAAATTGCACCATCACCTTGTAATGGCGTCGTTCGATGGAAATCCAATACCACGTGACCACCATTCCATGCATATAGTTCATTGCATATAAACTCAGTTTATATGTCTCATGAAGTTAAACACATCGAGATGTCTGTGAGATGTTTTGGACAATACAATATATTTTGAAATTCCAGGATGCCCAGATGGCCTGTATGGTCCAGATTGTGTGGAAACCTGCGGGAATTGCTTAAATGGCGATACATCCTGCAATAAGGAAGTCGGAAATTGTGACGGGGGATGTGCTGCAGGTTGGAGAGGGGATTTTTGTAAACAAGGTCAGCTTAGGGATTAGCTTGTGTCAGTTTATTTCTATCAACTGCAATATCCAGTAACCTGGACAATTTCGATTATTTGGACATTTTGAATAGCGATATCTACACACGCCATAAGACACTAGTTCGGTTTGTGTTATATTTTCTTTCTTTATAATATCAAAGACTTTAGAAAATACTGGCAATAATATATTTCCGAACACTTAGTTTGAACCAATGCAGATGTACGTCAATAAAAAACATGGGATGTTATAAAATGCTTTGACTGATGGCAACAACCCATTCTTATTGTTAACCCTATTTTCGATAGTTGAAAAGACCTACCATGATTATCGCGATCCAACAACTTGCTTTTGAGTTTTGCTTCCAAGTCAGCTGACAATTTAAGTGTTTGGCATTATACTTTTAGCCCTTTACATTTCCAAAACCACTTTCTTATATTTTACTTATTTACGCAATTTTTGTTTCTACATAACCAATCTAACAAAGGTTAATTGTGTTTTTAGTTATCGTTGAATATTTGTAACAAGCCATAGGCTAAAGGGTGTTGACAATAAAGGCTAGCACGGATATCCGAAAACATGATTATTCTCTTGTTTTTTTTTTATTGGCTTAGGCGAGCAAATACAGTGTTTATATCTTAACGCCATTTTAGAATGCGAAAATGGAAGTTGGGGTGAAAACTGTGCGTCTCGGTGCAGTGAATATTGCATGGGAGGTAACACAGCCTGTAACATCATCAATGGAACATGTGGGATGGGTTGTCTACCTGGAGGTCTTGGCGAAAGATGTGTGGCAGGTAAATTATTGAAAATAGTTCGTTGGGTGGCTTATTGGTCAGCGGTGATTCGCGTACCATTTCAAATTAATCATGTTACCCAAATGAGAACATCTTTGTGCCATTCATTTACAATACCAGATAGTCCTATTTTGTTTGCAAACAATTACAACTCTGAGGGGGGGGGGGGCGGGGGCTGATATGTCAAAACATAGAGTTGTACAAACAGAACAGAACCTTGCGGCACCCAGATAGCGCATGTTTTAACAAAATAAAATGGCACCGTCAAGCTGCCAGCAAATTTATTCATTCCAAAACATTTTATTTGTTGATTTGTGTTTGTAGTAAGACTCCTGGCACCCACATATATGTATGTAACTCGATAAACAAACGAGAACGGGAAATATATGTACATATATTTTATTTTAGGTGCATATTTTCATTCGAAACCGCAGCAATTGTTAGCATTAAAATGCTTCACATGAATTTAACGTAAATCGTCAATAGACATTTTTATATAGATACAGCTATGGGCTAATATGCTTAAATACCAATGGTTTCCGCGAATATTACATAACCCATATAATATGACTTAATTTTGTCACTATAAAAATTCATCCTCTTTTTCAGAAGAGACCACTGAGACGCCCTCTCCGACAACTGCAATAGTGGGTGGTGTCGTTGGGGGTATTGCTGTTGCCGCCATAGTTGTAGTTGCCGTTGCTGTTTTTCTGCGGTAAGAAAAACAAATGCGTTTGCGAGATTTAAAATAAATCAGGATGAAAGGCTGTAATACTGGTAAAAGTTCTCGTGCTATATAGATAGTCATACCACTTAAATAAGAACAGGCAGCATGAAACAATCATGTGCAAAGTAGCATCAAAAAGCTGACCGAGTGGTTGTTAACTGACCGACTTTAGCACAAATTACACCATTAAAATAGATTCCCTGGACCTTCGAAAAAATATTTATTTATTTATTTATAGACCTAAACCTATGAAATTATTGAAAAGTCGATGGATTGATTTTATTTTCTAAAAAAACAAACCCAGATTCGTGTTGGCGCACAGATATAAATCTAAATGAATAAATCTAGGTCGATACCACATCAGCGGCATCGCTGACAGGTCATGTGACGTAACCAACAGTGGAATGTATGTCGCAGCTAACAATACGTTCTCGGAGAGTCAATACATCAAGCCCAGAATCTTGAAAACAACAAAAACAGGGCAAGAGTATCTAGAAAACTATATAAGCTAATGCATGTAATACAAATTCAGTTAAACTACAGAAATTGACATGTTTTTTAATCAGCTTCAATCTTTCTAATAATTATACGAAAAGGAAAATATCAACTCTTTGCTTACTTGTTTTACCAACATACCAGCTTTTTCCAGGGAAAATAAACATTTGATTTGTTTAAATTTTCAATGTTTTCTGAAGGAGAAAGAAGAGACAAGGGAATGATAAAGAGACCGACCAGGTTCACGTTTCAAACCGCCAACTTCAAACAAATGCAACGGACATCCAACTTCCAGAGTACTCGAATATTACAAGAATAGTCCCAAAGCCACCAGGTAACCTTATGCAATTTCAATGAACTCTATACCGTGATAACTAGTTAGAATTATATACCAGAAATTACGGTATGTTAAAGGAAGAGAAATCTCCAAACATACAAACCGTAAAGCGTTAAAGCAACGATTAATTTACTGAAAATATTCAACGTTAGTTACCCCAATTGATGAAGCGATGTTGCCTCAGCTATTTTAGCTCAATACTCAAATATTTTAAGACAACTTCACGTCATTTCTTAGCCAAACCATTGGCTCTAATTGCAGCACGTGACTAGTTTATAACGCATCTCTATTTTATTCATCATTGGTTGGATAATACAGTAAAAGAATGGAGGCTATATGGATTACAACTTTTGGTTTTATTTGGTTGCAACGTTTCGATGTAGATACTAACATCTTTATCAAATGTGACTGAAACAAATGGATAATACAAACAAGAAACAAGAAAATGGTAGCGGTATTGTAAGTGTACCATAGAGCTTAATCTATATCATTACGGCACATTCAAATTGAGCATATTTGTTTACGAGGGAATAACAATAGATTGTTTTGGCTACATGAACACAACTCTTTCAGTCTAAACTAGTCTAACGTTAAACTTGTCTTTCCCATTAAAGGCCCGCTTCCCGCCGCAGCCTGTAGGACATTTGTTAAGAAAACCAATTTGCACGCGCTTACTACAGCTAAAACCACTAAAATGAAACATAGCACACATAAAGCATGTTCAATTAGGTTTAGAATGTATAAATGAGGGTGAAAAACAAAAGAAGAATCGAAGCTCGATTACAACAACAGCACCGATCAGTGTTGGATTACCCTCATTCAGGCGTGTTTGTCTATGGTTTGCACTCGGCAGGTTTTTATAGTCCGTTATTATGTCTTTCTTAGATAAAGTTCGTAAAATAATACTGTGTCGTTAGATCGCCCACGCGACTCAAACCATTAGGGCACTTGTGCACACGCTCAGGTTCGAAGTTTGTTTACATTGCGGGTACCTGAAAATCTGTTATTCAATTTCAAATTAAAAATACTAAATGATATCAAAACTTTCAATTTCTGGTAAAAATAGAAAGTTCCTAACTTTTTCTGTTTGGGAAAAATACAGAAAACCGTCCACTGTTTTTAATGTAAACAGTCTTCTGGATTTTCGCGGCAAGCGTGCCTTTAAGTTTGTTCATTCGACCAAAGACTCTTTCTAGCTTGCGTACGTTTAACATAAGCCAAATTTAGGCGTTATAAATTAATGTGTTACAAGCATACACATTCTACAATGTTTAATAAACTTTCTTTCATGAAATTTGAAACGAGCCAGTCAGTGACCAAAGGGAAGACATGTCAATGGAATAATTTATAGAAATAATGCTTGGAGAATTCAATGTAACTGCCTGGATGCAAAATGTATCTTACCACGGATACCCATTCTATTCTAGGATCCCAAAGAAGTTGTAACCAGGCAACGGAAGATGAAACTAATTACTACAATGTGATTAACAATGAAGGTGATGGAGTGTATAACCAGTATGAACACATTCCATATAAACCCAGCGGTTCCGGTCAAACTGAATATGAGGTAAGAAAAAGTATCAATTATTCCCGCTGAAATTGAGTAACTGATATCTAAAACCACAGGCAACGCTATTTCACTTATATGCCGGCGTTGCCAGGTTTAGTAATGGAGGAAACAGGACTGTTTGGCCGGAAGAAAACTCCGACCTTTGATGAGAACATTTCATCTGTTGAACAGTGGTATTTAAATACGACATTAAGTGGCATTTAGAAGTTAAGCTTTATTATGAAGGAAAAAACACTCTTTCGTATGGATTAACAGCTTCTTGTTTTATTGGGAACATGACGTTTCTGTGGTGCTCCTAACACCGTTATCAAGTGATGAGTGACACATTTGCAATCTGACTGTTTATACTAAACTATAACAAAGGATATAACAACAAACTCTAAAACTGGACAAACCATAAAGGATTAAAGATTTGGTGGGTTTAAGTTGACACGAGCTTCCAAATATAAGAACAATTTCTTTGAAGCAGAATTAGTAAATTGTTCGCAATTTACACTAAGAATACAAAATAAGAGCTTTTCTCTCATATCAATCTTGGTAATGTAAGGTAGTTCTTATTAGCAAGTAACCCCCAAAATAGAACTCCTGCATCCCGGTTATATGAATTCTGTCCGTTCTTAGCACACATGTTCAGTTCGTACGGGTTACTGGTGTTTAATGGCAATACTTTCTTATTTTAACGTCAATCATCTAGTTTTTCAAGGTACTCCAAACGCTCAACTTCTCTTGAGAATAGGGATTAAGGAAAGGTTTTATTTTCACAGCTCCTGTCACTTGAATAAAGTGTTCTCCATTAACCATCTTATTTTAGACATTGGTTACAAGCGAAGGGAGCAGTGGAAATGTCACCACAAAAGGAGAAGAAAAGTGTAAGAACCAAATTTAGATTTTGCTCTAGACAGTTGTTACATCATGTATCACTTTCCTAAATATGGCATCATTTACATTTTCAACATTAACAAAATGCAACGGACCCAGGTAAAGCATATCCACCATAAAACAAAAAAATAGAACTCAAAGGACTTGTCCGGGCACCTGTTGCCCAATTTAACGGACTCAGATACCGCTGTTTTTCTCCCACTAAGCCTGACAAAGCAGCTTTTAACTAAAAAATTCTGAGGCTGGCTTAAGGAACGATCAATCGAAAAAAATCCAACAATCAAATAAGTTGTGTAAGATTTATATACTGGTACTACTATTACAATACAAATCTTTCAGATGTGTCGAAAGCCATAAATGGAGAGGTCGGCCCTACGTATTACAACATTGTGACGGATGGAAGTAAAGATACAGATGCTGTTAACCAGTATGAAGACGTTCCACATTAATGGCACATCAAGGTCGTCTTGCAAATTACGACAGCAGACATTTTTCCTAGTTAACTATTTATAGAAACCAAAACACACAGGAAAAAATCTTCTTGACGAAAATGATTGACGTTGTATTGAGGAAAATCCATACTTGCACGAACCGAAATAGTGTCCCAAAAGTAACAGGGACGAGAGTTGATTCAAAACACTGTATTAAATGTATACATGTATTACCAAAACTAGTGACACAAATAAGCTTATAAATTGTACCTTTTGCGAGAAATAACCGATATAAGACAAATTACAGGCAAAAATCAACATTTATGATAGCTCATGTCACTTTAAACAGTATGTCTGCATGTTGACACATTGAATACATTTTGTTTCTCTTCGCGTTCTCATCAGTTTAGGCATACAGATAGATTTAGCTATTTACAACCCTATCTGTAAGTTAATTCTTGAACCTATTGTCATGGGTGGTTCATTTTGCATACTGTATAGCTTCTTGAAACGAATACTTCAGAAATAGTTATTTACTTTTAAAAAATCTAAATACTTGATCCCAACTTCAAAAGAGTTTATTTGGGTTTTTATATAAGGGAATATATATAGTTGGCGACAAAAGTTCCTCAACGTCGAGCCACCAAAATCAAGCAACAGTTTTAAGATATTGGAACAGACTGGAATAATTGCGTGTCTTAAGTCTTTTTCTAAGATTTTGTCTTTGTGTGTTATATACATTTTTCAATTTATTTTCGGAAATAATAACTGTTTGATAGTTAACAGCTTATCTGAAAAGCTAGTGTAAACACTTTATCAATTATGTAATTTACATTATATTTAAGACTAATTGAATTCCCAATACCAACTTTTCTAAAGGGATGTATTGAAAATACATTTGCCATCGTATCTCTTTTTGTCAATTTTTTTTAAAGTTGAACGGTGTGCTTGATTGTGTTATTTTCATTTTAACTTTATAACCATGTTATGGCGACAAAGAAAATCAATTATTCAAACGACATTTATCTTATATGATTTGTATTCAAATATTAATGTATTTTTACGTTGGTGCTTTGTTAGTTAAAGCCGCCGTAGCCTGTCGAAAAATTTGTTAAGAAAACCAATTAACATTACCCTCATTTCAGGCCTTTTTATCTGTGGTTTACACTCAACAAATTATCCGCAGGCTTTTCGAGTCACTCCTACCCGATTGTCACTCTGTATTTCACAGACAAAGTACATACAATTATACTGTGCCGTTAGATCACTCATACGACTCAAGCATTAGGGGCGCCTGTGCGCATGTTCAGGTTCCACGTTTGTTTACATTACGGGTACTTTATAAATCTAATTTTCGATTTCAAATTAAAAATACTAACTGATGTCAAAACTTTTTTGGCAAAAATAGAAAGTTCCTAACTTCTGTTTGGTAATAATACAGAAAACCGCCCACTATTTACAAAATATCGTTTAACTTATTTTGTAATTTTATTTTAGAAATTTATTTTAATTTATACGTTTTCCTATAAAACGGGGGTTTCTGTTTCAATACGCATGCATTTGCCAACCATGTTAACCAGTTAAGATAGAACATATCGTCTCCTTTTATTTTTGATTTGTTTCAATTTATTTTAGTGGTTCTTTGTTGAGTCTGAAAGACGATAAACCTCTCGGTTATCGATACGAGACAAAATATCAACTACAAAGATAGTAATAAATAGCATATCAACTATGTTTCAAACCAATGAACGGGCATAGTGTTAATTTAGTATAGGCCTACTGGAAATTATTACTGAATGTATATATTATGTAAAAAAAAATAGTTATATACATATTCAGGCCAGAATCTGACAGCACATTGTACACTTAATATAGGTGAGTAAGCAATCCGAAGAAAGACATATACGGCATACAATGTATTGACTAAATATTTTGTTTGTTTAGATCTTCGGATTGGTTATTGTACTAAATTATGCCGAACTAGTCGGTGGAAGGTCTTTTTATTGTACAATTGTTTACTAAAAATAGTTGAAATTTCATATACTTATGTTAAATACTTTGCATTGATTATAATACAAGAGTTTTATCTTCAACTCGTTAATTATTCTTTTACTCTATTCTCCTGGAAAGACCAACGCTGAAACCGTCAGTTGGATTTTTCGTTAAAGGCACAAACTATTAATGTATTCAATTGAAGACGATCTTCGTCGACAAACCTCAGAATAATTTCACTTCCGCAATAGTCACATGATGTGGTTCAAAAGACTATAGCCAAACAAACACACACAATTTACAGACAGACGTTGTGTTAAGCTCCGCAAAAACTTTCACTTATGAAATTTTTATACGGGACATTTCACTGTCGGAGTTCAGTCTTACCAGCCTTGGTTTAAAGTAGTCTAAGCCAATCCAAAATGTCCTCGAAGTTCATTACATTTGGATTACCTTGGCTGTTCTTATATACTTCAGGTAAGTTGATCAAGTATTGTACTCTTGTGAACATTTTAAACCAATGTGATGTTCTAAATTCAGAGTAAGCCTATCGGTATTACTAGCTTTACTCTAAATACAGGACAAGCCTCATACATCCATGTCTAAAATACGGATATTCCTCTGTCAACTATACACATCCCAACCGGTACTTATTCAACAAGCTTACCACCTGTGCGTTGTGGGTCCGAATACCAACTATATATTGGCTTATGTATTGCGCGGATTTAAGCCTGCGTTTTTAGTGTATGATTCATAATCTTGTCATACGACAAATTGAACACGTCCAGTTCTAAGCCTTTCACTTCTATGTCGCAGTTATTTAAGCAGCATGAATTCAGCTATACTATATCGAGACTAACTCAGTGAAACAACCAATGTTTAATCGGAAACACCTTCCGCCAATGTTGTGCGGGTTCGAAAAGATGAGTGTAAATTATAAGAGAGCTACCAGTACTTCTTAGTCAGTATGATCATCACAACTTTTGTAAAAAGATCAATCTTTTATAATGGTGAATAAAAATAAAATGAAATAACGTAGAAAGGAAAGTTATAAAAAAGTTTTCCTTTATCAGTTTCTTCATTTAGACAATAAAAACTTGTAGGCTAACCTACATTCATTTAATTTTAAAGGGATACGGGCTGCGAAAATGTTGACATTTTTCCTTTAAATCATTTTTTTTAATTGTCGGATAGTTTTCTCAAGAAGTGCCACACAAAAGGTCTTTATTACAACAAGTTTCAAAATTGACCTCGAAGTAGTGTTTTAAGCTATCTTCGGTTAAAATGAATAGACGGCTGATCTGGAGGCTAACATTTGGGTTTACGGGTCACATACTGTATGGATTTGCATTGTTACAACGTCAATCATTTGGTTTTCGAATGCACCCCGACCATCTTAATGTCGTGACAATTAGATTGACTGATTGATTTTTACGCCGCACTCAAGATTATTTCTTTTATATGGCGGCTTACCAGGTTTAGTGAGGGCGGAAACCGAGCTCTCTGTCCGTAGAAAATCCCCAGCCATCGACGAGTACCCGACAACTCTTCGACATACGGCGATCGAGAGATAAATTAACTCATAAATTGTTCATTTTTTATTTGGTCTGAGGTGGCATTCTATCCCTCGCCGCATCGATAGAAGGCCTGTGTCTGACTGCGAGAGAAGCACACTTACCGACTGAGCCACCGAGTCCCAGGTGACAATATGAAGATTTGAAAATATACGGCAGCTATGAATTAGTGCACGACTTTTGGAAAAAATAACCCGAGTATACAGCCTATGTACCTATATGTGTACCTGTGTTATATCCCATTCAATTACATCTAAAACTATTTCACTGGAGAAGTGGGACAACCGGACATACACCTTAAAGCTTGCAGCGCCTAAAAATGCATCCGCATACACTTTAACATTATAACTTCTTTCGTATTTATTCAAAGATTTTCTCGAATTTTGACGAACAGGAATACTATTTCAATGGAGAAGTGGGACAACCGGAACGCCCTTTCAGGTTTATATAAGTGGATATAGACAGCCAAAATGTGACGTCATTACAAATAAAAATATACTGGCTGAGTTTGGCCGCCTTGTAAGAACAGTCTTATGTCTAGCCCTGAACAAATATTTTCTTGTGATCGCGATTCCAAGAGAATTACTATTCGGATCTTCATCACATTTTACAGACAGGTTCCCCTTATAGTCTAGTTGTGCAACATCTATTTTGTTTGCTCATGTGCATATTTAAATAGCCGTTGACGGCCATTTTGTGATTTTTACTTACATAGTTTGTGATCGCACAATCTAGAAAACCACCAGGCCGATCTTGATGAAATGTTTTTGTGTTGGTTCCCCATATGGTCTAGTTGTGCAATGTCTATTTTTCTGGGCTCATTTGCATATTAAAATGGCCGGTAGGCGACCATTTGGTTTTTCTGCTTTTTATCACTTCTCTCTCTTGTGATCACGATTCCAAGAGAACTGCTTGTCGGATCTTCTTTAACTTTCACACAAACGTTTCTGCTATGGTCTAGTTTTGCAAGATTTATTTCTACTCTCATTTGCACATTAAAATTGCCACTAGGCGACCATTTTGTTTTTCTTCTTTTTGTCACTTTTCTCCTAATGGAATGTAAGCTTAGGATTTTCTTAAAAAAATTACACATGTTAACCCTTTGGTCTTGTTGCGCACTATGCACTTTTTTGCTCATTTGCATATTAAAAATGGCGGCCACTTGTCATTTTGTGTTTCTTTTTATCACTGTTCTCCTCAAGTAATGAAAGGATCTTCGTAAAAAAATTGTACGCAAGTTAACCTTATGGACTCGTTGTGCACTATGCACTTTATTGCTCATTTGCATATTCAAAATGGCGGTCGGTAGCTATTTCTGTGATTTCTCCTACATAGTTTGTGCTCTCGGAATCAGGATAACTACTAGGCAGATCTTGATGAATTTTTTTTGGTGTTGTTTCTCCATATAATCAAGTTATGCAATATGTATTTTTTTCGTCATTGTTTTTATTTAACCTATTCGGTACCGCTGTCGCCATATTGCCTGCTTCATAACAGAAGTAAAGCGACAGAAGAAAAGTCGACTGAAACCCCACTGACGCCGTATGGTTATTTGTTCTTACAAATTCAACTAATTTTGAAAATGAACAGATAAAATCACAAGTTGCGTCTGTTAGTTGCTTTGTGTTTTGATTTTTTAATCTTCGAATACGGTAAAAGAGTTTTAATTTGATTCAAGTATACGTAATTCACTAATAACTTTACTTCAAAGTTAGAACGGACACTTTAAACATACGTATATAACAAGAAAATGTTAAATTTGGCAATAAAAGTCTGTGAAATTCCTTATATTTATAGCTTCAGATCCTAGTATATATTTTCCTTGTCTTCATTATACTGACAGTGAGTGAGATATTTAAATATCTATGATTAAAAAGTGCTAAAATCGGGTGGTGAAGTTAGTTTCCGACAGCGAGTTCCCGCTGTCAATCGAGGGGTGAAAGGTATAAAAATCGACTCCTTTCAGGTTTCCAAGGGCGACTATAAGAAATAGTTTATATATGCGTGTTGCCGGCCACCACGGCCTGTTCGAGGTCAGTAAAATGGCCTGCTCGAATTAAGATTTTAAACACCTAAATTCTTTCCAAAAATGTAACAATAATAAATATTTTTGAAGGAGCATGTTCCCTTAGACACTTACGAAGATCTATATTGTCTTTTTCCGAGCTTGAATGAAAGGAATATTTAAAAATGAAATTAAATACACGGCAACGTAGAATCACTATTTTGCCGATCGAATTTGCGTCCTGTTATGTAAAGCAAATGATATCGCAACTGTAAATGTTATTTACCAATAAAGTAAACTTAAATATTTTTATTCAATCGTATATTTAAATCACATCGTGGATGAAGTTTTTTTTAAAGAATACACTAATTTCTGAACGAATCGGGAAATGTTTGGCCATTAATTTTTAAACTGACTTTAGCCATGTTTAAATTTTTACTCATTAGACTAGTGTTGTAAAACGTCGCCCATTCTTCACATTTTACGGGCTATTTTTGACAGATATACATTATCTTTTGATTAACACTAAATGCATTTTAGTAACATGTGCGCAATCGTTTTGGATGTTGTAAATTTTAATGGTGTACAGGACTCAATCAAGCGGTATCACAGACTGGACTGTATGCAAGTACATGCACATGGTAAATGTTTCAAAAAGTAAATGGTTGAGACACTGGCAAACGGAGTGCTCTCCCCTACCCCTCTATCTAATACTTAGATTATATATATTTATGAACACTAAAACACAAGGGCACATGGAAAATCTTCTTGTCTAAAATAACCATGGAGACAAGTTTCTAATTGTGTTAAAAAGAGGTATATCATTTAGACCTTTATACCCCATCATAAATTGTTGTAATACAGTAAACCAATGATGTTTCACTAGGTTGACGACTGACAGGAGCTTGGTCTTAGTCAGTAGAATTTTCTGGAACACTTTGTATTACATTGACAATGCTTACGTATCTTAAGCTATGGTAAGAATATCGTCAGATTATATATTATAGATCATGGGAAAAGACAGTGAAAATTTGCACCCCCCCCCCCCCCCACCCCTTTCCCAAAAAAATCTAGCTAGAAGGCAGACAGGGGAGTTCTGGGGAGTCCTTGACCGAATGACCTAGAGTATTGAAATGCTGTGCCACGGGTACATCATGTTTAAGTCAAATACTAGATAAATGGTTGGCTGCTCTTTGTCGTAGAGAGTTCTGAGTTTCTCCGACGTACTGTTTGCGACATTTTTTGAATGTGATAACATACACGATATTAGAGGAGTCGCAATTAAGATTTTCTGCCATTTGATATTTGTTGGGCGGTTGTGGTTATGGTACACTCGTGAAAATCTGAGACTTAATGATTCCCTTGAAAGTGTGAGGAGGATGGTATGACCCAGCATGTAGCAGCTGATGCGTGTCAGTAGGTTTGAAGAATATTTTGTAATCTAGATGTCCAGTAGTATGATATGTATGACCCTTGTAAATAGTTACATCCAAAAAATCCTGAGAATTAAGAGTATCAATGAAAATATGAAGGTCTTCCAACGTATGCTACCAAATGATAAAAATGTCATACAGATACCGAAGGTAAATAAAAGGTTGTTTGTGACATTTGTGAAGAATATCACTCTCCCACTCAGCCATAAAAATAGAGGCAAAGCTAGGACTAAAACGTTTCCCCATAGCACACCCTTTAATTTGCTGAAAGATACCTTTTAAGCTAAGTTCCAGCAATTCTAAAATGTCTTTATCCGGACGACGGTGGTCAGGATATCTTTGGAATGCTGATCTTATGGATTTAAGACCCAAGTCTATGTCAATGTTTGTATACATAGACTCCATATCCAGAGTAACCAAAACCACATCTCGTGGGATGGATTTCTCAGACAATTTGGCCAATAAATCATCCGTATTTTCGATAAAGCTAGGATGCTGATTCGCTATAGGTTTTAGATAGTAATCAATTACCTCTGATATTCTATAACTTTTACTGCCACAATCTGAGATAATAGGACGCCCAGAGGATGGATGCCCCCTTGGGACATTTTTCAATGGGTTTGTGAATTTTCGGAAGAATATAGAAGACCCTGATTTTAAAGTTATGATCAGATTCCAAATAGCGATACTGTTTTTCATTAAGTAAGCCTTTATCTTGAAGAGAAACAAGAATTTTATTAAACTTCCTAACATTTTCAGGCCAAATTCCCTCATCGAGTTTTTTTTTGTAATGATGAAGGTTGCTTAGCTGCGGTTTTATCTCTTCAATATAATCCTGTTTAGACATAATAACTGTTGCCGAACCTTTATCAGCAGGTTTAATAACTATGTTTGGATTTCTCCTTAGCTTACTTAAGGCAAGACATTCTGAATGAGTGAGGTTATGTTGTTTCTAGGATTAGTTAAAACATCAAACTTCCTTGATACAGAGTCACAACTTATGTTTATTTCTTCGTCATACAGGTAGGGGGCGTATAGCCGCTTTTAGATGTAAACGGCTTGCGTACGCCACTAGAATGTCGGTAGATATCAGCCAGACTTACAATTCTGGAGTACTCCATAACATGCACTAATTTATTAATAGAAAAGTCCCTATCAGATAATGATTTTGGGCAAGGCACCAATGAAAGTCCTCTTCTGAGTAGAGATATATCATCAGCAGTGAGTTCCTCATTACTAAGATTAACAATATTTATTCCTAAGCCGAAAGTAGGTTTAGGGGAGGGGGGGCTGAGGGGATGAAAAGAGGGGCCAGAGGTACTAGGCCTAAGGGAGAGAGTACCAGTAGGGAAAGGCGAAGGGGAAACAGAAGGTAAAGTTGCAGACCTAGGAATCTGCAGAGTTGGAGGTGAGATAACGGATGTCGACTGACTGACAGACGGATGGGGTTGGGGAGACGATGGTGAACTAAAATGAGTAGTAGCAGCAGAAGTGACAGATTTAGTGATGGAAAGAAAAGAATAAAAATTTGGAATGGTCGAAAGTTGTAATTTACCTTTATAATTCTGTTTGCCCCATTTTAAAGCATTATTGAAAGCACTGTCAAAGTTTAGACCATTGGATGACCTGGCAAAAGTCACCTGTGCTTTTAATCTATTTAAACATGCCGCATGATGAGAAATCATTTCTTGTATGATCTTATGGGTCCAATTGTGGTGCACAAGGTCAAACGCAATATCAACTTCCCGATTGCGTTGAGCCGATATAAGAAAAGAATTTAGCTCTGTAATTTTAGTATTTAAGGATTTTGGGAGGGTTTGGTCACGTAAATGTCCCTCAAGGATGACAATGTGGTGAAGACATTGTAAATTTTGAAAAAGAGCTTTCATTAGAGCCGAGATTTCTGAATATTGGGGACTTTTAGATTTTGAATTTCCATGCCTATTGCTAACTGAAAATTGCCTGCTTCTGTTACCACGCCATTGTTTTGCCATTCTGCCTAAATGCCCATATACTTAATTAGTTTAACTGGATGAGAAGGGAAAATGGAGTTGGGAAAGTGAGACAGAGATAAAAAGGAAAAATATGTCTGGAAACAAAAAGAATTGATGCAAACTAGAGATAAAAGAACATAATTGAACTGGCTGACATGGAACAAAAGGATGGAGTTTGGAAAATATGTGTTTCAAAGAGGCAGAGATAAAGAATAAAATGCGTCTGGAGACAGAAGGACTAAAGTAAACAGGGTAATAAATCTAAGTCGCAAATTGTCAGATATATAAGCATAGGAAGATTAAATAGAGCAGGAAGGAAAAAACTTAATAAGACACTAAGGTTAAAATTTATGTACAATTAGAACAGGAAATAATAATGAAGCTCTAAAAATAAAATTTGGAAGAAAAATATACAGGGGCTGTAAATTGAAGATGAGAAGATATAAAGGAAAGTAATATATACAACGTTTTACAGTAAGCAAAGAATACTTAGCAGAAAATGAGAACGCACACGGTATGCCAGAAGCTTTTCGGATAGGTTGTCCTTTTTCAATGGCCTCAGAAACAAGTCCAAAGTTATGCTGAATTTCTTGTGTTTATATGGAAAAATGACAGGATTTAAGGAGTATTTTTGTAAACAAGGGAAGATTAAGCTATCAAAACATTTAACTAAAGCATCAAAGCTTGATGAAGTTAGTTATACTCATAACCATTGGAGGTATGGATAAGTCTAGACATAAAGGTCATATGGTTAGAGAGAGCTGGGGTATACATATCATGTGGTTTTGGAATAAAGGAGCTTAAATCAAAAGGAAATTACAGTAACTGAAGTGTAACAATTTAAGGTGGGAGAAGAAATATAGGGTGGGAACACCTAGCCTATTGTATATTGCATGCAATACAATATTTAAACGTTATAAGACTTATTAGCGTCAAAGTTGGTGTCTGAAGTAAAATTATAAACACTACGGTTTCTTGAAACAAATCATTGTTCGCACGCATCCTCATGACAGATTTCAGTTTCAATCGACCATTGCAGGCATTGCCGAAACCAATCGGCGTGTTTTGTGTCTCTGTATATTGGATTTGGCAATGCTCCAATGCTATTTTCAATTTAGGAGTAGCTTCAATATTGCAGCCTCGGCCGTACAATCGGGCTTAGATGATCTTATAGAACCTGTCGAGTGTGACCCGACAATGCTTCGCGTAATTGTGTAACATTTATACTTTGTTTTGCCGTATGATATTACAGTTACACAATGGATTTATTTGTCTTGATGAAACCCCTGATATTCGGCGAGTATCTGGCAACTTTTCCACATATAGAGTGTAAAATCCAGGCTGTTTTAACAGTTTATACAAAAACAATATATTATATTATAAAGTCGTTTTGTAAAAACTGCTATGCTGCAGATTATTGCCTCATACTAAAAATTTATATTATTCCCATTCTTGATCAAAGAAGGTTGGTCAATAATTACTTCACACAATTTGCATTCGGCAGTCATCTTTCTATTAAGCCAAGGGATTTGGTCGTTTATAAATTTGAAAACTATCGGGTCTACCATATTTTTTGTTTTTTATTTTGGATATTTTTTATCTTTTTGTTTTCAGGTATTACCGCCCAATGTTTGTTTGGCCCAACCTGCAAATATGCCTGTAATTGTTTACAAAGCGCCACCTGTGACCCAATGGAAGGATGTCCAGGCAACTGTGCTCGGGGCTTTGATGGACCAAAGTGCCAAAGAAGTAAGTGTGTTACATGTCTTAATACAAGTATAAGACATGACAATCACGCCAAACACTATAATGTACATGATAGTGTATATGTATATTTATGTGTTTTTTTTTATTATCAAGAAACACTAATAAAAGCTTCATATTGATACTAATCTTGGAAATGCACGTTAAAGAAGTTTGCATTAGTAACACAAATCACAAAATGTACTCATACATCCGGACTATTTAAAGTGTGTCCGTTATGAACACACAGCTTTGGTTTGTACAAGCTACTGGCTTTATAGATATTTAACCACGTGCTCTTCTAGATGTTATAGAAGTTTCCATGACCGTAAACCCCCTTATTTGTCGTGAAAATCAAAATGAATGAAAAACGTGTGAATTTTGGCTGCTCATGCCTCTTTTATTACCACTGTCTGGCTGATTTAAAATTGTTATTTATCGTAATGCATACACAATGGTTTCACAATATGCTTGCTTTTAATGCACATGGGCTGTATTGTTCAAAACTGGATTGGGTGCGAGAGTTACCAGGTACTCGCCGTAGTTTGGGGGTTTCCGACAGGCAAGGAGCCCAGTTACCGCCCTCAATAAACCTGGCAACGCCGCCATATAAGTGAAATACTCTTGAGTGCGGCGCAGAACATCAATCAATCAATTTATCAATCAAAAGCGCATTGGGATTGAGGCAGGTCTAAATCACGTCACGCAACGAATTTAAACAGGGTTTTATTATAATGTGATTTTGAACACCCGGCCCTGGTGAGCAATTTTGTTATATATTATTTTTATGGGAACCTTGAGAAGAAAACAGTCTCCCAACTGTTAAACATTACCGCGTACTAACTGTCGATTGTTTACGTGATTGATGAGCATCTTCCATCCCAACTTATAGGAGAACTTGGATCACAGGTTCTGCTGAAGATTTGAAAGTATTGGTCTTGAAGTTACCCAACAACAGAAATTGTGTTCGATTTTAAACCAATGTATTGAATCCACTTTAGGTAACATACATTATACTTCATCTTAAAGACAATATCTACCTGGTCCAAAAAAAAACATGGTTTATTTATTTTTACGATTTTCCTACATGAAACTATTCTCAGATGTCAAGTGACTGGAAACATGTGCACCTGGTATTCTAAACTGCTATTGGTGTATTTAGGTCAAATAAACCAATCATATTGCCAGTTGTTTCAGTGACATCCAGTCACTTGACATCTGATAATAGTTAACCATAGCTTCTTGTAGGAAAGTCATAAAAATAAATCAACCATGTTTTGGAACCAGGTAGATATTGTCTTTAAGACGAAGTATAAAATGTATTTTACCTAAAGTGTTCACTTTAAGCAGCCATTCGATGTTAAACTGTTTATTTAGTGGCTTTGTAAATATCTTGTTAAGTCCCAGGAGAAGACTTTTGTAAAAATATAGATTGTCAGCTGAGAGTCACAGACAAAACAACAGGGTTACAGTTGATCTCAATAAGCACTAATGTTAATCGGACAGCGACCCATGAAAGTTATACCCCCAAAGCGGATCTCTCGTGATCTCATGGGACTTTGGCCAAGCCCAAAAGGGACTTATACAGGCCGGTTCTGACGGTGCGATTTGTTGCACCGACGTGTAGAATGCAATTAAATTGCTACAAGTCGGTTTAACAATTAACAAATAGCAAATACAAAATTATATCAAAAGTTTAAGGAAGAACACTGGGTCTTTATCCGTCAAGAACCAACTCGAGGGGCAATATAATTGAACGCATACGGGCTAATTCCGTGACTGATGTTAATCGGTATGCTTTATGTTTGAATATTCATGTGAATTGTATTCAATTGTTTATCTTGACAGGAAATGTCGCCCTTGACATGCGCACTGAGCAGCAACCAGGATCCTACTGTCAAATAGAGGATGGCTTCAACAAATGTTTGAATGCCAGTTACGCTGTTGACGGAATACTCGATACAACAATCGATTTCCAGACTAAGTTCTGCACACATACAGCTGGAGCAGGGTAAGTGCTACGGTATTCAATCGTGGCTGCATCTAAGATATTATTTGGGATTTTGTTATCAAATTTTTATTGTGTAGGTGAGGGAGAGTACAGGAATATTTGCCACTTTATCAGAAAATGTCATCACTTGCCGCCTCATGTCTATTATTTGATCACAATCATACAAAACAATCGAGGTATGAATATAACGGTGTTGGGAAAAAAGGCTACAGGTAAAAAGACCCAAATATGTTACCAGTAATACGGCAAATAAAATCGCAAGAAAATAATGAAATTGTAAGAAACAAAATTCCGTTGCACGAAAGCATATTAGGGACTTACATGAAATTTGTTAAGCATCTGGCTATATCGTTATAACGAGATAAAAAATATCTGGACTTTAATTCGAGTTACTTCCCTTTAATTTTTTTAAAATTTAGTCAAAAACGTAATTGAAGTAAACAATCCTGGTTGTGCATGAGTTAACTTTTCAGCGAGGATTGCAGAACAGCCCCAATCAAATAATTGATTCCGGCCTTCCAGACCAATTGCTTTCATCGGTACAATAAATGACTTTAACTGACTTGTCCAACTCCTTTTTTTAGAGGAGGCCGGTTGGCTGAATGGATAAGGCAGCCGGCATTTAGTGCTGGCGATAGGTGCCATACTCTGGGACCCGGGTTCGATTCCCATTTCGGGCGTCACTCGAAAATCGGTAGAAGAATTTCTACCATACTTTCAAGAAAGTGTAATCCCAAAATAACGAGAGTACCGTTATATTCACTTTCTAAAAGACACTAACTAATCTAACTCACTTGTCCAACCTTCTCTGTAGTGACAGACCATTCACCTTTTGTCAAATTATAGGCATGACTTTAAGCCTGTCATTGAGATGATAATGACTGATGCTGTTTGGTTTGAGTTGGTCACATCTGGGGCCTGTTTTACAAGCGACGCAGCTAATTTTTTTTTACATAGCAACCATGGTAACCACTGTATATATATACGTTGCTATCACATGCAGTTACGTAAAGTTTAGGCTACGTCTTTTCATGAAACAGGCACCAAGACTTTAGGTGGCTCAGTCAGTAGTGATAGTCCCTCAGTCCAACATAGGCCTTCCATCGATCCGGTTTGGGTTCGAATCCCACTCAAACGAGATAAGATTGAAACATTTCTGATTGCATCTTTCACTCTATTGCCGTGCACGGAAGAGTTGTCAGGTAGGCCTACTCGCCGAAAGTCGGGGTTTCCTTCATGCGAAGAACCCGGTTTCCTCTCCCACTAAACCGAGGACGCTGCCATTTAAGTAAAATACATGTAATCAATCAATTGTTTTGATCTCCTCTGCCATATATGTATGCAGGGGTATTTTTTTTTACATGTTAACATATTTTACCCTCTACAGGTAGATATATCGGACAGTTGACGCAGAGCATTTTGGAAGTAGTATAGACCTATCGGTCTTTTAAAAAAAGTCCAATGTGATCTATTTCAGCCATACTAGTTTCAACATAAGAAAAATTTTATTAAGAAAAATACAATTGTTTGAATAGATTTGAAGACTAATGAAATCATTAAAAAATGGGATGTAAAAGGGTATGGTATTGAAGTGTCCACTATGGGATAAACCCTTGTAACGACGCGCATGACTGCACTCATATACATGTACTTTCACTGCATAATTATTTCAGTTCGCCATGTTTGTTTTTCCATTTGATAACCCCGATGACGTCATTATGCAATCGGTCTATATAAAAAAACTATTTTTGCCGACCAAAAAGTAGAGAGGGGGGGGGGGGGGTGAGAGGGGTCACAGTTTCTTACCTCCACCCATACACTAGGCCCCGCAGTTCTTGGAAACGGTCTTTTTTACAGACTTATACAAAAGTTCTCTCCAGAATACTACATACGGTTATTGCTAGTGTTCATTAAAACAATAATTCATGCATTCATTCGTACAACTGTTATTCAATTATCGCATGTGATCACCTCAACCATACAGCATTAATTAATGTATTGTTATTTGTCCGCAATAAATTGAGCACTAACTGCAATTAGTTTCGCATAGCACGGATAATGGCAACGCTATTTCATTATAACGAGATGCTGTCTACAGGTACTTTTTCTTATTTCAGGAACCCATCTTGGACCGTTCACTTGGATAGAACGTATGGAATCTACAGATTTGTTATCTACAATAGAGATGAATACGACAATGGCGAATACTGTACGAACAAAAGTAGTTTGGGGGTTAAATATCACTAAAATTATAACCAAGAAATAACCATTATAATTGTCGAGTATGAAATAAGAGGTTATTGTTGATACCAATTATGAAGATGTACGTTTTATAAGCAACAAAATCTCCATAGCTGAACTGATACAGCCCTGCTATTTAAATTTGATTAGTTATTTAGACACGTTTTCGGTTCGGACGGGTTACTGACATTAGCAATTTTATTTTCATCTCAATGTCAATCTTTTAGTTTTTCAAGGTACTTCGGATGCTGAACACAATTCTTGAGAAAAAAACTCCAAATTTGTGCAACTCATGCGACTTTAACGTGGGGTTCAATATTGTAAACAAATATTATTACTAATTTGCCCGGTTTATGCTTGACCAAAGGCTATTTTTCTTTTGTTGTCTAAACACGTAAAAATCATGCTATGTTAGTATTTTACAGAGTAGGAAAGAGTATTTCCATACCAGAAAATTAAATGACTTCAATGTAAAAAGTAAAGCCGTGAAAAATTACCACAATCAACAATTACTTTTAAGTCAATGAATTTCTATACTGTATGTATTTGGTTGTAAATTAATTTCCACTTGCGTGTAAATTATATTTGAATCTAGGTTAATATATTTTGTCATCTGTGGAAACTAATATCCACATGGGTGAAAACAATTTATCACGTGAGTGGAAATATCTAATTTCAAAAATCTTAAATAGATCACAGAATATAAATAACAAAACATGTAAGTGTATACTTACACGTATATGATCCCTGGTAAGTAGAAAAACCTGTTTTACACGTGATTCCATGGTCAATTTTGACTTATAAATACATTTGCAGCAGTTATGAGAAACACGGTCTCTTTGTCCGAAGACAGTAAGAAAGTAACTAAACATTTCATATTATACAATTGTATCAGCATGTTGAAAACTGTTATCATTTTTTTTTCAGATGGCGATCGTCTGAGAGGATACCAGATACAAGTCGGAACCCCGTCCAATTTTAGGGAGTGTTACAAAGACCCAAAGCAAATCGGTTCGCCTGGCGTGATTATCAAGAACCATTGCAAGAATAATCAACCATTATTTGGAAACACTGTCCGTATAACCAAAACTACCCCCAGAGCCCTGACACTGTGTGAAGTTATACTTCATGGTAGGTATATTTTACCAGTCGTTTATTGGAAATGACCAAATGCCGCTTAAGCTAAACATAAGTTGAAACACGCAGTACATATACATGTAGGCTCAGAATTGGATGCGTTAAACACCCGTGGAAAATCCTCAGACCACATCTGCAATATAAACTTCAGATAGTTTATAAATATATCAACTCCCCCCCCCCCCGCCAACAAAATTGGTATATGCATTTAATGTTTAGATGGTAATGACGCGTACTTGGTATTACCTGCATATTGGCACATCGTTTGAAACGACACGAAATTTGGTGGCGAGATTTTACATATAACGGCCCATTTTCAGGCAGGATCAACTTATGCAATTGTAATACATGCAATACATCAAATGGTTATATCCGCGTATCTTTTCCATCTACCAGGTGTTTTTCCATGATCGACCAAACAGCATATTCTACTTCGTGGTCTGTTACGTCACACATGTCATACCTCAAAATGAACCATTAGTCCTGGAAGTGTTCAGCTTACAACTCTGACTTTGGCTCCATATGTTTGGAATAATTTTGTTTTGCTTCCAACAGAAAATTCCTCAAGCAACAGAAAAGCAAACCTTTAAAAGGAAGATTATCACCGAATTGTTTACAATTTTGATAGAAAAAGGTTGCCTGTCCACCCGAATTATAATCACTTCTTATTTTTCCCATTATGGCGGCGCTCAGTTGAACTCAAATATCACGCGCCCGCCAATTTAATATATAATTCAATGACTTTTCCGTTTTTAACAGTTTGCACAGATGGGTGGTATCGAGAACAGTGTGATCGGGAGTGTCAATCCACAGACCGATGTTCATCCTGTGATAGCAACAACCTCACATGCACAAGTAAGATACTGGGTTGTACGAGTAATAATTATATTACTGTGTTATCCTAGTAAGAACAAGGCAAGCCAGGATTAACTAATTAAGAACTGTGTTGATAACTAACAAACTAAAATACACGACTGTTGTGAACACGTCGGTTCGACTTGGCTGCAAGGTCCCGAAGCTTCGAACGGGGAACTCGCTAGGAGGTCGTTATAGCATACCAACAGTTAGACTCTGACCCTTCAACAATTACTAATTATAAAAGTAACAAAATGAACAGCAGCTTATATTTTGAACTTATATGGACACTAAAATAAGTGTCTAAATCAAAGAAATTTTTTGAAAAAAAAATGCTAATTAAACCCTACGTAATAAGTATTTTTTTCTCGCAATTGCAAGTACGTTGAATCCATACTTAATTGGGCGCCATATCAGCTGGAAATGATGGCAGGCGCAGGCATATATGTTTATTAGGGTGATACAATTTAAAAGCATATGCTATACAAGCAATGTATAAGAAAACATAGATCAAGAATCGCTTACAGATTACACAGTATATTCAAGTCTCAAGTCAGTATAGTCGTAATATTTATGCTGTTACTGCTGACCGAGTTACAGAATCTAAATATCAAAGCACCACACCGAAGCCGTATACAAGGTCTCTGTAGAGAAATAGTGTATCTGATAACAGATGGACCAATATTAAGCTGCTTGGTAGCATATTCATTTTCTGCAAGAGAACATCTGAGCTTCTTTGCAGATTTCAGGTATTTTGCAACAGTGTACTGATTGTATGTTTTCAGCTTGCACTGCCCACCGTTGGGGTACAAATTGTGATAATCAGTGCTTCTGTGCAGGAGACGTTTCTTGCCACAAGACATCTGGAAGGTGTCCAGGAGGATGTGCAGCAGGATATACCGGGTCTTCTTGCACCCAAGGTATGGTCAACAGCAATTCTCCTTTCAAAACGTTACAGAGCAAGGCAGGGGTCTTAGTGGCTCAATATTCACAGCGATAGCCTCAGAGTACAATAGAAGCATCCAAATGAACGGTTGCAAATTCGAATCTTACTCTTCCCTCCCCCCCCCCGACTTACCCCCTCACAAACAAGTATGCTTAGAAAAGAAAGGATTTTTTACCGATCTCATTGGCCTGGGTATTAATCATCCCAACATGGATACTGTTCTAGGTCCTTCTATAAATACGAACAAAGTACACCTGGCTGTAGCTAGATATATTATAAATACACAGAGATTTTCATATAATTGTATATTTATATGAGTGTATGTACATTGTATTTATGACTTTATGATGCCTAAGTGACACCTGACTAACAAATTTCAACCTATCTTTCTATCTTCCCATTTCGCACCAGTGTAAATTTGCATATCTGCAAATCGTATACGGGTGTAAGCTCAATTGTATTGCAGGTTTTGAAATCTTAAGACGTTAAGAAGTCCTCAAATGTACTAACGTATACTCATGCATAGAGACATTCAATATACTGTGTTCAAACATCACAGTTTTCTTAATCGCTCAAGGTGATAATTACTCACTAGTATTGCGTACATCATTCATACGGATGGACTCGCCAATATGCTAAAACAACCAACCAACCCCCCTCCCAAAAGTTAGGTACTGTACTGACCATGCATGAAATTCACTTTGTTGTAATACAGTGCTATTTTCACAGTATCTGGAATTGTACGTTTTTCGAATAAGTTACCGATATGAGGGCTAAAACCCAAGAGAAATGTTTATATTACTTAACATAATGACCAATATATGGACAGACGATTCTGTCATTTATCGACAATAAACCGATGAACAAAGCAAATGTTGGTTTTTACCATCGGAAATATAGTGTATTTACAAGAATTTAGAACGAACTGACGGACTGACGTTAATAATTTGTGCGTTGATTCTTTTTTCTCAAGAAACCAAAATAACTTTTCCTTTTGTACCACCTTTAAGAGAGTACTTAAGAAATTGTATCCGCACTTGGGCTGAGGTTTAATTATAAAGGAATATTAATAGAAGAAATATCATTAGTATAGATGGATTGATTGCTTGATGTTTACGCTGCACTCAAGATTATTTCACTTATATGTCGGCGTTGCCAGAATTAAATATCGGGCTCTTTGTATTGAGGAAACCCCCGACCTTCGGTGCGTACCTGGCAACTCCTCCACAGACGGTCATGAAGAGGAAAAAAAGGGCATAAATAAATCAATTAAGTACGACATCATGACAATTTGTTTTATTTTAGCTTGTAACTCTACATCATACGGTTCTGATTGTGGGACACTTTGTGGATATTGCAGTATACCAGGGTGTAATAGATTCAACGGCCACTGTAACGCCTCCACTCCACTGTGTATTTCTGGATTTAAAGGTCCAAGGTGTAAAACAGGTACCCCTTTGAATTAATTTACTGTTACGAAAATCTGAATTACTATTTTCGACGAAATGTTCGCTGACTGATAGGAAAAATTTCACTTAAGAAATCACCTAATTGCAGGCAACATATTTATTGTGTAGGGATTTGTTTTCTTTCTATAATTGTTATTACTTTACATAACAAAAATCTGCTAGATTTTCAATTATTTATTCCCCATTTATCGAAATGTACTTTTTTATATCTGGGTACTTTTTTGTATCTCTTTTTCTCACAGTATGTTTCACACTAGCACATGGAGCTGAAGATATGCTAGTATCAACCAGGTGTCTCAAACAATGTATTTGAATACAATGTCATTGGCAACATTGTTGAGCCTTTAAATGTTAACGTTTAGTTTTCAACCTGAATACACTTTCTTCTATTGTTAAGCAATGTTTTTGTTTTTGCGTGTGTTTCTGTTTTGTATGTAATTATTTCCAATGATGTTATATCAATGATAATTCTTGTTCTCTTTGCAGCTTGTGGTGGTTCTTTTGGGCCGGACTGCAAAACATCCTGTGGTAAATGTGCCAAAGGTGTCAACTGCAATCCTGTCCATGGAGTGTGTCCGGACAATGATCCTCGCTGTGCTGGAGGGTGGATGAACACAAGCTGCCTTACAAGTATGCATAATTATATGACTTATTGACTGATTGATGTTTTAGGCCGCATTCAAGATTATTTTACTTATATGGCGACGTTGCCAGGTTTAGTGGGAGAGGAAACCGGGCTCATTGCTCGGAGGAAACCCCCGACCATCGGCGAGTACGTGGCAACTTTTCTACATAAGGCAATGAGGTGAAAAATTCTCTCAGAAAGTGGGATTCAAACCCATGCCACATCGATGGAAGGCCTCTGTCGGTCTGAGGGACGATCACTCCAACCCACTGGACCACCGAAGCCCCCTATATGACTTATTAAACACGTTTATAATTAAAGCGGCATGAGCTGCCAAAATTCACACTTTTTTTCATTTTGTGGCCTTTACGAACCTAAAACGTGTTCGAAAAGTAAACAAAATTTAAATAGCCTTCATTCATTCTTAGCCAAAGTTAGTTCAAAACAATACTTTATCGTACATTTTCGAGAGTAGAGGCACTAAAAAGCGTCTGAATTGTAAATCTTGAGAAAAATAGCCAATAATTTCAACATTCTGTGTTAACCTCAAAATATCAATATTTTGGCAGCTTGTGCCACTTTAAACCAATGAAAACGTCGTACTACTAGAATATGTAATATTTCGAAAATAAAAAATAAAGCTACGTATATTATCATTTCTTGAGAATCTCGCCATGTTCGTGACAGGAAGTTAGTGGTGTTATTTAAAATCTGATTTTTTTGTTCCGTTCTTTTTGCTTGACTGCAATACCCGTAATAGTTTTAAGTGTTTAACGTCACTGGTATTTGTATAACATAGATATTCTTGCATCTTATAAATACACTCCACAATGCCAATATGAAGGTTATGAGAATTTGGTTGCTCCGGATACTACTCGTGGCTTCGACAAATCTCGATCCCGAAGGAATGAGAAACGCGAATGACATGAAAGTTTACACTGGTAGGAACTACTATTTTCTGATTGTTTTCAACGTCAAGAAATTAGGTATCCATACCGTTTGTAAAATAAATGAATATTTTTTTTATTGAATATGAAAGACTTACATGTAGTATATATAATATGGACGCAAATACACTCCTTTTATATTTCTTGGTTTCCAGACATATCAATGTAAATCCATGTGAGAAGTTCACTATCTTTATATGAATCATAATAGATTTAGGAACATTAAAATACACGCTCACAGGGAAAATATTCCTAAAGAATAACCATGGAGACATTTTTATTTGTTTAGACCTTTATACCCAATCATAAGTTGTCAATCCAAAACCTATTCCATTAGGTTAATGACACTTGCACGAGTTTGGCCTTAG
The DNA here is from genome assembly GCA_963971465.1 of Lepidochitona cinerea. Classification (NCBI taxonomy): domain Eukaryota; kingdom Metazoa; phylum Mollusca; class Polyplacophora; order Chitonida; family Tonicellidae; genus Lepidochitona; species Lepidochitona cinerea. Next base: position 5,382,500 of record OZ020556.1, read on the forward strand.
TAGAATTTTCTGGAACAGATAATTTGGCAACAAATAGTCATTATTTTTATATAAAGCTAAAATGTCGATTTGCTATAGGTTTAGGATAGTAATCAATTAACTCTCATATTCGCTAACGTTCACTACCAAAATCAAAGATAATAGGACGCACTGAGGGCAGTGAAGCAATGGTGTATGGGAGCATTATCAATGATATGAAAAGGGGAAGCTATCATTAATTAACAATCAGTTTCTAACCAGAGCTAAGATTATTCTAAATCAAACTTGTCTGAACAGATGCTACGCGTTAAAAAGGTAAGCAAATGTATTAAACAAATTGTCAACAGATCAATACGGAAATATACAAAGTGGTGGGGACAATCGAAAACATCAAATACGTCCGTATTGGCTTGGAACAAATCAAATAGCATCCCGTTACAAAAGTGAGACATTTATTTTAAATTGGGACAAACCTTTTCGTAGAATGAAAGGTTCCGAGGAAAAAGTTGTGAAGTCCAATTTCATTTTAATGTTTTATTGGTACAATTATAGATATTTCTTATAATAAATTAATAGATCATTTTTGTGTAGGGATAATCCTGAAAAGCTTTAACACAAGTTTAATTTTTTTACCTGAACCCTTTAAATATGATTTCTGTTCTCTGTTTGATTTGTAAAAGGCGATTAACTGTTTATGCCCATAGTATTCAATAACAATCAAATATATTTTGAAATGTCAGGATGCCCAGATAGCACGTATGGTCCAGATTGTCGTGAATCCTGCGGGAATTGCTTAAATGGCGATACATTCTGCCAAAAGGAAGACGGAAAATGTGGCCGGGGGTGTGCTGCAGGCTGGAGAGGGGATGTTTGTAAACAAGGTCAGTTAAAGGAATAGCATGTTTATTTCGTTAGTTTATTTCTTTTCAAGTGCCATATCCAGTAATCTGGAAATGTTCAGTTCTTTTAACTTACTACTAATTTTTTTTATTGTTTCTTTATTGGCTAAGACTAGCAGATATAGTGTATACATATAAACGCCATTTTAGAATGCGAAACTGGAACTTGGGGTGAAAACTGTGAGTCAACATGCAGTGAATATTGCATGGGAGGTAACACGGCCTGTAACATCATCAATGGAACATGTGGGATGGGTTGTCTACCTGGAGGTCTTGGTGAAAGATGTGTGGCAGGTAAATTATTGGATATAGTTTGTTGGGTGGCTTATTGGCCAGCGGTGATTCACGTACCATTTCAAATTAATCATGTTACCCAAATGAGAACATCTTTGTGCCATTCACTTACAATACCAGATAGCCCCATTTTGTTTACAAAAAATTACAACTCGGGGGGGGGGGGGGTGATATGTCAAAACGTAGAGTTGTACAAACAGAACAGAATCTTGCGGCACCTAGATAGCGTATGCTTTAACAACATAAAATGGCACATTATATCTGCCCCCAGATTTATTCATTCGACACCAGTTTACTTGTTTTTATTTGTTGATCATTGTGTGTAGTCAGTTATATATATATAACTCCTCAGATAAACCAGGACAGGGAATATATATATTATTTTAAGTGCATATTATCATTCAAAACCGCAGGAATCATTAGCATTAAATGCTTTACATGGATTTAGCGTAAATAATCATCAGTAGTAAATCATCAGTAGTTAATCTACCAGCATTAGAGCAAATCTCAGAGAAAGAACTGTTGATAACGTTTTATGTGTGGGAGTCGGGGATCCTTTCTTAAAAGTAACTTTCGAACTTGGGCGGGTACATAGCAATCCACAGGATTTTTGGTTTAAATGTTCGTGGACAAAGTAGGATTAAAAGACATAGTATGAATATGATGGTTGTCTGATTATATCCACATGACAAGGGACAAAAGCAAAAGTGGCATAGTTGTCAATGGGATTTTTCGGTGGACTAATACGCTTAAATGCCAATGGTTTCTGCGAGTATGGAATATTACATAACCCATAGAATATGACTTGAATTTAGCCGCTATTAAACGTCATCCTCTTTTTCAGAAGAGACCACTGAGATGCCCTCTCCCACAACCGCAATAGTGGGTGGATTCGTTGGGGGTATTGCTGTTGGCGCGATAGTTGCAGTTGCCATTGCTGTCTTTTTGCGGTAAGAAAAACAAATGCGTTTGCGAGATTTAAAGTAAAATAGGATGAAAGGCTGTAATACTGGTAAAAGCTCTCGTGCTATATAGATACTCATAACACTCAAAATAAGAATAACAGGCAGCATGAAAAAATCATGTGCAAGTAGCATAAAAAAGCTGACAGAGTGGTTGTTAACTGACCGACTCTAGCACAAATTACACCATTAAAATAGATTCCCTGGACCTAAAAAATTATTTATTTATAGACCTAAACCTATGAAATTATTGAAAAGTCGATGGATTGATTTTATTTTCTAAAAGACAAAGCCAGATTCGTGTTTGCGCACAGATATAAATCTAAATGATTAAATCTAGGTCGACGCCACATTAGCGGCACCGTTGACAGGTCATGTGACGTAACCAACAGTGGAATGTATGTCACAGCTAACGATACGTTCTCGGAGAGTCAATACATCAAGCCAAGAATCTCGAAAACATCAAAAACAGGACAAGAGAATCTGGAAAACTATATAAGCTAATGCATGTAATACAAATTCAGTAAAACTACAGAAATTGACAGATGTTTTTTAATCAGCTTCAATCTTTCTAATAATTATATGAAAAGGAAAATATCACATATTTGCTCACATGTTTTACCAACATACCAGCCATTTCCAGGGGAAATAGACATTTGATTTGTTAATATGTTCAATGTTTTCTGAAGGAGAAAGAAGAGACACGGGAATGATAAAGAGACCGACCAGGTTCACGTTTCAAACCGGCAACTTCAAACAGATGCAGCGGACGTCCATCTTCCTGAGTGCTCGAATATTAAACGAGCAGTCCCCAATCCACCAGGTAAACTTATGCAATTGCAATTAACTCTATACCGTGATAACTAGTTAGAATTATATACCAGAAATCTACATTAAAGCAAATGAAATTTCCAAAAATACAAACCGTATAGCGTTAAAGCAACGATTAATTTACTGAAAATATGCAACGTTAGTTATCCCAATTGATGAAGTGATGTTGCCTCAGCTATTTTAGCTCAATAATCAATTTTTAGACAACTTCACGTCATTTCCTAGCCAAGCAATTGGCTAAATTGCAGCAGGTGACTAGTTTATAGCGCATCTCTACTTTGTGCATCATTGGTTGGATGATACAAACAAGAAAATGGTAGCGGTATTGTAACCATAGAGCTTAATCTAATATCATTACGGCACATTCAAATTTAGCATATTTGTTTACGAGGGAATAACAATACATTGTTTTGGCAACATGAACACCACTCTTTCAGTCTAAACTAGCCTAACGTTAAAATTGTCTTTCCCGTTAAGTGTGTTCATTCGACCAAAGACTCTTTCTAGCTTGCGTACGTTTAACATAAGCCAACTTTAGACATTAACAATGAATGTGTTACAAGCATACACATTATATAATGTTTAATAAACTTTCGTTTACGGAATTTAAAACGAGCCAATTAGTGTCCAAAAGGAAGACACGTCGATGGAATAGTTTATATAAATAGTGTTTGAACAATACAATGTAACTGTCTGGACGCAAAATGTGTCTTACCATGGATATACCCATTCTATTCTAGGATCCCAAGGAACTTGTAACCAGGCAATGGAAGATGAAACTAATTACTACAATGTTGTTAACAATGAAGGTGATGGAGTGAACCAGTATGAACACATTCCATATAAACCCAGCGGTTCCGGTCAAACTGAATATGAGGTTAGAAAAAGTATAAATGATTCCCCTGAAATTGAGTAGTTGGTGTCTAAGCCCACAGGCAAGGCTATTTCACTTATATGCCGGCGTTGCCAGGTTTAGTAAGGGAGGAAACAGGACTGTTTACCCGGAAGGAAACCCTGACCTTTGATGAGTACGTCACAACTGTTGAAACAATAAAGGATTAAAGATTTGGTGGGTTTAAATGGAGATTAAAGGGTTTTACACTCCGTGGGTTTTCTCAAGAATAATAGATCATAACGGGAAACATGAATTGTCATAGATGTTGGGCAAAAGAAAATGAGACAGCTAATTGTTTTTAAGTAACAGCTGGACAGATGGATTGTAAATGAATAACTATACCGTTCGAACAAATACCGTCATTTTATTAACGGCCGCGGGTTCGAATCCTACTCAAAAATTTTAAAATTGTCTGACTGGGTTTTCCCTCGAATGACCTATGTGGGATGGTTGCCAGTTACAATCAAAATGTCGTGGGTTTCCTCCGGGCATAGAGCCCGGTTTCCTCTAACAATAAAACTGAAATGAAATAATCTCGAGCGCGCCGTAAAACACCAAACAATCTATCAATCAATCATTTTATTAACTAAAATAAAGTGACACGAGCTTTCAAATATAAGAACAATTTTGTTGAAGCAGAATTAGTTAATTGTTCGCAATTTACACTAAGAAATACAAAATAAGAGCTTTTCTCTCATATCAATCCTGGTAATGTAAGGTAGTTCTTATTAGCAAGTAAACCCCAAAATAGAACTCCTGCATCCCGGTTATATGAGTTCTGTCCGTGCTTAGCACACATGTTCAGTTCGTACGGGTTACTGGTGTTTAACAGCAACATTTTTTTTATTTTAACGTCAATCCTCTAGTTTTTCAAGGTACTTCAAACGCTCAACTTCTCTTGATAATAGGGATTGAGCAAAACAGATTTATTTTCACAGCTTCTGTCACTTGAATAAAGTGTTCTCCATTAACCATTATATTTTAGACACTGGTTGCCAGCGAAAGGAGAAGTGGAAATGTCATCACAAAGGGAGAAGAAAAGTGTAAGAACCAAATTTAAATTTTGCTCTTGACAGTTGTTATATCGTCTATCACTTTTTAAATATGACATCATTTACATCTTCAACAAGATGGCAAGTTGCAACAACGGCCTCAGGTAAAGAATATCCACCATAAAACAAAAAAAAAAGAACTCGAAGGATTTGTTCGGGCATCTGTTGCCCAATTGACGGACTCAGCTACCGCTTTTTTTCTCCCACTAAGCCTGACAAAGCAGCTTTCAACTAAAAAATTATGAGGTTGGCTTAAGGATCAATTAATCGGAAAAAATCCAACTGTCAAATAAGTTGTGTAAGATTTATATACCGGTACTACTATTACAATACAAATCTTTCAGATGTGTCGAAAAACATAAATGGAGAGGTCGGCCCTACCTATTACAACATTGTGACGGATGGAAGTAAAGATACAGATGCTGTTAACCAGTATGAAGACGTTCCACATTAATGGCACATCAAGGTCGTCTTGCAAAATACGACTGCAGACATTTTTCCTAGTTAACTATTTATAGAAACCAAAACACACAGGAAAAAATCTTCTTGACGATAATGATTGACGTTGCATTGAGGAAAATCCATACTTGTACGAACCGAAATAGTGTCCCAAAAGTAACAGGGACGAGAGTTGATTCAAAACACTGTATTAAATGAATACATGTATTACCAAAACTAGTGACACAAATAAGCTTATAAATTGTACTTAAAATTACAGGCAAAAATCAACATTTATGAAAGCTCATGTCACTTTAAACAGTATGTCTGCATGTTGACGCATTGGATACATTTTGTTTCTCTTCTCGTTCTCATCATTTTAGGCATACATATAGATTTAGCTATTTACAACCCTATCTGTAAGTTAATTCTTGAGCCTATTGTCATGGATGGTTCATTTTGCACACTGTATAGCTTCTTGAAACGAATAATTCAGAAATAGTTATTTACTTTTAAAAATCCAAATACTTGATCCCAACTTTAAAAGAGTTTATTTGGGGTTTTTTGATAAGGGAATATATATAGTTGGCGACAAAAGTTCCTCAACGTCGAGCCACCAAAATCAAGCAACAGTTTTAAGATATTGGCACAGAGACTGGAATAATTGCGTGTCTTAAATCCTTTTCTAAGATTTTGTCTTTGTGTGTTATATAAATTTCTTTCATTTATTTTCAGAAATAATAACTGTATGTTAGCTAACAACTTATCTGAAAAGCTAGTGTAAGCACTTTATCAAGTATATACTTTACATTATATTTAAGACTAATTGAATTCCCAATACCAACTTTTCTAAAGGGCTGTATTGAATATACATTTGACATCATATGTCTTTTTGTCAAAATTATTTGAAGTTGAACTGTGTGTTTGATTGTGTTATTTTCATTTTAACTTTATAACCATATTCTGGCGACATTGAAATCAATTATTCAAACGACATTTATCTTATATGATTTGTATTAAAATATTAGCCTGTCGGAAGATTTGTTAAGAAAACCAATTTACATGAGCTTACTACGTTTAGCTTTAGAATGTGGAAATTGACCGAAAATCAAACGAAGAATCGAAGCCTGGTTACAACAACAACAATTAGTGTCGGTTACCCTAGTTTCAGGCCTTTTTATCTGTGGTTTACACTCAACAAATTGTCCGCAGGCTATTCGAGTCACTCCTACCCGAATGTCACTGTATTTCACAGACAAATTACATACAATTATACTGTGCCGTTAGATAACTCATACGACTCAGGTTCAGGTTCCGCGTTTGTTTACATTGCCGGTACTTTATAAATCTAATTTTCAATTTCAAATTAAAAATACTAAATTATGCCAAAACTTGCAATTTTTGGTAAAAATAGAAAGTTCTTAACTTCTGTTTGGTAATAATACAGAAAACCGCCAACTATTTACAAAATATCGTTTAACTTATTTTGTAATTTTATATTAGAAATTTATTTTAATTTATACGTTTTCCTATAAAACGGGTGTTTCTGTTTCAATACGCATGCATTTGTCAACCATGTTAACCAGTTAAGATAGAAAATATCGTCTCCCTTTATTTTTGATTTGTTTCAATTTCTTTTAGTGGTTCTTTGTTGAGTCTGAAAGACGATAAACCTCTCGGTTATCGATACGAGACAAAATATCAACTACAAAGATAGTAATAAATAGCATATCAACTATGTTTCAAACCAATGAACGGGCATAGTGTTAATTTAGTATAGGCCTACTGAAAATTATTTCTGAATGTATATATCAGGTAAAAAAAATAGTTATTTACATATTCAGGCCAGAATCTGACAACTCATTGTACACTTAATATAGTTGAGTAAGCAATCCGAAGAAAGACATGTACAACATACAATGTATTGACTAAATATTTTGGTTTGTTTAGATCTTCGGATTGGTTATTGTACTAAATTATGCCAAACTAGTCGGTGGAAGGTCTTTTTATTGTACAATTGTTTACTAAAAATAGTTGAAATTTCATATACTTATGTTAAATACTTTGCATTGATTATGATACAAGAGTTTCATCTTCAACTCGTTATTTATTCTTTTACTCTATTTTCCTGGAAAGACCAACGCTGAAACCGTCAGTTGGATTTTTCGTTAATTTATAAATTTACAAAGTTTAGGGAATTTTACGATGTTATCACTGTTTTTAAGAAACTACAGACCAGCAAGCGCCAATTGCTGTATTTTTTGGTGTTGCCTTCTGTTTACAGTTTATTGATACAGGATAAGACTATCGGCTTCTCTCTCAGACAGAATACACGCAAATATAGTAAGACAAGATTACAACCAAGGAAAAAAAAAAACAGAAACAAATCCAAATCATACTAAAACAAAATATTAAAAACTGTTTTCCAAAATGTACAAGGAATTTACCAAAAATATATTAAATAATGTTAGCGGCGTGTCTTTCCTCGAGCACTATTATAAATTGTGCGAGGCACCTTAATGATTTTCGAGGGTTCATCGGATTCTGAAATTTGTATAGATTTGATCATGGAACAAACTTTTGGGGTAATGAATTAATTCTAAAATGACGGTATCTTGGTTAAACAAGCATAACATGGAATTCGTCTTCATTGACTTCCATCTTGCATCTTCTACATTTTCTGTTAGATTTTGGTATGCTAAGGTAACGACCATTTTCAATTTCCAGCCGATGGTACCCTAGGCAAACTCTTGACTTTTGACCAGTATTTGAAAATTCTCGTTTTACAATGAGAGGATGAAAGGGAATCTGGCAAATTCTCTATACACCAGAATATTTGGGGTGCATTTTGGTACACCAAGTAAATATTTAAGGAACTAAGTGTGAACAACTTCGATACTCTGGTTTTTGGCGAATCCCCAAAGCTCAGAACCATACAATATGATTGGTTTTACAATTTTGTCCAGCAATTCGAGTTTCAGACTTAAATCTAGAGAGATTCTCTTAAAACATTGTTTTTTTTAACCTTTTCATAAAGTAGCTTGGCAGCTTTGTTCATTGATAAATTGTATTTAAAAATAATACCAAAGTAGCAGAATGAATCTACTGATTCTAACAAAACATCATCATATGACCATTGAGAATCTCCTTTAAGTCTTTGACTTTGAAAATACAACCGCGTCGTCAGCAAATCACAATGTAATTCAAAATATGATCCGAAGGTTCACTAGTGGCCAGTTCGTTACATAAATCGTTTATGAACTTTTGCCACTTAAAGTGTTTTATGGTTAACATTTTACGGCTAACGGCTCATATATAACTTTATGCTACACATGTATTAGCAGTAGTTATAGTTAGCTTGTCTCATATTCATCAGGACTCCACTGGCACTTTGGAATGGGAGCCTAGTTAAAATGTATATTGCAGTTTTTTTCAGTATTATCAGCCTACTTTTATTTTGTTTATTAAAAGCTATAAACCGATTTGTTATAGTTAGCTTGTATTCCGAAATACATATAATTTGCAATTTTGATATTGCAGAGAAACTATTAATGTATTCAATTGTAGACGATCTTTGCCGACAAACCTCAGATTAATTTCACTTCCTCAATAGTCACATGATGTGGTTCAAAGGGCTATAGCCAAACAAACACACAAACTGTACAGACAGACGTTGTGTTAAGCTCCGCAAAAACTGTCACTTTTGAAATGTTTATACGGGACATTTCACTGTCGGAGTTTAGTCTTACCAGTCTTGGTTTAAAGTAGTCTAAGCCAATTCAAAATGTCCCCAAAGTTCATTTCATTTGGATTACCTTGGCTGTTCTTATATATTTCAGGTAAGTTGACCAAGAATTGTACTCTTGTGAACATTTTAAACCAATGTGATGTTCTAAATTGAGAGTAAGTTTATCGGTATTTATAGTTGTACTCTAAACACAGAACAAGCCTCAAACAGCCATGTCTAAAATATGGATATTCCTCTGTCAACTATACACATCCCGATCGGTACTTATTCAACAAGCTTTCCACATGTGCGTTGTAGGTGCGAATACCAACTATCTGTAGGCCTATGTATTGGGTGGATTTAAGCCCGTGGTTTGTAGGGTTTGGTTCATAATCTTGTCATACTACAAACTTAACACGCCCAGTTCACGTATATGTCACAGTTCTCTGTGCAAACTGAAGTGCTCTGTACTATATCGAGACTAACTCAGTGAAGCGATCAATCTTTAATCGGAAACACCTTCCACCAATGTTGTGCGGGTTCGAAAAGATGAGTGTAAATTATTAGAGAGCTACCAGTACTTCTAAGTCAGTGTGATCATCACAACTTTTGTAAAAAGATCAATCTTTTATAATGGTGAATAAAAATAAAATGAAATAACGTAGAAAGGAAAGTTATAAACAAAGTTTTCCTTTATCAGTTTCTTTATTCTGAGTCGAACTACCTATGTGGGATAGTTGCCAGTTACCAACGGAAGGTCGTGGGTTTCCTCCGGGCATTGAGCCCGGTTTCCCCCCACAATAAAACTGGCAACGCCGCCATATAAGTGAAATAATCTTGGGCGCGGCGTAAAACACCAAACAATCAATCAATCTTTATTCTGAGAATAAAAGCTTGTAGGCTAACCTACATTCATTTAATTTTAAAGGGATACGGGCTGCGAAAATGTTGACATTTTTCCGTTAAAACATGTTTTTTAATTATCGGATATTTTTATCAAGAAGTGCAACACAAAAGGTATTTATTACAAAATCCAAAATTGACCTCGAAGTAGTGTTTTAAACTATCTTCGGTTAAAATGAATAGACGGCTGATCTGGTGGCTAACATTTGGGTTTACGGGTCACATACTGTATGGATTAGCATTGTTACAAAGCCAATCATTTGGTTTTCGAATGCACCCCGACCTTCTTAATGTCGTGACAATTAGATTGACTGACTGCTTTTTACGCCGCACTCAAGATTATTTCTTTTATATGGCGGCTTACCAGGTTTAGTAAGGGCGGAAACCGAGCTCTATGTCCGGAGAAAATCACCGACCATCGGCGAGTACCCGACAACTCTTCGACATACGGCGATCGAGAGATAAATTAACTCGGTAACAACGCTGTAAAATATCTCCAACAGCTTGGAAAACTTTGTTGTGGTTTTTCCTTGGGCTTAAGACAGAGGTAATATCATCAGGTTGTAAAACACCAGCGTTGGAAAGAGTTTTGTACAGCAGAGCACGGGCATCAGTGTGACGTCTACATCTGAATAAGAGATGAGAGACAGTATCCGGTACGAGGCATTACTCGCAAAGACCAGTATCATGTCTTAGTAGACTAACCGAATCCAGAAACCCTTACAATGTCCGCTCGTCAAACAATCTGACCCCATTCTTCTGTAATACAGTAACATTTAGTAAGTCTTTTCTTCCAAATACTTTAAGAAACTGGAACTCCCTTCCAGCCCCAATAAAAGAAATTACTAATCCAAAAAAATTTAAAACAAAACTGGAATCTACATATTATACAAGTCGACCTCCTTGTTGGTATTATGTAGGAGACAGACTTTCTAATATTAATTTATGTAGACTTCGAAACGGTTGTAGTAACCTACATGACGATATGTACAACAATTTTATTATTGATTCGCCGAAGTGTGCTTGTGGGGATGAACCCGAAACAGCATATCACTATTTTTTCAAATGTATATATTATGCAAGGGAACGAGAAATCATGTTGGATAATTTTGTGAATCATGGAATTGAGAATGTAATCTCTACAGCCACCCTTTTGTATGGTGACACCAAATTACCAATCGCTGTAAATATTTTCATCGCTTTAGAGACTTGTAATTTTATTTCTTCTACTAAACGTTTCCAAAACTAGTATTATTTGCACTTAAATTTGTACAATATTTAACTCACTAATTGGATTAATATGCTTGCCTACCTGGACGTCCATACCGAGGACCTGAAGATGGCCACACCCATTTCTTAAAATGTAAACTTTATTGTTTATTATGTTTATTGTTGTTCTCTCTATACCACCAATGTATTGTATTTTTGTAAATTCACACTTGTACAGTACCTTTTTGTCACCTGTTCTCACCTTGCTTTCTCATTGTATTATAAATCCTTTAAATTATTAATTTATCATTGTATTAATACCTCGCACAATATAAGCCTGCGGCTTACCGTGTCGAGATAGTGTACTCCTGTACAATAAAATACGTTTAAAACAATAAGAGATGAGAGACAGTATCCGGTACGAGGCATTACTCGCAAAGACCAGTATCATGTCTTAGTAGATAACCGCCCAGATAAAAGTTTAAACACGCGAATTTCATGCAACCGAGATGACAATGACAGCTAGTATTTAAGTGATACATTGCTGTTAAAAGAATGGAAGAATCTACCAGTATCATCGGTATCCCAATGGTCCTGCCATAGTTGAATAAACCTGGGTGTAATAACACTTAAAGCCTCTTTAAGAGAGAGCGGTAACGAAACAGATACTGTGGGCAACAGAAGGGCCCGTTTAGCGAGAGAGTCGGCATGATCATTACCTGGTAAACCAATGTGAGCAGGAACCCACTCAAAACGCCACGGAAACCCCCTGGTACCCTAATGCTGTACACAGATGTAAAATCTCAAATATTACAATTGAAGATTTCTGCCAAGAATAGTTTACAATTGCCTGTAAGGAACTCAAGGAGTCTGTAAAGATAACAACATTCATTGGCTTTAAGTCAAGCAGAAAATTCAAGACAGCTACAATAGCATAAAATTCAGCTTTAAAAACAGAAATATGATCAGATAGCCTGAAGAATCTTTCATACTTCATCTCAGGGACACAAAAAGATGCCCTAACTTTACCCGTTTCTGGACATTTGGAACCATCTGAAAATATATGTAAACTGTGACCCCAGTTAGATTTAATATGATCCAAAGCACATAACAGAGAAATAGCAGCATTATCAGATTTCTTAATTCTAAAATGTAATTCTGTGGATATATAAGGGGCATTAAGTTCCCATGGAGATAAAGCAGGAATACAGTCAGGCTGGATATTAATATCATTAACCTTTAAAAATTCAGAAATATGGCGTGAACGGATACTAAAAGGGAAAGGTGGCTTATCATTGTCGACATAAAAAGCATCGTAGTAAGAAGGCCGAAGCACAAGAGAAGCAGAATTATTTATGGCAGCCTTTAAACGAAATGTATATTTAGCAGTTTGTAGTTGCCTCCGAATGTACAATGGCCACTCATAACGAAAAACTTGCATAACACTAAATGGAGTGGACCGACCACCCCCCCCCCCCCCCCGCGTGCAAATGTGGAGGGCTGTACACTGAATATAATCTAATCTTAGCTTGACAGACTTACTAGCAGAGTCATAAGCTATGGAACAATAGTCAAGCCGTGACCGGATCAGGGACTTGTATAATAATAAAAGGCACTTCCTGTCGGCTCCCCAATGGCGGCCTGAAACACATCTTAGCAAGTTAAGAGCTTTGCGACATTTAACGGATATATAATCGATATAAGGAGGCTAAGTAAGACGTTTATCAAAAATCATGCCTAAATACTTAAAGTCAGCGGACAATTTAACTGGGACATTATTCAGCAGTAAAGCATATTTATCCATTTTTGCCAACCTTTTGGTTTTCAGTTTTAACAGTAGAAAACTTGAAACAACCCCACTGTCGACTTCAATCCATGACACTGTCTAGACCTTCCTGTAAATATTTCAAACATAGCTTTATACCTTTAGACATATACCACATAGACATATCATCAGCAAATAGAGAACTTGTCAGCTTAGGGGGAACAACAGAAGGTAAATCATTCATGGCAATGTTGAATAAGGTTGGTGATAATACACTCCCCTGGGGAACACCGTTATCAATAGGCACTAATGGGGAAAAAACATTCCCAAGTCTAACTTTGATTTGACGATTCGACAAAAAATCCTTAACCCAACCCAGTATTTGTCCCCCCCCCCCAAACCCATATTTTGCATTTTGATTAAAACACCAGTTCGCCAAACCATATCATAGGCACGCTCAATGTCTAAGAAAACAGCAAGTAGATATGATTTAGATGACAGAGCGTGTCGAATGCAGTTTTCTAAAGAGACAACATGATCGACTGTAGACCGCTTATTGCGAAAACCACTCTGGACCTGAGAGAAACGATTATTCTTTAATAAAAACCACGTAAGTCTATAATTAATCATTCTCTCCATGACTTTGCAGAGAGTAGAAGTAAGAGCGATGGGCCGGTAAGACGAAGGGCTAGATGGGTCTTTTCCTAGCTTAGGTATTGGAATAATTACAGCCTGCTTCCAGGCTACCGGCAGTCTCATCTTGTTCCAGATGGTGTTATATAAAAGTAACAATATCAATAAACATTGCTCTGGTAGATGAGACAATAGACTATAAGGAATGGCGTCTTCACCTGGAGAAGAATCTTTAGAAGATGATAAGGCATGTTTTAATTCAGACAGACTAAAATCATTGTTAATTGGCATATCATCGAAAAGAATATTATCAAATAGATGTTTATCTTCAATACGCTCTTTATGAGCTAAAAATTCACGAGAATAATTCTGAGAACTGGACACATAGGAGAACGTATTGACGAAAACATCACACTTATCAGAATTGGTTACATAAGAGACATTGTTAGTAGAGAGAGCAGGAATCGTGCTTATAGCTTTTTTACCACGAATAGAATTAACTTGATTCCATACAGTTTTAACAGACGTGTCAGAATTAATGTGAGAGCAAAACTTACGCCAATGAGTCTTTTGCGCACATTTAATAGTTCTTTGCGCAAAGGCTTTAGCTTTTTTAAAACAAACAATATCGTCAATAAGTCGAGTTCTACGAGCTCGATTTTTAAGACGTCGGCGTTCTTTGATGGCAGCCGAACAGTCATCCGTCCACCAGGGTACAGGCATTTTATAGGGTACATTACCATTGGACTTGGGAATGGCCTTCGTAGCAGCGTAATTGAAAGCATCTATGAAATTTGTACAGAAAATATCAATGTCATTATCAAACAAATCATTACATATAGCAGATTTGCATTCTGCTTAATAAAGCGGACAATTTGCTTTTTTAACAGACCATCTGGGTGGAAAACCATTATTGTTATAATGTAGTGAGAAAGAATAAGAAATGTGAATGGGATAATGGTCACTGCCACATGGATTATCATAGTCTACAGACCACGTGTCGGGTAAACCGAGATCCGGTGAAGAAATAGACAGATCAATTTTATCACTTCCAGTATGGCTGTTCAAACGAGTGCCAGAGCCATCGTTAAAAATACATAAGTCATTGTTGTCTAAAAAATCCATCACAATCCGTTCATTCTGATTTGTAGCTGAACTACCCCACAAAACACTGCTAGCATTAAAATCGCCACAAATAATACAAGATTTATGAAGATGATTAAAACTGTACTAAAAGTGTCAGCTTTTAAAACATCACAGGGGTTATAGAAGTTGACAATACTGATAGGGTGTTTATTGTGATTACATATTTTAAAACACTGGGCTTCCACCCCACACAAGGGAGGCAACTGAACCTCCGAGAAGGATAACCCCTCTCTGAAAGTAACCCACCACCGCCATTGGCTTGCCTATCTTTGCGACTAATTAAATAACCAGGAATCTTAAAAGAAATATTAGATTTAAGTCTGGTTTCCTGTAAACAAATGACATCAGGCAAAGCATTTACATTGGAAACATAGAACTTGAACTCTTGTCCATGAGAACCAATGCCATTGATGTTATAATGTAAAATGTTCACCGCCATTGTTAACAGCAGAGGGTCAGGGAAGTACAATATGAGCCGGTTTGAGAGAGTAAGAGTCACACTGTGCAATAACAATAAATTCTAAATCTAATTCAAAACTATGATAACAATTTTTTTTTATTGTTTAATTTATTTATTATATAGGGAATAACTCAACAGACAAGGTAACCAAAGACAAATATCTTACTCCGAAATCCGAGGCGGTATATTTCCACTCGACAAACAGGTTTTACAACAACATCACATACAAGTCAAAATGGGTAAAATATAGGAGAATTATAGCAGAAAGACGACATGTGAAGACAAATGTAGGTGATTTGGAACATGTACACAAAGAAATCATACTCAGAGGCACGCAGATTCCTTCATAAAGACATCGGATATACTTTGTTTTCGGCTAACCTAAAAATCACGTCTTCCCTGTTGGACAGTCAACCGAAAAGCCCCAATAGGACAACCGGAACGCCCTTTCAGGTTTATATAAGTGGATATAGAAAGCCAAAATGTGACGTCATTACAAATAAAAAGATACTGGCTGAGTTTGGCCGCCTTGTGAGAACAGTCTTATGTCAAGCCCTGAACAAATATTTTCTTTTGATCGCGATTCCAAGAGAACTACTATTCGGATCTTCATAAAATTTTACAGACATGTTCCCCTTATGGTCTAGTGAAACATCTATATTGTTTTGCTCATTTGCATATTTAAATCGCCGTTGGCGGCCATTTTGTGATTTTTACTTACATAGTTTGTGATCGCGGAATATAGAAACCCACCAGGCCGATCTTGATGAAATGTTTTTGTGTTGGTTCCCCATATGGTCTAGCTGTACAACATCTATTTTCCTGGGCTCATTTGCATATCAAAATGGACGCTAGGCGACCATTTTGTTTTTCTGATTTTTATCACTTCTCAAGTAATGAGAGGATCTTCGTAAAACTGTGCACGCAGGTTAATTCTATGGCCTCGTTGCGTACTATGTACTATTTTGCTAATTTGCATATTAAAATCGCCGCTAGGCGACCATTTTGTTTTTCTTCTTTTTACCACGTTTCTCCTAAAGAAATGAAAGCTTAGGATTTTCGTAAAAAAAATGTTAACCCTATGGTCTTGTTGCGCACTATGCACTTGTTTTGCTCATTTGGAGATTCATTCATCTTGTGTTTCTTTTTATCACTGTTCGCCTCAAGTAATGAAAGGATCTTCGCAGGTTTACCCTATGGTTTCGTTGTGCACTATGCACAGCCTGATTGAATACGATATAATGGGACACAGGTACACATATACACGGTAGCTATTTCTGTGATTTTTACCTACATAGTCTGTGATCTCGGAATCAGGAAAACTACTAGGCGGATCTTGGTGAATTTTTTTTGTGTTGTTTCCCCATATGGTCAAGTTATGCAATATGTATTCTTTTCGTCGTTGTTTTCATTTAACCTATTCGGTACCGCTGTCGCCATATAGCCTGCTTCATTACAGAAGACATCGTATAGCGTCAGCAGAAAAGTCGGCTAAAACCAGGCCGTATGGTTATTTGTTCTTACAACTTCAACTAATTTTGAAAATGAACAAATAAAATCACATGTTGCACCTGTTTGTTGCTTTGTGTTTTGTTTTTTCAATCTTCGAATACGATAAAAGAGTTTTAGTTTGCTTTAAAGTACGCGTAATTCACTGATAACTTTGTCAAAGTTTAGAACGGACACTTTAAACATACGTATATAACAAGAAAATGTTAAATTTGGCAATAAAAGTCTGTGGAATTCCTTATATTTACAGCTTCAGATCCTAATATATATTTTCCTTGTCTTCATTATACTAACAGTGAGTGAGATATTCAAATATCTATGATTAAAAAGTGCTAAAATCGGGTTGTGAAATTAGTTTCCGACAGCGAGTTCCCGCTGTCAATCGGGTGGTGAAAGGTATAAAGATCGACTCCTTTCAGGTTCCCAAGGGCGACTATAAGAAATAGTTTATCTATGCGTGTTGCCACCGCGGCCTGTTCGAGGTCAGTAAAATGGCCTGCTCGAATTTAGACTTTAAACACCTAAATTCTTTCCAAAAATGTAACAATAATAAATATTTTTGAAGGAGAGTGTTTCCTAAGACACTTAAGAAGATCCATATTGTCCGAGCTTGAAAGAAGGGAATATTTTAAACTGAAATTAAATACACGGCAACGTAGAATCACTATTTTACCGATCGAATTTGCTTTCAGGCTATTATGTAACGCAAATGATATCGCAACTGTAAATGTTATTTACCAATAAAGTAAACTTAAATGTTTTTATTCAATCCTATATTTATATCAAATCGTGCATGAAGTTTTTTTTTTTAAAGAGTACACTAATTTCGACACGAAACGGGAAATTTGTTGCCATTAATTTTTAAACTGACTTTCGTCATGTTTAAATTTGTACTCATCAGGGACTCGTTCTACTAAGCTGGCGCAAAGTTACGCATAGGTTTACAGAATAGACTTGCGCCTCCAGACTTGCGACCATGCGCAAGTTCCTATAATTTAACACGCGTTTGCGACTGGCGCAACTCACGCCAGCTTAGTAGAACGAGCCCCAGACCAGTGTCGTAATACGTCGCCCATTCTTCATATTTTACACGTTCATTCATTACCGACAGTTAGTTCAAAACACTTTATTAACGTATACATTCCCGACTAATAGCTCCAAAAAACCTAATAATTGTACATCTTGAGAAAAATAGTCGATTTACACACAATTTTGTTTCCAAGCAAAAATTCTACTTAAGCATAAGTTTTGTCGACGTGATTTATCCAATTGACGTTATTCTGACTTTACATTTCAGACGTTTCTAGAAGATTGATTGATGTTTTACGCTGCGCTAATGATTATTTTACTTGATAACAGCGTTGCTGGATTTATTTGTCCTGAGGAAACCCCCGATATTCGGAGAGTACCTGGCAACTCTTCCACTTCCGGCTATAGAGTGTAAAATCCAGGCTGTTTTAACAGTTTATACAAAAACAATATATTATATTATAAAGTCGTCTTGTAAAAACTGTTATGCTGCAGATCATTGCCTCATACTCAACATTTATATTATTCCCATTCTTGATCAAAGAAGGTTGGTCAATAATTACCTCACACAATTTGCATTCGGCAATCATCTTTCTTCTAAGCCAAGGGATTTGGTCGTTTATAAATTTGAAAACTATTGGGTCTACCATATTTTTGTTTTTGATTTTTTTGTATTTTTTTTTTTGCCAGGTATTACCGCCCAATGTTTGTTTGGCCCAACTTGCAAATATGCCTGTAATTGTTTACAAAGCGCCACCTGTGACCCAATGGAAGGATGTCCAGGCAACTGTGCTCCGAGCTTTGATGGACCAAAGTGCCAAAGAAGTAAGTGAGTTACATGTCTTAATATACCTATTAGACATGACAATCACGCCAAACACTATATTGTACATCATAGTGTATATGCATATTTATCTTTTTTATCAAGAAACACTAATAAAAGCTTCATATTGATACCAATCTTGGAAATGTACGTTAAAGAAGTTTGCATTGGTAACACAAATCACAAAATGTACTCATACATCCCGACTATTTGATTGATTGATTGTTTGGTGTTTTACGCCGCGCTCAAGATTATTTCACTTATATGGCGGCGTTACCAGTTTTATTGTGGGAGGAAACCGGGCTCTATGCCCGGAGGAAACCCACGACCCTCCGTTAATAACTGGCAACCATCCGACTATTTGAAGTGTGTCCGTTATGAACACACAGCTTTGGTTTGTACAAGCTACTGGCTTTATAGATATTTAACCAAGTGTTCTAGATGTTATAGAAGTTCCCATGACCTTAAACCCCCTTGTTTTTCGTGACAATCAAAATTAATGAAAAACGTGTGAATTTTGGCAGCTCATGCCTCTTTTTATTACCACTGTTGGGCTGATTTAAAATTGTTATTTACCGTAATGGATTCACAATTGTTTCACAATATGCTTTCTTTTAATGCACATGGGCTGTGTTGTTCAAAAGCGGATGGGGTGCGAGCGTTACCAGGTACTCGCCGTAGTTTGGGGGTTTCCGACAGGCAAAGAGCCCGGTTTCCGCCCTCAATAAACCTGGCAACGCCAACATATAAGTGAAATAATCTTGAGTGCCGCGCAGAACATCAATCAATCGATTTATCAATCAAAAGCTCATTGGGGTTGAGGCAGGTCTAAATCACGTCACACAACGAATTTAAACAGGGTTTTATTATAATGTGATTTTGAACACCCGGCCCTGGTGAGCAATTTTGTTTTATATTATTTTCATGGGAACCTTGAGAAGAAAACAGTCTCCCAACTGTTAAACATTACCGCGTACTAACTGCCGATTGTTGTCGTGATTGATGAGCATCTTCCATCCCAACTTATAGGAGAACTTGGATCACAGGTTCTGCTGAAGATTTGAAAATATTGCTCTTGACGTTACCCAACAACAGAAACTGTGTTCGATTTTAAACCAATGTATTGAATCCACTTTAGGTAACATACATTATACTTCATCTTAAAGCCAATATCTACCTGGGCCAAAAAAAAACATGGTTTATTTATTTTTAAGATTTTCCTAAATGAAACTGTTCTCAGATGTCAAGTGACTGGAAACATGTGCACCTGGTATTCTAAACTGCTATTGGTGTATTTAGGTCAAATAAACCGATCATATTGCCAGTTGTTTCAGTGACATCCAGTCACTTGACATCTTATAATAATTAACCATAGCTTCTTGTAGGAAAGTCATAAAAATAAATCAACCATGTTTTGGAACCAGGTCGATATTGTCTTTAGGACGAAGTATAGAATGTGTTTACCTAAAGTGTTCACTTTAAGCAGTCATTCGAGGTTAAACTGTTTATGTAGTGGCTTTGTAAATATCTTGATAAGTCTCAGGAGAAGACTTTTGTAAAAATATAGATTGTCAGCTGAGAGTCACAGACAAAACAACAGGGTTACAGTTGATCTCAATAAGCACTAATGTTAATCGGACAGCGACCCATGAAAGTAATACCCCCAAAGCGGATCTCTCGTGATCTCATGGGACTTTGGCCAATTCCGTGACTGATGTTAATCGGTATGCTTTATGTTAAAACATTCACATGGATTGCATTCAATTGTTTATCTTGACAGGAAATGTCGCCCTTGACATGCGCACTGAGCAGCAACCAGGATCCTACTGTCTAATAGAGGATGGCGTCAACAAATGTTTGAATGCCAGTTACGCTGTTGACGGAATACTGGATACAAGAATCGATTTCCAGACTAAGTTCTGCACACATACAGATGGAACAGGGTAAGTGCTACGGTATTCAATCGTGGCTGCATCTAAGATATTATTTGGGATTTTGTTATCAAATTTTCATTGTGTAGGTGAGGGAGAGTATAGGAATATTTGCCACTTTATCAAAAAATGTCATCACTTACCGCCTCATGTCTATTATTTGATCACAATCATAAATATGTTACCAGTAATACGGCAAATAAAATCGCGAGAAAATAATGAAATTGTAAGAAACAAAAGTCCGTTGCACGAAAGCATATTAGGGACATACATGAACTTTTTTTAAGCATCTGGCTATATCGTTATAACGAGATAAAAATATCTGGACTTGGGTTTAATTGAGTTACCTCTCTTTAATTTTTTTTTAATTTAGTCAAAAACGTAATTGAAGTAAACAATCCTCCTTGTGCATGAGTTACCTTTTCAGCGAGGATTGTAGAACAGCCCCAATAAAATAATTGCTTCCGGCCTTCTAGACCAACCAGTCTGTTTTTTCCTTCGCAAAAATTGCTTTCACCGGTACAATAAATGACTTTAACTGACTTGTCCAACCTTCTCTGTATTGGCAGACCATTCACCTTTTGTCAAATTAAAGGCACGACTTTAAGCATTTCATTTAGATTATGATGGCAGATGCTTTTTGGTTTGAATTGGTCACATCTGGGGCCTGTTTTACAAGCGACGTAGCATAAATCTTTACATAACAACCATGGTAACCACTGTATATATATACGTTGCTATGGCATGCAATTACGTAAAGTTTAGGCTACGTCTTTCATGAAACAGGCACCAGGACTTTAGGTGGCTCGGTCAGTAGTGATAGTCCCTCAGTACGACACAGTCAGGCCTTCCATCAATGCGGCTCGGGTTCGAATCCAACTCAAACGAGATAAAATTGAAACATTTCTAATTGCATCTTTCACTCTATGGCCGTGCACGTAAGAGTTGTCAGGTAGGCCTACTCGCAGAAAGTCGGGGGTTTCATTCATGTAAAGAACCCGATTTCCTCTCCCACTAAACCAAGGACACTGCCATTTAAGTACAAATGTAATCAATCAATTGTTTTTTATCTCCTCTGCCATAAATGTATTTTTTTTTTACATGTTAACATATTTTATCCTTAACAGGTAGACATATCTGGCAGTTGACGCAGAGCATTTTGGAAGTAGTATAGACCTATCGGTCTTTTAAAAAAGTCCAATGTGATCTATTTCGGCCATACTAGTTTCAACATAAGAACAATTTATTTAGAAAAATACAATTGTTTGAATAGATTTGAAGACTAATGAAACCATTAAGAAATAATGGGATGTAAAAAGGTATGGTTTTTAAGTGCCCACTATGGGACTACGCGCATGACTGCACGCCTATACTTTCACTGCATTTTCTTTCGCCAAGTTTTTTTTCTCTATATAACCCCGATGACGTCATTATGCAATCGGTCTATATAAAAAACTGTTTTCGCTGACCAAAACGTAGAGGGGGTGGGGAGAGGGGTCACAGCCCCTTACCTCCACCCATACACTAGGCCCCGCAGTTCTCGGAAACGGTCTTTTTTACAGACGTAGGCAAAAGTTCCCTCCAGAATACTACTTACTATTAATACTAGTGTGCATTAAATCAATCATTCATTCGTTCAACTGATATTCAATTATCGCATGTGATCACCTCAACCATACAGCATTAATCAATGTATTGTTATTTGCCCGCAATAAATTGAGCACTAACTGCAATTAGTTTCGCATAGCACGGATAATGGGAACGATTATAACGATTATAACGATTATAACATTATAACGAGATGCTATCTACAGGTATTTTTTTTTATTTCAGAAACCCATCTTGGACCGTTTACTTGAATAGAACGTATGGAATCTACAGATTTGTTATCTACAATAGAGATGAATTTGACAATGGCGAAAACTGTACGAGATAATATTATTATGAACTTGTCCGGTTTATGCTTGACGAAAGGATTTTTTTTTTGTTTGATCATTTTGAAATTATTCTATGATAGTATTTTACAGAGTAGGAAAGAGTATTTCCATACCAGAAAATTAAATGTTTTCCATGTAAAAAATATAACCGTGAAAGTTTACAACAATCAACAAATACTTTTAAGCTAATGTATTTGGGTGTAAATTACTTCCAACTTGCGTGTAAATTATATTTGTATCTAGGTTAATATATTTTGTCATCTGTAGAAACTAATATCCACATGGGTGAAAATAATTTATCACGTGAGTTGAAATATCTAATTTCAAATTTTTTCAATAGTTCACAGAATATAAATAACAAAACATGTAATTGTATACCTACACGTATATGATCCCTGGTAAGTAGAAAAACTTAATTTTGATTTATGAATACATTTGCAGCAGTTATAGGAAACACGGTCTCTTTGTCCGAAGATTGCCAGAAAGCAACTAAACATTTCATATTATAAAATTGTATCAGCATGTTGAAAACTCATTTTTTTAGATGCCGGTCGTCTGAGAGGATTCCAGATACAAGTCGGAACCCCGCCCAATTTTAGGGAGTGTTACAAAGACCCAACGCCAACCGGTTCGCCTGGCGTGATTATCAGGAATCACTGCAAGGATAATCAACCATTATTTGGAAACACTGTCCGTATAACCAAAAATACCGCTGGAGTCCTGACACTTTGTGAGTAGAATACAAAAGGCCGGTTCGGCAACACCTATGACGTCATACGAGGTGGAAACATGTTATGTAATATCCGAATTCAGGGCCAAAGACGTCCCGAGTGGTCGAGGTCAATAACTAGCACATCTCATTAAGATTTAAGCTCCCGGCTATTGGTCGCGCTTGACTACACATCTAATTAAAATCTCCCAACAAGAGGAGGCAACAATGGCTTGAACTGTGAGGTCGAGGTCAATAACTAGCACAACTAATTAAAATCTTAGCTCCCGGTTATTGGTCACGGTTCGCCGCAGGTCTAATTAAAATCTAAGCTCGCGGCTATCAATATTAAAGCACATGTGCACCTATTCTTAAAAAAAAAATATGCTAAATAATACACTCCCGACCTCGGGGATCTGTTCGTCAGATGAACGGAAAAAATATGCTTAGTAATGCAATACTGGTCTAAAGGACCAATTAAACCGACTGACACTGGTGATAGACAATAGATAATAAACGAATGTATAAATAACCTTGGACTGTATTACCTCAACGTATAGATCATATCGGTAAGTATGTGTACATCAGAGCCGGATGGCCTCGGGGGGCAGATGCATCGGACCGTATCCAATTAAGTCGACTGCCAAAGAGACGTGTGTGTCCAACCGTAACAAATTAACGGAATAGAATATGTCGAGTAATGCAGTCCTGCCTAAGGGCACCAGGCCACGTATGATTGCGCCTTCCCGAAAAAAAAAAACATGCTGAGTAAAACGTGTCAGCCTGAGGGCTCAGCCAATCTGTATAAATACGGGTGTAAATCAGATCCAGTCATCATTGGAAAACAGGACTGGCCGGCAACACTCTCAACACTATCCAACATCGTTTAACATTGGACAACCACTAAAGTTTGAGAAGGTAAGTTGAAAACTTTTTTATGCATATCAAAAATATACTATGTATAATACTTAAGTCTTGACCACTGGTCATCAACCCGGAAGTGAACCGGAAGTGGACCGAAAGTAACCGGAAATAACCCGGAAGTGGACCGGAAGTAACCGGAAGTAACCGGAAGTGACCGGAAATAACCCAGAAGTAACCGGAAGTGACCCGGAAGTGACCGGAAGTGGACCGGAAGTGGACCGGAAGTAACCGGAAATAACCCGGAAGTGGACCGGCAGTAACCGGAAGTGACTGGAATAACCCGGAAGTGGACCGGAAGTGACCGGAAATAACCCGGAAGTGGACCGGAAGTAACCGGAAGTGACCGGAAACAACCCGGAAGTGACCCGCAAGTGACCGGAAGTGACCGGAAATAAACCGGAAGTGGACCGAAAATAACCGGAAGTGACCGGGAATAACCCGGAAGTGACCGGAAATAACCCGGAAGTGACCGGAAATAACCCGGAAGTCACCGGAAGTGGACCGGAAATAACCGGAAGTGACCGGAAATAACCCGGAAGTGACCGGAAGTGACCGGAAATAGACAGGAAGTGACCGGAATTGAACCGGAAATGACCCGAAGTGAAGTAATTGAGCCAAAAATAAGTCCCAAGCCCGGAAGTAGCCAAATTCTAACCGAATTCGGTCGTGTTACATATCAAAGTAAAGGGTGTAAAGATACCTGCAAGACTTACTATAGCTCGTGGTTTTCTCAATTCTGGTTTTACACAAATCGATTGAAACGTTCAAATCTGCACCAAATCCCTACACTCTGGTTTGGCTAGTATCTACATGTGAATGGTCGCAGGAAGAGATGGTTCGATGCAATATAACTTCCGCTTAATCAAATATGAATGGAATTTCAAAAAAATTCAAGTAATGTAATGTAAAAGTAATGTCTGGCAATCAAGCGAATCAATTCTCTATTTCAACACTCTATTCTGTTTAGATTTACCCAACACCTCTGACTGTCGAGACTTAAGGTTCTAACAGGTAAGCCTTTTTTTTTATTTTATGATGGTTTAACTATAATGGTGATCGGTTCTCTCCGCAGTCTGAGGTAAAATCTACTGGTATACATCTGCGACCGTTTCTCTAGGGCGAGCTGGCTTGTCTCGGATTCGAAGGTGAGACAATAAGCCTGACTGTCCCCGTCATGAGATATGCGTCCCTTCGAACGTAACGTATGCCAGGGCTCGTATGGGCGCTACTCCGCGCGAGGCGACTCGTGCGTTGATTGGGCGTGATTTCTCCTTGTCATCCACTTCTGGATGACTTAATCAGATCGCAACTTTCTAGCTAACTCTAAATTCTGGATGACTTCATCAGGTTGTAACCCTTACCACACACCATTTCCCATAATCCTCAAGGTGTGACGTCACGATTAAGACAACCAATCAGTGACGTTGTACACAGATTCCGACAATCGGAACAGAGAGTCAACACTTTTTAAACACTATCGGTAGTACCACTCACCACTCGCTCATCTGATTTGTAGAAGAGACGACGTATTTTAGTGTTCCCCCTTCCACAGACATGAACACGATTTGCAACATCTGCGGGGCTGCTTTCAAATCTGAAATCCGTCTAAACCAACATATAGGTCGAATTCACCAACGCAAAGCGTATAATTGCGATGTATGCGGCAAAACCTTCTCCAGGAGTGACACTCTCTACAAACACGAGGCTATTCACAGGAGGATGCGGCTAACTCCTGGTAAGTTATCACCTTGTTAAGCCACACTTTCGGACTTCGATTTATTATACTGATTTATCAAATAGACGCTCGGTTATATCCAAATTTTCTTATTGCAGATGATCAGCAGCCTTCAACCTCTTCTGGAATCGTACATAACCCGATTGCAGACATTCAGAGTAAGTTTTCTCGTCGACATTTAACGAAAAGAACTTGCTCCGTTCTTAAAACTGTCCCCAATTGATTAAAAACTTCTTTTCTTTTGTTTTCAGGAGAGCTCAACACGTTAATCTCTCAAACAAGAGAAGAGATCTCCGCTAATCGTCCGTGCAACTGGTGTGGGAAACTGGTTGAATTGATGCCGGGGAGAAAGTTCTGTAGAGAATGCGGTCATCAAGGCGTACAATGTTCGGAGTGTAAACGACCACTTCCTCAACGGTTTTACACCAGGGCCACCAATACTTGCGATACGTGTTGTCGAAAGCGAGAAAACCAGTCGGGCAAAGGTTCAACAAGCGTCGATGCTTTAGAAGGACGTGTGAAAACGCACACTCTGGAGCCCACGTCGACAAACAAGCTGGATATCTTACAGTTTTTTAAAGACAATGACTCAGCTGTGATGAACATTTTAAACACGGAACTAGACACGCACAACGGTTTGAAATGGAATCTAGTGATCAATGTGAGATTAGTTAGATACAGTTCAGAAGGCGAAGAGATTACCACGCAACCTAGCTTTCGCAGCCATAATTCTATCGCCACCAACAACAGCCAATTCGAACAGACCGTAGCCGATGCCTTCCACAAAATGTACGAAAGCTTCCAAACGTTTCAAAGGGAAGGCAGTGGTTGGGTGTTGGACGAAGTGGTGTCTATGGAACTAAACGTAGCTAAATATAGCCCTTTGCGCGGTTCTACCTACATCCCCACCCCGCAGGCCTTGGTTAAGAAAAACGCTATTGTAAATGTAAGAAATTCGGATGATTATTGTTTCGCTTGGTCAGTCCTGGCAGCTTTACATCCTGAGGAGGAAAACCCGAATCGAGTTCAACATTACAAACCGTATTTCGACACTTTAAACCTAGAGGGTCTTGAATTTCCTCTAAGACTAGACCAAACGCACCAGTTCGAGACGCAAAATTCAATATCGGTCAATGTGTTCGGGTACGAAGAAGGCATATCTCCTTTACACATCACATCCAACCGCTGCGATAAGCATGTTAATTTACTTCTTATTTCGAGGGGTGATACCCGTCATTACTGTTTGATCAAGTCTATGAGTCGTTTGCTCGGTGATCGTACTAACCATCAGCATCAAACACATTTCTGCGACTATTGTTTGCACGCGTATTGTAGCAAGGCTTTGTTGGACGACCACACACCTTACTGTAAGTCTCTAGGTCTACAGCGAACACTAATGCCCGAGGAAGAGACTCTGAAATTTAAAAATATTAGAAACCAACTCCGCGTCCCTTTCGCTATATACGCCGACTTCGAGTGTTTCACCGTTAAAGGAGATGATTCCACGGGCAAAACTACGAAGTACGAGAAACACGAGCCGTCCAGTTACAGTTATACGGTGGTATGTAATGTGCCCCGGTACAGTAAGCCCGCGACTATTTACCGCGGACCCGATGTTGTGCAGAGGTTTTTAAGCGATCTGCAGAAAGAAAATGACTACATCTGTAACATTCTAAAACAAACCCATCCAATGAATATCTCCATTGAGCAGGAGCGTAATTTTGAAACCGCAAGCCACTGCCATATATGCGATAAACCACTAGGCGCGAACAGGGTGAAAGACCACTGTCACATCAGCGGTATGTACAGAGGTCCCGCTCATAACGAATGCAATTTACAATTCCGGTTTAGAACGACGACTAAGGAAGAAGCTCGTAGGTTTTTTATTCCCGTCATACTCCATAACTGTCGCGGCTACGACGGCCATCTTATCTGCGATGTAATGGGTCTGTTTAAACATTTAAGAATTACATGCATCGCTAATAACATGCAAAAATATATTAGCTTTAGCCTCGGGAATTTACGCTCCATCGACTCCTTCCAGTTTCTGAACGCGTCCTTAGATACGCTCGTGACCAATATGGCGAAGGACGGGCCGGAGGGGTTCTCTCAGTTGAAAAAACATTTCTCCGACCCCCACCAACAAAAACTATTGCTCCGAAAAGGTGTCTTCCCGTACACTTATATGACAGGCTCTGATAAATTTCGAGAAACCCAACTTCCGCCCATAGATTCGTTTTATAACGATCTTAAGGAAGAAGCCTTGTCTCGAGAAGATTACGAGCACGCGCAGACCGTATGGAAAGAGCTCGGTATGGAGAACTTGGGAGATTATCAAGATCTCTACATTAAAACCGATGTTCTCTTGTTAGCCGATGTCTTTGAGAATTTCAGAGACATCTGCTTGTCTTTCTATAAACTAGATCCACTTCATTATTATACCAGCCCCGGTTTAAGCTGGGACGCTATGTTAAAAATGACCGGTGTTGAACTCGAATTGCTGCAGGATATTGACATGCACCTTATGGTGGAGCAAGGCATTCGCGGCGGTATAAGTATGATCACTACAAAATACGCCAAAGCAAACAATCCGTATTTGTCCGACTACGATCCCTCACAGCCAACTAGTTATATATCATATCTGGACGCAAATAATCTGTACGGATGGGCCATGTCCAGATATTTACCTCAGAAAGATTTCGTATGGATGACAGCGGAGCAAATTGACACTCTTGACGTCAAAACCGTACCAGATGATGCGCAAGTAGGTTACATATTGGAAGTAGACCTACATTACCCGCATCATTTGCATGACATTCACAACGATTATCCCCTATGTCCTGATCGTCTGACTGTGTCAGATGAAATGCTATCGGGATACTCCACGATGTTAAAACAGGAGTTGCAGTTGAAAGGCAATCCAACTGAAAAACTCGTTCCTAACTTACATAACAAGTCTAAATATGTCATCCATTACAGCGTCTTGAAATTCTGCTTATCGCAAGGTATGATATTGACAAAAATCCACCGCGGAATCTCATTCGTACAAACTCCGTGGCTGAAGCCCTATACGGACTTCAACACCGAAAAGCGCAAACACGCGAAAAACGACTTTGAAAAAGACTTTTTCAAACTGTTAAATAACGCCGTCTTTGGAAAAACAATGGAGAACCTGCGCAAGCGCACGCGCATCGAACTGGTGCACAACAATGCTAAACTGGAAAAATTAATAGCCAAGCCATCCTTCCGAAGTTTCAATATATTTAACCAAGACCTATGCGGGGTGCATATGAGTAAAACAAAGCTGGTGTTGAACAGGCCCATTTACGTCGGTTTCGCTATATTAGACATTTCAAAACAGCTCATGTATGACTTTCACTACAATTTTATTAAACCCAAATACCAGGACAACGCCCTGCTTCTATTTACGGATACGGATTCTCTGTGTTATCGCATTGAATGCGTCGACATCTATAGCGACATGGATGCAAATGCTCACCTGTTCGACACCAGTAACTATCCAACAGATCATTTCTTATTCAGTCCTACGAACGCCAAAGTATTAGGTAAAATGAAGGATGAAACTGCTGGAGAACCCATCTCAGAATTCGTGGGACTACGACCGAAGATGTATTCGATGGTTTTCTCCGGTCGAGAAAAGAAAACTGCCAAAGGGGTGGCTAAATACGTGGTTAAAAAGAGACTCAGACATGAACTGTATAAACAGTCTTTATTCGATAAGAAACAGGTTACAGCATCTATGAATTGTATTCGCAGTTATAATCATCATCTTTATAGCGTAAATATAAACAAGATAGGTTTGTCGCCTTTCGACGACAAGCGTTACGTATTGGACAACGGCGTTGATACGCTAGCCCATGGTCATTTTAAAGTTCTGTAACAAATAAACGCTTACGAGTTGTGTATGTATAACAGAAATGTTCGGTGTAGGCAAGACCGTGTTGTAAATAATTAATATTGTATGCATATTACAGGGGATGATTGTAGATATTAATACTTGTATATTACCAATAAAGATTATTGCCATAATGCATCGAATAGTTCCTGTCTCAATTTTAAAGTTTGTTCCATCGCTTCCTCTCTAGACATTCCATATACGTTTTCCAGAAGTTCACGAGTGTTTTGTATACCGCGGTGTATACTGTCCTTGTCAGAGTTTAAACACCATAGGGAGTAGTTCTGGAGCATGCGCTGTTTCATATCCGGAAGATAATCTTCTTCAGCCAGTAGTCTGCTCACCTTTTCCGAGTAACCTTCCGAAATATACGCTTTCGCTTTCTGGCGAACTTTATCCTCCTTCATACCACGTGCGGACATACCGAACAGGTCGTGCCACACATCGCGTTGTATTTCACCGTTTCCGACTTGCTGTTTGAACCAAGGTGGGCTGACCTCGGTGTAGAGCTCGCCTTTACCGGTTTGTTGGAGAAAGTTCTTTTTCAGTCTCTGGTTCTCCGGCGTGGTGGGTTTCAAATCGATCAACAAAGACCCGTGAGACGAGCTAGTCACCGCTTCTTCGTATACTTTCATAAAGTAGTCGCCTTTCCCGGGGTATATGCGTCGCCCTAGCAATGCCACCTGTTGTCTGTCTACCGGGTTGTTGAATAGTACGATGTATTGAGAGTTCAAATCTATGTCCCTGGAGGCTTTACCCCGATCGAACAAGTTTTGCGCGACATACACGACGGAAGCGTTGTCGTGGTGAGATCCTTTGGTGAATAGATCGACAATTCGGGTGTCCTTTTTGGCGTCTGTCATTAAATCGTCGAAGACTATGACGGTACGAATTGCTCGATTGAAAAACCCATCCTCTCCCAGATCAGGAGGAATACCTTTGACGAACTCTACGTTGTGTACAACGTTTTTCATTTCCTCGTACAGCGGTTGCCATTTGCTATAACAAATAATGACGCGATGGGGTTCCGGTTGAATTTTCTTCTCCCGTAACAGACGTACCAACCACATGGTCTTTCCAACCCCGCTGGGGCCGACAATACGTATTCTCGCCGGGTGTTGGAGCGTCATGATCGGTGTTATTCGGTGGACTGAGAGGTGTCATAAAGCGCTAATCCCTTTTATAGGGTCTGAATGTCTTCCGCTCTGACCCAACTGTTGAATTTTGTAGGCCAACCGACGTACTTGACCAGTTTTTCCGCGCGGTCTCCACGTCCTCTGCTTTTCAACACCTTCTCGATGCGCCACAACGCGTTGACGTCTTTGTCTACTTTCTGTAGTTCTTGTTGGTAAAACGTACCTTCGATGGGGTCGTCCATAAAATCCGTCAGTTTGTAAACGGGTATAGAACGCCGACGCCATCGTTTCACGACCTTAAACAACTCTTCGGTGTAAGTGGACGTATAGGCTCTTTGTAAGATGTACCTCAAATGAGAGATTCTAACGGTGTCGCCCAATTTGAATCGGAAGGGCTGCGTTTTGACTCGTTGAGCCGTGTCTACGTATAGCTCCTTCCAAGTCTCCGCTTCGTTTTCCTCATCGATGTCGGCCGGGGCTTTTTGATTGAGCGATCTGTGAGGTCTGTGATTGTAACCGCTAACGATATCTGATAATGTCTCTAAATAACGATAGGTTTGGTTATGCGTGAAAAACCGATACATATGCGTCTTGATGGTGCGAATGACACGCTCTACGTAATTAGCTTTCTTCTCGCTGTGGGTGACGTAATGCCTTATCCCTTTCTTATTCAAGTGGGCTTTCATCCATTTATTATTAAACTCACCACCCTTGTCCCATCGAATCAAGGATGGTTTTCTGCCAGTTGCTAAAATTTTGTTTAAGCCCGATATGACGGACTCGTGTCGCTTGCTAGCTATGGGTTCCACCCACAGATATCTGGAAAAGACGTCGATAGCGACCAAGAGGAAACGGATTCCATCGTTATATTTGGCTATATTAGACACGTCTGCCAAGTCGATGTCCCACAAATCATCGATACCCGTGGTGATGACCCTGTTTCTTTTAAATTTATATCTGAGGGGTTTTTGAAGACTGTAAGCGTCTTGATCGCTTAACCACTGATCTACCACCTTGGCGGGTACGCTATAGCCTTCAGCCTTCAACCAGGATCTCACTTTTGTTGGACCGGTGAAGGCGATTGGTTCACTGGGGTTAAAATACGCCCTTGCCAAGTGCTCTCGCCAACCGTCATCAGCCATTACTTTTTGTACAATAACCAAAACCGTATTCATCACATCGTATATATTACATTTATAGACAAATAACGTGGTTCAAACTTGGATAAATACAATTCGAGAAATAACGGGATACAAATCGATAAACGTAGCAATCGTTATGACAATGATTCTGATTAAAATCCGACATGATACTACGCAGTGGTACTTTTCTACTAAGTTGGAGCAAAAAGTACAAACAATAATAACCGCACGTAGCGGATAGCCTGCCTTGCAAACGCCGTGGATTATAGAAAACTCGTTTACAATTATAATTTAGAAAATCTCGAAATCCGGTAGAATAATGTTCCGGGGGAAAACTTAAACTGTCCAAGAAATAACCCATATCTTCTTCGAAATAAAACAACACCCAGTGTTGTCCGGGTAGTCGAGCTGGATCCGTATTGACGATGTAACCCGCTGGTTTTCTTTCCACCTCTGCTGGAAGCTGGTCAGCCGCCATGACGCGGCACACTGGGAATCTTTGCACCGCGCATCGCAATTCCTCCGCGTTCATGAAGTTAGTATATTCCTGGCTTTGTCCACTTCGAAGCTGGCCGGAAATTCTCCGTAGATGACGCAGGTCACGGTCTCCGGTAAAGGCTTGTCGAAGGCCGCCTCCAGTCGTACGGTCCCTCGATTGACGGGTTGACGGTTGTTCTCCGACGCTTGGGACGGGTTCAGGGAAAAGCCGTACAAGGCGTAGCCGCGCGCAAAGTCGAATAAGTTGATGCTATTTCCAAAATCCTCTCCAGTCTTGTCCACCACGTCGTATAAGCTTAGATAAGCCGATGTACATAGAGACTGTTCATCCGCGTACTTCATTCGGAGGGGTTGTCCCGGCGTGGTTAACCCATCCACATTCACCGATATACTGCCGAGATTGAAATGTTTGAAATTGAACGGATTCTTTTTATAGTCTCCGGCCACGGCCTTGGACTCGACGAAGCCCACGACTAAGCGGCTCGGATATTCCGAGGGCCAGATATTATCCCAACGAAACAAGACTTGACCCGAAGATAGGGTAGCCGTTTTCACTTCTGTACGTGTGTAGGGGTATTTCGCCGTCGTTGTTTCTAACAGCTCGCTTTGCGCCAAAATAACATCGGGGTTCACGCGAACTTTGCGTACTTTCAACGCGATTTCGTGGATGATCAATTTGTATGTCTTGTCGGCTTCCGCCGACATGATAACAAAAGACGAGGGGGCTCTGTACAGTTTCACGTATACGTCCACGTTGTTAAGCAGATATCGGGACTGCTGAAAAACATCCTGTAGCAGGGGTCCTTCCATTTCAAAGGGCACGCTTTCTTTGACACGATCGTGACGGTCGGCGAGACCCGCGTTCGACCCAGTTACCGGGTCAGGATTATCTATATCCATACCTCTGTCTTGTTCAAACATCTGGGATTCTAGCTGACTACTTTTGGTACCGTAGCCGTAATTTAAGATCGTCTGAGTGTAGGCTTTGTATGGAAAGTTATTGTCCTGTACCGTCAACAGTTTCCCTTGCGCGGACACATCCACTTGAGAGAACATGGAATAGAGGAGATTGTTGACGGTAGCCACTTTTTCATCTTCAGCGACGCTGGTTCCTTTTGCTCGTTTCACGCTGGCTTTTACGTATAACCTAGTCGATTTCAAATCCAGATAATCTACTCCTTGGCCCGGGATGATAAACTCTATAGGCGCTTCTTCGGACAGTTGCGAGATAGGTCTAACGTCGATGTGATATGTACTGTTAACGGCGTTCGCGGAGGCAGGCCAGTCAAAAAGGGCCAGCTCCGTGGGTTGGGCTTCACTCATTCTGAAAGATGCGAGGTAACTTCTTCACCCTCCGACGTTTCGGCGGTGTACTAACTGATAAGGTTTCACGAGGTCTTTTTATACTTTCTCTCGCCTTGATCTCAGATTTCGCCCGCTGTACCGCTTGTTCCGCCGGAGATACCACCTTTATACTGGTTTTCTTTGTCAACGTTTTCTTCTCAGGCTTCTCTCTACAATAGGGTTCCAACGGGATGACGGTCGGGCCTCTGCTCGCTCGACCTAACGGCGTGCCCTTTTCACCGTTTTCGTATATATGAAGAGGTATATTACCCTTCGCCATGTTGCGATAAAATCGCACCCACTTGTCAACGTTGCTCATGTTTAAAGTGTAGCGTTAGCGACAAAGGCTGAGTTAGAAATGATGCTGGGGAGCCTTGCTCGTCCATTATATATATTTCTACGGTGTCCACTTCAGTAAGCACGAGAGGATGATAGTACGGATACGAGTAAACTTCAGTTAGTTGTTTCCTAACTACACCCGAAGCATCTACAGAGCGCAATAGGGGGAGCGATGTATCTCCTACCAAGGAATGCGCGCAGATATTAGAGCAGATGCGTAATATCGCCTTCGACTGGAAAGTCGGTTGTTTCTTGAGAGTGATTTCCACGAGGGCCACAACCCAGGATGATGTGTCGAAGCGAAGAGTCTTGTTCAGTTTGACCTCGAAATGATAGGGTTTATTTCCCGGATACAAGTCCGTAGAATCTGTGCTCGTCAAGGTTACGATGTTGTCCATTCGATGACTTGTGTTAGAATGATGCGTCATACGATGGTAGGCTTTTATAATAGTTCCAAATCTCGCGCTGTACGGCTCCTGGTGGTCGTTTACATACGTCGAAGGTAAACGCGATTCGTCGACCCGTGCGCGTTTCCCCGTCTTCGAACATTGCTTCTACCACGGCTTTGTATGCCTCTAGACTATCGATCGTCTCCAACCACGTTTCCGTCAAAGACACGATGAATCGCCGTATCTATTAGTCTCCGTTTATTTTTGAGTTTGGTCCACTGGAAATAGTTCAAAGACAAGCCTTTGATCGTTGCGCGGTCGTTAAGGAAATAGCGTAAATCTACCCTGAGACTGTTTTGGTATAAACATACGCTGGCTCTCAGTCGATCGTCTATTTTGATTTGTCGCATCGACGTGCATAACGTACGATTGGGTATGACGGTTATGGAAGACTCCGACGACTCGACCGAGCAATTGGCGGCTAGGACGATCAACGCTGTCAGCGATATGACGAAGAGTGCTACGACAGAAACCGATATTGCTTTTAGCTTCGTGCTTCGGTCCATGAGGCTCGAATGACGGATTGCAACTGATTGATTTATGCTGGTCGCTGATTTATATAAGTCTCTGGCGCGTGAAAATATGATTCCGATGATTTCCTCAACAAGTCGGGAAATTCGGTGGTGGTGATTTAGAATGAAAACCCATTCATCGGTTTCGCCGATAACTGTTTCTTTTTACCATTTTCTACTCATTGTATCGGGTTGAACTGTTATGACCCATGAGTATTCTACAGGAACACTCTGACAGCGCTGTCTACACGTGTGCGACATACCGGACATTTGAGATCGTCCTGACGGCCCAACAGCTTATATAGACATAAGCGGCATATGCACACGTGGTGACAAGGGCGTAATAGTACTTCGCATATTTCGTTTCTGCAAACACCGCAGGCGCTTATGTAGCCTTTTCGCATGCGTCCTATCGCACTACCCATGATAGCGGTAACTAAACAGAAGTCTTGACAGGTATTCTTATATAGCGATGAATACAAATACATGATACAAAGTTATACATTGTTTATTAAAACTAAAGTTACACATGATATGGTTATTGATCCCGCTCATTGGATGAGGTCAGATAGTTCATATATAGCTCGGTTAATGCGGGGTTTTGACGTCTCATCGGTGTTTCATCCAGGTACTGGACAATTTCCTCCTCGGGTCGTCCAAATTCAGTAGTAGCTCGATGCTTGAATGCGTCGAGGAGTTTCATTTCGTTAAAATCTACGAAGACCATATCGATGAGGTGTTGACTTTCGTCCGGGTCCAGAGATGAGATGCAGGTGTGTTGCAGTTGGGTGGGATTGTCAATTTGGCAGGCGTGACATTCCAGTTCGCGGAGTCGACGAACAGCCGGAGCTATCATATCGTCGCACAGCGACCACCATAACCCGTCAAAACGCCGAACCACATCTTCCGCTAAAGCGGGTTTTGACGGAGGCGTGGTAGGTGACTGGAGCGGTGTATAAACACTTTCGATGTCCGGCATCATAACAGCGAGCTTTTCCCACGTTTCAATACGCATCGAGACGCCTTTCGATGTAGGATAGCGCGGGCCGTCTTGCTTGTACTGAATCCAATGTTTGAGGTGGACGTATACAGACCCTTCGTACTCCGTACAACTGAGGTGGATATCGTCGCATATGGGTGTAGCTACGGAAGGTTTGACGTGTCCTACTTGGTCTTTTAAACTAGACCAGCCCTCTCTGGTCAGCTTTACTTCGGGATAAGGCTTGTAGCTTCTAGAAATCTTCACGATATCATCGCTTACGGTCACCCGTAGAGTTGATGTAATGTCGAAGACTGCGGCCTTCTTTCTCCCTCTTTTCGTCGGGGTCGGGGCGGTAATACCGTTAGCACGCTTTGACATCTTAGGCAAACGATGTGGATGACTCGGTGTTGGAAATCGAGATGACTAGTGTACTGATTTGGTCCACCTTATATACGCTCGGACAATTGCAGTTGCAACACTTATGAGCGTCAGCGTTTTTAGAATGATTTGATTGGCTGAGATTAGGTTTGATCAGCTTCCTTCGCGAT
This sequence comes from Lepidochitona cinerea, assembly GCA_963971465.1. NCBI lineage: Eukaryota > Metazoa > Mollusca > Polyplacophora > Chitonida > Tonicellidae > Lepidochitona > Lepidochitona cinerea. Next base: position 5,419,156 of record OZ020556.1, read on the forward strand.
GTTATGCGCTGGAAACTGTCAGTCATACCGCTAGCGGGCGTAATGCTCGAGTATTTTTATCGGAGAAATGTCCTCCACAAACGGTATTCTCCGCATTCTACGAATCGATTTTGTGTTTATTGATTACGTGTCGCTTCATGTCGTGTCGACGACTAAAAGTCTTGTTACAAACGGGGCCATCGCTCTATAGAATTATACATAAAGTTATACAACACACTCCGAGTATTAGTGGAAAGTATTTCCAGAAGGAAAGTTTTCGTCTCTTTTCCTGATTTATCCAAGCGTGATATTCTTTAATCTCACGGGCAATATCCTCGGGTAAACGCAGACACACTTCATCCGTGAAAAAATGTAAAACAAACAGACGACTTTCGTTCACGACCCCGTCATCGAACATTTCATTCACAACAGTTTTATAACTTTCTAAAGTGCGTATGCTGTTGAGCATCTTATCCAACTCGGTTCTATTCATTACGGTATTTTTGAAATCACGAGCGAGATGTTGCTCCATGAAAGGTGCCATTGCGAATGATGAATGCGATGTTATAGCGACATATAAATGCGAATCGAATCTTAATCAAATGTGTAGCGAAGCGCGACCGATAGCCGCGAGCTTAAATTTTAATTAGACATGCGGCGAACCGTGACCAATGACCGGGAGCTAAGATTTTAATTAGATGTGCTAGTTATTGACCTCGACCTCACAGTTCAAGCCATTCTCCTCTTGTTAGGAGATTTAATTAGATGTGTAGTCAAGCGCGACCAATAGCCGGGAGCTTAGATGTTAATGAGATGTGCTAGTTATTGACCTCGACCACTCGGGACGTCTTTGACCCTGAATTCGGATATTACATAACATGTTTCCACCTCGTATGACGTCATAGGTGTTGCCGAACCGGCCTTTTGTATTCTACTTTTGTGAAGTTATGCTTCATGGTAGGTAGAGTTATTGAATGGCTTCCAAAGGGTATGGAAGATATCCTGAGAGGTGTGGCCAAGTGCAAAGCACAAGGCCAAACTTCTCAGAATTTCCTCCATTCTCGAGTTAGCCATTCAATAACGCACTTGTATCATGGTATTAGTGATTGACGTTGTCAATCAACTAGCACGTGTTTACCATCTGATACCCAGTCCAGAGAGCCATACAACAACTTCCAAAATCGGGAAGTTATTCAACGCTTAAGCCCCGTCCACTCTCTGTCCACTGGGTATCGGATTTGTCGAAGACGGCTGATCAAAAGAAAAACGCCGCAACCAGCCGTTTATTGGAAATGAATGACCAAATGCCGCTTAAGCGAAACGTAAGTTGAAACACGCAGTACATATACATGTAGGCTCAGAATTGGATGCGTTAAAGCCCTGTGGAAAATCCTCAGACCATATCTGCAATATAAACTTCAGAAGTCTAACGATATCAACTCGCCCCCCCCCCCCCCAACAAAATTGGTATATACATTTAAGGTTTAAATAGTAATGACGGGTAATTGGTATTACCTGCATACTGACACATCGTTTGAAACGACACGAAATTTGGTGGCGAGATTTTACATATAACGGTCCATTTTCAGGCAGGATCAACTTACGCAATTGTAATACATGCAATACATCAAATGGTTATACCAGCTTATCTTTTCCATCTACCAGGTGTTTTTCCATGATCGACCAAACAACATATTCTACTTCGTGGTTTATTACGTCACACATGCCATACCTTATAATGACCCATTTGTCCTGGAAGTGTTCAGCTTTATACAACTCATGGCTTTGGCTCCATATATTTGGATTAATTTTGTTTTGCTTCCAACGGAAAATTCCACAAGCAACAGAAAAGCAAACCTTTAAAATGGAAGATAATTACCGAATTGTTCACAATTTTGAGAAAAAAGGTTGCCTGTCCACCCGGATTAAAATCGCTTCCTCTTTTACCCATAATGGCGGCGCTCAGTTGAACTCAAATATCACGCGCCCGCCAATTCAATATATAATTCGATGACTTTTCCTTTTTTAACAGTTTGCACAGATGGGTGGTATCGAGAACAGTGTGATCGGGAGTGTCAATCCACCGACAGATGTATATCCTGTGATAGCAACAACCTCACATGCACAAGTAAGATACTGGGTTGTACGAGTAATAATTATATTACTGTGGTATCCTAGTAATAAAAACACAAGCCAGAATTAACTAAATAAGAACTGTATTGGTAACTTACAGACTAAAATACACAACTGTTGTAAAAGCGTCTGTTCGACTTGGCTGCAACGTCCGGAAGCTTCAAACAGGAAACTCTCTAGGAGGTCCTTACATATTAACAAAAGTTAGAATCTGACTCTACTACAATTTCTCAATATACAAGTAGCAAAACGAACAGCAGGTTATATTTTGAACTTATATTGACAATAAAAAAAACGTCTAAATCAAAAAGATTTTTTGCTAAAAATGCTAATTAGACCCTACGTAATAAGGTAATTATTTCGCTCAGTTGCAAATACGATGAATCCATACTTAATTGTGCGCCATATCAGCTGGAAATGATAACAGGCGTAGGCAGATATGTTTATTAGGCTGATACAATTTAAAAGCATATGCTATACAAGCAATTTATGAGAAAACATACATCAAGAACCGCTTATGGCCCAGTCACAATGTCGGCGATCTGTCGGGGATTAGTTTTGGCACGGGGTCGTCGTAGAAAAAAAAGAATCCTTGAACCCTGTGGCGATCGGAGACGATATCTGCGAAGGTCTTTTCTTTTAAATTTCCCCCCACCCTGGGTATATACAGAATATTGCGACTAGTCTCAGATTATTCGGAGGACGCCTCCGATTAATCGGAGGGCATCGGAGATTGTGTCTGAGATGGCCAAAATGGGTGGAAATCTTGCGAGCAATCGTAAAATTGTAAGTTCAAAGTTGGGGACCGCGACGGCTGTGGCGATGCCTAAAAAATCTGCGACAAGCCGCAGACGTCCGAAGAGCGCCTCCGGCGGGTGCAAAATCGTGAGATCTGTCTCAAAAGTTCGTTAAAATTTCCCGGGTTTTAGTCGCATCGCAACTGATTTGTGACTGGCCCATGACATATTACACAGTATATTCAAGTCTCAAGTCATCGTCGAAACCCACGATTAAAACTTACGCTCACGCTCAAGGTGAGCTTGTTGAGAATTTAACCCTGGGTATCCGAGGATGGTCCCAAGTCAGTATAGTCGTAATCTTTATGCTGTTAAGGGGCTTTCATAATTGAGATTTTCGCCGCACGGTCAAAATACTTAAATCAATCGCACGGTGGAGATAACATTTTTCGGGCCGCAGTAGAATCGGAAAAATTACCGCAATAAAGTAATCCATTTAACGATTGGCCGGGGCATCGTAAGGGCGTGGCAAGGTTCCCGCACGTTTTAATCCACGAATCTCTTGCGGCGAACCGCGCGGAGTGACGCAAGCAACGCACGTCTAGCGCACGTGATCCGTGAGACAGTTGCGCGGAGGGGCTACGTGATTGGTTGGAACGTTCGGCGTGCCGCAAGATCCATCGTGCGTCATTGTTTTTCGCCGCGCACCAATGAGCGGGCGCCTTACGGCGTTTTGTCAAATCGTTTTGCGATTTTGGGTTACGCAGACGTGATTGCAGTATAAAAAGGCGCAAAGATAAAAAAAAACCGTTAGAAAAATATATACCTGTAGCACACCTGAGGTTAATTTTAGCAGGGTGAACGCAAGGCGGTGCAAGACCGAGATGGCGAATCGTTCAACGGTTTACGACTGCCGCAAGGTTAGCGGAACAAGAAATTTCAGTGTACGGAACATATTACGACACAAACAATCGTGCAACAACCGCGCGTCAAAATACAACGGTTTGCGGTGAACGTACTAGCGCCGGCACGGATCAGAGGTAATAAAAAAATTCGCACGGCCGAAAATTGGATTCCATGTGCAGACGTAACTTTTCTGCGGCTCTTGCGGCACAATAATTCCTCGCGGTAAGGTGCGGTTGCCCGCAAGGAAGGCTGCGATCAAAGGCCAAAATTCATGACAGCAAGAGCCGTAAACCCGCCGTATCTCAATTGTGAACTGCCCTGACCGAGTTACGGTATCTAAATATCAAAGCACCACACCGAAGCCGTATACAAGGTCTATGCAAACAGATAGTGTATGTGATAGCAGATGGGCCAATATTAAGCTGTTTGGTAGCATGTTCATTTTCTACAATAGAACATCGGTGCTTCTTTGCTGATTTCAGGTATTTTGCAACAGTGTACTGCTTATATGTTTTCAGCTTGCATCGCCCACCGTTGGGGTACAGATTGTGATGATCAGTGCTTCTGTGCAGGAGATGTTTCTTGTAACAAGACATCTGGAAGGTGTCCAGGAGGATGTGCAGCAGGATATACCGGGTCTTCTTGCAGCCAAGGTACGGTCAAAAGCAATACTCCTTTCAAAACGATACAGAGCAAGGCAGCGGTCTCAGTGGCTCAATATTCACAGCCAAAGCCTCACAGTACAACAAAAGCATCCAAATGATCGGTTGCAAATTCGAATTCCCCCCCCCCCCCTCCACACACACACACACACTAACCCCCTAACGTTTTCTTAATAACTCAAGGTAATAATTACTCACTAGTATGGCGTACATCATTTACACGAATGGACGCGCCAATATGCTATAACAACCAACCAACCCCCTCACAACAATTAGGTACAGAACTGACCATGTGTGAAATTCAATTTGTTGTAATACAGTGCTATTTTCACAATATTTGGAATTGTACGTTTTTCGAATAAGTTACCGATATGAGGACTAAAGTCCGAGAGAATGGTTTTTATTACTGAACATAATGACAAATATATAGACAGACGATTCTGTCATTTATCGACTATAAACCGATGAACAAAAGAAAATGTTGGCTTTTACCATAGTTAATCTAGTGTATTTACAAGAATTTAGAACGAACTGACGGACATAGCTATACGTTGATAATTTGAGCGTTGATTCCCTTTTCTCAAGAAGCCACCTTTAAGAGAGTACTTAAAAAAATGTTTAAAGTATCCGCACTTGTGTTTAGGTTTAATTATAAAGGAATATCAATAGAAGAAATATCATTTAGTATAGATTGATTGATTGCTTGATGTTTACGCTGCACTCAACATTATTTCACTTATATGTCGGCGTTGCTAGAATTAAATATCGATCTCTTTCTCCTGAGGAAACCCCTGACCTTCGGTGAGTACCTGGCAACTCCTCCACATACGGTGATGGAGAGGAAAATGTACGCAATTTTGTATTTTGTCTGAGTGTGATTTGATCCCGCAGGGCATAAATGAATCAATTAAGTACGACATCATGACAATTTGTTTTATTGTAGCTTGTAACTCTACATCATACGGTCCTGGCTGTGGGACACTTTGTGGACATTGCAGTATACCAGGGTGCAACAGATTCAACGGCAACTGTAACGCCTTCACTCCACTGTGTATGGCTGGATTCGAAGGTCCAAGGTGTAAAACAGGTACAAATTATACAAAACGTTCATCATTGGTGATTTTTTGTTTAAAATACTCCTTTGATATCTTTTACTGTTACGAATTTCTGAGTTATAATTTTCGAGGAAATGCTCCCGACCAGTAGGAAAATTTGTCACTTAAGAAATCACCTAAATGCAGGCAACATATTCATTGTGTAGGGATTTATTTTCTGTCTATAATTGTTATTACTTTACATAACAAAATTCTGTTAGATTTTCAATTATTTATTTCCCATTCATCGATATGTACTCTTGTATATCTGGATACTTTTTGTATCTCTTTCTCTCACAGTATTTTTCACACTAGCAGATGGTGGGTGCAAGTATGAATCAGGTGTCTCAACTAATGTATTTGAATACAATGTCATTGGCAACATTGTTGAGCCTTTAACTGTTAACGTTTGGTTTTCAACCTGAATACACTTTCTTATATTGTTAAGCAATGTTTTGTTTTTGCGTGTGTTTCTGTTCTGTATGTAATTATTTTTTCAATGATGTTATATCAATGGCATTTCTTTTTCTCTTGACAGCTTGTGATGGTTCTTCTGGGCCGGACTGCAAAACACCCTGTGGTAAATGTGCCGAAGAAGTCAACTGCAATCCTGTCAATGGAGTGTGTCCGGACAATGATCCTCACTGTGCTGGGGGGTGGATGAACACAATATGCCTTACAAGTATGCATAATTGTATGACTTATTGATTGATTGTTGTTTTACGCCGCATTCAAGATTATTTCACTTATATGGCGACGTTGCCAGGTTTAATGGGAGAGGAAACCGGGCTCATTGCTCGAAGGAAACTTCCGACCATCGGCGAGTATGTGGCAACTTTTCTACATAAGGCAATGAAGTGAAAAACTCTCTCAGAAAGTTTTCAATATTTTTGGTCTGGGTGGGATTCAAACCCGCGCCACATCGATGGAAGGCCTGTGTCGGTCCGAGGGACGATCACTCTAATCCTCTGGACCACCGAATCCCCCCGATATGACTTAAACACGTTGATAATAAAACCATCGAAAACGTCGTACTACTAGAATATGTACTGGTTCAAAAATAGAATACAAAACTACGTATATTATCATTTCTTGAGATTCTCATCATGTCCTCGACGGGAAGTTAGTCCTGTTATTTAAAATGTGAATGTTTTTTTATTTCTCGTTGCTTAACTGCAATACCCGTAATAGTTTGAAGTGTTTTACGCCATTAATATTTGCATAGCATATGTATTCTTGTTAGACCACAATGATATCATGGTGGTCTTATCAAATCGAATTTTATCCGTGGTCGGTTGTCCATGGTCCAGTGTCCAGTGTCTTTAAACTTTTCTTGTGATCGCGATTTCTTGTGACCTACTGGTCGGATCTTCATCAAATTTCATAGACATGTTCCCCTTATGGTCTAGTTGTGCAACATCTATTTTGTTTGCTCATTTGCATACATTTTTTATGGTAAGTTAATAATCATTTTTGTTTAAATAAGAACACAGTTGTATGGGGATCATCTTCTCCAGCCAAGATAAAACCTAAATATCTCCATTTCGTGTTTTATCTTGGGGGACTACTCCACTCAAACCCTTAAATCGAACTTGATTTGATTGGATGCGAGTAAAACTTCTCGCAGCTAATCAAAACCTCGGGCACTTATACTGAAAATAACGTAATGACGGCTGTGTTAACCTTGAACTTTTGTGTAAGGAGTGTTGATTGGCCAAGACTCTGTAAGTATTGGAAAGACAACTCTTACATTCCCACCAGTGGACGCTGTTTGATCAGTGGAGTAGTCCACCAAGGTAAAACACGGAATGGAGACATGCAGATTTTAACCTTGCTTGCGAAGATGTATGGGGATCATCATGAAAAGCTTTAACACAAGTTCAATTCTTTTACCTGGACCCTTTAAATATGCTTTTTGTTCTATATTTGATTTGTAAAAGGCGATTAATTGTTTATGCTCATAGTATTCAATAACAATCAAATATATTTCGAAATTCCAGGATGCCCAGCTGGCCTGTATGGTCCAGATTGTCGTGAATCCTGCGGGAATTGCCTAAATGACGATACATCCTGCCGAAAGGAAGACGGAAAATGTGGCGTGGGATGTGCTGCAGGTTGGAGAGGGAATGTTTGTAAACAGGGTCAGTTAAAAGACTAGCATGTGTATTTCGTTAGTTTAATTCTTTTCAAGTGCCATATGCAGTAATCTGGAAATGTTCAGTTATTTTAACTTACTACTAAATTATTTTAGTTTTTTTTATTAACTAAGACTAGCAGATATAGTGTAAATATCTTAACGCCATTTTAGAATGCGAAACTGGAACTTGGGGTGAAAACTGTGAGTCAGCATGCAGTGAATATTGCAAGGGAGGAAACACAGCCTGTAGCATCATCAATGGAACATGTGGGATGGGTTGTCTACCTGGAGGTCTTGGTGAAAGATGTGTGGCAGGTAAATTATTGGATATAGTTTGTTGGGTGGTTTTTCGGTCAGCGGTGATTCACGTACCATTTCAAATTAATCATGTTACCCAAATGAGAACACCTTTGTGCCATTCATTTACAATTCCAGATAGCCCCATTTTGTTTGCAAAAAAATACAACTCGGGGGTGGGGGGGTTGATATGTCAAAACATAGAGTTGTACAAACAGAACAGAACCTTGCAGCCCCCACATAGCGTATGCTTTAACAACATAAAAGGGCACCTTCAAGCTGCTCAAAAATCATTAATTCGACACCAGTTTACTTGTTTTTATTTGTTGATTAGTGTTTGTAGTCAGTTATATATATATAAATATATATAACTCCTCAGATAAACCAGAACGGGAAATATATATTTTATTTTAAGTGCATTTTCTCATTCAAAACCGCAGCAATCGTTAGCATTAAATGCTTTATATGGAATTAGCGTAAATCGTCAGTAGATGACATTATTACATATCTACCAGCGCTGCATTAGAGCAAATTTCAGAGAAAGAATTGTTGATAACGTTTCATTTGTGGGGGAAGTAACTGCTGACCTTTGGCGGGTACATAATAATCCTCAGGATTTTTGTTTTAATTTTTCGTGGACAAAGTGGGATTAAAAGACATAGTATGAATATGATTGTTGTCTGACTATAGAGATTTTTTCCATGGAGCGAGCCACGACGGTGCACAAAAGACAAGGGACCAAAAGCAAAAGTGGTATAATTGTCAATGGGATTTTTCGGTGGGCTAATACGCTTAAATACAAATGGATTCCGCGAGTATTGAATATTACATAACCCATAGCATATGACTAGATTTTGCCACTATTAAAATTTATCCTCTTTTTCAGAAGCGGCCACTGAGACGCCCTCTCCGACAACCGCAATAGTGGGTGGTGTCGTTGGGGGTATTGCTGTTGCCGCGATAGTTGCAGTTGCCATTGCTGTCTTTTTGCGGTAAGATAAACAAATGCGTTTGCGAGATTTACAGTAAAATAGGATGAAAGGCTGTAATACTGGCAAAAGCTCTCGTGCTATATAGATAGTCATAACACTCAAAATAAGAATAACAGGCAGCATGAAAAAATCATATGCAAGTAGCATAAAAAAGCCCACAGAGTGGTTGTTAACTGGCCGACTCTAGCACAAATTACACCATTAAAATAGATTCCCTGGACAAAAACATTTATATATTTATAGACCTAAACCTATGAAATTATTGAAAAGTCGATGGATTGATTTTATTTTCTAAAAAACAAACCCAGATTCGTGTTGGCGCACAGATATAAATCTAAATGATAAAATCTAGGTTGACACCACATTAGCGGCATCGCTTACAGGTCATGTGACGTAACCAACAGTGGAATGTATGTCACAGCTAACGATACGCTCTCGGATAGTAAATGCATCAAGCCCAGAATCTCGAAAACAACAAAAACAGGACAAGATAATCTAGAAAACTATATAAGCTAATGCATGTAATACAAATTCAGTTAAACTACAGAAATTGACAGATGTTTTTTAATCAGCTTCAATCTTTCTAATAATTATACGAAAAGGAAAATATCACCTCTTTGCTCACATGTTTTACCAACATACCAGCTATTTCAAGGATAAATATATATTTGATTTGTTAATATTTTCAATGTTTTCTGAAGGAGAAAGAAGAGACACGGGAATGATAAAGAGACCGACCAGGTTCATGTTTCAAACCGGCAACTTCAAACAAATGCAGCGGACGTCCAACTTCCAGAGTACTCGAATATTACAAGAATAGTCCCAAAGCCACCAGGTAACCTTATGCAATTTCAATGAACTCTATACCGTGATAACTAGTTAGAATTATATACCAGAAATTACGGTATGTTAAAGGAAGAGAAATCTCCAAACATACAAACCGTAAAGCGTTAAAGCAACGATTAATTTACTGAAAATATTCAACGTTAGTTACCCCAATGGATGAAGCGATGTTGCCTCAGCTATTTTAGCTCAATACTCAGATATTTTAAGACAACTTCACGTCATTTCTTAGCCAAACCATTGGCTCTAATTGCAGCACGTGACTAGTTTATAACGCATCTCTATTTTATTCATCATTGGTTGGATAATACAGTAAAAGAATGGAGGCTATATGGATTACAACTTTTGGTTTTATTTGGTTGCAACGTTTCGATGTAGATACTAACATCTTTATCAAATTTGACTGAAACAAATGGATAATACAAACAAGAAACAAGAAAATGGTAGCGGTATTGTAAGTGTACCATAGAGCTTAATCTATATCATTACGGCACATTCAAATTGAGCATATTTGTTTACGAGGGAATAACAATAGATTGTTTTGGCTACATGAACACAACTCTTTCAGTCTAAACTAGTCTAACGTTAAACTTGTCTTTCCCATTAAAGGCCCGCTTCCCGCCGCAGCCTGTATGACATTTGTTAAGAAAACCAATTTGCACGCGCTTACTACAGCTAAAACCACTAAAATGAAACATAGCACACATAAAGCATGTTCAATTAGGTTTAGAATGTATAAATGAGGGTGAAAAACAAAAGAAGAATCGAAGCTCGATTACAACAACAGCACCGATCAGTGTTGGATTACCCTCATTCAGGCGTTTTTGTCTATGGTTTGCACTCGGCAGGTTTTTATAGTCCGTTAGTATGTCTTTCTTAGATAAAGTTCGTAAAATAATACTGTGTCGTTAGATCGCCCACGCGACTCAAACCATTAGGGCACTTGTGCACACGCGCAGGTTCGAAGTTTGTTTACATTGCGGGTACCTGAAAATCTGTTATTCAATTTCAAATTAAAAATACTAAATGATATCAAAACTTTCAATTTCTGGTAAAAATAGAAAGTTCCTAACTGTTTCTGTCTGGGAAAAATACAGAAAACCGTCCACTGTTTTTAATGTAAACAGTCTTCTGGATTTTCGCGGCAAGTGTGCCTTTAAGTTTGTTCATTCGACCAAAGACTCTTTCTAGCTTGCGTACGTTTAACATAAGCCAAATTTAGGCGTTATAAATTAATGTGTTACAAGCATACACATTCTACAATGTTTAATAAACTTTCTTTCATGAAATTTGAAACGAGCCAGTCAGTGACCAAAGGGAAGACATGTCAATGGAATAATTTATAGAAATAATGCTTGGAGAATTCAATGTAACTGCCTGGATGCAAAATGTGTCTTACCACGGATACCCATTCTATTCTAGGATCCCAAGGAAGTTGTAACCAGGCAACGGAAGATGAAACTAATTACTACAATGTTATTAACAATGAAGGTGATGGAGTGTATAACCAGTATGAACACATTCCATATAAACCCAGCGGTTCCGGTCAAACTGAATATGAGGTAAGAAAAAGTATCAATTATTCCCGCTGAAATTGAGTAACTGATATCTAAAACCACAGGCAACGCTATTTCACTTATATGCCGGCGTTGCCAGGTTTAGTTAGGGAGGAAGCAGGGCTGTTTGGCCGGAAGAAAACTCCGACCTTTGATGAGAACATGACATCTGTTGAACAGTGGTATTTAAATACGACATTAAGTGGCATTTAGAAGTTAAGCTTTATTATGAAGGAAAAAACACTCTTTCGTATGGATTAACAGCTTCTTGTTTTATTGGGAACATGACGTTTCTGTGATGCTCATAACACCGTTATCAAGTGATGAGTGACACATTTGCAATCTGACTGATTATACTAAACTATAACAAAGGATATAACAACAAACTCTAAAACTGGACAAACCATAAAGGATTAAAGATTTGGTGGGTTTAAATTGACACGAGCTTCCAAATATAAGAACAATTTCGTTGAAGCAGAATTAGTTAATTGTTCGCAATTTACACTAAGAAATACAAAATAAGAACTTTTTTCTCATATCAATCTTAGAAATGTACGATAAGGTAGTTCTTATTAGCAAATAAACCCTGAAATAGTACTCCTGCATCCCGGTTATATGAATTTTGTCCGTTCTTAGCACACATGTTCAGTTCGTACGGGTTACTGGTGTTTAATAGCAATATTTTCTTATTTTAACGTCAATCCTCTAGTTTTTCAAGGTTCTTCAAACGCTTAACTTCTCCTGACAATAGGAATTTAGGAAAACAGTTTTATTTTCACAGCTCCTGTCACTTGAATAAATTGTTCTCCATTAACCATTATATTTTAGACACTGGTTGGAAGCGAAGGGAGCAGTGGAAATGGCACCACAAAGGGAACAGAAAAGTGTAAGAACCAAATTTAAATTTATGCTCTTGACAGTTGTTATATCGTGTATTACTTTTCTAAATATGACATCATTTACATCTTCAACATTGGCAAGATGCAACAACGGCCCCAGGTAAAGCGTATCCACCATAAAAAAACACAAAGGATTTGTTGGGGCATCTGTTGCCCAATTGTTTTCTCCAACTAAGCCTGACAAAGCAGCTTTTTCACTAAACAATTCTGAGGCTGGCTTAAGGAACGATCAATCGAAAAAAGTCCAAAAATCAAATAAGTTGTGTAAGATTTATATACTGGTACTACTATTACAATACAAATCTTTCAGATCTGTCTAAAGACATAAATGGAGAGGTCGGTCCTACCTATTACAACATTGTGACGGATGGAAGTAAAGATACAGATGCTGTTAACCAGTATGAAGACGTTCCACATTAATGGCACATCAAGGTCGTCTTGCAAAATACGACTGCAGACTTTTTTCCTAGTTAACTATTTATAGACACCAAAATACAGGGGCACAGGAAAAAAATCTTCTTGACGAAAAGGAATGACGTAATTGCATTGAAGAAAATCCATGTGGTCTAATTGTTGGCGTACTTTTTATTTCATACATAAATTCAAGGCGCTATCTTTAAGTTAATTCTTGAGCCTGATTTATAAAAAAAGTAATGGTTCATTTTCCATACTCTATAGCTTTTTGATAGGAATAATTCAGTAATAGTTATTCACTTTTAAAATACTGTGACAAAGTATTGATCAGTAAGTAAGTACTTATTCATTTATTTTATAAGGGAATAACACTTCAGTTGACAAAAAAGGTTCTTCGACGTTGTTCCACCAAAACCAAGCAACAGTTTTAAGACATTGGCAAATAAACTGGAATAATCACGTGTCTTAAATTGTTTCCTAAGTGTATGTTTGGGTGCTGTATCAAATTTTGTTTTATCCGGAAAAATAACTTTATGTTAGCTAACAACTTATCTGAAAAGCTAGTGTTAGCACCTTATCAAGTATATAATTTACAATTTATTTAAGACTAATTGAATTCCCAATACCAACTCTAATTTAAGAATTATCGAATATACATTTAAGCAGTCTGTTTCACCAAGCGGCGTACCGTAAGTTTTTACGTATCTGCCTTAGCAACCAATCCTGTAGAGATACGCTGTAAATCTCTTTTGTAAAAATCGTTTTAAATTGAACTTGTGTTATCTAAATTTTAACTTGATGTGACTTTATTAATGTGACAAAACAAAACAGTTATTATAAATGACATATATCTTAAATGTTTTATATTAAAATACCTGTTTTGTTTACGTTGGTGTTTTGTTCGTTAAACTTTTAAAATATCGTTTAACTTGGTTTTAATTTGGTTTTTAGAAATTTATTTTGATTTATACGTTTTCCTATAGAAAGAGGGTTTCTGTTTCAATACATGTGTTTTTGCCAAGCGCGTTAACCAGTAAAGATATAACCCTTTACACTGCCGTCTACATTTAGTTTACGTTTTTTTCTGTTTTGCGTGTGTTTATTTACGTTTCAGTTTGCTTCAGTGGTATGCTGTTGAGTCTGAAAGACGATAAGCCTAGGTTATCCATATGAGACAAAGTATCAACAACAACGGATAACAAACGACAAAGATAAACCAAAAACTACTTACAGAATTATTTTTAAACTTATGTTTAGTTCTTAGCTACAGGTAAAGAAAGTCGCAGTTGTCTTAAGACAAACTAAGATCCTCTAGTAATAAATATCATATCAACTCTTTTTGTGAAAAAAAGGACATGATGTTTATTTAGCATACTGGAAATTGTTGCTGAATGCAAACAGTTTGTATATCGGGTAAAAAAGCTAATTAAAACGTTATAACTTTAGATAATCAGGCAAGAAACTCACTGTTCATTGTACACTTAATATAGTTGAGTAAGCAATCCGAAGAAAGACGTATAAGACATATTGATTAAATATTTCGGTTTATTTAGATCTTTGGATTGCTTATTGTACTATAATATGCCAAACTAGTTTGTAGAAGGTCTAATTATTGTACACGTGTGTACTATTAATAGTTGCAATTCCATATGCTTATGTTAAATACTTTGCACTGTTTATAATACAGGAGTTTTATCCTCAACTCGTTATTTATTCTTTTACTCTATGCTTCCCGATAGACCAACGCTGAAACCGTCAGTTGTTTTTTTCGTTAATTTATAAATTCACAAAGTTTAGGGAATTTTACGATGTAATGGCTGTTTTAGAGAGCTACAGACCAGCAAGCGCCAATTGCTGTATTTTTTTTTGGTGTTACCTTCTGTTTACAGTTTACAGTTTATTGATACAGGATAAGCCTATCGGCTTCTTCCTCGGGCAAAATACACGCAAATATAGTAAGACAAGATTACAACGACGGAAAAAAAAAAAAAAAAAAAACAAGAGAAAAAAAATCCAAAACATACTACAACAATATCAAAAACTGTTTTCCAAAATGTACAAGGAATTTACCAAAAATATATTAAATAATGTAAGCGGCGTGTCTTTCCTCGAGCACTATTATAAATTGTGCGAGACACCTTAATGATTTTCGAGGGTTTATCGGATTCTGAAATTTGTATAGATTTGGTCATGAAACAAACTTTTGGGGTAATGAATTAATTCTGAAAACACGGTATTTTGGTCAAACAAGCATAACATGGAATTCGTCTTCATTGACTTCCATCTTGCATCTTTTACATTTTCTGTTAGATTTTGGTATGCTAAGGTAACGACCATTTTCAATTTCCAGCCCATGGTACCCTAGTCCGCAATATGTTGAGTGGATTGAAGGATAAATTCCGATACGCCCGCACGGGCTTCTTCAAAATACCACGTCAACTTAGGGTGCAATTGAAAAATCTAAGAGTTGCTCTCGGAATTTAAAAAAAATGATAACTCGCAATTTTTAAACATTACTCAACTAAAATTTTGCCCGAAAGCTTCTTTGATAATCCCTTCGTAGAGCTAAACCATCATATGTGACCTTAAAATCTGTTAGCAGCGAATTTCGCTAAGTTTTAATTCCGTCTGTGTTCACTAAAATTTTTCTCGGGCGATCACACCGCCATCTACCGCGAACTTTCAAATCATGCTCGCCACTACAACCGGTAACGGCTGTCGGGGAAGGTCGGCTATAACGCAAAGGGAATTTAAACTTAGCGAATTTCGTTGTTTGGCGATGTGTATGATCACAAATGATGGTTTAGCTCTACGAAGGGATTATCAAAGAAGCTTTCTGACTAAATTTTAGGTGACTAATGTTTAAAAATTGCGAGTTACCATTTTTTTTAAATTCCGAGAGCAACTCTTAGATTTTTCAAATGCACCCTATGTTGACGTGGTATTGAAGAAGGTCGTGCGGGCGTATCAGAATGTATCGTTCAATTCACTCAACATATTGCGGACTAATGGTACCCTAGGCGAAAGCGATTAATTTCCAGTTAACTATATAGCTAACTTTTAGATAAGGAGATCTGACAAAGTCAGGTTCGGCGATATCCACGTAACTTTCAAACCTTGTGGGGGTTAATAAATCAACCCTCCAGTTTTGGACAAAACCGTCCTGGACTGTCTGTTTGAATCGCAATTGAGAACATGTATTACATACATCGACATATAACATACTGTAACCATAACTATCTAGCACTATGTTTAGTTCGTGACTCCAGTTGTATATAGACTTCAGTCTACGATGTACCTTTGTTTGACATAAATATAGTCTGTACACCAAACTTTCTGGCAAACTCTTGACTTTTGACCAGTATTTGAAAATTCTGGTTTTACAATGGGAGATGAGAGGGAATCTGGCAAATTCTCTATTAACCAGAATATTTGGGGTGCATTTTGGTACACCAAGTAAATATTTAAGGAACTAAGTGTGAACAACTTCGATACTCTGGTTTTTGGCGAATCCCCAAAGCTCAGAACCATACAATATGATTGGTTTTACAATTTTGTCCAGCAATTCGAGTTTCAGACTTAAATCTAGAGAGATTCTCTTAAAACATTGTTTTTTTTAACCTTTTCATAAAGTAGCTTGGCAGCTTTGTTCATTGATAAATTGTATTTAAAAATAATACCAAAGTAGCAGAATAAATCTACTGATTCTAACAAAACATCATCATATGACCATTGAGAATCTCCTTTAAGTCTTTGACTTTGAAAATACAACCGCGTCGTCAGCAAATCACAATGTAATTCAAAATATGATCCGAAGGTTCACTAGTGGCCAGTTCGTTACATAAATCGTTTATGAACTTTTGCCACTTAAAGTGTTTTATGGTTAACATTTTACGGCTAACGGCTCATATATAACTTTATGCTACACATGTATTAGCAGTAGTTATAGTTAGCTTGTCTCATATTCATCAGGACTCCACTGGCACTTTGGAATGGGAGCCTAGTTAAAATGTATATTGCAGTTTTTTTCAGTATTATCAGCCTACTTTTATTTTGTTTATTAAAAGCTATAAACGGATTTGTTATAGTTAGCTTGTATTCCGAAATACATATAATTTGCAATTTTGATATTGCAGAGAAACTATTAATGTATTCAATTGTAGACGATCTTTGCCGACAAACCTCAGATTAATTTCACTTCCTCAATAGTCACATGATGTGGTTAAAAGGGCTATAGCCAAACAAACACACAAACTGTACAGACAGACGTTGTGTTAAGCTCCGCAAAAACTGTCACTTTTGAAATGTTTATACGGGACATTTCACTGTCGGAGTTTAGTCTTACCAGTCTTGGTTTAAAGTAGTCTAAGCCAATTCAAAATGTCCCCAAAGTTCATTTCATTGGGATTACCTTGGCTGTTCTTATATATTTCAGGTAAGTTGACCAAGAATTGTACTCTTGTGAACATTTTAAACCAATGTGATGTTCTAAATTGAGAGTAAGTTTATCGGTATTTATAGTTGTACTCTAAACACAGAACAAGCCTCAAACAGCCATGTCTAAAATATGGATATTCCTCTGTCAACTATACACATCCCGATCGGTACTTATTCAACAAGCTTTCCACATGTGCGTTGTAGGTGCGAATACCAACTATCTGTAGGCCTATGTATTGGGTGGATTTAAGCCCGTGGTTTGTAGGGTTTGGTTCATAATCTTGTCATACTACAAACTTAACACGCCCAGTTCACGTATATGTCACAGTTCTCTGTGCAAACTGAAATGCTCTGTACTATATCGAGACTAACTCAGTGAAGCGATCAATCTTTAATCGGAAACACCTTCCACCAATGTTGTGCGGGTTCGAAAAGATGAGTGTAAATTATTAGAGAGCTACCAGTACTTCTAAGTCAGTGTGATCATCACAACTTTTGTAAAAAGATCAATCTTTTATAATCGTGAATAAAAATAAAATGAAACTAGAAATTGCTGAAGCAATTGCGATTCAAAGTGTGAATCCGAACAAATAAGAGTTTCACATACTCCTTGACTTTTTTCCGAAAAGTAATTAAAGCGCCGAAAAGATGTACATGTTTTTCGTTAATCGCCAAAAGAAAAAGCGCGGACGTGAAAGAAAAATTCTTTAAATTTTGAAGATTCAATTCACGGAAGACGTTGACTGATAAACTGTATCTACTGCATCTTTGCTGTGAAATTTCGATTCATTTGGCTAATCAGTTTTTAAGTTATAACTTTTTGAATGCAGGATTCTCGTTCATCACCAAACGAAAAAGCGCGGACGTGAAAGAAAACATTTTCTAAATTTTAAAGATTTAATTTACGGAAGACGTTGACAGATAAATTGTATCTATTACATCCTACCTGAGAAATTTTGATTCATTCGACTAAACAGTTTTTAAGTTATTGCGTTCTGAATACATGGTTTTCTATAATCATCAAAGGAAAAAGCGCGGACCTTAAAGAAAACATTTTCTAAATTTTAAAGATTTAATTTACGGAAGACGCTGACTGATAAACTGTATCAAGTACGTCTTAGCTGTTAAGTTTAAATTCATTCGGGTAAACAGTTTTTAAGTTATAAGGCTTTTAAATATGTGTGACGTCATAAAATCTAAATGTTCGTTTATTACTTATAGAGCCAGTATTTTCAATTTCATTATCGTTGAAACTAGTTTTATTTATGCATATTATGTGTTTACACTGATATATGTTATCGGTTTTGCTCTATATTGCGTCATTTTTCCTCGCCATATGTGAGAAAGTCCAATAGTACACCTAAAACGACTAAGTCCAACAATTTAAAATTTGGAACAAAGATTAAAAGTACTTATGGAAATGATACAAAGCATTTGGCGGTATGTTTTTCTTCGTCTTTTCAAGGGCTTTGAGATCATATATAATAAAAGTTATAAAAATCAGTTTTAGAAAAATTCACACTATTATTGATGACGTCATCAATTTTAAATACCAAATATCTCCTATGGTTTTTATACGATAAACTTCAAATTTGCATTCATAATAGATTATGCATTGAACTATCTAATGTTACAAAATCAGAGCAAATACTTCTGTTTTTAGGGAGAAGAAAAGCTTTACGTATTTGGAACACGATCCAATATGACGGCCAAACTATTCGTCCAATAAAAAAACCCTTGACATTTTGTGACTAACAAATTTCCTTGTCTCTCTGAATTTGCAATCAGTTTTTCTCTATCTATATTATTAGCGAAATAAGCATTTTTATAGATTTTAAAAATTTAAAATGACGTCATGGTCACGTGACTTTGTTTTGGATTTTTAAACTTTAGGATATTAGCCAGATTCCTGAAATCTCTAGATGTAGAAAGTTTTGTTACTTTAAATTAAATAGTTTTTTAGTTATTGACTTTTGAAAATTTAAGTGATGACGTTAAAATTTCGACCAATAGCGAGCTTCTAGAGTTTTCAACTGAGGTACTTGAAAGTTGCAATCGAGATGCGCTTAAGTAAGTCCTACCTATGTATTAAATTTGAAGAGAATCCGTTTAGTGGTTTTGGAGAAGAAGACCTTTGAAGGTTTAGTGCGGTGCCAAGATGTCCGCGAGCGTAGCCCTAGAAAAACATAAAAAATGTGCGCATGCATAATTGATCAAAAATCTGTCGAGAAATCTGAAATTTTTTAGTTTTGTGATTTGTAGTTTTCAAGAAATAGGCTTTCAACATCGGGGCAAGGAGAAAAAAAAGAATAATAATAAACACAACGAAAACAATAGATTCAAAGTTTACACTTTGAATCTAATAAACACAACGAAAACAATAGATTCAAAGTTTACACTTTGAATCTAATAATAATAAAAAAAATAAACAAAAACACTACGAAAGCAAAATATTCAAAGCTCAAAGTTGTTTTCCGATAAGGAAGGACTCTCTACACAGATTCGTCAACCCCGGTTTTTCCTTGGGACACAAGAAGTGCCATAAGTAGTGCCATAAGTATTCCGTGTATCTTCTTTTCTCTTTTTCCTGCATTGATTTTCTGGGCGTTTCTATGGTTTTTCTTGAAAGGAAATTGAATGAATTTATGGCTGGAAACAATTTTGGATGTGATATGAGACCAGGCTAGGCTGGTGGAAGGAGATTTGGAGAATTGTGTGTGCTTAGACCTGTATGTTTACAGTAGGCGCGAACCATGAAAAAGCGCGGACGTCAAAGAAAACATTTTTTTCTTCAAAAGATTGAATTTACAAGAGATGCCGGCAAATATTCTCTTACAGGCCCTTCTTAGATTTATATTTTTGTTTTATTATGCATCGTAGTTTTTAAGTTATTACGTTTTGAATGCAAGATTTCCTATAATAACCAAAAGAAAAAGCGCGGACCTCAAAGAAAACATTTGTTAAATTTTAAAGATTTAATTTACGGAAGACGTTGACTGATAAACTGTAACTAGTATATCTCAGCTGTGGAATTTCGATTCATTTGGCTAATTAGTTTTTAAGCTATTGCGTTCTGAATACAGGATTTTCTATAATCATCAAAGGAAAAAGCGCGGACCTTAAAGAAAACATTTTCTATTTTTTTAAAGGGGCATGAGCTGCCAAAATTCAAACTTTTTTCATAATTTCTGATCGTCACGATAGTGGAATGCTTTGAAGTTCATCGAAAAACTAAATGATTGGCGTTGGAATGAGGAAAATCCATACAGTATGTGGCCTGTACGAACCGAAAACGTGTTCGAAAAGTAAACAAAATTTAAATAACCGGGACGACCATTCATTCATTCTAAGCCAAAGTTAGTTAAAAACAATACTTTATCGTACATTTTCGAGATAAGGAGCACTAAAAAGCTTCTGAATTATACGTCTAGAGAAAAATAGCCAATAATTTCATCATTCTCTTTTACCGTCAAAATATCAACATTTTGGCAGCTCATGCCCCTTTAAGGTTTAATTTACGGAAGACGTTGACTGATAAACTGTATCAAGTACATTTTAGCTGCTAAATTTGGATTCATTCGGGTAATCAGTTTTTAAGTTATAAGGCTTTTAAATATGTGTGACGTCATCAAATCTAAATGTTCGTTTATTACTTATAGAGCCAGTGTTTTCAATTTGTTGATCGTTGAAACTAGTTTTATTTATGCATATTATGTGTTTACACTGACATATGATATCAGTTTTGCCCTATATCATGTAAATTTTCCTCGGCATATGTGAGAAAGTCCTATAGTACACCTGAAAACGACTAAGTCCAACAATTTAAAATTTGGAACAAAGATTAAAAGTACTTATGGAAATGATACAAAGCATTTGGCGGTATGTTTTTCTTCGTCTTTTCAAGGGCTTTGAGATCATCTATAATAAAAGTAACAAAAATCAGTTTTAGAAAAATTCACACTATATTTGATGACGTCATCAATTTTAAATACCAAATATCTCCTAAGGTTTTTTTACAATAAACCTCAAATTTGCATTCATAACAGATTATGCTTTGAACTATCTATTGTTACAAAATCAGAGCAAATACTTTTTTTTTTAGGGAGAAGAAAAGATTTACGTATTTGAAACACGATCCAATATGGCGGCCAAACCATTGGTCCAATCAAAAAACCGTTGGCATTTTGTGAACAACAAATTGTCTTGTCTCTCTAAATTTGAAATCGGTTTCTTTCTATCTATATTATTAGCGAAATTAGCATTTTCATAGATTTTAAATATTAAAATGACGTCATGGTCACGTGACTTTGATTTGGATGTTACAACTTTAGGATATTAGGCAGATTGATGCAATCTATAGTTGTAGAAAGTTTTGTTACGCTAACTTAAATAGTTTTTTAGTTATTGACTTTGGAACATTTAAGTGATTTTGTCAACATTTCGACCAATAGCGAGCTTCTGGAGTTTTCAAGTGAGATACTTGAAAGTTGCAATCAAGATGCGCTGAAGTAAGTCCAACCTATGTATTTAATTTGAAGTGAATCCATTGAGTGGTTTTGGAGAAGAAGACCTTTGAAGGTTTAGTGCGTTGCCAAGATGGCCGCGAACGTAGCCCTCGAGAAACAATAAAAGTATGCGCATGCATGATTCATTCAAGTTTTGTCGACAGATCCGAAGTTTTAGTGAGTTGAGATTTGTAGTTTTTGAGAAAAAAGGTTTCAACTTGGCGGAAGAAAAAAAAAATAATAATAATAATAATAACTAGAAATTGCTGAAGCAATTGCGATTCAAAGTGTGAATCCGAACAGATAAGAGTTTCACATACTCCTTGACTTTTTTTCCGAAAAGTAATTAAAGCGCCGGAAAGATGTACATGTTTTTCGTTAATCGCCAAAAGAAAAAGCGCGGACGTGAAAGAAAAATTCCTTAAATTTTAAAGATTAAATTAATGGAAGACGTTGGCTGATGAACTGTATCTACTGCATCATCGCTGTGAAATTTCGATTCAATTGGCTATTTAGTGTTTAATTTATACCGTTTTGAATACAGGATTTTCGTTAATCACCAAACGAAAAAGCGCGGACGTGAAAGAAAACATTTTCTAAATTTTAAAGATTCAATTTACGGAAAACGTTGACAGATAAATTGTATCTATTACATCTTACCTGAGAAATTTTGATTCAATCGGCTAAACAGTTGTTAAGTTATTGCGTTCTGAATACAGGATTTTCTATAATCATCAAAGGAAAAAGCGCGGACCTGATAGAAAACATTCTCTAAATTTTTAAGATTTTATTTACGGAAGACGTTGACTGATAAATTGTATCAAGTACATCTTAGCTGTTAAGTTTGAATTCATTCGGGTAAACGGTTTTTAAGTTATAAGGCTTTTAAATATGTGTGACGTCATAAAATCCGAATCTTCGTTTATTACTTATTGAGCCAGTGTTTTCAGTTTGTTGATCGTTGAAACTAGTTTTATTTATGCATATTATGTGTTTACACTGATATATGTTATCGGTTTTGCTCTATAATGCGTCATTTTTCCTCGGCATATGTGAGAAAGTCCAATAGTACACCTGAAAACGACCAAGTCCAACAATTTAAATTTTGGAACAAAGATTAAAAGTACTTATGAAAATGATAGAAAGCATTTGGCGGTATGTTTTTCTTCGTCTTTTCAAGGGCTTTCAGATCACATATAATAAAAGTAACAAAAATCAGTTTTAGAAAACTTCACACTATTATTGATGACGTCATCAATTTTAAATACCAAATATCTCCTATGGTTTTTATACAATAAACTTCAAATTTGCATTCATAATAGATTATGCATTGAACTGTCTGATGTTACCAAATAAGAGCAAATACTTCTTTTTTTAGGGAGAAGTAAAGCTTTACGTCTTTGAAACACGATCCAATATGGCGGCCAAACTATTTGTCCAATCAAAAAACCGTTGCCATTTTGTGATTAACAAATTTCCTTGTCTCTTTAAATTTGAAAACCGTTTCTCTCTATCTATATTATTGGCGAAATTAGCATTTTTATAGATTTTAAAAATTTAAAATGATGTCATGGTCACGTGACCTTGATTTGGATTTGACAAATTTAGGATATTAATCAGATGGATACAATCTATAGATGTAGAAAGTTTTGTTACGTTAACTTCAATAGTTTTTTAGTTATTGACTTTTGAATATTGAAGTGATGACGTCAAAATTTCGACCAATAGCGAGCTTCTAGAGTTTTCAACTGAAGTACTTGAAAGTTGCAACCGAGATGCGCTGAAGTAATTCCGACCTATGTATTAAATTTAAAGTCAATCCATTGAGTGGTTTTGGAGAAGAAGACCTTTGAAGGTTTAGTGCGGTGCCAAGATGGCCGCGAACGTAGCCCTAGAGAAACAATAGAAATATGCGCATGCCTAATCCATGGAAGTTTTGTCGACGAATCTGTAGTTTGATAAAGTTGCGATTTCTGGTTTTCGAGGAATAAGGTCTCAACATCGACGCAAGAAAAAAAAAATAACTAGAAATTGCTGAAGCAATTGCGATTCAAAGTGTGAATTCGAATCGATAAGAGTTTCATATATTCGAATCGATAAGAGTTTCATATATTCTTTGACTTTGTTCCGAAAAGTTATTTAAGTGGCAAACAGATGTTTGTGTTTTCCGATAATCGCCAAAAGAAAAAAGCGCGGACGTGAAAGAAAAATTCTCTAAATTTTAAAGATTCAATTCACGGAAGACGTCGGCTGATAAACTGTATCTAATGCATCTTCGCTGTGAAATTTTGATTCATTTGGCTAATCAGTTTTTAAGTTATACCGTTTTAAATACAGGAGTTTCGATAATCACCCAACAAACAAGCGCGGACGTGAAAGAAGACATTCTTTAAATTTTGAAAATTTCATTTACGGAAGACGATGACAGATAAATTGTATCTATTACATCTTACCTGAGAAATTTTGATTCATTCGGCTAATCAGTTTTTAAGTTATTGCTTTCTGAATGCAGGGTTTTCTATAATCATCAAAGAAAAAAACGCGGACCTGAAAGAACACATTTTCTAAATTTTAAAGATTTAATTTACGGAAAACGTTGACTGATAAATTCTATCAAGCATATCTTAGCTGTTAAATTTGGATTCATTCGGATAAACAGTTTTTATGTTATAAGGCTTTTAAATATGTGTGACGTCATAAAATATAAATGTTCGTTTATTACTTATAGAGCCAGTGTTTTCAATTTGTTGATCGTTGAAACGAGTTTTATTTATGCATATTATGTGTTTACACTGATATATGTTATCGGTTTTGCTCTATAATGCATCATATTTCCTCGGCATATGTGAGAAAGTCCAATAGTACACCTAAAAACGATTTAAATTTTGGAACAAAGATTAAAAGTACTTATCAAAATGATAGAACGCATTTGGCGGTATGTTTTTCTTCATCATTTCAAGGGCTTTGAGATGATTTATAATAAAAGTAACAAAAATCAGTTTTATAAAAATTCACACTATTATTGATGACGTCATCAATTTAAAATACCAAATATCTCCTAAGTTTTTTATACGATAAACTTCAAATTTGCATTCATAATAGATTAGGCATTGAACTATCTAATGTTACAAAATCAGAGCAAATACTTCTTTTTTTTATGGAGAAGAAAAGCTTTACGTATTTAGAACACGATCCAATATGGCGGCCAAACCATTAGTCCAATCAAAAAATCGTTGACATTTTGTGATCAACAAATTTCATTGTCTCTCTGAATTTGAAATCCGTTTCTCTCTATCTATATTATTGGCGAAATTAGCATTTTTATAGATTTTAAAAATTTAAAATGACGTCATGGTCACGTGACTTTGATTTGGATTTGACAACTTTAGAATATTAGTCAGATTGATGCAATCTATAGATGTAGAAAGTTTTGTTGCTTTAAGTTCAAAAGTTTTTTAGTTATTGACTTTTGAAAATTTAAGTGATGACGTCAAAATTTCGACCAATAGCGAGCTTCTAGAGTTTCCAACTGAAGAACTTGAAAGTTGCAATCGAGATGCGCTAAGGTAATTCCTACCTATGTATTAAATTTAAAGTCAATCCATTCGGTGGTTTTGGAGCAGAAGACCTTTGAAGGTTTAGTGCGGTGCCAAGATGGCCGCGAGCGTAGCCCTAGAAAAACATAAAAAAATTAGCGCATGCATAATTGATCAAAAATCTGTCGAGAAATCTGAAATTTTTTAGTGTTGTGATTTGTAGTTTCCAAGAAATAGGCTTTCAACATCGGTGCAAGGAGAAAAAAAATAATAATAATAATAATAATAAACACAACGAAAACAATAGATTCAAAGTTTACACTTTGAATCTAATAATAATAATAATAATAATAAACACAACGAAAACAATAGATTCAAAGTTTACACTTTGAATCTAATAATAATAATAATAATAATAATAATAAACACAACGAAAACAATAGATTCAAAGTTTACACTTTGAATCTAATAATAATAATAATAATAAACACAACGAAAACAATAGATTCAAAGTTTACACTTTGAATCTAATAATAGCAATTAAAGAAAAACACTACGAAAGCAATATATTCAAAGCTTAAACTTGTTTTCCGATAAGGAAGGACTCTCTACACAGATTCATCAACCCCGTTTTTTCCTTGGGACACAAGAAGTGCCATAAGTAGTGCCATAAGTATTCCGTGTATCTTCTTTTCTCTTTTTCCTGCACTCCTTTGGATTGATTTTCTGGGCGTTTCTATGTTTTTTCTTGACAGGAAATTGGTTGAATTTAAGGCTGGAAACAATTTTGGATGTGATTTGATACCAGGCTAGGCTGGTGGAAGGAGATTTCGAGAATTGTGTGTGCTTAGACCTGTATGTTTACAGTAGGCGCGCAACATGAAAAAGCGCGGACGTCAAAGAAAACATTTTTTTCTTTCAAAGATTGAATTTACGGAAGATGCCGGCAAATATTCTCTTACAGGCCCTTCTTAGATTTATGTTTTCGTTTTATTTTGCAAAGTAGTTTTAAGCTATTACGTTTTGAATGCAAGATTTCCTATAATAACCAAAAGAAAAAGCGCGGACCTCAAAGAAAACATTTGTTAAATTTTAAAGATTTAATTTACGGAAGACGTTGACTGATAAACTGTAACTAGTACATCTCAGCTGTGGAATTTCGATTCATTTGGCTAATTAGTTTTTAAGCTATTGCGTTCTGAATACAGGATTTTCTATAATCATCAAAGGAAAAAGCGCGGACCTTAAAGAAAACATTTTCTATTTTTGTAAGGTTTAATTTACGGAAGACGTTGACTGATAAACTGTATCAAGTACATTTTAGCTGTCAAATTTGGATTCATTCGGGTAAACAGTTTTTAAGTTATAAGGCTTTTAAATATGTGTGACGTCATCAAATCTAAATGTTCGTTTATTACTTATAGAGCCAGTGTTTTCAATTTGTTGATCGCTGAAACTAGTTTTATTTATGCATATTATGTGTTTACACTGACATATGATATCAGTTTTGCCCTATATCATGTCAATTTTCCTCGGCATATGTGAGAAAGTCCTATAGTACACCTGAAAACGACTAAGTCCAACAATTTAAAATTTGGAACAAAGATTAAAAGTACTTATGGAAATGATACAAAGCATTTGGCGGTATGTTTTACTTCGTATTTTCAAGGGCTTTGAGATCATCTATAATAAAAGTAACAAAAATCAGTTTTAGAAAAATTCACACTATATTTGATGACGTCATCAATTTTAAATACCAAATATCTCCTAAGGTTTTTTTACAATAAACCTCAAATTTGCATTCATAATAGACTATGCTTTGAACTATCTATTGTTACAAAATCAGAGCAAATACTTCTTTTTTTAGGGAGAAGAAAAGATTTACGTATTTGAAACACGATCCAATATGGCGGCCAAACCATTGGTCCAATCAAAAAACCGTTGGCATTTTGTGAACAACAAATTGTCTTGTCTCTCTAAATTTTAAATCGGTTTCTTTCTATCTATATTATTAGCGAAATTAGCATTTTCATAGATTCTAAATATTTAAAATGACGTCATGGTCACGTGACTTTGATTTGGATGTTACAACTTTAGGATATTAGGCACATTGATGCAATCTATAGTTGTAGAAAGTTTTGTTACGCTAACTTAAATAGTTTTTTAGTTATTGACTTTGGAAAATTTAAGTG
The DNA here is from genome assembly GCA_963971465.1 of Lepidochitona cinerea. Classification (NCBI taxonomy): domain Eukaryota; kingdom Metazoa; phylum Mollusca; class Polyplacophora; order Chitonida; family Tonicellidae; genus Lepidochitona; species Lepidochitona cinerea. Next base: position 5,446,475 of record OZ020556.1, read on the forward strand.
ATTTTGTCAACATTTCGACCAATAGCGAGCTTCTGGAGTTTTCAAGTGAGATACTTGAAAGTTGCAATCAAGATGCGCTGAAGTAAGTCCAACCTATGTATTTAATTTGAAGTGAATCCATTGAGTGGTTTTGGAGAAGAAGACCTTTGAAGGTTTAGTGCGTTGCCAAGATGGCCGCGAACGTAGCCCTCGAGAAACAATATAAGTATGCGCATGCATGATTCATTCAAGTTTTGTCGACAGATCCGAAGTTTTAGTGAGTTGAGATTTGTAGTTTTTGAGAAAAAAGGTTTCAACTTGGCGGAAGAAAAAAAAAAATAATAATAATAATAATAATAATAATAATAAACACAACGAAAACAATAGATTCAAAGTTTACACTTTGAATCTAATAATAATAAACACAACGAAAACAATAGATTCAAAGTTTACACTTTGAATCTAATAATAGCAATTAAAGAAAAACACTACGAAAGCAATATATTCAAAGCTTAAACTTGTTTTCCAATAAGGAAGGACTCTCTACACAGATTCATCAACCCCGTTTTTTCCTTGGGACACAAGAAGTGCCATAAGTAGTGCCATAAGTATTCCGTGTATCTTCTTTTCTCTTTTTCCTGCACTCTATTGGATTGATTTTCTCGGCGTTTCTATGTTTTTTCTTGAAAGGAAATTGGTTGAATTTATGGCTGGAAACAATTTTGGATGTGATTTGATACCAGGCTAGGCTGGTAGAAGGAGATTTCGAGAATTGTGTGTGCTTAGACATGTATGTTTACAGTAGGCGCGAACCATGAAAAAGCGCGGACGTCAAAGAAAACATTTTTTTCTTCAAAAGATTGAATTTACAAGAGATGCCGGCAAATATTCTCTTACAGGCCCTTCTTAGATTTATATTTTTGTTTTATTATGCATCGTAGTTTTTAAGTTATTACGTTTTGAATGCAAGATTTCCTATAATAACCAAAAGAAAAAGCGCGGACCTAAAAGAAAACATTTGTTAAATTTTAAAGATTTAATTTACGGAAGACGTTGACTGATAAACTGTAACTAGTACATCTCAGCTGTGGAATTTTGTTTCATTCGGCTTAACAGTTTTAAAGTTATAGGGCTTTTAAAAATAGATGACGTCATCGAATCTAAAAGTTAGTTTATTGTTTCTAAAATGAGTATTTTCAATTTGATGATCGTTGAAACTAGTTTTATTTATGCATATTATGTGTTTACACTGAAATATGATATCAGTTTTGCCCTATATCATGTCAATTTTCCTCGGCATATACCAGAAAGCCTTATAACATGGCTGAAAACGACAAAGTCCAACAATTTAAACATTGGAACAAAGATTAAAAATACTTATGGAAATGATACAAAGCATTTGGCGGTATGTTTTTCTTCGTCTTTTCAAGGGCTTTCAGATCATATATAATAAAAGTAACTAAAATAAATTTTAGAAACATTCTCACTACTATTGATGACGTCATCAATTTTAAATACCAATTATCTCCTAAACTTTATATACGATAAACTTCAAACTTGCACATATATTAGACAATATGTTGAACTATCTTATTTTGAAAAAATTAAAGCACTTAGTTAGTACGTTTTACAGAAAAAAAGTTCTTTGAATATTTCGAACCCGATCCAATATGGCGGCCAAACCATTGGTCCAATCAAAAAACCGTTGGCATTTTGTGAACAACAAATTGTCTTGTCTCTCTGAATTTGAAATCGGTTTCTTTCTATCTATATTATTAGCGAAATTAGCATTTTCATAGATTTTAAATATTTAAAATGACGTCATGGTCACGTGACTTTGATTTGGATGTTACAACTTTAGGATATTAGGCAGATTGATGCAATCTATAGATGTAGAAAGTTTTGTTACGCTAACTTAAATAGTTTTTTAGTTATTGACTTTGGAAAATTTAAGTGATTTTGTCAACATTTCGACCAATAGCGAGCTTCTGGACTTTTCAAGTGAGATACTTGAAAGTTGCAATCAAGATGCGCTGAAGTAAGTACAACCTATGTATTTAATTTGAAGTGAATCCATTGAGTGGTTTTGGAGAAGAAGACCTTTGAAGGTTTAGTGCGTTGCCAAGATGGCCGCGAACGTAGCCCTCGAGAAACAATAAAAGTATGCGCATGCATGATTCATTAAAGTTTTGTCGATAGATCCGAAGTTTTAGTGAGTTGAGATTTGTAGTTTTTGAGAAAAAAGGTTTCAACTTGGCGGAAGAAAAAAAAAAAATAATAATAATAATAACTAGAAATTGCTGAAGCAATTGCGATTCAAAGTGTGAATCCGAACAGATAAGAGTTTCACATACTCCTTGACTTTTTTCCGAAAAGTAATTAAAGCGCCGAAAAGATGTACATGTTTTTCGTTAATCGGCAAAAGAAAAAGCGCGGACGTGAAAGAAAAATTCTTTAAATTTTAAAGATTTAATTCACGGAAGACGTTGGTTGATAAACTGTATCTACTGCATCTCTGCTGTGAAGTTTCGATTCATTTGGCTAATCAGTTTTTAAGTTATACCATTTTGAATACAGGATTTTCGTTAATCACCAAACGAAAAAGCGCGGACGTGAAAGAAGACATTCTTTAAATTTTGAAAATTTAATTTACGGAAGACGTTGACAGATAAATTGCATCTATTACATCTTACCTGAGAAATTTTGATTCATTCGGCTAAAGAGTTTTTAAGTTATTGCGTTCTGAATACAGGATTTTCTATTATCATTAAAGGAAAAAGCGCGGACCTGAAAGAAAACATTTTCTAAATTTTAAAGATTTAATTTACGGAAGACGTTGACTGATAAACTGTATAAAGTACATCCTAGCTGTTTAGTTTGAATTCATTCGGGTAAACAGTTTTTAAGTTATAAGGCTTTTAAATATGTGTGACGTCATAAACTCTAAATGTTCGTTTATTACTGATAGAGCCAGTGTTTTCAGTTTGTTGATAGTTAAAACTAGTTTTATTTATGCATATTATGTGTTTACACTGATATATGTTATCGGTTTTGCTCTATAATGCGTCATTTTTCCTCGGCATATGTGAGAAAGTCCAATAGTACACCTGAAAACGACTAAGTCCAACAATTTAAATTTTGGAACAAAGATTAAAAGTACTTATGAAAATGATAGAAAGCATTTGGCGGTATGTTTTTCTTCATCATTTTAGGGGCTTTGAGATGATATATAGTAAAAGTGACAAAAATCAGTTTTAGAAAAATTCACACTATTATTGATGACGTCATCAATTTTAAATACCAAATATCTGCTAATGTTTTTATACAATAAACTTCAAATTTGCATTCATAATAGATTATGCATTGAACTATCTAATGTTACCAAATAAGAGCAAATACTTCTTTTTTTAGGGAGAAATAAAGCTTTACGTATTTGAAACACGATCCAATATGGCGGCCAAACTATTCGTCCAATCAAAAAACCGTTGACATTTTGTGACTAACAAATTTCATTGTCTCTCTGAATTTGAAATCCGTTTCTCTCTATCTATATTATTGGCGAAATTAGCATTTTTATAGATTTTAAAAATTTAAAATGACGTCATGGTCACGTGACTTTGATTTGGATTTGACAACTTTAGAATATTAGTCAGATTGATGCAATCTATAGATGTAGAAAGTTTTGTTACGTTAAGTTCAATAGTTTTTTAGTTATTGACTTTTGAAAATTTAAGTGATGACGTCAAAATTTCGACCAATAGCGAGCTTCTAGAGTTTTCAACTGAAGAACTTGAAAGTTGCAATCGAGATGCGCTAAAGTAATTCCTACCTATGTATTAAATTTAAAGTCAATCCATTAGGTGGTTTTGGAGAAGAAGACCTTTGAAGGTTTAGTGCGGTGCCAAGATGGCCGCGAACGTAGCCCTAGAGAAACAATAGAAATATGCGCATGCCTAATCCATGGAAGTTTTGTCGACGAATCTGTAGTTTGATAAAGTTGCGATTTCTGGTTTTCGAGGAATAAGGTCTCAACATCGACGCAAGAAAAAAAAAAAATAATAATAATAATAATAATAATAATAAACACAACGAAAACAATAGATTCAAAGTTTACACTTTGAATCTAACTAGAAATTGCTGAAGCAATTGCGATTCAAAGTGTGAATCCGAACAGATAAGGGTTTCACATACTCCTTGACTTTTTTTCCGAAAAGTAATTAAAGCGCCGAAAACATGTACATGTTTTTCGTTAATCGCCAAAAGAAAAAGCGCGGACGTGAAAGAAAAATTCCTTAAATTTTAAAGATTAAATTAACGGAAGACGTTGGCTGATAAACTGTATCTACTGCATAATCGCTGTGAAATTTCGATTCAATTGGCTATTTAGTTTGTAAGTTATACCGTTTTGAATACAGGATTTTCGTTAATCACCGAACGAAATAGCGCGGACGTGAAAGAAAACATTTTCTAAATTTTAAACATTCAATTTACGGAAGACGTTGACAGATAAATTGTATCTATTACATCTCACCTGAGAAATTTTGATTCATTCGGCTAAAGAGTTTTTAAGTTATTGCGTTCTGAATACAGGATTTTCTATAATCATCAAAGGAAAAAGTGCGGCCCTGAAAGAAAACATTTTCTAATTTTTTAAGATTTTATTTACGGAAGACGTTGACTGATAAACTGTATCAAGTACATCTTAGCTGTCAAGTTTGAATTCATTCGGGTAAAAGGTTTTTATGTTATAAGGCTTTTAAATATGTGTGACGTCATCAAATCTAAATGTTCGTTTATTACTGATAGAGCCAGTGTTTTCAGTTTGTTGATCGTTGAAACTAGTTTTATTTATGCATATTATGTGTTTACACTGATATATGTTATCGGTTTTGCTCTATAATGCGTCATTTTTCCTCGGCATATTTGAGAAAGTCCAATAGTACACCTGAAAACGACTAAGTCCAACAATTTAAATTTTGGAACAAAGATTAAAAGTACTTATGAAAATGATAGAAAGCATTTGGCGGTATGTTTTTCTTCATCATTTTAGGGGCTTTGAGATGATATATCGTCAAAGTGACAAAAATCAGTTTTAGAAAAATTCACACTATTATTGATGACGTCATCAATTTTAAATACCAAATATCTCCTAAGGTTTTTATACAATAAACTTCAAATTTGCATTTATAATAGATTATGCATTGAACTATCTAATGTTACCAAATAAGAGAAAATACTTGTTTTTTTCGGGAGAAATAAAGCTTTACGTATTTGAAACACGATCCAATATGGCGGCCAAACTATTCGTCCAATCAAAAAACCGTTGACATTTTGTGATCAACAAATTTCCTTGTCTCTTTAAATTTGAAAACCGTTTCTCTCTATCTATATTATTGGCGAAATTAGCATTTTTATAGATTTTAAAAATTTAAAATGATGTCATGGTCACGTGACCTTGATTTGGATTTGACAACTTTAGAATATTAGTCAGATGGATACAATCTATAGATGTAGAAAGTTTTGTTACGTTAACTTCTATAGTTTTTTAGTTATTGACTTTTGAAAATTGAAGTGATGACGTCAAAATTTCAACCAATAGCGAGCTTCTAGAGTTTTCAACTGAAGTACTTGAAAGTTGCAATCGAGATGCGCTGAAGTAATTCCGACCTATGTATCAAATTTAAAGTCAATCCATTGAGTGGTTTTGGAGAAGAAGACCTTTGAAGGTTTAGTGCGGTGCCAAGATGGCCGCGAACGTAGCCCTAGAGAAACAATAGAAATATGCGCATGCCTAATCCATGGATGTTTTGTCGACGAATCTGTAGTTTGATAAAGTTGCGATTTCTGGTTTTCGAGGAATAAGGTCTCAACATCGACGCAAGAAAAAAAAAAAATAATAATAACTAGAAATTGCTGAAGCAATTGCGATTCAAAGTGTGAAGTTGAATAGATCAGAATACCTTGAAGTAATTTAAGAGACGAAAACAGTGCACGTTTTAATATAAAGGCCAAGAGGAAATAGCGCGGACGTGAAAGAAAGCAATTTTTTTCATTCATAGATTGAATTTTCAGAAAACGTTGACAAAAACACTGTAACTAGTACTTCTTACCTGTCAAGTTTCGTTTCATGTTATTTTCATGTTATAAGTTTAAAAAAAATCGTTAGTTTATTACTAATAGAACCAATATTTTCAATGTGTTGATATTTGAAACTAGATTATTTAATGCATATTATGTTGTTGCACTGAAATATGATATCATTTTGCTTTATATTATATCTCTGGACTGAATATTGAACTGCGCTCGAAATTTTTCCAAAGGACGAGTTGTGTTTAAAGTAGCAAGAGCTTCCAATTTTTTAAATAGTTTTCCGTTAAAACGGAATTTCAAAATTAATTGCTATTTTTTACAAACAGTACCAATAAAGAGTATTTCCTTAACATCACCCTCTGAATTACACGTTAATTGTTTAGAAATATCAAAGACACAAAAACAAACTCATGTATCCCGAATGAGGTAGGCATTAAAAAATCAGCGGGCGTGCCGATCTCCATATATAGATCACCGCTCAACAGGGAATACAACAGCAGTGCCGGCTTATTCGATTCAAGTCCAGTCATTCGACGAAAATAAGACTCAAGAATCAATGAGAAATACCGGGGAAATGAACAAGGACATAATAAAGTAGTCTCTGTGCGGTCCCGGGGGCAGACAAGGGACCGGCAGGCGAGTTAATGGGAAAGATCAACCATATAGCCTAGTACTTAAGACGCAAAATGGCCGGCCTACATTCAATTTCAAAACAAACAGTGGTAACTTCGAGTTAATCCAAAGTATACACTCATTTAATAAGTTTTATTCGGAATGGTTGGTTTAGTATTTCGATAAGATGCAAATTCCCTTTTTATCTTTACAATCTGAATGTATGAAAAAGTCATAATTTTGGCAGCTTATGTCACTTTGAGGCTATTTAGCCTATTTAAACAAATTACAGGTGACTTAGTCGGTATCGATATCAAACATTTTATACAATTATGAAGGTGATTTTTATTAATTGTTTCTCAAAATTATAAACTTTATATCGGCATCCCATCGCTTTTTTCCAAAATGGACATTTGGCTCTGAACAAACATCGGCTTACCGGTGTTTCCCTTGAAGTTCTCCGCCTGGCTGAAGACCAGGCATGCGGGTGTGTGTGTGAACGTTCGCTAGCCGCGCCCATTAAGAACAATTTAATAAAATACGCAGATCAGAACAGATTAATAATATCAAATTATGTGTCCTTGGTGTATTTTGTGCTACTACACCTATTATGGTTTAACTTTACCTTGTATATATCTCAAGCTGTACTTTGTATATCTCACATGGAGTCTTTCATACTGAAATAAAGGGATTGAGAGCTTACGCTTGTTTTCCTACAAGAGATCACTACATAGCTCCATGATAACATCCGGTTTTTCCTAGGGACACAAGAAGTGCCATAAGTAGTGCCATAAGTATTCCGTGTGTCTTCTTTTCTTTTTTTCCTGCACTCCATTGGATTGATTTTCTGGGCGTTTCTATGGTTTTTCTTGAAAGGAAATTGGTTGAATTTATGGCTGGAAACAATTTTGGATGTGATTTGATACCAGGCTAGGCTGGTGGAAGGAGATTTCGAGAATTGTGTGTGCTTAGACCTGTATGTTTACAGTAGGCGCGAACCATGAAAAAGCGCGGACGTCAAAGAAAACATTTTTTTCTTCAAAAGATTGAATTTACAAGAGATGCCGGCAAATATTCTCTTACAGGCCCTTCTTAGATTCATATTTTTGTTTTATTATGCATCGTAGTTTTTAAGTTATTACGTTTTGAATGCAAGATTTCCTATAATAACCAAAAGAAAAAGCGCGGACCTAAAAGAAAACATTTGTTAAATTTTTAAGATTTAATTTACGGAAGACGTTGACTGATAAACTGTAACTAGTACATCTCAGCTGTGGAATTTTGTTTCATTCGGCTTAACAGTTTTAAAGTTATAGGGCTTTTAAAAATAGATGACGTCATCGAATCTAAAAGTTAGTCTATTGTTTATAAAATGAGTATTTTCAATTTGATGATCGTTGAAACTAGTTTTATTTATGCATATTATGTGTTTACACTGAAATATGATATCAGTTTTGCCCTATATCATGTCAATTTTCCTCGGCATATACCAGAAAGCCTTATAACATGGCTGAAAACGACAAAGTCCAACAATTTAAACTTTGGAACAAAGATTAAAAATACTTATGGAAATGATACAAAGCATTTGGCGGTATGTTTTTCTTCGTCTTTTCAAGGGCTTTCAGATCATATATAATAAAAGTAACAAAAATCACTTTTAGAAAAATTCACACGATTATTGATGACGTCATCAATTTTAAATACCAAATATCTCCTAAGGTTTTTATGCAATAAACCTCAAATTTGCATTCATAATAGATTATGCCTTGAACTATCTATTGTTACAAAATCAGAGCAAATACTTCTTTTTTTAGGGAGAAGAAAAGCTTTACGTATTTGGAACACGATCTAATATGGCGGCCAAATCATTCGTCCAATCAAAAAACCGTTGACATTTTGTGAACAACAAATTGTCTTGTCTCTCTTAATTTGATATCGGTTTCTTTCTATCTATATTATTAGCGAAATTAGCATTTTCATAGATTTTAAAGATTTAAAATGACGTCATGGTCACGTGACTTTGATTTGGATTTTACAACTTTAGGATATTAGTCAGATTGATGCACTCTATGAACGTAGAAAGTTTTGTTGCTTTAAATTAAATAGTTTTTTAGTTATTGACTTTTGAAAATTTAAGTGATGACGTCACAATTTCGACCAATAGCGAGCTTCTAAAGTTTTCAAGTGAGATACTTGAAAGTTGCAATCAAGATGCGCTGAAGTAAGTCCTACCTATGTATTAAATTTGAAGTGAATCCATGAAGTGGTTTTGGAGCAGAAGACCTTTGAAGGTTTAGTGCGGTGCCAAGATGGCCGCTAGCGTAGCCCTAGAAAAACATGAAAAACGTGCGCATGCAAGATTGATTGAAAATCTGTCCAGAAATCTGAAATTTTTTAGTGTTGCAATTTGTAGTTTTCAAGAAATAGGCTTTCAACATCGGGGCAAGGAGAAAAAAAATAATAATAATAATAATAATAATAATAATAAACACAACGAAAACAATAGATTCAAAGTTTACACTTTGAATCTAATAATAATAACTAGAAATTGCTGAAGCAATTGCGATTCAAAGTGTGAAGTCGAATAGATCCGTACATTACTTGAAGTTTTTACGAAAAGTAATTTAAGCGACGAAAAAGTACATGTTTTAATATAAACACCAAAAAAAGCGCGGACGTGAAAGAAAGCATACTCTCGTATTAAAGATTGATTTTTCGAAACACGTTGACAAATACACTGTAACAAGTACTTCTTAACTGCAAAGTTTCTATCATTCTGCTCAGTAGATTTCAGGTTATACGGTTTTGAAAAAATATGTGAAATTATGAAATCTAATCATAAGTTTATTACTAATAGAACCAATATTTTCAATTTCTTGATATTTGAAACTAGTTTCTTTATTGCATATTATGTTGTTGTACTGGAATATGATATCATGTTTATATCTTTGGACTGAATATTCAACTGCGCTCGAAATTTCACTAAAGGACGAGTTGGGTTTAAAGTGGCAAAAGCTGCCAACTTTTTTTATATTTTTCCGTTAAAACAAAATTTCAAAACTAATGGCTACTTTTGCAAACAGTGCAAATAAAGAGTTTTTCGTTAACACCACCCTCTGAATTGCACGTTAAAGTGGCATGATTGCCAAAATGCTGATATTTTGACGTAAAAACAGAATGTTGAAATTATTGTCTATTTTTCTCAAGACGTATAATTCAGAAGCTTTTTAGTGCTTCTAGTCTCGAAAATGTACGATAAAGTATTGTTTTGAACTTTGGATTAGAATGAATGAATGGTCGTCCCGGTTATTTAAATTTTTGTTTACTTTTCAAACACGTTTTCGGTTCGTACATGCCACTTACTGTATGGATTTTCCTCATTCCAACACCAATCATTTATTTTTTCGGTGGTCTTCAAAGCCTATAACTGTCGTGACGATCAAAAATTATGAAAAAAAATTTGAATTTTGGCAGCTTATGGCATTTTAAGTAATTGCTTAGAAATACCAAAGACCCCAAAACAAACTCCTGTATCCCGGCTAAGGTAGTCATTCTCGGGGGGCGTGCCGATATCGATATATGGCTAAACTGGGAATACAACAGCAGCGCCGGCTTATTCAAGTCAAGTTCAGTCATTCGACGAAAATAAGGTTTAAGAATCAATAAGAAATACCGGGGAAATGACCAAGGACATAACAAAGTAGTCTTGGTGCGCTCCCGGGGGCAGAAAAGGGACCGACGGGCGAAGCTGAATGGGAAAGATCAGTCATATAGCGTAGTACTTACGACTCAAAATGGCCGGCTTACATTCAGTTTCAAAATAAACAGCGGTATATTCGAGTTAATCCAAAATATACACTAATTTAATAAGTTTGATTCAGTGTGGTTGGTTTAGTATTTCGATAAGATGCAAATTCCCCTTTTATCTTGACAATCGAAATTTATGAGAAAGCCCATATGCCACTTTAAGGCTACTTTGCCTATTTAAACAAAATACAGGTGAATTAGTCAGTATCGATATCAAACATTTTATACAATTATGAGGGTGATTTTTATTAATTGTTTCTCAAATTTATAAACTTTATAGCGGCATCCCAGCGCTTTTTCCAAAATGGATATTTGGCTCTGAACAAACATCGGCTTACCGGTGTTTCCCTTGAATTTCTCACCCTGGCTGAAGGCCTGGCATGCGGGCGCGTGTGTGAACGTTCGCTAGCCGCGCCCATTAAGAACAATATGATAAAATACGCAGATCAGAACAGATTAAATAATTTGTTTTAAGCTAATATCAAATTATGTGTCCTTAGTGTATTTTGTGCTACCATACCTATTATGGTTTAACTTTACCTTGTATATCTCTCAAGCTGTACTTTGTATATATCACATGGAGCCTTTCATACTGAAATACAGGGATTGAAAGGTTACGCTTATTTTCCTACACAGCTTCATGATAACATCCGGTTTTTCCTACACAAGAAGTGCCATAAGTAGTGCCATAAGTATTCCGTGTGTCTTCTTTTCTTTTTTTCCTGCACTCCATTGGATTGATTTTCTGGGCGTTTCTATGGTTTTTCTTGAAAGGAAATTGGTTGAATTTATGGCTGGAAACAATTTTGGATGTGATTTGATACCAGGCTAGGCTGGTGGAAGGAGATTTCGAGAATTGTGTGTGCTTAGACCTGTATGTTTACAGTAGGCGCGAACCATGAAAAAGCGCGGACGTCAAAGAAAACATTTTTTTCTTCAAAAGATTGAATTTACAAGAGATGCCGGCAAATATTCTCTTACAGGCCCTTCTTAGATTCATATTTTTGTTTTATTATGCATCGTAGTTTTTAAGTTATTACGTTTTGAATGCAAGATTTCCTATAATAACCAAAAGAAAAAGCGCGGACCTAAAAGAAAACATTTGTTAAATTTTTAAGATTTAATTTACGGAAGACGTTGACTGATAAACTGTAACTAGTACATCTCAGCTGTGGAATTTTGTTTCATTCGGCTTAACAGTTTTAAAGTTATAGGGCTTTTAAAAATAGATGACGTCATCGAATCTAAAAGTTAGTCTATTGTTTATAAAATGAGTATTTTCAATTTGATGATCGTTGAAACTAGTTTTATTTATGCATATTATGTGTTTACACTGAAATATGATATCAGTTTTGCCCTATATCATGTCAATTTTCCTCGGCATATACCAGAAAGCCTTATAACATGGCTGAAAACGACAAAGTCCAACAATTTAAACTTTGGAACAAAGATTAAAAATACTTATGGAAATGATACAAAGCATTTGGCGGTATGTTTTTCTTCGTCTTTTCAAGGGCTTTCAGATCATATATAATAAAAGTAACAAAAATCACTTTTAGAAAAATTCACACGATTATTGATGACGTCATCAATTTTAAATACCAAATATCTCCTAAGGTTTTTATGCAATAAACCTCAAATTTGCATTCATAATAGATTATGCCTTGAACTATCTATTGTTACAAAATCAGAGCAAATACTTCTTTTTTTAGGGAGAAGAAAAGCTTTACGTATTTGGAACACGATCTAATATGGCGGCCAAATCATTCGTCCAATCAAAAAACCGTTGACATTTTGTGAACAACAAATTGTCTTGTCTCTCTTAATTTGATATCGGTTTCTTTCTATCTATATTATTAGCGAAATTAGCATTTTCATAGATTTTAAAGATTTAAAATGACGTCATGGTCACGTGACTTTGATTTGGATTTTACAACTTTAGGATATTAGTCAGATTGATGCACTCTATGAACGTAGAAAGTTTTGTTGCTTTAAATTAAATAGTTTTTTAGTTATTGACTTTTGAAAATTTAAGTGATGACGTCACAATTTCGACCAATAGCGAGCTTCTAAAGTTTTCAAGTGAGATACTTGAAAGTTGCAATCAAGATGCGCTGAAGTAAGTCCTACCTATGTATTAAATTTGAAGTGAATCCATGAAGTGGTTTTGGAGCAGAAGACCTTTGAAGGTTTAGTGCGGTGCCAAGATGGCCGCTAGCGTAGCCCTAGAAAAACATGAAAAACGTGCGCATGCAAGATTGATTGAAAATCTGTCCAGAAATCTGAAATTTTTTAGTGTTGCAATTTGTAGTTTTCAAGAAATAGGCTTTCAACATCGGGGCAAGGAGAAAAAAAATAATAATAATAATAATAATAATAATAATAATAAACACAACGAAAACAATAGATTCAAAGTTTACACTTTGAATCTAATAATAATAACTAGAAATTGCTGAAGCAATTGCGATTCAAAGTGTGAAGTCGAATAGATCCGTACATTACTTGAAGTTTTTACGAAAAGTAATTTAAGCGACGAAAAAGTACATGTTTTAATATAAACACCAAAAAAAGCGCGGACGTGAAAGAAAGCATACTCTCGTATTAAAGATTGATTTTTCGAAACACGTTGACAAATACACTGTAACAAGTACTTCTTAACTGCAAAGTTTCTATCATTCTGCTCAGTAGATTTCAGGTTATACGGTTTTGAAAAAATATGTGAAATTATGAAATCTAATCATAAGTTTATTACTAATAGAACCAATATTTTCAATTTCTTGATATTTGAAACTAGTTTCTTTATTGCATATTATGTTGTTGTACTGGAATATGATATCATGTTTATATCTTTGGACTGAATATTCAACTGCGCTCGAAATTTCACTAAAGGACGAGTTGGGTTTAAAGTGGCAAAAGCTGCCAACTTTTTTTATATTTTTCCGTTAAAACAAAATTTCAAAACTAATGGCTACTTTTGCAAACAGTGCAAATAAAGAGTTTTTCGTTAACACCACCCTCTGAATTGCACGTTAAAGTGGCATGATTGCCAAAATGCTGATATTTTGACGTAAAAACAGAATGTTGAAATTATTGTCTATTTTTCTCAAGACGTATAATTCAGAAGCTTTTTAGTGCTTCTAGTCTCGAAAATGTACGATAAAGTATTGTTTTGAACTTTGGATTAGAATGAATGAATGGTCGTCCCGGTTATTTAAATTTTTGTTTACTTTTCAAACACGTTTTCGGTTCGTACATGCCACTTACTGTATGGATTTTCCTCATTCCAACACCAATCATTTATTTTTTCGGTGGTCTTCAAAGCCTATAACTGTCGTGACGATCAAAAATTATGAAAAAAAATTTGAATTTTGGCAGCTTATGGCATTTTAAGTAATTGCTTAGAAATACCAAAGACCCCAAAACAAACTCCTGTATCCCGGCTAAGGTAGTCATTCTCGGGGGGCGTGCCGATATCGATATATGGCTAAACTGGGAATACAACAGCAGCGCCGGCTTATTCAAGTCAAGTTCAGTCATTCGACGAAAATAAGGTTTAAGAATCAATAAGAAATACCGGGGAAATGACCAAGGACATAACAAAGTAGTCTTGGTGCGCTCCCGGGGGCAGAAAAGGGACCGACGGGCGAAGCTGAATGGGAAAGATCAGTCATATAGCGTAGTACTTACGACTCAAAATGGCCGGCTTACATTCAGTTTCAAAATAAACAGCGGTATATTCGAGTTAATCCAAAATATACACTAATTTAATAAGTTTGATTCAGTGTGGTTGGTTTAGTATTTCGATAAGATGCAAATTCCCCTTTTATCTTGACAATCGAAATTTATGAGAAAGCCCATATGCCACTTTAAGGCTACTTTGCCTATTTAAACAAAATACAGGTGAATTAGTCAGTATCGATATCAAACATTTTATACAATTATGAGGGTGATTTTTATTAATTGTTTCTCAAATTTATAAACTTTATAGCGGCATCCCAGCGCTTTTTCCAAAATGGATATTTGGCTCTGAACAAACATCGGCTTACCGGTGTTTCCCTTGAATTTCTCACCCTGGCTGAAGGCCTGGCATGCGGGCGCGTGTGTGAACGTTCGCTAGCCGCGCCCATTAAGAACAATATGATAAAATACGCAGATCAGAACAGATTAAATAATTTGTTTTAAGCTAATATCAAATTATGTGTCCTTAGTGTATTTTGTGCTACCATACCTATTATGGTTTAACTTTACCTTGTATATCTCTCAAGCTGTACTTTGTATATATCACATGGAGCCTTTCATACTGAAATACAGGGATTGAAAGGTTACGCTTATTTTCCTACACAGCTTCATGATAACATCCGGTTTTTCCTACACAAGAAGTGCCATAAGTAGTGCCATAAGTATTCCGTGTATCTTCTTTTCTTTTTTTCCTGCACTCCATTGGATTGATTTTCTGGGCGTTTCTATGGTTTTTCTTGAAAGGAAATTGGTTGAATTTATGGCTGGAAACAATTTTGGATGTGATTTGAGATGGTGGAAGGAGATTTCGAGAATTGTGTGTGCTTAGACCTGTATGTTTACAGTAGGCGCGAACCATGAAAAAGCGCGGACGTCAAAGAAAACATTTTTTTCTTCAAAAGATTGAATTTACAAGAGATGCCGGCAAATATTCTCTTACAGGCCCTTCTTAGATTTATATTTTTGTTTTATTATGCATCGTAGTTTTTAAGTTATTACGTTTTGAATGCAAGATTTCCTATAATAACCAAAAGAAAAAGCGCGGACCTAAAAGAAAACATTTGTTAAATTTTTAAGATTTAATTTACGGAAGACGTTGACTGATAAACTGTAACTAGTACATCTCAGCTGTGGAATTTCGATTCATTTGGCTAATTAGTTTTTAAGCTATTGCGTTCTGAATACAGGATTTTCTATAATCATCAAAGGAAAAAGCGCGGACCTTAAAGAAAACATTTTCTATTTTTTTAAGGTTTAATTTCCGGAAGACGATGACTGATAAACTGTATCAAGTACATTTTAGCTGTTAAATTTGGATTCATTCGGGTAAACAGTTTTTAAGTTATAAGGCTTTTAAATATGTGTGACGTCATCAAATCTAAATGTTCGTTTATTACTTATAGAGCCAGTGTTTTCAATTTGTTGATCGTTGAAACTAGTTTTATTTATGCATATTATGTGTTTACACTGACATATGATATCAATTTTGCCCTATATCATGTCAATTTTGCTCGGCATATTTGAGAATGTTCTATAGTACACCTGAAAACGACTAAGTCCAACAATTTAAAATTTGGAACAAAGATTAAAAGTACTTATGGAAATGATACA
This sequence comes from Lepidochitona cinerea, assembly GCA_963971465.1. Lineage (NCBI taxonomy): Eukaryota > Metazoa > Mollusca > Polyplacophora > Chitonida > Tonicellidae > Lepidochitona > Lepidochitona cinerea. The sequence goes on from OZ020556.1 coordinate 5,462,312, forward strand.
AAGCATTTGGCGGTATGTTTTTCTTCGTCTTTTCAAGGGCTTTGAGATCATCTATAATAAAAGTAACAAAATTCAGTTTTAGAAAAATTCACACTATATTTGATGACGTCATCAATTTTAAATACCAAATATCTCCTAAGGTTTTTTTACAATAAACCTCAAATTTGCATTCATAATAGATTATGCTTTGAACTATCTATTGTTACAAAATCAGAGCAAATACTTATTTTTTTAGGGAGAAGAAAAGATTTACGTATTTGAAACACGATCCAATATGGCGGACAAACCATTGGTCCAATCAAAAAACCGTTGGCATTTTGTAACAACAAATTGTCTTGTCTCTCTAAATTTGAAATCGGTTTCTTTCTATCTATATTATTAGCGAAATTAGCATTTTCATAGATTTTAAATATTTAAAATGACGTCATGGTCACGTGACTTTGATTTGGATGTTACAACTTTAGGATATTAGACAGATTGATGCAATCTATAGTTGTAGAAAGTTTTGTTACGCTAACTTAAATAGTTTTTTAGTTATTGACTTTGGAAAATTTAAGTGATTTTGTCAACATTTCGACCAATAGCGAGCTTCTGGAGTTTTCAAGTGAGATACTTGAAAGTTGCAATCAAGATGCGCTGAAGTAATTCCAACCTATGTATTTAATTTGAAGTGAATCCATTGAGTGGTTTTGGAGAAGAAGACCTTTGAAGGTTTAGTGCGTTGCCAAGATGGCCGCGAACGTAGCCCTCGAGAAACAATAAAAGTATGCGCATGCATGATTCATTCAAGTTTTGTCGACAGATCCGAAGTTTTAGTGAGTTGAGATTTGTAGTTTTTGAGAAAAAAGGTTTCAACTTGGCGGAAGAAAAAAAAAAATAATAATAATAATAACTAGAAATTGCTGAAGCAATTGCGATTCAAAGTGTGAAGTCGAATAGATCCGTACATTACTTGAAGTTTTTACGAAAAGTAATTTAAGACACAGATTTAAGATAAGTACATTTTGTAATATAAACACCAGAAAAGAAAAAGCGCGGACCTGAAAGAAAGCATTTTTTACCGTATTAAAGATTGACTTTTCGAAACACGTTGACAAATACACTGTTACAAGTACTTCTTAACTGCAAAGATTCTATCATTCTGCTGAGTAGATTTCAGGTTATAAGGTTTTTAAAAAATGTGTGAAATTATCAAATCTAATCGTTAGTTTATTACTAATAGAACCAATATTTTCAATTTCTTGATATTTGAAACTAGTTTCTTTATTGCATATTATGTTGTTGTGCTGGAATATGATATGATTTTTATATCTTTGGACTGAATATTGAACTGCGATCGAAATTTCACTTAAGGACGAGTTGGGTTTTAAGTGGCAAAAGCTGCCAACTGTTTTTTATATTTTTCCGTTAAAACAAAATTTCAAAATTAATGGCTATTTTTGCAAACAGTACAAATAAAGAGTTTTTCGTTAACATCACCCTCTGAATTCCACGTTGCACTCTGGATTTTGACGTAAAAAGAGAATGTTGAAATTATTGTCTGTTTTTCTCAAGACGTATAATTCAGAAGATTTTTAGTGCTTCTAGTCTCGAAAATGTACGATAACGTATTGTTTTGAACTAACTTTGGCTTCGAATGAATGAATGGTCGTCCAGGTTATTTAAATTTTTGTTTACTTTTCGAACACGTTTTCTGTTCGTACATGCCACTTACTGTATGGATTTTCCTCATTCCAACACCAATCATTTAGTTTTTCGGTGGCCTTCAAAGCCTTTAACTGTCGTGACGATCAGAAATTATGAAAAAAGTGTGAATTTTGGCAGCTCATGCCACTTTAAGTAATTGTTTAGAAATATCAAAGACCCCAAAACAAACACCTGTACCCCGGCTAAGATAGGCATTATCAGGGGGCGTGCCGATCTTCATATATGGATTACTTATAAACTGGGAATACAACAGCAGCGCCGGCTTATTCAAGTCAAGTTCAGTTATTAGATGAAAATAAGATTTAAGAATCAATAAGAAATACCGGGTAAATGACCAAGGACATAACAAAGTAGTCCTGGTGCGCTCCCAGGGGCAGAGAGGGGACCGACGGGCGAAACTGAATCGGACAGATCAGTCATATAGCGTAGTACTTACGACGCAAAATGACCGGCTGACAGTCAGTTTCAAAACAAACAGCGGTATCTTCGAGTGAATCTAATGTATACACTAATTTAATAAGTTTCATTCAGTGTGGCTGGTTTAGTATTTCGATAAGATGCAAATTCCCTTTTTATCTTGACAATCTGAATGTATGAAAAAGTCCTAATTTTGGCAGCTAATGTCACTTTGAGGCTACTTAGCCTATTTTAAAAAAATACAGATGGATTAGTCAGTATCGATATGAAACATTTTATGCAATTATGAGGGTGATTTTTATTAGATGTTTCTCAAAATTATAAACTTAATATCGGCATCCCAACACTTATTGCCAAAATGGACATCTGGCTCTGAAAAAACATCAGCTTTACGCTGTTTCCTTTGAACATCACACCCTGGCTAAAGACCTGACTAGCGGCCGTGTGTGTGAACGTTCGTTAACCGCGCCCTTCAAGAAAAATAGGATGAAATACACTAATCAGAACAAATGAAGAAATTCGTTTCAAGCTAATATGAAATTCAGTATCAGTGTATTTTGTGCTACTAACCTATTATGGTTTAACCTTAGCTAGTATATCTCCCAAGCTGTACTTTGTATAGAACCTGTGGAGCCTTTTATACAGAAATAAGTGGATTGAAGGCTTACGCTTGTTTTCGGATAAGAGATCACTACACGGTATCATCACATCCGGTTTTTCCTAGGGACACAAGAAGTGCCATAAATATTCCGTGTATCTTCTTTTCTCTTTTTTCCTGCCCACCGTCGGATTGATTTTCTGGGCATTTGTATGGTTTTCTTGAAAGGAAATTGGTTGAATTTAAGGCTGGAAACAATTTTGGATGTGATATGAGACCAGGTTAGGTGGAAGGAGATTTTGAGTAGTGTGTGTGCTTAGACCTGTATGTTTACAGTAGGCGCGCAACATGGAGAAGCGCGGACGTCAAAGAAAACATTTTTTTTCTTTCAAAGATTGAATTTACGGACGATGCCGGCAAATATTCTCTTACAGGCCCTTCTAAGATTTATATTTTCGTTTTATTTTGCAAAGTAGTTTTAAGTTATTGCGTTTTGAATGCAAGATTTCCTATAATAACCAAAATAAAAAGCGCGGACCTCAAAGAAAACATTTGTTAAATTTTAAAGATTTAATTTACGGAAGACGTTGACTGATAAACTGTAACTAGTACATCTCAGCTGTGGAATTTTGTTTCATTCGGCTTAACGGTTTTAAAGTTAAATGGCTTTTAAGAATAGGTGACGTCATCAAATCTAAAAGTTAGTTTATTGCTTATAAAATTAGTATTTTCAATTTGATGATCGTTGAAACTAGTTTTATTTATGCATATTATGTGTTTACACTGAAATCTGATATCAGTTTTGCCCTATATCATGTCAATTTTCCTCGGCATATACCAGAAAGCCTTATAATATGCCTGAAAACGACTAAGTCCAAGAATTTAAATTTTTGAACAAAGATTAAAAATGCTTATAACAAACATAGAAAATATATGGCGCTGTATTTTTCTTCGTCCTTTCAAGGACTTTCAGATGATATACAATAAAAGTAACTAAAGTCACTTTTTCTTCCTATCTATACTATTTGCGAAATTAGCAATTTTACCGATTTTAACATTTTAAGATGACGTCATGGTCACGTGACTTGATTTGAATTTTACAATTTCAGAAAATTAATCAGATTGATGCAATCCATAGAAGTAGAAAGTTTTGTTACTTTAAGTTAAATAGTTTTTTAGTTATTTACTTTTGAAAATTTAAGTGATGACGTCAAAATTTCGACCAAAAGCGAGCTTATAGAGTTTTCCACTGAGGTAGTTGAAAGTTTCAATCAGAATGCGCTGAAGTAAGTCCTACCTATGTATTAAATTTGAAGTGAATTCATTGAGTGCTTTTGGAGAAGAAGACCTTTGAAGGTTGAGTGCGGTGCCAAGATGGCCGCGAGCGTAGTCCTAGCAAAACATAAAAAATGGGCGCATGCAAGATTGATTGAAAATCTGTCGAGAAATCTGAAATTTTTAAGTGTTGCGATTTGTAGTTTTCAAGAAATAGGCTTTCAACATCGGGGCAAGGAGAAAAAAAAAAAATAATAATAATAATAATAATAATAATAATAATAACTAGAAATTGCTGAAGCAATTGCGATTCAAAGTGTGAATCCGAACAGATAAGAGTTTCACATACTCCCTGACTTTTTTTCCGAAAAGTAATTAAAGCGCCGAAAAGATGTACATGTTTTTTGTTAATCGCCAAAAGAAAAAGCGCGGACGTGAAAGAAAAATTCCTTAAATTTTAAAGATTAAATATCCGGAAGACGTTGGCTGATAAACTGTATCTAATGCATCATCGCTGTGAAATTTCGATTCAATTGGCTATTTAGTTTGTAAGTTATACCGTTTTGAATACAGGATTTTCGTTAATCACCAAACGAAAAAGCGCGGACGTGAAAGAAAACAATTTCTAAATTTTAAAGATTCAATTTACGGAAGACGTTGACAGATAAATTGTATCTATTACATCTCACCTGAGAAACTTTGATTCATTCGGCTAAACAGTTTTTAAGTTATTGCGTTCTGAATACAGGATTTTCTATAATCATCAAAGGAAAAAGCGCGGACCTTAAAGAAAACATTTTCTAAATTTTTAAGATTTTATTTACGGAAGACGTTGACTGATAAACTGTATCAAGTACATCCTAGCTGTTTAGTTTGAATTCATTCGGGTAAACAGTTTTTAAGTTATAAGGCTTTTAAATATGTGTGACGTCATAAACTCTAAAAGTTCGTTTATTACTGATAGAGCCAGTGTTTTCAGTTTGTTGATAGTTGAAACTAGTTTTATTTATGCATATTATGTGTTTACACTGATATATGTTATCGGTTTTGCTCTATAATGCGTCATTTTTCCTCGGCATATGTGAGAAAGTCCAATAGTACACCTGAAAACGACTAAGTCCAACAATTTAAATTTTGGAACAAAGATTAAAAGTACTTATGAAAATGATAGAAAGCATTTGGCGGTATGTTTTTCTTCGTCTTTTCAAGGGCTTTCAGATCATATATAATAAAAGTAACAAAAATCAGTTTTAGAAAAATTCACACTATTATTGATGACGTCATCAATTTTAAATACCAAATATCTCCTAAGGTTTTTATACAATAAACTTCAAATTTGCATTCATAATAGATTATTCATTGAACTGTCTGATGTTACCAAATAACAGCAAATACTTCTTTTTTTTAGGGAGAAGTAAAGCTTTACGTATTTGGAACTCGATCCAATATGGCGGCCAAACTATTCGTCCAATCAAAAAACCGTTGACATTTTGTGACTAACAAATTTCCTTGTCTCTTTAAATTTGAAAACCGTTTCTCTCTATCTATATTATTGGCAAAATTAGCATTTTTATAGATTTTAAAAATTTAAAATGATGTCATGGTCACGTGACCTTGATTTGGATTTGACAACTTTAGAATATTCGTCAGATGGATACAATCTATAGATGTAGAAAGTTTTGTTACGTTAACTGCAATAGTTTTTTAGTTATTGACTTTTGAAAATTTAAGTGATGACGTCAAAATTTCGACCAATAGCGAGCTTCTAGAGTTTTCAACTGAAGTACTTGAAAGTTGCAACCAAGATGCGCTGAAGTAAGTCCAACCTATGTATTTAATTTGAAGTGAATCCATTGAGCGGTTTTGGAGAAGAAGACCTTTGAAAGTTTAGTGCGTTGCCAAGATGGCCGCGAACGTAGCCCTCGAGAAACAATAAAAATATGCGCATGCATGATTCATTAAAGTTTTGTCGATAGATCCGAAGTTTTATTGAGTTGAGATTTGTAGTTTTTGAGAAAAAAGGTTTCAACTTGGCGGAAGAAAAAAAAAAAATAATAATAATAATAACTAGAAATTGCTGAAGCAATTGCGATTCAAAGTGTGAATCCGAACAGATAAAAGAGTTTCACATACTCCTTGACTTTTTTCCGAAAAGTAATTAAAGCGCCGAAAAGATGTACATGTTTTTAGTTAATCGCCAGAAGAAAAGGCGCGGACGTGAAAGAAAAATTCTTTAAATTTTGAAGATTCAATTCACGGAAGACGTTGGCTGATAAACTGTATCTAGTGCATCATCGCGGTGAAATTTTGATTCATTTGGCTAATTAGTTTTTAAGTTATTGCGTTCTGAATACAGGATTTTCTATAATCATCAAAGGAAAAAGCGCGGACCTTAAAGAAAACATTTTCTATTTTTTAAAGGTATAATTCACGGAAGACGTTGACTGATAAACTGTATCAAGTACATTTTAGCTGTTAAATTTGGATTCATTCGGGTAAACAGTTTTTAAGTTATAAGGCTTTTAAATATGTGTGACGTCATCAAATCTAAATGTTCGTTTATTACTTATAGAGCCAGTGTTTTCAATGTTTTGATCGTTGAAACTAGTTTTATTTATGCATATTATGTGTTTACACTGACATATGATATCAGTTTTGCCCTATATCATGTCAATTTTCCTCGGCATATGTGAGAAAGTCCTATAGTACACCTGAAAACGACTAAGTCCAACAATTTAAATTTTGGAACAAAGATTAAAACTACTTATCAAAATGATAAAACGCATTTGGCGGTATGTTTTTCTTCATCATTTCAAGGGCTTTGAGATGACATATAATAAAAGTAACAAAAATCAGTTTTAGAAAAAATCACACTATTATTGATGACGTCATCAACTTTAAATAACAAATATCTCCTAAGGTTTTTTTACAATAAACTTCAAATTTGCAGTTGTAATAGATTATGCTTTGAACTATTGAATTTTACAAAATCAGAGCAAATACTTGTTTTTTTAGGAAGAAGAAAAGCTTTACGTATTTGGAACACGATCCAATATGGCGGCAAAACCATTCGTCCAATCAAAAAACCGTTGACATTTTGTGATTAACAAATTTCCTTGTCTCTTTAAATTTGAAATCCGTTTCTCTCTATCTATATTATTGGCGAAATTAGCATTTTCATAGATTTTAAATATTTAAAATGACGTCATGGTCACGTGACTTTGATTTGGATGTTACAACTTTAGGATATTAGGCAGATTGATGCAATCTATAGTTGTAGAAAGTTTTGTTACGCTAACTTAAATAGTTTGTTAGTTATTGACTTTGGAAAATTTAAGTGATTTTGTCAACATTTCGACCAATAGCGAGCTTCTGGAGTTTTCAAGTGAGATACTTGAAAGTTGCAATCAAGATGCGCTGAAGTAAGTCCAACCTATGTATTTAATTTGAAGTGAATCCATTGAGTGGTTTTGGAGAAGAAGACCTTTGAAGGTTTAGTGCGTTGCCAAGATGGCCGCGAACGTAGCCCTCGAGAAACAATAAAAGTAAGCGCATGCATGATTCATTCAAGTTTTGTCGACAGATCCGAAGTTTTAGTGAGTTGAGATTTGTAGTTTTTGAGAAAAAAGGTTTCAACTTGGCGGAAGAAAAAAAAAAATAATAATAATAATAGTAATAATAAACACAACGAAAACAATAGATTCAAAGTTTACACTTTGAATCTAATAAACACAACGAAAACAATAGATTCAAAGTTTACACTTTGAATCTAATAATAAACACAACGAAAACAATAGATTCAAAGTTTACACTTTGAATCTAATAATAATAAACACAACGAAAACAATAGATTCAAAGTTTACACTTTGAATCTAATAATAATAAAATAAACAAAAACACTACGCACGCAATATATTCAAAGTTTAAACTGGTTTTCCGATAAAGAATCTCTACAGAGTTTCATCACATCCAGTTTTTCCTAGGGACACAAGAAGTGCCATAAATATTCCGTGTATCTTCTTTTCTCTTTTTTCCTGCCCACCGTCGGATTGATTTTCTGGGCATTTGTATGGTTTTCTTGAAAGGAAATTGGTTGAATTTAAGGCTGGAAACAATTTTGGATGTGATATGAGACCAGGTTAGGTGGAAGGAGATTTTGAGTAGTGTGTGTGCTTAGACCTGTATGTTTACAGTAGGCGCGCAACATGGAGAAGCGCGGACGTCAAAGAAAACATTTTTTTTCTTTCAAAGATTGAATTTACGGACGATGCCGGCAAATATTCTCTTACAGGCCCTTCTAAGATTTATATTTTCGTTTTATTTTGCAAAGTAGTTTTAAGTTATTGCGTTTTGAATGCAAGATTTCCTATAATAACCAAAATAAAAAGCGCGGACCTCAAAGAAAACATTTGTTAAATTTTAAAGATTTAATTTACGGAAGACGTTGACTGATAAACTGTAACTAGTACATCTCAGCTGTGGAATTTTGTTTCATTCGGCTTAACGGTTTTAAAGTTAAATGGCTTTTAAGAATAGGTGACGTCATCAAATCTAAAAGTTAGTTTATTGCTTATAAAATTAGTATTTTCAATTTGATGATCGTTGAAACTAGTTTTATTTATGCATATTATGTGTTTACACTGAAATCTGATATCAGTTTTGCCCTATATCATGTCAATTTTCCTCGGCATATACCAGAAAGCCTTATAATATGCCTGAAAACGACTAAGTCCAAGAATTTAAATTTTTGAACAAAGATTAAAAATGCTTATAACAAACATAGAAAATATATGGCGCTGTATTTTTCTTCGTCCTTTCAAGGACTTTCAGATGATATACAATAAAAGTAACTAAAGTCACTTTTTCTTCCTATCTATACTATTTGCGAAATTAGCAATTTTACCGATTTTAACATTTTAAGATGACGTCATGGTCACGTGACTTGATTTGAATTTTACAATTTCAGAAAATTAATCAGATTGATGCAATCCATAGAAGTAGAAAGTTTTGTTACTTTAAGTTAAATAGTTTTTTAGTTATTTACTTTTGAAAATTTAAGTGATGACGTCAAAATTTCGACCAAAAGCGAGCTTATAGAGTTTTCCACTGAGGTAGTTGAAAGTTTCAATCAGAATGCGCTGAAGTAAGTCCTACCTATGTATTAAATTTGAAGTGAATTCATTGAGTGCTTTTGGAGAAGAAGACCTTTGAAGGTTGAGTGCGGTGCCAAGATGGCCGCGAGCGTAGTCCTAGCAAAACATAAAAAATGGGCGCATGCAAGATTGATTGAAAATCTGTCGAGAAATCTGAAATTTTTAAGTGTTGCGATTTGTAGTTTTCAAGAAATAGGCTTTCAACATCGGGGCAAGGAGAAAAAAAAAAATAATAATAATAATAATAATAATAATAATAATAACTAGAAATTGCTGAAGCAATTGCGATTCAAAGTGTGAATCCGAACAGATAAGAGTTTCACATACTCCCTGACTTTTTTTCCGAAAAGTAATTAAAGCGCCGAAAAGATGTACATGTTTTTTGTTAATCGCCAAAAGAAAAAGCGCGGACGTGAAAGAAAAATTCCTTAAATTTTAAAGATTAAATATCCGGAAGACGTTGGCTGATAAACTGTATCTAATGCATCATCGCTGTGAAATTTCGATTCAATTGGCTATTTAGTTTGTAAGTTATACCGTTTTGAATACAGGATTTTCGTTAATCACCAAACGAAAAAGCGCGGACGTGAAAGAAAACAATTTCTAAATTTTAAAGATTCAATTTACGGAAGACGTTGACAGATAAATTGTATCTATTACATCTCACCTGAGAAACTTTGATTCATTCGGCTAAACAGTTTTTAAGTTATTGCGTTCTGAATACAGGATTTTCTATAATCATCAAAGGAAAAAGCGCGGACCTGAAAGAAAACATTTTCTAAATTTTTAAGATTTTATTTACGGAAGACGTTGACTGATAAACTGTATCAAGTACATCCTAGTTGTTTAGTTTGAATTCATTCGGGTAAACAGTTTTTAAGTTATAAGGCTTTTAAATATGTGTGACGTCATAAACTCTAAAAGTTCGTTTATTACTGATAGAGCCAGTGTTTTCAGTTTGTTGATAGTTGAAACTAGTTTTATTTATGCATATTATGTGTTTACACTGATATATGTTATCGGTTTTGCTCTATAATGCGTCATTTTTCCTCGGCATATGTGAGAAAGTCCAATAGTACACCTGAAAACGACTAAGTCCAACAATTTAAATTTTGGAACAAAGATTAAAAGTACTTATGAAAATGATAGAAAGCATTTGGCGGTATGTTTTTCTTCGTCTTTTCAAGGGCTTTCAGATCATATATAATAAAAGTAACAAAAATCAGTTTTAGAAAAATTCACACTATTATTGATGACGTCATCAATTTTAAATACCAAATATCTCCTAAGGTTTTTATACAATAAACTTCAAATTTGCATTCATAATAGATTATTCATTGAACTGTCTGATGTTACCAAATAACAGCAAATACTTCTTTTTTTTAGGGAGAAGTAAAGCTTTACGTATTTGGAACTCGATCCAATATGGCGGCCAAACTATTCGTCCAATCAAAAAACCGTTGACATTTTGTGACTAACAAATTTCCTTGTCTCTTTAAATTTGAAAACCGTTTCTCTCTATCTATATTATTGGCAAAATTAGCATTTTTATAGATTTTAAAAATTTAAAATGATGTCATGGTCACGTGACCTTGATTTGGATTTGACAACTTTAGAATATTCGTCAGATGGATACAATCTATAGATGTAGAAAGTTTTGTTACGTTAACTGCAATAGTTTTTTAGTTATTGACTTTTGAAAATTTAAGTGATGACGTCAAAATTTCGACCAATAGCGAGCTTCTAGAGTTTTCAACTGAAGTACTTGAAAGTTGCAACCAAGATGCGCTGAAGTAAGTCCAACCTATGTATTTAATTTGAAGTGAATCCATTGAGCGGTTTTGGAGAAGAAGACCTTTGAAAGTTTAGTGCGTTGCCAAGATGGCCGCGAACGTAGCCCTCGAGAAACAATAAAAATATGCGCATGCATGATTCATTAAAGTTTTGTCGATAGATCCGAAGTTTTATTGAGTTGAGATTTGTAGTTTTTGAGAAAAAAGGTTTCAACTTGGCGGAAGAAAAAAAAAAATAATAATAATAATAACTAGAAATTGCTGAAGCAATTGCGATTCAAAGTGTGAATCCGAACAGATAAAAGAGTTTCACATACTCCTTGACTTTTTTCCGAAAAGTAATTAAAGCGCCGAAAAGATGTACATGTTTTTAGTTAATCGCCAGAAGAAAAGGCGCGGACGTGAAAGAAAAATTCTTTAAATTTTGAAGATTCAATTCACGGAAGACGTTGGCTGATAAACTGTATCTAGTGCATCATCGCGGTGAAATTTTGATTCATTTGGCTAATTAGTTTTTAAGTTATTGCGTTCTGAATACAGGATTTTCTATAATCATCAAAGGAAAAAGCGCGGACCTTAAAGAAAACATTTTCTATTTTTTAAAGGTATAATTCACGGAAGACGTTGACTGATAAACTGTATCAAGTACATTTTAGCTGTTAAATTTGGATTCATTCGGGTAAACAGTTTTTAAGTTATAAGGCTTTTAAATATGTGTGACGTCATCAAATCTAAATGTTCGTTTATTACTTATAGAGCCAGTGTTTTCAATGTTTTGATCGTTGAAACTAGTTTTATTTATGCATATTATGTGTTTACACTGACATATGATATCAGTTTTGCCCTATATCATGTCAATTTTCCTCGGCATATGTGAGAAAGTCCTATAGTACACCTGAAAACGACTAAGTCCAACAATTTAAATTTTGGAACAAAGATTAAAACTACTTATCAAAATGATAAAACGCATTTGGCGGTATGTTTTTCTTCATCATTTCAAGGGCTTTGAGATGACATATAATAAAAGTAACAAAAATCAGTTTTAGAAAAAATCACACTATTATTGATGACGTCATCAACTTTAAATAACAAATATCTCCTAAGGTTTTTTTACAATAAACTTCAAATTTGCAGTTGTAATAGATTATGCTTTGAACTATTGAATTTTACAAAATCAGAGCAAATACTTGTTTTTTTAGGAAGAAGAAAAGCTTTACGTATTTGGAACACGATCCAATATGGCGGCCAAACCATTCGTCCAATCAAAAAACCGTTGACATTTTGTGATTAACAAATTTCCTTGTCTCTTTAAATTTGAAATCCGTTTCTCTCTATCTATATTATTGGCGAAATTAGCATTTTCATAGATTTTAAATATTTAAAATGACGTCATGGTCACGTGACTTTGATTTGGATGTTACAACTTTAGGATATTAGGCAGATTGATGCAATCTATAGTTGTAGAAAGTTTTGTTACGCTAACTTAAATAGTTTGTTAGTTATTGACTTTGGAAAATTTAAGTGATTTTGTCAACATTTCGACCAATAGCGAGCTTCTGGAGTTTTCAAGTGAGATACTTGAAAGTTGCAATCAAGATGCGCTGAAGTAAGTCCAACCTATGTATTTAATTTGAAGTGAATCCATTGAGTGGTTTTGGAGAAGAAGACCTTTGAAGGTTTAGTGCGTTGCCAAGATGGCCGCGAACGTAGCCCTCGAGAAACAATAAAAGTAAGCGCATGCATGATTCATTCAAGTTTTGTCGACAGATCCGAAGTTTTAGTGAGTTGAGATTTGTAGTTTTTGAGAAAAAAGGTTTCAACTTGGCGGAAGAAAAAAAAAAATAATAACTAGAAATTGCTGAAGCAATTGCGATTCAAAGTGTGAATCCGAACAGATAAGAGTTCCACATACTCCTTGACTTTTTTCCGAAAAGTAATTAAAGCGCCGAAAAGATGTACATGTTTTTCGTTAATCGAAAAAAAAAAGAAAAAGCGCGGACGCGAAAGAAAAATTCTTTAAATTTTGAAGATTCAATTCACGGAAGACGTTGGCTGATAAACTGTATCTAGTGCATCATCGCGGTGAAATTTCGATTCATTTGGCTAATTAGTTTTTTAAGTTATTGCGTTCTGAATACAGGATTTTCTATAATCATCAAAGGAAAAAGCGCGGACCTTAAAGAAAAAATTTTCTTTTTTTTAAAGGTATAATTCACGGAAGACGTTGACTGATAAACTGTATCTACTGCATCTTTGCTGTGAAATTTCGATTCATTTGGCTAATCAGTTTTTAAGTTATAACGTTTTGAATACAGGATTCTCGTTAATCACCAAACGAAAAAGCGCGGACGTGAAAGAAGAGATTCTTTAAATTTTGAAAATTTAATTTACGGAAGATGTTGACAGATAAATTGTATCTATTACATCTTACCTGGGAAATTTTGTTTCATTCGGCTAAAGAGTTTTTAAGTTATTGCGTTCTGAATACAGGATTTTCTATAATCATCAAAGCGAAAAGCGCGAACCTGAGAGAAAACATTTTCTAAATGTTAAAGATTTAATTTACGGAAGACGTTGACTGATAAACTGTATCACGTACATCTTAGCTGTTAAATTTGGATTCATTCGGGTAAACAGTTTTTAAGTTATAAGGCTTTTAAATATGTGTGACGTCATCAAATCTAAATGTTCGTTTATTACTTATAGAGCCAGTGTTTTCAATTTGTTGATCGTTGAAACTAGTTTTATTTATGCATATTATGTGTTTACACTGATATATGTTATCGGGTTTGCTCTATAATGCGTCATATTTCCTCGGCATATGTGAGAAAGTCCAATAGTACACCTAAAAACGACTAAGTCCAACAATTTAAATTTTCGAACAAAGATTAAAAGTAGATAGAACGCATTTGGCGGTATGTTTTTCTTCATCATTTCAAGGGCCTTGAGATGATTTATAATAAAAGTAACAAAAATCAGTTTTAGAAAAAATCACACTATTATTGATGACGTCATCAATTTTAAATACCAAATATCTCCTAAGGTTTTTATACAATAAACTTCAAATTTGCATTCATAATAGATTATGCATGGAACTATTGAATTTTACAAAATCAGAGCAAATACTTGTTTTTTTTAGGAAGAAGAAAAGCTTTACGTATTTGGAACACGATCCAATATGGTGGCCAAACCATTCGTCCAATCAAAAAACCGTTGACATTTTGTGACTAACAAATTTCGTTGTCTCTTTAAATTTGTAATCCTTTTCTCTCTATCTATATTAGTGGCGAAATTAGCATTTTTATAGATTTTAAAAATTTTAAATGACGTCATGGTCACGTGACTTTGATTTGGATTTTACAACATTAGGATATTAGTCAGATTGATGCAATCTATAGATGTAGAAAGTTTGGTTACTTTAAATGATATAGTTTTTTAGTTATTGACTTTTGAACATTTAGGTGATGACGTCAAAATTTCGACCAATAGCGAGCTTCTAGAGTTTTCAACTGAGGTACTTGAAAAACACAAAAAAGATGCGCTGGAGTAAGTTCTACCTATGTATTAAATTTGAAGTAAATCCATTGATTAGTTTTGAAGAAGAAGACCTTTGAAGGTTTAGTGCGTTGCCAAGATGGCCGCGAACGTAGCCCTAGAGAAACAATAAAAATAGGCGCATGCATAATCTATTGAAGTTTTGTCTACAAATCCGAAATTTGATAACGTTGCGATTTGTAGTTATCGAGAAATAAGGTTTCAACTTCGCGGAAGAAAAAAAACTAATAATAAGAATAAACACAACGAAAACAATAGATTCAAAGTTTACACTTTGAATCTAATAATAATAATAATAATAAACACAACGAAAACAATAGATTCAAAGTTTACACTTTGAATCTAATAAACACAACGAAAACAATAGATTCAAAGTTTACACTTTGAATCTAATAATAAACACAACGAAAACAATAGATTCAAAGTTTACACTTTGAATCTAATAATAATAAACACAACGAAAACAATAGATTCAAAGTTTACACTTTGAATCTAATAATAATAAAATAAACAAAAACACTACGCACGCAATATATTCAAAGTTTAAACTGGTTTTCCGATAAAGAATCTCTACAGAGTTTCATCACATCCAGTTTTTCCTAGGGACACAAGAAGTGCCATAAATATTCCGTGTATCTTCTTTTCTCTTTTTTCCTGCCCACCGTCGGATTGATTTTCTGGGCATTTGTATGGTTTTCTTGAAAGGAAATTGGTTGAATTTAAGGCTGGAAACAATTTTGGATGTGATATGAGACCAGGTTAGGTGGAAGGAGATTTTGAGTAGTGTGTGTGCTTAGACCTGTATGTTTACAGTAGGCGCGCAACATGGAGAAGCGCGGACGTCAAAGAAAACATTTTTTTTCTTTCAAAGATTGAATTTACGGACGATGCCGGCAAATATTCTCTTACAGGCCCTTCTAAGATTTATATTTTCGTTTTATTTTGCAAAGTAGTTTTAAGTTATTGCGTTTTGAATGCAAGATTTCCTATAATAACCAAAATAAAAAGCGCGGACCTCAAAGAAAACATTTGTTAAATTTTAAAGATTTAATTTACGGAAGACGTTGACTGATAAACTGTAACTAGTACATCTCAGCTGTGGAATTTTGTTTCATTCGGCTTAACGGTTTTAAAGTTAAATGGCTTTTAAGAATAGGTGACGTCATCAAATCTAAAAGTTAGTTTATTGCTTATAAAATTAGTATTTTCAATTTGATGATCGTTGAAACTAGTTTTATTTATGCATATTATGTGTTTACACTGAAATCTGATATCAGTTTTGCCCTATATCATGTCAATTTTCCTCGGCATATACCAGAAAGTCTTATAATATGCCTGAAAACGACTAAGTCCAAGAATTTAAATTTTTGAACAAAGATTAAAAATGCTTATAACAAACATAGAAAATATATGGCGCTGTATTTTTCTTCGTCCTTTCAAGGACTTTCAGATGATATACAATAAAAGTAACTAAAGTCACTTTTTCTTCCTATCTATACTATTTGCGAAATTAGCAATTTTACCGATTTTAACATTTTAAGATGACGTCATGGTCACGTGACTTGATTTGAATTTTACAATTTCAGAAAATTAATCAGATTGATGCAATCCATAGAAGTAGAAAGTTTTGTTACTTTAAGTTAAATAGTTTTTTAGTTATTTACTTTTGAAAATTTAAGTGATGACGTCAAAATTTCGACCAAAAGCGAGCTTATAGAGTTTTCCACTGAGGTAGTTGAAAGTTTCAATCAGAATGCGCTGAAGTAAGTCCTACCTATGTATTAAATTTGAAGTGAATTCATTGAGTGCTTTTGGAGAAGAA
Organism: Lepidochitona cinerea; assembly: GCA_963971465.1. Taxonomy (NCBI): domain Eukaryota; kingdom Metazoa; phylum Mollusca; class Polyplacophora; order Chitonida; family Tonicellidae; genus Lepidochitona; species Lepidochitona cinerea. Next base: position 5,478,632 of record OZ020556.1, read on the forward strand.
GACCTTTGAAGGTTGAGTGCGGTGCCAAGATGGCCGCGAGCGTAGCCCTAGCAAAACATAAAAAATGGGCGCATGCAAGATTGATTGAAAATCTGTCGAGAAATCTGAAATTTTTAAGTGTTGCGATTTGTAGTTTTCAAGAAATAGGCTTTCAACATCGGGGCAAGGAGAAAAAAAAAATAATAATAATAATAATAATAATAATAATAACTAGAAATTGCTGAAGCAATTGCGATTCAAAGTGTGAATCCGAACAGATAAGAGTTTCACATACTCCCTGACTTTTTTTCCGAAAAGTAATTAAAGCGCCGAAAAGATGTACATGTTTTTTGTTAATCGCCAAAAGAAAAAGCGCGGACGTGAAAGAAAAATTCCTTAAATTTTAAAGATTAAATATCCGGAAGACGTTGGCTGATAAACTGTATCTAATGCATCATCGCTGTGAAATTTCGATTCAATTGGCTATTTAGTTTGTAAGTTATACCGTTTTGAATACAGGATTTTCGTTAATCACCAAACGAAAAAGCGCGGACGTGAAAGAAAACAATTTCTAAATTTTAAAGATTCAATTTACGGAAGACGTTGACAGATAAATTGTATCTATTACATCTCACCTGAGAAACTTTGATTCATTCGGCTAAACAGTTTTTAAGTTATTGCGTTCTGAATACAGGATTTTCTATAATCATCAAAGGAAAAAGCGCGGACCTGAAAGAAAACATTTTCTAAATTTTTAAGATTTTATTTACGGAAGACGTTGACTGATAAACTGTATCAAGTACATCCTAGCTGTTTAGTTTGAATTCATTCGGGTAAACAGTTTTTAAGTTATAAGGCTTTTAAATATGTGTGACGTCATAAACTCTAAAAGTTCGTTTATTACTGATAGAGCCAGTGTTTTCAGTTTGTTGATAGTTGAAACTAGTTTTATTTATGCATATTATGTGTTTACACTGATATATGTTATCGGTTTTGCTCTATAATGCGTCATTTTTCCTCGGCATATGTGAGAAAGTCCAATAGTACACCTGAAAACGACTAAGTCCAACAATTTAAATTTTGGAACAAAGATTAAAAGTACTTATGAAAATGATAGAAAGCATTTGGCGGTATGTTTTTCTTCGTCTTTTCAAGGGCTTTCAGATCATATATAATAAAAGTAACAAAAATCAGTTTTAGAAAAATTCACACTATTATTGATGACGTCATCAATTTTAAATACCAAATATCTCCTAAGGTTTTTATACAATAAACTTCAAATTTGCATTCATAATAGATTATTCATTGAACTGTCTGATGTTACCAAATAACAGCAAATACTTCTTTTTTTTAGGGAGAAGTAAAGCTTTACGTATTTGGAACTCGATCCAATATGGCGGCCAAACTATTCGTCCAATCAAAAAACCGTTGACATTTTGTGACTAACAAATTTCCTTGTCTCTTTAAATTTGAAAACCGTTTCTCTCTATCTATATTATTGGCAAAATTAGCATTTTTATAGATTTTAAAAATTTAAAATGATGTCATGGTCACGTGACCTTGATTTGGATTTGACAACTTTAGAATATTCGTCAGATGGATACAATCTATAGATGTAGAAAGTTTTGTTACGTTAACTGCAATAGTTTTTTAGTTATTGACTTTTGAAAATTTAAGTGATGACGTCAAAATTTCGACCAATAGCGAGCTTCTAGAGTTTTCAACTGAAGTACTTGAAAGTTGCAACCAAGATGCGCTGAAGTAAGTCCAACCTATGTATTTAATTTGAAGTGAATCCATTGAGCGGTTTTGGAGAAGAAGACCTTTGAAAGTTTAGTGCGTTGCCAAGATGGCCGCGAACGTAGCCCTCGAGAAACAATAAAAATATGCGCATGCATGATTCATTAAAGTTTTGTCGATAGATCCGAAGTTTTATTGAGTTGAGATTTGTAGTTTTTGAGAAAAAAGGTTTCAACTTGGCGGAAGAAAAAAAAAAATAATAATAATAATAACTAGAAATTGCTGAAGCAATTGCGATTCAAAGTGTGAATCCGAACAGATAAAAGAGTTTCACATACTCCTTGACTTTTTTCCGAAAAGTAATTAAAGCGCCGAAAAGATGTACATGTTTTTAGTTAATCGCCAGAAGAAAAGGCGCGGACGTGAAAGAAAAATTCTTTAAATTTTGAAGATTCAATTCACGGAAGACGTTGGCTGATAAACTGTATCTAGTGCATCATCGCGGTGAAATTTTGATTCATTTGGCTAATTAGTTTTTAAGTTATTGCGTTCTGAATACAGGATTTTCTATAATCATCAAAGGAAAAAGCGCGGACCTTAAAGAAAACATTTTCTATTTTTTAAAGGTATAATTCACGGAAGACGTTGACTGATAAACTGTATCAAGTACATTTTAGCTGTTAAATTTGGATTCATTCGGGTAAACAGTTTTTAAGTTATAAGGCTTTTAAATATGTGTGACGTCATCAAATCTAAATGTTCGTTTATTACTTATAGAGCCAGTGTTTTCAATGTTTTGATCGTTGAAACTAGTTTTATTTATGCATATTATGTGTTTACACTGACATATGATATCAGTTTTGCCCTATATCATGTCAATTTTCCTCGGCATATGTGAGAAAGTCCTATAGTACACCTGAAAACGACTAAGTCCAACAATTTAAATTTTGGAACAAAGATTAAAACTACTTATCAAAATGATAAAACGCATTTGGCGGTATGTTTTTCTTCATCATTTCAAGGGCTTTGAGATGACATATAATAAAAGTAACAAAAATCAGTTTTAGAAAAAATCACACTATTATTGATGACGTCATCAACTTTAAATAACAAATATCTCCTAAGGTTTTTTTACAATAAACTTCAAATTTGCAGTTGTAATAGATTATGCTTTGAACTATTGAATTTTACAAAATCAGAGCAAATACTTGTTTTTTTAGGAAGAAGAAAAGCTTTACGTATTTGGAACACGATCCAATATGGCGGCCAAACCATTCGTCCAATCAAAAAACCGTTGACATTTTGTGATTAACAAATTTCCTTGTCTCTTTAAATTTGAAATCCGTTTCTCTCTATCTATATTATTGGCGAAATTAGCATTTTCATAGATTTTAAATATTTAAAATGACGTCATGGTCACGTGACTTTGATTTGGATGTTACAACTTTAGGATATTAGGCAGATTGATGCAATCTATAGTTGTAGAAAGTTTTGTTACGCTAACTTAAATAGTTTGTTAGTTATTGACTTTGGAAAATTTAAGTGATTTTGTCAACATTTCGACCAATAGCGAGCTTCTGGAGTTTTCAAGTGAGATACTTGAAAGTTGCAATCAAGATGCGCTGAAGTAAGTCCAACCTATGTATTTAATTTGAAGTGAATCCATTGAGTGGTTTTGGAGAAGAAGACCTTTGAAGGTTTAGTGCGTTGCCAAGATGGCCGCGAACGTAGCCCTCGAGAAACAATAAAAGTAAGCGCATGCATGATTCATTCAAGTTTTGTCGACAGATCCGAAGTTTTAGTGAGTTGAGATTTGTAGTTTTTGAGAAAAAAGGTTTCAACTTGGCGGAAGAAAAAAAAAAATAATAACTAGAAATTGCTGAAGCAATTGCGATTCAAAGTGTGAATCCGAACAGATAAGAGTTCCACATACTCCTTGACTTTTTTCCGAAAAGTAATTAAAGCGCCGAAAAGATGTACATGTTTTTCGTTAATCGAAAAAAAAAAGAAAAAGCGCGGACGTGAAAGAAAAATTCTTTAAATTTTGAAGATTCAATTCACGGAAGACGTTGGCTGATAAACTGTATCTAGTGCATCATCGCGGTGAAATTTCGATTCATTTGGCTAATTAGTTTTTTAAGTTATTGCGTTCTGAATACAGGATTTTCTATAATCATCAAAGGAAAAAGCGCGGACCTTAAAGAAAAAATTTTCTTTTTTTTAAAGGTATAATTCACGGAAGACGTTGACTGATAAACTGTATCTACTGCATCTTTGCTGTGAAATTTCGATTCATTTGGCTAATCAGTTTTTAAGTTATAACGTTTTGAATACAGGATTCTCGTTAATCACCAAACGAAAAAGCGCGGACGTGAAAGAAGAGATTCTTTAAATTTTGAAAATTTAATTTACGGAAGATGTTGACAGATAAATTGTATCTATTACATCTTACCTGGGAAATTTTGTTTCATTCGGCTAAAGAGTTTTTAAGTTATTGCGTTCTGAATACGGGATTTTCTATAATCATCAAAGCGAAAAGCGCGAACCTGAGAGAAAACATTTTCTAAATGTTAAAGATTTAATTTACGGAAGACGTTGACTGATAAACTGTATCACGTACATCTTAGCTGTTAAATTTGGATTCATTCGGGTAAACAGTTTTTAAGTTATAAGGCTTTTAAATATGTGTGACGTCATCAAATCTAAATGTTCGTTTATTACTTATAGAGCCAGTGTTTTCAATTTGTTGATCGTTGAAACTAGTTTTATTTATGCATATTATGTGTTTACACTGATATATGTTATCGGGTTTGCTCTATAATGCGTCATATTTCCTCGGCATATGTGAGAAAGTCCAATAGTACACCTAAAAACGACTAAGTCCAACAATTTAAATTTTCGAACAAAGATTAAAAGTAGATAGAACGCATTTGGCGGTATGTTTTTCTTCATCATTTCAAGGGCCTTGAGATGATTTATAATAAAAGTAACAAAAATCAGTTTTAGAAAAAATCACACTATTATTGATGACGTCATCAATTTTAAATACCAAATATCTCCTAAGGTTTTTATACAATAAACTTCAAATTTGCATTCATAATAGATTATGCATGGAACTATTGAATTTTACAAAATCAGAGCAAATACTTGTTTTTTTTAGGAAGAAGAAAAGCTTTACGTATTTGGAACACGATCCAATATGGTGGCCAAACCATTCGTCCAATCAAAAAACCGTTGACATTTTGTGACTAACAAATTTCCTTGTCTCTTTAAATTTGTAATCCTTTTCTCTCTATCTATATTAGTGGCGAAATTAGCATTTTTATAGATTTTAAAAATTTTAAATGACGTCATGGTCACGTGACTTTGATTTGGATTTTACAACATTAGGATATTAGTCAGATTGATGCAATCTATAGATGTAGAAAGTTTGGTTACTTTAAATGATATAGTTTTTTAGTTATTGACTTTTGAACATTTAGGTGATGACGTCAAAATTTCGACCAATAGCGAGCTTCTAGAGTTTTCAACTGAGGTACTTGAAAAACACAAAAAAGATGCGCTGGAGTAAGTTCTACCTATGTATTAAATTTGAAGTAAATCCATTGATTAGTTTTGAAGAAGAAGACCTTTGAAGGTTTAGTGCGTTGCCAAGATGGCCGCGAACGTAGCCCTAGAGAAACAATAAAAATAGGCGCATGCATAATCTATTGAAGTTTTGTCTACAAATCCGAAATTTGATAACGTTGCGATTTGTAGTTATCGAGAAATAAGGTTTCAACTTCGCGGAAGAAAAAAAACTAATAATAAGAACTAGAAATTGCTGAAGCAATTGCGATTCAAAGTGTGAATCCGAACAGATAAGAGTTTCACATACTCCTTGACTTTTTTTCCGAAAAGTAATTAAAGCGCCGGAAAGATGTACATGTTTTTCGTTAATCGCCAAAAGAAAAAGCGCGGAAGTGAAAGAAAAATTCCTTAAATTTTAAAGATTAAATTAACGGAAGACGTTGGCTGATGAACTGTATCTACTGCATCATCGCTGTGAAATTTCGATTCAATTGGCTATTTAGTGTTTAATTTATACCGTTTTGAATACAGGATTTTCGTTAATCACCAAACGAAAAAGCGCGGACGTGAAAGAAAACATTTTCTAAATTTTAAAGATTCAATTTACGGAAAACGTTGACAGATAAATTGTATCTATTACATCTTACCTGAGAAATTTTGATTCAATCGGCTAAACAGTTGTTAAGTTATTGCGTTCTGAATACAGGATTTTCTATAATCATCAAAGGAAAAAGCGCGGACCTGATAGAAAACATTCTCTAAATGTTTAAGATTTTATTTACGGAAGACGTTGACTGATAAACTGTATCAAGTACATCTTAGCTGTTAAGTTTGAATTCATTCGGGTAAACGGTTTTTAAGTTATAAGGCTTTTAAATATGTGTGACGTCATAAAATCCAAATCTTCGTTTATTACTTATTGAGCCAGTGTTTTCAGTTTGTTGATCGTTGAAACTAGTTTTATTTATGCATATTATGTGTTTACACTGATATATGTTATCGGTTTTGCTCTATAATGCGTCATTTTTCCTCGGCATATGTGAGAAAGTCCAATAGTACACCTGAAAACGACCAAGTCCAACAATTTACATTTTGGAACAAAGATTAAAAGTACTTATGAAAATGATAGAAAGCATTTGGCGGTATGTTTTTCTTCGTCTTTTCAAGGGCTTTCAGATCACATATAATAAAAGTAACAAAAATCAGTTTTAGAAAAATTCACACTATTATTGATGACGTCATCAATTTTAAATACCAAATATCTCCTATGGTTTTTATACAATAAACTTCAAATTTGCATTCATAATAGATTATGCATTGAACTGTCTGATGTTACCAAATAAGAGCAAATACTTCTTTTTTTAGGGAGAAGTAAAGCTTTACGTCTTTGAAACACGATCCAATATGGCGGCCAAACTATTTGTCCAATCAAAAAACCGTTGACATTTTGTGATTAACAAATTTCCTTGTCTCTTTAAATTTGAAAACCGTTTCTCTCTATCTATATTATTGGCGAAATTAGCATTTTTATAGATTTTAAAAATTTAAAATGATGTCATGGTCACGTGACCTTGATTTGGATTTGACAAATTTAGGATATTAATCAGATGGATACAATCTATAGATGTAGAAAGTTTTGTTACGTTAACTTCAATAGTTTTTTAGTTATTGACTTTTGAAAATTGAAGTGATGACGTCAAAATTTCGACCAATAGCGAGCTTCTAGAGTTTTCAACTGAAGTACTTGAAAGTTGCAACCGAGATGCGCTGAAGTAATTCCGACCTATGTATTAAATTTAAAGTCAATCCATTGAGTGGTTTTGGAGAAGAAGACCTTTGAAGGTTTAGTGCGGTGCCAAGATGGCCGCGAACGTAGCCCTAGAGAAACAATAGAAATATGCGCATGCCTAATCCATGGAAGTTTTGTCGACGAATCTGTAGTTTGATAAAGTTGCGATTTCTGGTTTTCGAGGAATAAGGTCTCAACATCGACGCAAGAAAAAAAAAAAATAATAATAATAATAATAAACACAACGAAAACAATAGATTCAAAGTTTACACTTTGAATCTAATAATAATAATAATAAACACAACGAAAACAATAGATTCAAAGTTTACACTTTGAATCTAATAATAATAATAAACACGACGAAAACAATAGAATCAACGTTTACACGTTGAATCTAATAATAATAAAATAAACAAAAACACTACGCACGCAATATATTCAAAGTTTAAACTGGTTTTCCGATAAGGAATCTCTACAAAGTTTCATCACATCCAGTTTTCCTAGGGACAAAAGAAGTGCCATAAATATTCCGTGTATCTTCTTTTCTCTTCTTTCCTGCCCGCCGTCGGATTGATTTTCTGGGCATTTCTATGGTTTTCTTGAAAGGAAATTGGTTGAATTTAAGGCTGGAAACAATTTTGGATGTGATGTGAGACCAGGTTAGGTGGAAGGAGATTTTGAGTATTGTGTGTGCTTAGACCTGTATGTTTACAGTAGGCGCGCAACATGAAAAAGCGCGGACGTCAAAGAAAACATTTTTTTTCTTTCAAAGATTGAATTTACGGACGATGCCGGCAAATATTCTCTTACAGGCCCTTCTTAGATTTATATTTTCGTTTTATTTTCCAAAGTAGTTTTAAGTTATTGCGTTTTGAATGCAAGATTTCCTATAATAACCAAAATAAAAAGCGCGGACCTCAAAGAAAACATTTGTTAAATTTTAAAGATTTAATTTACGGAAGACGTTGACTGATAAACTGTAACTAGTACATCTCAGCTGTGGAATTTCGTTTCATTCGGCTTAACAGTTTTTAAGTTATAGGGCTTTTAAAAATAGATGACGTCATCAAATCTAAAAGTTAGTTTATTGTTTATAAAATTAGTATTTTCAATTTGATGATCGTTGAAACTAGTTTTATTTATGCATATTATATGTTTACACTGAAATATGATATCAGTTTTGCCCTATATCATGTCAATTTTCCTCGGCATATACCAGAAAGCCTTATAATATGCCTGAAAACGACAAAGTCCAAGAATTGAAATTTTTGAACAAAGATTAAAAACGCTTATAACAACCATAGAAAATATATGGCTGTATATTTTTCTTTGTCTTTTCAAGGACTTTCAGATGATATATAATAAAAGTAACTAAAATAAGTTTTAGAAACATTCTCACTATTATTGATGACGTCATCAATTTTAAATACCAATTATCTCCTAAACTTTATATACGATAAACTTTAAACTTGCACATATATTAGACAATATGTTGAACTATCTTATTTTGAAAAAATGAAAGCCCTTAGTTAGTACGTTTTAGAGAAAAAGTTCTTTAAATGTTTCGAACCCGATCCAATATGGCGGCCAAACCATAGGTCCAATCAAAAACGGTTGACATTTTGTGACTAACAAATTTTCTTGTCTCTCTAAATTTGAAATCAGTTTCTTTCTACCTACATTATTGGCGAAATTAGCATTTTTAGAGATTTAAAATTTTTAAAATGATGTCATGGTCACGTGACTTTGAGTTGGATTTTACAACTTTGGGATATTAGTAGGATTGATGTAAACTATATGTGTATGAAGTTTTGTCGTTTTAAGTTGAATAGTTTTATAGTTGTTTACATTTGAAAATTTGAGTGATGGCGTCAAAATTTCGACCAATATTGAGCTTCTAGAGTTTTCAACTGAGGTACTTGAAAGTTGCAATCTAGATGCGCTGAAGTAAGTCCTACCTATGTACTAAATTTGAAGAGAATCCATTGAGTGGTTTTGGAGCAGAAGACCTTTGAAGGTTTAGTGCGTTGCCAAGATGGCCGCCAACGTAGCCCTAGAGAAACAATAGAAACATGCGTATGCATAATCCATGGACTTTTTGTCGACGAATCTGAAGTTTGATAAAGTTGCGATTTGTGGTTTTTGAGAAATAAGCTTTCAACTTCTACGTAAGAAGAAAAATAATAATAATAATAATAATAATAAACACAACGAAAACAATAGATTCAAAGTTTACACTTTGAATCTAATAATAATAATAAACACGACGAAAACAATAGAATCAACGTTTACACGTTGAATCTAATAATAATAAAATAAACAAAAACACTACGCACGCAATATATTCCAAGTTTAAACTGGTTTTCCGATAAGGAATCTCTACAAAGTTTCATCACATCCAGTTTTCCTAGGGACAAAAGAAGTGCCATAAATATTCCGTGTATCTTCTTTTCTCTTCTTTCCTGCCCGCCGTCGGATTGATTTTCTGGGCATTTCTATGGTTTTCTTGAAAGGAAATTGGTTGAATTTAAGGCTGGAAACAATTTTGGATGTGATGTGAGACCAGGTTAGGTGGAAGGAGATTTTGAGTATTGTGTGTGCTTAGACCTGTATGTTTACAGTAGGCGCGCAACATGAAAAAGCGCGGACGTCAAAGAAAACATTTTTTTTCTTTCAAAGATTGAATTTACGGACGATGCCGGCAAATATTCTCTTACAGGCCCTTCTTAGATTTATATTTTCGTTTTATTTTCCAAAGTAGTTTTAAGTTATTGCGTTTTGAATGCAAGATTTCCTATAATAACCAAAATAAAAAGCGCGGACCTCAAAGAAAACATTTGTTAAATTTTAAAGATTTAATTTACGGAAGACGTTGACTGATAAACTGTAACTAGTACATCTCAGCTGTGGAATTTCGTTTCATTCGGCTTAACAGTTTTTAAGTTATAGGGCTTTTAAAAATAGATGACGTCATCAAATCTAAAAGTTAGTTTATTGTTTATAAAATTAGTATTTTCAATTTGATGATCGTTGAAACTATTTTTATTTATGCATATTATATGTTTACACTGAAATATGATATCAGTTTTGCCCTATATCATGTCAATTTTCCTCGGCATATACCAGAAAGCCTTATAATATGCCTGAAAACGACAAAGTCCAAGAATTGAAATTTTTGAACAAAGATTAAAAACGCTTATAACAACCATAGAAAATATATGGCTGTATATTTTTCTTTGTCTTTTCAAGGACTTTCAGATGATATATAATAAAAGTAACTAAAATAAATTTTAGAAACATTCTCACTATTATTGATGACGTCATCAATTTTAAATACCAATTATCTCCTAAACTTTATATACGATAAACTTTAAACTTGCACATATATTAGACAATATGTTGAACTATCTTATTTTGAAAAAATGAAAGCCCTTAGTTAGTACGTTTTAGAGAAAAAGTTCTTTAAATGTTTCGAACCCGATCCAATATGGCGGCCAAACCATAGGTCCAATCAAAAACGGTTGACATTTTGTGACTAACAAATTTTCTTGTCTCTCTAAATTTGAAATCAGTTTCTTTCTACCTACATTATTGGCGAAATTAGCATTTTTAGAGATTTAAAATTTTTAAAATGATGTCATGGTCACGTGACTTTGAGTTGGATTTTACAACTTTGGGATATTAGTAGGATTGATGTAAACTATATGTGTATGAAGTTTTGTCGTTTTAAGTTGAATAGTTTTATAGTTGTTTACATTTGAAAATTTGAGTGATGGCGTCAACATTTCGACCAATATTGAGCTTCTAGAGTTTTCAACTGAGGTACTTGAAAGTTGCAATCTAGATGCGCTGAAGTAAGTCCTACCTATGTACTAAATTTGAAGAGAATCCATTGAGTGGTTTTGGAGCAGAAGACCTTTGAAGGTTTAGTGCGTTGCCAAGATGGCCGCCAACGTAGCCCTAGAGAAACAATAGAAACATGCGTATGCATAATCCATGGACTTTTTGTCGACGAATCTGAAGTTTGATAAAGTTGCGATTTGTGGTTTTTGAGAAATAAGCTTTCAACTTCTACGTAAGAAGAAAAATAATAATAATAATAATAATAATAAACACAACGAAAACAATAGATTCAAAGTTTACACTTTGAATCTAATAATAATAATAAACACGACGAAAACAATAGAATCAACGTTTACACGTTGAATCTAATAATAATAAAATAAACAAAAACACTACGCACGCAATATATTCAAAGTTTAAACTGGTTTTCCGATAAGGAATCTCTACAAAGTTTCATCACATCCAGTTTTCCTAGGGACAAAAGAAGTGCCATAAATATTCCGTGTATCTTCTTTTCTCTTCTTTCCTGCCCGCCGTCGGATTGATTTTCTGGGCATTTCTATGGTTTTCTTGAAAGGAAATTGGTTGAATTTAAGGCTGGAAACAATTTTGGATGTGATGTGAGACCAGGTTAGGTGGAAGGAGATTTTGAGTATTGTGTGTGCTTAGACCTGTATGTTTACAGTAGGCGCGCAACATGAAAAAGCGCGGACGTCAAAGAAAACATTTTTTTTCTTTCAAAGATTGAATTTACGGACGATGCCGGCAAATATTCTCTTACAGGCCCTTCTTAGATTTATATTTTCGTTTTATTTTCCAAAGTAGTTTTAAGTTATTGCGTTTTGAATGCAAGATTTCCTATAATAACCAAAATAAAAAGCGCGGACCTCAAAGAAAACATTTGTTAAATTTTAAAGATTTAATTTACGGAAGACGTTGACTGATAAACTGTAACTAGTACATCTCAGCTGTGGAATTTCGTTTCATTCGGCTTAACAGTTTTTAAGTTATAGGGCTTTTAAAAATAGATGACGTCATCAAATCTAAAAGTTAGTTTATTGTTTATAAAATTAGTATTTTCAATTTGATGATCGTTGAAACTAGTTTTATTTATGCATATTATATGTTTACACTGAAATATGATATCAGTTTTGCCCTATATCATGTCAATTTTCCTCGGCATATACCAGAAAGCCTTATAATATGCCTGAAAACGACAAAGTCCAAGAATTGAAATTTTTGAACAAAGATTAAAAACGCTTATAACAACCATAGAAAATATATGGCTGTATATTTTTCTTTGTCTTTTCAAGGACTTTCAGATGATATATAATAAAAGTAACTAAAATAAGTTTTAGAAACATTCTCACTATTATTGATGACGTCATCAATTTTAAATACCAATTATCTCCTAAACTTTATATACGATAAACTTTAAACTTGCACATATATTAGACAATATGTTGAACTATCTTATTTTGAAAAAATGAAAGCCCTTAGTTAGTACGTTTTAGAGAAAAAGTTCTTTAAATGTTTCGAACCCGATCCAATATGGCGGCCAAACCATAGGTCCAATCAAAAACGGTTGACATTTTGTGACTAACAAATTTTCTTGTCTCTCTAAATTTGAAATCAGTTTCTTTCTACCTACATTATTGGCGAAATTAGCATTTTTAGAGATTTAAAATTTTTAAAATGATGTCATGGTCACGTGACTTTGAGTTGGATTTTACAACTTTGGGATATTAGTAGGATTGATGTAAACTATATGTGTATGAAGTTTTGTCGTTTTAAGTTGAATAGTTTTATAGTTGTTTACATTTGAAAATTTGAGTGATGGCGTCAAAATTTCGACCAATATTGAGCTTCTAGAGTTTTCAACTGAGGTACTTGAAAGTTGCAATCTAGATGCGCTGAAGTAAGTCCTACCTATGTACTAAATTTGAAGAGAATCCATTGAGTGGTTTTGGAGCAGAAGACCTTTGAAGGTTTAGTGCGTTGCCAAGATGGCCGCCAACGTAGCCCTAGAGAAACAATAGAAACATGCGTATGCATAATCCATGGACTTTTTGTCGACGAATCTGAAGTTTGATAAAGTTGCGATTTGTGGTTTTTGAGAAATAAGCTTTCAACTTCTACGTAAGAAGAAAAATAATAATAATAATAATAATAATAAACACAACGAAAACAATAGATTCAAAGTTTACACTTTGAATCTAATAATAATAATAAACACGACGAAAACAATAGAATCAACGTTTACACGTTGAATCTAATAATAATAAAATAAACAAAAACACTACGCACGCAATATATTCCAAGTTTAAACTGGTTTTCCGATAAGGAATCTCTACAAAGTTTCATCACATCCAGTTTTCCTAGGGACAAAAGAAGTGCCATAAATATTCCGTGTATCTTCTTTTCTCTTCTTTCCTGCCCGCCGTCGGATTGATTTTCTGGGCATTTCTATGGTTTTCTTGAAAGGAAATTGGTTGAATTTAAGGCTGGAAACAATTTTGGATGTGATGTGAGACCAGGTTAGGTGGAAGGAGATTTTGAGTATTGTGTGTGCTTAGACCTGTATGTTTACAGTAGGCGCGCAACATGAAAAAGCGCGGACGTCAAAGAAAACATTTTTTTTCTTTCAAAGATTGAATTTACGGACGATGCCGGCAAATATTCTCTTACAGGCCCTTCTTAGATTTATATTTTCGTTTTATTTTCCAAAGTAGTTTTAAGTTATTGCGTTTTGAATGCAAGATTTCCTATAATAACCAAAATAAAAAGCGCGGACCTCAAAGAAAACATTTGTTAAATTTTAAAGATTTAATTTACGGAAGACGTTGACTGATAAACTGTAACTAGTACATCTCAGCTGTGGAATTTCGTTTCATTCGGCTTAACAGTTTTTAAGTTATAGGGCTTTTAAAAATAGATGACGTCATCAAATCTAAAAGTTAGTTTATTGTTTATAAAATTAGTATTTTCAATTTGATGATCGTTGAAACTAGTTTTATTTATGCATATTATATGTTTACACTGAAATATGATATCAGTTTTGCCCTATATCATGTCAATTTTCCTCGGCATATACCAGAAAGCCTTATAATATGCCTGAAAACGACAAAGTCCAAGAATTGAAATTTTTGAACAAAGATTAAAAACGCTTATAACAACCATAGAAAATATATGGCTGTATATTTTTCTTTGTCTTTTCAAGGACTTTCAGATGATATATAATAAAAGTAACTAAAATAAGTTTTAGAAACATTCTCACTATTATTGATGACGTCATCAATTTTAAATACCAATTATCTCCTAAACTTTATATACGATAAACTTTAAACTTGCACATATATTAGACAATATGTTGAACTATCTTATTTTGAAAAAATGAAAGCCCTTAGTTAGTACGTTTTAGAGAAAAAGTTCTTTAAATGTTTCGAACCCGATCCAATATGGCGGCCAAACCATAGGTCCAATCAAAAACGGTTGACATTTTGTGACTAACAAATTTTCTTGTCTCTCTAAATTTGAAATCAGTTTCTTTCTACCTACATTATTGGCGAAATTAGCATTTTTAGAGATTTAAAATTTTTAAAATGATGTCATGGTCACGTGACTTTGAGTTGGATTTTACAACTTTGGGATATTAGTAGGATTGATGTAAACTATATGTGTATGAAGTTTTGTCGTTTTAAGTTGAATAGTTTTATAGTTGTTTACATTTGAAAATTTGAGTGATGGCGTCAAAATTTCGACCAATATTGAGCTTCTAGAGTTTTCAACTGAGGTACTTGAAAGTTGCAATCTAGATGCGCTGAAGTAAGTCCTACCTATGTACTAAATTTGAAGAGAATCCATTGAGTGGTTTTGGAGCAGAAGACCTTTGAAGGTTTAGTGCGTTGCCAAGATGGCCGCCAACGTAGCCCTAGAGAAACAATAGAAACATGCGTATGCATAATCCATGGACTTTTTGTCGACGAATCTGAAGTTTGATAAAGTTGCGATTTGTGGTTTTTGAGAAATAAGCTTTCAACTTCTACGTAAGAAGAAAAATAATAATAATAATAATAATAATAATAATAAACACAACGAAAACAATAGATTCAAAGTTTACACTTTGAATCTAATAATAATAATAAACACGACGAAAACAATAGAATCAACGTTTACACGTTGAATCTAATAATAATAAAATAAACAAAAACACTACGCACGCAATATATTCAAAGTTTAAACTGGTTTTCCGATAAGGAATCTCTACAAAGTTTCATCACATCCAGTTTTCCTAGGGACAAAAGAAGTGCCATAAATATTCCGTGTATCTTCTTTTCTCTTCTTTCCTGCCCGCCGTCGGATTGATTTTCTGGGCATTTCTATGGTTTTCTTGAAAGGAAATTGGTTGAATTTAAGGCTGGAAACAATTTTGGATGTGATGTGAGACCAGGTTAGGTGGAAGGAGATTTTGAGTATTGTGTGTGCTTAGACCTGTATGTTTACAGTAGGCGCGCAACATGAAAAAGCGCGGACGTCAAAGAAAACATTTTTTTTCTTTCAAAGATTGAATTTACGGACGATGCCGGCAAATATTCTCTTACAGGCCCTTCTTAGATTTATATTTTCGTTTTATTTTCCAAAGTAGTTTTAAGTTATTGCGTTTTGAATGCAAGATTTCCTATAATAACCAAAATAAAAAGCGCGGACCTCAAAGAAAACATTTGTTAAATTTTAAAGATTTAATTTACGGAAGACGTTGACTGATAAACTGTAACTAGTACATCTCAGCTGTGGAATTTCGTTTCATTCGGCTTAACAGTTTTTAAGTTATAGGGCTTTTAAAAATAGATGACGTCATCAAATCTAAAAGTTAGTTTATTGTTTATAAAATTAGTATTTTCAATTTGATGATCGTTGAAACTAGTTTTATTTATGCATATTATATGTTTACACTGAAATATGATATCAGTTTTGCCCTATATCATGTCAATTTTCCTCGGCATATACCAGAAAGCCTTATAATATGCCTGAAAACGACAAAGTCCAAGAATTGAAATTTTTGAACAAAGATTAAAAACGCTTATAACAACCATAGAAAATATATGGCTGTATATTTTTCTTTGTCTTTTCAAGGACTTTCAGATGATATATAATAAAAGTAACTAAAATAAGTTTTAGAAACATTCTCACTATTATTGATGACGTCATCAATTTTAAATACCAATTATCTCCTAAACTTTATATACGATAAACTTTAAACTTGCACATATATTAGACAATATGTTGAACTATCTTATTTTGAAAAAATGAAAGCCCTTAGTTAGTACGTTTTAGAGAAAAAGTTCTTTAAATGTTTCGAACCCGATCCAATATGGCGGCCAAACCATAGGTCCAATCAAAAACGGTTGACATTTTGTGACTAACAAATTTTCTTGTCTCTCTAAATTTGAAATCAGTTTCTTTCTACCTACATTATTGGCGAAATTAGCATTTTTAGAGATTTAAAATTTTTAAAATGATGTCATGGTCACGTGACTTTGAGTTGGATTTTACAACTTTGGGATATTAGTAGGATTGATGTAAACTATATGTGTATGAAGTTTTGTCGTTTTAAGTTGAATAGTTTTATAGTTGTTTACATTTGAAAATTTGAGTGATGGCGTCAAAATTTCGACCAATATTGAGCTTCTAGAGTTTTCAACTGAGGTACTTGAAAGTTGCAATCTAGATGCGCTGAAGTAAGTCCTACCTATGTACTAAATTTGAAGAGAATCCATTGAGTGGTTTTGGAGCAGAAGACCTTTGAAGGTTTAGTGCGTTGCCAAGATGGCCGCCAACGTAGCCCTAGAGAAACAATAGAAACATGCGTATGCATAATCCATGGACTTTTTGTCGACGAATCTGAAGTTTGATAAAGTTGCGATTTGTGGTTTTTGAGAAATAAGCTTTCAACTTCTACGTAAGAAGAAAAATAATAATAATAATAATAATAATAATAATAAACACAACGAAAACAATAGATTCAAAGTTTACACTTTGAATCTAATAAACACAACGAAAACAATAGATTCAAAGTTTACACTTTGAATCTAATAATAATAATAATAATAAACACAACGAAAACAATAGATTCAAAGTTTACACTTTGAATCTAATAAACACAACGAAAACAATAGATTCAAAGTTTACACTTTGAATCTAATAATAAACACAACGAAAACAATAGATTCAAAGTTTACACTTTGAATCTAATAATAATAAACACAACGAAAACAATAGATTCAAAGTTTACACTTTGAATCTAATAATAATAAAATAAACAAAAACACTACGCACGCAATATATTCAAAGTTTAAACTGGTTTTCCGATAAAGAATCTCTACAGAGTTTCATCACATCCAGTTTTTCCTAGGGACACAAGAAGTGCCATAAATATTCCGTGTATCTTCTTTTCTCTTTTTTCCTGCCCACCGTCGGATTGATTTTCTGGGCATTTGTATGGTTTTCTTGAAAGGAAATTGGTTGAATTTAAGGCTGGAAACAATTTTGGATGTGATATGAGACCAGGTTAGGTGGAAGGAGATTTTGAGTAGTGTGTGTGCTTAGACCTGTATGTTTACAGTAGGCGCGCAACATGGAGAAGCGCGGACGTCAAAGAAAACATTTTTTTTCTTTCAAAGATTGAATTTACGGACGATGCCGGCAAATATTCTCTTACAGGCCCTTCTAAGATTTATATTTTCGTTTTATTTTGCAAAGTAGTTTTAAGTTATTGCGTTTTGAATGCAAGATTTCCTATAATAACCAAAATAAAAAGCGCGGACCTCAAAGAAAACATTTGTTAAATTTTAAAGATTTAATTTACGGAAGACGTTGACTGATAAACTGTAACTAGTACATCTCAGCTGTGGAATTTTGTTTCATTCGGCTTAACGGTTTTAAAGTTAAATGGCTTTTAAGAATAGGTGACGTCATCAAATCTAAAAGTTAGTTTATTGCTTATAAAATTAGTATTTTCAATTTGATGATCGTTGAAACTAGTTTTATTTATGCATATTATGTGTTTACACTGAAATCTGATATCAGTTTTGCCCTATATCATGTCAATTTTCCTCGGCATATACCAGAAAGCCTTATAATATGCCTGAAAACGACTAAGTCCAAGAATTTAAATTTTTGAACAAAGATTAAAAATGCTTATAACAAACATAGAAAATATATGGCGCTGTATTTTTCTTCGTCCTTTCAAGGACTTTCAGATGATATACAATAAAAGTAACTAAAGTCACTTTTTCTTCCTATCTATACTATTTGCGAAATTAGCAATTTTACCGATTTTAACATTTTAAGATGACGTCATGGTCACGTGACTTGATTTGAATTTTACAATTTCAGAAAATTAATCAGATTGATGCAATCCATAGAAGTAGAAAGTTTTGTTACTTTAAGTTAAATAGTTTTTTAGTTATTTACTTTTGAAAATTTAAGTGATGACGTCAAAATTTCGACCAAAAGCGAGCTTATAGAGTTTTCCACTGAGGTAGTTGAAAGTTTCAATCAGAATGCGCTGAAGTAAGTCCTACCTATGTATTAAATTTGAAGTGAATTCATTGAGTGCTTTTGGAGAAGAAGACCTTTGAAGGTTGAGTGCGGTGCCAAGATGGCCGCGAGCGTAGTCCTAGCAAAACATAAAAAATGGGCGCATGCAAGATTGATTGAAAATCTGTCGAGAAATCTGAAATTTTTAAGTGTTGCGATTTGTAGTTTTCAAGAAATAGGCTTTCAACATCGGGGCAAGGAGAAAAAAAAAAAATAATAATAATAATAATAATAATAATAATAATAACTAGAAATTGCTGAAGCAATTGCGATTCAAAGTGTGAATCCGAACAGATAAGAGTTTCACATACTCCCTGACTTTTTTTCCGAAAAGTAATTAAAGCGCCGAAAAGATGTACATGTTTTTTGTTAATCGCCAAAAGAAAAAGCGCGGACGTGAAAGAAAAATTCCTTAAATTTTAAAGATTAAATATCCGGAAGACGTTGGCTGATAAACTGTATCTAATGCATCATCGCTGTGAAATTTCGATTCAATTGGCTATTTAGTTTGTAAGTTATACCGTTTTGAATACAGGATTTTCGTTAATCACCAAACGAAAAAGCGCGGACGTGAAAGAAAACAATTTCTAAATTTTAAAGATTCAATTTACGGAAGACGTTGACAGATAAATTGTATCTATTACATCTCACCTGAGAAACTTTGATTCATTCGGCTAAACAGTTTTTAAGTTATTGCGTTCTGAATACAGGATTTTCTATAATCATCAAAGGAAAAAGCGCGGACCTGAAAGAAAACATTTTCTAAATTTTTAAGATTTTATTTACGGAAGACGTTGACTGATAAACTGTATCAAGTACATCCTAGTTGTTTAGTTTGAATTCATTCGGGTAAACAGTTTTTAAGTTATAAGGCTTTTAAATATGTGTGACGTCATAAACTCTAAAAGTTCGTTTATTACTGATAGAGCCAGTGTTTTCAGTTTGTTGATAGTTGAAACTAGTTTTATTTATGCATATTATGTGTTTACACTGATATATGTTATCGGTTTTGCTCTATAATGCGTCATTTTTCCTCGGCATATGTGAGAAAGTCCAATAGTACACCTGAAAACGACTAAGTCCAACAATTTAAATTTTGGAACAAAGATTAAAAGTACTTATGAAAATGATAGAAAGCATTTGGCGGTATGTTTTTCTTCGTCTTTTCAAGGGCTTTCAGATCATATATAATAAAAGTAACAAAAATCAGTTTTAGAAAAATTCACACTATTATTGATGACGTCATCAATTTTAAATACCAAATATCTCCTAAGGTTTTTATACAATAAACTTCAAATTTGCATTCATAATAGATTATTCATTGAACTGTCTGATGTTACCAAATAACAGCAAATACTTCTTTTTTTTAGGGAGAAGTAAAGCTTTACGTATTTGGAACTCGATCCAATATGGCGGCCAAACTATTCGTCCAATCAAAAAACCGTTGACATTTTGTGACTAACAAATTTCCTTGTCTCTTTAAATTTGAAAACCGTTTCTCTCTATCTATATTATTGGCAAAATTAGCATTTTTATAGATTTTAAAAATTTAAAATGATGTCATGGTCACGTGACCTTGATTTGGATTTGACAACTTTAGAATATTCGTCAGATGGATACAATCTATAGATGTAGAAAGTTTTGTTACGTTAACTGCAATAGTTTTTTAGTTATTGACTTTTGAAAATTTAAGTGATGACGTCAAAATTTCGACCAATAGCGAGCTTCTAGAGTTTTCAACTGAAGTACTTGAAAGTTGCAACCAAGATGCGCTGAAGTAAGTCCAACCTATGTATTTAATTTGAAGTGAATCCATTGAGCGGTTTTGGAGAAGAAGACCTTTGAAAGTTTAGTGCGTTGCCAAGATGGCCGCGAACGTAGCCCTCGAGAAACAATAAAAATATGCGCATGCATGATTCATTAAAGTTTTGTCGATAGATCCGAAGTTTTATTGAGTTGAGATTTGTAGTTTTTGAGAAAAAAGGTTTCAACTTGGCGGAAGAAAAAAAAAAATAATAATAATAATAACTAGAAATTGCTGAAGCAATTGCGATTCAAAGTGTGAATCCGAACAGATAAAAGAGTTTCACATACTCCTTGACTTTTTTCCGAAAAGTAATTAAAGCGCCGAAAAGATGTACATGTTTTTAGTTAATCGCCAGAAGAAAAGGCGCGGACGTGAAAGAAAAATTCTTTAAATTTTGAAGATTCAATTCACGGAAGACGTTGGCTGATAAACTGTATCTAGTGCATCATCGCGGTGAAATTTTGATTCATTTGGCTAATTAGTTTTTAAGTTATTGCGTTCTGAATACAGGATTTTCTATAATCATCAAAGGAAAAAGCGCGGACCTTAAAGAAAACATTTTCTATTTTTTAAAGGTATAATTCACGGAAGACGTTGACTGATAAACTGTAT
The DNA here is from genome assembly GCA_963971465.1 of Lepidochitona cinerea. Taxonomy (NCBI): domain Eukaryota; kingdom Metazoa; phylum Mollusca; class Polyplacophora; order Chitonida; family Tonicellidae; genus Lepidochitona; species Lepidochitona cinerea. Next base: position 5,499,571 of record OZ020556.1, read on the forward strand.
CAAGTACATTTTAGCTGTTAAATTTGGATTCATTCGGGTAAACAGTTTTTAAGTTATAAGGCTTTTAAATATGTGTGACGTCATCAAATCTAAATGTTCGTTTATTACTTATAGAGCCAGTGTTTTCAATGTTTTGATCGTTGAAACTAGTTTTATTTATGCATATTATGTGTTTACACTGACATATGATATCAGTTTTGCCCTATATCATGTCAATTTTCCTCGGCATATGTGAGAAAGTCCTATAGTACACCTGAAAACGACTAAGTCCAACAATTTAAATTTTGGAACAAAGATTAAAACTACTTATCAAAATGATAAAACGCATTTGGCGGTATGTTTTTCTTCATCATTTCAAGGGCTTTGAGATGACATATAATAAAAGTAACAAAAATCAGTTTTAGAAAAAATCACACTATTATTGATGACGTCATCAACTTTAAATAACAAATATCTCCTAAGGTTTTTTTACAATAAACTTCAAATTTGCAGTTGTAATAGATTATGCTTTGAACTATTGAATTTTACAAAATCAGAGCAAATACTTGTTTTTTTAGGAAGAAGAAAAGCTTTACGTATTTGGAACACGATCCAATATGGCGGCCAAACCATTCGTCCAATCAAAAAACCGTTGACATTTTGTGATTAACAAATTTCCTTGTCTCTTTAAATTTGAAATCCGTTTCTCTCTATCTATATTATTGGCGAAATTAGCATTTTCATAGATTTTAAATATTTAAAATGACGTCATGGTCACGTGACTTTGATTTGGATGTTACAACTTTAGGATATTAGGCAGATTGATGCAATCTATAGTTGTAGAAAGTTTTGTTACGCTAACTTAAATAGTTTGTTAGTTATTGACTTTGGAAAATTTAAGTGATTTTGTCAACATTTCGACCAATAGCGAGCTTCTGGAGTTTTCAAGTGAGATACTTGAAAGTTGCAATCAAGATGCGCTGAAGTAAGTCCAACCTATGTATTTAATTTGAAGTGAATCCATTGAGTGGTTTTGGAGAAGAAGACCTTTGAAGGTTTAGTGCGTTGCCAAGATGGCCGCGAACGTAGCCCTCGAGAAACAATAAAAGTAAGCGCATGCATGATTCATTCAAGTTTTGTCGACAGATCCGAAGTTTTAGTGAGTTGAGATTTGTAGTTTTTGAGAAAAAAGGTTTCAACTTGGCGGAAGAAAAAAAAAAATAATAACTAGAAATTGCTGAAGCAATTGCGATTCAAAGTGTGAATCCGAACAGATAAGAGTTCCACATACTCCTTGACTTTTTTCCGAAAAGTAATTAAAGCGCCGAAAAGATGTACATGTTTTTCGTTAATCGAAAAAAAAAAGAAAAAGCGCGGACGTGAAAGAAAAATTCTTTAAATTTTGAAGATTCAATTCACGGAAGACGTTGGCTGATAAACTGTATCTAGTGCATCATCGCGGTGAAATTTCGATTCATTTGGCTAATTAGTTTTTTAAGTTATTGCGTTCTGAATACAGGATTTTCTATAATCATCAAAGGAAAAAGCGCGGACCTTAAAGAAAAATTTTTCTTTTTTTTAAAGGTATAATTCACGGAAGACGTTGACTGATAAACTGTATCTACTGCATCTTTGCTGTGAAATTTCGATTCATTTGGCTAATCAGTTTTTAAGTTATAACGTTTTGAATACAGGATTCTCGTTAATCACCAAACGAAAAAGCGCGGACGTGAAAGAAGAGATTCTTTAAATTTTGAAAATTTAATTTACGGAAGATGTTGACAGATAAATTGTATCTATTACATCTTACCTGGGAAATTTTGTTTCATTCGGCTAAAGAGTTTTTAAGTTATTGCGTTCTGAATACAGGATTTTCTATAATCATCAAAGCGAAAAGCGCGAACCTGAGAGAAAACATTTTCTAAATGTTAAAGATTTAATTTACGGAAGACGTTGACTGATAAACTGTATCACGTACATCTTAGCTGTTAAATTTGGATTCATTCGGGTAAACAGTTTTTAAGTTATAAGGCTTTTAAATATGTGTGACGTCATCAAATCTAAATGTTCGTTTATTACTTATAGAGCCAGTGTTTTCAATTTGTTGATCGTTGAAACTAGTTTTATTTATGCATATTATGTGTTTACACTGATATATGTTATCGGGTTTGCTCTATAATGCGTCATATTTCCTCGGCATATGTGAGAAAGTCCAATAGTACACCTAAAAACGACTAAGTCCAACAATTTAAATTTTCGAACAAAGATTAAAAGTAGATAGAACGCATTTGGCGGTATGTTTTTCTTCATCATTTCAAGGGCCTTGAGATGATTTATAATAAAAGTAACAAAAATCAGTTTTAGAAAAAATCACACTATTATTGATGACGTCATCAATTTTAAATACCAAATATCTCCTAAGGTTTTTATACAATAAACTTCAAATTTGCATTCATAATAGATTATGCATGGAACTATTGAATTTTACAAAATCAGAGCAAATACTTGTTTTTTTTAGGAAGAAGAAAAGCTTTACGTATTTGGAACACGATCCAATATGGTGGCCAAACCATTCGTCCAATCAAAAAACCGTTGACATTTTGTGACTAACAAATTTCGTTGTCTCTTTAAATTTGTAATCCTTTTCTCTCTATCTATATTAGTGGCGAAATTAGCATTTTTATAGATTTTAAAAATTTTAAATGACGTCATGGTCACGTGACTTTGATTTGGATTTTACAACATTAGGATATTAGTCAGATTGATGCAATCTATAGATGTAGAAAGTTTGGTTACTTTAAATGATATAGTTTTTTAGTTATTGACTTTTGAACATTTAGGTGATGACGTCAAAATTTCGACCAATAGCGAGCTTCTAGAGTTTTCAACTGAGGTACTTGAAAAACACAAAAAAGATGCGCTGGAGTAAGTTCTACCTATGTATTAAATTTGAAGTAAATCCATTGATTAGTTTTGAAGAAGAAGACCTTTGAAGGTTTAGTGCGTTGCCAAGATGGCCGCGAACGTAGCCCTAGAGAAACAATAAAAATAGGCGCATGCATAATCTATTGAAGTTTTGTCTACAAATCCGAAATTTGATAACGTTGCGATTTGTAGTTATCGAGAAATAAGGTTTCAACTTCGCGGAAGAAAAAAAACTAATAATAAGAATAAACACAACGAAAACAATAGATTCAAAGTTTACACTTTGAATCTAATAATAATAATAATAATAAACACAACGAAAACAATAGATTCAAAGTTTACACTTTGAATCTAATAAACACAACGAAAACAATAGATTCAAAGTTTACACTTTGAATCTAATAATAAACACAACGAAAACAATAGATTCAAAGTTTACACTTTGAATCTAATAATAATAAACACAACGAAAACAATAGATTCAAAGTTTACACTTTGAATCTAATAATAATAAAATAAACAAAAACACTACGCACGCAATATATTCAAAGTTTAAACTGGTTTTCCGATAAAGAATCTCTACAGAGTTTCATCACATCCAGTTTTTCCTAGGGACACAAGAAGTGCCATAAATATTCCGTGTATCTTCTTTTCTCTTTTTTCCTGCCCACCGTCGGATTGATTTTCTGGGCATTTGTATGGTTTTCTTGAAAGGAAATTGGTTGAATTTAAGGCTGGAAACAATTTTGGATGTGATATGAGACCAGGTTAGGTGGAAGGAGATTTTGAGTAGTGTGTGTGCTTAGACCTGTATGTTTACAGTAGGCGCGCAACATGGAGAAGCGCGGACGTCAAAGAAAACATTTTTTTTCTTTCAAAGATTGAATTTACGGACGATGCCGGCAAATATTCTCTTACAGGCCCTTCTAAGATTTATATTTTCGTTTTATTTTGCAAAGTAGTTTTAAGTTATTGCGTTTTGAATGCAAGATTTCCTATAATAACCAAAATAAAAAGCGCGGACCTCAAAGAAAACATTTGTTAAATTTTAAAGATTTAATTTACGGAAGACGTTGACTGATAAACTGTAACTAGTACATCTCAGCTGTGGAATTTTGTTTCATTCGGCTTAACGGTTTTAAAGTTAAATGGCTTTTAAGAATAGGTGACGTCATCAAATCTAAAAGTTAGTTTATTGCTTATAAAATTAGTATTTTCAATTTGATGATCGTTGAAACTAGTTTTATTTATGCATATTATGTGTTTACACTGAAATCTGATATCAGTTTTGCCCTATATCATGTCAATTTTCCTCGGCATATACCAGAAAGCCTTATAATATGCCTGAAAACGACTAAGTCCAAGAATTTAAATTTTTGAACAAAGATTAAAAATGCTTATAACAAACATAGAAAATATATGGCGCTGTATTTTTCTTCGTCCTTTCAAGGACTTTCAGATGATATACAATAAAAGTAACTAAAGTCACTTTTTCTTCCTATCTATACTATTTGCGAAATTAGCAATTTTACCGATTTTAACATTTTAAGATGACGTCATGGTCACGTGACTTGATTTGAATTTTACAATTTCAGAAAATTAATCAGATTGATGCAATCCATAGAAGTAGAAAGTTTTGTTACTTTAAGTTAAATAGTTTTTTAGTTATTTACTTTTGAAAATTTAAGTGATGACGTCAAAATTTCGACCAAAAGCGAGCTTATAGAGTTTTCCACTGAGGTAGTTGAAAGTTTCAATCAGAATGCGCTGAAGTAAGTCCTACCTATGTATTAAATTTGAAGTGAATTCATTGAGTGCTTTTGGAGAAGAAGACCTTTGAAGGTTGAGTGCGGTGCCAAGATGGCCGCGAGCGTAGTCCTAGCAAAACATAAAAAATGGGCGCATGCAAGATTGATTGAAAATCTGTCGAGAAATCTGAAATTTTTAAGTGTTGCGATTTGTAGTTTTCAAGAAATAGGCTTTCAACATCGGGGCAAGGAGAAAAAAAAAATAATAATAATAATAATAATAATAATAATAATAATAACTAGAAATTGCTGAAGCAATTGCGATTCAAAGTGTGAATCCGAACAGATAAGAGTTTCACATACTCCCTGACTTTTTTTCCGAAAAGTAATTAAAGCGCCGAAAAGATGTACATGTTTTTTGTTAATCGCCAAAAGAAAAAGCGCGGACGTGAAAGAAAAATTCCTTAAATTTTAAAGATTAAATATCCGGAAGACGTTGGCTGATAAACTGTATCTAATGCATCATCGCTGTGAAATTTCGATTCAATTGGCTATTTAGTTTGTAAGTTATACCGTTTTGAATACAGGATTTTCGTTAATCACCAAACGAAAAAGCGCGGACGTGAAAGAAAACAATTTCTAAATTTTAAAGATTCAATTTACGGAAGACGTTGACAGATAAATTGTATCTATTACATCTCACCTGAGAAACTTTGATTCATTCGGCTAAACAGTTTTTAAGTTATTGCGTTCTGAATACAGGATTTTCTATAATCATCAAAGGAAAAAGCGCGGACCTGAAAGAAAACATTTTCTAAATTTTTAAGATTTTATTTACGGAAGACGTTGACTGATAAACTGTATCAAGTACATCCTAGCTGTTTAGTTTGAATTCATTCGGGTAAACAGTTTTTAAGTTATAAGGCTTTTAAATATGTGTGACGTCATAAACTCTAAAAGTTCGTTTATTACTGATAGAGCCAGTGTTTTCAGTTTGTTGATAGTTGAAACTAGTTTTATTTATGCATATTATGTGTTTACACTGATATATGTTATCGGTTTTGCTCTATAATGCGTCATTTTTCCTCGGCATATGTGAGAAAGTCCAATAGTACACCTGAAAACGACTAAGTCCAACAATTTAAATTTTGGAACAAAGATTAAAAGTACTTATGAAAATGATAGAAAGCATTTGGCGGTATGTTTTTCTTCGTCTTTTCAAGGGCTTTCAGATCATATATAATAAAAGTAACAAAAATCAGTTTTAGAAAAATTCACACTATTATTGATGACGTCATCAATTTTAAATACCAAATATCTCCTAAGGTTTTTATACAATAAACTTCAAATTTGCATTCATAATAGATTATTCATTGAACTGTCTGATGTTACCAAATAACAGCAAATACTTCTTTTTTTTAGGGAGAAGTAAAGCTTTACGTATTTGGAACTCGATCCAATATGGCGGCCAAACTATTCGTCCAATCAAAAAACCGTTGACATTTTGTGACTAACAAATTTCCTTGTCTCTTTAAATTTGAAAACCGTTTCTCTCTATCTATATTATTGGCAAAATTAGCATTTTTATAGATTTTAAAAATTTAAAATGATGTCATGGTCACGTGACCTTGATTTGGATTTGACAACTTTAGAATATTCGTCAGATGGATACAATCTATAGATGTAGAAAGTTTTGTTACGTTAACTGCAATAGTTTTTTAGTTATTGACTTTTGAAAATTTAAGTGATGACGTCAAAATTTCGACCAATAGCGAGCTTCTAGAGTTTTCAACTGAAGTACTTGAAAGTTGCAACCAAGATGCGCTGAAGTAAGTCCAACCTATGTATTTAATTTGAAGTGAATCCATTGAGCGGTTTTGGAGAAGAAGACCTTTGAAAGTTTAGTGCGTTGCCAAGATGGCCGCGAACGTAGCCCTCGAGAAACAATAAAAATATGCGCATGCATGATTCATTAAAGTTTTGTCGATAGATCCGAAGTTTTATTGAGTTGAGATTTGTAGTTTTTGAGAAAAAAGGTTTCAACTTGGCGGAAGAAAAAAAAAAATAATAATAATAATAACTAGAAATTGCTGAAGCAATTGCGATTCAAAGTGTGAATCCGAACAGATAAAAGAGTTTCACATACTCCTTGACTTTTTTCCGAAAAGTAATTAAAGCGCCGAAAAGATGTACATGTTTTTAGTTAATCGCCAGAAGAAAAGGCGCGGACGTGAAAGAAAAATTCTTTAAATTTTGAAGATTCAATTCACGGAAGACGTTGGCTGATAAACTGTATCTAGTGCATCATCGCGGTGAAATTTTGATTCATTTGGCTAATTAGTTTTTAAGTTATTGCGTTCTGAATACAGGATTTTCTATAATCATCAAAGGAAAAAGCGCGGACCTTAAAGAAAACATTTTCTATTTTTTAAAGGTATAATTCACGGAAGACGTTGACTGATAAACTGTATCAAGTACATTTTAGCTGTTAAATTTGGATTCATTCGGGTAAACAGTTTTTAAGTTATAAGGCTTTTAAATATGTGTGACGTCATCAAATCTAAATGTTCGTTTATTACTTATAGAGCCAGTGTTTTCAATGTTTTGATCGTTGAAACTAGTTTTATTTATGCATATTATGTGTTTACACTGACATATGATATCAGTTTTGCCCTATATCATGTCAATTTTCCTCGGCATATGTGAGAAAGTCCTATAGTACACCTGAAAACGACTAAGTCCAACAATTTAAATTTTGGAACAAAGATTAAAACTACTTATCAAAATGATAAAACGCATTTGGCGGTATGTTTTTCTTCATCATTTCAAGGGCTTTGAGATGACATATAATAAAAGTAACAAAAATCAGTTTTAGAAAAAATCACACTATTATTGATGACGTCATCAACTTTAAATAACAAATATCTCCTAAGGTTTTTTTACAATAAACTTCAAATTTGCAGTTGTAATAGATTATGCTTTGAACTATTGAATTTTACAAAATCAGAGCAAATACTTGTTTTTTTAGGAAGAAGAAAAGCTTTACGTATTTGGAACACGATCCAATATGGCGGCAAAACCATTCGTCCAATCAAAAAACCGTTGACATTTTGTGATTAACAAATTTCCTTGTCTCTTTAAATTTGAAATCCGTTTCTCTCTATCTATATTATTGGCGAAATTAGCATTTTCATAGATTTTAAATATTTAAAATGACGTCATGGTCACGTGACTTTGATTTGGATGTTACAACTTTAGGATATTAGGCAGATTGATGCAATCTATAGTTGTAGAAAGTTTTGTTACGCTAACTTAAATAGTTTGTTAGTTATTGACTTTGGAAAATTTAAGTGATTTTGTCAACATTTCGACCAATAGCGAGCTTCTGGAGTTTTCAAGTGAGATACTTGAAAGTTGCAATCAAGATGCGCTGAAGTAAGTCCAACCTATGTATTTAATTTGAAGTGAATCCATTGAGTGGTTTTGGAGAAGAAGACCTTTGAAGGTTTAGTGCGTTGCCAAGATGGCCGCGAACGTAGCCCTCGAGAAACAATAAAAGTAAGCGCATGCATGATTCATTCAAGTTTTGTCGACAGATCCGAAGTTTTAGTGAGTTGAGATTTGTAGTTTTTGAGAAAAAAGGTTTCAACTTGGCGGAAGAAAAAAAAAAATAATAATAATAATAATAATAATAAACACAACGAAAACAATAGATTCAAAGTTTACACTTTGAATCTAATAAACACAACGAAAACAATAGATTCAAAGTTTACACTTTGAATCTAATAATAAACACAACGAAAACAATAGATTCAAAGTTTACACTTTGAATCTAATAATAATAAACACAACGAAAACAATAGATTCAAAGTTTACACTTTGAATCTAATAATAATAAAATAAACAAAAACACTACGCACGCAATATATTCAAAGTTTAAACTGGTTTTCCGATAAAGAATCTCTACAGAGTTTCATCACATCCAGTTTTTCCTAGGGACACAAGAAGTGCCATAAATATTCCGTGTATCTTCTTTTCTCTTTTTTCCTGCCCACCGTCGGATTGATTTTCTGGGCATTTGTATGGTTTTCTTGAAAGGAAATTGGTTGAATTTAAGGCTGGAAACAATTTTGGATGTGATATGAGACCAGGTTAGGTGGAAGGAGATTTTGAGTAGTGTGTGTGCTTAGACCTGTATGTTTACAGTAGGCGCGCAACATGGAGAAGCGCGGACGTCAAAGAAAACATTTTTTTTTCTTTCAAAGATTGAATTTACGGACGATGCCGGCAAATATTCTCTTACAGGCCCTTCTAAGATTTATATTTTCGTTTTATTTTGCAAAGTAGTTTTAAGTTATTGCGTTTTGAATGCAAGATTTCCTATAATAACCAAAATAAAAAGCGCGGACCTCAAAGAAAACATTTGTTAAATTTTAAAGATTTAATTTACGGAAGACGTTGACTGATAAACTGTAACTAGTACATCTCAGCTGTGGAATTTTGTTTCATTCGGCTTAACGGTTTTAAAGTTAAATGGCTTTTAAGAATAGGTGACGTCATCAAATCTAAAAGTTAGTTTATTGCTTATAAAATTAGTATTTTCAATTTGATGATCGTTGAAACTAGTTTTATTTATGCATATTATGTGTTTACACTGAAATCTGATATCAGTTTTGCCCTATATCATGTCAATTTTCCTCGGCATATACCAGAAAGCCTTATAATATGCCTGAAAACGACTAAGTCCAAGAATTTAAATTTTTGAACAAAGATTAAAAATGCTTATAACAAACATAGAAAATATATGGCGCTGTATTTTTCTTCGTCCTTTCAAGGACTTTCAGATGATATACAATAAAAGTAACTAAAGTCACTTTTTCTTCCTATCTATACTATTTGCGAAATTAGCAATTTTACCGATTTTAACATTTTAAGATGACGTCATGGTCACGTGACTTGATTTGAATTTTACAATTTCAGAAAATTAATCAGATTGATGCAATCCATAGAAGTAGAAAGTTTTGTTACTTTAAGTTAAATAGTTTTTTAGTTATTTACTTTTGAAAATTTAAGTGATGACGTCAAAATTTCGACCAAAAGCGAGCTTATAGAGTTTTCCACTGAGGTAGTTGAAAGTTTCAATCAGAATGCGCTGAAGTAAGTCCTACCTATGTATTAAATTTGAAGTGAATTCATTGAGTGCTTTTGGAGAAGAAGACCTTTGAAGGTTGAGTGCGGTGCCAAGATGGCCGCGAGCGTAGCCCTAGCAAAACATAAAAAATGGGCGCATGCAAGATTGATTGAAAATCTGTCGAGAAATCTGAAATTTTTAAGTGTTGCGATTTGTAGTTTTCAAGAAATAGGCTTTCAACATCGGGGCAAGGAGAAAAAAAAAAAAATAATAATAATAATAATAATAATAATAATAATAACTAGAAATTGCTGAAGCAATTGCGATTCAAAGTGTGAATCCGAACAGATAAGAGTTTCACATACTCCCTGACTTTTTTTCCGAAAAGTAATTAAAGCGCCGAAAAGATGTACATGTTTTTTGTTAATCGCCAAAAGAAAAAGCGCGGACGTGAAAGAAAAATTCCTTAAATTTTAAAGATTAAATATCCGGAAGACGTTGGCTGATAAACTGTATCTAATGCATCATCGCTGTGAAATTTCGATTCAATTGGCTATTTAGTTTGTAAGTTATACCGTTTTGAATACAGGATTTTCGTTAATCACCAAACGAAAAAGCGCGGACGTGAAAGAAAACAATTTCTAAATTTTAAAGATTCAATTTACGGAAGACGTTGACAGATAAATTGTATCTATTACATCTCACCTGAGAAACTTTGATTCATTCGGCTAAACAGTTTTTAAGTTATTGCGTTCTGAATACAGGATTTTCTATAATCATCAAAGGAAAAAGCGCGGACCTGAAAGAAAACATTTTCTAAATTTTTAAGATTTTATTTACGGAAGACGTTGACTGATAAACTGTATCAAGTACATCCTAGCTGTTTAGTTTGAATTCATTCGGGTAAACAGTTTTTAAGTTATAAGGCTTTTAAATATGTGTGACGTCATAAACTCTAAAAGTTCGTTTATTACTGATAGAGCCAGTGTTTTCAGTTTGTTGATAGTTGAAACTAGTTTTATTTATGCATATTATGTGTTTACACTGATATATGTTATCGGTTTTGCTCTATAATGCGTCATTTTTCCTCGGCATATGTGAGAAAGTCCAATAGTACACCTGAAAACGACTAAGTCCAACAATTTAAATTTTGGAACAAAGATTAAAAGTACTTATGAAAATGATAGAAAGCATTTGGCGGTATGTTTTTCTTCGTCTTTTCAAGGGCTTTCAGATCATATATAATAAAAGTAACAAAAATCAGTTTTAGAAAAATTCACACTATTATTGATGACGTCATCAATTTTAAATACCAAATATCTCCTAAGGTTTTTATACAATAAACTTCAAATTTGCATTCATAATAGATTATTCATTGAACTGTCTGATGTTACCAAATAACAGCAAATACTTCTTTTTTTTAGGGAGAAGTAAAGCTTTACGTATTTGGAACTCGATCCAATATGGCGGCCAAACTATTCGTCCAATCAAAAAACCGTTGACATTTTGTGACTAACAAATTTCCTTGTCTCTTTAAATTTGAAAACCGTTTCTCTCTATCTATATTATTGGCAAAATTAGCATTTTTATAGATTTTAAAAATTTAAAATGATGTCATGGTCACGTGACCTTGATTTGGATTTGACAACTTTAGAATATTCGTCAGATGGATACAATCTATAGATGTAGAAAGTTTTGTTACGTTAACTGCAATAGTTTTTTAGTTATTGACTTTTGAAAATTTAAGTGATGACGTCAAAATTTCGACCAATAGCGAGCTTCTAGAGTTTTCAACTGAAGTACTTGAAAGTTGCAACCAAGATGCGCTGAAGTAAGTCCAACCTATGTATTTAATTTGAAGTGAATCCATTGAGCGGTTTTGGAGAAGAAGACCTTTGAAAGTTTAGTGCGTTGCCAAGATGGCCGCGAACGTAGCCCTCGAGAAACAATAAAAATATGCGCATGCATGATTCATTAAAGTTTTGTCGATAGATCCGAAGTTTTATTGAGTTGAGATTTGTAGTTTTTGAGAAAAAAGGTTTCAACTTGGCGGAAGAAAAAAAAAAATAATAATAATAATAACTAGAAATTGCTGAAGCAATTGCGATTCAAAGTGTGAATCCGAACAGATAAAAGAGTTTCACATACTCCTTGACTTTTTTCCGAAAAGTAATTAAAGCGCCGAAAAGATGTACATGTTTTTAGTTAATCGCCAGAAGAAAAGGCGCGGACGTGAAAGAAAAATTCTTTAAATTTTGAAGATTCAATTCACGGAAGACGTTGGCTGATAAACTGTATCTAGTGCATCATCGCGGTGAAATTTTGATTCATTTGGCTAATTAGTTTTTAAGTTATTGCGTTCTGAATACAGGATTTTCTATAATCATCAAAGGAAAAAGCGCGGACCTTAAAGAAAACATTTTCTATTTTTTAAAGGTATAATTCACGGAAGACGTTGACTGATAAACTGTATCAAGTACATTTTAGCTGTTAAATTTGGATTCATTCGGGTAAACAGTTTTTAAGTTATAAGGCTTTTAAATATGTGTGACGTCATCAAATCTAAATGTTCGTTTATTACTTATAGAGCCAGTGTTTTCAATGTTTTGATCGTTGAAACTAGTTTTATTTATGCATATTATGTGTTTACACTGACATATGATATCAGTTTTGCCCTATATCATGTCAATTTTCCTCGGCATATGTGAGAAAGTCCTATAGTACACCTGAAAACGACTAAGTCCAACAATTTAAATTTTGGAACAAAGATTAAAACTACTTATCAAAATGATAAAACGCATTTGGCGGTATGTTTTTCTTCATCATTTCAAGGGCTTTGAGATGACATATAATAAAAGTAACAAAAATCAGTTTTAGAAAAAATCAGACTATTATTGATGACGTCATCAACTTTAAATAACAAATATCTCCTAAGGTTTTTTTACAATAAACTTCAAATTTGCAGTTGTAATAGATTATGCTTTGAACTATTGAATTTTACAAAATCAGAGCAAATACTTGTTTTTTTAGGAAGAAGAAAAGCTTTACGTATTTGGAACACGATCCAATATGGCGGCCAAACCATTCGTCCAATCAAAAAACCGTTGACATTTTGTGATCAACAAATTTCCTTGTCTCTTTAAATTTGAAATCCGTTTCTCTCTATCTATATTATTGGCGAAATTAGCATTTTCATAGATTTTAAATATTTAAAATGACGTCATGGTCACGTGACTTTGATTTGGATGTTACAACTTTAGGATATTAGGCAGATTGATGCAATCTATAGTTGTAGAAAGTTTTGTTACGCTAACTTAAATAGTTTGTTAGTTATTGACTTTGGAAAATTTAAGTGATTTTGTCAACATTTCGACCAATAGCGAGCTTCTGGAGTTTTCAAGTGAGATACTTGAAAGTTGCAATCAAGATGCGCTGAAGTAAGTCCAACCTATGTATTTAATTTGAAGTGAATCCATTGAGTGGTTTTGGAGAAGAAGACCTTTGAAGGTTTAGTGCGTTGCCAAGATGGCCGCGAACGTAGCCCTCGAGAAACAATAAAAGTAAGCGCATGCATGATTCATTCAAGTTTTGTCGACAGATCCGAAGTTTTAGTGAGTTGAGATTTGTAGTTTTTGAGAAAAAAGGTTTCAACTTGGCGGAAGAAAAAAAAAATAATAACTAGAAATTGCTGAAGCAATTGCGATTCAAAGTGTGAAGTCGAATAGATCCGTACATTACTTGAAGTTTTTACGAAAAGTAATTTAAGCGACGAAAATGTACATGTTTTAATATAAACACCAGAAAAGAAAAAGCGCGGACGTGAAAGAAAGCATTCTCTCGTATTAAAGATTGATTTTTCGAAACACGTTGACAAATACACTGTAACAAGTATATCTTAACTGCAAAGTTTCTATCATTCTGCTGAGTAGATCTCAGGTTATAAGGTTTTTTAAACATGTGTGAAATTATCAAATCGTTTCGTTAGTTTATTACTAATAGAACCAATATTTTCAATTTCTTGATATTTGAAACTAGTTTATTTATTGCATATTATGTTGTTGTACTGGAATATGATTTCATTTTTATATCTTTGGATTGAATATTGAACTGCGCTCGAAATTTCACTAAAGGACGAGTTGGATTTAAAGGGGCAAGAGCTGCCAACTTTTGTTTATATTTTTCGGTTAAAACAAAATTTCAAAATTAATGGCTATTTTTGCAAACCGTACAAATAGACAGTTTTTCGTTAACACCACCCTCTGAATTGCACGTTAAAGTGGCATGGCTGCCAAAATGTTGAGATTTTGACGTATAACTCAGAAGCTTTTTAGTGCTTCTAGTCTCGAAAATGTTAGATAAAGTATTGTTTTGAACTAACTTTGGCTTAGAATGAATGAATGGTTCGTACATGCCACTTACTGTATGGATTTTCATCATTCCAACGCCAATCATTTAGTTTTTCGGTGGCCTTCAAAGCCTATAACTGTCGTGACGATCAGAAATTATAAAAAAAGTGTGAATTGTGGCAGCTCATGCCACTTTAAATAATTGTTTAGAAATATCAAAGACCCCAAAACAAACTCCCGTATCCAGGCTAAGGTAGGCATTATCATGGGGCGTGCCGATCTCCATATATGGATTACGGCTAAACTGTGAATACAACAGCAGCGCCGGATTGTTCAAACCAAGTTCAGTCAATCGACGAAAATAAGATTTAAGAATCAATAAGAAATACCGGGGAAATGACCAAAGACATAACACTGTCGTCTTGGTGCGCTCCAGGGGGCATAGAAGGGACCGACGGGCGAAACTGAATGGGAAAGATCAGTCATATAGCGTAGTACTTACGACGCAAAATGGCCGGTTTACATTCACTTTCAAAACAAACAGCGGTATCTTCGAGTTAATCCAAAGTATACACTAATTTAATAAGTTTGATTCAGTGTGGTTGGTTTAGTATTTCGATAAGATGGCAGCTACTGTCACTTTAAGGCTACTTAGCCTAGTTAAAAAAAATACAGGTGAATTAGTCAGTATCAATATGAAACATTTTATGCAATTATGAGGGTGATTTTTATTAGATGTTTCTCGAAATTATAAACTTACTATCGGCATCCCAACACTTATTGCCAAAATGGACATCTGGCTCTGAACAAATATCAGCTTTACGCTGTTTCCTTTGAATATCACACCCTGGCTAAATACCTAACAAGCGGCCGTGTGTGTGAACGTTCGTTAGCCGCGCCCTTTAAGAAGAATAGGATGTAATACGCTGATCAGAACAGATGAAGAAATTCGTTTAAAGCTAATATGAAATTCAGTGTCAGTGTATGTTGTGTTACCAACCTATTATGGTTTAACTTCAGCTAGTATATCTCCCAAGCTGTACTTTGCATATAGCATGTGGAGCCTTTTAGACAGAAATAAGTGGATTGAAGGCGTCGCTTGTTTTCCGATAAGAGATCACTACACGGTATCATCACATCCGGTTTTTCCTAGGGACAAAAGAAGTGCCATAAATATTCCGTGTATCTTCTTTTCTCTTCTTTCCTGCCCGCCGTCGGATTGATTTTCTGGGCATTTCTATGGTTTTCTTGAAAGGAAATTGGTTGAATTTAAGGCTGGAAACAATTTTGGATGTGATGTGAGACCAGGTTAGGTGGAAGGAGATTTTGAGTATTGTGTGTGCTTAGACCTGTATGTTTACAGTAGGCGCGCAACATGAAAAAGCGCGGACGTCAAAGTAAACATTTTGTTCTTTCAAAGATTGAATTTACGGAAGATGCCGGCAAATATTCTCTTACAGGCCCTTCTTAGATTTATATTTTCGTTTTATTTTGCAAAGTAGTTTTAAGTTATTACGTTTTGAATGCAAGATTTCCTATAATAACCAAAAGAAAAAGCGCGGACCTCAAAGAAAACATTTGTTAAATTTTAAAGATTTAATTTACGGAAGACGTTGACTGATAAAGTGTCACTAGTACATCATAGCTGTGGAATTTCGTTTCATTCGGCTTAACAGTTTTACAGTTATAGGGCTTTTGAAAATAGATGACGTCATCAAATCTAAAACTTAGTTTATTGTTTGTAAAATGAGTATTTTCAATTTGATGATCGTTGAAACTAGTTTTATTTATGCATATTTTGTGTTTACACTGAAATATGATATCAGTTTTGCCCTATATCATGTCAATTTTCCTCGGCATATCTAAGAAAGTCCAATAGTACACCTGAAAACGACTAAGTCCAACAATTTAAATTTTGGAACAAAGATTAAAAGTACTTATGGAAATGATACAAAGCATTTGGCGGTATGTTTTTCTTCGTCTTTCCAAGGGCTTTGAGATCATATATAATAAAAGTAACAAAAATCAGTTTTATAAAAATTCAAACTGTTATTGATGACGTCATCAATTTTAAATACAAAATATCTCCTAAAGTTTTTATACGATAAACTTCAAATTTGCATTCATAATAGATTATGCATTGAACTATCTAATGTTTCAAAATCAGAGCAAATACGTCTGTTTTTAGGGAGAAGAAAAGCTTTACGTATTTTCGACACGATCCAATATGGCGACCAAACCATTCGTCCAATCAAAAAACCGTTGACATTTTGTGACTAACAAATTTCCTTGTCTCTCAGAATTTGAAATCAGTTTTTCTCTATCTATATTATTAGCGAAATTAGCATTTTTATAGATTTTAAAAAATTAAAATGACGTCATGGTCACGTGACTTTGATTTGGATTTTTAAACTTTAGGATATTAGCCAGATTGATGCAATCTCTAGATGTAGAAAGTTTAGTTACTTTAAATTAAATAGTTTTTTAGTTATTGACTTTTGAAAATTTAAGTGATGACGTTAAAATTTCGACCAATAGCGAGCTTCTAGAGTTTTCAACTGAGGTACTTGAAAGTTGCAATCGAGATGCGCTTAAGTAAGTCCTACATATGTATAAAAATTAAAGAGAATCCATTCAGTGGTTTTGGAGAAGAAGACCTTTGAAGGTTTAGTGCGTTGCCAAGATGGCCGCGAACGTAGCCCTAGTGAAACAATAAAAGTATGCGCATGCATGATTTATTCAAGTTTTGTCGATGAATCCGAATTTTTTTTGCGTTGAGATTTTTAGTTTTTGAGAAATAAGGTTTCAACTTGGCGGAAGAAAAAAAAAAAATAATAATAATAATAAACACAACGAAAACAATAGATTCAAAGTTTACACTTTGAATCTAATAATAATAATAATAATAAACACAACGAAAACAATAGATTCAAAGTTTACACTTTGAATCTAATAAACACAACGAAAACAATAGATTCAAAGTTTACACTTTGAATCTAATAATAAACACAACGAAAACAATAGATTCAAAGTTTACACTTTGAATCTAATAATAATAAACACAACGAAAACAATAGATTCAAAGTTTACACTTTGAATCTAATAATAATAAAATAAACAAAAACACTACGCACGCAATATATTCAAAGTTTAAACTGGTTTTCCGATAAAGAATCTCTACAGAGTTTCATCACATCCAGTTTTTCCTAGGGACACAAGAAGTGCCATAAATATTCCGTGTATCTTCTTTTCTCTTTTTTCCTGCCCACCGTCGGATTGATTTTCTGGGCATTTGTATGGTTTTCTTGAAAGGAAATTGGTTGAATTTAAGGCTGGAAACAATTTTGGATGTGATATGAGACCAGGTTAGGTGGAAGGAGATTTTGAGTAGTGTGTGTGCTTAGACCTGTATGTTTACAGTAGGCGCGCAACATGGAGAAGCGCGGACGTCAAAGAAAACATTTTTTTTCTTTCAAAGATTGAATTTACGGACGATGCCGGCAAATATTCTCTTACAGGCCCTTCTAAGATTTATATTTTCGTTTTATTTTGCAAAGTAGTTTTAAGTTATTGCGTTTTGAATGCAAGATTTCCTATAATAACCAAAATAAAAAGCGCGGACCTCAAAGAAAACATTTGTTAAATTTTAAAGATTTAATTTACGGAAGACGTTGACTGATAAACTGTAACTAGTACATCTCAGCTGTGGAATTTTGTTTCATTCGGCTTAACGGTTTTAAAGTTAAATGGCTTTTAAGAATAGGTGACGTCATCAAATCTAAAAGTTAGTTTATTGCTTATAAAATTAGTATTTTCAATTTGATGATCGTTGAAACTAGTTTTATTTATGCATATTATGTGTTTACACTGAAATCTGATATCAGTTTTGCCCTATATCATGTCAATTTTCCTCGGCATATACCAGAAAGTCTTATAATATGCCTGAAAACGACTAAGTCCAAGAATTTAAATTTTTGAACAAAGATTAAAAATGCTTATAACAAACATAGAAAATATATGGCGCTGTATTTTTCTTCGTCCTTTCAAGGACTTTCAGATGATATACAATAAAAGTAACTAAAGTCACTTTTTCTTCCTATCTATACTATTTGCGAAATTAGCAATTTTACCGATTTTAACATTTTAAGATGACGTCATGGTCACGTGACTTGATTTGAATTTTACAATTTCAGAAAATTAATCAGATTGATGCAATCCATAGAAGTAGAAAGTTTTGTTACTTTAAGTTAAATAGTTTTTTAGTTATTTACTTTTGAAAATTTAAGTGATGACGTCAAAATTTCGACCAAAAGCGAGCTTATAGAGTTTTCCACTGAGGTAGTTGAAAGTTTCAATCAGAATGCGCTGAAGTAAGTCCTACCTATGTATTAAATTTGAAGTGAATTCATTGAGTGCTTTTGGAGAAGAAGACCTTTGAAGGTTGAGTGCGGTGCCAAGATGGCCGCGAGCGTAGCCCTAGCAAAACATAAAAAATGGGCGCATGCAAGATTGATTGAAAATCTGTCGAGAAATCTGAAATTTTTAAGTGTTGCGATTTGTAGTTTTCAAGAAATAGGCTTTCAACATCGGGGCAAGGAGAAAAAAAAAATAATAATAATAATAATAATAATAATAATAACTAGAAATTGCTGAAGCAATTGCGATTCAAAGTGTGAATCCGAACAGATAAGAGTTTCACATACTCCCTGACTTTTTTTCCGAAAAGTAATTAAAGCGCCGAAAAGATGTACATGTTTTTTGTTAATCGCCAAAAGAAAAAGCGCGGACGTGAAAGAAAAATTCCTTAAATTTTAAAGATTAAATATCCGGAAGACGTTGGCTGATAAACTGTATCTAATGCATCATCGCTGTGAAATTTCGATTCAATTGGCTATTTAGTTTGTAAGTTATACCGTTTTGAATACAGGATTTTCGTTAATCACCAAACGAAAAAGCGCGGACGTGAAAGAAAACAATTTCTAAATTTTAAAGATTCAATTTACGGAAGACGTTGACAGATAAATTGTATCTATTACATCTCACCTGAGAAACTTTGATTCATTCGGCTAAACAGTTTTTAAGTTATTGCGTTCTGAATACAGGATTTTCTATAATCATCAAAGGAAAAAGCGCGGACCTGAAAGAAAACATTTTCTAAATTTTTAAGATTTTATTTACGGAAGACGTTGACTGATAAACTGTATCAAGTACATCCTAGCTGTTTAGTTTGAATTCATTCGGGTAAACAGTTTTTAAGTTATAAGGCTTTTAAATATGTGTGACGTCATAAACTCTAAAAGTTCGTTTATTACTGATAGAGCCAGTGTTTTCAGTTTGTTGATAGTTGAAACTAGTTTTATTTATGCATATTATGTGTTTACACTGATATATGTTATCGGTTTTGCTCTATAATGCGTCATTTTTCCTCGGCATATGTGAGAAAGTCCAATAGTACACCTGAAAACGACTAAGTCCAACAATTTAAATTTTGGAACAAAGATTAAAAGTACTTATGAAAATGATAGAAAGCATTTGGCGGTATGTTTTTCTTCGTCTTTTCAAGGGCTTTCAGATCATATATAATAAAAGTAACAAAAATCAGTTTTAGAAAAATTCACACTATTATTGATGACGTCATCAATTTTAAATACCAAATATCTCCTAAGGTTTTTATACAATAAACTTCAAATTTGCATTCATAATAGATTATTCATTGAACTGTCTGATGTTACCAAATAACAGCAAATACTTCTTTTTTTTAGGGAGAAGTAAAGCTTTACGTATTTGGAACTCGATCCAATATGGCGGCCAAACTATTCGTCCAATCAAAAAACCGTTGACATTTTGTGACTAACAAATTTCCTTGTCTCTTTAAATTTGAAAACCGTTTCTCTCTATCTATATTATTGGCAAAATTAGCATTTTTATAGATTTTAAAAATTTAAAATGATGTCATGGTCACGTGACCTTGATTTGGATTTGACAACTTTAGAATATTCGTCAGATGGATACAATCTATAGATGTAGAAAGTTTTGTTACGTTAACTGCAATAGTTTTTTAGTTATTGACTTTTGAAAATTTAAGTGATGACGTCAAAATTTCGACCAATAGCGAGCTTCTAGAGTTTTCAACTGAAGTACTTGAAAGTTGCAACCAAGATGCGCTGAAGTAAGTCCAACCTATGTATTTAATTTGAAGTGAATCCATTGAGCGGTTTTGGAGAAGAAGACCTTTGAAAGTTTAGTGCGTTGCCAAGATGGCCGCGAACGTAGCCCTCGAGAAACAATAAAAGTAAGCGCATGCATGATTCATTCAAGTTTTGTCGACAGATCCGAAGTTTTAGTGAGTTGAGATTTGTAGTTTTTGAGAAAAAAGGTTTCAACTTGGCGGAAGAAAAAAAAAAAAATAATAATAATAATAATAATAAACACAACGAAAACAATAGATTCAAAGTTTACACTTTGAATCTAATAAACACAACGAAAACAATAGATTCAAAGTTTACACTTTGAATCTAATAATAAACACAACGAAAACAATAGATTCAAAGTTTACACTTTGAATCTAATAATAATAAACACAACGAAAACAATAGATTCAAAGTTTACACTTTGAATCTAATAATAATAAAATAAACAAAAACACTACGCACGCAATATATTCAAAGTTTAAACTGGTTTTCCGATAAAGAATCTCTACAGAGTTTCATCACATCCAGTTTTTCCTAGGGACACAAGAAGTGCCATAAATATTCCGTGTATCTTCTTTTCTCTTTTTTCCTGCCCACCGTCGGATTGATTTTCTGGGCATTTGTATGGTTTTCTTGAAAGGAAATTGGTTGAATTTAAGGCTGGAAACAATTTTGGATGTGATATGAGACCAGGTTAGGTGGAAGGAGATTTTGAGTAGTGTGTGTGCTTAGACCTGTATGTTTACAGTAGGCGCGCAACATGGAGAAGCGCGGACGTCAAAGAAAACATTTTTTTTCTTTCAAAGATTGAATTTACGGACGATGCCGGCAAATATTCTCTTACAGGCCCTTCTAAGATTTATATTTTCGTTTTATTTTGCAAAGTAGTTTTAAGTTATTGCGTTTTGAATGCAAGATTTCCTATAATAACCAAAATAAAAAGCGCGGACCTCAAAGAAAACATTTGTTAAATTTTAAAGATTTAATTTACGGAAGACGTTGACTGATAAACTGTAACTAGTACATCTCAGCTGTGGAATTTTGTTTCATTCGGCTTAACGGTTTTAAAGTTAAATGGCTTTTAAGAATAGGTGACGTCATCAAATCTAAAAGTTAGTTTATTGCTTATAAAATTAGTATTTTCAATTTGATGATCGTTGAAACTAGTTTTATTTATGCATATTATGTGTTTACACTGAAATCTGATATCAGTTTTGCCCTATATCATGTCAATTTTCCTCGGCATATACCAGAAAGCCTTATAATATGCCTGAAAACGACTAAGTCCAAGAATTTAAATTTTTGAACAAAGATTAAAAATGCTTATAACAAACATAGAAAATATATGGCGCTGTATTTTTCTTCGTCCTTTCAAGGACTTTCAGATGATATACAATAAAAGTAACTAAAGTCACTTTTTCTTCCTATCTATACTATTTGCGAAATTAGCAATTTTACCGATTTTAACATTTTAAGATGACGTCATGGTCACGTGACTTGATTTGAATTTTACAATTTCAGAAAATTAATCAGATTGATGCAATCCATAGAAGTAGAAAGTTTTGTTACTTTAAGTTAAATAGTTTTTTAGTTATTTACTTTTGAAAATTTAAGTGATGACGTCAAAATTTCGACCAAAAGCGAGCTTATAGAGTTTTCCACTGAGGTAGTTGAAAGTTTCAATCAGAATGCGCTGAAGTAAGTCCTACCTATGTATTAAATTTGAAGTGAATTCATTGAGTGCTTTTGGAGAAGAAGACCTTTGAAGGTTGAGTGCGGTGCCAAGATGGCCGCGAGCGTAGCCCTAGCAAAACATAAAAAATGGGCGCATGCAAGATTGATTGAAAATCTGTCGAGAAATCTGAAATTTTTAAGTGTTGCGATTTGTAGTTTTCAAGAAATAGGCTTTCAACATCGGGGCAAGGAGAAAAAAAAAATAATAATAATAATAATAATAATAACTAGAAATTGCTGAAGCAATTGCGATTCAAAGTGTGAATCCGAACAGATAAGAGTTTCACATACTCCCTGACTTTTTTTCCGAAAAGTAATTAAAGCGCCGAAAAGATGTACATGTTTTTTGTTAATCGCCAAAAGAAAAAGCGCGGACGTGAAAGAAAAATTCCTTAAATTTTAAAGATTAAATATCCGGAAGACGTTGGCTGATAAACTGTATCTAATGCATCATCGCTGTGAAATTTCGATTCAATTGGCTATTTAGTTTGTAAGTTATACCGTTTTGAATACAGGATTTTCGTTAATCACCAAACGAAAAAGCGCGGACGTGAAAGAAAACAATTTCTAAATTTTAAAGATTCAATTTACGGAAGACGTTGACAGATAAATTGTATCTATTACATCTCACCTGAGAAACTTTGATTCATTCGGCTAAACAGTTTTTAAGTTATTGCGTTCTGAATACAGGATTTTCTATAATCATCAAAGGAAAAAGCGCGGACCTGAAAGAAAACATTTTCTAAATTTTTAAGATTTTATTTACGGAAGACGTTGACTGATAAACTGTATCAAGTACATCCTAGCTGTTTAGTTTGAATTCATTCGGGTAAACAGTTTTTAAGTTATAAGGCTTTTAAATATGTGTGACGTCATAAACTCTAAAAGTTCGTTTATTACTGATAGAGCCAGTGTTTTCAGTTTGTTGATAGTTGAAACTAGTTTTATTTATGCATATTATGTGTTTACACTGATATATGTTATCGGTTTTGCTCTATAATGCGTCATTTTTCCTCGGCATATGTGAGAAAGTCCAATAGTACACCTGAAAACGACTAAGTCCAACAATTTAAATTTTGGAACAAAGATTAAAAGTACTTATGAAAATGATAGAAAGCATTTGGCGGTATGTTTTTCTTCGTCTTTTTAAGGGCTTTCAGATCATATATAATAAAAGTAACAAAAATCAGTTTTAGAAAAATTCACACTATTATTGATGACGTCATCAATTTTAAATACCAAATATCTCCTAAGGTTTTTATACAATAAACTTCAAATTTGCATTCATAATAGATTATTCATTGAACTGTCTGATGTTACCAAATAACAGCAAATACTTCTTTTTTTTAGGGAGAAGTAAAGCTTTACGTATTTGGAACTCGATCCAATATGGCGGCCAAACTATTCGTCCAATCAAAAAACCGTTGACATTTTGTGACTAACAAATTTCCTTGTCTCTTTAAATTTGAAAACCGTTTCTCTCTATCTATATTATTGGCAAAATTAGCATTTTTATAGATTTTAAAAATTTAAAATGATGTCATGGTCACGTGACCTTGATTTGGATTTGACAACTTTAGAATATTCGTCAGATGGATACAATCTATAGATGTAGAAAGTTTTGTTACGTTAACTGCAATAGTTTTTTAGTTATTGACTTTTGAAAATTTAAGTGATGACGTCAAAATTTCGACCAATAGCGAGCTTCTAGAGTTTTCAACTGAAGTACTTGAAAGTTGCAACCAAGATGCGCTGAAGTAAGTCCAACCTATGTATTTAATTTGAAGTGAATCCATTGAGCGGTTTTGGAGAAGAAGACCTTTGAAAGTTTAGTGCGTTGCCAAGATGGCCGCGAACGTAGCCCTCGAGAAACAATAAAAATATGCGCATGCATGATTCATTAAAGTTTTGTCGATAGATCCGAAGTTTTATTGAGTTGAGATTTGTAGTTTTTGAGAAAAAAGGTTTCAACTTGGCGGAAGAAAAAAAAAAATAATAATAATAATAACTAGAAATTGCTGAAGCAATTGCGATTCAAAGTGTGAATCCGAACAGATAAAAGAGTTTCACATACTCCTTGACTTTTTTCCGAAAAGTAATTAAAGCGCCGAAAAGATGTACATGTTTTTAGTTAATCGCCAGAAGAAAAGGCGCGGACGTGAAAGAAAAATTCTTTAAATTTTGAAGATTCAATTCACGGAAGACGTTGGCTGATAAACTGTATCTAGTGCATCATCGCGGTGAAATTTTGATTCATTTGGCTAATTAGTTTTTAAGTTATTGCGTTCTGAATACAGGATTTTCTATAATCATCAAAGGAAAAAGCGCGGACCTTAAAGAAAACATTTTCTATTTTTTAAAGGTATAATTCACGGAAGACGTTGACTGATAAACTGTATCAAGTACATTTTAGCTGTTAAATTTGGATTCATTCGGGTAAACAGTTTTTAAGTTATAAGGCTTTTAAATATGTGTGACGTCATCAAATCTAAATGTTCGTTTATTACTTATAGAGCCAGTGTTTTCAATGTTTTGATCGTTGAAACTAGTTTTATTTATGCATATTATGTGTTTACACTGACATATGATATCAGTTTTGCCCTATATCATGTCAATTTTCCTCGGCATATGTGAGAAAGTCCTATAGTACACCTGAAAACGACTAAGTCCAACAATTTAAATTTTGGAACAAAGATTAAAACTACTTATCAAAATGATAAAACGCATTTGGCGGTATGTTTTTCTTCATCATTTCAAGGGCTTTGAGATGACATATAATAAAAGTAACAAAAATCAGTTTTAGAAAAAATCACACTATTATTGATGACGTCATCAACTTTAAATAACAAATATCTCCTAAGGTTTTTTTACAATAAACTTCAAATTTGCAGTTGTAATAGATTATGCTTTGAACTATTGAATTTTACAAAATCAGAGCAAATACTTGTTTTTTTAGGAAGAAGAAAAGCTTTACGTATTTGGAACACGATCCAATATGGCGGCCAAACCATTCGTCCAATCAAAAAACCGTTGACATTTTGTGATCAACAAATTTCCTTGTCTCTTTAAATTTGAAATCCGTTTCTCTCTATCTATATTATTGGCGAAATTAGCATTTTCATAGATTTTAAATATTTAAAATGACGTCATGGTCACGTGACTTTGATTTGGATGTTACAACTTTAGGATATTAGGCAGATTGATGCAATCTATAGTTGTAGAAAGTTTTGTTACGCTAACTTAAATAGTTTGTTAGTTATTGACTTTGGAAAATTTAAGTGATTTTGTCAACATTTCGACCAATAGCGAGCTTCTGGAGTTTTCAAGTGAGATACTTGAAAGTTGCAATCAAGATGCGCTGAAGTAAGTCCAACCTATGTATTTAATTTGAAGTGAATCCATTGAGTGGTTTTGGAGAAGAAGACCTTTGAAGGTTTAGTGCGTTGCCAAGATGGCCGCGAACGTAGCCCTCGAGAAACAATAAAAGTAAGCGCATGCATGATTCATTCAAGTTTTGTCGACAGATCCGAAGTTTTAGTGAGTTGAGATTTGTAGTTTTTGAGAAAAAAGGTTTCAACTTGGCGGAAAAAAAAAAAAAATAATAACTAGAAATTGCTAAAGCAATTGCGATTCAAAGTGTGAACTCGAATAGATCACCATTTCTTAAACACCTTGAAGTAATTTAAGAGAAAAAAACAGCATATGTTTAATATAAAGGCCGGACGTGAATGAAAACATTTTTTTTAGATTGAGTTTTCGTAAGAGGTTGACTGATACACTGTAACAAGTACTTATTAGCTGTAAAGTTTTGTTTCATTCTGCGGAGTAGTTTTTAAGTTAGTACGTTTTGAAGACAACATTTCCTATACTCACCGAAAGAAAAAGCGCGGACCTGAAAGAAAACATTTTTTTTTAATTTTAAAATTTAATTTCCGGAAGGCGTTGACTGATAAACTGTATCTAGTACATCTTAGCTGTGAAATTTCGATTCATTCGGCTGAACAGTTTTTAAGTTATAAGGCTTTTTAAAATGTGTGACGTCATTACATCCTTATGCTAGTTTATTGCTTTTAGATCCATGGTTTTCAATTAGTTGATCGTTAAAACTAGTTTTATTAATGCATATTATACTTTTGCACTGAAATAAGTTATCAGTTTTGTCCTATATTATGTCACTTTTCCTCAGTATATAGGAGAAAGCCCTGAAATATGCCTGAAAACGACTAAGTCCAATAATTTAAATTTTTGAACAAAGATAAAAAGTACTTTTGATAATGATAGAATAGGATTTGTCCTATATTATGTCACTTTTCCTCAGCATATAGAAGAAAGCCCTGAAATATGCCTGGAAACGACTAAGTCCAATAATTTAAATTTTTGAACAAAGATAAAAAGTACTTTTGATAATGATAGAATAGGATTTGGCGGTATATTTTTCATCGTCTTTTCATGGACTTTCAGATGATATGTAATAAAAGTAATTAAAATCATTTTTTTTAAAAATCACACTGTTATTGATGACGTCATTAACTTTTTAATACCAAATATCTCCTAAGATTTACATACGATAAACTTCAAACTTGCATGCATATTAGACAATATGTTGTACTATCTTAATTTGCAAAATGAAAGCAATTACTTACTACGTTTTGGAGAATAATTTCTTTGAATATTTGGAACCCGAACCAACATGGCGGCCGAACGGCTGGTCCAATCAAAAAACGGTCGACATTTTGTGACTAACAAATTTTCTTGTCTATCCAAATTTGAAATCGATTTCTCTCTAGCTATATTTTTTAAGAAATTAGCATTTTTACAGTTTTTAAAAATTCAAAACGACGTCGTGGTCACGTGACTTTGAGTTGGATTTTAAGACTTTGGGATTCAAAAGATTGACACAAACTGTATGTGTATGAAGTTTTGTCACTTTAACTTGAATAGTTTTCGAGTTATTGACTTTTGAAAATTGAAATGTTACCTCAAAATTTCGACCATTAGCGAGCTTCTAGAGTTTTCAACTGAGGTACTTGAAGATGCAATGAGAATGCGCTGAAGTAAGTCCTACCTATGTATTAAATTTCAAGTAAATCCATTGAGCGGGTTTGGAGAAGAAGG
Organism: Lepidochitona cinerea; assembly: GCA_963971465.1. Taxonomy (NCBI): domain Eukaryota; kingdom Metazoa; phylum Mollusca; class Polyplacophora; order Chitonida; family Tonicellidae; genus Lepidochitona; species Lepidochitona cinerea. The sequence goes on from OZ020556.1 coordinate 5,526,740, forward strand.
TTTAGTGCGTTGCCAAGATGGCCGCGAACGTAGCCCTGTTGGAACCATAAAAATACCCAGGTGTGTAACTGATTGGAATTCTGTCGACAGATTATAAGTTTCAAGAAGTTCAGGAAAAGTATCTGTCTTCTTTTCTACATAGGGTGATTGAACAATAATATTTTTCTTAGACCTAGTGAGATTCGAACCCCTGGTTCATGAATGGAAGGCTTGTGTCGAAATGGGAGATTACCTCTCTAAAGACTGAGCCATCTAGGCCCACCACGGCAAATAAGAGACAGATGTTTGTCCACTGTTTACCTTCGAATTAAACTTCATACAACAGTTTAGATACATGTATTTGTTTAGTTCTTACCGGCTATAATCTCAGTATTTAAATTTATGAAAGATTCCATATGTAATTGTATATATTAATTGAAGCTGTTTGGATGGCTAACTCTATTTAGGAGAAATTTCTGTTAGACCATGCAGGGCTTTTTGTGATAAATAAGACTGGCTTTCTTTAAATATTTTATTTACATGTAACATCAATTAGAGATTGATAATCAGTTTGAAAGCAATTTTACAATTTGAAAACGGCTTTGTTGAAATGCAGGAAAAAATCCATTAAGTAGAGCCAACTTAACAGTATTTATTAGGAATAGCATTTGTCTGAAAATGATTAAAAGTCTTTAAATTGACTTTTGATTTATTGAAATACTCATGGAAATGATGGACAGATATGCTTGAAGATTTCTTCAGCAAAATAATTAGAATCTGTTGATTGGTCGATTCATGATTTTGTGGCACTTACAATTATTTCGTTTACCAAGTCGCCAGGTTAAGTGGGGGATGAAAAGAGCCCTTGGTCAGGAAAAGTATCTGTCTTCTTTTCTACAAAGGGTGATGGGAAAATAATGCTGACAGTTTTTACTAGACCCAGTGAGATTCGAACCCATGGTTCCTGAATGGAAGGCTTGTGTTTAAATGGGAGATTACCTCTCTAAAGACTGAGCCATCTAGGCCCACCACGGCAAATAAGAGACAGATGTTTGTCCACTGTTTACCTTTGAATTAAACTTCATACAACAGTTTAGATACATGTATTTGTTCAGTTCTTACCGGAAATAATCCCAGTATTTGAATTTCTGAGAGATTCCATATGTAAGTATATTATTTGAAGCTGTTTGGATGGCTTACTCTATTTCTGTTAGACCATGCAGGGCTTTGCCTCTCCCCGCAGTAACTCACGGGCTATGTAAGCAAGCCTCCCTCACTGTGTTTACATTACCCCATCTGGTCTCCTAGCCTTATCTCTTTGTAAATAGATAAGACCGGATTTCTTTAAATGTATTTTTATATTTTCATCATTACGTCACTAAGGCATTTCAAACCATTTTAAATCAATTTGGAAGCACTATTTCAGTCTGAAAACACCTTTTTCTTGAAAGAATCGGTCAAGTAGAACGGATTTTATGTTATTTACCAGAAATGTTGCTGAAAACGACTAAGTCCAAAAACTGAAACTTTTGATTAAATATTTGAACTACTTATAGAAATGATAGAAAAAATATGTTGCGATATTTCTTCTCCTCTCCTCAAGGGCTTTCAGAAAATATAAATTTAATGTTGATAATTTAATTTCTAAAATATTTACAAATTATTGATGACGTCATAATTTTTTAAACAGCATATATCTTCAAAACTCTTTGCCTAATACTGCTTAAAAGAACAAGCATTCTAGATATTGTGTCAGATTGTTCAAATAAAAAGTTACAGGGCATATACTTTATCTGTATAGGACAAGAAGTTGATTAAGTGTTTTGCGCCTGACCCAATATTGCGCCAAAACCATGCGCCCAATCGAAAAATCACTGATTTGTTACATTTTGAAATTTGCTTGTCTATCTAAATTTGAAATCCGTTTTGTTCTATCTATAATAATAACAAAAATAAAATTTTGAATAATTAAAAATTTGAAATGACGTCAAGGTCACGTGACTTTTACCAAACTTTCAAAATGTTTACACATGAATGCCATTGACAGAAACTATATGAATATGAAGTTTTGTCACTTTAAATTGAACAGTTTTTGAGTTATTGGCTTTTTAAAATTTGAATGACGCCAAAATTTCGACCAATGGCGAGCTTCTAGAGTTTTCAACAGACGTACATCAAATTTGCACCGTAGGTGCGCTAAAGTAAGTCCTACATATGTACTAAATTTGAAGTAATTCCATAAAGTAGTTTTTGAGAAGAAGACCTTTGAAGGTTTAGCAAGGTTCTAAGATGGCCGCCAAAGTGGCGCAAGAACAAAGTTGAAAATACCCTGGTGCATAATTGATTGAAATTCTGTCGACAAATCTGAAGTTTCATAATGCTGAGATTCTTAGTTTCCGAGAAATAGGCTCACAACATCGACGCAAGAAAAACAAAAAGAATACAGAAGAAGAATAATAAACAGTAGAAAAACAATAGATTCAAAGTTTACACTTTGAATCTAATAAACACAACGAAAACAATAGATTCAAAGTTTACACTTTGAATCTAATAATAATAATAAACACAACGAAAACAATAGATTCAAAGTTTACACTTTGAATCTAATAATAATAATAAAAAACAAAAACACTACGAAAGCAATATATTCAAAGCTTAAACTTGTTTTCCGATAAGGAAGGACTTTCCACACAGATTTATCAACCCCGGTTTTTCCTTGGGACACAAGAAGTGCCAAAAGTAGTGCCATAAGTATTCCGTGTATCTTCTTTTCTCTTTTTCCTGCACTCCATTGGATTGATTTTCTGGGCGTTTCTATGGTTTTTCTTGAAAGGAAATTGGTTGAATTTAAGGCTGGAAACAATTTTGGATGTGATTTGATACCAGGCTAGGCTGGTGGAAGGAGATTTCGAGAATTGTGTGTGCTTAGACCTGTATGTTTACAGTAGGCGCGCAACATGAAAAAGCGCGGACGTCAAAGAAAACATTTTTTTCTTTCAAAGATTGAATTTACGGAAGATGCCGGCAAATATTCTCTTACAGGCCCTTCTTAGATTTATGTTTTCGTTTTATTTTGCAAAGTAGTTTTAAGCTATTACGTTTTGAATGCAAGATTTCCTATAATAACCAAAAGAAAAAGCGCGGACCTCAAAGAAAACATTTGTTAAATTTTAAAGATTTAATTTACGGAAGACGTTGACTGATAAAGTGTAACTAGTACATCTCAGCTGTGGAATTTCGATTCATTTGGCTAATTAGTTTTTAAGCTATTGCGTTCTGAATACAGGATTTTCTATAATCATCAAAGGAAAAAGCGCGGACCTTAAAGAAAACATTTTCTATTTTTTTAAGGTTTAATTTACGGAAGACGTTGACTGATAAACTGTATGAAGTACATTTTAGCTGTTAAATTTGGATTCATTCGGGTAAACAGTTTTTAAGTTATAAGGCTTTTAAATATGTGTGACGTCATCAAATCTAAATGTTCGTTTATTACTTATAGAGGCAGTGTTTTCAATTTGTTGATCGCTGAAACTAGTTTTATTTATGCATATTATGTATTTACACTGACATATGATATCAGTTTTGCCCTATATCATGTCAATTTTCCTCGGCATATGTGAGAAAGTCCTATAGTACACCTGAAAACGACTAAGTCCAACAATTTAAAATTTGGAACAAAGATTAAAAGTACTTATGGAAATGATACAAAGCATTTGGCGGTATGTTTTTCTTCGTCTTTTCAAGGGCTTTGATATCATCTATAATAAAAGTAACAAAAATCAGTTTTAGAAAAATTCATACTATATTTGACGACGTCATCAATTTTAAATACCAAATATCTCCTAAGGTTTTTTTACAATAAACCTCAAATTTGCATTCATAATAGATTATGCTTTGAACTATCTATTGTTACAAAATCAGAGCAAATACTTCTTTTTTTAGGGAGAAGAAAAGATTTACGTATTTGAAACACGATCCAATATGGCGGCCAAACCATTGGTCCAATCAAAAAACCGTTGGCATTTTGTGAACAACAAATTGTCTTGTCTCTCTAAATTTTAAATCGGTTTCTTTCTATCTATATTATTAGCGAAATTAGCATTTTCATAGATTTTAAATATTTAAAATGACGTCATGGTCACGTGACTTTGATTTGGATGTTACGACTTTAGGATATTAGGCAGATTGATGCAATCTATAGTTGTAGAAAGTTTTGTTACGCTAACTTAAATAGTTTTTTAGTTATTGACTTTGGAACATTTAAGTGATTTTGTCAACATTTCGACCAATAGCGAGCTTCTGGAGTTTTCAAGTGAGATACTTGAAAGTTGCAATCAAGATGCGCTGAAGTAAGTCCAACCTATGTATTTAATTTGAAGTGAATCCATTGAGTGGTTTTGGAGAAGAAGACCTTTGAAGGTTTAGTGCGTTGCCAAGATGGCCGCCAACGTAGCCCTCGAGAAACAATAAAAGTATGCGCGTGCATGATTCATTCAAGTTTTGTCGACAGATCCGAAGTTTTAGTGAGTTGAGATTCGTAGTTTTTGAGAAATAAGGTTTCAACTTGGCGGAAGAAAAAAAAAATAATAATAATAATAACTAGAAATTGCTGAAGCAATTGCGATTCAAAGTGTGAAGTCGAATAAATCCGTACATTACTTGAAGTTTTTACGAAAAGTAATTTAAGCGACGAATAAGTACATTTTTTAATATAAATACCAGAAAAAATAAAAAGCGCGGACCTGAAAGAAAGCATTTTCCCGTATTAAAGATTGACTTTTCGAAACACGTTGACAACTACACTGTAACAAATACTTCTTAACTGCAAAGTTTCTATCATTCTGCTGAGTAGATTTCAGGTTATAAGGTTTTTAAAAAATGTGTGAAATTATTAAATCTAATCGTTAGTTTATTAATAATAGAACCAATATTTTCAATTTCTTGATATTTGAAACTAGTTTCTTTAATGCATATTATGTTGTTGTACTGGAATATGATATGATTTTTATATCTTTGGACTGGCAAGAACTGCCGACTTTTTTATATTTTTCCGTTAAAACAAAATTTCAAAATTAATGGCTATTTTTTGCAAACAGTACCAATAAAGAGTATTTCCTTAACACCACCCTCTGAATTACACGTTAAGTAATTGTTTAGAAATATCAAAGATACAAAAACAAACTCATGTATCCCGAATGAGGTAGGCATTAAAAAATCAGCGGGCTTGCCGATCTCCACAGCAGTGCCGGCTTATTCGATTCAAGTCCAGTCATTCGACGAAAATAAGACTCAAGAATCAATACCGGGGAAATGACCAAGGACATAACAAAGTAGTCTCTGTGCGGTCCCGGGGGCAGACAAGGGACCGGCAGGCGAGCTGAATGGGAGAGATCAGCCATATAGCCTAGTACTTAAGACGCAAAATGGCCCGCCTACATTTAATTTCAAAACAAACAGCGGTAACTTCGAGTTAATCCAAAGTATACACTCATTTAATAAGTTTTATTCGGAGTGGTTGGTTTAGTATTCAATAAGATGCAAATTCCCTTTTTATCTTGACAATCGAAATTTTTGAGAAAGCCCTTATGCCACTAGCCTATTTAAACAAATTACAGGTGAATTAGTCAGTATCGATATCAAACATTTTATACAGTTATAAGGGTGATTTTTATTAATTGTTTCTCAAAATTATAAACTTTATATCGGCATCCCATCGCTTTTTTCCAAAATGGACATTTGGCTCTGAACAAACCTCGGCTTACCGGTGTTTCCCTTGAAATTCTCACCCTGGCTGAAGGCCAGGCATGGGGCGTGTGTGTTAACGTTCGCTAGCCGCGCCCCATCAGAACAATTTGATAAAATACGCAGATCACAACAGATTAAATAATTTGTTTTAAGCTAAAATCAAATTATGTGTCCTTAGTGTATTTTGTGCTTTCACACCTATTATGGTTTAACTTTACCTGGTATATCTCTCAAGCTGTACATTGTATATATCACATGGAGCCTTTCATACTGAAATAAAGGGATTGAAAGCTTACGCTTGTTTTCCAACTAGAGATCACTACACAGTTTCATGACAACATCCGGTTTTTCCTAGGGACACAAGAAGTGCCATAAGTAGTGCCATAAGTATTCCGTGTATCTTCTTTTCTCTTTTTCCTGCACTCCTTTGGATTGATTTTCTGGGCGTTTCTATGTTTTTTCTTGACAGGAAATTGGTTGAATTTAAGGCTGGAAACAATTTTGGATGTGATTTGATACCAGGCTAGGCTGGTGGAAGGAGATTTCGAGAATTGTGTGTGCTTAGACCTGTATGTTTACAGTAGGCGCGCAACATGAAAAAGAGCGGACGTCAAAGAAAACATTTTTTTCTTTCAAAGATTGAATTTACGGAAGATGCCGGCAAATATTCTCTTACAGGCCCTTCTTAGATTTATGTTTTCGTTTTATTTTGCAAAGTAGTTTTAAGCTATTACGTTTTGAATGCAAGATTTCCTATAATAACCAAAAGAAAAAGCGCGGACCTCAAAGAAAACATTTGTTAAATTTTAAAGATTTAATTTACGGAAGACGTTGACTGATAAACTGTAACTAGTACATCTCAGCTGTGGAATTTCGATTCATTTGGCTAATTAGTTTTTAAGCTATTGCGTTCTGAATACAGGATTTTCTATAATCATCAAAGGAAAAAGCGCGGACCTTAAAGAAAACATTTTCTATTTTTGTAAGGTTTAATTTACGGAAGACGTTGACTGATAAACTGTATCAAGTACATTTTAGCTGTCAAATTTGGATTCATTCGGGTAAACAGTTTTTAAGTTATAAGGCTTTTAAATATGTGTGACGTCATCAAATCTAAATGTTCGTTTATTACTTATAGAGCCAGTGTTTTCAATTTGTTGATCGCTGAAACTAGTTTTATTTATGCATATTATGTGTTTACACTGACATATGATATCAGTTTTGCCCTATATCATGTCAATTTTCCTCGGCATATGTGAGAAAGTCCTATAGTACACCTGAAAACGACTAAGTCCAACAATTTAAAATTTGGAACAAAAATTAGAAGTACTTATGGAAATGATACAAAGCATTTGGCGGTATGTTTTACTTCGTATTTTCAAGGGCTTTGAGATCATCTATAATAAAAGTAACAAAAATCAGTTTTAGAAAAATTCACACTATATTTGATGACGTCATCAATTTTAAATACCAAATATCTCCTAAGGTTTTTTTACAATAAACCTCAAATTTGCATTCATAATAGACTATGCTTTGAACTATCTATTGTTACAAAATCAGAGCAAATACTTTTTTTTTTAGGGAGAAGAAAAGATTTACGTATTTGAAACACGATCCAATATGGCGGCCAAACCATTGGTCCAATCAAAAAACCGTTGGCATTTTGTGAACAACAAATTGTCTTGTCTCTCTAAATTTTAAATCGGTTTCTTTCTATCTATATTATTAGCGAAATTAGCATTTTCATAGATTTTAAATATTTAAAATGACGTCATGGTCACGTGACTTTGATTTGGATGTTACAACTTTAGGATATTAGGCACATTGATGCAATCTATAGTTGTAGAAAGTTTTGTTACGCTAACTTAAATAGTTTTTTAGTTATTGACTTTGGAAAATTTAAGTGATTTTGTCAACATTTCGACCAATAGCGAGCTTCTGGAGTTTTCAAGTGAGATACTTGAAAGTTGCAATCAAGATGCGCTGAAGTAAGTCCAACCTATGTATTTAATTTGAAGTGAATCCATTGAGTGGTTTTGGAGAAGAAGACCTTTGAAGGTTTAGTGCGTTGCCAAGATGGCCGCGAACGTAGCCCTCGAGAAACAATAAAAGTATGCGCATGCATGATTCATTCAAGTTTTGTCGACAGATCCGAAGTTTTAGTGAGTTGAGATTTGTAGTTTTTGAGAAAAAAGGTTTCAACTTGGCGGAAGAAAAAAAAAAAATAATAATAATAATAAACACAACGAAAACAATAGATTCAAAGTTTACACTTTGAATCTAATAATAATAATAATAATAAACACAACGAAAACAATAGATTCAAAGTTTACACTTTGAATCTAATAAACACAACGAAAACAATAGATTCAAAGTTTACACTTTGAATCTAATAATAAACACAACGAAAACAATAGATTCAAAGTTTACACTTTGAATCTAATAATAATAAACACAACGAAAACAATAGATTCAAAGTTTACACTTTGAATCTAATAATAATAAAATAAACAAAAACACTACGCACGCAATATATTCAAAGTTTAAACTGGTTTTCCGATAAAGAATCTCTACAGAGTTTCATCACATCCAGTTTTTCCTAGGGACACAAGAAGTGCCATAAATATTCCGTGTATCTTCTTTTCTCTTTTTTCCTGCCCACCGTCGGATTGATTTTCTGGGCATTTGTATGGTTTTCTTGAAAGGAAATTGGTTGAATTTAAGGCTGGAAACAATTTTGGATGTGATATGAGACCAGGTTAGGTGGAAGGAGATTTTGAGTAGTGTGTGTGCTTAGACCTGTATGTTTACAGTAGGCGCGCAACATGGAGAAGCGCGGACGTCAAAGAAAACATTTTTTTTCTTTCAAAGATTGAATTTACGGACGATGCCGGCAAATATTCTCTTACAGGCCCTTCTAAGATTTATATTTTCGTTTTATTTTGCAAAGTAGTTTTAAGTTATTGCGTTTTGAATGCAAGATTTCCTATAATAACCAAAATAAAAAGCGCGGACCTCAAAGAAAACATTTGTTAAATTTTAAAGATTTAATTTACGGAAGACGTTGACTGATAAACTGTAACTAGTACATCTCAGCTGTGGAATTTTGTTTCATTCGGCTTAACGGTTTTAAAGTTAAATGGCTTTTAAGAATAGGTGACGTCATCAAATCTAAAAGTTAGTTTATTGCTTATAAAATTAGTATTTTCAATTTGATGATCGTTGAAACTAGTTTTATTTATGCATATTATGTGTTTACACTGAAATCTGATATCAGTTTTGCCCTATATCATGTCAATTTTCCTCGGCATATACCAGAAAGCCTTATAATATGCCTGAAAACGACTAAGTCCAAGAATTTAAATTTTTGAACAAAGATTAAAAATGCTTATAACAAACATAGAAAATATATGGCGCTGTATTTTTCTTCGTCCTTTCAAGGACTTTCAGATGATATACAATAAAAGTAACTAAAGTCACTTTTTCTTCCTATCTATACTATTTGCGAAATTAGCAATTTTACCGATTTTAACATTTTAAGATGACGTCATGGTCACGTGACTTGATTTGAATTTTACAATTTCAGAAAATTAATCAGATTGATGCAATCCATAGAAGTAGAAAGTTTTGTTACTTTAAGTTAAATAGTTTTTTAGTTATTTACTTTTGAAAATTTAAGTGATGACGTCAAAATTTCGACCAAAAGCGAGCTTATAGAGTTTTCCACTGAGGTAGTTGAAAGTTTCAATCAGAATGCGCTGAAGTAAGTCCTACCTATGTATTAAATTTGAAGTGAATTCATTGAGTGCTTTTGGAGAAGAAGACCTTTGAAGGTTGAGTGCGGTGCCAAGATGGCCGCGAGCGTAGCCCTAGCAAAACATAAAAAATGGGCGCATGCAAGATTGATTGAAAATCTGTCGAGAAATCTGAAATTTTTAAGTGTTGCGATTTGTAGTTTTCAAGAAATAGGCTTTCAACATCGGGGCAAGGAGAAAAAAAAAAAAATAATAATAATAATAATAATAATAATAACTAGAAATTGCTGAAGCAATTGCGATTCAAAGTGTGAAGTCGAATAGATCCGTACATTACTTGAAGTTTTTACGAAAAGTAATTTAAGTGACGAATAAGTACATTTTTTAATATAAACACCAGAAAAGAAAAAGCGCGGACCTGAAAGAAAGCATTTTCCCATATTAAAAATTGACTTTTCGAAACACGTTGATAAATACACTGTAACAAGTACTTCTTAACTGCAAAGTTTCTATCATTCTGCTGAGTAGATTTCAGGTTATAAGGTTTTTAAAAAATGTGTGAAATTATCAAATCTAATCGTTAGTTTATTACTAATAGAACCAATATTTTCAATTTCTTGATATTTTAAACTAGTTTCTGTAATGCATATTATGTTGTTGTGCTGGAATATGATATGATTTTTGTATCTTTGGACTGAATATTCAACTGCGCTCGAAATTTCACTTAAGGACGAGTTGGGTTTAAAGTGGCAAGAACTGCCGACTTTTTAAAAATATTTTTCAGTTAAAACAAAATTTCAAAATTAATGGTTATTTTTGCAAACAGTACAGATAAAGAGTTTTTCGTTAACATCACCCTCTGAATTGCACGTTGCACTCTGAATTTGGACGTAAAAACAGAGTGTTGAAATTATTGTCTATTTTTCTGAAGACGTATAATTCAGAAGATTTTTAGTGCTTCTAGTCTCGAAAATGTACGATAACGTATTGTTTTGAACTAACTTTGGCTTCAACTGAATGAATGGTCGTCCAGGTTATTTAAATTTTTGTTTACTTTTCGAACACGTTTTCGGTTCGTACATGCCACTTACTGTATGGATTTTCCTCATTCCAACACCAATCATTTAGGTTTTCGTTGGCCTTCAAAGCCTTTAACTTTCGTGACGATCAGAAATTATGAAAAAAGTGTGAATTTTGGCAGCTCATGCCACTTTAAGTAATTGTTTAGAAATATCAAAGACCCCAAAACAAACACCTGTACCCCGGCTAAGATAGGCATTATCAGGGGGCGTGCCGATCTTCATATATGGATTACTTATAAACTGGGAATACAACAGCAGCGCCGGCTTATTCAAGTCAAGTTCAGTCATTCGATAAAAATAAGATTTAAGAATCAATAAGAAATACCGTGTAAATGACCAAGGACATAACAAAGTAGTCCTGGTGCGCTCCCCGGGGCAGAGAGGGGACCGACGGGCGAAACTGAATGGGACAGATCAGTCATATAGCGTAGTACTTACGACGCAAAATGACCGGCTGGCAGTCAGTTTCAAAACAAACAGCGGTATCTTCGAGTGAATCTAATGTATTCACTAATTTAAAAAGTTTCATTCAGTGTGGCTGGTTTAGTATTTCGATAAGATGCAAATTCCCTTTTTATCTTGACAATCTGAATGTATGAAAAAGTCCTAATTTTGGCAGCTAATGTCACTTTGAGGCTACTTAGCCTATTTTAAAAAAATACAGATGGATTAGTCAGTATCGATATGAAACATTTTATGCAATTATGAGGGTGATTTTTATTAGATGTTTCTCAAAATTATAAACTTAATATCGGCATCCCAACACTTATTGCCAAAATGGACATCTGGCTCTGAACAAACATCAGCTTTACGCTGTTTCCTTTAAATATCACACCCTGGCTAAAGACCTGACTAGCGGCCGTGTGTGTGAACGTTCGTTAACCGCGCCCTTTAAGAAAAATAGGATGAAATACACTAATCAGAACAAATAAAGAAATTCGTTTCAAGCTAATATGAAATTCAGTATCAGTGTATTTTGGGCTACTAACCTATTATGGTTTAACCCTAGCTAGTATATCTCCCAAGCTGTACTTTGTATAGAACCTGTGGAGCCTTTTATACAGAAATAAGTGGATTGAAGGCTTACGCTTGTTTTCGGATAAGAGATCACTACACGGTATCATCACATCCGGTTTTTCCTAGGGACATAAGAAGTGCCATAAATATTCCGTGTATCTTCTTTTCTCTTTTTTCCTGCCCACCGTCGGATTGATTTTCTGGGCATTTGTATGGTTTTCTTGAAAGGAAATTGGTTGAATTTAAGGCTGGAAACAATTTTGGATGTGATATGAGACCAGGTTAGGTGGAAGAAGATTTTGAGTAGTGTGTGTGCTTAGACCTGTATGTTTACAATGGGCGCGCAACATGAAAAAGCGCGGACGTCAAAGAAAACATTTTTTTTCTTTCAAAGATTGAATTTACGGACGATGCCGGCAAATATTCTCTTACAGGCCCTTCTTAGATTCATATTTTTGTTTTATTATGCATCGTAGTTTTTAAGTTATTACGTTTTGAATGCAAGATTTCCTATAATAACCAAAAGAAAAAGCGCGGACCTAAAAGAAAACATTTGTTAAATTTTAAAGATTTAATTTACGGAAGACGTTGACTGATAAACTGTAACTAGTACATCTCAGCTGTGGAATTTTGTTTCATTCGGCTTAACAGTTTTAAAGTTATAGGGCTTTTAAAAATAGATGACGTCATCAAATCTAAAACTTAGTTTATTGTTTGTAAAATGAGTATTTTCAATTTGATGATCGTTGAAACTAGTTTTATTTATGCATATTTTGTGTTTACACTGAAATATGATATCAGTTTTGCCCTATATCATGTCAATTTTCCTCGGCATATCTAAGAAAGTCCAATAGTACACCTGAAAACGACTAAGTCCAACAATTTAAATTTTGGAACAAAGATTAAAAGTACTTATGGAAATGATACAAAGCATTTGGCGGTATGTTTTTCTTCGTCTTTTCAAGGGCTTTGAGATCATATATAATAAAAGTAACAAAATCAGTTTTATAAAAATTCGAACTGTTATTGATGACGTCATCAATTTTAAATACCAAATATCTCCCAAAGTTTTTATACGATAAACTTCAAATTTGCATTCATAATAGATTATGCATTGAACTATCTAATGTTACAAAATCAGAGCAAATACGTCTGTTTTTAGGGAGAAGAAAAGCTTTACGTATTTTCGACACGATCCAATATGGCGACCAAACCATTCGTCCAATCAAAAAACCGTTGACATTTTGTGACTAACAAATTTCCTTGTCTCTCTGAATTTGAAATCAGTTTTTCTCTATCTATATTATTAGCGAAATTAGCATTTTTATAGATTTTAAAAATTTAAAATGACGTCATGGTCACGTGACTTTGATTTGGATTTTTAAACTTTAGGATATTAGCCAGATTGATGCAATCTCTAGATGTAGAAAGTTTAGTTACTTTAAATTAAATAGTTTTTTAGTTAATGACTTTTGAAAATTTAAGTGATGACGTTAAAATTTCGACCAATAGCGAGCTTCTAGAGTTTTCAACTGAGGTACTTGAAAGTTGCAATCGAGATGCGCTTAAGTAAGTCCTACCTATGTATTAAATTTGAAGAGAATCCATTTAGTGGTTTTGGAGAAGAAGACCTTTGAAGGTTTAGTGCGTTGCCAAGATGGCCGCGAACGTAGCGCTAGTGAAACAATAATAGTATGCGCATGCATGATTTATTCAAGTTTTGTCGATGAATCCGAATTTTTTTTGCGTTGAGATTTGTAGTTTTTGAGAAATAAGGTTTCAACTTGGCGGAAAAAAAAAAAAAAATAATAATAAACACAACGAAAACAATAGATTCAAAGTTTACACTTTGAATCTAATAATAATAAACACGACGAAAACAATAGAATCAACGTTTACACTTTTAATCTAATGATAATAAAATAAACAAAAACACTACGCACGCAATATATTCAAAGTTTAAACTGGTTTTCCGATAAAGAATCTCTACAGAGTTTCATCACATCCAGTTTTTCCTAGGGACACAAGAAGTGCCATAAATATTCCGTGTATCTTCTTTTCTCTTTTTTCCTGCCCACCGTCGGATTGATTTTCTGGGCATTTGTATGGTTTTCTTGAAAGGAAATTGGTTGAATTTAAGGCTGGAAACAATTTTGGATGTGATATGAGACCAGGTTAGGTGGAAGAAGATTTTGAGTAGTGTGTGTGCTTAGACCTGTATGTTTACAGTGGGCGCGCAACATGAAAAAGCGCGGACGTCAAAGAAAACATTTTTTTTCTTTCAAAGATTGAATTTACGGACGATGCCGGCAAATATTCTCTTACAGGCCCTTCTTAGATTCATATTTTTGTTTTATTATGCATCGTAGTTTTTAAGTTATTACGTTTTGAATGCAAGATTTCCTATAATAACCAAAAGAAAAAGCGCGGACCTAAAAGAAAACATTTGTTAAATTTTAAAGATTTAATTTACGGAAGACGTTGACTGATAAACTGTAACTAGTACATCTCAGCTGTGGAATTTTGTTTCATTCGGCTTAACAGTTTTAAAGTTATAGGGCTTTTAAAAATAGATGACGTCATCAAATCTAAAACTTAGTTTATTGTTTGTAAAATGAGTATTTTCAATTTGATGATCGTTGAAACTAGTTTTATTTATGCATATTTTGTGTTTACACTGAAATATGATATCAGTTTTGCCCTATATCATGTCAATTTTCCTCGGCATATCTAAGAAAGTCCAATAGTACACCTGAAAACGACTAAGTCCAACAATTTAAATTTTGGAACAAAGATTAAAAGTACTTATGGAAATGATACAAAGCATTTGGCGGTATGTTTTTCTTCGTCTTTTCAAGGGCTTTGAGATCATATATAATAAAAGTAACAAAATCAGTTTTATAAAAATTCGAACTGTTATTGATGACGTCATCAATTTTAAATACCAAATATCTCCCAAAGTTTTTATACGATAAACTTCAAATTTGCATTCATAATAGATTATGCATTGAACTATCTAATGTTACAAAATCAGAGCAAATACGTCTGTTTTTAGGGAGAAGAAAAGCTTTACGTATTTTCGACACGATCCAATATGGCGACCAAACCATTCGTCCAATCAAAAAACCGTTGACATTTTGTGACCAACAAATTTCCTTGTCTCTCTGAATTTGAAATCAGTTTTTCTCTATCTATATTATTAGCGAAATTAGCATTTTTATAGATTTTAAAAATTTAAAATGACGTCATGGTCACGTGACTTTGATTTGGATTTTTAAACTTTAGGATATTAGCCAGATTGATGCAATCTCTAGATGTAGAAAGTTTAGTTACTTTAAATTAAATAGTTTTTTAGTTAATGACTTTTGAAAATTTAAGTGATGACGTTAAAATTTCGACCAATAGCGAGCTTCTAGAGTTTTCAACTGAGGTACTTGAAAGTTGCAATCGAGATGCGCTTAAGTAAGTCCTACCTATGTATTAAATTTGAAGAGAATCCATTTAGTGGTTTTGGAGAAGAAGACCTTTGAAGGTTTAGTGCGTTGCCAAGATGGCCGCGAACGTAGCGCTAGTGAAACAATAATAGTATGCGCATGCATGATTTATTCAAGTTTTGTCGATGAATCCGAATTTTTTTTGCGTTGAGATTTGTAGTTTTTGAGAAATAAGGTTTCAACTTGGCGGAAGAAAAAAAAAAAATAATAATAAACACAACGAAAACAATAGATTCAAAGTTTACACTTTGAATCTAATAATAATAACTAGAAATTGCTGAAGCAATTGCGATTCAAAGTGTGAATCCGAACAGATAAGAGTTTCACATACTCCCTGACTTTTTTTCCGAAAAGTAATTAAAGCGCCGAAAAGATGTACATGTTTTTTGTTAATCGCCAAAAGAAAAAGCGCGGACGTGAAAGAAAAATTCCTTAAATTTTAAAGATTAAATATCCGGAAGACGTTGGCTGATAAACTGTATCTAATGCATCATCGCTGTGAAATTTCGATTCAATTGGCTATTTAGTTTGTAAGTTATACCGTTTTGAATACAGGATTTTCGTTAATCACCAAACGAAAAAGCGCGGACGTGAAAGAAAACAATTTCTAAATTTTAAAGATTCAATTTACGGAAGACGTTGACAGATAAATTGTATCTATTACATCTCACCTGAGAAACTTTGATTCATTCGGCTAAACAGTTTTTAAGTTATTGCGTTCTGAATACAGGATTTTCTATAATCATCAAAGGAAAAAGCGCGGACCTGAAAGAAAACATTTTCTAAATTTTTAAGATTTTATTTACGGAAGACGTTGACTGATAAACTGTATCAAGTACATCCTAGCTGTTTAGTTTGAATTCATTCGGGTAAACAGTTTTTAAGTTATAAGGCTTTTAAATATGTGTGACGTCATAAACTCTAAAAGTTCGTTTATTACTGATAGAGCCAGTGTTTTCAGTTTGTTGATAGTTGAAACTAGTTTTATTTATGCATATTATGTGTTTACACTGATATATGTTATCGGTTTTGCTCTATAATGCGTCATTTTTCCTCGGCATATGTGAGAAAGTCCAATAGTACACCTGAAAACGACTAAGTCCAACAATTTAAATTTTGGAACAAAGATTAAAAGTACTTATGAAAATGATAGAAAGCATTTGGCGGTATGTTTTTCTTCGTCTTTTCAAGGGCTTTCAGATCATATATAATAAAAGTAACAAAAATCAGTTTTAGAAAAATTCACACTATTATTGATGACGTCATCAATTTTAAATACCAAATATCTCCTAAGGTTTTTATACAATAAACTTCAAATTTGCATTCATAATAGATTATTCATTGAACTGTCTGATGTTACCAAATAAGAGCAAATACTTCTTTTTTTTAGGGAGAAGTAAAGCTTTACGTATTTGGAACTCGATCCAATATGGCGGCCAAACTATTCGTCCAATCAAAAAACCGTTGACATTTTGTGACTAACAAATTTCCTTGTCTCTTTAAATTTGAAAACCGTTTCTCTCTATCTATATTATTGGCAAAATTAGCATTTTTATAGATTTTAAAAATTTAAAATGATGTCATGGTCACGTGACCTTGATTTGGATTTGACAACTTTAGAATATTCGTCAGATGGATACAATCTATAGATGTAGAAAGTTTTGTTACGTTAACTGCAATAGTTTTTTAGTTATTGACTTTTGAAAATTTAAGTGATGACGTCAAAATTTCGACCAATAGCGAGCTTCTAGAGTTTTCAACTGAAGTACTTGAAAGTTGCAACCAAGATGCGCTGAAGTAAGTCCAACCTATGTATTTAATTTGAAGTGAATCCATTGAGCGGTTTTGGAGAAGAAGACCTTTGAAAGTTTAGTGCGTTGCCAAGATGGCCGCGAACGTAGCCCTCGAGAAACAATAAAAGTAAGCGCATGCATGATTCATTCAAGTTTTGTCGACAGATCCGAAGTTTTAGTGAGTTGAGATTTGTAGTTTTTGAGAAAAAAGGTTTCAACTTGGCGGAAGAAAAAAAAAAATAATAATAATAATAATAATAACTAGAAATTGCTGAAGCAATTGCGATTCAAAGTGTGAATCCAAACAGATAAGAGTTTCACATACTCCTTGATTTTTTTCCGAAAAGTAATTAAAGCGCCGAAATCGCAAAAAGAAAAAGCGCGGACGTGAAATAAAAATTCTTTAAATTTTGAAGATTGAATTCACAGAAGACGTTGGCTTGATAAACTGTATCTAGTGCATCATCGCGGTGAAATTTCGATTCATATGGCTAATTAGTTTTTAAGTTATTGCGTTCTGAATACAGGATTTTCTATAATCATCGAAGGAAAAAGCGCGGACCTGATAGAAAACATTTTCTATTTTTTAAAGGTATAATTCACGGAAGACGTTGACAGATAAACTGTATCTACTGCATCGTTGCTGTGAAATTTCGATTCATTTGGCTAATCAGTTTTTAAGTTATAATGTTTTGAATACAGGATTCTCGTTAATCACCAAACGAAAAAGCGCGGACGTGAAAGAAGACATTCTTTAAATTTTGAAAATTTAATTTACGGAAGACGTTGACAGATAAATTGTATCTATTACATCTTACTTGAGAAATTTTGATTCATTCGGCTAAAGAGTTTTTAAGTTATTGCGTTCTGAATACAGGATTTTCTATAATCATCGAAGGAAAAAGCGCGAACCTGAGAGAAAACATTTTCTAAATTTTAAAGATTTAATTTACGGAAGACGTTGACTGATAAACTGTAATTAGTGCATCTCAGCTGTGGAATTTTGTTTCATTCGGCTTAACAGTTTTAAAGTTATAGGGCTTTTAAATATGTGTGACGTCATCAAATCTAAATGTTCGTTTATTACTGATAGAGCCAGTGTTTTCAGTTTGTTGATCGTTGAAACTAGTTTTATTTATGCATATTATGTGTTTACATTGATATATGTTATCGGTTTTGCTCTATAATGCGTCATTTTTCCTCGGCATATGTGAGAAAGTCCAATAGTACACCTGAAAACGACTAAGTCCAACAATTTAAATTTTGGAACAAAGATTAAAAGTACTTATGAAAATGATAGAAAGCATTTGGCGGTATGTTTTTCTTCATCATTTTAGGGGCTTTGAGATGATATATAGTAAAAGTGACAAAAATCAGTTTTAGAAAAATTCACACTATTATTGATGACGTCATCAATTTTAAATACCAAATATCTGCTAAGGTTTTTATACAATAAACTTCAAATTTGCATTCATAATAGATTATGCATTGAACTATCTAATGTTAACAAATAAGAGCAAATACTTCTTTTTTTAGGGAGAAATAAAGCTTTACGTATTTGAAACACGATCCAATATGGCGGCCAAACTATTCGTCCAATCAAAAAACCGTTGACATTTTGTGACTAACAAATTTCCTTGTCTCTTTAAATTTGAAAACCGTTTCTCTCTATCTATATTATTGGCGAAATTAGCATTTTTATAGATTTTAAAAATTTAAAATGACGTCATGGTCACGTGACTTTGATTTGGATTTGACAACTTTAGAATATTAGTCAGATTGATGCAATCTATAGATGTAGAAAGTTTTGTTACGTTAAGTTCAATAGTTTTTTAGTTATTGACTTTTGAAAATTTAAGTGATGACGTCAAAATTTCGACCAATAGCGAGCTTCTAGAGTTTTCAACTGAAGAACTTGAAAGTTGCAATCGAGATGCGCTAAAGTAATTCCTACCTATGTATTAAATTTAAAGTCAATCCATTAGGTGGTTTTGGAGAAGAAGACCTTTGAAGGTTTAGTGCGGTGCCAAGATGGCCGCGAGCGTAGCCCTAGAAAAACATAAAAAATTAGTGCATGCATAATTGATCAAAAATCTGTCGAGAAATCTGAAATTTTTTAGTGTTGTGATTTGTAGTTTCCAAGAAATAGGCTTTCAACATCGGTGCAAGGAGAAAAAAAATAATAATAATAATAATAACTAGAAATTGCTGAAGCAATTGCGATTCAAAGTGTGAATCCGAACAGATAAAAGAGTTTCACATACTCCTTGACTTTTTTCCGAAAAGTAATTAAAGCGCCGAAAAGATGTACATGTTTTTAGTTAATCGCCAGAAGAAAAAGCGCGGACGTGAAAGAAAAATTCTTTAAATTTTGAAGATTCAATTCACGGAAGACGTTGGCTGATAAACTGTATCTAGTGCATCATCGCGGTGAAATTTCGATTCATTTGGCTAATTAGTTTTTAAGTTATTGCGTTCTGAATACAGGATTTTCTATAATCATCAAAGGAAAAAGCGCGGACCTGATAGAAAACATTCTCTAAATTTTTAAGATTTTATTTACGGAAGACGTTGACTGATAAACTGTATCAAGTACATCTTAGCTGTTAAGTTTGAATTCATTCGGGTAAACGGTTTTTAAGTTATAAGGCTTTTAAATATGTGTGACGTCATAAAATCCAAATCTTCGTTTATTACTTATTGAGCCAGTGTTTTCAGTTTGTTGATCGTTGAAACTAGTTTTATTTATGCATATTATGTGTTTACACTGATATATGTTATCGGTTTTGCTCTATAATGCGTCATTTTTCCTCGGCATATGTGAGAAAGTCCAATAGTACACCTGAAAACGACCAAGTCCAACAATTTAAATTTTGGAACAAAGATTAAAAGTACTTATGAAAATGATAGAAAGCATTTGGCGGTATTTTTGTCTTCGTCTTTTCAAGGGCTTTCAGATCATATATAATAAAAGTAACAAAAATCAGTTTTAGAAAAATTCACACTATTATTGATGACGTCATCAATTTTAAATACCAAATATCTCCTAAGGTTTTTATACAATAAACTTCAAATTTGCATTCATAATAGATTATTCATTGAACTGTCTGGTGTTACCAAATAACAGCAAATACTTCTTTTTTTAGGGAGAAGTAAAGCTTTACGTATTTGGAACTCGATCCAATATGGCGGCCAAACTATTCGTCCAATCAAAAAACCGTTGACATTTTGTGATTAATAAATTTCCTTGTCTCTTTAAATTTGAAAACCGTTTCTCTCTATCTATATTATTGGCAAAATTAGCATTTTTATAGATTTTAAAAATTTAAAATGATGTCATGGTCACGTGACCTTGATTTGGATTTGACAACTTTAGAATATTCGTCAGATGTTTTATTTTTATTATGCATCGTAGTTTTTAGGTTATTACGTTTTGAATGCAAGATTTCCTATAATAACCAAAAGAAAAAGCGCGGACCTCAAAGAAAACATTTGTTAAATTTTAAAGATTTAATTTACGGAAGACGTTGACTGATAAACTGTATGAAGTACATCTTAGCTGTGAAATTTGGATTCATTCGGGTAAACAGTTTTTAAGTTATAAGGCTTTTAAATATGTGTGACGTCATCAAATCTAAATGTTCGTTTATTACTTATAGAGCCAGTGTTTTCAATTTGTTGATCGTTGAAAGTAGTTTTATTTATGCATATTATGTGTTTACACTGATATATGTTATCGGTTTTGCTCTATAATGCGTCATTTTTCCTCGGCATATGTGAGAAAGTCCAATAGTACACCTGAAAACGACCAAGTCCAACAATTTAAATTTTGGAACAAAGATTAAAAGTACTTATGAAAATGATAGAAAGCATTTGGCGGTATTTTTGTCTTCGTCTTTTCAAGGGCTTTCAGATCATATATAATAAAAGTAACAAAAATCAGTTTTAGAAAAATTCACACTATTATTGATGACGTCATCAATTTTAAATACCAAATATCTCCTAAGGTTTTTATACAATAAACTTCAAATTTGCATTCATAATAGATTATTCATTGAACTGTCTGGTGTTACCAAATAACAGCAAATACTTCTTTTTTTTAGGGAGAAGTAAAGCTTTACGTATTTGGAACTCGATCCAATATGGCGGCCAAACTATTGGTCCAATCAAAAAACCGTTGACATTTTGTGATTAACAAATTTCCTTGTCTCTTTAAATTTGAAAACCGTTTCTCTCTATCTATATTATTGGCAAAATTAGCATTTTTATAGATTTTAAAAATTTAAAATGATGTCATGGTCACGTGACCTTGATTTGGATTTGACAACTTTAGAATATTCGTCAGATGGATACAATCTATAGATGTAGAAAGTTTTGTTACGTTAACTGCAGTAGTTTTTTAGTTATTGACTTTTCAAAATTTAAGTGATGACGTCAAAATTTCGACCAATAGCGAGCTTCTAGAGTTTTCAACTGAAGTACTTGAAAGTTGCAACCAAGATGCGCTGAAGTAAGTCCAACCTATGTATTTAATTTGAAGTGAATCCATTGAGTGGTTTTGGAGAAGAAGACCTTTGAAGGTTTAGTGCGTTGCCAAGATGGCCGCGAACGTAGCCCTCGAGAAACAATAAAAGTATGCGCATGCATGATTCATTCAAGTTTTGTCGACAGATCCGAAGTTTTAGTGAGTTGAGATTTGTAGTTTTTGAGAAAAAAGGTTTCAACTTGGCGGAAGAAAAAAAAAAAATAATAATAATAATAAACACAACGAAAACAATAGATTCAAAGTTTACACTTTGAATCTAATAATAATAATAATAATAAACACAACGAAAACAATAGATTCAAAGTTTACACTTTGAATCTAATAACTAGAAATTGCTGAAGCAATTGCGATTCAAAGTGTGAAGTCGAATAGATCCGTACATTACTTGAAGTTTTTACGAAAAGTAATTTAAGCGACGAATAAGTACATTTTTTAATATAAATACCAGAAAAAAGAAAAAGCGCGGACCTGAAAGAAAGCATTTTCCCTTATTAAAGATTGACTTTTCGAAACACGTTGACAACTACACTGTAACAAGTACTTCTTAACTGCAAAGTTTCTATCATTCTGCTGAGTAGATTTCAGGTTATAAGGTTTTTAAAAAATGTGTGAAATTGTTAAATCTAATCGTTAGTTTATTAATAATAGAACCAATATTTTCAATTTCTTGATATTTGAAACTAGTTTCTTTAATGCATATTATGTTGTTGTACTGGAATATGATATGATTTTTATATCTTTGGACTGGCAAGAACTGCCGACTTTTTTATATTTTTCCGTTAAAACAAAATTTCAAAATTAATGGCTATTTTTTGCAAACAGTACCAATAAAGAGTATTTCCTTAACACCACCCTCTGAATTACACGTTAAGTAATTGTTTAGAAATATCAAAGATACAAAAACAAACTCATGTATCCCGAATGAGGTAGGCATTAAAAAATCAGCGGGCTTGCCGATCTCCACAGCAGTGCCGGCTTATTCGATTCAAGTCCAGTCATTCGACGAAAATAAGACTCAAGAATCAATACCGGGGAAATGACCAAGGACATAACAAAGTAGTCTCTGTGCGGTCCCGGGGGCAGACAAGGGACCGGCAGGCGAGCTGAATGGGAGAGATCAGCCATATAGCCTAGTACTTAAGACGCAAAATGGCCCGCCTACATTTAATTTCAAAACAAACAGCGGTAACTTCGAGTTAATCCAAAGTATACACTCATTTAATAAGTTTTATTCGGAGTGGTTGGTTTAGTATTCAATAAGATGCAAATTCCCTTTTTATCTTGACAATCGAAATTTTTGAGAAAGCCCTTATGCCACTAGCCTATTTAAACAAATTACAGGTGAATTAGTCAGTATCGATATCAAACATTTTATACAGTTATAAGGGTGATTTTTATTAATTGTTTCTCAAAATTATAAACTTTATATCGGCATCCAATCGCTTTTTTCCAAAATGGACATTTGGCTCTGAACAAACCTCGGCTTACCGGTGTTTCCCTTGAAATTCTCACCCTGGCTGAAGGCCAGGCATGGGGGCGTGTGTGTTAACGTTCGCTAGCCGCGCCCCATCAGAACAATTTGATAAAATACGCAGATCACAACAGATTAAATAATTTGTTTTAAGCTAAAATCAAATTATGTGTCCTTAGTGTATTTTGTGCTTTCACACCTATTATGGTTTAACTTTACCTGGTATATCTCTCAAGCTGTACATTGTATATATCACATGGAGCCTTTCATACTGAAATAAAGGGATTGAAAGCTTACGCTTGTTTTCCAACTAGAGATCACCACACAAGAAGTGCCATAAGTAGTGCCATAAGTATTCCGTGTATCTTCTTTTCTCTTTTTCCTGCACTCCTTTGGATTGATTTTCTGGGCGTTTCTATGTTTTTTCTTGACAGGAAATTGGTTGAATTTAAGGCTGGAAACAATTTTGGATGTGATTTGATACCAGGCTAGGCTGGTGGAAGGAGATTTCGAGAATTGTGTGTGCTTAGACCTGTATGTTTACAGTAGGCGCGCAACATGAAAAAGCGCGGACGTCAAAGAAAACATTTTTTTCTTTCAAAGATTGAATTTACGGAAGATGCCGGCAAATATTCTCTTACAGGCCCTTCTTAGATTTATGTTTTCGTTTTATTTTGCAAAGTAGTTTTAAGCTATTACGTTTTGAATGCAAGATTTCCTATAATAACCAAAAGAAAAAGCGCGGACCTCAAAGAAAACATTTGTTAAATTTTAAAGATTTAATTTACGGAAGACGTTGACTGATAAACTGTAACTAGTACATCTCAGCTGTGGAATTTCGATTCATTTGGCTAATTAGTTTTTACGCTATTGCGTTCTGAATACAGGATTTTCTATAATCATCAAAGGAAAAAGCGCGGACCTTAAAGAAAACATTTTCTATTTTTGTAAGGTTTAATTTACGGAAGACGTTGACTGATAAACTGTATCAAGTACATTTTAGCTGTCAAATTTGGATTCATTCGGGTAAACAGTTTTTAAGTTATAAGGCTTTTAAATATGTGTGACGTCATCAAATCTAAATGTTCGTTTATTACTTATAGAGCCAGTGTTTTCAATTTGTTGATCGCTGAAACTAGTTTTATTTATGCATATTATGTGTTTACACTGACATATGATATCAGTTTTGCCCTATATCATGTCAATTTTCCTCGGCATATGTGAGAAAGTCCTATAGTACACCTGAAAACGACTAAGTCCAACAATTTAAAATTTGGAACAAAGATTAAAAGTACTTATGGAAATGATACAAAGCATTTGGCGGTATGTTTTACTTCGTATTTTCAAGGGCTTTGAGATCATCTATAATAAAAGTAACAAAAATCAGTTTTAGAAAAATTCACACTATATTTGATGACGTCATCAATTTTAAATACCAAATATCTCCTAAGGTTTTTTTACAATAAACCTCAAATTTGCATTCATAATAGACTATGCTTTGAACTATCTATTGTTACAAAATCAGAGCAAATACTTCTTTTTTTAGGGAGAAGAAAAGATTTACGTATTTGAAACACGATCCAATATGGCGGCCAAACCATTGGTCCAATCAAAAAACCGTTGGCATTTTGTGAACAACAAATTGTCTTGTCTCTCTAAATTTTAAATCGGTTTCTTTCTATCTATATTATTAGCGAAATTAGCATTTTCATAGATTTTAAATATTTAAAATGACGTCATGGTCACGTGACTTTGATTTGGATGTTACAACTTTAGGATATTAGGCACATTGATGCAATCTATAGTTGTAGAAAGTTTTGTTACGCTAACTTAAATAGTTTTTTAGTTATTGACTTTGGAAAATTTAAGTGATTTTGTCAACATTTCGACCAATAGCGAGCTTCTGGAGTTTTCAAGTGAGACACTTGAAAGTTGCAATCAAGATGCGCTGAAGTAAGTCCAACCTATGTATTTAATTTGAAGTGAATCCATTGAGTGGTTTTGGAGAAGAAGACCTTTGAAGGTTTAGTGCGTTGCCAAGATGGCCGCGAACGTAGCCCTCGAGAAACAATAAAAGTATGCGCATGCATGATTCATTCAAGTTTTGTCGACAGATCCGAAGTTTTAGTGAGTTGAGATTTGTAGTTTTTGAGAAAAAAGGTTTCAACTTGGCGGAAGAAAAAAAAAAAATAATAATAATAATAATAATAATAATAATAATAATAAACACAACGAAAACAATAGATTCAAAGTTTACACTTTGAATCTAATAATAAACACAACGAAAACAATAGATTCAAAGTTTACACTTTGAATCTAATAATAATAAACACGACGAAAATATTAGAATCAACGTTTACACTTTTAATCTAATGATAATAAAATAAACAAAAACACTACGCACGCAATATATTCAAAGTTTAAACTGGTTTTCCGATAAAGAATCTCTACAAAGTTTCATCACATCCAGTTTTCCTAGGGACACAAGAAGTGCCATAAATATTCCGTGTATCTTCTTTTGTCTTTTTTCCTGCCCACCGTCGGATTGATTTTCTGGGCATTTGTATGGTTTTCTTGAAAGGAAATTGGTTGAATTTAAGGCTGGAAACAATTTTTGATGTGATATGAGACCAGGTTAGGTGGAAGGAGATTTTGAGTAGTGTGTGTGCTTAGACCTGTATGTTTACAGTAGGCGCGCAACATGAAAAAGCGCGGACGTCAAAGAAAACATTTGTTTTCTTTCAAAGATTGAATTTACGGACGATGCCGGCAAATATTCTCTTACAGGCCCTTCTTAGATTTATATTTTCGTTTTATTTTGCAAAGTAGTTCTAAGTTATTGCGTTTTGAATGCAAGATTTCCTATAATAACCAAAATAAAAAGCGCGGACCTCAAAGAAAACATTTGTTAAATTTTAAAGATTTAATTTACGGAAGACGTTGACTGATAAACTGTAATTAGTACATCTCAGCTGTGGAATTTTGTTTCATTCGGCTTAACGGTTTTAAAGTTATAGGGCTTTTAAGAATAGGTGACGTCATCAAATCTAAAAGTTAGTTTATTGCTTATAAAATTAGTATTTTCAATTTGATGATCGTTGAAACTAGTTTTATTTATGCATATTATGTGTTTACACTGAAATATGATATCAGTTTTGCCCTATATCATGTCAATTTTCCTCGGCATATACCAGAAAGCCTTATAATATGCCTGAAAACGACTAAGTCCAAGAATTTAAATTTTTGAACAAAGATTAAAAATGCTTATAACAACCATAGAAAATATATGGCGCTGTATTTTTCTTCGTCCTTTCAAGGACTTTCAGATGATATACAATAAAAGTAACTAAAGTCAATTTTTCTTCCTATCTATAGTATTTGCGAAATTAGCAATTTTACCGATTTTAACATTTTAAGATGACGTCATGGTCACGTGACTTGATTTGAATTTTACAATTTCAGAAAATTAGTCAGATTGATGCAATCCATAGAAGTAGAAAGTTTTGTTACTTTAAGTTAAATAGTTTTTTAGTTATTTACTTTTGAAAATTTAAGTGATGACGTCAAAATTTCGACCAAAAGCGAGCTTATAGAGTTTTCTACTGAGGTAGTTGAAAGTTTCAATCAGAATGCGCTGAAGTAAGTCCTACCTATGTATTAAATTTGAAGTGAATTCATTGAGTGCTTTTGGAGAAGAAGACCTTTGAAGGTTGAGTGCGGTGCCAAGATGGCCGCGAGCGTAGCCCTAGCAAAACATAAAAAATGGGCGCATGCAAGATTGATTGAAAATCTGTCGAGAAATCTGAAATTTTTAAGTGTTGCGATTTGTAGTTTTCAAGAAATAGGCTTTCAACATCGGGGCAAGGAGAAAAAAAATAATAATAATAATAATAATAATAATAATAAACACAACGAAAACAATAGATTCAAAGTTTACACTTTGAATCTAATAATAATAAACACGACGAAAATATTAGAATCAACGTTTACACTTTTAATCTAATGATAATAAAATAAACAAAAACACTACGCACGCAATATATTCAAAGTTTAAACTGGTTTTCCGATAAAGAATCTCTACAAAGTTTCATCACATCCAGTTTTCCTAGGGACACAAGAAGTGCCATAAATATTCCGTGTATCTTCTTTTGTCTTTTTTCCTGCCCACCGTCGGATTGATTTTCTGGGCATTTGTATGGTTTTCTTGAAAGGAAATTGGTTGAATTTAAGGCTGGAAACAATTTTTGATGTGATATGAGACCAGGTTAGGTGGAAGGAGATTTTGAGTAGTGTGTGTGCTTAGACCTGTATGTTTACAGTAGGCGCGCAACATGAAAAAGCGCGGACGTCAAAGAAAACATTTGTTTTCTTTCAAAGATTGAATTTACGGACGATGCCGGCAAATATTCTCTTACAGGCCCTTCTTAGATTTATATTTTCGTTTTATTTTGCAAAGTAGTTCTAAGTTATTGCGTTTTGAATGCAAGATTTCCTATAATAACCAAAATAAAAAGCGCGGACCTCAAAGAAAACATTTGTTAAATTTTAAAGATTTAATTTACGGAAGACGTTGACTGATAAACTGTAATTAGTACATCTCAGCTGTGGAATTTTGTTTCATTCGGCTTAACGGTTTTAAAGTTATAGGGCTTTTAAGAATAGGTGACGTCATCAAATCTAAAAGTTAGTTTATTGCTTATAAAATTAGTATTTTCAATTTGATGATCGTTGAAACTAGTTTTATTTATGCATATTATGTGTTTACACTGAAATATGATATCAGTTTTGCCCTATATCATGTCAATTTTCCTCGGCATATACCAGAAAGCCTTATAATATGCCTGAAAACGACTAAGTCCAAGAATTTAAATTTTTGAACAAAGATTAAAAATGCTTATAACAACCATAGAAAATATATGGCGCTGTATTTTTCTTCGTCCTTTCAAGGACTTTCAGATGATATACAATAAAAGTAACTAAAGTCAATTTTTCTTCCTATCTATAGTATTTGCGAAATTAGCAATTTTACCGATTTTAACATTTTAAGATGACGTCATGGTCACGTGACTTGATTTGAATTTTACAATTTCAGAAAATTAGTCAGATTGATGCAATCCATAGAAGTAGAAAGTTTTGTTACTTTAAGTTAAATAGTTTTTTAGTTATTTACTTTTGAAAATTTAAGTGATGACGTCAAAATTTCGACCAAAAGCGAGCTTATAGAGTTTTCTACTGAGGTAGTTGAAAGTTTCAATCAGAATGCGCTGAAGTAAGTCCTACCTATGTATTAAATTTGAAGTGAATTCATTGAGTGCTTTTGGAGAAGAAGACCTTTGAAGGTTGAGTGCGGTGCCAAGATGGCCGCGAGCGTAGCCCTAGCAAAACATAAAAAATGGGCGCATGCAAGATTGATTGAAAATCTGTCGAGAAATCTGAAATTTTTAAGTGTTGCGATTTGTAGTTTTCAAGAAATAGGCTTTCAACATCGGGGCAAGGAGAAAAAAAATAATAATAATAATAATAATAATAAACACAACGAAAACAATAGATTCAAAGTTTACACTTTGAATCTAATAAACACAACGAAAACAATAGATTCAAAGTTTACACTTTGAATCTAATAAACACAACGAAAACAATAGATTCAAAGTTTACACTTTGAATCTAATAATAAACACAACGAAAACAATAGATTCAAAGTTTACACTTTGAATCTAATAATAATAAACACAACGAAAACAATAGATTCAAAGTTTACACTTTGAATCTAATAATAATAAAATAAACAAAAACACTACGCACGCAATATATTCAAAGTTTAAACTGGTTTTCCGATAAAGAATCTCTACAGAGTTTCATCACATCCAGTTTTTCCTAGGGACACAAGAAGTGCCATAAATATTCCGTGTATCTTCTTTTCTCTTTTTTCCTGCCCACCGTCGGATTGATTTTCTGGGCATTTGTATGGTTTTCTTGAAAGGAAATTGGTTGAATTTAAGGCTGGAAACAATTTTGGATGTGATATGAGACCAGGTTAGGTGGAAGGAGATTTTGAGTAGTGTGTGTGCTTAGACCTGTATGTTTACAGTAGGCGCGCAACATGGAGAAGCGCGGACGTCAAAGAAAACATTTTTTTTCTTTCAAAGATTGAATTTACGGACGATGCCGGCAAATATTCTCTTACAGGCCCTTCTAAGATTTATATTTTCGTTTTATTTTGCAAAGTAGTTTTAAGTTATTGCGTTTTGAATGCAAGATTTCCTATAATAACCAAAATAAAAAGCGCGGACCTCAAAGAAAACATTTGTTAAATTTTAAAGATTTAATTTACGGAAGACGTTGACTGATAAACTGTAACTAGTACATCTCAGCTGTGGAATTTTGTTTCATTCGGCTTAACGGTTTTAAAGTTAAATGGCTTTTAAGAATAGGTGACGTCATCAAATCTAAAAGTTAGTTTATTGCTTATAAAATTAGTATTTTCAATTTGATGATCGTTGAAACTAGTTTTATTTATGCATATTATGTGTTTACACTGAAATCTGATATCAGTTTTGCCCTATATCATGTCAATTTTCCTCGGCATATACCAGAAAGCCTTATAATATGCCTGAAAACGACTAAGTCCAAGAATTTAAATTTTTGAACAAAGATTAAAAATGCTTATAACAAACATAGAAAATATATGGCGCTGTATTTTTCTTCGTCCTTTCAAGGACTTTCAGATGATATACAATAAAAGTAACTAAAGTCACTTTTTCTTCCTATCTATACTATTTGCGAAATTAGCAATTTTACCGATTTTAACATTTTAAGATGACGTCATGGTCACGTGACTTGATTTGAATTTTACAATTTCAGAAAATTAATCAGATTGATGCAATCCATAGAAGTAGAAAGTTTTGTTACTTTAAGTTAAATAGTTTTTTAGTTATTTACTTTTGAAAATTTAAGTGATGACGTCAAAATTTCGACCAAAAGCGAGCTTATAGAGTTTTCCACTGAGGTAGTTGAAAGTTTCAATCAGAATGCGCTGAAGTAAGTCCTACCTATGTATTAAATTTGAAGTGAATTCATTGAGTGCTTTTGGAGAAGAAGACCTTTGAAGGTTGAGTGCGGTGCCAAGATGGCCGCGAGCGTAGCCCTAGCAAAACATAAAAAATGGGCGCATGCAAGATTGATTGAAAATCTGTCGAGAAATCTGAAATTTTTAAGTGTTGCGATTTGTAGTTTTCAAGAAATAGGCTTTCAACATCGGGGCAAGGAGAAAAAAAAAATAATAATAATAATAATAATAATAATAATAATAATAACTAGAAATTGCTGAAGCAATTGCGATTCAAAGTGTGAATCCGAACAGATAAGAGTTTCACATACTCCCTGACTTTTTTTCCGAAAAGTAATTAAAGCGCCGAAAAGATGTACATGTTTTTTGTTAATCGCCAAAAGAAAAAGCGCGGACGTGAAAGAAAAATTCCTTAAATTTTAAAGATTAAATATCCGGAAGACGTTGGCTGATAAACTGTATCTAATGCATCATCGCTGTGAAATTTCGATTCAATTGGCTATTTAGTTTGTAAGTTATACCGTTTTGAATACAGGATTTTCGTTAATCACCAAACGAAAAAGCGCGGACGTGAAAGAAAACAATTTCTAAATTTTAAAGATTCAATTTACGGAAGACGTTGACAGATAAATTGTATCTATTACATCTCACCTGAGAAACTTTGATTCATTCGGCTAAACAGTTTTTAAGTTATTGCGTTCTGAATACAGGATTTTCTATAATCATCAAAGGAAAAAGCGCGGACCTGAAAGAAAACATTTTCTAAATTTTTAAGATTTTATTTACGGAAGACGTTGACTGATAAACTGTATCAAGTACATCCTAGCTGTTTAGTTTGAATTCATTCGGGTAAACAGTTTTTAAGTTATAAGGCTTTTAAATATGTGTGACGTCATAAACTCTAAAAGTTCGTTTATTACTGATAGAGCCAGTGTTTTCAGTTTGTTGATAGTTGAAACTAGTTTTATTTATGCATATTATGTGTTTACACTGATATATGTTATCGGTTTTGCTCTATAATGCGTCATTTTTCCTCGGCATATGTGAGAAAGTCCAATAGTACACCTGAAAACGACTAAGTCCAACAATTTAAATTTTGGAACAAAGATTAAAAGTACTTATGAAAATGATAGAAAGCATTTGGCGGTATGTTTTTCTTCGTCTTTTCAAGGGCTTTCAGATCATATATAATAAAAGTAACAAAAATCAGTTTTAGAAAAATTCACACTATTATTGATGACGTCATCAATTTTAAATACCAAATATCTCCTAAGGTTTTTATACAATAAACTTCAAATTTGCATTCATAATAGATTATTCATTGAACTGTCTGATGTTACCAAATAACAGCAAATACTTCTTTTTTTTAGGGAGAAGTAAAGCTTTACGTATTTGGAACTCGATCCAATATGGCGGCCAAACTATTCGTCCAATCAAAAAACCGTTGACATTTTGTGACTAACAAATTTCCTTGTCTCTTTAAATTTGAAAACCGTTTCTCTCTATCTATATTATTGGCAAAATTAGCATTTTTATAGATTTTAAAAATTTAAAATGATGTCATGGTCACGTGACCTTGATTTGGATTTGACAACTTTAGAATATTCGTCAGATGGATACAATCTATAGATGTAGAAAGTTTTGTTACGTTAACTGCAATAGTTTTTTAGTTATTGACTTTTGAAAATTTAAGTGATGACGTCAAAATTTCGACCAATAGCGAGCTTCTAGAGTTTTCAACTGAAGTACTTGAAAGTTGCAACCAAGATGCGCTGAAGTAAGTCCAACCTATGTATTTAATTTGAAGTGAATCCATTGAGCGGTTTTGGAGAAGAAGACCTTTGAAAGTTTAGTGCGTTGCCAAGATGGCCGCGAACGTAGCCCTCGAGAAACAATAAAAGTAAGCGCATGCATGATTCATTCAAGTTTTGTCGACAGATCCGAAGTTTTAGTGAGTTGAGATTTGTAGTTTTTGAGAAAAAAGGTTTCAACTTGGCGGAAGAAAAAAAAAAAAATAATAATAATAATAATAATAAACACAACGAAAACAATAGATTCAAAGTTTACACTTTGAATCTAATAAACACAACGAAAACAATAGATTCAAAGTTTACACTTTGAATCTAATAATAAACACAACGAAAACAATAGATTCAAAGTTTACACTTTGAATCTAATAATAATAAACACAACGAAAACAATAGATTCAAAGTTTACACTTTGAATCTAATAATAATAAAATAAACAAAAACACTACGCACGCAATATATTCAAAGTTTAAACTGGTTTTCCGATAAAGAATCTCTACAGAGTTTCATCACATCCAGTTTTTCCTAGGGACACAAGAAGTGCCATAAATATTCCGTGTATCTTCTTTTCTCTTTTTTCCTGCCCACCGTCGGATTGATTTTCTGGGCATTTGTATGGTTTTCTTGAAAGGAAATTGGTTGAATTTAAGGCTGGAAACAATTTTGGATGTGATATGAGACCAGGTTAGGTGGAAGGAGATTTTGAGTAGTGTGTGTGCTTAGACCTGTATGTTTACAGTAGGCGCGCAACATGGAGAAGCGCGGACGTCAAAGAAAACATTTTTTTTCTTTCAAAGATTGAATTTACGGACGATGCCGGCAAATATTCTCTTACAGGCCCTTCTAAGATTTATATTTTCGTTTTATTTTGCAAAGTAGTTTTAAGTTATTGCGTTTTGAATGCAAGATTTCCTATAATAACCAAAATAAAAAGCGCGGACCTCAAAGAAAACATTTGTTAAATTTTAAAGATTTAATTTACGGAAGACGTTGACTGATAAACTGTAACTAGTACATCTCAGCTGTGGAATTTTGTTTCATTCGGCTTAACGGTTTTAAAGTTAAATGGCTTTTAAGAATAGGTGACGTCATCAAATCTAAAAGTTAGTTTATTGCTTATAAAATTAGTATTTTCAATTTGATGATCGTTGAAACTAGTTTTATTTATGCATATTATGTGTTTACACTGAAATCTGATATCAGTTTTGCCCTATATCATGTCAATTTTCCTCGGCATATACCAGAAAGCCTTATAATATGCCTGAAAACGACTAAGTCCAAGAATTTAAATTTTTGAACAAAGATTAAAAATGCTTATAACAAACATAGAAAATATATGGCGCTGTATTTTTCTTCGTCCTTTCAAGGACTTTCAGATGATATACAATAAAAGTAACTAAAGTCACTTTTTCTTCCTATCTATACTATTTGCGAAA
Source organism: Lepidochitona cinerea (assembly GCA_963971465.1). Classification (NCBI taxonomy): domain Eukaryota; kingdom Metazoa; phylum Mollusca; class Polyplacophora; order Chitonida; family Tonicellidae; genus Lepidochitona; species Lepidochitona cinerea. Next base: position 5,559,935 of record OZ020556.1, read on the forward strand.
TTAGCAATTTTACCGATTTTAACATTTTAAGATGACGTCATGGTCACGTGACTTGATTTGAATTTTACAATTTCAGAAAATTAATCAGATTGATGCAATCCATAGAAGTAGAAAGTTTTGTTACTTTAAGTTAAATAGTTTTTTAGTTATTTACTTTTGAAAATTTAAGTGATGACGTCAAAATTTCGACCAAAAGCGAGCTTATAGAGTTTTCCACTGAGGTAGTTGAAAGTTTCAATCAGAATGCGCTGAAGTAAGTCCTACCTATGTATTAAATTTGAAGTGAATTCATTGAGTGCTTTTGGAGAAGAAGACCTTTGAAGGTTGAGTGCGGTGCCAAGATGGCCGCGAGCGTAGCCCTAGCAAAACATAAAAAATGGGCGCATGCAAGATTGATTGAAAATCTGTCGAGAAATCTGAAATTTTTAAGTGTTGCGATTTGTAGTTTTCAAGAAATAGGCTTTCAACATCGGGGCAAGGAGAAAAAAAAAATAATAATAATAATAATAATAATAATAATAATAATAACTAGAAATTGCTGAAGCAATTGCGATTCAAAGTGTGAATCCGAACAGATAAGAGTTTCACATACTCCCTGACTTTTTTTCCGAAAAGTAATTAAAGCGCCGAAAAGATGTACATGTTTTTTGTTAATCGCCAAAAGAAAAAGCGCGGACGTGAAAGAAAAATTCCTTAAATTTTAAAGATTAAATATCCGGAAGACGTTGGCTGATAAACTGTATCTAATGCATCATCGCTGTGAAATTTCGATTCAATTGGCTATTTAGTTTGTAAGTTATACCGTTTTGAATACAGGATTTTCGTTAATCACCAAACGAAAAAGCGCGGACGTGAAAGAAAACAATTTCTAAATTTTAAAGATTCAATTTACGGAAGACGTTGACAGATAAATTGTATCTATTACATCTCACCTGAGAAACTTTGATTCATTCGGCTAAACAGTTTTTAAGTTATTGCGTTCTGAATACAGGATTTTCTATAATCATCAAAGGAAAAAGCGCGGACCTGAAAGAAAACATTTTCTAAATTTTTAAGATTTTATTTACGGAAGACGTTGACTGATAAACTGTATCAAGTACATCCTAGCTGTTTAGTTTGAATTCATTCGGGTAAACAGTTTTTAAGTTATAAGGCTTTTAAATATGTGTGACGTCATAAACTCTAAAAGTTCGTTTATTACTGATAGAGCCAGTGTTTTCAGTTTGTTGATAGTTGAAACTAGTTTTATTTATGCATATTATGTGTTTACACTGATATATGTTATCGGTTTTGCTCTATAATGCGTCATTTTTCCTCGGCATATGTGAGAAAGTCCAATAGTACACCTGAAAACGACTAAGTCCAACAATTTAAATTTTGGAACAAAGATTAAAAGTACTTATGAAAATGATAGAAAGCATTTGGCGGTATGTTTTTCTTCGTCTTTTCAAGGGCTTTCAGATCATATATAATAAAAGTAACAAAAATCAGTTTTAGAAAAATTCACACTATTATTGATGACGTCATCAATTTTAAATACCAAATATCTCCTAAGGTTTTTATACAATAAACTTCAAATTTGCATTCATAATAGATTATTCATTGAACTGTCTGATGTTACCAAATAACAGCAAATACTTCTTTTTTTTAGGGAGAAGTAAAGCTTTACGTATTTGGAACTCGATCCAATATGGCGGCCAAACTATTCGTCCAATCAAAAAACCGTTGACATTTTGTGACTAACAAATTTCCTTGTCTCTTTAAATTTGAAAACCGTTTCTCTCTATCTATATTATTGGCAAAATTAGCATTTTTATAGATTTTAAAAATTTAAAATGATGTCATGGTCACGTGACCTTGATTTGGATTTGACAACTTTAGAATATTCGTCAGATGGATACAATCTATAGATGTAGAAAGTTTTGTTACGTTAACTGCAATAGTTTTTTAGTTATTGACTTTTGAAAATTTAAGTGATGACGTCAAAATTTCGACCAATAGCGAGCTTCTAGAGTTTTCAACTGAAGTACTTGAAAGTTGCAACCAAGATGCGCTGAAGTAAGTCCAACCTATGTATTTAATTTGAAGTGAATCCATTGAGCGGTTTTGGAGAAGAAGACCTTTGAAAGTTTAGTGCGTTGCCAAGATGGCCGCGAACGTAGCCCTCGAGAAACAATAAAAATATGCGCATGCATGATTCATTAAAGTTTTGTCGATAGATCCGAAGTTTTATTGAGTTGAGATTTGTAGTTTTTGAGAAAAAAGGTTTCAACTTGGCGGAAGAAAAAAAAAAAATAATAATAATAATAACTAGAAATTGCTGAAGCAATTGCGATTCAAAGTGTGAATCCGAACAGATAAAAGAGTTTCACATACTCCTTGACTTTTTTCCGAAAAGTAATTAAAGCGCCGAAAAGATGTACATGTTTTTAGTTAATCGCCAGAAGAAAAGGCGCGGACGTGAAAGAAAAATTCTTTAAATTTTGAAGATTCAATTCACGGAAGACGTTGGCTGATAAACTGTATCTAGTGCATCATTGCGGTGAAATTTTGATTCATTTGGCTAATTAGTTTTTAAGTTATTGCGTTCTGAATACAGGATTTTCTATAATCATCAAAGGAAAAAGCGCGGACCTTAAAGAAAACATTTTCTATTTTTTAAAGGTATAATTCACGGAAGACGTTGACTGATAAACTGTATCAAGTACATTTTAGCTGTTAAATTTGGATTCATTCGGGTAAACAGTTTTTAAGTTATAAGGCTTTTAAATATGTGTGACGTCATCAAATCTAAATGTTCGTTTATTACTTATAGAGCCAGTGTTTTCAATGTTTTGATCGTTGAAACTAGTTTTATTTATGCATATTATGTGTTTACACTGACATATGATATCAGTTTTGCCCTATATCATGTCAATTTTCCTCGGCATATGTGAGAAAGTCCTATAGTACACCTGAAAACGACTAAGTCCAACAATTTAAATTTTGGAACAAAGATTAAAACTACTTATCAAAATGATAAAACGCATTTGGCGGTATGTTTTTCTTCATCATTTCAAGGGCTTTGAGATGACATATAATAAAAGTAACAAAAATCAGTTTTAGAAAAAATCACACTATTATTGATGACGTCATCAACTTTAAATAACAAATATCTCCTAAGGTTTTTTTACAATAAACTTCAAATTTGCAGTTGTAATAGATTATGCTTTGAACTATTGAATTTTACAAAATCAGAGCAAATACTTGTTTTTTTAGGAAGAAGAAAAGCTTTACGTATTTGGAACACGATCCAATATGGCGGCCAAACCATTCGTCCAATCAAAAAACCGTTGACATTTTGTGATTAACAAATTTCCTTGTCTCTTTAAATTTGAAATCCGTTTCTCTCTATCTATATTATTGGCGAAATTAGCATTTTTATAGATTTTAAAAATTAAAATGATGTCATGGTCACGTGACTTTGATTTGGATTCGACAACTTTAGAATATTAGTCAGATTGATGTAATCTATAGATGTGGAAAGTTTTGTTACGTTAACTTTAATAGTTTTTTAGTTATTGACTTTTGAAAATTTAAGTGATGATGTCAAAATTTCGACCAATAGCGAGCTTCTAGAGTTTTCAACTGAAGTACTTGAAAATTGCAATCAAGATGCGCTGTAGTAATTCCGACCTATGTATTAAATTTAAAGTCAATCCATTAAGTGGTTTTGGAGAAGAAGACCTTTGAAGGTTTAGTGCGGTGCCAAGATGGCCGCGAGCGTAGCCCTAGAAAAACATAAAAAATGTGCGCATGCATAATTGATCAAAAATCTGTCGAGAAATCTGAAATTTTTTAGAGTTGTGATTTGTAGTTTTCAAGAAATAGGCTCTCAACATCGGGGCAAGGAGAAAAAAAATAATAATAAACACAACGAAAACAATAGATTCAAAGTTTACACTTTGAATCTAATAATAATAAACACAACGAAAACAATAGATTCAAAGTTTACACTTTGAATCTAATAATAATAAACACGACGAAAACAATAGAATCAACGTTTACACTTTTAATCTAATGATAATAAAATAAACAAAAACACTACGCACGCAATATATTCAAAGTTTAAACTGGTTTTCCGATAAAGAATCTCTACAGAGTTTCATCACATCCAGTTTTTCCTAGGGACACAAGAAGTGCCATAAATATTCCGTGTATCTTCTTTTCTCTTTTTTCCTGCCCACCGTCGGATTGATTTTCTGGGCATTTGTATGGTTTTCTTGAAAGGAAATTGGTTGAATTTAAGGCTGGAAACAATTTTGGATGTGATATGAGACCAGGTTAGGTGGAAGAAGATTTTGAGTAGTGTGTGTGCTTAGACCTGTATGTTTACAGTGGGCGCGCAACATGAAAAAGCGCGGACGTCAAAGAAAACATTTTTTTTCTTTCAAAGATTGAATTTACGGACGATGCCGGCAAATATTCTCTTACAGGCCCTTCTTAGATTCATATTTTTGTTTTATTATGCATCGTAGTTTTTAAGTTATTACGTTTTGAATGCAAGATTTCCTATAATAACCAAAGGAAAAAGCGCGGACCTAAAAGAAAACATTTGTTAAATTTTAAAGATTTAATTTACGGAAGACGTTGACTGATAAACTGTAACTAGTACATCTCAGCTGTGGAATTTTGTTTCATTCGGCTTAACAGTTTTAAAGTTATAGGGCTTTTAAAAATAGATGACGTCATCAAATCTAAAACTTAGTTTATTGTTTGTAAAATGAGTATTTTCAATTTGATGATCGTTGAAACTAGTTTTATTTATGCATATTTTGTGTTTACACTGAAATATGATATCAGTTTTGCCCTATATCATGTCAATTTTCCTCGGCATATCTAAGAAAGTCCAATAGTACACCTGAAAACGACGAAGTCCAACAATTTAAATTTTGGAACAAAGATTAAAAGTACTTATGGAAATGATACAAAGCATTTGGCGGTATGTTTTTCTTCGTCTTTTCAAGGGCTTTGAGATCATATATAATAAAAGTAACAAAATCAGTTTTATAAAAATTCGAACTGTTATTGATGACGTCATCAATTTTAAATACCAAATATCTCCCAAAGTTTTTATACGATAAACTTCAAATTTGCATTCATAATAGATTATGCATTGAACTATCTAATGTTACAAAATCAGAGCAAATACGTCTGTTTTTAGGGAGAAGAAAAGCTTTACGTATTTTCGACACGATCCAATATGGCGACCAAACCATTCGTCCAATCAAAAAACCGTTGACTATTTGTGACTAACAAATTTCCTTGTCTCTCTGAATTTGAAATCAGTTTTTCTCTATCTATATTATTAGCGAAATTAGCATTTTTATAGATTTTAAAAATTTAAAATGACGTCATGGTCACGTGACTTTGATTTGGATTTTTAAACTTTAGGATATTAGCCAGATTGATGCAATCTCTAGATGTAGAAAGTTTAGTTACTTTAAATTAAATAGTTTTTTAGTTAATGACTTTTGAAAATTTAAGTGATGACGTTAAAATTTCGACCAATAGCGAGCTTCTAGAGTTTTCAACTGAGGTACTTGAAAGTTGCAATCGAGATGCGCTTAAGTAAGTCCTACCTATGTATTAAATTTGAAGAGAATCCATTTAGTGGTTTTGGAGAAGAAGACCTTTGAAGGTTTAGTGCGTTGCCAAGATGGCCGCGAACGTAGCGCTAGTGAAACAATAATAGTATGCGCATGCATGATTTATTCAAGTTTTGTCGATGAATCCGAATTTTTTTTGCGTTGAGATTTGTAGTTTTTGAGAAATAAGGTTTCAACTTGGCGGAAGAAAAAACAAAATAATAATAAACACAACGAAAACAATAGATTCAAAGTTTACACTTTGAATCTAATAAACACAACGAAAACAATAGATTCAAAGTTTACACTTTGAATCTAATAATAATAAACACAACGAAAACAATAGATTCAAAGTTTACACTTTGAATCTAATAAACACAACGAAAACAATAGATTCAAAGTTTACACTTTGAATCTAATAAACACAACGAAAACAATAGATTCAAAGTTTACACTTTGAATCTAATAATAGCAATTAAAGAAAAACACTACGAAAGCAATATATTCAAAGCTTAAACTTGTTTTCCGATAAGGAAGGACTCTCTACACAGATTCATCAACCCCGTTTTTTCCTTGGGACACAAGAAGTGCCATAAGTAGTGCCATAAGTATTCCGTGTATCTTCTTTTCTCTTTTTCCTGCACTCCTTTGGATTGATTTTCTGGGCGTTTCTATGTTTTTTCTTGAAAGGAAATTGGTTGAATTTAAGGCTGGAAACAATTTTTAATGTGATGTGAGACCAGGTTAGATGGAAGGAGATTTTGAGTATTGTGTGTGCTTAGACCTGTATGTTTACAGTAGGCGCGCAACATGAAAAAGCGCGGACGTCAAAGTAAACATTTTTTTCTTTCAAAGATTGAATTTACGGAAGATGCCGGCAAATATTCTCTTACAGGCCCTTCTTAGATTTATACTTTCGTTTTAATTTGCAAAGTAGTTTTAAGTAATTACGTTTTGAATGCAAGATTTCCTATAATAACCAAAAGAAAAAGCGCGGACCTCAAAGAAAACATTTGTTAAATTTTAAAGATTTAATTTACGGAAGACGTTGACTGATAAACTGTAACTAGTACATCTCAGCTGTGGAATTTCGATTCATTTGGCTAATTAGTTTTTAAGCTATTGCGTTCTGAATACAGGATTTTCTATAATCATCAAAGGAAAAAGCGCGGACCTTAAAGAAAACATTTTCTATTTTTTTAAGGTTTAAGTTACGGAAAACGTTGACTGATAAACTGTATCAAGTACATTTTAGCTGTTAAATTTGGATTCATTCGGGTAAACAGTTTTTAAGTTATAAGGCTTTTAAATATGTGTGACGTCATCAAATCTAAATGTTCGTTTATTACTTATAGAGCCAGTGTTTTCAATGTTTTGATCGTTGAAACTAGTTTTATTTATGCATATTATGTGTTTACACTGACATATGATATCAGTTTTGCCCTATATCATGTCAATTTTCCTCGGCATATGTGAGAAAGTCCTATAGTACACCTGAAAACGACTAAGTCCAACAATTTAAATTTTGGAACAAAGATTAAAACTACTTATCAAAATGATAAAACGCATTTGGCGGTATGTTTTTCTTCATCATTTCAAGGGCTTTGAGATGACATATAATAAAAGTAACAAAAATCAGTTTTAGAAAAAATCACACTATTATTGATGACGTCATCAACTTTAAATAACAAATATCTCCTAAGGTTTTTATACAATAAACTTCAAATTTGCATTCATAATAGATTATTCATTGAACTGTCTGATGTTACCAAATAACAGCAAATACTTCTTTTTTTTAGGGAGAAGTAAAGCTTTACGTATTTGGAACTCGATCCAATATGGCGGCCAAACTATTCGTCCAATCAAAAAACCGTTGACATTTTGTGACTAACAAATTTCCTTGTCTCTTTAAATTTGAAAACCGTTTCTCTCTATCTATATTATTGGCAAAATTAGCATTTTTATAGATTTTAAAAATTTAAAATGATGTCATGGTCACGTGACCTTGATTTGGATTTGACAACTTTAGAATATTCGTCAGATGGATACAATCTATAGATGTAGAAAGTTTTGTTACGTTAACTGCAATAGTTTTTTAGTTATTGACTTTTGAAAATTTAAGTGATGACGTCAAAATTTCGACCAATAGCGAGCTTCTAGAGTTTTCAACTGAAGTACTTGAAAGTTGCAACCAAGATGCGCTGAAGTAAGTCCAACCTATGTATTTAATTTGAAGTGAATCCATTGAGCGGTTTTGGAGAAGAAGACCTTTGAAAGTTTAGTGCGTTGCCAAGATGGCCGCGAACGTAGCCCTCGAGAAACAATAAAAATATGCGCATGCATGATTCATTAAAGTTTTGTCGATAGATCCGAAGTTTTATTGAGTTGAGATTTGTAGTTTTTGAGAAAAAAGGTTTCAACTTGGCGGAAGAAAAAAAAAAAATAATAATAATAATAACTAGAAATTGCTGAAGCAATTGCGATTCAAAGTGTGAATCCGAACAGATAAAAGAGTTTCACATACTCCTTGACTTTTTTCCGAAAAGTAATTAAAGCGCCGAAAAGATGTACATGTTTTTAGTTAATCGCCAGAAGAAAAGGCGCGGACGTGAAAGAAAAATTCTTTAAATTTTGAAGATTCAATTCACGGAAGACGTTGGCTGATAAACTGTATCTAGTGCATCATTGCGGTGAAATTTTGATTCATTTGGCTAATTAGTTTTTAAGTTATTGCGTTCTGAATACAGGATTTTCTATAATCATCAAAGGAAAAAGCGCGGACCTTAAAGAAAACATTTTCTATTTTTTAAAGGTATAATTCACGGAAGACGTTGACTGATAAACTGTATCAAGTACATTTTAGCTGTTAAATTTGGATTCATTCGGGTAAACAGTTTTTAAGTTATAAGGCTTTTAAATATGTGTGACGTCATCAAATCTAAATGTTCGTTTATTACTTATAGAGCCAGTGTTTTCAATGTTTTGATCGTTGAAACTAGTTTTATTTATGCATATTATGTGTTTACACTGACATATGATATCAGTTTTGCCCTATATCATGTCAATTTTCCTCGGCATATGTGAGAAAGTCCTATAGTACACCTGAAAACGACTAAGTCCAACAATTTAAATTTTGGAACAAAGATTAAAACTACTTATCAAAATGATAAAACGCATTTGGCGGTATGTTTTTCTTCATCATTTCAAGGGCTTTGAGATGACATATAATAAAAGTAACAAAAATCAGTTTTAGAAAAAATCACACTATTATTGATGACGTCATCAACTTTAAATAACAAATATCTCCTAAGGTTTTTTTACAATAAACTTCAAATTTGCAGTTGTAATAGATTATGCTTTGAACTATTGAATTTTACAAAATCAGAGCAAATACTTGTTTTTTTAGGAAGAAGAAAAGCTTTACGTATTTGGAACACGATCCAATATGGCGGCCAAACCATTCGTCCAATCAAAAAACCGTTGACATTTTGTGATTAACAAATTTCCTTGTCTCTTTAAATTTGAAATCCGTTTCTCTCTATCTATATTATTGGCGAAATTAGCATTTTTATAGATTTTAAAAATTAAAATGATGTCATGGTCACGTGACTTTGATTTGGATTCGACAACTTTAGAATATTAGTCAGATTGATGTAATCTATAGATGTGGAAAGTTTTGTTACGTTAACTTTAATAGTTTTTTAGTTATTGACTTTTGAAAATTTAAGTGATGATGTCAAAATTTCGACCAATAGCGAGCTTCTAGAGTTTTCAACTGAAGTACTTGAAAATTGCAATCAAGATGCGCTGTAGTAATTCCGACCTATGTATTAAATTTAAAGTCAATCCATTAAGTGGTTTTGGAGAAGAAGACCTTTGAAGGTTTAGTGCGGTGCCAAGATGGCCGCGAGCGTAGCCCTAGAAAAACATAAAAAATGTGCGCATGCATAATTGATCAAAAATCTGTCGAGAAATCTGAAATTTTTTAGAGTTGTGATTTGTAGTTTTCAAGAAATAGGCTCTCAACATCGGGGCAAGGAGAAAAAAAATAATAATAAACACAACGAAAACAATAGATTCAAAGTTTACACTTTGAATCTAATAATAATAAACACAACGAAAACAATAGATTCAAAGTTTACACTTTGAATCTAATAATAATAAACACGACGAAAACAATAGAATCAACGTTTACACTTTTAATCTAATGATAATAAAATAAACAAAAACACTACGCACGCAATATATTCAAAGTTTAAACTGGTTTTCCGATAAAGAATCTCTACAGAGTTTCATCACATCCAGTTTTTCCTAGGGACACAAGAAGTGCCATAAATATTCCGTGTATCTTCTTTTCTCTTTTTTCCTGCCCACCGTCGGATTGATTTTCTGGGCATTTGTATGGTTTTCTTGAAAGGAAATTGGTTGAATTTAAGGCTGGAAACAATTTTGGATGTGATATGAGACCAGGTTAGGTGGAAGAAGATTTTGAGTAGTGTGTGTGCTTAGACCTGTATGTTTACAGTGGGCGCGCAACATGAAAAAGCGCGGACGTCAAAGAAAACATTTTTTTTCTTTCAAAGATTGAATTTACGGACGATGCCGGCAAATATTCTCTTACAGGCCCTTCTTAGATTCATATTTTTGTTTTATTATGCATCGTAGTTTTTAAGTTATTACGTTTTGAATGCAAGATTTCCTATAATAACCAAAGGAAAAAGCGCGGACCTAAAAGAAAACATTTGTTAAATTTTAAAGATTTAATTTACGGAAGACGTTGACTGATAAACTGTAACTAGTACATCTCAGCTGTGGAATTTTGTTTCATTCGGCTTAACAGTTTTAAAGTTATAGGGCTTTTAAAAATAGATGACGTCATCAAATCTAAAACTTAGTTTATTGTTTGTAAAATGAGTATTTTCAATTTGATGATCGTTGAAACTAGTTTTATTTATGCATATTTTGTGTTTACACTGAAATATGATATCAGTTTTGCCCTATATCATGTCAATTTTCCTCGGCATATCTAAGAAAGTCCAATAGTACACCTGAAAACGACGAAGTCCAACAATTTAAATTTTGGAACAAAGATTAAAAGTACTTATGGAAATGATACAAAGCATTTGGCGGTATGTTTTTCTTCGTCTTTTCAAGGGCTTTGAGATCATATATAATAAAAGTAACAAAATCAGTTTTATAAAAATTCGAACTGTTATTGATGACGTCATCAATTTTAAATACCAAATATCTCCCAAAGTTTTTATACGATAAACTTCAAATTTGCATTCATAATAGATTATGCATTGAACTATCTAATGTTACAAAATCAGAGCAAATACGTCTGTTTTTAGGGAGAAGAAAAGCTTTACGTATTTTCGACACGATCCAATATGGCGACCAAACCATTCGTCCAATCAAAAAACCGTTGACTATTTGTGACTAACAAATTTCCTTGTCTCTCTGAATTTGAAATCAGTTTTTCTCTATCTATATTATTAGCGAAATTAGCATTTTTATAGATTTTAAAAATTTAAAATGACGTCATGGTCACGTGACTTTGATTTGGATTTTTAAACTTTAGGATATTAGCCAGATTGATGCAATCTCTAGATGTAGAAAGTTTAGTTACTTTAAATTAAATAGTTTTTTAGTTAATGACTTTTGAAAATTTAAGTGATGACGTTAAAATTTCGACCAATAGCGAGCTTCTAGAGTTTTCAACTGAGGTACTTGAAAGTTGCAATCGAGATGCGCTTAAGTAAGTCCTACCTATGTATTAAATTTGAAGAGAATCCATTTAGTGGTTTTGGAGAAGAAGACCTTTGAAGGTTTAGTGCGTTGCCAAGATGGCCGCGAACGTAGCGCTAGTGAAACAATAATAGTATGCGCATGCATGATTTATTCAAGTTTTGTCGATGAATCCGAATTTTTTTTGCGTTGAGATTTGTAGTTTTTGAGAAATAAGGTTTCAACTTGGCGGAAGAAAAAACAAAATAATAATAAACACAACGAAAACAATAGATTCAAAGTTTACACTTTGAATCTAATAAACACAACGAAAACAATAGATTCAAAGTTTACACTTTGAATCTAATAATAATAAACACAACGAAAACAATAGATTCAAAGTTTACACTTTGAATCTAATAAACACAACGAAAACAATAGATTCAAAGTTTACACTTTGAATCTAATAAACACAACGAAAACAATAGATTCAAAGTTTACACTTTGAATCTAATAATAGCAATTAAAGAAAAACACTACGAAAGCAATATATTCAAAGCTTAAACTTGTTTTCCGATAAGGAAGGACTCTCTACACAGATTCATCAACCCCGTTTTTTCCTTGGGACACAAGAAGTGCCATAAGTAGTGCCATAAGTATTCCGTGTATCTTCTTTTCTCTTTTTCCTGCACTCCTTTGGATTGATTTTCTGGGCGTTTCTATGTTTTTTCTTGAAAGGAAATTGGTTGAATTTAAGGCTGGAAACAATTTTTAATGTGATGTGAGACCAGGTTAGATGGAAGGAGATTTTGAGTATTGTGTGTGCTTAGACCTGTATGTTTACAGTAGGCGCGCAACATGAAAAAGCGCGGACGTCAAAGTAAACATTTTTTTCTTTCAAAGATTGAATTTACGGAAGATGCCGGCAAATATTCTCTTACAGGCCCTTCTTAGATTTATACTTTCGTTTTAATTTGCAAAGTAGTTTTAAGTAATTACGTTTTGAATGCAAGATTTCCTATAATAACCAAAAGAAAAAGCGCGGACCTCAAAGAAAACATTTGTTAAATTTTAAAGATTTAATTTACGGAAGACGTTGACTGATAAACTGTAACTAGTACATCTCAGCTGTGGAATTTCGATTCATTTGGCTAATTAGTTTTTAAGCTATTGCGTTCTGAATACAGGATTTTCTATAATCATCAAAGGAAAAAGCGCGGACCTTAAAGAAAACATTTTCTATTTTTTTAAGGTTTAAGTTACGGAAAACGTTGACTGATAAACTGTATCAAGTACATTTTAGCTGTTAAATTTGGATTCATTCGGGTAAACAGTTTTTAAGTTATAAGGCTTTTAAATATGTGTGACGTCATCAAATCTAAATGTTCGTTTATTACTTATAGAGCCAGTGTTTTCAATGTTTTGATCGTTGAAACTAGTTTTATTTATGCATATTATGTGTTTACACTGACATATGATATCAGTTTTGCCCTATATCATGTCAATTTTCCTCGGCATATGTGAGAAAGTCCTATAGTACACCTGAAAACGACTAAGTCCAACAATTTAAATTTTGGAACAAAGATTAAAACTACTTATCAAAATGATAAAACGCATTTGGCGGTATGTTTTTCTTCATCATTTCAAGGGCTTTGAGATGACATATAATAAAAGTAACAAAAATCAGTTTTAGAAAAAATCACACTATTATTGATGACGTCATCAACTTTAAATAACAAATATCTCCTAAGGTTTTTTTACAATAAACTTCAAATTTGCAGTTGTAATAGATTATGCTTTGAACTATTGAATTTTACAAAATCAGAGCAAATACTTGTTTTTTTAGGAAGAAGAAAAGCTTTACGTATTTGGAACACGATCCAATATGGCGGCCAAACCATTCGTCCAATCAAAAAACCGTTGACATTTTGTGATTAACAAATTTCCTTGTCTCTTTAAATTTGAAATCCGTTTCTCTCTATCTATATTATTGGCGAAATTAGCATTTTTATAGATTTTAAAAATTAAAATGATGTCATGGTCACGTGACTTTGATTTGGATTCGACAACTTTAGAATATTAGTCAGATTGATGTAATCTATAGATGTGGAAAGTTTTGTTACGTTAACTTTAATAGTTTTTTAGTTATTGACTTTTGAAAATTTAAGTGATGATGTCAAAATTTCGACCAATAGCGAGCTTCTAGAGTTTTCAACTGAAGTACTTGAAAATTGCAATCAAGATGCGCTGTAGTAATTCCGACCTATGTATTAAATTTAAAGTCAATCCATTAAGTGGTTTTGGAGAAGAAGACCTTTGAAGGTTTAGTGCGGTGCCAAGATGGCCGCGAGCGTAGCCCTAGAAAAACATAAAAAATGTGCGCATGCATAATTGATCAAAAATCTGTCGAGAAATCTGAAATTTTTTAGAGTTGTGATTTGTAGTTTTCAAGAAATAGGCTCTCAACATCGGGGCAAGGAGAAAAAAAATAATAATAAACACAACGAAAACAATAGATTCAAAGTTTACACTTTGAATCTAATAATAATAAACACAACGAAAACAATAGATTCAAAGTTTACACTTTGAATCTAATAATAATAAACACGACGAAAACAATAGAATCAACGTTTACACTTTTAATCTAATGATAATAAAATAAACAAAAACACTACGCACGCAATATATTCAAAGTTTAAACTGGTTTTCCGATAAAGAATCTCTACAGAGTTTCATCACATCCAGTTTTTCCTAGGGACACAAGAAGTGCCATAAATATTCCGTGTATCTTCTTTTCTCTTTTTTCCTGCCCACCGTCGGATTGATTTTCTGGGCATTTGTATGGTTTTCTTGAAAGGAAATTGGTTGAATTTAAGGCTGGAAACAATTTTGGATGTGATATGAGACCAGGTTAGGTGGAAGAAGATTTTGAGTAGTGTGTGTGCTTAGACCTGTATGTTTACAGTGGGCGCGCAACATGAAAAAGCGCGGACGTCAAAGAAAACATTTTTTTTCTTTCAAAGATTGAATTTACGGACGATGCCGGCAAATATTCTCTTACAGGCCCTTCTTAGATTCATATTTTTGTTTTATTATGCATCGTAGTTTTTAAGTTATTACGTTTTGAATGCAAGATTTCCTATAATAACCAAAGGAAAAAGCGCGGACCTAAAAGAAAACATTTGTTAAATTTTAAAGATTTAATTTACGGAAGACGTTGACTGATAAACTGTAACTAGTACATCTCAGCTGTGGAATTTTGTTTCATTCGGCTTAACAGTTTTAAAGTTATAGGGCTTTTAAAAATAGATGACGTCATCAAATCTAAAACTTAGTTTATTGTTTGTAAAATGAGTATTTTCAATTTGATGATCGTTGAAACTAGTTTTATTTATGCATATTTTGTGTTTACACTGAAATATGATATCAGTTTTGCCCTATATCATGTCAATTTTCCTCGGCATATCTAAGAAAGTCCAATAGTACACCTGAAAACGACTAAGTCCAACAATTTACATTTTGGAACAAAGATTAAAAGTACTTATGGAAATGATACAAAGCATTTGGCGGTATGTTTTTCTTCGTCTTTTCAAGGGCTTTGAGATCATATATAATAAAAGTAACAAAATCAGTTTTTTAAAAATTCGAACTGTTATTGATGACGTCATCAATTTTAAATACCAAATATCTCCCAAAGTTTTTATACGATAAACTTCAAATTTGCATTCATAATAGATTATGCATTGAACTATCTAATGTTACAAAATCAGAGCAAATACGTCTGTTTTTAGGGAGAAGAAAAGCTTTACGTATTTTCGACACGATCCAATATGGCGACCAAACCATTCGTCCAATCAAAAAACCGTTGACTATTTGTGACTAACAAATTTCCTTGTCTCTCTGAATTTGAAATCAGTTTTTCTCTATCTATATTATTAGCGAAATTAGCATTTTTATAGATTTTAAAAATTTAAAATGACGTCATGGTCACGTGACTTTGATTTGGATTTTTAAACTTTAGGATATTAGCCAGATTGATGCAATCTCTAGATGTAGAAAGTTTAGTTACTTTAAATTAAATAGTTTTTTAGTTAATGACTTTTGAAAATTTAAGTGATGACGTTAAAATTTCGACCAATAGCGAGCTTCTAGAGTTTTCAACTGAGGTACTTGAAAGTTGCAATCGAGATGCGCTTAAGTAAGTCCTACCTATGTATTAAATTTGAAGAGAATCCATTTAGTGGTTTTGGAGAAGAAGACCTTTGAAGGTTTAGTGCGTTGCCAAGATGGCCGCGAACGTAGCGCTAGTGAAACAATAATAGTATGCGCATGCATGATTTATTCAAGTTTTGTCGATGAATCCGAATTTTTTTTGCGTTGAGATTTGTAGTTTTTGAGAAATAAGGTTTCAACTTGGCGGAAGAAAAAAAAAAAATAATAATAAACACAACGAAAACAATAGATTCAAAGTTTACACTTTGAATCTAATAAACACAACGAAAACAATAGATTCAAAGTTTACACTTTGAATCTAATAATAATAAACACAACGAAAACAATAGATTCAAAGTTTACACTTTGAATCTAATAAACACAACGAAAACAATAGATTCAAAGTTTACACTTTGAATCTAATAAACACAACGAAAACAATAGATTCAAAGTTTACACTTTGAATCTAATAATAGCAATTAAAGAAAAACACTACGAAAGCAATATATTCAAAGCTTAAACTTGTTTTCCGATAAGGAAGGACTCTCTACACAGATTCATCAACCCCGTTTTTTCCTTGGGACACAAGAAGTGCCATAAGTAGTGCCATAAGTATTCCGTGTATCTTCTTTTCTCTTTTTCCTGCACTCCTTTGGATTGATTTTCTGGGCGTTTCTATGTTTTTTCTTGAAAGGAAATTGGTTGAATTTAAGGCTGGAAACAATTTTTAATGTGATGTGAGACCAGGTTAGATGGAAGGAGATTTTGAGTATTGTGTGTGCTTAGACCTGTATGTTTACAGTAGGCGCGCAACATGAAAAAGCGCGGACGTCAAAGTAAACATTTTTTTCTTTCAAAGATTGAATTTACGGAAGATGCCGGCAAATATTCTCTTACAGGCCCTTCTTAGATTTATACTTTCGTTTTAATTTGCAAAGTAGTTTTAAGTAATTACGTTTTGAATGCAAGATTTCCTATAATAACCAAAAGAAAAAGCGCGGACCTCAAAGAAAACATTTGTTAAATTTTAAAGATTTAATTTACGGAAGACGTTGACTGATAAACTGTAACTAGTACATCTCAGCTGTGGAATTTCGATTCATTTGGCTAATTAGTTTTTAAGCTATTGCGTTCTGAATACAGGATTTTCTATAATCATCAAAGGAAAAAGCGCGGACCTTAAAGAAAACATTTTCTATTTTTTTAAGGTTTAAGTTACGGAAAACGTTGACTGATAAACTGTATCAAGTACATTTTAGCTGTTAAATTTGGATTCATTCGGGTAAACAGTTTTTAAGTTATAAGGCTTTTAAATATGTGTGACGTCATCAAATCTAAATGTTCGTTTATTACTTATAGAGCCAGTGTTTTCAATTTGTTGATCGTTGAAACTAGTTTTATTTATGCATATTATGTGTTTACACTGACATATGATATCAGTTTTGCCCTATATCATGTCAATTTTCCTCGGCATATGTGAGAAAGTCCTATAGTACACCTGAAAACGACGAAGTCCAACAATTTAAAATTTGGAACAAAGATTAAAAGTACTTATGGAAATGATACAAAGCATTTGGCGGTATGTTTTTCTTCGTATTTTCAAGGGCTTTGAGATCATCTATAATAGAAGTAACAAAAATCAGTTTTAGAAAAATTCACACTATATTTGATGACGTCATCAATTTTAAATACCAAATATCTCCTAAGGTTTTTTTACAATAAACCTCAAATTTGCATTCATAATAGATTATGCTTTGAACTATCTATTGTTACAAAATCAGAGCAAATACTTCTTTTTTTAGGGAGAAGAAAAGATTTACGTATTTGAAACACGATCCAATATGGCGGCCAAACCATTGGTCCAATCAAAAAACCGTTGGCATTTTGTGAACAACAAATTGTCTTGTCTCTCTAAATTTTAAATCGGTTTCTTTCTATCTATATTATTAGCGAAATTAGCATTTTCATAGATTTTAAATATTTAAAATGACGTCATGGTCACGTGACTTTGATTTGGATGTTACAACTTTAGGATATTAGGCAGATTGATGCAATCTATAGTTGTAGAAAGTTTTGTTACGCTAACTTAAATAGTTTGTTAGTTATTGACTTTGGAAAATTTAAGTGATTTTGTCAACATTTCGACCAATAGCGAGCTTCTGGAGTTTTCAAGTGAGATACTTGAAAGTTTCAATCAGAATGCGCTGAAGTAAGTCCTACCTATGTATTAAATTTGAAGTGAATTCATTGAGTGCTTTTGGAGAAGAAGACCTTTGAAGGTTGAGTGCGGTGCCAAGATGGCCGCGAGCGTAGCCCTAGCAAAACATAAAAAATGGGCGCATGCAAGATTGATTGAAAATCTGTCGAGAAATCTGAAATTTTTTAGTGTTGCGATTTGTAGTTTTCAAGAAATAGGCTTTCAACATCGGGCAAGGAGAAAAAAAAAATAATAATAATAATAATAATAACTAGAAATTGCTGAAGCAATTGCGATTCAAAGTATGAAGTCGAATAGATCACCATTCCTTAAACACCTTGAAGTAATTTAAGAGACAAAAACAGTACATTTTTTAATATAAAGGCCTAAAAGAAAAAGCGCGGACCTGAAAAGAAATTTGTTTTTTTATTGAATATTGAGTTTTCGGTAAAGGTTGACTGATTCATTGTAACCAGCACTTCTTAGCTGTGTAGTTTCTTGTCATGTTGATAAGTTTTTAAGTTATTACGTTTTGAAGACAGTATTTGCTTTATTCACCAGAAGAAAAAGCGTGGACCTGAAAGAAAACATTGCTAAAATTTTAAAGATTTAAATTACGGAAGACGTTGACTCATAAACTGTATCTAGTACATCCTAGCTATGAAATTTTGATTCAATCGGCTAAACAGTTTTTAAGTTATAAGGCTTTTAAAAATGTGTGACGTCATCAAACCTTAATGTTAGTTTATTGCTTATAGAGCTAGTATTTTCAATTTGTTGATTGTTGAAACCAGTTTTATTTATGCATATCTTCTGTTTACACTGAAATATGTTATCAGTTTTGATCTATTAGGCGTCGTTTTTCCTCGGCATATACGAAAAAGTCCTATAATATACCTGAAAACGACTAAGTCCAATAATTTAAATTTTTGAACATAGATTAAAAGTACCTATGAAAATGATAAGAAGGATTTGACGGTATATTTTTCTTTGTCTTTTCGAGGACTTTCATATGATATATAATAAAAGTAACTAAAATCAATTTTAAAAAAAAATCATACTATTATTGATGACGTCATAAATTTTAAATACCAAATATCTCCTAAGCGTTTCATATGATTAACTTCAAACTTGCACACGTATTAGACAATATGTTGAACTATCTTAGTTTGCAAAAGAAAAGCAATTACTTAGTAAGTTTTGGAGAAAAAGTTCTTTAAATATTTGGAACCCGATCCAATATGGCGGCCAAACCATAGGTCCAATCAAATCACGGTTGACATTTTGTGACTAACAAATTTCCTTGTCTCTCTAAATTTGAAATCGGTTTCTTTCTATCTATATTATTGGCGAAATTAGCATTTTTACAGATTTTAAAAATTAAAAATGATGTCATGGTCACCTGACTTTGATTTAGATTTTACAACTTTAGAATATTAGTCAGATTGATGCAATCTATAGATGTAGAAAGTTTTGTTACTTTAAGTTAAATAGTTTTTTAATTATTGACTTTTGAAAATTTAAAAAGTCAAAATTTCGACCAACAGCGAGCTTCTAGAGTTTTCAACTGAGATACTTGAAAAACACAAATTATATGCGCCGGAGTAAGTCCTACCTATGTATTGAATTTGAAGTAATTCCATTGAGTACTTTTTGAGAAGAAGGCTTTTAAAGGTTTAGTGCGGTGCCAAGATGGCCGCCAACGTAGCCGTAGAGAAACAATAAAAATAGGCGCATGCATAATATATTGAAGTTTTGTCGACAAATCCGAAATTTGATTACGTTGCGATTTGTAGTTATCGAGAAATAAGGTTTCAACTTCGCGGAAGAAAAAAAACTAATAATAAGAATAAACACAACGAAAACAATAGATTCAAAGTTTACACTTTGAATCTAATAATAATAATAATAACTAGAAATTGCTGAAGCAATTGCGATTCAAAGTGTGAATCCGAACAGATAAGAGTTTCACATACTCCCTGACTTTTTTTCCGAAAAGTAATTAAAGCGCCGAAAAGATGTACATGTTTTTTGTTAATCGCCAAAAGAAAAAGCGCGGACGTGAAAGAAAAATTCCTTAAATTTTAAAGATTAAATATCCGGAAGACGTTGGCTGATAAACTGTATCTAATGCATCATCGCTGTGAAATTTCGATTCAATTGGCTATTTAGTTTGTAAGTTATACCGTTTTGAATACAGGATTTTCGTTAATCACCAAACGAAAAAGCGCGGACGTGAAAGAAAACAATTTCTAAATTTTAAAGATTCAATTTACGGAAGACGTTGACAGATAAATTGTATCTATTACATCTCACCTGAGAAACTTTGATTCATTCGGCTAAACAGTTTTTAAGTTATTGCGTTCTGAATACAGGATTTTCTATAATCATCAAAGGAAAAAGCGCGGACCTGAAAGAAAACATTTTCTAAATTTTTAAGATTTTATTTACGGAAGACGTTGACTGATAAACTGTATCAAGTACATCCTAGCTGTTTAGTTTGAATTCATTCGGGTAAACAGTTTTTAAGTTATAAGGCTTTTAAATATGTGTGACGTCATAAACTCTAAAAGTTCGTTTATTACTGATAGAGCCAGTGTTTTCAGTTTGTTGATAGTTGAAACTAGTTTTATTTATGCATATTATGTGTTTACACTGATATATGTTATCGGTTTTGCTCTATAATGCGTCATTTTTCCTCGGCATATGTGAGAAAGTCCAATAGTACACCTGAAAACGACTAAGTCCAACAATTTAAATTTTGGAACAAAGATTAAAAGTACTTATGAAAATGATAGAAAGCATTTGGCGGTATGTTTTTCTTCGTCTTTTCAAGGGCTTTCAGATCATATATAATAAAAGTAACAAAAATCAGTTTTAGAAAAATTCACACTATTATTGATGACGTCATCAATTTTAAATACCAAATATCTCCTAAGGTTTTTATACAATAAACTTCAAATTTGCATTCATAATAGATTATTCATTGAACTGTCTGATGTTACCAAATAACAGCAAATACTTCTTTTTTTTAGGGAGAAGTAAAGCTTTACGTATTTGGAACTCGATCCAATATGGCGGCCAAACTATTCGTCCAATCAAAAAACCGTTGACATTTTGTGACTAACAAATTTCCTTGTCTCTTTAAATTTGAAAACCGTTTCTCTCTATCTATATTATTGGCAAAATTAGCATTTTTATAGATTTTAAAAATTTAAAATGATGTCATGGTCACGTGACCTTGATTTGGATTTGACAACTTTAGAATATTCGTCAGATGGATACAATCTATAGATGTAGAAAGTTTTGTTACGTTAACTGCAATAGTTTTTTAGTTATTGACTTTTGAAAATTTAAGTGATGACGTCAAAATTTCGACCAATAGCGAGCTTCTAGAGTTTTCAACTGAAGTACTTGAAAGTTGCAACCAAGATGCGCTGAAGTAAGTCCAACCTATGTATTTAATTTGAAGTGAATCCATTGAGCGGTTTTGGAGAAGAAGACCTTTGAAAGTTTAGTGCGTTGCCAAGATGGCCGCGAACGTAGCCCTCGAGAAACAATAAAAATATGCGCATGCATGATTCATTAAAGTTTTGTCGATAGATCCGAAGTTTTATTGAGTTGAGATTTGTAGTTTTTGAGAAAAAAGGTTTCAACTTGGCGGAAGAAAAAAAAAAAATAATAATAATAACTAGAAATTGCTGAAGCAATTGCGATTCAAAGTGTGAAGTCGAATAGATCCGTACATTACTTGAAGTTTTTACGAAAAGTAATTTAAGCGACAAAAAAGTACATGTTTTAATATAAACACCAAAAAAGCGCGGACGTGAAAGAAAGCATACTCTCGTATTAAAGATTGATTTTTCGAAACACGTTGACAAATACACTGTAACAAGTACTTCTTAACTGCAAAGTTTCTATCATTCTGCTCAGTAGATTTCAGGTTATACGGTTTTGAAAAAATATGTGAAATTATCAAATCTAATCATAAGTTTATTACTAATAGAACCAATATTTTCAATTTCTTGATATTTGAAACTAGTTTCTTTATTGCATATTATGTTGTTGTACTGGAATATGATATCATGTTTATATCTTTGGACTGAATATTCAACTGCGCTCGAAATTTCACTAAAGGACGAGTTGGGTTTAAAGTGGCAAAAGCTGCCAACTTTTTTTATATTTTTCCGTTAAAACAAAATTTCAAAACTAATGGCTATTTTTGCAAACAGTACAAATAAAGAGTTTTTCGTTAACACCACCCTCTGAATTGCACGTTAAAGTGGCATGATTGCCAAAATGCTGATATTTTGACCTAAAAACAGAATGTTGAAATTATTGTCTATTTTTCTCAAGACGTATAATTCAGAAGCTTTTTAGTGCTTCTAGTCTCGAAAATGTACGATAAAGTATTGTTTTGAACTTTGGATTAGAATGAATGAATGGTCGTCCCGGTTATTTAATTTTTTGTTTACTTTTCGAACACGTTTTCGGTTCGTACATGCCACTTACTGTATGGATTTTCCTCATTCCAACACCAATCATTTATTTTTTCGGTGGTCTTCAAAGCCTATAACTGTCGTGACGATCAAAAATTATGAAAAAAAAATGTGAATTTTGGCAGCTTATGGCATTTTAAGTAATTGCTTATAAATACCAAAGACCCCAAAACAAACTCCTGTATCCCGGCTAAGGTAGTCATTCTCAGGGGGCGTGCCGATATCGATATATGGCTAAACTGGGAATACAACAGCAGCGCCGGCTTATTCAAGTCAAGTTCAGTCATTCGACGAAAATAAGGTTTAAGAATCAATAAGAAATACCGGGGAAATGACCAAGGACATAACAAAGTAGTCTTGGTGCGCTCCCGGGGGCAGAAAAGGGACCGACGGGCGAAACTGAATGGGAAAGATCAGTCATATAGCGTAGTACTTACGACTCAAAATGGCCGGCTTACATTCAGTTTCAAAATAAACAGCGGTATATTCGAGTTAATCCAAAATATACACTAATTTAATAAGTTTGATTCAGTGTGGTTGGTTTAGTATTTCGATAAGATGCAAATTCCCCTTTTATCTTGACAATCGAAATTTATGAGAAAGCCCATATGCCACTTTAAGGCTACTTTGCCTATTTAAACAAAATACAGGTGAATTAGTCAGTATCGATATCAAACATTTTATACAATTATGAGGGTGATTTTTATTAATTGTTTCTCAAATTTATAAACTTTATAGCGGCATCCCAGCGCTTTTTCCAAAATGGACATTTGGCTATGAACAAACATCGGCTTACCGGTGTTTCCCTTGAATTTCTCACCCTGGCTGAAGGCCTGGCATGCGGGCGCGTGTGTGAACGTTCGCTAGCCGCGCCCATTAAGAACAATATGATAAAATACGCAGATCAGAACAGATTAAATAATTTGTTTTAAGCTAATATCAAATTATGTGTCCTTAGTGTATTTTGTGCTACCATACCTATTATGGTTTAACTTTACCTTGTATATCTCTCAAGCTGTACTTTGTATATATCACATGGAGCCTTTCATACTGAAATACAGGGATTGAAAGGTTACGCTTATTTTCCTACACAGCTTCATGATAACATCCGGTTTTTCCTAGGGACACAAGAAGTGCCATAAGTAGTGCCATAAGTATTCCGTGTATCTTCTTTTCACTTTTTCCTGCATTGATTTTCTGGGCGTTTCTATGGTTTTTCTTGAAAGGAAATTGAATGAATTTATGGCTGGAAACAATTTTGGATGTGATATGAGACCAGGCTAGGCTGGTGGAAGGAGATTTGGAGAATTGTGTGTGCTTAGACCTGTATGGTTACAGTAGGCGCGAACCATGAAAAAGCGCGGACGTCAAAGAAAACATTTTTTTCTTCAAAAGATTGAATTTACAAGAGATGCCGGCAAATATTCTCTTACAGGCCCTTCTTAGATTTATATTTTTGTTTTATTATGCATCGTAGTTTTTAAGTTATTACGTTTTGAATGCAAGATTTCCTATAATAACCAAAAGAAAAAGCGCGGACCTCAAAGAAAACATTTGTTAAATTTTAAAGATTTAATTTACGGAAGACGTTGACTGATAAACTGTAACTAGTACATCTCAGCTGTGGAATTTCGATTCATTTGGCTAATTAGTTTTTAAGCTATTGCGTTCTGAATACAGGATTTTCTATAATCATCAAAGGAAAAAGCGCGGACCTTAAAGAAAACATTTTCTATTTTTTTAAGGTTTAATTTACGGAAGACGTTGACTGATAAACTGTATCAAGTACATTTTAGCTGTTAAATTTGGATTTATTCGGGTAAACAGTTTTTAAGTTATAAGGCTTTTAAATATGTGTGACGTCATCAAATCTAAATGTTCGTTTATTACTTATAGAGCCAGTGTTTTCAATTTGTTGATCGTTGAAACTAGTTTTATTTATGCATATTATGTGTTTACACTGACATATGATATCAGTTTTGCCCTATATCATGTCAATTTTCCTCGGCATATGTGAGAAAGTCCTATAGTACACCTGAAAACGACTAAGTCCAACAATTTAAAATTTGGAACAAAGATTAAAAGTACTTATGGAAATGATACAAAGCATTTGGCGGTATGTTTTTCTTCGTCTTTTCACGGGCTTTGAGATCATCTATAACAAAAGTAACAAAAATCAGTTTTAGAAAAATTTACACTATATTTGATGACGTCATCAATTTTAAATACCAAATATCTCCTAAGGTTTTTTTACAATAAACCTCAAATTTGCATTCATAATAGATTATGCTTTGAACTATCTATTGTCACAAAATCAGAGCAAATACTTCTTTTTTTAGGGAGAAGAAAAGATTTACGTATTTGAAACACGATCCAATATGGCGGCCAAACCATTGGTCCAATCAAAAAACCGTTGGCATTTTGTGAACAACAAATTGTCTTGTCTCTCTCGATTTGAAATCGGTTTCTTTCTATCTATATTATTAGCGAAATTAGCATTTTCATAGATTTTAAATATTTAAAATGACGTCATGGTCACGTGACTTTGATTTGGATGTTACAACTTTCGGATATTAGGCAGATTGATGCAATCTATAGTTGTAGAAAGTTTTGTTACGCTAACTTAAATAGTTTTTTAGTTATTGACTTTGGAAAATTTAAGTGATTTTGTCAACATTTCGACCAATAGCGAGCTTCTGGAGTTTTCAAGTGAGATACTTGAAAGTTGCAATCAAGATGCGCTGAAGTAAGTTCAACCTATGTATTTAATTTGAAGTGAATCCATTGAGTGGTTTTGGAGAAGAAGACCTTTGAAGGTTTAGTGCGTTGCCAAGATGGCCGCGAACGTAGCCCTCGAGAAACAATAAAATTATGCGCATGCATGATTCATTCAAGTTTTGTCGACAGATCCGAAGTTTTAGTGAGTTGAGATTTGTAGTTTTTGAGAAAAAAGGTTTCAACTTGGCGGAAGAAAAAAAAAAAAAATAATAATAATAATAATAATAAACACAACGAAAACAATAGATTCAAAGTTTACACTTTGAATCTAATAAACACAACGAAAACAATAGATTCAAAGTTTACACTTTGAATCTAATAATAGCAATTAAAGAAAAACACTACGAAAGCAATATATTCAAAGCTTAAACTTGTTTTCCGATAAGGAAGGACTCTCTACACAGATTCATCAACCCCGGTTTTTCCTTGGGACACAAGAAGTGCCATAAGTAGTGCCATAAGTATTCCGTGTATCTTCTTTTCTTTTTTTCCTGCACTCCATTTTATTGATTTTCTGGGCGTTTCTATGTTTTTTCTTGAAAGGAAATTGGTTGAATTTATGGCTGGAAACAATTTTGGATGTGATTTGATACCAGGCTAGGCTGGTGGAAGGAGATTTCGAGAATTGTGTGTGCTTAGACCTGTATGTTTACAGTAGGCGCGAAACATGAAAAAGCGCGGACGTCAAAGAAAACATTTTTTTCTTTCAAAGATTGAACTTACGGAAGATGCCGGCAAATATTCTCTTACAGGCCCTTCTTAGAATTATATTTTCGTTTTATTTTGCAAAGTAGTTTTAAGTTATTACGTTTTGAATGCAAGATTTCCTATAATAACCAAAAGAAAAAGCGCGGACGTCAAAGAAAACATTTGTTAAATTTTAAAGATTTAATTTACGGAAGACGTTGACTGATAAACTGTAATTAGTGCATCTCAGCTGTGGAATTTTGTTTCATTCGGCTTAACAGTTTTAAAGTTATAGGGCTTTTAAATATGTGTGACGTCATCAAATCTAAATGTTCGTTTATTACTGATAGAGCCAGTGTTTTCAGTTTGTTGATCGTTGAAACTAGTTTTATTTATGCATATTATGTGTTTACATTGATATATGTTATCGGTGTTGCTCTATAATGCGTCATTTTTCCTCGGCATATGTGAGAAAGTCCAATAGTACACCTGAAAACGACTAAGTCCAACAATTTAAATTTTGGAACAAAGATTAAAAGTACTTATGAAAATGATAGAAAGCATTTGGCGGTATGTTTTTCTTCATCATTTTAGGGGCTTTGAGATGATATATAGTAAAAGTGACAAAAATCAGTTTTAGAAAAATTCACACTATTATTGATGACGTCATCAATTTTAAATACCAAATATCTGCTAAGGTTTTTATACAATAAACTTCAAATTTGCATTCATAATAGATTATGCATTGAACTATCTAATGTTAACAAATAAGAGCAAATACTTCTTTTTTTAGGGAGAAATAAAGCTATACGTATTTGAAACACGATCCAATATGGCGGCCAAACTATTCGTCCAATCAAAAAACCGTTGACATTTTGTGACTAACAAATTTCCTTGTCTCTTTAAATTTGAAAACCGTTTCTCTCTATCTATATTATTGGCGAAATTAGCATTTTTATAGATTTTAAAAATTTAAAATGACGTCATGGTCACGTGACTTTGATTTGGATTTGACAACTTTAGAATATTAGTCAGATTGATGCAATCTATAGATGTAGAAAGTTTTGTTACGTTAAGTTCAATAGTTTTTTAGTTATTGACTTTTGAAAATTTAAGTGATGACGTCAAAATTTCGACCAATAGCGAGCTTCTAGAGTTTTCAACTGAAGAACTTGAAAGTTGCAATCGAGATGCGCTAAAGTAATTCCTACCTATGTATTAAATTTAAAGTCAATCCATTAGGTGGTTTTGGAGAAGAAGACCTTTGAAGGTTTAGTGCGGTGCCAAGATGGCCGCGAGCGTAGCCCTAGAAAAACATAAAAAATTAGCGCATGCATAATTGATCAAAAATCTGTCGAGAAATCTGAAATTTTTTAGTGTTGTGATTTGTAGTTTCCAAGAAATAGGCTTTCAACATCGGTGCAAGGAGAAAAAAAATAATAATAACTAGAAATTGCTGAAGCAATTGCGATTCAAAGTGTGAAGTCGAATAGATCCGTACATTACTTGAAGTTTTTACGAAAAGTAATTTAAGCGACAAAAAAGTACATGTTTTAATATAAACACCAAAAAAGCGCGGACGTGAAAGAAAGCATACTCTCGTATTAAAGATTGATTTTTCGAAACACGTTGACAAATACACTGTAACAAGTACTTCTTAACTGCAAAGTTTCTATCATTCTGCTCAGTAGATTTCAGGTTATACGGTTTTGAAAAAATATGTGAAATTATCAAATCTAATCATAAGTTTATTACTAATAGAACCAATATTTTCAATTTCTTGATATTTGAAACTAGTTTCTTTATTGCATATTATGTTGTTGTACTGGAATATGATATCATGTTTATATCTTTGGACTGAATATTCAACTGCGCTCGAAATTTCACTAAAGGACGAGTTGGGTTTAAAGTGGCAAAAGCTGCCAACTTTTTTTATATTTTTCCGTTAAAACAAAATTTCAAAACTAATGGCTATTTTTGCAAACAGTACAAATAAAGAGTTTTTCGTTAACACCACCCTCTGAATTGCACGTTAAAGTGGCATGATTGCCAAAATGCTGATATTTTGACCTAAAAACAGAATGTTGAAATTATTGTCTATTTTTCTCAAGACGTATAATTCAGAAGCTTTTTAGTGCTTCTAGTCTCGAAAATGTACGATAAAGTATTGTTTTGA
Source organism: Lepidochitona cinerea (assembly GCA_963971465.1). Taxonomy (NCBI): domain Eukaryota; kingdom Metazoa; phylum Mollusca; class Polyplacophora; order Chitonida; family Tonicellidae; genus Lepidochitona; species Lepidochitona cinerea. The sequence goes on from OZ020556.1 coordinate 5,587,838, forward strand.
ACTTTGGATTAGAATGAATGAATGGTCGTCCCGGTTATTTAATTTTTTGTTTACTTTTCGAACACGTTTTCGGTTCGTACATGCCACTTACTGTATGGATTTTCCTCATTCCAACACCAATCATTTATTTTTTCGGTGGTCTTCAAAGCCTATAACTGTCGTGACGATCAAAAATTATGAAAAAAAATGTGAATTTTGGCAGCTTATGGCATTTTAAGTAATTGCTTATAAATACCAAAGACCCCAAAACAAACTCCTGTATCCCGGCTAAGGTAGTCATTCTCAGGGGGCGTGCCGATATCGATATATGGCTAAACTGGGAATACAACAGCAGCGCCGGCTTATTCAAGTCAAGTTCAGTCATTCGACGAAAATAAGGTTTAAGAATCAATAAGAAATACCGGGGAAATGACCAAGGACATAACAAAGTAGTCTTGGTGCGCTCCCGGGGGCAGAAAAGGGACCGACGGGCGAAACTGAATGGGAAAGATCAGTCATATAGCGTAGTACTTACGACTCAAAATGGCCGGCTTACATTCAGTTTCAAAATAAACAGCGGTATATTCGAGTTAATCCAAAATATACACTAATTTAATAAGTTTGATTCAGTGTGGTTGGTTTAGTATTTCGATAAGATGCAAATTCCCCTTTTATCTTGACAATCGAAATTTATGAGAAAGCCCATATGCCACTTTAAGGCTACTTTGCCTATTTAAACAAAATACAGGTGAATTAGTCAGTATCGATATCAAACATTTTATACAATTATGAGGGTGATTTTTATTAATTGTTTCTCAAATTTATAAACTTTATAGCGGCATCCCAGCGCTTTTTCCAAAATGGACATTTGGCTCTGAACAAACATCGGCTTACCGGTGTTTCCCTTGAATTTCTCACCCTGGCTGAAGGCCTGGCATGCGGGCGCGTGTGTGAACGTTCGCTAGCCGCGCCCATTAAGAACAATATGATAAAATACGCAGATCAGAACAGATTAAATAATTTGTTTTAAGCTAATATCAAATTATGTGTCCTTAGTGTATTTTGTGCTACCATACCTATTATGGTTTAACTTTACCTTGTATATCTCTCAAGCTGTACTTTGTATATATCACATGGAGCCTTTCATACTGAAATACAGGGATTGAAAGGTTACGCTTATTTTCCTACACAGCTTCATGATAACATCCGGTTTTTCCTAGGGACACAAGAAGTGCCATAAGTAGTGCCATAAGTATTCCGTGTATCTTCTTTTCACTTTTTCCTGCATTGATTTTCTGGGCGTTTCTATGTTTTTTCTTGAAAGGAAATTGAATGAATTTATGGCTGGAAACAATTTTGGATGTGATATGAGACCAGGCTAGGCTGGTGGAAGGAGATTTGGAGAATTGTGTGTGCTTAGACCTGTATGGTTACAGTAGGCGCGAACCATGAAAAAGCGCGGACGTCAAAGAAAACATTTTTTTCTTCAAAAGATTGAATTTACAAGAGATGCCGGCAAATATTCTCTTACAGGCCCTTCTTAGATTTATATTTTTGTTTTATTATGCATCGTAGTTTTTAAGTTATTACGTTTTGAATGCAAGATTTCCTATAATAACCAAAAGAAAAAGCGCGGACCTCAAAGAAAACATTTGTTAAATTTTAAAGATTTAATTTACGGAAGACGTTGACTGATAAACTGTAACTAGTACATCTCAGCTGTGGAATTTCGATTCATTTGGCTAATTAGTTTTTAAGCTATTGCGTTCTGAATACAGGATTTTCTATAATCATCAAAGGAAAAAGCGCGGACCTTAAAGAAAACATTTTCTATTTTTTTAAGGTTTAATTTACGGAAGACGTTGACTGATAAACTGTATCAAGTACATTTTAGCTGTTAAATTTGGATTTATTCGGGTAAACAGTTTTTAAGTTATAAGGCTTTTAAATATGTGTGACGTCATCAAATCTAAATGTTCGTTTATTACTTATAGAGCCAGTGTTTTCAATTTGTTGATCGTTGAAACTAGTTTTATTTATGCATATTATGTGTTTACACTGACATATGATATCAGTTTTGCCCTATATCATGTCAATTTTCCTCGGCATATGTGAGAAAGTCCTATAGTACACCTGAAAACGACTAAGTCCAACAATTTAAAATTTGGAACAAAGATTAAAAGTACTTATGAAAATGATAGAAAGCATTTGGCGGTATGTTTTTCTTCGTCTTTTCAAGGGCTTTCAGATCACATATAATAAAAGTAACAAAAATCAGTTTTAGAAAAATTCACACTATTATTGATGACGTCATCAATTTTAAATACCAAATATCTCCTATGGTTTTTATACAATAAACTTCAAATTTGCATTCATAATAGATTATGCATTGAACTGTCTGATGTTACCAAATAAGAGCAAATACTTCTTTTTTTAGGGAGAAGTAAAGCTTTACGTCTTTGAAACACGATCCAATATGGCGGCCAAACTATTTGTCCAATCAAAAAACCGTTGCCATTTTGTGAGTAACAAATTTCCTTGTCTCTTTAAATTTGAAAACCGTTTCTCTCTATCTATATTATTGGCGAAATTAGCATTTTTATAGATTTTAAAAATTTAAAATGATGTCATGGTCACGTGACCTTGATTTGGATTTGACAAATTTAGGATATTAATCAGATGGATACAATCTATAGATGTAGAAAGTTTTGTTACGTTAACTTCAATAGTTTTTTAGTTATTGACTTTTGAATATTGAAGTGATGACGTCAAAATTTCGACCAATAGCGAGCTTCTAGAGTTTTCAACTGAAGTACTTGAAAGTTGCAACCGAGATGCGCTGAAGTAATTCCGACCTATGTATTAAATTTAAAGTCAATCCATTGAGTGGTTTTGGAGAAGAAGACCTTTGAAGGTTTAGTGCGGTGCCAAGATGGCTGCGAACGTAGCCCTAGAGAAACAATAGAAATATGCGCATGCCTAATCCATGGAAGTTTTGTCGACGAATCTGTAGTTTGATAAAGTTGCGATTTCTGGTTTTCGAGGAATAAGGTCTCAACATCGACGCAAGAAAAAAAAAAAATAATAATAATAATAATAATAATAATAAACACAACGAAAACAATAGATTCAAAGTTTACACTTTGAATCTAATAACTAGAAATTGCTGAAGCAATTGCGATTCAAAGTGTGAATCCGAACAGATAAAAGAGTTTCACATACTCCTTGACTTTTTTCCGAAAAGTAATTAAAGCGCCGAAAAGATGTACATGTTTTTAGTTAATCGCCAGAAGAAAAGGCGCGGACGTGAAAGAAAAATTCTTTAAATTTTGAAGATTCAATTCACGGAAGACGTTGGCTGATAAACTGTATCTAGTGCATCATCGCGGTGAAATTTTGATTCATTTGGCTAATTAGTTTTTAAGTTATTGCGTTCTGAATACAGGATTTTCTATAATCATCAAAGGAAAAAGCGCGGACCTTAAAGAAAACATTTTCTATTTTTTAAAGGTATAATTCACGGAAGACGTTGACTGATAAACTGTATCAAGTACATTTTAGCTGTTAAATTTGGATTCATTCGGGTAAACAGTTTTTAAGTTATAAGGCTTTTAAATATGTGTGACGTCATCAAATCTAAATGTTCGTTTATTACTTATAGAGCCAGTGTTTTCAATGTTTTGATCGTTGAAACTAGTTTTATTTATGCATATTATGTGTTTACACTGACATATGATATCAGTTTTGCCCTATATCATGTCAATTTTCCTCGGCATATGTGAGAAAGTCCTATAGTACACCTGAAAACGACTAAGTCCAACAATTTAAATTTTGGAACAAAGATTAAAACTACTTATCAAAATGATAAAACGCATTTGGCGGTATGTTTTTCTTCATCATTTCAAGGGCTTTGAGATGACATATAATAAAAGTAACAAAAATCAGTTTTAGAAAAAATCACACTATTATTGATGACGTCATCAACTTTAAATAACAAATATCTCCTAAGGTTTTTTTACAATAAACTTCAAATTTGCAGTTGTAATAGATTATGCTTTGAACTATTGAATTTTACAAAATCAGAGCAAATACTTGTTTTTTTAGGAAGAAGAAAAGCTTTACGTATTTGGAACACGATCCAATATGGCGGCCAAACCATTCGTCCAATCAAAAAACCGTTGACATTTTGTGATTAACAAATTTCCTTGTCTCTTTAAATTTGAAATCCGTTTCTCTCTATCTATATTATTGGCGAAATTAGCATTTTTATAGATTTTAAAAATTAAAATGATGTCATGGTCACGTGACTTTGATTTGGATTCGACAACTTTAGAATATTAGTCAGATTGATGTAATCTATAGATGTGGAAAGTTTTGTTACGTTAACTTTAATAGTTTTTTAGTTATTGACTTTTGAAAATTTAAGTGATGATGTCAAAATTTCGACCAATAGCGAGCTTCTAGAGTTTTCAACTGAAGTACTTGAAAATTGCAATCAAGATGCGCTGTAGTAATTCCGACCTATGTATTAAATTTAAAGTCAATCCATTAAGTGGTTTTGGAGAAGAAGACCTTTGAAGGTTTAGTGCGGTGCCAAGATGGCCGCGAGCGTAGCCCTAGAAAAACATAAAAAATGTGCGCATGCATAATTGATCAAAAATCTGTCGAGAAATCTGAAATTTTTTAGAGTTGTGATTTGTAGTTTTCAAGAAATAGGCTCTCAACATCGGGGCAAGGAGAAAAAAAATAATAATAAACACAACGAAAACAATAGATTCAAAGTTTACACTTTGAATCTAATAATAATAAACACAACGAAAACAATAGATTCAAAGTTTACACTTTGAATCTAATAATAATAAACACGACGAAAACAATAGAATCAACGTTTACACTTTTAATCTAATGATAATAAAATAAACAAAAACACTACGCACGCAATATATTCAAAGTTTAAACTGGTTTTCCGATAAAGAATCTCTACAGAGTTTCATCACATCCAGTTTTTCCTAGGGACACAAGAAGTGCCATAAATATTCCGTGTATCTTCTTTTCTCTTTTTTCCTGCCCACCGTCGGATTGATTTTCTGGGCATTTGTATGGTTTTCTTGAAAGGAAATTGGTTGAATTTAAGGCTGGAAACAATTTTGGATGTGATATGAGACCAGGTTAGGTGGAAGAAGATTTTGAGTAGTGTGTGTGCTTAGACCTGTATGTTTACAGTGGGCGCGCAACATGAAAAAGCGCGGACGTCAAAGAAAACATTTTTTTTCTTTCAAAGATTGAATTTACGGACGATGCCGGCAAATATTCTCTTACAGGCCCTTCTTAGATTCATATTTTTGTTTTATTATGCATCGTAGTTTTTAAGTTATTACGTTTTGAATGCAAGATTTCCTATAATAACCAAAGGAAAAAGCGCGGACCTAAAAGAAAACATTTGTTAAATTTTAAAGATTTAATTTACGGAAGACGTTGACTGATAAACTGTAACTAGTACATCTCAGCTGTGGAATTTTGTTTCATTCGGCTTAACAGTTTTAAAGTTATAGGGCTTTTAAAAATAGATGACGTCATCAAATCTAAAACTTAGTTTATTGTTTGTAAAATGAGTATTTTCAATTTGATGATCGTTGAAACTAGTTTTATTTATGCATATTTTGTGTTTACACTGAAATATGATATCAGTTTTGCCCTATATCATGTCAATTTTCCTCGGCATATCTAAGAAAGTCCAATAGTACACCTGAAAACGACTAAGTCCAACAATTTAAATTTTGGAACAAAGATTAAAAGTACTTATGGAAATGATACAAAGCATTTGGCGGTATGTTTTTCTTCGTCTTTTCAAGGGCTTTGAGATCATATATAATAAAAGTAACAAAATCAGTTTTATAAAAATTCGAACTGTTATTGATGACGTCATCAATTTTAAATACCAAATATCTCCCAAAGTTTTTTATACGATAAACTTCAAATTTGCATTCATAATAGATTATGCATTGAACTATCTAATGTTACAAAATCAGAGCAAATACGTCTGTTTTTAGGGAGAAGAAAAGCTTTACGTATTTTCGACACGATCCAATATGGCGACCAAACCATTCGTCCAATCAAAAAACCGTTGACATTTTGTGACTAACAAATTTCCTTGTCTCTCTGAATTTGAAATCAGTTTTTCTCTATCTATATTATTAGCGAAATTAGCATTTTTATAGATTTTAAAAATTTAAAATGACGTCATGGTCACGTGACTTTGATTTGGATTTTTAAACTTTAGGATATTAGCCAGATTGATGCAATCTCTAGATGTAGAAAGTTTAGTTACTTTAAATTAAATAGTTTTTTAGTTAATGACTTTTGAAAATTTAAGTGATGACGTTAAAATTTCGACCAATAGCGAGCTTCTAGAGTTTTCAACTGAGGTACTTGAAAGTTGCAATCGAGATGCGCTTAAGTAAGTCCTACCTATGTATTAAATTTGAAGAGAATCCATTTAGTGGTTTTGGAGAAGAAGACCTTTGAAGGTTTAGTGCGTTGCCAAGATGGCCGCGAACGTAGCGCTAGTGAAACAATAATAGTATGCGCATGCATGATTTATTCAAGTTTTGTCGATGAATCCGAATTTTTTTTGCGTTGAGATTTGTAGTTTTTGAGAAATAAGGTTTCAACTTGGCGGAAGAAAAAAAAAAAATAATAATAAACACAACGAAAACAATAGATTCAAAGTTTACACTTTGAATCTAATAAACACAACGAAAACAATAGATTCAAAGTTTACACTTTGAATCTAATAATAATAAACACAACGAAAACAATAGATTCAAAGTTTACACTTTGAATCTAATAAACACAACGAAAACAATAGATTCAAAGTTTACACTTTGAATCTAATAAACACAACGAAAACAATAGATTCAAAGTTTACACTCTCTACACAGATTCATCAACCCCGTTTTTTCCTTGGGACACAAGAAGTGCCATAAGTAGTGCCATAAGTATTCCGTGTATCTTCTTTTCTCTTTTTCCTGCCCGCCGTCGGATTGATTTTCTGGGCATTTCTATGGTTTTCTTGAAAGGAAATTGGTTGAATTTAAGGCTGGAAACTATTTTGGATGTGATGTGAGACCAGGTTAGGTGGAAGGAGATTTTGAGTATTGTGTGTGCTTAGACCTGTATGTTTACAGTAGGCGCGCAACATGAAAAAGCGCGGACGTCAAGTAAACATTTTGTTCTTTCAAAGATTGAATTTACGGAAGATGCAGGCAAATATTCTCTTACAGGCCCTTCTTAGATTTATATTTTCGTTTTATTTTGCAAAGTAGTTTTAAGTTATTACGTTTTGAATGCAAGATTTCCTATAATAACCAAAAGATAAAGCGCGGACCTCAAAGAAAACATTTGTTAAATTTTGAAGATTTAATTTACGGAAGACGTTGACTGATAAACTGTAACTAGTACATCTCAGCTGTGGAATTTCGTTTCATTCGGCTTAATAGTTTTAAAGTTATAGGGCTTTTAAAAATAGGTGACGTCATCAAATCTAAAAGTTAGTTTATTGTTTATAAAATTAGTATTTTTAATTTGGTGATCGTTGAAACTATTTTTATTTGTGTATATTATGTGTTTACACTGAAATAGGATATCAGTTTTGCCCTATATCATGTCAATTTTCCTCGGCATATACCAGAAAGCCTTATAATATGGCTGAAAACGACTAAGTCCAACAATTTAAAATTTGGAACAAAGATTAAAAGTACTTATGGAAATGATACAAAGCATTTGGCGGTATGTTTTTCTTCGTCTTTTCAAGGGCTTTGAGATCATCTATAACAAAAGTAACAAAAATCAGTTTTAGAAAAATTCACACTATAATTGATGACGTCATCAATTTTAAATACCAAATATCTCCTAAGGTTTTTTTACAATAAACCTCAAATTTGCATTCATAATAGATTATGCCTTGAACTATCTATTGTTACAAAATCAGAGCAAATACTTCTTTTTTTAGGGAAAAGAAAAGCTTTACGTATTTGAGACACGATCCAATATGGCGGCCAAACCATTAGTCCAATCAAAAAACTGTTGGCATTTTGTGAACAACAAATTGTCTTGTTTCTCTAAATTTGAAATCGGTTTCTTTCTATCTATATTATTAGCGAAATTAGCATTTTCATAGATTTTAAATATTTAAAATGACGTCATGGTCACGTGACTTTGATTTGGATGTTACAACTTAAGAATATTAGGCAGATTGATGCAATCTATAGATGTAGAAAGTTTTGTTACGCTAACTTAAATAGTTTTTTAGTTATTGACTTTGGAAAATTTAAGTGATTTTGTCAAAATTTCGACCAATAGCGAGCTTCTGGAGTTTTCAAGCGAGATACTTGAAAGTTGCAACCAAGATGCGCTGAAGTAAGTCCAACCTATGTATTTAATTTGAAGTGAATCCATTGAGCGGTTTTGGAGAAGAAGACCTTTGAAAGTTTAGTGCGTTGCCAAGATGGCCGCGAACGTAGCCCTCGAGAAACAATAAAAGTATGCGCATGCATGATTCATTACAGTTTTGTCGATAGATCCGAAGTTTTATTGAGTTGAGATTTGTAGTTTTTGAGAAAAAAGGTTTCAACTTGGCGGAAGAAAAAAAAATAATAATAATAATAATAATAATAATAATAAACACAACGAAAACAATAGATTCAAAGTTTACACTTTGAATCTAATAATAATAATAAACACAACGAAAACAATAGATTCAAAGTTTACACTTTGAATCTAATAATAAACACAACGAAAACAATAGATTCAAAGTTAACACTTTGAATCTAATAAACACAACGAAAACAATAGATTCAAAGTTTACACTTTGAATCTAATAATAATAAACACAACGAAAACAATAGATTCAAAGTTTACACTTTGAATCTAATAACGTAGAAAGGAAAGTTATAAACAAAGTTTTCCTTTATCAGTTTCTTTATTCTGAGTCGAACGACCTATGTGGGATAGTTGCCAGTTACCAACGGAAGGTCGTGGGTTTCCTCCGGGCATTGAGCCCGGTTTCCTCCCACAATAAAACTGGCAACGCCGCCATATAAGTGAAATAATCTTGGGCGCGGCGTAAAGCACCAAACAATCAATCAATCTTTATTCTGAGAATAAAAGCTTGTAGGCTAACCTACATTCATTTAATTTTAAAGGGATACGGGCTGCGAAAATGTTGACTTTTTTTCCGTTAAAACATGTTTTTTAATTATCGGATATTTTTATCAAGAATTGCAACACTACAGGTATTTATTACAAAATCCAAAATTGACCTCGAAGTAGTGTTTTAAGCTATCTTCGGTTAAAATGAATAGACGGCTGATCTGGTGGCTAACATTGAGCCCGGTTTCCTCCCACAATAAAACTGGCAACGCCGCCATATAAGTGAAATAATCTTGGGCGCGGCGTAAAGCACCAAACAATCAATCAATCTTTATTCTGAGAATAAAAGCTTGTAGGCTAACCTACATTCATTTAATTTTAAAGGGATACGGGCTGCGAAAATGTTGACATTTTTCCGTTAAAACATGTTTTTTAATTATCGGATATTTTTATCAAGAATTGCAACACAAAAGGTATTTATTACAAAATCCAAAATTGACCTCGAAGTAGTGTTTTAAGCTATCTTCGGTTAAAATGAATAGACGGCTGATCTGGTGGCTAACATTTGGGTTTACGGGTCACATACTGTATGGATTAGCATTGTTACAAAGCCAATCATTTGGTTTTCGAATGCACCCCAACCTTCTTAATGTCGTGACAATTAGATTGACTGACTGCTTTTTACGCCGCACTCAAGATTATTTCTTTTATATGGCGGCTTACCAGGTTTAGTAAGGGCGGAAACCGAGCTCTCTGTCCGGAGAAAATCACCGACCATCGGCGAGTACCCGACAACTCTTCGACATACGGCGATCGAGAGATAAATTAACTCATAAATTGTTCATTTTTTATTTGGTCTGAGGTGAGATTTTATCCCTCGCCGCATCGATAGAAGGCCTGTGCCGGACTGCAAGAGAATCACACTAACCGACTGAGCCACCGAGTCCCAGGTGACAATATGAAGTTTTGAAAATATACGACAGCTTGTGCACGACTTTTGGAAAAAATAACCGAGTACACAGCCTATGTACCTATATGTGTACCTGTGTCCCATGATATCCTATTCAATTACATTTAAAATTATTTCAGCGGAGAAATGGAACAACCGGGGGGGGGGGATTTGAATTTTTATTGGCGCTTACCCATCCATGAGGATGATGCACGCCAAAAACATTACGTAGACACAATGCTAAGAGAAAGACAAGATTAGCATTAATATCAGAGCAACCACTATGGGATTGCGCAACTTACATTACATTGAGTTTGCTTCATTACTGTCTGGATTGGAAAAAAAGGGTCATAAGTAAAAAAAAACTAAAATCGGTAACAACGCTGTAAAAAATCTCCAACAGCTTGGAAAACTTTGTTGTGGTTTTTACTTGGGCTTAAGACAGAGGTAATATCATCAGGTTGTAAAACACCAGCGTTGGAAAGAGTTTTGTACAGCAGAGCACGGGCATCAGTGTGACGTCTACATCTGAATAAGAGATGAGAGACAGTATCCGGTACGAGGCGTTACTCGCAAAGACCAGTATCATGTCTTAGTAGATAACCGCCCAGATAAAAGTTTAAACACGCAAATTTCATGCAACCGAGATGACAATGACAGCTAGTATTTAAGTGATACATTGTTGTTAAAAGAATGGAAGAATCTACCAGTATCATCGGTATCCCAATGGTCCTGCCATAGTTGAATAAACCTGGGTGTAATAACACTAAAAGCCTCTTTAAGAGAGAGCGGTAACGAAACAGATACTGTGGGCAACAGAAGGGCCCGTTTAGCGAGAGAGTCGGCATGCTCATTACCTGGTAAACCAATGTGAGCAGGAACCCACTCAAACGCCACGGAAACGCCCCGGTACCCTAATGCTGTACACAGATGTAAAATCTCAAATATTACAATTGAAGATTTCTGCCAAGAATAGTTTACAATTGCCTGTAAGGAACTCAAGGAGTCTGTAAAGATAACAACATTCATTGGCTTTACGTCAAGCAGAAAATTCAAGACAGCTACAATAGCATATAATTCAGCTTTAAAAACAGAAATATGATCAGATAGCCTGAAGAATCTTTCATACTTCATCTCAGGGACACAAAAAGATGCCCTAACTTTACCCGTTTCTGGACATTTGGAACCATCTGAAAATATATGTAAACTGTGACCCCAGTTAGATTTAATATGATCCAAAGCACATAACAGAGAAATAGCAGCATTATCAGATTTCTTAATTCTAAAATGTAATTCTGTGGATATATAAGGGGCATTAAGTTCCCATGGAGATAAAGCAGGAATACAGTCAGGCTGAATATTAATATCATTAACCTTTAAAAATTCAGAAATATGGCGTGAACGGATACTAAAAGGGAAAGGTGGCTTATCATTGTCGACATAAAAAGCATCGTAGTAAGAAGGCCGAAGCACAAGAGAAGCAGAATTATTTATGGCAGCCTTTAAACGAAATGTATATTTAGCAGTTTGTAGTTGCCTCCGAATGTACAATGGCCACTCATAACAAAAAACTTGCATAACACTAAATGGAGTGGACCGACCACCCCCCCCGTGCAAATGTGGAGGGCTGTACACTGAATATAATCTAATCTTAGCTTGACAGACTTACTAGCAGAGTCATAAGCTATGGAACAATAGTCAAGCCGTGACCGGATCAGGGACTTGTATAATAATAAACTTGAAACAACCCCACTGTCGACTTCAATCCATGACACTGTCTAGACCTTCCTGTAAATATTTCAAACATAGCTTTATACCTTTAGACATATACCACATAGACATATCATCAGCAAATAGAGAACTTGTCAGCTTAGTGGGAACAACAGAGGGTAAATCATTCATGGCAATGTTGAATAAGGTTGGTGATAATACACTCCCCTGGGGAACACCGTTATCAATAGGCACTAATGGGGAAAAAACATTCCCAAGTCTAACTTTGATTTGACGATTCGACAGAAAATCCTTAACCCAACCCAGTATTTGTCCCCCCCCCCCCAAACCCATATTTTGCATTTTGATTAAAGCACCAGTTCGCCAAACCATTTCATAGGCACGCTCAATGTCTAAGAAAACAGCAAGTAGATATGATTTAGATGACAGAGCGTGTCGAATGCAGTTTTCTAAAGAGACAACATGATCGACTGTAGACCGCTTATTGCGAAAACCACTCTGGACCTGAGAGAAACGATTATTCTTTAATAAAAACCACGTAAGTCTATAATTAATCATTCTCTCCATGACTTTGCAGAGAGTAGAAGTAAGAGCGATGGGCCGGTAAGACGAAGGGCTAGATGGGTCTTTTCCTAGCTTAGGTATTGGAATAATTACAGCCTGCTTCCAGGCTACCGGCAGTCTCATCTTGTTCCAGATGGTGTTATATAAAAGTAACAATATCAATAAACATTGCTCTGGTAGATGAGACAATAGACTATAAGGAATGGCGTCTTCACCTGGAGAAGAATCTTTAGAAGATGATAAGGCATGTTTTAATTCAGACAGACTAAAATCATTGTTAATTGGCATATCATCGAAAAGAATATTATCAAATAGATGTGTATCTTCAATACGCTCTTTATGGGCTAAAAATTCACAAGAATAATTCTGAGAACTGGACACATAGGAGAACGTATTGACGAAAACATCACACTTATCAGAATTGGTTACATAAGAGACATTGTTAGTAGAGAGAGCAGGAATCGTGCTTATAGCTGTTTTACCACGAATAGAATTAACTTGATTCCATACAGTTTTAACAGACGTGTCAGAATTAATGTGAGAGCAAAACTTACGCCAATGAGTCTTTTGCGCACATTTAATAGTTCTTTGCGCAAAGGCTTTAGCTTTTTTAAAACCGTGGAAAACCATTATTGTTATAATGTAGTGAGAAAGAATAAGAAATGTGAATGGGATAATGGTCACTGCCACATGGATTATCATAGTCTACAGACCACGTGTCGGGTAAACCGAGATCCGGTGAAGAAATAGACAGATCAATATGGGATAAACTTCCAGTATGGCTGTTCAAACGAGTGCCAGAGCCATCGTTAAAAATACATAAGTCATTGTTGTCTCAAAAATCCATCACAATCCGTTCATTCTGATTTGTAGCTGAACTGCCCCACAAAACACTGCTAGCATTAAAATCGCCACAAATAATACAATATTTATGAAGATGATTAAAACTGTACTAAAAGTGTCAGCTTTTAAAACATTACAGGGGTTATAGAAGTTGACAATACTGATAGGGTGTTTATTGTGATTAAATATTTTAAAACACTGGGCTTCCACCCCACACAAGGGAGGCAACTGAACCTCCGAGAAGGATAACCCCTCTCTGAAAGCCATAAGTAACCCACCACCGCCATTGGCTTGCCTATCTTTGCGACTAATTAAATAACCAGGAATCTTAAAAGAAATATTAGATTTAAGTCTGGTTTCCTGTAAACAAATGACATCAGGCAAAGCACTTACATTGGAAACATAGAACTTGAACTCTTGTCCATGAGAACCAATGCCATTGATTTTATAATGTAAAATGTTCACCGCCATTGTTAACAGCAGAGGGTCAGGGAAGTACAATATGAGCCGGTTTGAGAGAGTAAGAGTCACACTGTGCAATAACAATAAATTCTAAATCTAATTCAAAACTATGATAACAATTTTTTTTATTGTTTAATTTATTTATTATAAAGGGAATAAGTCAACAGACAAGGTAACCAAAGACAAATATCTTACTCCGAAATCCGAGGCGGTATATTTGAATGTGCAAGTCCACTCGACAAACAGGTTTTACAACAACATCACATACAAGTCAAAATGGGTAAAATATAGGAGAATTATAGCAGAAAGACGACATGTAAAGACAAATGTAGGTGATTTGGAACATGTACACAAAGAAATCATACCCAGAGGCACGCAGATTCCTTCATAAAGACATCGGATATACTTTGTTTTCGGCTAACCTAAAAATCACGTCTTCCCTGTTGGACAGTCAACCGGAAAGCCCCAATAGGACAACCGGAACGCCATTTCAGGTTTATATAAGTGGATATAGAAAGCCAAAATGTGACGTCATTACAAATAAAAAGATACTTGCTGAGTTTGGCCACCTTGTGAGAACAGTCTTATGTCAAGCCCTGAACATATATTTTCTTGTGATCGCGATTCCAAGAGAACTACTATTCGGATCTTCATAAAATTTTACAGACATGTTCCCCTTATGGTCTAGTGAAACATCTATATTGTTTTGCTCATTTGCATATTTAAATCGCCGTTGGCGGCCATTTTGTGATTTTTACTTACATAGTTTGTGATCGCGGAATATAGAAACCCACCAGGCCGATATTGATGAAATGTTTTTGTGTTGGTTCCCCATATGGTCTAGCTGTACAACATCTATTTTCCTGGGCTCATTTGCATATCAAAATGGACGCTAGGCGACCATTTTGTTTTTCTGATTTTTATCACTTCTCTCTCTTGTGATCGCGATTCCAAGAGAACTGCTGGTCAGATCTTCTTTAACTTTCACACAAACGTTTCTGCTATGGTCTAGCTGTGCAAGATTAATCTCTATTTTCAGTAACATTTCAAAATGGCCGCTAAGCGACCATTTTTTCTTCGTTTTATCACTTTTCTCCTCAAGTAATGAGAGGATCTTCGTAAAACTGTGTACGCAGGTTAATTCCATGGCCTCGTTGCGTACTATGTACTTTTTTGCTAATTTGCATATTAAAATCGCCGCTAGGCGACCATTTTGTTTTTCTTCTTTTTACCACGTTTCTCCTAAAGAAATGAAAGCTTAGGATTTTCGTAAAAAAAATGTTAACCCTATGGTCTTGTTGCGCACTATGCACTTGTTTTGCTCATTTGGAGATTCATTCATCTTGTGTTTCTTTTTATCACTGTTCGCCTCAAGTAATGAAAGGATCTTCGCAGGTTTACCCTATTGTTTCGTTGTGCACTATGCACAGCCTGATTGAATACGATATAATGGGACACAGGTACACATATACACGGTAGCTATTTCTGTGATTTTTACCTACATAGTTTGTGATCTCGGAATCAGGAAAACTACTAGGCGGATCTTGGTGAATTTTTTTTGTGTTGTTTCCCCATATGGTCAAGTTATGCAATATGTATTCTTTTCGTCGTTGTTTTCATTTAACCTATTCGGTACCGCTGTCGCCATATAGCCTGCTTCATTACAGAAGACATCGTATTTCTAAAACCAGGCCGTATGGTTATTTGTTCTTACAACTTCAACTAATTTTGAAAATGAACAAATAAAATCACATGTTGCACCTGTTTGTTGCTTTGTGTTTTGTTTTTTCAATCTTCGAATACGATAAAAGAGTTTTAGTTTGCTTTAAAGTACGCGTAATTCACTGATAACTTTGTCAAAGTTTAGAACGGACACTTTAAACATACGTATATAACAAGAAAATGTTAAATTTGGCAATAAAAGTCTGTGGAATTCCTTATATTTACCGCTTCAGATCCTAATATATATTTTCCTTGTCTTCATTATACTGACAGTGAGTGAGATATTTAAATATCTATGATTAAAAAGTGCTATAATCGGGTTGTGAAATTAGTTTCCGACAGCGAGTTCCCGCTGTCAATCGGGTGGTGAAAGGTATAAAGATCGACTCCTTTCAGGTTCCCAAGGGCGACTATAAGAAATAGTTTATCTATGCGTGTTGCCACCGCGGCCTGTTCGAGGTCAGTAAAATGGCCTGCTCGAATTTAGATTTTAAACACCTAAATTCTTTCCAAAAATGTAACAATAATAAATATTTTTGAAGGAGAGTGTTTCCTAAGACACTTAAGAAGATCCATATTGTCCGAGCTTGAAAGAAGGGAATATTTTAAACTGAAATTAAATACACGGCAACGTAGAATCACTATTTTACCGATCGAATTTGCTTTCAGGCTATTATGTAACGCAAATGATATCGCAACTGTAAATGTTATTTACCAATAAAGTAAACTTAAATGTTTTTATTCAATCCTATATTTATATCAAATCGTGCATGAAGTTTTTTTTTTAAAGAGTACACTAATTTCGACACGAAACGGGAAATTTGTTGCCATTAATTTTTAAACTGACTTTCGTCATGTTTAAATTTGTACTCATCAGGGGCTCGTTCTACTAAGCTGGCGCAAAGTTACGCATAGGTTTACAGAATAGAGTTGCGCCTCCAGACTTGCGACCATGCGCAAGTTCCTATAATTTAACACGCGTTTGCGACTGGCGCAACTTACGCCAGCTTAGTAGAACGAGCCCCAGACCAGAGTGTCGTAATACGTCGCCCATTCTTCATATTTTACGGGCTATTTTTGACAGATATGCATTATCTTTTGATTTGTAAACAAATACTAAAAGCGTCTTTGTAACATGTGCGCAATCGTTTTGGATGTTGTAAATTGTAATGGTGTACAGGACTCCGGCAAGCGATATCACTGACTAGACTGTATGCAAGTACATGTACATGGTAAATGTTTCAAAAAGTAAATGCTATTTTCAATTCAGGACTAGCTTCAATATTGCACCCTCCGGCGTACAATCGCGGTTAGATGATCTTATAGAACCTGCCGAGTGTGACCCGACAATGCTTCTTGTAATTGTGTAAAATGTATACCTTGTTTTGACGTATGGTATTACAGTTACACAATACAATTGTTCATTGTTTAATGAAACTAATGCGTAGATGCGGTCAAGGTTGTATCGATTTTAATGTTGGACAAATGTATTTCGGAGGAAGATGTACACTTTATCAGGAGTTCGAAGCATTCTTCATTTCAATCTTAGTAAATTGAAATCGAACATCCTCTTCAGTTATATTATTTGTCACTTTCTGATGGTGTTCTTTGTTGGTCGCCAAGCTCAGTTCATTGATCTCTTTTTTTAATAGTTATATTCAGGTGTTATTCAAATTGGCAACAACATTGATGTACAAAAGGAAAACTGAAGTAGATTATGACGTCATAAAAAGAAGACCAGCACGTGTATAATCTATTGCGATAAATAACAATTTTAAATCAGCCAGACAGTGGTAATAAAAGAGGCACGAGCTGCCAAAATTCACACGTTTTTCATTAATGTTAATTGTCACGAAAAAAAAGGGGGTTTAAGGTCTTGGGAAAATTGAAGAATTCACGTTGCAATGAGGAAAACCCACACAGTTTGAGGCCAGTATGAGCCGAAGTAGTGTCCCAGTCACACGTTCATTCATTGCCGACAGTTAGTTCAAAACACTTTATTAACGTATACATTCCCGACAAATAGCTCCAAAAAACCTAATAATTGTACATCTTGAGAAAAATAGTCAATTTACACACAATTTTGTTTCCAAGCAAAAATTCTACTTAAGCATAAGTTTTGTCGACGTGATTTATCCAATTGACGTTATTCTGACTTTACATTTCAGACGTTTCTAGAAGATTGATTGATGTTTTACGCTGCACTCATGATTATTTTACTTGATAACAGCGTTGCTGGATTTATTTGTCCTGAGGAAACCCCCGATATTCGGAGAGTACCTGGCAACTCTTCCACTTCCGGCTATAGAGTGTAAAATCCAGGCTGTTTTAACAGTTTATACAAAAACAATATATTATATTATAAAGTCGTCTTGTAAAAACTGTTATGCTGCAGATCATTGCCTCATACTCAACATTTATATTATTCCCATTCTTGATCAAAGAAGGTTGGTCAATAATTACCTCACACAATTTGCATTCGGCAATCATCTTTCTTCTAAGCCAAGGGATTTGGTCGTTTATAAATTTGAAAACTATTGGGTCGACCATATTTTTGTTTTTGATTTTTTTGTATTTTTTTTTTGCCAGGTATTACCGCCCAATGTTTGTTTGGCCCAACCTGCAAATATGCCTGTAATTGTTTACAAAGCGCCACCTGTGATCCAATGGAAGGATGTCCAGGTAACTGTAGCCGGGGCTTTGATGGACCAAAGTGCCAAAGAAGTAAGTGAGTTACATGTCTTAATACATCTATAAGACATGAAAATCACGTCAAACACAATATTGTACATGATAGTGTATATGTATATTTGTTGGATCTTCGGGAGCAAAGGTTTACCCCTAATGAACTATATACGTTTAATCGACAGGTCTCAATGGCTGGTTTTGGATCTGACTTTGTTTAAAAGCGCCGCCATTACTGAGTGATGACTTGGATTAAAATTGCACTTCTCCTAGTATTGGCGGCGTTCGATGCAAAGCAAATATCACGTGACCTCCATTCCACGTATCTATTTCATTGGTTTACTCTCATCATCAGATATCAGAACTACTAAGTTTTCTGCAAACAACATTCACATGTAGTAAGAATGGTCCAATATGGTTATTGGTTTTCTTCAAGGGGCAAGAGTTGTGAAATATTGAGAAAAAAAAATCATTTAGGTAGACCCAGCTAACTGCTCGTTTTTTGTTGTTGTTGTTTTGTTTTGTTTTTTTTATCAAGAAATACAAATGAAAACCTTATATTGATACTTATCTTGGAAGTGTACGCTAAATAAGTTTACATTGGTAACACAAATTACAAAAAAGTACTCATATATCCCGACTATTTAAAATGTGTCCTTTATGAACACACAGCTTTGATTTGTACAAGCTACTGGCTTTATATATATTTAAGCGAAGGGTTTTTACATGCTTTAAATAATGTTTCACAATATGCTTGCTTTTAATGCAAATGGACTATATTGCTCAAAAGCGGATTGGGTGCGAGAGTTACCAGGTACTCGCCGTAGTTTAGGGGTTTCCTACAGGCAAGAAGCCCGGTTTCCGCCCTCGATAGACCTGGCAACGCCGCCATATAAGTGAAATAATCTTGAGTGCGGCGCAGAACATCAATCAATCAATTTATCAATCAAAAGTGCATTGGGGTTGAGGCAGGTTTAAATCACATCACACAACGAATTTAAACCGGGTTTATTATAATGTGATTTTGAACACCCGGCCCTGGTGAGCAATTTTGTTATATATTATTTTTGTGGGAACCTTGAGAGGGAAACTAAAAAAGCAACTATCTCCTAACTGTTAACCATTACCGCGTACTAACTGCCGATTGTTGTTGTGATTGATGAGCATCTTCCATCTCATGTTATAGGAGAACTTGGACCACAGGTTCTGCCATATTCAAAATGACCTGCAGTCTATCAGAGGGTATTTCACGCACATAAAACCCCGAAGTTATCAGACTGGTGACTGGATGTCACTGACACATGTGCACACATGGTATGCTAAACTGCTATTGGTGTATTTAGGTCAAATAAACCAATCATATTGCCAGTTGTAATGTGTGCAGATGTTTCAGTGACATCCAGTCACCAGACATCTGAGAATAACTAACCATAGCTTCTTGTAGGAAAGTCATAAAAAATAAATAAACCATGTTTTGGAAGCTGGTAGATATTGTCTTTCAGACGAAGTATATTGTATTTTACCTAAAGTGTTCATTTTAAGCAGCCATTCGAGGTTAAACTTTTCCAGCAAAAAAAATCGATGAAAGATAACATATTCATAAAACAATGTATTGTGCCAATTAGATTTTGTTAAAGAATCCAATTTCCCCAGTTATAGGTATAAATGAAATACATCAGCGAACTGATGAAGGTCACCACAATTGAATAATGTTAATTCCAAATGACCCTTAAAACATATGGCACGATTTACAGTTTTAATACAAGAAATTAAAGTATACGTTGTCCCACTTAAATGAACACTCAACGAGAAAATGCAGAAAAAAGTTTACAATCAAAGAAAACTTAGAAAAGTAACCGTTTTTCTCTTTGCCAGGATAAATATTCCAGTCTCTAGGGCAAACCCTTTACAACCTATGTAATAACGGCGTAAATCGTGAACAGAAGAAAAAAATATTTTGTTTTACAAATGAACATAGCACCCGTTATTTAAAGACATGCAAGGCTTTGTAAAAGTGCGACTAATAAGCCCCTTTCGTCTTTAGCTAAAACCCCTCGAGATGAGACGAGAAAAGAGTTTAGGGGTATAAATTTCACGGACGAGCCGTTCATTTAACATTAGCGTCTATGGTGACCGGCGGTTATCGTGTTGTTTTGTCTTTATTTATTTCTAAAACATTTCTTTAATTCAAATCTTTCTATGAAACACTACAGAAGCTACCAGTTGCGTTTTTGTCAGTTGAAAGTCAATAAAACTATTTATAAATTTATAATCACCAAAACACACGGAAAATCTTCTTGTCTAAAATAACCATGGAGACAATGGAGACCATGGAGTTTCTAATTGTGTTAAAACGAGGTATAACATTTAGACCTTTACACCCCATAAATTGTTGTAACAAACCAAACCTATGATGACGACTGACAGGAGCTTAGCCTTGGTCAGTAGAATTTTCTCGAATCTTTTTGTAACACATTGACATTTACGCATCCTAACTATGGCAAGAACATCGGTGGAGATTGAACCCCAAAAACTTTGCTCAAAATTTTGCTGACAAAACTATATAACAAACAACAAACAAAACTCCATCTTACAACCTACAACCAACAAACAACAAGGTTATAAACTTAATCTCATAACCTACAATAGACAAACCACAAGGTAGTAAACTCCATCTCATAACCTACAACCAGCAAACAACAAGGTTATAGACTCCATCTCATAACCTACAACCAGCAAACAACAAGGTCATAAACTCCATCTCATAACCTATAACCAGCAAACAACAAGGTTATAAACTCCGTCTCTTAAACTACAGCCAACAAACAACAAGGTTTTAAACTCCATCTCATAACCTACAACCAGCAAATCTCGCGTGATCTCGTGGGACTTTGGCCAAACCCGAAATGGGATTTCAGTACAATAAACGGACTGTGTCATCCACATATCAATCTGCTAAGCATTGGGACAGACTATCGGCTAAAACCAGAATTTTTGTTTTCCTTTATACAACAGACAGTTTTCTGTATTTTTGAAACTTTCAATTTTACGAAAAAGAAAAGTTTCCATTTAATTGTCTATTTTCTATTTAAAAGTTAAAATTTGATTTATTATTGGTTATTGTTTTTTTAAAATGCCTAACCTGAGAAACAGACGACCAGAAAATTCAAATAAATTGCGATATAGAACTACAAAAAACACTTTCTCACGGCGCGATTTGTTGTGCCGACGTGTAGCATTCCGTGACTGATGTTAATCAGTATGCTTTATGTTTAAACATTCACGTGGATTGTATTCAATTATTTATCATCACAGAAAATGTCGCTCTTGACATGCGCACTGAGCAGCAGCCAGGAACCTACTGTATAAGCCAGGGAAACGGCAGGAAATGTTTGAATGCCAGTTACGCTGTTGACGGAATACTTGATACAAGAATAGATATACAGATTTACAAGTTCTGCACACATACAGATGGAGCAGGGTAAGTGCTACGGTATTCAATCTTGGCAAAATCTTAGATATTATTTGGGATTTTGTTATCGAATTTTCACTGTGTAAGGGAGGGGGGAGTACAGGAATATTTGACAGTTTATCAAAAAATGTCATCACTTGCCGCCTCATGTCTATTATTTGATCACAACCATACAAGACAAAGCAGGTATGAATATAACGGTGTTGGACAAAAAGGCTACAGGTAAAAAGACCCAAATATGTTACCAGTAATACGGCAAATAAAATCGCAAGAAAATAATAAAATTGTAAGAAACAAAAGTCCGTTGCACAGAAGCATATTAGGGATATACATGAAATTTGTTAAGCATCTGGCTATATCGTTATAACGAGATAAAAAAAATCTGGACTTCGAGTTACCTCCTTTTAATTTTTGTTTGAATTTAGTCAAAAACGTAATTGAAGTAAACAATCCTCCTTGTGCACGAGTTGGCTTTTCAGCGAGGTTTGTAGAACTGCACCTATCAAATAACTGCTTCCGGCCTTCCAGACCAAGCCGTCCGCTTTTCCTTCTGAAGAATTGCTTTCACCGGTACAATAAATGACTTCAAATGACTTGTCCAACCTTCTCTGTATTGACAGACCATTCACCTATTGTCAAATTATAGGGACGACTTTAAGCATTTCCTTAACATGATAATGACAGATGCTTTTTGGTTTGAGTTGGTCACATCTGAAGCCTGTTTTACAAGCGACGTAGCATATTGTTTTTACATAACAACCATGGTAACCACTGTATATATATATATACGTTGCTATGGCATGCAATTACGTAAAGTTTAGGCCACGTCTTTTCATGAAACAGGCACCAGAACTTTAGGTGACTCAGTCAGTGATAGTCCCTAGGTCCAACACAGGCCTTCTATCGATGCGGCTCGGGTTCAAATCCCACTCAAATGAGATAAAATTGAAACATTTCTGATTGCATCTTTCACTCTATTGCCGTGCACGAAAGAGTTGTCAGGTAGGCCTACTCGCCGAAGGTTTGGGGTTTCCTCCATGTAAAGAACCCGATTTCATCTCCCACTAAACCGAGGACGCTGCCATTTAAATAAAATACATGTAATGAATCAATTTTTTATCTCCTCTGCAATATATGGATACAGGAGTATTTTGTTTACATGTTAACATATTTTATCCTCTACCCGTAGATATATCGGGCAGTTGACGGAGAGCATTTTGGAAATAGTATAGACCTATCGGTCTTTTAAAAAAGTCCAATGTGATCTATTTCAGCCATACTAGTTTCAACTTAAGAACAATTTATTAAGAAAAATACAATTGTTTGAATAGATTTGAAGACTAATGAAACCATTGAAAATAATGGGATGTGAAAAGGTATGGTTTTGAGTGCCCACTATGGGATAAAACCTTAATGTATTGTTATTTGCTTGCAATAAATTGAGCACTAACTGCAATTAGTTTCGCATAGCACGGATAATGGGAACGCTATTTCATTATAACGAGGTTCTCTCTACAGGTATTTTTTTCTTATTTCAGAAACGCATCTTTGACCGTTCACTTGAATAGAATATATGGAATCTACAGATTTGTGATCTACAATAGAGATGGACGCGACCCTGATGAAATCTGTGCGAACAATATTATTTTGGGCGTTAAATATCACTAAAGATACAAACAAGAAATAACAATAATAATTGTCGAGTATGAAATAAGAGCTAATTGTTGATACCAAATACGAAGATACAAAAAAATCCCCAAAACTGAACTCATACAGCCATGCTATTTAAATTTGGTTAGTTATTTAGACACGTTTTCGGTTCGGACGGGTTCGTGACATTACCAATTTTATTTTCATCTCAACGTCAATCCTTTTCAAGGTACTTCGGATGCTGTACACAAATCTTGAGAAAAAAACTCCAAATTTTTGCAACTCATGCGACTTGCACGTGGGGTTCAATATTGTAAACAAATAGTATTACTAATTCGCCCGGTTTATGCTTGACCAAAGGCTATTTTTCTTTTGTTGTCTAAACATGTAAAAATTATTCTATGGTAGTATTTTACAGAGTAGGGAAGAGTATTCCCATACCAGAAAATTAAATTACTTCCATGTAAAAAGTAAAGCCGTGAAAGTTTACCACAATCAACAATTACTTTTAAGCCAATGAATTTCTATACTGTATGTATTCGGGTGTAAATTAATTTCCACTTGCGTGTAAATTATATTTGAATCTAGGTTAATATATTTTGTCATCTGCGGAAACCAATATCCACATGCATGAAAACAATGTATCACGTGAGTGGAAATATCTAATTTCAAAATTCTTAAATAGATTACAGAATATAAATAACAAAACATGTAAGTGTATACTTACAGGTATATGATCCCTGGTAAGTAGAAAAACCTGTTTTACATGTGATTCCATTGTCAATTTTGACTTATGAATACATTTGCAGCAGTTATGAGAAACACGGTCTCTTTGTCCGAAGACTGTAAGAAAGCAACTAAACATTTCATATTATACAATTGTATCAGCATGTTGAAAACTGTTATAATTTTCTTTTCAGTTGGCGATCGTCTGAGAGGGTTCAAGATACAAGTCGGAAACCCGTCCAATTTTAGGGAGTGTTACAAAGACCCAACGCAAACCGGTTCGCCTGGCCTGATTATCAGGAACCACTGCAAGGATAATCAACCATTATTAGGAAACACTATCCGTATAACCAAAGATGCCGAAGGAGCCCTGACACTTTGTGAAGTTATACTTCATGGTAGGTACCAACTAACCAGCCGTTTATTGAAAATGACCAAATGCCACATTTAGCAAAACGTAAGTTGAAACACGCAGTGCATATACATGTAGGCTCAGAATTGGATGCGTTAAACACCTGTGGAAAATCCTCAGACCACATCTGCAATAAAGACCTCAGAAGTCTAACGATACCTACCCCCCCCCCCCCAATTGGTATTTACATTTAATTTTTAGATAGTGACGATGAAAAATTGGTATTACCTGCATTTTGGCACATCATGTGAAACGACATGAAATTTGATAGTTGGGTTTAACATATAACGTGAATTCCTGGTTACATGAAAGCGACGTTAGGTCTTATCTCACCCACGCACTTAAAAAGGGCCATTTCCATGCAGGATCAACTTGCGGAATTGTAATACATGCAATACATCAAATGGTTATATCCGCTTATCTTTTCCATCTACCAGGTGTTTTTCCATGATCGACCAAACAGCATATTCTACTTCGTGGTCTGTTACGTCACACATGTCATACCTCATAATGACCCATTTGTCCTGGAAGTGTTCAGCTTACAACTCATGACTTTGGCTCCATATGTTTGGAATAATTTTGTTTTGCTTCCAACGGAAAATTCCACAAGCAACAGAAAAGCAAACCTTTAAAAAGGAAGATTATCACCGAATTGTTTACAATTTTGATAAAAAAAGGTTGCCTGTCCACCCGAATTATAATCGCTTCTTATTTTTCCCATAATGGCGGCGCTCAGTTGAACTCAAATATCAGGCGCCCGCCAATTCAATATATAATTCAATGACTTTTCTTTCCTTAACAGTTTGCACAGATGGGTGGTATCGAGAACAGTGTGATCGGGAGTGTCAATCCACCGACCGATGTGCATTCTGTGATAACAACAACCTGACATGCACAAGTAAGATACTGGGTTGTACGAGTAATAATTATATTACTGTGGTATCCTAGTAGAACAATACAAGCCAGGATTAACTAAATAAGAACTGTGTTGATAACTAACAAACTAAAATACACGACTGTTGTGAGCACGTCTGTTCGACTTGGCTGCAACGTCCGGGAGCTTCAAACAGGAAACTCGCTAGGAGGTCGTTACATAATAACAAAAGTTAGAATCTGACCCTACTACAATTTCTCAATATACAAGTAGCAAAACGAACAGCAGGTTATATTTTGAACTTATATTGACCATTAAATAAACGTCTAAATCAAAAAGATTGTTTGCTAAAAATGCTAATTAGAGCCTACGTAATAAGGTAATTATTTCGCTCAGTTGCAAATACGATGAATCCATACTTAATTGTGCGCCATATCAGCTGGAAATGATAACAGGCGTAGGCATTTATGTTTATTAGGGTGATACAATTTAAAAGCATATGCTATACAAGCACTTTATAAGAAAACATAGATCAAGAACCGCTTATGGCCCAGTCACAATGTCAGCGATCTGTCGGGGATTAGTTTTGGCCTGGGGTCGTCGTATAAAATAAAGAACCCTTGAACAATCCTATCAATAATCCTAATAAAAGTGGATCAGTCACATTGTCTGAGATTTTTTCAAGGATTTTGACCCGGTTTTGTCGAAAAATCGTAGGCGATCGGAGACGATATCTGCGAAGGTCTTTTGTTTTAAATTTTCCCCACCCTGGGTATATACAGAATCTTGCGACTAGTCTCAGATTATTCGGAGGACGCCTCCGATTAATCGGAGTGCATCGGATATTGTGTCTGGAATGGCCAAAATGGGTGGAAATCTTGCGAGCAATCGTAATATTTTAAGTTTAAAGTTGGGGACCGCGACGGCTGTGGCGATGCCTAAAAAATCTGCGACAAGCCGCAGGCGTCCGAAGAGCGCCTCCGGCGGGTGCAAAATCGTGAGATCTGTCTTAAGATTTCGTTAAAATTTCCCGGGTTTTACCCATCGCCGACGCATCGCAACTGATTTGTGACTGGCCCATGACACATTACACAGTATATTCAAATCTCAAGTCATCGTCGAAACCCACGATTAAAACTTACGCTCACGCTCAAGGTGAGCTTGTTGAGAATTAACCCTGGGTATCCGAGGATGGTCCCAAGTCAGTATAGTCGTAATCTTTATGCTGTTAAGGGGCTTTCACAATTGAGATTTTCGCCGCACGGTCAAAATACTGAAATCAATCGCACGGTGGAGAATCGGAAAAATTACCGCAATAAAGTAATCCACGTTTTAATCCACGAATCTCTTGCGGCGAACCGCGCGGATTGACGCAAGCAACGCACGTCTAGCGCACGTGATCCGTGAGACAGTTGCCCGGAGGTGCTACGTGATTGGTTGGAACGTTCGGCGTGCCGCAAGATCCAACGTGCGTCATTGTTTTCCGCCGCGGACCAATGAGCGGGCGCCTTACGGCGTTTTGTCAAATCGTGTGGCGATTTTGGGTTACGCAGACGTGATTGCAGTATAAAAAGTCGCAGAGATAAAAAACCGTTAGAAAAATATATTCCTGTAGCACACCTGAGGTTAATTTTCGCAGGGTGAACGCAAGGCGGTGCAAGACCGAGATGGCGAATCGTTCAACGGTTTACGACTGCCGCAAGGTTGGCGGAACAAGAAATTTCAGCGTACGGAGCATATTACGACACAACAAATCGTGCAACAACCACGCGTCAAGATACAACGGTTTGCGGTGAACGTACTAGCGCCCGCACGGATCGAGGGTAATAAAAAAATTCGCACGGCCGAAAATTGGATTCAATGTGCAGACTAAACTTTTCTGCGGCTCTTGCGGCACAAAAATTCCTCGCGGTAAGGTGCGGTTGCCCGCAAGGAAGGCTGCGATCAAAGGCCAAAATTCATGACCGCAAGAGCCGTAAACCCGCCGTATCTCAATTGTGAACTGCCCTGACCGAGTTACGCTATCTAAATATCAAAGCACCACACTGAAGACGTATACAAGGTCTATGCAAACAGATAGTGTCTGTGATAACAGATGGACCAATATTAAGCTGTTTGGTAGCATGTTCATTTTCTACAATAGAACATCCGTGCTTCTTTGCTGATTTCGGGTATTTTGCAACAGTGTACTGCTTATATGTTTTTAGCTTGCATCGCCCACCGTTGGGGTACAGATTGTGAGGATCAGTGCTTCTGTGCAGGAGATGTTTCTTGCAACAAGACATTTGGAAGGTGTCCAGGAGGATGTGCAGCAGGATATACCGGGTCTTCTTGCAGCCAAGGTATGGTCAAAAGCAATACTCCTTTCAAAACGATACAGAGCAAGGCAGCGGTCTCAGTGGCTCAATATTCACATCCAAAGCCTCACAGTACAACAAAAGCATCCAAATGATCGGTTGCAAATTCGAATCCCCCCCCCCACACACACACACTTTAACCCCCTAACGTTTTCTTAATCGCTCAAGGTAATCATTACTCACTAGTATGGCGTACATCATTTACACGAATGGACGCGCCAATATGCTAAAACAACCAACCAACCCCCTCACAACAATTAGGTACTGTACTGACCATGTGTGAAATTCAATTTGTTGTAATACAGTGGTATTTTCACAATATCTGGAATTGTACTTTTTTCGAATAAGTTACCGATATGAGGACTAAAACCCGAGAGAATGGTTTTTATTACTGAACATAATGACAAATATATCGACAGACGATTCTGTCATTTATCGACTGTAAACCGATGAACAAAATAAAATGTTGGCTTTTACCATAGTTAATCTAGTGTATTTACAAGAATTTAGAACGAACTGACGGACATAGCTATACGTTGATAATTTGAGCGTTGATTCCCTTTTCTCAAGAAGCCACCTTTTAAGAGAGTACTTAAAAAAATGTTTAAAGTATCCGCACTTGTGTTTAGGTTTAATTATAAAGGAATATCAATAGAAGAAATATCATTTAGTATAGATTGATTGATTGCTTGATGTTTACGCTGCACTCAACATTATTTCACTTATATGTCGGCGTTGCTAGAATTAAATATCGATCTCTCTCTCCTGAGGAAACCCCTGACCTTCGGTGAGTACCTGGCAACTCCTCCACATACGGTGATGGAGAGGAAAATGTACGCAATTTTGTATTTTGTCTGAGTGTGATTTGATCCCGCAGGGCATAAATGAATCAATTAAGTACGACATCATGACAATTTGTTTTATTGTAGCTTGTAACTCTACATCATACGGTCCTGGCTGTGGGACACTTTGTGGACATTGCAGTATACCAGGGTGCAATAGATTCAACGGCAACTGTAATGCCTTCACTCCACTGTGTATGGCTGGATTTGAAGGTCCAAGGTGTAAAACAGGTACAAATTATACAAAACGTTCATCATTGGTGATTTTTTTTTTAAAATACTCCTTTGATATCTTTTACTGTTACGAATTTCTGAGTTATAATTTTTGAGGAAATGCTCCCGACCAGTAGGAAAATTTGTCACTTAAGAAATCACCTAAATGCAGGCAACATATTCATTGTGTAGGGATTTATTTTCTGTCTATAATTGTTATTACTTTACATAACAAAATTCTGTTAGATTTTCAATTATTTATTTCCCATTCATCGATATGTACTCTTGTATATCTGGATACTTTTTGTATCTCTTTCTCTCACAGTATTTTTCACACTAGCAGATGGTGGGTGCAAGTATGAATCAGGTGTCTCAACTAATGTATTTGAATACAATGTCATTGGCAACATTGTTGAGCCTTTAACTGTTAACGGTTGGTTTTCAACCTGAATACACTTTCTTATATTGTTAAGCAATGTTTTGTTTTTGCGTGTGTTTCTGTTCTGTATGTAATTATTTTTTCAATGATGTTATATCAATGGCATTTCTTTTTCTCTTGACAGCTTGTGATGGTTCTTTTGGGCCGGACTGCAAAACACCCTGTGGTAAATGTGCCGAAGAAGTCAACTGCAATCCTGTCAATGGAGTGTGTCCGGACAATGATCCTCGCTGTGCTGGAGGGTGGATGAACACAATATGTCTTACAAGTGTGCATAATTATATGACTTATTGATTGATTGATGTTTTTCGCCGCATTCAAGATTATTTCACTTATATGGCGACGTTGCCAGGTTTAGTGGGAGAGGAAACCGGGCTCATTGCTCGGAGGAAACTTCCGACCATCGGCGAGTATCTGGCAACTTTTCTACATAAGGCAATGAAGTGAAAATCTCTCTCAGAAAGTTTTCAATATTATTGGTCTCGGTGGGATTCAAACCCGCGCCACATCGATGGAAGGCCTGTGTCGGTCCGAGGGACGATTACTCTAATCCTCTGGACCATCGAATCCCCCCGATATGACATAAACACGTTGATACTTAAACCAATGAAAAAGGCCGTACAACTAGAATATGTACTCGTTCGAAAGTAGGATGCAAAGCTACGTATATTATCATTTCTTGAGATTCTCGCCATGTTCTTGACAGGAAGTTAGTCGTGTTATTTAAAATGTGAATGTGTTTTTATTTCTTTTTGCTTAACTGCAATACCTGTAATAGTTTGAAGTGTTTTACGCCATTACTATTTGTATAACATATATATTCTTGCATCTTAAAAGTACACTCCACAATGCCAATATGAAGGTTATGAGAATTTGGTTGCTCCGGATACTACTCGTGGCTTCGACAAATCTCGATCCCGAAGGAATGAGAAACGCGTATGACATGAAAGTTTACACTGGTAGGAACTACTATTTTCTGATTGTTTTCAATGTCAAGAAATTAGGTATTCCTACCGTTTGTAAAATAAATGAATATTTTTTTTATTGAATATGAAAGACTTACATGTAGTATATATAATATGGACGCAAATAAACTCCCTTTATATGTCTCGGTTTCCAGACATATCAATGTAAATCCACGTGACAAGTTCACTATCTTTATATGAATCATAATATATTTAGGAACATTAAAATACACGCTCACAGGGAAAATTATCCTAAAGAATAACCATAGAGACATGTTTTCATTTGTTTAGACCTTATACCCAATCATAAGTTGTCAAACCAAAACCTATTCCATTAGGTTAATGACACTTGCACGAGTTTGGCCTCAGTAGAATTTTCTGGAACAGATAATTTGGCAACAAATAGTCATTATTTTTATATAAAGCTAAAATGCCGATTTGCTATAGGTTTAGGATAGTAATCAATTAAGTCTCATATTCGCTAACGTTCACTACCAAAATCCGAGATAATAGGACGCACTGAGTGCATTGAAGCAATGGTGTATGGGAGCATTATCAATGATATGAAAAGGGGAAGCTATCATTAATAAAGAATTAGTTTCTAACCAGAGCTAAGATTAATCTAAATCAAGCTTGTCTGAACAGATGCCACTGGTGAAAAGGTAAGCAAATGTATTAAATAAATTGTCAACAGATCAATACAAAAATATAGTGGTGGGATCAATCGAGAACCTCAAATACGTCCATATTGGCTTGGAACAAATCAAAAAGCATCCCGTTACAAAAGTGAGACGTTTATTTTAAATTGGGACAAACCTTTTCGTAGAATGAAATGTTCCGAGGAAAAAGTTGTGAAGTCCCATTTCATTTTAATGTTTTTATTGGTACAATTATAGATATTTTTTATAATAAATTAATAGATCATTTTTGTTTCAAAGAAAGTAAATAAGAACATAGTTGTATAGGGATAATCATGAAAAACTTTAACACAAGTTTTTTTTTTTACCTGAACCCTTTAAATATGATTTCTGTTCTCTATTTGATTTGTAAAAGGCGATTAACTGTTTATGCCCATAGTATTCAATAACGATGAAATATATTTTAAAATTCCAGGATGCCCAGATGGCCTGTATGGTCCAGATTGTCGTGAATCCTGCGGGAATTGCCTAAATGGCGATACATCCTGTCAAAAGGAAGACGGAAAATGTGGCGTGGGATGTGCTGCAGGTTGGAGAGGGGATGTTTGTAAACAGGGTCAGTTAAAAGACTAGCATGTGTATTTCGTCAGTTTAATTCTTTTCAAGTGCCATATCCAGTAATCTGGAAATTTTCAGTTATTTTAATATACTACTAAATTATTTTATTTTTTTTTTTTGGCTAAGACTAGCAGATATAGTGTAAATATCTTAACGCCATTTTAGAATGCGAAACTGGAACTTGGGGTGAAAACTGTGAGTCAACATGCAGTGAATATTGCAAGGGAGGTAACACAGCCTGTAGCAGCATCAATGGGACATGTGGGATGGGTTGTCTACCTGGAGGTCTTGGTGAAAGATGTGTGACAGGTAAATTATTGGATATAGTTTGTTGGGTGGCTTATTGGTCAGCGGTGATTCAAGTACCATTTCGAATTAATCATGTTACCCAAATAAGAACATCTTTGTGCCATTCATTTACATTACCAGGTAGTCCCATTTTGTTGGCAAAAAATTACAACTCTTGGGGGGATGATATGTACAAACAGATCAGAACCTTGCGGCACACAGATAGCGTATGCTTTAATAACATAAAATGGCACCTTCAAGCTGCCCCAAAAAATTATGCAATCGACACCGATTTACTTGTTTTTGTTTGTTGATTTGTGTTTGTATTCAGACTCCTGGCACCCACACATATGAATCTAACTCGATAAACACATGAGAACGGGAAATATATGTACATATATTGTATTTTAGGTGCATATTCTCATTCGAAACCGCAGCAATCGTTAGCATTAAAATGCTTCACATGAATTTAACGTAAATCGTCAATAGACATTTTTATATAGCTACAGCTATGGGCTAATACGCTGAAATACCAATGGTTTCCATGAATATTACATAACCCATAGAATATGACTGAATTTTGCCACTATTAAAATTCATCTCTTTCAGAAGAGACCACTGAGACGCCCTCTCCGACAACCGCAATAGTGGGTGGTGTCGTTGGGGGTATTGCTGTTGCCGGGATAGTTGCAGTTGTCGTTGATGTCTTTTTGCGGTAAGAAATACAAATGCTATAGCAAAATTTAAAGTAAAAGTAGCATCAAAAAGCTAACCGAGCTGGTGTTCACTGACTGACTCTATCACAAATTACACCATTAAAATATATTCCCTGTACTTTCGAAAAACATTTTTATTACGTATAGACCTAAACCTATGAAATTATTGAAAAGTCGATCGATTGATTTTATTTCCTAAAAAAAAACCAGATTCGTGTTGGCGCACAGATATAAATCTGAATGATTAAATCTAGGTCGACACCACATCAGCGGCATCGCTGACAGGTCATGTGACGTAACCAACAGTGTGTCACAGCTAACGATACGTTCTCGGAGAGTCAATACATCAAGCCCAGAATCTCGAAAACAATAAAAACAGGGCAAGAAAATCTAGAAAACTCTATAAGCTAAAGCACATTATACAAATTCAGTAAAACTACAGAAATTGACAGATGTTTTTAATCAGCTTCAATATTTGTAATAATTATATGAAAAGGAAAATATTACACATTTTACCAACATACCAGTTAATTCCAGGAGAAATAGATATTTGATTTGTTAATATCTTTAATGTTTTCTGAAGGAGAAAGAAGAGACAAGGGAATAATAAAGAGACCGACCAGGTTCACGTTTCAAACCGGCAACTTCAAACAGATGCAGCGGACGTCCATCTTCCAGAGTACTCGAATACTAAAAGAATAGTCCCCAATCCACCAGGTAAACTTATGCAATTTCAATGAACTCTATACCGTGATAACTAGTTAGAATTATATACCAGAAATCTACGGTACATTAACGGAACAGAAATCTCCAAAAATACAAACAGTATAGCGTTAAAGCAACGATTAATTTATTGAAAATATGCAACGTTAGTTATCCCAATTGATGAGGTGATGTTGCCTCAGCTATTTTAGCTCAATAATCAGATAGTTTAAGACAACTTCACGTCATTTCCTAGCCAAGCAATTGGCTAAATTGCAGCACGTGACTAGTTTATAACGCATCTCTATTTTGTGCATCATTGGTTGGATAATACAAACAAGAAAATGGTAGCGGTATTGTAAGTGTACCATAGAGCTTAATTTATATCATTACGGCACATTCAAATTTAATATACTTGTTTACGAGGGAATAACAGTAGATTGTTTTGGCAACATGAGCACTACTCTCTCAGGCTAAACTAGCCTAACGTTTAAATTGTCTTTCCCTTTAAGTGTGTTCATTCGACCAAAGATTCTTTCCAGCTTGCGTACGTTTAACATAAGCCAACTTTAGGCATTAGCAATGAATGTGTTACAAGCATACACATTATAGAATGTTTAATAAACTTTCGTTTACGGAATTTAAAACGAGCCAATTAGTGTCCAAAGGGAAGACACGTCGATGGAATAGTTTATATAAATAGTGTTTGGAGAATACAATGTAACTGCCTGGACGCAAAATCTGTCTTACCATGGATACCCATTCTATTCTAGGATCCCAAGGAACTTGTAACCAGGCAATGGAATATGAAACTAATTACTACAATGTTATTAACGATGAAGGTAATGGAGTGTATAACCAGTATGAACACATTCCATATAAACCCAGCGGTTCCGGTCAAACTGAATATGAGGTGAGAAAAAGTAGAAATTATTCCCGCTGAAATTGAGTAATTGGTATCTAAAACCACAGGCAAGGCTATTTCGCTTATATGCTGGCGTTGCCAGGTTTAGTAAGTGAGGAAACGGGACTGTTTGTCCGGAAGGAAACCCTGACCTTTGATGAGTACAAGACTGGGTTTTCACTCGAACGACCTACCAGTTACTACCGGAAGGTCTTGGGTTTCCTCCGGGCATAGAGCCCGGTTTGCTCTCACAATAAAACTAGCAACGCCGCCATATCAGTGAAATAATCTTGAGCGCGGCGTTAAACACCAATCAATCAATCATTTTATTAACTAAAATAAAGTGACACGAGCTTCCAAATATAAGAACAATTTCGGTGAAGCAGAATTAGTTAATTGTTCGCAATTTACCCTAAGAAATACAAAATAAGAGCTTTCCTCTCATATCAAACTTGGTAATGCAAGTTCTTAATAGCAAGTAAGCCCCAAAATAGAACTCCTGCATCCCGGTTATTTGAATTTTGTCCGTTCTTAGCACACATGTTCAGTTCGTACGGGTTTTATTTTAACGTCAATCCTCTAGTTTTTCAAGGTACTTCAAACGCTCAACTTCTCCTGACAATAGGAATCTAAGAAAAACAGTTTTATTTCACAGCTCCTGTCACTTGAATAAAGTGTTCTCCATTAACCATTATATTTTAGACACTGGTTGCAAGCGAAGGGAGCAGTGGAAATGTCATCACAAAATGAGAAAAAAGTGTAAGAACCAAATTTAAATCTATGCTCTTGACAGTTGTTATATCGCGTATCACTTTTTTAAATATGACATTATCATGAACATTTGCAAGATGCAACAACGACCCCAGGTAAAGCATATCCACCATAAAACATAAAAAAACACAAAGGATTTGTTGGGGCATCCCAATTGACGGACTCAGATACCGTTTTTACCTGACAAAAGCCTGACAAAGCAGCTTTTAACTAAACAATTCTGAGGTTGGCTTAAGGATCAATCAATCAAAAAAAATCCTACTGTCAAATAAGTTGTGTAAGATTTATATACTGGTACTACTATTACAATACAAATCTTTCAGATGTGTCGAAAGACATAAATGGAGAGGTCGGTCCTACCTATTACAACATTGTGACGGATGGAAGTAAAGATACAGATGCTGTTAACCAGTATGAAGACGTTCCACATTAATGGCACATCAAGGTCGTCTTGCAAGATACGACAGCAGACATTTTTCCTAGTTAACTATTTATAGAAACCAAAACACACAGGCAAAAATCTTCTTGACGAAAAGGATTGACGTTGCATTGAGGAACATCCATACTTGTACGAACCGAAATAGTGTCCCAAAAGTAACAGGGACAAGAGTTGATTCAAAACACTGTATTAAATGTACACATGTATTTCCAAAACTAGTGACACAAATAAGCTTATAAATTGTACTTTTTGCGAGAAAAAAACCAATATAAGAAAAATTACAGGCAGAAATCAACATTTATGATAGCTCATGACACTTTAAACAGTATGTCTGCATGTTGACACATTAAATACATTTTGTTTCTCTTCGCGTTCTCATCATTTTAAGCACACAGAGAGATTTAGCTATTTACAACCCTATCTGTAAGTTAATTCTTGAGCCTATTGTCATGGATGGTTCATTTTGCACACTGTATAGCTTCTTGAAACGAATAATTCAGAAATAGTTATTTACTTTTAAAAAATCCAAATACTTGATCCCAACTTTAAAAGAGTTTATTTGGGTTTTTTATAAGGGAATATATATTGTTGGCGACAAACGTTCCTCAACGTCGAGCCACCAAAATCAAGCAACAGTTTTAAGATATTGGCACAGAGACTGGAATAATTGCGTGTCTTAAATCCTTTTCTAAGATTTTGTCTTTTTGTGTTATATCAATTTCTTTCATTTATTTTCGGAAAAAATAACTGTATGTTAGCTAACAACTTATTTGAAAAGTATATAATTTACGTTATATTTAAGACTAATTGAATTCCCAATACCAACCTTTCTAAAGGGCTGTATTGAATATACATTTGACATCGTATGTCTTTTTGTCAAAATTATTTGAAGTTGAACTGTGTGTTTGATTGTGTTATTTTCATTTTAACTTTATAACCATATTCTGGCGACAACGAAATCAATTATTCAAACCACATTTATCTTATATGATTTGTATTAAAATATTAGCTTGTCGGAAGATTTGTTAAGAAAACCAATTTACATGAGCTTACTACGTCTAAAACCACTAAAATTAAACATAAAACACATGAAACATGTCCAGTTAGCTTTAGAATGTGGAAATTGACCGAAAATCCAATGAAGAATCGAAGCCTGGTTACAACAACAACAATTAGTGTCGGTTACCCTGGTTTCAGGCCTTTTTATCTGTGGTTTACACTCAACAAATTGTCCGCAGGCTATTCGAGTCACTCCTACCCGATTGTCACTCTGTATTTCACAGACAAATTACATACAATTATGCTGTGCCGTTAGATAACTCATACGACTCAAGCATTAGGGCGCTTTTGCGCGAGTTCAGGTTCCGCGTTTGTTTACATTGCCGGTACTTTATAAATCTAATTTTCAATTTCAAATTAAAAATACAGAATTATGCCAAAACTTGCAATTTTTGGTAAAAATAGAAAGTTCTTAACTTCTGTTTGGTAATAATACAGAAAACCGCCAACTATTTACAAAATATCGTTTAACTTATTTTGTAATTTCATTTTAAAATTTATTTTAATTTATACGTTTTCCTATAAAACGGGTGTTTCTGTTTCAATACGCATGCATTTGTCAACCATGTTAACCAGTTAAGATAGAACATATCGTCTCCCTTTATTGCTCAATTTCTTTTAGTGGTTCTTTGTTGAGTCTGAAAGACGATAAGCCTCCCGTTTATGATTCGAGACAAAATATCAACTACAAAGATAGTAATAAATAGCATATCAACTATGTTTCAAACCAATGAACGGGCATAGTGTTTATTTAGTATAGGCCTACTGGAAATTATTTCTGAATGTATATATCAGGTAAAAAAATAGTTATTTAGATATCCAGGCAAGAATCTGACAACTCATTGTACACTTAATATAGTTGAGTAAGCAATCCGAAGAAAGACATATACGACATACAATGTATTGACTAAATATTTTGGTTTGTTTAGATCTTCGGATTGGTTATTGTACTAAATTATGCCAAACTAGTCGGTGGAAGGTCTTTTTATTGTACAATTGTTTACTAAAAATAGTTGAAATTTCATATACTTATGTTAAATACTTTGCATTGATTATAATACAAGAGTTTTATCTTCAACTCGTTATTTTTTCTTTTACTCTATTCTCCTGGAAAGACCAACGCTGAAACCGTCAGTTGGATTTTTCGTTAAAGGCACAAACTATTAATGTATTCAATTGTAGACGATCTTCGCCGACAAACCTCAGAATAATTTCACTTCCTCAATAGTCACATGACGTGGTTCAAAGGACTATAGCCAAACAAACACACACAATGTACAGACAGACGTTGTGTTAAGCTCCGCAAAAACTCTCTCTTTTGAAATGTTTATAGGGGACATTTCACTGTCGGAGTTCAGTCTTACCAGTCTTGGTTTAAAGTAGTCTAGGCCAATCCAAAATGTCTTCGAAGTTCATTACATTTGGATTACCTTGGCTGTTCTTATATACTTCAGGTAAGTTGATCGAGTATTGTACTCTTGTGGACATTTTAAACCAATGTGATGTTCTAAATTGAGAGTAAGCCTATCTGTATTAATAGCCGTACTCTTAAAAAAGGACAAGCCTCATACGGCCATGTCTAAAATACGGGTATTCCTCTGTCAACTATACACATCCCGACCGGTACTTAGTCTTAACACGCCCAGTTATACGCCTTTCACGTATATGTCAAAGTTCTCTATGCAAACTGAAGTGCACTGTACTATATTGAGACTAACTCAGTGAAGCGATCAATGTTTAATCGGAAACACTTTCCACCAATGTTGTGCGGGTTCGAAAAGATGAGTGTAAATGATTAGATAGCTACCAATACTTCTAGGTCAATATTATCATCACAACTTTTGTAAAAAAATCAATCTTTTATAATGGTGAATCAAAATAAAATGAAATAACGTAGAAAGGAAAGTTTTTTCCTTTATCAGTTTCTTTATTCAGGACAGTTTCTTTATTCAGGGAATAAAAGCTTGTAGGCTAACCTACATTCGTTTAATTTTAAAGGGATAAGGGCTGCGAGAATGTTGACATTTTTCCGTTAAAACATTTTTTTAAGTATCGGATATTTTTCTCAAGAATTGCAAAACAAAAGGTATTTACTTCGAGGTCAATTTTGAATTTTGTAATAGTGTTTTAAGCTATCTTCGGTTAAAATGAATAGACGGCTGATCTGGTGGCTAACGGGTCACATACTGTATGGATTAGCATTGTTACAAAGTCAATCATTTGGTTTTCGAATGCACCCCGACCTTCTTAATGTCGTGACAATTAGATTGACTGACTGCTTTTTACGCCGCACTCAAGATTATTTCTTTTATATGGCGGCTTACCAGGTTTAGTAAGGGCGGAAACCGAGCTCTCTGTCCGGAGAAAATCCCCGACCATCGACCAACAACTCTTCGACATACGGCGATCGAGAGATAAATTAACTCATAAATTGTTCATTTTTTTATTTGGTCTGATGTTGCATTCTATCTTTCGTCGCATCGATAGAAGGCCTGTGTCTGACTGCGAGAGAAGCACACTAACCGACTGAGCCACCGAGTCCCAGGTGACAATATGAAGTTTTGAAAAGATACGGCAGCTATGAATTAGTGCACGACTTTTGGAAAAAATAACCCGAGTATACAGCCTATGTACCTATATGTGTACCTGTGTCATATCCCATTCAATTACATCTAAAACTATTTCACTGGAGAAGTGGGACAACCGGACATACACTTTAAAGCTTGCAGCGCCTAAAAATGCATCCGCATTATAACTTCTTCCGTATTTATTCAAAGATTTTCTCGAATTTTGACGAACAGGAATACTATTTCAATGGAGAAGTGGAACAACCGGAACGCCCTTTCAGGTTTATATAAGTGGATATAGACAGCCAAGATGTGACGTCATTACAAATAAAAAGATACTGGCTGAGTTTGGCCGCCTTGTAAGAACAGTCTTATGTCTAGCCCTGAACAAATATTTTCTTGTGATCGCGATTCCAAGAGAATTACTATTCGGATCTTCATCACATTTTACAGACAGGTTCCCCTTATAGTCTAGTTGTGCAACATCTATTTTGTTTGCTCATGTGCATATTTAAATAGCCGTTGACGGCCATTTTGTGATTTTTACTTACATAGTTTGTGATCGCACAATCTAGAAAACCACCAGGCCCATCTTGATGAAATGTTTTTGTGTTGGTTCCCCATATGGTCTAGTTGTGCAATATCTATTTTTCTGGGCTCATTTGCATATTAAAATGGCCGGTAGGCGACCATTTGGTTTTTCTGCTTTTTATCACTTCTCTCTCTTGTGATCACGATTCCAAGAGAACTGCTTGTCGGATCTTCTTTAACTTTCACACAAACGTTTCTGCTATGGTCTAGTTTTGCAATATTTATTTTTATTCTCATTTGCATATTAAAATGGCCACTAGGCGATCATTTTGTTTCTCTTCTTTTTGTCACTTTTCTCCTAATGGAATGTAAGCTTAGGATTTTCGTAAAAAAATTACACATGTTAACCCTATGGTCTTGTTGCGCACTATGCACTTTTTTGCTCATTTGCATATTAAAAATGGCGGCCACTTGTCATTTTGTGTTTCTTTTTATCACTGTTCTCCTCAAGTAATGAAAGGATCTTCGTAAAAAAATTGTACGCAGGTTAACCTTATGGACTCGTTGTGCACTATGCACTTTATTGCTCATTTGCATATTCAAAATGGCGGTCGGTAGCTATTTCTGTGATTTCTTCTACATAGTTTGTGCTCTCGGAATCAGGAAAACTACTAAGCGGATCTTGATGAATTTTTTTTTTGGTGTTGTTTCTCCATATAATCAAGTTATGCAATATGTATTTTTTTCGTCGTTGTTTTCATTTAACCTATTCGGTACCGCTGTCGCCATATTGTCTGCTTCATAACAGAAGTAAAGCGACAGAAGAAAAGTCGACTGAAACCCCACTGACGCCGTATGGTTATTTGTTCTTACAACTTAAACTAATTTTGAAAATGAACAAATGAAATCACATGTTGCGTCTGTTTGTTGCTTTGTGTTTTGATTTTTTAATCTTCGAATACGGTAAAAGACTTTTAATTTGATTTAAGTATGCGTAATTCACTGATAACTTTGTCAAAGTTAGAACTGACACTTTAAACATACGTATAACAAGAAAATGTTAAATTTGGCAATAAAAGTCCGTGGGATTCCTTTTATTTACAGCTTCAGATCCTAGTATATATTTTCCTTGTCTTCATTATACTGACAGTGAGTGAGTGAGACATTTAAATAGCTATGATTAAAAAGTGCTAAAATCGGGTGGTGAAGTTAGTTTCCGACAACGAGTTCCCGCTGTCAATCGAGGGGTGAAAGGTATAAAAATCGACTCCTTTCAGGTTTCCAAGGGCGACTATAAGAAATAGTTTATCTATGCGTGTTGCCGGCCACCACGGCCTGTTCGAGGTCAGTAAAATGGCCTGCTTGAATTTAGATTTTAAACACCTAAATTCTTTCCAAAAATGTAACAATAATAAATATTTTTGAAGGAGCATGTTCCCTAAGACACTTACGAAGATCTATATTGTCTTTTTCCGAGCTTGAAAGAAAGGAATATTTAAAAATGAAATTAAATACACGGCAACGTAGAATCACTATTTTGCCGATCGAATTTGCGTCCTGTTATGTAAAGCAAATGATATCGCAACTGTAAATGTTATTTACCAATAAAGTAAACTTAAATATTTTTATTCAATCGTATATTTAAATCAAATCGTGGATGAAATTTTTTTTAAAGAATACACTAATTTCTGAACGAATCGGGAAATGTTTGGCCATTAATTTTTAAACTGACTTTAGCCATGTTTAAATTTTTACTCATTAGACTATTGTTGTAAAACGTCGCCCATTCTTCACATTTTACGGGCTATTTTTGACAGATATACATTATCTTTTGATTAACACTAAATGCATTTTAGTAACATGTGCGCAATCGTTTTGGATGTTGTAAATTTTAATGGTGTACAGGACTCAATCAAGCGGTATCACAGACTGGACTGTATGCAAGTACATGCACATGGTAATTGTTTCAAAAAGTAAATGGTTGAGACACTGGCAAACGGAGTGCTCTCCCCTACCCCTCTATCTAATACTTAGAATATATATATTTATGAACACTAAAACACAAGGGAACATGGAAAATCTTCTTGTCTAAAATAACCATGGAGACAAGTTTCTAATTGTGTTAAAAAGAGGTATATCATTTAGACCTTTATACCCCATCATAAATTGTTGTAATACAGTAAACCAATGATATTTCACTCGGTTGACGACTGACAGGAGCTTGGTCTTAGTCGGTAGAATTTTCTGGAACACTTTGTATTACATTGACAATGCTTACGTATCTTAAGCTATGGTAAGAATATCGTCAGATTATATATTATAGATCATGGGAAAAGACAGTGAAAATTTGCACCCCCCCCCCCACCCCTTTCCCAGAAAAATCTAGGTAGAAGGCAGACAGGGGAGTTCAGGGGAGTCCTTGACCGAATGACCTAGAATATTGAAATGTTGTGCCACGGGTACATCATGTTTAAGTCAAATACTAGATACATGGTTGGCTGCTCTTTGTCGTAGAGAATTCTGAGTTTCTCCGACGTACTGTTTGCGACATTTTTTGCATGTGATAACATACACGATATTAGAGGAGTCGCAATTAAGATTTTCTGCCATTTGATATTTGTTGGGCGGTTGTGGTTATGGTACACTCGTGAAAATCTGAGACTTAATGATTCCCTTGAAAGTGTGAGGAGGATGGTATGACCCAGCATGTAGCAGCTGATGCGTGTCAGTAGGTTTGAAGTAATCTAGATGTCCAGTAGTATGATATGTATGACCCTTGTAAATAGTTACATCCAAAAAATCCTGAGAATTAAGAATATCAATGAAAATATGAAGGTCTTCCAACGTATGCTACCAAATGATAAAAATGTCATACAGATACCGAAGGTAAATAAAAGGTTGTTTGTGACTTTTGTGAAGAATATCACTCTCCCACTCAGCCATAAAAATAGAGGCAAAGCTAGGACTAAAACGTTTCCACATAGCACACCCTTTAATTTGCTGAAAGATCTCCCCATTGAATTCAAAATCGATACCTTTTAAGCTAAGTTCCAGCAATTCTAAAATGTCTTTATCCAGACGACGGTGGTCAGGATATCTTTGGAATGCTGATTTTATGGATTTAAGACCCAAGTCTATGTCAATGTTTGTATACATAGACTCCATATCCAGAGTAACCAAAACCACATCTTGTGGGATGGATTTCTCAGACAATTTGGCCAATAAATCATCCGTATTTTCGATACAGCTAGGATGCTGATTCGCTATAGGTTTTAGATAGCAATCAATTACCTCTGATATTCTATACCTTTTACTGCCACAATCTGAGATAATAGGACGCCCAGGGGATGGATGCCCCCTTGGGACATTTTTCAATGGGTTTGTGAATTTTCGGAAGAATATAGAAGACCCTGTTTTTAAAGTTATGATCAGATTCCAAATAGCGATACTGTTTTTCATTAAGTAAGCCTTTATCTTGAAGAGAAACAAGAATTTTATTAAACTTCCTAACATATAGGTATAGCCGCTTTTAGATGTAAACGGCTTGCGTACGCCACTAGAATGTCGGTAGATATCAGCCAGACTTACATTTCTGGAGTACTCCATAACATGCACTAATTTATTAATAGAAAAGTCCCTATCAGATAATGATTTTGGGCAAGGCACCAATGAAAGTCCTCTTCTGAGTAGAGATATATCATCAGCAGTGAGTTCCTCATTACTAAGATTAACAATATTTGTTCCTAAGCCGAAAGTAGGTTTAGGGAAGGCGGGGGGGGGGGGCTGAGGGGATGAAAAGAGGGGCCAGAGGTACTAGGCCTAAGGGAGAGAGTACCAGTAGGAAAAGGCGAAGGGGAAACAGAAGGTAAAGTTGCAGACCTAGGAATCTGCAGAGTTGGAGGTGAGATAACGGATGTCGACAAACTGACAGACGGATGGGGTTGGGGAGACGATGGTGGACTAAACTGAGTTGTAGCAGCAGAAGTGACAGATTTAGTGATGGAAAGAAAAGAATAACAATTTGGAATGGTCGAAAGTTGTAATTTACCTTTATAATTCTGTTTGTCCCATTTTAAAGCATTATTGAAAGCACTGTCAACGTTTAGACCATTTAATGACCTGGCAAAAGTCACCTGTGTTTTTAATCTATTTAAACATGCCGCATGATGAGAAATCATCTCTTGTATGATCTTATGGGTCCAATTGTGGTGTACAAGGTCAAACGCAATATCAGCTTCCCGATTGCGTTGAGCCGATATAAGAAAAGAATTTAGCTCTGTAATTTTAGTATTTAAGGATTTTGGGAGGGTTTGGCCACGCAAATGTCCCTCAAGGATGCCAATGTGGTGAAAAAGAGCTTTCATCAGATCCGAGATTTCTGAGTATTGGGGACTTTTAGATTTTGAATTTTCATGCCTATTGCTAACTGAAAATTGCCTGCTTCTGTTACCACGCCATTGCTTTGCCATTCTGCCTAAATGCCAATGTACTTAATTAGTTTAACTGGATGAGAAGGGAAAATTGAGTTGGGAAAGTGAGACAGAGATAAAAAGGAAAATATGTCTGGAAACAAAAAGAATTGATGCAAACTAGAGATAAAAGAACCTAATTGAACTGGCTGACTTATGGAACAAAAGGATGCAGTTTGGAAAATATGTGTTTCAAAGAGGCAGAGATAAAGAATAAAATGCGTCTGGAGACAGAAGGACTAAAGTAAACAGGG
Source organism: Lepidochitona cinerea (assembly GCA_963971465.1). Classification (NCBI taxonomy): domain Eukaryota; kingdom Metazoa; phylum Mollusca; class Polyplacophora; order Chitonida; family Tonicellidae; genus Lepidochitona; species Lepidochitona cinerea. Next base: position 5,631,829 of record OZ020556.1, read on the forward strand.
TAATAAATCTAAGTCACAAATTGTCAGATATATAAACATAGGAAGATTAATTAGAGCAGGAAGGAAAGAACTTAATAAGACACTAAGGTTAAAATTTATGTACAATTAGAACAGGAAATAATAATGAAGTTCTAAAAATAAAATTTGGAAGATAAATATACAGGGGCTGTAAATTAAAGATGAGAAGATATAAAGGAAAGTAATATACAACGTTTTACAGTAAGCAAAGAATACTTAGCAGAAAATGGGACCGCACACGGTATGCCAGAAGCTTTTCGGATAGGTTGTCCTTTTTCAATGGCCTCAGAAACAAGTCTAAAGTTATGCTGAATTTCTTGTGTTTATATGGAAAAATGACAGGAATTAAGGAGTATTTTTGTAAACAAGGGAAGATTAAGCTATCAAAACATTTAACTAAAGCATGGAAGCTTGATGAAGTTAGTTTATACTCATAACCATTGGAGGTATGGATAAGTCTAGACATAAAGGTCATATGGTTAGAGAGAGCTGGGGTATACATATCATGTGGTTTTGGAATAAAGGAGCTTAAATCAAAAGGAAATTACAGTAACTGAGGAGTAACAATATAAGGTGGGAGAAGAAATATAGGATGGAAACACCTAGCCTATTGTATATTGCATGCAATACAATATTTAAACGTTAAAAGACTTATTAGCGTCAAAGTTGGTGTCTGAATTAAAATTATAAACACTACGGTTTCTTGAGACAAATCATTGTTCGCACGCATCCTAATGACAGATTCCAGTTTCAATCGACCATTGCAGGCATTGCCGAAACCAATCGGCGTGTTTTGTGTCTCTGTATATTGGATTTGGCAATGCTGCAATGCTATTTTCAATTTAGGACAAGCTTCAATATTGCAGCCTCGGCCGTACAATCGGGCTTAGATGATCTTATAGAACCTGCCGAGTGTGACCCGACAATGCTTCACGTAATTGTGTAAAATTTATACTTTGTTTTGCCGTATGATATTACAGTTACACAATGCAATTGTTCATTGCTTTATGAAAACTAATGCGTAGATGCGGTCAAGGTTATATTGATTTTAATGTTGGACAAATGTATTTTGGAGGAAGATGTGCAATTTATCAGGAGTTTGAAGCATCCTTCATTTCAATCTTAGTAAATTGAAATCGAACATCCTCCTCAGTTATATTGTTTGTCGTTATAGGAAGTTACTTTCTCAAATCCATTTTGGCATTGACCAATCATTTAGGAAATTTGGTTTGGAGTCTTTAGATTATAGCCACTTTCTAACAAAGAAACGTTGTTCTTGTCTAGCCAGCCACCAACTGAAGAAATCAATTTCACATATCAAGTTTTCGCTCCGTTTACAAGCAGCCTCACTTTCTGATGGTGTTCTATGTTGGTCGCCAGGATCAGTTCACTGATCTCTTGTTTTTTAATAGTTATATTCAGGTGGGATTCAAATTGGCAACAGCATTGGTGTACAAAAGGAAAAGTGACGTAGATTGTGACGTCATAAGAAAATTGAGGAAAACCCATACAGTTTGAGGCTGGTACGAGCCGAAGTAGTGTCCCAGTCGCACGTTCATTCATTACCGACAGTTAGTTCAAAACGCTTCATTACGTATACATTCCCGACTAATACCTCTAAAAAACTGATTAATTGTACATCTTGAGAAAAATAGCCGATTTACACACAATCTTGTTTCCAACCAAAAATTCTACATTTTTGCAGCTCGTGCAGCGTTGGCATAAGTCGAAGTGATTTATCCAATTGACGTTATTCTTACTTTACATTTAAGGCGTTTGTAGAAGATTGATTGATGTTTTACGCTGCACTCATGATTATTTTACTTGATAACAGTGTTGCTGGATTTATTTGTCATGATGAAACCCCCGATATTCGGCGAGTATCTGGCAACTTTTCCACATACGGCTATAGAGTGTAAAATCCAGGCTGTTTTAACAGTTTAACAGTCGTCTTGTAAAAACTGTTATGCTGCAGATTATTGCCTAATACTCAAAATTTATATTATTCCCATTCTTGATCAAAGAAGGTTGGTCAATAATTACCTCACACAGTTTACATTCGGCAGCCATCTTTCTTCTAAGCCAAGGGATTTGTTCGTTTATAAATTTGAAAACTATAGGGTCTACCATATTTTTTGTTTTTGATTTTGGGTATTTTTTTTATTTTTTTTTTTTGTTTTCAGGTATTACCGCCCAATGTTTGTTTGGCCCAACCTGCAAATATGCCTGTAATTGTTTACAAAGCGCCACCTGTGACCCAATGGAAGGATGTCCAGGCAACTGTGCTCGGGGCTTTGATGGACCAAAGTGTCAAAGAAGTAAGTGAGTTACATGTCTTAATATACCTATAAGGCATGACAATCACGTCAAACACTATATTGTACATCATAGTGTGTATGTATATTTATCTTTTTTACCAAGAAACACTAATAAAAGCTTCATATTGATACTAATCTTGGAAATGTACGTTAAAGAAGTTTGCATTGGTAACACAAATCACAAAATGTACTCATACATCCCGACTATTTGATTGATTGTTTGGTGTTTTACGCCGCGCTCAAGATTATTTCACTTATATGGCGGCTTTACCAGTTTTATTGTGGGAGGAAACCGGGCTCTATGCCGGGAGGAAACCCACGACCTTCCGTTGGTAACTGGCAACCATCCGACTATTTGAAGTGTGTCCGTTATGAACTCACAGCTTTGGTTTGTACAAGCTACTGGCTTTATAGATATTTAACCAAGTGCTCTTCTGAATGTTATAGAAGTTCCCATGACCGTAAACCCCCTTATTTGTCGTGACAATCAAAATAAATGAAAAGCGTGTGAATTTTGGCAGCTCATGCCTCTTTTTATTACCACTGTAGGGCTGATTTAAAATTGCTATTTATCGTAATGGATTCATTCACAATTGTTTCACAATATGCTTGCTTTTAATGCACATGGGCTGTTTTGTTCAAAAGAGGATGGGGTGCGAGCGTTACCAGGTACTCGCCGTAGTTTGGGGGTTTCCGACAGGCAAAGAGCCCGGTTTCCGCCCTCAATAAACCTGGCAACGCCAACATATAAGTGAAATAATCTTGAGTGCCGCGCAGAACATCAATCAACCGATTTATCAATCAAAAGCTCATTGGGGTTGAGGCAGGTCTAAATCACGTCACACAACGAATTTAAACAGGGTTTTATTATAATGTGATTTTGAACACCCGGCCCTGGTTAGCAATTTTGTTATATATTATTTTTATGGGAACCTTGAGAAGAAAACTAAAACAGTCTCCCAACTGTTAAACATTACCGCGTACTAACTGCCGATTGTTGTCGTGATTGATGAGCATCTTCCATCCCAGCTTATAGGAGAACTTGGATCACAGGTTCTGCTGAAGATTTGAAAATATTGGTCTTGAAGTTACCCAACAACAGAAATTGTGTTCGATTTTAAACCAATGTGTTGAATCCACTTTAGGTAGAATACATTATACTTCATCTTAAAGACAATATCTACCTGGTCCAAAAAAAACATGGTTTATTTGTTATTAACATTTTCCTACATGAAACTATTCTCAGATGTCAAGTGACTGGAAACATGTGCACCTGGTATTCTAAACTGCTATTGGTGTATTTCGGTCAAATAAACCAATCATATTGCCAGTTGTTTCAGTGACATCCAGTCACTTGACATCTGATAATAATTAACCATAGCTTCTTGTAGGAAAGTCATAAAAATAAATCAACCATGTTTTGGAACCAGGTCGATATTGTCCTTAAGACGAAGTATAGAATGTGTTTTACCTAAAGTGTTCACTTTAAGCAGCCATTCGAGGTAAAACTGTTTATTTAATGGCTTTGTAAATATCTTGATAAGTCTCAGGAGAAGACTTTTGTAAAAATATAGATTGTCAGCTGAGAGTCACAGACAAAACAACAGGGTTACAGTTGATCTCAATAAGCACTAATGTTAATCGTATAGCGACCCATGAAAGTTATACCCTCAAAGCGGATCTCTCGTGATCTCATGGGACTTTGGCCAAGCCCAAAAGGGACTTATTAAGGCCGGTTCTAACGGTGCGATTTGTTGCACCGACGTGTAGAATGCAATTAAATTGCTACAAGTCGGTGCAACAATTTACAAATAGCAAATACAAAATTATATCAAAACTTTAAGGAAGAACACTGGGTCTGTATCCGTTAAGAACCAACTCGAGGGGCAATATAATTGAACGCATACGGGATAATTCCGTGACTGATGTTAATCGGTATGCTTTATGTTTAGACATTCACATGGATTGCATTCAATTGTTTATCTTGACAGGAAATGTCGCCCTTGACATGCGCACTGAGCAGCAACCAGGATCCTACTGTGAAATAGAGGATGGCGTCAACAAATGTTTGAATGCCAGTTACGCTATTGACGGAATACTCGATACAACAATCGATTTACAGACTAAGTTCTGCACACATACAAATGGAACAGGGTAAGTGCTACGGTATTCAATCGTGGCTGCATCTAAGATATTATTTGGGATTTTGTTATCAAATTTTTATTGTGTAGGTGAGGGAGAGTACAGGAATATTTGCCACTTTATCAAAAAATGTCATCACTTGCCGCCTCATGTCTATTATTTGATCACAATCATACAAAACAATCGAGGTATGAATATAACGGTGTTGGGGAAAAAAGGCTACAGGTGAAAAGACCCAAATATGTTACCAGTAATACGGCAAATAAAATCGCAAGAAAATAATGAAATTGTAAGAAACAAAATTCCGTTGCACGAAAGCATATTAGGGACTTACATGAAATTTGTTAAGCATATGGCTATATCGTTATAACGAGATAAAAAATATCTGGACTTTAATTCGAGTTACCTCCCTTTAATTTTTTTAAAATTTAGTCAAAAACGTAATTGAAGTAAACAATCCCGGTTGTGCATGAGTTACCTTTTCAGCGAGGATTGTAGAACAGCCCCAGTCAAATAATTGCTTCCGGCCTTCCAGACCAACCAGTCTCTTTTTTCTCCGAAAAATTGCTTTCACCGGTACAATAAATGACTTTAACTGACTTGTCCAACTTCTTCTTTTTTTTAGAGGAGGCCGGTTGGCTGAATGGATAAGGCAGCCGGCATTTAGTGCTGGCGATAGGTGCCATACTCTGGGACCCGGGTTCGATTCCCATTTCGGGCGTCACACGAAAATCGGTAGAAGAATTTCTACCATACTTTCAAGAAAGTCTAATCCCAAAATAACGAGAATACTGTTATATTCACTTTCTAAAAGACACTAACTAATCTAACTCACTTGTCCAACCTTCTCTGTAGTGACAGACCATTCACCTTTTGTTAAATTATAGGCATGACTTTAAGCCTGCTATTGAGATGATAATGACTGATGCTGTTTGGTTTGAGTTGGTCACATCTGGGGCCTGTTTTACAAGCGACGCAGCTAATTTTTTTTTACATAGCAACCATGGTAACCACTGTATATATATAGGCCTACGTTGCTATCACATGCAGTTACGTAAAGTTTAGGCTACGTCTTTTCATGACACAGGTACCAAGACTTTAGGTGGCTCAGTCAGTAGTGATAGTCCCTCAGTCCAACACAGGCCTTCCATCGATGCGGTTTGGGTTCGAATCCCACTCAAACGAGATAAGATTGAAACATTTCTGATTGCATCTTTCACTCTATTGCCGTGCACGGAAGAGTTGTCAGGTAGGCCTACTCGCCGAAAGTCGGGGTTTCCTTCATGTGAAGAACCCGGTTTCCTCTCCCACTAAACCGAGGACGCTGCCATTTAAGTAAAATACATGTAATCAATCAATTGTTTTGATCTCCTCTGCCATATATGTATGCAGGGGTATTTTGTTTACCTCTTAACATATTTTACCCTCTACAGGTAGATATATCGGACAGTTGACGCAGAGCATTTTGGAAGTAGTATAGACCTATCGGTCTTTTAAAAAAAGTCCAATGTGATCTATTTCAGCCATACTAGTTTCAACATAAGAACAATTTTATTAAGAAAATCACAATTGTTTGAATAGATTTGAAGACTAATGAAATCATTAAAAAATGGGATGTAAAAATGTATGGTATTGAAGTGTCCACTATAGGATAAACCCTTGTAACGACGCGCATGACTGCACTCATATACTTTCACTGCATAATTATTTCAGTTCGCCATGTTTGTTTTTCCATTTGATAACCCCGATGACGTCATTATGCAATCGGTCTATACAAAAAGTAGTCTCTTACCTCCACCCAAACACTAGGCCCCGCAGTTCTTGGAAACGGTATTTTTTACAGACTTATACAAAAGCTCTCCAGAATACTACATACGGTTATTACTAGTGTTCATTAAAACAATAAATTGAGCACTAACTGCAATTAGTTTCGCATAGCACGGATAATGGGAACGCTATTTCATTATAACGAGATGCTATCTACAGGTATTTTTTTCTTATTTCAGGAACCCATCTTGGACCGTTCACTTGAATAGAACGTATGGAATCTACAGATTTTGAGATCTACAATAGAAATGAATCCGGCGGTGGCGAATACTGTACGAACACAAGTAGTTTTGGAGTTAAATATCACTAAATCTACAAACAAGAAATAACAATAATAATTGTCGAGTATGAAATAAGAGCTTATTGTTGATATCAATTACGAAGATGCAACAAAATCCCCAAAACTAAACTCATACAGCCCTGCTATTTAAATTTGGTTAGTTATTTAGACACGTTTTCGGTTCGGACGGGTTACTGACATTAGCAATTTTATTTTCATCTCAACGTCAATCCTTTAGTTATTCAAGGTACTTCGGACGCTGAAGACAAGTTTTGAGAGAAAAAATTGGAATTTTTGCAACTCATGCCACTTTAACGCGGGGTTCAATATTGTAAAATAATATTATTATTAATTTGCCCGGCTTATGCTTGACCAAAGGCTATTTTTCTTTTGTTGTCTGATCATGTTAAAATTATTCTATGTTAGTATTTTACAGAGTAGGAAAGAGTATTTCCATACCAGAAAATTAAATTACTTCCATGTAAAAAGTAAAGCCGTGAAAGTTTACCACAATCAACAATTACTTTTGAGCCAATGAATTTCTATACTGTATGTATTTGGGTGTAAATTAATTTCCACTTGCGTGTAAATTATATTTGAATCTAGGTTAATATATTTTGTCATCTGCGGAAACTAATATCCACATGCATGAAAACAATGTATCACGTGAGTGGAAATATCTAATTTCAAAATTCTTAAATAGATTACAGAATATAAATAACAAAACATGTAAGTGTATACTTACAGGTATATGATCCCTGGTAAGTAGAAAAACCTGTTTTACACGTGATTCCATTGTCAATTTTGACTTATGAATACATTTGCAGCAGTTATGAGAAACACGGTCTCTTTGTCCGAAGACTGTAAGAAAGCAACTAAACATTTCATATTATACAATTGTATCATCATGTTGAAAACTGTTATAATTTTCTTTTCAGTTGGCGATCGTCTGAGAGGGTTCAAGATACAAGTCGGAACCCCGTCCAATTTTAGGGAGTGCTACAAAGACCCAACGCAAACCGGTTCCCCTGGCGTGATTATCAGGAACCATTGCAAGGGTAATCAACCATTATTTGGAAAGACTGTCCGTATAACCAAAGATACCGCTGGAGACTTGACACTTTGTGAAGTTATACTTCATGGTAGGTAGCCGTTTATTAGAAATGACCAAATGCCGGTTAAGCTAAACATAAGTTGAAACACGCAGTACATATACATGGAGGCTCAGAATATATACACATTTAATTGTCAGATAGTGATGATGCAAAATTGGTATTACCTGCATTTTGGCACATCATGTGAAACGACACGAAATTTGATAGTTGGGTTTAACATATAACGTGAAATCCTGGTTACATGAAAGAGACGTTAGGTCTTATCTCACCCACGCACTTAAAAAGGGCCATTTCCATGCAGGATCAACTTGCGGAATTGTAATACATGCAATACATCAAATGGTTATATCCGCTTATCTTTTCCATCTACCAGGTGTTTTTCCATGATCGACCAAACAGCATATTCTACTTCGTGGTCTGTTACGTCACACATGTCATACCTCATAATGACCCATTTGTCCTGGAAGTGTTCAGCTTACAACTCATGACTTTGGCTCCATATGTTTGGAATAATTCAATGACTTTTCCTTTTTTAACAGTTTGCACAGATGGGTGGTATCGAGAACAGTGTGATCGGGAGTGTCAATCCACCGACCGATGTGCATTCTGTGATAACAACAACCTGACATGCACAAGTAAGATACTGGGTTGTACGAGTAGTAATTATATTACTGTGGTATCCTAGTAATAAAAACACAAGCCAGGATTAACTAAATAAGAACTGTATTGATAACTTACAGACTAAAATACACAACTGTTGTAAAAGCGTCTGTTCGACTTGGCTGCAACGTCCGGAAGCTTCAAACAGGAAACTCTCGAGGAGGTCGATAGAGCATACCAACAGTTAGAATCTGACCCTTCAACAATTACTAATTATAAAAGTAACAAAATGAACAGCAGCTTATATTTTGAACTTATATGGACAGTGAAATAAGTGTAGACCTAAATCAAAAAGATTTCTTAAAAAAAAAGCTAATTAAACCCTACGTAATAAGGTATTTTTTTCTCGCAATTGAAAATACGTTGATTCCATACTTAATTGGGCGCCATGTCAGCTTGAAATAATAACAGGCGTAGGCATATATGTTTTTAGGGTGATATAATTTAAAAAAAAAAAACATATGCTATACAAGCAAAGCACAAGAAAACATAGATCAAGAATCGCCTACAGATTACACAGTATATTCAAGTCTCAAATCAGTATAGTCCTAATCTTTATGCTGTTACTGCTGACCGAGTTACGGAATCTAAATATCAAAGCACCACACCGAAGCCGTATACAAGGTATATGTAGACAAAAAGGTGTATGTGATAACAGATGGACCAATATTAAGCTGCTTGGTAGCATGTTCATTTTCTGCAAGCGAACATCTGAGCTTCTTTGCAGATTTCAGGTATTTTGCAACAGTGTACTGCTTATATGTTTTCAGCTTGCACCGCCCACCGTTGGGGTACAGATTGTGATGATCAGTGCTTCTGTGCAGGAGATGTTTCTTGCAACAAGACATCTGGAAGGTGTCCAGAAGGATGTGCAGCAGGATATACCGGGTCTTCTTGCAGCCAAGGCACGGTCAAAAGCAATACTCCTTTCAAAAGCTTACAGAGCAAGGCAGGGGTCTCAGTGGCTCAATATTCACAGCCATAGCCCCACAAGTACACAGTACAAGCATCCAATTGATCGGTTGCAAATTCGAATCTCACCCCCCCCCCCCTCCATCCCACACTAACCCCCTAACTAACATCACAGTTTTCTTAAACGCTCAAAGTAATAATTACTCACTAGTATGGCGTACATCATTCTTACGAATGGACGCGCCAATATGCTATAAGAACAAACCAACAAACCCCCTAACAACAATAAGGTACAGAACTGACCATGTATAAAATTCAATTTGTAATACAGTGCTATTTTCACAATATCTGGAATTGAACGTTTTTCGAATAAGTTACCGATATGAGGACTAAAACCCGAGAGAATTGTTTTTATTACTGAACATAATGACAAATATATCGACAGACGATTCTGTCATTTATCGACAATAAACCGATAAACAAAAGTAATGTTGGCTTTTACCATCGTGAATCTAGTGTATTTACAAGAATTTGGAACGAACTGACGGACATAGCTATACGTTAATAATTTGAGCGTTGATTCTTTTGAAGAAGCCAAAATAACTGTTCCTTTGTACCACTTTTGAGAGAGTACTTAAGAAATTGTTTAAAGTATCCGCACTTGTGTTTAGGTTTAATTATAAAGGAATATCAATAGCAGAAATATCATTTAGTATAGATTGATTGATTGCTTGATGTTTACGCTGCACTCAACATTATTTCACTTATATGTCGGCGTTGCCAGAACTAAATAATGGGCTCTTCGTCTTGAGGAAACCCCGGACCTTCGGCGAGTACCTGGCAACTCCTCCACATACGGGGATGGAGAGGAAAATCTACGCAATTTTTTTGTTTTGTCTGAGTGGGATTCGATCCCGCAGGGCATAAATGAATCAATTAAGTACGACATCATGACGATTTATTTTACTGTAGCTTGTAACTCTACATCATACGGTCCTGGCTGTGGGACACTTTGTGGACATTGCAGTATACCAGTGTGCAATAGATTCAACGGCTACTGTAACGCCTTCACTCCACTGTGTATGGCTGGATTTGAAGGTCCAAGGTTTAAAACAGGTACAAATTATAAAAAATGTTCATCATTGATGATTTTTTGTTTAAAATACTCCTTTGATATATTATACTGTTACGAATTTCTGAATAATAATTTTTCTACGAAATGTTCGCCGACCGGTAGGAAAATTTCTCACTTAAGAAATCACCTAATTGCAGGCAACATATTCATTGTGTAGGAATTTATTTTCTGGCAATATATAACACAATACTGTTAGATTTTCAATTACCTATTTCCCATTCATCGATATGTACTCTTGTATATCTGGATACTTTTTGTATCTTTTTTTTTCACAGTATTGTTTCACATTAGCACATGGAGCGGAAGATATGCAAGTATCAATCAGGTGTCTCAAATAATGTATTTGATACAATGTCATTGGCAACATTGTTGAGCCTTTAAATGTTAACGTATAAGGCGCGGTCACACTACAAGTCGTTCGTGATTACTTCGAACTTGTTCGGTATACGTGAGCGGTCACACTTAGCAAAACTAGTTCGGATTGATACCGAATTCTCGATCGATCGAAACTAGTTTGTGAAGTGGTTTGGGCGAATGTAGAAAGCAGATCGTTGTTTTCATTGGCTAATGAGTATGACCTAGATAAGTCACATGCACTGTTTGTCCAATCAGAAGTTATCAAGCCGATCAACATCGCCAGGCCCAGTGTGACCGCAAAGTTGTTCGAAGCGATCAGGTTTCATCAAAACACGTTTAAAGTAAACTAGATTGGCTTAAGTGTGACCGCGGCTTTAGTTTTCAAAACGAATACACTTTCTTCTATTGTTAAGCAATGTTTTTGTTTTTGCGTATGTTTCTGTTTTGTATGTAATTATTTAAAATGATGTTATATCAATGATAATTCTTTTTCTCTTGACAGCTTGTGATGGTTCTTTTGGGCCGGACTGCAAAACATCCTGTGGTAAATGTGCCGAAGGAGTCAACTGCAATCCTGTCAATGGATTGTGTCCGGACAATGATCCTCGCTGCGCTGGAGGGTGGATGGACACAACATGCCTTAATCGTATGGATAACTATATAACTTATTGATTGATTGATGTTTTACGCTGTATTACAGATTATTTCACTTATATGGCGACGTTGACAGGTTTAGTGGGAGAGGAAACCGGACCCATTGCTCGGAGGAAACTTCCGACCATCGGCGAGTATGTGGCAACTTTTCTACATAAGGCAATGAAGTGAAAAATTCTCTCAGAAAGTTTTCAATATTATTGGTCAGGGTGGGATTTAAACCCGCGCCACATCGATGGAAGGCCTGTGTCCTCTAATCCTCTGGACCACCTAATCCCCCCTATATGACTTAATAAACCCGTTGATAATTAAACCATTGAAAACGTCGTACTACTAGAATATGTACTGGTTCGAAAATAGAATACAAAACTACGTATATTATCATTTCTTGAGATTCTCATCATGTTCTCGACGGGAAGTTAGTCGTGTTATTTAAAATGTGAATGTTTTTTATTTCTTGTTGCTTAACTGCAATAGGGCCTACCCGTAATAGTTTGAAGTGTTTTACGCCATTAATATTTGCATAACATATGTATTCTTGTTAGACCACAATGGTATCATGGTGGTCTTATCAAATCGAATTTTATCCGTGGTCGGTGGTCCATGGTCCGTCGTCCAGTGTCTTTAAACTTTTCTTGTGATCGCGATTTCTTGTGACCTACTGGTCGGATCTTCATCAAATTTCATAGACATGTTCCCATTATGGTCTAGTTGTGCAACATCTATTTTGTTTGCTCATTTGCATATATTTTTATGGTAAATTAATAATCATTTTTGTTTTAAGGAATGTAAATAAGAACATAGTTGTATGGGGATCATCTTCTCCAGCCAAGATAAAACCTAAATATCTCCATTTCGTGTTTTACCTTGGCGGACTAGCTTGCGAAGATGTATGGGGATCATCATGAAAAGCTTTAACACAAGTTCAATTATTTTACCTTGACCCTTTAAATATGCTTTTTGTTCTATATTTGATTTGTAAAAGGCGATTAATTGTTTATGCTAAAAGTGTTCAATAACAATCAAATATATTTCGAAATTCCAGGATGCCCAGCTGGTCTGTATGGTCCAGATTGTCGTGAATCCTGCGGGAATTGCCTAAATGGCGATACATCCTGTCAAAAGGAAGACGGAAAATGTGGCGTGAGATGTGCTGCAGGTTGGAGAGGGAATGTTTGTAAACAGGGTCAGTTAAAAGACTAGCATGTGTATTTCGTTAGTTTATTTCTTTTCAAGTGCCATATCCAGTAATCTTGAAATGTTCAGTTATTTTAACTTACTACTAAATTATTTTATTTTTTATTGGCCAAGACTAGCAGATATAGTGTAAATATCTTAACGCCATTTTAGAATGCGAAACTGGAACTTGGGGTGAAAACTGTGAGTCAACATGTAGTGAATATTGCAAGGGAGGTAACACAGCCTGTAACATCATCAATGGAACATGTGGGATGGGTTGTCTACCTGGAGGTCTTGGTGAAAGATGTGTGGCAGGTAAATTATTGGATATAGTTTGTTGGGTGGCTTATTGGCCAGCGGTGATTCACGTACCATTTTAAATTAATCATGTTACCCAAATGAGAACATCTTTGTGCTATTCATTTACAATACCAGATAGCCCCATTTTGTTTACAAAAAATTACAACTCAGGGGGGGGGGGGGGGTGATATGTCAAAACATAGAGTTGTACAAACAGAACAGAATCTTGCGGCACCTAGATTTAACAACATAAAATGGCACATTCTATCTGCCCCAAAATGTATTCATTCGACACCAGTTTACTTGTTTTTATTTGTTGATTATTGTGTGTAGTCAGTTATATATATAACTCCTCAGATAAACCAGGACAAGGAATATTTTTTAATTTTTTAAGTGCATATTATCATTCAAAACCGCAGGAATCATTAGCATTAAATGCTTTACATGGATTTAGCGTAAATCGTCAGTAGTAGACATTATTACATATCTACCAGCATTAGAGCAAATCTCAGAGAAAGAACTGTTGATAACGTGTTATATGTGGGAGTCGGGGATCCTCTCCTGAAAGTAACTTTCGACCTTGGGCGGGTACATAGTAATCCACAGGATTTTTGTTTTAAATGTTCGTGGACAAAATAGGATTAAAAGACATAGTATGAATATGATGGTTGTCTGATTATAGAGAAAATTTGTCCTTAGATCGAGCCCCGACGGTCCACATGACAAGGGACAAAAGCGAAAGTGGCATAGTTGTCAATGGGATTTTTTGGTGGACTAATACGCTTAAATACCAATGGTTTCCGCGAGTATGTAATATTACATAACCCATAGAACATGACTTGAATTTTGCCGCTATTAAACGTCATCCTCTTTTTCAGAAGAGACCACTGAGATGCCCTCTCCGACAACCGCAATAGTGGGTGGATTCGTTGGGGGAATTGCTGTTGGCGCGATAGTTGCAGTTGCCATTGCTGTCTTTTTGCGGTAAGAAAAACAAATGCGTTTGCGAGATTTAAAATAAAATAGGATGAAAGGCTGTAATACTGGTAAAAGCTCTCGTGCTATATAGATAGTCATAATACCCTAAATAAGAATAACAGGCAGCATGAAGAAATCATGTGCAAGTAGCATAAAAAAGTTGACCGAGTAGTTGTTAACTGACCGACTCTATCACAAATTACACCATTAAAATAGATCCCCTGGACTTTCGAAAAAAAATATTTATTACGTATAGACCTAAACCCATGAAATTATTGAAAGGTCGATGGATTGATTTTATTTTCTAAAAAAAAAAACAGGTTCGTGTTGACGCACAAATATAAATCTCAATGATTAAATCTAGGTCGACACCTCATCAGCGGCATCGCTGACAGGTCATGGGATGTGACCAACAGTGGAATGTATATCACAGCTAACGATACGTTCTCGGAGAGTCAATACATCAAGCCTAGAATCTCGAAAACAACAAAAACAGGGCAAGAAAATCTAGAAAACTATATAAACTAATGCATGTAATACAAATTCAGTTAAACTACAGAAATTGACAGATTTTTTTTAATCAGCTTCAATCTTTCTAATAATTATATGAAAAGGAAAATATCACATATTTGCTCACATATTCGGTCAGCATACCAGCTATTTCAAGGATAAATATATGTTTGATTTGTTAATATTTTCAATGTTTTCTGAAGGAGAAAGAAGAGACACGGGAATGATAAAGAGACCGACCAGGTTCATGTTTCAAACCGGCAACTTCAAACAAATGCAACGGACGTCCATCTTCCAGAGTACCCGAATACTAAAAGAATAGTCTCCAATCCACCAGGTAAACTTATGCAATTTCAATGAACTCTATACCGTGATAACTAGTTAGAATTATATACCAGAAATCTACGTTACATTAAAGGAAATAAAATTTCCAAAAATACAAACCGTATAGCGTTATTTCTTAGCCAAGCAATCGGCTAAATTGCAGCACGTGACTAGTTTATAACGCATCTCTATTTTATTCATCATTGGTTGGATGATACAAACAAGAAAATGGTAGCGGTATTGTAAGTGTACCATAGAGCTAAATCTATATCATTACGGAACATTCAAATTTAACATATTTGTTTACGAGGGAACAAGCATACACATTATAGAATGTTTAATAAACTTTCTTTCATGAAATTTAAAAGGAGCCAGTCAGTGACCAAAAGGAAGACAACCAATGGAATAGTTTATAAAAAAAATGTTTGGACAATTCAATGTAATTCCCTGGTCACAACATATGTCTTACCATGGATACCCATTATATTTTAGGATCCCAAGGAACTTGTAACCAGGCAATGGAAGATGAAACTAATTACTACAATGTTATTAACAATGAAGGTGATGGAGTGAACCAGTATGAACACATTCCATATAAACCCAGCGGTTCCGGTCAAACTGAATATGAGGTAAGAAAAAGTATAAATTTCTCTAAATAACCACAGGCAAGGCTATTTCACGTATATGCCGGCGTTGCCAGGTTAAGTAAGGGAGGAAACAGGACTGTTTGGCCGGAAGAAAACCCGGACCTTTGAAGAGAACATGGCAACTGTTGAACAGTGGTATTTGAATGCTACAACGGGGAATATGACTTGTTTAAGTGGCATTTAGAGGTTGAGCTTATTTATGAGGGAAAATAAAAACACTCTTGCGTATGGATTAACAACTTCGTGGTTTATTGGGAACAGGGCGTTTTGGTGTAGCTCCTAACACCATTACCAAGTGAGGAGTGTTCCTGGTTTATTGGGAACAGGGCGTTTTGGTGTAGCTCCTAACACCATTACCAAGTGAGGAGTAACAAACTTGCAAGCTGACTATTGATACTAAACTATAACAAAGGATATAACAACATACTCTCAAACTGAACAAACAATAATGGATTAAAGATTTGGAGGGTTTAAATGGAGATTAAAGCGTTTTAAACTCTGTGGGTTCTCTCAAGAATAATAGATCATAACATGAATTGTCATAGATTTTGGGCAAAAGAAAATGAGACAGCTAATCTCTTTTTTTAATGGATTCTCAATGGTTAAAAACAATAATAACTATACTGTTCGAACAAATACCATCATTTTAATAACGGTCGCGGTTTCGTATCCCAATCAGGATTGGGAAATCTTCTGAGTGGGTTTACACTCGAACGACCTGCCAGATACTACCTGAAGGCCGTGGGTTTCCTCCGGGCATAGAGCCCGGTTTCCTCTCACAATAAAACTGGCAACGCCGACATATAAGTGAAGTAATCTTGAGCGCGGCGTAGAACAAACAACCAATCAATGAATCATTCTATTAACTAAAATAAAGTGACACGAGCTTCCAAATATAATAACAATTTCGTTGAAGCAGAATTAGTTAATTTTTCGCAATTTACACTAAGAAATACAGAATAAGAGCTTTTCTCTCATAGCAATCTTGGTAATGTAAGGTAGTTCTTATTAGCAAGTAAACACCAAAATAGAACTCCTGCATCCCGGTTATACGAGTTCGGTCCGTTCTTAGCACACATGTTCAGTTCGTACGGGTTACTGGTGTTTAATAGCAATATTCTCTTATTTTAACGTCAATCTTCTAGTTTTTCAAGGTTCTTCAAACGCTCAACTTCTCCTGACAATAGGAATTTAGGAAAAAAGTTTTATTTTCACAGCTCCTGTCACTTGAATAAAGTGTTCTCCATTAACCATTATATTTTAGACACTGGTTACAAGCGAAGGGGGCAGTGGAAATGGCACCACAAAGGGAACAGAAAAGTGTAAGAACCAAATTGAAATTTATGCTCTTGACAGTATCACTTTTTGAAATATGGCATCATTTACATCTTCAACATTAGCAAGATGCAACAAGGACCCCAGTTAAAGCATATCCACCATAAAACAAACAAAAAAAGAACTGAAAGGATTTGTTGGGGCATCTGTTGCCCAATTGACGGACTCAGATGCCGTTTGTTTTCTCCCACTACGCCTGACAAAGCAGCTTTTTAACTAAAAAAAGTCTGAGGTTTGCTTAAGGATCAATCAATCGAAAAAAATCCAACTGTCAAATAAGTTGTGTAAGATTTATATACCGGTACTACTATTACAATACAAATCTTTCAGATGTGTCGAAAAACATAAATGGAGAGGTCGGCCCTACGTATTACAACATTGTGACGGATGGAAGTAAAGATACAGATGCTGTTAACCAGTATGAAGACGTTCCACATTAATGGCACATCAAGGTCGTCTTGCAAAATACGATTGTAGACTTTTTTCCTAGTTAACTATTTATAGAAACCAAAATACACGGGCTCAGGAAAAAATCTTCTTGACGAAAATAAAAATCCATCTAATACTTCAAACGAACCGAAATATTGTCTCAAAAGTAGCAGGGACGAGAGTTCATATAAAACACTGCATTCAACTTTTTTTCGAAACTAGGGGCACTGAAAGCATATAAATTGTACTTTTTAAAAGAGATAACCGATATAGACAAAATTTGTTTACTGGCAAAAATCAACATTTGAGTAGCCCATGTCACTTTTAACAACCTGCCTGCATATTCATTTATTAATTACCTTTTGTTTCGGTTTGCGTTCTTATCTTTTCATGCATAAATTCAAGGCGCTATCTTTAAGTTAATTCTTGAGCCTGGTTCATAAAAAAGTAATGGTTCATTTTTCATACTCTATAGCTTTTTGACAAGAATAATTTAGTAATAGTTATTCACTTTTAGAATACCGTGACAAAATACTTGATCCCAACTTATTTATTTATTTTATAAGGGAATAACACTTCAGTTGACAAAAAAGGTTCTTCGACGCTGTTCCACCAAAACTAAGCAACAGTTTTAATACATAGGTAAATAGACTGGAATAATCACTAGCCGAGAAATCTTGGCTCTGCCGAATTTGTTCGTCATATGACTCAACACGAACACGGAAAAAAAAATAATTCGGCAGAGCCAAGATTTCTCGGCTAGAATAATCACGTGTTTTAATTCGTTTCCTAAGTGTATGTTTGGGTGCGGTATCAAATTTTGTTTTATCCAGAAATAATAACTGTATGTTAGCCAAGAACTTATCTGAAAAGCTAGTGTTAGCACCTTAACAAGTGTATAATTTGCATTTAATTTAAGACTAATTGAATTCCCAATACCAACTCCAATTTAAGGATGTATTGAATATATATTTAAGCAGTCTGTTTCACCAAGCGACGTACCGTAAGTTTTTACGTAACTGCCGTAGCAACCAATACTGTAGGGATACGCTGCAGATCTCTTTTGTAAAAATGGTTTTAAATTGAACTTGTGTTATCTTTATTTTAACTTGATTTGACTTTATTATTGTGACAAAGCCAAATAGTTATTATAAATGACATTTAGCTTAAATGTTTTATATTAAAATACTCATGTCTTATTTACGTTGGTGCTTTGTTAGTTAAACCTTTAAAATATCGTTTAACTTATTTTGTAATTTTATTTTAGAAATTTCTTTGTATTTATACGTTTTCCTATAAAAAGGGGGCTTCTGTTTTAAGACATGTGCTTTTGCCAACCGCGTTATTAAACCAGTAAAGATATAACCTTTTCCGCCGTTGTCTACCTTTATTTTACGTTTGTTTCTGTTTTGCGTGTAAGTATTTACGTTTCAGTTTGCTTCAGTGGTATGATGTTGAGTCTGAAAGACGATAAGCCTAGGTTATCCATACGAGACAAAGTATCAACTACAACGGATAACACACGACAAACATAAATCAAGAACTACTGTTTAGTCCTTAGCTGCAAGTCAGAAAAGTCGTAGTCTGTTGTTTTAAGAAAAACTAAGATTTTCTAGTAATAAATTGCATATCAACTATATTTCAAACCAATAAACGGACACGATGTTAATGTAACATAGGCCTACTGGAAATTATTGCTGAATGCATATATCAGGTAAAAAAGACTAGTTATTTAGATATTCAAGCAAGAATCTGACAGCTCATGGTACACTTAATATAGTTGAGTAAGCAATACGAAGAAAGACATATAAGAGCTATTGATTAAATATTTCGGTTTATTTAGATCTTCGGAATGCTTATTGTACCATAATATGCCAAACTAGTCTGTTGAAGGTCTAATTATTGTACAACTGTTTACTAAAAATAGTTGAAATTTCATATACTTATGTTAAATACTTTGCATTGATTACAAAACAGGAGTTTTATCGTCAACTTGTCGTTTATCCTCTATGTGGGCTGGTTGCCAGTTACCAGCGGAAGGTACTGGGGTTCCTGCGGGCACAGAGCCCGGTTTCCTCCCACAATAAAACTGGCAACGCCACCAGAAACGTGAAATAATCTTGAGCGCGTCGGAAAACACCAAACAATCAATCAATCAATCGTTTATCCTCTAACTCTTTTGTCCTAGATATACCAAGGCTGAAACCATCAGTTGGATTTTTCGTTAATTTACAAAAGCTCAAATAGATATATTCTTCTCATTTTGGGCACCAATGGGTCACGGGTTCGGATACCCCTCAGTCCAAACATTGAAAAATCTTCTGACTGGGTTTTCTCTCGAACAATCTATGTGTGATGGTTGCCAGTTACCAAACACCATTATCAAGTGAGGAGTAAACAATTTCTAAGCTGACTATTTATACTAAACTATAGCAAAGGATATAACAACATACCCTCAAACTGAACAAACAATAAAGGATTAAAGATGTGGAGAGTTTAAATGGAGATTAAAGGGTTTTAAACACTGTGGGTTCTCTCGGTAATAATAGAAACATGAATTGTCATAGATTTTGGGCAAAAGAAAACGAGATAGATAATCTCTTTTTTAAGTAACAGCTGGACAGATGGATTCTAAATGGTTAAAAACAATGATAACTATACCATTTGAACAAATACCAATATTAACGGTCGCGGGTTTGAATCTCAATCAGTCCCCCCAAAATTGAGAAATATTCTGACTGGGTTTTCACTCGAACGACCTGCCAGTTACTGCCGGAAGGTCGTGGGTTTCCTCCGGGCATAAAGCCCGGTTTCCTCTCACAATAAAACTGGCAACGCCGCCATATAAGTGAAATAATCTTGAGCGCGGCGTAAAACACCAAACAATCAATCAATCAATCATATTATTTACTAAAATAAAGTGACACGAGCCATTATATTTTAGACACTGGTTGGAAGCGAAGGGAGAAGTTGAAATACCAGCACAAAAGGAGAAGAAAAGTGTAAGAACCAAATTTAAATTTATGCTCTAGACAGTTGTTATATCGTGTATCACTTTTTGAAATATGACATCATATACATCTTTAACATTGGCAAGATGCAACAACGGCCCCAGGTAAAGCATATCCACCATAAAACAAAAAAAAGAACTCAAAGGATTTGTTGGGGCATCTGTTGCCCAATTGACAGACTCAGATACGGCTTTTTTCTCCCACTTAGCCTGACAAAGCAGCTTTTTAACTAAACAATTCTGAGGCTGGCTTAAGGAACGATCAATCGAAAAAAATCCAACAATCAAATAAGTTGTGTAAGATTTATATACCGGTACTACTATTACAATAAAAATATTTCAGATGTGTCGAAAGACATAAATGGAGAGGTCGGTCCTACGTATTACAACATTGTGACGGATGGAAGTAAAGATACAGATGCTGTTAACCAGTATGAAGACGTTCCACATTAATGGCACATCAAGGTCGTCTTGCAAAATACGACTGCAGACTTTTTTCCTAGTTAACTATTTATAGCCACCAAAACACACAGGCACAGGAAAAAATCTTCTTGACGAAAAGGATTGACGTTGCATTGAGGAAAATCCATGTGGTCTAATACTTGTACGAACCGAAATATTGTCTCAAATGTAGCAGGGACGAGAGTTCATTTAAAACACTGTATTAAACTTTTTTTTCGAAACTAGGGGCACTAAAAGCATATAAATTGTACTATAACCGATATAGACAAAATTAGTTTACTGGCAAAAATTAACATTTTAGTAGCCCATGTCACTTTTAACAACCTGCCGCATATTCATTCATTAACTACCTTTTGTTTCGGTTGGCATTCTTTTTATTTCATACATAAATTCAAGGCGCTATCTTTAAGTTAATTCTTGAGCCTGATTCATAAAAAAGTAATGGTTCATTTTTCATACTCTATAGCTTTTTGACAAGAATAATTCAGTAATAGTTATTAACTTTTAGAATACCGTGACAAAATACTTGATCCCAACTTATTTATTTATTTTATAAGGGAATAACACTTCAGTTGACAAAAAAGGTTCTTCGACGTTGTTCCACCAAAACCAAGCAACAGTTTTAATACATTGGTAAATAGACTGGAATAATCACGTGTCTTAAATCGTTTTCTAAGTGTCTGTTTGGGTGCTGTATCAAATTTTGTTTTATCCGGAAATAATAACTGTATGTTAGCCAAGAACTTATCTGAAAAGCTAGTGTAAGCACCTTATCAAGTATATAATTTACATTATATTTAAGACTAATTGAATTCCCAATACCAGCTCCAATTTAAGGATGTATTGAATATATATTTAAGCAGTCTGTTTCACCAAGCGGCGTACCGTAAGTTTTTACGTAACTGCCGTAGCAACCAATACTGTAGAGATACGCTGCAGATCTCTTTTGTAAAAATCGTTTTAAATTGAACTTGTGTTACCTTTATTTTAACTTGATGTGACTTTATTATTGTGACAAAACAAAACAGTTATTATAAATGACATATATCTTAAATGTTTTATATTAAAATACCTGTTTT
This sequence comes from Lepidochitona cinerea, assembly GCA_963971465.1. NCBI lineage: Eukaryota > Metazoa > Mollusca > Polyplacophora > Chitonida > Tonicellidae > Lepidochitona > Lepidochitona cinerea. The sequence continues at coordinate 5,653,500 of OZ020556.1, forward strand.
GTTTACGTTGGTGTTTTGTTCGTTAAACTTTTAAAATATCGTTTAACTTATTTGGTTTTTAGAAATTTATTTTGATTTATACGTTTTCCTATAAAAAGAGGGTTTCTGTTTCAATACATGTGCTTTTGCCAAGCGCGTTAACCAGTAAAGATATAACCCTTTACACTGCCGTCTACATTTAGTTTACGTTTGTTTCTTTTTTGCGTGTGTTTATTTACGTTTCAGTTTGCTTCAGTGGTATGCTGTTGAGTCTGAAAGACGATACGCCTAGGTTATCCATACGAGACAAAGTATCAACAACAACGGATAACAAACGACAAACATAAATCCAGAACTACTTACAGAATTATTTTTAAACTTATGTTTAGTTCTTAGCTACAGGTAAAGAAAGTCGCAGTTGTCTTAAGACAAATTAAGATCCTCTAGTAATAAATATCATATCAACTCTTTTTGTGAAAAAAATGGACATGATGTTTATTTAGCATACTGGAAATTATTGCTGAATGCAAACAGTTTGTATATCGGGTAAAAAAGCTAATTAAAACGTTATAACTTTAGATAATCAGGCAAGAAACTCACTGTTCATTGTACACTTAATATAGTTGAGTAAGCAATCCGAAGAAAGACGTATAAGACATATTGATTAAATATTTCGGTTTATTTAGATCTTTGGATTGCTTATTGTAATATAATATGCCAAACTAGTTTGTAGAAGGTCTAATTATTGTACACGTGTGTACTATTAATAGTTGCAATTCCATATGCTTATGTTAAATACTTTGCATTGTTTATAATACAGGAGTTTTATCCTCAACTCGTTATTTATTCTTTTACTCTATGCTTCCCGGTAGACCAACGCTGAAACCGTCAGTTGTTTTTTTCGTTAATTTATAAATTCACAAAGTTTAGGGAATTTTACGATGTTATGGCTGTTTTAGAGAGCTACAGACCAGCAAGCGCCAATTGCTGTATTTTTTTTTTGGTGTTACCTTCTGTTTACAGTTTACAGTTTATTGATACAGGATAAGCCTATCGGCTTCTTCCTCGGGCAAAATACGCGCAAATATAGTAAGACAAGATTACAACGAAGGAAAAAAAAAAAAAAAAAAAACAAGAGAAAAAAAATCCAAAACATACTACAACAATATCAAAAACTGTTTTCCAAAATGTACAAGGAATTTACCAAAAATATATTAAATAATGTAAGCGGCGTGTCTTTCCTCGAGCACTATTATAAATTGTGCGAGACACCTTAATGATTTTCGAGGGTTTATCGGATTCTGAAATTTGTATAGATTCGGTCATGAAACAAACTTTCACTGTTTGTGACGGTATTTTGGTCAAACAAGCATAACATGGAATTCGACTTCATTGACTTCCATCTTGCATCTTTTACATTTTCTGTTAGATTTTGGTATGCTAAGGTAACGACCATTTTCAATTTCCAGCCCATGGTACCCTAGTCCGCAATATGCTGAGTGGATTGAAGGATAAATTCCGATACGCCCGCACGGGCTTCTTCAAAATACCACGTCAACTTAGGGTGCAATTGAAAAATCTAAGAGTTGCTCTCGGAATTTAAAAAAAATGATAACTCGCAATTTTTAAACATTACTCACCTAAAATTTTCCCAGAAAGCTTCTTTGATAATCCCTTCGTAGAGCTAAACCATCATATGTGACCTTAAAATCTGTAAGCAGCGAATTTCGCTAAGTTTTAATTCCGTCTGTGTTCACTAAAATTTTTCTCGGGCGATCACACCGCCATCTACCGCTAACTTTCAAATCATGCTCGCCACTACAACCGGTAACGGCTGTCGGGGAAGGTCGGCTATAACGCAAAGGGAATTTAAACTTAGCGAATTTCGTTGTTTGGCGATGTGTATGATCACAAATGATGGTTTAGCTCTACGAAGGGATTATCAAAGAAGCTTTCTGACTAAATTTTAGGTGAGTAATGTTTAAAAATTGCGAGTTACCATATTTTTTAAATTCCGAAAGCAACTCTTAGATTTTTCAAATGCACCCTATGTTGACGTGGTATTGAAGAAGGTCGTGCGGGCGTATCAGAATGTATCGTTCAATTCACTCAACATATTGCGGACTAATGGTACCCTAGGAGAAAGCGATTAATTTCCAGTTAACTATATAGCTAACTTTTAGATAAGGAGATCTGACAAAGTCAGGTTCGGCGATATCCACGTAACTTTCAAACCTTGTGGGGGTTAATAAATCAACCCTCCAGTTTTGGACAAAACCGTCCTGGACTGTCTGTTTGAATCGCAATTGAGAACATTTATTACATACATCGACATATAACATACTGTAACCATAACTATCTAGCACTATGTTTAGTTCGTGACTCCAGTTGTATATAGACTTCAGTCTACGATGTACCTTTGTTTGACATAAATATAGTCTGTACACCAAACTTTCTGGCAAACTCTTGACTTTTGACCAGTATTTGAAAATTCTGGTTTTACAATGGGGGATGAGAGGGAATCTGGCAAATTCTCTATAAACCAGAATATTTGGGGTGCATTTTGGTACACCAAGTAAATATTTAAGGAACTAAGTGTGAACAACTTCGATACTCTGGTTTTTGGCGAATCCCCAAAGCTCAGAACCATACAATATGATTGGTTTTACAATTTTGTCCAGCAATTCGAGTTTCAGACTTAAATCTAGAGAAAATCTCTTAAAACATTGTTTTTTTTAACCTTTTCATAAAGTAGCTTGGCAGCTTTGTTCATTGATAAATTGTATTTAAAAATAATACCAAAGTAGCAGAATGAATCTACTGATTCTAACAAAACATCATCATATGACCATTGAGAATCTCCTTTAAGTCTTTGACTTTGAAAATACAACCGCGTCGTCAGCAAATCACAATGTAATTCAAAATATGATCCGAAGGTTCACTAGTGGCCAGTTCGTTACATAAATCGTTTATGAACTTTTGCCACTTAAAGTGTTTTATGGTTAACATTTTACGGCTAACGGCTCATATATAACTTTATGCTACACATGTATTAGCAGTAGTTATAGTTAGCTTGTCTCATATTCATCAGGACTCCACTGGCACTTTGGAATGGGAGCCTAGTTAAAATGTATATTGCAGTTTTTTTTTCAGTATTATCAGCCTACTTTTATTTTGTTTATTAAAAGCTATAAACGGATTTGTTATAGTTAGCTTGTATTCCGAAATACATATAATTTGCAATTTTGATATTGCAGAGAAACTATTAATGTATTCAATTGTAGACGATCTTTGCCGACAAACCTCAGATTAATTTCACTTCCTCAATAGTCACATGATGTGGTTCAAAGGGCTATAGCCAAACAAACACACAAACTGTACAGACAGACGTTGTGTTAAGCTCCGCAAAAACTGTCACTTTTGAAATGTTTATACGGGACATTTCACTGTCGGAGTTTAGTCTTACCAGTCTTGGTTTAAAGTAGTCTAAGCCAATTCAAAATGTCCCCAAAGTTCATTTCATTTGGATTACCTTGGCTGTTCTTATATATTTCATGTAAGTTGACCAAGAATTGTACTCTTGTGAACATTTTAAACCAATGTGATGTTCTAAATTGAGAGTAAGTTTATCGGTATTTATAGTTGTACTCTAAACACAGAACAACCCTCAAACAACCATGTCTAAAATATGGATATTCCTCTGTCAACTATACACATCCCGATCGGTACTTATTCAACAAGCTTTCCACATGTGCGTTGTAGGTGCGAATACCAACTATCTGTAGGCCTATGTATTGCGTGGATTTAAGCCCGTGGTTTGTAGGGTTTGGTTCATAACCTTGTCATACTACAAACTTAACACGCCCAGTTCACGTATATGTCACAGTTCTCTGTGCAAACTGAAGTGCTCTGTACTATATCGAGACTAACTCAGTGAAGCGATCAATCTTTAATCGGAAACACCTTCCACCAATGTTGTGCGGGTTCGAAAAGATGAGTGTAAATTATTAGAGAGCTACCAGTACTTCTAAGTCAGTGTGATCATCACAACTTTTGTAAAAAGATCAATCTTTTATAATGGTGAATAAAAATAAAATGAAATAACGTAGAAAGGAAAGTTATAAACAAAGTTTTCCTTTATCAGTTTCTTTATTCTGAGTCGAACGACCTATGTGGGATAGTTGCCAGTTACCAACGGAAGGTCGTGGGTTTCCTCCGGGCATTGAGCCCGGTTTCCTCCCACAATAAAACTGGCAACGCCGCCATATAAGTGAAATAATCTTGGGCACGGCGTAAAACACCAAACAATCAATCAATCTTTATTCTGAGAATAAAAGCTTGTAGGCCAACCTACATTCATTTAATTTTAAAGGGATACGAGCTGCGAAAATGTTGACATTTTTCCGTTAAAACATGTTTTTTAATTATCGGATATTTTTCTCAAGAAGTGCAACACAAAAGGTATTTATTACAAAATTCAAAATTGACCTCGAAGTAGTGTTTTAAGCTATCTTCGGTTAAAATGAATAGACGGCTGATCTGGTGGCTAACATTTGGGTTTACGGGTCACATACTGTATGGATTAGCATTGTTACAAAGCCAATCATTTGGTTTTCGAATGCACCCCGACCTTCTTAATGTCGTGACAATTAGATTGACTGACTGCTTTTTACGCCGCACTCAAGATTATTTCTTTTATATGGCGGCTTACCAGGTTTAGTAAGGGCGGAAACCGAGCTCTCTGTCCGGAGAAAATCACCGACCATCGGCGAGTACCCGACAACTCTTCGACATACGGCGATCGAGAGATAAATTAACTCATAAATTGTTCATTTTTTAATTGGTCTGAGGTGAGATTCTATCCCTCGCCGCATCGATAGAAGGCCTGTGCCGGACTGCAAGAGAATCACGCTAACCGACTGAGCCACCGAGTCCCAGGTGACAATATGAAGTTTTGAAAATATACGACAGCTTGTGCACGACTTTTGGAAAAAATAACCGAGTATACAGCCTATGTACCTATATGTGTACCTGTGTCCCATGATATCCTATTCAATTACATTTAAAATTATTTGAGGATGATGCACGCCAAAAACATTACGTAGACACAATGCTAAGAGAAAGACAAGATTAGCATTAATATCAGAGCAACCACTATGGGATTGCGCAACTTACATTACATTGAGTTTGCGTCATTACTGTCTGGATTGGAAAAAAAGGGTCATAAGTAAAAAAAAACTAAAATCGGTAACAACGCTGTAAAAAATCTCCAACAGCTTGGAAAACTTTGTTGTGGTTTTTCCTTGGGCTTAAGACAGAGGTAATATCATCAGGTTGTAAAACACCAGCGTTGGAAAGAGTTGTGTACAGCAGAGCACGGGCATCAGTGTGACGTCTACATCTGAATAAGAGATGAGAGACAGTATCCGGTACGAGGCATTCCTCGCAAAGACCAGTATCATGTCTTAGTAGATAACCGCCCAGATAAAAGTTTAAACACGCGAATTTCATGCAACCGAGATGACAATGACAGCTAGTATTTAAGTGATACATTGTTGTTAAAAGAATGGAAGAATCTACCAGTATCATCGGTATCCCAATGGTCCTGCCATAGTTGAATAAACCTGGGTGTAATAACACTAAAAGCCTCTTTAAGAGAGAGCGGTAACGAAACAGATACTGTGGGCAACAGAAGGGCCCGTTTAGCGAGAGAGTCGGCATGATCATTACCTGGTAAACCAATGTGAGCAGGAACCCACTCAAACGCCACGGAAACGCCCTGGTACCCTAATGCTGTACACAGATGTAAAATCTCAAATATTACAATTGAAGATTTCTGCCAAGAATAGTTTACAATTGCCTGTAAGGAACTCAAGGAGTCTGTAAAGATAACAACATTCATTGGCTTTAAGTCAAGCAGAAAATTCAAGACAGCTACAATAGCATATAATTCAGCTTTAAAAACAGAAATATGATCAGATAGCCTGAAGAATCTTTCATACTTCATCTCAGGGACACAAAAAGATGCCCTAACTTTACCCGTTTCTGGACATTTGGAACCATCTGAAAATATATGTAAACTGTGACCCCAGTTAGATTTAATATGATCCAAAGCACATAACAGAGAAATAGCAGCATTATCAGATTTCTTAATTCTAAAATGTAATTCTGTGGATATATAAGGGGCATTAAGTTCCCATGGAGATAAAGCAGGAATACAGTCAGGCTGAATATTGATATCATTAACATTTAAAAATTCAGAAATATGGCGTGAACGGATACTAAAAGGGAAAGGTGGCTTATTATTGTCGACATAAAAAGCATCGTAGTAAGAAGGCCGAAGCACAAGAGAAGCAGAATTATTTATGGCAGCCTTTAAACGAAATGTATATTTAGCAGTTTGTAGTTGCCTCCGAATGTACAATGGCCACTCATAACAAAAAACTTGCATAACACTAAATGGAGTGGACCGACCACCCCCCCCCCCCCCCCCCCGTGCAAATGTGGAGGGCTGTACACTGAATATAATCTAATCTTAGCTTGACAGACTTACTAGCAGAGTCATAAGCTATGGAACAATAGTCAAGCCGTGGCCGGATCAGGGACTTGTATAATAATAAAAGGCACTTCCTTTCGGCTCCCCAATGGCGGCCTGAAACACATCTTAGCAAGTTAAGAGCTTTGCGACATTTAACGAATAAATAATCGATAAAAGGAGGCCAAGTAAGACGTTTGTCAAAAATCATGCCTAAATACTTAAAGTCAGCGGACAATTTAACTGGGACATTATTCAGCAGTAAAGCATATTTATCCATTTTTGCCAACCTTTTGGTTTTCAGTTTTAACAGTAGAAAACTTGAAACAACCCCACTGTCGACTTCAATCCATGACACTGTCTAGACCTTCCTGTAAATATTTCAAACATAGCTTTATACCTTTAGACATATACCACATAGACATATCATCAGCAAATAGAGAACTTGTCAGCTTAGGGGGAACAACAGAAGGTAAATCATTCATGGCAATGTTGAATAAGGTTGGTGATAATACACTCCCCTGGGGAACACCGTTATCAATAGGCACTAATGGGGAAAAACATTCCCAAGTCTAACTTTGATTTGACGATTCGACAGAAAATCCTTAACCCAACCCAGTATTTGTCCCCCCCCCCCCCCCCCAAACCCATATTTTGCATTTTGATTAAAACACCAGTTCGTCAAACCATATCATAGGCACGCTCAATGTCTAAGAAAACAGCAATTAGATATGATTTAGATGACAGAGCGTGTCGAATGCAGTTTTCTAAAGAGACAACATGATCGACTGTAGACCGCTTATTGCGAAAACCACTCTGGACCTGAGAGAAAAGATTATTCTTTAATAAAAACCACGTAAGTCTATAATTAATCATTCTCTCCATGACTTTGCAGAGAGTAGAAGTAAGAGCGATGGGCCGGTAAGACGAAGGGCTAGATGGGTCTTTTCCTAGCTTAGGTATTGGAATAATTACAGCCTGCTTCCAGGCTACCGGCAGTCTCATCTTGTTCCAGATGGTGTTATATAAAAGTAACAATATCAATAAACATTGCTCTGGTAGATGAGACAATAGACTATAAGGAATGGCGTCTTCACCTGGAGAAGAATCTTTAGAAGATGATAAGGCATGTTTTAATTCAGACAGACTAAAATCATTGTTAATTGGCATATCATCGAAAAGAATATTATCAAATAGATGTTTATCTTCAATACGCTCTTTATGAGCTAAAAATTCACGAGAATAATTCTGAGAACTGGACACATAGGAGAACGTATTGACGAAAACATCACACTTATCAGAATTGGTTACATAAGAGACATTGTTAGTAGAGAGAGCAGGAATCGTGCTTATAGCTTTTTTACCATGAATAGAATTAACTTGATTCCATACAGTTTTAACAGACGTGTCAGAATTAATGTGAGAGCAAAACTTACGCCAATGAGTCTTTTGCGCACATTTAATAGTTCTTTGCGCAAAGGCTTTAGCTTTTTTAAAACAAACAATATCGTCAATAAGTCGAGTTCTACGAGCTCAATTTTTAAGACGTCGGCGTTCTTTGATGGCAGCCGAACAGTCATCCGTCCACCAGGGTACAGGCATTTTATAGGGTACATTACCATTGGACTTGGGAATGGCCTTCGTAGCAGCGTAATTGACAGTATCTATGAAATTTGTACAGAAAATATCAATGTCATTATCAAACAAATCATTACATATAGCAGATTTGCATTCTGCTTTATAAAGCGGACAATTTGCTTTTTTAACAGACCATGTGGGTGGAAAACCATTATTGTTATAATGTAGTGAGAAAGAATAAGAAATGTGAATGGGATAATGGTCACTGCCACATGGATTATCATAGTCTACAGACCACGTGTCGGGTAAACCGAGATCCGGTGAAGAAATAGACAGATCAATATGGGATAAACTTCCAGTATGGCTGTTCAAACGAGTGTCAGAGCCATCGTTAAAAATACATAAGTCATTGTTGTCTAAAAAATCCATCACAATCCGTTCATTCTGATTTGTAGCTGAACTACCCCACAAAACACTGCTAGCATTAAAATCGCCACAAATAATACAAGATTTATGAAGATGATTAAAACTGTACTAAAAGTGTCAGCTTTTAAAACATTACAGGGGTTATAGAAGTTGACAATACTGATAGGGTGTTTATTGTGATTAAATATGTTATAACACTGGGCTTCCACCCCACACAAGGGAGGCAACTGAACCTCCGAGAAGGATAATCCCTCTCTGAAAGCCATAAGTAACCCACCACCGCCATTGGCTTGCCTATTTTTGCGACTAATTAAATAACCAGGAATCTTAAAAGAAATATTAGATTTAAGTCTGGTTTCCTGTAAACAAATGACATCAGGCAAAGCATTTACATTGGAAACATAGAACTTGAACTCTTGTCCATGAGAACCAATGCCATTGATGTTATAATGTAAAATGTTCACCGCCATTGTTAACAGCAGAGGGTCAGGGAAGTACAATATGAGCCGGTTTGAGAGAGTAAGAGTCACACTGTGCAATAACAATAAATTCTAAATCTAATTCAAAACTATGATAACAATTCTTTTTATTGTTTAATTTATTTATTATATAGGGAATAAGTCAACAGACAAGGTAACCAAAGACAAATATCTTACTCCGAAATCCGAGGCGGTATATTTGAATGTGCAAGTCCACTCGACAAACAGGTTTTACAACAACATCCCATACAAGTCAAAATTGGTAAAATATAGGAGAATTATAGCAGAAAGACGACATGTAAAGACAAATGTAGGTGATTTGGAACATGTACACAAAGAAATCATACTCAGAGGCACGCAGATTCCTTCATAAAGACATCGGATATACTTTGTTTTCGGCTAACCTAAAAATCACGTCTTCCCTGTTGGACAGTCAACCGGAAAGCCCCAATAGGACAACCGGAACGCCCTTTCAGGTTTATATAAGTGGATATAGAAAGCCAAAATGTGACGTCATTACAAATAAAAAGATACTGGCTGAGTTTGGCCGCCTTGTAAGAACAGTCTTATGTCAAGCCCTGAACAAATATTTTCTTGTGATCGCGATTCCAAGAGAACTACTATTCGGATCTTCATAAAATTTTACAGACATGTCCCCCTTATGGTCTAGTGAAACATCTATATTGTTTTGCTCATTTGCATATTTAAATCGCCGTTGGCGGCCATTTTGTGATTTTTACTTACATAGTTTGTGATCGCGGAATATAGAAACCCACCAGGCCGATCTTGATGAAATGTTTTTGTGTTGGTTCCCCATATTGTCTAGCTGTACAACATCTATTTTCCTGGGCTCATTTGCATATCAAAATGGACGCTAGGCGACCATTTTGTTTTTCTGATTTTTATCACTTCTCTCTCTTGTGATCGCGATTCCAAGAGAACTGCTGGTCAGATCTTCTTTAACTTTCACACAAACGTTTCTGCTATGGTCTAGCTGTGCAAGATTAATCTCTATTCTCAGTAACATTTCAAAATGGCCGCTAAGCGACCATTTTTTTCTTCTTTTTATCACTTTTCTCCTCAAGTAATGAGAGGATCTTCGTAAAACTGTGTACGCAGGTTAATTCTATGGCCTCGTTGCGTACTATGTACTTTTTTGCTAATTTGCATATTAAAATCGCCGCTAGGCGACCATTTTGTTTTTCTTCTTTTTACCACGTTTCTCCTAAAGAAATGAAAGCTTAGGATTTTCGTAAAAAAAATGTTAACCCTATGGTCTTGTTGCGCACTATGCACTTGTTTTGCTCATTTGGAGATTCATTCATCTTGTGTTTCTTTTTATCACTGTTCGCCTCAAGTAATGAAAGGATCTTCGCAGGTTTACCCTATGGTTTCGTTGTGCACTATGCACAGCCTGATTGAATACGATATAATGGGACACAGGTACACATATACACGGTAGCTATTTCTGTGATTTTTACCTACATAGTTTGTGATCTCGGAATCAGGAAAACTACTAGGCGGATCTTGGTGAATTTTTTTTGTGTTGTTTCCCCATATGGTCAAGTTATGCAATATGTATTCTTTTCGTCGTTGTTTTCATTTAACCTATTCGGTACCGCTGTCGCCATATAGCCTGCTTCATTACAGAAGACATCGTATAGCGACAGCAGAAAAGTCGGCTAAAACCAGGCCGTATGGTTATTTGTTCTTACAACTTCAACTAATTTTGAAAATGAACAAATAAAATCACATGTTGCACCTGTTTGTTGCTTTGTGTTTTGTTTTTTCAATCTTCGAATACGATAAAAGAGTTTTAGTTTGCTTTAAAGTACGCGTAATTCACTGATAACTTTGTCAAAGTTTAGAACTGACACTTTAAACATACGTATATAACAAGAAAATGTTAAATTTGGCAATAAAAGTCTGTGGAATTCCTTATATTTACAGCTTCAGATCCTAATATATATTTTCCTTGTCTTCATTATACTGGCAGTGAGTGAGATATTTAAATATCTATGATTAAAAAGTGCTAAAATCGGGTTGGGAAATTAGTTTCCGACAGCGAGTCCCCGCTGTCAATCGGGTGGTGAAAGGTATAAAGATCGACACCATCAGGTTCCCAAGGGCGACTATAAGAAATAGTTTATCTATGCGTGTTGCCACCGCGGCCTGTTCGAGGTCAGTAAAATGGCCTGCTCGAATTTAGATTTTAAACACCTAAATTCTTTCCAAAAATGTAACAATAATAAATATTTTTGAAGGAGAGTGTTTCCTAAGACACTTAAGAAGATCCATATTGTCCGAGCTTGAAAGAAGGGAATATTTTAAACTGAAATTAAATACACGGCAACGTAGAATCACTATTTTACCGATCGAATTTGCTTTCAGGCTATTATGTAACGCAAATGATATCGCAACTGTAAATGTTATTTACCAATAAAGTAAACTTAAATGTTTTTATTCAATCCTATATTTATATCAAATCGTGCATGAAGTTTTTTTTTTAAAGAGTACACTAATTTCGACACGAAACGGGAAATTTGTTGCCATTAATTTTTAAACTGACTTTCGTCATGTTTAAATTTGTACTCATCAGGGGCTCGTTCTACTAAGCTGGCGCAAAGTTACGCATAGGTTTACAGAATAGAGTTGCGCCTCCAGACTTGCGACCATGCGCAAGTTCCTATAATTTAACACGCGTTTGCGACTGGCGCAACTTACGCCAGCTTAGTAGAACGAGCCCCAGACCAGTGTCGTAATACGTCGCCCATTCTTCATATTTTACGGGCTATTTTTGACAGATATGCATTATCTTTTGATTTGTAAACAAATACTAAAAGCGTCTTTGTAACATGTGCGCAATCGTTTTGGATGTTGTAAATTGTAATGGTGTACAGGACTCCGGCAAGCGATATCACTGACTAGACTGTATGCAAGTACATGTACATGGTAATTGTTTCAAAAAGTAAATGCTATTTTCAATTCAGGACTAGCTTCAATATTGCAGCCTCCGGCGTACAATCGCGGTTAGATGATCTTATAGAACCTGCCGAGTGTGACCCGACAATGCTTCTTGTAATTGTGTAAAATGTATACCTTGTTTTGACGTATGGTATTACAGTTACACAATACAATTGTTCATTGTTTAATGAAACTAATGCGTAGATGCGGTCAAGGTTGTATCGATTTTAATGTTGGACAAATGTATTTCGGAGGAAGATGTACACTTTATCAGGAGTTCGAAGCATTCTTCATTTCAATCTTAGTAAATTGAAATCGAACATCCTCTTCAGTTATATTATTTGTCGTCATACGATCTTAACTTTCTCAAATTCATTTTGGCATTGACCAATCATTGAGGAAATTTGGTTTGGAGTTTTCCGATTACAGCCACTTTCTACCAAAGAAACTTTGCTCTTGTCCAGCCAGCCACCAACTGAAGAAATCAATTTCATATATCAATTTTTCGCGCCGTTTACAAGCAGCCTCACTTTCTGATGGTGTTCTTTGTTGGTCGCCAAGATCAGTTCATTGATCTCTTTTTTTAATAGTTATATTCAGGTGTTATTCAAATTGGCAACAACATTGATGTACAAAAGGAAAACTGAAGTAGATTATGACGTCATAAAAAGAAGACCAGCACGTGTATAATCTATTGCGATAAAAAACAATTTTAAATCAGCCAGACAGTGGTAATAAAAGAGGCACGAGCTGCCAAAATTCACACGTTTTTCATTAATGTTAATTGTCACGAAAAATAAGGGGGTTTAAGGTCTTGGGAAAATTGAACAATTCACGTTGTAATGAGGAAAACCCACACAGTTTGAGGCCAGTATGAGCCGAAGTAGTGTCCCAGTCGCACGTTAATTCATTACCGACAGTTAGTTCAAAACACTTTATTAACGTATACATTCCCGACTAATAGCTCCAAAAAACCTAATAATTGTACATCTTGAGAAAAATAGTCGATTTACACACAATTTTGTTTCCAAGCAAAAATTCTACTTAAGCATAAGTTTTGTCGACGTGATTTATCCAATTGACGTTATTCTTACTTTACATTTAAGACGTTTGTAGAAGATTGATTGATGTTTTACGCTGCACTCATTATTTTACTTGACAACAGCGTTGCTGGATTTATTTGTCCTGAGGAAACCCCCGATATTCGGCGAGTACCTGGCAACTCTTCCACTTCCGGCTATAGAGTGTAAAATCCAGACTGTTTTAACAGTTTATACAAAAACAATATATTATATTATAAAGTCGTTTTGTAAAAACTTTTATAATGCAGATCATTGCCTCATTGACTCATTATTTTACTTGATAACAGCGTTGCTGGATTTATTTGTCCTGATGAAACCCCCGATATTCGGCGAGTACCTGGCAACTCTTCCACTTCCGGCTATAGAGTGTAAAATCCAGACTGTTTTAACAGTTTATACAAAAACAATATATTATATTATTAAGTCGTTTTGTAAAAACTTTTATGTTGCAGATCATTGCCTCATTGACTCATTATTTTACTTGATAACAGCGTTGCTGGATTTATTTGTCCTAAGGAAACCCTCGATATTCGGCGAGTACCTGGCAACTCTTCCACTTTCGGCTATAGGGTGTAAAATCCAGGCTGTTTTAACAGTTTATACAAAAACAATATATCATATTATAAAGTCGTTTTGTAAAAACTTTTATGCTGCAGATCATTGCCTCAACATTTATATTATTCCCATTCATGATCAAAGAAGGTTAGTCAATAATTACCACACACAATTTACATTCGGCAGTCACATTTCTTCTAAGCCAAGGGATTTGGTCGTTTATAAATTTGAAAACTAAAGGGCCTACCATATTTTTTTGTTTTTGATTTTGGGTATTTTTTTATTTTTTTTTGTTTTCAGGTATTACCGCCCAATGTCTGTTTGGCCCAACCTGCAAATATGCCTGTAATTGTTTACAAAGCGGCACCTGTGACCCAATGGAAGGATGTACAGGTAACTGTGCTCGGGGATTTGATGGACCAAAGTGCCAAAGAAGTAAGTGAGTTACATGTCCTAATATATCTATAAGACATGACAATCACGTCAAACACTATATTGTACATGATAGTGTATATGTATATTTATGTTTTTTATCAAGAAACACTAACAAAAGCTTCATATTGATACTAATCTTGAAAATGTACGTTAAAAAAGTTTGCATTGGTAACACAAATCACAAAATGTACTCATACATCCCGACTATTTGAAGTGTGTCCGTTATGAACACACAGCTTTGGTTTGTACAAGCTACTGTGCTTTATAGATATTTAACCAAGTGCTCTTCTAGATGTTATAGAAGTTCCCATGACCTTAAACCCCCGTATGTGTCGTGACAATCAAAATTAATGAAAAACGTGTGAATTTCGGCAGCTCATGCCTCGTTTATTACAACTGTCGGGCTGATTTAAAATTGCTATTTATTACTTGTTTCACAATATGCTTGCTTTTAATGCACACAGGCTGTATTGTTCAAAAGCGGATTGGGTGCGAGAGTTACCAGGTACTCGCCATGGTTTGGGGGGTTTCCGACAGGCAAGGAGCCCGGTTTCCGCCATATAAGTGAAATAATCCTTAGTGCGGCGCAGAACATCAATAAATCAAGTTATCAATCAAAAGCGCATTGAGGCAGGTTTTAATCATGTCACACAGCGAATTTAAACCGGATTTTATTATAATGTGATTTTGAACACTCGGCCCTGGTGAGCAATTTTGTTATATATTATTTGTATGGGAACCTTGAGAAGGAAAGTAAAAAGCAACTATATCCCAACTCTTAACCATTACCGCGTACTAACTGCCGATTGTTGTCTTTATTGATGAGCATCTTCCATCCCAGCTTATAGGAGAACTTGGACCACAGGTTCTGCCATATTCAAAATAACCTGCAGTTTATCCGAGGGTATTTCACGCACGTAAATTCCCGACGTTATCAGACTGCTGATTGGATGTCACTGAAACATGTGCACACATGATATGCTAAACTGCTATTGGTGTATTTAGGTCAAATAAACCAATATATTGCCAGTTGTAATGTGTGCACATGTTTCAGTGACATCCAGTCAATTGGCATCTGAGAATAACTAACCATAGCTTCTTGTAGGAAAGTCATACAAAAATACATAAATCATGTTTTGGGACCAGGTAGATATTGTCTTTAAGACGAAGTATATTGTATTTTACCTAAAGTGTTCATTTTAAGTAGCCATTCGAGGTTAAACTTTTACAGCAAAAAATCAATGAAAGATAACATATTCATATAAACAATGTATTGTGCCAATTAGATTTTGTTAACGAATGCCAGTTTCCCAGTTATAGGTATAAATGAAATACATCAGCGAACTGATAAAGGTCACCACAATTGGATAATGTTAATTCCAATTGACCCATAAAACAGATGGCACGATTTACAGTTTTTAATACAAGAAATTAAATTATACGTTGTCTCACTAAAATGAACACTCAACGAGAAAATGCAGTTTACAATCAAAGAAAACTTAGAAAAGTAACCGTTTTTCTCTTTGCCAGGATAAATATTCCAGTCTCTAGGGCAAACCCTTTACAACCTCTATAATAACAGCATAAATCGTGAACAGAAGAAAACTTCATTTTATTTTACAAAGGAACACAGCATCCGTTATTTAAAGACATGCCAGGCTTTGTAAAAGTGCGACTAATAAGCTCCTTTCGACTTTAGCTAAAACCCCTCCAGATCACACGAAAAAAGAGTTTAGGGTATAACTTTCACTGAC
This sequence comes from Lepidochitona cinerea, assembly GCA_963971465.1. NCBI lineage: Eukaryota > Metazoa > Mollusca > Polyplacophora > Chitonida > Tonicellidae > Lepidochitona > Lepidochitona cinerea. The sequence goes on from OZ020556.1 coordinate 5,669,287, forward strand.
GAGTCGTTCATTTAACATTAGCGTCTATGGTGACCGGCGGTTATCGTGTTGTTTTGTCTTTGATTATTTATTTCTAAAACATTTCTTTAATCCAAATCTTTATATGAAACACCAGCAGCTACTAGTTGCGTTTGTGTCAGTTGAAAGTCAATAAAACTATTTATAAGTTTATGATCACTAAAACACACGGAGAATCTTCTTGACTAAAATAACCATGGAGACAATGGAGACCATGGAGTTTCTAATTGTGTTAAAAAGAGTTATATCATTTTTTTTTATATATAAAGTTTATTATTTGCACGTTAAGCTAAAGCTTATTTTGTGCAATAATTAAATACAATATAATACATTTATAATGATATATAACATATTTACATGGAAGGGGTGTTGGTTCTCCTAGGATTACAAAATCGTAGACATGAAATGAAAACAAAACACGTACGAATTTTAACTCATACTAAAGCATAAGAATTAATATATAAGTATAAATAGCTTTGCGTGATATAAGAGTTTATGGCCGTCCAAACCGTGTCATACATTGGTCCTTTATATAGATCTTAGAATCGCTTTGACTGGATAATGTATGCGCAAATAGCAGTGAAAATAAAGGCATTCGTTTCTTGTGATACGACATTAGACCCGTACAATAGTGTTGTTGTAGTCAGATCCCCTCCATAGCCATTTGATCTGATTTCGTCCATCATGACTGTCCGCGACAAGAGGAATCTCCTACATTCTAAAAAATAATGATCTGCTGTTTCAACAGGATATCCACATAGACATTTTAATGAATCGCTAAGGAAATTATTGAACAGGTCGTCGTTTAAGGAGCTGCAGCCATTCCGTATCCTACAGAGGATTATGTTTCCCTTTTCTGTGGCCAACATAAAACCAGCTAGGAACTTTCGGTACAGGAAAATATTTATTCAAGGAATTTTTAAAAGCTGGTCGACTTGTTAGGGATTTAATTGGAGGAGGTAATTCATTCCAATCTCGCAAAGTTTGCGGATAGAAGGACTTGCTATAGCTGGCTGTTTTGCATCTGAAAGTGGTTAGTTGGTTGGCATTTCTGACAGGATAAGGGTTACGGACTGAAGTTAAAGGCGGTATAATTGTATTTAGTGTGCTGTCTGGGTTATTAAGGTAAGAATGAAAAGTAAACAAGCGATGTATTTTACGTCTGGTTGTGCGTGTATGCAGACCGGACTCTTGATACATTAGATTAGTTGCAACACTTCGGGTTAGTCCTGTTATGGTACGGATGCAGTCTTTTTGAATATTCTCGAGTGCTGTGGCCTGGCAATCAGTGATGTTGTCCCATACTATGTCCGCATATTCTAAAGACGGGCGGATAAAACTCTTGAACATGATTTCTAGGCTTTTTCTGGGAAGTTGGTATTTCAAACCCCGAAACATTGACACTTTTTTATTGGCTGATTCAATTATTTTCTCTACGTGTTGATTCCAATTACCAGAACAGTTAAACGTTAACCCAAGATGTTTATGAGAGGATACTGGCTCAATTTGGCAATCTTCAAATGTGCAGAACATGTTTGTGGGAGGTCTTCGTCTTGATACTATAAGTGACTCGGTTTTTTGTGGATTAAAGTCCACGAGCCATTTTTGTGCCCAGTCTTCTAATGATTTCAAATCAGTTTGTATTTAGGGAGCAGTATCTTTTATTTCGTCTGATATAACGTACAAACATGTGTCATCTGCAAAGAGTTTAATATTGTTTACAATTTTCTGAGGTAGATCGTTAATATAAATTAGAAAAAATAACGGCCCCAGAACTGACCCTTGAGGAACGCCTGCAGACAAAGCCATAGTAAAAGAATTTACCCCTCCCAAGACAACTCGTTGTTTCCTATTTGTTATATAACTCTTTAGCCAGTTCAAAAGACCACCCGTTATCCCAAGAGACTCCAATTTAACAAAAAGCCCATCATGCCATACTCTGTCAAAAGCTTTTGATATGTCAAAGAAATGAAGAAGATTTCTTTCCCGGCATCCAGAGCTTTGACAATATCATTATACAAATCTAACAATTGCGATACCGTAGATTTATTGGGCAAAAATCCATACTGGCACGGAGATATTCTGGCATGTAAAAAATCAAAAATTGCTCTAGAAACTACTCGTTCAAGAATTTTACTAAGGCAGCTGAGTAGCGAGATTGGGCGATAATTGGATACTTGGGACGGATTGCCGGATTTAAATATGGGTGTTACATTTGCAATCTTCCAGCAATCTGGGAAAATACCAGAGTTCAGTGAATTTTGAAAAAGTCTTGTAAGGATCGGGGCTATTTGAATTCTAGCTTCGTGTAGGATCCTTGGGCTAATAAGATCCGGTCCAGTAGCCTTACTAACGTTAATAGACGATAATATCTCAATAACGTGTTCGGGGTCTACAGTTATATCGGAAAGTTCATTTTCGTATAATGGTTCGATATTAATAGGGACAGCACCAGAGTTGCCATGCGAACAGACACTCGAGAAATATTCATTAAGGAGATTAGCTTTTTCAGTATTATCAGAAAGAAATGTGTTATTATCCTTGGTAAGAGGGGGTATTGGGGAAACGTTTGCGTTTTTAGATTTCAGAGCTGATTTACATAGTTTCCACCAGAATTTACTATTGTTGTTTCCGTTTGCAATTTTCTCAGTAATTTTGTTTTGATAGGTTTGTTTGGCTTCTCTTACCAAGGAATCAACACGATTTCGTTGCTGTTTATAAATTTGGATATTCTCTTCAGTTTGTAACCTACGGCACCTTTTATATAGTTTATTTCGTTTTTTCATTTCTAATTTTATATAGGCAGTTATCCAGGATTTATCATTGGGGTAAATGGTCACATTTTTGTTCGGAATAAATTGTCGGGCGTTATCTAATAGTATGTCCGAGATATTGGAGCAAAATGTGTTCACGTCACATGTAACCATTTGCTCCCAGTTAATATCTGATAATGAAGAACGGAAATCTTCCCAGTTAGCGGACTCATAGTTCCAGACCAGTCTCGAGTACTTCGTCTGTTTTATGAGGCTTGATCTGAGATTAACGTATACTGCACAGTGGTCACTACAAAAGTTAGGTAAGGTTCCAAAATCTTGGACATTGTCTCTGCAATTGCATATGATTGGGTCAATGAGAGTACCCGAGACTGGTCTGGTAACTTCCGTGATCAGTTGGTACATACCGAAAGTTCCTATTATTGATCTTAAGTTGTTTTTCCGAATGTCTAACAAATTTTCATTAAAGTCTCCAGTAATAATAATGTTGTGATTTGGGTAGTTGTCAATGGCAGTTTCTATATTGTTTTGTATTTCCTCCCACATTCCAATCTCAGTATTTGGAGGTCTATAAATAACACCAATGATATATCTGGGCAAATCATGGATCTCTAGCCAAATTAGTTCGAGGTGGCGATGTTCCAGGTTAGGGAGGCGAGAGAAGGCTATACTATTTGACACATATATACACACACCTCCCCAAGCCTGGTCACGATCGCGACGTATAGGTTCATGAAACCCAGACATACCAATGGTGTCATTAGGAATGTGGGCAGTTAAGTGACTTTCAGTTAGAGCTATAATATCGAAATGGCATAGATTCGCAAAAATATCGTCTATCTTGTTCCTCAAGCCGCAGACATTCAGATGGACGATGGACAGAGCATTCGCAATAGGGCCAGGATTTATTTCGATGTCGCCACTCAATAATAAAATGAAGTAGATTAATAGTAACGCATGCAAAAGCGAAAAAAGATTTAGACAGAGAACGGTAGTATTAATACAAATTAGGAAAGACACGATATGCCACAATTTAGAAAATGTACAGTAGTTTACTTTAGAACCTATTTTTCTGCCAGCCAAAACACAATTAAAGAGACCAATGGCCGCACGGTACGATGGCAGATCATTACCCATTATCTATGAAAATAAACATATATTGTTGTACACGCGCGACAATTGACAAGGTAAGGACGGCCATGTCCAAGGTAAGATTACATATAGAGACAATAAATAAAAGTATTTCCTGAAAAAATGATAAAAGAGTCAAACAAGGTAGAATTAAAAATAACAATTTGTATGACATGAATTTGTAGTTTTTTAAAAGAGGAAAACAAGGTGTATTACTTTTCTCTAAAGCCAATAAAAGATATTGCTCAAATATGGTTGATTCGATGTAGAGACCAATAATTTTATGGTTGCATAAATGATTATATGGATTTGTGGTTGTACAATATTCAGGAGAATCTTACTGAATGGGGTTATGGCTGAAAGGAGTACAGTTAAACAAATAGCACTGCAGTAAACTGCAGTAATTAAGGAGGCGTTGTCATGCTTATTATGGGAGAAAACTGAGATCTATGCACAGAGAAGGCCTTCAGTTCAATGAGCTAATTGATTGATTTTCTGTGCTATGGGGAAATTCATTTAGTTAAAAACATAGGAGTATGGATATAGAATTTGCAGAATGGGTTAGAGGCACAGTAATAAAACATGCTCGACAGAAGAAGTTGAACTATTTACTTGTTAATATTATTTCAGTGAACGAAGGATTGAAGTCTCATGCTGATAAATTAGTAAATAATGCAATGTCTTATTTATTTAATAAATAAATAGATAGGTAACATGATATGAGCAGCCATACACACAGTTAATTTGCAAGTAGCAGGGCTATAAAGGACAGTAAAGCATGCATGTTTAACTATAAGCTATCGATTCCAAAAAATAAGAAATAACAAAAAATAAAATAAAAACGGCACATACAGCACTTACTGGGATCTGTCATGTTTGAAGTTATTTCAATATTAACCAAGAAAGTATGTCTGGAAAAGTAAAGATACATTTATGATGAGATAAACAGAAATATTTCTATTAATTAACATTTTATCATTTTGCTTCTTCCAGCACATACTAAAATTCGGCATAACAATAGAAGTAGAAGATAAGGGGAGATAAATAAAAAAGACAAACTCCCATACTGGTTTTTTAAGGCAGTGGATTATGAGCATATTTTATGCATGTAAACTTGTATAATGTACATGTAAAGTATGCTACATAGCAGCAACGAGGAATAAATGGAAAGGGGGGGGATAGCAATAAACGGATATTTGTATTGTAATTGAAGAAGGTCAGTTCATTGAGAAACAGGAGTAAAACAAGGTGATTTCCAATGGAGAAGTAGGTCACACACTAAATATAGGTTAGGTCAAAGTAACTCATTCTTGAGAGCGGGCAGACACACACACGAAGGGGAATATAGGTCACATATAGAGTACAGAGTTGAAAATGTCCAAAATAACAGGAACATGCTGACACAGACACGCGTAATATTTACAGGCACTGAGACAGATATAGGTCACTCGCACGACTGGGACTTACACAGATTGGTCCATAACGAATGGAAAATACATGAATAAGGAATTTGTCAAGGATTAGCAACGGCAGATATCGACTGGCAACCATCAAAGGAATATTAAGAGAAACTATTCATGTAGTAATTGACGCTAAAGAGTTATCGGGGTTCTGTAGAAGAAGTTTGCAATTTTCCAATCAATTTATTTATATCCTTTTCACACAATATTTGCTCACGGGGTCCATCTGAGTCCAGACTGAGTGTATTCTACCGTCTTTTCTCAGAGCCAGTAAGGATTTAAATAGAGAAAATCTGAAGGTAGTAAGATCTTCGTTGATGTAGACACCAGGTAGCTGGGTACTTTCACGTAGTTTCTTCCTAGCTGAAATCAATTCGGTTCGTTTGCGATAGGAGATAAACTTTACAATTATTTGGGGTTTTTTCTCTTCCGATAAAGTGGGACCGAGATATGTCAATTTGGGTAATGTTTACGCCTAGTTCCTTGGCCAGTCTACACACGCTTCCGTCAGTTGTTTCATTTGGGTGTAATTCTAATCCAGTAATTCTAAGGGATTCCCTACGACTATACTGTTCTTGTTTGTCGTGTAACAGTTTGTTGTCTTCAGCTAGATTCTCTACAGTTTCAACTTGTTTCGACAGACTGACTTTAAGGCTGCTTATTTCAGTGGTCAGTTCGGCTATTTTGTTTTGATTAGTGGCAATTATTTCGTCGCGTTCAGTGAGTTTCTGAAACACAGACTGAACATCAGAAGACAGTTTCGTTATTTTTTGGTCAGTAGATTCCATGATTTTTGAGAGTTTGATATCGGAGGCTGAAATCATATCCCGGACTGGATTCATGGCGGTTTGTACAAGTTTAGTCAGCGCCAGGTCAATGTGTTGTTCGACATGTTTAGCAACCAATAAATCGAGGTTGATCGGTGTGGCGAGGTGGGTTACCGAGCTAACACTGGTATTAGGAATGTCAGGTAATGAACTCACCTGTTTCAAACTTGGATTCGTTAAGGGCTTTGTCGGCTTACGTTTACCACGATTGGAAGTAGGTTGTGAATAGGAAGACTGTTCTTCGACCTCGTATGCTTCACGTAGCTGGGCTCCAAGTCCTGTCGTAGCTGCCGTCGTTGTTGTAGATTTCGCCATTTTCTCAAACTCTGACTTGAATACAGATCCAAATTACTCGACTAGATTCACGATTTAGATGCGATTTCTTGGTCACTATCTATAGATTCGCAGTAAGTAATGTTGCTTGCCACATGTAGGCGTGAATTGCATGAAAAATCTCACTAAACACCTTGTTCAAAGCTGAGCTCTAAAACGTACCAACCAACACCGTCGCCATTAACCGGAAGTTCCATTATATCATTTAGACCTTTATACTCCATAAATTGTTGTAACAAACCAAACCTATGATGACGACTGACAGGATCTTAGCATTGGTCAGTAGAATTTTCTGGAATCCTTTTGTAACACATTGACAATGGTTACGCATCCTAACTATGGCAAGAAAATCGGTGGACTGAGATTGAACCCCAAAAATTTTGCTCAAAATTTTGCAGACAAAACTATATAACAAACAGCAAACAAAACTCCATCTTACAACCTACAACCTACAACCAACAAACAACAAGGCTATACATTTAATCTCATAACCTACAATAAACAAACAACAAGGTTGTAAACTCCATCTCATAACCAACAAACAGCAAGGTTATAAACTCCATCTCATAACCTACAACCAACAAACAACAATGTTATAAACTCCATCTCATAACCTACAACCAGCAAACAACAAGGTTATAAACTCCATCTCTTAACCTACAGCCAACAAACAACAAGGTTATACATTTAATCTCATAACCTACAATAAACAAACAACAATGTTGTAAACTCCATCTCATAACCAACAAACAACAAGGTTATAAACTCCATCTCGTAACCTACAGCCAACAAACAACAAGGTTATAAACTCCATCTCATAACCTACAACCAGCAAATCTCGCATGATCTCGTGGAACTTTGACCAAACCCGAAAGGGCATTTCAGTACAATAAACGGACTGTGTCATTCACATATCAATCTGCTAAGCATTGGAACCGACTATCGGCTAAAACCAGAATTTTCGTTTTCCTTTATACAACAGACAGTTTTCTGTATTTTTGAAACTTTTAATTTTACGAAAAAGAAAAAGTTTCCATTTAATTGTCTATTTTCTATTTAAAAGTTAAAATTTTATTTATTATTTATTATTTTTTAAAATGCCTAACCTGAGGAACAGACGACTAGAAAATTCAAATAAATTCAGATATAGAACTACAAAAAGCCCGTTCTCACGGCGCGATTTGTTGTGCCGACGTGTAGCATGCGATTAAAACGCATGGTTTTAAATTGTCGATACGATTTGGCAACCAATCGATTACATACATTTAAATTGCAAGCTGCAGGTCGGTACAAAAAGAAAAAAAATATATCAAAACTTTAAAGGGAAAGAAAATCTTAGCTTTAGACTAGTTTAGATTGAAAGAGTAGAGTTCATTTAGTCCAAAACAACTGTCCAAGGTATGTTTTATCCCCTCGTAAGTGAATAATTGAAATTTGAAGGTGGCGTTACAATAGAGAATAAGCTCCTTAGGCCATTCACAAGGCCGCCACCATTTTTTCATTAGTTTTATCCAATTATTGTGGAATACAATTTTAAGTGCGTTATAGAGTAGTCATGTGATGCAATTTAGCCAATGGCTGGCTAAGTAATGGCGCGCGGTTGCATACTGACCTATATTTTCGGAGACAATCTTGCCACTTCAAGTTTGTCGCCATGTTTTTTTTTACCTAAATCTACCCTTATACATTAGAGAGCGGTAAAAATACGTCATTATTGATCTAAAAATAGCTATACCAACATCACGTCATCCTAAAACGGAAAAATGGCTACACAGATAAGCAACTGAAAGGACATACTTCTGTCTGTTTTTATGAGCTTGAGGATCACTGGAGGTAATTGACGTGAAATGTTTTAAGTACTTTGAAGGTTGTTATCGACGATAATCCCTATGTATTTCTAGAGATTTCCCCTCCTTTAAGGAAGAACACTGGGTCTTTATCCGTCAAGAACCAACTCGAGACGTAATATAATTGAATGCATACGGAATGATTCCGTGACTGATGTTAATCACTGTGCTTTATGTTTAAACATTCACATGGATTGTATTCAATTATTTATCATCACAGAAAATGTCGCTCTTGACATGCGCACTGAGCATCAGCCAGCAACCTACTGTGAAAGCCTGGAAAACGGCCGGAAATGTTTGAATGCCAGTTACGCTGTTGACGGAATACTTGATACAAGAATAGATTTACAGACTAAGTTCTGCACACATACAGGTGGAGCAGGGTAAGTGCTACGGTATTCAATCGTGGCTGCATCTAAGATATTATTTGGGATTTTGTTATCAAATTTTCACTTTGTAATGGAGAGGGAGTACAGGAATATTTGACAGTTTATCAAAAAATGTCATCACTTACCGCCTCATGTCTATTATTTGACCACAATCATACAAAACAATCGAGGTATGAATATAACGGTATTGGAAAAAAGGCTACAGGTAAAAAGACCCAAATATGCTGCCAGTAATACGACAAATAAAATCGCAAGAAAATAATGAAATTGTAAGAAACAAACGTCCGTTGCACGAAAGCATATTACGGACATACATGAACTTTTTTAAGCATCTGCCTATATCGTTATAACGAGATAAAAAATATCTGGATTTGGGTTTAATTCGAGTTACCTCCCTTTAATTTGTTTTTTAATTAAGTCAAAAACGTAATTGAAGTAAACAATGAGTTAGCTTTTCAGTGAGGATTGTAGAACTGCGCCTATCAAATAATTGCGTGCTCCCGGCATTCGAGACCAAGCCGTCCGCAATAAATGACTTTAATTGACTTGTCCAACCTTCTCTGTAGTGACAGGCCATTCAACTATTGTCAAATTATAGTCACGACTTTAAGCATTTCATTAAGATGATAATGACACATGCTTTTTGGTTTGAATTGGTCACATCTGGGGTCTGTTTCACAAAGCGGCGTAGCATAAGTTTTTTTACATAACAACCATGGTAACCACTCTATATATATACGTTGCTACGGCATGCAATTACGTAAAGTTTAGGCTACGTCTTTTCATGAAACAGGCACCAGGACTTTAGGTGGCTCAGTCAGTAGTGATAGTCCCTCGGTCCAACACAGGCCTTCCATCGATGCGGCTTGGGTTCGAATCCAACTCAAACGAGATAAAATTGAAACATTTCTAATTGCATCTTTCACTCTATGGCCGTGCACGTAAGAGTTGTCAGGTAGGCCTACTCGCAGAAAGTCGGGGTTTTCCTTCATGTGAAGAACCCGGTTTCCTCTCCCACTAAACCGAGGACGCTGCCATTTAAGTAAAAAACATGTAATCAATCAATTTTTTTTATCTCCTCTGCCATATATGTATGCAGGGGGTATTTTTTTTACATGTAAACATATTTTACCCTCTACCCGTAGACATATCTGGCAGTAGACGCAGAGCATTTTGGAAGTAGTATAGACCTATCGGTCTTTTAAAAAAGTCCAATGTGATCTATTTCGGCCTATATAAAAAAAAACTATTTTTGCCGACCAAAAAGTAGAGGGGGGGGGATATAGGGGTCACAGTTTCTTACCTCCACCAATACACTAGGCCCCGCAGTTCTCCGAAACGGTCTTTTTCACAGACGTATGCAAAAGTTCTCTCCAGAATACTACTTACTATTAATAATAGTGTTCATTCAATCAATCATTCATGCATTCATTCGTACAACTGTTATTCAATTATCGCATGTGATCACCTCAACCATACAGCATTAATTAATGTATTGTTATTTGCCCGCAATAAATTGAGCACTAACTGCAATTAGTTTCGCATAACACGGATAATGGGAACGCTATTTCATTATAACGAGATGCTATCTACAGGTATTTTTTCTTATTTCAGGAACCCATCTTGGACAGTTCACTTGAATAGAACGTATGGAATCTACAGATTTGTGATCTACAATAGAGATCAATCCGGCAGTGGCGAATACTGTACGAACAAAAGTAGTTTTGGAATTAAATATCACTAAACCTACAAACAAGAAATAACAATAATAATTGTCCAGTATGAAAGAAGAGCTTATTGTTGATATCAATTACGAAGATGCAACAAAATCCCCAAAACTAAACTCATACAGCCCTGCTATTTAAATTTGGTTAGTTATTTAGACACGTTTTCGGTTCGGACGGGTTACTGACATTAGCAATTTTATTTTCATTTCAACGTCAATCCTTTAGTTATTCAAGGTACTTCGGATGCTGAAGACAATTTTTGAGAGAAAAAATTTGAATTTTTGCAACTCATGCCACTTTAACGCGGGGTTCAATATTGTTGAATGATGCTTGATCAAAGGCTATTTTTCTTTTGTTGTCTGATCATGTAAAAATTATTCTATGTTAGTATTTTACAGAGTAGGAAAGAGTATTTCCATACCAGAAAATTAAATTACTTCCATGTAAAAAGTAAAGCCGTGAAAGTTTACCACAATCAACAATTACTTTTAAGCCAATGAATTTCTATACTGTATGTATTTGGGTGTAAATTAATTTCCGCTTGCGTGTAAATTATATTTGAATCTAGGTTAATATATTTTGTCATCTGCGTAAACTAATATCCACATGGGTGAAAACAATTTATCACGTGAGTGGAAATATCTAATTTCAAAATTCTTAAATAGAATATAAATAACAAAACATGTAAGTGTATACTTACACGCATATGATCCCTGATAAGTAGAAAAACGTGTTTTACACTTGATTCCATGTTCAATTTTGACTTTGATGTAAAAATATGAATACCGCTGCAGCAGTTATAAGAAACACGGTCTCTTTGTCCGAAGACTGTAAGAAAGCAACTAAACATTTTATATTATACAATTGTATCAGCATGTTGAAAACTGTTATCATTTTCTTTTCAGTTGGTGATCGTCTGAGAGGGTTCAAGATACAAGTCGGAACCCCGTCCCATTTTAGGGAGTGTTACAAAGACCCAACGCAAACCGGTGCGCCTGGCGTGATTATCAAGAACCATTGCAAGGATAATCAACCATTATTTGGAAACACTGTCCGTATAACCAAAGATACCGCTGGAGACCTGACACTTTGTGAAGTTATACTTCATGGTAGGTATATTTTACCAGCCGTTTAAGCGAAACATAAGTTGAAACACGCAGTACATATACATGTATGACTTGATAACGGTGTTAGGAGCTACACAGAAACGTCGTGTTCCCAATAAACCAAGAAGTTGTAAATCCATACGCAAGAGTTTTCTTTCCTTCATCATATACATGTACGCTCAGAATTGGCACATCATGTGAAACGACATGAGATTTGATAGTTGGATTTAACATATAACGTGAATTCCTGGTTACATTAAAGCGACGTTAGGTCTTCTCTCACCCACTCACTTAAAAAGGCCATTTCCATGCAGGATCAACTTACGCAATTGTAATACATGCAATACATCAAATGGTTATATCCGCTTATCTTTTCCATCTACCAGGTGTTTTTCCTTGATCGACCAAACAACATATTCTACTTCGTGGTCTGTTACGTCACACATGTCATACCTCAAAATGACCCATTTGTCCTGGAAGTGTTCAGCTTACAACCCATGACTTTGGCTCCATATGTTTGGAATAATTTTGTTTTGCTCCCAACGGAAAATTCCACAAGCAACAGAAAAGCAAACCTTTAAAAAAGAAAAATAACACCGAATTGTTTACAATTTTGATAAAAAAGGTTGCCTGTCCACCCGGATTATAATCGCTTCTTATTTGTCCCATAATGGCGGCGCTCAGTTGAACTCATATATCACGCGCCCGCCAATTCAATATATAATTCAATGATTTTTCCTTTTTAACAGTTTGCACAGATGGGTGGTATCGAGAACAATGTGACCGGTAGTGCCAATCCACCGACCGATGTTCATCCTGTGATAACAACAACCTGGCATGCACAAGTAAGATACTGGGTTGTGCGAGTAATAATGCGAGTAATAATTATATTACTGTGTTAACATAGTAATAACAAGACAAGCCAGGATTAACTAAATAAGAACTGTGTTGATAACTAACAAACTAAATCAAACGGCTGTTGTGAACGCGTCTGTTCGACTTGGCTGCAACGTCCGGAAGCTTCGAACGGAGAACTCGCTAGGAGGTCGTTATAGCATACCAACATTTAAAATCTGACCCTACAACAATTGCTAATTATAAAAGTAACAAAATGAACAGCAGCTTATATATTGAACTTATATTGACAACAAATTAAACGTCTATATCAAAAAGATTTTTTGACAAAAATGCTGATTGGACCCTACGTAATAAGGTAATTATTTGGAGCAATTGCAAATACGTTGAATTCATACTTAATTGGGCGCCATATCAGCTGGAAATAATAACAAGCGTAGGCATATATGTCCATTACGGTGATACAATTTAAAAACATATGCTATACAAGCAATGTATAAGGAAACCTAGATCAAGAATTGCTTACAGATTACACGGTATATTTAAGTCTCAAGTCAGTATCAAGTCAAGTCCTCCAAAATGCCATATTATAAAACCGTGGATTACACCAGCCTTATTGAAATCTGTGCACTACAAAAATAAGCTGTATCGGGATCAACTTAAATACAACCATCCAGCAGTAAAACAAAAATACCGTGCATATCGTAATAAACTCAATAAATTAATATCAAGCTCACGCAAATCATATTTCGAAAAACAATTTAACAAATTTAATAATGAGATCAAAGGAACTTGGAAAATACTAAATCAACTTCTACAACGTGGACAAAAATACCCTTCCAAACTCTTTCCTAATTAATGGCAACCAAATAACTGACAAAAACCAAATAGCAAATAATTTCAACTCTTACTTTACAACAGTCGCTGAAAACTTACAAAAAATATACCAATTTCTCCCATAGCAGCTACTGATTACTTACCTGATATAACCAATTCCGATTTTAACTTTTCAACTGTTACATCCTCTGACGTAAAATCAACTATAAATGATCTAAAATCCACTGCTGCAGGACTGGACGGTATCACTATATCTTCATTAAAACTTGTTTCACACCTCGTATCAAAACCACTTACCCATATTATTAATCTCTCTCTCACATCCGGCAGGTTCCCAAATTCTCTAAAAATTGCTAAAGTCACGCCTGTTTATAAAGCAGGTGAAGTTCAAGTCATAAATAACTATCGCCCAATATCTGTTCTCTCTTCATTCAGTAAAATCATCGAACGTCTCGTATGCAATATGATGTTAGGGCATCTCGAAACCTATGACTTAATTTCAACCCATCAGTACGGCTTTAGGGCAAATCACTCTACACAATCAGCAGCATCTTCCTTATTCCATAAACTAATCACAGCTAAAGAAAATAATTTTTATAATATAATAACATTCCTAGATCTTTCAAAAGCCTTTGATACAGTTAACCATGACATTTTATCTCTCAAATTACAACACTATGGCTTTCTCTCTCCTTGGTTTCGTGACTATCTCTCCAACAGAAAACAAAAAGTAAATTATAAAGGCACACTTTCCTCCTTCTCCTCTGTTTCAACTGGTGTCCCCCAAGGCTCTATTCTCGGTCCCATTTTATTTTTAATATATATCAATGACATAACTACCTGCTCTTCACTTCTAAATTTTACTTTGTTTGCCGATGACACCAGCGTTTCCTATTCATCAAATTGTATACATGACACTGTTAATATAATGAACCAAGAACTTAAAAATATTCAACTTTGGCTACAAACTAACCTACTTTCTTTAAATATTGCCAAATGTAAATACATGATTATCAGCCCGAATAAACAACCATCACCTGCCCACACTGACCTACTCATAAATAACACTGTTATCGAAAAAGTCAAAGAATTTAAATTTCTAGGTATAATTTTTAATGACAAACTGACATGGATATCTCATATAAACTATATTTCTAAAAAATTCTCACGTAATATCGGAATAATCAGGCACATTAGAAACAGTCTTAATAAACACACACTTATCATCCTTTATCATGCTTTAATATACCCTTATCTGACATATGCCAATTCTCTATGGGGAAATACCTATAAATCACACTTGAATTCTTTATATCTCTTCCAAAAAAAAGCTGTTCGCATCATAACTTACTCAAATAAAATTGCTTCTACTGCCCCAATTTTCCAACTATTAAAAATTTTAGATATTTATAAACTAAATGTTTATACCACCATACTTATCGCCCACACATTTATTCACCACCAGTTCCGTCTACCTTATTCCCAGCGAATGCTTTTCTCTAGACAATCAGATATCCATCAGTATGCTACAAGATCTAGCAACTACAATTTATACAGGCCATTCTACAAAACAAATTTATCCCTTCATACACTAACAGTTAAATGCCCTCGAGTGTGGAACAACCTCCCAATAAAACTGAAAACATTAACCTCAACTTCACTCTTCAAATCTTCTCTTAAACAGTATCTACTGGCATCAATTTAAAAAGAAACGAATAAGAATAAGTGAATTATGTTTGTAAGGAAACTATATATTAGTATAATTTTTTAACCTTTCGCCATCTTACTTTTGAATGTTAAATTTTCCCTTTATTAAATCTATGGGATATAACAAGTTCTTCAGGAGCTTTATGCCAGCCTTTTATGTTCAATATTATTTTGTATTTGCACTTCTTAACTATGGTGAATAAAAATGAAATGAAAAAGTATAGTCGTAATCTTTATGCTGTTACTGCTGACCGAGTTACGGAATCTAAATATCAAAGCACCACACCGAAGCCGTGTACAAGGTATATGTAGACAAATAGTGTCTGTGATGAAAGATGGACCAATATTAAGCTGCTTGGTAGCATGTTCATTTTCTACAAGCGAACATCTGAGCTTCTTTGCAGATTTCAGGTATTTTGCAACAGTGTACTGCTTGTATGTTTTCAGCTTGCACTGCCCACCGTTGGGGTACAGATTGTGATGATCAGTGCTTCTGTGAAGGAGATGTTTCTTGCAACAAGACATCTGGAAGGTGTCCAGGAGGATGTGCAGCAGGATATACCGGGTCTTCTTGCAGCCAAGGCACGGTCAAAAGCAATACTCCTTTCAAAAGCTTACAGAGCAAGGCAGGGGTCTCAGTGGCTCAATATTCACAGCCATAGCCCCACAAGTACACAGTACAAGCATCCAAATGATCGGTTGCAAATTCGAATCTCACCCCCCCCCCCACACCCTCCACCCCCACACTAACCCCCTAACTAACATCACAGTTTTCTTAATCGCTCAAAGTAATAATTACTCACTAGTATGGTGTACATCATTCATACGAATGGACGCGCCAATATGCTATAAGAACCAACCAACAAACCCCCTCACAACAATTAGGTACAGTACTGACCGTGTTGAACGTTTTTCGAATAAGTTACCGATATGAGGACTAAAACCCGAGAGAATTGTTTTTATTACTGAACTTAATGACACATATATCGACACACGATTCTGTCATTTATCGACAATAAACCGATGAACAAAAGCAAAAGTTGGCTTTTACCATTGGGAATATACAAGAATTTAGAACGAACTTACGGACATAGCTATACGTTAATAATTTGAGCGTTGATTCTTTTGAAGAAGCCAAAATAACTGTTCCTTTGTACCACTTTCGAGAGAGTACTTAAGAAATTGTTTAAAGTATCCGCACTTGTGTTTAGGTTTAATTATAATGGAATATCAATAGAAGAAATATCATTTAGTATAGATTGATTGATTGCTTGATGTTTACGCTGCACTCGACATTATTTCACTTATATGTCGGCGTTGCCAGGATTATATATCTGGCTCTTTGTCTTGAGGAAACCCCCGACCTTCGGTGACTACCTGGCAACTCCTCCACATACGACGATGGAGAGGAAAATCTACGCAAGTGTTTATATTGTCTGAGTGGGATTCGATCCCGCAGGGCATAAATGAATCAATTAAGTACGACATCATAACGATTTGTTTTATTGTAGCTTGTACCTCTACATCATACGGTCCTGGCTGTGGGACACTTTGTGGACATTGCAGTGTACCAGGGTGCAATAGATTCAACGGCTACTGTAACGCCTTCACTCCACTGTGTATGGCTGGATTGGAAGGTCCAAGGTGTAAAACAGGTACAAATTATAAAAAATGTTCATCATTGATGATTTTTTGTTTAAAATACTCCTTTGATATATTTTACTATTACGAATTTCTGAATTATAATTTTCGAGGAAATGCCCCCCGACCGGTAGGAAAATTTGTCACTTAAGAAATCACCTAATTGCAGGCAACATATTCATTGTGTAGGGATTTATTTTCTGTCTATAATTGTTATTACTTTACATAACAAAATTCTGTTAGATTTTCAATTATTTATTTCCCATTCATCGATATGTACTCTTGTATATCTGGATACTTTTTGTATCTCTTTCTCTCACAGTATTTTTCACACTAGCAGATGGTGGGTGCAAGTATGAATCAGGTGTCTCAAATAATGTATTTGAATACAATCTTATTGGCAACATTGTTGAGCCTTTAATTGTTAACGTTTGGTTTTCAACCTGAATACACTTTCTTCTATTGTTAAGCAATGTTTTGTTTTTGCGTGTGTTTCTGTTCTGTATGTAATTATTTTTTCAATGATGTTATATCAATGTCATTTCTTTTTCTCTTGACAGCTTGTGATGGTTTTTTTGGGCCGGACTGCAAAACACCCTGTGGTAAATGTGCCGAAGAAGTCAACTGCAATCCTGTCAATGGAGTGTGTCTGGACAATGATCCTCGCTGTGCTGGGGGGTGGATGAACACAACATGCCTTACAAGTATGCATAATTGTATGACTTATTGATTGATTGTTGTTTTACGCCTCATTCAATAGTATTTCAATTATATGGCGACGTTGCCAGGTTTAGTGGGAGAGGAAACCGGGCTCATTGCTCGGAGGAAACTTCCGACCATCGGCGAGTATGTGGCAACTTTTCTACATAAGGCAATGAAGTGAAAAATTATCTAAAAAAAATTTCAATATTTTGGGTGGGATTCGAACCCGCGCTACATCGATAGAAGGCCTCTGTCGGTCTGAGGGACGATCACTCCAACCCACTGGACCACCGAATCCCCCCCCCCCTATTTGACTGATTAAACACGTTGATAATTAAACCAATGAAAACGTCGTACTACTAGAATGTGTACTCGTTCAAAAATAGAATACAAAGCTACGTACATCACCATTTCTTGAGACTCTCGCCATGTTCTTGACAGGAAGTTTGTCGTGTTATTTAAAATGTGAATGTTTTTTTTATTTCTTTCTGCTTAACTACAATACCCGTAATAGTTTGAAGGGTTTTACGCCATTAATATTTGTATAACATATATATTCTTGCATCTTAAAAGTACACTCCACAATGCCAATATGAAGGTTATGAGAATTTGGTTGCTCCGGATACTACTCGTGGCTTCGACAAATCTCGATCCCGAAGGAATGAAAAAAGTTTACACTGGTAGCAACTACTATTTTCTGATTGTTTCAACATCCAGAAATTAGGTATCCATACCGTTTCTAAAATGTAAATCCATGTGACAAGTTCACTATCTTTATATGAATCATAATAGATTTAGGAACATTAAAATACACGCTCACAGGGAAAATATTCCTAACGAATAACCATGGAGACATGTTTTTATTTGTTTAGACCTTTATACCCAATCATAAGTTGTCAAACTAAAACCCATAATATTGCATTAGGCTAATGACACATGCACGAGTTTGGATTTTCTGGAACAGATAATTTCGCAACAAATAGTCATTATTTTTAATATAAAGCTAATATGCCGATTTGCTATAGGTTTAAGATAGTAATCAATTAGCTCTCATATTGGCTAACGTTCACTACCAAAATCCGAGATAATAGGATGCATTGAGGGCATTGAAGCATTGGTGCACGGGAGCATTATCAATGATTTGAAAAGGGAAAGCTATCATTAATTAACAATCAGTTTCTAACCAGAGCTAAGATTATTCTAAATCAAACTTGTCTGAACAGATGCTACTCGTAAAAAAGGTAAGCACATGTATTAACTAAATTGTCAACAGATCAATACGGAAATATCCGAAGTGATGGTATCAATCGAAAACCTCAAATACTTTGGCTTGGAACAAATCAAAAGTTTATTTTAAATTGGGACAAACCTTTTCGTAGAAAGAAAGGTTACGAGGAAAAATTTGTAACGTCCAATTTCGTTTTAACCTTTTTTTTGGTACAATTATAGATATTTTTTATAATAAATTAATAGATCATTTTTGTTTCAAAGAAAGTAAATAAGAACACAGTTGTATAGGGATAATCATGAAAAGCTTTAACACAAGTTCATTTTTTTTACCTGAACCCTTTAAATATGATTTCTGTTCTCTATTTGATTTGCAAAAGGCGATTAATTGTTTATGCCCATAGTATTCAATAACAATCAAATATATTTTAAAATTCCAGGATGCCCAGATAGCCTGTATGGTCCAGATTGTCGTGAATCCTGCGGAAATTGCTTAAATGGCGATACATCCTGCCAAAAGGAAGACGGAAAATGTGGCTGGGGATGTGCTGCAGGTTGGAGAGGGGATGTTTGTAAACAAGGTCAGTTGTGTGTATTTTGTTTTAAGTGCGTATCTAGTAATCTGGAAATTTTCAGTTATTTTATCTTACTACTAAATTATTTTATTGTTTTTTATTGGCTAAGACTAGCAGATATAGTGTATACATATAAACGCCATTTTAGAATGTGAAACTGGAACTTGGGGTGAAAACTGTGAGACAACATGCAGTGAATATTGCATGGGAGGTAACACGGCCTGTAGCATCATCAATGGAACATGTGGGATGGGTTGTCTACCTGGAGGTCTTGGTGAAAGATGTGTGGCAGGTAAATTATTGCCCTATTTCTTTAGACATTTAACTTTCCATAAATGTACAATGTGTTGTGTTCATATTTTTTTATATTTCGTATCTTTTGTTAGATCCCTATTGGGTCAATGCCGAGTCCCGTATCAGACCAAATCAATCAAGTTAATCAAATAAAAACCTCTTTGTGCCATTCATTTACAATTCCAGATAGTCCCATTTTGGGGGGGGGGGGGGCAGTGATATGTTAATACATAGAGTTCTACAAACTGTTTAATACTGGACCTTCCGTCGCCCAGATAGCGTATGCTTTACCAAAATAAAATGCCACCGGCAGGCTGCCAGCAAAATTATTCATTCGAAAACATTTTACTTGTTTTGATTTGTGTTTGGGAAGCAAACACTTGGGGAGTGTAGACTCCTGGCACCCACATATATCTAACTCGATAAATAAACGAGAACGGGAAATATATGTACATATATTTTATTTACGTGCATATTCTCATTCGAAACCGCAGCAATCGTTAGCATTAAGATGCTTCACATCAATTTAGCGTAAATCGTCAATAGACATTTTATATAGCTACAGCTATGGGCTAATAAGGTTCTATACCAATGGTTTCCATGAATATTACATAACCCATAGAATATGACTGAATTTTGCCACTATTAAAATTCATCTCTTTCAGAAGAGACCACTGAGACGCCCTCTCCGACAACCACAATAGTGGGTGGTGTCGTTGGGGGTATTGCTGTTGCCGCGATAGTTGCAGTTGTCGTTGTTGTCTTTTTGCGGTAAGAAAAACAAAAGCTATAGCGAAATTTAAAGTAAAAGTAGCATAAAAAAGCTGACCGAGCTGGTGTTCACTGACCGACTCTATCACAAATTACACCATTAAAATAGAATCCCTGTACTTTCCAAAACAAATTTTTATTACGTATAGACCTAAACCTATGAAATTATTGAAAAGTCGATCGATTGATTTTATTTCCTAAAAAAACCCAGATTCGTGTTGGCGCACAGATATAAATCTGAATGATTAAATCTAGGTCGACACCACATCAGCGGCATCGCTGACAGGTCATGTGACGTAACCAACAGCGGAATGTATGTGACAGCTAACGATACGTTCTCGGAGAGTCAATACATCAAGCCCAGAATCTCGAAAACAACAAAAACAGGGCAAGAGAATCTAGAAAACTATATAAGCTAATGCATGTAATACAAATTCAGTTAAACTACAGAAATTTTTTTAATCAGCTTCAATCTTTCTAATAATTATATAAAAAAGGAAAATATCACATATTTGCTCACATGTTTTACCAACAAAGAAGATAGTTCCAGTAGAAATAGATATTTGAATTGTTAATATTTTTAATGTTTTCTGAAGGAGAAAGAAGAGACAAGGGAATGATAAAGAGACCGACCAGGTTCACGTTTCAAACCGGCAACTTCAAACAAATGCAGCGGACGTCCATCTTCCAGAGTACTCGAATATTACAAGAATAGTCTCAAAGCCACCAGGTAAACTTATGCAATTTCAATGAACTCTATACCGTGATAACTAGTTAGAATTATATACCAGAAATTACGGTACGTTAAAGGAAGAGAAATCTCCAAAAATACAAACAGTATAGCGTTAAAGCAACGATTAATTTACTGAAAATATTCAACGTTAGTTACCCCAATTGATGAGGCGATGTTGCCTCAATAATCAGATAGTTAAAGACAACTTCGCGTCATTTCTTAGCCAAGCCATTGACTCTAATTGCAGCACGTAATTATTTTATAACGCATCACTATTTTATTCATCATTGGTTGGATAATACAAACAAGAAAATGGTAGCGGTATTGTAAGTGTACCACAGAGCTTAATCTATATCATTACGGCACATTCAAATTTAATATACTTGTTTACGGGGGAATAACAGTAGATTGTTTTGGCAACATGAACACTACTCTTTCAGGCTAAACTAGCCTAACGTTAAAATTGTCTTTCCCTTTAAGTGTGTTCATTCGACCAAAGACTCTTTCTAGCTTGCATACGTTTAACATAAGCCAAATTTAGGCATTATAAATTAATGTATTACAAGCATACACATTATAGAACGTTTAATAAACTTTCTTTCATGAAATTTAAAACGAGCCAGTCAGTGACCAAAGGGAAGACATGTCGATGGAATAGTTTATAAAAATAATGTTTGGACAATTCAATGTAATTCCCTGGGCACAAAATCTGTCTTACCATGGATACCCATTCTATTCTAGGACCCCAAGGAACTTGTAACCAGACAATGGAAGATGAAACTAATTACTACAATGTTATTAACGATGAAGGTAATGGAGTGTATCATCTGTATGAACACATTCCATATAAACCCAGCGGTTCCGGTCAAACTGAATATGAGGTGAGAAAAAGTAGAAATTATTCCCGCTGAAATTGAGTAATTGGTATCTAAAACCACAGGCAAGGCTATTTCGCTTATATGCTGGCGTTGCCTGGTTTAGTAAGTGAGGAAACGGGACTGTTTGCCCGGAAGGAAACCCTGACCTTTGATGAGTACGTGACTGGGTTTTCACTCGAACGACCTACCAGTTACTACCGGAAGGTCTTGGGTTTCCTCCGGGCATAGAGCCCGGTTTGCTCTCACAATAAAACTAGCAACGCCGCCATATCAGTGAAATAATCTTGAGCGCGGCGTTAAACACCAATCAATCAATCATTTTATTAACTAAAATAAAGTGACACGAGCTTCCAAATATAAGAACAATTTCGGTGAAGCAGAATTAGTTAATTGTTTGCAATTCACACTAAGAAGTACATAATAAGAGCTGTTCTCTCATATCAAACTTGGTAATGCAAGTTCTTAATAGCAAGTAAGCCCCAAAATAGAACTCCTGCATCCCGGTTATTTGAATTTTGTCCGTTCTTAGCACACATGTTCAGTTCGTACGGGTTACTGGTGTGTAACAGTAATATTTTCTTATTTTAACGTCAATCCTCTAGTTTTTCAAGGTACTTCAAACGCTCAACTTCTCCTGACAATAGGAATCTAAGAAAACAGTTTTATTTCAGAGCTCCTGTCACTTGAATAAAGTGTTCTCCATTAACCATTATATTTTAGACACTGGTTGCAAGCGAAGGGAGCAGTGGCAATGTCACCACAAAGGGAACAGAAAGGTGTAAGAACCAAATTTAAATCTATGCTCTTGACAGTTTTTATATCGTGTATCACTTTTTTAATATGACATCATTTACATCTTCAACAAGATGGCAAGAAGCAACAACGGCCCAGGTAAAGCATATCCACCATAAAAAAACAGAAAGGGTTTTGTTGGGGCATCTGTTGCCCAATTGACGGACTCAGATACCGTTTGTTTTCTCCCACTAAGCCTGACAAAGCAGCTTTTTAACTAAAAAATTCTGAGGTTGGCTTAAAGGCACACTTGCCGCGAAAACCAGGAATATTGTTTACATTAAAAAAGAAAGACCATATTCTGTATTTTTCCCAAACAATATAAGTTAGGAACTTTCTATTTTTACCAAAATTTAAAAGTTTGGACGTCACTTTGTATTTTTAATTTGAATTTGAAAATTTGAATTGTTACGTACCCGGAACGTAAACAAACCGATCTGCCCCCTATTGGCGATTTTATGTTTCAGTCGAGTGAGTGAACTAACGGCACAGTGTAATTTTACGTAGGCCTATTTATCTGAGAAGTACAGACTGACGATCGGTTAACAGCGACTGGAAAAGCCTGCTGATAATTGTTTGAGTGTAAACCACAGATACAAAGGCCTGAAAGGAGGGTAATCCAACACGAAAGTTGACCGACACTGATCGTTGTTGTTGTAATCAGGCTTCGATTCTTCGTTTGTTTTTCACCCCATTTTTACAGTCTAAAGCTAACTAGACATGTTTTATGTGTCCTATGTTTAAGTTTAGTGTTATTAGTCGTAGTAAGCTCATGTAAATTGGTTTTCTTAGCAAATTTAAACAGGCTACGGCGGCAAGTGTGCCTTTAAGGAACAATCAATCGAAAAAAATCCAACAACCAAACAAGTTGTGTAAGATTTATATACTGGTACTACTATTACAATCTTTCAGATGTGTCGAAAGACATAAATGGAGAGGTCGGCCCTACGTATTACAACATTGTGACGGATGGAAGTAAAGATACAGAAGCTGTTAACCAGTATGAAGACGTTCCACATTAATGGGACATCAAGGTCGTCTTGCAAAATACGACAGTAGACATTTTTCCTAGTTTACGATTTATAGAAACCAAAAACACACAGGAAAAAATCTTCTTGACGAAAATCATTGAAGTTGCATTGAGGAAAATCCATACTTGTACGAACCGAAATAGTGTCCCAAAAGTAACAGGGACGAGAGTTGATTCAAAACACTGTACTACATGTATACATGTATTACCGAAACTAGTGACACAAATAAGCTTATAAATTGTACTTTTTGCGAGAAATAACCGATATAAGAAAAATTACAGGCAAAAATCAACATTTATGATAGCTTATGTCACTTTAAACAGCATGTCTGCATGTTGACGCATTGAATACATTTTGTTTCTCTTCGCGATCTCATCATTTTAGGCATACAGAGAGATTTAGCTATTTACAACCCTATCTGTAAGTTAATTCTTGGGCCTATTGTCATGGATGGTTCATTTTGCATACTGTATAGCTTCTTGAAACGAATAATTCAGAAATATTTACTTTTAAAAAATCCAAATACTTGATCCCAACTTCAAAAGAGTTTATTTGGGTTTTTTTGATAAGGGAATATATATAGTTGGCGACAAAAGTTCCTCAACGTCGAGCCACCAAAATCAAGCAACAGTTTTAAGATATTGGCACAGAGACTGGAATAATGGCGTGTCTTAAATCCTTTTCTAAGATTTTGTCTTTATGTGTTATATCAATTTCTTTCATTTATTTTCGGAAATAATAACTGTATGTTAGCTAACAACTTATCTGAAAAGCTAGTGTAAGCACTTTATCAAGTATATAATTTACTGTATATTTACGACTAATTGAATTCCCAATATCAACTTTTCTAAAGGGCCGTATTGAATATACATTTGACATCATATATCTTTTTGTCAAAATTATTTGAAGTTGAACTGTGTGCTTGATTGTGTTATTTTCATTTTAACTTTATAACCATATTCTGGCGACAAAGGAAATCAATTATTCAAACGACGTTTATCTTATATGATTTGTATTAAAATATTAATGTCTTTTTACGTTGGCGTTTTGTTAGTTAATGCCGCCGTAGCCTGTCGTAAGATTTAAGAAAACCAATTTACATGAGCTTACTACGTCTAAAACCACTAAAATTAAACATAAAACACATGAAACATGTCCAGTTAGCTTTAGAATGTGGAAATTGACCGAAAAACAAACGAAGAATCGAAGCCTGGTTACAACGACAACGACTAGTGTCCGTTACCCTAATTTCAGGCCTTTTTATCTGTGGTTTACACTCAACAATTTGTCCGCAGGCTATTCGAGTCACTCCTACCCGATTGTCACTCTGTATTTCACAAACAAAGTAGGCTACATACAATTATACTGTGCCGTTAGATTACTCATATGACTCAAGCATTAGGGCGCTCGTGTCAATTTCAAATTAAAAATACTAAATTATGCCAAAACTTGCAATTTTTGGTAAAAATAGAAAGTTACTAACTTCTGTTTGGTAATAATACAGAAAACCGCCCACTATTTACAAAATATCGTTTAACTTATTTTGTAATTTTATTTAGAAATTTATTTTAATTTATACGTTTTCCTATAAAACGGGGGATTCTGTTTCAATACGCATGCATTTGTCAACCATGTTAACCAGTTAAGATAGAACATATCGTCTCCCTTTATTGCTCAATTTCTTTCAGTGGTTCTTTGTTGAGTCTGAAAGACGATAAGCCTCCCGTTTATGATTCGAGACAAAATATCAACTACAAAGATAGTAATAAATAGCATATTAACTATGTTTCAAACCAATGAACGGGCATAGTGTTAACTTAGCATAGGCCTACTGGAAGTTATTACTGAATGTATATATCAGGTAAAAAAACTAGTTATTTAGATATTCAGACAACAATCTGACAGCACATTGTACACTTAATATAGGTGAGTAAGCAATCCGAAGAAAGACATATACAACATACAATGTATTGCCTAAATAGTTTGGTTTGTTTAGATATTCGGATTGGTAATTGTACTAAATTATGCCAAACTAGTCGGCGGAAGGTCTCATTATTGTACAATTGTTTACTAAAAATAGTTGAAATTTCATATACTTATGTTAAATACTTGATTATAATACAAGAGTTTTATCTTCAACTCATTATTTATTCTTTTACTCTATTCTCCCGGATAGACCGCAAATCACAATGTAATTTAAAATATGACCCGAAGGCTCACTGGTAGCCAGTTCGTTACATAAATCATTTATGAACTTTTGCCACTTAAAGTGTTTTATGGTTAACATTTTATGGTTAACGGTTCATATATAACTTTATGCTACACGTGTATTATCAGTAGTTATAGTTAGCTTGTCCCATATTCATCAGCACTCCGCTGGCACTTGGGAATAGGAGCCTATTTAAAATATACATTGCAGTTCTTTTTTCAGTATTATCAGCCTACTTTTATTTTTGTTTATTAAAAGCCATAACCGGATTTGTTATAGTTAGCTTGTATTCCGAAAATAAATATAATTTTGATATTGCAAAGAAACTATTAATGTATTCAATTGTAGACGATCTTCGCCGAAAAACCTCAGAATAATTTCACTTCCTCAATAGCCCACAGGACTATAGCCAAACAAACACACACAATTTACAGACAGACGTTGTGTTAAGCTCCGCAAAATCTTTCACTTTTAAAATGTTTATAGGGGACATTTCACTGTCGGAGTTCAGTCTTACCAGGCTTGGTTTAAAGTAGTCTAAACCAATCCAAAATGTCTTCGAATTTCATTACATTTGGATTACCTTGGCTGTTCTTGTATACTTCAGGTAAGTTGATCGAGTGTTGTACTCGTGTGAACATTTTAAACCAATGTGATGTTCTAAATTGAGAGTAAGCCTATCGGTATTAATAGCTGTACTCTAAATAAAGGACAAGCCTCATACAGCCATGTCTAAAATACGGGTATTCCTCTGTCAACTATACACATCCCGACCGGTACTTAGTCAACAAATTTTCCACATGTGCGTTGTGAGTTCGAATACCAACTGTCTATAGGCCTATGTATTGCGTGGATTTAAGCCCGTGGTTTGTAGGGTTTGGTTCATAATCTTGTCATTCTACCATCTGAACACGCCCAGTTCTAAGCCTTTCACGTATATGTCAAAGTTCTCTATGCAAACTGAAGTGCACTGTACTATATTGCGACTAACTCAGTGAAGCGATCAATGTTTAATCGGAAACACTTTCCACCAATGTTGTGCGGGTTCAAAAAGATGAGTGTAAATGATTAAATAGCTACCAATACTTCTAGGTCAATATTATCATCACAACTTTTGTAAAAAAAATCAATCTTTTATAATGGTGAATCAAAATAAAATGAAATAACGTAGAAAGGAAAGTTTTTTCCTTTATCAGTTTCTTTATTGAGGACAGTTTCTTTATTCAGGGAATAAAAGCTTGTAGGCTAACCTACATTCGTTTAATTTTAAAGGGATAAAGGCTGCGAGAATGTTGACAGTTTTCCGTTAAAACATTTTTTTAAGTATCGGATATTTTTCTCAAGAATTGCAACACAAAAGGTATTTATTACAAAATTCAAAATTGACCTCGAAGTAGTGTTTTAAGCTATCTTCGGTTAAAATGAATAGACGGCTGATCTGGTGGCTGACATTTGGGTTTACGGGTCACATACTGTATGGATTAGCATTGTAACAAAGTCAATCATTTGGTTTTCGAATGCACCCCGACCTTCTTAATGTCGTGACAATTAGATTGACTGACTGCTTTTTACGCCACACTCAAGATTATTTATTTTATATGGCGGCTTACCAGGTTTAGTAAGGGCGGAAACCGAGCTCTCTGTCCGGAGAAAATCCCCGACCATCGACGAGTACCCGACAACTCTTCGACATACGGCGATCGAGAGATAAATTTTTCATTTTTTATTTGGTCTGAGGTGGCATTCTATCCCTCGCCGCATCGATAGAAGGCCTGTGTCTGACTGCGAGAGAAGCACACTAACCGACTGAGCCACCGTGTCCCAGGTGACAATATGAAGTTTTGAAAATATACGGCAGCTATGAATTAGTGCACGACTTTTGGAAAAAATAACCCGAGTATACAGCCTATGTACCTATATGTGTACCTGTGTTATATCCCATTCAATTACATCCAATACTATTTCAATGGAGAAGTGGGACACCCGGAACGCCCTTTCAGGTTTATATAAGTGGATATAGAAAGCCAAAATGTGACGTCATTACAAATAAAAAGATACTGAGTTTGGCCGCCTTGTAAGAACAGTCTTATGTCAAGCCCTGAACAAATATTTTCTTGTGATCGCGATTTCAAGAGAACTACTATTCGGATCTTCATCACATTTTACAGACAGGTTCCCCTTATGGTCTAGTTGTGCAACATTTATTTTGTTTGCTCATGTGCATATTTAAATAGCCGTTGACGGCCATTTTGTGATTTTTACTTACATAGTTTGTGATCGCGGAATCTAGAAAACCACCAGGCCGATCTTGATGAAATGTTTTTGTGTTGGTTCCCCATATGGTCTAGTTGTGCAATATCTATTTTTCTGGGCTCATTTGCATATTAAGATGGCCGGTAGACGACCATTTTTTTTCTGCTTTTTATCACTTCTCTCTCTTGTGATCGCGATTCCAAGAGAACTGCTAATTGGATCTTTTTTTTGACTTTCACACACACGTTTCTCCTATGGTCTAGTTTTGAAAGATTTATTTCTATTCTCATTTGCATATTAAAATGGCCACTAGGCGACCATTTTGTTTTTCTTCCTTTTATCATTTTTCTCCTCAAGTAATGAGAGGATCTTCGCAAAACTTTGTACGCAGGTTAATTCTATGGCCTCGTTGCGTACTACGTATTTTTTTTGATAATTTGCATATTAAAATGGCCGCTAGGCGACCATTTTATTTTTCTTCTTTTTGTCACTTTTCTCCTAATGGAATGTAAGCTTAGGATTTTCGTAAAAAAAACCACACGTTAACCCTATGGTCTTGTTGCACACTATGCACTTTTTTGCTCATTTGCATATTAAAAATGGCGGCCACTGGTCATTTTGTGTTTCTTTTTATCACTGTTCTCCTCAAGTAATGGAAGGATCTTCCTAAAAAAATGTACGCAGGTTAACCTTATGGACTCGTTGTGCACTATGCACTTTATTGCTCATTTGCATAGTCAAAATGGCGGCCGGTAGCTATTTCTGTGATTCCTCCTACATAGTTTGTGATCTCGGCATCAGGAAAACTACTAGGGGGATTTTGATGAATTTTTTTTGTGTGTTGTTTCCCCATATAATCAAGTTATGCAATATATATTTTTTTCGTCGTTGTTTTTATTTAACATATTCGGTACCGCTGTCGCCATATTGCCTGCTTCATAACAGAAGTAAAGCGACAGAAAAAAGTCGACTAAAACCCCACTGACGCCGTATGGTTATTTGTTCTTACAACTTCAACTAATTTTGAAAACGAACAAATAAAATCACATGTTGCGTCTGTTTGTTGCTTTGTGTTTTGTTTTGTCAATCTTCGAATACGGTAAAAGGGTTTTAATTTGCTTTCAAGTACGCGTAATTCACTGATAACTTTGTCAAAGTTAGAACGGACACTTTAAACATACGTATATAACAAGAAAATGTTAAATTTGGCAATAAAAGTCTGCGGAATTTCTTATATTTACAGCTTTAGATCCTAATATATATTTTCCTTGTCTTCATTATACTGACAGTGAGTGAGATATTTAAATATCTATGATTAAAAAGTGCTAAAATCGGGTGGTGAAATTAGTTTCCGACAACGAGTTCCCGCTGTCAATCGAGGGGTGAAAGGTATAAAAATCGACTCCTTTCAGGTTTCCAAGGGCGACTATAAGAAATAGTTTATCTATGCGTGTTGCCGGCCACCACGGCATGTTCGAGGTCAGTAAAATGGCCTGCTTGAATTTAGATTTTAAACACCTAAATTCTTTCCAAAAATGTAACAATAATAAATATTTTTGAAGGAGCATGTTCCCTAAGACACTTACGAAGATCTATATTGTCTTTTTCCAAACTTGAAAGAAAGGAATATTTAAAAATGAAATTAAATACACGGCAACGTAGAATCACTATTTTGCCAACCGAATTTGCGTCCTGTTATGTAAAGCAAATGATATCGCAACTGTAAATGTTATTTACCAATAAAGTAAACTTAAATATTTTTATTCAATCGTATATTTAAATCAAATCGTGGATGAAGTTTTTTTTAAAGAATACACTAATTTCTGAACGAATCGGGAAATGTTTGGCCATTAATTTTTAAACTGACTTTAGCCATGTTTAAATTTTTACTCATTAGACTAGTGTTGTAAAAGGTCGCCCATTCTCCACATTTTACGGGCTATTTTTGACAGATATACATTATCTTTTGATTTGTAAACAAACACTAAATGCATTTTAGTAACATGTGCGCAATCGTTTTGGATGTTGTAAATTGTAATGGTGTACAGGACTCAATCAAGCGGTATCACAGACTGGACTGTATGCAAATACATGCACATGGTGAATGTTTCAAAAAGTAAATGGTTGAGACACTGGCAAACGGAGTGCTCTCCCCTACCCCGCTATCTAATACTTATAATATACATATTTATGAACACTAAAACACAAGGGCACATGGAGAATCTTCTTGTCTAAAATAACCATGGAGACAAGTTTCTAATTGTGTTAAAAAGAGGTATATCATTTAGACCTTTATACCCCATCATAAATTGTTGTAATACAGTAAACCAATGATATTTCACTAGGTTGACGACTGACAGGAGCTTGGTCTTAGTCAGTAGAATTTTCTGGAACACTTTGTATTACATTGACAATGCTTACTTATCTTAAGCTATGGAAAGAATATCGTCAGATGATATATTATAGATCATGGGAAAAGACAGTGAAAATTTGCAAAACCCCCCCCCCACCCCTTTCCCAGAAAAATCTAGGTAGAAGGCAGACAGGGGAGTTCAGGAGAGTCCTTGACCGAATGACCTAGAGTATTGAAATGTTGTGCCACGGGTACATCATGTTTAAGTCTAATACTAGATAAATGGTTGGCTGCTCTTTGACTTCTGAGTTTCTCCGACGTAATTTTGCGACATTTTTTGCATGTGATAACATACACGATATTAGAGGAGTCGCAATTAAGATTATCTGCCATTTGATATTTGTTGGGCGGTTGTGATTATGGTACACTCGTGAAAATCTGAGACTTAATGATTCCCTTGAAAGTGTGAGGAGGATGGTATGACCCAGCATGTAGCAGCTGATGCGTGTCAGTAGGTTTGAAGAATACTTTATAATCTAGATGTTCAGTAGTATGATATGTATGACCCTTGTGAATAGTTACATCCAAAAAATCGTGAGAATTAAGAGTATCAATGAAAATATGAAGGTCTTCCAACGTATGCTACCAAATGATAAAAATGTCATACAGATACCGAAGGTAAATAAAAGGTTGTTTGTGACATTTGTGAAGAATATCACTCTCCCACTCAGCCATAAAAATAGAGGCAAAGCTAGGACTAAAACGTTTCCCCATAGCACACCCTTTAATTTGCTGAAAGATCTCCCCATTGAATTCAAAATCGATACCTTTTAAGCTAAGTTCCAGCAATTCTAAAATGTCTTTATCCGGACGACGGTGGTCAGGATATCTTTGGAATGCTGATTTTATGGATTTAAGACCCAAGTCTATGTCAATGTTTGTATACATAGACTCCATATCCCCCTTGGGACATTTTTCAATGGGTTTGTGAATTTTCGGAAGAATATAGAAGACCCTGTTTTTAAAGTTATGATCAGATTCCAAATAGCGATACTGTTTTTCATTAAGTAAGCCTGTATCTTGAAGAGAAACAAGAATTGTATTAAACTTCCTAACATTTTCAGGCCAAATTCCCTCATGAAGTTTTTTGCTTAGCTGCGGTTTTATCTCTTTAATATAATCCTGTTTAGACATAATAACTGTTGCCGAAGACGGAGGACGAAAGGGGAGAGATGTACTACTAGGTTTAGGGGAGGGGGATGAGAAGATGGGCCAGAGGTACTAGGCCTAAGGGAGAGAGTACCAGTAGGGAAAGGCGAAAGGGAAACAGAAGGTAAAGTTGCAGACCTAGGAATCTGCAGAGTTGGAGGTGAGATAACGGATGTCGACAGACTGACAGACGGATGGGGTTGGAGAGACGATGGTGGACTAAACTGAGTAGTAGCAGCAGAAGTGACAGATTTAGTGATGGAAAGAAAAGAATAAAAATTTGGAATGGTCGAAAGTTGTAATTTACCTTTATAATTCTGTTTGCTCCATTTTAAAGCATTATTGAAAGCACTGTCAAAGTTTAGACCATTGGATGACCTCAATGTTTGTATACATAGACTCCATATCCCCCTTGGGACATTTTTCAATGGGTTTGTGAATTTTCGGAAGAATATAGAAGACCCTTTTTTTAAAGTTATGATCAGATTCCAAATAGCGATACTGTTTTTCATTAAGTAAGCCTTTATCTTGAAGAGAAACAAGAATTGTATTAAACTTCCTAACATTTTCAGGCCAAATTCCCTCATGACGTTTTTTGCTTAGCTGCGGTTTTATCTCTTCAATATAATCCTGTTTAGACATAATAACTGTTGCCGAAGACGGAGGACGAAAGGGGAGAGAGGTACTACTAGGTTTAGGGGAGGGGGGCTGAGGGGATGAGAAGAGGGGCCAGAGGTACTAGGCCTAAGGGAGAGAGTACCAGTAGGGAGAGGCGAAGGGGAAACAGAAGGTAAAGTTGCAGACCTAGGAATCTGCAGAGTTGGAGGTGAGATAACGGTGACAGACGGATGGGGTTGGGGAGACGATGGTGGACTAAACTGAGTAGTAGCAGCAGAAGTGACAGATTTAGTGATGGAAAGAAAAGAATGAAAATTTGGAATTGTCGAAAGTTGTAATTTACCTTTATAATTCTGTTTGCTCCATTTTAAAGCATTATTGAAAGCACTGTCAAAGTTTAGACCATTGGATGACTTGGCAAAAGTCACCTGTGCTTTTAATCTATTTAAACATGCCGAATGATGACAAATCATCTCTGGTATGATCTTATGGGTCCAATTGTGGTGTACAAGGTCAAACGCAATATCAACTTCCCGATTGCGTTGAGCCGATATAAGAAAAGAATTTAGCTCTGTAATTTTAGTATTTAAGGATTTTGGGAGGGTTTGGTCACGTAAATGTCCCTTAAGGATGCCAATGTGGTGAAGACATTGTAAATTTTGAAAAAGAGCTTTCATCAGAGCCGAGATTTCTGAATATTGGGGACTTTTAGATTTTGAATTTCCATGCCTATTGCTAACTGAAAATTGCCTGCTTCTGTTACCACGCCATTGTTTTGCCATTCTGCCTAAATGCCAATATACTTAATTAGTTTAACTGGATGAGAAGGGAAAATGGAGTTGGGAAAGTGAGACAGAGATAAAAAGGAAAAATATGTCTGGAAACAAAAAGAATTGATGCAAACAAGAGATAAAATAACCTAATTGAACTGGCTGACTTATGGAACAAAATGATGGAGTTTGGAAAGAGGCAGAGATAAAGAATAAAATGCGTCTGGAGACAGAAGGGCTAAAGTAAACAGGGTAATAAATCTAAGTCACAATTTGTCAGATATATAAGCATAGGAAGATTAAATAGAGCAGGAAGGAAAAAACTTAATAAGACACTAAGGTTAAAATCTATGTACAATTAGAACAGGAAATAATAAGTTCTAAAAATAAAATTTGGAAGAAAAATATACAGGGGCTGTCAATTAAAGATGAGAAGATATAAAGGAAAGTAATATATACAACGTTTTACAGTAAGCAAAGAATACTTAGCAGAAAATGGTACCGCACACGGTATGCCAGAAGCTTTTCGGATAGGTTGTCCTTTTTCAATGGCCTCAGAAACAAGTCTAAAAATGCTGAATTTCTTGTGTTTATATGGGAAAATGACAGGAATTAAGGAGTATTTTTGTAAACAAGGGAAGATTAAGCTATCAAAACATTTAACTTAAGCATGGAAGCTTGATGAAGTTAGTTTATACTCATAACCATTGGAGGTATGGATAAGTCTAGACATAAAGGTCAAATGGTTAGAGAGAGCTGGGGTATACATATCATGTGGTTTTGGAATAAAGGAGCTTAAATCAAAAGGAAATTACAGTAACTGAAGAGTAATTATATAAGGTGGGAGAAGAAATATAGGGTGGGAACACATAGCCTATTGTATATTGCATGCAATACAATATTTAAACGTTAAAAGACTTAGTAGCGTCAAAGTTGGTGTCTGACATAAAATTATAAACACTACGGTTTCTTGAGACAAATCATCGTTCGCACGCATCCTCATGACAGATTTCAGTTTCAATCGACCATTGCAGGCATTACCGAAACCAATCGGCGTGTTTTGTGTCTCTGTATATTGGATTTGGCAATGCTGCAATGCTATTTTCAATTTAGGACTAGCTTCAATATTGCAGCCTCGGCCGTACAATCGGGCTTAGATGATCTTATAGAACCTGCCGAGTGTGACCCGACAATGCTTCACGTAATTGTGTAAGATTTATACTTTGTTTTGCCGTATGATATTACAGTCACACAATGCAATTGTTCATTGCTTTATGAAAACTAATGCGTAGATGCGGTCAAGGTTGTATTGATTTTAATGTTGGACAAATGTATGTTGGAGGAAGATGTGCAATTAATCAGGAGTTTGAAGCATCCTTCATTTCAATCTTAGTAAATTGAAATCGAACATCCTCCTCAGTTATATTGTTTGTCGTTATAGGATATTACTTTCTCAAATCCATTTTGGCATTGACCAATCATTTAGGAAATTTGGTTTGGAGTCTTTAGATTATAGCCACTTTCTAACAAAGAAACTTTGTTCTTGTCTAACCAGCCACCAACTGAAGAAATCAATTTCACATATCAAGTTTTCGCTCCGTTTACAAGCAGCCTCACTTTCTGATGGTGTTCTATGTTGGTCGCCAGGATCAGTTCACTGATCTCTTGTTTTTTAATAGTTATATTCAGGTGGGATTCAAATTGGCAACAGCATTGGTGTACCAAAGGAAAAGTGACGTAGATTATGACGTCATAAGAAAATTGAGGAAAACCCATACAGTTTAAGGCCAGTACGAGCCGAAGTAGTGTCCCAATCACACGTTCATTCATTGCCGACAGTTAGTTCAAAACGCTTCATTACGTATACATTCCCGACTAATAGCTCTAAAAAACGTATTAAT
Source organism: Lepidochitona cinerea (assembly GCA_963971465.1). NCBI lineage: Eukaryota > Metazoa > Mollusca > Polyplacophora > Chitonida > Tonicellidae > Lepidochitona > Lepidochitona cinerea. The sequence goes on from OZ020556.1 coordinate 5,704,255, forward strand.
TGTACATCTTGAGAAAAATAGTCGATTTACACACAATTTTGTTTCCAAGCTAAAATTCTACATTTTTGCAGCTCGTGCAGCGTTGGCATAAGTCGAATTGATTTATCCAATTGACGTTATTCTTACTTCAAATTTAAGACGTTTGTAGAAGATTGATTGATGTTTTACGCTGCACTCATGATTATTTTACTTGATAACAGTGTTGCTGGATTTATTTGTCTTGATGAAACCCCCGATATTCGGCGAGTATCTGGCAACTTTTCCACATATAGAGTGTAAAATCCAGGCTGTTTTAACAGTTTATACAAAAACAATATATTATATTATAAAGCCGTTTTGTATAAATTGCTATGCTACAGATTATTGCCTCATACTCAACATTTATATTATTCCCATTCTTGATCAAAGAAGGTTGGTCAATAATTACTTCACACAATTTGCATTCGGCAGTCATCTTTCTATTAAGCCAAGGGATTTGGTCGTATATAAATTTGAAAACTATCGGGTCTACCATATTTTTTGTTTTTTATTTTGGATATTTTTTTGTCTTTTTGTTTTCAGGTATTACCGCCCAATGTTTGTTTGGCCCAACCTGCAAATATGCCTGTAATTGTTTACAAAGCGCCACCTGTGACCCAATGGAAGGATGTACAGGTAACTGTGCTCGGGGCTTTGATGGACCAAAGTGCCAAAGAAGTAAGTGAGTTACATGTCTTAATATACCTATAAGACATCACAATCACGCCAAACACTATAATGTACATGATAGTGTATATGTATATTTATGTGTTTTTTTTTATCAAGAAACACTAATAAAAGCTTCACATTGATACTTATCTTGGAAATGTACGTTAAAGAAGTTTGCATTGGTAACACAAATCACAAAATGTACTCATACATCCCGACTATTTGAAATGTGTCCGTTATGAACACACATCTTTGGTTTGTACAAGCTACTGGCTTTATAGATATTTAACCACGTGCTCTTCTAGATGTTATAGAAGTTTCCATGACCATAAACCCCCTTATTTGTCGTGAAAATCAAAATGAATGAAAAACGTGTGAATTTTGGCTGCTCATGCCTCTTTTATTACCACTGTAGGGCTGATTTAAAATTGCTATTTATCGTAATGCATACACAATGGTTTCACAATATGCTTGCTTTTAATGCACATGGGCTGTATTGTTCAAAAGTGGATTGGGTGCGAGAGTTACCAGGTACTCGCCGTAGTTTGGGGGTTTCCGACAGGCAAGGAGCCCAGTTTCCGCCCTCAATAAACCTGGCAACGCCGCCATATAAGTGAAATACTCTTGAGTGCGGCGCAGAACATCAATCAATCAATTTATCAATCAAAAGCGCATTGGGATTGAGGCAGGTCTAAATCACGTCACACAACGAATTTAAACAGGGTTTTATTATAATGTGATTTTGAACACCCGGCCCTGGTGAGCAATTTTGTTATATATTATTTTTATGGGAACCTTGAGAAGAAAACAGTCTCCCAACTGTTAAACATTACCGCGTACTAACTGCCGATTGTTGTCGTGATTGATAAGCAACTTCCATCCCAACTTATAGGAGAACTTGGATCACATGTTCTGCTGAAGATTTGAAAGTATTGGTCTTGAAGTTACCCAACAACAGAAATTGTGTTCGATTTTAAACCAATGTATTGAATCCACTTTAGGTAACATACATTATACTTCATCTTAAAGACAATATCTACCTGGTCCAAAAAAACATGGTTTATTTATTTTTAAGATTTTCCTACATGAAACTATTCTCAGATGTCAAGTGACTGGAAACATGTGCACATGGTATTCTAAACTGCTATTGGTGTATTTAGGTCAAATAAACCAATCATATTGCCAGTTGTTTCAGTGACATCCAGTCACTTGACATATGATAATAATTAACCATAGCTTCTTGTAGGAAAGTCATAAAAATAAATCAACCATGTTTTGGAACCAGGTCGATATTGTCTTTAAGACGAAGTATAAAATGTATTTTACCTAAAGTGTTCACTTTAAGCAGCCATTCGAGGTTAAACTTTTTATTTAGTGGCTTTGTAAATATCTTGTTAAGTCTCAGGAGAAGACTTTTGTAAAAATATAGATTGTCAGCTGAGAGTCACAGACAAAACAACAGGGTTACAGTTGATCTCAATAAGCACTAATGTTAATCGGACAGCGACCCATGAAAGTTATACCCCCAAAGCGGATCTCTCGTGATCTAATGGGACTTTGGCCAAGCCCAAAAGGGACTTATAAAGGCCGGTTCTGACGGTGCGATTTGTTGCACCGACGTGTAGAATGCAATTAAATTGCTACAAGTCGGTGCAACAATTTACAAATAGCAAATACAAAATTATATCAAAACTTTAAGGAAGAACACTGGGCCTGTATCCGTTAAGAACCAACTCGAGGGGCAATATAATTGAACGCATACGGGATAATTCCGTGACTGATGTTAATCGGTATGCTTTATGTTTAGACATTCACATGGATTGCATTCAATTGTTTATCTTGACAGGAAATGTCGCCCTTGACATGCGCACTGAGCAGCAACCAGGATCCTACTGTCAAATAGAGGATGGCTTCAACAAATGTTTGAATGCCAGTTACGCTGTTGACGGAATACTCGATACAACAATCGATTTACAGACTAAGTTCTGCACAAATACAGATGGAGCAGGGTAAGTGCTACGGTATTTAATCTTGGCTGCATCTAAGATATTATTTGGGATTTTGTTATCAAATTTTCACTGTGAATGGGAGGGGAAGTACAGGAATATTTCCCAGTTTATCAAAAAATGTCATCACTTGCCGCCTCATGTCTGTTATTTGATCACAATCATACAAGACAACCGAGATTTAAATATAACGGTGTTGGGAAAAAAGGCTACAGGTAAAAAGACCCAAATATGTTGCCAGTAACACGGCAAATAAAATCGCAAGAAAATAATGAAATTGTTTGTTTTTTTAACTTAGTCAAAAACGTTATTAAAGTAAACAATCCTCCTTGTGCATGAGTTGGCTTTTCAGTGAGGATTGCCTTCGAGACCAAGCCGTCCACTTTTCCTTCGGAAAAATTGCTTTCACCGGTACAATGAATGACTTTAAATGACTTGTCCAACCTTCTCTGTAGTGACAGACCATTCACCCATTGTCAAATTATAGGCACGACTTTAAGCATTTTATTCAGATTATAATGGCAGATGCTGTTTGGTTTGATCTGGTCACACCTGGGGCCTGTTTCACAAAGCGGCGTAGCATAAGCTGTTTACTTAACTACCGTTTTAACCAATAAGCCTACTGTATATAGACCTATACGTTGCTATGGAATGCAGTTACGGAACAACTATATTGCAATTGTTTTAGGTTCCTCTGTGCCTCGTAGTAGTGATAGTCCCTCAGTCCGACACAGGCCTTCCATCGATGCGGCTCGGGTTCGAATCCCATTCAAACGAGATAAAATTGAAACATTTCTGATTGCATCTTTCACTCTATTGCCGTGCACGAAAGAGTTGTTAGGTAGGCCTACTCGCCGAAGGTTTGGGGTTTCCTCCATGTAAAGAACCCGATTTCATCTCCCACTAAACCGAGGACGCTGCCATTTAAGTAAAATACATGTAATCAATCATTTTTTTTATCTCCTCTGCCATATATGTATGCAGGGGTATTTTGTTTACATGTTAACATATTTTATCCTCTATCCGCAGATATATCGGGCAGTTGACGGAGACCATTTTGGAAGTAGTATATGGCTATCGGTCTTAAGAATAATTTTTTTAGAAAAATACAATTGTTTGAATAGATTTGAAGACTAATGAAATCATTAAAAAATAATGGGATATAAAAAGGTATGGCTTTGAAGTGCCCACTATGGGATAAAGCCTTAATGTATTGTTATTTGCATGCACTAAATTGAGCACTAACTGCAATTAGTTTCGCATAGCACGGATAATGGGAACGCTATTTCATTATAACGAGGTTCTCTCTACAGATATTTTTTTCTTATTTCAGGAACCCATCTTGGACCTTTTACTTGGATAGAACATATGGAATCTACAGATTTGTGATCTACAATAGAGATGGACGCGACCCTAATGAAATCTGTGCGAACAATATTATTTTGGGGGTTAAATATTACTAAAGCTACAAACAAGAAATAACAATAATAATTGTCGAGTATGAAATAAGAGCTTATTGTTGATACCAAATATGAAGATGCAACAAAATCTTCAAAACTGAACTCATACAGCCATACTATTTTAATTTGGTTAGTTATTTAGACACCTTTTCGGTTCGGACGGGTTAGTGACATTACCAATTTTATTTTCATCTCAACGTCAATCCTTTAGTTTTTCAAGGTACTTCGGATTCTGAAGACAATTTTAGAGAGAAAAAATCGGAATTTTTGCAACTCATGCCACTTTAACGCGGGGTTCAATACTGTAAAATAATAATATTGTTAAAATGCCCGGTTTATACTTGACAAAAAAGATTTTTGTTTGTTTGATCATTTATAAAGTATTTTATGGTAGTAATTTACAGAGTAGGAAAGAGTATTCCGATACCAGAAAATTAAATTACTTCCATGTAAAAAGTATAGCCGTGAAAGTTTACCACAATCAACAATTAATTTTCAGCTAATGAGCTTCTATACTGTATGTATTTGGGTGTAAATTAATTTCCACTTGCGTGTAAAATATATTTGAATCTAGGTTAATATATTTTGTCATCTGCGGAAACTAATATCCACATGGGTAAAAACAATCTATCACGTGAGTGGAAATATCTTATTTCAAAATTCTTAAATAGATCATAGAATATAAATAACAAAACATGTAATTGTATACTTACACGCATATGATCCCTGGTAAGTAGAAAAACGTGTTTTGCACTTGATTCCATGTTCAATTTTGACTTTGATGTAAAAATATGAATACCGCTGCAACAGTCCGAAGACTGTAAGAAAGCAACTAAACATTTTATATTATACAATTGTATCAGCATGTTGAAAACTGTTATCATTTTCTTTTCAGTTGGCGATCGTCTGAGAGGGTTCAAGATACAAGTCGGAACCCCGTCCAATTTTAGGGAGTGTTACAAAGACCCAACGCTAACCGGTTCGCCTGGCGTGATTATCAGGAGCCATTGCAAGGATAATGAACCATTATTTGGAAACACTGTCCGCATAACCAAAACTACCCCAAAAGCCCTGACACTTTGTGAAGTTATACTTCATGGTTGGTTTATTTTGCCAGCCGTTTATTGGAAATGACCAAATGCCGCTTAAGCGAAACATAAGTTGAAACACGCAGTACATATATATGTAGGCTCAGAATTGGATGCGTTAAACACCTGTGGAAAATCCTCAGACCACATCTGCAATAAAGACCTCAGAAGTCTAACGATACCTACCCCCCCCCCCCCCCAATTGGTATATACATTTAATTTTTAGATAGTGACGATGAACAATTGGTATTACCTGCATTTTGGCACATCATGTGAAACGACATGAAATTTGATAGTTGGGTTTAACATATAACGTGAATTCCTGGTTACGTGAAAGAGACGTTAGGTCTTATCTCACTCACCCACTTAAAAAGGGCCATTTCCATGCAGGATCAACTTGAGCAATTGTTATACATGCAATACATCAAATTATTATATCCGCTTACAGTTTTCATCTACCAGGATTTTTTTCCATGATCGACCAAACAGCATATTCTACTTCGTGGTTTATTACGTCACACATGTCATACCTCAAAATGAACCATTTGTCCTGGAAGTGTTCAGCTTACAACTCATGACTTTGGCTCCATATGTTTGGAATAATTTGGTTTTGCTTCGCACTGAAAATTCCACAAGCAACAGAAAAGCAAACATTTAAAAAGGAAGATTATCATCAAATTGTTTACAATTTTGATAAAAAAAAGTTGCCTGTCCACCCGGATTATAATCGCTTCTTATTTGTCCCATAATGGCGGCGCTCAGTTGAACTCAAATATCACGCACCCGCCAATTCAATATATAATTCAATGATTTTTCCTTTTTAACAGTTTGCGCTGATGGGTGGTATCGAGAACAATGTGACCGGGAGTGTCAATCCACCGACCGATGTTCATCCTGTGATAACAACAACCTGGGATGCACAAGTAAGATACTGGGTTGTGCGAGTAATAATTATATTACTGTGTTATCTTAGTAATAACAAGACAAGTCAGGATTAACTAAATAAGAACTGCATTGATAACTAACAAACTAAAATAAACGGCTGTTGTGAACGCGTCTGTTCGACTTGGCTGCAACGTACGTCCGGAAGCTTCAAGCGGAGAACTCGCTAGGAGGTTGTTATAGCATACCAAAATTTAGAATCTGACCCTACAACGATTGCTAATTATAAAAGTAACAAAATGAACAGCAGCTCATAGATTGAACTTATATTGACAAAAAAATTAAACGTCTATATCAAAAAAGATTTTTTGAAACAAAAATGCTTATTGGACCCTACGTAATAAGGTAATTATTTCGAGCAATTGCAAATACATTGAATTCATACTTAATTGGGCGCCATATCAGCTGGAAATGATGGCAGGCGCAGGCATATATGTTTATCAGGGTGATACAATTTAAAAGCATATGTTATACAAGCAATGTATAAGAAAACATAGATCAAGAATCGCCTACAGATTACACAGTATATTCAAGTCTCAAGTCAGTATAGTCGTAATCTTTATGCTGTTACTGCTGACCGAGTTACGGAATCTAAATATCAAAGCACCACACCGAAGCCGTATACAAGGTCTATGTAGAGAAATGGTGTATGTGATACCATATGGACCAATATTAAGCTGCTTGGTAGCATTTTCTACAAGAGAACATCTATGCTTATTTGCAGATTTCAGGTATTTTGCAACAGTGTACTGCTTATATGTTTTCAGCTTGCACTGTCCACCGTTGGGGTACAGATTGCGATAATCAGTGCTTCTGTGCAGGAGATGTTTCTTGCAACAAGACATCTGGAAGGTGTCCAGAAGGATGTGCAGCAGGATATACCGGGTCTTCTTGCAGCCAAGGTACGGTCAACAGCAATACTCCTTTCAAAATGTTACAGAGCAAGGCAGGGGTCTCCGTGGCTCAATATTCACAGCGATAGCCTCACAGTACAACAGAAGCATCCAAATGATCTGTTGCAAATTCGAATCTCACTCTTCCCCTCACCCCCCCCCCCCTTACCTCCTTACAAACAAGTATGCTTATCAACGAAATGATTTTTTTACCGCTCCCATTGGCTTGGGTATTAATCAACCCAACATGGATAATGTTCTAGGTCCTTCTACAAATACGAACAAAGTATATCAGACTGTAGCTAGATATATTATAAATACACACACATTTTCATATAATAGTACTTTCATATGAGTGTGTGTATAATGTATTTATGACTGCATGATGCTCAAGTGACACCTGACTAACAAATTTCAACCTATCTTTCTATCTTCCCCTTTCGCAACACTGTATATTTGCATATCTGTAAATCGTATGCGGGTGTAAGCTCAATTGTATTGCACGTTTTAACATCTAAAGACGTTAAGAAGTTCTCAAATGTACTAACATATACTCCTGCACATAGACATTCAATATATTGTATTCAAACATCACAGTTTTCTCAATCGCTCAAGGTAATATTTACTCACTAGTATTGCGTGTATTGGATTCATTATTTGAACTTTTAAGTGTTTGTTAAAGAAAAACAACTCTTTTTGACAATACTTTTCCTTGGTGATTATCTTCCTTTAGTCTAAAATTAATTTTAACCAAAACTTAAGATTTATTGACTCTCAAACTGAAGGACAATGCTGTGTACCACACAGACGTTTTAAAGGCCCTGGCGTCTTTTGTTTCAAAGGTATTGTTTCAAATTAGCACATGGAGCGGAAGATATGCAAGTATCAATCAGGTGTCTCAAATAATGTATTTGATACAATGTCATTGGCAACATTGTTGAGCCTTTAAATGTTAACGTTTAGTTTTCAAACTGAATACACTTTCTTCGATTGTTAAGCAATGTTTTTGTTTTTGCGTATGTTTCTGTTTTGTATGTAATTATTTAAAATGATGTTATATCAATGATAATTCTTTTTCTCTTGACAGCTTGTGATGGTTCTTTTGGGCCAGACTGCAAAACATCATGTGGTAAATGTGCCGAAGGAGTCAACTGCAATCCTGTCAATGGAGTGTGTCCGGACAATGCTCCTCGCTGTGCTGGAGGGTGGATGGACACAACATGCCTTAATCGTATGGATAATTATATAGCTTATTGATTGATTGATGTTTTACGCTGCATTACAGATTATTTCACTTATACGGCGACGTTGACAGGTTTAGTGGGAGAGGAAACCGGGCTCATTGCTCGGAGGAAACTTCCGACCATCGGCGAGTATGTGGCAACTTTTCTACATAAGGCAATGAAGTGAAAAATTCTCTCAGAAAGTTTTCAATATTATTGGTCAGGGTGGGATTTAAACCCGCCCCACATCGATGGAAGGCCTATGTCGGTCTGAAGGACGATCACTCTAACCAACTGGACCATCGAATCCCCCCTATATGACTTATTAAACCCGTTGATAATTAAACCATTGAAAACGTCGTACTACTAGAATATGTACTGGTTCGAAAATAGAATACAAAACTACGTATATTATCATTTCTTGAGATTCTCACCATGTCCTCGACGGGAAGTTAGTCGTGTGATTTAAAATGTGAATGTTTTTTATTTCTCGTTGCTTAACTGCAATACCCGTAATAGTTTGAAGTGTTTTACGCCATTAATATTTGCATAACATATGTATTCTTGTTAGACCACAATGATATCATGGTGGTCTTATCAAATCGAATTTTATCCGTGGTCGGTGGTCCATGGTCCGTCGTCCAGTGTCTATTAACTTTTTTTGTGACCTACTGGTCGGATCTTCATCAAATTTCATAGACATGTTCCCCTTATGGTCTAGTTGTGCAACATCTATTTTGTTTGCTCATTTGCATATATTTTTTATGGTAAATTAATAATCATTTTTGTTTAAAGGAATGTAAATAAGAACATAGTTGTATGGGGATCATCTTCTCCAGCCAAGATAAAACCTAAATATCTCCATTTCGTGTTTTACCTTGGCGGAATACTCCACTCAAACCCTTAAATCGAACTTGATTGGATGCGAGTAAAACTTGGGCACTTACACTGAAAATAACGTAATGACGGCTGTGTTAACCTTGAACTTTTGTGTAAGGAGTGCTGATTGGCCAAGACTCTGTAAGTATTGGAAAGACAACTCTTACATTCCCACCAGTGGGCGCTGTTCGATCAGTGGAGTAGTCCGCCAAGGTAAAACACGGAATGGGGACATGCAGATTTTAATTTGGCTTGCGAAGATGTATGGGGATTATCATGAAAAGCTTTAACACAAGTTCAATTCTTTTACCTGGACGCTTTAAATATGCTTTTTGTTCTATATTTGTTTTGTAAAAGGCGATTAATTGTTTATGCTCATAGTATTCAATAACAATCAAATATATTTCGAAATTCCAGGATGCCCAGCTGGCCTGTATGGTCCAGATTGTCGTGAATCCTGCGGGAATTGCTTAAATGGCGATACATCCTGTCAAAATGAAGACGGAAAATGTGGCGTGGGATGTGCTGCAGGTTGGAGAGGGGATGTTTGTAAACAGGGTCAGTTAAAAGACTAGCATGTGTATTTCGTTAGTTTAATTCTTTTCAAGTGCCATATCCAGTAATCTGGAAATTTTCAGTTATTTTAACTTACTACTAAATTATTTTAGTTTTTTTTTATTGGCTAAGACTAGCAGATATAGTGTAAATATCTTAACGCCATTTTAGAATGCGAAACTGGAACTTGGGGTGAAAACTGTGAGTCAGCATGCAGTGAATATTGCAAGGGAGGTAACACAGCCTGTAACATCATCAATGGAACATGTGGGATGGGTTGTCTACCTGGAGGTCTTGGTGAAAGATGTGTGGCAGGTAAATTATTGGATATAGTTTGTTGGGTGGTTTTTCGGTCAGCGGTGATTCACGTACCATTTCAAATTAATTATGTTACCCAAATGAGAACACCTTTGTGCCATTCATTTACAATTCCAGATAGCCCCATTTTGTTTGCAAAAAAATACAACTCGGGGGGGGGGGGGGGGGGGGTTGATATGTCAAAACATAGAGTTGTACAAACAGAACAGAACCTTGCAGCCCCCACATAGCGTATGCTTTAACAACATAAAAGGGCACCTTCAAGCTGCTCAAAAATCATTAATTCGACACCAGTTTACTTGTTTTTATTTGTTGATTAGTGTTTGTAGTCAGTTATATATATATAAATATATATAACTCCTCAGATAAACCAGAACGGGAAATATATATTTTATTTTAAGTGCATTTTCTCATTCAAAACCGCAGCAATCGTTAGCATTAAATGCTTTATATGGAATTAGCGTAAATCGTCAGTAGTAGACATTATTACATATCTACCAGCGCTGCATTAGAGCAAATTTCAGAGAAAGAATTGTTGATAACGTTTCATTTGTGGGGGAAGTAACTGTTGACCTTTGGCGGGTAAATAATAATTCTCAGGATTTTTGTTTTAAATTTTCGTGGACAAAGTGGGATTAAAAGACATAGTATGAATATGATGGTTGTCTGACTATAGAGATTTTTTCCATGGAGCGAGCCACGACGGTGCACAAAAGACAAGGGACCAAAAGCAAAAGTGGTATAATTGTCAATGGGATTTTTCGGTGGGCTAATACGCTTAAATACAAATGGATTCCGCGAGTATTGAATATTACATAACCCATAGCATATGACTAGATTTTGCCACTATTAAAAATTATCCTCTTTTTCAGAAGCGGCCACTGAGACGCCCTCTCCGACAACCGCAATAGTGGGTGGTGTCGTTGGGGGTATTGCTGTTGCCGCGATAGTTGCAGTTGCCATTGCTGTCTTTTTGCGGTAAGATAAACAAATGCGTTTGCAAGATTTAAAGTAAAATAGGATGAAAGGCTGTAATACTGGTAAAAGCTCTCGTGCTATATAGATAGTCATAACACTCAAAATAAGAATAACAGGCAGCATGAAAAAATCATATGCAAGTAGCATAAAAAAGCCCACAGAGTGGTTGTTAACTGGCCGACTCTAGCACAAATTACACCATTAAATAGATTCCCTGGACAAAAACATTTATTTATTTATAGACCTAAACCTATGAAATTATTGAAAAGTCGATGGATTGATTTTATTTTCTAAAAAACAAACCCAGATTCGTGTTGGCGCACAGATATAAATCTAAATGATTAAATCTAGGTCGACACCACACCAGCGGCATCGCGGACAGGTCATGTGACGTAACCAACAGTGGAATGTATGTCACAGCTAACGATACGTTCTCGGAGAGTCAATACATCAAGCCCAGAATCTCGAAAACAACAAAAACAGGGCAAGAGAATCTAGAAAACTATATAAGCTAATATAAGCTGCATGTAATACAAATTCAGTTAAACTACAGAAATTGACATGTTTTTTTAATCAGCTTCAATCTTTCTAATAATTATACGAAAAGGAAAATATCACCTCTTTGCTCACTTGTTTTACCAACATACCAGCTATTTCAAGGATAAATATATGTTTGATTTATTAATATTTTCAATGTTTTCTGAAGGAGAAAGAAGAGACACGGGAATGATAAAGAGACCGACCAGGTTCACGTTTCAAACCGCCAACTTCAAACAAATGCAGCGGACGCCCATCTTCCAGAGTACTCGAATATTAAACGAGGAGTCCCTAATCCACCAGGTAAACTTATGGAATCTGAATGAACTGTATACCGTGATAACTAGTTAGAATTTTATACAAGAAATCTACGGTACATTAACGGAAGAGAAATCTCCAAAAATACAAACAGTATAGCGTTAAAGCAACGATTAATTTACTGAAAATATGCAACGTTAGTTACCCCAATTGATGAAGCGATGTTGCCTCAGCTAATTTACCTCAATTAATAGATATTTTAAGACAACTTCACGTCATTTCGTAGCCAAGCGATTGGCTGAATTGCAGCACGTAACTAGTTTATAACGCATCTCTTTTTTATTCACCATTGGTTGGATAATACAAACAAGAAAATGGTAGCCGTATTGTAAATGCACCATAGAGCTTAATCTATATCATTACGGCACATTCAAATTTAGCATAGTTGTTTACGAGGAAATAACAATGCATTGTTTTGGCAACATGAACACTACTCTTTCAGTCTAAACTAGTCTAACGTTAAACTTGTCTTTCCCATTAAGTGTGTTCATTCGACCAAAGGCTCTTTCTAGCTTGCATACGTTTAACATAAGCCAAATTTAGGCATTATAAATTAATGTGTTACAAGCATACACATTATTGAATGTTTAATAAACTTTCTTTCATGAAATTTAAAACGAGCCAGTCAGTGTCCAAAGGGAAGACATGTCGATGGAATAGTTTATATAAATAGTCCTTGGACAATTCAATGTAACTGCCTGGACGCAAAATGTGTCTTACCACGAATACCCATTCTATTCTAGGATCCCAAGGAACTTGTAACCAGGCAACGGAAGATGAAACTAATTACTACAATGTTATTAACAATGAAGGTGATGGAGTGAACCAGTATGAACACATTCCATATAAACCCAACGGTTCCGGTCAAACTGAATATGAGGTAAGAAAAAGTATAAATTATTTCCCCTGAAATTGAGTAATTGATTTCAAAAACCACATGCAAGGCTATTTCACTTATAGTTTTGACAATCCAAAGTTAATAGCGAGCATTTCCTTCTCAATCTGAGCATAGCGACGCTCAGCTTGGCTCAATGACCTGCTAGCATATGGTACAGGTTTACCATCCTGAAATAAATCAGAGCCTAAACCATAATCACTGGCATCATTCTCAACAGTTAAGTCTTATAGCAGGATTATAGTAGGCAAGTACAGGAGTATTTGTAACTAACTCCTTGATTTTGGCAAATGCCTGAGCTTGATATCAGACCAAATCCATGGAGTGTCTTTCTTAGTAAGGTTTTGTAGAGGCACAGAAACATCAGTAATGTTGGGCAGAAATTTGGCCAGGTAGTTGGCCATACCTAAAAACGCCATAAATCGGCCAGGTTTTGAGGGGTTGGCATTTCAGAGATAGCTCTGACTTTATCAGGGTCAGTTTACAAACTGTGATGTAATGAGATGACCCATAGAGGTAATTTGAGTCATCCTAAGCTCAAGTTTCTCCTTGTTTAAGACGATACCTCTTTCCTCACAACGTGTAAGAAAAAGGTTCAGATTTCTATCATGGCACTTCATAGTTTTACCATGAATGATCACATCGCCAGCAACACAGATCACACCAGTAAGATCACTAAGTTGTTCAAATGATTTCTTTTGAAAAATTTCACTCGACAAATTACATACAAATGGAAGTCGGCACCACCGATATCCCCCGAAATTGGTTTAAAATGTAGTCAAAAGACTTGATTCTTTGTCAAGTTTAACATGCCAATAACCTGATTTTAAATCCACTTTAGAAAACACTACAGATTCGCTTAGTTCATGAACCGTATCATCAAGAACAGGAAGTGTGAAATGTTCACGCCAAAGAGCTTTGTTTAGTTCTTGCGGATCTAAGCATATGCGTAAATCACTAGACTTCTTTTTTGGCAAGGACCAGTTGGCTAACCCATTGAGTAGGTTCATCCACAGGAGCAAGAACTCCAAGAGCACACAGTCTAGTTCAGCTTTAAGTTTTGGACGAAGAGCAATAGGAACTTGCCTAGTCGCCATGACAACAGATTTCACAGTTTCGCACACATTTAAGTGGTGTGTTCCAGGAAAGGTGCCAAGTTCACCATGGAATACTTTAGGGTGGGCGTCAATGACAGAAATAGAGGCCCCCCAGTTCCATATTTTCTGAGTTAATCGTGATAAGTTTCATTTGCTCAGCAGCTTTGATACAAATCAGTGGTGTCAATTGCTCAGTCACAATAAATTCCACAGAGTATTTTTTATTCTTTTTAGGGTTTCTGACTGAGAGTCGACACTTCCCTAGTTGAGAGAGTTCAGTATTATTCCACGTTCGTAACTTCTTGTCTGTAGGTACTATGCTATCTTTGTTAGCATAGATGGCTGGCAGGATGTTTACAGAACACCCATAGTCGACCTGAAAGACCACAGTAGTTTTATCAAGCAAAAGTTCACATTTAATGTCTTTACAGTCTCTGGTGTTGACACAATTAATCCACTCATCGGCTGTCAGAGTCGGCCACTTGGTGAACATTTGATCTACGAGGGGGGCGCCTGGGAGACTGTTTGCATTTACTGGTAAAATTATTTATTCCAGAGCACCTTGTACACGTCTTACCCCAGGCTGGACAAGACTCCTTTTTCATCAGATGAAATTGTCCACAAAAGTAGCACTCCTTATTAGCAGTAAACTTTCAAGCAGAGTTGGGCTTGGCTCGTTGACGCTTCTTTGTCTTCTGTCGGCTGTCAACTTTGTTTACGTTATCCGACCGTAGTGCCCTGCCCTGAGCTGAAGCATTCTCAGAGGCCTTACACAGGTCAATGCATGTGTCAAGGTCCAAGCGACGCTCCTTTAACAAAGTTGTCTTAGTAGAAGGGTCTCTGATGCCTAAGACAATTCGATCTCTCAGTATAGAGTCGACACAGTTAGTACAGTAGTTGCAGGATTTCACAAGAGATCTTATGGCTGCATGATTCAAAATATTCACTCTCACTCTGATCCCTCTTATTAAACACAAAGGTTCATAGGTTTCACTTATTTCAGCTACAGCAAAAGTATCCAACTTCTCAAGAATTTCCGAACCAGTACGATCAGCGTCACTGGTTTGAAAACTCAATCCGTTATAGACACACAAAGCTTCATCACCCAACGTGTGCAACAAGGGAGACACTTGGTATTCCATTTCTTGTTTGTGAAGTTGAGTAATGATTGCGTAATTTTGCCATTTCTGTTTAAACAATTTCCAGTTCTCGGCAATGTTGTTGTCCATGTTGACAGGTTGTGGCGGTCTTATGCCATGTACCGGATTCATAGGATGGGTAGTTTCACTATCAGCCATAGTGAAAGTTAGCCAGCAATAGACTGAGAGAGAAAGCCAGTTTGAAGACACTGAAAAAACAATCAGTGGAGTTGTATAATGTTTAAGGGTTTAATACCGCCGTAGCGGTGTTTGTTGCGTAACCCGATACCGCTGAACGTTGGTTCGTACCGAGTCAAACCACGAGAATGCGCAGCATTCGAGGGGTATGACGAGGTGCGAACCAACGTTCAGCGGTATCGGGTTATGCAATAAACACCAAGACGAAGGTATTAAAGTCGATTCTACCCCGATAATTGAGAAAAATGAGGAAAAAGTGACCTGTTGTTGATTGCCGTTCCTTTTCCCTCCCTCAGGACAGAGTGGGAACTTTTAACCAATCAACGATAAGCTTTGGTCACGTGCAACGGTTGACCCAGATATTTTTAAGCAGAATGACATAATGTCACTATGGCTACCGCTTTGACAGGCTGGGTTGCTGACGACGCTGTCGGGGGAAATGTTGTGAAATCAACCCTTTGGTTACTGTATACGTTCATGACAGCCCAGTTTTCAATATAAAAGGACAGAATATAACCACACTCACAACATTATAAGGTTAAATCCTTCATTTTGTATGATAACAAGCAAAAGATCACTTCTTCCGGGGGAGGTAAACCTACCAGCCGACGTTGCACTACAGACTCGATGTTGTTTGAAAAGTCATCTCTACTTAACATATATATTTGCACACGGCACGCACATGCAGGAGGGGTAGAAAGACGATTCACAATCAAATTGGTAGAATTTGCAAGATTAATTAATCTTTGCAGTAGACTTGTCTTCCTAGGTTAAAAAACCCGCTGCCACCATGTTACGTGCCGTATACGATAGGAGACGCAGAAGCGATGAGACATATAAGAAGAACAGAGACTTGTACAGATAAACTGTACACTAGCTTTACTGGATACTACAACTGAATACATGAGAGAAGCTACCACTATATATATGGCTTCGTAGGGCTATATAGATCACGTGACACCCCTTGAGAAAAGCCTCTACTTGACTCATTTCACCTTTCCCCGAAACGTTCTTTTATAGCAACGGATGTCCAATAACTGGACAAATTGTTGCAACCTAAGAAAGTGATTGTGACCAATATACCCAGGTAATCAACAATTTCACTATCATTGTGACTATTACAAATAATGTTGTGTCATAACTTTGTACTCTTGGTGTTTTGTTTTTTGCCTTTTCCTTGTTTTTATTTCAATATTTGGGGGAGCTGAAGCCCCCCCCCCTTGTCTACGCCTATTTTCGAAACTAGTGGCGCTAAAAGCATATACATTGTACTTCTTGTGAGAAAATCTGTTTATACTCAAAAATCAACATTTTTGGTTGCTCATGTCACTTTAAACAACCTGCCCGCATATTTATTTATTAAATATCTTTTATTTCGGTTGGCGTTCTCATCATTTTACGCATACATATAGATTTATCTATTTAAACCCTACTTTTAAGTTAATCCTTAAGCCTGGTGTCCTGTAAGAGTTGTTTTTATTTTAATTTCTGCGAAAAAAAGTAATGGGTAATTTTGGGTAATACAGAATGGAGAGTTGTCGACTGTGATAGGCTGGCTACAAACTCATTACCTGGGGGGTATTTCATAAAACTCTCGTAGTCGACTAAACATGGATAGTCGGCTAGCTGTGTCGCGTTATCGGGCGTTCCTTAACTAGCCGAGTTGATGTAGATAACACTAAAACTGGGTTCTGACCTTTGAGGGTCTTTACTTGTTAGCCATGTTGGAGACCGAAGACAACCCATCATGCATTGGGCTTTATGTAAATACAATAACTGTATAAGATAGTCTAATCTAAGGGCGATAACACCACATCCCCCTTTCTTAAGATTTAAAGTTATCTTTTTAACTCACAAAAAGTTTTTTTCGAAAAAACATAAGGGCAATTAACTTTAAATTGAACAGCATAACAGAATGAACTTTTAACTTTAAAACATTAACTTTTACTACTTTAATCACCAAAACTAAACTACTAAAGATCAAAGTCATTTGCAATTTCAAAACAAAGTCCAGTCGAATGGGTTTTCTGACTTTGTGACCAAAACGTGTTCTTTTACAGTCATTTGAATCAGTTGGGTTTGGTTTTGGACAATTTACACTATCAGAAAGTTCATCCTGAATATCCGGAGGTATCTCGACGGATTGGTTTGTCTGTCCTTTTGGAATTAACGTATTCATCTCGTTTGGTGGTTTTCCATTTACATTAACATTTGGATCACGCTTCGCTAGTTGTGAACGATTCCGTCGCTTGATTCCAGTTGACGTTTTAATGATGTAAGATCTGGTACCTGCAGGTCGTAGGATTACACCTTCCGTAAGTGTTGGTTTCCTAATCCACACTTTATCACCAGCAGTAAATCCTGGGTGAACTTTAACTTTACGTGACTTATCAAAGTTACGTTTTTGTCTCTGTGTTTGTGGTTTGTCGTTAGTTTTCACTTTGTTTATATCAGTCCATTTTGGTTTGAGATGGTTTGAAATCACTGGCACTCTAGTTCTGAGTTTTCGTCCCATGAGCAATTCCGCAGGAGTGAAACCATTAGCTAGTGGAGTTGTCCTGTAAGCTAACAATGCTAAATATGGATCATCAGCTTTCTTTAATAGACCTTTAACAGTCCCCACCGCTCTCTCGGCTTCTCCATTACCCTGTGGATAATGTGGACTACTCGGCACATGTCTGAAACCATAAGAATCTGCAAACCTTGCAAATTCACTAGATGAAAACTGAGGTCCATTGTCGGACACAACCTTCTCTGGTATTCCATGTCTTGAGAATAATGACTTTAAATGGTCAATCACTTTACATGACGTAGTACTTCCCAATAGTGCTATCTCGATGAAACGGGACAGGTAGTCCACCACTAACAAGTAATTGTTACCTTTGAACTCAAACAAGTCCATGCCTATCTTTTGCCAAGGATAATCCGGCAAAGCAGAAGGTATCAATGGCTCTGGACGCTGTCTCCTCTCTTTCTCACAAATTGAGCATTTATCAACTGTTTCTTTAAGTTGTTTAGATAGTCCAGGCCACCACACTGATTCCTGGGCCAAGGCCCGGCAATTTACAACGCCTTGATGACCTGTATGTAAGCGACTGAGAATATCGCTTCTCATTACTTCTGGGATGACAAGTCTGCTATTAAACAATAACAAACCTTCTTGAACAGTGAGTTCATTTCTTACAAACCAAAAGCACTTTATCTCAGGAATAAACTTAGCAGAAGTAGGCCAACTGCTTTCACAGTATTCCATAACCTTTTTAAGTACTTTATCACTGGCTTGTTTAATTCTGATTTCCTCTAAACGTTTTTCAGTAGCTGGGAAATTCTCTATTACTGCTTTAACGTATATAAGAGTGTCATTTTCCAAAATAATGTCCTCCTCTCCTGGAGAATCTACAGGAGCACGGGAAAGTGTGTCTGCTGTGGCAAGATTTTTCCCGGCTGTATACTGTACATCATATGAGAACCGCATACGAAAACGTTGGATCCTTGGTGGCAACATATCTAGTTGTTTTCCTTTAAGTAAGGCCAACAATGGCTTATGGTCAGTCTCTATCACAAATTTTTCAAGTCCAACAAGAAAGTCAGCGAATTTCTCACAAGCCCACGTAGCCCCAAAGGCTTCTTTTTCCACCTGGGCATAGCGCTGCTCTGTTGACGTCATAGAGCGCGAAGCATAAAATACTGGTTGCCAGACACCTTTATCTTTTTGCAACAACACAGAGCCAAGACCATAAGAAGAAGCGTCACAAGACACTTTGGTTGGCTTATCTACATTATAGTGAGCTAACACAGGTGCTTCAGTAAGATCACGTTTAATTTGAGCAAACGCTTTTTCCTGAAGCGCCCCCCAACACCACTCATTATTTTTAACCAAAAGTTCACGCAGAGGCTTTGTATTTTCTGCTAAATTAGGAGCGAACTTTCCCACATGATTTACCATTCCTAACAAACGGCGTACCTCAGCAATGTTTGTTGGTGTAGGAAAATTGTTAATTGCTGAAACTTTAGTTGGGTCAACTTTAACACCTTTATCTGAAATCACGTGACCTAAAAATTTTATCTCCTTCTGTGAAAACAAACATTTGTCATTTAATGTGACCCCTTCTTTTTCTAGTTTCTGTAAGACCAAATGAAGTCTTGTATCATGCTCCTTCGCATCTTTGCCAGATATTAAGATATCATCAATGTCACAAATTACACCTGGGATGTCACCAACTAA
Source organism: Lepidochitona cinerea (assembly GCA_963971465.1). Taxonomy (NCBI): domain Eukaryota; kingdom Metazoa; phylum Mollusca; class Polyplacophora; order Chitonida; family Tonicellidae; genus Lepidochitona; species Lepidochitona cinerea. Next base: position 5,723,693 of record OZ020556.1, read on the forward strand.
TTGTGATAATGTTCTGTGGAATACTTCCGGCCCGCTAGAAATCCCAAATGGAAGTCAATTAGTGCTCCTCTCTCACGAATATTGATGTAGTGTGAAAACTAATTTGATCAATACTCGTAAGGTATATAGCACTGTAACAACCACTAATGTAATAAAATGCCCTAATGTAATAACTTTTTTTAAAACGTCTTTTTTCTTTAAAATTCCACTGTATATTATCGAGGCGTGATGAATGTATTCAGAAAAATGATATTTTATTTAATTGTGACTTTAACATTTTTCTCTAAAATGACGTTTATTACATTAGGAATCAAATCTCCGTTTTCACCATATTCTTGCCTTCAAAACGTGCCCTAATGTAACAACTTTTTCTAAAACGTGTTTTTTCTTTAAAATGCCACTGTATATTATCGAGGCGTGATGAGTGTATTCAGACAAATGATATTTTATTTAATTGTGACTTTAACATTTTTCTACAAAACGGCGTTTATTACATTAGGGCTCATATCTTGATTTCTATATATTTGCCTTCAAAACATGCCCTAATGTAATAAATTTTTCTAAAACGTCTTTTTTCTTTAAAATTCCACTGTATATTATCGAGGCGTGATGAATGTATTCAGAAAAATGATATTTTATTTAATTGTGACTTTAACATTTTTCTACAAAACGGCGTTTATTACATTAGGGCTCATATCTTGATTTCTATATATTTGCCTTCAAAACATGCCCTAATGTAATAAATTTTTCTAAAACGTCTTTTTTCTTTAAAATTCCACTGTATATTATCGAGGCGTGATGAATGTATTCAGAAAAATTATATTTCATTTAATTGTGACTTCAACATTTTTCTACAAAATGACGTTTATTACATTAGGGGTCAAATCTACGTTTTCCCCATATTCTTGCCTTCAAAACATGCCCTAATGTAACAACTTTTTCTAAAACGTGTTTTTTCGTAAAAATTTCACTGGATATTATCGAGGCGTGATGAGTGTATTCAGAAAAATAACATTTTGTTTGATTGTGACTTTAACATTTTTCTCCAAAATGACGTTTATTACATTAGGGCTCATATCTTGATTTCTACAGATTTACCTTCAAAATGTGCCCTAATGTAATAACTTTTTCTAAAACGGGTTTTTTCTTAAAAATTCCACTGGATATTATCGAGGCGTGATGAGCGTATTCAGAAAAAATATATTTTATTTAATTGTGACTTTAACATTTTTCTCTAAAATGACGTTTATTACATTAGGGCTCATATCTTGATTTCTATAGTTTTGCCTTCAAAACATGCCCCAATGTAACAACTTTTTCTAAAACGTGTTTTTTCTTAAAAATTCCACTGTATATTATCGAGGCGTGATGATTGTATCAAATCTTTCAATGGCATTTAGAAGTTGAAAGGTTAACAATAAGGTGAAGAATTACTTATGGATAACAACTTTTTGGTTTATTGGGTGACGACGTTTCGATGTAGTTCTTACATCGTTATCAAAGTCGAACCTTATTGTGATGATTGTATTCAGAAAAATGTTATGTTTTTGTTTGTAACGTTAACATTTTTATCCAAAATGACGATTAATTCGTATAACACCAGGGGCTGCTGTTGCAAAAATAGGTGAAATAATATTGCCAAAGCAATTGATTCGCGACTTTCTCTACCGCGCCAAACACCCGAATCAATTTAATAAAAAAATGATTTGTTTTAAAACATTTCTTTGGCGTCTCTCGCTGCCTTGGCGAGGCTGGCGGGGAGGGTGCGATTCTATTTCTTTCGCGACTTTCTCGATCTTGGCTGGATTACGGGACACGCCAAGGTCACGAAACACGCTAAAGAAAAGATACTTTTTTTCCAATCCCGAATGGCGACCTTAGCGTCCTTGGCGGGGTCGCGAATGGCGCGCGGGTTGAGGGTCGCGAATGCCAAAAAAAAAATGCTATATTTTTTAGCGCCCTTCGCGACCCCGCCAAGGTAGACAAAGTCGCGAATGATATAGAATCACGACCTCCCCCCCCCCACACACACACACACAAGCCTCGCCAGGATAGCGGACGCCAATGAATTGTTTTAAAAAAATTATATTTTAATCCGCGTAGTTGCCGCGTTTTGTGAGTTTGGCGGGGTAGAGAAAGTCGCGAATCGATTGCTTTGGAGAGTCTGGCGGGGTCGCGAAGCTCGATAATAAAATGTCTGTATCCGGCTTCCATATATCCGTGTATTCCGCAAACGATAGCTTTCTTCTTCAGAAAAAACAAACACTTAAACGATATCTAAACTATGGTGGCTGATTTGTGCCATTTCGCGTTCTCGCGTTTTCGCCTTTCGCGTTCTCGCCAGTTCACTTTGAACTGGCCACTGTGATAGGCTCCATGGGGCGTTTCCAATAGATGCTAGTGTTTAAATGTGCGATGTAACTAGCGATAGCCCTAGCTAAGTGTAAGAGAGTAATAGAAAAACACTTATATACGAGCAAATGCCAGGTAAAATTCTATGAAGGTGTTGTTTTGTCGAATACTTAAACGTCACATGATCAATTGACCTCCTATGTGAACTCTCGAACCCCATTCCAATGGATACTTCTGATAAAAATTCCGACCATTGGCCTAAGAGGTTAAATCTGGACTTTAGGACTAGGATAACTTCTAACTTTAGATTGACGCTAGTTCAGTATGCTGATTGGTCTCAATAACACGATAACTTCTGAACCGTACATTTCAGATGTTCAATATGATGACAGTGGTAAGAAAGACTTTTTTCAACTCGCTATCTACTTTGTAGAGGAGATTCAGTCATCTACTAAATTACCGGCGAGTGAAGTTTCGAACCTGAACCTATATAACTCTGCTAACAATATGAAAAGAGTTTTTGTCATACCAAAAATATCCCAATCAAATTTAAAGTATCAATGGACAAAATTAACTGGACCGAAGATACAGCAAATTGCTTGTATACCAACTGGTTTCAGACACTTGATTTAAACTGAATTTGGGGCAGGACATGTACCACCCTACTTTCGCCTCAGAAAGTAATATTGTTAATCTTAGTAACGGGGAACTCACTGCTAATGATACATCTCAATAGAGGACTTTCATTTGTACCTTGTATTAGTAAATTAGTCCACATCGTGAACTCCAGAATTATAGCTTTGGCCGAGATTGTAATTCTGGCAAAGTGGGGTACGCAAGCCGTTTACATCTAAAACGGGCTACACGCTCCCTTCTCGCATGTATGACCTTAGAAATAAACGTAACTCGTGACTTGATGGTTTAGCTAATCATATAAACCAACATAACCTTATTTATTCAGAACAACTTGCCCTAAGCATGCTCAAGGGAAATGAAAACATAGTTATTAATCCTGCTGTTAAAGGTTCGATAACAGCTAATGTGTCTAGACAGGATTAGATTGAAGAGGTAAAACGGCAAAAGAATTCTTCGGTCTCCTGAAAAAGGTTATCTTAATAAAAAACAGTATCGCTATTTTGAATCTGATCCTAACTCTTAAAACAGGCTATCTTGTAATCGTCCGAAAATTCACAAATTCCATAATGTAATAAACGTCATTTTGGAGAAAAATGTTAAAGTCACAAACAAAAAATATATAATTTTTCTGAATACATTCATTACGCCTCGATAATATCCAGTTGAATTTTAAAGAAAAAACATGTTTTAGAAAAAGTTATTACATTAGGATACGTTTTAAAGGTAGGCCTAAATCTGTAGAAATCAAGATATGAGCCCTAATGTAATAAAAGTCATTTTGGAGAAAAATGTTCAAGTTACAAACAAAAAACATAACATATTTCTGAAGATATCCACCACGCCTCGATAATATACAGTGGAATTTTTAAGAAAAAAGACATTTTAGAAAAAGTTATTACATTAGGGCACGTTTTGAGGGTAAATCGGTAGAAATGAAGATATGAGCCCTAATGTAATAAACGTCATTTTGGAGAAAAATGTTCAAGTTACAAACAAAAAACATAACATTTTTCTGAATACATTCATCAGGCCTCGATAATATCCAGCGGAATTTTTAAGAAAAAACACGTTTTAGAAAAAGTTGTTACATTGGGGCATGTTTTGAAGGCAAAACTATAGAAATCAAGATATGAGCCCTAATGTAATAAACGTCATTTTGGAGAAAAATAATAAAGACAAGATTAAATAAAATATCATTTTTCTGAACATATTCACCACGCCACGATAATATACAGTGGAATTTTGAAGAAAAAAGACTTTTTAGAAAAAAGTTGTTACATTAGGGCATGTTTTGAAGGCAAGAATATGGGGAAAACGGAGATTTGATTCCTAATGTAATAAACGTCATTTTAGAGAAAAATGTTAAAGTCACAATTAAATAAAATATATTTTTTCCTAATACATTCATCACGCCTCAATAATATACAGTGGAATTTTTAAGAAAAAAGACGTTTTAAAAAAAGTTATTACATTAGGGCATTTTATTACATTAGTGGTTGTTACATAGCACCTATGAAGTATGAAACTGATTTCAAATTTCTTTTTTTTTATAGTCACATCATACTGATGCAATCAATTTGATAAATACTTATTTTTTTATGACATCTATGAAGTATGGAACTGATTTCCAATTTCTTTTCTTTTAGAGCCACATCATACTGATGCAATCAATTTGATAAATATTTATGAAGTATATGACACCTATATTAAAGTATGGAACTGATTTCAAATTTCTTTTTTTTATAGCCACATCATACGGATGCAATCAATTTAATAAATACTTATTTTTCTATGACACCTATGAAGTATGGAACTGATTTCAAATTTCTTTTTTTATATAGTCACATCATACTGTTGCAATCGAGTTGATAAATACTGATGAAGTATATGACAGATATGAAGTATGGAACTGATTTCAAATTTCTTTTTTTTTCTATAGTCACATCATACTGATGCATTCAATTTGATAAATACTCATTTTTTTATGACACCTATGAAGTATGGAATTGATTTCCAATTTAGTTTTTTGTTATAGCCACATCATACTGATGCAATCAATTTGATAAATACTTATCTTTCTATGACACCTATGAAGTACGGAACTGATTTTAATTTTCTTTTTTCTATTGTCACATCATACTGTTGCAATAAATTTGATAAATACTGATGAAGTATATGACACCTGTATGTAATATGGAACTGATTTCAATTTTTTTTTAATGTCACATCATACTGATGCAATCAATTTGATAAATATTTATGAAGTATATGACACCTGTATGTAGTAAGGAACTGATTTCAAATTTCTTTATTCTATTTTCACATCATACTGATGCAATCAATTTGATAAATACTTATAAAGTAAGACACCTATGAAGTATGGAACTGATTTAAAATTTCTGTCTTCTATAGTCACATCATGCTGATGCAATCAATTTGATAAATACTTATTTTTTTTTTATGACACCTATGAAGTATGGAACTGATTTCAAATTTCGTTTTTTTTTCTCTATAGTCACATCATACTGATGCAATCAATTTGATAAATACTTATAAAGTAAGACACCTAAGAAGTATAGAACTGATTTCAAATTTCTTTTTTTATAGTCACATCATAGTAATGCAATCAATTTGATAAATACTTATAAAGTATATGACACCTATGAAGCTGATTTAAAGTCTCTTCTTCTTTAGCACTTGAAATCATAATAATGCAATCAATTTGATCAACACTCATAATGTATAGGCAATCAATTTGATAAATACTTATGAAGTATAGGACACTTATGAAGTATGAAACTGATTTAAAGTTTCTTTTTCTATAGCACTTGAAATCATAGTAATGCAATCAATATGATCAACACTCATAATGTATATGACACCTATGAAGTATGGAACTGATTTCAATTTTTTTTTTATAGTCACATCATACTGATGCAACCAATTAGATAAATACTTATATTTTTTTTTGACACCTATAACGTATGGAACTGATTTCAAATTTCTTTTTTTTCTCTATAGTCACATCATACGGATGCAATTACTTTGATAAATACTTATAAAGTAAGACACCTATGAAGTATGGAACTGATTTCAAATTTCTTTTTTCTATAGTCACATCATACTGATGCAATAAATTTGATGAATACTTAGGAAGTATATGACACCTAAGAAGTATGGAACTGATTTCAAAATTCTTTATTCTATTTTCACACCATACTGATGCAATCAAATTGATAACTTATTTTTTTTTATTTTTTTTTTATGACACCTAAGAAGTATGGAACTGATTTCAAATTTCTTTATTCTATCTTCACACCATACTGATGCAATCAAATTGATAAATACTTACTTTTTTATGACACCTATGAAGTATGGAACTAATTTCAAATTATTTTTTTTTCTATTGTCACATCATATTGATGCAATCAATTTGATAAATACTTATTTTTCTATGACACCTATGAAGTATGGAACTGATTTCAAATTTCTTTTTTCTATTGTCACATCATACTGTTGCAAACAATTTGATAAATACTTTTGAAGTATATGACACCTGTATATAGTATGGAACTGATTCCAAATTTCTTTTTTTTATTGTCACATCATACTGTTGCAATAAATTTGATAAATATTTCTGAAGTATATGACACCTGTATATAGTATGGAACTGATTCCAAATTTCTTTTTTCTATTGTCACATCTTACTGTTGCAATCAATTTTTTTTTTATGACACCTAAGAAGTATGGAACTGATTTCAAATTTCTTTATTCTATTTTCACACCATACTGATGCAATCAAATTGATAAATACTTATTTTTTTTATGACACCTATGAAGTATGGAACTAATTTCAAATTATTTTTTTTTTCTATTGTCACATCATATTGATGCAATCAATTTGATAAATACTTATTTTTCTATGACACCTATGAAGTATGGAACTGATTTCAAATTTCGTTTTTCTATTTTTACATCATACTGTTGCAAACAATTTGATAAATACTTATGAAGTATATGACACCTGTATATAGTATGGAACTGATTCCAAATTTCTTTTTTTCTATTGTCACATCATACTGTTGCAATCAATTTGATAAATACTTATGAAGTATATGACACCTATGAAGTATGGAACTGTTTCCAAATTTCTTTTTTTTTGTTTACTATTGTCGCATACTGCTGTCAATGGGTCGTCACGAAAATGACCGATCAGCTATCTTGGTACTTGATGATTTTTTTTTCGGTCAATATCAAATTGGTTTACTGATGACAGTTTACTTTCGCTTAGACAAAAATTGTTGTACTCCACCCACTTACTTTTTTATTTTTTATTTTTTTTTAATTTTATTTTTATTATATCCGTCCTTAAGACTTAATATTTAACAAGTTAGTTTTATTCTTATTTATGTAACACAACCTCTTGTTTTTTAATGCTTATAGTAGTGCTACCATCACAGCCAAATCACCCTGATTTAATCTGTCAATTCATCTCAGTATGTTTTATGCAAATGAGTCTCGAAACATATTAGATCAGCTTTTTATCTTTATTTTTTGTGAAATGTATTTTTTTAAATTTTGTGAAAGGATAAGTGCATGTGATGGGGAAGACAGGGTAATCAGAACGACCATTCTGCTATTGTATTGTTATATCCGATATTTACTCGTAAATTTGACAATCGGTCATTTTGATTATCGAGTAAATATCGGATTGTTTCATAACCGTTGTCATGGATCTTGCAAATCAAGTAAGCGAAAACCTAGAATGAACCTTAAACCTAGTTATATGCACTACATCGGGCATAACCCTGTGTACTCAATTTTTTGCATACTCTTACTTACTGTCCTACAGCCTATTTCCTCTCCGTCCAGCTTTTTCAACTTTCTTTGCATCTTCCTACTCACGTGTGGTGATGTAGAATCTAACCCAGGCCCCGATAGTATAGATCATTGTGATAACATTAGAATTATACACTTGAATGTTCGTAGCCTGAGAAATAAGCTCAACTATGTACGTGATATTGCCGACGACTTCGATATTCTTTGTTTTACTGAAAGTAATCTAGACTATACCATATCCACATCTGATCTGTTAATCAAAGGCTTCTATCCACCACTTCGTAAAGATAGAGATCTAACAATAACTAACCCATGGGGAGGAATAATTGTTTATATCTCCTTACAGCTTAAATTTGTTCGCATACCTGAGCTTGAGAAATCAGACTTTGAAACTATCAGTGTGGAAATAAGCTCTAGGAATATTAGCTTTTTATTAAACACGTCGTATATAAGCCCTAACAGTCGTGCCCATACGTTCCTATCATTTGAATCTATGACCGAAGACATTCTTGCAAAGTACTCAAAAGTTGTCATGAATGGGGACCTAAATGATAATCTGCTAGAAAATAACTCTCGTTACCTAGGTCACATTTTACAACGCTGCAATTTACGTAACGTCATTGACAAACCTACACGAATCACTCAACATTCTGTAACCCTCTTGGACCCAGTGATCATAAGCGACAGCATAAAAGTTACTGATTGCGATGTGATAAGTGTGGACAGTGAGATCAGTGACCATAAGGCCACGTATATTGACATAGGTATTGACCACACAATTAAGAAAGCCTATAATAGACAGGTTTGGCTATATAAACACGCCAACTATAATTTATTTAATGAATTGATCTCAGCCTTCGATTGGGTATCTCTTTTTGATCATTGTAGTGTTGACAATGCGGCTGACAAATTTACGGAACATTTCACTAAAATTGCGAAAATGTGTATACCAAACCACAATGTCACAATTCGTCCCAACGATAAACCGTGGTTTGACTCCGAACTTCGTAGGTATATTCGCCGACGTGATAGACTAAAAAGAAAAGCTAGTAAAAGTAAGAAGCCCACCGACTGGAAAGCGTACAAGAACATCCGAAACCAGATTAATAATATGAAAAAATTTTAATAATCTGGAGACGAACTTGGAAAAGGCTAAATCTTCGAATCCTAAGTTCTTCTGGAAAACTATTGGAAAATTTATGAAAAATGAAGCTACTGACATTCCACCCCTTGTTCAAAATAATGTAACCTGTTTTACTGAACTTGAAAAAGCTAATGCTTTAAATACTTACTTTTCTTCTGTCGCTGATATTGATGACCGGGATTTTTCCTTGCCTGACTTTAAGAAAAAAACAGAATCTATCATCAATTTAGTTACTATCACTGACAAGGAAGTCAGGTGTATGATCAAACTTCTCGACTCTAACAAAGCTGTTGGTCCGGACCTCATCAGTCACAGAATGTTAAAGGGCGTTGCACCGTCAATTAGCGTACCTTTGGCTTTGCTATTTAACAAATCTCTAAAACATGGACTGTTCCCAAATAGCTGGAAAATTGCTAACGTTGTCCCAATTTTCAAGAAAGGGGAGCCAAATTTGCCGTCTAACTATAGACCAATATCGCTAATAAGCTGTGTAGGGAAATTATTTGAAAGAGTTATGTTTAAATATTTATATAATCATTTCCACTCGACCAAACTATTTTATTACCTTCAAGCTGGTTTTCTCCCTGGTCACTCAGCTGTTTATCAGTTGCTGGAGTTTTACGATATGTTATGCAAATCCCTTGACAGGGGCGAATTATCCTGTGTTGTCTTTTGCGACATATCCAAAGCTTTTGACACAGTGTGGCACAGTGGATTGCTTTTCAAACTTGAACAGTATGGGGTGAAGGGTGAAGTTTTAAAGTGGATTAAAAGTTACTTGACTGACAGGACACAAAAAGTGGTTCTTGGAAACTCTCACTCAAACACTATACCTATGAAAGCAGGCGTTCCACAAGGCTCGGTACTTGGGCCCCTGTTTTTTCTCATTTACATAAACGACCTTCCGGACAAAACTACAAGTACTGCTAGACTTTTTGCAGATGACTCTTGTCTGCATGTAAACGGTAAATACTTGCGTGACATTGAAAATGTTATAGGCAGTGATCTAGATGAACTGCAGGAATGGTCCAATACCTGGCATCTAAACTTTAACACGGCTAAAACGGTTCTAATGTTCTTCTCAAACCATACACCTTATGTAACTAACATCAGTTTCTCAGGTGCGCCTCTTACTGAAACTTTTTCCCATCGTCATTTGGGTTTATATTTGCAGAGTGATTGTAAATGGGCCACACACATTGACCATATCATAAAATCGGCGTCGCGAAGAATTGGGATTATGCGAAAACTTAAATTCAAACTTGGACGTGTAGCACTGTCACAAATTTACATTACCTATGTACGCCCAATTCTGGAATATGCATCTGTGATCTGGGATAATTGTACCCTAGCACAAGCAGAGCGATTGGAAAGGGTACAGATGTCTGCTGCGCGCGTTGTAACAGGACTTCCTATCTACGCAAGTAAAAACTCCTTGAGTTTGGAGACTGGGTGGCACGACCTACGGAGCAGACGGCAGCATGCAAAACTAAAAGTCATGTACAATATTTACAATGAACAAGTTCCTGCCTACCTACAAAATATTATCCCAAATCAAGTAGGCCAGGTTACATCCTACAATTTTAGAAACGCTCAACATTATCGCACACCTCGCTGCAGTCTCACCTTATATAAAAACTCTTTTTTACCGTCCGCTCTTGCTGCTTGGAACAATCTTGACGACGAAACCCGTAACTGTCCTACTGTTAAAAAATTCAAATCCAGGGTAGTACCGGACCTAGACAGGCCCCCTGACTATATTCTGCGAGGAAACAGAAAACTTACCATTATTCTCACCAAACTACGACATTCCTGTAGCTCCTTGAACTCTCATTTATTTAGAGTTAATCTAGTAGAAAGTCCATCATGTGTTTGTGGTAGTTCTGATGAAAATTCCGATCATTTCTTTTTCCGTTGTCCTCTCTATGATCATATCAGAACAGAACTCTTGTCAAACTTACCAACCACATCCAACTTAAATGACATACTATTTGGTAATCCTATGCTAACAAATGCTCAAAATGAAGCTATCTTCGCTTCTGTTTTAAGATTCATACAAAACAGCTCAAGATTCCATGACTTCATTCAATAAACGTCAATATACCTAACATCTAGCTCATACGGTCGTCTCTGTTTCTTATACCTTGTATATTGTATATTGTACATATATACCCCACTCATGCACTTATCCAAATGCTCTATTTCTTTTGTTTTCAAATTTTATGCAGTAATTAAGAATTGTATTATGTACTTCCTTTTCCTTGTATTATGATTTAAAAGTACGGAAAGGGGTAATCTAAGTTGTAAGAACTTGTCCCCCGATCCGTTTGCTTTGCTGCAATACAATAAGTTTAAAACAAACACTTCCGGCCCGCTAGAAATCCCAAATGGAAGTCTTTGGAAGCAATATCGACCGAAAGGAGTTATGAAAGTAGTCAACATCTGTGAAGTTTCGTGAAGGAGAACTTGAAAAAATCCACTATTACAGTCCAGTTTGGAGAATATTGTCGCTCCGGACAATTGGGCTAAAAGCTGATCCATAGCTGGTAGAGGAAAGTTCTCTCGACGCACACTTTCGTTTAAATGGGTAAAGTCCACACAAATCCTAACATTTCCGTTTGGTTTGGGAACGACCACGATTGAGGCACACCAATCTGTCGGCTCTTTGATTGGGCGAATAACACCGGTACTTTCCATACGCTGTAGCTCGTCTTTGACCTTAGGCACCAAAGGCAATGCCAAACGTCTTGGGGCCATCACACAAAATGGCACAGCGTCTGGTTTCAGTCTAATTTTATAAACTTCGCTCAGTTTCCCCAAACCATTGAAAAGTTTTGGATATTTTTCCTTTATTGGTTCAGAGTTATTATGACTATCAGTGTCAACCCTATGCACACGTTTAAGCAACTGAAGTGCTGTAATAGCATGACGTCCAAGTAATGGTTCCTTAAGGCCTTTTACGACATAAATGTCTTGAATGGTTGATTGATTTGACAATGTCATTTTAGTACTGAAGAGTCCTAATAAGTTTAATTGCTTACCACCGGCTCCAAATAATTTCTTTTTAGAAGGAATAAGTGAAACCTTTAATTTAGGCAACATTGTAGACGGGATAACAGAGACGTCAGCTCCCGTGTCTACCTTAAACTTAACATTGTGTTCGTCCAAAATGTTTATATCAACTTCCCATGGGTTTTTATTTCCATCTGAAACAGTTCCAAGATAATAAGAGTCATTGTCCTCTCGTACAGTGTCGACAGTCTTAGACACTGGGCAGCGGTTAGCAAAGTGTCCCACTTTATAGCACTTATGACATTTAGCATCTTTGGCGGGACAGTCATTAATATTATGTGGCTTCCTACCACCACGAAAACAAGTTTTATTTTGCTTTTTATTAAATGTTTTTTTCTGTTTGAAGTATGTACGTGGTTTGTGATGTCCACCTACGGCTCCGCCACTTTTCAATCTGTTTACATCTATTCCCTGCTCATTTTCAGTCATAGTCTTGACTTGACTTCTGGAAGTTTCGTGCGCTCGGCAAATTTCTACACAACGTGAAAGAGTTAATTTTCTATCTTCCAGCAATTTTTCACGGACGGCATTTTCTCGTACTCCAACGACGACTCGGTCCCGAATCAAACGATCCTCCATATCACCATAATTACAAGTTTTGGCCAGTTTCCTTAGGGATGTTACATATGCTTCAATTGTTTCAGAAGATTCTTGTGAGCGCTTATTAAAAACATATGCCTCATATGCTTCGTGCGCCTCACCGACACAAAATTCTTCGAATTTGCGTAAAACAACATCAATGTCATTTTTATCTTCAGTTTCTGAAAATGGAAGTCCGTCGTAAATTTCCATGGCATCTTCACCAATACAGGCTAAAAGAACTGCACACCTATAATCAGATGGTTCCTTATTTAACCGTGATGCAATTTCATAATTCATCCATTGGCGATGAAATCTTCTCCATGTATTTTCCAAATTTCCACCGGAGACGTCCAATTTACCAGGAACGGGAATATTAGCATGGAAACGACGAGCTGGAGGCTCTGAGCTCTCTACTGCGTTATTTTGTTCCGACACCTTCGAAATGGTCAAAGGGAGACAATTCTGTCAACAGCTGGAACGACTTTTCCACTAGAGTTATTCCCCTTGATTGTCAAAACATCAAGCGAGGACGATGTAAGGGAGAATATTTTTCACTAGGGATTCTCACATGAGTTATGTCCCTTTACTCAAAAGTTCAACGACAACAACCAAATTCCAACTCCCAGTTCGTGGAATTTCTGCATTGGTTTACTCACAGTTCATCTTTAAAAATGGAAGTGAATCTTGTAGGTAGAAAGAAGACCACTTCTGACACCATGTCGCGTTATCGGGCGTTCCTTAACTAGCCGAGTTGAGGTAGATAACACTAAAACTGGGTTCTGAACTTTGAGGGTCTTTACTTGTTAGCCATGTTGGAGACCGAAGACAACCCATCATGCATTGGGCTTTATGTAAATACAATAACTGTATAAGATAGTCTAATCTAAGGGCGATAACACCACAAGCTGTAGTTTTTGGTCTATCGTAAGTCGACCAGCCGAAAAAGTGGCTACATCGTTTCACCAGGCCAAAGTAGGCTATGCTCTTAGACGACTTACGATAGCCTACTAAATGTTGACCCAATAACATATGTGCAGTCTGCTAAATCTATCACATTTGGAATTCCTGAAAATCCAACAAATAAAAACCAGTTCACCGTAAAAAAAAACGCTTTGTTTCAGTCTTTCCGGGATGTTTTAAGGCAAGGTAATTGGGGGGGGGGGAAACGGAAATTTCATGACATGATTGGGGACTAACGGGCGACCCATGGGTGTTAGATTCGCCAGTGAAAGTATACAACGCTCTATTGAGTCCCTGGGCACCCCACCCTTTACCCCTCAGTGTTATACCACTTTCGGTTTTTTAGATTTAAAGATTTAAGTACTAGTTTGACCTACTCTTAACAATATCAATATGATTAAAATCTCCTGTGGTTGCTTGGCACACTCGCTGATTAAAGTGAACACTTAAACAGGTGCTCTTTTTAAAATGCAATATACTTCATCTTAAAGACAATATCTACCTGATCCCAAAACATGGTTTATTTAGTATGACTTTCCTACAAGAAGCTATGGTTAATTATTCTCAGATGTCTGGTGAATGGATGTCACTGAAACATGTGCACACCTGGTATGCTAACCTGCCATTGGTGTATTTAGGTCAAATAAACCAATCATATTGCCAGTTGTAAGGTGTGCACATGTTTCAGTGACATCCAGTCACCAGACATCTGAGAATAATTAACCATAGCTTCTTGTAGGAAAGTCATAAAAAATAAATAAACCATGTTTTGGGACCAGGTAGATATTGTCTTTAAGATGAAGTATATTGTATTTTACCTAAAGTGTTTAATTTAAATCAAGAATACAGTTTTCTGTATATTTCCTTTAGGAACTTTTTTTTCCAAAATTTGAAAGTAAATAGGAAACTGAAAATTTGATTGGTTTCGTATCAACAATACCTGGCAATGTATAAACTTCTCGCTACTTGTATTGTTCTGTGTTTGAGTGTGGAAATGCAAGTGCTGTTTGTATATGTTCAAAGCGTGAGTACCTCGTAAGAAATCTGCATAAAGTACGCCCAAATAAATTTAGAAAAGGGAAGAGTAGAAGTAAAGCGACACTTCATGTAATAATGCAGGTATAAAAGTTCCCACCTATGCCTGGATTTTTCTGGGTTCTTTAAGCTGGCCATACATTACCGATTTCGATTATGCATTCGGCATACGCCGAACACGGGAAACTCTAAATCGAACGACATTCTTGAGTGGAAATTGTGTGTATCACGTGACCGACTTATCCGCGCCACGTTATAATCAAGGTCGTATTCGATTATGTGTTCGGCGTACGCCGAGGATAATATCTGGTCACGTGATACACAAATTCCCCGCCGAAGAAAGTCGTTTGGTTTACAGTTTGGCGTGTTCCGCATGTGCCGAATGCATAATTGAACTCGGCCCAAGTAGCCAGGGTGCACTCTGATTACAAGATGGCACCCATGTTATTCAAATGCATATAAACAAGTTGTCGTGGCAACCGTGACCTTTGCTTACTTCCGTTAGTACTTACACGTTCGATTTTGACACTGAAGACCAAACACGTTTTCTTTCCGTCAGACATTACTCTCGGCGTTCTCGACTCATGTGCACGTATACATGTATGCGTATAGTTATGGGTGTCTGTGCATGCAGTGCGTATGTTTTTTGTGCGTTTTTATACATGATGAGCAGGTATTTTTAAATGAATTTGCATGTGATGAATATTATAACCGCCAAACATGTACTTATGCTCACTGCATGTACTCCTCTTCTTTGGCAGAACCGGAGCCATTACGATAATTATGCCAGGGAACACCACAGATAATGACGTCAAAACACGTATTTCCCCTATGATCTGCCGTCCGTTGTCCGTAAAAATGGCCCAAAAGTTGATTATATACGCATACGCAGATGGACACACATACGCAAATGCACACACGGCTAGGCCTTCTCTTATATTTGATTCCATTTGTATGCGCATGAATTCACCCACGGCACCTACGAATATGTTTATACGCGCATATGGTAAGTCAGTTTTAGTATCGGTTAAATTACTGATTTAGCACTTCTCTCTCCTGTTACATTTTCATAAGTGTCCTACGGAAAACAATTGACAAAATGTGTTAGGGTAAATTAAATAAAATCATTCAGAACTGTCCCCTCCCCGGCTTTATATCTTGTGCGTTAGCTTTGATTTATATTTCCAAGCGCTGTTTGTAAAGATAGGTGGATAACATGAGTAAATTTCACGTTTACATATCTTTTGCCCTCTAGTTAACTTAACTATGTGTGTATGAGAGCCGTTCGTGAACTACTTAACAGATAAATCAGTGAATACCGCTATCAAGGTCTGTTTAAAAGGTTCAAAGTTCAGTTATTTTACTTCCTTATTTTCCACGGGTTGAGTTTTCCTATAGTATCATTATTTCGTGCTTAAAGTTGAAACATAAGTTCCAGCTCAATTGTATCGCAGAAGCCGCAGTAAAGTTGAAACGATTTCATAAAGCCCTACTGCTGGAGAGACTTTCGGCGCGAATGGATTTGTTGTACCTGTAAAGATTTCAAAATATTTTACGGGCGGAGTGACGTTTGGCTTGGCATTGGATTAGTAAAAGTCGACTGATAATGAATTCTAAGAGGATATCGTTTGTGTCATTTTGGCTGGTAGTGTACATTACAGGTACCGTGAGTAATTTGATTTACATTTTAATATACTAAAGCTTCTCTTTCTGATAATTGTATTGCGCGTACGATACTTGAAGTAGTTAGTTAATGCAATTTTAGTTAGACGGAACGCGTACATATCTTTGCTTGTAGACGAGCCATTTTCTGAAAAAAATGGACATATTTTTTTAGAGCTGGGCTAAAGGTCTCTCACTTACTTTGAAAACAGTGGATATAGTTTAATTGACATGCGACGGTACCAAAATCTTATCTGTATGACTTTAGCTCATCTAAAGGCGAAAGAAGTTGCGAGCGTTATCAGGGAACGACTGAATTTCTGGGCATCTTCAAAGCAAGGCTTAGTGGTGTGTCCCATTCGACCAATCAGCGGACGCATAGTTCACCAGTTACTGGAGGCGCGCAAGAGAAATTGGTCAACTCTGAAATTCTGCCGTTTAAACCTAGATTAATTTTGATTATTTCGAGGAGCTGATAACTAAAGACAAAACACTCTGAATGATACACCCACTTGTAAATTAACCATTTGAGAAAATGTGATAGGCTGCATTGGTTGTCAACCCGACTTGTTGATGGTCTTGCGGCCGCTATTGCTCGCACGGGAAGCCAGTGAATTGTTTGACAGTTCCTCTGGATATACCACTAGATCTGGACGTGTTGTAACTCCACCTGTGAAACTTGACTTGTAAAATGTGTAAAATGTTTATTAAGAACAGTTCTCAAAGTTTAAAAGTTTCAATATATCTTGATGATACAGATTCTTTCCTGATAATTCCTTAAAAGTGATTCTATTACTGATAAACCCTACTTATTGAACTCTATAAGTGATAAGACGGATGAATAACATTCTCAGTTAGATATGTTTTTTTTACACTTTTATTCATTGACTTTATGCATAGACGTACATTAGTTGAAAGTTAAAGCTTCGCTGTCATTTCATTTATTTTCAGGAGGGGAGATGTTATGATAATAATGCCCTTTGTACCCCATTGTTCTTACTCCCCTGCCAGTTGGTGTTTCTCTACCCATGTAGTTAGTTGCTGTAATATATTCGCTTGTGCATCACGGCACTTAGTTAAATCTCTTGTTGAGTTTATTCTTAAGACAATTCGTCAGTAAGAAAGTCGCCACCACCTCGCCATACGACAATTAATACCTCTTATTGTAAATTTTTACTTGAAAAGAGCGCACTTCACTGACGAGTTTGACTGTCATTCCTCTTTCGCATTGTAAACTACGTGCAAGACTCACACACAGGAAAATTATGCTCTATGGCAGCCCGTTCGATACACTTGCCTGTTTTTATTTTTCTCCCCCTTTAAAGTGGCACGAGCTGCCAAAATGTTGATATTTTGACAGTAAAACAGAATATTGAAATTATTATCTATTTTTGTCATAATTCAGAAGCTTTTTAGTGCTTTTAGTCTCGAGAATGAACAATAAAGCAGTATTTTGAACCAACTTTGGCTTAGAATGAATGAATAGTCGTCCCGGTTATTTAAATTTTGTTTACTTTTCGGATACTAGTTCGTTTTGTATAGTCAGTAGACTTTATGGGTTTCCCTCATTCCAACGGTTATCGTTTAGTTTTTCGATGGCCCTTGATCAGAAATTACGAAAAAAGTGTGAATTTTGGTAGCTTATGCCACTTTACGAATAAACCGTAGAGCTATAGACAACAGCAATACTCAGCACGAACAGCTTGCATTGATATACGGTATATAGCTAGAAGTAGGTTATGAGATGGAGTGTATAACACTGTTGTTTGCTGGTTGTAGGTTGTAAGATGGAGTTAATAACCTAATCGTTTAGTTTGGCGTAACAGGGTTCGGTTGGCCAATGAGAGAACTAAAGTAAACAAGCCGACCATGAATGTATTGACCGACTTTACACCAACACAGGCACAAAAAACCTAGTAGAACATAAAAGAAACAAACAATTAGAATTCAAAGAAGATTTCGTTGACCAATAGGTGAAGGTTCCGGTACTTCTTAGCTTGTATGTGTCATAACAACAAGAGCAATGAACCTTTCTGGATTACTCCAATTCAATGACGATTAAACAGTAATTTTAATAAGTTACATATAAGTAGCCTATGCGTATATATTGAATTTACAAAAGAATAGCAACATCAACATACCCCGCCGGAGGACAGGGGCAAGCCAATCAAGTTTATGTGATATAGGCCTACGCTTGGTGACAGTAATGGAACCTGGAGCCAACCTGAAAATGTAGGCCCAATAAAGTGTAATTATTAATAGGTCACTAGATGTAACGTACGCTTGTATGTAGCTTGGTGCGTTTCGCCACAAGTAAATAGCAGAGCATTATCATGTTAAACGCAATATGTTCTCACTATGCATGGTATGGAGCATTACAACCAATTCCAAATCGAGTGTTTAGGGTTTAGCGCCAAGTTCAAGATTGTTTCACAACATGTCGATGATTCCAACATGGACCTCAAACTCCAAACATTTCCAAAGTTAGACCTCTGCCAAGTTAGTTGACGACCCAAATGGAAAAATAACCCTGCCACCACATTAACAATATTTTTACTATTTTCTTTTAAGATAAAATATATACACCGAGCTTTCACACCAATACTCACCTTTCAATATATACATGAAAATGACCTCTGATCCAAAATAAATAAAACTACTTACCGTCACATCTATTTTTGTCATAATTCAGAAGCTTTTTAGTGCTTTTAATCTCGAGAATGAACAATAGAGCAGTGTTTTGAACCAACTTTGGCTTAGAATGAATGAATAGTCGTCCCGGTTATTTAAATTTTGTTTACTTTTCGGATACTAGTTCGTTTTGTATAGTCAGTAGACTTTATGGATTTCCCTCGTTCCAACGCTAATCGTTTAGTTTTTCCATGGCCCTCGATCAGAAATTACGAAAGAAGTGTGAATTTTGGCAGCTCATGCCACTTTACGAATAAACCGTAGAGCTATAGACAACAGCAATACTCAGCACGAACAGTTTGCATTGATATACGGTATATAGCTAGAAGTAGGTTATGAGATAGAGTTTATAACCTTATTGTTTGCTAGAAGTATACTCTTCCAAAAAAGAAACGCAACTTCCAATTTTTTTTTTCAAACATGAATTTTTCCAAAAATGTGCGTGATTGACACATGACAACAGTCCGATAATTCAATTTAAGCCCCTGATAGTGGCTGTTGATCACACCTGACTTTCGGGTCAGCCTTTGTGTAGGGCAGTTGCACGTGCGAATCACATCTTATCTTTATGCGGGTTTAATGGGTATAAAATACACACAACCGTTCAATTGAATTCAGTCGTTAAATTGTTTCAGCAACAGAAACCGCATCAAATATCCCAGGTCTCCGTCGAATGTCGACACAGACAGTCAGAAACCGTCTCCGTCAAAACGGCTTACGCACCAGACGTCCTTACTTTGGCGTAGTACTGGGACACCAGCATCGACTTGCAAGGCGCAACATGTTAAGGGACTGGAATCTGCGAAACTGGAGGCGAATCTGGTCCAGCGATGAATCAAGATTGCAGCTGCAGAGAAGAGATGGTCGTACACGAGTCTATCAAACAAATAAAACTGGCATATACACTAAACGGACGGCGAATTTCCCTTTCCAATGGTACCATAGACATATTTTTACGATTTTTCCCCACCGCACAGTTCTAAAGTGAAGTTATATAAAACCGTTGGATTTCGACTGAGACCGACTTGCTTACTTGGACGCCATCATCACAACACTGCTTAGGGGTGTGTCTCCTTCGGCCAATCAGTAGACGCATACCCAGCAATTCAAAGCGCACGTGCGAGTGAAATTGGTCAACTTTCTTAGTCTGCCATTTAAGCCTAGGTTAATTGCTAGGCACATCTGTTTCCGGTCAATTTCTCGCTTTACAAATGGCGGTCCCCATCGTTTTTGTGACCCAATTTAAACATGTGCAATTTTTATGAGGTTCAATCTCAGTCCACCGATGTTCTTGCCATAGTTAAGATGCGTAACCATTGTCAATGTGTTACAAAATAACTCCGGAAAATTCTAATGACCAAGGCTAAGCTCCTGTTAGTCGTCAACCTAATGAAATATCATAGGTTGGGTTTGTTACAATAATTTATGGGGTATACAGGTCTAAATGATATACCTCCTTTTAACACATGATTATTTTAGACAAGAAGATTTTCCCTGTGCCCCTGTGTTTTAGTAATTATAAATATATATATATTTACATACATACCGGTACAGATATACGTAAAGAAACTACTGGGTAATTAATTTGTAAATATAAGTTAAATATGTGTATATATATTTATATATGTATATAAATATACCTAACGTGAAACAGCTATTCCACCGAAGTCTTTTTACGAATACTTACGTATTACGTGTATATATATTTGTTTATATGCTGTAAAACGGCGTCCCCATTATCCCCACTGGTGCTTAATTTACATTGTACTGTTGTTGAACTGCTCGTATGTTGGTTTGTTCTTAAAACCTGTGTCCCAACTCCCCAGTATTCCAACTGATGCTTACTTTACATTGTACTGTTGTTGAACTGATAATGTGCTGGTAGACCTACACTATTGATTCTTAAAACCTGTGTCGCCAGTATCCCCATTGCACAGGCCCTACGTAGAATATTCTAAAAATCTACGTCCCCAGTCATCCCCACTGTATATTATACCAGCGTCACCAGTCCCTAGTTCCCCCATTCCGCTTTATTATCCCCTCAGGACGAAAGTCGGGGAGGGAATATAGCGTTGCGTTCGTACGTAAGTACGTTCGTATGTTCGCCTTTTGTCAGCGCTCTAGGACTTCTTTGAACGGATTCTGACCAAACTTCAAATATGAGTCCAGCATAGGAATACCTCGAACAGGTTCGTGTTTCAGGGTGCCAAGGTCAAAGTCAGCGTTACTTTTTATAGAATATCTTTGTCAGCGCTCTAGCGATTTCATTTTTAAACGGATTCTGACCAAACTTCATATATGAGACCAGCATAGGAATACCTCGAACAAGTTCGTGTTTAAGGGTGCCAAGGTCAAAGTCAGCGTTTATAGAATATCTTTGTCATCACTCTTGTGGCTTCATTTTTGAATGGATCCTGACCAAACTTCATATATGAGTCCAGCATAGGAATACCTCGAACACGTTCGTGTTTCAGGGTGCCAAGTTCAAAGTCAGCGTTATTATTTATAGAAAACCATTGTCAGCGCTCTTGCGACCTTATTTTTGAACGGATCCTGACCAAACTCAATATATGGGTTCAGCATAGCAATACCTCGATTAAGTTCGTGTTTCAGG
The DNA here is from genome assembly GCA_963971465.1 of Lepidochitona cinerea. NCBI lineage: Eukaryota > Metazoa > Mollusca > Polyplacophora > Chitonida > Tonicellidae > Lepidochitona > Lepidochitona cinerea. The sequence goes on from OZ020556.1 coordinate 5,745,280, forward strand.
GTGCCAAGGTCAAGGTCAGATTACTATTTATAGAACATCTTTGTCATCACTCTTGCGACTTCATTTCTGAATGGATCCTGAACAAACTTCATACAGTGTACATAGGTCCAGCATGGGAATACCTCGAACAAGTTCGTGTTTCAGCATGCCAAGGTCAAGGTCACCATTACTATAGAATTTCTTTGTCAGCACTCTTGCAACTTCATTTCTGAACGGATCCTGACCAAACTTCATATATTGGTCCAGCATGGCAATGCCTCAAACGCGACACCGCTCTGGGGCGGATGATGGCGAAATAAAGTGCGGAAATATTGAGTCAAATATGGGTCTTACGTTTTTCAGAGTTACACTACTTGTGTACTATGTTAAACTTATCAGTGGTACAATTGGATTCCGCAAACGAATAGCATATACTGTATTTTATCTTACATTGCCAAATCCTAGCTTGGTCTCTTATACCGGTGATTCATATGCTTTGTGGGGGAATTGATGGGTTCTGTCACCTGTGATTTATCGTGAGTATTCGGGTAATAAACGCGTAACTGCTAGGTATCATCTGTGCTACTATGTTGAGTAAATATCTTTTATCGAATAATTTTCTATTGTCCACGGTGTCATATTCATACAGCCATCATGTTAATTCGTCAATAACGATGTAATGCGGCTTCCAATTCCTGCCGGTGTTGTATAGGGGGCTTTAGGGCTTGAATGTTTCTGCCCATCCTTTCCCAAATGTGCTCTAAAGGATTCAAATCCACGCAGTTACCCCTTCAACAGATCCGACGTCTCTCTGGAGGGTTGCCTTTAGACGCGATGCAAACTCTATGTATACATACCAGATTTGATATTCAAACAAAAATAGAATACAACACTGAATATGAAACTGGCTTACTGTGCCTTTATTATTGCATATAAAGAGACGAAACTTACTAAGCGTACACACAAGGACATTTTGCACAATATGACGTCATCATTTTCGGAATCCACCGTCAGGGGGCAAAAATCGAATACGAAACTGAATATGAAACTGGCTTCCTGAGCCTTTATTATTGTACATAAAAGGAGGAAGGATTACTGAGGGTACACACAAGGACATTCTGCACAATATGACGTCATCATTTTTGGAATCCACCGCCAGCGGGCGAAAATCGAATACGAAACTGAATATTCAGAGGTATGAAATACCGTCTTAATAGAAAATCATTGGAAATTATGTACAAATCCTTTATTCGACCTTGCTTTGAGTACGCAGATGTTATCTTGGATAACATAAGTGATTACCAGGTTGATTTAATAGAAAATCTCCAGAAATAACTCTTGTAATACGTCGGAAAATTCATCGTCTGGTAACTGATAAAAGCAACCTAGATCTTCATAAAAAATTACCGCCACAAGTAATAACTAGACATCCATACCCGCAACGCTCAAATAACAATTACACCACTTTTTTCTGTAAAACTGCTTCATTTAGTAAATCGTTTTTTCCATCAACTATCCGCGATTTTAATAGTCTCCCCGACAATGTTAAAACCCTTAATAACCATTCAGAGTTTAATTCTAAATTATCACACATTTTCCCAGTTACCAAACCTCCATCATGGTATTATGTCGGCGAGCGCCTCTCCAATATCCACCTATCTCGTATGAGAAATGGTTGCAGTTTCCTCAACGACGACCTATTCAATAACTTTGTAACTGATTCATCCAGATGTCTTTGTTGATTTCCCACAGAGACAGCCGACCATTATCTTCTCCAATGTCCAATATATAGTATTCATCGAGCGTTATTAATTCAAAATGTACGTCAGAGTATGGCAGATCAAACTATTGGTACTACCATTCTCTTATACGGATCTCCAGACCTTACTTGCAAACAGAACATCAACATAATGCTGTCCGTTTGTAAATTCATTGCAGCAACTAAGCGTTTCACTAACTAACTATACGTAATTAGGCCTATACAAAATTGAAACACTACAGTAAATATTTTAAATGGCTGCTCTTAATGTTTTTTCTCTATCATGATTATGTGTCAGAACTTAGATAATGCCCTCTTCTGATCTTCACCTGTCTGTCTACCGTGCTGATTAATATCTTCTTGTTATTTTGGCATTTTATCTCAAATACAAGATCATGCTTGTTTTTTTTTTATTATTATCTGATTATTTATAAATAAGGGTTAAACAAATATATATATATTTATTTGTAAATATTCTGCTTCATCAAAACTATGTATACTGTTATTAGATACACAATATAAGCCAATGGCTTAAAGTGTACAATCAATAAACATGTTTAGAAAACAAAAATGAAACTGGCTTCCTGTGCCTTTATCAGTATACATAAAGGGATGAAACTTACTGAGGTTACACAATAAGATGTTCTGCACATTATGACGTCATCATTTTCAGAATCAACCGCCAGGGGGCGAAAATCGAATACCAAACTGGTTTAAATAGATTTATTACTGAAAGAGGAGCGCAGTAAGCCAGAGCTTGTTTGTGCGTCTCCTTACAAGGTGGATAACACAGGCAATATAAAAAGTTACATAATAATAGTATAACAAATTATAACTTAAAAGACATGATAATTGAAATAAAAGTATCGATTGATATGATGTTGTTGTTTAAAACCCAGGATTGCTAGATGTTTGCTGGATTGCTCGTGCTGCAGTCGCTTGGTCCCCTTCCGGGGTCATTTTGTATTCAACATTGTGTACACGCATACAATGTACGTCGTATGCATATATACACACACACACACACACATGCACCAACACATATACACATATATATATATATATATACACACATATACATATATATATATATATACACATACATATATATACATATATATATATATATATATATATATATATATACACACACATATATATACATATATACATATACACATACATACATATACATACCACAAACATTAAGAGACAAAATATATACATATATACGTGCATGGGAAAAGGAGATAAATGTATCAGATGTGAGATGTCAGAAGCGATTTGTTGAAGCTATATATTTTCCAAGTGTCTTTTGAATGTAATTATTTTGATAAATGGATTTGTTTGGGTCGCCTGATATTAAAATACGAACATCCTTAGTTTCCTCAGCCCGGTATACTCTAGTCATATCAATTTCTAGAACTCTTCTTTGTTCGTAGTATAATGGGCAGTGGAAGAAAAAATGTTCTAGATTCTCATCCTGATATCCACAGTTACATTCTGGCGATGTGGAAATAAAATTTTTAAAAAGGTCTCTATTGAGGCTGCTACAACCATTGCGCAAGCGACAAAGCGTTATGTTGATATTTCGCTGGCACTCATAATACCATGCTGGTGGGATGGGGATACGGTTTACAAATTCTAGATGATGTTTAAATAAAGCAAAGGTAGGCTGGTTTTTAATAAAAGTCGGGAGAGCATTCCAATCACGGAGAGTTAAAGGAAAGAATGATCGGCGAAATAGTTCTGTTCTGCATTGACAAGGAGTGATTAAATTGGCGTTCCGGACATTGTATGGGTTGCGGACTTGCGTTGTTGGGGGTAGATGATCTGATAAGGATTGAGGAGATAAGCCATTTATTATTTTATAAAACATGCATAGTCGGTGTTTTTTACGTCTGTCAGACAGCTTTTCAAATCCGGATTCAATGTATAATTTCTCCAAAGAGGCACTACAGGTCAAACCTGTAATGACTCTAAGGGCGTCTTTTTGAATATTTTCAAGTCGGTGAATTGATGTTTGATCAAGGTTATCCCATAAGACATCGGCATATTCTAAATTTGGTCTGATGAAACTTTTATACATAATCTCTAAGCATTTTCTGTTTAATAAATATTTGAGGCCTTAAAATATAGATAGTTTTCTAGAGGTAGTATCGATAAGTTGGTCAATGTGTTCATGCCAATTGGCTTTGCTGTTAAAAATAACTCCAAGATGCTTGTGTTTCGAAGAACGTGTGAGATCTGAACCCTGGAAAGAAAGAGGAAGTATTGAGGGATTTGTACGAAGGGATATAGTAAGGGAGACGGTCTTGTCTGTGTTAAAGTTAGCAAGCCAGTTTTCAGCCCATTCTGATAGAGCAGTCAGATCGTGATTAATGGATTCGATGTTATTTTGAAGATTTTCAGATGTTACGTATAAGCAAGTATCGTCGGCAAACATTCGTATGTTATTTAGGATATTAACAGGAAGGTCGTTTATGTACAGTAAAAAAAGCAGGGGCCCAAGGACTGATCCTTGTGGCACACCTGCTTTTAAATCTAGTAACGTGGATTCAGAACCGTTGACAACTACACGTTGACGGCGATCTGTACTATAGCTTTCAAACCATGTCAGAACGTTGCCACAAATACCAAAAAGACCTAGTTTGTGTACAAGTCCGCGATGCCAGACACGATCGAATGCCTTCGAAATGTCAAAAAATAAAAATAAAACTTCTTTCTGGTCATCTAATGCTTTTGCTATGTCAAAATAAATATCTAATAGTTGAGTGACTGTAGAGTTTGACGGAAGAAAACCGGATTGCTGAGGAGTAATATAGTGCCTGATGTAATTATAAATATATTTGAAGACGGCTCTTTCCAGGACTTTGCTTAAACAACTTAACAGAGATATGGGTCGGTAGTTAGATGGGATGTCCCGGTCACCTTTTTTAAATATGGGTGTGACATTAGCAATCTTCCAGCTTTCCGGGTAAACAGAATTTTTCAGTGAGTGGTTAAAAAAGGTGGAGAGAATTGGTGATAAGATAGTTTTGCCCTCGACTAGACATCTTGGGCTTATTCTATCCGGGCCAATAGCTTTACCGCAATCCAGATTGGACAAGATACTGTCAACCTCGGCTGCTGTAATGTTAATTTCACTCAAGGTATTATTCGTGTAGGGTGGTAAATTGGGTAACGGTACATTGTTGTCATTGAGATAAGAAATGTTAGAGAAAAAACTGTTGAGTGTATTTGCTTTCTCAGTGCTTGTGTAGGAAATCGAGTCATTTGGGTTTCTGAGTGGAGGGATGGGATTGAGGTTTGAGTTAGTATTTTTCAGGAATGTTTTGCTCAGCTTCCACCAGTCCTTTGAACCAACCCGGCCAGTCTCAATTTTTTCGGCTGTTTTCTTTTGAAAATCGGATTTTGCGGAATGTATTAGAGAGTTTACATAATTTCGCTGTTTTTTTAACTGTATGGTATCATTATCTGATTTAGTAGTTTTCGACTTTCTGAATAATTTTTCGCGGATTCTAATTTCATGTTTAATTTTGTTTGTAACCCAAGGTTTATTGTTTGGATGGATGTAGACGGTCTTGTTTGGGATTGATACACTAGCAGCATGTTGTATGTTTGAAGTAATACACTCACACCATACATCAAACTGAATATGAAACTGGCTTCCTGTGCCTGTATTATTGTATATAAAGAGAGGACACTTAATCAGGGTACACACAAGGACAGTCTGTACAATATGAGGTCATCATTTTTAGAATTCATCGCCCGGGGGCGAAAATCGAATACGAAACTGGCTCCCTGTGCCTTTATTATTATACACAAAGGAACGAAACTTACTGAGGTTACACACTAAGAAGTTCTGCACATTATCAGAATCCACCGCCAGGGGCGAAAATCGAATACCTAACTTGATATGAAACTGGCTTCCTGTGCTTTTATTATTGTATATAAAGAGAGGACACTTAATCAGGGTACACACAAGGAGATCCTACACAATATGACGTCATCATTTTCGGAATCCACCGCCAGGGGGCGAAAATCGAATACGAAACTGAATATGAAACTGGCTTCCTGAGCCTTTATTATTGTACATAAAAGAAACGAAACTTACTGAGGGTACACACTAAAAGGTTCTGGCCATTATGACTTCATCCTTTTTAGAATTCACCGCCAGGGGGCGAAAATCGAATACCAAACGGAATAAAACGATAAAGCCTTACGGCCGTACCTTATATATTTTTAAATATTATGATGTAGGTCAGGGGTGTGGCTTATCGTGCAGTGATCTGTCACTCACATACTAATAAGGGCGTAGGAATATGTAGACAAACGATTTTTTCTAACAAGTGAATCTTGCATAGCCAGACGCTTTCCCTGACACAAAACAGAGCGATCTTAAAAATCGGTAAATGATAAATATGTCATCACTTCAGGGTGCTGTTCCGAGTGCTTGTATCAGCTCTCGTGATTAGAGGTGCAATTTCACAGCAACCTCGATCTTCGGTCTCGGCTGCTACTTTTACTCCACCTCCAATCACTCGAACTGATACAAGCGCCTAGAGTAACACGTTGTAGTGATAACATGAATGTATCATCAGCAAAAAGAAGCATATTTAAATTATTGGTGGCATTGAATATATCATTGATATACAATAGAAATAAAATAGTATAGAGTATATATATCATCCAACTCGCCCCCAAGCTGGTATTATGTTGGAGACAGGTTTTCAAACATTCAATTGTGTAGACTACGGAATGGTTGTAGTTATCTAAATGACGATCTGTATAACTACTTTATAATTGACTCATCACAATGTGTATGTGGGGATCAGCAAGAAACAGCTGACCACTATTTTTCTAAATGTGTGAAGTACACCAGGGAAAGACAAATAATGCTGGACAATATAACAAATAATGGATATGACAAAGCTATTTCAACAACTATCCTCTTGTATGGTGATCCAGAATCATCCAATGTTGTAAATACTTACATCGCTGTAGAGACTTGTTCTTTTATTTTGTCCACCAAACGTTTTAAATGAGCTGTTTTTTGTATGTTTTTATTTTTATTTAGTTATTTTATTTTTGTATGTTTTTTTGTATATTTTGTATGTATTGTATAGTAGTAAATACGTAATAGATACAATAAGCGTGTCCAACTGTCCATGCTGGAGACTTGAAGATGGCCCTACCGTCCTTAAATGTAAATTCTGTATATGTAAATTGTCGGTATTTTTGTTCTTGCAACTTCATTATTGCACCCCCCCCCCCTCACCCCCCCCCCCCCCTTGTATATCGTTTCTTTGTCCCTCTTTTTTCCCTGAAATATTTTGTAAATCAATGCTAAAAAATGTTTTATCAAATGAATACCTCACACAATATAAGCCTTGGCTTACCGTGTATAGAAAGTGTACTCTTGTCTCAAGAAAGGTTTTTGCTGGTGTATGGTTATCAATTTTAAACAAATCAATGTTGAAGTCGCCCATTATAACACACTTTTTCTTTTCAATTTGACAGACCTGAAGTAAAGTTACTAGTTTTTCATATTTCTGTAAACTTTTTACCTAAGCTTCGAGCATTGAGGTGGAAAAAAGATAACTTAGTTTTGTCTTGTAAAATTGGGTCGGTCGTGAAGCTGATTTTGGGTATAGTAATTTGACTGATGAGATTCAATTCATTCCAGTTGTGAATCTCATATTCATTGTCATCAATACTGGTATGTATGTCAGTTTCTGTATTTAATTCAACCGGATTAAAACACATATATACTTAGCGCCATTAAAAACGCACGGTTGAATTTTATGTTTTTACCCCAGTAGGGCTATTGGCCATTTATGTTTTGTTGTTTATTGTTAGTTCGAGTTGAGTTGCAATACCTGGATAACCTGTGGTGTTCCCGACGCGCAAATACGCAGCATTTACTAATAACGTCCAATGAGTGTTTCACCGTCACTGAGAACAGCTTTCAGGGCTCATTTGTCGTGGGTTCAAGACTTTACACGAAGCTCAGCATAAAGACGAAAATAAAATCAGAAAACGTTACCATGCCCCGACTTACGACACAACAAATGGAACGTGCCATTGGCATGTTACAGGCGGGTCTCAGTTGTGCCGCCGTATGACGTCACATGCAGTGTCATCTCTCCACAATTAGTCGCCTCAGAATCAGGGAACATGAAACTGGCAATGTTGCCGACCGACCACGCCCTGGTTAGCCAAGAGTCACTGCAGCCCGCCAGGATCGGTATATCGGTTTGTTGCACACACGTGACCGATTTCGCACCGCGACACAGACAGCTCGTGAGACAGTGGGAATTGGAAGGCCCAGGGTAAGCCTCAGCACCATCCAACGCCGTCTCCAACAGATAAAGATGCATGCACGCATCCCCTACCGAGGGCCCATATTGACACCCGCCGCACGCCAAAATCGTTTACGATGGGCTCGAAATCATCAGAGATGGCGTATCAATGATTGAAACTCTGTCCTTTTCTCTGGCGAGTCTCGTATCTGCCTTGATCGTCTTGACCGACGTCAACGTGTGTGGCGCAGACGCGGTGAGCGTTTCGTAAATGCGTGTGTGAGGGAAGGAAATCGCTGGGGTGGATGTAGTGTTATGGTATGCGGAGGCATCACTTCTCGCAGACGAACTCCCCTTGTCATTGTTGATGGCAACCCGAATGCTCAGGGTTACGTGGATAACATCCTTCGACCTGTGCTGCTTCCATTCCTCCAAGCCAATGCTGGCGTCACGACGTTTCAGCACGACAATGCGCGCCCACACTCTGCAAGGTTGACACAAGACTTCTTACAACAGAATAATGTGAACATCATGGAATGGCCAGCTTACTCCCCCGATCTGACGCCCATAGAGCACCTGTGGGATCAGCTTAAGAATGCCGTTGCACAACGTCAACCCAGGCCACGCAACCGACGTGAATTGATCCAGGTAGTGCAGGAAGAGTGGGACAGGATCCCACAGCACAGAATAGTCACACTCACTAGGTCCTTGCGTCGCAGATGTACTGCTTACGTTGATGCCCGGGGTGGACATACCCATTATTGAACGATGACACCTTCAATTTCTGTATCAACGATTTGTTTGCAAAAAATAAAAGTCACCGGGGTTTCACATATTGTCAATTCTTTGTCTCATTGTGACCAATGCCTTGTTCTTCAATTTAAGAGTACTTACAATATTTTACACTTTACATTTCTCAAAATAGTTTACATTCTTTGGGTCGTGCGTTTTTAATGGCGCTAAGTATATATTTTCAAGATCAAGAAGATTATACTGATGTTGGTTTGTGTTTGATTGTCTGTCTGGTTCTGGAATATTGTCTTCGTCAGAAAAAGGCAGACAGGCCCCAAGGAATGGAGGAATATCATTAGGAATAGTCATTAATTATACAGAAAAACAATCTGATTAGGAGTCCAACATAATAAGTGAACAGTAATCGGAAGGTGCTCAACGTACAAACAAATAACAACATAACATATTTAAACAAACATAAAAACAAAGACATTCAGATTGTGTTGATAAAGGACACGGTCTGAAAGATAAATCGTCCTAAGCTAAAGAATTTATCAATCAAAGGTGTCAGATGGAAAGCCAGCTAAAATACGCACATGATGAAAGTTTTCTAGTTTAGTTCTAAACATGATAAACATACTTATATACATCACTATATACATCACTCACATGATGAAAGTTTTCTAGTTTAGTTCTAAACATAATAAACATACTTATACCCAACATTCATTAGAAGCGTATTGATATGTATCACATCAAGACAATTTTTAAGTGGAGATCAAATAAGTATAAACATTTTGATATGTCTCACTCGCATCAAGAAAGCTTTCAAGTGGAGATCAAATATGTATAAACAGTTTATTACTGTATGTCTGACTTACATCAAGACAGTTTTCAAGTAGAGATTATATAAGAATAAATATATCAACATGTCTCACTTACATCAAGAAAGTTTTCAAGTGGAGCTCAGATAAGTATAAACATATCGATACGACTTACAAGTTGTCAGGTGGAAATCAAATAATGTATCAATCACATGTTGAAAGTTCACAGGTGGAAATCAAATAATGCATCAATCACATGAAGAAAGTTGTCAGGTGGAAATCAGGTAATGTATCAATCACATGTTGAAAGTTCACAGGTGGAAATCAAATAATGCATCAATCACATGGTGAAAGTTCACAGGTGGAAATCAAATAATGCATTAATCACATGAAGAAAGTTGTCAGGTGGAAATCAGGTAATGTATCAATCACCGGTTCAAAGTTCACAGGTGGAAATCAAATAATGCATCAAATAATGCATCAATCACATGTTGAAAGTTCACAGGTGGAAATCAAATAATGCACCAATCACATGTTGAAAGCTATCAGGTGGAAATCAAATAATGTATCAATCACATGAAGAAAGCTATCAGGTGGAAATCAAATAATGCATCAATCACATGAAGAAAGCTGTCAGGTGGAAATCAAATAATGCATCAATCACATGATGAAAGCTATCAGGTGGAAATCAAATAATGCATCAATCACATGAAGAAAGTTATTAGGTGGAAATCAAATAATGCATCAATCACATGAAGAAAGCTGTCAGGTGGAAATCAAATAATGCATCAATCACATGAAGAAAGTTATTAGGTGGAAATCAAATAATGCATCAATCACATGAAGAAAGTTGTCAGATGGAAATCAAATAATGCATCAATCGCATGAAGAAAGCTGTCAGGTGGAAATCAAATAATGCATCAATCACATGAAGAAAGCTGTCAGGTGGAAATCAAATAATGCATCAATCACATGAAGAAAGCTGTCAGGTGGAAATCAAATAATGCATCAATCACATGAAGATAGCTATCAGGTGGAAATCAAATAATGCACCAATCACATGAAGAAAGCTATCAGGTGGAAATCAAATAATGCACCAATCACATGAAGAAAGTTGTCAGATGGAAATCAAATAATGCACCAATCACATGAAGAAAGTTATTAGGTGGAAATCAAATAATGCATCAATCACATGAAGAAAGTTGTCAGATGGAAATCAAATAATGCATCAATCGCATGAAGAAAGCTGTCAGGTGGAAATCAAAAAATGCATCAATCACATGAAGAAAGCTATCAGGTGGAAACCAAATAATGCACCAATCACATGAAGAAAGCTATCAGGTGGAAATCAAATAATGCACCAATCACATGAAGATAGTTATCAGGTGGAAATCAAATAATGTATCAATCACATGAAGAAAGTTATCAGGTGGAAATCAAATAATGCACCAATCACATGAAGAAAGCTATCAGGTGGAAATCAAATAATGCACCAATCACATGAAGAAAGCTATCAGGTGGAAATCAAATAATGCACCAATCACATGAAGATAGTTATCAGGTGGAAATCAAAAAATGCATCAATCACATGAAGAAAGCTATCAGGTGGAAACCAAATAATGCATCAATCACATGAAGAAAGCTATCAGGTGGAAATCAAATAATGCACCAATCACATGAAGATAGTTATCAGGTGGAAATCAAATAATGCATCAATCGCACGAAGAAAGCTATCAGGTGGAAATCAAATAATGCATCAATCACATGAAGAAAGCTGTCAGGTGGAAATCAAATAATGCATCAATCGCACGAAGAAAGCTGTCAGGTGGAAATCAAATAATGCATCAATCACATGAAGATAGCTATCAGGTGGAAACCAAATAATGCATCAATCACATGAAGATAGCTATCAGGTGGAAATCAAATACTAGTAATGCACCAATCACATGAAGAAAGTTATCAGGTGGAAATCAAATAATGCATCAATCGCACGAAGAAAGCTATCAGGTGGAAATCAAATAATGCATCAATCACATGAAGAAAGCTGTCAGGTGGAAATCAAATAATGCATCAATCACATGAAGAAAGCTATCAGATGGAAATCAAATAATGCATCAATCACATGAAGAAAGCTGTCAGGTGGAAATCAAATAATGCATCAATCACATGAAGAAAGCTATCAGGTGGAAGATTTAATACTAAATTCGATCATGGTTTTCATTTGGGGATTTATGTAGGGTGAAATAAATCACTGGAAGGAGTGAAGGTTTGTAGGCCTATATCAGATACCGGTGTCGTGGAACTTGCATGGACCAATGCCATTTCCAGGTCTGGTTTCCAAACTGTACACGTATTCTAGTTTGAAGGTTTTTTTAATTACCTAATATCATAGGCTATAGTAGCTAATTTAGCTCGCTTAAAGGGGCTTTCACAATTGAGACTTTCGCCGCACGGTCAAACTACTGAAATCGACCGCACGGTGGAGATAAACTTTTTCAGGCCGCAGTAGAATCGGAAAAATTACCGCAAGAAAATAATCCATTTTACGATTGGCCGGGGCATTGTAAGGGCGTGGCCAGGTTCCCGCACGTTTTAATCCACGAATCTCTTGCGGCGAACCGCGCGAGTGATGCAAGCAACGCACGTCTAGCGCACGTGATCCGTGAGACAGTTGCGCGGAGGTGCTACGTGATTTGTTGGAACGTACTGCGTGCCGCAAGATGCATCGTGCGTCATTGTTTTTCGCCGCGCACCAATGAACGGGCGCCTTACGACGTTTTGTCAAATCGTGCGGCGATTTTGCGCTCCGCAGACGTAATTGCAGTATAAAAAGGCGCATAGATCCAAAAAAACCGTTAGAAAAAGAACGTCAATCCATTGAGGAAGATCACCACGATGCCCGCCAAGAAGCAGGCCAAGGCAAAAGCTTCAACTGTTGTGAGATAAATTGAAGCACCCAACAATATATACCTGTAGGATACCTGAGGGTATTTTTCGCACGACGAACGCAAGGCGGTGCAAGACCGAGACGGCGAATCGTTCAACGGTTTACGACTGCAGCAAGGTTGACGGAACAAGAAATTTCACCGTACGGAGCATCTTACGACACACAAAATTCGTGCAACAACCGCGCGTCAAGATACAACTGTTTACGGTGAACGTACTGGCGCCCGCACGGATCAGAGGTAATAAAAAAATTCGCACGGCCGAAAATTGGATTCCATGTGCCCACCAAACTTTTCTGCGGCTCTTGCGGCACAAAAATTCCGCGCGGTAAGGTGCGGTTGCCCGCAAGGAAGGCTGCGGTCCATCGTACGGAAGGCCAAAATTCATGACCGCAAGAGCCGTAAACCCGCCGTAGCTCAATTGTGAAAGGGGCTTAAGATTCATGTCAGGTGGGAGATCCGAACGAACACTTCCATTTTTACCTTTCAGTGAGGGGCTAGCATGTAGTATCTCTATTTCTCATATTTTGCACAAATTTTGCAATCATTGGAGATGGTGAATCTGTGAGATGCTTTGGAGAGTCACGTGATTTTATATTGATTGATTGTTTTTTGTTTTACGCCGCGCTAAAGATTATTTCACTTATATGGCGGCGTTGCCATTTTTATTGTGGGAGGAAACCGGGCTCTATGCCCGGAGGAAACCCACGACCTTCCGCTGGTAACTGACAACCATCCCACATAGGTGTGATTTTAGAAGCCTGTGTACGTTCACAAATAGTTGGTCATCAACCCACTCGTTTGACAGGTGCATTTCTGATTTGAGAAAGTTACGAAGTGAGGTCTCAGGGTCTTCATTCTCTGTTTTCGGTATTCCATAAAATAAAATATTTAGTTTCCTAGCATGTATCTCCATGCGCACAAGTTTATTATCCAGTTCAGTTGTGTAATTTGAAAGTTTTTCTTCAGTTATTATCTGCCATAATGACGTGTATATCGGTCTGTGTTAGGGACGTGTTCATTTGGGTCAGGATTGACATTATATCGCTCTTTGTTACCTCTGTTGTTGATGTTGTTTCACTCACTTTGTTCAGCGTTGTTGTTGCATTTTTGCCTTCGGGTGAATCACTGTCAACATTTGCACATTCATGAACTCTCTCCTCTGTTTGAATGTCTGGATCAAAGGTTTCCTTACGATTAGGTGATCGGGCCGATTTCTGGGTTGGTTTAGGCGGCATGGTTGAAATAAATTTGTGAACAGGACCGTTTTTTGTCTAAACAATTTTATCGCACTATCACCATATCCGCCATGTTTACCGGTCGAGCATTTGGAATTAAAATAAATCATACTACACATAATTTCCATAGACAAAATAGTAACAGCGTAGGCATATAGTTAGTATATATTGTATTATGTATAGAGTATAGTTGAACTGCGGTGTTTCAAAATTGTATAGGGTTTTGGTTTATTACAACAACCTATGAGCGGGTATAAAGGTCTAAATGACATACCATCTTTTCACACAACCAGAAACTTGTATCCATGGTTATTTTAGTCAAGAAGATTTCCCCTGTGTCAGTGGGTTTTAAGGTTTATAGAATATATAACCCTGCAGGAATATCTTCAGTTTCAATAGTGGCGTACAAAAAATAACGAATAAAGCCAAATAAACGGCATAACAACAAACATTCTCACAGGCAATTCTCACTGAAGCTGCCTCGTTGGAATGGCCCTATACAGGCAGCGAATTAAAGGATAAGGAAATGAAAGAACTTAGTAATTACAGCACATGCGCGCTAAATTTTCCTTTCTAACGGTACCAAATCCATACCTCTACGATTTTTTCGTCGCCAAACTGTGCTAAGAAAGTTCATAATCGCTATCAGATAATGTGTAACTGACTTGGCAGCCATCTTCGCGGCAGAGCTTAATAGCTGTGTGTACCGATCGGCCAACCAGCATCAACCTAGCTCACCAGTCGCTGCACTAGCGTCAGAGAAATTGGACAACTCTGAAAGTCTGCCATTTAAACCTGGGTTAATTTCGATCATTTCGACAACTCTGAAATATATACTGGCTTGTAAATCAACCTTTTGAGAAGACGTGACAGGCTGCATTTGGTGTCAACGCGACTTGTGGGGGTCGTTGTCGAATTTTCATAAAAGGTACTTTTACCGTTGACACTGCAAGTTATAACCATACAAGCTCGTAAGGGAAGTAATTCACTAAGTACTTTATCCGGTCAATTTCAAAACATCAATGGCGCGCTCAACTGACCGTATACCACGTGCAAGACTCACACACATGAATCCCCCCCCTCTCCTCTCCTTTAAGTATTGGCTACAACTACCGACCGTACTGTCGGAGCCTAGCCGCAAAATACAATTGAAAGTAGAATTAATGTACCTAAATATCTTAGCGCTGGACGTAAACGTTATAAATCCCAGCAGATGATAATAATACACTTGTCCGTGATGTCCTTCGTTTCTGGTCGTGATTTAAGGGGTTGTTTAGCTTGTAAACAGCGGTCAAGCACGCATCTTTTGAAATCGTCGCCATGTTTTGTCTTGACACATAACTTCAGGAACTATTTGACAACTTTTCAACAGCTTTCTTTTCGTTCCCTTCCAGGCATAAAAAGACACGCTTTCTGAATATATTGTCTTTAAAGAAGGGTTTTGTGAAGGAATGGGGCAGTTAATTTTACAAGTTGTACGTTAGTAACCATTTCACATCTTTCGTGTTTTTCCCCCTGTATAACATGTCCCGTCATTAGCCACATGCTTTATTCTGAAGCGAAGGGGAGGTAAGCATGTGGGCACGATTGAAAGACGACATTCAGAACCAAGACGCGTACATAGTTAAACCCGTATATAGCAAAGCAATATATATCGTAACACAGAGCACCCGTCCCCAGGATTAAAAAAATGATGTAAGAAATTAAACATGTTTTTACTGGTCATTGGATAGCAATTACAGTTAGTAGTTACATGTAGTGGTCTAGTTCGCAGGAGTCAGAAGTTCACTCAAGTCATACACACTGTCAACCGACGATCGATAATGAACTTTGATTTCAAGTGATGAGGGGGCCTCCGTGGTACAGTAGGTAGACTGTTAGACGCGCAATCCGAACAGCCTTCCACCAACGGGTGGCGGGTTCGAATCCCACTCAGTTCCCCACTAAAATGGAAAATTGTCTAACTGGGTTTTCACTTGAGCGACCTATGTGGGATGGTTGCCAGTTATCACTGGAAGGTCGTGGGTTTCCCTCTGGGCATAGAACCCGGTTTCCTCCAGCAATAAAACCTGCAACGCCGCCATATAAGTGAAATACTCTTGAGCTATTCCATTCTCGCGGTAATAGAAATTTAAGGAAATAAGAAGATAAGTGATTAGGGGCCAGGGTGAAAATCGAACTCACGACTTAGGGTTACCTTCCCACCGCTCTACCAACTGAGCTACCCGGTCCTGTTGGGAACGGCTCGCTTGTTAGATCCTGTTATACACACAGAGCTTAAATCAAGCCCATTAGAATATGTATATTTAAATTTTCGCACGTGATGAAGTCGGTGTTTCGAAAGCAGGGTACAATCATCATCAGGGAAATTACTGAAGTAGTAAATTAACCAGGAAAATTTAAATATACATATTCTAATGGGCTTGATTTAATCTCTGTGTGTATAAGCGAATCTAACTGGTAGCCCAGTTGGTAGAGCGGTTGGACGGTAACCCTAAGTTGTGAGTTCGATTCTCACCCTGGCCCGGAATTTTTTCCGGGTCAATCAGTGTCAGTTAAGTTACTAATTCAGTCAAATGATAAGTGGTATCCATGAAAGTGTTTGCGTAAAGATGATTCTAAGAAATTTGATTTGAGAGATTATTTTTAATGTAGTATTATTGACTGAATGGTGGTTTGAGAAGGAGTTCTATTAGCAGGACAGATTATCATAATTTTAGTTTTAGCTTTGTTCAGAGAGAGTCGGTTGGAAACAAGCCAAGTGGATACCTTCTCCAACTCAGTCCCCATAACACAAACAGTATCGTTATAGGAGGAGAAAGAAACACAAATACTAGTGTCGT
The DNA here is from genome assembly GCA_963971465.1 of Lepidochitona cinerea. Taxonomy (NCBI): domain Eukaryota; kingdom Metazoa; phylum Mollusca; class Polyplacophora; order Chitonida; family Tonicellidae; genus Lepidochitona; species Lepidochitona cinerea. Next base: position 5,761,905 of record OZ020556.1, read on the forward strand.
CTGCCAACAAAACAAATTTCAGAAGGCTGGATAAATTAGAAGTATCTTTTATGTATATGAAAAATAAAATTGGACCCAAAATTTAACCCAGGGTTACCCCGCAATGTAAAGGTCTCAATCGCGATAGACAACCGTCTAAAGAAACTGCTTGTTTGCGGCCAGATAAATAGCTGCACATCCACTTGTTTGACAAGCCACGGAAACCATAATGATTTATTTTTTCTAGTAAAATTTTGTGATTGACCGTGTCAAAAGCCTTTGATAGGTCCAAAAAAGTAGATGCAGTAAACAGATTACTTTCTTTGCTATCAATTAGAAAGTTGTACAAAGAGCAAGCGGTGTGGATAGTGGAGTGATTCTAGCGAAAGCCATACTGGTTTGGGGAAATGATGTTGTTGGCATCTAAAAAATTGCGAAATGAAAAGTGCGCAGATTTTTCTAGGATTTTGCTTATACTGGGCAGAACTGATATTGGGCGATAATTTTCTACGATATCTGTTTCGCTAGTTTTATAGATCAATCAATCATTCAATCTATCATTCATACGAATGGATGCGCCAATAAGATAAAACAATCACCCAATCTCGTCGAAATCCTATATACTATTGTAGTTGGGCAGCAGACATCAATTCACAATCGAGGTGTCCTCATGCAATTCGGTCGCGTGCAGTTAAATAGCAAAAATGTTATTGCACTGCAATGAATTCATGATATTTTAGAATTATGAATGTCCCTAATTTTTCCTCATAATATATAAATAATTTATCTTCAGGTATTTCTGCGCAATGTTTATTTGGTTCAGGGTGCAAATACGCTTGTAACTGTCAGCGAGGTGTCTTCTGTAACCCAATGACTGGGTGCTCTTCTACGATGTATTGTTCCCGAGGCTTTGATGGACCCAAATGTCAAAGACGTAAGTAAACAATTTTTGCCCTAAAAATTCTAAAGCAGGTCCATTTAAACGAATGTTTACTTATTATTTTACTAAATAGCACACTCGCCGACGTTGTCATCTGTACTTTATAGAACATCTAAGATGCATCATTAGAAGCATATGTCTAACTAAAACGATTTACTCAGAAATTCGTAACCCGCATGTCACCTGTCAAATCACAAGGTTAACATTTCAAATGCGGTAAGAAATGAGTAGCCGGAAGAGGTTGTTCCGTGTCTGCGACCTATGGTGGGAGCTTTCCGGCTGAATATAAGGATGGGAAATCTCTAGAAATACGCAGGGATTACCGTCCAGAACAACCTTCAAAGCACTTAAAACATTTTACGTTAATTATCGTCAGTGACCCTCAAGCTAATACAAACAGACAGAAGAATCTCCTGTCAGTGGCTTGTCCGTGTCGCCATTTTTTCCGTTTTAAGATGACGTGATGTTGCAGTAGCTAGTTTTAGATCAATAATGACGTATTGTTCCCGCTCTCTAATGTATGATGGTGGTTTAGGTAAAAAAACATGGCGACAAATTTGAAGTTGGAATATTGCCTTGGAATATGTAGGTAAGTCCTGCAACCGCACGTCATTTCTTAGCCAAGCCATTGGCTAAATCGCATCACATTACTAATCTATAACGCACCTAATTTGTATTCACGAATATTTGGGTAAAACTAATGAAAAACTGGTGGCGGATTTGTGAATGGCCTATGGAGCTTATTCTCTATTATAACAACACATTCAAATGTCAATTATTCGCTTGGACAGGTGTTTTAGACTAAATTGACTATACTCTTTCCATCTAAACTAGTCTAAAGCTTTAATTTTCTTTCCCTTCAAACCACCCCTAACATAAATCATGCCAAAGCTTCGCGGCCTGAATTTAATCTCACAGTTTTAGCGCAACAGTTACATGCGACAGTGCTCATCCATCCGGCAAGTCCAGTGAGCATTTCGACTGTCAATACATAGTGCATCTCAATCCGACGCTGTATACCGACCCTGAATTAGGACACCGCAAGAATACGGTAAACACGAGAGTTCAAGGCATGGAAATGATCAACTATCCTGGGGAGGGTTCAGAAGGTCAAGGTTTAGTCTAGATAGATTATAATCCACAACTAAGAATACTTTTAGTTACATTTGGAAGGTGCTATTTAGAGGAGGTGTGCCGAAATTTCCAAAATTTAGAATTAGCTAATTTTATTCGGAGGGGATCTCACTGTATCTGATCTCATAGAGGAGGTGCCTGACACAACTGGAGAGGGGAGGCTAGTAAGAGAACAGAAGTACTCGGTCGAGGGGAACGAGTCCAAGTGACACTGGATAAGAAGGTCCGGCCCTGTCGAATATACTTCCAGCCTACTTAAGACAAATAAATTCGAAATCTTTAAAACGTATCTTATACAACAGGGGGCTGCATTTGATTAAGAAACTGTAAGCTACATATATCAACCATATTATGATGCTGTGTCGTCAAGTTTATATTTGTCTTGGATTTATTCACTTATTTCTTGAAAACAATACATGCATTTACTAATATATTGCTTTGGGACAAAACAAGCCCGAAAGGGTTAAACCAAACTGTGTCATTCACTCTCATCTGTTCTTGTATATTTTGTGGTTCGGTATGAAATTAAGCTTTAAACACTTTTACTTCACGGTTATTTAAAGGCACACTTGCCGCGAAAATCAGGAATATTGTTTACATTAAAAAAAAAAGTCCGTTTTCTGTATTTTTCCCAGACAATATAAGTTAGGAACTTTCTATTTTTACCAAAATTTAAACGTTTGGGCGTCACTTTGTATTTTTAATTTGAAAATTTGAATTGTTAGGTGCCCTTAACGTAAACAAACCACACTGCCCCCTATTGGCGAGTTGATGTTTCAGTCGACTGAGTGAACTAACGGCACAGTGTAATTTTACGTAGGCCTATTTATCTGAGAAATACAGACTGACGATCGGTTAACAGCGACTGGAAAAGCCTGCTGATTATTGTTTGAGTGTAAATCACAGATAAAAAGGCCTGAAATGAGGGTAATCCAACACGAAAGTTGACAGACACCGATCGTTGTTGTTGTAATCAGGCTTCGATTCTCCGTTTGTTTTTCACCCCATTTCTACATTCTAAAGCTAACTAGACATGTTTTATGTGTCCTATGTTTAAGTTTAGTTGTATTAGTCGTAGTAAGCTCATGCAAATCGGTTTTCTCAGCAAATTTAAACATGCTACGGCGGCAAGTGGGCCTTTAAAGTGAATGTGTGGAGGATGATTTAACGTCAATAACAATCCCAGTCTCATCACGACGAGCAACCTAATTAAAAAAGTAGCACGAAGCCACGAACTGTCAAATACAAAAAAAAATATTTGTCCCATTCAGGAGGAATCTGTGATTTGAATTTCGTCGAAAAGCCATTTTTATGGATCTCGTGACCCACAGAAACTCAATCTGTGTTTGTGTAGCGCTTTAAACGTACTAAACTGGTTGTAACATTAAACAAACTCTTTCTGGATTTACAACTTCTGTTATATAAATCCAGAAAGAGTTTGTTTAATGTTATACTTCCAACTTCTATATGCCCCTCAAACAAGTTAAACTGGTTGTGTTTATTTTTTTTTAATAATTAAAAAAAATTACTTTAGCTGATATTCTTCGTAATGGGCTCGTTAAAACCCTTTCCTTTTCCAAATATATATGCTTTAAAAAAATGTTACAATGCTTAACGTATAACGCCAATATACAACGTATACTATTAGTGAACAATCTTTGCCAAAACATTCCCAAGGGAGTTGAAATAACTATTGATTTGCAACGTTCATTGACTCGAATGATAATTACCATTACAACTGAAGGCATGTTTCTTATGGGTTTTTTTATTATCTACACAGGAAATGTGGCTCTTGACATGCGCACTGAGCAGCAGCCAGGGGCATTCTGCACGGAGGAAAGACATACCCGGATATGCTTGAATTCTGACTATGCCGTGGACGGCAATCGTGATACAACAGTCGATTTCCGCGGCCATTTTTGCACTAACACCGGACATGGAAGGCGAGTTGCATTGTTTTTGAAGAGTTCGTATCTCCATTTGAAATACATTAGCGCTTTAGGCAAATTGGCAAAGTATTTTAAAACCACTTATACTGTCAATTAGCCTTCATGCGCATTGTATATTACCGAGTTTTATGCGTTAAATAGTGAAATAGTGAATATTATGAGCATAAAAAATCAGATTTGCACATTCGTGAATTGCGTCCCCTCTCTGATTTATAACATATGCCTTCAGATTCAAATTCTGTATGGGTAAAAATGCCACTTGTGGACTTGTTATAGAACTGGAGTGCTTTACCAAATAGTTATGACCAACTTCGAACACTGTGCGTTTTGCAAGGGTGCCATACAACTGGCTCCGCACATTTGATCCAGCTATCTGCAGTTTAGTCGTCACGTTATACACCACTCTGAACCCGGACATTTTCATTTCAGCGATCCAGTCTGGATGGTTTACTTAGGTCAAACATATGATATCTACAGATTTGTGATCTACAATAGAAACGACTCAAATGGAAAGGGTGGCAATTGTAAGTATAAGAATTATCTTATTTTCTGGAGGGGTAGGTGTTAGTTGTAATAAAATCATGGCGTAATTTATTTACATTTTTACATTTGAGGAAAAATATGAATTACAGAAATTTGTACTAATATTAATAAAAGGAAGTCAAGTTATGTTTCAAGTTTATAAATAGTAGTTTAAAGGCACGCGAATATGTCCGAATATCAGCCGATGGACCTGCAACCACGGATCTTCAGTTTATTGTATTTCAGTTTTTAATCTTTATTTTATTGGAAGTTTTTTGTCGTTAAAATGAAATTCTTCGTCTGTATTTCTGACATTTATTCCTGGGAGCTCCTTTAGACACTAAAAGTCTCGTTCAAATCATTTATCGTGATTGTGCCGTCGTTTGATGACATTACGAATACCGAAGGCCACATTTTCAAATTTCAAAGGTAAAGTCCAAATTGATCCCCAAAACTTTTGGATTTCATTAATATGAAAGTTTCTAATTTTGTTTTTCTGAGAAAATATTTGAGACGGCTACAGCCCATATTAAATGTGGCAAACGCTCTTTTCATATATTCTGGGAGCCCAAAACATGCACCCCAGTTATAATGAAAGGAATTAATTTATGATTATGTTTGTTTATTATTTGTTCCAAAATAAATTGAATTAAGGCATAAAAATCTCATACTGATAGGAACATTTCAAAGCGGACCGGAAACGAGCAAAGACACCCGAGGTTTGCCCCAAATGACATATATGCAAAAAAACCTACATTAATCGGCTTGGTATCGAAGAGAAAAGCAGCGATAACGTTCATTGTATCACGGTTGCGGCGTTTTTCTTTTGATGAGCAGTCTTTGACAAATCCGATACCCAGTGGACAGAGAGTGGGTGGGGCTTAAGCGTTGAATAACTTCCAGGTTTTGGAAGTTGTTGTATGGCTCTCTTGACTGGGTATCAGAGAGCAACACGTGCTAGTTGATTGACAACGTCAATCGCTAATATCATGATACGAGTATCGAGTATGGAAGGGAAGAAATTCTGAGAGGTGTGGCCTCGTGCTTCGCACTTGGCCACACCTCTCTGAATATCTCCCATACTCTCATGAAGCCATTCAATAACTCGTCCGGCAGCGCTTGGCTTCCTGAGAATTTAGAGCATCGTTTAAATTAAGTTTGTCCATTCCATGTATCTTTGTAGTTGGGGATCGTCTCAGAGAATTTAAGTTAGAGGTGGGAGACTCGGGGAAAAGTTTTAGAGAATGCTATAAAGATCAAACAACTACTGGTTCCCCAGGCACTGTTATTAAGGACCACTGCCAGAATAATAAGCCATTACTGGGAGATACTGTTCGTATTTCCACATCAAACGGTGAACCTCTGACACTATGCGAGGTTATCCTTTATGGTAAGTACATGTAAGTAACATATACATGCAGTTTATTGTTTTTCAACTACTGGCTCATATGGGTAAAATAAAACACAAACCTTTTTTCTACTTTCTGTCGACCACGTTGACCCATCGGTAACTTCCTTCATGACATCATTACGAATTCGGTCTATTGCCAAGAACACAATGTGTATCCGTCTAACAGAAATTCTCCATCATTAAAGAATGGGAACAAGGATGAGGGATTCATCACCATTTCGTACATTGTGATTACTTTCGACAATAATATAAAACCATTCATTTTGTACAATAGAAATAGACCTATTTTAACGTATTGTGGTTTGAGATTAATCTAGAAATGTCCTAATTAATTTATTCACATTTGCAAAGCTTGGTTTTAAAGCATTTGATACATGTAAAACTCTACACGGTATAGGTTGAACTATTTCTGTAACGTTATATAAACATTGATATTTTATTTATGTAAAATTAAAGGTTGTCTTTGCCTCTGCATGAACTAAGCGCGTCTTGACATAAAACAACAATAACAAAACCAAACCCAACGCCCTGATCCCCCAGGCTATTAAAGTCATAAAGTGTCGTGTTGATTCTCGAGAAGATGACATGATCATGTAGATGCATGGCCCATGTAGATACATGATCTATGAAGATACATGATTCATGTAGATACACGATCCATGATCTATGAAGATACACGATTCACGATCTATAAAGATACACGATCAATGGAAAATGAAGATACCCGATTCATTAAGATATATGATCATTGACAATACATGGTCCACGAAGATACAGGGTCATTGTAGATAAAGACACATTGAAGATACTGGATCCGTGAAGATACATGAGCCATGTAGATACGTGTTCCACGAGGATATGTGATCAAGGAAGGTACAAGATCCATGGAGATACACGATCCATTAAGATACATGATCCGTGAAGATACACGATCCGTAAAGATACATGATACAGGTGTAAACATGGTCCACGAAGATACATGATCGATGGAGATACAGGATCCATGTAGATACATGATGTATGAATATACATGATCTATGGAGATACACGATCCATGAAAATGCATTATTTATGAAGATACATGATCCATAGAAATACATGGTCCATATAGATACAGGGTCCATGAAGATACATGACCATTATATATACATGGTAATTGAAGATACATGATTTATGAAGATACATGATCATGGGAGATACATGATACTTGCATATACGTGATTCAGGCAGTTTCTGGGAAAGAAGGGATGAAAGACGTGCATTATCAATTACCACTAGGAACAAATCCCTGCACATGACTTCAGTCCTGACAATTGCGTGTATAAGTTTAGTGTAATTTCTTGATTCGTTGTCCTGTTTTTAGTTTGTTATTTTCTGTGTTTGGTGCTTATATTCTTCGAATATCTTCTAGTTAGGCTTGTTAAAGTGCTATTTAGCTTGTTAGGTTGGCTTTATGACATTCTTTTCCTTTTGTTTACGTCACATGACAAAGTGGCGATCGTCTCTTGTTGGTTCTCGAGATCTTTATTGCATATTCATTAGCTAAATCACCGGAGTGCCTTGATACACATTTATATGATTTATGAACAGGTCTTATATAGTGTTTCTAATCGATAATTGGCTAAATGTGTACGCTCTCCGATCATTTATCTAGGCGTGGGTGCTCTATGCATATTTTGTTTTAAACAATACTTATTTATTTCTCCCTGGATTGATGAACAGGCATTGCCTATATCAGCATCTCTCCAGGGCATAAACCCATTACAAATAGGGATGACAGGTGTGTACATAAATAAGAGCATGGGATAACTCAATTATATAATAACTAAATGAAATAAATAAAACAATTATGAACTTAATATTAATGATTTAAATAAAATAATGATAAGCTTAACAGCCAGATGACGTATGGTAATTTCCCTACATGTACACTAACATTCAAACCTGTTTGTCTCAATTATCTAATTGTGCAAACTCAAGAAAATTGACTGGTTTATATTGACCCCTAGTGTCGAATCTCCAAATAATAACGTATTGATACTCGGGTTGTGAATTAATTCATTTATGACATTCAGCATTTCATTTCGCTGAGGCTCATACAATGGACACGAGAACAAATAATGATTAGCATCTTCAACGACGGGTGAGCAACTGCACAGAGGATCTTCAGATATAAAGCGGAGAAACTTATCACCATGAAGGTCACTGCAGCCTATGCGCAATTTCGCATGAATTATTTGGGCTTTCCGGTTACCAAAATAGTAATAAACGGGACACACCTTGTCATTCTTAACCAAGTGTCTCTTAAATGAGCTATATGATGGGGCTGATTGTGTATCTACTGGAAGATTATTCCAACTAACAATGGTAGATGGTAAAAAAGATTTACGAAATATCTCAGTGCGACAAAATGGAGTTACAAAATTGTGTGCTCCACTTAGGCAGTAATGACTTATACTGGAGACAGTTGGTGGTATGAGTTCAGAGAAATAAAGACATACTTTATTGACGATCTTATAAAATAAGCATAGTTTATGTCTTTCACGACGAGTGCTTGATGGAACGGAGCCAGTTTCTCTATATATAAGACTGTGACTCGTCCCACAAACAGCTACACATATTGTACGAAGGGCATCGAAACGTGTATTTTCCAGCTGTTTGGATTGCTCCTCTGTGCAGTTGCTCCATATAACATCAGCATAATCAAATATTGGCACTACATATGAAAAGTAAAGTTGTTCTAAGGACTTTCGAGACAAACGGTATTTAAGTGATTTCAAACAATTGATAATTGGGCTAACCTTCTTACAAATTGCATCTATATGACCCCTCCATTTACAGGGAGAAGACAAAGTTCCCCCAAGATGTTTATGCTCAGTTGTTTCAGATAAAACAATATTTCCAAAATATAGATTTGGGTGTGGCATTAATTAATCGCTTTGAACTAAAATTTAAACTTTTAGATTTTTCAGGACTGAAGGTAACAAGCCACTTATCGGCCCAAGTTTTGATTTTTTCTAGATTAGAGTTCAAAATCTCTGCTCCAGTTATGTGGTTTTTGACCGCTATATAAATGGAGATGTCATCCGCAAAGAGTCTTATATTCGATTGAACGTCATGAACTATGTCGTTGATATACACCAGAAAGAGGAGGGGACCTAGTACAGAGCCCTGGGGCACCCCTGTCGGTACAGTACGAGAGGATGAATGCTGACCAGATATAATGACATATTGGCTACGATGAGTAAGATAACTGTTAAACCACTCTAGAAAGGCCCCACGTGTTCCCACAGAGTCTAATCTATGCAAGAATCCCGTTAACCATACTTTATTAAAAGCTTTGTTAATGTCAAAGAATACTGATCGAACATCATCATGGGAATCAAGGGTTTTACAGATGAAATTATAAATATCTACTAATTGGTATATTGTACAATCATTAGGGTAAACCCAGACTGTAATAGGGCAAAAGTGGCATTATCTATTAGAAAATTATAAACATGCTTGCGAACTGCTTTTTCAAATACTTTAAACATGCAACATGTAAGAGAAATCGGTCTATAGTTTGAAGTGGTACTTCTCTTGCCTTTTTTGTGAATAGGCAAAACCTGTGCAGTTTTCCAAACAGTGGGTACCCGACATGTAGTCCAAGTCAAGTTGTATAGCCGTGTGATTGGTGCCACTAATTCATTGACAAATTGCCTGAGGACACGTTTTCTAATACCATCAGGACCAGTTGATTTATTAATGTCAAGACATTTTAGGACACCAAATACATCTTCTGCATCTAATAGGATATGTTGAAGACTGTTAGGTGGTTTTGTCAAGTTAGGTAACTCCTGGTCACTTTCATCTAATATACACTGTTCAATAAAATATTCATTGAATACCTCAGCCACATCTGAGGGTTCGCTTATTACAGAATTATTATACTCAATCTGAATTGGTTGTGTTTTGCCACTCAGAGATAGATAAGCTTTCAAGAGTTTCCACCAATTTCTTGAGCCATCTCCTACAATTGTTTTATCATAAAGTTGTTTTGCTTCCCTAACAAGAGTAATTGTGTCATTTCGAATTTGCCGAAATCGTGCCCAGTCTTCGGGTAAATTTGCGGTGTATTCTGTCTCGTGACCTCATCTGTTTCCGTATATTTCCCGTCATCCAAGGACAATCATTTGGGCGGATTGTGACAGTTTATTTGGGAGACCATCATGTAATATTTGTATTAAGACATTATAGAAATTAGTGGTTGTTTTATCAATATCATTATCTTTAACGATAAGTTCCCAGTTAACTTCTGAGATTGCTTTTTTATTTCTTGTTCGTGCATGTTTTCAAAATCCCAAATTGTACGTTTATAACAACTCTTTTTTGTTGTGCGAAATGTTAGTGTCACAAAAAACCCATGACGGTCACTACAGAATGGGGGGATTACACCGGAATCAACAACAAATGTAGGACAAGATACAAAGATAAGGTCAAGTAATGTCGAACATGTATGTGTAACCCGCGTTGGTTCATTAATTATTTGCCGTAGGGCATGGCTAGTCTCAAGAAACTCTACTCTTGGATGTGTACGAGGGAGACAATCGGCATTGAAATCACCGAGGATGATTACTTTGGTGGTTGGGTCACTTATGGCTGAAGATATGGATTGGTTAATAAGTTCCCAATAGTATGCACGAGCAGAGGGTGGGCGATAAAATACTCCAACCAAGATGTTATCATTGTGGCATCTAAGCTTAAGCCATTTGGCCTCAAGGCCTGGGATATCTAATACATCTAACGGGTTAGTAATAAGGGTGTCCTTAACATACACTACGACCCCCCCTCCCCCCCTCCTACATCTGGTGCGAGACGATCTGCACGTACCGGCGGGAAATGATAGCCAGGTAGGCGAATGCGATCATTAGAAACTGAATGGTCCAGCTTACTCTTAGTTACAACAATGACCTCATAATTGGACAGCTCAGCATGGATATGGTCAACTTTATACCTGAGTCCCCAGACATTTATATGTATAATTGACAGGTCGCCCACAAGTGGCCCAGGGTTTGATTCAATGTCACCACATCTAAGTAGTAATAGATGGGCATGATTTTGACAGTTTCTGAAACTATAAGTAGCATTATTCCCCAAAACTATTAATATTTGGAGAAAATTTGTACGATATCCAGCCTCACTGTACAACGTATGGATAAAAAACTGATATACTGTAATATAAATACTAATTTGAGACTCAATTTATCATTTATTTTACAAATTTGTACAGTGCTATGACTAACATGGCTACTCGAATGCTTATAAAAATGGATACAAAACTGAGTAGTAGATATGCTGCCACATTCTGGCTGACCAAGCAAATGATAAAAAATGAAAGAGATACTAATATAATTAGAAGTTAACAGACTAGTGATAAACCATGTCTTGTGGATTTTGTCCACTGTATGCCCTCGGCATACTTGAAGCAAAAAAATCTGGTATATACTATTTAGGGAAGATGACATACAAAGCCTACGGTTTCATGGCCTCATATCACAACAGCATTTTAGCAATTCATAACTTATGTTTAGGGGAAAAAATGAGACAATGTTTACAAATCCATTTTCTAAGTGAAAATGCAACGAGAAATCACAAGTTCAGGAAAAAATTATCAAGTTCAGTTTGAGAGTTGATGAAGGTCACTCGATCCTGGAGGTGTTTTATGAGAATGTCCATGTACCGGTTATCTTCTTATTTTTAGCAAATTGTCGGCAACTTTGTTTCGAGTTTTTGTTAGGTCTTCATTGACATAAACGGACTCCCATTCTTTCCTTCCACATACTTTCAGTTTTTTCGATTAGAGATATACGCTCGTTTAGCTTTATAATTAGTGAATTGCACAATAATCTGTCTATTGTAGTCTGGTTTATTTGGTCCAACACGATGAGTTCGATCGATGTCTGCGTCAGTTATTTTTAGTCCAAGTCCGTTTGTTGCCAAGTCGAGCACAATACTATCGGTATTTTCCCCAGGTTCACCTAGTATACTGTTATCATTCATATCGCGTAGTTCCTGTAGTTCAGATTTATGACTATACAAACTTGATATTTTAGATCGGATTTCACATACTTCAGTTTTTAATTTCGAAGTTTCGGAACGTAATTCAATAATTTCTTCCTTTAAAGGCCCACTTGCCGCCGCAGCCTGTTTAAAGCTTACTACGACTTAGTAGAAAAGTAGAAAGTTCCTGACTTATATTAGTCTGGGAAAAATACAGAAAACGGTCTTTCTTTTTTAATGTAAACAATATTCCTGATTTTCGCGGCAAGTGTGCCTTTAACAGTTGTAATTCAGAGTGTATAATTGACTTCAACTCTGGAAGTAGTATGGACTTCAATTTTTCAGCAATGCTCTCCGGATTAATCAAACTGGAGCTTGTTTCACTACACTTGTTTCCACTATCGAATACCTTGGGCGAAGTTTCGATGCTATCAGATACACTAGAATCCACGGTCAAGTCATGTTCACTAATGCTAGAAGTATGGAGACCTGTCTCAGGCAGCGAGTCGTCATCAAGGGACGTCTTCTTGTCAGTTCGCTTTTTACCGCGCTTTGTGCCGTTAGGTTTCTGGGATGGCATTACTGTTATTTATAAGTAACGGCGGTCACGGTAAATAATATGGGGACACACGTATAGCACGACTTGAATAAAGTTTCCAATTCGCAAAAGCAAAGTCACGAAAATGGCACTCACTGACCGCAGCGTCTAGGTCCACGTTCCACCAGCAGTAGACTCTGTTTGAGGGAAGCGTGCAGGATTGTAGCAGTGACCGGGTTGCACTATTCAAGAAACACGGGCGCCCCAATTACTCTATTTAGTCAGTGTCCAAATCTCGTCGCTTACCCGAAAGTTGACATTCGAAATTTAGTCCCATTTCATAAAATATGTAAATATTCCTCAATTACAAACACTTTTCTAGTTGACAATGTTGGCATTTCAGTTGTGCATGGGCCCAGTAGACAAGACTCGTAGCTAAAATCGTAGATACAGGCAGGGAAAATTGTAGCACCAACCCGCCATGTTAACGGATGAACTAATAATTACAGTATTTATAGTAGTCTGGTAGTGGCAACTCTATGCATATTTTCCGTAACTCTCGGTGAAACCAAATAAAGCCTTTGAGGGGTGTAGTTTTACAGTCAGTTTTTAAATGTTCAAGCAGCTTTGTTATGCTTATATGATAAAAAATAATCTGAGCACCTTCAGCCCAGCCTAAATTGAAAAAAAGTTCCATATTTTCCAAGAATGTTATAAACAGTATTTTCAACTGATCTTGCATTCAGTTTAGGGGGACGGGCATAATGTTTCGGCTGTTAAGGGAGACCCCTCATGGCCTCATTTGCCTGTTTCTACAGCAATGTTCTTAAGAGTACATGTAGATTCCTAATTCACTGTAGATAGTTAGTGGTCCTTGTAAGTTTGAGAGCGCTTTGTGGAAACGGCACAGACTCGTAGGCTCTTTATGATTGATTGATGTTTTACGCTGCACTCAAGATTATTTCATTTATATGGCGATGTTGTCTGGTTTACTGGGGAAGAAACTGTGATTTTGGCTGGAGGAAACCCCCGACCTTCGGCGAGTCTTTTACATACGGCGATCGATTCCACTCAAAAATGTTTAATTTATATTTGGTCTGAGTGGGGATCGAACCTGCCCCGAATCGATGGAAGGCCTGTGCCAGACAGAAGGATTGTCACTCTAACCATTAAAATAGGATAATCTGCTTCTTGAGTAGGTCTGTCAATGGGGAATGGAGAAAAACATGTATTGATATATGTTCATGAAAGCATTCGTAGGATTTGTTTTCTTGTTAACTTAAATTGACATGGGCTACCCAAAACTGTTTTCATAATTTATGATTGTCAAAAGAGACAGGGACTTTGACGGTCTTCGAAAAACTAAACAATGGGCATTGAAATGAGGAAAATGCATGCAGTCTGTGTGCTGTACGAATCGAAAAGTGTCCAAAAACTAAGCAAAATTTAAATAAATGATACGAACGTTCAATCATTATAAGTTAGTTCAAAACACTATTCCAACGTATATTATCTTGACTAGTAGCACTAAAATGCTTCTGAATTGCACGCCTTGAGAAAAATATTTGATGATTTCCATATTCCGTTTTAACGGAAAAATATAAATAATTTGGCTGCTAATGTCACTTAAAAGCTTGGTTAATTTTGATTTAAATGGTTTCGTTAATATTATTATTGTTCCGGCTTTATAAACTTTTTCGTTATCAAAACACTTTGATTTGATAGTTTTATATAGGACGCTTGGTGCGAGCCACGAGGTAACCAATATCCGATAGAATTGTCCAAGTAAGCAAGTATTTATCTCACTACCTTTTTTGTTAACAGTTTGTGAAAACGGATGGTATGGACAGGAGTGCGACAAACGTTGTCAATCCCCAGAGGGATGTGCGTGTGATCAGAACAACCAGTATTGTGCCAGTAAGAAACTTTTATTAAGGATGAAATTCATGCAAGAAATACAAATCTAGATTTGTAACTAAGTTTCAAGTGGCAATTATGGTAATTAAGTGGTACATGTACGTTCACACGAATTCGGATTGAGGTCTGAACCGGATTTCGGACAGGGCGGCGTTTTCAGTTGTTTGTGTTCACACTGCAACGAATGTCGGCTGATCAGTCCATACACACACAATGAGAAAATGCTCGATTTTTTAAAGGAAAAGGGACATATGTTGTCAAAATCCTTCAAAAATCATACGAAAAAATTATTCAACTCCGTCTCGACACGAAACCGCTCGATTGTTTCATCTCTAAACCGCTATATAGGTCACTGTGTTTTTGATTGCCATGTTTTCACACGTCGATTCGCATTGGCCAGAAAGGAAAACCGTGAACGATTTTGATCCCGGGGCGAATAAAATGGCTCTGTGAGCCACTTATATTCGTGCTGTCCGAATCCGGTGTCCGTAGCGAATTCGGATGAAGCCGGTGTGAACAAATGTACTGATAAACACTGAAGCCATTTTAGTACGGAAAACGTTTCGGATCTCGAACCGAATTCGGGGTATAGTGTGAATGTACATTTAGTTTGATCTTACAAACACTTAACATTCAATTCAATCGATACTTTCACCACATATAATTCCAACGGTTATCTTACACTAGGTTTGTAGACGTTACTTTT
This sequence comes from Lepidochitona cinerea, assembly GCA_963971465.1. Lineage (NCBI taxonomy): Eukaryota > Metazoa > Mollusca > Polyplacophora > Chitonida > Tonicellidae > Lepidochitona > Lepidochitona cinerea. The sequence goes on from OZ020556.1 coordinate 5,777,043, forward strand.
CAAAGTGGCACGGGCTGCCAATGTGTCATTTGCACACATATCCGGTTCGTAGGCGTTACTAGCTGTACCATTTTTTTAATTTCATTTTTTATTTAGTTTTTAAAGGCACTTTATACGTCACTAAAAAAACCCACAAATTCTGGCAGCCCATGCGCCTTAAATATGCGTTGAGCGAATGTAGGCTTTTCTCAAACATGCCGACGTTAAGAAAATGAGCCCCGAGGTCAAATTAAATGATTGGTGTTGAGGTAAAACTATCGGTTAAGAAAAACAAACAGAGACAAGCGCACTTTCGTTACACATTTTTAAATGCTTTCATTATAACTTATTGAGACTGTAACTTAACATAGAGGGTTTCGACTCCTTACATATTGTATTACCCTCCGCCGGGTCCACCCTCATCCCTTAAAGGATGGGGAATCTTTAGAAATGCATAGGGAGTATCGTCCATAACAACCGTCAAAGTACTTAAACATGTCACGTTAATTATCGACATTGACACTCAAGCTAATAAAAACAGACAGAAGTATGTCCTTTCAGTGGCTTACCTGTGTCGCCATTTTTTCCGTTTTAAGATGACGTGACGTTGCAGTTGCTATTTTTAGATTAATAATGACGTATTTTACCGCTCTTTAATGTATGATGGTAGATTTAGGCCCAAGAAACATGGCGACAAACTTGAAGTGGGAAGATTGCCTGGAAATATATAGTTCAGTATGCAACCGCACGTCACTTCTTAGCCAAGCCATTGACTAAATTGCATAACATGAATACTCTATATAAACACACCTAAATTTTATTCACCGGTAATTTGATAAAACTAATGAAAAAAAATGGTGGCGACCTTGTGAATGGCCTCTGGAGCTTACTCTCTATTGTAGCATCACATTCAAATTTCAATTATTCGCTTACGAGGGGATAAAACCTACATTGAACAGTTGTTTTCGACTAAATGAACTCTACTTTTCCATCTACACTAGTCTAAAGCTTAAATATTCTTTCCCTTTAAGAGGGATATTTTTTTGGTCACTAGACAAAGCAACACAATAATGCATTGAAAAACAGAAGCGTGGAAATGAAACAAATATCCGTAAAGCTAGTAGTCTGTTCGACCCAAAGAGGTGTGCTTATAACGAACACAATTTACAAAGCCCAGATATACCAGTACATTTAAATGTCTTATGGTTTATGAAATGAATACGTTAACATACGATACCATGCAATATCGAAGACAACTGTGTAGTTCTTGAAAACAAAAATAACGACTAGTCAGCTAGTTTTGTTTCCACAACATTAGTCAATATATATTTAGTAGTTTGTGCCAATCTGAATTTTACGTGTAAAGTCTTTAATGATTTGAAGACAGGCATGGTTTACTCTTGAAAAATCAAGCAACATAATCTCCTCTTCTCTACCATTTTCGATTATGGCTGTGTTTTTGTTAAGTTAGTATCACTTGATAGAATGGCTCGATTATTGACATTGACATAGAAATTGATAACATTGTACAAAGGCATTAAGAAATGTAAAATATTTTTTTCAATAAATATTAAATTCTTATCAAACTGTATTAACACCTGGACAACCTGCGCTTCACGTGTTACTTACATTTATATGTGCTTTATCTGTTCCCAGCTTGTAATGTTCAACGTTGGGGTGCAAACTGTAATTCTAAGTGTTTTTGCGAAAATGGTTCTGCTTGTGATAAGTCGACAGGACAATGCCCTGACCGATGTGCACCAGGTTATCAGGGACCCTCCTGTAATCAAGGTACTGTGACCTTTCATCTATTGGCAAATGGCTTGGTTTGTTTACTTGATCATCTTACGTGGAAGAGTTACCAGGTAATCGCAGATGTTCTTCCGCACAAATAACCCGGCCCTATAATTGAAAAAAAGATTGAGTACAGCGTAAAACGTCAATCAATCATTCTATGAAATCAATGTTTAGGACACAAAACCAACCTCCAACTGATAGCAATTAATGATGCTTCTCATTTTGCAGCGCAATAAAGAATAAACGTTTGAGCGAGGCATTAGATTATGTTGCAGCAAATACAGTTAGTTGACAAACGGATAATGAAACATTAACGTTTTCTTCTCCAAAGATAGGGAACAACAACACATATTTCGACTTGAATTATCTTTTAAAAACATATATTCGTGAGCATTTATATCTTTGCATCTTGATTCCTGATCAAGCCGTCAGAAGATCGTACAACTGTACTTTCGTCTGATCGTGTCTATTATGTGCTCCTTTGAAATGTGAGAAAAATTGATCCGTAAAACAATGCACGATTCCACGGAAAATTTATCTTATCGCTTCCAATAAGGCAATGAAATTGTTTTTCCCCTTTGGCAGTTTGTTTGGGGTTTTATGGGCCAGATTGTAAAACACCATGCGGCAATTGTGTTGATGGAACCAAATGTCACCATGTCACCGGAGAATGTCCAAATATTGCTCCCCGCTGTGCTGCAGGATGGATGGACAATCGGTGTCTTACAAGTATGTATTTAACTTGAACATTTCGTCGTTTTATCTTATTCATCGAAAAAGTTGAACTTCTAGGTTTGTCTCTGGAAAGGATAGCAGTTTACTGAGCTGTATGAAAAATTACGAAACGACATCAAACAACCGATCAGGCCCTGACAATAAAAAATCTGGCTTATCTCAGTTTAGGTCTAAACTTTAATACTTAACCGGGTCGTTTTTTGCAATTTCGTTTAAACCTCTGATTTCAACTTCTCTCTCGGTTAGTCAGAAAGCGTGGCTTTTCTTCACTTCCTCCTACCTGTTCGGTAAAGCTTTTCTAAAAACCAATGCATTCTCCGAACTGCGGTTACTGGAATTGCCGATAGAAACAGTAAGTGGAGAATGAATTTATTTTCTGATTTGAAATTGCGCAACCGTTGACAATTTCAAAATCTACCGCGCATAAACGTCACATAGTGTAGTATAAGCAGACTGAAAGCGCCAGTGCCCTGAACATGGGGTAATGCAACATTTCACACTTCCCTGTTCATACACTTCTGTTAACACTAATACAAGTACCAACTGGTATAGGCTGATAGAGGTTGAAAAATAAAACACCAACAATTCTCCGTCTACTAAGCGTTTCGGGTTTCAGACTAATACATTTTTCATTGGTATTTTACCCTGGGTGTATGGATCTTTTATTACCTTTTATTACCCTCTCCCGGCTCAGGGCCTATAATTAGCAGAAGTGTCTTAACAATTCATACACCCAGGGTAACATATCAATAACTAATCATATTAGCGCTCTTTTGAATACAGGTGTGATATATCCTGTTTTTATGCTTCAGAATATAATCTATGGTTTTGTATAGCAGCTTTTGTTTTCTACCATCACTTTTTAGTTTTAACGCATTTTCTTTATGTTAAAAAGATTAAAAATGATAGAATTGTCATCTTTTCGCCGCCACATAAGTGGAAATCCTGGGCTTTAATCAGTCAACCAATTAAAATGTTTAGCAATATTTTAGGTTTGGATCTAGATATTCCTACCAAAGCTTTGCACGGGTACTAGATTAGCGGCATAAGTTGCCTGGAGGCTGATATTTTTGTTTAAACCAAACTTTGGAATTCACTCCAATTTCGCAGATAGAAAGCATTTTGGCGACACCATACAATAATCAACTTAAAGTAGGTTTCCAAGTAACTAAGTTCTAAAATACATGGGGTAGACAATGGGGCTGTATGGGGTAGGCAATTTCAGTTCGCACTGGCATCTAACTCATTGGGTATTTTTTCAACAATGGTCTGTTTGATTCAGTCTTTATGTCTTCTCTGTGTTTAAGGATGCCCAGATGGTCACTATGGCCCAGATTGCACCAAGTCATGTGGAAGATGCAGAAATTGTAATAGTTCGTGTAATAAGGAAGACGGATTTTGTCCTGACGGATGTTCTTCTGGCTGGTATGGGAGCTTTTGTAAAGGTCAGTTGGATTATGCTGTTTCTTTATTAAATATCGAGTAGCAGAAAAAGTGAATTTACCACAATCTAAAAAACTTTTTTTAAAACAAATAACATATACACCTTTGAAGGCAATTATAAACAGATAAATTGATGAAAAATAGAAATACCCTTATACACGTAACCCCAAATCAGATATCAGTTTAACTAACGGTACGCAATGAGCAGATATGGGAGCCCAAATTTTTTAATGGTCGTGGTCCCATCGCCGATCCAGGGGCGGAGATCTGCTTTGTAACAAAACTATTCCATTCAAATACCGGAGCAGTTAGAGCTGTATCAAGCGATCTGCCACTAGGCATTCGTAGTTGAACAATCCGCGATGAAGTTGAACAAGCTCGCGGTGAAGTAGAACAAGCCCGCGATGAAACCGAGCGAACCTGCGACGAAACCGAACAAGCCACAGATGAAACCGAACAATCCAGAGATGATGCCACAAACTCGTGATGAAGTTTACAGAGCCCTTGAGGAAAATAGACATGACCTCGTTCAGACAAAGACCTCATTATATGTAAGCCCATATATGCTATCTTAATAAAGGTTCAGGATATTTTTAATTAAGACGATTGGCTATCTTTGAATAATTTCCTCTTTATCATACATTTCTATTCGACAAACACGAGCAGCAGCCTATTGTATACCTATATGGGAAAAAACCCTTGTTTTCAGTAAATGTCTCTTTATTTTTTAAGCTAGGATTTTGTTTGAAGCTATTTTCTTTTATTTTCATTCTCTAAGAAACAAGGCCTGATTTGTTACATTTAAATGTTAAAAACCATTGAGTATGCCTTCAGCTGTCATATCCATATTTACCATATTATGTGCTCTCCTGTGTTGGGAGTGTACTTTTGTTTTGGAATTATCGATTTTCGGAGGCAGTTACGTTGAAAAAGAAATTTAATTTAGTTTTTAAGTTATGGGTTTTGTTAATTTTCTTTTCTTTGTGCCACACCCAGCGCATATCAAGCCACACGATTAATAAACCAGTAAATCCACGACGAAGTACTATTCCAACACTTGAGATATCGCTTTAAGCTCAATATAAAGTGATATTTTCGTTGAAATTGCACTATAATGCTGGTTCCGGTGACAATTCAAAATGTTTTCCCAAATTCGCTTAGAAATGAACGAGGTCAACATAGGTTCACCGATTCACATATTCTTTGTTGGTTCTTCTGAGAATTTTTCGTAACTTAAAGGTTCTTAATCGACCGACTGGAACAGGCATTTTAGAATCTTCTAAATAAAGGTAAGCTGATAATTTGTATTCTGATTTATCTTTTATTTTACCAACCGTTAAAACGAACGGGTTTTGCCTTCCGTATTTTTTTTTACGTTTTATAGAGAGAATTGTAAACCAGTTGCGCCATCAAGCAGCACTAATGTTTATGAATGACTCAAAATCTTAGGCATATCCTTGGCGTTTGCTCAATGGATTGCCAGATTAATCATTACCATTTTTCTAGGTAACCTGTTGATGTAACATTCAATCCAATGTGACATTCCAGACTGCATTAGTTTATAATTGTTATATATTTAAATTAAAAGATATATAGGCGAAAAGGGCAACATGTGATTCTGCGACAATACATATTTACAAACAAAAATAAATATTTATCTGCTTGCTAGTAATTATATTATTTGTGACATGCTAAATATGGAAAAAAAATATTAAAAGAGTATTAGCTAAGTGTTTGCCATTTATATTAAGAATTACAAAGTCAAATCTTTCTGGCGATACCAATCATGAAGATTAAGGTACTTTGAGGTACTTTAGGTAAGATTTAGGTAAAAGATTTAGGTACTTTAGGTAAGATTTAGGTAAGAGTTTAAGGTACTTTGATGTACTTTAGGTAAGATTTAGGTAAAATATTAAGGTACGTTGAGGTACTTTAGGTAAGATTTGGGTACGAGATTAAGGTACTTTGAATAAACAACAAAACCCCTAAAATGTACTCCCAAATAACGGTTTATGGTAAAAAAAAGTCACGAATGAGTTTGACATTTGATTCGTTTTTCGCTATTTCTGTTTTCTACTTTTGCCAGTTGTAAACTGTTTTTTTACTTCCGGAGGTATTTTGTATTCAGCCCCAAATACCGTGAAAGTACAGATTGTAGGAGGCATGTAAAACAAGCGAAGACAGCAGAACTTTTCCAATGAAGACGAGTGAGCTCGTAGCCCATGCCACCTTGAATTGAAAAAAGGTAAATTCGCATATTATGACAAAACTATACATTCCTTTTTCACGGCAAAGATGATTTTTTCTTAACATGTGTCATTTGGTAGACTTGAAGTGAACACTTATCTTAAACTTGATATACACTGCTGAATTTAATGTTGTGTAATATTGTTTGGCTTCCGTAAACTGTTATAATTTCCCAAGTTGATTCTACTTTGTAATTATCTTATCTAGAACCAATAGCGCACAAAACCAAGTATCGTACACCCATCTCTGATACAGTCAGCTTACTTATCAAGGCGTCAAAGACGAAAAATGACGGCACAACAACTTTAACGTAGGGAGGAATTAAACTATTTAAACACAAGTCGGCTGAGCCCAGGTTTACTTCTGTGAAATTTCTTGTCAATTCAAAGGCTTTTTCGCACTGAATAACTGGCAAATATGTACGATAACTGACAGGATACCCGTGACGTTGCAGATAACCACTGTTCACACATAAGCCTGCATTAACTTAAAGGGAACACTTTAGCTGCCAGAACATGCATTCGAAGTAAAAGCTTACCTCAGGTAAAAAATAAAGAAAAAAATCGGCAAGTACTTGTAAGAGAGAATTTGTGAACCGGCAGTACTCTGTATGTAAATCACGGCAGTGGACATCTTGCCTTGTTCGACTGCATTGCGTGAAGTTCATTTACCTTAAGCCGCCTCGAGCGTTGTCTTGGAGTAAGCATCAGCTTCGCATATATATCCTCTTCGAAACATTCATCTAAAGTGAATCGAGCATAAAGTGGATGTAGCAGTGGGGAAACTGTCTTGTCGGTTTACGTTGGCAATCCACCTTTTCAATATATTTGGCTTTGTAAATGGAAATCTATGGGAAGATAGCCTTACGCCCTGTCACAGTTTTGTTGTCTTCACTGCCGGACACATTAGCGCATCCCACTGCCCAACAAGCGGGCATTTTTACCTCAAAAGTCCTTCCTCTTGCTTAGTCAGTAAATCCAGGGGGGTATTTCATAAACCACATATAGCCAACTACGGCCAGATAGTCGACTAAGCAGTAATGTTATTCTAGTCGGCTAGGTCAGTTTAGCCGTCTAAACCTGTTTATGAAATACCCCCCAGGGCACCTTATGCTAGATTTTACAGTTTAGAAAATAACTTCAAATTTCTTAAATGTACAATAAATCCCCAGCCCACCTGCTGCGACAAACATTTACATTGGTTTAACATGTGTGTACCATATATGGCATGGTGACAGTACGCCACAGCTATATGCCACGTGATCTAGCCGAGTATGTTGATTGGATGAAAGGGTTTTCTAAAAAGTCAGACTTCTTTTGGAAAATCCTAGTTAAATCATTATGTTGAAATTATATTCTCACTTTGAGAAACCCCTATAAAAATGTTAGCTATTTTTTTCTAACTTGTATCGACCTGTGACATTTTGTCACAGATGTGTGCATTAATCTTAAGTGTTCTCTTTAAGAAGGTCATCTTGGTCCAGAGTGCAAAACACCATGTGCCAATTGTGCTAATGGAACCAGGTATGATCCTGTCTCCAGAGAATGTCTTAAAATGGTCCTCGATGTGCCGCAGGGTGGACGAACAACACATGTCTGGAAAGTATGCCTTTATAATTCATTCAATTGGTATCAGTTTGATATAAATATTGACGGTGATAAAATGGTACTAATATTCGTCATATTAAAATATATCGACTTTATCAATAGTACGAAGTATTGAGAAACGTACGTTACAATTTTCCCATCCAAACAGCGGTCTCATGCATCATTATATCCATAGTATTCAAAGCTCGATAAGGACAATGGCCTGTTGATACTGACGGTACCTATCAAGTTCCAAATTTGCAGGGACCTTGAAAGCTCTGTCAGAAATACATTGGTCTCTTTCACTGACACGAGACTCCCAACGATTATTTTTTGGTTGGAATCTATTTAGGACCTTCTAAAAAAATTAAATGGTAGTTCTATCTGTCGCCAAACGTGCAATGGTTGTTCGGTGACTGTTAAATCTTGAGATGTCGGTGTTGAACGAGAACTATACATAGGTGGCCAATATTTATGCATCTATCTACACAATGGGCATTGGAGGCTGTACTGTTTCGCACAGTCAGCTCGCTTTGGTACTCTCTAGCGTTTGGAGGTAACGCTCTTTTCGGATTCTCTTCGAATGGCATTCAACACGCAATTCCAACGTTGGACTTTCTCCACTATACCCCTAGCTACCCACAGTGTGAGTGACATTAATATCATTTGAAAGAACTATAAAGTACTCTAATCTTATATATATACACTGATATTTGGATGGCTTCTCGTTTGTGACTTTATTCATATTTGTGAACTTTCCATGTGTGATGCTTCAGTCTCTATGCAGTTTCGATATGCCTACGTACCAGTGACATTTGTAGTTAGTTATCTTCGTTGCTCTTCTAGCACCTGCCGTGCCCTTTTATTTCATGGACATTACTTCTTACTTTTTTATAAGGACTTTGCTCTTTCGTAATGTAAGTACCGGTCTATAATGTAACGTAATCACAGCCCTGTTCCCAGCCTATTTTTGTGATTCAAGGGACGCAACTCTACCCGGTAAATTTACCTCCCAGGGCTATTTTTAGTTAGCGACCGTTACTTTTAATTTCCTCAAACGTAATCAGTCCTTTACTTTCTATTGTATTTTGTTTCGTTTCAGTTTTTACCGCTTCATATGTATCTCTACGTAAAAAGAATGGTCATCTTCCAGTATTAAAACCAGTTATTTTTAACTCCAGTGTTGGATGACTTTTTAACATTATGTGGAATGCTATGTATGGTTAGCTGTCTGTTAACTGGGCTTCTCCTACGACCCAGGGTAGCAGAACAGTAAAAAACTCGTGAATTGCCAGTCTACAGTGGACTTTTCTCAACTCGTGGAAGTAACTTTCCAACCTAAAAGTTAATATGGAGAACAATAGGACACGGTAACGGCTCATGTCTACACATCTGAGGATACACAGACCACGTCTACACCTACAACTATTTTCTGCCATCAAACTAATTTACCTACGTTACTCTACAATTGCTCATTTACAAGCTGCTTATTACACACATAATAGATTCCATCATGTCTGAAAAAGATGACACGAATAACACGTCTGAACAGAATATTACTAGTAATTTACCTCCCCAAGAAGAAACTTCTCGGTCAGTCAAATCAAATCGTTCAGTCTCCAGTAACCATAGCCACGGGTCAATTTCATCAGTTTTAGCACTCAAACAAGCCAAAGCGGAGGCTACCAAGGCTAAGCTACATTTTGCCCTTAAAGAAGCGGAGTTACGCAAACACCAAGCTTTAATAACCGAACAACAACAGTTGTCAGCTGCACAATCAGCCAGAATACAAGCAGAGATCACAGCCGACCTTGACCTTTTAGAATTACATAAACAAATTGCTGAAACTACAGCTGAAGCCACTACACTACAAACTTTATGCTCACCTCATGGTAGTGAAATAGCATCTAACATCGACTTACCTGAAGATTCCTCAGCCCAACGTACTCAGCAGTACGTTTCTCAGCACAGCCCAACCAGCCCATTGATGCCAACATCCACAAACAAATCGTCCGATCAGCCAAAACTGAATACTTCCACTCAAATAACAATCAAGCAATTGTCGAATTCATCCCCAAACAGCATACAACCTTATCAATCGTCATTTAACCAGGCTAACAAACTACACCAATCTAACATCCCAGACATATATCCTGGTGAATTAAATACCTTTGATCAAGATCAGTCAAACTTGAACCCACATGCTGCTTCTTACAATCCTGTCAATCCATAATATACATGCCCAGATAAGAAAAACCAATCAGTCACTTCAGACTTCACTCAGTTTCTGTTAAAAAAGGATCTTTTGCTTACACGATTAACTCACTTCAATGACAGACCTGAAAATTATGCATTGTGGAAAAGTGGATTTATAAACATTATAAACGAATTATCAGCTACTGTGAGTGAGGAACTTGATCTTCTTATCAAATGGCTGGGCCCAGAGTCCTCTCGTCATGCTCACAACATTCGGGCCTCCAATGCTTCAGATCCCAAGATAGGCTTACAACGCATATGGCAACGTTTAGAGCAAAGGTATGGTTGTCCTGAAATGGTTGAATCTGCCCTTAAACATAAACTTGAAAGTTTCCCAAGACTCACCAATAGGGATAACAAAAAGCTCTATGAACTCTCTGACCTTTTGTGTGAAATCCAATCATTTAAAGAAGATCCTAAATACAGTATCCCGCTAAGCTATTTTGACTCCTCCTCTGGTGTAATTCCTATTGTCAACAAATTACCTCACAACCTTCAAGAGAAATGGACCTCCCAAGCAGCTACCTACAAAAAAGTAAACAATGTCTCATTTCCCCCTTTCTGTTTTTTTGTGAATTTCATCCAAGATATAAGTCAAGTAAGAAATGATCCAAGCTTTGCATATGACCAATCATTTAACGCTACTCGTCCTAAGGAATTTAAGCCTTCGACAGACACGTCCAAACGTTATTCCACAGACACAACAAAGCGTTATTCCACAAAGAAAACAGAAGTTGTCAACAAAAGCAGAGATGGCGAAATTTCAATATGCCCTATACATAACATACAGCATACATTAAATCAATGCCGTGGATTTAGACACAAACCTATAAAGGAGCGAAAGGAATTCATAAAGGACAAAGGTATTTGTTTCAGATGTTGTGAAACAACTAGTCATACTTCTCAAGATTGTCAAAGAACCTTATTGTGCTCATTGTGTGGAAGTAGTAAACATCCATCATGTCTACACGTTTATACTACAGATAAAGTTACGCCCAGTCCACCTAGCAACCTTTCCTCACAAGACGGCGGGGAGAGGACAGACAACACCAATGTAAAATGCACCCAAGTTTGTGAAATGAAATCCTATGGAAAATCCTGCAGTAGAACACTTCTCTCTAAAATATATCATAAAGATAGACCAGACACTTACCTTATTGCATACGTCATAATCGATGACCAAAGCAATGTCTCACTAGCCAAGTCAGCCTTCTTTGATCATTTTAATGAACATACAGACTACTTACCTTACAGTTTATCTTCATGTAATGGGCGCACCCAACTTTCTGGTAGACGCACTGGCTCTTACGTCATAGAATCCTTGGATGGGTCTGACTGTCTCCACTTACCAAACCTGATAGAATGTGATCAGATCCCTGATGCTCGAGAAGAAATACCTACTCCTAATGCAGCCATCAATCACCCTCACCTTTCCAGTATAGCCAACTTCATACCTCCCCTAGATGAGAACGCTGAAATTCTTATGCTCATTGGCAGAGATATACCAGAGGCACACCACGTATTGGATCAACGTATTGGACCACCTAATTCGCCCTTCGCTCAGCGTCTTCGACTTGGTTGGGTGATTATTGGAGAAACTTGCTTAGGTAAGATCCACAAACCTACCCAGGCCAATGTCAACAAAGTACAAGTTTTACCGGACGGACGTCCATCTTTATTCCCACCATGCCAAAACAAATTAGAAGTTAAACTTGGCCACCACAGTAAACCATTTCATGAACTTTCTACGTTGGAACAAGATTTGAACTCTCCAATCTTTCAACTCACGAAAGATGACAACAAACAAGGTCTTTCCATTGAAGATCTACAATTTTTGTCCATTATGGATAAGGAATTTAGAAGATCATCGGAAGGAAATTGGGAAGCACCACTGCCATTTAAATCCCCAAGACCTTTACTCCCCAATAACAGAAGCCAAGCTGTTAAGAGAGCTAAAACCTTACAACGTGATCTTCTAAAAAATCCTACTAAGAAAGAACACTTTGTAGAATTCATGGATAAGATCTTTCAGAACAAGCATGCTGAACTCGCACCCCCGTTGAAGCCCGGCGAAGAATGTTGGTAATTACCACTATTTGGCGTATACCACTCACAGAAACCCCATCAAATACGTGGCGTATTTGACTCATCGGCACAACACCACGGGATATCTTTAAACGATGTCTTATTAAAGGGGCCTGATATGACTAATAATCTTTTAGGCGTCCTGCTTCGCTTCAGGAAAGACAAAGTAGCTGTCATGGCAGATATACAGTCTATGATCCACTGTTTTCTTGTTCGTGAGGATCACAGAAATTTTCTGAGATTTCTGTGGCATTCTGACAACAATCTGAACAACGACTTAGTTGAGTACAGAATGAGAGTCCACGTGTTTGGTAACAAACCCTCTCCATCAGTGGCCTCTTATGGCTTACGGCGTGTCGTTGAAGGAGTTCAGGACGTCTTCGGCACTGATGTTGTAAACTTTGTTAAAGATAACTTTTATGTTGACGATGGTCTTGTGTCACTCCCATCCACAGAACAAGCCACTGATTTGCTTACTAAAACACAACAAGCCTTGTCAGATGGAGGAAACTTGCGTCTCCATAAAATTGCCTCGAACTACCCAGAGGTCATGCAAGCCTTTCCCAACGATGATCTGGCAAAAGAGCTCAAACACCTGGATCTCACTAATGACATTCTTCCCATGGAACGAAGTTTAGGCCTAATTTGGGATTTGCAAAAGGACTGTTTCTCCTTTCGAATATCCAAAGAAACCAAACCCTACACCCGTCGAGGTGTCCTCTCAGAAATCAATAGCATCTTCGATCCTATCGGATTTGCTTGTCCTATCACCGTCAGGGGCAAGATCCTTTTGAGAGAACTAACCAAAGGCTCTCTTGATTGGGACGATCCACTCCCTCCGGATCTGCACTTCAAATGGAACATGTGGAAGGATCTGTTAAAGACTCTTGAATCCGTTCACATTCCAAGACCATACTCTTTATGTTCACCTTTTGAACTCGGCAACAAAGAAATATTGATCTTTTCTGATGCATCTGAAGAAGCTATATCTGCCGTCGCATATATGAAGACAACCAATCCAGATGGAACGTGGGAGTGTAACCTCATTTTAGGGAGAGCAAAGGTAGCCCCAACTCATGGTCACACCATTCCTCGTTTGGAGCTATGTGGAGCGGTCCTCGCTATTGAAATCGGGGAAACCGTTTCAGATCATCTGCGTATCTCATTGGATCAAATACGATATTTCACGGATAGCAAAGTGATACTTGGATACTTACACAATCAGTCTAAAAGATTATATATCTATGTTGGTAACCGTGTACAACTAATCCTGAAATCATCAACTCGTCAGCAATGGAACTACATTCCCAGCCACCTCAATCCAGCAGACATTGCCACCCGATCAACTGCCCTCAACTCAACACAGATCAATGTCTGGTTGCATGGACCAACCAGCATTCCAGAATCTAAGTCTCAAGAAACATTCCCTTTAACTAATCCTGACAACGACAAGGAACTTAGGCCTGAAGTTATCGTTAAGGCTACCACGGTAACAAATCTACCCAACCTTGGAACTCATCGGTTTCAAAACTTCTCAACTTGGAAAAGCTTAATAGAAGCTATAGCCAACTTACAGCATATCGCCCAGACATTTAAAGGCCTCAATAACTGTAAAGGGTGGCACACCTGTCCCCTTTCCAAGACCGTGCAATCTTTCAAAAATGCCGAACTTTGTATCATAGCAATCACTCAAGGAGAATTCTACGATACTGAAATCAAGTCTCTTCGAACATCTAACCCTCTATCCAAGAATTCATCAATTCTTGCTCTAGATCCAACGCTAGACGACGCTGGCTTATTGAGACTAGGTGGAAGACTTCGTCGATCTGAAATCGACCTCACAGCTAAATTTCCAGTAATCATTCCACCAAAGTGCCATGTTGCCCTACTCATCGCCAGACATTATCATTCTCAAGTAAAGCATCAAGGGCGTCTTTTCTCTGAGGCAGCGATACGTTCAGCAGGTTATTGGATTATTGGTTGCAAACGACTGGTCAGCTCCATACTCAACAAGTGTGTACCCTGTCGCAAACTTCGAGGACAGCCTGCGCATCAGAAAATGGCTGATTTACCCACAGACCGTGTCACCCCTGCACCTCCATTCACATTTGTTGGAGTCGATACATTTGGTCCTTGGTCGGTTTGTACTAGACGTACCAGAGGTGGAGGGGCCCATGACAAACGATGGACCATCATATTTACCTGTATGGGCACTCGCGCCATTCACATTGAGGTAATAGAGCAAATGACATCATCATCCTTCATTAACGCACTTAGACGTTTCCAGGCCTTAAGAGGGAACGTTAAACAGTACAGATCGGATAGAGGTACAAACTTCATCGGAGCCACGGACGCTTCAAAAAGTGACTGCATCAACGTTGAAACCGAAGATCTCAAAACCTTTCTTTACAACGGTGGATCTGAATGGCTATTTAACCCTCCTCATGCCTCACATATGGGCGGATCCTGGGAAAGGATGATCGGTGTAACCAGAAGGATTCTGGAATCCACATTAGACAAGCATTCTACACGACACCTTACTCACGAGGTCCTGGCTACATTAATGGCTGAGGTCTCTGCGATTGTTAACAATCGTCCCATCATTCCCTTGTCTTCAGATCCTGAGCAACCTATAATACTCTCTCCAAATGTTCTCCTTACACAGAAAATCCAACCTGCTTCAGAGTCACTACCACATCTTGATATCACAGACATGTACAAAGCCCAATGGAAACAAGTTCAACTGCTTGCAGAACATTTCTGGAAACGTTGGCACCAAGAATACTTACAGTCTCTTCAAACCAGACAAAAGTGGCACCAGCAACAACGAAACATCGCGACAGGGGATTTAATTCTATTAAAGGAGAAAAACGTTGGTAGAAATACTTGGCCCATGGGAATAGTATCTGAAGTATTTCCAGGAGATGATGGAAACGTCCGTAAAGTCAAAGTACGAGTAGCCAAGGACAACAAAGTCATAACTTATACGCGCCCAATCACAGAACTTGTTCTCCTCCTCCCAAGAACCGAATAAATGACTTATTGCTCTTTCATATTCGTCCCTCCCAAGAACCTTTTAGTGATGTTTATTAAAAACACCAAGCGGGGAGTGTACTGTTTCGCACAGTCAGCTCGCTTTGGTACTCTCTAGCGTTTGGAGGTAACGCTCTTTTCGGATTCTCTTCGAATGGCATTCAACACGCAATTCCAACGTTGGACTTTCTCCACTATACCCCTAGCTACCCACAGTGTGAGTGACATTAATATCATTTTAAAGAACTATAAAGTACTCTAATCTTATATATATACACTGATATTTGGATGGCTTCTCGTTTGTGACTTTATTCATATTTGTGAACTTTCCATGTGTGATGCTTCAGTCTCTATGCAGTTTCGATATGCCTACGTACCAGTGACATTTGTAGTTAGTTATCTTCGTTGCTCTTATAGCACCTGCCGTGCCCTTTTATTTCATGGACATTACTTCTTACTTTTTTATAAGGACTTTGCTCTTTCGTAATGTAAGTACCGGTCTATAATGTAACGTAATCACAGCCCTGTTCCCAGCCTATTTTTGTGATTCAAGGGACGCAACTCTACCCGGTAAATTTACCTCCCAGGGCTATTTTTAGTTAGCGACCGTTACTTTTAATTTCCTCAAACGTAATCAGTCCTTTACTTTCTATTGTATTTTGTTTCGTTTCAGTTTTTACCGCTTCATATGTATCTCTACGTAAAAAGAATGGTCATCTTCCAGTATTAAAACCAGTTATTTTTAACTCCAGTGTTGGATGACTTTTTAACATTATGTGGAATGCTATGTATGGTTAGCTGTCTGTTAACTGGGCTTCTCCTACGACCCAGGGTAGCAGAACAGAGGCCTTGATTAAGTGGCATGAGCTGCCAAAATGTTGATATTTTGATGTTAAAACAGTATGTTCAAATTATGGACTATTTTTCTCAAGACGTCTAATTCAAAAGCTTTTTAGCGCTTCTTCTCTCGAGAATGAACGATAAAGTATTATTTTGAACTAACTTTGGCTTAGAATGAATGAATGGTCGTCCCGGTTATTTTTAATTTTGTTTACTTTTCGAACACTATTTCGATTCGTAAATGCCACATACTGTATGGAATTTCCTCATTCCAACGCCAATAATTCTGTGTTTCGATGGCCTTTAAAGCCTATGTTACGATACCGAATGATAATAAAAGGAAGTAACAACAAACCAGCAGATTTTATGTACAAATGTTGATTTATATTAAAAAGAAAACGGACTAACTTATTTACAGGCAAATATTACATAAACGTTGGAAAGAAAACATATATCAAAATGACTTACTTATACAAGTTAAGTAATTACAGTTCCTAGAAATCTGTATCCTTCACAAAGTTCACTGGTTTAAATCCGATGACCACGAATCGACGAAATATAGATTTCCAAAATGGTGAATCCGCAGGATGGAATATTGAAAACACATTGGTTTAGCACACTGGTGGTATATCCACAGAATAAATTCTTGACAGAATTCACAAGTCAGGTATCACTGACAAAGCAGGCCGAATATCTTATTCAAAGATAGTAAACTGAGTTCAGATAGAAATCTGACTCATATCAGACCGTAGCATCCAAAGTATATCGAGACCAGTTCAAAACTGACTCTCTGTCATAAGACAAATATCGTATTCAAGATAGCAGCTTACTAGCTGTATCATACAGAGTCCAGATATAAATCTGAACTATAACAAGATATAACTTGTATAGACTCGAGACCAGCTGGAAAACTGACTGACTAATAACTATAAAACAACGTCTTATATACATTCTCAGTACTTCCAGAAAGATCTGAGCATTTGCATACAAATAGAGTATTTCGAGAATCTTCTTGAATCTACGCATAACAGGTTATGAACTAAAATTATAGGCCTGAGATTACCTCACTATAGAGACTAGAACTTTCCAAGGAGTCGTCATAGTAACAGTTGGGAATATAGGTCAAAATTGAAACATTTCGTAAACAAACAGACATTACGTCACAATCGAGAAAATTCTAAGACAATCTAAATAGATACATATGTTAACAGTTCAGCTGTACGTAACACCCTCCCCCTTCAGAGAAAGAAAGTTTTGACAAATACTTTCTTTTAAAAAAAGTACAATATAAATATATACTGATAGTGTTATTTACAATCCAGATAAACAATCCGAAACTTATTCAAAACACTATGGGGTTAGGATCACCAAACACAATAATAGGTTGGTTACACTCTAATTTAAATGAATTAAAAACCAGGTGCTTAAGAAAACTGGATCGCCAAAGAGTATGGCTTTAATCTTTTCAAAAGAGGTTTGACATTTATCAGACCAAATAAATTTTACATTTTTCTTAAGCAAATTAGTCAAAGGCTTAGAAAGTGAAAAGAAATTTTGATAAAACTTCCAAGGATATCCAGCCATACCCAAGAAGCGTTTCAGTTGTCTTTTACAATCAGGCACCAGAAAATATGAAATGACGTCAACTTTAACTTGAACTGATGTGACCTGACCCTGACCGACGACACATCTGTGATAAATGTATGTGGCACGTCGAAACTCTACAAGACCAATAGTCAAATTGGCTTTACTGAGTCTCTGGAAGAGTTCAATTCTGTCAAGGTGGTCTTTTATGGGCGAAGACTTGTCAACACAAACTTCACGAAAGTTAACAGAAGTCCTAGATGGAGCATCAGGAAATAAATGTGAAAAGTCAGAGATCAATGTTTGCAGTTTATCCTGTTGATAAGATTCCAAACGACACCGTTTTACGGAAATGGTTTTAGGCATTTCAGAGTCCTCCAATTGGGTCGGTAACTTGGAATCCAAAGTTGGTGTTCCAAAATCCTTGAGTGTAGACTCTTCGACGAAAGAATTGTCAGGGTCAGTAGAAACTACGTTAATTTGTAAAATAGATTCATTGTTAACGTCATTTCTATTGGTATGACATGATTGACATGCTTTGCGCCGATCAGGAGTCTTAACTAAATGATTAAGATCACTAAGGTCCTTATCAACAATATTAGGATCAGTTATGCTAGAATATGACTCACAATAACAAATAGTTACTTCTAACACAACGTCAGTATCCAAAGGATTTGAAATACAATTATCTTCAGATTTTTCAATAATTACAAGATTGTTAGATAAGCATTCTTGCTTTCCAAATGAACAATCAGTGATTAAATCACAAAATGAATTGGCTTTAAACAAATCAGCCAAAAACGTGTCCTCTAAGTCAGCATAGTTGTTATCACGACTATTTTCATTAGATAGGACTACATTATTTTTACTCATAACATTTGTTACAGTACATGAAGAGTATGAATTAGGTTTTTCTTGCTTGTTTTGATCAGTGTTAATAACTGTACAAGGTTTGCTAGATACAATGGATTCAACATTTACTTTATCACCAGCTAGGTCATTACCTAACAACAAATGAATACCATCAAATGGTAATGAAGGTCTAATACCAACACTAACAGGGCCGGATACAATGTCCGAATTTAAATACACATTATGTAATGAGACTGACTCGGTAGAATTTACACCTGTTATTAAAGCATCGTTGCCTGAGTAAGAACTTTCTGAAAATGGCAACGCTTTAGACAACATAAGAGATTGAGATGCGCCTGTATCTATAAGTATTTTAATTTGGACAGCATTAGAATTATCACTATTAAGTGAAACAGATCCAGTGTGAATAAATGGTTTGAAAACTTTCATTACACCATCATTAAATTCCAATTTTTCATCTTTAATAGGTGGTTTAACATAGCTAACAGCTTGTTTAGTACTATCATTATTCAGTACACATAATCCTCTTGGTTTAAATGAATCTTCTTCATTTTGTTGTCTACTAAGGTATTTAGGTGGAGGATGATGTCCACAAGTACATGTAACAGCCTGTTGTGTGTTGTCGGTATCCACAAGACACAATCCAGTTGGTTTAGAATAATCATTATCACGATTTGGTTTAAGTTGAAAACAATTAGACTGCAGATGGCCAGGCTTTTTACAATAGTTACATGTAACTCTACTAAATTGTTTGTTATTTTGAAATCTATTTTCATTTCCAGTATTACCATTATTACCAGTCTTGCCAGTATTTCCAGTATTTTGTGGTCTTGATTGATTTTTAAAGTGAGGCTTGTCATTAGGTTTAAAAGAATTTTGAGAACGATCTCTAAATGAAAATTGTTTACCTGGCTTGCTCTCAAATGGAAGTTTGTGAGTGACTGCGTAATTGTCAGCTGCGGTTGCTGCAGACTCTAAATTATCCACCCCCTTCTCCTCAAGATATGTTCTAATATCACTATGGATACAACATTTAAATTCTTCAACTAAAACAATGTCTTTTAAATTGTTGTAATCTTGATTTACCTCTTTAGAAAGACACCATCTCTCAAATAGTTGTTCCTTTTTCCTAGCAAATTCAGTGTAGGTTTCATCTTTATTTTTTTCACAATTTCGAAACTTTTGACGATAAGCCTCTGGAACCAGGTTATAAGCTTGTAGTATTTTATGTTTGACTGTGTCAAAACTTTTAGACTGCTCTACAGATAATGATGTATACACATCCATAGCTTTACCGACAAGTACGCTTTGTAAAAGCATAGCCCAATATTCTTTAGGCCAGTTTAAATTTTCAGCTATTTTTTCAAATGACAGAAAATATTTGTCAATATCTTTCTCACGGAATGGTGGAACTAATCTAATATTATGGGCTAAATCAAATTTACAATCCCTTTCAGACCTTTGTTGAATTTCTGAATGTCTAATTTCCATTTCCTTTTCAATTCTCATTTTTTCAATCTCCCTCTCATTTTCAAGTTTCATTCGCATCATTTCTTTTTCTAGTTCTTTCTCTCTCATTTCTTTTTCTAGCTTTTCTCTTTCAAATTGCAATTTTTCTCGTTCTCGTTCTGTCGCTAATTGTTCACGTTCTCGTTCTGCCGCTAATTGTTCACGTTCTCGTTCTCTCGCATTTAGTAATTTCTGCATTTCTATTTCTTTATCCATTTTAAATTTTTCTTGTTGCACTAGCCGTGATTTATCTGTATCAGGTAAATATTCGTATAATGCACTTTCGTCAAATGCTTCAATTTCAACTAAATGTTCAGCAATATCACGTTGTAATATTTGTTTACGAGAGGATTTTTTTTAAGTTTAGCCTTAAATATTCGCCTAACAAAAATAAATCGTTCCTATTTAAAGAATCAAAAATATCCTGATCGGACGCTTGCATGAAATCGTCTGGATTAAAGTCAGACATGGTGAATAAAATCTGCTGGTATAACAAAGATTAAATGCTTAGTTGAATTTAGTTTTAGAATTTCGAATTTTCCCCGAGCACAATCTCGCTCAATGAATTACGAAATAATCCCGGACAGGCCCCCAATTTTGTTACGATACCGAATGATAATAAAAGGAAGTAACAACAAACCAGCAGATTTTATGTACAAATGTTGATTTATATTAAAAAGAAAACGGACTAACTTATTTACAGGCAAATATTACATAAACGTTGGAAAGAAAACATATATCAAAATGACTTACTTATACAAGTTAAGTAATTACAGTTCCTAGAAATCTGTATCCTTCACAAAGTTCACTGGTTTAAATCCGATGACCACGAATCGACGAAATATAGATTTCCAAAATGGTGAATCCGCAGGATGGAATATTGAAAACACATTGGTTTAGCACACTGGTGGTATATCCACAGAATAAATTCTTGACAGAATTCACAAGTCAGGTATCACTGACAAAGCAGGCCGAATATCTTATTCAAAGATAGTAAACTGAGTTCAGATAGAAATCTGACTCATATCAGACCGTAGCATCCAAAGTATATCGAGACCAGTTCAAAACTGACTCTCTGTCATAAGACAAATATCGTATTCAAGATAGCAGCTTACTAGCTGTATCATACAGAGTCCAGATATAAATCTGAACTATAACAAGATATAACTTGTATAGACTCGAGACCAGCTGGAAAACTGACTGACTAATAACTATAAAACAACGTCTTATATACATTCTCAGTACTTCCAGAAAGATCTGAGCATTTGCATACAAATAGAGTATTTCGAGAATCTTCTTGAATCTACGCATAACAGGTTATGAACTAAAATTATAGGCCTGAGATTACCTCACTATAGAGACTAGAACTTTCCAAGGAGTCGTCATAGTAACAGTTGGGAATATAGGTCAAAATTGAAACATTTCGTAAACAAACAGACATTACGTCACAATCGAGAAAATTCTAAGACAATCTAAATAGATACATATGTTAACAGTTCAGCTGTACGTAACACCCTCCCCCTTCAGAGAAAGAAAGTTTTGACAAATACTTTCTTTTAAAAAAAGTACAATAGAAATATATACTGATAGTGTTATTTACAATCCAGATAAACAATCCGAAACTTATTCAAAACACTATGGGGTTAGGATCACCAAACACAATAATAGGTTGGTTACACTCTAATTTAAATGAATTAAAAATCAGGTGCTTAAGAAAACTGGATCGCCAAAGAGTATGGCTTTAATCTTTTCAAAAGAGGTTTGACATTTATCAGACCAAATAAATTTTACATTTTTCTTAAGCAAATTAGTCAAAGGCTTAGAAAGTGAAAAGAAATTTTGATAAAACTTCCAAGGATATCCAGCCATACCCAAGAAGCGTTTCAGTTGTCTTTTACAATCAGGCACCAGAAAATATGAAATGACGTCAACTTTAACTTGAACTGATGTGACCTGACCCTGACCGACGACACATCTGTGATAAATGTATGTGGCACGTCGAAACTCTACAAGACCAATAGTCAAATTGGCTTTACTGAGTCTCTGGAAGAGTTCAATTCTGTCAAGGTGGTCTTTTATGGGCGAAGACTTGTCAACACAAACTTCACGAAAGTTAACAGAAGTCCTAGATGGAGCATCAGGAAATAAATGTGAAAAGTCAGAGATCAATGTTTGCAGTTTATCCTGTTGATAAGATTCCAAACGACACCGTTTTACGGAAATGGTTTTAGGCATTTCAGAGTCCTCCAATTGGGTCGGTAACTTGGAATCCAAAGTTGGTGTTCCAAAATCCTTGAGTGTAGACTCTTCGACGAAAGAATTGTCAGGGTCAGTAGAAACTACGTTAATTTGTAAAATAGATTCATTGTTAACGTCATTTCTATTGGTATGACATGATTGACATGCTTTGCGCCGATCAGGAGTCTTAACTAAATGATTAAGATCACTAAGGTCCTTATCAACAATATTAGGATCAGTTATGCTAGAATATGACTCACAATAACAAATAGTTACTTCTAACACAACGTCAGTATCCAAAGGATTTGAAATACAATTATCTTCAGATTTTTCAATAATTACAAGATTGTTAGATAAGCATTCTTGCTTTCCAAATGAACAATCAGTGATTAAATCACAAAATGAATTGGCTTTAAACAAATCAGCCAAAAACGTGTCCTCTAAGTCAGCATAGTTGTTATCACGACTATTTTCATTAGATAGGACTACATTATTTTTACTCATAACATTTGTTACAGTACATGAAGAGTATGAATTAGGTTTTTCTTGCTTGTTTTGATCAGTGTTAATAACTGTACAAGGTTTGCTAGATACAATGGATTCAACATTTACTTTATCACCAGCTAGGTCATTACCTAACAACAAATGAATACCATCAAATGGTAATGAAGGTCTAATACCAACACTAACAGGGCCGGATACAATGTCCGAATTTAAATACACATTATGTAATGAGACTGACTCGGTAGAATTTACACCTGTTATTAAAGCATCGTTGCCTGAGTAAGAACTTTCTGAAAATGGCAACGCTTTAGACAACATAAGAGATTGAGATGCGCCTGTATCTATAAGTATTTTAATTTGGACAGCATTAGAATTATCACTATTAAGTGAAACAGATCCAGTGTGAATAAATGGTTTGAAAACTTTCATTACACCATCATTAAATTCCAATTTTTCATCTTTAATAGGTGGTTTAACATAGCTAACAGCTTGTTTAGTACTATCATTATTCAGTACACATAATCCTCTTGGTTTAAATGAATCTTCTTCATTTTGTTGTCTACTAAGGTATTTAGGTGGAGGATGTCCACAAGTACATGTAACAGCCTGTTGTGTGTTGTCGGTATCCACAAGACACAATCCAGTTGGTTTAGAATAATCATTATCACGATTTGGTTTTAGTTGAAAACAATTAGACTGCAGATGGCCAGGCTTTTTACAATAGTTACATGTAACTGTACTAAATTGTTTGTTATTTTGAAATCTATTTTCATTTCCAGTATTGCCATTATTACCAGTCTTGCCAGTATTTCCAGTATTTTGTGGTCTTGATTGATTTTTAAAGTGAGGCTTGTCATTAGGTTTAAAAGAATTTTGAGAACGATCTCTAAATGAAAATTGTTTACCTGGCTTGCTCTCAAATGGAAGTTTGTGAGTGACTGCGTAATTGTCAGCTGCGGTTGCTGCAGACTCTAAATTATCCACCCCCTTCTCCTCAAGATATGTTCTAATATCACTATGGATACAACATTTAAATTCTTCAACTAAAACAATGTCTTTTAAATTGTTGTAATCTTGATTTACCTCTTTAGAAAGACACCATCTCTCAAATAGTTGTTCCTTTTTCCTAGCAAATTCAGTGTAGGTTTCATCTTTATTTTTTTCACAATTTCGAAACTTTTGACGATAAGCCTCTGGAACCAGGTTATAAGCTTGTAGTATTTTATGTTTGACTGTGTCAAAACTTTTAGACTGCTCTACAGATAATGATGTATACACATCCATAGCTTTACCGACAAGTACGCTTTGTAAAAGCATAGCCCAATATTCTTTAGGCCAGTTTAAATTTTCAGCTATTTTTTCAAATGACAGAAAATATTTGTCAATATCTTTCTCACGGAATGGTGGAACTAATCTAATATTATGGGCTAAATCAAATTTACAATCCCTTTCAGACCTTTGTTGAATTTCTGAATGTCTAATTTCCATTTCCTTTTCAATTCTCATTTTTTCAATCTCCCTCTCATTTTCAAGTTTCATTCGCATCATTTCTTTTTCTAGTTCTTTCTCTCTCATTTCTTTTTCTAGCTTTTCTCTTTCAAATTGCAATTTTTCTCGTTCTCGTTCTGTCGCTAATTGTTCACGTTCTCGTTCTGCCGCTAATTGTTCACGTTCTCGTTCTCTCGCATTTAGTAATTTCTGCATTTCTATTTCTTTATCCATTTTAACTTTTTCTTGTTGCACTAGCCGTGATTTATCTGTATCAGGTAAATATTCGTATAATGCACTTTCGTCAAATGCTTCAATTTCAACTAAATGTTCAGCAATATCACGTTGTAATATTTGTTTACGAGAGGATTTTTTTTAAGTTTAGCCCTAAATATTCGCCTAACAAAAATAAATCGTTCCTATTTAAAGAATCAAAAATATCCTGATCGGACGCTTGCATGAAATCGTCTGGATTAAAGTCAGACATGGTGAATAAAATCTGCTGGTATAACAAAGATTAAATGCTTAGTTGAATTTAGTTTTAGAATTTCGAATTTTCCCCGAGCACAATCTCGCTCAATGAATTACGAAATAATCCCGGACAGGCCCCCAATTTTGTTACGATACCGAATGATAATAAAAGGAAGTAACAACAAACCAGCAGATTTTATGTACAAATGTTGATTTATATTAAAAAGAAAACGGACTAACTTATTTACAGGCAAATATTACATAAACGTTGGAAAGAAAACATATATCAAAATGACTTACTTATACAAGTTAAGTAATTACAGTTCCTAGAAATCTGTATCCTTCACAAAGTTCACTGGTTTAAATCCGATGACCACGAATCGACGAAATATAGATTTCCAAAATGGTGAATCCGCAGGATGGAATATTGAAAACACATTGGTTTAGCACACTGGTGGTATATCCACAGAATAAATTCTTGACAGAATTCACAAGTCAGGTATCACTGACAAAGCAGGCCGAATATCTTATTCAAAGATAGTAAACTGAGTTCAGATAGAAATCTGACTCATATCAGACCGTAGCATCCAAAGTATATCGAGACCAGTTCAAAACTGACTCTCTGTCATAAGACAAATATCGTATTCAAGATAGCAGCTTACTAGCTGTATCATACAGAGTCCAGATATAAATCTGAACTATAACAAGATATAACTTGTATAGACTCGAGACCAGCTGGAAAACTGACTGACTAATAACTATAAAACAACGTCTTATATACGTTCTCAGTACTTCCAGAAAGATCTGAGCATTTGCATACAAATAGAGTATTTCGAGAATCTTCTTGAATCTACGCATAACAGGTTATGAACTAAAATTATAGGCCTGAGATTACCTCACTATAGAGACTAGAACTTTCCAAGGAGTCGTCATAGTAACAGTTGGGAATATAGGTCAAAATTGAAACATTTCGTAAACAAACAGACATTACGTCACAATCGAGAAAATTCTAAGACAATCTAAATAGATACATATGTTAACAGTTCAGCTGTACGTAACACCCTCCCCCTTCAGAGAAAGAAAGTTTTGACAAATACTTTCTTTTAAAAAAAGTACAATAGAAATATATACTGATAGTGTTATTTACAATCCAGATAAACAATCCGAAACTTATTCAAAACACTATGGGGTTAGGATCACCAAACACAATAATAGGTTGGTTACACTCTAATTTAAATGAATTAAAAATCAGGTGCTTAAGAAAACTGGATCGCCAAAGAGTATGGCTTTAATCTTTTCAAAAGAGGTTTGACATTTATCAGACCAAATAAATTTTACATTTTTCTTAAGCAAATTAGTCAAAGGCTTAGAAAGTGAAAAGAAATTTTGATAAAACTTCCAAGGATATCCAGCCATACCCAAGAAGCGTTTCAGTTGTCTTTTACAATCAGGCACCAGAAAATATGAAATGACGTCAACTTTAACTTGAACTGATGTGACCTGACCCTGACCGACGACACATCTGTGATAAATGTATGTGGCACGTCGAAACTCTACAAGACCAATAGTCAAATTGGCTTTACTGAGTCTCTGGAAGAGTTCAATTCTGTCAAGGTGGTCTTTTATGGGCGAAGACTTGTCAACACAAACTTCACGAAAGTTAACAGAAGTCCTAGATGGAGCATCAGGAAATAAATGTGAAAAGTCAGAGATCAATGTTTGCAGTTTATCCTGTTGATAAGATTCCAAACGACACCGTTTTACGGAAATGGTTTTAGGCATTTCAGAGTCCTCCAATTGGGTCGGTAACTTGGAATCCAAAGTTGGTGTTCCAAAATCCTTGAGTGTAGACTCTTCGACGAAAGAATTGTCAGGGTCAGTAGAAACTACGTTAATTTGTAAAATAGATTCATTGTTAACGTCATTTCTATTGGTATGACATGATTGACATGCTTTGCGCCGATCAGGAGTCTTAACTAAATGATTAAGATCACTAAGGTTCTTATCAACAATATTAGGATCAGTTATGCTAGAATATGACTCACAATAACAAATAGTTACTTCTAACACAACGTCAGTATCCAAAGGATTTGAAATACAATTATCTTCAGATTTTTCAATAATTACAAGATTGTTAGATAAGCATTCTTGCTTTCCAAATGAACAATCAGTGATTAAATCACAAAATGAATTGGCTTTAAACAAATCAGCCAAAAACGTGTCCTCTAAGTCAGCATAGTTGTTATCACGACTATTTTCATTAGATAGGACTACATTATTTTTACTCATAACATTTGTTACAGTACATGAAGAGTATGAATTAGGTTTTTCTTGCTTGTTTTGATCAGTGTTAATAACTGTACAAGGTTTGCTAGATACAATGGATTCAACATTTACTTTATCACCAGCTAGGTCATTACCTAACAACAAATGAATACCATCAAATGGTAATGAAGGTCTAATACCAACACTAACAGGGCCGGATACAATGTCCGAATTTAAATACACATTATGTAATGAGACTGACTCGGTAGAATTTACACCTGTTATTAAAGCTTCGTTGCTCTGAGTAAGAACTTTCTGAAAATGGCAACGCTTTAGACAACATAAGAGAGTGAGATGCGCCTGTATCTATAAGTATTTTATTTGGACAGCATTAGAAATCACTATTAAGTGAAACAGATCCAGTGTGAATAAATGGTTTGAAAACTTTCATTTACACCATCATTAAATTCCAATTTTCATCTTTAATAGGTGGTTTAACATAGCTAACAGCTTTGTTTAGTACTATCATTATTCAGTCACATAATCCTCTTGGTTAAATGAATCTTCTTCATTTTGTTGTCTCTAAGTATTTAGGTGGAGGATGTCCACAAGTACATGTAACAGCCTGTTGTGTGTTGTCGGTATCCACAAGACACAATCCAGTTCAGTTGGTTTAGAATAATCATTATCACGATTTGGTTTTAGTTGAAAACAATTAGACTGCAGATGGCCAGGCTTTTTACAATAGTTACATGTAACTCTACTAAATTGTTTGTTATTTTGAAATCTATTTTCATTTCCAGTATTGCCATTATTACCAGTCTTGCCAGTATTTCCAGTATTTTGTGGTCTTGATTGATTTTTAAAGTGAGGCTTGTCATTAGGTTTAAAAGAATTTTGAGAACGATCTCTAAATGAAAATTGTTTACCTGGCTTGCTCTCAAATGGAAGTTTGTGAGTGACTGCGTAATTGTCAGCTGCGGTTGCTGCAGACTCTAAATTATCCACCCCCTTCTCCTCAAGATATGTTCTAATATCACTATGGATACAACATTTAAATTCTTCAACTAAAACAATGTCTTTTAAATTGTTGTAATCTTGATTTACCTCTTTAGAAAGACACCATCTCTCAAATAGTTGTTCCTTTTTCCTAGCAAATTCAGTGTAGGTTTCATCTTTATTTTTTTCACAATTTCGAAACTTTTGACGATAAGCCTCTGGAACCAGGTTATAAGCTTGTAGTATTTTATGTTTGACTGTGTCAAAACTTTTAGACTGCTCTACAGATAATGATGTATACACATCCATAGCTTTACCGACAAGTACGCTTTGTAAAAGCATAGCCCAATATTCTTTAGGCCAGTTTAAATTTTCAGCTATTTTTTCAAATGACAGAAAATATTTGTCAATATCTTTCTCACGGAATGGTGGAACTAATCTAATATTATGGGCTAAATCAAATTTACAATCCCTTTCAGACCTTTGTTGAATTTCTGAATGTCTAATTTCCATTTCCTTTTCAATTCTCATTTTTTCAATCTCCCTCTCATTTTCAAGTTTCATTCGCATCATTTCTTTTTCTAGTTCTTTCTCTCTCATTTCTTTTTCTAGCTTTTCTCTTTCAAATTGCAATTTTTCTCGTTCTCGTTCTGTCGCTAATTGTTCACGTTCTCGTTCTGCCGCTAATTGTTCACGTTCTCGTTCTCTCGCATTTAGTAATTTCTGCATTTCTATTTCTTTATCCATTTTAACTTTTTCTTGTTGCACTAGCCGTGATTTATCTGTATCAGGTAAATATTCGTATAATGCACTTTCGTCAAATGCTTCAATTTCAACTAAATGTTCAGCAATATCACGTTGTAATATTTGTTTACGAGAGGATTTTTTTTAAGTTTAGCCCTAAATATTCGCCTAACAAAAATAAATCGTTCCTATTTAAAGAATCAAAAATATCCTGATCGGACGCTTGCATGAAATCGTCTGGATTAAAGTCAGACATGGTGAATAAAATCTGCTGGTATAACAAAGATTAAATGCTTAGTTGAATTTAGTTTTAGAATTTCGAATTTTCCCCGAGCACAATCTCGCTCAATGAATTACGAAATAATCCCGGACAGGCCCCCAATTTTGTTACGATACCGAATGATAATAAAAGGAAGTAACAACAAACCAGCAGATTTTATGTACAAATGTTGATTTATATTAAAAAGAAAACGGACTAACTTATTTACAGGCAAATATTACATAAACGTTGGAAAGAAAACATATATCAAAATGACTTACTTATACAAGTTAAGTAATTACAGTTCCTAGAAATCTGTATCCTTCACAAAGTTCACTGGTTTAAATCCGATGACCACGAATCGACGAAATATAGATTTCCAAAATGGTGAATCCGCAGGATGGAATATTGAAAACACATTGGTTTAGCACACTGGTGGTATATCCACAGAATAAATTCTTGACAGAATTCACAAGTCAGGTATCACTGACAAAGCAGGCCGAATATCTTATTCAAAGATAGTAAACTGAGTTCAGATAGAAATCTGACTCATATCAGACCGTAGCATCCAAAGTATATCGAGACCAGTTCAAAACTGACTCTCTGTCATAAGACAAATATCGTATTCAAGATAGCAGCTTACTAGCTGTATCATACAGAGTCCAGATATAAATCTGAACTATAACAAGATATAACTTGTATAGACTCGAGACCAGCTGGAAAACTGACTGACTAATAACTATAAAACAACGTCTTATATACATTCTCAGTACTTCCAGAAAGATCTGAGCATTTGCATACAAATAGAGTATTTCGAGAATCTTCTTGAATCTACGCATAACAGGTTATGAACTAAAATTATAGGCCTGAGATTACCTCACTATAGAGACTAGAACTTTCCAAGGAGTCGTCATAGTAACAGTTGGGAATATAGGTCAAAATTGAAACATTTCGTAAACAAACAGACATTACGTCACAATCGAGAAAATTCTAAGACAATCTAAATAGATACATATGTTAACAGTTCAGCTGTACGTAACACCCTCCCCCTTCAGAGAAAGAAAGTTTTGACAAATACTTTCTTTTAAAAAAAGTACAATAGAAATATATACTGATAGTGTTATTTACAATCCAGATAAACAATCCGAAACTTATTCAAAACACTATGGGGTTAGGATCACCAAACACAATAATAGGTTGGTTACACTCTAATTTAAATGAATTAAAAATCAGGTGCTTAAGAAAACTGGATCGCCAAAGAGTATGGCTTTAATCTTTTCAAAAGAGGTTTGACATTTATCAGACCAAATAAATTTTACATTTTTCTTAAGCAAATTAGTCAAAGGCTTAGAAAGTGAAAAGAAATTTTGATGAAACTTCCAAGGATATCCAGCCATACCCAAGAAGCGTTTCAGTTGTCTTTTACAATCAGGCACCAGAAAATATGAAATGACGTCAACTTTAACTTGAACTGATGTGACCTGACCCTGACCGACGACACATCTGTGATAAATGTATGTGGCACGTCGAAACTCTACAAGACCAATAGTCAAATTGGCTTTACTGAGTCTCTGGAAGAGTTCAATTCTGTCAAGGTGGTCTTTTATGGGCGAAGACTTGTCAACACAAACTTCACGAAAGTTAACAGAAGTCCTAGATGGAGCATCAGGAAATAAATGTGAAAAGTCAGAGATCAATGTTTGCAGTTTATCCCGTTGATAAGATTCCAAACGACACCGTTTTACGGAAATGGTTTTAGGCATTTCAGAGTCCTCCAATTGGGTCGGTAACTTGGAATCCAAAGTTGGTGTTCCAAAATCCTTGAGTGTAGACTCTTCGACGAAAGAATTGTCAGGGTCAGTAGAAACTACGTTAATTTGTAAAATAGATTCATTGTTAACGTCATTTCTATTGGTATGACATGATTGACATGCTTTGCGCCGATCAGGAGTCTTAACTAAATGATTAAGATCATTAGGTCCTTATCAACAATATTAGGATCAGTTATGCTAGAATATGACTCACAATAACAAATAGTTGCTTCTAACACAACGTCAGTATCCAAAGGATTTGAAATACAATTATCTTCAGATTTTTCAATAATTACAAGATTGTTAGATAAGCATTCTTGCTTTCCAAATGAACAATCAGTGATTAAATCACAAAATGAATTGGCTTTAAACAAATCAGCCAAAAACGTGTCCTCTAAGTCAGCATAGTTGTTATCACGACTATTTTCATTAGATAGGACTACATTATTTTTACTCATAACATTTGTTACAGTACATGAAAAGTATGAATTAGGTTTTTCTTGCTTGTTTTGATCAGTGTTAATAACTGTACAAGGTTTGCTAGATACAATGGATTCAACATTTACTTTATCACCAGCTAGGTCATTACCTAACAACAAATGAATACCATCAAATGGTAATGAAGGTCTAATACCAACACTAACAGGACCGGATACAATGTCCGAATTTAAATACACATTATGTAATGAGACTGACTCGGTAGAATTTACACCTGTTATTAAAGCATCGTTGCCTGAGTAAGAACTTTCTGAAAATGGCAACGCTTTAGACAACATAAGAGATTGAGATGCGCCTGTATCTATAAGTATTTTAATTTGGACAGCATTAGAATTATCACTATTAAGTGAAACAGATCCAGTGTGAATAAATGGTTTGAAAACTTTCATTACACCATCATTAAATTCCAATTTTTCATCTTTAATAGGTGGTTTAACATAGCTAACAGCTTGTTTAGTACTATCATTATTCAGTACACATAATCCTCTTGGTTTAAATGAATCTTCTTCATTTTGTTGTCTACTAAGGTATTTAGGTGGAGGATGTCCACAAGTACATGTAACAGCCTGTTGTGTGTTGTCGGTATCCACAAGACACAATCCAGTTGGTTTAGAATAATCATTATCACGATTTGGTTTTAGTTGAAAACAATTAGACTGCAGATGGCCAGGCTTTTTACAATAGTTACATGTAACTCTACTAAATTGTTTGTTATTTTGAAATCTATTTTCATTTCCAGTATTGCCATTATTACCAGTCTTGCCAGTATTTCCAGTATTTTGTGGTCTTGATTGATTTTTAAAGTGAGGCTTGTCATTAGGTTTAAAAGAAGTTTGAGAACGATCTCTAAATGAAAATTGTTTACCTGGCTTGCTCTCAAATGGAAGTTTGTGAGTGACTGCGTAATTGTCAGCTGCGGTTGCTGCAGACTCTAAATTATCCACCCCCTTCTCCTCAAGATATGTTCTAATATCACTATGGATACAACATTTAAATTCTTCAACTAAAACAATGTCTTTTAAATTGTTGTAATCTTGATTTACCTCTTTAGAAAGACACCATCTCTCAAATAGTTGTTCCTTTTTCCTAGCAAATTCAGTGTAGGTTTCATCTTTATTTTTTTCACAATTTCGAAACTTTTGACGATAAGCCTCTGGAACCAGGTTATAAGCTTGTAGTATTTTATGTTTGACTGTGTCAAAACTTTTAGACTGCTCTACAGATAATGATGTATACACATCCATAGCTTTACCGACAAGTACGCTTTGTAAAAGCATAGCCCAATATTCTTTAGGCCAGTTTAAATTTTCAGCTATTTTTTCAAATGACAGAAAATATTTGTCAATATCTTTCTCACGGAATGGTGGAACTAATCTAATATTATGGGCTAAATCAAATTTACAATCCCTTTCAGACCTTTGTTGAATTTCTGAATGTCTAATTTCCATTTCCTTTTCAATTCTCATTTTTTAAATCTCCCTCTCATTTTCAAGTTTCATTCGCATCATTTCTTTTTCTAGTTCTTTCTCTCTCATTTCTTTTTCTAGCTTTTCTCTTTCAAATTGCAATTTTTCTCGTTCTCGTTCTGTCGCTAATTGTTCACGTTCTCGTTCTGCCGCTAATTGTTCACGTTCTCGTTCTCTCGCATTTAGTAATTTCTGCATTTCTATTTCTTTATCCATTTTAAATTTTTCTTGTTGCACTAGCCGTGATTTATCTGTATCAGGTAAATATTCGTATAATGCACTTTCGTCAAATGCTTCAATTTCAACTAAATGTTCAGCAATATCACGTTGTAATATTTGTTTACGAGAGGATTTTTTTTAAGTTTAGCCCTAAATATTCGCCTAACAAAAATAAATCGTTCCTATTTAAAGAATCAAAAATATCCTGATCGGGCGCTTGCATGAAATCGTCTGGATTAAAGTCAGACATGGTGAATAAAATCTGCTGGTATAACAAAGATTAAATGCTTAGTTGAATTTAGTTTTAGAATTTCGAATTTTCCCCGAGCACAATCTCGCTCAATGAATTACGAAATAATCCCGGACAGGCCCCCAATTTTGTTACGATACCGAATGATAATAAAAGGAAGTAACAACAAACCAGCAGATTTTATGTACAAATGTTGATTTATATTAAAAAGAAAACGGACTAACTTATTTACAGGCAAATATTACATAAACGTTGGAAAGAAAACATATATCAAAATGACTTACTTATACAAGTTAAGTAATTACAGTTCCTAGAAATCTGTATCCTTCACAAAGTTCACTGGTTTAAATCCGATGACCACGAATCGACGAAATATAGATTTCCAAAATGGTGAATCCGCAGGATGGAATATTGAAAACACATTGGTTTAGCACACTGGTGGTATATCCACAGAATAAATTCTTGACAGAATTCACAAGTCAGGTATCACTGACAAAGCAGGCCGAATATCTTATTCGAAGATAGTAAACTGAGTTCAGATAGAAATCTGACTCATATCAGACCGTAGCATCCAAAGTATATCGAGACCAGTTCAAAACTGACTCTCTGTCATAAGACAAATATCGTATTCAAGATAGCAGCTTACTAGCTGTATCATACAGAGTCCAGATATAAATCTGAACTATAACAAGATATAACTTGTATAGACTCGAGACCAGCTGGAAAACTGACTGACTAATAACTATAAAACAACGTCTTATATACTCTCTCAGTACTTCCAGAAAGATCTGAGCATTTGCATACAAATAGAGTATTTCGAGAATCTTCTTGAATCTACGCATAACAGGTTATGAACTAAAATTATAGGCCTGAGATTACCTCACTATAGAGACTAGAACTTTCCAAGGAGTCGTCATAGTAACAGTTGGGAATATAGGTCAAAATTGAAACATTTCGTAAACAAACAGACATTACGTCACAATCGAGAAAATTCTAAGACAATCTAAATAAATACATATGTTAACAGTTCAGCTGTACGTAACACCTATTACCAAAAAGAAATTATGAAAAAAGTGTGAATTTTGGCAGCTTATGCCACTTACATTATACTATGCCATCAACAATGGGTGGTAAATTTAAGAATTATGGATTGAATGCATCTTCAGTATTTTCCTGGAAAAGTAGGACAAGCTAACGCATAGTATGTAGCTTTGTTTATCATTTTTAGAATGCTAAAATGATACATGTGACGATGAATGTACGTCAGTGTGTAATGAACTTTGTCACGGAGGAAACCACGTCTAAAATGTCATTTGCGTAACCTATATAAAGCCTTGTCTACCAAATCCAAATCTACCCCGTCTCTTGTATGTGGCTTTTTTGGTGGATTTACAGAGGCAGTTGTTATTGGATTTTATTTTAATAATCGCAGGTAAAGGAAATACGGTTTTTATTTTAAAATTTCTTTTTAAAATTATTGACATCTAGGAACAGGCTATTCAGCTGTAGGCTACCGACAATTGGTCGCAGAAAACACCCACCTAATCATCATTTTTTCAAATATTATACAGTTCTTTTTCAGCGGTTATCTTTTTATCATTTTGGTTCCGTGAACTTAGATTTTTGTTCGACTCTTAAATAAGATCTAGCCAATGGGTGCTTGTCTATGCACCTCTTAACTGTTTTTATATGATTTATTTTGCCATGTTGAACATTTTGGCTTCCAACGGAGATTTACATTTCCCATTTTAGTTTTGCTGGGTTCAATTTTTTCAGAGTTTTTGATCGCCCTTTTCATTTTTAAATCTTTTTCTGGCGACTTTTTTTTAGCTATCACAGAGCATAGTTGATTTTCAGTTAAATTTCATGTTATGGCTGGTTATTTGATAAGAAGCCATTTGGCTAATTAGTGAAAGTGTTTCGAACATGTATATATACATTTTTAAAGGAAAATACAGAGTATTCGTTGGTTTGGTTATTTAACTATTGCGTATCGAACGAGTTTCTCAGTTTATGCATTCAAAGGTGTAAATTTTAGTTTTATGGTTTTACACCCTATTCAAGATGCATACCGTAATGGCTGTTTTTCCAGAAGTTTTTGTGGAATATACCGAGAGGATTCGAACTCATAGATTTAAGAAAAAACACATGTAAGTTTAGAACAAGCGTGATCATTTTGCCTTTCAATTGTTACCAAATACATATTTTTGAAATTTGTTTCCACCACCACACGGGTAAATCGCATCCAAATGTGAAAGTGTTTCATTTAAGACAAGGTTGATTTAGCCGACTTTAAAGCCTTAAAAACCTTTCATCATTTTGACCACCATATTAGTCAAATTGTGTTTCAAGATTCCGAATGCAATTGTCTTGAGATAAGAAGACCATGAAGTGAGCTAAATTAACTCGGGCTTATACATAGTACAATTGTCTTTTTGTTGTCTTTTAAATTGCAATTCAAGAACAGATTTTACAAAAGACAAATACTGCAAAAAATATAGACATGAGTGGTTGGCAGTTCGAATATAATCACGTATAACTATTTCCAATCACATGTGGACCATTAGACTCGTTACGAAGTCTCACGTAACTAGTTCGGAGTTAGTAACTCCGAATTTAGTGCTCTAATTCGGAGTTAGCTTTTCCAAATTAGGAGATAGTGAATCCGAATTATAATTGTTATTCACCCGGCCCTAATACGCTTCCGTAGAAGGGGTTATACACCTTCCCAAATTACATATTTTTGCTTCCGTTGGCAGAAATACCCTCATCTCATTTTCTTCCATTTTCACCTATCATTGCGGTAGCAGGGACCAGTTATGGTTACAAAATCAGGAATAGTCGAAAGTAAAAGAGCGACTTTTCTTGATTTTATCTGAATTGATGTCAATACAGGCTTCCATATGTTGATAATTTCCCGTCTATTTCTATCCAAAGTCGTTCACTTTGGGGGGGGGGGGGGGGTAGATGTATATATGGCCAGGTGAAAAACAAAATAATTAGAGCGGTTAATTCTGAGTTACCACCTCAATTAGTTAAGTTGGAGTTAGTAGCTACGAAGGACTCAGTAACTCCGAATAAGCTAAATGAGAAAAACTTCTCCACTGTCCGCTGCATTCCCCAAATGACTTCAGACTGCAATATCTGCATAACTGTATGAAACATGCAAATAAATGTCATATGCAAGTTGTTTTGAATGGAATAATATATATTGCAGTATTTGGGATAGCCTTGAATGATTTAACTTCACTGGTTGGGAAAAGTGTTTATATCAAATCATTTTGGCAATCACATTACTAAATATGCATCAAGTAAGGGGTTGATCCTTTTGTCATCCCCCAAAACATCGTTCTCACGAAATCTTTACAAGAACAGAAATCAAATACAGCCAGCAAATAATGCCTTGCTTGGGGTATATCACCTATTGTGAATTCCGTTTTTTTTTTGTATATACGAGAATTTTGCAAAATCCATTCGTTCCACTGACAAGTTTAACGTAATGCACAAGTAGTGAAAACCAGAAAAACGACCGTTTTATGATGACTTAATATTTCGGCATTTATAATACCATCTCCAGGAGAGTAATGAACGAGCAACAGCATATCACCTGCCTTTCTTAATCTATTGTATTGTGTTATGTTAATGCCTGTACTTTTGCTATATATATGATATGTTGTTGCACATTCATTACTCTCCTGAAGATGGTATAATAAATGCCGAAATATTGAGTCATCACAAAACCGTCGTTTATTCCGGTTTTCTCTACTTGTGTATTACGTTGAGAGTTTTACCGTGACCAAGTTTAAAGCAATAGCAGTGTATACATATTAAATATAGTCATTTTAGACAAGAAGATTTTCCCTGTGACCGAGTGTTTTAGTGATCATAAACATGTTAAAGATATTTTACTTCCTCTATGGTATTGTCCATTGTTAAAAGCAGCTCAGCTGTGTCGGAGACTCGTGGGTAAAATTGTATATACCTGTATCGATTTTAAACAGTAGTTTGGGGGACCTAGATTTCATATATCTGGTGCGATTTCAAAACGTTTCACAAGCGGAGTTACTTTTGGCAGAAATAGAGGTCCACCCACCATGATTTATCGGATGATATCTTCTGGTTTATTTTGTCTGTTGATACTTACTTCAGGTACAGTGAGTAGGCCTATATTAAAGCGGCATGAGCTGCCAAAATGTTAATATTTTGCCGTTAAAACAGAATACTTAAATTATTGGCTATTTTTCTCATAAGGTATAATTCAGAAGCTTGTAATGCTTCTAGTCTCGAGAATGTACGAAGAAGTATTGTTTTGAACTAACTTAGGCTTAGAATGAATGAATGGTCGTCCCGGTTATTTAAATTTTGTTTAATACTTTTCAAACAATATTTCGGTTTGTATAGGCCACATACTATATGGATTTTCTCATTCCAACGCCAATTTTTTAGATTTCCGATGTCCTTCAGATCCTTTTACTGTCATGACGATCAGAAATTTAAAAAAAAAAACGTGTGAATTTTGGACGGGACGTGCTCGAAACGAATATCGTTAAAATGAATGATATTCTGCCGCTGTTTATAGGTTCTCAGATGGCCATTGGTAACTTTCCCAACTCCCACGGACCACTGGGAGTTTTATTTGAAGATTCCAATGTCTGCTTTGTTGTGGTAAAACAATCGAGTGCGCAGCAGACATGATATACCTCTTTTTAAAGTGGCATAAGCTGCCAAAATGTTGATATTTTGACGTTAAAACAAAATGTTGAAATTATTGGCTATTTTTCTCAAGACGTATAATTCAGAAGGTTTTAGTGTTTCTAGTCTCGAAAATGTACGATAAAGTATTTAGTCTGGGAGCCCATGGAGATTTGTTTAGCATTGCGAGTACAAAAGGTTTGAAGCTGGCAATATGAAGGGGGAGGCTGTGGGACCTTCAAATAGCCATTCTTAAGTTCCATCTCCTGTACCAATCCTGGCAGCGACCCCTCAAAGTATCCGAAATTCATGTTTAATTAGCATAGTCGAGTACACCGAAGAAACCAATGCTAAAATGTCCATGTTGGTAATGGGAATCAAGATCTATCATTCTGAAGTTCCAACGCCTGTACCTTATCTACTTAAGAACGCCCGTAATTAGAGCTAATTAACACTTTAATTAGCATAATTGAGTACATCAATGAAACCTTTGTAAAAATAATCATTATGGTTCCTTCAATGAGGATATGCAGTTCTTATGTGACAAAGCCTGTACCAAGTCCACTTAAGAAAAGGTCAAAGGTCGCGATTAGAATCAAATAATTTTAATTAGCATAATTGAGTACATGAATGAAACCTATTCTAAAATGTCCCTACTGGTAGTGGGAATCCATATCTATCATTCTTAAGTTCCAAACCATGTACCTTACTTACTTAAGAACGCCCGCAATTAGAGCTAATTAACACTTTAATTAGCATTATTGAGTACATCAATGAAACCTTTGTAAAAATAATCATTATGGTTCCATCAATGAGGATATGCAGTTCTTAAGTGACAAAGCCTGTACCAAGTCCACTTAAGAAAAGGTCAAAGGTCGTGATTAGCATCAAATAGTTTTAATTAACATGCTTGAGTACATGAATGAAAGCTATGCTAAAATGTCCCTACTGGTGGTGGGAATCCATATCTATCATTCTTAAGTTCCAAACCATGTACTGAATCACCTTAAGAATGACCATATTTAAAGCTAATCACCACTTTAATTAGCATAATTGGGTACTGTGGCTATATTTTTGTTCTTCTGAGTTGTTTAAGTTCAGGTAAAGGGTCGACTTATTTCTTTTGCTTTGCCCAGACTAGGGCGTGTTGTTGAACAAGCCCGTTAAATACCACAGTGCTCCTTATTACTTTCACAGTATATTTTAGTAATTCCTGCTTCAGCATACTACGGCCGTTCTCATTTTGGTCTGGTGAATTTCAGAGCTTTTATTTTGAGCATTCAGTTTTCCAGGAAAATTGAGAGACCTGACTGACGGTAGAACACTCAATCCGAACAGCCTTCCACCAATGGGTCGCAGGTTAATCCCTCTCAGACCGAAGAATATTAGAAAATTTCCTGACTGGGGTTTCACCCGAACGACCTATGTGGGATGGTTGCCAGTTACCTCCGGAAGGTCGTGGGTTTCCTCCACGCATAGAGCCCGGTTTCCTCCTACAGAAGGCGCTAATTAATTGTAAACCATTTAAGCATATATCAGTCCTATTTGACCAGGTACAGGATTTCGGTAAATACTTTTAACTATTCAAAATGGAGACACACTGGTGTTAGCTGTTCTGAGTGTGTGACAAATGTCGATCTGGTTAGATAGAGAACGAATTTCATTATATTCTTGCTTGTCTACCTTATCAAAACTTGAGAACAAAATATACACAAAGAACAAAGTAAGCACCCCCCCCCCCCCTGAAAAATCTGTGGAAAAGACTGTGGAAAACTGATATTGCAGAAACGATTGTGATCATATAAAGGGCAATATTCTGGCGATAAGAAATCACCATTAATGCCAATAAGCTAGACAATTTATTCAGGATATCGTTAATCAAATCAAAAGTGTATTTTAGCAAAATAAAAAGATGCTTGTAAATATGAAACTTCAGAGTCCATCTGGCTTCACAGGCCGAACATATTGAAGTAAAAATGTCACTTTGAGTGTGTAGAACACATCCCTAGAACAGAGGGTCAACAGCGCGTATAGCCTCCATAGTCAGAATGATAGCTCCTTACCTGCGTCTCATCCCTCCAGTGAGACGTCGGATCTGTTTAAGGGGTACCTGACGCCAATACCGATGTAATGCGTCTTCCAATTCCAGTAGATTTTGCACAGGAGGCTCTAGGGCTTGAATGCTTCTGCCCATCCTATCCCAAATGTGCTCTAAGGATTCAAATCCGGACTCACGGCCAGCCAAGCAGAGTTGTTACAGCTTTGTTTTTGAAGTAGGCTATTACTGCCCGGGAACGATGAGGTCTGGCGTTTTCATCCATGTACACAGGTCTTGAGCATAACG
This sequence comes from Lepidochitona cinerea, assembly GCA_963971465.1. Classification (NCBI taxonomy): domain Eukaryota; kingdom Metazoa; phylum Mollusca; class Polyplacophora; order Chitonida; family Tonicellidae; genus Lepidochitona; species Lepidochitona cinerea. The sequence continues at coordinate 5,817,258 of OZ020556.1, forward strand.
GGTGGTTCTTAAAATGAGGCACGACAACTGGTTGCAGAACCTCCCGAATGTACCGGGGCCGCAGGTTTCCTCGTGTAGTGACCAAGTTCAGTTTGCAGTCGTGAGAGATGCACCCAAAACCATTACAGAGCCCCCTCCATAAGCTGTGTTTCGGTGCCTCCAAACCCTCTCTCGTCCATCCGTGACGTTGAGCAAGAAACAAATTTCGTCCGACCAATGGACTCTTCGCCAGGTCCTCAAATTCCAACCTTGTCGTGCTAAACACCAAGCCAAACGTATCCGTTGATGGCGATCTGCCCTCAGGCATGCAGTCGGTTTCTCGCGGTTCTTGTGCACAGGCGTCGGTTGGGTAGCCATTGCCGCTTCAAAGATGGACTTGATGCAAATGCAAAACACTGTACCAGTCGGATCAGCGCCCTATCTTCACGCTGTGATGTTACTGCCAACATGAATTGCCACAATTATTCAATAGAACATCATTCTTATCATCATCAAAACTGGCCGTACAGTTAACATTAATGCAGATTTATAGTAATTAATTTTAGCATGGGGTGCTTAAGTTTTACCTTGTGTGTATTTAAAGCTGTTATACAGATGAAACACATAACTATATCCAAGCTAGTACAAGTTTAATACACAAACAATACGAAAGAACAGTCATTTTTGTATACCTTATCCTTTGCATGCTTTATCTATTTTTAACATGTCCTTTCTCGTAACCCCCCCCCCCCTTCCTCTCCTTCTCAAAAAATGTCCAGGGACATCAACCAGGTCTCTCAATTTTTGTGGAAAACTGAATGCTCAAAATAAATGCTCTGAAATTCACAGGCCGAAAACAGGAATTACTAAATATCCTAAAATTAGAGACCATGCTGAGAAAGAAAAAAAGTATTGTTTTACTCGAATGTATCAGACGTTGAATGCACAAATGTAAACCTGATATAGTACTGCATTTATATAACATGTACAATAAAGGAAGCCAATGAGAAACCCAAGAAAGTCCAAATCGTTTACGTCGGAGAAACACCTTGTCAGCGAGTATTACAGAAACAATTATTTCTTATTCAGGGAACCCTAATAAATCCTTTTGCAAAGGTTCCATTGGTGAACCCAATGATGCTAATTAAAGTGGTAACTAGCTTTAAATATGGTCATTTTTAAGGTGATTAAGTACATGATTTGGAACTTAAGAATGATAGATAAGGATTCCCGCCACCAGTAGGGACATTTCAGAATAGGTTTCATTCATGTACTCAATTATGCTAATTAAAATTATTTGATTCTAATCGCGACCTTTGACCTTTTCTTAAGTGGACTTGGTACAGGTTTTGTCACTTAAGAACTGCATATCCTCATTGAAGGAACCATAATGATTATTTTTACAAAGGTTTCATTGATGTACTCAATTATGCTAATTAAAGTGTTAATTAGCTCTAATTGCGGGCGTTCTTAAGTAAGATACATGGTTTGGAACTTAAGAATGATAGATATGGATTCCCACCACCAGTAGGGACATTTTAGCATAGCTTTCATTCATGTACTCAAGCATGTTAATTAAAACTATTTGATGCTAAATACGACCTTTGACCTTTTCTTAAGTGGACTTGGTACAGGCTTTGTCACTTAAGAACTGCATATCCTCATTGAAGGAACCATAATGATTATTTTTACAAAGGTTTCATTGATGTACTCAATTATGCTAATTAAAGTGTTAATTAGCTCTAATTGTGGGCGTTCTTAAGTAGATAAGGTACAGGCGTTGGAACTTAAGAATGATAGATCTTGATTCCCATTACCAACATGGACATTTTAGCATTGGTTTCTTCGGTGTACTCGACTATGCTAATCAAACATGAATTTCGGATACTTTGAGGGGTCGCTGCCAGGATTGGTACAGGAGATGGAACTTAAGAATGGCTATTTGAAGGTCCCACAGCCTCCCCCTTCATATTGCCAGCTTCAAACCTTTTGTACTCGCAATGCTAAACAAATCTCCATGGGCTCCCAGACTAATTGTTTTGAACTAACTTTGGCTCAGAATGAATGAATGGTCGTCCAGGTTATTTAAATTTTGTTTAATTTTCGAACACGTTTTTGGTTCGTACAGGCCTCGTACTGTATGAATTTTCCCCATTCCAACGCCAATCATTTAGTATTTTGATGGCCTTCAAAGTCTCTTACTGTCGTGACGATCAGAAATTATGAAAAAGTGTGAATTTTGGCAAGGTTGACACAAGACTTCTTGCAACAGAATAATGTGAACATCATGGAATGGCCAGCTTACACCCCCCGATCTATCACCCATAGAGCACTTGTGGGATCAGCTTAAGAATGCCGTTGCAGAACGTCAACCCAGGCCACGCAACCGACGTGAATTGACCCAGGCAGTGCCGGATGAGTGGGACCGGATCCCACAGCACAGAATAGCCACAGTCATCACGTCTTTGCGTAGCAGATGTACTGCTTGCGCTGATGCCCGAGGTGGACATACCCATTATTGAATGATGAGACCTTCAATTTTTGTATCAGCGATTTGTTTGCAAGGAATAGAAGTCACCAGGGTTTCACATATTGTCAATTCTTTGTCTCATTGTGACCAATGCCTTGTTCTTCAATTTAAGAGTACTTACAATATTTTACACTTTACATTTCTCAAAATAGTTTACATCTTTGGGTCGTGCGTTTTTAATGACGCTAAGTATATATATACATATTATAAGCGTCAAAATTTGGTGTCAAATTTGGTGTCTGAAGTAAAATAATAAACATTTCGATTTCTTGAGACAAATCATTGTTCGCACGCATCCTCATGACAGATTCCAGTTTCAATCGACCATTGCACGCATTGCCGAATCCAATCGGCGTGTTTTGCGTCTCTATATATTGGATTTGGCAATGCTACAATGCTATTTTCAATTCAGGACTAGCTTCAATATTGCAGCCTTTATGAAAACTAATGCGTAGATGCGGTCAAGGTTGTATCGATTTTAATGTTGGACAAATGTATTTCGGATGAAGATGTACACTTTATCAGGAGTTCGAAGCATCCTTCATTTCAATCTTAGTAAATTCTACCTTTTTGCAGCTCGTGCAGCGTTGGCATAAGTTCTGTCGACGTGATTTATCCAACTGACGTTATTCTAACTTTACATTTAATACGTTTGTAGAAGATTGATTGATGTTTTACGCTGCACACATGATTATTTTACTTGGTAACAGCGTTGCTGGATTTATTTGTCCTGAGGAAACTTTCGATATTCGGCGAGTATCTGGCAACTTTTCCACATACGGCTATAGGAGTGTAAAATCCAGGCTGTTTTAACAGTTGATACAAAAACAATATATTATATTATAAAGTCGTTTTGTAAAAACTGTTATGCTGCAAATCGTTGCCTCTTATTAAAAATTTATATTATTCCCATTCTTGTCAAAGAAGGTTGGTCAATAATTACCTCACACAATTTACATTCGGCAGTCACCTTTCTTCTAAGCCAAGGTATTTGGTCGTTTATAAATTTGAAAACTAAAGGGTCTACCATATTTTTGTTTTTGATTTTGTGTATTTTGTGTTTTTTTTTCAGGTATTACCGCCCAATGTTTGTTTGGCCCAACCTGCAAATATGCCTGTAATTGTTTACAAAGCGCCACCTGTGACCCAATGGAAGGATGTCCAGGCAACTGTAGCCGGGGCTTTGATGGACCAAAGTGCCAAAGAAGTAAGTGAGTTACATGTCTTAATATACCTATAAGGCATGATAATCACGTCAAACACTAAATTGTACATCATAGTGTATACGTATATTCATCTTTTTTATCAAGAAACACTGATAAAAGCTTCATATTGATACTAATCTTGGAAATGTACGTTAAAGAAGTTTGCATTGGTAACACAACTCACAAAATGTACTCATACATCCCGACTATTTGATTGATTGATTGTTTGGTGTTTTACGCCGCGCTCAAGATTATTTCACTTATATGGCGGCGTTACCAGTTTTATTGTGTGAGGAAACCGGGCTCTATGCCCAGAGGAAATCCACGACCTTCCGTTGGTAACTGGCAACCATCCCACTATTCGAAGTGTGTCCGTTATGAACACACAGCTTTGGTTTGTACAAGCTACTGGCTTTATAGATATTTAACCAAGTGCTCGTCTAGATGTTATAGAAGTTCCCATGACCGTAAACCCCCTTATTTGCCGTGACAATCAAAATGAATAAAAAGCGTGTGAATTTTGGCAGCTCATGCCTCTTTTTATTACCACTGTCGGTATGATTTAAAATTGCTATTTATCGTAATGGATTCACAATGGTTTAACAATATGCTTGCTCTTAATACACAGGTTTAAATCACGTCACACGACGAATTTAAACAGGGTTTTATTATAATGTGATTTTGAACACCCGGCCCCGGTGAGCAATTTTGTTATATATTATTTTTATGGGAACCTTGAGAAGAAAACTAAAAGAGTCTCCCAACTGTTAAACATTACCGCGTACTAACTGCCGATTGTTGTCGTGATTGATGGGCATCTTCCATCCCAGCTTATAGGAGAACTTGGATCACAGGTTCTGCTGAAGATTTGAAAATATTGGTCTTGAAGTTACCCAAGAACAGAAATTGTGTTCGATTTTAAACCAATGTATTGGATCCACTTTAGGTAACATACATTATACTTCATCTTGAAGACAATATCTACCTGGTCAAAAAAACATGGTTTATTTATTTTTACGATTTTCCTACATGAAACTATTCTCAGATTTCAAGTGACTGGAAACATGTGCACATGGTATTCTAAACTGCTATTGGTGTATTTAGGTCAAATAAACCAATCATATTGCCAGTTGTTTCAGTGACATCCAGTCACTTGACATCTGTTAATAATTTACCATAGCTTCTTGTAGGAAGTCATAAAAATAAATCAGCCATGTTTTGGAACCAGGTCGATATTGTCTTTAAGACGAAGTATAACATGTATTTTACCTAAAGTGTTCACTTTAAGCAGCCATTCGAGGTTAAACTGTTTATTTAGTGGCTTTGTAAATATCTTGTTAAGTATCAGGAGAAGACTTTTGTAAAAATATAGATTGTCAGCTGAGAGTCACAGACAAAACAACAGGGTTACAGTTGATCTCAATAAGCACTAATGTTAATCGGACAGCGACCCATGAAAGTTATACCCCCAAGGCGGATCTCTCGTGATCTCATGGGACTTTGGCCAAGCCCAAAAGGGACTTATAAAGGCCGGTTCTGACGGTGCGATTTGTTGCACCGACGTGTAGAATGCAATTAAATTGCTACAAGTCGGTGCAACAATTTACAAATAGCAAATACAAAATTATATCAAAACTTTAAGGAAGAACACTGGGTCTGTATCCGTTAAGAACCAACTCGAGGGGCAATATAATTGAACGCATACGGGATAATTCCGTGACTGATGTTAATCGGTATGCTTTATGTTTAGACATTCACATGGATTGCATTCAATTGTTTATCTTGACAGGAAATGTCGCCCTTGACATGCGCACTGAGCAGCAGCCAGGAACCTACTGTCAAATAGAGGATGGCTTCAACAAATGTTTGAATGCCAGTTACGCTGTTGACGGAATACTCGATACAAGAATCGATTTACAGACTAAGTTCTGCACACAAACAAATGGAACAGGGTAAGTGCTACGGTATTCAATCGTGGCTGCATCTAAGATATTATTTGGGATTTTGTTATCAAATTTTTATTGTGTAGGTGAGGGAGAGTACAGGAATATTTGCCACTTTATCAAAAAATGTCATCACTTGCCGCCTCATGTCTATTATTTGATCACAATCATACAAAACAATCGAGGTATGAATATAACGGTGTTGGGAAAAAAGGCTACAGGTAAAAAGACCCAAATATGTTACCAGTAATACGGCAAATAAAATCGCAAGAAAATAATGAAATTGTAAGAAACAAAGTTCCGTTGCACGAAAGCATATTAGGGACTTACATGAAATTTGTTAAGCATCTGGCTATATCGTTATAACGAGATAAAAAATATCTGAACTTGGCTTTAATTCGAGTTACCTCCCTTTAATTTTTTTTTAAATTTAGTCAAAAACGTAATTGAAGTAAACAATCCTGGTTGTGCATGAGTTACCTTTTCAGCGAGGATTGTAGAACAGCCCCAATCAAATAATTGCTTCCGGCCTTCCAGACCAACCAGTCTCTTTCAATCTCCGAAAAATTGCTTTCACCGGTACAATAAATGACTTTAACTGACTTGTCCAACTCCTTCTTTTATTTAGAGGAGGCCGGTTGGCTGAATGGATAAGGCAGCCGGCATTTAGTGCTGGCGATAGGTGCCATACTCTGGGACCCGGGGTTCGATTCCCATTTCGGGCGTCACCCGAAAATCGGTAGAAGAATTTCTACCATACTTTCAAGAAAGTCTAATCCCAAAATAACGAGAATACTGTTACATGTATATTCACTTTCTAAAAGACACTAACTAATCTAACTCACTTGTCCAACCTTCTCTGTAGTGACAGACCATTCACCTTTTGTCAAATTATAGGCATGACTTTAAGCCTGTCATTGAGATGATAATGACTGATGCTGTTTGGTTTGAGTTGGTCACATCTGGGGCCTGTTTTACAAGCGATGCAGCAATTTTTTTTTTACATAGCAACCATGGTAACCACTGTATATATATACGTTGCTATGACATGCAGTTACGTACAGTTTAGGCTACGTCTTTTCATGAAACAGGCACCAAGACTTTAGGTGGCTCAGTCAGTAGTGATAGTCCCTCAGTCCAACACAGGCCTTCCATCGATGCGGTTTGGGTTCGAACCCGGTTTCCTCTCCCACTAAACCGAGGACGCTGCCATTTAAGTAAAATACATGTAATCAATCAATTGTTTTGATCTCCTCTGCCATATATGTATGCAGGGGTATTTTTTTTACATGTTAACATATTTTACCCTCTACAGGTAGACATATCTGGCAGTTGACGCAGAGCATTTTGGAAGTAGTATAGACCTATCGGTCTTTTAAAAAAAGTCCAATGTGATCTATTTCAGCCATACTAGTTTCAACATAAGAACAATTTTATTAAGAAAAATACAATTGTTTGAATAGATTTTAAGACTAATGAAATCATTAAAAAATGGGATGTAAAAGGGTATGGTTTTAAAGTGCCCACTATGGGATAAACCCTTGTAACGACGCGCATGACTGCACTCATATACTTTCACTGCATAATTGTTTAAGTTCGCCATGTTTGTTTTTCCATTTGATAACCCCGATGACGTCATTATGCAATCGGTCTATATAAAAAACTATTTTTGCCGACCAAAAAGTAGAGAGGGGGGGGGGGGGTGAGAGGGGTCACAGTCCCTTACCTCCACCCATACACTAGGCCCCGCAGTTCTTGGAAACGGTCTTTTTTACAGACTTATACAAAAGTTCTCTCCAGAATACTACATACGGTTATTACTAGTGTTTATTAAAACAATAATTCATGCATTCATTAGTACAACTGTTATTCAATTATCGCATGTGATCACCTCAACCATACAGCATTAATTAATGTATTGTTATTTGTCCGCAATAAATTGAGCACTAACTGCAATTAGTTTCGCATAGCACGGATAATGGGAACGCTATTTCATTATAACGAGATGCTATCTACAGGTATTTTTTTCTTATTTCAGGAACCCATCTTGGACCGTTTACTTAAATAGAACGTATGGAATCTACAGATTTGAGATCTACAATAGAAATGAATCCGGCGGTGGCGAATACTGTACGAACAAAAGTAGTTTTGGAGTTAAATATCACTAAACCTACTAACAAGAAATAACAATAATAATTGTCCAGTATGAAATAAGAGCTTAATGTTGATATCAATTACGAACATGCAACAAAATCCCCAAAACTTAACTCATACAGCCCTGCTATTTAAATTTGGTTAGTTATTTAGACACGTTTTCGGTTCGGACGGGTTACTGACATTAGCAATTTTATTTTCATCTCAACGTCAATCCTTTAGTTATTCAAGGTATTCGGATGCTGAAGACAATTTTTGAGAGAAAAAATTGGAATTTTTGCAACTCATGCCACTTTAACGCGGGGTTCAATATTGTAAAATAATATTATTATTAATTTGCCCGGCTTATGCTTGACCAAAGGCTATTTTTCTTTTGTTGTCTGATCATGTAAAAATTATTCTATGTTAGTATTTTACAGAGTAGGAAAGAGTATTTCCATACCAGAAAATTAAATTACTTCCATGTAAAAAGTAAAGCCGTGAAAGTTTACCACAATCAACAATTACTTTTGAGCCAATGAATTTCTATACTGTATGTATTTGGGTGTAAATTATTTTCCACTTGCGTGTAAATTATATTTGAATCTAGGTTAATATATTTTGTCATCTGCGGAAACCAATATCCACATGCATGAAAACAATGTATCACGTGAGTGGAAATATCTAATTTCAAAATTCTTAAATAGATTACAGAATATAAATAACAAAACATGTAAGTGTATACTTACAGGTATATGATCCCTGGTAAGTAGAAAAACCTGTTTTACATGTGATTCCATTGTCAATTTTGACTTATGAATACATTTGCAGCAGTTATGAGAAACACGGTCTATTTGTCCGAAGACTGTAAGAAAGCAACTAAACATTTCATATTATACAATTGTATCAGCATGTTGAAAACTGTTAGAATTTTCTTTTCAGTTGGCGATCGTCTGAGAGGGTTCAAGATACAAGTCGGAACCCCGTCCAATTTTAGGGAGTGTTACAAAGACCCAACGCAAACCGGTTCGCCTGGCCTGATTATCAGGAACCACTGCAAGGATAATCAACCATTATTAGGAAACACTATCCGTATAACCAAAGATGCCGAAGTAGCCCTGACACTTTGTGAAGTTATACTTCATGGTAGGTACCAACTAACCAGCCGTTTATTGAAAATGACCAAATGCCACTTAAGCAAAACGTAAGTTGAAACACACAGTACATATACATGTAGGCTCAGAATTGGATGCGTTAAACACCTGTGGAAAATCCTCAGACCACATCTGCAATAAAGACCTCGGAAGTCTAACGATACCTACCCCCGCCCCCCCCCCCCCAATTGGTATTTACATTTAATTTTTAGATAGTGACGATGAAAAATTGGTATTACCTGCATTTTGGCACATCATGTGAAACGACATGAAATTTGATAGTTGGGTTTAACATATAACGTGAATTCCTGGTTACATGAAAGCGACGTTAGGTCTTATCTCACCCACGCACTTAAAAAGGGCCATTTCCATGCAGGATCAACTTGCGGAATTGTAATACATGCAATACATCAAATGGTTATATCCGCTTATCTTTTCCATCTACCAGGTGTTTTTCCATGATCGACCAAACAGCATATTCTACTTCGTGGTCTGTTACGTCACACATGTCATACCTCATAATGACCCATTTGTCCTGGAAGTGTTCAGCTTACAACTCATGACTTTGGCTCCATATGTTTGGAATAATTTTGTTTTGCTTCCAACGGAAAATTCCACAAGCAACAGAAAAGCAAACCTTTAAAAAGGAAGATTATCACCGAATTGTTTACAATTTTGATAAAAAAAGGTTGCCTGTCCACCCGAATTATAATCGCTTCTTATTTTTCCCATAATGGCGGCGCTCAGTTGAACTCAAATATCAGGCGCCCGCCAATTCAATATATAATTCAATGAATTTTCTTTCCTTAACAGTTTGCACAGATGGGTGGTATCGAGAACAGTGTGATCGGGAGTGTCAATCCACCGACCGATGTGCATTCTGTGATAACAACAACCTGACATGCACAAGTAAGATACTGGGTTGTACGAGTAATAATTATATTACTGTGGTATCCTAGTAGAACAAGACAAGCCAGGATTAACTAAATAAGAACTGTGTTGATAACTAACAAACTAAAATACACGACTGTTGTGAGCACGTCTGTTCGACTTGGCTGCAAGGTCCGGAAGCTTCGAACGGGGAACTCGCTAGGAGGTCGATAGAGCATACCAACAGTTAGAATCTGACCCTTCAACAATTACTAATTATAAAAGTAACAAAATGAACAGCAGCTTATATTTTGAACTTATATGGACAATGAAATAAGTGTAGACCTAAATCAAAAAGATTTCATAAAAAAAAGCTAATTAAACCCTACGTAATAAGGTATTTTTTTTCTCGCAATTGAAAATACGTTGATTCCATACTTAATTGGGCGCCATGTCAGCTGGAAATAATAACAGGCGTAGGCATATATGTTTTTAGGGTGATATAATTTAAAAAAAAACATATGCTATACAAGCAATGCACAAGAAAACATAGATAAGGAATCGCCTACAGATTACACAGTATATTCAAGTCTCAAATCAGTATAGTCGTAATCTTTATGCTGTTACTGCTGACCGAGTTACGGAATCTAAATATTAAAGCACCACACCGAAGCCGTATACAAGGTCTCTGTAGAGAAATAGTGTATGTGATAACAGATGGACCAATATTAAGCTGCTTGGTAGCATGTTCATTTTTCTACAAGCTAACACCTGAGCTTCTTTGCAGATTTCATGTATTTTGCAACAGTGTACTGCTTATATGTTTTCAGCTTGCACCGCCCACCGTTGGGGTACAGATTGTGATGATCAGTGCTTCTGTGCAGGAGATGTTGCTTGCAACAAGACATCTGGAAGGTGTCCAGAAGGATGTGCAGCCGGATATACCGGGTCTTCTTGCAGCCAAGGCACGGTCAAAAGCAATACTCCTTTCAAAAGCTTACAGAGCAAGGCAGGGGTCTCAGTGGCTCAATATTCACAGCCATAGCCCCACAAGTACACAGTACAAGCATCCAAATGATCGGTTGCAAATTCGAATCTCACCCCCCCCCTCCACCCCACACTAACCCCCTAACTAACATCACAGTTTTCTTAAACGCTCAAAGTAATAATTACTCACTAGTATGGCGTACATCATTCATACGAATGGACGCGCCAATATGCTATAAGAACAAACCAACAAACCCCCTCACAACAATGAGGTACAGAACTGACCATGTATGAAATTCAATTTGTAATACAGTGCTATTTTCACAATATCTGGAATTGAACGTTTTTCGAATAAGTTACCGATATGAGGACTAAAACCCGAGAGAATTGTGTTTATTACTGAACATAATGACAAATATATCGACAGACGATTCTGTCATTTATCGACAATAAACCGATGAACAAAAGCAATGTTGGCTTTTACCATCGTGAATCTAGTGTATTTACAAGAATTTGGAACGAACTGACGGACATAGCTATACGTTAATAATTTGAGCGTTGATTCTTTTGAAGAAGCCAAAATAACTTATCTTTTTACCACCTTTGAGAGAGTACTTAAGAAATTGTTTAAAGTATCCGCACTTGTGTTTAGGTTTAATTATAAAGGAATATCAATAGAATAAATATCATTTAGTATAGATTGATTGATTGCTTGATGTTTACGCTGCACTCAACATTATCTCACTTATATGTCGGCGTTGCCAGAACTAAATAATGGGCTCTTCGTCTTGAGGAAACCCCGGACCTTCGGCGAGTACCTGGCAACTCCTCCACATACGGGGATGGAGAGGAAAATCTACGCAATTTTTTTTGTTTTGTCTGAGTGGGATTCGATCCCGCAGGGCATAAATGAATCAATTAAGTACGACATCATGACGATTTATTTTACTGTAGCTTGTAACTCTACATCATACGGTCCTGGCTGTGGGACACTTTGTGGACATTGCAGTATACCAGTGTGCAATAGATTCAACGGCTACTGTAACGCCTTCACTTCACTGTGTATGGCTGAATTTGAAGGTCCAAGGTGTAAAACAGGTACAAATTATAAAAAATGTTCATCATTGATGATTTTTTGTTTAAAATACTCTTTGATATATTTTACTGTTACGAATTTCTGAATTATAATTTTCGAGAAAATGCTCCCCGACCGGTAGGAAAATTTGTCACTTAAGAAATCACCTAATTCCAGACAACATATTCATTGTGTAGGGATTTATTTTCTGTCTATGATTGTTATTACTTTACATAACAAAATTCTGTTAGATTTCCAATTACTTATTTCCCATTCATCGATATGTACTCTTGTATATCTGGATACTTTTTGTATCTCTTTTTCTCACAGTATTGTTTCACATTAGCACATGGAGCGGAAGATATGCAAGTATCAATCAGGTGTCTCAAATAATGTATTTGATACTATGTCATTGGCAACAGTGTTGAGCCTTTAAATGTTAACGTTTAGTTGTCAAAACGAATACACTTTCTTCTATTGTTAAGCAATGTTTTTATTTTTGCGTATGTGTCTGTTCTGTATGTTATTATTTCCAATGACATTTCTTTTTCTCTTGGCAGCTTGTGATGGTTCTTTTGGGCCGGACTGCAAAACACCCTGTGGTAAATGTGCCAAAGGAGTCGACTGCAATCCTGTCAATGGAGTGTGTCCGGGCAATGATCCTCTCTGTGCTGGAGGGTGGATGAACACAATATGCCTTACAAGTATGCATAATTATAGGACATTGATTTATTCATGTTTAACGCCACATTCAAGATTATTTTACTTATATGGCGACGTTGCCAGGTTTAGTGGGAGAGGAAACCGGGCTCATTGCTCGGAGGAAACCCCCGACCATCGGCGAATACGTGGCAACTTTTCTACATAAGGCAATGAAGTGAAAAATTCTCTCAGAAAGTTTTCAATATTATTGGTCCGAGTGGAATTCAAACCCATGCCACATCGATGGAAGGCCTCTGTCGGTCTGAGGGACGATCACTCCAACACACTGGACCACCGAATCCCCCCTATATGACTTATTAAACCCGTTGATAATTAAACCATTGAAAACGTCGTACTACTAGAATATGTACTCGTCCGAAAATAGAATACAAAACTACGTATATTATCATTTCTTGAGATTCTCATCATGTCCTCGACGGGAAGTTAGTCGTGTTATTTAAAATGTGAATGTTTTTTATTTCTCGTTGCTTAACTGCCATACCCGTAATAGTTTGAAGTGTTTTACGCCATTAATATTTGCATAGCATATGTATTCTTGTCAGACCACGATGATATCATGGTGGTCTTATCGAATCGAATTTTGTCCGTGGTCGGTGGTCCATGGTCCGTCGTTCGTCATCTGTCGTCCAGTGTCTATAAACTTTTCTTGTGATCGCGATCTCAAAAGACCTACTGGTCGGATCTTCATCAAATTTCATAAACATGTTCCCCTTATGGTCTTGTTGTGCAACATCCATTTTGTTTGCTCATTTGCGTATATTTTTTTATAGTAAATTAATAGATCATTTTTGTTGAAAGGAATGTAAATGAGAACATAGCTGCATGGGGATCATCTTCTCCAGCCAAGATAAAACCTAAATATCTCCATTTCGTGTTTTACCTTGGCGGACTACTCCACTCAAACCCTTAAATCGAACTTCTCGTTTTGATTGGATGCGAGTAAAACTTCTCGCAGCTAATCAAAACCTCGGGCACTTATACTGAAAATAACGTAATGACGGCTGTGTTCACCTTGAACTTTTGTGTAAGGAGTGCTGATTGGCCAAGACTCTGTAAGTATTGGAAAGACAACTCTTACATTCCCACCAGTGGGCGCTGTTCGATCAGTGGAGTAGTCCGCCAAGGTAAAACACGGAATGCGGACATGCAGATTTTAACTTTGCTTGCGAAGATGTATGGGGATCATCATGAAAAGCTTTAACACAAGTTCAATTCATTTACCTGGACCCTTTAAATATGCTTTTTGTTCTATATTTGATTTGTAAAAGGCGATTAATTGTTTATGCTCATAGTATTCAATAACAATCAAATATATTTCGAAATTCCAGGATGCCCAGCTGGCCTATATGGTCCAGATTGTCGTGAATCCTGCGGGAATTGCCTAAATGGCGATACATCCTGTCAAAAGGAAGACGGAAAATGTGGCGTGGGATGTGCTGCAGGTTGGAGAGGGGATGTTTGTAAACAGGGTCAGTTAAAAGACTAGCATGTGTATTTCGTTAGTTTATTTCTTTTCAAGTGCCATATCCAGTAATCTGGAAATTTTCAGTTATTTTAACTTACTACTAAATTATTTTATATTTTTTTTTGGCTAAGACTAGCAGATATAGTGTAAATATCTTAACGCCATTTTAGAATGCGAAACTGGAACTTGGGGTGAAAACTGTGAGTCAACATGCAGTGAATATTGCAAGGGAGGTAACACGGCCTGTAGCATCATCAATGGAACATGTGGGATGGGTTGTCTACCTGGAGGTCTTGGTGAAAGATGTTTGGCAGGTAAATTATTAAATATTACATGTTGGGTGGCTTATTGGTCAGCGGAGATTCATGTACCATTTCGAATTAATCATGTTACCCAAATAAGAACATCTTTGTGCCATTCATTTACATTACCAGGTAGTCCCATTTTGTTGGCAAAAAATTACAACTCTTGGGGGGATGATATGTACAAATATATCAGAACCTTGCGGCACACAAATAGCGTATGCTTTAACAACATAAAATGGCACCTTCAAGCTGCCCCAAAAAATTATGCAATCGACACCGATTTACTTGTTTTTCTTTGTTGATTTGTGTTTGTATTCAGACTCCTGGCACCCACATATATGAATCTAACTCGATAAACAAATGAGAACGGGAAATATATGTACATATATTGTATTTTAGGTGCATATTCTCATTCGAAACCGCAGCAATCGTTAGCATTAAAATGCTTCACATGAATTTTAACGTAAATCGTCAATAGACATTTTTATATAGCTACAGCTATGGGCTAATACGCTTCTATACCAATGGTTTCCATGAATATTACATAACCCATAGAATATGACTGAATTTTGCCACTATTAAAATTCATCTCTTTCAGAAGCGACCACTGAGATGCCCTCTCCGACAACCGCACTAGTGGGTGGTGTCGTTGGGGGTATTGCTGTTGCCGCGATAGTTGCAGTTGCCGTTGCCGGTAAGAAAAACAAATGCGTTTGCGAGATTTAAAGTAAAATAGGATGAAAGGCTGTAATACTGGTAAAAGTTCTCGTGCTATATAGATAGTCATCACTTAAAATAAGAACAGGCAGCATGAAACAATCATGTGCAAAGTAGCATCAAAAAGCTGACCGAGTGGTTGTTAACTGACCGACTTTAGCACAAATTACACCATTAAAATAGATTCCCTGGACCTTCGAAAAAATATTTATTTATTTATTTATAGACCTAAACATATGAAATTATTGAAAAGTCGATGGATTGATTTTATTTTCTAAAAAACAAACCCAGATTCGTGTTGGCGCACAGATATGAATCTAAATGAATAAATCTAGGTCGACACCACATCAGCGGCATCGCTGACAGGTCATGTGAATTAACCAACAGCGGAATGTATGTCACAGCTAACCATACGTTCTTGGAGAGTCAACACATCAAGCCCAGAATCTCGAAAACAATAAAAACAGTGCAAGAGAATCTAGAAAACTCTATAAGCTAAAGCACGTAATACAAATTCAGCTAAACTACAGACATTGACAGATTTTTTTTAATCAGCTTCAATCTTTCTAATAATTATATGAAAAGGAAAATATCACCTCTTTGCTCACATGTTTTACCAACATACCAGCTATTTCAAGGATAAATATATATTTGATTTGTTAATATTTTCAATGTTTTCTGAAGGAGAAAGAAGAGACAAGGGAATGATAAAGAGACCGACCAGGTTCATGTTTCAAACCGGCAACTTCAAACAAATGCAGCGGACGTCCATCTTCCAGAGTACTCGAATACTAAAAGAATAGTCCCCAATCCACCAGGTAAACTTATGCAATTTCAATGAACTCTATACCATGATAACTAGTTAGAATTATATACCAGAAATCTACTGTACATTAAAGGAAATGAAATTTCCAAAAATACAAACCGTATAGCGTTAAAGCAACGATTAATTTACTGAAAATATTCAACGTTAGTTATCCCAGTTGATGAGGTGATGTAACCTTAGCTATTTTAGCTCAATAACTTCACGTCATTTCTTAGCCAAGCAATTGGCTGAATTGCAGCACTTGACTAGTTTATATCGCATCTCTATTTTATTCAGCATTGGTTGGTTATAGAATGTTTAATAAACTTTCTTTCATGAAATTTAAAACGAGCCAGTCAGTGACCAAAAAGAAGACATGTCGATGGAATAGTTTATATAACTAGTGCTTGAACAATTCAATGTAACTGCCTGGACGTAAAATGTGTCTTACCACGGATCCCCATTATATTCTAGGATCCCAAGGAACTTGTAACCAGGCAACAGAAGATGAAACTAATTACTACAATGTTATTAACAATGAAGGTGATGGAGTGAACCAGTATGAACACATTCCATATAAACCCAGCGGTTCCGGTCAAACTGAATATGAGGTAAGAAAAAGTATCAATTATTCCCGCTGAAATTGAGTAATTGATATCTAAAACCACAGGCAACGCTATTTCGCTTATATGCCGGCGTTGCCAGGTTTAGTAATGGAGGAAACAGGACTGTTTGGCCGGAAGAAAACTCCGACCTTTGATGAGAACATGACATCTGTTGAACAGTGGTATTTAAATGCGACATTAAGTGGCATTTAGAAGTTCAGCTTTATTATGAAGGAAAAAACACTCTTTCGTATGGATTAACAGCTTCTTGTTTTATTGGGAACATGACGTTTCTGTGGTGCTCCCAACACCGTTATCAAGTGATGAGTGATACATTGGCAATCTGACTGTTTATACTAAACTATAACAAAGGATATAACAACAAACTCTAAAACTGGACAAACCATAAAGGATTAAAGATTTGGTGGGTTTAAATTGATACGAGCTTCCAAATATAAGAAAAATTTCTTTGAAGCAGAATTAGTTAATTGTTCGCAATTTACACTAAGAAGTACAAAATAAGAGCTTTTCTCTCATATCAAACTTGGTAATTTAAAGGGGCATGAGCTGCCAAAAATGTTGATATTTTGACTTTGAAACAGAATGTTGAAATTATTAGCTATTTTTCTCAAGACGTATAAATCAGAAGCTTTTTCGTGCTTCTAGTTTCAAAAATGCACGATAAAGTATTGTTTTGAACTAACTCTCTCTTAGAATGAATGAATGGTCGTCCCGGTTATTTAAATTTTGTTTACTTTTCGAACACGTTTTCGGTTCGTACAGGCCACATGCTGTATGGATTTTCCTCATTCCAACGCCAATCATTTAGTTTTCCGAAGGCGTTCAAAGCCTCTTACTGTCGTGACGATCAGAAATTATGAAAAAAATGTGAATTTTGGCAGCTCATGTCCCTTTAAGGTAGTTCTTATTAGCAAGTAAACCCCAAAATAGAACTCCTGCATCCCGGTTATATGAATTCTGTCCGTTCTTAGCACACATGTTCAGTTCGTACGGGTTACTGGTGTTTAATAGCAATATTTTCTTATTTTAACGTCAATCATCTAGTTTTTCAAGGTACATGTACTCCAAACGCTCAACTTCTCTTGAGAATAGGGATTGAGGAAAAAAGTTTTATTTTCACAGCTCCTGTCACTTGAATAAAGTGTTCTCCATTAACCATCTTATTTTAGACATTGGTTACAAGCGAAGGGAGCAGTGGAAATGTCACCACAAAAGGAGAAGAAAAGCGTAAGAACCAAATATTGATTTTGCTCTAGACAGTTGTTACATCATGTATCACTTTCCTAAATATGGCATCATTTACATTTTCAACATTAACAAAATGCAACGGCCCCAGGTAAAGCATATCCACCATAAAACAAAAAAATAGAACTCAAAGGATTTGTCCGGGCCTCTGTTGCCCAATTTAACGGACTCAGATACCGCTGTTTTTCTCCCACTAAGCCTGACAAAGCAGCTTTTAACTAAAAAATTATGAGGTTGGCTTAAGGATCAATTAATCAAAAAAAATCCAACTGTCAAATAAGTTGTGTAAGATTTATATACTGGTACTACTATTACAATCTTTCAGATGTGTCGAAAGACATAACTGGAGAGGTCGGTCCTACCTATTACAACATTGTGACGGATGGAAGTAAAGATACAGATGCTGTTAACCAGTATGAAGACGTTCCACACTAATGGCACATCAATGTCGTCTTGCAAAATACGATTGCAGACTTTTTATCTTGTTAACTGATTATAGACACCAAAAAACACGGGCACAGGAAAATATCTTCTTGACGAAAAGGAATGACGTAATTGCATTGAAGAAAATCCATGTGGTCTAATACTTGTACGAACCGAAATATTGTCTCAAAAGTAGCAGGGACGAGAGTTCATTTAAAACACTGTATGAAACTTTTTTTCGAAACTAGGGGCACTAAAAGCATATAAATTGTACTATAACCGATATAGACAAAATTAGTTTACTGGCAAACATCAACATTTTAGTAGCCCATGTCACTTTTAACAACCTGCCGCATATTCATTCATTAATTACCTTTTGTTTCGGTTGGCGTTCTTTTTATTTCATGCATAAATTCAAGGCGCTATCTTTAAGTTAATTCTTGAGCTTGCCTTATAAAAAAAGTAATGGTTCATTTTCCATACTCTATAGCTTTTTGATAGGAATAATTTAGTAATAGTTATTCACTTTTAAAATACTGTGACAAAGTATTGATCATAACTTATTCATTTATTTTATAAGGGAATAACACTTCAGTTGACAAAAAAAGTTCTTCGACGTTGTTCCACCAAAACGAAGCAACAGTTTTAAGACATTGGCAAAAAAAACTGGAATAATCACGTGTCTTAAATTGTTTCCTAAGTGTATGTTTGGGTGCTGTATCAAATTTTGTTTTATCCGGAAAAATAACTTTATGTTAGCTAACAACTTATCTGAAAAGCTAGTGTTAGCAACTTATCAAGTATATAATTTACAATTTATTTAAGACTAATTGAATTCCCAATACCAACTCTAATTTAAGAATGTATTGAATATACATTTAAGCAGTCTGTTTCACCAAGCGGCGTACCGTAAGTTTTTACGTATCTGCCTTAGCAACCAATACTGTAGAGATACGCTGCAGATCTCTTTTGTAAAAATCGTTTTAAATTGAACTTGTGTTATCTTTATTTTAACTTGATGTGACTTTATTATTGTGACAAAACAAAACAGTTATTATAAATGACATATATCTTAAATGTTTTATATTAAAATACCTGTTTTGTTTACGTTGGTGTTTTGTTCGTTAAACTTTTAAAATATCGTTTAACTTATTTGGTTTTTAGAAATTTATTTTGATTTATACGTTTTCCTATAAAAAGAGGGTTTCTGTTTCAATACATGTGCTTTTGCCAAGCGCGTTAACCAGTAAAGATATAACCCTTTACACTGCCGTCTACATTTAGTTTACGTTTGTTTCTTTTTTGCGTGTGTTTATTTACGTTTCAGTTTGCTTCAGTGGTATGCTGTTGAGTCTGAAAGACGATAAGCCTAGGTTATCCATACGAGACAAAGTATCAACAACAACGGATAACAAACGACAAACAGAAATCCAGAACTACTTACAGAATTATTTTTAAACTTATGTTTAGTTCTTAGCTACAGGTAAAGAAAGTCGCAGTTGTCTTAAGACAAATTAAGATCCTCTAGTAATAAATATCATATCAACTCTTTTTGTGAAAAAAAGGACATGATGTTTATTAACATACTGGAAATTATTGCTGAATGCAAACAGTCTGTATATCGGGTAAAAAAGCTAATTAAAACGTTATAACTTTAGATAATCAGGCAAGAGACTCACTGTTCATTGTACACTTAATATAGTTGAGTAAGCAATCCGAAGAGAGACGTATAAGACATATTGATTAAATATTTCGGTTTATTTAGATCTTTGGATTGCTTATTGTACTATAATATGCCAAACTAGTTTGTAGAAGGTCTAATTATTGTACACGTGTGTACTATTAATAGTTGCAATTCCATATGCTTATGTTAAATACTTTGCATTGTTTATAATACAGGAGTTTTATCCTCAACTCGTTATTTATTCTTTTACTCTATGCTTCCCGATAGACCAACGCTGAAACCGTCAGTTGTTTTTTTTTCGTTAATTTATAAATTCACAAAGTTTAGGGAATTTTACGATGTAATGGCTGTTTTAGAGAGCTACAGACCAGCAAGCGCCAATTGCTGTATTTTTTTTTTGGTGTTACCTTCTGTTTACAGTTTACAGTTTATTGATACAGGATAAGCCTATCGGCTTCTTCCTCGGGCAAAATACACGCAAATATAGTAAGACAAGATTACAACGACGGAAAAGAAAAAAAAAAAAAAACAAGAGAAAAAAAAATCCAAAACATACTACAACAATATCAAAAACTGTTTTCCAAAATGTACAAGGAATTTACCAAAAATATATTAAATAATGTAAGCGGCGTGTCTTTCCTCGAGCACTATTATAAATTGTGCGAGACACCTTAATGATTTTCGAGGGTTTGTCGGATTCTGAAATTTGTATAGATTCGGTCATGAAACAAACTTGTGGGGTAATTAATTAATTCTGAAATGACGGTATTTTGGTCAAACAAGCATAACATGGAATTCGTCTTCATTGACTTCCATCTTGCATCTTTTACATTTTCTGTTAGATTTTAGTATGCTAAGGTAACGACCATTTTCAATTTCCAGCCCATGGTACCCTAGTCCGCAATATGTTGAGTGGATTGAAGGATAAATTCTGATACGCCCGCACGGGCTTCTTCAAAATACCACGTCAACTTAGGGTGCAATTGAAAAATCTAAGAGTTGCTCTCGGAATTTAAAAAAAAGGATAACTCGCAATTTTTAAACATTACTCACCTAAACTTTTGCCAGAAAGCTTCTTTGATAATCCCTTCGTAGAGCTAAACCATCATATGTGACCTTAAAATCTGTTAGCAGCGAATTTCGCTAAGTTTTAATTCCGTCTGTGTTCACTAAAATTTTTCTCGGGCGATCACACCGCCATCTACCGCGAACTTTCAAATCATGCTCGCCACTACAACCGGTAACGGCTGTCGGGGAAGGTCGGCTATAACGCAAAGGGAATTTAAACTTAGCGAATTTCGTTGTTTGGCGATATGTATGATCACAAATGTTGGTTTAGCTCTACGAAGGGATTATCAAAGAAGCTTTCTGACTAAATTTTAGGTGACTAATGTTTAAAAATTGCGAGTTACCCTTTTTTTTAAATTCCGAGAGCAACTCTTAGATTTTTCAAATGCACCCTATGTTGACGTGGTATTGAAGAAGGTCGTGCGGGCGTATCAGAATGTATCGTTCAATTCACTCAACATATTGCGGACTAATGGTACCCTAGGCGAAAGCGATTAATTTCCAGTTAACTATATAGCTAACTTTTAGATAAGGAGATCTGACAAAGTCAGGTTCGGCGATATCCACGTAACTTTCAAACCTTGTGGGGGTTAATAAATCAACCCTCCAGTTTTGGACAAAACCGTCCTGGACTGTCTGTTTGAATCGCAATTGAGAACATTTATTACATACATCGACATATAACATACTGTAACCATAACTATCTAGCACTATGTTTAGTTCGTGACTCCAGTTGTATATAGACTTCAGTCTACGATGTACCTTTGTTTGACATAAATATAGTCTGTACACCAAACTTTCTGGCAAACTCTTGACTTTTGACCAGTATTTGAAAATTCTGGTTTTACAATGGGGGATGAGAGGGAATCTGGCAAATTCTCTATTAACCAGAATATTTGGGGTGCATTTTGGTACACCAAGTAAATATTTAAGGAACTAAGTGTGAACAACTTCGATACTCTGGTTTTTGGCGAATCCCCAAAGCTCAGAACCATACAATATGATTGGTTTTACAATTTTGTCCAGCAATTCGAGTTTCAGACTTAAATCTAGAGAGATTCTCTTAAAACATTGTTTTTTTTAACCTTTTCATAAAGTAGCTTGGCAGCTTTGTTCATTGATAAATTGTATTTAAAAATAATACCAAAGTAGCAGAATGAATCTACTGATTCTAACAAAACATCATCATATGACCATTGAGAATCTCCTTTAAGTCTTTGACTTTGAAAATACAACCGCGTCGTCAGCAAATCACAATGTAATTCAAAATATGATCCGAAGGTTCACTAGTGGCCAGTTCGTTACATAAATCGTTTATGAACTTTTGCCACTTAAAGTGTTTTATGGTTAACATTTTACGGCTAACGGCTCATATATAACTTTATGCTACACATGTATTAGCAGTAGTTATAGTTAGCTTGTCTCATATTCATCAGGACTCCACTGGCACTTTGGAATGGGAGCCTAGTTAAAATGTATATTGCAGTTTTTTTCAGTATTATCAGCCTACTTTTATTTTGTTTATTAAAAGCTATAAACGGATTTGTTATAGTTAGCTTGTATTCCGAAATACATATAATTTGCAATTTTGATATTGCAGAGAAACTATTAATGTATTCAATTGTAGACGATCTTTGCCGACAAACCTCAGATTAATTTCACTTCCTCAATAGTCACATGATGTGGTTCAAAGGGCTATAGCCAAACAAACACACAAACTGTACAGACAGACGTTGTGTTAAGCTCCGCAAAAACTGTCACTTTTGAAATGTTTATACGGGACATTTCACTGTCGGAGTTTAGTCTTACCAGTCTTGGTTTAAAGTAGTCTAAGCCAATTCAAAATGTCCCCAAAGTTCATTTCATTTGGATTACCTTGGCTGTTCTTATATATTTCAGGTAAGTTGACCAAAATATGGATATTCCTCTGTCAACTATACACATCCCGATCGGTACTTATTCAACAAGCTTTCCACATGTGCGTTGTAGGTGCGAATACCAACTATCTGTAGGCCTATGTATTGCGTGGATTTAAGCCCGTGGTTTGTAGGGTTTGGTTCATAACCTTGTCATACTACAAACTTAACACGCCCAGTTCACGTATATGTCACAGTTCTCTGTGCAAACTGAAGTGCTCTGTACTATATCGAGACTAACTCGGTGAAGCGATCAATCTTTAATCGGAAACACCTTCCACCAATGTTGTGCGGGTTCGAAAAGATGAGTGTAAATTATTAGAGAGCTACCAGTACTTCTAAGTCAGTGTGATCATCACAACTTTTGTAAAAAGATCAATCTTTTATAATGGTGAATAAAAATAAAATGAAATAACGTAGAAAGGAAAGTTATAAACAAAGTTTTCCTTTATCAGTTTCTTTATTCTGAGTCGAACGACCTATGTGGGATAGTTGCCAGTTACCAACGGAAGGTCGTGGGTTTCCTCCGGGCATTGAGCCCGGTTTCCTCCCACAATAAAACTGGCAACGCCGCCATATAAGTGAAATAATCTTGGGCGCGGCGTAAAACACCAAACAATCAATCAATCTTTATTCTGAGAATAAAAGCTTGTAGGCCAACCTACATTCATTTAATTTTAAAGGGATACGGGCTGCGAAAATGTTGACATTTTTCCGTTAAAACATGTTTTTTAATTATCGGATATTTTTCTCAAGAAGTGCAACACAAAAGGTATTTATTACAAAATTCAAAATTGACATCGAAGTAGTGTTTTAAGCTATCTTCGGTTAAAATGAATAGACGGCTGATCTGGTGGCTAACATTTGGGTTTACGGGTCACATACTGTATGGATTAGCATTGTTACAAAGCCAATCATTTGGTTTTCGAATGCACCCCGACCTTCTTAATGTCGTGACAATTAGATTGACTGACTGCTTTTTACGCCGCACTCAAGATTATTTCTTTTATATGGCGGCTTACCAGGTTTA
The DNA here is from genome assembly GCA_963971465.1 of Lepidochitona cinerea. NCBI lineage: Eukaryota > Metazoa > Mollusca > Polyplacophora > Chitonida > Tonicellidae > Lepidochitona > Lepidochitona cinerea. Next base: position 5,841,141 of record OZ020556.1, read on the forward strand.
GTAAGGGCGGAAACCGAGCTCTCTGTCCGGAGAAAATCACCGACCATCGGCGAGTACCCGAAAACTCTTCGACATACGGCGATCGAGAGATAAATTAACTCATAAATTGTTCATTTTTTAATTGGTCTGAGGTGAGATTCTATCCCTCGCCGCATCGATAGAAGGCCTGTGTCGGACTGCAAGAGAATCACGCTAACCGACTGAGCCACCGAGTCCCAGGTGACAATATGAAGTTTTGAAAATATACGACAGCTTGTGCACGACTTTTGGAAAAAATAACCGAGTATACAGCCTATGTACCTATATGTGTACCTGTGTCCCATGATATCCTATTCAATTACATTTAAAATTATTTGAGGATGATGCACGCCAAAAACATTACGTAGACACAATGCTAAGAGAAAGACAAGATTAGCATTAATATCAGAGCAACCACTATGGGATTGCGCAACTTACATTACATTGAGTTTGCGTCATTACTGTCTGGATTGGAAAAAAAGGGTCATAAGTAAAAAAAAACTAAAATCGGTAACAACGCTGTAAAAAATCTCCAACAGCTTGGAAAACTTTGTTGTGGTTTTTCCTTGGGCTTAAGACAGAGGTAATATCATCAGGTTGTAAAACACCAGCGTTGGAAAGAGTTGTGTACAGCAGAGCACGGGCATCAGTGTGACGTCTACATCTGAATAAGAGATGAGAGACAGTATCCGGTACGAGGCATTCCTCGCAAAGACCAGTATCATGTCTTAGTAGATAACCGCCCAGATAAAAGTTTAAGCACGCGAATTTCATGCAACCGAGATGACAATGACAGCTAGTATTTAAGTGATACATTGTTGTTAAAAGAATGGAAGAATCTACCAGTATCATCGGTATCCCAATGGTCCTGTCATAGTTGAATAAACCTGGGTGTAATAACACTAAAAGCCTCTTTAAGAGAGAGCGGTAACGAAACAGATACTGTGGGCAACAGAAGGGCCCGTTTAGCGAGAGAGTCGGCATGATCATTACCTGGTAAACCAATGTGAGCAGGAACCCACTCAAACGCCACGGAAACGCCCTGGTACCCTAATGCTGTACACAGATGTAAAATCTCAAATATTACAATTGAAGATTTCTGCCAAGAATAGTTTACAATTGCCTGTAAGGAACTCAAGGAGTCTGTAAAGATAACAACATTCATTGGCTTTAAGTCAAGCAGAAAATTCAAGACAGCTACAATAGCATATAATTCAGCTTTAAAAACAGAAATATGATCAGATAGCCTGAAGAATCTTTCATACTTCATCTCAGGGACACAAAAAGATGCCCTAACTTTACCCGTTTCTGGACATTTGGAACCATCTGAAAATATATGTAAACTGTGACCCCAGTTAGATTTAATATGATCCAAAGCACATAACAGAGAAATAGCAGCATTATCAGATTTCTTAATTCTAAAATGTAATTCTGTGGATATATAAGGGGCATTAAGTTCCCATGGAGATAAAGCAGGAATACAGTCAGGCTGAATATTGATATCATTAACATTTAAAAATTCAGAAATATGGCGTGAACGGATACTAAAAGGGAAAGGTGGCTTATCATTGTCGACATAAAAAGCATCGTAGTAAGAAGGCCGAAGCACAAGAGAAGCAGAATTATTTATGGCAGCCTTTAAACGAAATGTATATGTAGCAGTTTGTAGTTGCCTCCGAATGTACAATGGCCACTCATAACAAAAAACTTGCATAACACTAAATGGAGTGGACCGACCACCCCCCCCCCCCCCCCCCCGTGCAAATGCGGAGGGCTGTACACTGAATATAATCTAATCTTAGCTTGACAGACTTACTAGCAGAGTCATAAGCTATGGAACAATAGTCAAGCCGTGACCGGATCAGGGACTTGTATAATAATAAAAGGCACTTCCTGTCGGCTCCCCAATGGCGGCCTGAAACACATCTTAGCAAGTTAAGAGCTTTGCGACATTTAACGGATATATAATCGATATAAGGAGGCCAAGTAAGACGTTTGTCAAAAATCATGCCTAAATACTTAAAGTCAGCGGACAATTTAACTGGGACATTATTCAGCAGTAAAGCATATTTATCCATTTTTGCCAACCTTTTGGTTTTCAGTTTTAACAGTAGAAAACTTGAAACAACCCCACTGTCGACTTCAATCCATGACACTGTCTAGACCTTCCTGTAAATATTTCAAACATAGCTGTATACATTTAGACATATACCACATAGACATATCATCAGCAAATAGAGAACTTGTCAGCTTAGGGGGAACAACAGAAGGTAAATCATTCATGGCAATGTTGAATGAGGTTGGTGATAATACACTCCCCTGGGGAACACCGTTATCAATAGGCACTAATGGGGAAAAAACATTCCCAAGTCTAACTTTGATTTGACGATTCGACAGAAAATCCTTAACCCAACCCAGTATTTGTCCCCCCCCCCCCCCCCCCCAAACCCATATTTTGCATTTTGATTAAAACACCAGTTCGCCAAACCATATCATAGGCACGCTCAATGTCTAAGAAAACAGCAAGTAGATATGATTTAGATGACAGAGCGTGTCGAATGCAGTTTTCTAAAGAGACAACATGATCGACTGTAGACCGCTTATTGCGAAAACCACTCTGGACCTGAGAGAAACGATTATTCTTTAATAAAAACCACGTAAGTCTATAATTAATCATTCTCTCCATTACTTTGCAGAGAGTAGAAGTAAGAGCGATGGGCCGGTAAGACGAAGGGCTAGATGGGTCTTTTCCTAGCTTAGGTATTGGAATAATTACAGCCTGCTTCCAGGCTACCGGCAGTCTCATCTTGTTCCAGATGGTGTTATATAAAAGTAACAATATCAATAAACATTGCTCTGGTAGATGAGACAATAGACTATAAGGAATGGCGTCTTCACCTGGAGAAGAATCTTTAGAAGATGATAAGGCATGTTTTAATTCAGACAGACTAAAATCATTGTTTATTGGCATATCATCGAAAAGAATATTATCAAATAGATGTTTATCTTCAATACGCTCTTTATGAGCTAAAAATTCACGAGAATAATTCTGAGAACTGGACACATAGGAGAACGTGTTGACGAAAACATCACACTTATCAGAATTGGTTACATAAGAGACATTGTTAGTAGAGAGAGCAGGAATCGTGCTTATAGCTTTTTTACCACGAATAGAATTAACTTGATTCCATACAGTTTTAACAGACGTGTCAGAATTAATGTGAGAGCAAAACTTACGCCAATGAGTCTTTTGCGCACATTTAATAGTTCTTTGCGCAAAGGCTTTAGCTTTTTTAAAACAAACAATATCGTCAATAAGTCGAGTTCTACGAGCTCGATTTTTAAGACGTCGGCGTTCTTTGATGGCAGCCGAACAGTCATCCGTCCACCAGGGTACAGGCATTTTATAGGGTACATTACCATTGGACTTGGGAATGGCCTTCGTAGCAGCGTAATTGACAGCATCTATGAAATTTGTACAGAAAATATCAATGTCATTATCAAACAAATCATTACATATAGCAGATTTGCATTCTGCTTTATAAAGCGGACAATTTGCTTTTTTAACAGACCATCTGGGTGGAAAACCATTATTGTTATAATGTATTGAGAAAGAATAAGAAATGTGAATGGGATAATGGTCACTGCCACATGGATTATCATAGTCTACAGACCACGTGTCGGGTAAACCGAGATCCGGTGAAGAAATAGACAGATCAATATGGGATAAACTTCCAGTATGGCTGTTCAAACGAGTGCCAGAGCCATCGTTAAAAATACATAAGTCATTGTTGTCTAAAAAATCCATCACAATCCGTTCATTCTGATTTGTAGCTGAACTACCCCACAAAACACTGCTAGCATTAAAATCGCCACAAATAATACAAGATTTATGAAGATGATTAAAACTGTACTAAAAGTGTCAGCTTTTAAAACATTACAGGGGTTATAGAAGTTGACAATACTGATAGGGTGTTTATTGTGATTAAATATGTTAAAACACTGGGCTTCCACCCCACACAAGGGAGGCAACTGAACCTCCGAGAAGGATAACCCCTCTCTGAAAGCCATAAGTAACCCACCACCGCCATTGGCTTGCCTATCTTTGCGACTAATAAAATAACCAGGAATCTTAAAAGAAATATTAGATTTAAGTCTGGTTTCCTGTAAACAAATGACATCATGCAAAGCATTTACATTGGAAACATAGAACTTGAACTCTTGTCCATGAGAACCAATGCCATTGATGTTATAATGTAAAATGTTCACCGCCATTGTTAACAGCAGAGGGTCAGGGAAGTACAATATGAGCCGGTTTGAGAGAGTAAGAGTCACACTGTGCAATAACAATAAATTCTAAATCTAATTCAAAACTATGATAACAATTTTTTTTATTGTTTAATTTATTTATTATATAGGGAATAAGTCAACAGACAAGGTAACCAAAGACAAATATCTTACTCCGAAATCCGAGGCGGTATATTTGAATGTGCAAGTCCACTCGACAAACAGGTTTTACAACAACATCACATACAAGTCAAAATGGGTAAAATATAGGAGAATTATAGCAGAAAGACGACATGTAAAGACAAATGTAGGTGATTTGGAACATGTACACAAAGAAATCATACTCAGAGGCACGCAGATTCCTTCATAAAGACATCGGATATACTTTGTTTTCGGCTAACCTAAAAATCACGTCTTCCCTGTTGGACAGTCAACCGGAAAGCCCCAATAGGACAACCGGAACGCCCTTTCAGGTTTATATAAGTGGATATAGAAAGCCAAAATGTGACGTCATTACAAATAAAAAGATACTGGCTGAGTTTGGCCGCCTTGTGAGAACAGTCTTATGTCAAGCCCTGAACAAATATTTTCTTGTGATCGCGATTCCAAGAGAACTACTATTCGGATCTTCATAAAATTTTACAGACATGTTCCCCTTATGGTCTAGTGAAACATCTATATTGTTTTGCTCATTTGCATATTTAAATCGCCGTTGGCGGTCATTTTGTGATTTTTACTTACATAGTTTGTGATCGCGGAATATAGAAACCCACCAGGCCGATCTTGATGAAATGTTTTTGTGTTGGTTCCCCATATGGTCTAGCTGTACAACATCTATTTTCCTGGGCTCATTTGCATATCAAAATGGACGCTAGGCGACCATTTTGTTTTTCTGATTTTTATCACTTCTCTCTCTTGTGATCGCGATTCCAAGAGAACTGCTGGTCAGATCTTCTTTAACTTTCACACAAACGTTTCTGCTATGGTCTAGCTGTGCAAGATTAATCTCTATTCTCAGTAACATTTCAAAATGGCCGCTAAGCGACCATTTTTTTCTTCTTTTTATCACTTTTCTCCTCAAGTAATGAGAGGATCTTCGTAAAACTGTGTACGCAGGTTAATTCTATGGCCTCGTTGCGTACTATGTACTTTTTTGCTAATTTGCATATTAAAATCGCCGCTAGGCGACCATTTTGTTTTTCTTCTTTTTACCACGTTTCTCCTAAAGAAATGAAAGCTTAGGATTTTCGTAAAAAAATGTTAACCCTAACCCTATGCACTTGTTTTGCTCATTTGGAGATTCATTCATCTTGTGTTTCTTTTTATCACTGTTCGCCTCAAGTAATGAAAGGATCTTCGCAGGTTTACCCTATGGTTTCGTTCTGCACTATGCACAGCCTGATTGAATACGATATAATGGGACACAGGTACACATATACACGGTAGCTATTTCTGTGATTTTTACCTACATAGTTTGTGATCTCGGAATCAGGAAAACTACTAGGCGGATCTTGGTGAATTTTTTTTGTGTTGTTTCCCCATATGGTCAAGTTATGCAATATGTATTCTTTTCGTCGTTGTTTTCATTTAACCTATTCGGTACCGCTGTCGCCATATAGCCTGCTTCATTACAGAAGACATCGTATAGCGACAGCAGAAAAGTCGGCTAAAACCAGGCCGTATGGTTATTTGTTCTTACAACTTCAACTAATTTTGAAAATGAACAAATAAAATCACATGTTGCACCTGTTTGTTGCTTTGTGTTTTGTTTTTTCAATCTTCGAATACGATAAAAGAGTTTTAGTTTGCTTTAAAGTACGCGTAATTCACTGATAACTTTGTCAAAGTTTAGAACGGACACTTTAAACATACGTATATAACAAGAAAATGTTAAATTTGGCAATAAAAGTCTGTGGAATTCCTTATATTTACAGCTTCAGATCCTAATATATATTTTCCTTGTCTTCATTATACTGACAGTGAGTGAGATATTTAAATATCTATGATTAAAAAGTGCTAAAATCGGGTTGTGAAATTAGTTTCCGACAGCGAGTTCCCGCTGTCAATCGGGTGGTGAAAGGTAAAAAGATCGACTCCTTTCAGGTTCCCAAGGGCGACTATAAGAAATAGTTTATCTATGCGTGTTGCCACCGCGGCCTGTTCGAGGTCAGTAAAATGGCCTGCTCGAATTTAGATTTTAAACACCTAAATTCTTTCCAAAAATGTAACAATAATAAATATTTTTGAAGGAGAGTGTTTCCTAAGACACTTAAGAAGATCCATATTGTCCGAGCTTGAAAGAAGGGTATATTTTAAACTGAAATTAAATACACGGCAACGTAGAATCACTATTTTACCGATCGAATTTGCTTTCAGGCTATTATGTAACGCAAATGATATCGCAACTGTAAATGTTATTTACCAATAAAGTAAACTTAAATGTTTTTATTCAATCCTATATTTATATCAAATCGTGCATGAAGTTTTTTTTTTTAAAGAGTACACTAATTTCGACACGAAACGGGAAATTTGTTGCCATTAATTTTTAAACTGACTTTCGTCATGTTTAAATTTGTACGCATCAGGGGCTCGTTCTACTAAGCTGGCGCAAAGTTACGCATAGGTTTACAGAATAGAGTTGCGCCTCCAGACTTGCGACCATGCGCAAGTTCCTATAATTTAACACGCGTTTGCGACTGGCGCAACTTACGCCAGCTTAGTAGAACGAGCCCCAGACCAGTGTCGTAATACGTCGCCCATTCTTCATATTTTACGGGCTATTTTTGACAGATATGCATTATCTTTTGATTTGTAAACAAATACTAAAAGCGTCTTTGTAACATGTGCGCAATCGTTTCGGATGTTGTAAATTGTAATGGTGTACAGGACTCCGGCAAGCGATATCACTGACTGGACTGTATGCAAGTACATGTACATGGTAAATGTTTCAAAAAGTAAATGCTATTTTCAATTCAGGACTAGCTTCAATATTGCAGCCTTCGACGTACAATCGCGGTTAGATGATCTTATAGAACCTGCCGAGTGTGACCCGACAATGCTTCTTGTAATTGTGTAAAATGTATACCTTGTTTTGACGTATGGTATTACAGTTACACAATACAATTGTTCATTGTTTAATGAAACTAATGCGTAGATGCGGTCAAGGTTGTATCGATTTTAATGTTGGACAAATGTATTTCGGAGGAAGATGTACACTGTATCAGGAGTTCGAAGCATTCTTCATTTCAATCTTAGTAAATTGAAATCGAACATCCTCTTCAGTTATATTATTTGTCGTCATACGATCTTAACTTTCTCAAATTCATTTTGGCATTGACCAATCATTTAGGAAATTTGGTTTGGAGTTTTCCGATTACAGCCACTTTCTACCAAAGAAACTTTGCTCTTGTCAAGCCAGCCACCAACTGAAGAAATCAATTTCATATATCAATTTTTCGCGCCGTTTACAAGCAGCCTCACTTTCTGATGGTGTTCTTTGTTGGTCGCCAAGCTCAGTTCATTGATCTCTTTTTTTTAATAGTTATACTCAGGTGTTATTCAAATTGGCAACAACATTGATGTACAAAAGGAAAACTGAAGTAGATTATTACGTCATAAAAAGAAGACCAGCACGTGTATAATCTATTGCGATAAATAACAATTTTAAATCAGCCAGACAGTGGTAATAAAAGAGGCACGAGCTGCCAAAATTCACACGTTTTTCATTAATGTTAATTGTCACGAAAAATAAGGGGGTTTAAGGTCTTGGGAAAATTGAAGAATTCACGTTGTAATGAGGAAAACCCACACAGTTTGAGGCCAGTACGAGCCGAAGTAGTGTCCCAGTCACACGTTCATTCATTGCCGACAATTAGTTCAAAACGCTTCATTAGGTATACATTCCCGACAAATAGCTCTAAAAAACTGATTAATTGTACATCTTGAGAAAAATAGCCGATTTACACACAATTTTGTTTCCAAGCAAAAATTCTACATTTCTGCAGCTCGTGCAGCGTTGGCATAAGTCGACGTGATTTATCCAATTGACGTTATTCTTACTTTACATTTAAGACGTTTGTAGAAGATTGATTGATGTTTTACGCTGCACTTATGCTCATTTTACTTGATAACAGTGTTGCTGGATTTATTTCTCATGATGAAACCCCCGATATTCGGCGAGTATCTGGCAACTTTTCCACATACGGCTATAGAGTGTAAAATACAGGCTGTTTTAACAGTTTATACAAAAACAATATATTATATTATAAAGTCGTTTTGTAAAAACTGTTATGCTGCAGATTATTGCCTCATACTCAAAATTTATATTATTCCCATTCTTGATCAAAGACGGTTGGTCAATAATTACCTCACACAATTTGCATTCGGCAGTCATATTTCTTTTAAGCCAAGGGATTTGGTCGTTTATAAATTTGAAAACTGTAGGGTCTACCATATTTTTGTTTTTAATTTTGTGTATTTTTTTATTTTTTTTTGTTTTCAGGTATTACCGCCCAATGTTTGTTTGGCCCAACCTGCAAATACGCCTGTAACTGTTTACAAAGCGCCACCTGTGACCCAATGGAAGGATGTCAAGGCAACTGTGCTCGGGGCTTTGATGGACCAAAGTGCCAAAGAAGTAAGTGTGTTACATGTCTTAATATATCTATAAGACATGACAATCACGTCAAACACTATATTGTACATGCTAGTGTATATGTATATTTATGTGTTTTTTTTATCAAGAAACACTAATAAAAGCTTCATATTGATACTAATCTTGAAAATGTACGGTAAAGAAGTTTGCATTGGTAACACAAATCACAAAATGTACTCATACATCCCGACTATTTGAAGTGTGTCCGTTATGAACACACAGCTTTGGTTTGTACAAGCTACTGGCTTTATAGATATTTAACCAAGTGCTCTTCTAGATGTTATAGAAGTTTCCATGACCGTAAACCCCCTTATTTCTCGTGAAAATCAAAATGAATGAAAAACGTGTGAATTTTGGCTGCTCATGCCTATTTTATTACCACTGTCGGGCTGATTCAAAATTGCTATTTATCGTACTGCATACACAATGGTTTCACAATATGCTTGCTTTTAATGCACATGGGCTGTATTGTTCAAAAGTGGATTGGGTGCGAGAGTTACCAGGTACTCGCCGTAGTTTGGGGGTTTCCGACAGGCAGGGAGCCCGGTTTCCGCCCTCAATAAACCTGGCAACGCCGCCATATAATTGAAATAATCTTTAGTGCGGCGCAGAACATCAATCAATCAATTTATCAATCAAAAGCGCATTGGGGTTGAGGCAGGTTTAAATCACATCACACAACGAATATAAACAGGGTTTTATTATAATGTGATTTTGAACACCCGGCCCTGGTGAGCAATTTTGTTATATATTATTTTTATGGGAACCTTGAGAAGAAAACTAAAACAGTCTCCCAACTGTTAAACAATATCGCGTACTAACTGCCGATTGTTGTGATTGATGAGCATCTTCCATCCCAGCTTATAGGAGAACTTGGATCACAGGTTCTGCTGAAGATTTGAAAATATTGGTCTTGAAGTTACCCAACAACAGAAATTGTGTTCGATTTTAAACCAATGTATTGAATCCACTTTAGGTAGAATACATTATACTTCATCTTAAAGACAATATCTACCTGGTCCAAAAAAAAAATGGTTTATTTGTTATTAACATTTTCCTACATGAAACTATTCTCAGATGTCAAGTGACTGGAAACATGTGCACCTGGTATTCTAAACTGCTATTGGTGTATTTCGGTCAAATAAACCAATCATATTGCCAGTTGTTTCAGTGACATCCAGTCACTTGACATCTGATAATAATTAACCATAGCTTCTTGTAGGAAAGTCATAAAAATAAATCAACCATGTTTTGGAACCAGGTCGATATTGTCCTTAAGACGAAGTATAGAATGTGTTTTACCTAAAGTGTTCACTTTAAGCAGCCATTCGAGGTTAAACTGTTTATTTAATGGCTTTGTAAATATCTTGATAAGTCTCAGGAGAAGACTTTTGTAAAAATATAGATTGTCAGCTGAGAGTCACAGACAAAACAACAGGGTTACAGTTGATCTCAATAAGCACTAATGTTAATCGTATAGCGACCCATGAAAGTTATACCCTCAAAGCGGATCTCTCGTGATCTCATGGGACTTTGGCCAAGCCCAAAAGGGACTTATTAAGGCCGGTTCTAACGGTGCGATTTGTTACACCGACGTGTAGAATGCAATTAAATTGCTACAAGTCGGTGCAACAATTTACAAATAGCAAATACAAAATTATATCAAAACTTTAAGGAAGAACACTGGGTCTGTATCCGTTAAGAACCAACTCGAGGGGCAATATAATTGAACGCATACGGGATAATTCCGTGACTGATGTTAATCGGTATGCTTTATGTTTAGACATTCACATGGATTGCATTCAATTGTTTATCTTGACAGGAAATGTCGACCTTGACATGCGCACTGAGCAGCAACCAGGATCCTACTGTGAAATAGAGGATGGCGTCAACAAATGTTTGAATGCCAGTTACGCTATTGACGGAATACTCGATACAACAATCGATTTACAGACTAAGTTCTGCACACATACAAATGGAACAGGGTAAGTGCTACGGTATTCAATCGTGGCTGCATCTAAGATATTATTTGGGATTTTGTTATCAAATTTTTATTGTGTAGGTGAGGGAGAGTACAGGAATATTTGCCACTTTATCAAAAAATGTCATCACTTGCCGCCTCATGTCTATTATTTGATCATAATCATACAAAACAATCGAGGTATGAATATAACGGTGTTGGGGAAAAAAGGCTACAGGTAAAAAGACCCAAATATGTTACCAGTAATACGGCAAATAAAATCGCAAGAAAATAATGAAATTGTAAGAAACAAAATTCCGTTGCACGAAAGCATATTAGGGACTTACATGAAATTTGTTAAGCATCTGGCTATATCGTTATAACGAGATAAAAAATATCTGGACTTTAATTCGAGTTACCTCCCTTTAGTTTTTTTAAAATTTAGTCAAAAACGTAATTGAAGTAAACAATCCCGGTTGTGCATGAGTTACCTTTTCAGCGAGGATTGTAGAACAGCCCCAGTCAAATAATTGCTTCCGGCCTTCCAGACCAACCAGTCTCTTTTTTCTCCGAAAAATTGCTTTCGCCGGTACAATAAATGACTTTAACTGACTTGTCCAACTCCTTCTTTTTTTTTAGAGGAGGCCGGTTGGCTGAATGGATAAGGCAGCCGGCATTTAGTGCTGGCGATAGGTGCCATACTCTGGGACCCGGGTTCGATTCCCATTTCGGGCGTCACCCGGAAATCCGTAGAAGAATTTCTACCGAACTTTCAAGAAAGTGTAATCCCAAAAAAACGATAATACTGTTATATTCACTTTCTAAAAGACACTAACTAATCTAACTCACTTGTCCAACCTTCTCTGCAGTGACAGACCATTCACCTTTTGTCAAATTATAGGCATGACTTTAAGCCTGTCATTGAGATGATAATGACTGATGCTGTTTGGTTTGATTTGGTCACATCTGGGGCCTGTTTTACAAGCGACGCAGCTAATTTTTTTTTACATAACAACCATGGTAACCACTGTATATATATACGTTGCTATGACATGCAGTTACGTAAAGTTTAGGCTACGTCTTTTCATGAAACAGGCACCAGGACTTTAGGTGGCTCGGTCAGTAGTGATAGTCCCTCAGGCCAACACAGGCCTTCCATCGATGCGGTTTGGGTTCGAATCCCATTCAAACGAGATAAGATTGAAACATTTCTGATTGCATCTTTCACTCTATTGCCGTGCACGGAAGAGTTGTCAGGTAGGCCTACTCGCCGAAAGTCGGGGTTTCCTTCATGTGAAGAACCCGGTTTCCTCTCCCACTAAACCGAGGACGCTGCCATTTAAGTAAAATACATGTAATCAATCAATTGTTTTGATCTCCTCTGCCATATATGTATGCAGGCGTATTTTTTTTACATGTTAACATATTTTACCCTCTACAGGTAGACATATCTGGCAGTTGACGCAGAGCATTATGGAAGTAGTATAGACCTATCGGTCTTTTAAAAAAAGTCCAATGTGATCTATTTCAGCCATACTAGTTTCAACATAAGAACAATTTTATTAAGAAAAATACAATTGTTTGAATAGATTTGAAGACTGATGAAATCATTAAAAAATGGGATGTAAAAGGGTATGGTATTGAAGTGTCCACTATGGGATAAACCCTTGTAACGACGCGCATGACTGCACTCATATACTTTCACTGCATAATTATTTCAGTTCGCCATGTTTGTTTTTCCATTTGATAACCCCGATGACGTCATTATGCTATCGGTCTATATAAAAAAACTATTTTTGCCGACCAAAAAGTAGAGAGGGGGGGGGGGGGGTGAGAGAGGTCACAGTCCCTTACCTCCACCCATACACTAGGCCCCGCAGTTCTTGGAAACGGTCTTTTTTACAGACTTATACAAAAGTTCTCTCCAGAATACTACATACGGTTATTACTAGTGTTCATTAAAACAATAATTCATGCATTCATTCGTACAACTGTTATTCAATTATCGCATGTGATCACCTCAACCATACAGCATTAATTAATGTATTGTTATTTGTCCGCAATAAATTGAGCACTAACTGCAATTAGTTTCGCATAGCACGGATAATGGGAACGCTATTTCATTATAACGAGATGCTATCTACAGGTATTTTTTTCTTATTTCAGGAACCCATCTTGGACCGTTCACTTGAATAGAACGTATGGAATCTACAGATTTGAGATCTACAATAGAAATGAATCCGGCGGTGGCGAATACTGTACGAACAAAAGTAGTTTTGGAGTTAAATATCACTAAATCTACAAACAAGAAATAACAATAATAATTGTCCAGTATGAAATAAGAGCTAATTGTTGATATCAATTACGAAGATGCAACAAAATTCCCAAAACTAAACTCATACAGCCCTGCTATTTAAATTTGGTTAGTTATTTAGACACGTTTTCGGTTCGGACGGGTTACTGACATTAGCAATTTTATTTTCATCTCAACGTCAATCCTTTAGTTATTCAAGGTACTTCGGATGCTGAAGACAATTTTTGAGAGAAAAAATTTGAATTTTTGCAACTCATGCCACTTTAACGCGGGGTTCAATATTGTAAAATAATATTATTATTAATTTGCCCGGCTTATGCTTGACAAAAGGCTATTTTTCTTTTGTTGTCTGATCATGTAAAAATTATTCTATGTTAGTATTTTACAGAGTAGGAAAGAGTATTTCCATACCAGAAAATTAAATTACTTCCATGTAAAAAGTAAAGCCGTGAAAGTTTACCACAATCAACAATTACTTTTGAGCCAATGAATTTCTATACTGTATGTATTTGGGTGTAAATTAATTTCCACTTGCGTGTAAATTATATTTGAATCTAGGTTAATACATTTTGTCATCTGCGGAAACTAATATCCACATGCATGAAAACAATGTATTACGTGAGTGGAAATATCTAATTTCAAAATTCCTAAATAGATTACAGAATATAAATAACAAAACATGTAAGTGTAAAGGTATATGATCCCTGGTAAGTAGAAAAACCTGTTTTACACGTGATTCCATTGTCAATTTTGACTTATGAATATATTTGCAGCAGTTATGAGAAACACGGTCTCTTTGTCCGAAGACTGTAAGAAAGCAACTAAACATTTCATATTATACAATTGTATCAGCATGTTGAAAACTGTTATAATTTTCTTTTCAGTTGGCGATCGTCTGAGAGGGTTCAAGATACAAGTCGGAACCCCGTCCAATTTTAGGGAGTGTTACAAAGACCCAACGCAAACCGGTTCGCCTGGCGTGATTATCAGGAACCATTGCAAGGGTAATCAACCATTATTTGGAAACACTGTCCGTATAACCAAAGATACCACTGGAGACTTGACACTTTGTGAAGTTATACTTCATGGTAGGTAGCCGTTTATTAGAAATGACCAAATGCCGGTTAAGCGAAACATAAGTTGAAACACGCAGTACATATACATGGAGGCTCAGAATATATATACATTTAATTGTCAGATAGTGATGATGCAAAATTGGTATTACCTGCATTTTGGCACATCGTGTGAAACGACACGAAATTTGATAGATGGGTTTAACATATAACGTGAATTCCTGGTTACATGAAAGCGACGTTAGGTCTTATCTCACCCACGCACTTAAAAAGGGCCATTTCCATGCAGGATCAACTTGCTGAATTGTAATACATGCAATACATCAAATGATTATATCCGCTTATCTTTTCCATCTACCAGGTGTTTTTCCATGATCGACCAAACAGCATATTCTACTTCGTGGTCTGTTACGTCACACATGTCATACCTCATAATGACCCATTTGTCCTGGAAGTGTTCAGCTTACAACTCATGACTTTGGCTCCATATGTTTGGAATAATTTTGTTTTGCTTCCAACGGAAAATTCCACAAGCAACAGAAAAGCAAACCTTTAAAAAGGAAGATTATCACCGAATTGTTTACAATTTTGATAAAAAAAAGATTGCCTGTCCACCCGAATTATAATCGCTTCTTATTTTTCCCATAATGGCGGCGCTCAGTTGAACTCAAATATCACGCGCCCGCCAATTCAATATATAATTCAATGACTTTTCCTTTTTTAACAGTTTGCACAGATGGGTGGTATCGAGAACAGTGTGATCGGGAGTGTCAATCCACCGACCGATGTGCATTCTGTGATAACAACAACCTGACATGCACAAGTAAGATACTGGGTTGTACGAGTAATAATTATATTACTGTGGTATCCTAGTAGAACAAGACAAGCCAGGATTTACTAAATAAGAATTGTGTTGATAACTAACAAACTAAAATACACGACTGTTGTGAACACGTCTGTTCGACTTGGCTGCAAGGTCCGGAAGCTTCGAACGGGGAACTCGCTAGGAGGTCGATAGATCATACCAACAGTTAGAATCTGACCCTTCAACAATTACTAATTATAAAAGTAACAAAATGAACAGCAGCTTATATTTTGAACTTATATGGACAATGAAATAAGTGTAGACCTAAATCAAAAAGATTTCTTAAAAAAAAAAAAAATTAAACCCTACGTAATAAGGTATTTTTTTCTCGCAATTGAAAATACGTTGATTCCATACTTAATTGGGCGCCATGTCAGCTGGAAATAATAACAGGCGTAGGCATATATGTTTTTAGGGTGATATAATTTAAAAAAAAAACATATGCTATACAAGCAATGCACAAGAAAACATAGATCTAGAATCGCCTACAGATTACAAAGTATATTCAAGTCTCAAATCAGTATAGTCGTAATCTTTATGCTGTTACTGCTGACCGAGTTACGAAATCTAAATATCAAAGCACCACACCGAAGCCGTATACAAGGTCTATGTAGACAAATAGTGTATGTGATAACAGATGGACCAATATTAAGCTGCTTGGTAGCATGTTCATTTTCTACAAGCGAACATCTGAGCTTCTTTGCAGATTTCAGGTATTTTGCAACAATGTACTGCTTATATGTTTTCAGCTTGCACCTCCCACCGTTGGGGTACAGATTGTGATAATCAGTGCTTCTGTGCAGAAGATGTTTCTTGCAAGAAAACATCTGGAAGGTGTCCAGGAGGATGTGCAGCAGGATATACCGGGCCTTCTTGCAGCCAAGGTACGGTGAAAAGCAATGCTCCTTTCAAAACGTTACAGAGCAAGGCAGGGGTCTCAGTGGCTCAATATTCACAGCGATAGCCTCAGAGTACAACATAAGCATCCAAATGATCGGTTGCAAATTCGAATCTTACCCTTCCCTTCCCCTCCCCAGACTTACCCCCTTACAAACAAGTATGCTTAGAAAAAAAATGATTTTTTACCGATCTCATTGGCCTGTGTATTAATCAACCCAACATGGATAATGTTCTAGGTCCTTCTACAAATACGAACAAAGTACACCTGGCTGTAGCTAGATATATTATAAATACACAGAGATTTTCATATACTTGTATATTTATATGAGTGTAGGTACATTGTATTTATGACTTTATGATGCCTAAGTGACACCTGACTAACAAATTTCAACCTATCTTTCTATCTTCCCATTTCGCACCACTGTAAATTTGCATATCTGCAAATCGTATACGGGTGTAAGCTCAATTGTATTGCAGGTTTTAAAATCTTAAGACGCTAAGAAGTCCTCAAATGTACTAACGTATACTCATGCACAGAGACATTCAATATACTGTGTCCAAACATCACAGTTTTCTTAATCGCTCAAGGTGATAATTACTCACTACTACACTAGTATTGCGTACATCATTTATACGAATGGACGCGCCAATATGCTAAAACAAGCAACCAACCAACCCCCTCACAAAAATTAGCTACTGTACTGACCATGCATGAAATTCAATATTTGTTGTAATACAGTGCTATTTTCACAGTATCTGGAATTGTACGTTTCTCGAATAAGTTACCGACATGAGGGCTAAAACCCAAGAGAAATGTTTCTATTACTTAACATAATGACCAATATATGGACAGACGATTCTGTCATTTATCGACAATAAACCCATGAACAAAAGCAAATGTTGGTTTTTACCATCGTGAATATAGTGTATTGACAAGAATGTAGAACGAACTGACGGGACATAGCTATACGTTAATACTTTGAGCGTTGATTCTTTTTTCTCAAGAAGCCACCTTTGAGAGAGTACTGTTCAAAGTATCCGCACTTGTGTTTAGGTTTAATTACAATGGAATATCAATAGAAGAAATATCATTTAGTATAGATTGATTGATTGCTTGATGTTTACGCTGCACTCAACATTATTTCACTTCGGCGTTGCCCGGATTAATTGTCGGGCTGTTTGTCTTGAGGAAACCCCCGACCTTCGGTGACTACCTGGCAACTCCTCCACATACGGTGATAGAGAGGAAAATCTACGCACTTTTTTATTTTGTCTAAGTGTGATTCGATCCTGCATGGCATAAATGAATCAATTAAGTACGACAGCATGACGATTTGTTTCATTGTAGCTTGTAACTCTACATCATACGGTCCTGACTGTGGGACACTTTGTGGACATTGCAGTATACCAGGGTGTAATAGATTCAACGGCAACTGTAACGCCTCCACTCCACTGTGTATTGCTGGATTTAAAGGTCCAAGGTGTGAAACAGGTACTTGTTATAAAAAATGTTCAGCATTGATGATTTTATGTTTGAAATACTCATTCGAATTCCTTTACTGTTACGAATTTCTGAATTACAATTTCTACGAAATGTTCGCCGAGGGGGAGGAAAAATTGTCACTTTAGAAATTACCTAATTGCAGGCAACATATTCATTGTGTAGGGATTTACTTTCTGTCCATAATTGTTATTACTTTATATAACAAAAATCTGCTAGATCTTACATTATTTATTCCCCATTTATCGAAATGTACTCTTGTATATCTGGATACTTTTTGTATCTCTTTTCTCACAGTATTCTTCACACTAGCACGTTGAGCTGAAGATATGCTAGTATCAACCAGGTGTCTCAAATAATGTATTTGAATACAATGTCATTGGCAACATTGTTGAACCTTTAAATGTTAACGTTTAGTTTTCAACCTGAATACAATGTCTTCTATTGTTAAGCAATGTTTTGTTTTTGCGTATGTGTCTGTTCTGTATGTAATTATTTCGAATGATGTTATATCAATGGCATTTCTTTTTCTCTTGACAGCTTGTGATGGTTCTTTTGGGCCGGACTGCAAAACATCCTGTGGTAAATGTGCTGAAGGTGTCAACTGCAATCCTGTCAATGGAGTGTGTCCGGACAATGATCCTCGCTGTGCTGGAGGGTGGATGAACACAACATGCCTTACAAGTATGCATAATTATATGACTTATTGATTGATTGATGTTTTACGCCGCACTCAACATTATTTCACTTATATGTCGGCGTTGCCCGGATTAAATATCGGGCTGTTTGTCTTGAGGAAACCCCCGACCTTCGGTGACTACCTGGCAACTCCTCCACATACGGTGATAGAGAGGAAAATCTACGCACTTTTTTATTCTGTCTGAGTGTGATTCGATTCCGCTGGGCATAAATGAATCAATTGAGTACGGCATCATGACAATTTGTTTTATTGTAGCTTGTAACTCTACATCATACGGTCCTGACTGTGGGACACTTTGTGGACATTGCAGTATACCAGGGTGCAATAGATTCAACGGCAACTGTAACGCCTCCACTCCACTGTGTATGGCTGGATTTAAAGGTCCAAGGTGTGAAATAGGTACTTGTTTAAAATATTCGTTTGAATTGCTTTACTGTTACGAATTTCTGAATTACAATTTTCGAGGAAATGTTCGCCGACTGGTAGGAAATATTGTCACTTAAGAAATCACCTAATTGCAGGCAACATATTCATTGTGTAGGGATTTATTTTTGTCTATAATTGTTATTACTTTACATAACACAAATCTGCTAGATTTTCAATTATTTACTCCCCATTTGTCGAAATGTACTTTTTATATCTGGATACTTTTTGTATCTCTTTTTTCTCACAGTATTTTTCACACTAGCACATGGAGCGGAAGATATGCAAGTATTAATCAGGTGTATACAATCATGTATTTGAATACAATGTCACTGGCAACATTGTTGAGCCTTTAAATGTTAACGTTTAGTTTTCAACCTGAATACACTGTAGATCTCAAAAGAGAACAGAATGCCATTTTCCTTAGACACACACAATTTATTTCACTTTATGGTATTGCATTATATGGTGACAATGGTGAATTTTGGCTTGACTTTGTGTATGGTGTGTGGTTCAAGCTGAAGCAAAAAACAAAGAAAATCCCTATTAAAGATGTACCAAAATGAAAGGAAAGGAAAGGAAAATTTAAAGGTCATCTTGTAATTTTGGTATATCAATATGGGTTTTCTAAAAGTAAACATAACAGGACTAATAAAAAAATAACATAAGCCTACTCACAACTTTTTTGGCATACTGACTCCAAGGTTGAATACTGAACAACCTGACCTACTAGATGGTCTCTGTCCAGCCCACTAACACTGACTGACCCAAGTCTCTTGCTCTCAGAACTGACCAATCATGCCTGGCATTCATATGCAAATATCTTTGCTGTCCAGCTCTAACAATACCAAAGGTCATACATGTACCTAAGCAAAACAATCTTGAGATGACCAATGCAACCAATCAGAGAATATTCATAGAATATTTTGTTCACTATTTATAGGGGTTGCACTGCACTCAATTGTGTTTCTCACTGTAAAGGTGTAGATATATCAAATTTAGTTAGATAAATAAAAAATTACATAAAGTTAACTTTACATACACTTTCTTATATTGTTGAAGGCCCACTTGCCGCCGTAGCCTGTTAAAATTGGCTAAGAAAACCAATTTACAGGAGCTTAGTACGACTAATACCACTAAACTTAAACATAGGACACATAAAACATGTCTAGTTAGCTTTAGAATGTAGAAATGGGGTGAAAAACAAACGAAGAATCGAAGCCTGATTACAACAACAACGATTAGTGTCGGTCAACTTTCGTGTTGGATTACCCTCATTTCAGGCCTTTCTGTGGTTTACACTCAAACAATCATCAGCAGGCTTTTCCCGTCGCTGTTAACCGATCGTCCGTCTGTATTTCTCAGATAAATAGGCCTACGTAAAATTACATCGTGCCGTTAATTCACTCACTCGACTGAAACATAAAATCTCCAATAGTGGGCAGTGTGGGGTGTTTACGTTCCGGGTACCTAACAGTTCAAATTTTCAAATTCAAATTAAAAATACAAAGTCACGACCAAACTTTTAAATTTTGGTAAAAATAGAAAGTTCCTAACTTATATTGTCTGGGAAAAATACAGAAAACGGTCTTTCTTTTTTAATGTAAACAATATTCCTGATTTTCGCGGCAAGTGTGCCTTTAAGCAATGTTTTTGTTCTTGCGTATGTTTCTGTTCTGTATGTAATTATTTCCAATGATAACAATTTCTTGTTCTCTTGACAGCTTGTGGTGGTTCTTTTGGGCCGGACTGCAAAACACCCTGTGGTAAATGTGCCGAAGGAGTCAACTGCAATCCTGTCAATGGAGTGTGTCCGGACAATGATCCTCGCTGTGCTGGAGGGTGGATGAACACAATATGCCTTACAAGTATGCATAGTTGTATGACTTATTGATTGATTGATGTTTTATGCCGCATTCAAGATTATTTCACTGATATGGCGACTTTGCCAGGTTTAGTGGGAGAGAAAACCGGGCTCATTGCTGGGAGAAAACCCCCGACCATCGGCGAGTATGTCGCAACTCTTCTACATAAGGCAATGAAGTGAAAAATTCTCTCAGAAAGTTATCAATATTATTGGTCTGAGCGGGATTCGAACCCGCGCCACATCGATGAAAACCCTCTGTCGCTCTGAGGACGATCATTCCAACCCACTGGACGCCGAAGCCCCTTATATAACTTATCGAACACGTTGATAATTAAACCAATGAAAACGTCATACTACTAGAATATGTACTCGTTCGAAAATATAATACAAAACTACGTATATTATCATTTCTTGAGATTCTCGCCATGTTCTCGACAGGAAGTTAGTCGTGTTATTTAGTCGTATTTCTTTCTGCTTAACTGCAATACCCGTGATAGGTTGAAGTGTTTAACGCCATTAATATTTGTTTAACATAGATATACTCTCCCAAAAAAGAAACGCAACATCCAATTTTTTTTTTCAAACCTGAATTTTTCCAAAAATGTGCGTTATTGACACATGATAACAGGATCATGTTATAATGTAAATGTACGATAATTGAATTTAAGCCACTGATAGTGGCTGTTGATCACACGTGACTTTCGGGTCAGCCTTTGTGTAAAGCTACACGAGGAAGGCGTATGGAGAAACCTAGGGCAGTTGCACGTGCGAAACACGTCTTATCTTTATGTGGGTTTAATGGGTATAAAAGACACACAACCGTTCAATTGAATTCAGTCGTTAAATTGGTTCACGAAGCTGCTACAAGATGCCAAGACTAGACGCAGCTACCCGGAACGTCGTCCCTGGTCGTCCACTGGCCGGCGAATCACAGAATGCAGTCACTAGACTTTATAATGTTCACCGGAACACGATTTCCAGACTGTTGCATCGGCACCAGCAGTCCGGTTCAGCAGCTGATCGTCAACGTTCTGGCCGACCTAGGATCACATCAGCACCCCAAGATCGCTACATCCGGTTACTTCACCTGCGAAACCGGACCAAAACAGCAATAGAAACAGCATCAAATACCCCAGGTCTCCGTCGAATATCGGCACAGACAGTCAGAAACCGTCTCCGTCGAAACGGTTTACTCGCCAGACGTCCTTACTTTGGCGTAGTACTGAGACGCCAGCGTCGACTTGCAAGGGTCCGATGGTGCAACATGTTAAGGGACTGGAATCTGCGAAACTGGAGGCGAGTCTGGTTCAGCGATGAACAGGTCGACAATCTCGGCAGAGGAAGTGTGGGGGTGTGGGGTGCCATATCCTGTGTCCGAAAAACTCAACTGGTGCAAATTCTCGGCAACCTTAACGCCGTTCGATACACAGATGAGGTTTTGGAAAAACTCAACTGGTGCACATTCACGGCAACCTCAACGCCGTTCGATACACAGAGATTTTGACACCACATATGCTGCCCTTAATGAACCTCCGTAGGGAAATTTTTCAGCACGACAACACTCGGCCGCACACAGCTCGTGCTACTGTTAAATTTCTAGCCAACCAGAACGTAACAGTGCTTCCATGACCGTCCGCAGTCGTCATCCAGCGCCGCAACTCTGCAAGAACTACAGCAAGCTCTTGAGCAAGAATGGAGAATTCCGCAAAAACCGTATTCGTCGATTGATTGTGTCTATGTAGAGACGGGTCCGTGCTGTGTTACAGGTTAATAGTGGACACAACATATATTGACGTTGCAGTGACGTCATCTAAGCGCTATGAACTTTAATGTGATCATTTTTTACATGTGAATGAACTTTAAAGTCTGAACAACCAGTCTGCCAAACGTTGAATGAAAGGTTCCGAGGAAAAGTTTTAAGTCCAATTTCGTTTTAACCTTTTTTTTTTGGTACAATTATATATATTTTCTATAATAAATTAATAGATCATTTTTGTTTCAAAGAAAGTAAATAAGAATATAGTTGTATGGGGATAATCATGAAAAGCTTGAATTTTTTTATCTGAACCCTTTAAATATGATTTCTGTTCTCTATTTGATTTGTAAAAGGCGATTAACTGTTTCTGTCCATAGTATTCAATACCGATGAAATCTATTTTAAAATTCCAGGATGCCCAGATGGCCTGTATGGTCCAGATTGTCGTGAATCCTGTGGAAATTGCTTAAATGGCGATACATCCTGCCAAAAGGAAGATGGAAAATGTGGCTGGGGATGTGCTGCAGGTTGGAGAGGGGATGTTTGTAAACAAGGTCAGTTATGTGTATTTTGTTCCAAGTGCCATATCCAGTAATCTGGAAATTTCCAGTTATTTTAACTTACTACTAAATCATTTTATTGTTTTTATTGGCTAAGACTAGCAGATATTGTGTAAATATCTTAACGCCATTTTAGAATGCGAAACTGGAACTTGGGGTGAAAACTGTGAGTCAACATGCAGTGAATATTGCAAGGGAGGTAACACAGCCTGTAACATCATCAATGGAACATGTGGGATGGGTTGTCTACCAGGAGGTCTCGGCGAAAGATGTGTGGCAGGTAAATTATTGGATATAGTTTGTTGGGTAGCTTTTCGGTCAGCGGTGATTCACGTACCATTTCAAATGAATCACGTTACCCAAATGAGAACATCTTTTTGCCATCCATTTACAATGCCAGATAGTCCCATTTTGTTTGCAAAATATTACAATTCCGGGGGGGGGGGGGTGATATGTCAAAACATAGAGTTGTACAAGCAGAACAGAACCTTGCAGCCCCCACATAGCGTATGCTTTAACAACATAAAAGGGCACCTTCAAGCTGCTCAAAAATCATTAATTCGACACCAGTTTACTTGTTTTTATTTGTTGATTAGTGTTTGTAGTCAGTTATATATATATATATATAACTCCTCAGATAAACCAGAAAGGGAAATATATATTTTATTTTAAGTGAATTTTCTCATTCAAAACCACAGCAATCGTTAGCATTAAATGCTTTATATGGAATTAGCGTAAATCGTCAGTAGATGACATTATTACATATCTACCAGCGCTGCATTAGAGCAAATTTCAGAGAAAGAATTGTTGATAACGTTTCATGTGTGGGGGAAGTAACTGTTGACCTTTGGCGGGTACATAATAATCCTCAGGATTTTTGTTTTAAATTTTCGTGGACAAAGTGGGATTAAAAGACATAGTATGAATATGATGGTTGTCTGACTATAGAGATTTTTTTCATGGAGCGAGCCACGACGGTGCACAAAAGACAAGGGACCAAAAGCAAAAGTGGCATAATTGTCAATTGTATTTTTCCGATTGGCTACTACAATTAAATACCAATGGTTTCCGCAAGTATTGAATATTACATAACCCATAGAATATGACTCGATTTTGCCACTATTAAAATTTATCCTCTTTTTTCAGAAGCGGCCACTGAGACGCCCTCTCCGACAACCGCAATAGTGGGTGGTGTCGTTGGGGGTATTGCTGTTGCCGCGATAGTTGCAGTTGCCATTGCTGTCTTTTTGCGGTAAGATAAACAAATGCGTTTGCGAGATTTAAAGTAAAATAGGATGAAAGGCTGTAATACTGGTAAAAGCTCTCGTGCTATATAGATAGTCATAACACTCAAAATAAGAATAACAGGCAGCATGAAAAAAATCATATGCAAGTAGCATAAAAAAGCCGACAGAGTGGTTGTTAACTGGCCGACTCTAGCACAAATTACACCATTAAAATAGATTCCCTGGACAAAAACATTTATTTATTTATAGACCTAAACCTATGAAATTATTGAAAAGTCGATGGATTGATTTTATTTTCTAAAAAACAAACCCAGATTCGTGTTGGCGCACAGATATAAATCTAAATGATAAAATCTAGGTCGACACCACATTAGCGGCATCACTGACAGGTCATGTGACGTAACCAACAGTGGAATGTATGTCACAGCTAACGATACGCTCTCGGAGAGTAAATGCATCAAGCCCAGAATCTCGAAAACAACAAAAACAGGGCAAGAGAATCTAGAAAACTATATAAGCTAATGCATGTAATACAAATTCAGTTAAACTACAGAAATTGACAGATGTTTTTTAATCAGCTTCAATCTTTCTAATAATTATACGAAAAGGAAAATATCACCTCTTTGCTCACATATTTTACCAACATACCAGTTATTTCAAGGAGAAATATATATTTGATTTGTTAATATTTTCAATGTTTTCTGAAGGAGAAAGAAGAGACACGGGAATGATAAAGTGACCGACCAGGTTCACGTTTCAAACCGCCAACTTCAAACAAATGCAGCGGACGTCCATCTTCCAGAGTACTCGAATATTACAAGAATAGTCCCCAATCCACCAGGTAAACTTATGCAATTTCAATGAACTCTATACCGTGATAACTAGTTAGAATTATATACCAGAAATTACGGGACGTTAAAGGAAGAGAAATCTCCAAAAATACAAACCGTATAGCGTTAAAGCAACGATTAATGTACTGAAAATATTCAACGTTAGTTACCCCAATTGATGAGGTGATGTTGCCTCAATAATCAGATATTTAAAGACAACTTCACGTCATTTCTTAGCCAAGCAATTGGTTAAATTGCAGCACGTGACTAGTTTATAACGCATCTCTACTTTGTGCATCATTGGTTGGATAATACAAACAAGAAAATGGTAGCGGTATTGTTAGTGTACCATAGAGCTTAATCTATATCATTACGGCACATTCAAATTTAGCATATTTGTTTACGAGGGAATAACAATACAATGTTTTGGCAACATGAACACTACTCTTTCAGTCTAAACTAGTCTATCGTTAAAATTGTATTTCCCTTTAAGTGTGTTCATTCGACCAAAGACTCTTTCCAGCTTGCGTACGTTTAACATAAGCCAAATTTAGGCATTATAAATTAATGTGTTACAAGGATACACATTATTGAATGTTTAATAAAGTTTCTTTCATGAAATTTAAAACGAGTCAGTCAGTGACCAAAGGGAAGACCTGTCGATGGAATAGTTTATAAAAATAATGTTTGGACAATTCAATGTAATTCCCTGGTCACAAAATGTGTCTTACCATGGAAACCCATTATATTCTAGGATCCCAAGGAACTTGTAACCAGTCAATGGAAGATGAAACTAATTACTACAATGTTATTAACGATGAAGGTAATGGAGTGTATAATCAGTATGAACACATTCCATATAAACCCAGCGGTTCCGGTCAAACTGAATATGAGGTGAGAACAAGTATAAATTATTCCCGCTGAAATTGAGTAATTGGTATCTAAAACCACAGGCAAGGTTATTTCGCTTATATGCTGGCGTTGCCAGGTTTAGTAAGTGAGGAAACGGGACTGTTTGCCCGGAAGGAAACCCTGACCTTTGATGAGTACGTGACTGGGCTTTCACTCGAACGACCTACCAGTTACTACCGGAAGGTCTTGGGTTTCCTCCGGACATAGAGCCCGGTTTGCTCCCACAATAAAACTAGCAACGCCGCCATATCAGTGAAATAATCTTGAGCGCGGCGTAAAACACCAATCAAGCAATCATTTCATTAACTAAAATAAAGTGACACGAGCTTCCAAATATAAGAACAATTTCGGTGAAGCAGAATTAGTTAATTGTTTGCAATTCACACTAAGAAGTACATAATGAGAACTGTTCTCTCATATCAAACTTGGTAATGCAAGGTAGTTCTTACTAGCAAGTAAACCCCAAAATAGAACTCCTGCATCCCGGTTATTTGAATTTTGTCCGTTCTCAGCACACATGTTCAGTTCGTACGGCTTACTGGTGTGTAACAGCAATATTTTCTTATTTTAACGTCAATCCTCTAGTTTGTCAAGGTACTTCAAACGCTCAACTTCTTCTGACAATAGGAATCTAAGAAAAACAGTTTTATTTCACAGCTCCTGTCACTTGAATAAAGTGTTCTCCATTAACCATTATATTTTAGACACTGGTTGCAAGCGAAGGGAGCAGTGGAAATGTCTTCACAAAAGGAGAAAAAAAGTGTAAGAACCAAATTTAAATCTATGCTCTTTACAGTTGTTATATCGCGTATCACTTTTTTAAATATGACATTATCATGGACATTGGCAAGATGCAACAACGACCCCAGGTAAAGCATATCCACCATAAAACATAAAAAAAACACAAAGGATTTGTTGGGGCATCCCAATTGACGGACTCAGATACCGTTTTTACCTGACAAAAGCCTGACAAAGCAGCTTTTAACTAAAAAATTCTGAGGTTGGCTTAAGGATCAATCAATCAAAAAAAATCCAACTGTCAAATAAGTTGTGTAAGATTTATATACTGGTACTACTATTACAATACAAATCTTTCAGATGTGTCGAAAGCCATAAATGGAGAGGTCGGCCCTACGTATTACAACATTGTGACGGATGGAAGTAAAGATACAGATGCTGTTAACCAGTATGAAGACGTTCCACATTAATGGCACATCAAGGTCGTCTTGCAAAATACGATTGCAGACTTTTTTCCTAGTTAACTAATTATAGACACCAAAATACACGGGCACAGGAAAAAAATCTTCTTGACGAAAAGGATTGACGTTGCGCTGAGGAAAATCCATGTGGTCTAATACTTGTACGAACCGAATTATTGTCCCAAAAGTAACAGGGACGAGAGCTCATCCAAAACACTGTATTAAATGTATACATACATTACCAAAACTAGTGACACAAATAAGCTTATAAATTGTACTTTTTGCTAGAAATAACCGATATAAAAAAAACTTACAGTCAAAATATCAACATTTATGGTAGCTCATGTCACTTTAAACAGTCTGTCTGTATGTTGACGCATTGAAGACCTTTTGTTTCTCCTCACGATCTTTAAGTTAATTCTTGAGCCTATTGTCATGGATGGTTCATTTTGCATACTGTATAGGTTTTTGAAACGAATAATTCAAAAATAGTCATTTACTGTTAAAAAAAATCAAAATACTTAATTCCAACTTCAAAAGAGTTTATTTGGGGTTTATATATAGTTGGCGAAAAAGTTTTCTCAACGTCCAGCCACCAAAACCAAGCAACAGTTTTAATATATTGGAACAGAGACTGGAATAATGGCGTGTCTTAAATCTTTTTCTAAGAGTTTGTCTTTTTTGTGTTATATCAATTGTTTTCATTTATTTTCGGAAATAGTAACTGTATGTTAATTAACAACTTATCTGAAAAGCTAGTGTAAGCACTTTGTCAAGTATATGATTTACATTATAATTAAGACTAATTGAATTCCCAATACCAACTTTTCTAAAGGGCTGTATTGAATATACATTTGACATCATATATCTTTTTGTCAAAACTATTTGAAGTTGAACTGTGTGCTTGATTGTGTTATTTTCATTTTAACTTTATAACCATATTCTGGCGACAAAGGAAATCAATTATTCAAACGACATTTATCTTATATGATTTGTATTAAAATATTAATGTCTTTTTACGTTGGTGTTTTGTTAGTTAAAGCCGCCGTAGCCTGTCGGAAGATTTGTTAAGAAACCCAATTTACATGAGCTTACTACGTCTAAAACCACTAAAATTAAACATAAAACACATGAAACATGTCCAGTTAGCTTTAGAATGTGGAAATTGACCGAAAAACAAACGAAGAATCGAAGCCTGGTTACAACAACAACGATTAGTGTCGGTTACCCTAATTTCAGGCCTTTTTATCTGTGGTTTACACTCAACAAATTGTCCGCAGGCTATTCGAGTCACTCTTACCCGATTGCCACTTTGTATTTCACAGACAAAGTACATACAATTATACTGTGCCGTTAGATCACTCATACGACTCAAGCATTATAGCGCTTGTGCGCATGTTCAGGTTCCGCGTTTGTTTACATTGGGGGTACTTTATAAATCTAATTTTCAATTTCAAACTAAAAATACTAAATTATGCCAAAACTTGCAATTTTTGGTAAAAATAGAAAGTTCCTAACTTCTGTTTGGTAATAATACAGAAAACCGCCCACTATTTACAAAATATCGTTTAACTTATTTTGTAATAAATAAATCATTTATGAAATTTTGCCACTTAAAGTGTTTTATGGTTAGCATTGTATGGTTAACGGCTCATATATAACTTTATGGTACACGTGTATTAGCAGTAGTTATAGTTAGCTTGTCTCATATTCATCAGTACTCCACTGGCACTTGGGAATAGGAGCCGATTTAAAATATACATTGCAGTTCTGTTTTCGGTATTATCAGCCTACTTTTTTTTTGTTTATTAAAAGCTATAACCGGATTTGTTATAGTTAGCTTGTATTCCGAAATACATATAATTTGCAATTTTGATATTGCAGAGAAACTATTAATGTATTCAATAAGCCCCTTTCGGGTTCGGCGGAAGTCCCACGAGATCACGCGAGACCCGTGTTTAGGGTTATAACTTTCACCGATCGGCTGTCCGATTAACATTAGTCATTATGGGGATCAGCTGTTACCCTGTTGTTATGTCTGTGGTTCTCAGCGTTCAATCTTTACTTTTTACAAAATTCTCTTTCTGAGACATATCAAGATATATACAAATCCATTAGATATTTCTTTTTGACCGACAAAAAAATAATATTATTTCTAACACAAAAAACACGTCGTAGTTGTGTTTTCACAGTTGGTTTTTGACAACTTCGAAGCGTATCCACGCGATATAAACGTTTTTATTAACAGTCAACTGACAAAAAAACAACTGATAGCTTCTTGTGTGCTTCAGACAAAAATTTGTATTGAAGAAATGATTCAGAAATAAACAAATACAAAACCACACGATAACCGTCGATCACCATAGACGCTAATGTTAAACGAACGGCTAGTCAGTGAAAGTTGTACCCCTCAACTCATTTCTCGCGTGATCTCGCGGGGTTTTAGCCAAACTCGGAAGAGGCTTATTGTAGACGATCTTCGCCGACAAACCTGAAAACAATTTCACTTCCTCAATAGTCATATGTTGGGTTTCAAACGACTATATTTATCCAGTTATCGAACACACACCCTGCATACTGACGCTGTGTTAACCTTGCGGCTTGATTTATAGTAGTCTGAGCCAATCCAAAATGTCCTCTAAGTTCATTTCATTTGGATTACCTTGGCTGCTCTTATATACTTCAGGTAAGTTAATCAAGTATTGTACTCCTGTGAACATTTGATGTTCTAAATTGAGAGTAAGTCTATCGGTAATAATATCTGTACTCTAAACACAGAACCAGCCTCATACATCCATGTCTAAAATACGGGTATTCCTCTGCCAACTATACACATCCCGATCGGTACTTATTCAACAAGCTTACCACCGGACCGTAGGTTCGAATGCCATATATCCATAGACCTATGTATTCGACGGATTTAAGCCTGAGTTTTTAGTGTATTGTTTATAATCTTGTCATACGACAAATTTACCACGTCCAGTTCTAAGCCTTTCACTTCTATGTCGCAGTTATCTAAGCAGCATGAATTCAGCTATACTATATCGAGACTAACTCTGTGAAGCGACCAATGTTTAATCGGAAACACCTTCCACCAATGTTGTGCGGGTTCGAAAAGATGAGTGTAAATCATTAGATAGCTACGAGTACTTCTAAGTCATTCGGGAGTATTTATATTTTTTAACACTATTACACCCGGGCACAGGGAAAATCCTCTTGTCTAAAGTGTACAAACAACGCGTAAGCTAGTCGTGTTTCATGGCCTCTCTGACAATCCCTGTAGAGAAACGGGTACTCGATCCAGCATGTCTTGCACCGACAGATCTACGCTACAAGTTAGAAATTGGTGACCACTTTTCAGAAAACAATGTTTTTCGTTTCGCGTTGTGGCATGTCTCCGGTTTCTACTGTTTATCTGGGGTTCTGGGGCGAAGTCGGCGTAACAATATTTTCTCCATTAGTTCAACACAAGCCTGTCGTCGATGGGTCACGGTTCGACTCAGTAAGGAAATAATGGAAACATTTCTGAGTGCGTTTTTCAGTCCATCGCCTTATTTGGTAGAGTTGCCATGTACTCACGGAAGGCCGATGTTTCCTCTAGGAAAACAACTCCGTTTACTCTCCCTAAATCTGACAACACCGAAAGAATAGCTAGTGCAGTGAAAAGCATCAAGTAATCAATCAATCAATTCAGTAGAAATCACAAGTTTCGTTTGAGCTCGGAAACCAATCTTTTTTCCTGAACATTTTTACATACGTCAGAGGAATGTACTTGAATAACCCTAAAACAAGGAATGAATAAGTATATAATATAACCATTGGAACTTTATTCTCGCCAATATGTTCATTATAATTTTTGTAAAAAAATATTTTATAATGGTTAATAAAACTGAAAGGAAAGTTATGAAGAAAGTTTTCCTTTATCGGTTTCTTTATTCAGGGAATAAAAGCTAGCCTACATTCGTTTAATTTTAAAGGGATACGTTTGTTTTAATTATCGGATATTTTTCTAAAGAAGTACAACACAAAAAGGTCTAGGTTTAAATACCGAGGAAACCAAGCTCTTTGTCCGGTGAAAATCTCCGATCTTCAGCGAGCACCTGGCAACTCTTCCACATACGACGATCCAGAGAAAAATTCACTCAGAGATTGTTCATTTATATTTGGTCTGAGGTGGGATTCTATCCCGCGCCGCATCGATGGAAGGCCTGAGTCGGACTGCGGGGAAATCACACTAACCGAATGAGCCACCGTGTCCCAGGTGAAAATATGAAGTTTTGGAATTATACGGCAGCTTGTGCTACTATAAATTAGTGCA
This sequence comes from Lepidochitona cinerea, assembly GCA_963971465.1. Classification (NCBI taxonomy): domain Eukaryota; kingdom Metazoa; phylum Mollusca; class Polyplacophora; order Chitonida; family Tonicellidae; genus Lepidochitona; species Lepidochitona cinerea. The sequence continues at coordinate 5,872,525 of OZ020556.1, forward strand.
CGAGTATACAGACAAACTATATGTGTACCTGGGTTATATCCCATTCAATTACATTTTAACCCATTTCACTGGAGAAGTGGGACAACCGCAAATACACCTTAAAGCTAGCAACGCCTAAAAATGCACCCGCATACTTTTTAACATTATAACTTCTTTCGTATTTATTCAAAGATTTTCTCGAATTTTGACGTAGAGGAAGTGAACTCATTTTGTCTTTATTTAGCAAGCTTTGTGAAGTTTTGGTTCCAACGTATTGAGTATTAATCGAAAAAACCGCATGCTTATAATTGAGAGCATAAAGCAAGATTACAAATTCTAATTGACGATGTACATGCTATTTTCAGCAACGCCCTTTCATGTGTATATAAGTGGATATAGAAAGCCAAAATATGACTTCATTGCCAATAGAAGCATACTGGCTGAGTTTGGCCGCCTTGTAACAACAGTCTTATGTCAAGCCCTGAACAAATATCGTATTTTTCTTTTTTTCTTTTTAGTTCGTGCAAATCCCAGTCAGTTTTAAAAAGGAACAATTTCCGACTGGGCTTGCGAGAGTTGGCAAATACTTGTTGAATGTCTGAATTTCTTCCGGGTAATGAAAGTGTAATGAAAATTATCAATCAATCCTTAAATTCATTTATCATAGGTATACTACTCTTTTGTTAAGCAATTTCCTCCCTATACCTTAAAGGTTGTGAATTCTCATTGTATTAGAAAGTACACAATAAACTTCGTTTAAAACAAGGATGGACTAAAAAAAAAAGCTGCGGTATACAATGGTTGGGCGAAAAGATTTTTTTCAGTTCTTTTTTTTTCCTTCGTTTTATTGGATCTTTATTTAACAATATTCAGTGACGGAACTCTACAGCCATATTGAATTATATAATATTCTCACTCGCTCCATTTCTCGTTGCCTTATTGTTCGATCTTGTTATTTTGCAGACTTTTTTGTGTTTATAACATCAGTTACATGTTCAAATAGTGAACAAAAGTATATAATTATTGAAAAGTCACATGAGCTGCCAAAATTCGGATTCTTGATCGTCCGTAGAAGTTGAGATGGACGGTGAAATAAAGCATGTAATTATACACAAGTATTCCTTAATATTGACTCAATATTTCGGCATTTATCATACCGTCTTCCGGAGTAAGTTGACTTTTTTTGACGTTTTTTTTAGCGGTACATTGTTTGTGATGTTAACAGGGGTTAGGTATGAGTGACTTTTGGGCGACAGTCAAGGGTTGCTTCATATATAGCTTTACAAGAGATCCCGGTTCGACTGAATGTCCCAAATTTAGATTGCTTAAGAAATAAAACGATGATGGCAAACAGTTCTTGTCTATGTAATCATTAAAAAAGATAAGTCAAAGACGATGAAGATTTCCAATTTGGAACCAAATTGTAATTACGAACACACACATATACAGACCGTTAAAAAGTAGTGTGGTTCTTCGTTGATGAAGAGAGTATTTAAAACAAAACAAAAACTGTAGTTTTTTGGGTTAACACTACTTGTGATTAGAAACTAATCAGTGAAACAAATGGATTTAAATGGCGAACAATTAGCTAATTCTGGTTAACTGAAATGTTTCCTGTATGTTGATGCACATGTAACTTTAACAAGTGTCATGCACAATATTATGTTTTTAATTAAAGCGGTTCGACCTCGCTAGTTTACAAGAATGTCATGTACAATATTTTTTTTAATTAAAGGGATTCGACTTCTCCAGTTTACTAGAACTGATGTTGTTGTTTTAAAACATTTGCTTATCAGTTTTAAGTTTGACAAGCAGGAGTCGAAATGATTATCATAGTCCGTCATCTTAATCTGTTGTCCTATACTATCATGAGTTATATCTAATCTCGCTATTTTAAGGGTTTTGGGGGGATACCATGCATAATTGAGGGTATTTGTCTATCATACAAAACTAACTACTAGCATATTGATCATAATTAAAGTACATGTATATATCGCCTTATAGCGAATATTGGTTATTGTGTTTGTCATGACAAATAAGGGGGTTTAAAGTCTTGGGAAAATTGAAGAATTCAACCCATACAGTTTGAGGCCACTATGAGCCGAAGTAGTGTCCCAAAAGCAAACACATTTTTTAAAAACTTGGACACACGTTCTTTCAATCTAGACCTTAGTTAGTTCAAAATACGTCATTAACGTACATTCTCGACTGATAGCACTAAAAAACTTAATTAATTGTTCATCTTGAGAAAAATAGCCGACTACCACACAATTTTGTTTTCAAGCAAAAAAATATACACGTTTTGCAGCTCGTGCAGCGTTGGAATAAGTTATGTGGACGTGATTTATCCAATTGACGTTATTCTTACTTTACAATTGTCGAATATTGAATTTATTTGTCCTGAGGAAACCTTCGGTATTTGGCAAGTTCCTTGCAACTCTTCCACATACGGCTATAGAGTGTAAAACCCAGCATGGTTTAACAGTTTATACAAAAACAATGTATTATATCATAAAGTCGTTTTGTAAAAAAAAAATGTTATGGTGCAGATCACTGTCTCATGTTCACAACTGACACTGTCTCGATTCTTGATCAAAAAAGGTTGGTCAATTTCTAAAACACGCCATTTACACACGGCTGTCATCTTTCTTCTCACCCAAGTTTATTAAATTTAAAAACTATAGACCCTAGGCCCATCATATTTTTGTTTTTGATTTTGGGTACTTTTTTCCAGGAATAACCGCCAAATGTTTATTTGGGCCAACCTGCAAATACGCCTGTAACTGTTTACAAAGCGCCACCTGTGACCCAATGGAAGGATGTCCAGGCAACTGTGCTTGGGGCTTTGATGGACCAAAGTGCCAAAGAAGTAAGTGAGTTACATGTTTTAATATACCTATAAGGCATGACAATCACGTCAAATACATATAAAATGACAGCTCGTACAATATCGTACATAATAGTGTATATATATATATGTTTATGAGCTTTCGAGAGTAAATATTTACCCCAACAAACTATATATGTGTAATGGACAGGTTTCGATAGCTGGTTTGGATCTGACTTTGTAAAAAGTGCCGCCATTACTGAGTGATGAGCGCATGACCGATGTGGATCGAAATTGCACCTTCTCCTAGTAATGGCGGCGTTCGATGCAAAGCAAATTTCATACAGACGCAGTTTCGGTACATATCAGGAATCCTCCAATGCTTCAAGTATATAACTGATCGAAGCTGAAAGTTAACAAAGCGAGTGTATCGGTCCCTTACATTATCACGGGGACACTTTTGTGGTGCCCTCAAGAGGATTTTGGAATTGTACACTTCACGGCTACCTTTTTGGTAGCCATATTCAAAATGACCTGCAGTCTATGAGAGGGTATTTCACGCACGTAAATCCCCGAAGTTATCAGACTGATGACTGGATGTCACTGAAACATGTGCACACATGGTATGCTAAACTGCTATTGGTGTATTTAGGTCAAATAAACCAATCATATTGCCAGTTGTAAGGTGTGCACATGTTTCAGTGACATCCAGTCACCAGACATCTGGGAATAATTAACCATAGCTTCTTGCAGGAAAGGAGGCCTCCGTGGTTCAGTAGGTAGAGTGTTAGACGCTCAATCCGAACAGCCTCCCACCAATGGGTTGCGGGTTTGAATCCCACTCGGTCCAAAACAAATTGGAACATTTTCTGACTGAGTTTTCACTCGAACGACGGTGGGATGTTTGCTAGTTACCAACGGCAGGTCGTGGTTTTCCTCCGGGCACAGAGCCCGGTTTACTCCCACACTAAAACTGGCAACGCTGCCATATAAGTGAAAAAATCTTGAGCGCGGCGTAAAACACCAATCAATCAATCTTGCAGGAAAGTCATACAAAATATATAAACCATGTTTTGGGACCAGGTAGATATTGTCTTTAAGATGAAGTATATGGTATTTTACCTAAAGTGTTCACTTTAAGCAGCAATTCGAGGTTAAACTTTTTACAGGAAAGAAAAATCAATGAAAGATAACATGCTCATATAAACAATGTATTGTGCCAAATAGATTTTGTTAAAGGCACACTTGCCGCGAAAATCAGGAATTTTGTTTACATTAAAAAGAAAGTCCGTTTTCTGTATTTTCCCCAGACAATATAAGTTAGGAACTTTCTATTTTTACCACAATTTAAAAGTTTGGACGTCACTTTGTATTTCTAATTTGAATTTGAAAATTTGAATTGTTAGGTACCCGTAACGTAAACAAACCAAGCTGCCCCCTTTTGGCGATTTTATGTTTTTCAGTCGAGTGAGTGAACTAATGGCACAGTATAATTTTACGTAGGCCTATTTATCTGAGAAATACAGACTGACAATCGGTTAACAGCGACTGGACAAAGCCTGCTGATAATTGTTTGAGTGTAAACCACAGATAAAAAGGCCTGAAATGAGGGTAATCCAACACGAAAGTTGATCGACACTGATCGTTGTTGTTGTAATCATTCTTTGATTCTTCGTTTGTCTTTCACCCCATTTCTACATTCTAAAGCTAACTAGACATGTTTTATGTGTCCTATGTTTAAGTTTAGTGGTATTAGTCGTAGTAAGCTCATGTAAATTGGTTTTCTTAGCAAATTTAAGCAGGCTACGGCGGCAAGTGGGCCTTTAAAGAATCTCTGTTATTGGTATTGGTATAAAAGAAATATACTTAGCGTCATTATAAACGCACGGTTGAATTTTATGTTTCTACCCCAGTAAGGCTATTGGCCATTTACGTTTTGTTGTTTATTGTTAGTTGGAGTTGGGTTGCAATAACTTGATAACCTGTGGTGTTCCCGACGCGCCTGTCGTGAACATTACGCAACATTTCCTAATAACGTCCATTGAGTGTTTCACCGTCACTGAGAACAGCTTTCGGGGCTCATTTGTCGTGGGTTCAACACTTTACACGAAGCTCAGCATAAAGACGAAAAAAAAACTCAGAAAATGTTACCATGCCCCGACTTACGACACAACAAAGGGAACGTGCCATTGGCATGTTACAGGCGGTGTCAGTTGTGCCGCCGTAGGACGTCACATGCAGTGTCATCCCTCCACAATTAGTCGCCTCAGAATCAGGGAACATGAAACTGGCAATGTTGCCGACCGACCACGCCCTGGTCAGCCAAGAGTCACCACAGCCCGCCAGGATCGATACATCGGTTTGTTGCACACACGTGACCGATTTCGCGCCGCGGCACAGACTGCTCGTGAGACAGTGGGAATTCGAAGGCCCAGGGTAAGCCTCACCACCATCCGACGCCGTCTCCAACAGATACAGATGCATGTACGCATTCCCAACCGAGGGCCCATATTGACACCCGCCGCACGCCAAAACCGTTTACGATGAGCTCGAAATCATCGGAGATGGCGTATCAATGATTGGAACTCTGTCCTTTTCTCTGACGAGTCTCGTAGTCTGCCTTGATCGTCCTGACCGACGTCAACGTGTGTGGCGCAGGGGTGGTGAACGTTTCGCAAATGCATGTGTGAGGGAAGGAAATCGCTGGGGTGGATGTAGTGTTATGGTATGGGGAGGCATCACTTCTCGCAGACGAACTCCCCGTGTCATTGTTGATGGCAACCTGAATGCTCAGTGTTACGTGGATAACATTCTTCGACCTGTGCTGCTTCCATTCCTCCAAGTCAATGCTGGCGTCACGACGTTTCAGCAAGACAATGCACACCCACACCCTGCAAGGTTGACACAATACTTCTTGCAACAGAATAATGTGAACATCATGGAATGGCCAGCTTACTTCCCCGATCTATCGCCCATAGAGCACTTGTGGAATCAGCTTAAGAATGCCGTTGCACAACGTCAACCCAGGCCACGCAATTGACGTGAATTGATCCAGGTAGTGCAGGAAGAGTGGGACCGGATCCCACAGCACAGAATAGCCACACTCATCAGGTCCTTGCGTCGCAGATGTACTGCTTGCGTTGATGCCCGAGGTGGACATACCCATTATTGAATGATGACACCCTCAATTTCTGTATCAACGATTTGTTTGCAAGGAATAAGTCACCAGGGTTTCACATATGGTCAATTCTTTGTCTAATTGTGACCAATGCCTTCTTCTTCAATTTAAGAGTACATACAATATTTTACACTTAATGGCGCTAAGTATACATTAGCGAACTGATGAAGGTCACCACAATTGATTACTGTTAATTCCAAATGACCCATAAAACAGATGGCACCATTTACACTTTTTTCAAAACAAGAAATTAAAGTATACGTTGTCCAACTTAAATGTACACTCAACGAGAAAATGCAGAAAACTGTTTACAATCAAAGAAAACTTAGAAAAGTAACCGTTTTTCTCTTTACCCGGAAAAATATCCCAGTCTTTACGGCAAAACCATTACAACCGATATAATAACGGCATAAATCGTGAACAGAAATAAACGTTATTTTATTTTACAAAGGAACATAGCATCCGTTATTTAAAGACATGCAAGGCTTTGTAAAAGTGCGACTAATAAGCCCCTTTCGAGTTTAGCTAAAACCCCTCGAGATCACACGAGAAGGAGTTTAGGGGTATAACTTTCACTGACTAGCCGTTCATTTAGCAAAAACATTAGCGTCTATGGTGACCGTCGGTTATCGTGTTGTTTTATCTTTGATTATTTATTTGTCAGTTGAAAATCAATGAAACTATTTATAAATTTATGATCACCAAAACACACGGGAACAAAAAAAATATTCTTGTCTAAAATAACCATGGAGACAAGTTTCTAATTGTGTACAAAAGAGGTATATCATTTAGACCTGTATACCCCATAAATTGTTGTAACAAACCAAACCTACGATATTTCATCAGGTTGACCACTGACAGGAGCTTAGCCTTGGTCAGTGGAATTTTTTTTAATCCTTTTGTAACACATTGACAATGGTTACGCATATTAACTATGGCAAAAACATCGGTGGACTGAGATTGAACCCTATAAATTTTGCTCCATCCAACCCCCCCCCCCCCCGGCACAAACAAAACTATATAACAAACAACAAACAAAACAGCCATAAACTCCATCTCATAACCTACAACCAACAAACAAAAGGGTTATAAACTCCATCTTATAACCTACAACCAGCAAACAACAAGGTTATAAACTCCATCTCATAACCAACAAACAACAAGGTTATAAACTGCATCCCATAACCTACAGCCCGCAAAACACACGGCTATAAACTCCATCCTATATACTACAACCAATAAACAACAAGGTTACAAACTCCATCTTATAACCTACAACCAGCAAACAACAAGGTTATAAACTCCATCTCATAACCTACAACCAACAAACAACAAGGTTATAAACTTTATCTCATAACCTACAGCCAACAAACAACACGGTTATAAACTCCATCTTATATACTACAACCAATAAAGAACAAGGTTACAAACTCCACCTCATAACCTACAACCAACAAACAACAAGGTGAAAAACTCCATCTCATAACCTACTTCTAGCAAACAACAAGGTTATAAACTCCATATTACAACCTACAACCAGCAAACAGCAAGGCTATAAACTCCATTTTACAACCTACAACCAGTAAACAACAAGGTCAAAAACTCAATCTCACAACCTACAACCAGCGAACTACAAGGTTATAAACTCCATCTCACAACCAACAACCAGCAAAAAAACAAGGTTATAAACTCCATCTCATAACCTAAAACCAACGAACAACAAGGTTATAAACTCCATCTCATAACCCACAACCAACAAATATCAAGGTTATAAACCCCATCTCATAACTATGATTAACAAACAGCACGGTTATGACAAAACAGCACAGTTAAAACAAACAACATGGTTAAAAACTCCATCTCACAACCAACAAACTATTTATAATGTGTGGATACGCTTCGAAGTTGTCAAAAACCAACAGTAAAATACAAAACTACGGCATCTTATTTCTGCGCTAGAAATAATATTATTCATGGCTTTGTATATATCTTGAAAAGTCTCAGGATAAGACTTTTGTAAAAATATAGATTGTAAGCTGAGAATCACAGACAAAACAGCAGGGTTACAGCCTATCTCAATAAGCACTAATGTTAATCGAACAGCGATCGATGAAAGTTATAACCCCAAAAATTGATCTCGCGTGATCTCGTGGGACTTTGGCCAAACCTGAAAGGGGATTTTTAGTACAATAAACGGACTTTGTCATTCACATATCGATCTGCTAAGTATTGGAAGAGACTATCGGCTAAAACCAGAATTTTGTTTTCATTTATACAACAGTTTTCTGTATTTTTCTTCTTTGAAACTTTCAATTTTACGAAAAAGAAAAAGTTTCCATTTAATTGTCTATTTTCTATTTAAAAATTAAAATTTGATTTATTATTTGTTAAAATGCCTAACCTGAGGAACAGACGACAAGAAAATTAAAATAAATTCCGATATAGAACTACAAAAAACCCGTTCTCACGGCGCGATTTGTTGTGCCGACGTGTAGCATGCAATTAAAACGCATGGTTTTAATTCGTCGATCCGATTTGGCAACCAATCGATTACATCCATTTAAAACGCATGCTGCAGGTCGGTACAAAAAGAAAAAAAATATATATCAAAACTTTAAGGAAGAACACTGGGTCTTTATCCGTCAGGCACCAACTCGAGGGGCAATATAATTGAATGTAGACGGGATAATTCCTTGACTGATGTTAATCAGTATGCTTTATGTTTAAACATTCCCATGGATTGTATTCAATTATTTATCATCACAGAAAATGTCGCTCTTGACATGCGCACTGAGCAGCAGCCAGCAACCTACTGTCAAGGCGTGGAATTCGGCGGGAAATGTTTGAATGCCAGTTACGCTGTTGACGGAATACTTGATACAACAATCGATTTTCAGACTAAGTTCTGTACATTTACATATGGAGCAGGGTAAGTGCTACGGTATTCAATCTTGGCTGCATCTATTATTTGGGATTTTGTTATCAAATTTTCATTGTGTGGGTGAGGTAGAGTACATTAACATTTCACAGTTTATCAAAAAATGTCATCACTTACCGCCTCATGTCTATTATTTGATCACAATCATACAAAACAATCGAAGTATGAATATAACGGTGTTGGAAAAAAGGCGCTCCCAGTAATAAGCAAATAAAATCGCTGGAAAATAGTGAAATTGTAAGAAGCATGTATAAAGTCCGTTGCACGAAAGCGTATTACGGACATACATACATTTTTATTGGGCATCTTGCTATCTCATATCTGGATTTGGGTTTAATTAGAGTTACTACCCTTTAACTTTTTGTTTGTGTATGAGTTACCTTTTCAGTGAGGATTGTAGAACAGCCCCAATCAAATAATTGCTTCCGGCCTTCGAGACCAACCCGTCTCTTTTTCCTCTCGAAAAATTGCTTTCACCGGTACAATGAATGACTTTAAATGACTTGTCCAACCTTCGCTGTAGTGACAGACCATTCAACTATTGTCAAAGTATAGGCACGACTTTCAGCATTTCATTAAGATGATAATGACACATGCTTTTTGGTTTGAGTTGGTCACATCTGGGGCCTGTTTTAGCGACGTGGCATATTTTTTTTTACATAACAACCATGGTAACCACTGTATATATATATACGTTGCTATGGCATGCAGTTACGTAAAGTTTAGGCTACGTCTTTTCATGAAACGGGCACCAGGACTTTAGGTGGCTCAGTCTGTAGTGATAGTCGCTCAGTCCAACACAGTCCTTCCATCGATGCGGCTTGGGTTCGAATCCAACTCAAACAAGATATTATTGAAACATTTCTGATTGCATCTTTCACTCAATTGCCGTGCACGGAAGAGTTGTCAGGTAGGCCTACTCGCCGAAAATCGGGGTTTTCCTTCATGTGAAGAACCCGGTTTCCTCTCTCACTAAACCGAGGACGCTGCCATTTAAATAAAATACATGTAATCAATCAATTTTTTTTATCTCCTCTGCCATATATGTATCCAGGGGTATTTTTTTTTACATGTTAACATATTTTACTCTCTACCCGTAGACATATCTGGCAGTTGACGTAGAGCATTTTGGAAGTATGAGTAGAGGGCAAAATGGGTGTTCGAGCGCACTTCAAGTGAGTCAAATGACGTCACAATGCCTTTATAAAAAATTTGCCGCGAGGCATTGACCTAATTACACATGCACCCAGTCTAGTGCAGGTCTATTAAGGGACGTGCGCATCAGTCAATATTAAAGTACATGTGCACCTATTCTTAAAAAAATATGCTGAATAATACACTCCCACGGAAAAAATATGCTTAGTAATGCAATACTGGTCTAAAGGACCAATTAAACCGACTGACACTGGTGATAGACAATAGATAATAAACGAATGTATAAATAACCTTGGACAGTATTACCTCAATGTATAGATCATATCGGTAAGTATGTGTACATCAGAGCCGAACGGCCTCGGGGGGCAGATGCATCGGACCGTATCCAATTAAGTCGACTGCCAAAGAGACGTGTGCGTCCAACCGTAACAAATTAACGGAATAGAATATGGCGAGTAATGCAGTCCTGCCTAAGGGCCACGTATAAATAGTAATAGACTCCGGCTTTAGGTATCAACCAATCAAATGATTGCGCCTTCCCGAAAAAAATATGCTGAGTAAAAAGTGTCAGCCTTAGGGCTCAGCCGATCTGTATAAATACGGGTGTAAATCAGATCCAGTTATCATTGGAAAACAGGACTGGCCGGCAACACTCTCAACACTATCCAACATCGTTTAACATTGGACAACCACTAAAGTTTGAGAGGGTAAGTTGAAAACTTTTTTTATGCATATCAAAAATATACTATGTACTACTTAAGTCTTGACCACTGGCCATCAACCCGGAAGTGACCGGAAGTGACCGGAAGTGAACCGGAAGTGAACCGGAAGTGACCAAAAATAACCCGGAAGTGACCGGAAGTGACCGGAAGTGAATCGGAAGTGAACCGGAAGTGACCGAAAATAACCCGGAAGTGACCGGAAGTAACCGGAAGTGAACCGGAAATAACCCGGAAGTGACCGGAAATAGCCCGGAAGTCACCAAAAGTAACCGGAAGTGACCGGAAATAACCCGGAAGTAACTGGAAGTGACTCGGAAGTGACTGGAAATAACCCGGAAGTCACCGGAAGTGGACTGGAAGTAACCGGAAGTGACCGGAAATAACCCGGAAGTGAACCGGAAGTGACCGGAAGCAACCGGAAATAGACCGGAAGTGAACGGAATTGAACCGAAAATGACCGGAAGTGAAGTAATTGAGCCAAAAATAAGTCCCAAGCCCGGAAGTAGCCAAATTCTAACCGAATTCGGTCGTGTTACATATCAAAGTAAAGGGTGTAAAGATATCTGCAAGACTTACTATAACTCGTGGTTTTTTTCAATTCTGGTTTTACACAAATCGATTGAAACGTTCAAATCTGCACCAAATCCCGGCACTCTGGTTTGGCTAGTATCTACATGTGAATGGTCGCAGGAAGAGATGGTTCGATGCAATATAACTTCCACTTAATCAAATATGAATGGAATAAAGTTGTTTTAAATGGCTCAAGATCCACTAAAATTCATTGTTTTTACGTTTTGGGTAAGATTTTATCACTTTCCATTTAATAATCGCCTTTTCAAGTGACAGTCTGTCGATAAATAATTGTGTTAAACGGAATTTAACCTTGTCTTGGTTTCTCATTTAGATGGATAAGTCATTTGAAGGAAACGGTTTAACGGTAGAAGACAATCTCGACAGAATCATGGAGCTCGCCAATCAACTGTGTGGCTTGACCTGTGAACTCTGTCAACGGACATGGGAGACCAAAGAGCTTCTCGAAAGCCACAAAAGACGTGAACACGAACAAAGATGTCCCCACTGCGACAGAATATTCACCAAATCATGCAACCTCAACCGTCATATAAAGACCGTACACAAACCTGGTAAGTTGCTTCTCAGTTATTGTTCAGCCTGACTAAATACAAAGCTGATAGATGCCTATAATATAAAAAGAAGGACAACTAACCAAACTTTTTATTATTTCTTCCAGACGAGCCGCGCCCATCCACCTCGACGGAAGGTGAACAATGTAACTGGTGCGGAAAACAAACAAGTCTTCTACCGGGCAAGCCTTTTTGCGGCGTATGCGCACAGCGAGGAGTGGAATGCTCCGCCTACAGACGACCTCTTCCCCAACGGTTTTACACGCAGGATGAATCAAAGTGTGACACCTGTCTCCGCAAACAACGGAAGCAGGCCGGACGAGGACCTCCGAATCACACCACCCTGAAGGGGCGTGCAGAGACATTCGAATTAAAGCCCGATAACACGAACAATGGCAACCTTTTATTATTTTTTACAGATAGCGAGGCCTCCGTGTCGAATATTCTAAATGCACAGCTTCTTCAGCACGGGGGCTTCAAATTGTATTTAGTGGTTACACTTCGTCTGGTTCGATACACATCCGACGGCGATGAAGTGACTTCGGAGCCATCTTTTCGAAGTATAAACACTATTATAACTAACAACAGTCAGTTTGAACTAACTTTAGCCGACGCCTTCCACAAAATTTACGAAGCTTTTCAGAGCTATCAAGGAGAAGGGTCTGGGTGGTCACTGGATGAAATCGTTAAGATGGAAGTGAACGTCGCTAAATACAATCCGCTACACGGGTCTACATTTGTTCCTACCCCACCAGCATTGGTCAAGAAAATGGCTATAGTAAACGTTAAAAACTCTGACGATTATTGTTTCGTATGGAGCGTCTTGGCCGCTTTACATCCCGCGGATAAGGATCCCAATCGCGTAAGTAAATACACTCCCTATTTCGACACGTTAAACCTCGAGGGTCTTAAATTCCCTATGACGTTAGACCAAATACCTCTATTCGAAACCCAGAATAATATATCCGTGAACGTCTTGGGATACGATAACAATGTTTTCCCGCTTTATGTGACCAAAAAGCGTTGTGATTCGCACGTCACACTCATTCTTATATCGAAAGGCGACGTCCGACATTACTGTCTCGTCAAATCTATGAGTCGTCTGTTGGGTGATCGCACCGCTCACCGCGGTACAACCTATTACTGCCACTATTGCCTACACGGTTTTAGCGCCGAACATCTTTTGGAAGAGCACCTTCCACAGTGTACACCATTAGGGATACAGAAAACGGTAATGCCGAAAGACGAGTTTCTTGAATTCAAGAATATAAAAAATCTTTACCGAGTTCCTTTCATCATGTACGCCGACTTCGAATGTTTTACTGAGAAAACTCATGAGACTACCGCTAAAACTGAACGGTATGAGAAGCATCAACCTTCCGGCTTTTGCTACGTAGTCGTCAGCAGTGTAGACGCTTATAGTAAACCGACCACCGTGTATCCCGGGCCTAACGCAGCGGAAAAGTTCCTGCAAGAATTGAAAAAGGAGAATGACTACATTTGTAAGATTCTCAACGAAAAACGGGATATGGAAAAACTAACGCTCGAACAGGAGCGTGAATTTCAAGCGGCTACCCATTGCCATATTTGCGAGAAAGAGCTGGGAGTCGATCGACATCGAGACCATTATCACTTGACCGGCCGTTTTAGAGGGCCTGCCCATGAGCAGTGTAATTTGCAGTTTCACTTTAGAACCACCACTAGACAGGAAGCCAATCGATTTTTTATTCCCGTCGTCTTATACAATTGCCGAGGGTATGACAGTCATTTAATATGCAGCGAATTGGGCAAGTTCAAACATTTGAAAGTTAATTGCATTGCTAATAACATGCAGAAGTATATCAGTTTTTCTCTCGGGAATCTGCGCTTCATCTATTCCCTTCAATTTTTGAACGCTTCGTTAGACACCCTAGTGACGAATATGGCCAAAGAAGGCTCCGACAAATTCCATATGTTGAAAACCCATTTCCCCGACCCAACGCACCAAACACTGCTATTGAGAAAGGGCGTGTACCCGTACCCGAAACACAACTCCCTCCTATTCAAGCCTTTTATAACTCTTTAAAAGAAGCTCTAACACCGGATGATTACGCTTATGCCAGGTCGGTGTGGTCACGCTTTAACATCTCCAATCTCGGAGATTACCACGATCTATACCTCAAGTCTGACGTCTTGTTATTGGCCGATGTATTCGAAAATTTTCGGAACATTTGTCTTTCGTACTATAAGCTAGACCCCGCTCATTATTACACCATCCCGGGCTTGTCCTGGGACGCCATGTTAAAAATGACTGACGTACGACTGGAGTTGTTGCAATATATCGACATCCACTTATTCGTGGAGAGAGGTATAAGAGGCGGCGTATCTATGATAAGTACTAAATACGCCAAAGCCAACAACCCGTACTCTAAGGAGTTTGACTCCTCTATGCCTACGAATTACATAGTGTATTTAGACGCGAACAACTTATACGGTTGGGCCATGTCGCAATATTTACCTCTTCAGGATTTCGCGTGGCTGACGGGACAACAAATACAAACCCTTGGCATCGCATCCGTCTCGGACACCGCTGACACGGGGTACATCCTCGAAGTGGATATTGAATACCCGGAACAGTTGCACGATCTACATACCGACTATCCACTCTGCCCGGAACGTCTGGTAGTAACTGATGACATGCTGTCCAGTTATTCGACTACTTTGAAACAACTACTGGACTCAAAAGGTAAGCCAGCGGAAAAACTGGTGCCTAATCTCCACCACAAAACGAATTACGTCGTTCACTATAGGAACTTGAAATTCTACTTGGCCTAGGGCATGGTATTGACGAAAATACATCGGGGAGTCGAATTCACACAATCCGCCTGGTTGAAGTCGTATATCGATTTCAACACCGAGAAACGTAAAGCGGCCAGGAACGATTTCGAAAAAGATTTTTTTAAACTCATGAACAACAGCGTGTTCGGGAAAACAATGGAAAACCTCCGGAATAGAACCCGCATCGAATTAGTGCGAGATGAGGCGAAACTGGAAAAATTTGTCGCAAAGCCCTCATTTCAGAGTTTTAAAATATTCAGCCCAGACCTTTGCGGGGTACAGTTAAAGAAAACGAAGTTGACACTGAATCGACCCATTTACGTCGGTCTCGCCATATTAGACGTTTCGAAAGTATTAATGTACGACTTTCACTACAATTTCATTAAAGCCAAATACGACCAAAACGTTAAACTTTTGTTTACCGATACAGACTCTTTGTGCTACCAGATACAGTGTCCCGATTTTTATCGCGATATGGCAGCGAACTTCCATCTGTTCGATACTAGTAACTATCCCAAAGACCATCCCCTATATAGCTCTGGTAATGCCAAAGTTCTCGGCAAGTTTAAAGACGAGGGGGGGGGGGGGTGCAATAATCGACGAGTTCGTAGGATTACGGCCAAAAATGTACTCCCTCACTTACGACGGCCACGAAAAGAAAACCGCTAAAGGTATATCAAAGTATGTAATTAAGAAAAAGCTAAAACATCGGATGTATAAAGAGTCTTTATTTAAAAAACGTTCATTTACAAGTACGATGAATTGTATAAGAAGTTTTGACCATCAGCTGTACACAATTAGACAAAGTAAGATAGGCTTGTCACCTTTCGATGACAAGCGCTATGTGTTAGACAACGGTTATGACACGTTAGCGCATGGACATTACAAGACAGAATACAACGAACTGTTTAACATGACATCCATCTAACTCCGAAATAAATGTGACACTTGTTTATTATATGCCCGTGTAAACGGAAAATTGTTATTTCAAAATATATATGTTATATAATGATCAATCTCTCTGTATGGCCTTTGGGCTACTGTATATATACTGTGAATAAACTTTCTACATTTTTTACTCTTTGTCTTCCGCGTACAATTTATCGAATAAATGGTTTCCTAGAGAAATGCTTTCCTTCAAAGCTTCGACAAAGTTCATATTATAGAGAGTTTCAAGCGTCCGACATGTTCTTTCAATGTTGCGATGAATAGAGTCGTTCTCGAGAGCGGTTCTGTTTATGAACCAATTCATATATTTCTGGCGTAACAAGTCTCTCATCTCGTCCGAGTGCTCGTCTTCTGCGAGTTCAACGGCTTCTGACGTATTACATCCTTCCAATTCGTATGCCTTAGCTGTACGGTCAATAGCATTCCTCATCTGCTCGTGAGCCGAATTGGCGAACATCGTCTTCCACTTATCATACTCAATTGTATACCCTCCGCCATGTTGTTTGAACCAAGGTGGTCTGACAGTCGTGTAAAGACCTTCACCATTTTGGGTAAGAAAGTTTTTCCTGAGACGCTGATTTTCCGGTGTTGTGGGTTTCAAATCGATTAGGAGCGAGCCGTAAGGCGTGCTGGTCATAGCATCGTTATATTGTTTCATGAAGTAATCTCCCTTACCGGGGAATATACGCCGTCCGAGTAGAGCTACTTGCTGTCGATTCACCTGGTTGTTGAAGAGCACGATGTATTGCGAGTTCAGTTCAATGTCTCGACTTGCCTTGCCTCCGTGGAACATGTTTTGCACGATGTATATGACCGATGCGTTGTCGTGATGAGACCCTTTGCTGAATAGGTCAGCTATCCTGGTATCTTTTTTAATGTCGGTCATCAGATCGTCAAACACGATAATCGAGCGAATAGTCGGATCGAATAAATCATCATCTCCCAAATTGGACGGCAAACCTTTGACGAATTTTATGTCGGCTATCGATTCTTTCATTTCCTGGTAGAGTGGCTGCCACTTACTATAGCAGAAAATAATTCTGTGGGGGGTCGGCTGAATTTTTCGTTCCTGGAGCAGGCGTTTTACCCACATGGTTTTCCCGACGCCCGTAGAACCTATAACCCTCATCGTTAGAGGGTGTTGGAGTGCCATGTTGAGTGTCCGTAGTCGACTGATGACGATGACACTACGGCATCCTTTTTATAGGGTGTGGATGTCGTCGGCTCTAACCCAGCTGTTAAATTTGGTAGGCCACCCGACGTATTGGACTAGTTTTTCGACGCGACCTCCTCGTCGTCTAGTTTTTAACACTTTCTCAATACGCCACAAAGCATCGACGTCTTTTTCCACCTTTTGGAGTTCGGGTTCGTAAAACGTTCCTTGAATAGGATCTTCCGTGAAATCTATCAGTTTATATACGGGTATCGAACGTCTACGCCAGCGCTTGGCGACTTTAAATAGCTCTTCCGTATAAGTGGACATATACGCTCGTTGATATATATATCTCAAATGGGAGATTCTGACCGTGTCACCTACTTTGAATTTGAACGGTCGTTTTTTGATCGGCTTGGCCGTGTCTACGTATAATTCTTTCCACACACCGGCTTCGTTGCGCTGGACGATGTCGATCGGGGCTCTTTGTTTTAACGACCTATGCGGTCGACGGTTGTAACTTTTAATCAAATCGGCCAGTACTTCTACTTATCGGTAGGTCTGGTTATGAGTGAAATACCGGTAAAGATGGGTCTTGATGGTACGGATAACTCGTTCCACGTAATTAGCCTTCGTCTCGTTGTGCGTCACGTAAAATTTAATGTCTTTCTTTTTCAAATAGGCTTTCATCCATCTGTTATTAAATTCAGATCCTTTATCCCACCGAATTAGAGCCGGTCGTCTTCCTTCGTTCAAAACCTTATCGAGCGCCGATATGACGGTTTGATGTCGTTTATTAGGGAGTGGTTCGACCCAGAGATATCTGGAGAAGACATCGATGGCGACTAAGAGAAAGCGTATACCGTCATTATGCTCGGCTATATTGGAAACATCTGCCAAATCCACATCCCATAAATCGTCTAGGCCCGTGGTGATTACTCTATTACGTTTGAATTTGTATTTCACCGACTTCTGTAAACTGTAGGCGTCTTGATCGCTCAACCACTGCCTCAATTCACTGGGGCTTACTTTATATCCGTTCGACTTTAACCACATTCGGACTTTTGTAGGACCGGTAAATGCGATGGGATGCTTCGGATCGAAATATACCTCCGTTAGTCGGTCCTGCCAACGGTTGCTCGCCATGGTTCATATCAACAATGGTGATCTACATAATGCGCTACTTATATATAAATACACACAAAAACACTCGATTGGTGGTATGGATACCTTTTTATTGACAGACTAAGTGAGATAGAGTAGACGATATACAATGATTAAAATAGTTTAAAACGAAGCGATATACGAAACAATCATTATGACAATAATTCTGGCTAAAGTCAGATATAACGTCTATTAAGGAAAACCCTCTGACGAGTTGAAGAAGGAAGAATACACAGTAATGTCCACACGTTAAGCTTAACTCTCCCTGTAGTCTCGTAGTAGTAAACGATGCATGCCGACAATTTGTTAGGAGAAACGCCTCGAACTGTGCACCGTAAAAAGCTGGAGGATTACCCAAAGAGTCGATAAAATATCCTTCTTCTCCATTAAAATAAAACGCAGTCCAATGGAGGCCCGAAAGAAAGGAAAGGTCTGTGTTTACGATATAGGCCGCCGGTTTTCTGGTAACCCGTCTCGGTAGGGTGTCGGCGGAGTAAATCCCCCGTACTTGAGCTTCTAACTCTTTATCGGCCCGGATAATGCATCGTAGTTCGTCCGAATTCATGGTGTATTTAGTAGAATTCTTCGGCTTTTGTCAATCTCGAACATCGCAGGAAATTCTCCCAGAATCACGCAGTTCACCGTTTCCGGGAGCGGCTTGTTGAAAGTAGCTTCTATTCTAATACTTCGTTGCTTAAGAAGATGGATGTACTCGCCAGTCGAGAATGCTGGATCTAACTCGAAGACGTATAGAGCGTATCCGTGAGCGAAATCGAATAGAGATATATCGTTGCCAAAGTTTTCTCCCAACTTGCCAGTGCCTCTGAACAAGTTTAAATAGGCAGTGCTGCATAGATCAAATCCGTCTTCTTTATATAGCGTTCTCACCGTCGACCCCGGAATCGTGGATCCATCTACGTGTACGGCTAGTCCCAAGTCCCAGTGTTTGAAGTTGAACGGGTTTTTGGAATAATCACCCGCCATAGCCTTAGACGACACGAATCCTATGATTAGTCTACTTGGGTATAACTCGTTTTTATCTCGGTTCTCACGTAGGGGTATTTCGCTGTAGCCTGTTCGAGAGCTTTGGCGTGACCTAACTCGACTCCGGTATTTAGACGTACTTTACACGCCTTTAAAACTATATCCTCGATAACTAACTTATAGTTTTTATTTTCCTCCGCCGACATGACGATGAACTCCGGAGGTGATCGATATAATTTGACGTGGACATCGACGTTGTTTATTACATAGCGATCTTGCTGGAAGATGTCTTGCAGCATGCGACCCTCCATTTCAAACGAGTTGCTCTCTTTCGTACGATCATAACGTGTGGCTAGCCCCGGGTTATTACCTCATACGGGGTCGGATTCGCCGATGTCGTTGCCTACGTCTTTGTCGTATAGCTGGGCTTCCAATTGAGTCGTCGTAGCCTCATAACCCGTATTTAGAACTGTTTGAATATAAGCTTTATACGGGTATTTGTTGTCCATTACAGTCATGAGCGATCCCAGCATCGATACATCGATTTGTGACCACATGCTCGACAATAGTAAATTGGTGGGCGCGCATTTTTCATCCTGTACTAGTGGGCTATTATCTTTGTGCACGATTTTCGCTTTAACGTATAAACGAGACGATTTCAAGTCCAAATAGTCCGATCCCTGTCCGGGGATAAGAAATTCCACCGGTTCTTCGTCCGTTATTTGGGAAAATGGTCTTATGTCGACGTAGTATCTACCCTGAATAGCGGTTTGAACGGGAGTTCATCCGGTTGTCCCTCGTCAGCGTCTCTATCTTGCAGAAGGTGTGCCATGTTTTAATCGGAATATCTGAGGAGCCGTCCGTTTCCTGCGTTTGCTTAGACTCGGAATGTCGGAATTGGGAGAACGTCTTCTATTTATATATTTTTCGGGGTTAGCTTTTATCTCCGACTTCGCCCGTTCCACAGCCGCTTGGGCGGGGGTCACGAGTTGTATAACGGGGGTCTTTACTCGGGCGATATGCCTTTTCGCTCCACCCCACTTCGTCTTCCTCTTTTTAGGTCTTTTGCACGTCGGATTTGCGGCCATATTCTGATAAAAGGCGATCCATTTATTTACGTCCAGTACATATCGTCTCCTCTGTATCATGATTTAAGGTGGAGGGTTACGGTTACCGGCTCTGTGATGAAGGTAGCTAACGATCCCCGCTCGTCTAAAATACGGATTTCTAACACATCGACTTCGTCTAGGATGACGGGATGATAGTATGGCCGTATAAAGACTTCGGCAACCCTTTTCCTACCAGAAACGTCTACTTTTCGTAAAAGCGGTAAAGTCGTTTCTCCTACTAGTGAGTGAGCGCAAATATTGGAGCAGATACTCAAAACCGCCCTCGGCTGGAATTTCGGTTGTCTCTTTAAGATGATTTCCGTTAGCGCGACTGTACTGGAGTCTTCGAAGGTTATGCTTCTATTCAAACGTACTCTAAAGTGGTATGGTTTGTTATCCGGATAGTGTTCTACCGAATCTGTACTGCTGGCGATAATGAAGTTTACCATAACACCGTTTGTACGTAATGGTCGGTTATATAGCGTAGGACAGGCTTTTATAGTATTCCCAGATCTCACGTCTCGCCGAGGGGGATAGTTTGTCGCAAACCGCCGACGTCAATGCGTAGAGCGTGATTAACCGTCCAAAATTGATGATTCCATCGTCGAACATGGAATCTACTATGGCTTCGTAAGCATCCAGGTTCACGGCCGAGTCGACCATCTCCTTCCATCTCGTTCTACCCGTCGAGCACATGGCTAATCGCCTTATCGATGAGGTGTGACTTCGTTTTCAGAAGGGACCACTGATTATAGTTAAGGACCACGCCTTTCCTAGTAGCCGTGTCGTCGATGAAATAGCGTAAATCCACTCTGAGCTTGTTCCCGTATTTACACGCTGTAGCTCGTAAACGTCTATCTATACGGATTTGTTGCATAGGAGTACAAAGAGTCCGATTGGGGATAGTGGTGATGATAGATTCGACTTCTCGATTACAACTCGCAGCTAACGTTACGATGACGATGAGTGATATGACGAACAAAATGATCAAGACGATGGTTACTATTTTCGTTTTGTGATAGTTATCCATCCTCTGCCAAAGCCTGTGTGGAAATGAAGACGGTCCACGTTTAAACGTAGTTATATAGACAAAAGTATCTGACGTGTAAGAATGTAGGTTTTCAAATTACCCCAACAGGCTGGGTAATCCGGCTGTACCGACATCGACAGATTGGTTAGACAACGTTCTTCCGTAGAAAACCATTCATCAGCTTCCGCTATTACTAGTTCTTCTTCTAACCGGTGTTGAGTCACGCTTCGTGGGTCTGGTTGCACTGTTATTACCCACGAATATTCTATAAATACACTTCGAATGCGCCCTCCACCCGTTTTCTGCATACTGGACATTTTAGAGAGTCGTTGTATTCCTCCAGCTTATATAGACAGTCAAGGCATATGCATACGTGATTACAGGGATGAAATACCGCTTGACAGACTTCGATGAGGCAAATTTTGCATAGGCCCGCTATATCGCTGTCAGATCTTCTAGACCGACTACCTACATTACCCATTATATTAGGGATGGAATGATTGACACTGGTGCGTTAACGGTTTGACATATGTATGAGAACGTTGAAGAACTACTCGACTACATATTTACAAAGAACAAAAAGATAAGTGGTAAGATTCATTCTGTTTATTAGGGTAATAGTAGATATAATGTTGATGACGTCACCAGTTGACGTAGTCCCCGGGATTGCAACGTCTACACATCATTGCTCCGAGTTGATTAGCGTGGTCGTCTCTGGCACTACAATCTTCATCGTCCTCTTCTTGAGTTTCTCCCTCCGCATTGTCGTCCGATCCCGGATCTTTCATCGTTTTGGAAAATCCATCGGCTATTTTAAATACGGATTCCATTTCTCCTATATCTCGGTCTATGTCCGAAAAATGCTTTCTTAAATTACGCCATCCAAATTCGTTCATGGCATACCCCATCTTGGTAGGCTTCAGGTTAGTCGAAAGTGTATTGTCTTCTATCCATTTCCGCAGATGAATAAATTGTTTCCCATTGTATTGACTGCAACTTAGATATATGTCATCCTCTAGGTTGTATGGTCTTTCTAGCGGCTCTCCCATCTTTAACATCTCGCCAATCCTATATGCAAGCGTGGTTAGTCCACTCCATGCAGTAGATGATAACGTTATGGGTATACTGCTTGGTCTGCTTTCATCTGTTTTGCTCTGAATCCTTTGGAAGGATACTCTGGCCTGTCCATCGAGACTAATGACTCCCAC
This sequence comes from Lepidochitona cinerea, assembly GCA_963971465.1. NCBI lineage: Eukaryota > Metazoa > Mollusca > Polyplacophora > Chitonida > Tonicellidae > Lepidochitona > Lepidochitona cinerea. The sequence continues at coordinate 5,894,879 of OZ020556.1, forward strand.
ACATAGACTGGAGCTGATGTTATACATTTCGAGGAGCTTCTCAAACTTTAGTGGTTGTCCAATGTTAAACGATGTTGGATAGTGTTGAGAGTGTTGCCGGCCAGTCCTGTTTTCCAATGATGACTGGATCTGATTTACACCCGTATTTATACAGATTGGCTGAGCCCTAAGGCTGACACTTTTTACTCAGCATATTTTTTTCGTGAAGGCGCAATCATTTGATTGGTTCACACGTCCTAAAGCCGGAGTCTATTACTATTTATACGTGACCCTTTGGCAGGACTGCATTACTCGACATATTCTATTCCGTTAATTTGTTACGGTTGGACGCACACGTCTCTTTGGCAGTCAACTTAATTGGATACGGTCCGATGCATCTGCCCCCCGAGGCCGTTCGGCTCTGATGTACACATACTTACCGAAATGATCTATACATTGAGGTAATACTGTCCAAGGTTATTTATACATTCGTTTATTATCTATTGTCTATCACCAGTGTCAGTCGGTTTAATTGGTCCTTTAGACCAGTATTGCATTACTAAGCATATTTTTTCCGTGGGAGTGTATTATTCAGCATATTTTTTTTAAGAATAGGTGCACATGTACTTTAATATTGACTGATGCGCACGTCCCTTAATAGACCTGCACTAGACTGGGTGCATATGTAATTAGGTCAATGCCTCGCGGCAAATTTTTTATAAAGGCATTGTGACGTCATTTGACTCACTTGAAGGGCGCTCGAACACCCATTTTGCCCTCTACTAGTATGCTTAGGGTCTTTTAAAAAAAGACGCTACACCTATCGGTCTTTTAAAAAAGTTCAATGTTATCTATTTCAGCCATTCTAGTTTCAACATAAGAACAATTTATTAAGAAAAATACAAATGTTTGAATACATTTGAAGACTAATAAAACCATTAAAAATAATGGGATGTAAAAAGGTATGGTTTTGAAGTGCCCACTATGGGATAAACCCTTGTAACGACGCGCATGACTGCACGCCTATACTTTCAATGCATAATTATTTCCGTCCCTTGCCTCCACCCATACACTAGGAAACGCAGTTCTCGGAAACGGTATATTTTTACAGTATGTAAAAGTCCTCTCCAGAATACTACTTACTATTAATACTAGTGTTCATTAAATCAATCATTCATGCATTCATTCGTACAACTGATATTCAATTATCGCATGTGATTACCTCAACCATACAGCATTAATTAATATATTGTTATTTGCCCACAATAAATTGAGCACTAACTGCAATTAGTTTCGCATAGCACGGATAATGGGAACGCTATTTCATTAAAACGAGATGCCATCTCCAGGTATTTTTTTCTTATTTCAGGAACCAATCTTGGACCGTTCACTTGGATAGAACATATAGAATCTACAGATTTGTGATCTACAATAGAGATGAAATCGACCCTGATGAAATCTGTACGAACAAAAGTAGTTTGGGGGTTAAATATCACTAAAATTATAACCAAGAAATAACAATAATAATTGTCGAGTATGAAATAACAGCCTGTTGTATGTATTTGGGTGTAAATTAATTTCCACGTGCTTGTAAGTTACATTTGTATCTAGGTTAATATATTTTGTCATCCGCTGAAACTAATATCCATATGGTTGATGTAAAAATATGAATACCTTTGCAGCAGTTATGAGAAACACGGTCTCTTGTCGGAAGACCGCAAGAAAGCAACTAAACATTTTATATGATACAATTGTATCAGTATGTTGAAAATTCTTATCATTTTTTTAGATGCCAATCGTCTGAGAGGGTTCCAGATACAAGTCGGAACCCCGTCCAATTTTAGGGAGTGTTACAAAGACCCAACGCAAACCGGTTCGCCTGGCCTGATTATCAGGAACCATTGCAAGAATAATCAACTATTATTGGGAAACACTGTCCGTATAACCAAAAATACCGCTGGATACTTGACACTTTGTGAAGTTATACTTCATGGTAGGTTAAAGTTATTGAATGGCTTCCCAAGGGTATGGAAGATATCCTGAGAGGTGTGGCCAAGTGCGAAGCACAAGACAGAACTTCTCAGAATTTCCTCCTTACTCGAGTTAGCCATTCAATAACGCACTTGTATCATGGTATTAGTGATTGACGTTGTCAATCAACTAGCACGTGTTTACCCTCTGATACCCAGTCAAGAGAGCCATACAACAATTTCCAAAATCGGGAGGTTATTCAACACTTAAGCCCCGCCCACTATCTGTCCACTGGGTATCGGATTTGTCGAAGACGGCTCATCAAAAGAAAACCGCCGTTTATTGGAAATGACTAAATGCCGCTTAAGCGAAACATAAGTTGAACACGCAGTACATATACATGTAGGTTCAGAATTGGATGCGTTAAAGCCCTGTGAAAAATCCTCAGACCACACCTGCAATATAGACTTCAGAAGTCTAACGATACCAACTCCCCCCTCCCTCCCCCATTTGGTATATACATTTAATTTTTAGATAGTAATGATGAAAAATTGGTATTACCTGTATATTGACACATCGTTTGAAACGACACGAAATTTGGTGGTGAGATTTTACATATAACGGTCCATTTTCAGGCAGGATCAACTTACGCAATTGTAATACATGCAATACATCAAATGGTTATATCCGCTTATCATTTCCATCTACCAGGTGGTTTTCCATGATCGAACAAACAGCCTATTCTACTTCGTGGTTTGTTACGTTACACATGTCATACCTCAAAATGAACCATTTGTCCTGGCTTACAACTCATGGCTTTGGCTCCAAATGTTTGGAATAATTTTGTTTTGCTCCCAACGGAAAATTCCACAAGCAACAGAAAAGCAAACGTTTGAAATGGAAGATTATCGCCAAATCGTTCACAATTTTGAGAAAAAAGGTTGCCTGTCCACCCAGATTAAAATCGCTTCTTATTTTACCCATAATGGCGGCGCTCAGTTGAACTCAAATATCCCGAGCCTGCCAATTCAATATATAATTCGATGACTTTTCCTTTTTCAACAGTTTGCACAGACGGATGGTATCGAGAACAGTGTGACCGGGAGTGTCAATCCACCGACCGTTGTTCATCCTGTGATAACAACAACCTCACATGCACAAGTAAGATACTAGATTGTACGAGTAATAATGCTATTACTGCGGTATCCTAGTAATAAAAAGACAAGTTAGGATTAACTAAATAAGAACTGTGTTGATAAGTTACAGACTAAAATACACAACTGTTGTAAAGGTCCAGTTATACAGAGCGCGAACGCAAAAACGAATGCGGTTTTTCGTCCTGGAATAGCTCAGTCATATTTACGTAATGTCGTTCATATAGAGTGCGAACGCGAACAAATTTTTGTTCGCGCGAACGACCGCCTTGATTGCCTCCAGAGCGAATTTTCTTAAAACGTCGCGCGTTTTTTTTGCTATCAACCAATCAGCAGGTACTTCCTTCGCATCATTTCCATAAATAGAAACTTGCACCGTTGCAAGAAAAGCTAGGCACTAGCGTCAGTCTACTTTGCAAAGAGGAATAGACAAAACAATGGACAACACAGAAGCCATGCTTCTGGAAATTGAGAAGAATCCTGCTTTGTACAACAAAGCAGGCAAAGATTTCAAAGACATCAAGAAAACAAAGAGACGTATAGAAAGCAATTGGACAGAAAGTGGGACTGGCAAGTATGTGATCGAAATTTATTTGAGTTCATTTGTTTCAACAATTTTTAAACACGGTTTAACTTGTAAATGACCAAATTTTATCTTTCACAGCAAAAAAAGACCAGCTGCCCCGAAAGCCGTCAACAGTTTTCCGCGTTCGCGTTTGTGCTCTATTTGAATGGCAAAACTGCTTCAAAGTCGCGTTCGCGTTCGTGTTCGCATTGGACGCGTTTGCGTTCGCGCTCTGTATATTTGGACCTTAAAAGCGTCTGTTCCACTTGGCTGCAACGTCCGGAAGCTTCGAACAGGAAACTCGCTAGGAGGTGTTACATAATAACAAAAGTTAGAATCTGACTCTACTACAATTTCTAAATATACAAGTAGCAAAACGAACAGCAGGTTATATTTTGAACTTATATTGACAATAAAATAAACGTCTAAATCAAAAAGATTTTTCTGCTAAAAATGCTAATTAGACTCTACGTAATAAGATGATTATTTCGCTCAGTTGCAAATACGTTGAATCCATACTTAATTGTGCGCCATATCAGCTGGAAATGATAACCGGCGTAGGCATTTATGTTTATTAGGACGATACAATTTAAAAGCATATGCTATACAAGCAATGTATAAGAAAACATAGATCAAGAATCGCTGACAGATTACACAGTATATTCAAGTCTCAAGTCATCGTCGACACCCACGATTAAAACTTACGCTCATGCTCAAAGTGAGCTTGTTGAGAATTTAACCCTGAGTATCCGAGGATCGCCTCAAGTCAGTATAGTCGTAATCTTTATGGTGTTAAGGGGCTTTCACAATTGAGACTTTCGCCCCACGGTCAAAATACCGAAATCGATCGAACGGTGGAGATATATTTTTTCGGGCCGCGGTAGAATCGGAAAAATTACGCAAGAAAGTAATCCATTTTACGATTGGCCGGGACATCGTAAGGGCGTGGCAAGGTTCCCGCACGTTTTAACCCACGAATCTCTTGCGGCGAACCGCGCGGAGTGACGCAAGCAACGCACGTCTAGAGCACGTGATCCGTGAGACAGTTGCGCGGAGTTGCTACGTGATTGGTTGGAACGTGCGGCGTGCCGCCAGATGTATCGTGCGTCATTGTTTTTCGCCGCGAATAAATGAACGGGCGCCTTACGGCGTTTTGTCAAATCGTGTGGCGATTTTTGGCTCCGCAGACATGATTGCAGTATAAAAAGGCGCAGAGATAAAAAAACCGTTAGAAAAATATATACCTTTAGCCCACCTGAGGGTAATTTTCGCACGGTGAACGCAAGGCGGTGCAAGACCGAGACGGCAAATCGTTCAACGGTTTCCGACTGCCGCAAGGTTGGCGGAACAAGAAATTTCACTGTGCGCAGCATATTATGACACAAAAAATCGTGCAACAACCGCGCGTCAAGATACAACGGTTTGCGGTGAACGTACTAGCGCCCTGACCGAGTTGCGGAATCTAAATATCAAAGCACCACACCGAAGCCGTATACAATGTCTATGCAGACAGGCAGTGTCTGTGATAACAGATGGACCAACATTAAGCTGTTTGGTAGCATGTCCATTTTCTACAATAGAACATCCGTGCTTTGCAGATTTCAGGTATTTGGCAACACTGTACTGCTTATATGTTTTCAGCTTGCACCGTCCACCGTTGGGGTACAGATTGTGATGATCAGTGCTTCTGTGCAGGAGATGTATCTTGCAACAAGGCATCTGGAATGTGTCCAGGAGGATGTGCAGCAGGATATACAGGGTCTTCTTGCAGCCAAGGTATGGTCAAAAACAATACTCCTTTTCAAAATATTACAGAGCAAGGCAGGGGTCTCTGTGGCTTAATATTCACAACGATAGCCTCAAAGTACAACATAAGCATCCAGACGATCGGTTGCAAACTCGAATCTCAACCCCTACTCACCCCCTCACAAACAGGTATGCTTATCAAAAAAATGATTTTTTTTACTGATCTCTTTGGTTTGGGTATTAAACAACCCAACATGGACAATGTTCTAGGTCCTTATACGAATACCAACAAGGTATATCTAGATAAATTTTAAATACACACAGATTTTCATATAATTCTATATTTATATGAGTGTATGTACATTGTATTTTCGACAGTATAATGCTTGAGTGACACCTGGCTAAAAATTTCAACCTATTTTTCTATCTTCCCATTTCGCAGCACTGTAAATTTGCATATCTGTAAATTGCATACGGGTGTAAGCTCAATTGTATTGAAGTTTTTTAAATCTTAAGACGTTAAGAAGTCCTCAAATGTACTAACGTTTACTCATGCACAGAGACATTCAATATACTGTGTTCAAACATCACAGTTTTCTTAATCGCTCAAGGTAAAAATTACTCACTAGTATTGCGTACATCATTCATACGAATGGACGCGCCAATATGCTAAAACATCCACCCCCTTCACAAAAATTAGGCACTGTACTGACCATGCATGAAATTCAATTTGTTGTAATACAGTGCTATTTGCACACTATTTGGAATTGTACGTTTTTCGAATAAGTTACCGATATGATGGCTAAAACCCGAGAGGAATGTTTTTATTACTTAACATAATGACAAATATATCGACTGTCACTCTGTCATTTATCGACAATAAACCGATGAACAAAAGAAAAAGTTGGCTTTTACCATCGTGAATCTAGTGTATTTACAAGAATTTAGAACGAACTGACGGACATAGCTATACGTTAATAATTTGAGCGTTGATTCTTGTTTCTCAAGAAGTCAAAATAACGTTTCCTTTGTACCACCTTTGAGAGAGTACTGTTCAAAATACCCCCACTTGGACTCAGGTTTAAGTATAAAGGAATATCAATAGAAGAAACATCATTTAGTATAGATTGATTGATTGCTTTATGTTTACTCTGCACTTAACATTATTTCACTTATATGTCGGTGTTGACAGAACTAAATAATGGGCTCTTCGTCGTGAGGAAACCCCCGACCTTCGGCGAGTACCTGGCAACTCCTCCACATATGGAGAGGAAAATCTACGCATTTTTTTTTGTTTTTTCTGAGTGAGATTCGATCCCGCAGGGCATAAATGAATCAATTAAGTACGACATCATGACGATTTGTTTTATTGTAGCTTGTAACTCTACATCATACGGTCCTGGCTGTTGGACACTTTGTGGACATTGCAGTATACCAGGGTGCAATAGATTCAACGGCAACTGTAACGCCTTCACTCCACTGTGTATGGCTGGATTTGAAGGTCCAAGGTGTAAAACAGGTACAAATTATAAAAAATGTTCATCATTGGAGATTTTTGTGTTTGAAATACTCCTTTGATATCTTTTACTGTTACGAATTTCTGAATTATAATTTTCGAGGAAATGCTCCCGACCGGTAGGAAAATTTGTCACTTAAGAAATCACCCAATTGCAGGCAACATGTTCATTGTGTAGGGATTTATTTTCTGTCTATAATTGCTATTACTTTACCTAACAAAATTCTGTTAGATTTTCAATTATTTATTTCCCATTCATCGATATGTACTCTTGTATATCTGGATACTTTTTGTATCTCTTTCTCTCGCAGTATTTTTCACACTAGCAGATGGTGGGGAAGATTTGCAAGTATGAACCAGGTGTCTCAAATAATGTATTTGAATACAATGTCATTGGCAACATTGTTGAGCCTTTAATTGTTAACGTTTGGTGTTCAACCTGAATACACTTTCTTCTATTGTTAAGCAATGTTTTATTTTTGCGTGTGTTTCTGTTCTGTATGTAATTATTTTATCGATGATGTTATATCAATGGCATTTCTTTTTCTCTTGACAGCTTGTGATGCTTCTTTTGGGCCGGACTGCAAAACACCCTGTGGTAAATGTGCCGAAGAAGTCAACTGCAATCCTGTCAATGGAGTGTGTCCGCACAATGATCCTCGATGTGCTGGGGGGTGGATGAACACAATATGCCTTACAAGTATGCATAATTGTATGACTTATTGATTGATTGTTGTTTTACGTCGAATTTAAGATTATTTCACTTATATGGCGACGTTGCCAGGTTTAGTGGGAGAGGAAACCGGGCTAATTGCTCGAAGGAAACTTCCGACCATCGGCGAGTTTGTGGCAACTTTTCTACATAAGGCAATGAAGTGAAAAACTCTCTCAGAAAGTTTTCAATATTATTAGTCTGAGTGGGATTCAAACCCGCGCCACATCGATGGAAGGCCTGTGTCGGTCCGAGGGACGATCACTGTAATCCTCTGGACCATCGAATCCCCCCGATATGACTTTGTTGATAACACGTTGATAATTAAACCAATGAAAAAGGCCGTACTACTAGAATATGTACTCGTTCGAAAGTAGAATACAAAGCTACGTATATTATCATTTCTTGAGATTCTCGCAATGTTCTTGACAGGAAGTTAGTCGTGTTATTTAAAATGTGAATGTTTTGTTATTTCTTTCTGCTTAACTGCAATACCCGTAAAAGTTTGAAGTGTTTTACGCCATTAATATTTGTATAACATATATATTCTTGCATCTTAAAAGTACACTCCACAATGCCAATATGAAGGTTATGAGAATTTGGTTGCTCCGGATACTACTCGTGGCTTCGACAAATCTCGATCCCGAAGGAATGAGAAACGCGTATGACATGAAAGTTTACACTGGTAGCAACTACTATTTTCTGATTGTTTCAACATCCAGAAATTAGGTATCTATACCGTTTCTAAAATGTAAATCCATGTGACAAGTTCACTATCTTTATATGAATCATAATAGATTTAGGAACATTAAAATACACGCTCACAGGGAAAATATTCCTAAAGAATAACCATGGAGACATGTTTTTATTTCTTTAGACCTTTATACCTAATCATAAGTTGTCAAACTAAAACCCATGATATTGCATTAGGCTAATGACACATGCACGAGTTTGGATTTTCTGGAACAGATAATTTCGCAACAAATAGTCATTATTTTTAATATAAAGCTAAAATGCCGATTTGCTATAGGTTTAAGGTAGTAATCAATTAGCTCTCATATTTGCTAACGTTCACTGCTCAAAACCGAGATAATAGGACGCACTGAGGGCATTGAAACATTGGTGCACGGGAGCATTATCAGTGATTTGAAAAGGGAAAGCTATCATTAATTAACAATCAGTTTCTAACCAGAGCTAAGATTATTCTAAATCAAACTTGTCTGAACAGATGCCACTAGTGAAAAAGGTAAGCAAATGTATTAAATAAATTGTCAACAGATCAATACGGAAATATACGAAGTGGTGGGATCTATCGAAAACCTCAAATACTTTGGCTTGGAGCAAATCAAATAGTATCCCGTTACACAAGTGAGACATTTATTTTAAATTGGGACAAACCTTTTCGTAGAAAGAAAGGTTCCGAGGAAAAAGTTGTTAAGTCCAATTTCATTTTAACCTTTTTTTTGGTACAATTATAGATATGTTTTATAATAAATTAATAGATCATAGATCATTTTTGTTTCAAAGAAAGTAAATAAGAAAATAGTTGTATAGGGATAATCATGAAAAACTTTAACACAAGTTTATTGTTTTTACCTGAACCCTTTAAATATGATTTCTGTTCTCTATTTGATTTGTAAAAGGCGATTAACTGTTTATGCCCATAGTAGTCAATAACGATGAAATATATTTTAAAATTCCAGGATGCCCAGATGGCCTGTATGGTCCAGATTGTCGTGAGTCCTGTGGGAATTGCTTAAATGGCGATACATCCTGCCAAAAGGAAGATGGAAAATGTGGCTGGGGATGTGCTGCAGGTTGGAGAGGGGGTGTTTGTAAACAAGGTCAGTTATGTGTATTTTGTTCCAAGTGTCATAATCCAGTAATCAGTTATTTTAACTTACTACTAAATTATTGTATTGTTTTTATTGGCTAAAACTAGCAGATATTGTGTAAAAATCTTAACGCCATTTTAGAATGCGAAACTGGAACTTGGGGTGAAAACTGTGAGTCAACATGCAGTGAATATTGCAAGGGAGGTAACACAGCCTGTAACATCATCAATGGAACATGTGGGATGGGTTGTCTACCAGGAGGTCTTGGCGAAAGATGTGTGGCAGGTAAATTATTGGATATAATTTGTTGGGTGGCTTTTCGGTCAGCGCTGATTCACGTACCATTTCAAATGAATCATGTTACCCAAATGAGAACATCTTTGTGCCATTCATTTACAATACCAGATAGTCCCATTTTGTTTGCAAAATATTACAAGTCTAGGGGGGGGGGGGGTTGATATGTCAAAACATAGAGTTGTACAAGCAGAACAGAACCTTGCAGCCCCCACATAGCGTATATTTTAACAACATAAAAGGGCACCTTCAAGCTGCTCAAAAATCATTAATTCGACACCAGTTTACTTGTTTTTATTTGTTGATTAGTGTTTGTAGTCAGTTATATATATATATATATAACTCCTCAGATAAACCAGAACGGGGAATTTATATTTTATTTTAAGTGCATTTTCTCATTCAAAACCACAGCAATCGTTAGCATTAAATGCTTTATATGGATTTAGCGTAAATCGTCAGTAGTAGACATTATTACATATCTACCAGCGCTGCATTAGAGCAAATTTCAGAGAAAGAATTGTTGATAACGTTTCATGTGTGGGGGAAGTAACTGTTGACCTTTGGCGGGTACATAATAATCCTCAAGATTTTTGTTTTAAATTTTTGTGAACAAAGTGGGATTAAAAGACATAGTATGAATATGATGGTTGTCTGACTATAGAGATTTTTTCCATGGAGCGAGCCACGACGGTGCACTAAAGACAAGGGACAAAAGCAAAAGTGGCATAATTGTCAATGGGATTTTTCGGTGGGCTAATACGCTTAAATACAAATGGTTTCCGCGAGTATTGAATATTACATAACCCATAGAATATGACTAGATTTTGCCACTATTAAAATTCATCCTCTTTTTCAGAAAAGACCACTGAGATGCCCTCTCCGACAACCGCAATAGTGGGTGGTGTCGTTGGGGGTATTGCTGTTGCCGCGATAGTTGCAGTTGCCATTGCTGTCTTTTTGCGGTAAGAAAAACAAATGCGTTTGCGAGATTTAAAGTAAAATAGGATGAAAGGCTGTAATACTGGTAAAAGCTCTCGTGCTATATAGATAGTCATAACACTCAAAATAAGAATAACAGGCAGCATGAAAAAAATCATATGCAAGTAGCATAAAAAAGGCCGACAGAGTGGTTGTTAACTGGCCGACTCTAGCACAAATTACACCATTAAAATAGATTCCCTGGACCTTTATAAAAAACATTTATTTAACACCTATGAAATTATTGAATAGTCGATGGATTGATTTTATTTTCTAAAAAAAAACAAAACCCAGGTTCGTGTTGACGCACAGATATAAATCTCAATGATTAAATCTAGGTCGACACCACATCAGCGGCATCGCTGACAGGTCATGGGACGTAACCAACAGTGGAATGTATGTCACAGCTAACGATACGTTCTCGGAGAGTCAATACATCAAGCCCAGAATCTCGAAAACAATAAAACAGGGCAAGAAAATCTAGAAAACTCTATAAGCTAAAGCACGTAATACACATTCAGTAAAACTACAGAAATTGACAGATGTTTTTTAATCAGCTTCAATCTTTCTAATAATTATATGAAAAGGAAAATATCACATATTTGCTCACATGTTTTACCAACATACCAGCTATTTCCAGGAGAAAAAGATATTTGATTTGTTAATATTTTCAATGTTTTCTGAAGGAGAAAGAAGAGACAAGGGAATGATAAAGAGACCGACCAGGTTCACGTTTCAAACCGGCAACTTCAAACAAATGCAGCGGACGTCCATCTTCCAGAGTACTCGAATATTAACAGAATAGTCCCCAATCAACAAGGTAAACTTATGCAATCTGAATGAACTCTATACCGTGACAAGTAGTTAGAATTATATACCAGAAATCTACGGTACATTAAAGGAAGAGACATCTCCAAAAATACAAACCGTATAGCGTTAAAAAAACGCTTAATTTACTGAAAATATTCAACGTTAGTTACCCCAATTGTTGAGGTGATGTTGCCTCAATAATCAGATATTTTAAATCAACTTCACGTCATTTCAATTGGCTACATTGCAGCACGTGACTAGTTTATAACGCATCTCTATTTTATTCAATATTTGTTGGATAATACAAACAAGAAAATTGTAGCGGTATTGTAAGTGTACCATAGAGCTTAAACTATATCATTACGGCACATTCAAATTTAGAATATTTGTATACGAGGGAATAACAATATATTGTTTTGGCAACATGAACACTACTCTTTCAGGCTAAACTATTTTAGCGTTAAAATTGTCTTTCCCTTTAAGTGTGATCATTCGACCAAATACTCTTTCTAGCTTGGGTACGTTTAACATAAGCCAAAGTTAGGCATTATACATTAGTGTGTTACAAGCATACACATTATTATATGTTTAATAAACTTTCTTTCATGAAATTTAAAACGAGCCAGTCAGTGTCCAAAGGGAAGACATGTAATAGTTTATATGAATAGTGCTTTGACAATTCAATGTAACTGCCTGGACGCAAAATCTGTCTTACCACGGATACCCATTCTATTCTAGGATCCCAAGGAACTTGTAACCAGGCAACGGAAGATGAAACTAATTACTACAATGTTGTTAACAATGAAGGTGATGGAGTGAACCAGTATGAACACATTCCATATAAACCCAGCGGTCCCGGTCAAACTGAATATGAGGTAAGAAAAAGTAGAAATTATTCCCGCTGAAATTGAGTAATTGGTGTTAAAAACCACAGGCAAGGCTATTTCACTTATATGCCGGCGTTGCCAGGATTAGTAAGGGAGGAAACAGGACTGTTTGGCCGGAAGAAAACCTGTACCTTTGATGAGAACATGACAACTGTTGAACAGTGGTATTTAAAGGCGACAACGGGAAATATGACTTGTTTAAGTGGCATTTAGAAGTTGGGCTTTATTATGAAGGAAAAAAACACTCTTGCGAATGGATTAACAACTGTTTGTTTTATTGGGAACATGACGTTTTGGTGTAGCTCCTAACACCATTACCAAGTGAGGAGTAACAAACTTGCAAGCTGACTATTGATACTAAACTATAACAAAGGATAAAACAACAAACTCTCAAACTGAACAAACAATAAAGGATTAAAGATTTGGTGGGTCTAAATGGAGATGAAAGGGTTTCTGGATAACAACTTCTTATTTATTGATGTTGGTACGTTTCGGTATAGATACTAATACCGTTTTCAACCAAATGTGACTAATCAACAATATAGCAGAGAATTTATATGGATATTAATGAACGGTTTGGCTTGTTAAACATACAGGTAAGCCGTTTGAACAGGTGATGCCCATTGGGGGGTATAAAGCCAGATAGAAAAATAAACATTTGATGTGGTAAGATAATCAGAGAGGTGTTACAAACATATTGGCTGCCTGGTCAATTGTAGTTTTTTGAAAAGCAGATAAATTGTGAAATGTTTAAAAAAACAACATTATTTTGAAGGAGACAAATGAAGGCTAATCACACAGTAAATGTTTATCTTTTGTAAGCCATGATTAAATCATTGTCTGCACTTGGCATGTAAAGTCCTACACCACGGTTAAGCTTAGACTGGTAACGGCGTATTTGGATAGTCAGAAACGTACCAACATCAATAAATAAGAAGTTGTTATCCAGAAATCTCTTCCTTTGTCTTACTATTACTTGTTTAAATGGCATTTAGAAGTTGAGCATAATAATGAAGGAAAGAAAACTCTTGCGTATGGATTAACAACTTCTTGGTTTATTGGGAACACGACGTTTCGGTGTAGCTCCTAACACCGTTATCATAGGAGAAACATCCAGGCCCATCAACATACGAGTAAAAGAACATCAAACATCTGTGTTAAAATTAGATGGCAAATCAGCCATCTCAGACCATATCCAGACAAACCCCACACACAATATTCAATGGGACAAAACACAAATCTTAGAAACTAACCAAAGCTGCTGGAAGAAAAGAAAACTACTCGAAGCCATTCATATAAAGAGGATTAAGCCAATAATGAACAGAGACCAAGGACTATTTATCCCTAACATTTATGATTTATTAATCTTAAGAGAACCCCACAGAGTTTAAACCCTTTTCCCTATTTATGTGCTTTATTGGTTTAAGAGCTTGTTGTTATATCCTTTACCCTTTGTTATAGTTTAGTATAAATAATCATCTTGCATATTTGTTACTCATCACTTGATAACAGTGTTAGGAGCTACACCGAAACGTCGTGTTCCCAATAAACCAAGAAGTTGTTAATCCATACGCAAGAGTTTTCTTTCCTTCATTGTCTTACTATTACCGACTTCTAAATGCCTCTCAAACAACTTAATCATTCTATTAACTAAAATAAAGTGATCCGAGCTTCCATATATAAGAACAATTTCGTTGAAGCAAAATTAGTTAATTGTTCGCAATTTACACAAAGAAATACAAAATAAGAGCTTTTCTCTCATATCAATCTTGGTAATATAAGGTAGTTCTTATTAGCAAGTAAACCCCAACATAGAACTCCTGCATCCCGGTTATTTGATTTCTGTCCGTTCTTAGCACACATGTTCAGTTGGTACGGGTTACTAGTGTTTAATAGCAATATTTTCTTATTTTACCGTCAATCCTCTAGTTTTTCAAGGTTCTTCAAACGCTCAACTTCTCCTGACAATAGGAATTTAGGAAAAACAATTTTATTTCACAGCTCCTGTCACTTGAATAAAGTGATCTCCATGAACTATTATATTTTAGACACTGGTTGGAAGCGAAGGGAGCAGTGGAAATGTCACCACAGAGGGAACAGAAAAGTGTAAGAACCAAATTTAAATCTATGCTCTTGACAGTTGTTATATCGTGTATCACTTTTTTAATATGACATCATTTACATCTTCAACATTAGCTAGGTGCAACAAGGACCCCAGTTATCCACCATGTCCACCATAAAATAAAAAAAAGATCTCATAAGATTTGTTGGGGCATTTGTTGCCCAATTGACGGACTCAAATACCTTTTTTTTTCTCCCACTAAGCCTGACAAAGCAGCTTTTTAACTAAATAATTATGAGGTTGGCTTAAGGATAAATTAATCGAAAAAATTCCAACTGTCAAATAAGTTGTGTAAGATTTTATATACTGCTACTACTATTACAATACAAATCTTTCAGATGTGTCGAAAGACATAAATGGAGAGGTCGGCCCTACGTATTACAACATTGTGACGGATGGAAGTAAAGATACAGATGCTGTTAACCAGTATGAAGACGTTCCACATTAATGGCACATCAAGGTGGCCTAGCAAAATGGGCTAAAACGACTGGATTTTAAACAAAGTTTTTCGAAAGATTTAATTCGTTGGTCCATCCGAAGCGAATGTGATGGTGACATTTATAAACAAGAGTTTCGGGAAACCCAAAATACGCCCGGAAAGGCACAGTAACTGCGGCCATACCAAAACAAATCCTTCCATATTTATTTAAATTTAATTTTCAAAATTCAGAGGAAGGAAGTTGAAGCTTGGTAAAAGGTGATGTAATGTCAACAAAATGAAATGTTACCACTAAAACCTTTAAAATCCATCTGTATCAAATTTAAAATGGGCTATTTGGATCAAAGATTTTTAACAAGATTTGTACTCGGTACAAGTCATCAATTCTCGCTGCTTGTTAAATCGTGATGTTAAACATTGCTTGTTGTCAATATAGTTTGGACTAAAATGTTTCAATTTTTTAGAAGAGTAGTTTATAATTTACTAATCATACTTAAACAAATGCAATTAATTGGCAATTTTGCAGCTCACAGCAATTCAAGTAGATTTGAAAATTTTTCTCATAATATCATTTTTCTATATTATTTGGCTCCAAAAAAAAAACAGTTGAGCATGGCATGGCCATGTGGTATAGAAGAGTCAAGACCATAAAACTGTCAACACTTGTAGTGATAAGAGACTTAGAGCTTTAGAGTATGTTTAAATAGAGTGTCTGTGTAAATAGAACAAGGCTGGGTTACTTATCTCTTTGTCTGTAGATAAAACTTTAATCCTTATATGTATTTTTCATTTGATTAAAACGTTATATATTGATTTAAGAATAGTTTTAATCAATTTAGAAACATTATTGCAATTTGAAAAAATCCTTTTTTGATGAGAATCGGAAATGTAGAAGCCATTTTATAATTTAAAGGTTATTTTCATGAAAATGAAAGTAAGAATAAAAGGGAATGTACATAATCCAATAATTTGCAATAGTTGATATCATAAACAATTTTTTTACACACTGTCTGTTAATATGGTATGTAACATGAAAGATTTGAAAACATCTGATCATATTTGTTAAAGTTATGGAGAGAAAAAGTAAATATTACATAACCCAATATGGCTGCCATATTACGCAATGTATGATGTCAAAAATAGTTCGCGACACACCTTCCACCCATAAGGTATATACTCAGAAAAAATTGTGCAGATGGAATCAAAACTTTGGAAGTTATGGAGCGGAAGGGAATATTACATAATCCAATATAACTCCCATATTATGTAACCAGTGATGTTAAAAATAGTTTGCGACACACCTTCTACCCATAAGGTATATACTTAGAAAAAATTGTGCAGATGGAATCAAAACTTTAGAAGTTATGGAGCGGAAGGGAAAGCGGACGCCGGACAGCCGGACTGCCGGACTGCCGGACGGACGGAGATGATACCATAATACAGCCCGCTTTTCAAGCCGGGCGTATAAAAAAAATTAAAGTGACATGAGCTTCCAAAATTCAAATTTAAGATCACTTCATATCCTTGTATTGTCACGACACCTAGAATGGTTAAAGGTCATTGGAAACCCAAATGATGGCATCAGTGCACAATTAATTTTCCATTTGCCGTAATGTTAACGTTTGGCTCTGTCACTCGGTTAGAAACATTCGCCCAGCGAAAAGCCCTCGTGGAAACTCGGAACCACCCTAGAGAAGTCTGCAGTTAAAATCTTGACAGACCAATAAGGGAGAAATCTCAAGATTTTCACTTCAGAAAAGGATAGGGGTGCAGACGACAAAAGTCACATTGTTGTCAGGGGCCCAATCACCCCCACACCAGACAGCTCAATTCACCACTTTTATTCAATCTTCACCTTCCATATATTTTTTAGGCAAACTACTACTAAAAGTAGTCCTAGCTTATTGGAATGCCCAAAGATATCGACCGAAATCTAGGAACTTCATTCCGAGAACTAATCCTAATTGTGTACTTGCTCCTGATTGGCCTTTCGGTGCTGTGTTTTACCACAGCCACATGGAGTGCTCTCCCTTATGCACCGCCTGTTACTATAAATATATTTATAGTAACAGAGGGTGGATAAGGGGGGGGGGGGGCACTCCGTGTGTCATGGTTGACAGTGTCAAACGCTTTTGACAAATCAAGGAAAGTAACACCCCTTAAATTTGTGTTCTTCTTGACCATTTACAAGTTTATCATAGAGAAGCTGAGCAGTTTGGTTTTATTACTTTCCAAGTTAAATTTGTTGAACTTATTTTCAAGATAATTCTTTCTGGCAGATCGAATGATTTTGTTTAGTCGATTTCGATATACTCTATATTTTGTTTGGGATTGTTCATTGTTATGTTTGAGCTTTTCACGATACAATTTATTTTTTTCATGAACGAATTCTAGTATTTCTGGTTTCCATGGTTTCGTTATTCGGGGCGTTTTTCGTCTACAGTTGTAAGTTTAAATCAGGAGTTGTGACTTTCATTAAATTTATTACAGACAATAGTTAATGCAATATCGACGTCTGTATTGTTAGATATTAGATTGACCCAATCCACATTTCTAACTTCTTTGATAAATTTATCTTTTTCTGTATCAGTATACTTACGAAAGAATGTTTTCTTTGTTTTGGAAAACTGATACTGATACCTATTTATCAAACGGAAGGATTTTCCTGCTGTTTTTGTCATTTTCCAGGGTTATTCGGTCATTTGTCTGATTCTGCTGGCCTATGATGTCGAAAGTTATGTATATACCATACATTCCTTACTTCTTTGGATTATGTATCTAAGGAAACTCTTCCTGGATAGCGACTGTCTACATGAATGATGGATCAGAAGACATGTCATCACAATGTGATTACAGCGAACATGTTTATTGAAACAAAAATAGTGGCGTCTTTTAAACCACATGGAACCATGTAAGAAATTCCGCGCAGATTCCACTTGAAGGGTGCGATTTTCATTTCAAATTTATTGACAAATGATCAGGCTTCGTTCTCACATAATATCTCCACAACACGACATGTTATTTAATACTGAATAATTGTGCATTGGAAGGAAGTTGTTGTTATCTACAGGTGCTCTTGTCAGAAACAGGTAAGGCAGTGCCTGGTTTGTAGATACGTTTGTAGTTATAGTCCTGAGTCCGAAGCTAAAGGGCTTGTAGGCGTTTGGGAGCTTTGGACATAGGTTTGGTGACGATAGACACCAGAGGTTTTTGATCAGTGATCACAGTAACAAAACGACCATATGTTTAATGATGAAATTTTGACAATCCAAAGTTAATAGCGAGCATTTCCTTCTTAATCTGAGCACAGCGACGCTCAGCTTAGCTCAATGACCTGCTAGCATATGGTACAGGTTTACCATCCTGAAATAAAGCAGAGCCTAAACCATACTCACTGGCATCATTCTCAACAGTTAAGTCTTTAGCAGGATTATAGTAGGCAAGTACAGGAGTATTTGTAACTAACTCCTTGATTTTGGCAAAAGCCTGAGCTTGATATCAGACCAAATCCATGGAATGTCTTTCTTAGTAAGGTTTTGTAGAGGCACAGAAACATCAGTAATGTTGGGCAGAAATTTGGCCAGGTAGTTGACCATACCTAAAAACGTCATAAATCGGCCAGGTTTTGAGGGGTTGGCATTTCAGAGATAGCTTTGACTTTATCAGGGTCAGTTTGCAAACTGTGATGTAATGAGATCAAAGAGAGTAGATTGACAACAGTGGTCACTTCGTTGAATTTGAATTTGAAAAATTTCAATTTAATTCAATTGTATTGTACGTGGCACTTGAACAAAGCACAGTACAAACAACAAAAAGTGTAACAATCATAACTTGGAAATATTTACAATGGTAACTAAAGTACCCGCTGACACGGACGCGATTCGATTATTAGGAACCTCCTTTCTCTAGGGGGCGCTTTACAGTCGAATCGTGTACAGTCGGAACACCCTTCCGCTAGGGGGCCGAAAAACATGCCGGCAATGTTGATTGGACGAAGTGACCACTCTTGTCAATCTACTCTCTTTGATGAGATGACCCATAGAGGTAATTTGAGTCATCCTAAGCTCAATTTTCTCCTTGTTTAAGACGATACCTCTTTCCTCACAACGTGTAAGAAAAAGGTTCAGATTTCTATCATGGCACTCGATAGTTTTACCATGAATGATCACATCGCCAGCAACACAGATCACACCAGTAAGATCACTAAGTTGTTCAAATAATTTCTTTTGAAAAATTTCACTCGAAAAATTACATCCAAATGGAAGTCGGCACCAACGATATCTCCCGAAATTGGTTTGAAAGGTAGTCAAAAGACTTGATTCTTTGTCAAGTTTAACCTGATTATAAATCCACTTTAGAAAACACTACAGATTCGCTTAGTCCATGAAGCGTATCATCGAGAACAGGAAGTGTGAAATGTTCACGCCAAAGAGCTTTGTTTAGTTCTTGTGGATCTAAGCATATGCGTAAATCACCAGACTTCTTTTTTGGCAAGGACCAGTTGGCTAACCCATTGAGTAGGTTCATCCACAGGAGCAAGAACTCCAAGAGCACACCGTTTGTCTAGTTCAGCTTTAAGTTTTGGACGAAGAGCATGACAACAGATTTCACAGTTTCGCACACATTTAAGTGGTGTGTTCCAGGAAAGGTGCCAAGTTCACCATGGAATACTTTAGGGTGGGCGTCAATAACAGAAAAAGAGGCCCCCGTTCCATATTTTCTGAGTTAATCGTGATAAGTTTCATTTGCTCAGCAGCTTTGATACAAATCAGTGGTGTCAAATGCTCAGTCACAATAATACATTCCACAGAGTATTTTTTATTCTTTTTAGGGTTTCTGACTGTGTCATGATATGTCATTGAAAGAGCTAGCATAATGGGTGGTGCAGTTTGATTCTGATTGGCTGAACCTTTAGAGAAGAAAATTAGTCAAATCGATGTACATGTATGTAATACAATTATTATTATGATGATTTTTATTTTCAATAATTTATTTGTCTTTTTCATGATAAATTAATGAAGTAGTTGATCTGTGGGTCGGGGCATGTTAACTTAAATGCAAACCAATGATCTATGGGATAATTGATTGGTCATGTGAACTTTATGCTCGACGACACGGTTCGAGGGGATTCTACGACCGGGATTCGGAATTCCAAGGAGTTCAGTCTTGTTTTGTGTTTCATGTGAAGTCAGACGTGTTCGTATAGTGTTAGGATTTGTTCAGTGTGTATTCAGTGCGAGTTTATGGAATATACGAGCCAAATTGGATTACTTTTCTGTTGACGAGATGCTCTGTTCAGAAATGTGACTTGTGTGGTGAATCCTCAAGTTCGTAAGGAAGTGTTGATTTGTCAGCTGCTCAGCTGACCAGGTACTGTGTGAAAATTTAGAAACGATCCTTTAATAATTACGTAGAGACGATTTGTTTATTCTTTTCGTGACGGTAACTGATTTGGGAACAGCTACAATACTACGCGGCTTCATTTGGACACTTGTCGCGTTTCAAGTACTTTCGTATTCCAATACATGAACGATCCATATATTTTGTTTTCCTCTTTGTTAATTGTCGCGTTGAAATTGTATACAATCGTAATATAAATGTTGATGAACCGCTAATTTTTTGTTTTGGGTCGTACAACGCCCAGGTGTACGTAATCCGTAACATTTGGTGGCAGCGGTGGGATACCACATTCTGAAGCGAAGTAATCTAACAGTCATTCACGAACGCTTATTGTATGGTCCATATCGTGTTTAGATTATTAGAAATAGCATGGTAGTAAGTGGACTCGTAGCCGCCTAGCGTTAATAGTGATACAATTGAGGTTTAGCAATCAGTTTGAAGTGAATGTCCATTAATAACTGTTTTGAAGCGTTGTGTAAGTAAGTTTCTGAATTATGAACGTTAAAGATCTTGTAGAAGCCGGGGATAAGTTGGGTTTAACGGGGAGTGAGTTAAGACAGTGGGTAGAAGATCAGCAACATGCGGCACGAGATTATAGGGCTATGGAGAGGGATTTAGAACGGGATAAACTAGAGCGAATAAAGGAAGAAAGCCAATTAGAATCATTAAAAATGTCTATGTTCAATGAATCACAAAAGGCTGATAGTTCAAAGTTTGAGTTAATTGGGTCAAGAGCTAGAGCCCCTAAGTTGCCCCCGTTTGATGATAACCGAGACGATATTGACTCGTACATTCAACGTTTCGAAAGGTTTGCAAATAGTCAAAACTGGCATGAATCAAATTGGTGTGTAAATTTATCTGCTTTACTCTCTGGTAAGGCATTAGAGGTATATTGTCGCATAGCAGAAACTGACGCAACAGACTACGACTCTTTAAAATCCGCACTACTTAAACGATACCAACTGACTGACGACGGATTTAGAAAAAAATTCTGAGAATCTATCCCCGACAGTGATGAAACGGCTAGGCAGTTTTCAACACGCATTGGAAACTACCTTGATCGATGGATGGCGTTAAGCCAGACGAAGAAAACTTTTGACGGGTTAAAAGACCTTATGTTGCGAGAACAATTTGTAAATAACTGTAGTTATGACCTGTATGTGTACATTCGAGAGAGAACCCCTAGAAATATTGTAGAAATGACTGACTTAGCAGATAGTTATCTGGAGGCCCATGAAACCACACTGAGAAATTTAAATACCCAAACAAATATACCCAAACAAAGGCCTAGGGTTGACAGGGACGTATCCCGACGATGTTACAAATGCAACAGTCCAACACATGTGTTAAGAAATTGTCCAAATAATTTTAAAGAACAATTCAACACGAGACAAGGTTCGCAATTTCCACAAGACATAAATTACAAGTCATTTGATCGAAACTTAAATCAGGGAATTGGTTATGCGGGCAAGGTTTGGATTACAAGCGGGATTGAATCTAACGGTACCACTGACGAACCCGATGCAAATATATCTGATATTGACTCGAACAGTAATGAGTCCATTCTAAACTCTATGCCTGTGGAAAGTGGCATAATTAACGGTTGCCCGGGACGAATTCTTAGAGACACTGGGTGTTCAGGAGTGGTTGTGAAGCAAAGTTTTGTAAGAGACCAAAATATGACTGGCAGATTACAAAAGTGTAAAATGCTCCATGGGACGGTGATTGAAGCGCCTGTTGCATTAATAAACATTGACTCACCTTATTTCTGTGGTTCAGCTGAAGCTCTTTGTTTACAACAACCATTATATGATTTAATAATTGGAAATATTCCAGGAGCCAGAGAACCGGCGAATCCGTGTACTGCTTGGAGGCCAGTGCACCCGGATGACGTTCATCAAGTGGCAGCTGTTCAAACGAGATCCCAGAAGGTCAGAGAAGGTAAAGGCCTGCAACCATTAAATGTCCCCGCGTCTGTTCATGTGTCTGCTGAAGAATTTCGAAACGCTCAGCTTGACGATTCAAAACTTAACCAGATAAGACAATTAGAAAGGTCTGGACAATTACTTCATTACAGAAATGGTGGTGAGAGTAAGTTCTTAAAAGAAAATGGACTTCTATATCGGCAATTCAAATCACCAGACGGAACATCCTCGACACAGTTAGTGGTGCCATCTTCTCTCAAAGTCAAAGTTATGCATGTTGCTCATGAATCTGTTCTTGGCGGCCATCTAGGTGTGAGCAAAACCATAAGTAAGATATATTCGTGTTTCTTTTGGCCAGGTTTGAAGCTTGATGTAGAAACTTTTTGCAAATCTTGTTCTGTTTGTCAAAAGACATTTCCCAAAGGTCGTGTAATGAAAGTGCCTTTGCAAAATCTTCCTCTCATAGATATTCCGTTTCAAAGAGTCGCCGTCGACATTATTGGTCCACTATACCCAGCTTCTGATCGGGGCAATCGCTTCATACTTACCTACATTGACTATGCCACAAGGTATCCAGAGGCTAAAGCACTTCCTAGCATTGAGACGGAAAGAGTTGCTGAAGCTTTAGTGGAGTTTTATTCCAGACTCGGGATTCCAGATACCATTCTTTCTGACCAGGGGTCGCAGTTCCTGTCGGGTGTTATGAAAGAGGTAAACCGTTTACTTTCAATACGTCAGATGGTAACCACCCCCTACCATCCCTCTTGTAATGGCCTCGTAGAGCGATTCAATGGAACGCTTAAATCCATGTTGAAACGAATGTGCGCTGAAAGACCCCGTGACTGGGACCGTTATCTCCACCCTTTGTTGTTCGCTTACAGGGAGACTGAGCATTCAAACCTGGGATTCTCTCCCTTTGAACTCCTATACGGAAGAACAGCCCGGGGACCCATGCAAATCCTTAAAGAGTTGTGGACCAATGAGATTAAAGACAGTGATATAAAATGTACCTACCAATATGTTTTGGACCTGCGAGAACGTCTACAAACTACGTGTGAGTTGGCCCATCAAGAATTGGTTGCAGCCCAACGTAAGCAGAAATATTATTATGATAACCGCTCAAAGCCGAGAACGTTAAAACCAGGTGACCAAGTGCTGGTTCTGCTTCCGTCCGACTCTCACAAGTTACTGATGCAGTGGAAAGGCCCATATAAAGTTATGCAACGTGTACGATTAAATGACTATAAAATACAAATGGGTAATCATACAAAAACGTTGCATGTTAATCTGTTGAAAAGGTTTTTTGAGCGAGAAAAATCAAAGGAAGCTCTCGGTTCTTTTGTGTTCTGGCAAGCTGCTGCAGCTGTCATCGAAGACTGTGAATGCCCGGATGAAGGTGTTGTTGAGCTGCCAGCGTTGAAGGCAAGTGAGTGCTTTAAAGATGTTTCGACCTCTCCAGACTTATCGGCTAAACAAAAGTTGCAGTTAGACGCAATTTTGTGCGAGTATAAAGACGTGTTGACCGATCTGCCAGGCAAGACTATGGTTGAAGAGCACAAGATCAATTTGCTGTCCGATGTTCCAATCCGCCAGAAACCGTATCCCACACCTTTTGCTCTACAAGATACAATACAGGAAGAGGTGTCGTCCATGCTTGAGTTGGGGGTGATTGAACCATCATCTTCTCCATACTGTTCACCAATTGTCTTAGTTAAAAAGGCAGACGGAACCAATCGGTTTTGTATTGATTTTCGACGACTTAACCAGATTACAGTTTTTGACAGTGAGCCTATGCCTCAGCCAGAGAAAATTTTCACAAGGTTAGCTGATAAAAAGTATCTCACCAAGTTGGACCTTTCAAAGGGATATTGGCAGTTAGATTTAGAGGAAACTTCAAAAGAAAAAACTGCTTTTCAAACTCCCAACGGCTTGTACCAATTTACTGTTATGCCTTTTGGTCTTGTGAACTCCGCAGCTTCGTTTAATCGCGCGGTTCGGAAAGTGTTAAAAGATGTGCCAGAATGTGACGCCTTTTATTGATGATATCCTTATCCACACGGCGACTTGGGATGAACATTGACAGATTCTACGAACTGTATTTTCCCGTTTGCGTCAATCTAATCTTCATGCCAGACCTTCAAAGTGTTACCTTGGTTTTGAATCCCTTGACTATTTGGGTTACGTTGTTGGGAACGGTGAAATGAAGCCTCAGTTGAGTAAAGTGGAAGCTATTTACAACTCCAAGGAACCTGTTACCAAGAAACAGGTCAGATCATTTTTGGGAACAGTGGGTTATTACCGAAGATTCATCCCTAATTTCAGTGACCTTGCCTTGCCCTTAACCGATCTCACTAAAAAGGGATTACCCAATCATGTAGTCTGGGGTCCCGAACAAGCTCAATCATTTAAATCATTAAAACACATACTTACAAAATCACCCATTCTCCGCACACCAGACTTGACAAAACCGTTTATTTTACGAACTGACGCATCGGCCACCGGTATAGGTGCAGTTTTATTACAGGAATATGACGGACAGAAATTCCCCGTAGTCTATTTAAGTAAAAACTTTTACCGGCGGAAAGACGGTACTCAGTTATCGAACGTGAATGTTTGGCCATTGTCTGGTCAATTCAGAAGCTTCAGCAATATCTTTACGGCCAACAGTTTGTTCTCCAGACTGATCATCGACCCCTGACATATCTTAACAAAACAAAATCGACAAATTCCCGAATCATGCGTTGGGCCCTAACTCTTCAACCCTATAGATTTACTGTTGAAGCTATTCAGGGTAGAGAAAATTTGGGCGCAGATTTTTTGTCTAGAATAAATTATTGACTTCCTAAGAGGGGCGTAATGTCATGATATGTCATTGAAAGAGCTAGCATAATGGGTGGTGCAGTTTGATTCTGATTGGCTGAACCTTTAGAGAAGAAAATTAGTCAAATCGATGTACATGTATGTAATACAATTATTATTATGATGATTTTTATTTTCAATAATTTATTTGTCTTTTTCATGATAAATTAATGAAGTAGTTGATCTGTGGGTCGGGGCATGTTAACTTAAATGCAAACCAATGATCTATGGGATAATTGATTGGTCATGTGAACTTTATGCTCGACGACACGGTTCGAGGGGATTCTACGACCGGGATTCGGAATTCCAAGGAGTTCAGTCTTGTTTTGTGTTTCATGTGAAGTCAGACGTGTTCGTATAGTGTTAGGATTTGTTCAGTGTGTATTCAGTGCGAGTTTATGGAATATACGAGCCAAATTGGATTACTTTTCTGTTGACGAGATGCTCTGTTCAGAAATGTGACTTGTGTGGTGAATCCTCAAGTTCGTCAGGAAGTGTTGATTTGTCAGCTGCTCAGCTGACCAGGTACTGTGTGAAAATTTAGAAACGATCCTTTAATAATTACGTAGAGACGATTTGTTTATTCTTTTCGTGACGGTAACTGATTTGGGAACAGCTACAATACTACGCGGCTTCATTTGGACACTTGTCGCGTTTCAAGTACTTTCGTATTCCAATACATGAACGATCCATATATTTTGTTTTCCTTTTTGTTAATTGTCGCGTTGAAATTGTATACAATCGTAATATAAATGTTGATGAACCGCTAATTTTTTTGTTTTGGGTCGTGCAACGCCCAGGTGTACGTAATCCGTAACAGACTGAGAGTCGACACTTCCCTAGTTGAGAGAGTTCAGTATTATTCCACGTTCGTAACTTCTTGTCTGTAGGTACTATGCTATCTTTGTTTGC
The DNA here is from genome assembly GCA_963971465.1 of Lepidochitona cinerea. Lineage (NCBI taxonomy): Eukaryota > Metazoa > Mollusca > Polyplacophora > Chitonida > Tonicellidae > Lepidochitona > Lepidochitona cinerea. The sequence continues at coordinate 5,920,983 of OZ020556.1, forward strand.
ATAGATGGCTGGCAGGATGTTTACAGAACACCCATAGTCGACCTGAAAGACCACAGTAGTTTTATCAAGCAAAAGTTCACATTTAATGTCTTTACAGTCTCTGGTGTTGACACAATTAATCCACTCATCGGCTGTCAGAGTCGGCCACTTGATGAACATTTGATCTACGAGGGGGACGCCTGGGAGACTGTTCGCATTTACTGGCAAAATGATTTATTTCAGAGCACCTTGTACACGTCTTACCCCAGGCTGGACAGGACTCCTTTTTCATCAGATGAAATTGTCCACAAAAGTAGCACTCCTTATCAGCAGTAAACTTTCTAGCAGAGTTGGGCTTGGCTCGTTGACGCTTCTTTGTCTTCTGTCGGCTGTCAACTTTGTTTGCGTTATCCGGCCGTAGTGCCCTACCCTGAGCTGAAGCATTCTCAGAGGCCTTACACAGGTCAATGCATGTGTCAAGGTCCAAGCGACGCTCTTTTAACAAAGTTGTCTGAGTAGAAGGGTCTCTGATGCCTAAGACAATGCGATCTCTCAGTATAGAGTCGACACAGTTAGTACAGTAGTTGCAGGATTTCACAAGAGATCTTATGGCTGCATGATTCAAAATATTCACTCTCACTTTGATCCCTCTTATTAAACACAAAGCGTTCATAGGTTTCACTTATTTCACCCACAGCAAAAGTATCCAACTTCTCAAGCATTTCCGAAACAGTACGATCAGCGTCACTGGTTTGAAAACTAAATCCGTTATAGACACACAAAGCTTCACCACCCAACGTGTGCAACAAGGGAGACACTTGGTATTCCATTTCTTGTTTGTGAAGTTGAGTAATGATTGCGTAATTTTGCCATTTCTGTTTAAACAATTTCCAGTTCTCGGCAATGTTGTTGTCCATGTTGACAGGTTGTGGCGGTCTTATGCCATGTACCGGATTCATAGGATGGGTAGTTTCCCTATCAGCCATAGTGAAAGTTAGCCAGCAATAGACTGAGAGAGAAAGCCAGTTTGAAGACACTGAAAAAACAATCAGTGGAGTTGTATAATGTTTAAGGGTTTAATACCGCCGTAGCGGTGTTTGTTGCGTAACCCGATACCGCTGAACGTTGGTTCGTGCCGAGTCAAACCACGAGAATGCGCAGCATTCGAGGGGTATGACGAGGTGCGAACCAACGTTCAGCGGTATCGGGCTATGCAATAAACACCAAGACGAAGGTATTAAAGTCGATTCTACCCCGATAATTGAGAAAAATGAGGAAAAAGTGACCCGTTGTTGATTGCCGTTCCTTTTCCCTCCCTCAGGACAGAGTGGGAACTTTTAACCAATCAACGATAAGCTTTGGTCACGTGCAACGGTTGACCCAGATATTTTGAAGCAGAATAACATAATGTCACTATGGCTACCGCTTTGACAGGCTGGGTTGCTGACGACGCTGTCGGGGGAAATGTTGTGAAATCAACCCTTTGGTGACTGTATACGTTCATGACAGCCCAGTTTTCAATATAAAAGGACAGAATATAACCACACTCACAACATTATCAGGTTAAATCCTTCATTTTGTATGATAACAAGCAAAAGATCACTTCTTCCGGGGGAGGTAAACCTACCAGCCGACGTTGCACTACAGACTCGATGTTGTTTGAAAAGTCATCTCTACTTAACATGTATATTTGCACACGGCACGCACATGCAGGAGGGGTAGAAGGACGATTCACAATCAAATTGGTAGAATTTGCAAGATTACTTAATATTTGCAGTAGACTTGTCTTCCTAGGTTAAAAAACCCGCTGCCACCATGTTACGTGTCGTATACGATAGGAGACGCAGAAGCGATGGGACATATAAGAAGAACAGAGACTTGTACAGATAAACTGTACACTAGCTTTACTGGATACTACAACTGAATACATGAGAGAAGCTACCACTATATATATGGCTTCGTAGGGCTATATAGATCACGTGACACCCCTTGAGAAAAACCTCTACTTGACTCATTTCACCTTTCCCCGAAACGTTCTTTTATAGCAACGGATGTCCAATAACTGGAAAAATTGTTGCAACCTAAGAAAGTGATTGTGACCAATATACCCAGGTAATCAACATTTTCACTATCATTGTGACTATTACAAATAATGTTGTGTCATAACTTTGTACTCTTGGTGTTTTGTTTTTTGCCTTTTCCTTGTTTTTATTTCAATATTTGGGGGAGCTGAAGCCCCCCCCCCCCCCGCCCTTGTCTACGCCTATTTTCGAAACTAGTGGCGCTAAAAGCATATACATTGTACTTCTTGTGAGAAAATCTGTTTACACTCAAAAATCAACATTTTTGGTTGCTCATGTCACTTTAAACAACCTGCCCGCATATTTATTCATTAAATATCTTTTATTTCGGTTGGCGTTCTCATCATTTTACGCATACATATAGATTTATCTATTTAAAACCCTACTTTTAAGTTAATCCTTAAGCCTGGTGTCCTGTAAGAGTTGTTTTTATTTTAATTTCTGCGAAAAAAAAGTAATGGGTAATTTTGGGTAATACAGAATGGAGAGTTGTCGACTGTGATAGGCTGGCTACAAACTCATTACCTGGGGGGTATTTCATAAAACTCTCGTAGTCGACTAAACATGGATAGTCGGCTAGCTGTAGTTTTTGGTCTATCGTAAGTCGACTAGCCGAAAAAGTGGCTACATCGTTTCACCAGGCCAAAGTAGGCTATGCTCTTAGACGACTTACGATAGCCTACTAAATGTTGACCCAATGACATATGTGCAGTCTGCTAAATCTATCACATTTGGAATTCCTGAAAATCCAACAAATAAAAACCAGTTCACCGTAAAAAAAACGCTTTGTTTCAGTCTGTCCGGGACGTTTTAAGCCAAGGTAATTGGGGGGGGGGGGGGGGGAGCGGAAACGGAAATTTCATGACATGATTGGGGACTAACGGGCGACCCATGGGTGTTAGATTCGCCAGTGAAAGTATACAACGCTCTATTGAGTCCCTGGGCACCCCACCCTTTACCCCTCAGTGTTATACCACTTTCGGTTTTTTAGTTTTAAAGATTTAAGTACTAGTTTGACCTACTCTTAACAATATCAATATGATTAAAATCTCCTGTGGTTGCTTGGCACTGATACCACCTTAAAGGCACACTCGCTGATTAAAGTGAACACTTAAACAGGTGCTCTTTTTAAAATGCAATATACTTCATCTTAAAGACAATATCTACCTGATCCCAAAACATGGTTTATTTATTATGACTTTCCTACAAGAAGCTATGGTTAATTATTCTCAGATGTCTGGTGAATGGATGTCACTAAAACATGTGCACACCTGGTATGCTAACCTGCCATTGGTGTATTTAGGTCAAATAAACCAATCATATTGCCAGTTGTAAGGTGTGCACATGTTTCAGTGACATCCAGTCACCAGACATCTGAGAATAATTAACCATAGCTTCTTGTAGGAAAGTCATAAAAAATAAATAAACCATGTTTTGGGACCAGGTAGATATTGTCTTTAAGATGAAGTATATTGTATTTTACCTAAAGTGTTTAATTTAAATCAAGAATACAGTTTTCTGTATATTTCCTTTAGGAACTTTTTTTCTCCAAAATTTGAAAGTAAATAGGAAACTGAAAATTTGATTGGTTTCGTATCAACAATACCTGGCAATGTATAAACTTCTCGCTACTTGTATTGTTCTGTGTTTGAGTGTGGAAATGCAAGTGCTGTTTGTATATGTTGAAAGCGTGAGTACCTCGTAAGAAATCTGCATAGAGTACGCCCAAATAAATTTAGAAAAGGGAAGAGTAGAAGTAAAGCGACACTTCATGTAATAATGCAGGTATAAAAGTTCCCACCTATGCCTGGAATTTCTGGGTTCTTTAAGCTGGCCATACATTGCCGATTTCGATTATGCATTCGGCATACGCCGAACACGGGAAACTCTAAATCGAACGACATTCTTGAGTGGAAATTGTGTGTATCACGTGACCGACTTATCCGCGCCACGTTATAATCAAGGTCGTATTCGATTATGTGTTCGGCGTACGCCGATGATAATATCTGGTCACGTGATGCACAAATTCCCCGCCGAAGAAAGTCGTTTGGTTTACAGTTTGGCGTGTTCCGCATGTGCCGAATGCATAATTGAACTCGGTCCAAGTAGCCAGGGTGCACTCTGATTACAAGATGGCACCCATGTTATTCAAATGCATATAAACAAGTTGTCGTGGCAACCGTGACCTTTGCTTACTTCCGTTAGTACTTACACGTTCGATTTTGACACTGAAGACCAAACACGTTTTCTTTCCGTCAGACATTACTCTCGGCGTTCTCGACTCATGTGCACGTATACATGTATGCGTATAGTTATGGGTGTCTGTGCAAGCAGTGCGTATGTTTTTTGTGCGTTTTTATACATGATGAGCAGGTATTTTTTAATGAATTTGCATGTGATGAATATTATAACCGCCAAACATGTACTTATGCTCACTGCATGTACTCCTCTTCTTTGGCAGAACCGGAGCCATTACGATAATTATGCCAGGGAACACCTCAGATAATGATGTCAAAACACGTATTTCCCCTATGATCTGCCGTCCGTTGTCCGTAAAAATGGCCCAAAAGTTGATTATATACGCATACGCAGATGGACACACATACGCAAATGCACACACGGCTAGGCCTTCTCTTATATTTGATTCCATTTGTATGCGCATGAATTCACCCACGGCACCTACGAATATGTTTATACGCGCATATGGTAAGTCAGTTTTAGTATCGGTTAAATTACTGATTTAGCACTTCTCTCTCCTGTTACATTTTCATAAGTGTTCTACGGAAAACAATTGACAAAATGTGTTAGGGTAAATTAAATAAAATCATTCAGAACTGTCCCCTCCCCGGCTTTATATCTTGCGCGTTAGCTTTGATTTATATTTCCAAGCGCTGTTTGTAAAGACAGGTGGATAACATGAGTAAATTTCACGTTTACATATCTTTTGCACTCTAGTTAACTTAACTCTGTGAGTTTGAGAGACGTTCGTAAACTACTTAACAGATATATCAGTGAATGCCGCTATCAAGGTCTGTTTAAAAGGTTCAAAGTTCAGTTATTTTACTTCCTTATTTTCCACGGGTTGAGTTTTCCTATAGTATCATTATTTCGTGCTTAAAGTTGAAACATATTAAGTTCCAGCTCAATTGTATCGCAGAAGCCGCAGTAAAGTTGAAACGATTTCATAAAGCCCTACTGCTGGAGAGACGTTCGGCGCGAATGGATTTGTTGTACCTGTAAAAGATTTCAAAATATTTTAAGGGCGGAGTGACGTTTGGCTTGGCATTGGATTAGTAAAAGTCCACTGATAATGAATTCTAAGAGGATATCGTTTGTGTCATTTTGGCTGGTAGTGTACATTACAGGTACCGTGAGTAATTTGATTTACATTTTAATATACTAAAGCTTCTCTTTCTGATAATTGTATTGCGCGTACGATACTTGAAGTAGTTAGTTAATGCAATTTTAGTTAGACGGAACGCGTACATATCTTTGTTTGTAGACGAGCCATTTTCTGAAAAAAATGGACATATTTTTTTAGAGCTGGACTAAAGGTCTCTCACTTACTTTGAAAACAGTGGATATAGTTTAATTGACATGCGACGGTACCAAAATCTTATCTGTATGACTTTAGCTCACCTAAAGGTGCAAGAAGTTGCGAGCGTTATCATGGAACGACTGAATTTCTGGGCATCTTCAAAGCAAGGCTTAGTGGTGTGTCCCATTCGACCAATCAGCGAACGCATAGTTCACCAGTTACTGGGGGCGCGCAAGAGAAATTGGTCAACTCTGAAAACCTGCCGTTTAAACCTAGATTAATTTTGATTATTTCGAGGAGCTGATAACTAAAGACAAAACACTCTGAATGATATACCCACTTGTAAATTAACCATTTGAGAAAATGTGATAGGCTGCATTGGGTGTCAACCCGACTTGTTGATGTTGTTGTAGAAATTGGCAAACGATAGTCTTGCGGCCGCTATTGCTCGCAAGGGAAGTTATTCATTAATACCTCTTATTGTAAATTTTTACTTGAAAAGAGCGCACTTCACTGACGAGTTTGACTGTCATTCCTCTTTCACATTGTAAACTACGTGCAAGACTCACACACAGGAAAAATATGCTCTATGGGAGCCCGTTCGATACACTTGCCTGTTTTTATTTTTCTCCCCCTTTAAAGTGGCATAAGCTGCCAAAATGTTGATATGTTGACGGTAAAACAGAATATTGAAATTACTATCTATTTTTGTCATAATTCAGAAGCGTTTTAGTGCTTTTAGTCTCGAGAATGAACAATAAAGCAGTGTTTTGAACCAACTTTGGCTTAGAATGAATGAATAGTCGTCCCGGTTATTTAAATGTTGTTTACTTTTCGGATACTAGTTCGTTTTGTATAGTCAGTAGACTTTATGGGTTTCCCTCATTCCAACGCTAATCGTTAGTTTTTCGATGGCCCTTGATCAGAAATTACGAAAAAAGTGTGAATTTTGGCAGCTCATGCCACTTTACGAATAAACCGTAGAGCTATAGACAACAGCAATATTCAGCACGAACAGTTTGCATTGGTATACGGTATATAGCTAGAAGTAGGTTATGAGATGGAGTGTATAACACTGTTGTTTGCTGGTTGTAGGTTGTAAGATGGAGTTTATAACCTAATCGTTTAGTTTGGTGTAACGGGGGTTCGGTTGGCCAAAGAGAGAACTAAAGTAAACAAGCCGACCATGGATTTATTAACTGACTTTACACCAACACAGGCACAAAAAAAAAACCTAGTAGAACATAAAAGAAACAAACAATTAGAATTCAAAGAAGATTTCGTTGACCAATAGGTGAAGGTTCCGGTACTTCTTAGCTTGTATGTGTCATAACAACAAGAGCAACGAACCTTTCTGGATTACTTCAATTCAATGACGATTAAACAATAATTTTAATAAGTTACACATAAGTAGCCTATGCGTATATGTTGAATTTACAAAAGAATAGCAACATCAACATACCCCACCGGAGGACAGGGGCAAGCCAATCAAGTTTATGTGATATAGGCCTACGCTTGGTGACAGTAATGGAACCTGGAGCCAACCTGAAAATGTAGGCCCAATAAAGTGTAATTATTAATAAGTCACTAGATGTAACGTACGCCTGTATGTAGCTTGGTGTTTTTCGCCACAAGTAAATAGCAGAGCATTATCATGTTAAACGCAATATGTTCTCGCTATGCATGGTATGGAGCATTACAACCAATTCCAAATCGATTGTTTAGGGTTTAGCGCCAAGTTCAAGATTGTTTCACAACATGTCGATGATTCCAACCAATCAACTCACTACACGGACTTCAAACTCCAAACATTTCCAAAGTTAGACTTCTGCCAAGTTAGTTGACGACCCAAATGGAAAAATAACCCTGCCACCACATTAACAATATTTTTACTATTTTCTTTTAAGATAAAATATATACACCGAGCTTTCACACCAATACTCACCTTTCAATATATACATGAAAATGACCTCTGATCCAAAAAAAATAAAATTACTTACCGTCACATCTATTTTTGTCATAATTCAGAAGCTTTTGAGTGCTTTTAGTCTCGATAATGAACAATAGAGTAGTGTTTTGAACCAACTTTGGCTTAGAATGAATGAATAGTCGTCCCGGTTATTTAAATTTTGTTTACTTTTCGGTTACTAGTTCGTTTTGTATAGTCAGTAGACTTTATGGATTTCCCTCATTCCAACGGTAATCGTTTAGTTTTTTGATGGCCCTCGATCAGAAATTACGAAAAAAGTGTGAATTTTGGCAGCTCATGCCACTTTACGAATAAACCATAGAGCTATAGACAACAGCAATACTCAGCACGAACAGTTTGCATTGATATACGGTATATAGCTAGAAGTATGTTATGAGATGGAGTTTATAACCTTATTGTTTGCTAGAAGTATACTCTTCCAAAAAAGAAACGCAACTTCCAATTTTTTTTTCAAACATGATTTTTTCCAAAAATGTGCGTGATTAACACATGACAACAGTCCGATAATTCAATTTAAGCCCCTGATAGTGGCTGTTGATCACACCTGACTTTCGGGTCAGCCTTTGTGTAACGCTACACGAGGAAGGCGTAAGGAAAAACGTAGGGCAGTTGCACGAGCGAATCACGTCTTATCTTTATGCGGGTTTAATGGGTATAAAATACACACAACCGTTCAATTGAATTCAGTCGTTAAATTGTTTCAGCAACAGAAACCGCATCAAATATCCCAGGTCTCCGTCGAATGTCGGCACAGACAGTCAGAAACCGTCTCCGTCAAAACAGCTTACGCACCAGACGTCCTTACTTTGGCGTAGTACTGAGACACCAGCATCGACTTGCAAGGCGCAACAGGTTAAGGGGCTGGAATCTGCCAAACTGGAGGCGAATCTGGTCCAGCGATGAATCAAGATTGCAGCTGCAGAGAAGAGATGGTCGTACACGAGTATACAGACGCCGGAATGAGAGGTTCGCAAGGAACTGCGTCATTGAGGTCGACAATTTCGGCGGAGGAAGTGTGATGGTGAGAGGTGCCATATCCTGTGCCCAAAAAACTCAACTGGTGCACATTCCCGGCAACCTTAACGCCGTTCGATACACATATGAGGTTTTGACACCACATGCGCTGCCAGTAATGGACCTCTGTAAGGAAATTTTTCAGCACGACAACGCTTGGCCGCACACAGCTCGTGCTACTGTTGAATTTCTAGCCAACCAGAACGTAACAGTGCTCCCCTGGCCGTCCAAATCACCAGATTTGAACCCAATAGAACATTTGTGGGATGATTTGGAAAGACGCGTGCGCAGTCGTCATCCAGCGCCGCCAACTCTGCAAGAACTGCAGCAGGCTCTTGAGGAAGAATGGAGAAGAATTCCGCGAAACTGTATTCGTCGATTGATTGCGTCTATGTCCAGACGGGTCCGTGCTTTGTTACAGGTTAATGGTGGGCACAACAGATAGTGACGTTGCAGTGACGTCATCTGAGCGCTATGAACTTTAACGTGATAAATTTTGACATGTGAATGAACTTTAAAGTCTGAACAACCAGTCTGCCAAATTTCAGTGTTATGTGATGCTTATGATGTTGAAAATTCATATTTTGAAGAACAAAAACTGGAGGGGTTGCGTTTTTTTGTGGGGAAAGTATAGGTTATGAGATGGAGTTTATAACCTTGTTGTCTGCTGGTTGTAGGTTATAAGATGGAGTTTACAATCATGTTGTTTGCTAGAAGTACGTTATAAGATGGAGTTTATAACATTGTTGTCTGCTGGTTGTGAGATAGAGTTTATGGTTGTTTTGTCTGTGCAGGTGGGGGTGGGGGGGGGGGGGGGGGGGGGTGGAAGCAAAATTTATGAGGTTCAATCTCAGTACACCGATGTTCTTGCCATAGTTAAGATGCGTAACCATTGTCAATGTGTTACAAAATGATTCCGGAAATATCTTTTGCACTCTAGTTAACTTAACTCTGTGAGTTTGAGAGACGTTCGTAAACTACTTAACAGATATATCAGTGAATACCGCTATCAAGGTCTGTTTAAAAGGTTCAAAGTTCAGTTATTTTACTTCCTTATTTTCCACGGGTTGAGTTTTCCTATAGTATCATTATTTCGTGCTTAAAGTTGAAACATATTAAGTTCCAGCTCAATTGTATCGCAGAAGCCGCAGTAAAGTTGAAACGATTTCATAAAGCCCTACTGCTGGAGAGACGTTCGGCGCGAATGGATTTGTTGTACCTGTAAAAGATTTCAAAATATTTTACGGGCGGAGTGACGTTTGGCTTGGCATTGGATTAGTAAAAGTCCACTGATAATGAATTCTAAGAGGATATCGTTTGTGTCATTTTGGCTGGTAGTGTACATTACAGGTACCGTGAGTAATTTGATTTACATTTTAATATACTAAAGCTTCTCTTTCTGATAATTGTATTGCGCGTACGATACTTGAAGTAGTTAGTTAATGCAATTTTAGTTAGACGGAACGCGTACATATCTTTGTTTGTAGACGAGCCATTTTCTGAAAAAAATGGACATATTTTTTTAGAGCTGGACTAAAGGTCTCTCACTTACTTTGAAAACAGTGGATATAGTTTAATTGACATGCGACGGTACCAAAATCTTATCTGTATGACTTTAGCTCACCTAAAGGTGCAAGAAGTTGCGAGCGTTATCATGGAACGACTGAATTTCTGGGCATCTTCAAAGCAAGGCTTAGTGGTGTGTCCCATTCGACCAATCAGCGAACGCATAGTTCACCAGTTACTGGGGGCGCGCAAGAGAAATTGGTCAACTCTGAAAACCTGCCGTTTAAACCTAGATTAATTTTGATTATTTCGAGGAGCTGATAACTAAAGACAAAACACTCTGAATGATATACCCACTTGTAAATTAACCATTTGAGAAAATGTGATAGGCTGCATTGGGTGTCAACCCGACTTGTTGATGTTGTTGTAGAAATTGGCAAACGATAGTCTTGCGGCCGCTATTGCTCGCAAGGGAAGTTATTCATTAATACCTCTTATTGTAAATTTTTACTTGAAAAGAGCGCACTTCACTGACGAGTTTGACTGTCATTCCTCTTTCACATTGTAAACTACGTGCAAGACTCACACACAGGAAAAATATGCTCTATGGGAGCCCGTTCGATACACTTGCCTGTTTTCATTTTTCTCCCCCTTTAAAGTGGCATAAGCTGCCAAAATGTTGATATGTTGACGGTAAAACAGAATATTGAAATTACTATCTATTTTTGTCATACTTCAGAAGCTTTTTAGTGCTTTTAGTCTCGAGAATGAACAATAAAGCAGTGTTTTGAACCAACTTTGGCTTAGAATGAATGAATAGTCGTCCCGGTTATTTAAATGTTGTTTACTTTTCGGATACTAGTTCGTTTTGTATAGTCAGTAGACTTTATGGGTTTCCCTCATTCCAACGCTAATCGTTAGTTTTTCGATGGCCCTTGATCAGAAATTACGAAAAAAGTGTGAATTTTGGCAGCTCATGCCACTTTACGAATAAACCGTAGAGCTATAGACAACAGCAATATTCAGCACGAACAGTTTGCATTGGTATACGGTATATAGCTAGAAGTAGGTTATGAGATGGAGTGTATAACACTGTTGTTTGCTGGTTGTAGGTTGTAAGATGGAGTTTATAACCTAATCGTTTAGTTTGGTGTAACGGGGGTTCGGTTGGCCAAAGAGAGAACTAAAGTAAACAAGCCGACCATGGATTTATTAACTGACTTTACACCAACACAGGCACAAAAAAAAACCTAGTAGAACATAAAAGAAACAAACAATTAGAATTCAAAGAAGATTTCGTTGACCAATAGGTGAAGGTTCCGGTACTTCTTAGCTTGTATGTGTCATAACAACAAGAGCAACGAACCTTTCTGGATTACTCCAATTCAATGACGATTAAACAATAATTTTAATAAGTTACACATAAGTAGCCTATGCGTATATGTTGAATTTACAAAAGAATAGCAACATCAACATACCCCACCGGAGGACAGGGGTAAGCCAATCAAGTTTATGTGATATAGGCCTACGCTTGGTGACAGTAATGGAACCTGGAGCCAACCTGAAAATGTAGGCCCAATAAAGTGTAATTATTAATAAGTCACTAGATGTAACGTACGCCTGTATGTAGCTTGGTGTTTTTCGCCACAAGTAAATAGCAGAGCATTATCATGTTAAACGCAATATGTTCTCGCTATGCATGGTATGGAGCATTACAACCAATTCCAAATCGATTGTTTAGGGTTTAGCGCCAAGTTCAAGATTGTTTCACAACATGTCGATGATTCCAACCAATCAACTCACTACACGGACTTCAAACTCCAAACATTTCCAAAGTTAGACTTCTGCCAAGTTAGTTGACGACCCAAATGGAAAAATAACCCTGCCACCACATTAACAATATTTTTACTATTTTCTTTTAAGATAAAATATATACACCGAGCTTTCACACCAATACTCACCTTTCAATATATACATGAAAATGACCTCTGATCCAAAAAAAATAAAATTACTTACCGTCACATCTATTTTTGTCATAATTCAGAAGCTTTTGAGTGCTTTTAGTCTCGAGAATGAACAATAGAGTAGTGTTTTGAACCAACTTTGGCTTAGAATGAATGAATAGTCGTCCCGGTTATTTAAATTTTGTTTACTTTTCGGTTACTAGTTCGTTTTGTATAGTCAGTAGACTTTATGGATTTCCCTCATTCCAACGGTAATCGTTTAGTTTTTTGATGGCCCTCGATCAGAAATTACGAAAAAAGTGTGAATTTTGGCAGCTCATGCCACTTTACGAATAAACCATAGAGCTATAGACAACAGCAATACTCAGCACGAACAGTTTGCATTGATATACGGTATATAGCTAGAAGTATGTTATGAGATGGAGTTTATAACCTTATTGTTTGCTAGAAGTATACTCTTCCAAAAAAGAAACGCAACTTCCAATTTTTTTTTCAAACATGATTTTTTCCAAAAATGTGCGTGATTAACACATGACAACAGTCCGATAATTCAATTTAAGCCCCTGATAGTGGCTGTTGATCACACCTGACTTTCGGGTCAGCCTTTGTGTAACGCTACACGAGGAAGGCGTAAGGAAAAACGTAGGGCAGTTGCACGAGCGAATCACGTCTTATCTTTATGCGGGTTTAATGGGTATAAAATACACACAACCGTTCAATTGAATTCAGTCGTTAAATTGTTTCAGCAACAGAAACCGCATCAAATATCCCAGGTCTCCGTCGAATGTCGGCACAGACAGTCAGAAACCGTCTCCGTCAAAACAGCTTACGCACCAGACGTCCTTACTTTGGCGTAGTACTGAGACACCAGCATCGACTTGCAAGGCGCAACAGGTTAAGGGGCTGGAATCTGCCAAACTGGAGGCGAATCTGGTCCAGCGATGAATCAAGATTGCAGCTGCAGAGAAGAGATGGTCGTACACGAGTATACAGACGCCGGAATGAGAGGTTCGCAAGGAACTGCGTCATTGAGGTCGACAATTTCGGCGGAGGAAGTGTGATGGTGAGAGGTGCCATATCCTGTGCCCAAAAAACTCAACTGGTGCACATTCCCGGCAACCTTAACGCCGTTCGATACACATATGAGGTTTTGACACCACATGCGCTGCCAGTAATGGACCTCTGTAAGGAAATTTTTCAGCACGACAACGCTTGGCCGCACACAGCTCGTGCTACTGTTGAATTTCTAGCCAACCAGAACGTAACAGTGCTCCCCTGGCCGTCCAAATCACCAGATTTGAACCCAATAGAACATTTGTGGGATGATTTGGAAAGACGCGTGCGCAGTCGTCATCCAGCGCCACCAACTCTGCAAGAACTGCAGCAGGCTCTTGAGGAAGAATGGAGAAGAATTCCGCGAAACTGTATTCGTCGATTGATTGCGTCTATGTCCAGACGGGTCCGTGCTTTGTTACAGGTTAATGGTGGGCACAACAGATAGTGACGTTGCAGTGACGTCATCTGAGCGCTATGAACTTTAACGTGATAAATTTTGACATGTGAATGAACTTTAAAGTCTGAACAACCAGTCTGCCAAATTTCAGTGTTATGTGATGCTTATGATGTTGAAAATTCATATTTTGAAGAACAAAAACTGGAGGGGTTGCGTTTTTTTGTGGGGAAAGTATAGGTTATGAGATGGAGTTTATAACCTTGTTGTCTGCTGGTTGTAGGTTATAAGATGGAGTTTACAATCATGTTGTTTGCTAGAAGTACGTTATAAGATGGAGTTTATAACATTGTTGTCTGCTGGTTGTGAGATAGAGTTTATGGTTGTTTTGTCTGTGCAGGTGGGGGTGGGGGGGGGGGGGGTGGAAGCAAAATTTATGAGGTTCAATCTCAGTACACCGATGTTCTTGCCATAGTTAAGATGCGTAACCATTGTCAATGTGTTACAAAATGATTCCGGAAAATTCTAATGACCAAGGCTAAGCTCCTGTTAGTCGTCAACCTAATGAAATATCTTAGTTTGGGTTTGTTACAATAATTTATGGGGTATACATGTCTAAATGATATACCTCCTTTTAACACAATTAACACATGATTATTTTAGACAAAAAGATTTTCCCTGTGCCCGTGTGTTTTAGTAATTATAAATATATATATATTTACATACATACCGGTACAGATATACGTAAAGAAAATACTGGGTAATTAATTTGTAAATATAAGTTAAATATGTGTATATATATTTATATATGTATATAAATATACCTAACGTGAAACAGCTATTCCACCGGAGTCTTTTTACGAATACTTACGTATTACGTGTATATATATTGGTTTATATGCTGTAAAACGGCGTCCCCAGTATCCCCACTGGTGCTTAATTTGCATTGTACTGTTGTTGAACTGCTCGTATGTTGGTTTGTTCTTAAAACCTGTGTCCCCACTCCCAAGTATTCCAACTGATGCTTACTTTACATTGTACTGTTGTTGAACTGATCATGTGCTGATAGACCTACACTATTGATTCTTAAAACCTGTGTCGCCAGTATCCCCATTGCACAGGCCCTATGTAGAATATTCTAAAAATCTACGTCCCCAGTCATCCCCACTGTATATTATACCAGCGTCACCAGTCCCTAGTTCCCCCATTCCGCTTTATTATCCCCTCACGACGAAAGTCGGGGAGGGGATATAGCGTTGCGTTCGTACGTAAGTACGTTCGTATGTTCGCCTTTTGTCAGCGCTCTAGGACTTCTTTGAACGGATTCTGACCAAACTTCAGATATGAGTCCAGCATAGGAATACCTCGAACAAGTTCGTGTTTCAGGGTGCCAAGCTCAAAGTCAGCGTTACTTTTTATAGAATATCTTTGTCAGCGCTCTAGCGATTTCATTTTTAAACGGATTCTGACCAAACTTCATATATGAGTCCAGCATAGGAATACCTCGAACAAGTTCGTGTTTAAGGGTGCCAAGGTCAAAGTCAGCGTTTATAGAATATCTTTGTCATCACTCTTGTGGCTTCATTTTTGAATGGATCCTGACCAAACTTCATATATGAGTCCAGCATAGGAATACCTCGAACAAGTTCGTGTTTCAGGGTGCCAAGTTCAAAGTCAGCGTTATTATTTATATAAAATCATTGTCAGCGCTCTTGCGACCTTATTTTTGAACGGATCCTGACCAAACTCAATATATGGGTTCAGCTTAGCAATACCTCGATTAAGTTCGTGTTTCAGGGTGCCAAGGTCAAGTATAAGGTCAGAGTTACTAATTATAGAACATCTTTGTCATCACTCTTGCGACTTCATTTCTGAATGGATCCTGAACAAACTTCATACAGTGTACATAGGTCCAGCATGGGAATACCTCGAACAAGTTCGTGTTTCAGCATGCCAAGGTCAAGGTCACCGTTACTATAGAATTTCTTTGTCAGCACTCTTGCAACTTCATTTCTGAACGGATCCTGACCAAGCGTCATATATTGGTCCAGCATGGCAATGCCTCGAACGCGTCACCGCTCTGGAGCGGATGATGGCGAAGTAAAGTCAAATATGGGTCTTACGTTCAGAGTTACACTACTTGTGTACTATGTTAAACTTATCAGTGGTACAATTGGATTCCGCAAACGAATAGCATATACTGTATTTTATCTTGCATTGCCAAATCCTAGCTTGGTCTCTTTTACCGGTGATTCATATGCTTTGTGGGGGAATTGATGGGTTCTGTCACCTGTGATTTATCGTGAGTATTCGGGTAATAAACGCGTAACTGCTAGGTATCATTTGTGCTACTATGTTTAGTAAATATCTTTTATCGAATAATTGTCTATTGTCCACGGTGTCATATTCATACAGCCATCATGTTAATTCGTCAATAACGATGTAATGCGGCTTCCAATTCCTGCCGGTGTTGTATAGGGCTTGAATGTTTCTGCCCATCCTTTCCCAAATGTGCTCTAAAGGATTCAAATCCACGCAGTTACCCCTTCAACAGATCCGACGTCTCTCTGGAGGGTTGCCTTTAGACGCGATGCAAACTCTATGTATACATACCAGATTTGATATTCAAACAAAAATAGAATACAACACTGAATATGAAACTGGCTTACTGTTCCTTTATTATTGCATATAAAGAGACGAAACTTACTAAGCGTACACACAAGGACATTCTGCACAATATGACGTCATCATTTTCGGAATCCACCGTCAGGGGGCGAAAATCGAATACGAAACTGAATATGAAACTGGCTTCCTGAGCCTTTATTATTGTACATAAAAGGACGAACCTTACTGAGGGTACACACAAGGACATTCTGCACAATATGACGTCATCATTTTTGGAATCCACCGCCAGCGGGCGAAAATCGAATACGAAACTGAATATTCAGAGGTATGATATACCGTCTTAATAGAAAATCATTGGAAATTATGTACAATTCCTTTATTCGACCTTGCTTTGAGTACGCAGATGTTATCTGGGATAACATAAGTGACTACCAGGTTAATTTAATAGAAAATCTCCAGAAAGAATGTCTTCGCATTATTACCGGTTTGACGAAGAGCGTCTCCAGTGCACTTCTATACGAAGAAGCCGGATTCCAAACTCTTGTAATACGTCGGAAAATTCATCGTCTGGTAACTGATAAAAGCAACCTAGATCTTCATAAAAAATTACCGCCACAAGTAATAACTAGAAATCCATACCCGCAACGCTCAAATAACAATTACACCACTTTTTTCTGTAAAACTGCTTCATTTAGTAAATCGTTTTTTCCATCAACTATCCGCTATCAACTATCAATCACATGCTGAAAGCTGTCAGGTGGAAACCAAATAATGTATCAATCACATAAATAAAGCTATCAGGTGGAAATCAAATAATGCATCAATCACATGAAGAAAGTTCACAGATGGAAATCAATCACATGTTAAAAGCTCTCAGGTGGAAACCAAATAATGCATCAATCGCATGAAGAAAGCTATCTGGTGGAAATCAAATAATGTATCAATCACATGAAGAAAGTTCACAGGTGGAAATCAATCACATGTTAAAAGCTGTCAGGTGGAAACCAAATAATGCATCAATCACATGAAGAAAGCTATCAGGTGGAAATCAAATAATGTATCAATCACATGAAGAAAGTTCACAGGTGGAAATCAATCACATGTTAAAAGCTGTCAGGTGGAAATCAAATAATGCATCAATCACATGAAGATAGCTATCAGGTGGAAATCAAATAATGCATCAATCACATGAAGAAAGCTACCAGGTGGAAATCAAATAATGTATCAATCACACGAAGAAAGCTATCAGGTGGAAATCAAAAAAATGCATCAATCACATGAAGAAAGCTACCAGGTGGAAATAAAAAAAATGCATCAATCACATGAAGAAAGCTATCAGGTGGAAATCAATCGCATGAAGAAAGCTATCAGGTGGAAATCAAATAATGCATCAATCACATGAAGATAGCTATCAGGTGGAAATCAAAAAAATGCATCAATCACATGAAGATAGCTATCAGGTGGAAATCAAAAAAATGCATCAATCACATGAAGAAAGCTGTCAGGTGGAAATCAAAAAAATGCATCAATCACATGAAGAAAGCTATCAGGTGGAAATCAAAAAAATGCATCAATCACATGAAGATAGCTATCAGGTGGAAATCAAAAAAATGCATCAATCACATGAAGAAAGCTGTCAGGTGGAAATCAAAAAAATGCATCAATCACATGAAGAAAGCTATCAGGTGGAAATCAAAAAAATGCATCAATCACATGAAGAAAGCTATCAGGTGGAAATCAAAAAAATGCATCAATCATATGAAGAAAGCTACCAGGTGGAAAACAAAAAAATGCATCAATCACATGAAGAAAGCTATCAGGTGGAAATCAAATAATGCATCAATCACATGAAGATAGCTATCAGGTGGAAATCAAAAAAATGCATCAATCACATGAAGAAAGCTATCAGGTGGAAATCAAAAAAATGCATCAATCACATGAAGAAAGCTATTAGGTGGAAACCAAAAAAATGCATCAATCACATGAAGAAAGCTACCAGGTGGAAATCAAAAAAATGCATCAATCACATGAAGAAAGCTATCAGGTGGAAATCAATCACATGAAGAAAGCTACCAGGTGGAAATCAAATAATGTATCAATCACATGAAGAAAATTATCAGGTGGAAACCAAATAATGTATCAATCACATGAAGAAAGCTATCAGGTGGAAATCAAATAATGTATCAATCACATGAAGAAAGCTGTCAGGTGGAAACCAAATAATGCATCAATCACATGAAGAAAGCTGTCAGGTGGAAACCAAATAATGCATTAATCACATGATGAAAGCTCTCAGGTGGAAATCAAATAATGTATCAATCACATGAAGAAAGTTCACAGGTGGAAATCAATCACATGTTGAAAGCTGTCAGGTGGAAACCAAATAATGCATCAATCGCATGAAGAAAGCTATCAGGTGGAAACCAAATAATGCATCAATCGCATGAAGAAAGCTATCAGGTGGAAATCAAATAATGTATCAATTACATGAAGAAAGTTCACAGGTGGAAATTAATCACATGTTGAAAGCTGTCAAGTGGAAACCAAATAATGCATCAATCGCATGAAGAAAGCTATCAGGTGGAAATCAAATAATATACCAATCACATGAAGAAAGTTATTAGGTGGAAATCAAATAATGTATAAATCACATGAAGATAGCTATCAGGTGGAAATCAAATAATATACCAATCACATGAAGAAAGTTATTAGGTGGAAATCAAATAATGCATCAATCACACGAAGAAAGCTATCAGGTGGAAACCAAATAATGTATCAATCACATGGAGATAGCTATCAGGTGGAAATCAAATAATGCATCAATCACATGAAGAAAGTTCACAGGTGGAAATCAAATAATGCATCAATCACATGAAGATAGCTATCAGGTGGAAATCAAATAATATAGGCCTACCAATCACATGAAGAAAGTTATTAGGTGGAAATCAAATAATGTATAAATCACATGAAGATAGCTATCAGGTGGAAATCAAATAATATACCAATCACATGAAGAAAGTTATTAGGTGGAAATCAAATAATGCATTAATCACACGAAGAAAGCTATCAGGTGGAAATCAAATAATGTATCAATCACATGAAGAAAGCTATCAGGTGGAAATCAAAAAATGCATCAATCGCATGAAGAAAGCTATCAGGTGGAAATCAAATAATGTATCAATCACATGAAGAAAGCTATCAGGTGGAAATCAAATAATGTATCAATCACATGAAGAAAGTTATCAGGTGGAAATCAAATAATGTATCAATCACATGAAGAAAGCTATCAGGTGGAAATCAAATAATGTATCAATCACATGAAGAAAGCTATCAGGTGGAAATCAAATAATGTATCAATCACATGATGAAAGCTATCAGGTGGAAGATTTAATACTAAATTCGATCATGGTTTTCATTTGGGGATTTATGTAGGGTGAAATAAATCACTGGAAGATGTGAAGGTTTGTAGGCCTATATCAGATACCGGTGTCGTGGAACTTGCATGGACCAATGCCATTTCCAGGTCTGGTTTCTAAACTGACTACACGTATTCTAGTTTGAAGGTTTTTTTTATTTCCTAATATCATAGGCTATAGTAGCTAATTTAGCTCGCTTAAGATTCATGTCAGGTGGGAGATCAGAACGAACACTTCCATTTTACCTTTTAGTGAGGGGCTAGCATGTAGTATCTCTATTTCTCATATTTTGCACAAATTTTGCAATCATTGGAGATGGTGAATCTGTGAGATGCTTTGGAGAGTCATGTGATTTTAGATTGATTGATTGTTTGTTGTTTTACGCCGCGCTCAAGATTATTTCACTTATATGGCGGCGTTGCCATTTTTATTGTGGGAGGAAACCGGGCTCTATGCCCGGAGGAAACCCACGACCTTCCGCTGGTAACTGACAACCATCCCACATAGGTGTGATTTTAGAAGCCTGTGTACATTCACAAATAGTAGGTCATCAACCCACTCGTTTGACGGTGCATTTCTGATATGAGAAAGTTACGAAGTGAGGTCTCAGGGTCTTCATTCTCTGTTTTCGGTATTCCATAAAATAAAATATTTAGTTTCCTAGCATGTATCTCCATGCGCACAAGTTTATTATCCAGTTCAGTTGTGTAATTTGAAAGTTTTTAATGCACTTTTCAAGACTGGTTATTTTGGCGTGAGAAAAGTTTAAGCTTCCTTCGAGTAGAGGGATTTTAACTTCAACAGTAGAAACCCGTTTATTGATAGACGAGATATCTGCCATAATGAGATGTATATCTGTCTGTGTTAGGGACGTGTTCATTTGGGTCAGGATTGACATTATATCGCTCTTTGTTACCTCTGTTGTTGATGTTGTTTCACTCACTTTGTTCAGCGTTGTTGTTGCATTTTTGCCTTCGGGTGAATCACTGTCAACATTTGCACATTCATGAACTCTCTCCTCTGTTAGAATGTCTGGATCAGAGGTTTCCTTACGATTAGGTGATCGGGCCGATTTCTGGGTTGGTTTAGGCGGCATGGTTGAAATAAATTTGTGAACAGGACCGTTTTTTTGTCTAAACAATTTTATCGCACTATCACCATATCCGCCATGTTTACCGGTCGAGCATTTGGAATTAAAATAAATCATACTACACATAATTTCCACAGTAAAAATAGCAACAGCGTAGGCCTATAGTTAGTATATATTGTATTATGTATATAGTATAGTTGAACTGCGGTGTTTACAGGGTTTTGTTTTATTACAACAACCCATGAGCGGGTATAAAGGTCTAAATGACATACCCTCTTTTCACACAACCAGAAACTTGTATCCATGGTTATTTTAGTCAAGAAGATTTCCCCTATGTCAGTGGGTTTTAATGTTTATAAAATATATAACCCTGCAGGAATATCTTCAGTTTCAATAGTGGCGTACAAAAATTAACGAATAAAGCCAAATAAACGGCATAGCAACAAACATTCTCACAGGCAATTCTCACTGAAGCTGCCTCGTTGGAATGGCCCTATACTGGCAGCGAATTAAAGGATAAGGCAATGAAAGAACTTAGTAATTACAGCACATGCGCGCTAAATTTTCCTTTCTAACGGTACCAAATCCATACCTCTACGATTTTTTCGTCGCCAAACTGTGCTAAGAAAGTTCATAATCGCTATCAGATAATGTGTAACTGACTTGGCAGCCATCTTCGCGGCAGAGCTTAATAGCTGTGTGTACCGATCGGCCAACCAGCATCAACCTAGCTCACCAGTCGCTGCACTAGCGTCAGAGAAATTGGACAACTCTGAAAGTCTGCCATTTAAACCTAGGTTAATTTCGATCATTTCGACAAACACTCTAATAACTCTGAAATATATACTGGCTTATAAATCAACCTTTTGAGAAGACGTGGCAGGCTGCATTTGGTGTCAACGCGACTTGTGGGGGTCGTTGTCGAATTTTCATAAAAGGTACTTTTACCGTTGACACTGCAGGTTATAACCATACAAGCTCGTAAGGGAAGTAATTTAATAAGTACTTTATCCGGTCAATTTCAAAACATCAATGGCGCGCTCAACTGACCGTATACCACGTGCAAGACTCACACACATGAATTCCCCCCCCCCCTCTCCCCACCTTTAAAGGGGCATGAGCTGCCAAAATGTTGATATTTTGACGTAAACACAGAATGTTGAAATTATCGGCTATTTTTCTCAAGACGTATAATTCAGAAGCTCTTTAGTGCTTCTAGTCTCGAAAATGCACGATAAAGTATTGTTTTTAACTAACTTTGGCTTCGAATGAATGAATGGTCGTCCCGGTTATTTAAATTTTGCTACTTTTCAAACACGTTTTCGGTTCGTACAGGGCACATACTGTATGGATTTTCCTCATTCCAACGCCAATCATTTAGTTTTTCGATGGCCTTTAAAACCTCTTACTGTCGTGACGATCAGAAATTATGAAAAAAGTGTGAATTTCGGCAGCTCATGCCACTTTAAGTACTGGCTACAACTACCGACCGTACTGTCGGAGCCTAGCCGCAAAATACAATTGAAAGTAGAATTAATGTACCTGAATATCTTAGTGCTGGACGTAAACGTTATAAATCCCAGCAGATGATAATAATACACTTGTCTGTGATGTCCTTCGTTTCTGGTCGTGATTTTAGGGGTTGTTTAGCTTGTAAACAGCGGTCAAGCACGCATCTTTCGAAATCGTCGACATGTTTTGTCTTGACACATAACGTCAGGAACTATTTGACAACTTTTCAACAGCTTTCTTTCCCTTCCAGGCCTAAAAAGACACGCTTTCTGAATATATTGTCTTTAAAGAAGGGTTTTGTGAAGGAATGGGGCAGTTAATTTGACAAGTTGTACGTTAATAACCATTTCACATCTCTCGTGTTTTTTTACCCTGTATAACATGTCCCGTCATTTGCCACATGCTTTTTTCTGAAGCGAAGGGGAGGTAAGCATGAGGGCACGATTGAAAGACGACATTCAGAACCAAGACGCGTACATAGTTAAACTCGTATATAGCAAAGCAATATATATCGTAACACAGAGCACCCGTCCCCAGGATTAAAAAAATGATGTAAGAAATTAAACATGTTTTTACTGGTCATTGGGTAGCAATTACAGTTAGTAGTTATATGTAGTGGTCTAGTTCTCAGGAGTCAGATGTTCACTCAAGTCATACACACTGTCAACCGACGATCGATAATGAACTTAAGTTTTAACTCTGATTTCAAGTGATGAGGGGGCCTCCGTGGTACAGTAGGTACACTGTTAGACGCGCAATCCGAACAGCGTTCCACCAACTGGTCGCGGGTTCGAATCCCACTCAGTTCCCCACTGAAATGGGAAAATTGTCTAACTGGGTTTTCACTTGAGCGACCTATGTGGGATGGTTGCCAGTTATCACTGGAAGGTCGTGGGTTTCCCTCTGGGCATAGAACCCGGTTTCCTCCAACAATAAAAATTGCAACGCCGCCATATAAGTGAAATAATCTTGAGCTATTCCATTCTCGCGGTAATAGAAATTTAAGGAAATAAGAAGATAAGTGATTAGGGGCCAGGGTGAGAATCGAACTCACGACTTAGGGTTACCGTCCCACCGCTCTACCAACTGAGCTACCCGGTCCTGTTGGGAACGGCTCGCTTGTTAGATTCTCTTATACACACAGAGCTTAAATCAAGCCCCTTAGAATATGTATATTTAAATTTTCGCACGTGATGAAGTCAGTGTTTCGAAAGCAAGCTACAATCATCATCAGGGAAATTACTGAAGTAGTAAATTAACCAGGAAAATTTAAATATACATATTCTAATGGGCTTGATTTAAGCTCTGTGTGTATAAGCGAATCTAACAAGCGAGCCGTTCCCAGCAGGGCCGGGTAGCCCAGTTGGTAGAGCGGTTGGACGGTAACCCTAAGTTGTGAGTTCGATTCTCACCCTGGCCCGGAATTTTTTCCGGGTCAATCAGTGTCAGTTAAGTTACTAATTCAGTCAAATGATAAGTGGTATCCATGAAAGTGTTTGCGTAAAGATGATTCTAAGAAATTTGATTTGAGAGACTATTTCTAATGTAGTATTATTTGACTGAATGGTGGTTTGAGAAGGAGTTCTATTAGCAAGACAGATTATCATAATTTTAGTTTTAGCTTTGTTCAGAGAGAGTCGGTTGGAAACAAGCCAAGTGGATACCTTCTCCAACTCAGTCCCCATAGCACAAACAGTATCGTTAAAGGAGGAGAAAGAAACACAAATACTAGTGTCGTCTGCCAACAAAACAAATTTCAGAAGGCTGGATGAATTAGAAGTATCTTTTATGTATATGAAAAATAAAATTAGACCCAAAATTTAACCCAGGGGTACCCCGCAATGTAAAGGTATCAATCGCGATAGACAACCGTCTAAAGAAACTGCTTGTTTGCGGCCAGATAAATAGCTGCACATCCACTTGTTTGACAAGCCACGGAAACCATAATGATTTATTTTTCCTAGTAAAATTTTGTGATTGACCGTGTCAAAAGCCTTTGATAGGTCCAAAAAAGTACATGCAGTAAACAGATTACTTTCTTTGCTATCAATTAGAAAATTGTACAAAGAGCAAGCGGTGTGGATAGTGGAGTGATTCTAGCAAAAGCCATACTGGTTTGGGGAAATGATGTTGTTGGCATCTAAAAAATTGCGAAATGAAAAGTGCGGCAGATTTTTCTAGGATTTTGCTTATACTGGGCAGAACTGATATTGGGCGATAATTTTCTACGATATCTGTCTCGCTAGTTTTGTAGATCAATCAATCATTCAATCTATCATTCATACGAATGGATGCGCCAATAAGATAAAACAATCACCCAATCATCGTCGAAATCCTATATACTATTGTAGTGGTGCAGCAGACATCAATTCACAATCGAGGTGTCTTCATGCAATTCGGTCGCGTGCAGTTAAATAGCAAAAATGTTATTGCACTGCAATGAATTCATGATATTTTAGAATTATGAATGTCCCTAATTTTTCCTCATAATATATAAATAATTTATCTTCAGGTATTTCTGCGCAATGTTTATTTGGTTCAGGGTGCAAATACGCTTGTAACTGTCAGCGAGGTGTCTTCTGTAACCCAATGACTGGGTGCTCTTCTACGATGTATTGTTCCCGAGGCTTTGATGGACCCAAATGTCAAAGACGTAAGTAAACAATTTTTGCCCTAAAATTCTAAAGCAGGTCTATTTAAACGAATGTTTACTTACTATTTTACTAAATAGCACACTCGCCGACGTTGTCATCTGTACTTTATAGAACATCTAAGATGCATCATTAGAAGTATATGTCTAACTAAAACGATTTACTCAGAAATTCGTAACCCGCATGTCACCTGTCAAATCACAAGGTTAACATTTCAAATGCGGTAAGAAATGAGTAGCTGGAAGAGGTTGTTCCGTGTCTGCGACCTATGGTGGGAGCTTTCCGGCTGAATATAAGGATGGGAAATCTCTAGAAATACGCAGGGATTACCGTCCAGAACAACCTTCAAAGCACTTAAAACATTTTACGTTAATTATCGTCAGTGACCCTCAAGCTAATACAAACAGACAGAAGAATCTCCTGTCAGTGGCTTATCCGTGTCGCCATTTTTTCTGTTTTAAGATGACGTGATGTTGCAGTAGCTAGTTTTAGATCAATAATGACGTATTGTTCCCGCCCTCTAATGTATGATGGTGGTTTAGGTAAAAAAACATGGCGACAAATTTGAAGTTGGAATATTGCCTTGGAATATGTAGGTAAGTCCTGCAACCGCACGTCATTTCTTAGCCAAGCCATTGGCTAAATCGCATCACATTACTAATCTATAACGCACCTAATTTTTATTCACGAATATTTGGGTAAAACTAATGAAAAAATGGTGGCGGATTTGTGAATGGCCTATGGAGCTTATTCTCTATTATAATAACACATTCAAATGTCAATTATTCGCTTGGACAGGTGTTTTAGACTAAATTGACTATACTCTTTCCATCTAAACTAGTCTAAAGCTTTAATTTTCTTTCCCTTCAAACCACCCCTAACATAAATCATGCCAAAGCTTCGCGGCCTGAATTTAATCTCACAATTTTAGCGCAATAGTTACATGCAACAGTGCTCATCCATCCGGCAAGTCCAGTGAGCATTTCGACTGTCAATACATAGTGCATCTCAATCCAACTAAGAATACTTTTAGTTACATTTGGAAGGTGCTATTTAGAGGAGGTGTGCCGAAATTTCCAAAATTTAGAATTAGCTAATTTTATTCGGAGGGGATCTCACTGTATCTGATCTCATAGAGGAGGTGGCTGACACAACTGGAGAGGGGAGGCTAGTAAGAGAACAGAAGTACTCGGTCGAGGGGAACGATTCCAAGTGACACTGGATAAGAAGGACCGGCCCTGTCGAATATACTTCCAGCCTACTTAAGACAAATAAATTCGAAATCTTTAAAACGTATCTTATACAACAGGGGGCTGCATTTGATTAAGAAACTGTAAGCTACATATATCAATCATATTATGATGCTGTGTCGTAAGTTTATATTTGTCTTGGATTTATTCACTTATTTCTTGAAAACAATATATGCATTTACTATTATTGCTTTGGGACAAAACAAGCCCGAAAGGGTTAAACCAAACTGTGTCATTTACTTTCATCTTTTATTGTATATTTTGTGGTTCGGTATGAAATTAAGCTTTAAACATTTTTACTTCACGGTTATTTAAAGGCACACTTGCCGCGAAAATCAGGAATATTGTTTACATTAAAAAAAAAGTCCGTTTTCTGTATTTTCCCCAGACAATATAAGTTAGGAACTTTCTATTTTTACCTAAATTTAAACGTTTGGGCGTCACTTTGTATTTTTAATTTGAAAATTTGAATTGTTAGGTGCCCTTAACGTAAACAAACCACACTACCCCCTATTGGCGAGTTTATGTTTCAGTCGACTGAGTGAACTAACGGCACAGTGTAATTTTACGTAGGCCTATTTATCTGAGAAATACAGACTGACGATCGGTTAACAGCGACTGGAAAAGCCTGCTGATTATTGTTTGAGTGTAAATCACAGATAAAAAGGCCTGAAATGAGGGTAAGCCAACACGAAAGTTGACAGACACCGATCGTTGTTGTTGTAATCAGGCTTCGATTCTCCGTTTGTTTTTCACCCCATTTCTACATTCTAAAGCTAACTAGACATGTTTTATGTGTCCTATGTTTAAGTTTAGTTGTATTAGTCGTAGTAAGCCCATGCAAATCGGTTTTCTTAGCAAATTTAAACATGCTACGGCGGCAAGTGGGCCTTTAAAGTGAATGTGTGGAGGATGATTTAACGTCAATAACAATCCCAGTCTCATCACGACGAGCAACCTAATTAAAAGAGTAGCACGAAGCCACGAACTGTCAAATACAAAAAAAAATATTTGTCCCATTCAGGAGGAATCTGTGATTTGAATTTCGTCGAAAAGCCATTTTTATGGATCTCGTGACCCACAGAAACTCAATCTGTGTTTGTGTCGCGCTTTAAACGTACTAAACTGGTTGTAACATTAAACAAACTCTTTCTGGATTTACAACTTCTGTTATATAAATCCAGAAAGAGTTTGTTTAATGTTATACTTCCAACTTCTATATGCCCCTCAAACAAGTTAAACTGGTTGTGTTTATTTTATTAATTAAAAAAAATTACTTTAGCTGATATTCTTCGTAATGGGCTCGTTAAAACCCTATCCTTTTCCAAATATATATGCTTTAAAAAAAATGTTACAATGCTTAACGTATAACGCCAATATACAACGTATACTATTAGTGAACAATCTTTGCCAAAAACATTCCCAAGGGAGTTGGAAATAACTATTGATTTGCAACGTTCATTGACTCGAATGATAATTACCATTACAATTGAAGGCATGTTTCTTATGGGTTTTTTATTATCTACACAGGAAATGTGGCTCTTGACATGCGCACTGAGCAGCAGCCAGGGGCATTCTGCACGGAGGAAAGACATCCCCGGATATGCTTGAATTCTGACTATGCCGTGGACGGCAATCGTGATACAACAGTCGATTTCCGCGGCCATTTTTGCACTAACACCGGACATGGAAGGCGAGTTGCATTGTTTTTGAAGAGTTCGTATCTCCATTTGAAATACATTAGCGCTTTAGGCAAATTGGCAAAGTATTTTAAAACCACTTATACTGTCAATTAGCCTTCATGCGCATTGCATATTACCGAGTTTTATGCGTTAAATAGTAAAATAGTGAATATTATGAGCATAAAAAATCAGATTTGTACATTCGTGAATTGCGTCCCCTCTCTGATTTATAACATATGCCTTCAGATTCAAATTCTGTATGGGTAAAAATGCCACTTGTGGACTTGTTATAGAACTGGAGTGCTTTACCAAATAGTTATGACCAACTTCGAACACTGTGCGTTTTGCAAGGGTGCCATACAACTGGCTCCGCACAATTGATCCAGCTATCTGCAGTTTAGTCGTCACGTTATACACCACTCTGAACCCGGACATTTTCATTTCAGCGATCCAGTCTGGATGGTTTACTTGGGTCAAACATATGATATCTACAGATTTGTGATCTACAATAGAAACGACTCAAATGGAAAGGGTGGCAATTGTAAGTATAAGAATTATCTTATTTTCTGGAGGGGTGGGTGTTAGTTGTAATAAAATCATGGCGTAATTTATTTACATTTTTACATTTGAGGAAAAATATAAATTACAGAAATTTGTACTAATATTAATAAAAGGAAGTCAAGTTATGTTTCAAGTTTATAAATAGTAGTTTAAAGGCACGCGAATATGTCCGAATATCAGCCGATGGACCTGAAACCACGGATCTTCAGTTTATTGTATTTCAGTTTTTAATCTTTATTTTATTGGAAGTTTTTTGTCGTTAAAATGAAATTCTTCGTCTGTATTTCTGACATTTATTCCCGGGAGCTCCTTTAGACACTAAAAGTCTCGTTCAAATCATTTATCGTGATTGTGCCGTCGTTTGATGACATTACGAATACCGAAGGCCACATTTTCAAATTTCAAAGGTAAAATCCAAATTGATCCCCAAAACTTTTGGATTTCATTAATATGAAAGTTTCTAATTTTGTTTTTCTGAGAAAATATTTGAGACGGCTACAGCCCATATTAAATGTGGCAAACGCTCTTTTCATATCTTCTGGGAGCCCAAAACATGCACCCCAGTTATAATGAAAGGAATTAATTTATGATTATGTTTGTTTATTATTTGTTCCAAAATAAATTGAATTAAGGCATAAAAATCTCATACTGATAGGAACATTTCAAAGCGGACCGGAAACGAGCAAAGACACCCGAGGTTTGCCCCAAATGACGTATATGCAAAAAAAAACTACATTAATCGGTTTGGTATCGAAGAGAAAAGCAGCGATAACGTTCATTGTATCACGGTTGCGGCGTTTTTCTTTTGATGAGCAGTCTTTGACAAATCCGATACCCAGTGGACAGAGAGTGGGTGGGGCTTAAGCGTTGAATAACTTCCAGGTTTTGGAAGTTGTTGTATGGCTCTCTTGACTGGGTATCAGAGAGCAACACCTGCTAGTTGATTGACAACGTCAATCGCTAATATCATGATACGAGTATCGAGTATGGAAGAAATTCTGAGAGGTGTGGCCTCGTGCTTCGCACTTGGCTACACCTCTCTGAATATCTCCATACTCTCATGAAGCCATTCGATAACTCGTCCGGCAGCGCTTGGCTTCCTGAGAATTTAGAGCATCGTTTAAATTAAGTTTGTCCATTCCATGTATCTTTGTAGTTGGGGATCGTCTCAGAGAATTTAAGTTAGAGGTGGGAGACTCGGGGAAAAGTTTTAGAGAATGCTATAAAGATCAAACAACTACTGGTTCCCCAGGCACTGTTATTAAGGACCACTGCCAGAATAATAAGCCATTACTGGGAGATACTGTTCGTATTTCCACATCAAACGGTGAACCTCTGACACTATGCGAGGTTATCCTTTATGGTAAGTACATGTAAGTAACATATACATGCAGTTTATTGTTTTTCAACTACTGGCTCATATGGGTAAAATAAAACACAAACCTTTTTTCTACTTCCTGTCGACCACGTTGACCCATCGGTAACTTCCTTGATGACATCATTACGAATTCGGTCAATTGCCAAGAACACAATTTGTATCCGTCTAACAAAAAATCTCCATCATTAAAGAATGGGAACAAGGATGAGAGATTCATCACCATTTCGTACATTGTGATTACTTTCGACAATAATATAAAACCATTCATTTTGTACAATAGAAATAGACATATTTTAACTTATTGTGTGGTTTGAGATTAATCTAGAAATGTCCTAATTAATTTATTCACATTTGCAAAGCTTGGTTTTAAAGCATTTGACACATGTAAAACTCTACACGGTATAGGTTGAACTATTTCTGTAACGTTATATATTAATATTTTATTTATGTAAAATTAAAGGTTGTCTGTGCCTCTACATGAACTAAGCGCGCCTTGACATAAAACAACAATAACAAAACCAAACCCAGACATACAACGCCCTGATTCCCTAGGCTATTAAATTCATAAAGTGTCGTGTTAATTCTCGAGAAGATGACATGCCAATGTAGATACATGATCTATGAAGATACATGATTCATGTAGATACACGATCCATGATCTATGAAGATACACGATCCACAATCTATAAAGATACACGATCAATGGAAAATGAAGATACCCGATTCATTAAGATATATGATCATTGACAATACGTGGTCCACGAAGATACAGGGTCATTGTAGATACACGATCCATAAAGATACATGTCTTCATTGAAGATACTGGATCCGTGAAGATACATTAGCCATGTAGATACGTGTTCCACGAGGATATGCGATCAAGGAAGGTACAGGATCCATGGAGATGCACGATCCATTAAGATACATGATCCATGAATATACATGATCCGTGAAGATACACGATACAGGTGTGAACATGGTCCACGAAGATACATGATCAATGGAGATACAGGATCCATGGAGATACATAATCATTGGAGTTAAATGACCCATTAAGATATACGATCCATGAAGATACATGGCCCATAAAGACACATGATCCATGACGATACATGATTTATGAATATACATGATCCATAGAGATACACGATCCATGAAAATGCATTATTTATGATGATACATGATCCATATAAATACATGGTCCATATAGATACAGGATCCATGAAGATACATGATCGCTATATATACATGGTAATTGAAGATACATAATTTATGAAGATACATGATCATGGGAGATACATGATACTTGCATATACGTGATTCAGGCAGTTTCTGGGAAAGAAGGGATGAAAGACGTGTATTATCAATTACCACTAGGAACAAATCCCTGCACATGACTTCAGTCCTGACAATTGCGTGTATAAGTTTAGTGTAATTTCTTGATTCGTTGTCCTGTTTTTAGTTTGTTATTTTCTGTGTTTGGTGCTTATATTCTTCGAATATCTTCTAGTTAGGCTTGTTAAAGTGCTATTTAGCTTGTTTATTAGGTTGGCTTTATGACATTCTTTTGCTTTTGTTTACCTCACGTGACAAAGTGGCGATCGTCTCTTGTTGGTTCCTGAGATCTTTATTGCATATTCATTAGCTAAATCACCGGATTACCTTGATACACATTTATAAGATTTATGAACAGGTCTTATATATTGTTTCTAATCGATAATTGGCTAAATGTGTACGCTCTCCGATCATTTATCTAGGCGTGGGTGCTCTATGCATATTTTGTTTTAAACAATATTTATTTATTTCTCCCTGAACAGGCATTGCCTATATCAACATCTCACCAGGGCATAAACCCATTACAAATAGGGATGACAGGTGTGTACATAAATAAGAGCATGGGATAACTCAATTATATAATAACTAAATGAAATAAATAAAAAAATTATGAACTTAAATAATAATTAATGATTTAAATAAATAATGACAAGCTTAACAGCCAGATGACGTATGGTAATTTCCCTACATATACACTGACATTCAAACCTGTTTGTCTCAATTATCTAATTGTGCAAACTCAAGAAAATTGACTGGTTTATATTGACCCCTAGTGTCGAATCTCCAAATAAAAACGTATTGATACTCGGGTTGTGAATTAATTCATTTATGAAATTCAGCATTTCATTTCGCTGAGGCTCATACAATGGACACGAGAACAAATAATGATTAGCATCTTCAACGACGGGTGAGCAACTGCACAGAGGATCTTCAGATATAAAGCGGAGAAACTTATCACCATTTAGGTCACTGCAGCCTATTTGGGCTTTCCGGTTACCAAAATAGTAATAAACGGGACACACCTTGTCATTCTTAAGCAAGTGTCTCTTAAAGGCACACTTGCCGCGAAAATCAGGAATATTGTTTACATTAAAAAAGAAAGACCGTATTCTGTATTTTTCCCAGACAATATAAGTTAGGAACTTTCTATTTTTACCAAAATTTAAAAGTTTGGACGTCACTTTGTATTTTTAATTTGAATTTGAAAATTTGAATTGTTACGTACCCGGAACGTAAACAAACCGATCTGCCCCCTATTGGCGATTTATGTTTCCGTCGAGTGAGTGAACTAACGGCACAGTGTAATTTTACGTAGGCCTATTTATCTGAGAAATACAGACTGACGATCGGTTAACAGCGACTGGAAAACCCTGCTGATGATTGTTTGAGTGTAAACCACGGATAAAAAGGCCTGAAAGGAGGGTAATCCAACACAAAAGTTGACCGACACTGATCGTTGTTGTTGTAATCAGGCTTCGATTCTTCGTTTGTTTTTCACCCCATTTTTACAGTCTAAAGCTAACTAGACATGTTGTATGTGTCCTATGTTTAAGTTTAGTGGTATTAGTCGTAGTAAGTTCATGTAAATTGGTTTTCTTAGCAAATTTAAACAGGCTACGGCGGCAAGTGTGCCTTTAAATGAGCTATATGATGGGGCTGATTGTGTATCTACTGGAAGATTATTCCAACTAACAATGGTAGATGGTAAAACAGATTTACGAAATATCTCAGTGCGACAAAATGGAGTTACAAAATTGTGTGCTCCCCTTAGGCAGTAATGACTTATACTGGAGACAGTTAGTGCTATGAGTTCACAGAGATAAGGAGGACATAATTTATTGACGATCTTATAAAATAAGCATAGTTTATGTCTTTCACGACGAGTGCTTAATGGAACGGAGCCAGTTTATCTATATATAAGACTGTGACTCGTCCCACGAACAGCCCCACATATTGTACGAAGGGCATCGAAATGTATATTTTCCAGCTGTTTGGATTGCTCCTCTGTGCAGTTACTCCATATAACATCAGCATAATCAAATATTGGCACTACATATGAAAAGTAAAGTTGTTCTAAGGACTTTCGAGACAAACAGTATTTAAGTGATTTCAAACAATTGATCATTGGGCTAACCTTCTTACAAATTGCATCTATATGACCCCTCCATTTACAGGGAGAAGACAAAGTTCCCCCAAGATGTTTATGCTCAGTTGTTTCAGATAAAACAATATTTCCAAAATATAGATTTGGGTGTGGCATTAATCGCTTTGAACTAAAATTTAAACTTTTAGATTTTTCAGGACTGAAGGTAACAAGCCACTTATCGGCCCAAGTTTTGATTTTTTCTAGATTAGAGTTCAAAATCTCTGCTCCAGTTATGTGGTTTTTGACCGCTATATAAATGGAGATGTCATCCGCAAAGAGTCTTATATTCGATTGAACATCATGAACTATGTCGTTGATATACACCAGAAAGAGGAGGGGACCTAGTACAGAGCCCTGGGACACCCCTGTCGGTACAGTACGAGAGGATGAATGCTGACCAGATATAATGACATATTGGCTACGATGAGTAAGATAACTGTTAAACCACTCTAGAAAGGCCCCACGTGTTCCCACAGAGTCTAATTTATGCAAGAATCCCTTTAACCATACTTTATTAAAAGCTTTGTTAATGTCAAAGAATACTGATCGAACATCATCATGGGAATCAAGGGTTTTGCAGATGAAATTATAAATATCTACTAATTGGTATATTGTACAATCATTAGGGTAAACCCAGACTGTAATGGGGCAAAAATGGCATTATCTATTAGAAAATTATAAACATGCTTGCGAACTGCTTTTTCAAATACTTTAAACATGCAACATGTAAGAGAAATCGGCCTATAGTTTGAAGTGGTACTTCTCTTGCCTTTTTTGTGAATAGGCAAAACCTGTGCAGTTTTCCAAACAGTGGGTACCCGACATGTAGTCCAAGTCAAGTTGTATAGCCGTGTGATTGGTGCCACTAATTCATTGACAAATTGCCTGAGGACACGTTTTCTAATACCATCAGGACCAGTTGATTTATTAATGTCAAGACATTTTAGGATACCAAATACATCTTCTGCATCTAATAGGATATGTTGAAGACTGTTAGGTGGTTTTGTCAAGTTAGGTAACTCCTGGTCACTTTCATCTAATATACACTGTTCAATAAAATATTCATTGAATACCTCAGCCACATCCGAGGGTTCGCTTATTACAGAATTATTATACTCAATCTGAATTGGTTGTGTTTTGTGTTTTGCTTCCCTAAGAGTAATTGTGTCATTTCGAATTTGCCGAAATCGTGCCCAGTCTAAGGGTAAATTTGCGGTGTATTCTGTCTCGTGACCTCATCTGTTTCCGTATATTTCCCGTCATCCAAGGACAATCATTTGGGCGGATTGTGACAGTTTATTTGGGATACCATCATGTAATATTTGTATTTAGACATTATAGAAATTAGTGGTTGTTTTATCAATATCATTATCTTTAACGATAAGTTCCCAGTTAACTTCTGAGATTGATTTTTTTATTTCTTGCTCGCGCATGTTTTCAAAATCCCAAATTGTACGTTTATAACAACTGTTTTTCGTTATGCGACATTGTAGGGTCACAAAACCCCATGATGGTCACTACAGAATGGGGGGATTACACCGGAATCAACAACAAATGTAGGACAAGACACAAAGATAAGGTCAAGTAATGTTGAACATGTATTTGTAACCCGTGTTGGTTCATTAATTATTTGCCGTAGGGCATGGCTAGTCTCAAGGGTGTACGAGGGAGACAATCGGCATTGAAATCACCGAGGATGATTACTTTGGTGGTTGGGTCACTTACGGCTGAAGATATGGATTGGTTAATAAGTTCCCAATAGTATGCACGAGCAGAGGGTGGGCGATAAAATACTCCAACCAAGATGTTATTATTGTGGCATCTAAGCTTAAGCCATTTGGCCTCAAGGCCTGGGATATCTAATTCATCTAACGGTCCAGCTTACTCTTAGTTACAGCAATGACGTCATAATTGGACAGCTCAGCATGGATATGGTCAACTTTATACCTAAGTCCCCAGACATTTATATGTATAATTGACAGGTCGCCCACAAGTGGCCCAGGGTTTGATTCAATGTCACCACATCTAAGTAGTAATAGATGGACATGATTTTGACAGTTTCTGAAACTATAAGTAGCATTATCCCCCAAAACTATTAACATTTGGAGAAAATTTGTACGATATCCAGCCCCACTGTACAACGTATGGATAAAAAACTGATATACTGTAATATAAATACTAATTTGAGACTCAATTTATCATTTATTGTACAAATTTGTAGAGTGCTATGACTAACATGGCTACTCGAATGCTTATAAAAATGGATACAAAACTGAGTAGTAGGTATGCTGCCACATTCTGGCTGACCAAGCAAATGATAAAAAATGAAAGAGATACTAATATAATTAGAAGTTAACAGACTAGTGATAAACCATGTCTTGTGGATCTTGTCCACTGTATGCCCTCGGCATACTTGAAGCAAATAAATCTGGTATATACTATTTAGGGAAGATGACATACAAAGCCTACGGTTTCATGGCCTCATATCACAACAGAATTTTAGCAATTTATAACTTATGTTTAGGGGAAAAAATGAGACAATGTTTACAAATCCATTTTCTAAGTGAAAATGCAACGAGAAATCACCTCAAGTTCAGGAAAAAATTGTCAAGTTCAGTTTGAGAGTTGATGAAGGTCACTCGATCCTGGAGGTGTTTTATGAGAATGTCCATGTACCGGTTATCTTCTTATTTTTAGCAAATTGTCGGCAACTTTGTTTCGAGTTTTTGTTAGGTCTTCATTGACATAAACGGATTCCCATTCTTTCCTTCCACATACTTTCAGTTTTTTTCGATTAGAGATATACGCTCGTTTAGCTTTATAATTAGTGAATTGCACAATAATCTGTCTATTGTAGTCTGGTTTATTTGGTCCAACACGATGAGTTCGATCGATGTCTGCGTCAGTTATTTTTAGTCCAAGTCCGTTTGTTGCCAAGTCGAGCACAATACTATCGGTATTTTCCCCAGCCGTTTCACCTAGTATACTGTTCAAGTTTATCATTCATTTCGCGTAGTTCCTGTAGTTCAGATTTATGACTATACAAACTTGATATTTTAGATCGGATTTCACATACTTCAGTTTTTAATTTCGAAGTTTCGGAACGTAATATAATAATTTCTTCCTTTAAAGGCCCACTTGCCGCCACAGCCTGTTTAAATTTGCTAAGAAAACCAATTTACATGAGCTTACTACGACTTATACCACTAAACTTAAACATAGGACACATAAAACATGTCTAGTTAGCTTTAGAATGTAGAAATGGGATGAAGAACAAACGAAGAATCGAAGCCTGATTACAACAACAACGATCAGTGTCGGTCAACTTTCGTGTTGGATACCCTCATTTCAGGCCTTTTTATCTTTGGTTTACACTCAAACAATTACCAGCAAGCTTTTCCAGTCGCTGTTAACCGATCGTCAGTCTGTATTTCTCAGATAAATAGGCCTACGTAAAATTACACTGTGCCGTTAGTTCACTCACTCGACTGAAACATAAAATCGCCAATAGGGGGCAGATTGGTTTGTTTACGTTACGGACCCCTAACAATTCAAATTTTCAAATTCAAATTAAAAATACAAAGTGACGTCCAAACTTTTAAATTTTGGTAAAAATAGAACGTTCCTAACTTATATTGTCTGGGAAAAATACAGAAAACGGTCTTTCTTTTTTAATGTAAACAATATTCCTGATTTTCGCGGCAAGTGTGCCTTTAACAGTTGTATTTCAGAGTGTATAATTGACTTCAACTCTGGAAGTAGTATGGACTTCAATTTGTCAGCAATGCTCTCCGCATTAATCAAACTGAAGCTTGTTTCACTACACTTTTTTCCACTATCAAATACCTTGGGCGAAGTTTCGATGCTATCAGATACAATAGAATCCACGGTCAAGTCATGTTCACTAATGCTAGAAGTATGGAGACCTGTCTCAGGCAGCGAGTCGTCCTCAAGGGACGTCTTCTTGTCAGCTCGCTTTTTACCGCGCTTTGTGCCGTTAGGTTTCTGGGATGGCATTACTGTTATTTATAAGTAACGGCGGTCACGGTAAATAATATGGGGACACACGTATAGCACGACTTGAATAAAGTTTCCAATTCGCAAAAGCAAAGTCACGAAAATGGCACTCACTGACCTCAACGTCTGGGTCCACGTTCCACCAGCAGTAGACTCTGTTTGAGGGAAGCGTGCAGGATTGTAGCAGTGACCGGGTTGCACTATTCAAGAAACACGGGCGCCCCAATTACTCTATTTAGTCAGTGTCCAAATCTCGTCGCTTACCCGAAAGTTGACATTCGAAATTTAGTCCCATTTCATAAAATATGTAAATGTTCCTCAATTACAAACACTTTTCTAGTTGACAATGTTGACATTTTAGTTGTGCATGGGCCCAGTAGACAAGACTCGTAGCCAAAATCGTAGATACAGGCAGGGAAAATTGTAGCACGAACCCGCCATGTTAACGGGTGAACTAATAATTACAGTATTTATAGTAGTCTGGTAGTGGCAACTCTATGCATATTTTCCGTACCTCTCGGTGAAACCAAATAAAGCCTTTGAGGGGTGTAGTTTTACAGTCAGTTTTTAAATGGTCAAGCAGCTTTGTTATGCTTATATGATAAAAAATAATCTGAGCACCTTCAGCCCAGCCTAAATTGAAAAAAAGTTCCATATTTTCCAAGAATGTTATAAAAAGTATTTTCAACTGATCTTGCATTCAGTTTAGGGGGACGGGCATAATGTTTCGGCTGTTAAGGGATACCCCTCATGGCCTCATTTGCGTGTTTCTACAGCAATGTTCTTAAGAGTACATGTAGATTCCTGATTCACTGTAGATAGTTAGTGGTCCTTGTAAGTTTGAGAGCGCTTTGTGGAAACGGCACGGACTCGTAGGCTCTTTATGATTGATTGATGTTTTACGCTGCACTCAAGATTATTTCATTTATATGGCGATGTTGTCTGGTTTACTGGGGAAGAAACTGTGATTTTGGCTGGAGGAAACCCCCGACCTTCGGCGAGTCTTCTACATACGGCGATCGATTCTACTCAAAAATGTTCAATTTATATTTGGTCTGAGTGGGGATCGAACCTGCCCCGAATCGATGGAAGGCCTGTGCCAGACAGAAGGATTGTCACTCTAACCATTAAAATAGGATAATCTGCTTCTTGAGTAGGTCTGTCAATGGGGAATGGAGAAAAGCATGTATTGATATATGTTCATGAAAGCATTCGTAGGATTTGTTTTCTTGTTAACTTAAATTGACATGAGCTACCCAAAACTGTTTGCATAATTTATGATTGTCAAAAGAGCAAGAGACTTTGACGGTCTTCGAAAAACTAAACAATGGGCATTGAAATGAGGAAAATGCATGCAGTCTGTGTGCTGTACGAATCGAAAAGTGTCCAAAAACTAAGCAAAATTTAAATAAATGATACGAACGTTCAATCAGTATAAGTTAGTTCAAAACACTATTCCAACGTATATTATCTTGACTAGTAGCACTAAAATGCTTCTGAATTGCACGCCTTGAGAAAAATATTTGATGATTTCCATATTCCGTTTTAACGGAAAAATATAAATAATTTGGCTGCTATTGTCACTTAAAAGCTTGGTTAATTTTGATTTCAATGGTTTCGTTAATATTATTATTGTTCCGGCTTTATAAACTTTTTCGTTATCAAAACACTTTGATTTGATAGTTTTATATAGGACGCTTTATGCGAGCCACGAGGTAACCAATATCCGATAGAATTGTCCAAGTAAGCAAGTATTTATCTCACTACCTTTTATTTGTTAACAGTGTGTGAAAACGGATGGTATGGACAGGAGTGCGACAAACGTTGTCAATCCCCAGAGGGATGTGCGTGTGATCAGAACAACCAGTATTGTGCTAGTAAGGAATTTTTATTAAGGATGAAATTCATGCAAGAAATATAAACCTAGATTTGTAACTAAGCTTTAAGTGGCAATTGTGGTAATTAAGTGGTACGTTCACACGAATTTGGATTGAGGTCTGAACCGGATTTCGGACAGGGCGGCGTTTTCAGTTGTTTGTGTTCACACTGCAACGAATGTCGGCTGATCAGTCCATACACACACAATGAGAAAATGCTCGATTTTTTAAAGGAAAAGGGACATATGTTGTCAAAATAGTTCAAAAATCATACGAAAAAATTATTCAACTCCGTCTCTACACGAAACCGCTCGATTGTTTCATCTCTAAACCGCTATATAGGTCACTGTATTTTTGATTGCCATGTTTTCACACGTCGATTCGCATTGGTCAGAAAGGAAAACCGTGGACGATTTTGATCCCGGGGCGAATAAAATGGCTCTGTGAGCCACTTATATTCGTGCTGTCCGAATCCGGTGTCCGTAGCGAATTCGGATGAAGCTTGTGTGAACAAATGTACTGATAAACACTGAAGCCATTTTAGTACGGAAAACGTTTCGGATCTCGAACCGAATTCGGGGTATAGTGTGAATGTACATTTAGTTTGATCTTACAAACACTTAACATTCAATTCAATCGATACTTTCACCACATATATTTCCAACGGTTATCTTACACTAGGTTTGTAGACGTTACTTTTCAAAGTGGCACGGGCTGCCAATGTGTCATTTGCTCACATATCCGGTTCGTAGGCGTTACTAGCTGTACCATTTTTTTAATTTCATTTTTTATTTAGTTTTTAAAGGCACTTTATACGTCACTAAAAAAACCCACAAATTCTGGCAGCCCATGCGCCTTAAATATGCGTTGAGCGAATGTAGGCTTTTCTCACGAATGCCGACGTTAAGAAAATGAGCCCCGAGGTCAAATTAAATGATTGGTGTTGAGGTAAAACTATCGGTTAAGAAAAACAAACAGAGACAAGCGCACTTTCGTTACACATTTTTAAGTGCTTTCATTATAACTTATTGAGACTGTAACTTAACATAGAGGGTTTCGACTCCTTACATATTGTATTACCCTCCGCCGGGTCCACCCTCATCCCTTAAAGGATGGGGAATCTTTAGAAATGCATAGGGAGTATCGTCCATAACAACCGCCAAAGTACTTAAACATGTCACGTTAATTATCGCCATTGACACTCAAGCTAATAAAAACAGACAGAAGTATGTCCTTTCAGTGGCTTACCTGTGTCGCCATTTTTTCCGTTTAAAGATGACGTGACGTTGCAGTTGCTATTTTTAGATTAATAATGACGTATTTTACCGCTCCCAAAAACATGGCGACAAACTTAAAGTGGGAAGATTGCCTGGAAATATATAGTTCAGTATGCAACAGCACGTCACTTCTTAGCCAAGCCATTGACTAAATTGCATAACATGAATACTCTATATAAACACACCTAAATTTTATTCACCGGTAATTTGATAAAACTAATGATAAAAATGGTGGCGACATTGTGAATGGCCTCT
Organism: Lepidochitona cinerea; assembly: GCA_963971465.1. NCBI lineage: Eukaryota > Metazoa > Mollusca > Polyplacophora > Chitonida > Tonicellidae > Lepidochitona > Lepidochitona cinerea. The sequence continues at coordinate 5,961,577 of OZ020556.1, forward strand.
GGAGCTTACTCTCTATTGTAGCATCACATTCAAATTTCAAGTATTCGCTTACGAGGGGATAAAACCTACATTGAACAGTTGTTTTCGACTAAATGAACTCTACTTTTTCCATCTACACTAGTCTAAAGCTTAAATATTCTTTCCCTTTAAGAGGGATACTTTTTTGGTCACTAGACAAAGCAACACAATAATGCATTGAAAAACAGAAGCGTGGAAATGAAACAAATATCCGTAAAGCTAGTAGTCTGTTCGACCCAAAGATGTGTGCTCATAACGAACACAATTTACAAAGCCCAGATATACCAGTACATTTAATGTCTTATGGTTTATGAAATGAATACGTTAACATACGATACCATGCAATATCGAAGACAACTGTGTAGTTCTTGAAAACAAAAATAACGACTAGTCAGCTAATTTTGTTTCCACAACATTAGTCAATATATATTTAGTAGTTTGTGCCAATCTGAATTTTACGTGTAAAGTCTTTAATGATTTGAAGACAGGCATGGTTTACTCTTGAAAAATCAAGCAACATAATCTCCTCTTCTCTACCATTTTCGATTATGGCTGTGTTTTTGTTAAGTTAGTATCACTTGATAGAATGGCTCGATTATTGACATTGACATAGAAATTGATAACATTGTACAAAGGCATTAAGAAATGTAAAATATTTTTTTCAATAAATATTAAATTCCAATCAAACTGTATTAACACCTGGACAACGTTAATATACCTACGCTTCACGTGTTACTTACATTTCTATGTTCTTTATCTGTTCCCAGCTTGTAATGTTCAACGTTGGGGTGCAAACTGTAATTCTAGGTGTTTTTGCGAAAATGGTTCTGCTTGTGATAAGTCGACAGGACAATGCCCTGACCGATGTGCACCAGGCTATCAGGGACCCTACTGTAATCAAGGTACTGTGACCTTTCATCTATTGACAAATGGCTTGGTTTGTTTACTTGATCATCTTACGTGGAAGAGTTACCAGGTAATCGCAGATGTTCTTCCGCACAAATAACCCGGCCCTATAATTGAAAAAAAGATTGAGTACAGCGTAAAACGTCAATCAATCATTCTATGAAATCAATGTTTAGGACACAAAACCAACCTCCAACTGATAGCAATTAATGATGCTTCTCATTTTGCAGCGCAATAAAGAATAAACGTTTGAGCGAGGCATTAGATTATGTTGCAGCAAATACAGTTAGTTGACAAACGGATAATGAAACATTAACGTTTTCTTCTCCAAAGATAGGGAACAACAACACATATTTCGACTTGAATTATCTTTTAAAAACATATATTCGTGAGCATTTATATCTTTGCATCTTGATTCCTGATCAAGCCGTCAGAAGATCGTACAACTGTACTTTCGTCTGATCGTGTCTATTATGTGCTCCTTTGAAATGTGAGAAAAATTGATCCGTAAAACAATGCAAGATTCCACGGAAAATTTATCTTATCGCTTCCAATAAGGCAATGAAATTGTTTTTCCCCTTTGGCAGTTTGTTTGGGGTTTTATGGGCCAGATTGTAAAACACCATGCGGCAATTGTGTTGATGGAACCAAATGTCACCATGTCACCGGAGAATGTCCAAATATTGCTCCCCGCTGTGCTGCAGGATGGATGGACAATCGGTGTCTTACAAGTATGTATTTAACTTGAACATTTCGTCGTTTTATCTTATTCATCGAAAAAGTTGAACTTCTAGGTTTGTCTCTGGAAAGGATAGCAGTTTACTGAGCTGTATGAAAAATTACGAAACGACATCAAACAACCGATCAGGCCCTGACAATAAAAAATCTGGCTTATCTCAGTTTAGGTCTAAACTTTAATACTTAACCGGGTCGTTTTTTGCAATTTCGTTTAAACCTCTGATTTCAACTTCTCTCTCGGTTAGTCAGAAAGCGTGGCTTTTCTTCACTTCCTCCTACCTGTTCGGTAAAGCTTTTCTAAAAACCAATGCATTCTCCGAACTGCGGTTACTGGAATTGCCGATAGAAACAGTAAGTGGAGAATGAATTTATTTTCTGATTTGAAATTGCGCAACCGTTGACAATTTCAAAATCTACCGCGCATAAACGTCACATAGTGTAGTATAAGCAGACTGAAAGCGCCAGTGCCCTGAACATGGGGTAATGCAACATTTCACACTTCCCTGTTCATACACTTCTGTAAACACTAATACAAGTACCAACTGGTATAGGCTGATAGAGGTTGAAAAATAAAACACCGACAATTCTCCGTCTACTAAGCGTTTCGGGTTTCAGACTAATACATTTTTCATTGGTATTTTACCCTGGGTGTATGGATCTTTTATTACCTTTTATTACCCTCTCGCGGCTCAGGGCCTATAATTAGCAGAAGTGTCTTAACAATTCATACACCCAGGGTAACATATCAATAACTAATCATATTAGCGCTCTTTTGAATACAGGTGTGATATATCATGTTTTTATGCTTCAGAATATAATCTATGGTTTTGTATAGCAGCTTTTGTTTTCTACCATCACTTTTTAGTTTTAACGCATTTTCTTTAAGTTAAAAAGATTAAAAATAATAGAATTGTCATCTTTTCGCCGCCACATAAGTGGAAATCCTGGGCTTTAATCAGTCAACCAATTAAAATGTTTAGCAATATTTTAGGTTTGGATCTAGATATTCCTACCAAAGCTTTGCACGGGTACTAGATTAGCGGCATAAGTTGCCTGGAGGCTGATATTTTTGTTTAAACCAAACTTTGGAATTCACTCCAATTTCGCAGATAGAAAGCATTTTGGCGACACCATACAATAATCAACTTAAAGTAGGTTTCCAAGTAACTAAGTTCTAAAATACATGGGGTAGACAATGGGGCTGTATGGGGTAGGCAATTTCAGTTCGCACTGGCATCTAACTCATTGGGTATTTTTTCAACAGTGGTCTGTTTGATTCAGTCTTTATGTCTTCTCTGTGTTTAAGGATGCCCAGATGGTCACTATGGCCCAGATTGCACCAAGTCATGTGGAAGATGCAGAAATTGTAATAGTTCGTGTAATAAGGAAGACGGATTTTGTCCTGACGGATGTTCTTCTGGCTGGTATGGGAGCTTTTGTAAAGGTCAGTTGGATTATGCTGTTTCTTTATTAAATATCGAGTAGCAGAAAAAGTGAATTTACCACAATCTAAAAAACTTTTTTTAAAACAAATAACATATACACCTTTGAAGGCAATTATAAACAGACAAATTGATGAAAAATAGAAATACCCTTATACACGTAACCCCAAATCAGATATCAGTTTAACTAACGGTACGCAATGAGCAGATATGGGAGCCCAAATTTGTTAATGGGCGTGGTCCCATCGCCGATCCAGGCGCGGAGATCTGCTTTGTAACAAAACTATTCCGTTCAAATACCGGAGCAGTTAGAGCTGTATCAAGCGATCTGCCACTAGGCATTCGTAGTTGAACAATCCGCGATGAAGTTGAACAAGCTCGCGGTGAAGTAGAACAAGCCCGCGATGAAACCGAGCGAACCTGCGACGAAACCGAACAAGCCACAGATGAAACCGAACAATCCAGAGATGATGCCACAAACTCGTGATGAAGTTTACAGAGCCCTTGAGGAAAATAGATATGACCTCGTTCAGACAAAGACCTCATTATATGTAAGCCCATATATGCTATCTTAATAAAGGTTCAGGATATTTTTAATTAAGACGATTGGCTATCTTTGAATAATTTCCTCTTTATCATACATTTCTATTCGACAAACACGAGCAGTAGTTTTCAGTAAATGTCTCTTTATTTTTTAAGCTAGGATTTTGTTTGAAGCTATTTTCTTTTATTTTCATTCTCTAAGAAACAAGGCCTGATTTGTTACATTTAAATGTTAAAAACCATTGAGTATGCCTTCAGCTGTCATATCCATATTTACCATATTATGTGCTCTCCTGTGTTGGAAGTGTACTTTTGTTTTGGAATTATCGATTTTCGGAGGCAGTTACGTTGAAAAAGAAATTTAATTTAGTTTTTAAGTTATGGGTTTTGTTAATTTTCTTTTCTTTATGCCACATCCAGCGCATATCAAGCCACACGATTAATAAACCAGTAAATCCACGACGAAGTACTATTCCAACACTTGAGATATCGCTTTAAGCTCAATATAAAGTGATATTTCCGTTGAAATTGCACTATAATGCTGGTTCCGGTGACAATTAAAAATGTTTTCCCAAATTCGCTTAGAAATGAACGAGGTCAACATAGGTTCACCGATTCACATATTCTTTGTTGGTTCTTCTGAGAATTTTTCGTAACTAAAAGGTTCTTAATCGACCGACTGGAACAGGCATTTTAGAGTCTTCTAAATAAAGGTAAGCTGATAATTTGTATTCTGATTTATCTTTTATTTTACCAACCGTTAAAACGAACGGGTTTTGCCTTCCGTATTTTTTTTTACGTTTTATAGAGAGAATTGTAAACCAGTTGCGCCATCAAGCAGCACTAATGTTTATGAATGACTCAAAATCTTAGGCATATCCTTGGCGTTTGCTCAATGGATTGCCAGATTAATCATTACCATTTTTCTAGGTAACCTGTTGATGTAACATTCAAAGAATCCAATGTGACATTCCAGACTGCATTAGTTTATAATTGTTATATATTTAAATTAAAAGATATATAGGCGAAAAGGGCAACATCTGATTCTGCGACAATACATATTTACAAACAAAAATAAATATTTATCTGCTTGCTAGTAATTATATTATTTGTGACATGCTAAATATGGAAAAAAAAAATATTAAAAGAGTATTAGCTAAGTATTTGCCATTTGTATTAAGAATTACAAAGTCAAATCTTTCTGGCGATACCAATCATGAAGATTAAGGTATTTTGAGGTACTTTAGGTAAGATTTAGGTAAAAGATTAAGGTACTTTAGGTAAGATTTAGGTAAGAGTTTAAGGTACTTTGATGTACTTTAGGTAAGATTTAGGTAAAATATTAAGGTACGTTGAAGTACTTTAGGTAAGATTTGGGTACGAGATTAAGGTACTTTGAATAAACAACAAAACCCCTAAAATGTACTCCCAAATAACGGTTTATGGTAAAAAAAAAAGTCACGAATGAGTTTGACATTTGATTCGTTTTTCGCTATTTCTGTTTTCTACTTTTGCCAGTTGTAAACTGTTTTTTACTTCCGGAGGCATTTTGTATTCAGCCCCAAATACCGTGAAAGTACAGATTGTAGGAGGCATGTAAAACAAGCGAAGACAGCAGAACTTTTCCAATGAAGACGAGTGAGCTCGTAGCCCATGCCACCTTGAATTGAAAAAAGGTAAATTCGCATATTATGACAAAACTATACATTCCTTTTTCACGGCAAAGATGATTTTTTCTTAACATGTGTCATTTGGTAGACTTGAAGTGAACACTTATCTTAAACTTGATATACACTGCTGAATTTAATGTTGTGTAATATTGTTTGGCTTCCGTAAACTGTTATAATTTCCCAAGTTGATTCTACTTTGTAATTATCTTATCTAGAACCAATAGCGCACAAAACCAAGTATCGTACACCCATCTCTGATACAGTCAGCTTACATATCAAGGCGTCAAAGACGAAAAATGACGGCACAACAACTTTAACGTAGGGAGGAATTAAACTATTTAAACACAAGTCGGCTGAGCCCAGGGTTACTTCTGTGAAATTTCTTGTCAATTCAAAGGCTTCTTCGCACTGAGTAACTGGCAAATATGTACGATAACTGACAGGATACCCGTGACGTTGCAGATAACCACTGTTCACACATAAGCCTGCATTAACTTAAAGGGAACACTTTAGCTGCCAGAACATGCATTCGAAGTAAAAGCTTACCTCAGGTAAAAAATAAAGAAAAAAATCGGCAAGTACTTGTAAGAGAGAATTTGTGAACCGGCCGTACTCTTTTTTTAATCACGGCAGTGGACATCTTGCCTTGTTCGACTGCATTGCGTGAAGTTCATTTACCTTAAGCCGCCTCGAGCGTTGTCTTGCTCGCCTTGGGGTAAGCATCAGCTTCGCATATATATCCTCTTCGAAACATTCATCTAAAGTGAATCGAGCGTAAAGTGGATGTAGCAGTGGGGTAACTGTCGGTTTACGTTGGCAATCCACCTTTTCAATATATTTGGCTTTGTAAATGGAAATCTATGGGAAAATAGCCTTACGCCCTGTCACAGTTTTGTTGTCTTCACTGCCGGATACATTAGCGCATCCCACTGCCCAACAAGCGGGCATTTTTACCTCAAAAGTCCTTCCACTTGCTTAGTCAGTAAATCCAGGGCACCTTATGCTAGATTTTACAGTTTAGAAAATAACTTCAAACTTCTTAAATGTAAAATAAATCCCAAGCCCACCTGCTGCGACAAATATTTACATTGGTTTAACATGTGTGTACCATATATGGCAGGGTGACAGTACGCCACAGCTATATGCCACGTGATCTAGCCGAGTATGTTGATTGGATGAAAGGGTATTCTAAAAAGTCAGACTTCTTTTGGAAAATCCTAGTTAAATCATTATGTTGAAATTATATTCTCACTTTGAGAAACCCCTATAAAAATGTTAGCTATTTTTTTCTAACTTGTATCGACCTGTGACATTTTGTCACAGATGTGTGCATTAATCTTAAGTGTTCTCTTTAAGAAGGTCATCTTGGTCCAGAGTGCAAAACACCATGTGCCAATTGTGCTAATGGAACCAGGTATGATCCTGTCTCCAGAGAATGTCTTAAAATGGTCCTCGATGTGCCGCAGGGTGGACGAACAACACATGTCTGGAAAGTATGCCTTTATAATTCATTCAATTGGTATCAGTTTGATATAAATATTGACGGTGATAAAATGGTACTAATATTCGTCATATTAAAATATATCGACTTTATCAATAGTACGAAGTATTGAGAAACGTACGTTACAATTTTCCCATCCAAACAGCGGTCTCATGCATCATTATATCCATAGTATTCAAAGCTCGATAAGGACAATGGCCTGTTGATACTGACGGTACCTATCAAGTTCCAAATTTGCAGGGACCTTGAAAGCTCTGTCAGAAATACATTGGTCTCTTTCACTGACACGAGACTCCCAACGATTATTTTTTGGTTGGAATCTATTTAGGACCTTCTAAAAAAATTAAATGGTAGTTCTATCTGTCGCCAAACGTGCAATGGTTGTTCGGTGACTGTTAAATCTTGAGATGTCGGTGTTGAACGAGAACTATACATAGGTGGCCAATATTTATGCATCTATCTACACAATGGGCATTGGAGGCCTTGATTAAGTGGCATGAGCTGCCAAAATGTTGATATTTTGATGTTAAAACAGTATGTTCAAATTATGGACTATTTTTCTCAAGACGTCTAATTCAAAAGCTTTTTAGCGCTTCTTCTCTCGAGAATGAACGATAAAGTATTATTTTGAACTAACTTTGGCTTAGAATGAATGAATGGTCGTCCCGGTTATTTTTAATTTTGTTTACTTTTCGAACACTATTTCGATTCGTACAGGCCACATACTGTATGGAATTTCCTCATTCCAACGCCAATAATTCTGTGTTTCGATGGCCGTTAAAGCCTATGTTACGATACCGAATGATAATAAAAGGAAGTAACAACAAACCAGCAGATTTATGTACAAATTTTGATTTATATTAAAAAGAAAACGGACTAACTTATTTACAGGCAGATATTACATAAACGTTGGAAAGAAAACATATATCAAAATGACTTACTTATACAAGTTAAGTAATTACAGTTCCTAGAAATCTGTATCCTTCACAAAGTTCACTGGTTTAAATCCGATGACCACGAATCGACGAAATATAGATTTCCAAAATGGTGAATCCGCAGGATGGAATATTGAAAACACATTGGTTTAGCACACTGGTGGTATATCCACAGAATAAATTCTTGACAGAATTCACAAGTCAGGTATCACTGACAAAGCAGGCCGAATATCTTATTCAAAGATAGTAAACTGAGTTCAGATAGAAATCTGACTCATATCAGACCGTAGCATCCAAAGTATATCGAGACCAGTTCAAAACTGACTCTCTGTCATAAGACAAATATCGTATTCAAAATAGCAGCTTACTAGCTGTGTCATACAGAGTCCAGATATAAATCTGAACTATAACAAGATATAACTTGTATAGACTCGAGACCAGCTGGAAAACTGACTGACTAATAACTATAAAACAACGTCGTATATACACTCTCAGTACTTCCAGAAAGATCTGAGCATTTGCATACAAATAGAGTATTTCGAGAATCTTCTTGAATCTACGCATAACAGGTTATGAACTAAAATTATAGGCCTGAGATTACCTCACTATAGAGACTAGAACTTTCCAAGGAGTCGTCATAGTAACAGTTGGGAATATAGGTCAAAATTGAAACATTTCGTAAACAAACAGACATTACGTCACAATCGAGAAAATTCTAAGACAATCTAAATAGATACATATGTTAACAGTTCAGCTGTACGTAACACCCTCCCCCTTCAGAGAAAGAAAGTTTTGACAAATACTTTCTTTTAAAAAAAGTACAATAGAAATATATACTGATAGTGTTATTTACAATCTAGATAAACAATCCGAAACTTATTCAAAACACTATGGGGTTAGGATCACCAAACACAATAATAGGTTGGTTACACTCTAATTTAAATGAATTAAAAATCAGGTGCTTAAGAAAACTGGATCGCCAAAGAGTATGGCTTTAATCTTTTCAAAAGAGGTTTGACATTTATCAGACCAAATAAATTTTACATTTTTCTTAAGCAAATTAGTCAAAGGCTTAGAAAGTGAAAAGAAATTTTGATAAAACTTCCAAGGATATCCAGCCATACCCAAGAAGCGTTTCAGTTGTCTTTTACAATCAGGCACCAGAAAATATGAAATGACGTCAACTTTAACTTGAACTGATGTGACCTGACCCTGACCGACGACACATCTGTGATAAATGTCTGTGGCACGTCGAAACTCTACAAGACCAATAGTCAAATTGGCTTTACTGAGTCTCTGGAAGAGTTCAATTCTGTCAAGGTGGTCTTTTATGGGCGAAGACTTGTCAACACAAACTTCACGAAAGTTAACAGAAGTCCTAGATGGAGCATCAGGAAATAAATGTGAAAAGTCAGAGATCAATGTTTTCAGTTTATCCTGTTGATAAGATTCCAAACGACACCGTTTTACGGAAATGGTTTTAGGCATTTCAGAGTCCTCCAATTGGGTCGGTAACTTGGAATCCAAAGTTGGTGTTCCAAAATCCTTGAGTGTAGACTCTTCGACGAAAGAATTGTCAGGGTCAGTAGAAACTACGTTAATTTGTAAAATAGATTCATTGTTAACGTCATTTCTATTGGTATGACATGATTGACATGCTTTGCGCCGATCAGGAGTCTTAACTAAATGATTAAGATCACTAAGGTCCTTATCAACAATATTAGGATCAGTTATGCTAGAATATGACTCACAATAACAAATAGTTGCTTCTAACACAACGTCAGTATCCAAAGGATTTGAAATACAATTATCTTCAGATTTTTCAATAATTACAAGATTGTTAGATAAGCATTCTTGCTTTCCAAATGAACAATCAGTGATTAAATCACAAAATGAATTGGCTTTAAACAAATCAGCCAAAAACGTGTCCTCTAAGTCAGCATAGTTGTTATCACGACTATTTTCATTAGATAGGACTACATTATTTTTACTCATAACATTTGTTACAGTACATGAAGAGTATGAATTAGGTTTTTCTTGCTTGTTTTGATCAGTGTTAATAACTGTACAAGGTTTGCTAGATACAATGGATTCAACATTTACTTTATCACCAGCTAGGTCATTACCTAACAACAAATGAATACCATCAAATGGTAATGAAGGTCTAATACCAACACTAACGGGGCCGGATACAATGTCCGAATTTAAATACACATTATGTAATGAGACTGACTCGGTAGAATTTACACCTGTTATTAAAGCATCGTTGCCTGAGTAAGAACTTTCTGAAAATGGCAACGCTTTAGATAACATAAGAGATTGAGATGCGCCTGTATCTATAAGTATTTTAATTTGGACAGCATTAGAATTATCACTATTAAGTGAAACAGATCCAGTGTGAATAAATGGTTTGAAAACTTTCATTACACCATCATTAAATTACAATTTTTCATCTTTAATAGGTGGTTTAACATAGCTAACAGCTTGTTTAGTACTATCATTATTCAGTACACATAATCCTCTTGGTTTAAATGAATCTTCTTCATTTTGTTGTCTACTAAGGTATTTAGGTGGAGGATGTCCACAAGTACATGTAACAGCCTGTTGTGTATTGTCGGTATCCACAAGACACAATCCAGTTGGTTTAGAATAATCATTATCACGATTTGGTTTTAGTTGAAAACAATTAGACTGCAGATGGCCAGGCTTTTTACAATAGTTACATGTAACTCTACTAAATTGTTTGTTATTTTGAAATCTATTTTCATTTCCAGTATTGCCATTATTACCAGTCTTGCCAGTATTTCCAGTATTTTGTGGTCTTGATTGATTTTTAAAGTGAGGCTTGTCATTAGGTTTAAAAGAATTTTGAGAACGATCTCTAAATGAAAATTGTTTACCTGGCTTGCTCTCAAATGGAAGTTTGTGAGTGACTGCGTAATTGTCAGCTGCGGTTGCTGCAGACTCTAAATTATCCACCCCCTTCTCCTCAAGATATGTTCTAATATCACTATGGATACAACATTTAAATTCTTCAACTAAAACAATGTCTTTTAAATTGTTGTAATCTTGATTTACCTCTTTAGAAAGACACCATCTCTCAAATAGTTGTTCCTTTTTCCTAGCAAATTCAGTGTAGGTTTCATCTTTATTTTTTTCACAATTTCGAAACTTTTGACGATAAGCCTCTGGAACCAGGTTATAAGCTTGTAGTATTTTATGTTTGACTGTGTCAAAACTTTTAGACTGCTCTACAGATAATGATGTATACACATCCATAGCTTTACCGACAAGTACGCTTTGTAAAAGCATAGCCCAATATTCTTTAGGCCAGTTTAAAATTTCAGCTATTTTTTCAAATGACAGAAAATATTTGTCAATATCTTTCTCACGGAATGGTGGAACTAATCTAATATTATGGGCTAAATCAAATTTACAATCCCTTTCAGACCTTTGTTGAATTTCTGAATGTCTAATTTCCATTTCATTTTCAATTCTCATTTTTTCAATCTCCCTCTCATTTTCAAGTTTCATTCGCATCATTTCTTTTTCTAGTTCTTTCTCTCTCATTTCTTTTTCTAGCTTTTCTCTTTCAAATTGCAATTTTTCTCGTTCTCGTTCTGTCGCTAATTGTTCACGTTCTCGTTCTGCCGCTAATTGTTCACGTTCTCGTTCTCTCGCATTTAGTAATTTCTGCATTTCTATTTCTTTATCCATTTTAAATTTTTCTTGTTGCACTAGCCGTGATTTATCTGTATCAGGTAAATATTCGTATAATGCACTTTCGTCAAATGCTTCAATTTCAACTTAATGTTCAGCAATATCACGTTGTAATATTTGTTTACGAGAGGATTTTTTTTAAGTTTAGCCCTAAATATTCGCCTAACAAAAATAAATCGTTCCTATTTAAAGAATCAAAAATATCCTGATCGGGCGCTTGCATGAAATCGTCTGGATTAAAGTCAGACATGGTGAATAAAATCTGCTGGTATAACAAAGATTAAATGCTTAGTTGAATTTAGTTTTAGAATTTCGAATTTTCCCCGAGCACAATCTCGCTCAATGAATTACGAAATAATCCCGGACAGGCCCCCAATTTTGTTACGATACCGAATGATAATAAAAGGAAGTAACAACAAACCAGCAGATTTTATGTACAAATGTTGATTTATATTAAAAAGAAAACGGACTAACTTATTTACAGGCAAATATTACATAAACGTTGGAAAGAAAACATATATCAAAATGACTTACTTATACAAGTTAAGTAATTACAGTTCCTAGAAATCTGTATCCTTCACAAAGTTCACTGGTTTAAATCCGATGACCACGAATCGACGAAATATAGATTTCCAAAATGGTGAATCCGCAGGATGGAATATTGAAAACACATTGGTTTAGCACACTGGTGGTATATCCACAGAATAAATTCTTGACAGAATTCACAAGTCAGGTATCACTGACAAAGCAGGCCGAATATCTTATTCAAAGATAGTAAACTGAGTTCAGATAGAAATCTGACTCATATCAGACCGTAGCATCCAAAGTATATCGAGACCAGTTCAAAACTGACTCTCTGTCATAAGACAAATATCGTATTCAAGATAGCAGCTTACTAGCTGCATCATACAGAGTCCAGATATAAATCTGAACTATAACAAGATATAACTTGTATAGACTCGAGACCAGCTGGAAAACTGACTGACTAATAACTATAAAACAACGTCTTATATACACTCTCAGTACTTCCAGAAAGATCTGAGCATTTGCATACAAATAGAGTATTTCGAGAATCTTCTTGAATCTACGCATAACAGGTTATGAACTAAAATTATAGGCCTGAGATTACCTCACTATAGAGACTAGAACTTTCCAAGGAGTCGTCATAGTAACAGTTGGGAATATAGGTCAAAATTAAAACATTTCGTAAACAAACAGACATTACGTCACAATCGAGAAAATTCTAAGACAATCTAAATAAATACATATGTTAACAGTTCAGCTGTACGTAACACCTATTACCAAAAAGAAATTATGAAAAAAGTGTGAATTTTGGCAGCTTATGCCACTTACATTATACTATGCCATCAACAATGGGTGGTAAATTTAAGAATTATGGATTGAATGCATCTTCAGTATTTTCCTGGAAAAGTAGGACAAGCTAACGCATAGTATGTAGCTTTGTTTATCATTTTTAGAATGCTAAAATGATACATGTGACGATGAATGTACGTCAGTGTGTAATGAACTTTGTCACGGAGGAAACCACGTCTAAAATGTCATTTGCGTAACCTATATAAAGCCTTGTCTACCAAATCCAAATCTACCCCGTCTCTTGTATGTGGCTTTTTTGGTGGATTTACAGAGGCAGTTGTTATTGGATTTTATTTTAATAATCGCAGGTAAAGGAAATACGGTTTTTATTTTAAAACTTCTTTTTAAAATTATTGACATCTAGGAACAGGCTATTCAGCTGTAGGCTACCGACAATTGGTCGCAGAAAACACCCACCTAATCATCATTTTTTCAAATATTATACAGTTCTTTTTCAGCGGTTATCTTTTTATCATTTTGGTTCCGTGAACTTAGATTTTTGTTCGACTCTTAAATAAGATCTAGACAATGGGTGCTGTCTATGCATCTCTTAACTGTTTTTATATGATTTATTTTGCCATGTTGAACATTTTGGCTTCCAACGGAGATTTACATTTCCCATTTTAGTTTTGCTGGGTTCAATTTTTTCAGAGTTTTTGATCGCCCTTTTCATTTTTAAATCTTTTTCTGGCGACTTTTTTTTAGCTATCACAGAGCATAGTTGATTTTCAGTTAAATTTCATGTTATGGCTGGTTATTTGATAAGAAGCCATTTGGCTAATTAGTGAAAGTGTTTCGAACATGTATATATACATTTTTAAAGGAAAATACAGAGTATTCGTTGGTTTGGTTATTTAACTATTGCGTATCGAACGAGTTTCTCAGTTTATGCATTCAAAGGTGTAAATTTTAGTTTTATGGTTTTACACCCTATTCAAGATGCATACCGTAATGGCTGTTTTTCCAGAAGTTTTTGTGGAATATACCGAGAGGATTCGAACTCATAGATTTAAGAAAAAACACATGTAAGTTTAGAACAAGCGTGATCATTTTGCCTTTCAATTGTTACCAAATACATATTTTTGAAATTTGTTTCCACCACACCACGGGTAAATCGCATCCAAATGTGAAAGTGTTTCATTTAAGACAAGGTTGATTTAGCCGACTTTAAAGCCTTAAAAACCTTTCATCATTTTGACCACCATATTAGTCAAATTGTGTTTCAAGATTCCGAATGCAATTGTCTTGAGATAAGAAGACCATGAAGTGAGCTAAATTAACTCGGGCTTATACATAGTACAATTGTCTTTTTGTTGTCTTTTAAATTGCAATTCAAGAACAGATTTTACAAAAGACAAATACTGCAAAAAATATAGACATGAGTGGTTGGCAGTTCGAATATAATCACGTATAACTATTTCCAATCACATGTGGACCATTAGACTCGTTACGAAGTCTCACGTAACTAGTTCGGAGTTAGTAACTCCGAATTTAGTGCTCTAATTCGGAGTTAGCTTTTCCAAATTAGGAGATAGTGAATCCGAATTATAATTGTTATTCACCCGGCCCTAATACGCTTCCGTAGAAGGGGTTATACACCTTCCCAAATTACATATTTTTGCTTCCGTTGGCAGAAATACCCTCATCTCATTTTCTTCCATTTTCACCTATCATTGCGGTAGCAGGGACCAGTTATGGTTACAAAATCAGGAATAGTCGAAAGTAAAAGAGCGACTTTTCTTGATTTTATCTGAATTGATGTCAATACAGGCTTCCATATGTTGATAATTTCCCGTCTATTTCTATCCAAAGTCGTTCACTTTGGGGGGGGGGGGGGTAGGGGTATATATGGCCAGGTGAAAAACAAAATAATTAGAGCGGTTAATTCTGAGTTACCACCTCAATTAGTTAAGTTGGAGTTAGTAGCTACGAAGGACTCAGTAACTCCGAATAAGCTAAATGAGAAAAACTTCTCCACTGTCCGCTGCATTCCCCAAATGACTTCAGACTGCAATATCTGCATAACTGTATGAAACATGCAAATAAATGTCATATGCAAGTTGTTTTGAATGGAATAATATATATTGCAGTATTTGGGATAGCCTTTAATGATTTAACTTCACTGGTTGGGAAAAGTGTTTATATCAAATCATTTTGGCAATCACATTACTAAATATGCATCAAGTAAGGGGTTGATCCTTTTGTCATCCCCCAAAACATCGTTCTCACGAAATCTTTACAAGAACAGAAATCAAATACAGCCAGCAAATAATGCCTTGCTTGGGGTATATCACCTATTGTGAATTCCGTTTTTTTTTTGTATATACGAGAATTTTGCAAAATCCATTCGTTCCACTGACAAGTTTAACGTAATGCACAAGTAGTGAAAACCAGAAAAACGACCGTTTTATGATGACTTAATATTTCGGCATTTATAATACCATCTTCAGGAGAGTAATGAACGAGCAACAGCATATCACCTGCCTTTCTTAATCTATTGTATTGTGTTATGTTAATGCCTGTACTTTTGCTATATATATGATATGTTGTTGCACATTCATTACTCTCCTGAAGATGGTATAATAAATGCCGAAATATTGAGTCATCACAAAACCGTCGTTTATTCCGGTTTTCTCTACTTGTGTATTACGTTGAGAGTTTTACCGTGACCAAGTTTAAAGCAATAGCAGTGTATACATATTAAATATAGTCATTTTAGACAAGAAGATTTTCCCTGTGACCGAGTGTTTTAGTGATCATAAACATGTTAAAGATATTTTACTTCCTCTATGGTATTGTCCATTGTTAAAAGCAGCTCAGCTGTGTCGGAGACTCGTGGGTAAAATTGTATATACCTGTATCGATTTTAAACAGTAGTTTGGGGGACCTAGATTTCATATATCTGGTGCGATTTCAAAACGTTTCACAAGCGGAGTTACTTTTGGCAGAAATAGAGGTCCACCCACCATGATTTATCGGATGATATCTTCTGGTTTATTTTGTCTGTTGATACTTACTTCAGGTACAGTGAGTAGGCCTATATTAAAGCGGCATGAGCTGCCAAAATGTTAATATTTTGCCGTTAAAACAGAATACTTAAATTATTGGCTATTTTTCTCAAGAGGTATAATTCAGAAGCTTGTAATGCTTCTAGTCTCGAGAATGTACGAAGAAGTATTGTTTTGAACTAACTTAGGCTTAGAATGAATGAATGGTCGTCCCGGTTATTTAAATTTTGTTTAATACTTTTCAAACAATATTTCGGTTTGTATAGGCCACATACTATATGGATTTTCTCATTCCAACGCCAATTTTTTAGATTTCCGATGTCCTTCAGATCCTTTTACTGTCATGACGATCAGAAATTTAAAAAAAAAACGTGTGAATTTTGGAAGGGACGTGCTCGAAACGAATATCGTTAAAATGAATGATATTCTGCCGCTGTTTATAGGTTATCAGATGGCCATTGGTAACTTTCCCAACTCCCACGGACCACTGGGAGTTTTATTTGAAGATTTCAATGTCTGCTTTGTTGTGGTTAAACAATCGAGTGCGCAGCAGACATGATATACCTCTTTTTAAAGTGGCATGAGCTGCCAAAATGTTGATATTTTGACGTTAAAACAAAATGTTGAAATTATTGGCTATTTTTCTCAAGACGTATAATTCAGAAGGTTTTAGTGTTTCTAGTCTCGAAAATGTACGATAAAGTATATTGTTTTGAACTAACTTTGGCTCAGAATGAATGAATGGTCGTCCAGGTTATTTAAATTTTGTTTAATTTTCGAACACGTTTTTGGTTCGTACAGGCCTCATACTGTATGAATTTTCCCCATTCCAACGCCAATCATTTAGTATTTCGATGGCCTTCAAAGTCTCTTACTGTCGTGACGATCAGAAATTATGAAAAAGTGTGAATTTTGGCAAGGTTGACACAAGACTTCTTGCAACAGAATAATGTGAACATCATGGAATGGCCAGCTTACACCCCCCGATCTATCACCCATAGAGCACTTGTGGGATCAGCTTAAGAATGCCGTTGCAGAACGTCAACCCAGGCCACGCAACCGACGTGAATTGACCCAGGCAGTGCCGGATGAGTGGGACCGGATCCCACAGCACAGAATAGCCACAGTCATCACGTCTTTGCGTCGCAGATGTACTGCTTGCGCTGATGCCCGAGGTGGACATACCCATTATTGAATGATGAGACCTTCAATTTTTGTATCAACGATTTGTTTGCAAGGAATAGAAGTCACCAGGGTTTCACATATTGTCAATTCTTTGTCTCATTGTGACCAATGCCTTGTTCTTCAATTTAAGAGTACTTACAATATTTTACACTTTACATTTCTCAAAATAGTTTACATCTTTGGGTCGTGCGTTTTTAATGACGCTAAGTATATATATACATATTATAAGCGTCAAAATTTGGTGTCAAATTTGGTGTCTGAAGTAAAATAATAAACATTTCGATTTCTTGAGACAAATCATTGTTCGCAGGCATCCTCATGACAGATTCCAGTTTCAATCGACCATTGCACGCATTGCCGAATCCAATCGGCGTGTTTTGCGTCTCTATATATTGGATTTGGCAATGCTACAATGCTATTTTCAATTCAGGACTAGCTTCAATATTGCAGCCTTTATGAAAACTAATGCGTAGATGCGGTCAAGGTTGTATCGATTTTAATGTTGGACAAATGTATTTCGGATGAAGATGTACACTTTATCAGGAGTTCGAAGCATCCTTCATTTCAATCTTAGTAAATTCTACCTTTTTGCAGCTCGTGCAGCGTTGGCATAAGTTCTGTCGACGTGATTTATCCAACTGACGTTATTCTTACTTTACATTTAATACGTTTGTAGAAGATTGATTGATGTTTTACGCTGCACACATGATTATTTTACTTGGTAACAGCGTTGCTGGATTTATTTGTCCTGAGGAAACTTTCGATATTCGGCGAGTATCTGGCAACTTTTCCACATACGGCTATAGGAGTGTAAAATCCAGGCTGTTTTAACAGTTGATACAAAAACAATATATTATATTATAAAGTCGTTTTGTAAAAACTGTTATGCTGCAAATCGTTGCCTCTTATTAAAAATTTATATTATTCCCATTCTTGTCAAAGAAGGTTGGTCAATAATTACCTCACACAATTTACATTCGGCAGTCACCTTTCTTCTAAGCCAAGGTATTTGGTCGTTTATAAATTTGAAAACTAAAGGGTCTACCATATTTTTGTTTTTGATTTTGTGTATTTTGTGTATTTTTTTTTCAGGTATTACCGCCCAATGTTTGTTTGGCCCAACCTGCAAATATGCCTGTAATTGTTTACAAAGCGCCACCTGTGACCCAATGGAAGGATGTCCAGGCAACTGTAGCCGGGGCTTTGATGGACCAAAGTGCCAAAGAAGTAAGTGAGTTACATGTCTTAATATACCTATAAGGCATGATAATCACGTCAAACACTAAATTGTACATCATAGTGTATACGTATATTCATCTTTTTTATCAAGAAACACTGATAAAAGCTTCATGTTGATACTAATCTTGGAAATGTACGTTAAAGAAGTTTGCATTGGTAACACAAATCACAAAATGTACTCATACATCCCGACTATTTGATTGATTGATTGTTTGGTGTTTTACGCCGCGCTCAAGATTATTTCACTTATATGGCGGCGTTACCAGTTTTATTGTGTGAGGAAACCGGGCTCTATGCCCAGAGGAAACCCACGACCTTCCGTTGGTAACTGGCAACCATCCGACTATTCGAAGTGTGTCCGTTATGAACACACAGCTTTGGTTTGTACAAGCTACTGGCTTTATAGATATTTAACCAAGTGCTCTTCTAGATGTTATAGAAGTTCCCATGACCGTAAACCCCCTTATTTGCCGTGACAATCAAAATGAATAAAAAGCGTGTGAATTTCGGCAGCTCATGCCTCTTTTTATTACCACTGTCGGTCTGATTTAAAATTGCTATTTATCGTAATGGATTCACAATGGTTTAACAATATGCTTGCTCTTAATGCACAGGTTTAAATCACGTCACACAACGAATTTAAACAGGGTTTTATTATAATGTGATTTTGAACACCCGGCCCCGGTGAGCAATTTTGTTATATATTATTTTTATGGGAACCTTGAGAAGAAAACTAAAACAGTCTCCCAACTGTTAAACATTACCGCGTACTAACTGCCGATTGTTGTCCTGATTGATGGGCATCTTCCATCCCAGCTTATAGGAGAACTTGGATCACAGGTTCTGCTGAAGATTTGAAAATATTGGTCTTGAAGTTACCCAAGAACACAAAATTGTGTTCGATTTTAAACCAATGTATTGAATCCACTTTAGGTAACATACATTATACTTCATCTTAAAGACAATATCTACCTGGTCAAAAAAACATGGTTTATTTATTTTTACGATTTTCCTACATGAAACTATTCTCAGATTTCAAGTGACTGGAAACATGTGCACATGGTATTCTAAACTGCTATTGGTGTATTTAGGTCAAATAAACCAATCATATTGCCAGTTGTTTCAGTGACATCTAGTCACTTGACATCTGTTAATAATTTACCATAGCTTCTTGTAGGAAGTCATAAAAATAAATCAGCCATGTTTTGGAACCAGGTCGATATTGTCTTTAAGACGAAGTATAACATGTATTTTACCTAAAGTGTTCACTTTAAGCAGCCATTCGAGGTTAAACTGTTTATTTAGTGGCTTTGTAAATATCTTGTTAAGTATCAGGAGAAGACTTTTGTAAAAATATAGATTGTCAGCTGAGAGTCACAGACAAAACAACAGGGTTACAGTTGATCTCAATAAGCACTAATGTTAATCGGACAGCGACCCATGAAAGTTATACCCCCAAGGCGGATCTCTCGTGATCTCATGGGACTTTGGCCAAGCCCAAAAGGGACTTATAAAGGCCGGTTCTGACGGTGCGATTTGTTGCACCGACGTGTAGAATGCAATTAAATTGCTACAAGTCGGTGCAACAATTTACAAATAGCAAATACAAAATTATATCAAAACTTTAAGGAAGAACACTGGGTCTGTATCCGTTAAGAACCAACTCGAGGGGCAATATAATTGAACGCATACGGGATAATTCCGTGACTGATGTTAATCGGTATGCTTTATGTTTAGACATTCACATGGATTGCATTCAATTGTTTATCTTGACAGGAAATGTCGCCCTTGACATGCGCACTGAGCAGCAGCCAGGAACCTACTGTCAAATAGAGGATGGCTTCAACAAATGTTTGAATGCCAGTTACGCTGTTGACGGAATACTCGATACAAGAATCGATTTACAGACTAAGTTCTGCACACATACAAATGGAACAGGGTAAGTGCTACGGTATTCAATCGTGGCTGCATCTAAGATATTATTTGGGATTTTGTTATCAAATTTTTATTGTGTAGGTGAGGGAGAGTACAGGAATATTTGCCACTTTATCAAAAAATGTCATCACTTGCCGCCTCATGTCTATTATTTGATCACAATCATACAAAACAATCGAGGTATTAATATAACGGTGTTGGGAAAAAAGGCTACAGGTAAAAAGACCCAAATATGTTACCAGTAATACGGCAAATAAAATCGCAAGAAAATAATGAAATTGTAAGAAACAAAATTCCGTTGCACGAAAGCATATTAGGGACATACATGAAATTTGTTAAGCATCTGGCTATATCGTTATAACGAGATAAAAAATATCCGGACTTAATTCGAGTTACCTCCCTTTAATTTTTTTAAATTTAGTCAAAAACGTAATTGAAGTAAACAATCCTGGTTGTGCATGAGTTACCTTTTCAGCGAGGATTGTAGAACAGCCCCAATCAAATAATTGCTTCCAGCCTTCCAGACCAACCAGTCTCTTTCAATCTCCGAAAAATTGCTTTCACCGGTACAATAAATGACTTTAACTGACTTGTCCAACTCCTTCTTTTATTTAGAGGAGGCCGGTTGGCTGAATGGATAAGGCAGCCGGCATTTAGTGCTGGCGATAGGTGCCATACTCTGGGACCCGGGTTCGATTCCCATTTCGGGCGTCACCCGAAAATCGGTAGAAGAATTTCTACCATATTTTCAAGAAAGTCTAATCCCAAAATAACGAGAATACTGTTACATGTATATTCACTTTCTAAAAGACACTAACTAATCTAACTCACTTGTCCAACCTTCTCTGTAGTGACAGACCATTCACCTTTTGTCAAATTATAGGCATGACTTTAAGCCTGTCATTGAGATGATAATGACTGATGCTGTTTGGTTTGAGTTGGTCACTTTTGGGGCCTGTTTTACAAGCGATGCAGTAATTTTTTTTTACATAGCAACCATGGTAACCACTGTATATATATATACGTTGCTATGACATGCAGTTACGTACAGTTTAGGCTACGTCTTTTCATGAAACAGGCACCAAGACTTTAGGTGGCTCAGTCAGTAGTGATAGTCCCTCAGTCCAACACAGGCCTTCCATCGATGCGGTTTGGGTTCGAACCCGGTTTCCTCTCCCACTAAACCGAGGACGCTGCCATTTAAGTAAAATACATGTAATCAATCAATTGTTTTGATCTCCTCTGCCATATATGTATGCAGGGGTATTTTTTTTACATGTTAACATATTTTACCCTCTACAGGTAGACATATCTGGCAGTTGACGCAGAGCATTTTGGAAGTAGTATAGACCTATGGTTTTAAAGTGCCCACTATGGGATAAACCCTTGTAACGACGCGCATGACTGCACTCATATACTTTCACTGCATAATTATTTAAGTTCGCCATGTTTGTTTTTCCATTTGATAACCCCGATGACGTCATTATGCAATCGGTCTATATAAAAAACTATTTTTGCCGACCAAAAAGTAGAGAGGGGGGGGGGGGGGGTGAGAGGGGTCACAGTCCCTTACCTCCACCCATACACTAGGCCCCGCAGTTCTTGGAAACGGTCTTTTTTACAGACTTATACAAAAGTTCTCTCCAGAATACTACATACGGTTATTACTAGTGTTCATTAAAACAATAATTCATGCATTCATTAGTACAACTGTTATTCAATTATCGCATGTGATCACCTCAACCATACAGCATTAATTAATGTATTGTTATTTGTCCGCAATAAATTGAGCACTAACTGCAATTAGTTTCGCATAGCACGGATAATGGGAACGCTATTTCATTATAACGAGATGCTATCTACAGGTATTTTTTTCTTATTTCAGGAACCCATCTTGGACCGTTTACTTAAATAGAACGTATGGAATCTACAGATTTGAGATCTACAATAGAAATGAATCCGGCGGTGGCGAATACTGTACGAACAAAAGTAGTTTTGGAGTTAAATATCACTAAACCTACAAACAAGAAATAACAATAATAATTGTCCAGTATGAAATAAGAGCTTAATGTTGATATCAATTACGAACATGCAACAAAATCCCCAAAACTTAACTCATACAGCCCTGCTATTTAAATTTGGTTAGTTATTTAGACACGTTTTCGGTTCGGACGGGTTACTGACATTAGCAATTTTATTTTCATCTCAACGTCAATCCTTTAGTTATTCAAGGTACTTCGGATGCTGAAGACAATTTTTGAGAGAAAAAATTGGAATTTTTGCAACTCATGCCACTTTAACGCGGGGTTCAATATTGTAAAATAATATTATTATTAATTTGCCCGGCTTATGCTTGACCAAAGGCTATTTTTCTTTTGTTGTCTGATCATGTAAAAATTATTCTATGTTAGTATTTTACAGAGTAGGAAAGAGTATTTCCATACCAGAAAATTAAATCACTTCCATGTAAAAAGTAAAGCCGTGAAAGTTTACCACAATCAACAATTACTTTTGAGCCAATGAATTTCTATACTGTATGTATTTGGGTGTAAATTAATTTCCACTTGCGTGTAAATTATATTTGAATCTAGGTTAATATATTTTGTCATCTGCGGAATTCAATATCCACATGCATGAAAACAATGTATCACGTGAGTGGAAATATCTAATTTCAAAATTCTTAAATAGATTACAGAATATAAATAACAAAACATGTAAGTGTATACTTACAGGTATATGATCCCTGGTAAGTAGAAAACCTGTTTTACATGTGATTCCATTGTCAATTTTGACTTATGAATACATTTGCAGCAGTTATGAGAAAAACGGTATCTTTGTCCGAAGACTGCAGGAAAGCAACTAAACATTTCATATTATACAACTGTATCAGCATGTTGAAAACTGTTATCATTTTTTTAGATGACAATCGTCTGAGAGGGTTCCAGATACAAGTCGGAACCCCGTCCAATTTTAGGGAGTGTTACAAAGACCCAACGCAAACCGGTTCGCCTGGCGTGATTATCAGGAACCACTGCAAGGATAATCAACCATTATTTGGAAACACTGTCCGTATAACCAAAGATACCGCTGGAGCCCTGACACTTTGTGAAGTTATACTTCATGGTAGGTATATTTTACCAGCCGTTTATTGGAAATGACCAAATGCCGCTTAAGCTAAACATATAAAGTTGAAACACGCAGTACATATATATGTAGGCTCAGAATTGGATGCGTTAAACACCCGTGGAAAATCCTCAGACCATATCCGCAATAAAGACCTCAGAAGTCTAACGATACAACCCCCCCCCCCCACCACCCCCAAAAAACAAAATGGTACATACATTGAATGTTAATGATAACAAATTAAGACATCACCACGTCCTCAGTTGTTTTCGAACAACACGAGCTTTCGACACCTGTGCCGGGGTGTCTTCGTCAAGTGTAAATGAATTTAAAGCATCCAGTTATTTGTTAAGATAGTAATGGCGGATAATTGGTCTTACCTGCACATCATGTGAAACGACACCAAATTTGGTGGCGAAATTTAACATATACCGTGAATTCCACGTTAGATGAAAGCGACATTAGGTCTTATCTCACCCACTCACTTTAAAAAAGGGCCATTTCCATGCAGGATCAACTTAAGCAGTTGTAATACATACAATACATCAAATGACTATGCCCGCTTATCTTTTTAAGTGGTTTTCCATGATCGACCAAACAGCATATTCTACTTCGTGGTCTGTTACGTCACACATATCATACCTAAAAATGACCCATTTGTCCTGGAAGTGTTCAGCTTACAACTCATGACTTTGGCTCCATATGTTTGGAATAATTGTGTTTTGCTTCCAACGGAAAATTCCACAAGCAACAGAAAAGTAAACCTTTGAAATGGAAGATTATCACCGATTTGTTCACAATTTTGATAAAAAAGGTTGCCTGTCCACCCGGATTAAAATCGCTTCTTATTTTACCCATAATGGCGGCGCTCAATTGAACTCAAATATCACGCGCCCGCCAATTCAATATATAATTCGATGACTTTTCCTTTTACAACAGTTTGCACAGACGGATGGTACCGAGAACAGTGTGACCGGGAGTGTCAATCCACCGACCGATGTGCATCCTGTGATAACAACAACCTGACATGTACAAGTAAGATACTGGGTTGTAGAGTAATAATTATATTACTGTGGTATCCCAGTAAGAACAAGACAAGCCAGGATTAACTAAATAAGAACTGTATTGATAACTTACAGACTAAAATACACGACTGTTGTAAACGCGTCTGTTCGACTTGGCTGCAACGTCCGGAAGCTTCAAACAGGGAACTCGCTAAGAGGTTGTTATAGCATGCTAAAAGTTAAAATCTGACCCTACAACAATTACTAATTATAAAAGTAACAAAATGAACAGCAGCTTATATTTTGAACTTTTATTGACAATACAATAAACGTCTAAATCAAAAAGATTTAAAAAAAAAATGCTAATTAGACCCTACGTAATAAGGTAATTATTTCACGCAATTGCAAATACGTTGAATCCATACTTAATTGGGCGCCATATCAGCTGGAAATAATAACAGACATAGGCATATATGTTTATCAGGGTGATACAATTTAAAAGCATATGCTATACAAGCAATGTATAAGGAAACCTAGATCAAGAATCGCTTACAGATTACACTGTATATTCAAATATCAAGTCAATATAGTCGTAATCGTTATGCTGTTACTGCTGACCGAGTTACGCAATATAAATATCAAAGCACCACACAGAAGCCGTATACAAAGTCTATGTAGACAAATAGTGTCTGTGATAACAGATGGACCAATATTAAGCTGCTTGGTAGCATGTTCATTTTCTACAAGAGAACATCTGAACTTCTTTGCAGATTTCAGGTATTTTGCAACAGTGTACTGCTTATATGTTTTCAGCTTGCACCGCCCACCGTTGGGGTTCAGATTGTGATGATCAGTGCTTCTGTGCAGGAGATGTTTCTTGCAACAAGACATCTGGAAGGTGTCCAGGAGGATGTGCAGCAGGCTATACCGGGTCTTCTTGCAGCCGAGGTATGGTCAACAGCAATGTTCCTTTCAAAACGTTACAGAGCAAGGCAGGGGTCTCAGTGGCTCAATATTCACAGCGATAGCCTCACTGTACAACAGAATCATCCAAATAATCTGTTGCGAATTCGAATCTCACTCTCCCCCCCCCACCCCCGACTTACCCGCTCACAAACAAGTATGCTTAGCAAAGAAATGCTTTTTTACCGATCTCATTGGCCTGGGTATTAATCACCCCAGTATGAATAATGTTCTGTCCTTCTACAGATTCGAGCACAGTACATCAGGCTGTAGCTAGATATATTATAAATACACACAGATTTTCATATAATTGTATATTTATATGATTGCATGTACATTGTATTTATGACTTTGGTTGATATTCAGAAGAAACCCATCTATCAGAAACCAGACTACGAAGATTCGTTTCAGTAACTCTTTGCCATTTTTATTAAAATAATCATGACAGAATTATCTGAATGAGTTCTGTAACAATAAAACAAAAACAAAATAAGCAAGACTTTCATTCACAAGAATAAAAGACTACTTTCAGAGTTAACATGTTTAAAGCATAAACAAAAACCTGATCAGCTATTATGCCAATTCTCTAGTTATGGAAACCCTCTGCATGTAATGAAATGCCCTAGCTAAGCCATAAAACGTCACATTTATTTTCAGTTATGTAAAGGGAAGTAACTCTTTCGTGACAATATTACAAAATATCTGCAGAAGAAACAAACAATAACTTTAGATCAAACACAAATGGCATTGTAACTCTAAACCTTTTGCCTTTACCTCTAAATTATTCAATCAATATATTTCAATCAAAATGACTTAGTGTCTCTGTTTTCAAAATGTTCAACTAGCGGCTAGTTAATAATTCTGTAGAATTTATCATTGGACTTTGACCTAGATTTTCCACATACATTTACGGTTTGAACTAAGCTTTAAGCTCGATAACCTAAGCAATGATTATCATAACATGGTTAACTGGACATATATTAAGAAAATAAAACAGTAAATACCCGAATAATGGATCTTCATAGCGTGGAAATATGATATAAATGTTGCAGACCCAACGCACGCCAACCGCTCTCAATGCATGATGTTTTGTGACCGTTATAAGAAGAGCGCGCGCAAGGGGAGATAATGAAGAGATCATGCATACATATCTAACATATCCTCCGGGCCCACCGGAGTGAGTAACCTATTCTACTGACTCTAAAATGATACAGCATTTTTGTACTGACCTGCGATACTCACCTGATTGGGTTTTGACTTTGACATTTCGAATGACACCGTCATCACCTGGGAATACATCAATTATCTTACCTAAATTCCACTTACCTCTTGGTACCCCAGTATCCACGAGAAGCACTATATCTCCCACTGTAACTTGTCTATTCTTAGACTGCCATTTGCTTTCTTCATTAGAGTGGGAATATATTCGCGTACAAACCTTTTTCCAAAAGTGATTAACAATCATCTGCACAAATTCAAAACGTTTTCGCAAGTTCTTAGTTTCTTCAAAGGGTCCTTGTGGTGCAACCGATGTCGCTCTGCCAATCATGAAATGATTGGGTGTCAATGGCTGCATATCATCTGGGCTATTGGGATTGTAACCTATACGTCTTGAGTTAATAAGGGATTTAACTTCTGCAAAGACCGTAGCCATTTCATTCCATGAAAGAATCTGCTGACCTATAGCTACCTGAATAGCTCTTTTCGTCTGCTTGACCATACTCTCAAACAAACCTCCTTGATGCGGACTAAGTAGAGTATTAAACTTCCAAACTACCCTGTGACTAGAAACAAAATCTTCAAGTTGACTCTAACTTTCCCTAAACATTCTTTTCCATTCTTTGTCTGCTCCGACAAACGGTGTGCCATTATCAGACACAATGGTCTTAGGCCATCCATGATAAGAAGCGAATCGCCTCAATGCGTGAAGAAAGGCTGGGGTTGAAAGTCCGTCTACTATTTCTAAATGAATTGCCCTCGTAGTAGCACATGTGAATACAGCACCCCAAGCCTTAGTAGACTTATTTCTCCCGTACCTCAGTGAAAACGGTCCAAATAGATCCACACCACTCGTGGAGAAGGGAGGACTGAAAATCTTCAGTCTGTCAATAGGCAAATCAGCCATTAATGTTGAATGGGCTGGTTGCCTCAGTGTCCTACAAATAACACAATCCTTAACAATAGATCTTGTCAAATTTCGACCTCGAATAATCCATACTCGTCTCCTGCTCTCACAAAGGGTTCTTTCCGGACCAACGTGTCCCATATGGATATGAACATCCTTTAAGAACAGATATGAACCCCTGTGGGAACGTGGAAGAAGAACAGAATGAACCTGCTCATAAGAGGAGCAATCTTGAATGTTCAGTATTGGCTTTAGGGGATCGATTGTTGCAATTAGAGGCTCGATTCTCTTGGATTCACTGTCCTCCGATATAACTTGACGTTTTTCAAGCGTAGGCCATCCATCTTTGGGGCCTGCAAGGAAGACGTCCGGCTAACCACCTTGGTTTGAAATTCTGTACCGTCTGCCCTCTACTTAAATCATCTGCCGGATTCAACTCAGACGGTACATGTTTCCATACTTTAACATCCCATGTTGACTGTATCTCAGAAACCCGAACGCCAACAAAGGCCTTCAACGTAATTGAGTCCGATCGCAACCAGTGCAACACTATCTGTGAATCTGTCCACAAATAAATCTCGGCTGGCTTCTCCTTGAATTCCTCTGTAATGGTTTTTGCTAAACGTGAAGCAATCAAAGCGGCCATAAGCTCCAGCCGAGGAATAGTAGTTTGTTTTAATGGTGCCACTCTGGCTTTAGCTGAAATTAATCTAACAGAGTTCCCGTTTGGAGTTGGCCAGACAAGGTAAGCTGCTGCATCATATGCCAATGCACTAGCGTCGGCAAATACATGTAACTGAGGTAATCCGCTAACTCTATGCGGCTTCAAACTTCTGGGAAATTCAATGGTAGACAAAAACTGAAGGTCTTGAAACAGACTTGCCCACAAATCACAAATCTGAATTGGTAAAATGTCATCCCAGTCAAACTCATTCGATCGCCAAATGTCTTGGAGCGCAATCCTTGCCCTGATTGTTATGACTGATGCTAAACCTAACGGGTCATAAATTCCTGAAATATGAGAAAGAATTTTTCTTTTGGTAAGCTGACCTGTGGAGAAAGTTTTAACTACATACCTTAAGATGTCACGTTTGGGATTCCATATTACCCCAAGAGCCTTAATAGTTTCTTCACAATCCAATCTTATTTCAGCCTCCTTGTTTTGTGATTCGCCGATGCATAACGTCTCGTCGTCATTATCGGTTGACCTTTCTGCACTTTCTTCCGAACAAAACCACTCTTTAATCTTGAAGGTTCCTTTCGCAAGAACGATGTCAAGGGATTTCATTTTCTTTTCAGCTTCCTCTTTGGTTTCACAAGAATGAATAATATCATCCACATATCTATCTCTTCGTAGAATTTCATCAGCAAGCTTTAAGACCACATAACTGGCCATATCTGGCGAAGGCTTATCCCCAAATGTTACTCTTAACAAATGATAAACTACTGGCTGCTTAGTGTTGTCTAAATCACGCCAAAGAAATCTGTGGACATGAGTGTCTGATTCTGGAAGTTTAATCTGAAGATACATTTTGGAAATATCTCCCATAAAAGCTACTCCGTGCTCTCTGAATCGTAGCAATACTCCCAATAAATTTCCTATCAGACATGGACCCTTGAATAAAAACGAATTTAAAGAAGCCCCCTTATACACAGAGGAGGGGTGGAAAACAACCCTCAAAGGAGTATTAGTTTCTCTGGTCTGTACACACCATGGTGTGGCAAGTAATATACAGGTTTTATATTACTCTGTAACTCTTCCTCTGTCAATGCTTTGGTCCAACCATTGTCCAAATATTCATGAATAGATTTATTGTATAGCTCCGCTCTAGTTTTATCTTTAACCAAACTTTTCTCCAGCGATATTAACCTTTTCTCTGCCAGAACATAATTATCCGGCAAGTCGGACGGATCCGACTTCCAGGGAAGGCCTATGACATACATATCCCGCTCTAACTTACAAGGATTCTCAAAAAGCTTAATTGTTCTCCTATCATCAGGAGAAATGATTTCTATTGGACATTTACACTCACGTGCCCTTATGCCCAAAACTTCACAAGAATAAAATTTCTCAAGATCTATTTTCTGAACAAATCCAATAGAACAAATAGAAGATAACTTCTTGCTATTATCCGAACCAATGACGTACCAACCTAGTTGTGTTTACTTTGCAACTGGCTCAAATGGGAGACCCTTGCGAACTTCTTCATCTAAATGCAAGTGGCTGTACTGCACTCCCAAAAATAAATCGATCGGCCCTGCCCTATGGGGAAAATCTAAATCTGCTAGGTGCCTAAAGCCCTTTAACCACTGCCTATTCAAAGGAGGAATACTCAATACTGTTTTCTCAATATCATGAGCCTCTATGCAATGCTCCTCCCCGCCACTCAGCGAAGATATCCAAAATTGCAACCGTCTACTTCGACTCTGTTCTTCAGTATTTCCTCCTACTACTGAAATATCAAATCTCTCAGCTTTACCCTGTAGGCCTAATGATTTCGCAAACTCTTTGCGTATAACTGTTGTGCTGGCCCCACTATCTATTAACACGTTACCTTCAGGAGTCTTTCCATTAGAGGACCGAAAACACACCCTTACTACTGGCAAAATGCCCTCTCTATCCAAAATAGAATTAACACTACTTGTCTGGGTACGGTCTGAATGAAGAAGGAAATGATGGGATTTTAAACATCCATTTTTGTCACATTTTCTTTTAGACCTGCACTCCGATGACATATGCCCTCTGGTTAAACAACAAAAACATAATCGGTTATCTTCGACAAACTTAACCCTTTCCCTTACCGTATAGTCTTTAAAAGCCGGACATTCTGTAACTCTATGAGCTTCCTCACACATATAACATTTTACCTCCCTTTTCATCTGGGTTGAATAAACGCCCTTTTTCTTATCCCACCTACCTTTAGATTCATACTGACTTGGTTCGACATTTATATCCCCAAAGTCAGGATCAAACTCTGCTCGGACTCGTCTACGTATAAAATCACTCACCTGGATAATAGTTGGAATTTGGCCAGAAACTCTGATATCTGATGCTACATTTTTCCATGCCCCTATTATGTGATCTGGTAAACGGGATATTATTTGTCTTAGAGCTTCACTTGAATTTACATCTGAGTAATACCCAATTCTTTGAAATACTGAAATACAGTTAACAATGTCTAGTGAGAAATCCCTAAGTCCCTGTCTATCTCTGGATGCTAACCTCTTCCTGATGTTAATTTATGCATGCATGCTCGTGCGATGCTGCTGCGTTGACCGAATTGTTCTTTCAAACATTTTAATGCTGTAGCGTACATAATTCCGCTTGATCCCAATCCCGAAATAGCGCGCGCGGCGTTACCGATTAAATGCATTTGGAGCTGCAACATGCGTACATCGTCGTTAAGGTGTGGTTTATTATGTATATGAATTTTGAATTTTTCTACAAAATCTAAAAAACCTAATGGGCTTCCATCATATTTATCTAAAGAAATTGTTGGGATATCCTTACTTGCCTCTAATTTATAGAGAGCCTCACTAATAGACATTTCTTTCATATTTTGTGATAAATCAGTTTCTTTATAGTCAATTAACTTATCTATCCAATTATCAAAAGAATCAGGTTGAAGTGGAATTGTTATTGGAGAGGATGCAGCGGCTGGATAGGAAATGGGCATACTTTGTTCTGAATGGATACTGTCTTCTTGTAATGGAGGGTTTAAATTTGTCTCAACATGTTCATGCACAGAATGGTTGTTCTCATTAGGCTCACATTCCGGTAAATTACCGAGTTTGTCGTAGCTGCCATCATAACACTCGCCCGAGTACTAGGTGTACCTTCATTCAATGACTTTAAATAATCCTTAACTTTCTCTTCGACGTCATAAACATCATTGGAGAGATTACTCTCCCATTGGTTCAATCGAACCTCTTGACTCTCGTCAACAAAATCATAAAGTTCACAATGCACCTGGGATGCCTAAAAATAATCTGTTTTTATTTCTTCGAGAATTCTCTTAATTCTCCGAGGAGTTTCTTCTCCCTGGTCAATCACATTATTTAGCTTAGTGATTGTTCTAGTAATTTTAGAACGCAACTGTTTGCGTTTATTTCTTAATTTTGTCTCTTGGTCACTCATTGGAGCAGTTGGGTTGGATATTTCAGGATTATCTGCTTCTTCAGACATTTTCAGTTTCCTTCTAAACCACCAAAGTTAATAGATGACAAAATATACCTTCTAATTGCTTCTCAGTCAGCACAATAAGGCCCGATGATCATCCATTACCTCTGTCTATATTCGAAAATTTTGGTTGATATTCAGAAGAAACCCATCTATCAGAAACCAGACTACGAAGATTCGTTTCAGTAACTCTTTGCCATTTTTATTAGACTAATCATGACAGAATTATCTGAATGAGTTCTGTAACAATAAAACAAAAACAAAATAAGCAAGACTTTCATTCACAAGAATAAAAGACTACTTTCAGAGTTAACATGTTTAAAGCATAAACAAAAACCTGATCAGCTATTATGCCAATTCTCTAGTTATGGAAGCCCTCTGCATGTAATGAAATGCCCTAGCTAAGCCATAAAACGTCACATTTATTTTCAGTTATGTAAAGGGAAGTAACTCTTTCGTGACAATATTACAAAATATCTGCAGAAGAAACAAACAATAACTTTAGATCAAACACAAATGGCATTGTAACTCTAAACCTTTTGCCTTTACCTCTAAATTATTCAATCAATATATTTCAATCAAAATGACTTAGTGTCTCTGTTTTCAAAATGTTCAACTAGCGGCTAGTTAATAATTCTGTAGAATTTATCATTGGACTTTGACCTAGATTTTCCACATACATTTACGGTTTGAACTAAGCTTTAAGCTCGATAACCTAAGCAATGATTATCATAACATGGTTAACTGGACATATATTAAGAAAATAAAACAGTAAATACCCGAATAATGGATCTTTATAGCGTGGAAATATGATATAAATGTTGCAGACCCAACGCACGCCAACCGCTCTCAATGCATTATGTTTTGTGACCGTTATAAGAAGAGCGCGCGCAAGGGGAGATAATGAAGAGATCATGCATACATATCTAGCATATCCTCCGGGCCCATCGGAGTGAGTAACCTATTCTACTGACTCTAAAATGATACAGCATTTTTGTACTGACCTGCGATACTCACCTGATTGGGTTTTGACTTTGACATTTCGAATGACACCGTCATCACCTGGGAATACATCAACTATCTTACCTAAATTCCACTTACCTCTTGGTACCCCAGTATCCACGAGAAGCACTATATCTCCAACTGTAACTTGTCTATTCTCAGACTGCCATTTGCTTCTCTTCATTAGAGTGGGAATATATTCGCGTACAAACCTTTTTCCAAAAGTGATTAACAATCATCTGCACAAATTCAAAACGTTTTCGCAAGTTCTTAGTTTCTTTAAAGGGTCCTTGTGGTGCAACCGATGTCGCTCTGCCAATCATGAAATGATTGGGTGTCAATGGCTGCATATCATCTGGGCTATTGGGAATGTAACCTATAGGTCTTGAGTTAATAAGGGATTTAACTTCTGCAAAGACCGTAGCCATTTCATTCCATGAAAGAATCTGCTGACCTATAGCTACCTGAATAGCTCTTTTCGTCTGCTTGACCATACTCTCAAACAAACCTCCTTGATGCGGACTAAGTGGAGTATTAAACTTCCAAACTACCCTGTGACTAGAAACAAAATCTTCAAGTTGACTCTTACTTTCCCTAAACATTCTTTTCAATACTTTGTCTGCTCCGACAAACGATGTGCCATTATCAGACACAATGGTCTTAGGCCATCCATGATAAGAAGCGAATCGCCTCAATGCGTGAAGAAAGGCTGGGGTTGAAAGTCCGTCTACTATTTCTAAATGAATTGCCCTCGTAGTAGCACATGTGAATACAGCACCCCAAACCTTAGTAGACTTATTTCTCCCGTACCTCAGTGAAAACGGTCCAAATAGATCCACACCACTCGTGGAGAAGGGAGGACTGAAACTCTTCAGTCTGTCAATAGGCAAATCAGCCATTAATGTTGAATTGGCTGGTTGCCTCAGTTTCCTACAAATAACACAATCCTTAACAATAGATCTTGTCAAATTTCGACCTCGAATAATCCATACTCGTCTCCTGCTCTCACAAAGGGTTCTTTCCGGACCAACGTGTCCCATATGGATATGAACATCCTTTAAGAACAGATATGAAACTCTGTGGGAACGTGGAAGAAGAACAGGATGAACATGCTCATAAGGCAAAGAAGATCGTCTAGGACGTCCGCCCACCCGAACAATCTCACCTTCAATGAAAGGAGAAAGATCTCTACAACTCTGTTGCCAATTACCAAGACTAAACTGAGCCATTCTAAACCAATAGTTTTCACCCTTAAATATATCATCTGGCTGAAGACATCCAGTTATGATTGAATTTTGTCCCTTCTGTTTCTTGGCTCTCAAATTAGTGATAAACCTGTAACAATATGACGTCACTCTAACTAATTTGCCCCAAGAGGAGCAATCTTGAATGTTCAGTATTGGCTTTACGGGATCGATTGTTGCAATTAGAGGCTCGATTCTCTTGGATTCACTGTCCTCCGATATAACTTGACGTTTTTCAAGCCTAGGCCAGCCATCTTTGGGGCCTGCAAGGAAGACTGGTCCGGCTAACCACCTTGGTTTCAAATTCTGTACCGTCTGCCCTCTACTTAAATCATCTGCCGGAT
Organism: Lepidochitona cinerea; assembly: GCA_963971465.1. NCBI lineage: Eukaryota > Metazoa > Mollusca > Polyplacophora > Chitonida > Tonicellidae > Lepidochitona > Lepidochitona cinerea. Next base: position 5,995,776 of record OZ020556.1, read on the forward strand.
TCAACTCAGACGGTACATGTTTCCATACTTTAACATCCCATGTTGACTGTATCTCAGAAACCCGAACGCCAACAAAGGCCTTCAACGTAATTGAGTCCGATCGCAACCAGTACAACACTATCTGTGAATCTGTCCACACATAAATCTCGGCTGGCTTCTCCTTGAATTCCTCTGTAATGGTTTTTGCTAAACGTGAAGCAATCAAAGCGGCCATAAGCTCCAGCCGAGGAATAGTAGTTTGTTTTAATGGTGCCACTCTGGCTTTAGCTGAAATTAATCTAACAGAGTTCCCGTTTGGCGTTGGCCAGACAAGGTAAGCTGCTGCTCCATATGCCAATGCACTAGCGTCGGCAAATACATGTAACTGAGGTAATCCGCTAACTCTATGCGGCTTCAAACTTCTGGGAAATTCAATGGTAGACAAAAACTGAAGGTCTTGAAACAGACTTGCCCACAAATCACAAATCTGAATTGGTAAAATGTCATCCCAGTCATACTCATTCGATCGCCAAATGTCTTGGAGCGCAATCCTTGCCCTGATTGTTATGACTGATGCTAAACCTAACGGGTCATAAATTTCTGAAATATGAGAAAGAATTTTTCTTTTGGTAAGCTGACCTGTGGAGAAAGTTTTGACTACTTACCTTAAGATGTCACGTTTGGGATTCCATATTACCCCAAGAGCCTTAATAGTTTCTTCACAATCCAATCTTATTTCAGCCTCCTTGTTTTGTGATTCGCCGATGCATAACGTCTCGTCGTCATTATCGGTTGACCTTTCTGCACTTTCTTCCGAACAAAACCACTCTTTAATCTTGAAGCTTCCTTTCGCAAGAACGATGTCAAAGTTAATAGATGACAAAATATACCTTCTAATTGCTTCTCAGTCAGCACAATAAGGCCCGATGATCATCCATTACCTCTGTCTATATTCGGAAATTTTGGTTGATATTCAGAAGAAACCCATCTATCAGAAACCAGACTACGAAGATTCGTTTCAGTAACTCTTTGCCTTTTTTATTAAAATAATCATGACAGAATTATCTGAATGAGTTCTGTAACAATAAAACAAAAACAAAATAAGCAAGACTTTCATTCACAAGAATAAAAGACTACTTTCAGAGTTAACATGTTTAAAGCATAAACAAAAATCTGATCAGCTATTATGCCAATTCTCTAGTTATGGAAGCCCTCTGCATGTAATGAAATGCCCTAGCTAAGCCATAAAACGTCACATTTATTTTCAGTTATGTAAAGGGAAGAAACTCTTTCGTGACAATATTACAAAATATATGCAGAAGAAACAAACAATAACTTAAGATCAAACACAAATGGCATTTTAACTATCAACCTTTTGCCTTTACCTCTAAATTATTCAATCAATATATTTCAATCAAAATGACTTAGTGTCTCTGTTTTCAAAATGTTCAACTAGCGGCTAGTTAATAATTCTGTAGAATTTATCATTGGACTTTGACCTAGATTTTCCACATACATTTACGGTTTGAACTAAGCTTTAAGCTCGATAACCTAAGCAATGATTATCATAACATGGTTAACTGGACATATATTAAGAAAATAAAACAGTAAATACCCGAATAATGGATCTTCATAGCGTGGAAATATGATATAAATGTTGCAGACCCAACGCACGCCAACCGCTCTCAATGCATTATGTTTTGTGACCGTTATAAGAAGAGCGCGCACAAGGGGAGAGAATGAAGAGATCATGCATACATATCTAACAGACTGTATGATGCTCAAGTGACACCTGACTAACAAATTTTAACCTATATTTCTATCTTCCCATTTTGCACCACTGTATAATTGCATATCTGTAAATCGTATACGGGTGTAAGCTCAATTGTATTGCAGGTTTTAAAATCTTAAGACGTTATGAAGTTCTCAAATAAACTAACGTATACTCCTGCACAGAGACATTCAATATATTGTGTTTAAACATCTCAGTTTTCTCAATCGCCCAAGGTAACTACTAACCAACCAACCCCCTTACAAAAATTAGGTACTGTACTGACGATGCATGAAATTCATTTTTTTTGTAATACAGTGCTATTTTCACAGTATCTGGAAATGTACGATTTTCGAATAAGTTACCGATATGAGGGCTAAAACCCAAGAGAAGTGTTTTTATTCCTAAACATAATGACAAATATTCTGTCATTTATCGACAATAAACCGATGAACAAAAGCAAATGTTGCTTTTTACCATCGTGAATATAGTGTATTGACAAGAATGTAGAACGAACTGACGGACATAGCTTTACGTTAATACTTTGTGCGTTGATTCTTTTTTTTTTCTCAAGAAGCCAAAATAACTTTTCTTTTGTACCACTTTTGAGAAAGTACTTAAGTAATTGTATCCGCACTTGGGCTTACGTTTAATTATAAAGGAGTATCAATAGAAGAAATATCATTTAGTATAGATGGATTGATGTCTGATGCTTGATGTTTACGCTGCACTCAACATTATTTCACTTATTTCATGTTTACGCTGCACTCAACATTATTTCACTTATATGTCGGAGTTGACAGAACTAAATAATGGGCTCTTCGTCTGGAGGAAACCCCCGACCTTCGGCGAGTACCTGGCAACTCCTCCACATACGGGGATGGAGAGGAAAATCTAAGCATTTTTTTTTTGTTTTGTCTGAGTGGGATTCGATCCCGCAGGGCATAAATGAATCAATTAAGTACGACATCATGACGATTTGTTTTATTGTAGCTTGTAACTCTACATCATACGGTCCTGGCTGTGGGACACTTTGTGGACATTGCAGTATACCAGGGTGTAATAGATTCAACGGCCACTGTAACGCCTCCACTCCACTGTGTATGGCTGGATTTAAAGGTCCAAGGTGTGAAATAGGTACTTGTTTAAAATATTCGTTTGAATTGCTTTACTGTTACGAATTTCTGAATGACAATTTTCGACGAAATGTTCGCCGACCGGTAGGAAAATTTATCACTTAAGAAATCACCTAATTGCAGGCAACATATTCATTGTGTAGGGATTTATTTTCTGTCTATAATTGTTAATACTTTACATAACACAAATCTGCTAGATTTTCAATTATTTATTCCCCATTTGTCGAAATGTACTTTTTTTATCTGGATACTTTTTGCATCTCTTTTTTCTCACAGTATTTTTCACACTAGCAAAGTATTAATCAGGTGTATACAATAATGTATTTGAATACAATGTCATTGGTAACATTGTTGAGCCTTTAAATGTTAACGTTTAGTTTTCAACCTGAATACACTGTAGATCTCAAAAGAGAACAGAATGCCATTTTCCTTAGACAAACACAATTTATTTCACTTTATGGTATTGCATTATATGGTGACAATGGTGAATTTTGGCTTGACGTTGTGTATGGTGTGTGGTTCAAGCTGAAGCAAAAAACAAAGAAAATCCCTATTAAAGATGTACCAAAATGAACGGAAAGGAAAAGAAAATTTAAAGGTCATCTAGTAATTTTGGTATATCAATATGGGTTTTCTAAAAGTAAACATAACAGGACTAATAAAAAAATAACATAAGCCAACTCACAACTTTTTTGGCATACTGACTCCAAGGTTGAATACTGAACAACCTGACCTACTAGATGGTCTCTGTCCAGCCCACTAACACTGACTGACCCAAGTCTCTTGCTCTCAGAACTGACCAATCATGCCTGGCATTCACATGCAAATATCTTTGCTGTCCAGTTCTAACAATACCAAACGTCATACATGTACCTAAGCAAAACAATCTTGAGATGACCAATGCAACCAATCAGAGAATATTCATAGAATATTTTGTTCACTATTTATAGGGGTTGCACTGCACTATATTGTGTTTCTCACTGTAAAGGTGTTTTGCAAATATAAATGGACTCAAAAAGATACAATTTACTAATCTTTACATATGTATAAAAATATGCATTTCAAAATTCATAAATAAGTAGATATATCAAATTTAGTAAGATAAATAAAAAAGTACATAAAGTTAACTTTACATACACTTTCTTCTATTGTTAAGCAATGTTTTTGTTCTTGCGTATGTTTCTGTTCTGTATGTAATTATTTCCAATGATAACAATGGCATTTCTTGTTCTCTTGACAGCTTGTGGTGGTTCTTTTGGGCCGGACTGCAAAACACCCTGTGGTAAATGTGCCGAAGGAGTCAACTGTGATCCTGTCAATGGAGTGTGTCCGGACAATGATCCTCTCTGTGCTGGAGGGTGGATGAACACAATATGCCTTACAAGTATGCATAGTTGTATGACTTATTGATTGATTGATGTTTTATGCCGCATTCAAGATTATTTCACTGATATGGCGACTTTGCCAGGTTTAGTGGGAGAGAAAACCGGGCTCATTGCTCGGAGGAAACCCCCGACCATCGGCGAGTATGTCGCAACTCTTCTACATAAGGCAATGAAGTGAAAAATTCTCTCAGAAAGTTATCAATATTATTGGTCTGAGCGGGATTCGAACCCGCGCCACATCGATGAAAGGCCCGTGTCGCTCTGAGGGACGATCATTCCAACCCACTGGACGCCGAAGCCCCTTATATAACTTATCGAACACGTTGATAATTAAACCAATGAAAACGTCATACTACTAGAATATGTACTCGTTCGAAAATAGAATACAAAGCTACCTATATTATCATTTCTTGAGATTCTCGCCATGTTCTCGACAGGAAGTTAGTCGTGTTATTTAAAATGTGAATGTTTTTTTTTATTTCTTTCTGCCTAACTGCAATACCCGTAATAAGTTGAAGTGTTTAACGCCATTAATATTTGTTTAACATAGATATACTCTCTCAAAAAAGAAACGCAACATCCAATTTTTTTTTTCAAACCTGAATTTTTCCAAAAATGTCCGTGATTGACACATGACAACAGGATCATGTTATAATGTAAATGTCCGATAATTGAATTTAAGCCACTGATAGTGGCTGTTGATCACACGTGACTTTCGGGTCAGCCTTTGTGTAACGCTACACGAGGAAGGCGTATGGAGAAACCTAGGGCAGTTGCACGTGCGAAACACGTCTTATCTTTATGCGGGTTTAATGGGCACACAACCGTTCAATTGAATTCAGTCGTTAAATTGGTTCACGAAGTTGCTACAATATGCCAAGACTAGACTAGAGTCTTCTGGCCGGCGAACCACAGAATGCAGTCGCTAGACTTTATAATGTTCACCGGAACACGATTTCCATACTGTTGCAACGGCACCAGCAGTCCGGTTCAGCAGCTGATCGTCAACGTTCTGACCGACATAGGATCACATCAGCACCCCAAGATCGCTACATCCGGTTACTTCACCTGCGAAACCGGACCCAAACAGCAATAGAAGCAGCATCAAATATCCCAGGTCTCCGTCGAATATCGGCACAGACAGTCAGAAACCGTCTCCGTCGAAACGGTTTACTCGCCAGAAGTCCTTACTTTGGCGTAGTACTGAGACGTCAGCGTCGACTTGCATGGGTCCGATGGTGCAACATGTTAAGGGACTGGAATCTGCGAAACTGGAGGCGAGTCGGGTTCAGCGATGAATCAAGATTCCAGCTGCAGAGAAGAGATGGTCGTACACGAGTTCAAAGACGCGGGAATGAGAGGTTCGCAAGCAACTGCGTCCTTCAGGTCGACCATTTCGGCAGAGGAAGTGTGGTGGTTTGGGGTGCCATATCCTGTGTCCGAAAAACTCAACTGGTGCAAATTCTCGGCAACCTTAACGCCGTTCGATACACAGATGAGGTTTTGGAAAAACTCAACTGGTGCACATTCCCGGCAACCTCAACGCCGTTCGATACACAGAGGTTTTGACACCACATATGCTGCACTTAATGAACCTCCGTAGGGAAAAATTTCAGCGCGACAACGCTCGGCCGCACACAGCTCGTGCTACTGTTAAATTTCTAGCCAACCAGAACGTAACAGTGCTTCCCTGACATCGTCATCCAGCGCCGCGAACTCTGCAAGAACTACAGCAAGCTCTTAAGCAAGAATGGAGGAGAATTCCGCAAAACCGTATTCGTCGATTGATTGTGTCTATGAACTTTAATATGATAATTTTTTACATGTGAATGAACTTTAAAGTCTGAACAACCAGTCTGCCAAACGTTGAATGAAAGGTTCCGAGGAAAAGTTTAAAGTCCAATTTCGTTTTAACCTTTTTTTTTGGTACAATTATATATATTTTCTATAATAAATTAATAGATCATTTTTGTTTCAAAGAAAGTAAATAAGAACATAGTTGTATGGGGATAATCATGAAAAGCTTTAACACAAGTTTAATTGTTTTATCTGAACCCTTTAAATATGATTTCTGTTCTCTATTTGATTTGTAAAAGGCGATTAACTGTTTATTTACATAGTATTCAATACCGATGAAATATATTTTAAAATTCCAGGATGCCCAGATGGCCTGTATGGTCCAGATTGTCGTGAATCCTGTGGAAATTGCTTAAATGGCGATACATCCTGCCAAAAGGAAGATGGAAAATGTGGCTGGGGATGTGCTGCAGGTTGGAGAGGGGATGTTTGTAAACAAGGTCAGTTATGTGTATTTTGTTGCAAGAGCCATATCCAGTAATCTGGAAATTTTCAGTTATTTTAACTTACTACTAAATTATTTTATTGTTTTTATTGGCTAAGACTAGCAGATATTGTGTAAATATCTTAACGCCATTTTAGAATGCGAAACTGGAACTTGGGGTGAAAACTGTGAGTCAACATGCAGTGAATATTGCAAGGGAGGTAACACAGCCTGCAACGTCATCAATGGAACATGTGGGATGGGTTGTCTACCAGGAGGTCTTGGCGAAAGATGTGTGGCAGGTAAATTATTGGATATAGTTTGTTGGATGGCTTTTCGGTCAGCGGTGATTCACGTACCATTTCAAATGAATCATGTTACCCACATGAGAACATCTTTTTGCCATCCATCTACAATGCCAGATAGTCCCATTTTGTTTGCAAAATATTACAATTCCGGGGGGGGGTCAAAATATAGAGTTGTACAAACAGAACAGAACCTTGATAGCGCATGTTTTAAGAGAAAATTAAATGGCACCGTCAAGCTGCCAGCAAAATTATTCATTCGACAACATTTTACTTGTTTTTATTTGTTGATTTGTGTTTGGGGAGCAAACACTTGGGGAGTGTAGACTCCTGGCACCCACATATATGTATCTATATTTAGGTGCATATTCCCATTCAAAACTGCAGCCAGCGTTAGCAATAAAATGCTTCACATGAATTTAACGTGTAATGGCGGATTGCAGGTAACACGCAGATTAGTGCTCCGGTCATGTCTTATTTCTTCACTTTTAAGCATGATGCTTTAAAATATCACAAACAGTCAACTGAATTACTTTAATATCTTATAGCTGATGTATGTTGTGTAGATTGAAGGGATTGTTTTCTCGACATGAACTAAAAGCTATAACAGACGTTCGACTTTAGCCTACTGTACATGTACACAGGTTGAGCCACTCAATGTAGACATATATAGTATATACATACTTACGCTGAACACTAGCCCAGGGACTCTAGACCACCTGCCGCCAAAATTCTGCACAGTTACTTTCAACTATAACCGACGTTTTACATCGATTTGGCCACCATCTACAGCGACTATGCCGGGTAATAAAAAACGCCAGAGGAGAAATATAATTTCTTCTCAAAGTAGTATTGATGAACCCATACCCGAGCCAGTTTCACCTATCGAGGACCTCGCACAAGACTTGTCCCCTCAACCTGCTGCTAGATCGGCCATTGAAAGTCGACTAGGGCTGATTATGTCTAAATTAGATGGCACAATTACAGGAGAGACGCTCCAACTACACCTACTTATATCTGAGGAGAAAATAGTCAACAAGTTAAATATATTGATAGAGAAACAAGAATCAAGAATATTACACCTGGAACAAGAGAACGACAACCTAAAGAAGGACATAACCTCATTATCAACCGATCTTGAACTTAAACAACGGGAACTAAATAAACTAACAAGTAAACTAGACGAAGTAAGTAGGAAGCACAATGAATTAGAACAGCATGGCAGACTGAGTAGTGTTAGAATATATGGTTTAGAGAACGATTGTAAAATAGAAACTGTAGAGGAATGCATTGGTAAAGTTGTAAGCACCCTAAATGAAAAATTAAACATGAATCTGACATCAAATGACATAAACATTGCCCATAGACTTGGACCATTTCCCACGCCAGACTCCAGGCCCAGAGGTACTATTGTAAAATGTATGACCAGGAGAACAAAAACGAATGCTTATATAGACGGAAAGCACTAAAAGGAACAAAAATTGTAATAAAGGAAGACTTGACTCCAACCAACCAAGCCCTTCTCAGAACATCTGCCAACCATCCTTCTGTAGAATCTGCCTGGTCAAGGGATGGGAAAATCTTTGTAAAAGATACTAGTGGACAAATTAAGCAAGTCAGAGCTGAAAGCTGCCTTAAATTCTTGTCTACCCCCATGTCTTGAAGATTTGGAGGAAAGTGTATGTGTTGTCGATTGTCTTTTGTGTATATGTCTGACCGTTCGAAATGATCGTGACTATGTACTCGTGTCGTCGTTGGATTTTCCCTCATAACCATTTGTCTGTGACTATCTATGTTTTCGTGTCGTCGTTGGATTTTTCCTAATGACCATTTGTCTGTGCCTATCTGTGTTTTCGTGTCGTCGTTGGATTTTTCCTAATGACTATTTGTCTGTGACTATCTGTGTTTTCGTGTCGTCGTTGGATTTTTCCTAATGCCTATTTGTCTGTGTCTATCTATGTTTTCGTGTCGTCGTTGGATTTTCCCTCATAACCATTTGTCTGTGTCTATCTATGTTTTCGTGTCTTCGTGGATTTTCCCTAATGACCATTTGTCTGTGTCTATCTATGTTTTCGTGTCTTCGTGGATTTTCCCTAAAGACCATTTGTCTGTGACTATCTGTGTTTCAGTGTCGTCGTTGGATTTCTCCTAATGTTTATTTGTCTGACTATCTGAGTTTTCGTGTCGTCGCTTAATTTTTCCTAATGTTTATTTATCTGTGATGTTCGTTTCGTCGTTGGAGTTTTCCAAATTCCTCAATTGCCATCATCTACACTCATTACAACTATTGGAACGTACCGGAAACTAATATTATACTACCGACGTAGAATGTTGAACATATTTTTGGATTTAAGTACTGTATGTATGTTTTTCAATGTTTTTTGTTGTTGTTTATTCGTGCCTAAAGCTATACTGTCAAATCCAGTCTGTTGTCTAAAGTCATCTGTTTTTCTCCTTTTATACCATGTCTTTATACTTTATTGATTCATCCACTCTCGAGGGCCAAGATGAAGTTAATTTGTTTGAACAACTACCTTTCCATGAGCTGACTGACACACCTCTCCGACCTACGACACCACCCCCTTTATCAAATAACATCAATCTAGAACTTATAGAAAACATGTGCTTTGACCCTCTTGAACTCAACGAATCAGATACCTGCAAAACTACCACTGACGACAATATTTACGAGAACCAGCACTGGAATAATATAAATCCCAACCAATCACTTTATTTCTCCGAATCCTCACTTAAATATAACTTATCCTGTATACCTTCCGACAACTTCTCTGTTTTTCACATGAACGCCAGAAGTCTAAACAAACATTTTGATGAAATTTCCTGCCTACTTCACAATATTAATCACAATTTTACAGTCCTAGGGTTTGCTGAAAGCTGGCTCAATCCGCATACAGATAATCTCCATCAATTCCCTGGCTACACCTCTGTTTCTCTATCAATAACAACTAGACAAGGGGGTGGTGTTATTCTATTCGTCAACGATTCCGTTCAGTCCTACCGGGTAAGAGACGATTTGTCTATTAGCCAACCCAATGGACAATACGAATCTCTGTTTATCGAAATTAATCATTTTGGGAAAATATACATCGTTGGGGTTATTTATCGTCCTCCAGGCCATGACATAACTTCCTTTAACGACCAACTGTTCAATACACTCCAACGTATACCACCATATAGACACTGTATCCTACTCGGAGATTTTAATATTGACCTTTTTAAGACATCCGACCATTCCCCGTCCCTTGACTTCATAAACAACATGAAAAGTCAATACTTCTTTCCACATATCACTAAACCGAAACGAGTTACAAATACGACTGCTACATTAATCGACAACATTTTTTGCAAACTTTCATGAAGACCACCTTTTATCCGGAATACTTCTCACAGATATAACTGATCATTTTCCCATCATTCACGTACATAAAACCCTACCCGATAACGCGAAAAATCAACAGCACCAAATATCATTCAGGAAAAAAAATGACGACCAGAAATTAAAATTCAAAAGAGACATTGAAAACACCAACTGGGACGACGTGAACAGTGCATTTGATATATTCAGTAACACTTTCAGTTCTATATATAATAGTTGCTTCCCTATCACAACCCTGCCTCCGCCAAAATGTCCCATAATTAAACCTTGGGTTACCCCAGCTTTACTAAAATCTATTCACAAGAAACGTGGAAAGTCCTCACCCAACTAATGCAGCGAAAAAAACATTCAGCCTTGCCAAGTAGTTTTATAATGAACGGTGAAAAAGAATCAAACAAAGAAAAAATAGCAAATACTTTTAACACTTACTTCACAACACATTGCACAAAAATTAAAAGACCAAATACCCGAAACCCAAACCAATTTTGTTGACTACTTACCAGATTACTCAAGTACTATATTTGACTTTGACACAGTTACAACTTCTGATGTTCGAGCAACAATCAGTGAACTCAAATCTACCACTGCAGGACTGGACGGAATAACCATATCTTCCTTAAAACTCGTCTCAGATATTATATCCATACTCAGCCACATCATAAATCTTTCTTTTCGTTCAGGCACAGTTCCGAACCCTTTTAAAACTGCTAGAGTATCCCCAATTTTCAAATTTGGTGACAGTCAGCTCATGGAAAATTATCGACCAATATCTGTTTTACCAGCGTTCAGTAAAAGTATTGAAAAATTAGCATGCAACATGATTATGCACCACATCGAAAGCAACCGCATACTCTCACCCCACCAATACGGATTCAGAAGTAACCACTCAACCCTATCAGCAGCACTTTCTCTTTATGACAAACTCACAGAAGCCAAAGAAAACAAACTACATAGCATTATAACTTTTCTAGATCTATCAAAAGCTTTTGATACGGTTGATCATGATATTCTTATTAAAAAACTTAATCATTATGGGTTGATTTCTCCTTGGTTCAAGAATTATCTATCAAACAGGTATCAAATAGTAAACTTCAACGGTACTCTTTCTTACTTATCTAATGTTTCTATCGGCGTTCCCCAAGGCTCCATCCTTGGCCCCATTCTGTTTCTCATATATATAAATGTTATTTCTTCTTGTTCTCCTCTTCTCAATTTTTCCTTTTTGCTGATGATACAAGTGTCTGCTACTCCTCTGAAAACTTAACTAACGCTATTTCTGTAATGACCGAAGAACTTAACAATATCCAGACATGGCTGATAGCTAATCAACTATCCTTAAATATAACGAAAACAAAATACATGATAATTAAAAGTAGCCGAAATTCTACCCCCCAAGCTTATCCCAAAATATCTATAAATGAAACAGCAATTGAAAATGTCAAACAATTTAAATTTCTTGGTATTGTATTTAATGACAAACTAACATGGACATCTCACATAAGTTATATCTCTAAAAAAATATCACGTAACATTGGAATAATTAAACTTATTATATATCTGGCAATGAAATATAGAGAACTATCATCATGATATAAATCATATCAGAGGGAAAATAGCAACTAATATCGTCACTGTGACGATAACAATTTTTGTGATATCGTCACAGTGATGATATCACTTTTGATAACCGGGACTACTTTGGCCACTGCAAGCCAGGCATACCAAGTCGTCCTTCCCGCTGATGTCTCTGCCTTACTGGACGCTCCACTGCCCGAGGCAGCGCAATCTTCCTCGACCGTGCTCCAATATTAAGCCTTTTTTCCCTACGCTTTCTTTTTCCACTCTAGCACTTTCAGTTATTTAATACTCTTTATAAATTCAAAAGTCCGCTGCGAACTATTTCAGTTGAACTGTAATTGTATTTTTTGTAATTCTTAAAATTGGTTTTGCATTTTCATATTTTTCCTCGCTTCGATCAAATTTGACATTACCACTGCACGTAATTGGCTATGTGTAAATGCGCGCGTCTTGAATAATGACTTGAAAAAATGACGAAAACGCAGCGAAAGGATGCATATCTTTTTTCTTGTTGATCTTAATAAACAGTATAAGTAATTTGATTCGGGTGTTAAGAATAGTTTTCTTTCATAAGTTAACTCAATGAATTTCTTTGTCGATCTATTTTGTCATGCGCATCGTGGTAGTTTGGACCATTGACCTATATAGCTCGATATATAGGTCAGTGGCTGAGACATAAACTCTTGGCATAGTTTTGTTTTCGTTACGTAGTTGTTTTCAAACCAAAATTTAAAAGATGAATCTTGTTAGATATATAATAAAAAGAAAATTAACTGGTCTCGATATATATACCATAAATATTTCATCTCGTGTGATGCGAAAATGTACATTTTCACTCGTGGCTTTGCCACTCGTGAAAATATCACTTTTCGCATCCCACTCGATGAAATATTTATGGTATACACATCGAGACCAGTTAATATCCTCTATTTATTATATATCTGGCAATGAAATATAGAGAACTATCATCATGATATAAATCATATCAGAGGGAAATAGCAACTGATATCGTCACTGTGACGATAACAATTTCTGTGATATCGTCACAGTGATGATATCACTTTTGATAGCCGGAACTACTTTGACCACTGCAAGCCAGGCCTACAAAGCCGTCCTTCCCGTTCATGTCTCTGCCTCACTGGACGCTCCACTGCCCCAGGCGGCGCAATCTTCCTCGACCGTGCTCCAATATTAAGCCTTTTTTTCCTTTTTTGTAATTCTTAAAATTGGTTTTGCATTTTCATATTTTTCCTCGCTTCGATCAAATTTGACATTACCACTGCACGTGATTGGCTATGTGTAAATGCGCGCGTCTTGAATAATGACTTTGCAAAAAATGACGAAAAAGCAGCGAAAGGATGCATATCTTTTTTCTTGTTGATCTTAATAAACAGTATAAGTAATTTGATTCGGGTGTTAAGAATAGTTTTCTTTCATAAGTTTACTGAATGAATTTCTTTGTCGATCTATTTTGTCATGCGCATCGTGGTAGTTTGGACCATTGACCTATATAGCTCGATATATAGGTCAGTGGCTGAGACATAAACCCTTGGCATAGTTTTGTTTTCGTTATTGGTATTGTATTTAATGACAAACTAACATGGACATCTCACATAAGTTATATCTCTAAAAAAAATATCACGTAACATTGGAATAATTAAACATATCAGAAATAGCCTCAACAAATTAACTCTTGTCATACTTTACCATTCCTTAATATCTCCCTATCTGACATATGCTAACGCTCTATGGGCGAACACTTATAAAATACATCTTCATTCCCTTCGTCTTCTACAGAAACGAGCAGTCCGTATTATTACCTGTTCTCACAAAATATCACCTTCTACTCCTATCTTCCAACGGTTAAAAATACTTGATATCTATAAAATGAACGTTTTCTCTATTCTATTAATTGCCCATAAATTTATACATCACCCTTTGCTTCTCACATCTTCAGATAAATCCATGTTCTTCCACCAATCAGTTATACACCAATACTCTACCAGAGCCTGCATCTTTAACTTATACACACCTTTCTACCATAGTAACCTATCTCTATATTCAATTAAAATAAAATGCCATCGAGAGTGGAATAAACTCAATACTGAACTCAAACAAATTAAATCAACATCATTGTTTAAAATAAAGTTAAAAGAATATCTATTAGCCGACAACCCTGACAGCACCTAAATCATTTATATGTTAGAGCACTTACTGTATATAAGTTTCTTAATAATCTTTCATTTTATTATCACATTCATATTTCTATCGTTATTTATTTTATTTCTGTAAACGCCATTAAATATTTTCTTATTTATTTACACTGGGATAGAACAAGTTCATACGGACTTTATTCCCGCCTAATTTGTATTGATTGCTATATATTTCTATGTACTTAATTATGGTGATTAAAAATGAAATGAAATGAACGTAAATCGTCAATAGACATTTTTTATATAGCTACAGCTATGGGCTAATACCGGTACGCTGAAATACCAATGGATTCCGCGAATATTACATAACCCATAGAATATGACTTGAATTTTGCTACTATTAAAATTCATCCTCTTTTTCAGAAGAGACCACTGAGATGCCCTCTCCGACAACCGCAATAGTGGGTGGTGTCGTTGGGGGAATTGCTGTTGCCGCGATAGTTGCAGTTGCCGCTGCTGTCTTTCTGCGGTAAGAAAAACAAATGCGTTTGCGAGATTTAAAGTAAAATATGGTGAACGGCTGTAATACTGGTAAAAGTGTTCGTGCTATATAGATAGTTATAACACTCTAAATAAGAATAACAGGCAGCATGAAGAAATCGTGTACAACATGAAGAAATCGAGTAGCATCCCAAAGCTGACCGAACTGTTGTTTACTGACTGGCTCTATCACAAATTATATCATTAACATAGATTTTCTGCTTCTTCGAAAAAGATATTTATTACGTATAGACCTAAACCTATGAAATTATTGAAAAGCCGATGGATTGATTTTATTTTCTAAAAAAAAAAAACAAACAGAATCATGTTGGCGCACAGACATAATCTAGGTCGACACCACATCAGCGGCATCGCTGACAGGTCATGTGACGTAACCAACAACGGAATGTATGTCACAGCTAACGATACGTTCTCGGAGAGTCAATACATCAAACCCAGAATCTCGAAAACAATAAAAACAGGGCGAGAGAATCTAGAAAACTATATAAGCTAATATAAGCTGCATGTAATACAAATTCAGTTAAACTACAGAAATTGACATGTTTTTTAATCAGCTTCAATCTTTCTAATAATAATACGAAAAGGAAAATATCACCTCTTTGCTCACTTGTTTTACCAACATACCAGCTATTTCAAGGATAAATATATGTTTGATTTGTTAATATTTTCAATGTTTTCTGAAGGAGAAAGAAGAGACACGGGAATGATAAAGAGACCGACCAGGTTCACGTTTCAAACCGCCAACTTCAAACAAATGCAGCGGACGTCCAACTTCCAGAGTACTCGAATATTACAAGAATAGTCCCAAAGCCACCAGGTAACCTTATGCAATTTCAATGAACTCTATACCGTGATAACTAGTTAGAATTATATACCAGAAATCTACTGTACATTAAAGGAAATGAAATTTCCAAAAATACAAACCGTATAGCGTTAAAGCAACGATTAATTTACTAAAAATATTCAACGTTAGTTATCCCAGTTGATGAGGTGATGTAACCTCAGCTATTTTAGCTCAATAACTTCACGTCATTTCTTAGCCAAGCAATTGGCTGAATTGCAGCACTTGACTAGTTTATATCGCATCTCTATTTTATTCAGCATTGGTTGGTTATAGAAAGTTTAATAAACTTTCTTTCATGAAATTTAAAACGAGCCAGTCAGTGACCAAAGGGAAGACATGTCGATGGAATAGTTTATATAAATAGTGCTTGAACAATTCAATGTAACTGCCTAGACGTAAAATGTGTCTTACCACGGATCCCCATTATATTCTAGGATCCCAAGGAACTTGTAACCAGGCAGCGGAAGATGAAACTAATTACTACAATGTTATTAACAATGAAGGTGATGGAGTGAACCAGTATGAACACATTCCATATAAACCCAGCGGTTCCGGTCAAACTGAATATGAGGTAAGAAAAAAGTAGAAATTATTCCCACTGAAATTGAGTATTTGGTGTCAAAAACCACAGGCAAGGCTACATGTATTTCACTTATATGCCGGCGTGGCCAGGTTTAGTAAGGGAGGAAGCAGGACTGTTTGCCCAGAAGGAATCCCTGACCTTTGATGAGTACGTAACTGGGTTTTCGTGTAACCAGGCTTTTTGAGGACTAACATGGCGCCGAGGAAGTAGGACGGAGTTTTAACTTGTAGTATATGTTGACAAAGCAAACTACTCTCTAGCCCATATCGGACACTTCCATCTGTGTTACCATGTCACGCTTCATGTTGTGAGCAGGCACTAGTTACCAAGATGCTCTGTTTAGTGCTCTTTTGGGGAGAAAATGTAACAAGTTCGATACCTTAGTAGGGTTAACAATCAAACAATAAAAACATTTCGATGGACTGTATATTTTGACCATATGTGTTAAGACAGTGGAGTAGATTAATAAATAACCCCAACAATTGCACAATTACCTCAGATAGAACCGTTTCATAACACTCAAGTCTTCGATTGAAAGTGCCTTTGCATATCCATTCCACACTGCAGAAATCCGTCGGGATTCGCAAACAACTCTTTATGACAAAGCCGGAAGTAGAACTTTTCTCGCTTCCAATCGGAAGTGACCTATTAAAAAATTGACCTAGTTGAGCGAATAAGCCAGGGAGAAGCAGTTGTCACTGATGCAGCTGAAAAGGGCGGATCACTCTAGTCATCTTATTGTTTCCTAAAAGTGTTGAGAATACTCTCCCTTTTTAATTCTATTCCAAGAGGCTTAACAAAAATTTGTATCTTACGCGCAAGTCGAAAATGCACACAGTCAAGCCCCTGGGACATATTCTTTTTAGGCTGTTTATTGTTTGGGTAGTTCATTGGACAATTTCAAATTACAACCGCCAAAGCTTGATAATTTAATGTGCAGATGCAGCGTCAAATGATATTAATTAGACAGGAGCCGTAGAGAACGGGAACGCAGAGATGTTCGTTCTGAAGACCTGCTCAATATTCAGTTGTGATAATTGTTAGCAAGTGTTACATACACCTTAGAAAACACTACCAAATCGGAGGGTCAATAGTTAAATATCAGACACACAGCGAGGTTATAAATGACTGGTGCGCTATACGTAAAACATATTGGTTCTTTGCTTGTAAATCCCCGAAAATATAAATTACAGCGGGTTGATTTGTTGGCATGCGAACCGTTTTGATTTTCTGTGTTCTGGATGAAGTAAGTTAAGATTCTGACACTTAAATAACCCTCTGCATCGACATGATAACCGACAACCATCAAAGAGGGCTCAAGCTCATAAAAAAGACAAAGCGTCATGGGAACCGGACCTGCAATGAAACACAAAGTTTTATCCTCCTGAATTCTTTATGAAGCAAAACATAACATGCAGTACATTTGTTACAACAAAGGAGTCAATAACTGTGCGCCTTGTTTGTCAACCCCGGTCAAATACAGGCCGAGAAAGGCAATTTTTTGCGCCAATAACAGTACGATAGACCATGACCCAGGATGAAATAAACATTGTTGGGCAAGTTTACTTTTAGAAAGTCAACATAGGCCTATACAATGACCATAACAATCAGTATCTATCGTAATTAATACCCACCTGAAAGTAGATTGATTGATTGTTTGGTGTTTTACGTCGCACCCTAGATTATTTCACTTATATGGCGGTGTTGCCAGTTTTATTGTCGGAACTCGCAACCAACCCACATAGGTCGTTCGAATGAAAACCCTTGAAGGTAGATTATCCCTCTCCCCAAAACACCCTAGTCTCCAGGAGAAAAGCAACACAATTCAATAGCAAGTAAAGCAACACTTTAGTCAAAGTAATCAGTTGCATAACTTACCAATAAAATATCATTCATGATGGACTGTTCCGCTTTTCATACACAGGAGCGTTGTTATCACGCCGTTTCCTCTGCAATATCTTTTACAATCTAGTTACACCTGTAAATGGCATCCATTGTCTCAAATACGGACTTCAACCAATGTATCTACAATGAATATGTTGATTTACTAACAGTTTTTACAAAGGCAATTTCTACTGAAATTCTTATCTAAAAGAAATCATTTTGCCTACTTACCACCAACAAACAATCGCCAGATGAAAAATATAGCACAGCCACAAACCACCAGACCAGGGAATTGTCACAAATACGGACTTCAACCAATGTACCTACAATGAATACGTGGATTTACTAACAGTTTTTACAAAGGCAATTTCTACTGAAATTCTTAAGGGAAATCATTTTGCCTACTTACCACCAACAAACAATCGCCAGATGAAAAATATAGCACAGCCACAAACCACCAGACCAAGGAAGTATCTCAAATACGGACTTCAACCAATGTACCTACAATGAATACGTTGATTTACTAACAGTTTTTACAAAGGCAATTTCTACTGAAATTCTTATCTAAAAGAAATCATTTTGCCTACTTACCACCAACAAACAATCGCCAGATGAAAAATATAGCACAGCCACAAACCACCAGACCAAGGAAGTATCTCAAATACGGACTTCAACCAATGTACCTACAATGAATACGTTGATTTACTAACAGTTTTTACAAAGGCAATTTCTACTGAAATTCTTATCTAAAAGAAATCATTTTGCCTACTTACCACCAACAAACAATCGCCAGATGAAAAATATAGCACAGCCACAAACCACCAGACCAGGGAATTGTCACAAATACGGACTTCAACCAATGTACCTACAATGAATACGTGGATTTACTAACAGTTTTTACAAAGGCAATTTCTACTGAAATTCTTAAGGGAAATCATTTTGCCTACTTACCACCAACAAACAATCGCCAGATGAAAAATATAGCACAGCCACAAACCACCAGACCAAGGAAGTATCTCAAATACGGACTTCAACCAATGTACCTACAATGAATACGTTGATTTACTAACAGTTTTTACAAAGGCAATTTCTACTGAAATTCTTATCTAAAAGAAATCATTTTGCCTACTTACCACCAACAAACAATCGCCAGATGAAAAATATAGCACAGCCACAAACCACCAGACCAGGGAATTGTCACAAATACGGACTTCAACCAATGTACCTACAATGAATACGTGGATTTACTAACAGTTTTTACAAAGGCAATTTCTACTGAAATTCTTAAGGGAAATCATTTTGCCTACTTACCACCAACAAACAATCGCCAGATGAAAAATATAGCACAGCCACAAACCACCAGACCAAGGAAGTATCTCAAATACGGACTTCAACCAATGTACCTACAATGAATACGTTGATTTACTAACAGTTTTTACAAAGGCAATTTCTACTGAAATTCTTATCTAAAAGAAATCATTTTGCCTACTTACCACCAACAAACAATCGCCAGATGAAAAATATAGCACAGCCACAAACCACCAGACCAGGGAATTGTCACAAATACGGACTTCAACCAATGTACCTACAATGAATACGTGGATTTACTAACAGTTTTTACAAAGGCAATTTCTACTGAAATTCTTAAGGGAAATCATTTTGCCTACTTACCACCAACAAACAATCGCCAGATGAAAAATATAGCACAGCCACAAACCACCAGACCAGGGAATTGTTTTTATTTGCCCATGAAAATTGCCTGCCCTCCTTCCCTCAACTGCAATTATATTGGGGAAAAAAATAAATAATCTATCGAATAATCCACTTCCAAACGGAAAACTAGGAAACAGAAGTAAGAGGTTGAAACACTAGTGCCTCAAAATCTGTAATCCTTTTTGGAGGCTTAAAATAGCGCCAATATTTGAGATTCAAATCGCTAATCCATGTGGTAGGTATGTGGTTCGTGATTAGAATGCCTGCTCGGTTGCTTACTTCAGGCTGCTCTATTGTATCTCAGTATAAACATGTTACGAAGATACAAGGTTGCATAACTCTTACGACCTATGTGGGATGGTTGCCAGTTACCAGCGGAAGGTCGTGGGTTTCCTCCGGGCACAGAGCCCGGTTTCCTCCCACACGAAAACTGGCAACGCCGCCATATAAGTGAAATAATCTTGAGCGCGGCGTAAAACACAAAACAATCAATTAAGCATAATTCTTAATTGTACTAATTTGATATAGGGACAATTACCATAATATTTTTAAGTCCCCTTCCTCCAGGTCATCGTGAAGCGTATATGTATATACAGTGTCCGGCTCAGTGTCATACACCACGTTAAACCACCGTGGAAAGCCAGGAACCTGGGATACCACTCTGCCATCGTACCATTCAAACAAATTTCTCTCGACTTCAAATTTATGGGATATCCGCCTTCCCACCAATTCCTCTGGCCCGTTTACAGCCTCCCCTTCATCCAAATTACAAACCTCACTTATTAACTGTAATAAGTTTTCGGTGAGGGTTTTGCTACTTGATCTTTTCTTCTTGTGAGAGAAAGCGTAAAGTTGTGTGTTGGAGGGAATTTGGTGCAACACGGTCTTACGGAATTGAAGTTGGGTTTTTAGAGCTTCAATCTTAGCTGTTTCGGAAGAGTATGTAGTCAGGCGGGTGGTTACTTCATCCGGACTTTGCCACAGACCATGGTAAACCATTTGACTGGTAAGTTTCGTTTTGCGCTGCAAAATGCGTTTGCGAGAAGCTGCTTTGTTTTCCGCTTTCTTCCGCAAGGCTGCTAGCCGGTTTTCTTTAATTTTTTGTTGACGCTCACGAAAAGTTTCACCTGTTATTCGCCTTAAAATTGAGGCCTCTGATAGCGTTTGGTCTAATTCCTCCTCGGTCATTCCATCGAGCCAGTCGCCAACATCATTAAATGCATATAATATTGCACTTTCTTGTGACAATATTTTACTGGCTGGTTTTTGCCGTTGGAAATAATCCAGCCTGGCGAAAACAGTTTCAGGTAATTTGTTGTGTTTCAGTGCCGACTGACACTGCTGTTGCTCATCTTCTGGAATCTCGCAATTGCCTCCTCCTGGCAACTGGTCAGAGAGAAGCCGTTTGAAAAGATTCCCCACATCAATCAGAAGGTAGTCTAATATATGACAAGTGGCGGTGTCATTTTCTGACGATGTGGTTAATGCTTGGAATATTTTATCCTCTAAAGGTACACTAAACTTCTCGACTATTCCCATGGAACCATCAATTAGGGTTTCGGATGTTGTGGTAAGAAGTGCCTCTACAAGTATTTTGTAACAGTCATTCATCTGCAGGATATTCCCTGAGGACTCTATTTCCTGCCACAGTGGCTTTGTCAGCAGCTTGTCCAATAGACCCAATGCCCGACATCCCGCAATCGCCTCATTATCCTCAAGCAGTTCCTTTAAAGTTTGAAAAAGTCTATTGGGATACCCCCAACAGTTGTCCAAAAATTCTGTGATTGTATTTTGCAGGAAGTACAGGAGAGCGGAATTGTGGAAAAGAATGTTAAACCTATTTCCACGAAAGTTGGTTAAGCATTGGTTTATTCCTTTGGCCTGGGCATAGGTGCTAAATTGAAGAAAACAACCGTTTTTCTCATCACCCCCTCTTGAAAATGCCTTGCATGCAAGTCTTACTAAGTTAACGGCCTTACATTCCTGTCTGGTTTGCGGATTGGCTAAGTGGAGGTCCTCATATTTTAGAAGGGTATGATTGCAAGTCTGTGCTGCATTGACCAGAAGATGCAACCCGCAGAAAAAGTTATGCATTCTGGACATAGTTTGTTGAGTTTCCGCAGACAGGCTGGTCCAGTTGGGAACAACTTGTTGAAGTATTTCATGTCTGTAATCTCTCAACAATTTATGAAAATGCTTCTCTGTTGCTGCTCTGTCTGACATGGTGGATTTTATTTGCGTCACGATTTTCTTTCCGATCTCCGAAGACTCTTTTGCACCATCAAGATCATGTATAATTTGTTTCAGTGTTTCTAGGTTTGTTGCCGCGGACTTGTCCACGATTTCCCGAAGACCTAATAATTTTGGATTTTGTTTGGATGTTGTGACAACATATGTCTCATACTGGTGGCCGAACTTGCTTGTTTCGTCTGTGTACAGCGTTAGATCTTTTTCATCAACAAGACTGTCTGTGATATTTAATTGAGACAGGGGTTGTCGCAGTTTACTTATATTATCGACTGTGCTGGTGCTTGGCAAATGTGTTGCTTCTAAGTCTGCCATTTCCAGCACAGCCTGGATTATTGGGGCGACGTGGCTGTAGCCTACTCCATTATTCAATAAAGACAGCACACATTTCACCATTCTGTTGTTATATTTTCCGCCTTCCATGGTCTGGACAAATCTGGTTTTATTTGGTAGTTCTTCATTTTCCGCGATCTCTAGGTCATGCTTATCGCAGGAAGGGCAGGATGTGGACATTTGTGTAAATTTGTGATGCTGAATGGACCGTAGCTTGGTTAGCCTACGCTGGCGAAGTAGCTGGGCTATTTTACGTTGATGGTTTTTGTTTTTCTCTCTGTTCAGTTCTCTCTTCAAATGAGTAACATGTCTTCTGCGTTCCACAGCTTTTTTTTTATTTCTTAAGTGGTTAGCCTTGGACAATTTCAATTTCATTTTTAATTGATTTATATCATTTAGTTTAATTAAAGTTTGGGTGGCTTTTGAAGCAGGTTTTTGAGGTTTTTGGCATACTGGTATGGCAATGGCAGGCATAGACTGACTAGTAATCGACGGGTTTAAATTTAAAACCATTGATAACGGTGGTGTTGGCGTGCTCATGATTGGCTGCGCGGGGTTTTCCTCCGCCGAATTACTTGGTGTTTCCACCTCAGAGGCTGTTGTTTTAGGATCTGGTATGCGATCTGCCATTTCGCTTGTGGATGTAATGGGTTTTCGCAGGGAAAATGGTGTTTCCAGGAGGGATTTCAGTTGAGCAGGGTAGGAAGGTGAAATGCTGCTTGAAAACTTATGAGCTGTTTTTTTTAGTTTTTCACAGACATATCGAACACGAGCTGATTTGGTGTTCTCTGGAAACCTTTCCGAACCCATCCAACATTGAAGCCATTCATGTAATGTTGGCCATTTTGGCTTTATCTTCATTATTTCTAAGATACACCCATTGGTGAGTAATTCCGGCGGAATTTCGATGGGCTGAGAATGCAAACTGTTCCTCAGTAAGCTCAACTGTATGCCGGCCTTAAAACAGTGTGGATTATTTTCTGTTAAAAAAAAATTAGGATTGAAAAGGCCAGCAATAACAGTTTGATTGATTTTTTTATAATTACGCCGCGCTCAAGATTATTTCACTTATATGGCGGCGTTGCCAATTTTATGGTGGAATGAAACCAGGCTCTATTGCCGGAGGAAACCCAAGACCTCTCGGTAGGAACTCGCAACCAGCCCACATAGGTCGTTCGAATGAAAACTCAGTCATAATTTATTTCCACAGAGTGGGTTCCGAACTCGCAACCCATTGGTGGAAGGCTAGCATTAACAGCTAACATAGTTGGTCATGGGGAACAAATGGAGTTGTCTTTTCAGCAGAGTCCTTGTGGATGCAGATAGAACGTTTTATTAGGCCAAAACAGTTAAGAGGTTTGGGAGAAGTATTTCCGATATTTTGTTATTCTAGTGTTTCGAAAGCAAGCTGCAATGGTCATTAGGGGAAATTAGGGAAATTACTGAATTAGTAAATTAACCGACACTGATTGACCCTGAAAAAATTCCGAGCCAGAGTAAGAATCGAACTCACGACTTTGCGTTGCTCTACCAACTGAGCTACTCCGCCCTGTTGGGAACAGTTCGCTTGTTACGTTCTCTTAAACACACAGAGCCCATTAGAACGTGCATATTTAAATATTTCGTGACTTTGTATCTGGGAAATTTTATGGTTTTGCTAATACTAGAAAAAGGAAGAGAAAAAAAGGTAGGGAGAGGAGAAAGAAATTAACACAGATCAAAACGTATCATTATGTATGCAATCTAGGTCTGCCAGTTCCATGTCATCTTTAGTTTGACGTTAACCATTAACCACGGTAACTATGGTGATATTTTCTTTTTGAATATTTTGCACATCATAGGCTGTGTTGCAATGTTAAGCAACGTGTTTCATGGTTCTAGCAATGAACAAGGTGAATTTTGAAAAATGCAATTTCTGAATGTAAATAATCACACAAAAGGTAGTGATCATCTCGTCCCACAAACGAGTTTCATACATAATAAACCGATATTAGATTATAAACACTGAAATCATGGCCTTATCTGACAGGAATATGACACTCAAGAATAGAGAACAAAACTATATACAACGTTCTTTGTTAAGACATATCTTCGGCCATGAAGAGCCTTAGAGCTTCATCAAATATTACAGATCGACGATGATTTATATACAAGATTTCTCTGAGAAAGTGTCTTCCGTACTGCAAATGTTACTAAGAGCCTGGGTGGCCGGTAGACCCACATCTGTATATAGGCCTACTGGGTTTCGGTAGTCTGCCACCTTCCCACTTTCAATAAAGAAAACTATCCACGGACCCTTTTAGTATGTACTTTTCCCATATAATTGCCCAAATCAATATAAAACAAACCGCTTGTCCTGCTAGTCTTATTTTGTTATTTTTAAGAATTAGCAAAAGCAAAATCGAGAAATTATTAACTTGCAGAATAGCCTCAGAACGTTTCTCAGGCAATCTAGAACCACTGGGCTCTCTCCTGATGCGTTGGCAGGGGCGGATACAGGATTTTGTGAAAGGGGGGGGGGGGGGGGGGGGCGCAAGTTCTAACAGATCGAGTCAGTATTTTCAAATGTGCCTGGAGGTGGTTTGAGGATTGGGAAGGGAGGGGGGGGGGATGATGCTGAGAGTGCGATCGAAAATATAGTCACGGGTAAATCAAATTAATTTGCACGAATTTCACTTTGTTGGACCCTACCCGAATTCTTAATGGTCAATGGTCTTAAAGCTGGGGTTCCAGTCCCTCTGATTAGAAAAACATAACAGATTCAAAAGAGGCCTGTAACCCCCCCCCCCCTCCCCCGTTCTTCCTACACATACTATGGTGACTATCCCGAGCCAATAGGCGAGGGTGAAGGGGCCGCTTAGGCCCCAGAAGCTCAAGGGTTATTCTAGATTGCCTGAGAAGTGTTCTGAGTCTGTTCTGCAAGTAAAATTGCTAATAACTTTCGGATTTCGCTTTCCCTAATTCTTAAAAATAGCAAAATAAGACAAGCAGGAGAATCGCTCAAGGTTTGTTTTGGGCTGACTTGGGCCATTATATAGGAAAACTACATACAAGGGCCTCTGGATATAGTTTTTTTTATTGAAAATGGGAAGTGGCAGAGTACCCAAACCCAGTAGGCCTATATACAGGCGTGGGTCCACGGGCCGCCTAGGCTCCCGAAAACGCTACTGCTACCAGCCCAAATCGCTTAACTTCGTAAGGCTTTGCACCCCCACCACTCTCCTTACCACTTCTCCGAGAAGCTGGTGTTTTTAATCATACAACACACAAGCCTCTTACTGTCGTGACGATTAGAAATTATGAAAAAAGTGTGAATTTCGGCAGCTCATGCCACTTTAATGGAAGGGCCAGAGACCCCGTCTTTCGCAAAAAGCTGGATTCGCCCCTGCCTAAGTCGTGGGTTCGATTCTCACCCTGACCCGGATTTTTTTCCGGGTGAATCAGTGTCGGTTATTTTACTAATTTTGTTATTATATTATTTGTTATCAATGTTTAGGTGAGAATTGTAAAAGTGTAAAATCTCAGACACATGTAACTGGATTTGCAATAGTGCAAATGTTAGCTGCCCTTTCAAAGATTAATTTAGTCGCCACAATATATCACACCTCAACCAAAATGAATTGTTGCAAATATACACAAAGAAAAAAGTTAAGGCACCTCCCCTGGAAAGTCTGCATCGACCGATGAAATCATTGGTGTGGGGAGGTTGTTGCCAAACTGCTATTGCAGGAACGATTACGATCATAAAAGGCAACATTGTGGCGATAAGAAATCACCATTAATGGCAATAGGCTATACAGTTTATCCAGGATATGGTTAGCCAAATCAAAAGTGTATTTTAACAAAATAAACAGATGCTTATAAGTATGAAACTTCAGAGTCCATCTGGCTTCACAGGGCGAACATACGGAAGTAAAAATGTCACTTTCAACACACCCCTAGAGCAGAAGGTCAATAGCGCGTATAGCCTCCATACGGAAGTAAAAATGTCACTTTGAACACATCCCTAGAGCAGAAGGTCAATAGCGCGTATAGCTTCCATTGGCTTCCAACCAGCGTCTCATCCCTCCAGTGAGACGTCGGATCTGTAAAGGGGTAACTGTCGCCTATACCGATGTAATGCGGCTTCCAATTCCTGCAGATTTTGTACAGGAGGCTCTAGGGTTTGAATGTTTCTGCCCATCCTAGCCCAAATGTGCTCTAAAGGATTCAAATCAACGCAGTTATCCCATAAACAGATCTGACGTCTCACTGGAGGGATGAGACGCTGGTTGGAAGCCAATGGAAGCTATACGCGCTATTGACCTTCTGCTCTAGGGATGTGTTCAAAGTGACATTTTTACTTCCGTATGTTCGCCCTGTGAAGCCAGATGAACTTACAAGCATCTTTTTATTTTGTTAAAATACACTTTTGATTTGGCTAACGAT
This sequence comes from Lepidochitona cinerea, assembly GCA_963971465.1. Lineage (NCBI taxonomy): Eukaryota > Metazoa > Mollusca > Polyplacophora > Chitonida > Tonicellidae > Lepidochitona > Lepidochitona cinerea. The sequence goes on from OZ020556.1 coordinate 6,022,354, forward strand.
ATCCTGAATATATTGGATAGCTTATTAACATTAATGGTGGTTTCTTATCGCCAGAATGTTGCCCTTTATGGTCACATTCGTTTCTGCAACATCAGTTTGCCAACAATCTCCCTACACCAATGATTTTTTCGGTCGGTGCAAACTTTCCAGGGGGGAATTAACCTTTCTCTTTGTGTATATTATTTAGAGAATAATCTTGGAATAAACGAAGCCCCACCTGACTTTGGTTCTTCGATCTTGTCCCCGGTGGCATTTTCTTCTGATAGTTAATATCTTAGTTTCCATTGTTTTTGAGACAGTAACGGGGAATGGGTAGTGCAGGGTTTGTGACATGTAACGATTTCTGTGCGTTGGGTCATTTTTGCTGATATTGTACCTTACGGAGAAGGTAATAAAATCGAGGGAGGGGGCAGCTACATGTACGTACACTACATGGATTATCCGAGTCCTGTCATTTAACACCGCGCTGATGGTGTGACTGAAACCCAAAACAACTAAGCCGACCTTGGTCCAAAGGGGAAGAGGTAAGGGGAGGGGGGGGGGGGGTATCTCTTCCCCTTTGGACCAAGGTAGGCTTAGTTGTTTTGGGTTTCTATATCCCAATTGTCCATGTTTGCGGTTTTTGATCGGACTCATGTCCCAAATGATTTTGAAAATGGCTTGAATGTGTTTTTGACGGTCAGGTGCCTCATCTGATAATGGACAGCCTTGTTTCCTCTCAAATAAACCTGCCATCTTTACTGAAATAATCACGAGTGCGCCGTAAATCGCCAACAATCAGTCACTCCACTAAATGACTATTCTAGTAGCTCAACCTATTACCTTCGAGACAGTTTTTCGACACACAGTAGCTGAACCGTCAGTCTAAAAACGATATTAGCATCCCCCCCCACCCCCCCCCCCCCCCCCCCCGTGAAAACACCCTTATTGTGATTTCATTTAATTCCGAAATTAACAACAAGCAACAAGTGTCCGTAATTAAAGTTATAGCGAATAACAACTGACTTTGGCGAATATGTGAGAAAGTTAAAAATGACCGACCAGTTCTACATAAGCACCCCATGTTTTATTTTACGATAGGCCTATGTAAGAATTTTTAGAATACTTCATCTTTGTATATATATGTAGCCTATATTTTCGATCATACAAAATTGAATTTTAATGTTACGTGTTTGAATTTATGGTGGGCTACCCAATAACGAAGGGCTATCTAGTAGGCTTATCTATAGATAGAGCCTATCAGGTCAACCGCCGTTGGGATGGGCTTAACGAATAATAATATCGAAAAACTGTCCCGACCGAGGCAAAGTGAGGTTAAATGTTAATGAAACAGTGCAAGTAACAAAATATTCGGAGTTTGTGTACAGTTTATTTCAAAATAATAGCAACAAAGGGTATTTCATCGAAACAACGAGAAAACGATGGATAATAAAAAAGGGGAGATAAATCTGTGCGAAAAAAGACATAATGGCTGCTCCCTTATATGCCACGTGACCTCAAACTCCAGCTTCTTTTTTCAAGGTAAGTTGAATATTGACATCCGATATATCACATACTAACTTGTGTGCAAATTGCAGTTAATTGGCAAAATGTTAGTGAATCGGATCAAAGATAAAAATCTGCAAAAATATTACCCTCCAACAGCAGCGAATCCATGATTTTTGAACAAATAGGCGTGCAAAATCTCCGTTGACTCGTGAGGTTGTTGTTGTAATATAATGAATGTGAAGCTCTGTCAAGTCACCGTGCTGAGAAGTTTAATAACACTTTGCACGGGAAACCGTTTTTTTTATTCTGACCAATCGTTCAACACTTTCAATGACGTGAAAGTCACATGGGAGCATGGATCTGGACAACTTTTCTGTAGGCCAGTTTGATCGGCGCAATGAGGGTGAGCAGACGTGTGGTAAGAAACCCTAACCTTAGTGAGAATTTAATTATTTCCAACAACAACAACAACCTGTACAACCCACTCAACACTCAGGCTGAGCGAACAATGGATGCTAATCTGCTGATTCACTGAAGACTGGCCAGGTTCTATCCATTCTTTTCATCGTTTATTTTATGCTAAGTGAAAACAGTGAAGTGTGTATTCTACTTCTGTATGTGCATGTGCCATCTGTTCTTTCTGCTTGTTTGTGTGTGTTGTGCAAAATCAAGTTCAATGCAGTGTGACTTTTGCTGCAAGCAGTTGACCTACTCGCATTATTCTCGTACTATCCCTGTCTATGTCCTGCTACCTGTGCTCAAAATCAGATCCCTCTCTACAGTCTGTTATTGCTATTGTTTACCAATGTGAAGCGTCAACGTTGTGGGCAAGTATGCCGCTATCCTATTACATGTTCTATATCTGATTATCTCGACGTGTGTCAAGCCTGTCCACCTTGCCTTTGATCCCATTTCCCCTCTCTCCCTAACGCTGTGCCACATGTCACTAAATAGTATTTCATTCAGATCCTAATATGGCTAATCTGCGGTCAAATAAAAAGGAACTTAAAAAAATGGATCCAGCGACTGAGACAGGAAATGATCAATCTGCCGATCATTCTAATATACATGCTAGTTTGAGAGATGTATGTAGCGCATTAACTGAAATAAAATCCCTTATGGTAACAAAAGATGAACTAAATATAATGAAAGAATCAATTGTTACTAGAAATGATATGGAATCCGCTTTAGAAAAAACCAAAGATAAAATCATCAGTGGACTTGAGAAAAAAATACAAGTATTAGAAGGTGATATATTTGACATGAGTAAAGAAAATGACGTACTTAAAAGGACCTGTGCTGAGCTTGTTGACAAGACTGAAACCTTGGAGAAAAGGATAGCATCAAGTGAAATGGCAAATAATGACCTCGAGCAATATACTCGTAAAGCTAGTATAAGGGTATGGGGTGTTGTCGGGGACCAACCAGGTGAATCATGGGAGCAGTGCGCCGAAAAAGTTAAGAATATTTTGAATGAGAAACTATCTATGAATTTAAAAACAGATGATATCGACATGGCTCATAGGGTTGGTAAGAAAACTGCCGCTGATTCCCGTCCAATTATTGTCAAATTTGTGAGAAGAAAGCATAAAATTGAGGCTTTGAAAAATCGCAAAGCTCTTAAAGGAACCTCCATAGTAGTTCGCGAAGATCTAACATATACAAATCATAAACTTCTTATGAATGCTTCTGCTCAGGATGGCCTAGATGCCTTTTCCGCTAATGGGAAAATTTTTGTTAAAACATCCAATGGAAGTGTTCATTTGGTAAAAAGCGAAATTGATGTAGTTAAACTGGCTGCTGCTTCGAACACATCCTCTGGTAACCCTGGACGTGGTAAACCGACGAGCAACTAGACTGTCCTTAATAACTCTGTATACCTTTTCACCTTGTAAATATTAGACCAGAACTGTACATACTTTTGCACCTACTTCTGCACTTATAAGTCGCACATGCACGCCATTTACACATAAATATATATAAAATATTTTCATACATGTTTAGCACATGTTGTTATTTACACATTAATATATAAATTACTTGTACTCTTATCTAGAAATTAAATAATGTAATTTTCACATTAACTCATATGTAAATTAGCTCAAATATATTACTTGCACATGAACTTAACAGCCAATTGAATATATATCGAATTGTAAATTTTCACATTAACTCATATATAAATTTGCTCAAATATATTACTTGCACATGAACTTAACAGCCAATTGAATATATCGAATTGTAAATTTTTCACATTAACTCATATATAAATTTGCTCAAATATATTACTTGCACATGAACTTAGCAGTCAATTGAATATATCGAATTGTAAATATTTATATGTGTTTATACCTGGTACAGTATTAGCACTAATTATTTGTTCACATTCTTTTGCCCCACAAGGATTATATCAAATCTAATTGCCATGCCACCAATCTTGGCCTTGTCTTATATATTCCTCATGTAATATACGTTATGTCTTTCCCATGTAGCTTTTTGTACAAAAGCCTAAGGGTTGTACACATTCCCGTTCTAACAATTGCTTCTATATATTGTTTCTGTGCCCGTGTGTTTTAGTGTCCATAAATATATATATTGTTTCTCCCAGTTTTCGATTTGTCAATGTGTGTCTGCATCTTGTTTCTATATCTGACATGGTTTCTATTCTAATCATGTCAATTTCTAATTTTTCTTTCATAAAATACTATCATTGTTTGTTATGTCCTGTGTATTCTACTGTTAGCATTTCTGTCAAATCACCCAGCTCATACAGATATTTTCGCCGTAATAAAACAATACCTAACCTAATCAATGGCTGATCATTCAATTAGTTGTCAGTCTGATCCATTCGTTAATCCTTTCTCTGTCCTCCCATTTCATGATTCCCCAGATATATGTATTCCTACTCATGCATCGATCCCTACTTTCAACCTATATGTCCTTGATAACATGTGTTTTCATCCTATCCAACTTGATGTCACAGAAAACAGCAAAACTCAAACCGACGACAATCAATATGAATCTTACCATTGGTCAGACTTAAATGTTCATCAGTCAAACTATTTCTCTAATACATCTTTTACCTCCGCTATTCATCAAGCCAATTTCACTTCTGGCAACTATTTTTCCACTTTACATCTCAACGTCCGTAGCCTAAAAAAGAATTTTGATGAAACTCTGGCATATTTGTCGACACTTGACCATTCGTTCTCACTCTATGGTTTTTCAGAAAGTTGGCTTAGTCCATCCACGGAATGCTTATATCGGATCCCAGGCTATACCTCTTACTCTAAATGCAGACCTAACAACAAAGGGGGTGGGGTTATTATATACGTTAATAATAATGTTAAATCCTGCGCAATCAACGATGAACTTTCTGTATACGATGAGGAAGCTGGTTTTGAATCCATTTTCGTCAATGTATCTCTGTTCTCCTGCGATCTAATTGTAGGAGTAATCTATCGTCCTCCATCTAAAGATGTCAATACATTTAACACTGTTCTTTCTGGCATTCTCCAAAAGATTCCCAATAATAAAAAATCCTGCTTCTCGGTGACTTTAATATAAATCTTTTTAATACTGAAACACATCAACCGTCCAGAGATTTTATAAATCTTGTTAACTCTAACTACTTATACCCTGAAATAACAAAACCAACACGTGTAACCCTTAATTCTGCTACCCTTATAGACAACATTTTTACTAATCTCCACAATACCTCCTTATTATCCGGAATCTTAGTTACAGACATCTCTGATCATTTTCCTATTTTCAATTTTTTCTCCACTAACTCTTATGCCAAACCTGTCCTCACTTTTTCATACAGAAAGAAGACCAAAGAATTAAAGGATGCCTTTATTGAAGCGGTAAAACATCTTGATTGGTCTGATATATTACAATCTGATAATGTGGAAGATTCATTGAATTTGTTTAGCATAAAACTTAAACACACCTATGACACTATATTTCCAATAATAACTAACAACCAACCTGTCAAATCTATTCGCAAACCATGGATCACCCGTGGGTTACTTGAATCTGTCTATGAGAAAAATCGCTTGTATCGACAGCAACTTAAATCTCCTTCCAATCATAACCGAGCCAAATATAGAACTTTCAGAAATAAACTGAACAATCTTATCCGTCATTCACGTAAAACCTTCTTTGAACAAAAATTTAATGACCAAAATAATAACATAAGAGGAACCTGGAAAATATTAAATCAACTTCTTGGCAGAAATGATAAATCATCCACTCAATGCAAATCTTTTCAGATCAATAATCAAGATGTTACTGATAATAAAACTATTTCAAATGCATTTAATTCTTACTTTTCTTCTGTTGCAACTAATCTTGACGCCGCTATCCCACCCTAATCAAAATCTCCCTTTGATTATCTCAACACCCCAGTAGCTAACAGTTTTTCATTTTCTGCTATAAGTGTTGATGATATTAATGAGACTATACACTCTCTGAAATCATCTGCCCCAGGCAATGATGGAATCTGTATGGCTGATTTTAAGCTCGTCTCCCAATTTATTTCTATCCCTCTGTCCCACATAATTAACCTGTCTTTTACCTCCGGAACTGTACCAGCATCACTAAAATCTGCCAAAGTAACACCCGTCTTCAAAAGTGGAAATATGAATCTCATCCAGAACTACCGTCCTATCTCTGTTTTAAATAGCACAAGTAAAATATTGGAAAAACTGGCTGCCAATCAAATTAATACTTTTCTAGACTCTAACCACATCCTATCTCCCAACCAGTATGGTTTCCGATCCTCACACTCAACTGAACATGCTGCACTTGCCCTCTATGATTACCTCATAACTAATAAAGAAAAAAACAACTTTAGCGTGCTAACATGTATTGATTTGTCTAAAGCATTTGATACAGTCAACCATTCCATATTATTAAAGAAATTAATTTACTACGGTTTTAGAGGGAAGGCAAATAATTGGCTAAAAAATTACCTAACATCCAGAACTCAATCTGTATATTATAATGGTGTGGGATCCGATGTAAACGTTGTGACACATGGAGTTCCACAAGGATCTATTTTAGGACCCATTCTTTTTCTTTTATTTATTAATGATATTATTGCTTCTTCCGACTTGCTCAAATTCACCCTCTTTGCTGATGACACCAGCCTATGTTTTTCCTCCCCAAATGCCAAAGAGGCAGTTTCAGTCATGACAGAAGAACTTCTTAAAGTATCTGCATGGCTGTCATCAAACCGACTAACTCTAAACATAAACAAAACCAAATGTATGTATGTGAAGCCCAAAAAAGGTAGGGATTTCTCATCTAAAGTTTACCTCCATAATATTGAACTATCATCTGCTCATGATCTTAATTTTCTTGGTATCATATTATCTGATCGTCTTTCATGGAATTCACATATAAATCACGTTTGCAAAAAAATTTCTCGTAACATTGGACTTATCAATCATATAAAATCCTCCGTCAATAATCGCACTCTTCTCATACTATATTACTCATTGATTCATCCTTATTTGTCATATGCTTCCGGGTTGTGGGCAAATACCTACTCAAGTCATCTTAACCAACCACTTATCCTTCAGAAAAGAGCCTTAAGGATTATTACTTCATCAGGTCGTTTCTCTCCATCCGCGCAATTATTTTCTACATTAAAGATTCTCCCTCTACATTACATCAGTCAGTTCACCAATCTCATGATTTGTCATAAATATATTCACCATCCTGATCAACTGCCAGCTCCCTTTCACCATTTCTTTGTAAAAGTCTCTGATATACACTCTTACCCGACTCGAACACTCTCCTTTAATCTTCATAGACCTTTCAATTCATCCGTACTTGCTTCTCACTCACTTCGTTTCTCAGGGCCACGCGAATGGAACAGTCTGTCAACTACACTCAAATCTACTATTTCACAGTCCTTGTTCAAATCTAAATTAAAATCTTATTTCCTCGAAAAATTATAATTTGAATAATGTCATTGTATGAGTTATAGATATTACGTTTTTATTTGCAACATAAAATACAACATAATCTTTAAATCTATTATAAATGTATTATATAATTTGCCAACTAAATGGGATAGAACAAGTCTTCGGACTTTATTCCCGCCATTCAAATTTCATGACAACCATCATTTAAATGTTGTACATATTATATGGTGAATAAATAAACAAACAAACAAACGTCTAAAACCACTCAAATTAAACATAAAACACATGAAATATGTCCAGTTAGCTTTAGAATGTGGAAATTGACCGAAAAACAAACGAAGAATCGAAGCCTGGTTACAACAACAACGATTAGTGTCGGTTACCCTCATTTCAGGCCTTTTTATCTGTGGTTTATACTCAACAAATTGTCCGCAGGCTATTCAAATCACTCCTACCCGATTGTCACTCTGTATTTCACAGATAAAGTACATACAATTATACTGTGCCGTTAGATAACTCATACGACTCAAGCATTAGGGCGCTTGTGCGCATGTTCAGGTTCCGCGTTTGTTTACATTGCGGGTACTTTATAAATCTAATTTTCAATTTCAAATTAAAAATACTAAATTGTGTCAAAACTTGCAATTTTTGGTAAAAATAGAAAGTTCCTTACTTCTGTTTGGTAATAATACAGAAACCGCCCACTATTTACAAAATATCGTTTAACTTATTTTAGAAATTTTATTTTAGAAATTTATTTTAATTTATACGTTTTCCTATAAAACAGGGGTTTCTGATTCAATATGCATGCATTTGTCAACCATGTTAACCAGTTAAGATAGAACATATCGTCTCCTTTTATTTTTTATTTGTTTCAATTTCTTATAGTGGTTCTTTGTTGAGTCTGAAAGACGATAAACCTCTCGGTTATCGATACGAGACAAAATATCAACTACAAAGATAGTAATAACCAATGTCAATATCAACTATGTTTTAAACCAATGAACGGGCATAGTGTTAATTTAGTATAGGCCTACTGGAAATTATTACTGAATGTATATATCAGGTAAAAAAACTAGTCATTTATATATTCAGGCCAGAATCTGACAACTCATTGTACACTTAATATAGGTGAGTAAGCAATCCGAAGAAAGACATATACGACATACAATGTATTGACTAAATATTTTGGTTTGTTTAGATCTTCGGATTGGTTATTGTACTAAATTATGCCAAACTAATCGGTGGAAGGTCTAATTATTGTACATTTGTTTACTAAAAATAGTTGAAATTTCATATACTTATGTTAAATACTTTGCATTGATTATAATACAAGAGTTTTATCTTCAACTCGTTATTTATTCTTTTACTCTATTCTCCTGGAAAGACCAACGCTGAAACCGTCAGTTGGATTTTTCGTTAAAGGCACAAACTATTAATGTATTCAATTGTAGACGATCTTCGCCGACAAACCTCAGAATAATTTCACTTCCTCAATAGTCACATGACGTGGTTCAAAGGACTATAGCCAAACAAACACACAAAATGTACAGACAGACGTTGTGTTAAGCTCCGCAAAAACTCTCTCTTATGAAATGTTTATACGGGACATTTCACTGTCGGAGTTCAGTCTTACCAGTCTTGGTTTAAAGTAGTCTAAGCCAATCCAAAATGTCTTCGAAGTTCATTACATTTGGATTACCTTGGCTGTTCTTATATACTTCAGGTAAGTTGATCGAGTATTGTACTCTTGTGAACATTTTAAACCAATGTGATGTTCTAAATTGAGAGTAAGCCTATCTGTATTAATAGCCGTACTCTTAAAAAAGGACAAGCCTCATACGGCCATGTCTAAAATACGGGTATTCCTCTGTCAACTATACACATCCCGACCGGTACTTAGTCTTAACACGCCCAGTTATACGCCTTTCACGTATATGTCAAAGTTCTCTATGCAAACTGAAGTGCACTGTACTATATTGAGACTAACTCAGTGAAGCGATCAATGTTTAATCGGAAACACTTTCCACCAATGTTGTGCGGGTTCGAAAAGATGAGTGTAAATGATTAGATAGCTACCAATACTTCTAGGTCAATATTATCATCACAACTTTTGTAAAAAAATCAATCTTTTATAATGGTGAATCAAAATAAAATGAAATAACGTAGAAAGGAAAGTTTTTTCCTTTATCAGTTTCTTTATTCAGGACAGTTTCTTTATTCAGGGAATAAAAGCTTGTAGGCTAACCTACATTCGTTTAATTTTAAAGGGATAAGGGCTGCGAGAATGTTGACATTTTTCCGTTAAAACATTTTTTTAAGTATCGGATATTTTTCTCAAGAATTGCAAAACAAAAGGTATTTACTTCGAGGTCAATTTTGAATTTTGTAATAGTGTTTTAAGCTATCTTCGGTTAAAATGAATAGACGGCTGATCTGGTGGCTAACGGGTCACATACTGTATGGATTAGCATTGTTACAAAGTCAATCATTTGGTTTTCGAATGCACCCCGACCTTCTTAATGTCGTGACAATTAGATTGACTGACTGCTTTTTACGCCGCACTCAAGATTATTTCTTTTATATGGCGGCTTACCAGGTTTAGTAAGGGCGGAAACCGAGCTCTCTGTCCGGAGAAAATCCCCGACCATCGGCGAGTACCCGACAACTCTTCGACATACGGCGATCGAGAGATAAATTAACTCATAAATTGTTCATTTTTTTATTTGGTCTGATGTTGCATTCTATCTTTCGTCGCATCGATAGAACGCCTGTGTCTGACTGCGAGAGAAGCACACTAACCGACTGAGCCACCGAGTCCCAGGTGACAATATGAAGTTTTGAAAAGATACGGCAGCTATGAATTAGTGCACGACTTTTGGAAAAAATAACCCGAGTATACAGCCTATGTACCTATATGTGTACCTGTGTCATATCCCATTCAATTACATCTAAAACTATTTCACTGGAGAAGTGGGACAACCGGACATACACTTTAAAGCTTGCAGCGCCTAAAAATGCATCCGCATTATAACTTCTTCCGTATTTATTCAAAGATTTTCTCGAATTTTGACGAACAGGAATACTATTTCAATGGAGAAGTGGAACAACCGGAACGCCCTTTCAGGTTTATATAAGTGGATATAGACAGCCATAATGTGACGTCATTACAAATAAAAAGATACTGGCTGAGTTTGGCCGCCTTGTAAGAACAGTCTTATGTCTAGCCCTGAACAAATATTTTCTTGTGATCGCGATTCCAAGAGAATTACTATTCGGATCTTCATCACATTTTACAGACAGGTTCCCCTTATAGTCTAGTTGTGCAACATCTATTTTGTTTGCTCATGTGCATATTTAAATAGCCGTTGACGGCCATTTTGTGATTTTTACTTACATAGTTTGTGATCGCACAATCTAGAAAACCACCAGGCCCATCTTGATGAAATGTTTTTGTGTTGGTTCCCCATATGGCCTAGTTGTGCAATATCTATTTTTCTGGGCTCATTTGCATATTAAAATGGCCGGTAGGCGACCATTTGGTTTTTCTGCTTTTTATCACTTCTCTCTCTTGTGATCACGATTCCAAGAGAACTGCTTGTCGGATCTTCTTTAACTTTCACACAAACGTTTCTGCTATGGTCTAGTTTTGCAATATTTATTTTTACTCTCATTTGCATATTGAAATGGCCACTAGGCGATCATTTTGTTTCTCTTCTTTTTGTCACTTTTCTCCTAATGGAATGTAAGCTTAGGATTTTCGTAAAAAAATTACACATGTTAACCCTATGGTCTTGTTGCGCACTATGCACTTTTTTGCTCATTTGCATATTAAAAATGGCGGCCACTTGTCATTTTGTGTTTCTTTTTATCACTGTTCTCCTCAAGTAATGAAAGGATCTTCGTAAAAAAATTGTACGCAGGTTAACCTTATGGACTCGTTGTGCACTATGCACTTTATTGCTCATTTGCATATTCAAAATGGCGGTCGGTAGCTATTTCTGTGATTTCTTCTACATAGTTTGTGCTCTCGGAATCAGGAAAACTACTAGGCGGATCTTGATGAATTTTTTTTTTGGTGTTGTTTCTCCATATAATCAAGTTATGCAATATGTATTTTTTTCGTCGTTGTTTTCATTTAACCTATTCGGTACCGCTGTCGCCATATTGCCTGCTTCATAACAGAAGTAAAGCGACAGAAGAAAAGTCGACTGAAACCCCACTGACGCCGTATGGTTATTTGTTCTTACAACTTCAACTAATTTTGAAAATGAACAAATGAAATCACATGTTGCGTCTGTTTGTTGCTTTGTGTTTTGATTTTTTAATCTTCGAATACGGTAAAAGACTTTTAATTTGATTTAAGTATGCGTAATTCACTGATAACTTTGTCAAAGTTAGAACTGACACTTTAAACATACGTATATAACAAGAAAATGTTAAATTTGGCAATAAAAGTCCGTGGAATTCCTTTTATTTACAGCTTCAGATCCTAGTATATATTTTCCTTGTCTTCATTATACTGACAGTGAGTGAGTGAGACATTTAAATAGCTATGATTAAAAAGTGCTAAAATCGGGTGGTGAAGTTAGTTTCCGACAAAGAGTTCTCGCTGTCAATCGAGGGGTGAAAGGTATAAAAATCGACTCCTTTCAGGTTTCCAAGGGAGACTATAAGAAATAGTTTATATATGCGTGTTGCCGGCCACCACGGCCTGTTCGAGGTCAGTAAAATGGCCTGCTTGAATTTAGATTTTAAACACCTAAATTCTTTACAAAAATGTAACAATAATAAATATTTTTGAAGGAGCATGTTCCCTAAGACACTTACGAAGATCTATATTGTCTTTTTCCGAGCTTGAAAGAAAGGAATATTTAAAAATGAAATTAAATACACGGCAACGTAGAATCACTATTTTGCCGATCGAATTTGCGTCCTGTTATGTAAAGCAAATGATATCGCAACTGTAAATGTTATTTACCAATAAAGTAAACTTAAATATTTTTATTCAATCGTATATTTAAATCAAATCGTGGATGAAATTTATTTTAAAGAATACACTAATTTCTGAACGAATCGGGAAATGTTTGGCCATTAATTTTTAAACTGACTTTAGCCATGTTTAAATTTTTACTCATTAGACTATTGTTGTAAAACGTCGCCCATTCTTCACATTTTACGGGCTATTTTTGACAGATATACATTATCTTTTGATTAACACTAAATGCATTTTAGTAACATGTGCGCAATCGTTTTGGATGTTGTAAATTTTAATGGTGTACAGGACTCAATCAAGCGGTATCACAGACTGGACTGTATGCAAGTACATGCACATGGTAATTGTTTCAAAAAGTAAATGGTTGAGACACTGGCAAACGGAGTGCTCTCCCCTACCCCTCTATCTAATACTTAGCATATATATATTTATGAACACTAAAACACAAGGGAACATGGAAAATCTTCTTGTCTAAAATAACCATGGAGACAAGTTTCTAATTGTGTTAAAAAGAGGTATATCATTTAGACCTTTATACCCCATCATAAATTGTTGTAATACAGTAAACCAATGATATTTCACTCGGTTGACGACTGACAGGAGCTTGGTCTTAGTCAGTAGAATTTTCTGGAACACTTTGTATTACATTGACAATGCTTACGTATCCTAAGCTATGGTAAGAATATCGTCAGATTATATATTATAGATCATGGGAAAAGACAGTGAAAATTTGCACCCCCCCCCCAAACCCCTTTCCCAGAAAAATCTAGGTAGAAGGCAGACAGGGGAGTTCAGAGGAGTCCTTGACCGAATGACCTAGAGTATTGAAATGTTGTGCCACGGGTACATCATGTTTAAGTCAAATACTAGATAAATGGTTGGCTGCTCTTTGTCGTAGAGAATTCTGAGTTTCTCCGACGTACTGTTTGCGACATTTTTTGCATGTGATAACATACACGATATTAGAGGAGTCGCAATTAAGATTTTCTGCCATTTGATATTTGTTGGGCGGTTGTGGTTATGGTACACTCGTGAAAATCTGAGACTTAATGATTCCCTTGAAAGTGTGAGGAGGATGGTATGACCCAGCATGTAGCAGCTGATGCGTGTCAGTAGGTTTGAAGTAATCTAGATGTCCAGTAGTATGATATGTATGACCCTTGTAAATAGTTACATCCAAAAAATCCTGAGAATTAAGAATATCAATGAAAATATGAAGGTCTTCCAACGTATGCTACCAAATGATAAAAATGTCATACAGATACCGAAGGTATATAAAAGGTTGTTTGTGACTTTTGTGAAGAATATCACTCTCCCACTCAGCCATAAAAATAGAGGCAAAGCTAGGACTAAAACGTTTCCCCATAGCACACCCTTTAATTTGCTGAAAGATCTCCCCATTGAATTCAAAATCGATACCTTTTAAGCTAAGTTCCAGCAATTCTAAAATGTCTTTATCCGGACGACGGTGGTCAGGATATCTTTGGAATGCTAATTTTATGGATTTAAGACCCAAGTCTATGTCAATGTTTGTAAACATAGACTCCATATCCAGAGTAACCAAAACCACATCTTGTGGGATGGATTTCTCAGACAATTTGGCCAATAAATCATCCGTATTTTCGATAAAGCTAGGATGCTGATTCGCTATAGGTTTTAGATAGTAATCAATTACCTCTGATATTCTATACCTTTTACTGCCACAATCTGAGATAATAGGACGCCCAGGGGATGGATGCCCCCTTGGGACATTTTTCAATGGGTTTGTGAATTTTCGGAAGAATATAGAAGACCCTGTTTTTAAAGTTATGATCAGATTCCAAATAGCGATACTGTTTTTCATTAAGTAAGCCTTTAACTTGAAGAGAAACAAGAATTTTATTAAACTTCCTAACATATAGGTATAGCCGCTTTTAGATGTAAACGGCTTGCGTACGCCACTAGAATGTCGGTAGATATCAGCCAGACTTACAATTCTGGAGTACTCCATAACATGCACTAATTTATTAATAGAAAAGTCCCTATCAGATAATGATTTTGGGCAAGGCACCAATGAAAGTCCTCTTCTGCGTAGAGATATATCATCAGCAGTGAGTTCCTCATTACTAAGATTAACAATATTTGTTCCTAAGCCGAAAGTAGGTTTAGGGGAGGCGGGGGGGGGGGGGGCTGAGGGGATGAAAAGAGGGGCCAGAGGTACTAGGCCTAAGGGAGAGAGTACCAGTAGGAAAAGGCGAAGGGGAAACAGAAGGTAAAGTTGCAGACCTAGGAATCTGCAGAGTTGGAGGTGAGATAACGGATGTCGACAAACTGACAGACGGATGGGGTTGGGGAGACGATGGTGGACTAAACTGAGTTGTAGCAGCAGAAGTGACAGATTTAGTGATGGAAAGAAAAGAATAACAATTTGGAATGGTCGAAAGTTGTAATTTACCTTTATAATTCTGTTTGCCCCATTTTAAAGCATTATTGAAAGCACTGTCAAAGTTTAGACCATTGGCTGACCTGGCAAAAGTCACCTGTGCTTTTAATCTATTTAAACATGCCGCATGATGAGAAATCATCTCTTGTATGATCTTATGGGTCCAATTGTGGTGCACAAGGTCAAACGCAATATCAACTTCCCGATTGCGTTGAGCCGATATAAGAAAAGAATTTAGCTCTGTAATTTTAGTATTTAAGGATTTTGGGAGGGTTTGGTCACGTAAATGTCCCTCAAGGATGACAATGTGGTGAAGACATTGTAAATTTTGAAAAAGAGCTTTCATCAGAGCCGAGATTTCTGAATATTGGGGACTTTTAGATTTTGAATTTCCATGCCTATTGCTAACTGAAAATTGCCTGCTTCTGTTACCACGCCATTGTTTTGCCATTCTGCCTAAATGCCCATATACTTAATTAGTTTAACTGGATGAGAAGGGAAAATGGAGTTGGGAAAGTGAGACAGAGATAAAAAGGAAAAATATGTCTGGAAACAAAAAGAATTGATGCAAACTAGAGATAAAAGAACATAATTGAACTGGCTGACATGGAACAAAAGGATGGAGGTTGGAAAATTTGTGTTTCAAAGAGGTAGAGATAAAGAATAAAATGCGTCTGGAGACAGAAGGACTAAAGTAAACAGGGTAATAAATGTAAGTCACAAATTGTCAGATATATAAGCATAGGAAGATTAAATAGAGCAGGAAGGAAAAAACTTAATAAGACACTAAGGTTAACATTTATGTACAATTAGAACAGGAAATAATAATGAAGTTCTAAAAATAAAATTTGGAAGAAAAATATACAGGGGCTGTAAATTGAAGATGAGAAGATAAAGAGGAAAGTAATATATACAACGTTTTACACTAAGCAAAGAATACTTAGCAGAAAATGAGAACGCACACGGTATGCCAGAAGCTTTTCGGATAGGTTGTCCTTTTTCAATGGCCTCAGAAACAAGTCTAAAGTTATGCTGAATTTCTTGTGTTTATATGGAAAAATGACAGGAATTAAGGAGTATTTTTGTAAACAAGGGAAGATTAAGCTATCAAAACATTTAACTAAAGCATGGAAGCTTGATGAAGTTAGTTATACTCAGAACCATTGGAGGTATGGATAAGTCTAGACATAAAGGTCATATGGTTAGAGAGAGCTGGGGTATACATATTATGTGGTTTTGGAATAAAGGAGCTTAAATCAAAAGGAAATTACAGTAACTGAAGTGTAACAATATAAGGTGGGAGAAGAAATATAGTGTGGGAACACCTAGCCTATTGTATATTGCATGCAATACAATATTTAAACGTTATAAGACTTATTAGCGTCAAAGTTGGTGTCTGAAGTAAAATTATAAACACTACGGTTTCTTGAAACAAATCATTGTTCGCACGCATCCTCATGACAGATTTCAGTTTCAATCTACCATTGCAGGCATTGCCGAAACCAATCGGCGTGTTTTTTTTCTCTGTATATTGGATTTGGCAATGCTGCAATGCTATTTTCAATTTAGGACTAGCTTCAATATTGCAGCCTCGGCCGTACAATCGGGCTTAGATGATCTTATAGAAACTGCCGAGTGTGACCCGACAATGCTTCAGGTAATTGTGTAAAATTTATACTTTGCTTTGCCGTATGATATTACAGTTACACAATGCAATTGTTCATTGCTTTATGAAAACTAATGCGTAGATGCGGTCAAGGTTATATTGATTTTAATGTTGGACAAATGTATTTTGGAGTAGGATGTGCAATTTATCAGGAGTTTGAAGCATCCTTCATTTCAATCTTAGTAAATTGAAATCGAACATCCTCCTCAGTTATATTGTTTGTCGTTATAGGATGTTACTTTCTCAAATCCATTTTGGCATTGACCAATCATTTAGGAAATTTGGTTTGGAGTCTTTAGATTATATCCACTTTCTAACAAAGAAACTTTGTTCTTGTCTAGCCAGCCACCAACTGAAGAAATCAATTTCACATATCAAGTTTTCGCTCCGTTTACAAGCAGCCTCACTTTCTGATGGTGTTCTATGTTGGTCGCCAGGATCAGTTCACTGATCTCTTGTTTTTTAATAGTTATATTCAGGTGGGATTCAAATTGGCAACAGCATTGGTGTACAAAAGGAAAAGTGACGTAGATTATGACGTCATAAGAAAATTGAGGAAAACCCATACAGTTTGAGGCCAGTACGAGCCGAAGTAGTGTCCCAGTCGCACGTTCATTCATTACCGACAGTTAGTTCAAAACGCTTCATTACGTATACATTCCCGACTAATACCTCTAAAAAACTGATTAATTGTACATCTTGGGAAAAAAAGCCGATTTACACACAATCTTGTTTCCAAGCAAAAATTCTACATTTTTGCAGCTCGTGCAGCGTTGGCATAAGTCGAAGTGATTTATCCAATTGACGTTATTCTTACTTTACATTTAAGGCGTTTGTAGAAGATTGATTGATGTTTTACGCTGCACTCATGATTATTTTACTTGATAACAGTGTTGCTGGATTTATTTGTCATGATGAAACCCCCGATATTCGGCGAGTATCTGGCAACTTTTCCACATACGGCTATAGAGTGTAAAATCCAGGCTGTTTTAACAGTTTAACAGTCGTCTTGTAAAAACTGTTATGCTGCAGATTATTGCCTAATACTCAAAATTTATATTATTCCCATTCTTGATCAAAGAAGGTTGGTCAATAATTACCTCACACAATTTACATTCGGCAGCCATCTTTCTTCTAAGCCAAGGGATTTGGTCGTTTATAAATTTGAAAACTATAGGGTCTACCATATTTTTTGTTTTTGATTTTGGGTATTTTTTTTATTTTTTTTTTTGTTTTCAGGTATTACCGCCCAATGTTTGTTTGGCCCAACCTGCAAATATGCCTGTAATTGTTTACAAAGCGCCACCTGTGACCCAATGGAAGGCTGTCCAGGCAACTGTGCTCGGGGCTTTGATGGACCAAAGTGTCAAAGAAGTAAGTGAGTTACATGTCTTAATATACCTATAAGGCATGACAATCACGTCAAACACTATATTGTACATCATAGTGTATATGTATATTTATCTTTTTTACCAAGAAACACTAATAAAAGCTTCATATTGATACTAATCTTGGAAATGTACGTTAAAGAAGTTTGCATTGGTAACACAAATCACAAAATGTACTCATACATCCCGACTATTTGATTGATTGTTTGGTGTTTTACCCCGCTTAAGATTATTTCACTTATATGGCGGCTTTACCAGTTTTATTGTGGGAGGAAACCGGGCTCTATGCCGGGAGGAAACCCACGACCTTCCGTTGGTAACTGGCAACCATCCGACTATTTGAAGTGTGTCCGTTATGAACTCACAGCTTTGGTTTGTACAAGCTACTGGCTTTATAGATATTTAACCAAGTGCTCTTCTGAATGTTATGGAAGTTCCCATGACCGTAAACCCCCTTATTTGTCGTGACAATCAAAATAAATGAAAAGCGTGTGAATTTTGGCAGCTCATGCCTCTTTTTATTACCACTGTAGGGCTGATTTAAAATTGCTATTTATCGTAATGGATTCATTCACAATTGTTTCACAATATGCTTGCTTTTAATGCACATGGGCTGTTTTGTTCAAAAGAGGATGGGGTGCGAGCGTTACCAGGTACTCGCCGTAGTTTGGGGGTTTCCGACAGGCAAAGAGCCCGGTTTCCGCCCTCAATAAACCTTGCAACACCAACATATAAGTGAAATAATCTTGAGTGCCGCGCAGAACATCAATCAACCGATTTATCAATCAAAAGCTCATTGGGGTTGAGGCAGGTCTAAATCACGTCACACAACGAATTTAAACAGGGTTTTATTATAATGTGATTTTGAACACCCGGCCCTGGTGAGCAATTTTGTTATATATTATTTTTATGGGAACCTTGAGAAGAAAACTAAAACAGTCTCCCAACTGTTAAACATTACCGCGTACTAACTGCCGATTGTTGTCGTGATTGATGAGCATCTTCCATCCCAGCTTATAGGAGAACTTGGATCACAGGTTCTGCTGAAGATTTGAAAATATTGGTCTTGAAGTTACCCAACAACAGAAATTGTGTTCGATTTTAAACCAATGTATTGAATCCACTTTAGGTAGAATACATTATACTTCATCTTAAAGACAATATCTACCTGGTCCAAAAAAAAAATGGTTTATTTGTTTTTAACATTTTCCTACATGAAACCATTCTCAGATGTCAAGTGACTGGAAACATGTGCACCTGGTATTCTAAACTGCTATTGGTGTATTTCGGTCAAATAAACCAATCATATTGCCAGTTGTTTCAGTGACATCCAGTCACTTGACATCTGATAATAATTAACCATAGCTTCTTGTAGGAAAGTCATAAAAATAAATCAACCATGTTTTGGAACCAGGTCGATATTGTCCTTAAGACGAAGTATAGAATGTGTTTTACCTAAAGTGTTCACTTTAAGCAGCCATTCGAGGTTAAACTGTTTATTTAATGGCTTTGTAAATATCTTGATAAGTCTCAGGAGAAGACTTTTGTAAAAATATAGATTGTCAGCTGAGAGTCACAGACAAAACAACAGGGTTACAGTTGATCTCAATAAGCACTAATGTTAATCGTATAGCGACCCATGAAAGTTATACCCTCAAAGCGGATCTCTCGTGATCTCATGGGACTTTGGCCAAGCCCAAAAGGGACTTATAAAGGCCGGTTCTAACGATGCGATTTGTTGCACCGACGTGTAGAATGCAATTAAATTGCTACAAGTCGGTGCAACAATTTACAAATAGCAAATACAAAATTATATCAAAACTTTAAGGAAGAACACTGGGTGCGTATCCGTTAAGAACCAACTCGAGGGGCAATATAATTGAACGCATACGGGATAATTCCGTGACTGATGTTAATCGGTATGCTTTATGTTTAGACATTCACATGGATTGCATTCAATTGTTTATCTTGACAGGAAATGTCGCCCTTGACATGCGCACTGAGCAGCAACCAGGATCCTACTGTGAAATAGAGGATGGCGTCAACAAATGTTTGAATGCCAGTTACGCTATTGACGGAATACTCGATACAACAATCGATTTACAGACTAAGTTCTGCACACATACAAATGGAACAGGGTAAGTGCTACGGTATTCAATCGTGGCTGCATCTAAGATATTATTTGGGATTTTGTTATCAAATTTTTATTGTGTAGGTGAGGGAGAGTACAGGAATATTTGCCACTTTATCAAAAAATGTCATCACTTGCCGCCTCATGTCTATTATTTGATCACAATCATACAAAACAATCGAGGTATGAATATAACGGTGTTGGGGAAAAAAGGCTACAGGTAAAAAGACCCAAATATGTTACCAGTAATACGGCAAATAAAATCGCAAGAAAATAATGAAATTGTAAGAAACAAAATTCCGTTGCACGAAAGCATATTAGGGACTTACATGAAATTTGTTAAGCATCTGGCTATATCGTTATAACGAGATAAAAAATATCTGGACTTTAATTCGAGTTACCTCCCTTTAATTTTTTTAAAATTTAGTCAAAAACGTAATTGAAGTAAACAATCCCGGTTGTGCATGTGTTACCTTTTCAGCGAGGATTGTAGAAAAGCCCCAGTCAAATAATTGCTTCCGGCCTTCCAGACCAACCAGTCTCTTTTTTCTCCGAAAAATTGCTTTCACCGGTACAATAAATGACTTTAACTGACTTGTCCAACTCCTTCTTTTTTTTTAGAGGAGGCCGGTTGGCTGAATGGATAAGGCAGCCGGCATTTAGTGCTGGCGATAGGTGCCATACTCTGGGACCCGGGTTCGATTCCCATTTCGGGCGTCACCCGAAAATCGGTAGAAGAATTTCTACCATACTTTCAAGAAAGTGTAATCCCAAAAAAACGAGAATACTGTTATATTCACTTTCTAAAAGACACTAATCTAACTCACTTGTCCAACCTTCTCTGCAGTGACAGACCATTCACCTTTTGTCAAATTATAGGCATGACTTTAAGCCTGTCATTGAGATGATAATGACTGATGCTGTTTGGTTTGATTTGGTCACATCTGGGGCCTGTTTTACAAGCGACGCAGCTAATTTTTTTTTACATAACAACCATGGTAACCACTGTATATATATACGTTGCTATGACATGCAGTTACGTAAAGTTTAGGCTACGTCTTTTCATGAAACAGGCACCAGGACTTTAGGTGGCTCGGTCAGTAGTGATAGTCCCTCAGTCCAACACAGGCCTTCCATCGATGCGGTTTGGGTTCGAATCCCATTCAAACGAGATAAGATTGAAACATTTCTGATTGCATCTTTCACTCTATTGCCCATCCTCGGATACCCAGGGTTAAATTCTCGACAAGCTCACCTCTTACCCCTGGGTCAATTGCCTCGTTAAGCATCGTTTTCTGGGAACGCCCATTTTCTGTCGGACCAATCAAACGATTTCTTATAAACGTTTTAACTCTTCAGTTTTGGAGACACGTTTATCGAATTGAAGTAAAAACAAAGATGGCGGCCCCCAATAAGACATGTGAGTTGTGATACAACCGAAAAGTCGTCCATCTTGTTTTGAACACTGCTAAGATGCTGACGCAACGCGGGTTCTGATTGGTGAAATTTTCCGCCACAGTTTTGTGGCGGAACCAATCAAAATCTACATGCATATTAAATTAGAAACGACGGACAGGGTCCGACTTGTCCCACGGGTAATGTGAGCGTAAGCGGAATTTTTAACCGTGGGTTTCGACGATGTCTATTGCCGTGCACGGAAGAGTTGTCAGGTAGGCCTACTCGCCGAAAGTCGGGGTTTCCTTCATGTGAAGAACCCGGTTTCCTCTCCCACTAAACCGAGGACGCTGCCATTTAAGTAAAATACATGTAATCAATCAATTGTTTTGATCTCCTCTGCCATATATGTATGCAGGCGTATTTTTTTTACATGTTAACATATTTTACCCTCTACAGGTAGACATATCTGGCAGTTGACGCAGAGCATTATGGAAGTAGTAAAGACCTATCGGTCTTTTAAAAAAAGTCCAATGTGATCTATTTCAGCCATACTAGTTTCAACATAAGAACAATTTTATTAAGAAAAATACAATTGTTTGAATAGATTTGAAGACTGATGAAATCATTAAAAAATGGGATGTAAAAGGGTATGGTATTGAAGTGTCCACTATGGGATAAACCCTTGTAACGACGCGCATGACTGCACTCATATACTTTCACTGCATAATTATTTCAGTTCGCCATGTTTGTTTTTCCATTTGATAACCCCGATGACGTCATTATGCAATCGGTCTATATAAAAAAACTATTTTTGCCGACCAAAAAGTAGAGAGGGGGGGGGGGGTGAGAGGGGTCACAGTCCCTTACCTCCACCCATACACTAGGCCCCGCAGTTCTTGGAAACGGTCTTTTTTACAGACTTATACAAAAGTTCTCTCCAGAATACTACATACGGTTATTACTAGTGTTCATTAAAACAATAATTCATGCATTCATTCGTACAACTGTTATTCAATTATCGCATGTGATCACCTCAACCATACAGCATTAATTAATGTATTGTTATTTGTCCGCAATAAATTGAGCACTAACTGCAATTAGTTTCGCATAGCACGGATAATGGGAACGCTATTTCATTATAACGAGATGCTATCTACAGGTATTTTTTTCTTATTTCAGGAACCCATCTTGGACCGTTCACTTGAATAGAACGTATGGAATCTACAGATTTGAGATCTACAATAGAAATGAATCCGGCGGTGGCGAATACTGTACGAACAAAAGTAGTTTTGGAGTTAAATATCACTAAATCTACAAACAAGAAATAACAATAATAATTGTCCAGTATGAAATAAGAGCTTATTGTTGATATCAATTACGAAGATGCAACAAAATTCCCAAAACTAAACTCATACAGCCCTGCTATTTAAATTTGGTTAGTTATTTAGACACGTTTTCGGTTCGGACGGGTTACTGACATTAGCAATTTTATTTTCATCTCAACGTCAATCCTTTAGTTATTCAAGGTACTTCGGATGCTGAAGACAATTTTTGAGAGAAAAAAATTGAAATTTTGCAACTCATGCCACTTTAACGCGGGGTTCAATATTGTAAAATAATATTATTATTAATTTGCCCGGCTTATGCTTGACCAAAGGCTATTTTTCTTTTGTTGTCTGATCATGTAAAAATTATTCTATGTTAGTATTTTACAGAGTAGGAAAGAGTATTTCCATACCAGAAAATTAAATTACTTCCATGTAAAAAGTAAAGCCGTGAAAGTTTACCACAATCAACAATTACTTTTGAGCCAATGAATTTCTATACTGTATGTATTTGGGTGTAAATTAATTTCCACTTGCGTGTAAATTATATTTGAATCTAGGTTAATATATTTTGTCATCTGCGGAAACTAATATCCACATGCATGAAAACAATGTATCACGTGAGTGGAAATATCTAATTTCAAAATTCCTAAATAGATTACAGAATATAAATAACAAAACATGTAAGTGTAAAGGTATATGATCCCTGGTAAGTAGAAAAACCTGTTTTACACGTGATTCCATTGTCAATTTTGACTTATGAATACATTTGCAGCAGTTATGAGAAACACGGTCTCTTTGTCCGAAGACTGTAAGAAAGCAACTAAACATTTCATATTATACAATTGTATCAGCATGTTGAAAACTGCTATAATTTTCTTTTCAGTTGGCGATCGTCTGAGAGGGTTCAAGATACAAGTCGGAACCCCGTCCAATTTTAGGGAGTGCTACAAAGACCCAACGCAAACCGGTTCGCCTGGCGTGATTATCAGGAACCATTGCAAGGGTAATCAACCATTATTTGGAAACACTGTCCGTATAACCAAAGATACCGCTGGAGACTTGACACTTTGTGAAGTTATACTTCATGGTAGGTAGCCGTTTATTAGAAATGACCAAATGCCGGTTAAGCGAAACATAAGTTGAAACACGCAGTACATATACATGGAGGCTCAGAATATATATACATTTAATTGTCAGATAGTGATGATGCAAAATTGGTATTACCTGCATTTTTATGAAAGGCCAAACGCGCCATAAATAGCAACGTATTACGTTGCTCTCAAAACACAACACGTCGAAACACAACGCAACACGTTGCTCTCAAAACACAACACGTCGAAACACAACGCAACGTGAGTATATGAATCGTCCAATCAAAGTGCTTTATTTTTACTTTTAAACCTCCTTACGTTGCTCCGAATAATTAGAACATGTAATCTAGCGTGAACCAGGTTCGTACACGTTGCTCAGAGCAACGCAGATCCTTAGGACAACATGTAGTATGAAAACCACTACATGTAGTTTGAAAACCGGAAACGTCTTGTTAGACGAATTATGTTAGTTGACCAATCACATAGGCCTATATGCGCGGGAAATTTAACATAACGCACAACCGGAAACAAACTTGCTACACGTTGCTCACAACCGGAAACAATCTTGCTACACGATGCTCTGGAACCAATGAAAGCGAGTCTTATATATGTATTTGATGGGTGTGATTTCTCCCGCAAAGTGAGACTGTCATTCCAAAACCCAACACTGACTGACGTCATCTAATTTCGACTAGAGACAAAAAGTAAACAAAACCACGTGCTGTAGACAAAAACGAATGCAATTCTACCTAATGACTAATGTAAGGTTCACTATAAATGTGTGTCCATCTGCTTAACTTAAAATGATTTTGAGTTTGGACTGGTTAAACGTTATTTGTCTTAAAACAATCACTCGATAGAAACTGACGTTGTTGTTGTAACTTGTATAAAAGTTGACTATAACTATAAGTTATAAGTAGGCCTACTGCTTAGTAGTGAAAGTTATGATACTCAATATTACAATTTACATGTATACTTTAGTTTTCTATTATCCTAATTATTGGCACCAAGTAAATGTCTATCTTCTAATCTTAATATTATTATCAAACGGTCAATTATCGTTTTGATCAGACAAAAAATCTAAACTGAAATAGTGTTAAAATTTGCTTAATAAGCTGTCAAAAATAAAAAAAACCCATAAATTCAGATAGTCAAAACAATTTACAGGTACTGAATACAAATTTCAAATCTTTTCCGGTAGTGGATTTTTTTCACTCGGTCGCCGTATGTGGAAGAGTTGCCAGGTACTCGCTGAAGGTCGGGGGTTTCCTTCAGGCAATGAGCCCGGTTTCCTCCCCCACTAAACCTGGCAACACCACCATATAAGTGAACTATAATCTTCAGTGCGGCGTAAAACATCAATCAATCAATCAATTAAATCTTTCTATGGCATTTAGAAGTTGAACGGTTACAATAAGGTGTAATGGATAACTACTTCTTGGTTAGCCACATTCATGTGTCTCATTCTGTTTTACTTATTTTGCCGGCCAGACAACTAGTCCGGTTTATTTGGTCACAACGTTTCAATAGTTCTTTGATAACAACTAAGAACTACATCGAAACGTCGTCACCCAATAAACCAAGAACTGAAGAAGTGGTTATCCATAAGTATTTATTCACTTTTTTAAATAAAAGTAGGCCTAGCTATCAATAAACTAAACAATTGAAGATAACATGAAAACCGAACTCTCATATGCAGTGAAAGACTTTACTTAAAGGGGCATGAGCTGCCAAAATGTTGAAATTATTGACTATTTTTCTCAAGATGTACCTATAATTCAGAAGCTTTTTAGTGCTTCTAGTCTCGAAAATGTACGATTAAGTATTGTTTTGAACAAACTTTGGCTTAGAATGAATGAATGGTCGTCCCGGTTATTTAAATTTTGTTTACTTTGCGAACACGTTTTCGGTTTGTGCAGACCACATATTGTATGGATTTTCGTCATTCCAACGCCAATCATTTAGTTTTTCGATGGCCTTAAAAGCCACTTGCTGTCGGGACGATCAGAAATTATGAAAAAAGTGTGAATTTTGGCAGCTCATGCCACTTTAAAGCCGAAGAAAAATAATAAAGCCGAAAAATGCTTGATAAACGGAATTTAACATCAGGGGGTGTAGGCCTAAGTTTGATTCTCAGCAGCATATAAAGATCAATTGATGGGACTATTGTTTACACTTTTGGAATGGCACTTATGCCCAGATTGATTATTTATTGATTAACACCACACCTGCGATTATTTACTAGTGCATGTATAATTGGGTTGCCAGTTTTAGTGGGAGAGGGGACCACTGACTTTCAGCTGACAAATGGTAACCATTCCACCAGAGGCAATTGTTTGAAAACCTAGTAAGGGTGTTTTCTTTGGACTGGGAGTGCTGTTATAACAATCTAATTTTTTTAGAGAAATTAACCTGGTGCCAGATTGAGCTCATATCTATATCTATTTCGGAAAATTTAGGGCACCCACTTTCAGGCCACTTTGGTTATTTTTGGCCTTGCCTCTATCAAATAACCTGGAGAGAGAAATAGGGCAACACTGCCAAAAAAGAAGGGCATGGAGGCAAATGGCCTCGTTGCCCTGGTTAAATTCGAGCCCTGATTTTATGCTGCACATCTTGTCTCCAGATATAGTTGGAGAGGTAGTCATGCTAATTATAGTTAGAAGACCCTTAATACTTATTTAAGAGATGCCATTACTAGGATTGATTACTAGAAATACCCAGCACCCTCCTAAATCCTAATTTGACAACTTAAATGATCTACACCTTTATTTCATAATTATGAGAGATAGTAATTATTATAGGTGCCCTGGTAATTTTCAAATGTTAACAGGTTTTAACTGGAAAATCACCGTCGAGTTGCACAAAACGATCTTAACTGAAGGTTACAATAGTTATACAGTACATGTTGTTATGTCCCATGCTATTGAGATAAGCTAAGAGCACTCTGAAGTTAAGTGTGCTTCATGCACACATGTTCACCAGTAGCTGCCCAGTCTTCACTGGTAATTACGAGATGTTCACTAGTCTAGTAATGATTAGATTGTCACAAGATGTCCACCAGTATGTACAGGATGTCCACCAGTATGTACGGGATGTCCACCAGTGTGTACGGTATGTCCACCAGTGTGTACAGGATGTCCACCAGTATGTACAGGATGTCCACCAGTATGTACGAGATGTCCACTAGTGTGTACGAGATGTCCACCAATACATGTATGTACGAGATGTCCACCAATACATGTATGTACGAGATGTCCACCAGTGTGTACGAGATGTCCACCAGTGTGTACGAGATGTCCACCAGTGTGTACGAGATGTCCACCAGTGTGTACGGGATGTCCACCAGTGTGTACGGGATGTCCACCAATGTGTACGGGATGTCCACCAATGTGTACGGGATGTCCACCAATGTGTACGAGATGTCCACCAGTATGTACGAGATGTCCACCAGTACATGTATGTACGAGTTGTCCACCAATACATATATGTACGAGATGTCCACCAGTGTGTAAAAGATGTCCACCAGTGTGTACGAGATGTCCACCAGTGTGTACAAGATGTCCAGTATGTACGAGATGCCCAGTATGTACGAGATGTCCACCAGTATGTACGAGATGTCCACCAGTATGTACGGGATGTCCAGTATGTACGGGATGTCCACCAGTGTGTACGGTATGTCCACCAGTGTGTACAGGATGTCCACCAGTATGTACACCAGTATGTACAGGATGTCCACCAGTATGTACGAGATGTCCACTAGTGTGTACGAGATGTCCACCAATACATGTATGTACCAGATGTCCACTAGTATGTACGAGATGTCCACCAATACATGTATGTACGAGATGTCCACCAGTATGTACGAGATGTCCACCAGTATGTACGGGATGTCCAGTATGTACGGGATGTCCACCAGTGTGTACGGTATGTCCACCAGTGTGTACAGGATGTCCACCAGTATGTACACCAGTATGTACAGGATGTCCACCAGTATGTACGAGATGTCCACTAGTGTGTACGAGATGTCCACCAATACATGTATGTACCAGATGTCCACTAGTATGTACGAGATGTCCACCAATACATGTATGTACGAGATGTCCACCAGTGTGTACGAGATGTCCACCAGTGTGTACGAGATGTCCACCAGTGTGTACGAGATGTCCACTAGTATGTACGAGATGTCCAGTATGTACGAGATGTCCAGTATGTATGAGATGTCCACCAGTGTGTACGAGATGTCCAGTATGTACGAGACGTCCACCTGTGTGTACGAGCTGTCCGCCAGTGTGTACGAGCTGTCTGCCAGTGTGTACGAGCTGTCTGCCAGTGTGTACGAGATGTTCGCCAGGGTGTCAAGATGTCCACCAGTGTGTATGAGATGTCCATCAGTGTTTACGAGATGTCCACCTGTGTGTACGAGATGTCTACCAGTGTGTAGGAGATGTCCACTAGTAATTACAAGACTTTCACTAGCAATTACAGGTCGTTCACTAGTAATTACAAGACGTTCACTAGCAATTACAGGTCGTTTACTAGCAATTACGAGCAACTACAAAAGTAATGTGTACCACTCTGGAATTGATGTTTATGATCCTTGAGAAAATTTACACCCATTTGAATTTTTTTTACCATTTGTATTAAATAGGTCTGATTTATATTTGTCTGCTTTACACAGAACATTTGCTCAAGTCAGACAATGTTGTAGATTCATTACAAGACATTATTTATTCAGAGGTGCAAGTTAATTTCTGCATGGGTTCATATTAATTTCCATAAGGGTCCAAAATTAAGTTTTACATGTGTGAAAAATAATTTCCACATGCATGTAAATAAATGCTCACACAGATGGTAGCTAATTTAGGCAAGGCTGCCGGAAATATATCCACATAGGTATAAATTGTCAATTTCAAAACCAAAAAAAAGAAATACAGCAAATTATTAAAAAGGCTAATTATGCTCTCTTTGAGTGACTTAATATTATCATTACAATCAGTGCCTATGAAAAAAAGTTTTTATTTTCAAATTTGAAACCTCATGCCACTTCAACACCAATAAAAAGGTGCCCTTTTAATATTTTGTTAAATAGCATTCTCTCTCCTTCTGAAAACATTACACTGAAGTAACAAAGAAGATCAGTTCATGATATTTATTGTTTGTCAGTTCATATAGTATTAGAGATTTGTATAATTCAGATGAACAAATGAATGAAGCCGAGGACAATATTAATCTACCACCAAAGAAAATAGATATATATATATTTATGACACCAATCAATGAGCGGAGCCTACAAGAAAAACTGCTTTAAAAAGGTCCCTGCAGCACCTAGCTTTGGTTGGGGTTAATATTGTGAGACAGCTCAGAGGATTGATTACTAGAATTACCAAGCACTCTCCTAATTTGACGACTTAAATGATCTGTTCAAGAAAAACCTTAATCAATTCTAAACAACTGTTTTTTTTTATCAATCCTGAAGTTTACTTTTATTTTTACCAAATGTATTTAACCGATTAGAGACCAGGCAAAATTTTATACAGGGTTCAAACTTTTTTTAAGGTTATGAACGAGACAAATTTTTTTATGGTTAATAGAAATTTTGGCCATTAGATGTTAATCTCTGACTAAACACTATTTTCTTAAACATTTACCATAATCAAGTTAAATGTAAACCAGGGCCATCCCAACATATCCTTCAGTGACTCATCCAGCTTATGATAATTTGAAATGGGTTTCTTACAAGTGACATATAGGTAAAGCTCTGTTTCACTATATCATTTAAGTAAAACACTCTATTTGGTTTAACAGTTAGATGTTAAATTCATTGCATGAGTGTATTTAGCACATTTTTCCACAAATAGTTTTGGGTGGGTTATTCCATTGCATGATGGTCATTGACAATCTGGAAACCCCATTTTTCTATAGGTAACATTGGAATAGGCACACATTTTTTTAATTCCTTCATTTGGTTGTTCTTGGTACCTCTAAGAATCCCCAAATCTCAATCAGATATAACATAGAAGATAAACACACTCAATTCAAGTATAACTTTAGCTATATTGCTCCATATAAAATTTCGCAATGTTCTCAAAGAACTTATTTGTCTTGAACGCCATCAATTCGTTGATAACTATTTTGTCCCCCGCATCAAAACCCCAAGCACAAATACATGTTCTAATAGGCTCATTGTTCATGGGGATTTCAGGGATAAATGCAGCATGGTTACAGTTTTGCGCAATATGATTGGTACAATCCAGGAAATATTTTTGCAAAATAGCTCAGCCTCTCCAACATAGTTATTTGCTTCTGTCCAAAACTTTTTTTTCAACAGGAACTCATCAACATCTTTATGGACATCCTTCAACAAAAAGAAAAAAAAAGAGGATTTATTGACTCTTTAAATAAATTCATAGCATAAGTAAGCATTGTCCCATATCAAACAGTAGTGCATCTGTCCTGCTTCATTGTGATGGTTGCTAGAGAGCTCAGTTGGTTAGAGCAATATTATCTCTGTCCAAGACAGGCCTTCCATCGATGTGGCACAGGTTTGAATCCCACCCAGGGCAAATAAACAATGACAAATTTCTGATTAGACTTTTCACTTGATCGCCATTTGTAAAAAAAAGTTGCCCGGTGCCCCCTGGCAAATAGCCCGGTTTCCTCACCCACTTATCCTGGCTATGCCCCCATATAAGTGAAATAATTTAAGAGTGCAGCACAAAACATCAATCAATCAATGTGTTAACTAGTTCGCAATATGTTAAGTGGAATGAAGTTATTCTGATACGCTCGCACAGGCTTCTTCAATACCAGCATAACATATTGGTGGTATTGAAGAAGCCCGTGTGAGCGTATCAGAATAACTTCAATCCAATTAACATATTGCGAACTATGTGTTATCAGTTAACCTAATGGGTATAAAATATTGGTGAAAAACGAAATTTTTCACTTTAAAAACAAGAGCAGAAATGGTGATTGGTCAAACATGTTCGATAAGCTATTAGTTTTGGCGTTTTTTGGTTTAGCTTTCTCATTTTGATTATTTTCAAATAGGGCCTATAAGGATAAATCTGAAGATTAAATTGAAGACAGTTGACGAGTTGTAATGGTAGACTACTTCACTAAAGTAAAGATCTTACTCCGTTATTTGGTAATTCTGACATCGATCTATGGTCGTCGACCTGGTACCGACCAATAAGTATCCAAACATAAATAACTAGGTACCTGTAGTGTAGGCATTTAATATTATTGAATTAGTAATGGTCTACTTAAACAATTTCCACTTATTCGATTCTCATATTTTACTGACTGAAAACATTACGAATACACCATGTAGGGACATTTTTATTAATACAGGATAGGCTTACTTGTAAATAAAGTGAGTATTTACTTACCAATAGACCTACCTTCAGGCTTCAGATTTTATCCTCACTTATAATATTCATAATCGTAGCAGTTGCTTTGTCCCAAAATTATGGCAAAAAGCTGTTTCATGGTCAGCAGTCGTACTTAACGTGTTACACTTTACAACTTTATTGGCCACCACAACATCAACATACATGTAGGCCTACTTAGGCGATAGATAGAGTTTGGATAGTTCCAGCTTAGGTTGTTGTTGTTTTAACTTTCAACAATATACAGATGACAGTCTCACTTTGCGGGAGAAATCACACCCATCAAATACATATGTAAGACTCGCTTTCATTGGTTCCAGAGCAACGTTGCAAGATTGTTTCCGGACTACATGTAGTGGTTTTTATACTACATGTAGTCCACATCAGTAACGCATCAAGATTGTTTCCGGTTGTACATTGTGTTTAAGTTTCCCGCGCATATAGGCCTATGTGATTGGTCAACTAACATAATTCGTCTAACAAGACGTTTCCGGTTTTCAAACTACATGTAGTGGTTTTCATACTACATGTAGTCCTAAGGATCTGCGTTGCTCTGAGCAACGTGTACGAACCTGGTTCACGCTAGATTACATGTTCTAATTATTCGGAGCAACGTAAGGAGGTTTAAAAGTAAAAATAAAGCACTTTGATTGGACGATTCATATACTCACGTTGCGTTGTGTTTCGACGTGTTGTGTTTTGAGAGCAACGTGTTGCGTTGTGTTTCGACATGTTGTGTTTTGCTATTTATGGCGCGTTTGGCCCTTCATACATTTTGGCACATCATGTGAAACGACACGAAATTTGATAGATGGGTTTAACATATAACGTGAATTCCTGGTTACATGAAAGCGACGTTAGGTCTTATCTCACCCACGCACTTAAAAAGGGCCATTTCCATGCAGGATCAACTTGCAGAATTGTAATACATGCAATACATCAAATGATTATATCCGCTTATCTTTTCCATCTACCAGGTGTTTTTCCATGGTCGACCAAACAGCATATTCTACTTCGTGGTCTGTAACGTCACACATGTCATACCTCATAATGACCCATTTGTCCTGGAAGTGTTCAGCTTACAACTCATGACTTTGGCTCCATATGTTTGGAATAATTTTGTTTTGCTTCCAACGGAAAATTCCACAAGCAACAGAAAAGCAAACCTTTGAAATGGAAGATTATTACCGATTTGTTCACAATTTTGAGAAAAAAGGTTGCCTGTCCACCCGGATTAAAATCGCTTCTTATTTTACCCATAATGGCGGCGCTCAGTTGAACTCAAATATCACGCGCCCGCCAATTAAATATATAATTCGATGATTTTTACTTTTTTAACAGTTTGCACAGATGGGTGGTATCGAGAACAGTGTGATCGGGAGTGTCAATCCACCGACCGGTGTTCATCCTGTGATAGCAACAACCTCGCATGCACAAGTAAGATACTGGGTTGTACGAATAATAATGCTATTGCTGCGGTATCCCAGTAATAAAAACACAAGCCAGGATTAACTAAAAAATAACTCTATTGATAACTTACAGACTAAAATACACAACTGTTGTAAAAGCGTCTGTTCGACTTGGCTGCAACGTCCGGGAGCTTCAAACAGGAAACTCGGTAGGAGGTCGTTACATAATAACAAAAGTTAGAATCTGACCCTACTACAATTTCTCAATATACAAGTAGCAAAACGAACAGCAGGTTATATTTTGAACTTATATTGACCATTAAATAAACGCCTAAATCAAAAAGATTTTTTTGCTAAAAATGCTAATTAGACCCTACGTAGTAAGGTAATTGTTTCGCTCAGTTGCAAATACGATGAATCCATACTTAATTGGGCGCCATATCAGCTGGAAATGATAACAGGCGTAGGCATTTATGTTTATTAGGGTGATACAATTTAAAAGCATATGCTATACAAGCAATTTATAAGAAAACATAGATCAAGAACCGCCTATGGCCCAGTCACAATGTCGGCGATCTGTCGGGGATTAGTTTTGGCCGGGGGTCGTCGTAGAAAATAAAGAATCCTTGAACAATCCTATCAATAATTCTAATAAAAGTGGATCAGTCACATTGTCTGAGATTTTTTCAAGGATTTTGACCCGGTTTTGTCGAGAAATCGTAGGATTAGCCTCCGATTGTATAGGAGGCGATCGGAGACGATATCTGCGAAGGTCTTTTCTTTTAAATTTTCCGCACCCTGGGTATATACAGAATCTTGCGACTAGTCTTAGATTATTCGGAGGACGCCTCCGATTAATCGGAGGGCATCGGAGATTGTGTCTGGGGTGGTCAAAATGGGTGGAAATCTTGCGAGTAATCGTACAATTTTAAGTTCAAAGTTGGGGTCGCGACGGCTGTGGCGATGCCTAAAAAATCTGCGACAAGCCGCAGGCGTCCGAAGAGCGCCTCCGGCGGGTGCAAAATCGTGAGATCTGTCTCAAGATTTCGTTAAAATTTCCCGGGTTTTACCCATCGCCGACGCATCGCAACTGATTTGTGACTGGCCCATGACACATTACACAGTATATTCAAATCTCAAGTCATCGTCGAAACCCACGATTAAAACTTACGCTCACGCTCAAGGTGAGCTTGTTGAGCATTTAACCCTGGGTATCCGAGGATGGTCCCAAGTCAGTATAGTCGTAATCTTTATGCTGTTAAGGGGCTTTCACAATTGAGATTTTCGCTGCACGGTCAAAATACTGAAATCAATCGCACGGTGGAGATAAAATTTTTCGGGCCGCAGTAGAATCGGAAAAATTACCGCAATAAAGTAATTCACGTTTTAATCCACGAATCTCTTGCGGCGAACCGCGCGGAGTGACGCAAGCAACGCACGTCTAGCGCACGTGATCCATGAGACAGTTGCGCGGAGGTGCTACGTGATTGGTTGGAACGTTCGGCGTGCCGCAAGATCCATCGTGCGTCATTGTTTTTCGCCGCGCACCAATGAGCGGGCGCCTTACGGCGTTTTGTCAAATCGTGTGGCGATTTTGGGTTACGCAGACGTGATTGCAGTATAAAAAGGCGCAGAGATAAAAAAAACCGTTAGAAAAATATATTCCTGTAGCACACCTGAGGTTAATTTTCGCAGGGTGAACGCAAGGCGGTACAAGACCGAGATGGCGAATCGTTCAACGGTTTACGACTGCCGCAAGGTTGGCGGAACAAGAAATTTCAGTGTACGGAGCATATTACGGCACAACAAATCGTGCAACAACCGCGCGTCAAGATACAACGGTTTGCGGTGAACGTACTAGCGCCCGCACGGATCAGGGGTAATAAAAAAATTCGCACGGCCGAAAATTGGATTCCATGTGCAGACTAAACTTTTCTGCGGCTCTAGCTGCACAAAAATTCCTCGCGGTAAGGTGCGGTTGCCCGCAAGGAAGGCTGAGATCAAAGGCCAAAGTTCATGACCGCAAGATCCGTAAACCCGCCGTATCTCAATTGTGAACTGCCCTGGCCGAGTTACGGTATCTAAATATCAAAGCACCACACTGAAGACGTATACAAGGTCTATGCAAACAGATAGTGTCTGTGATAACAGATGGACCAATATTAAGCTGTTTGGTAGCATGTTCATTTTCTACAATAGAACATCCGTGCTTCTTTGCTGATTTCGGGTATTTTGCAACAGTGTACTGCTTATATGTTTTCAGCTTGCACTGCCCACCGTTGGGGTACATATTGTGATGATCAGTGCTTCTGTGCAGGAGATGTTTCTTGCAACAAGGCATCTGGAAGGTGTCCAGGAGGATGTGCAGCAGGATATACCGGGTCTTCTTGCAGCCAAGGTATGGTCAAAAGCAATACTCCTTTCAAAACGATACAGAGCAAGGCAGCGGTCTCAGTGGCTCAATATTCACAGCCAAAGCCTCACAGTACAACAAAAGCATCCAAATGATCGGTTGCAAATTCGAATCCCCCCCCCCACACACACACTTTAACCCCCTAACGTTTTCTTAATCGCTCAGGGTAATAATTACTCACTAGTATGACGTACATCATTTACACGAATGGACGCGCCAATATGCTAAAACAACCAACCAACCCCCTCACAACAATTAGGTACAGTACTGACCATGTGTGAAATTCAATTTGTTGTAATACAGTGGTATTTTCACAATATCTGGAATTGTACGTTTTTCGAATAAGTTACCGATATGAGGACTAAAACCCGAGAGAATGTTTTTTATTACTGAACATAATGACAAATATATCGACAGACAGATGTCATTCATCGACTGTAAACCGATGAACAAAAGAAAATGTTGGCTTTTACCATAGTTAATCTAGTGTATTTACAAGAATTTAGAACGAACTGACGGACATAGCTATACGTTTATAATTTGAGCGTTGATTCCCTTTTCTCAAGAAGCCACCTTTAAGAGAGTACTTAAAAAAATGTTTAAAGTATCCGCACTTGTGTTTAGGTTTAATTATAAAGGAATATCAATAGAAGAAATATCATTTAGTATAGATTGATTGATTGCTTGATGTTTACGCTGCACTCAACATTATTTCACTTATATGTCGGCGTTGCTAGAATTAAATATCGATCTCTTTCTCCTGAGGAAACCCCTGACCTTCGGTGAGTACCTGGCAACTCCTCCACATACGGGGATGGAGAGGAAAATGTACGCAATTTTGTATTTTGTCTGAGTGGGATTCGATCCTGCATGGCATAAATGAATCAATTAAGTACGACATCATGACAATTTGTTTTATTGTAGCTTGTAACTCCACATCATACGGTCCTGGCTGTGGGACACTTTGTGGACATTGCAGTATACCAGGGTGCAATAGATTCAACGGCAACTGTAACGCCTTCACTCCACTGTGTATGGCTGGATTTGAAGGTCCAAGGTGTAAAACAGGTACAAATTATACAAGACGTTCATCATTGGTGATTTTTTGTTTAAAATACTCCTTTGATATCTTTTACTGTTACGAATTTCTGAATTATAAGTTTCGAGGAAATGTTCGCCGACCGGTAGGAAAATTTGTCACTTAAGAAATCACCTAAATGCAGGCAACATATTCATTGTGTAGGGATTTATTTTCTGTCTATAATTGTTATTACTTTACATAACAAAATTCTGTTAGATTTTCAATTATTTATTTCCCATTCATCGATATGTACTCTTGTATATCTGGATACTTTTTGTATCTCTTTCTCTCACAGTATTTTTCACACTAGCAGATGGTGGGTGCAAGTATGAATCAGGTGTCTCAACTAATGTATTTGAATACAATGTCATTGGCAACATTGTTGAGCCTTTAACTGTTAACGTTTGGTTTTCAACCTGAATACACTTTCTTATATTGTTAAGCAATGTTTTGTTTTTGCGTGTGTTTCTGTTCTGTATGTAATTATTTTTTCAATGATGTTATATCAATGGCATTTCTTTTTCTCTTGACAGCTTGTGATGGTTCTTTTGGGCCGGACTGCAAAACACCCTGTGGTAAATGTGCCGAAGAAGTCAACTGCAATCCTGTCAATGGAGTGTGTCCGGACAATGATCCTCGCTGTGCTGGAGGGTGGATGAACACAATATGCCTTACAAGTATGCATAATTATATGATTTTTTGATTGATTGATGTTTTTCGCCGCATTCAAGATTATTTCACTTATATGGCGACGTTGCCAGGTTTAGTGGGAGAGGAAACCGGGCTCATTGCTCGGAGGAAACTTCCGACCATCGGCGAGTATGTGGCAACTTTTCTACATAAGGCAATGAAGTGAAAATCTCTCTCAGAAAGTTTTCAATATTATTGGTCTGGGTGGGATTCAAACCAGCGCCACATCGATGGAAGGCCTGTGTCAGTCTGAGGAGCGATTACTTTAATCCTCTGGACCACCGAATCCCCCCGATATGACTTATTAAACACGTTGATAATTAAACCAATGAAAACCAACGTACTACTAGAATATGTACTCGTTCGAAAGTAGAATACAAAGCTACGTATATTATCATTTCTTGAGATTCTCGCAATGTTCTTGACAGGAAGTTAGTAGGGTTATTTAAAATGTGAATGTTTTGTTATTTCTTTCTGCTTAACTGCAATACCCGTAATAGTTTGAAGTGTTTTACGCCATTAATATTTGTATAACATATATATTCTTGCATCTTATAAATACACTCGACAATGCCAATATGAAAGTTATGAGAATTTGGTTGCTCCGGATACTATTTGTGGCTTCGACAAATCTCGATCCCGAAGGGATGAGAAACTCGCATAATATGAAAGTTAACACTAGTAGGAACTACTATTTTGTGATTATTTTCAACGTCAAGAAATTAGGTATCCATACCGTTGGTAAAATAAATGAATATTGTTTTTATTGAATATGAAAGACTTACATGTAGTATATCTAATATGAAGGCAAATAAACTCCTTTTATATTTCTCGGTTTCCAGACAAATTAATGTAAATCCATGTGAGAAGTTCACTATCTTTATATGAATCATAATATATTTAGGAACATTAAAATACGCGCTCTCAGGGGAAATATTCCTAAAGAATAACCATGGAGACATGTTTTTATTTGTTTAGACCGTTATACCCAATCATAAGTTGTCAAACTAAAACCCATGATATTGCATCAGGCTAATGACACATGCACGAGTTTGAATTTTCTGGAACAGATAATTTCGCAACAAATAGTCATTATTTTTAATATAAAGCTAAAATGCCGATTTGCTATAGGTTTAAGATAGTAATCAATTAGCACTCATATTCGCTAACGTTCACTACCAAAATCCGAGATAATAGGACGCACTGAGGGCATTGAAGCATTGGTGCACGGGAGCATTATCAATGATTTGAAAAGGGAAAGCTATCATTAATTAACAATCAGTTTCTAACCAGAGCTAAGATTATTCTAAATCAAACTTGTCTGCACAGATGCTACTCGTGAAAAAGGTAAGCAATTGTATTAACTAAATTGTCAACAGATCAATTCGGAAATATACGAAGTGGTGGGATCAATCGAAAACCTCAAATACTTTGGCTTGGAGCAAATCAAATAGTATCCCGTTACAAAAGTGAGACATTTATTTTAAATTGGGACAAACCTTTTCGTAGGAAGAAAGGTTCCGAGGAAAAAGTCCAATTATAGATATGTTTTATAATAAATTAATACATCATAGATCATGTTTGTTTCAAAGAAAGTAAATAAGAACATAGTTGTATAGGGATAATCATGAAAAACTCTAACACAAGTTTTTTTTTACCTGAACCCTTTAAAGTGGCATGAGCTGCCGAAATTCACACTTTTTTCATAATTTCTAATCGTCACGACAGTAAGAGGCTTCGAAGGCCATCGAAAATTTAAATGATTGGCGTTGGAATGAGGAAAATCCATACAGTATGTGCCCTGTACGAACCGAAAACGTGTTTGAAAAGTAGCAAAATTTAAATAACCGGGACGACCATTCATTCATTCTAAGTCAAAGTTAGTTCAAAACAATACTTTATCGTACATTTTTGAGACTAGAAGTACTAAAAAGCTTCTGAATTATACGTCTTGAGAAAAATAGCCGATAATTTCAACATTCTGTGTTTACGTCAAAATATCAACATTTTGGCAGCTCATGCCCCTTTAAATATGATTTCTGTTCTCTATTTGATTTGTAAAAGGCGATTAACTGTTTATGCCCATAGTATTCAATAACAATGAAATATATTTTAAAATTCCAGGATGCCCAGATGGCCTGTATGGTCCAGATTGTCGTGAATCCTGCGGGAATTGCCTAAATGGCGATACATCCTGTCAAAAGGAAGACGGAAAATGTGGCGTGGGATGTGCTGCAGGTTGGAGAGGGGATGTTTGTAAACAGGGTCAGTTAAAAGACTAGCATGTGTATTTCGTTAGTTTATTTCTTTTCAAGTGCCATATCCAGTAATCTGGAAATTTTCAGTTATTTTAACTTACTACTAAATTATTTTATATATTTTTTTTGCTAAGACTAGCAGATATAGTGTAAATATCTTAACGCCATTTTAGAATGCGAAACTGGAACTTGGGGTGAAAACTGTGAGTCAACATGCAGTGAATATTGCAAGGGAGGTAACACAGCCTGTAGCATCATCAATGGAACATGTGGGATGGGTTGTCTACCTGGAAGTCTTGGTGAAAGATGTGTGGCAGGTAAATTATTGAATATAATATGTTGGGTGGCTTATTGGTCAGCGGTGATTCACGTACCATTTCGAATTAATCGTGTTACCCAAATAAGAACATCTTTGTGCCATTCATTTACATTACCAGGTAGTCCCATTTTGTTGGCAAAAAATTACAACTCTTGGGGGGATGATATGTACAAACAGATCAGAACCTTGCGGCACACCGATAGTGTATGCTTTAACAACATAAAATGGCACCTTCAAGCTGCCCCAAAAATTATGCAATCGACACCGATTTACTTGTTTTTGTTTGTTGATTTGTGTTTGTGGTCAGACTCCTGGCACCCACACATATGAATCTAACTCGATAAACAAATGAGAACGGGAAATATATGTACATATATTGTATTTTAGGTGCATATTCTCATTAAAATGCTTCACATGAATTTAACGTAAATCGTCAATAGACATTTTATATAGCTACAGCTATGGGCTAATACGCTTCTATACCAATGGTTTCCGCGAATATTACATAACCCATAGAATATGACTGAATTTTGCCACTATTAAAATTCATCTCTTTCAGAAGAGACCACTGAGACGCCCTCTCCGACAACCGCAATAGTGGGTGGTGTCGTTGGGGGTATTGCTGTTGCCGGGATAGTTGCAGTTGTCGTTGTTGTCTTTTTGC
The DNA here is from genome assembly GCA_963971465.1 of Lepidochitona cinerea. Lineage (NCBI taxonomy): Eukaryota > Metazoa > Mollusca > Polyplacophora > Chitonida > Tonicellidae > Lepidochitona > Lepidochitona cinerea. Next base: position 6,062,426 of record OZ020556.1, read on the forward strand.
GGTAAGAAAAACAAATGATATAGCGAAATTTAAAGTAAAAGTAGCATCAAAAAGCTGACCGAGCTGGTTTTCACTGACTGACTCTATCACAAATTACACCATTAAAATAGATTCCCTGTACTTTCGAAACAAATTTTTATTACATATAGACCTAAACCTATGAAATTATTGAAAAGTCGATCGATTGATTTTATTTCCTAAAAAAAACCCAGATTCGTGTTGGCGCACAGATATAAATCTGAATGATTCAATCTAGGTCGACACCACATCAGCGGCATCGCTGACAGGTCATGTGACGTAACCAACAGTGTGTCACAGCTAACGATACGTTCTCGGAGAGTTAATACATCAAGCCCAGAATCTCGAAAACAATAAAAACAGGGCAAGAAAATCTAGAAAATTCTATAAGCTAAAGCACATAATAAAAATTCAGTAAAACTACAGAAATTGACAGATGTTTTTTAATCAGCTTCAATCTTTCTAATAAATATATAAAAAGGAAAATATCACATATTTGCTCACATGTTTAACCAACATACCAGCTATTTCCAGGAGAAATAGATGTTTGATTTGTTAATATTTTCAATGTTTTCTGAAGGAGAAAGAAGAGACAAGGGAATGATAAAGAGACCGACCAGGTTCAAGTTTCAAACCGGCAACTTCAAACAGATGCAGCGGACGTCCATCTTCCTGGGTACTTGAATATTAACAGAATAGTCCCCAATCCACCAGGTAAACTTATGCAATTGCAATGAACTCCATACCGTGATAACTAGTTAGAATTATATATCAGAAATTTACGGTACATTAAAGGAAGAGAAATGTCCAAAAATGCAAACCGTAAAGCGTTAAAGCAACGATTAATTTACTGAAAATATGCAACGTTAGTTATCCCAATTGATGAGGTGATGTTGCCTCAATAATCAGATAGTTTAAGACAACTTCACGTCATTTCCTAGCCAAGCAATTGGCTAAATTGCAGCACGTGACTAGTTTATAACGCATCTCTACTTTGTGCATCATTGGTTGGATGATACAAACAAGAAAATGGTAGCGGTATTGTAACCATAGAGCTTAAACTATATCATTACGGCACATTCAAATTTAATATATTTGTTTACGAGGGAATAACAATAGATTGTTTTGGCAACATGAACTCTATTCTTTCAGGCTAAACTAGTCTAACGTTAAAATTGTCTTTCCCTTTAAGTGTGTTCGTTCGACCAAAGACTCTTTCTAGCTTGCGTACTTTTAACATTAGCCAAATTTAGGCATTATAAATTACTGTGTTACAAGCATACACGTTTTACACTGTTTTATAAACTTTCTTTCATGAATGTTTAAACGAGCCAGTCAGTGTCCAAAGGGAAGACACGTCGATGGAACAGTTTATACAAATAGTGCTTGGACAATTCAATGTAACTGCCTGGACGCAAAATATGTCTTACCATGGATACCCATTCTATTTTATGATCCCAAGGAACTTGTAACCAGGCAACGGAAGATGAAACTAATTACTACAATGTTGTTAACAATGAAGGTGATGGCGTGAACCAGTATGAACACATTCCATATAAATCCAGCGGTTCCGGTCAAACTGAATATGAGGTAAGAAAAATATGAGGTATAAATTATTCCCGCTGAAATTGAGTAATTGGTATCTAAAACCACATGCAAGGCTATTTCACTTATATGCCGGCGTTGCCAGGTTTAGTAAGGGAGGAAGGAAACCCTGACCTTTGATGAGTATGTGACAACTGTTGAACAGTAGTATTGGAATGTAACAACGAGAAATATGACTTGTTTAAGTGGCATTTCGAAGTTGAGCCTTATCATGAAGGAAAAACACACTCTTGCGCATGGATTAACAACTGCTTGGTTTATTGGGAACATGACGTTTCGGTGTAGCTCCTAACACCATTATCAAGTGAGGAGTAACAAATTTCTAAGCTGACTATTTATACTAAACTATAACAAAGGATATAACAACATACCCTCAAACTGAACAAACCATAAATGATTAAAGATGTGGAGAGTTTAAATGGAGATTAAAGGGTTTTAAACACTGTGGGTTCTCTTGATAATAATAGAAACATGAATTGTCATAGATTTTGGGCAAAAGAAAACGAGATAGATAATCTCTTTTTTTAAGTAACGGCTGGACAGATGGATTCTAAATGGTTAAAAACAATGATAACTATACCGTTTAAACAAATACCAATATTAACGGTCGCGGGTTTGAATCTCACTCAGTCTCCCCAAAATTGAGAAATATTCTGACTGGGTTTTCACTCGAACGACCTGCCAGTTACTGCCGAAAGGTCGTGGGTTTCCTCAGGGAGTAAAGCCCGGTTTCCTCTCACAATAAAACTGGCAACGCTGCCATATAAGTGAAATAATCTTAAGGGCGGCGTATAACACCAAACAATCAATCAATCATTTTCTTAACTAAAATAAAGTGACACCAGCTTCTAAATATAAGAACAATTTAGTTGAAGCAGAATTAGTTAATTGTTCGCAATTTACACTAATAAATACAAAATAAGAGTTTTTCTTTCATATCAATCTTGGTAATGTAAGGTAGTTCTTATTAGCAAGTAACCCCCCAAAATAGAACTCCTGTATCCGGGTTATATGAATTCCGTCCGTTCTTAGCACACATGTTCAGTTCGTACGGGTTACTGGTGTTTAATAGCAATATTTTCTTATTTTAACGTCAATCATCTAGTTTTTCAAGGTACTTCAAACGCTCAACTTCTCTTGAGAATAGGGATTGAGGAAAAAAGTTTTGTTTTCACAGCTCCTGTCACTTGGATAAAGTGTTGTCCATTAACTATCTTGTTTTAGACATTGGTTACAAGCGAAGGGAGCAGTGGAAATGTCACCACAAAAGGAGAAGAAAAGTGTAAGAACCAAATTTAGATTTTGCTCTAGACAGTTGTTACATCATGTATCACTTGTCTAAATATGGCATCATTTACATTTTCAACATTAACAAAATGCAACGGCCCCAGGTAAAACATATCCACCATAAAACAAAAAAAAAGAACTCAAAGGATTTGTTGGGGCATCTGTTGTCCAATTTAACGCACTCAGATACCGCTTTTTTTCTCCCACTCAGCCTGACAAAGCAGCTTTTTAACAAAAAAATTATGAGGTTGGCTTAAGGATCAATTAATCGAAAAAAATCCAACTGTCAAATATGTTGTGTAAGATTTTATATACTGGTACTACTATTACAATACAAATCTTTCAGATGTGTCGAAAGACGTAAATGGAGAGGTCGGTCCTACCTATTCAAACATTGTGACGGATGGAAGTAAAGATACAGATGGTGTTAACCAGTATGAAGACGTTCCACATTAATGGCACATCAAGGTCGTCTTGCAAAATACGATTTTTTCCTAGTTAACTATTTATAGAAACCAAAATACACGGGCACATGAAAAAATCATCTTGACGAAAATGATTGACGTTGCATTGAGGAAAATCCATACTTGTACGAACCGAAATAGTGTCCTAAAAGTAACAGGGACGAGAGTTGATTCAAAACACTGTATTAAATGAATACATGTATTACCAAAACTAGTGACACAAATAAGCTTATAAATTGTACTTAAAAATTACAGGCAAAAATCAACATTTACGATAGCTCGTCACGTTAAACAGTATGTCTGCATGTTGACACATTGAATACATTTTGTTTCTCTTCGCGTTCTCATCATTTTAGGCATACAGATAGATTTAGCTATTTACAACCCTATCTGTAAGTTAATTCTTGAGCATGTTGTCATGGATGGTTCATTTTGCATACGATATAGTTTCTGGAAACGAATAATACAGAAATAGTTATTTACTTTTAAAAAATCCAAATACTTGATCCCAACTTCAAACGAGTTTATTTGGTTTTTTTTATAAGGGAATATGTATGGTTGGCGACAAAAGTTCCTCAACATCGAGCCACCAAAATCAAGCAACAGTTTTAAGATATTGGAATAGACTCCTTTTCTAAGATTTTGTCTTTGTGTATTATATTAATTTTTTTCATTTATTTTCGGAAATAATAACAATGTTAGCTAACAACTTATCTGAAAAGCTAGTGTAAGCACTTTATCAAGTATAGAATTTACATTATATTTAAGACTAATTGAATTCCCAATACCAACGTTTCTAAAGGGCTGTATTGAATATACATTTGACATCATATATCTTTTTGTCAAAATTATTTGAAGTTGAACGGTGTGCTTGATTGTGTTTTTTTCATTTTAACTTTATAACCGTATTCTGGTGACAAAGGAAATCAATTATTCAAACGACATTTATTTATATGATTTGTATTAAAATATTAATGTCTTTTTACGTTGGTGTTTTGTTAGTTAAAGCCGCCGTAGCCTGTCGGAAAAATTGTTAAGAAAACCAATTTACATGAGCTTACTACGTCTAAAACCACTAAAATTAAACATAAAACACATGAAACATGTCCAGTTAGCTTTAGAATGTGGAAATTGACCGAAAAACAAACGAAGAATCGAAGCCTGGTTACAACAACAACGATTAGTGTCGGTTACCCTAATTTCAGTCCTTTTTATCTGTGGTTTACACTCAACAAATTGTCCGCAGGCTATTCAAATCACTCCTACCCGACTGTCACTCTGTATTTGACAGACAAAGTACATAAAATTATACTGTGCCGTTAGATAACTCCTACGACTCAAGCATTAGGGCGCTTGTGCGCATGTTCAGGTTCCGCGTTTGTTTACATTGCGGGTACTTTATAAATCTAATTTTCAATTTCAAATTAAAAATACTTAATTGTGCCAAAACTTGCAATTTTTGGTAAAAAAAGAAAGTTCCTTACTTCTCTTTGGTAATAATACAGAAACCGCCCACTATTTACAAAATATCGTTTAACTTATTTTATATTTTATTTTAGAAATTTATTTTAATTTATACGTTTTCCTATAAAACGGGGGTTTCTGATTCATTACACATGCATTTGTCAACCATGTTAACCAGTTAAGATAGAACATATCGTCTCCCTTTATTTTTGATTTGTTTCAATTTCTTTTAGTGGTTCTTTGTTGAGTCTGAAAGACGATAAACCTCTCGGTTATCGATACGAGACAAAATATCAACTACAAAGATAGTAATAAATAGCATATCAACTATGTTTCAAACCAATGAACGGGCATAGTGTTAATTTAGTATAGGCCTACTGGAAATTATTTCTGAATGTATATATCAGGTAAAAAAAATAGTTATTTACATATTCAGGCCAGAATCTGACAACTCATTGTACACTTATTATAGTTGAGTAAGCAATCCGAAGAAAGAAATATACGGCATACAATGTTTTGACTAAATATTTTGTTTGTTTAGATCTTCGGATTGGTTATTGTACTAAATTATGCCAAACTAGTCGATGGAAGGTCTAATTATTGTACAATTGTTTACTAAAAATAGTTGAAATTTCATATACTTATGTTAAATACTTTGCATTGATTATAATACAAGAGTTTTATCTTCAACTCGTTATTTATTCTTTTACTCTATTCTCCTGGAAAGACCAACGCTGAAATCGTCAGTTGGATTTTTCGTTAATTTATAAATTTACAAAGTTTAGGGAATTGTACGATGTTATCACTGTTTTTAAGGAGCTACAGACCAGCAAGCGCCAATTGCTGTATTTGTGGGTGTTGCCTTCTGTTTACAGTTTACAGTTTATTGATACAGGATAAGCCTATCGGCTTCTCTCTCAGGCAAAATACACGCAAATATAGTAAGACAAGATTGCAACGAAGGAAAAAAAAACAGAAACAAATCCAAATCATACTAAAACAAAATATTAAAAACTGTTTTCCAAAATGTACAAGGAATTTACCAAAAATATATTAAATAATTTTAACATCGTTTCTTTCCTCGAGCACTATTATAAATTGTGCGAGACACCTTAATGAGTTTCGAGTGTTCATCGGATTCTGAAATTTGTATAGATTTGATCATGGAACAAACTTTTGGGGTAATGACTTATTCTGAAATGACGGTATCTTGGTCAAATAAGCATAACATGGAATTTGTCATCGTTGACTTCCATCTTGCATCTTCTACATTTTCTGTTAGATTTTGGTATGCTAAGGTAACGGCCATTTTCAATTTCCAGCCGATGGTACCCTAGGCGAAAGCGATTAATTTCCAGTTAACTTTATCGCTAAAGTTTAAGATAAGGAGATCTGACAAAGTCAGGTTCGGCGATATCCACGTAACTTTCAAACCTTGTGGAGGTTAATAAATCAACCCTCCAGTTTTGGACAAAACAGTCCTGGACTGTCTGTTTGAATCGCAAGTGAGAACATTTATTACATACATGGACATATAGCATACTGTAACCATAACTATCTAGCACTATGTTCAGTTCGTGACTCCAGTTGTATATAGACCTCATTCTACAATGTACCTTTGTTTGACATAAATATAGTCTGTACACCAAACTTTCTGGCAAAATCTTGACTTTTGACCAGTATTTGAAAATTCTGGTTTTACAATGGGTGATGAGAGGGAATCTGGCATATTCTCTAAAAACCAGAATATTTGGGGTGCATTTTGGTACACCAAGTAAATATTTAAGGAATCAAGTGTGAACAACTTCCATACTCTGTTTTTTTTTGCAAATCCCCAAAGCTCAGAACCATACAATGGGATTGGTTTTGCAATTTTTTTCAAGCAATTCGAGTTTCAGACTTAAATCTAGCGAGATTCTCTGAAAACATTGTTTTTTAACCTTTTCATAAACTAACTTGGCAGCTTCGTTCACTGATAAATTATATTTAAACATAATACCAAAGTAGCAGAATGAATCTACTGATTCTAACAAAACATTATCATCTGACCATTAAGAATCTCATTTAAGTCTTTGACTTTGAAAATACAGCCGCGTCGTCAGCAAATCACAATGTAATTCAAAATATGATCCGAAGGTTTACTAGTGGCCAGTTCGTTACATAAATCATTTATGAACTTTTGCCACTTAAAGTGTTTTATGGTTAACATTTTACGGCTAACGGCTCATATATTACTTTATGCTACACGTGTATTAGCAGTAGTTATAGTTAGCTTGTCTCATATTCATCCGTACTCCACTTGCACTTGGGAATAGGAGCCTATTTAAAATTTACATTACAGTTCTTTTTTCAGTATTATCGGCCTACTTTTACTTTTGTTTATTAAAAGCTATAACCGGATTAGTCATTGTTAGTTTGGATTCCGAAATACATATAATTTGCAATTTGCTATTGCAGAGAAACTATTAATGTATTCAATTGTAGACGATCTTTGCCGACAAACCTCAAAATAATTTCTCCTCCTCAATAGTCACATGATGTGGTTCAAAAGACTATAGTCAAACAAACACACACAATTTACAGACAGGCGTTGTGTTAAGCTACGCAAAAATGTTCACTTTTGAAATGTTTATAGGGGACATTTCACTGTCGGAGTTCAGTCTTACCTGTCTTGGTTTAAAGTAGTCTAAGCCAATCCAAAATGTCTTCGAAGTTCATTACATTTGGATTACCTTGGCTGTTTTTATATATTTCAGGTAAGTTAATCAAGTATTGTACTCTTGTGAACATATTAAACCAATGTGATGTTCTAAATTGAGAGTAAGCCTTTCGATATTATTAGCTGTACTCTGAACACAGGACAAGTCTCACACAGTCATGTCTAAAATACAGGTATTCCTCTGTCAACTATACACATCCCGATCGGTACTTAGTCAACAAGTTTTCCACATGTGCGTTGTTAGTTCGAATACCAACTATCTATAGGCCTATGAATTGCGTGGATTTAAGCCCGTGGTTTGTAGGGTTTGGTTCATAATCTTGTCAAACTACAAACTTAACACGCCCAGTTCTAAGTCTTTCACGTATATGTCACAGTTCTCTGTGCAAACTGAAGTGCTCTGTACTATATCGAGACTAACTCAGTGAAGCGATCAATGCTCAATCAGAAACACTTTCCACCAATGTTGTATGGGTTCGAAAAGATGAGCGTAAATCATTAGATAGCTACCAGTACTTCTAGGTCAATATCATCATCACAACTTTTGTAAAAAAAATCAATCTTTTATAATGGTGAATAAAAATAAAATGAAATAACGTAGAAAGGAAAGTTATAAACAAAGTTTTCCTTTATCAGTTTCTTGATTCAAGGAATACAAGCTTGAGTAAAAGCTAACCTACATTCGTTTAATTTTAAAGGAATACGGGCTGCGAAAATGTTGACATTTTTCCGTTAAACATTTTTTTTAATTATCAGATATTTTTCTCAAGAAGTGCAACACAAAAGGTCTTTATTACAACAAGTTTCAAAATTGACCTCGAAGTAGTGTTTTAAGCTGTCTTACGGGTCACATACTGTATGGATTTGGATTGGTACAACGTCAATTATTTGGTTTTCGAATGCACCCCGACCTTCTTAATGTCGTGACAATTAGATTGACTAAAGCTGGGCGCACACTGCACTTGCGGTCTCCCAGTCTGATCGGCGCCGTATTCACCGGCGCCATTTATAAACCACTGCGCTCTGAATATGGCTGCGCATCGATGTGCGGGTGAACAGTAAAGTTGTGGCGCGATTTTTCCGAACATATCTGATTATGACGTAATTTTTGGGTTCGTAGCTCCAAGAAAACATGGCGCTTCCCAATAAACTAAAAAGGGCCTCCGTGGCTCAGTAGGTAGAGCGTTGGACGCTCAATCCTAACAGCCTTCCACCATTGGGTCGCAGGTTCGAATCCCACTTAGTCCAAAAATTGGACAATTTTCTGACTGGGTTTTCACTCGAACGACCTATGTGGGATGGTTGCCAGTTACCAGCGTGGTCGTGGGTTTCCTCTGGGCATAGAGCCCGGTTTCCTCCCACAATAAAACTGGCATCGCCGCCATATAAGTGAAATAATCTTGAGCGCGGCGTAAAACACCAATAACAATCAATCAATCCAATAAACTAAAGCCTGCATAATTTTAGGAGAAGACGCCCTTGGTTGTTAAGGCGACACGTTTATTATGGCGACTATCACAGTCTGCTTAATTAAAGGAAGAAGACATCGGGTCTTACAAGAACTATGTCCGAATGTTGTCCATCAATCTGGTTTATCCTCAAATGACACGGTCAATGAATTCTGGTAAGTTAGTATCATATAAATTGACATATTTCCGCCACAGGTCAACTAACAAAGTATCCACGGACCAAAATTCAGACGGTATCGTCGCCTCAAAGGCTGACATTTTCAAACCACGTGGCAGGAAGACCTTTTCTCATTGGTCGAGTGCCTTACGGCAAGGTAAAAGACGGCGAGGTTCCACGCACACTACTTGCGTTTAGGGACGCCGATGAATAAGACGCCGGCAAATATCAAATCATTTTAATGCTTGCGGTCATGGCTGCGTCACAGATCGTAAGTCTCAAATGGCTGCGTCGTTCACAGCACACCGAGGCTTGCAACACTGCGGCTCGAGATGCCGGTGAAAAATCGCAGACCGCAAGGGCAGTGTGCGGCCGGCTTAATGGATTTTTACGCCGCACTCAAGGTTATTTATTTTATATGGCGGCTTACCAGGTTTAGTGAGGGCGGAAACCGAGCTCTCTGTCCGGAGAAAATCCCCGACCATCAGCGAGTACCCGACAACTCTTCGACATACGGCGATCGAGAGATAAATTCACTCATAAATTGTTCATTTTTTATTTGGTCTGAGATGAGATTCTATCCCTCGCCGCATCGATAGAAGGCCTGTGCCGGACTGCAAGAGAATGACGCTAACCGACTGAGCCACCGAGTCCCAGGTGACAATATGAAGTTTTGAAAATATACGACAGCTTGTGCACGACTTTTGGAAAAAATAACCGAGTATACAGTCTATGTACCTATATGTGTACCTGTGTCCCATTATATCCTATTCAATTACATTTAAAACTATTTCAGCGGAGAAATGGGACAACCGGAACGCCCTTTCAGCTTAATATAAGTGGATATAGAAAGCCAAAATGTGACGTCATTACCAATAAAAAGATACTGGCTGAGTTTGGCCGCCTTGTAAGAACAGTCTTATGTCTAGCCCTGAACAAATATTTTCTTGTGATCGCGATCGTTTTGCTCATTTGCATATTTAAATCGTCGTTGGCGGCCATTTTGTGATTTTTACTTACATAGTTTGTGATCGCACAATCTAGAAAACCACCAGGCCGATCTTGATGAAATGTTTTTGTGTTGGTTCCCCATATGGTCTAGTTGTGCAACATCTATTTTCCTGGGCTCATTTGCATATCAAACTGGACGCTAGCCGACCATTTTGTTTTTCTGCTTTTTATTTCTTCTCTCTCTTGTGATCGCGATTCCAAGAGAACTGCTGGTCGGATCTTCTTTAACTTTCACACAAACGTTTCTGCTATGGTCTAGCTGTGCACGATTAATCTATATTCTCATTAACATATCAAAATGGCCGCTAGGCGACCATTTTGTTTTTCTTCTTTTATCACTTTTCTCCTCAAGTAATGAGAGGACCTTCGTAAAACTTTGTACGCAGGTTAATTATATGGCCTCGTTGCGTACTATGTACTTTTTTGCTAATTTGCATATTAAAATCGCCGCTAGGCGACCATTTTGTTTTTCTTCTTTTTACCACGTTTCTCCTAAAGAAATGAAAGCTTAGGATTTTCGTAAACAAATTTACACATGTTAACCCTATGGTCTTGTTGCGCACTATGCACTTGTTTTGCTTATTTGCATATTCATTCATTTTGTGTTTCTTTTTATCACTCTTCTTCTCAAGTAATGAAAGGATCTTCGCAGGTTTACCCTATGGTTTCGTTGTGCATTATGCACAGCCTGATTGAATAGGATATAATGGGACACAGGTACACATATATTTGTGATTTTTACCTATATAGTTTGTGATCTCGGAATCAGGAAAACTACTAGGCGGATCACAATTTTTTTGTGTTGTTTCCCCATATGATCAAGTTATGCAATATGTATTCTTTTCGCCGTTGTTTTCATTTAACCTATTCGATACCGCTGTCGCCATATAGCCTGCTTCATTACAGAAGACATCGTATAGCGACAGCAGAAAAGTCAGCTAAAACCACACTGAGAACAGTTTCATTAAAATCAGATGCTAGAGGTAGGCCTACAACAGGTCTGGGAGCCTGTTTTTTTTTAATATTAGGCATAAGTCACATTTTTCAACTACACTGTTCAATAGTTTAAAGGTGTCTGAACTACATTCACTGGCACTCTCGATTAACATCTTCAACCTGTCAGCTGAAGCATGTCCAAACTGTTTATGGAGTTTGGTTAAGATTTTTACTTTTTCTTTAGGCTCCATATTGTCCTCAATTATCAATACATAATTTTCTGTAAGAGTGTCAGTTGTCCGTATTTACAACACAGTCTGGTAGAGTATTGATGCAGTAATGGCCACTGGAAGTAAAGTGAAGTTCAACTTGCTCATTGAACATGATTACTTTATCTTGTTTGAGATCCAATACAGTACCCGCCTTTTTCAAAGAGGATTTGCTTAGAAGTAAAGGGAGATAACCCTGTACCACCTCAACATTTTGAGCAGGTAGTATGTCCTATCTGTGCTGGAATGATTACATTTTGAAATGACTTAACAAGGGCCCCATCGCCAAATTTAAAAGGCTTTGAACTTGGATTTATTTTAACAATAGATTTATCTTCTGGATTTAAACAGTCAATGAAACTGTCAAGCCATTGTTTTCCACAAACTGTTCTAGAGCAAGCTGTATCTATAACTGCACATTTGAAAGATTCTGTCATTAGTACAGAGTTACCTGATGGGTCCTCTTTGGTAAATGTTGTTAAATTACAGTGTTCCTGTTCAGTCATACATTCAGACGTTAGTACATGCACATCCTTGCCTTCCTTCTTACGATGCTCACAATCTTTAGCCCAATGAACAACAGATTTACAGACAGCACATTTGGTCCGTTTGCCATACCGGTTTAGAGTGTTTGTTCCTCTGGGGGTACCATCTTGTTGTTGTCATTGTCTGCCCCTAACCTTGTGACTATGGTCACGTTGAGTTATGAATGCAGCCTCCTGTTTAAAAGCTTGACAAGAATCATTATTTGACACAGACTGAGGATAATCGCTACAAATTCTTTTCAAAGCTAATTTCATACATGTAAACTTCAGATCGGTAGATGCCGTCAAAGCCAGTTGGCGCTCTTGGGATGATAAATTGGCGGACTCCAACATTTTAAAACAAAGGACAGCATCGGGTAAAGGCATGTCATATTTTTTACATTTTGTGTATCTTTGTTCATACTCCAGGATAAAATCAGCCATTGACATATTTGGTAATTTTCGAAAGTTATCAAAATGTTTATAAGCTTCATAAGCTAGATCAACACTGTCTTTTAAAAATAATGAATCAAGAGCCTCTAATAATATATCCATCCCATCCTCAGAATTCAATTTACTCACGTCAAGTTCCAATGCCTTTGCTCGAGCTTGATCGGTGAGTGTAAGAGTCACAGCTAAAGCCTGGCGAGTTTTATCAAGGTCAGTCACTAGCCTCCAAACGGCGATCTCATTTTTCCAAGTTTCATACACTGTATCACTTCCTAATAAAGGTGGGTTCTTGTAATTTATGTTAGCCATTTCGCTCTGCTGCCAATGATCACACGTACACGTTAAAAATATGACTGACCCTTAGCGTCCCCTTGACCAGCACCTTCCCGCCAACCCAGTTGTCTCCCCTTACTGCACTAAACATGCATGTTAATATAAGGTACTAACTGTAACAGTATCGATTTTAATGTTGGACAAATATATTTCGGAGGAAGATGTACACTTTATCAGGAGTTTGAAGCATCCTTCATTTCAATCTTAGTAAATTGAAATCGAACATCCTCTTCAGTTATAGTATTTGTCGTTATAGGATCTTAACTTTCTCAAATTCATTTTGGCATTGACCAATCATTTAGGAAAGTTGGTTTGGAGTTTTCAGATTACAGCCACTTTCTACCAAAGAAACTTTGCTCTTGTCCAGCCAGCCACCAACTGAAGAAATCAATTTCATATATAAATTTTTCGCGCCGTTTACAAGCAGCCTCACTTTCTGATGGTGTTCTATGTTGGTCGCCAAGATCAGTTCACTGATCTCTTGTGTTTTTTTTAATAGTTATATTCAGGTGGGATTCAAATTGGCAACAACATTGATGTACAAAAGGAAAACTGACGTAGATTACGACGTCATTAAAAGAAGAACAGCACGTGTATAATCTATTACGATAAATAGCAGTTTTAAATCAGCCAGACAGTGGTAATAAAAGAGGCATGAGCTGCCAAAATTAACACGTTTTTCATTAATTTTGATTGTCACGAAAAACAAGGGGGTTTAAGGTCTTGTGAAAATTGAAGAATTCACGTTGTAATGAGGAAAACCCACACAGATTGAGGCATGTACGAGCCGAAGTAGTGTCCCAGTCGCAGGTTCATTCATTACCGACAGTTAGTTCAAAACACTTCATAATCGTATACGTTCCCGACTAATAGCTCTAAAAGTTATTAATTGTACATCTTGAGAAAAGTAGTCGATTTACACACAATTTTGTTTCCAAGCAAAAATTCTACATTCTTGCAGCTCGTGTAGCGTTGGCATAAGTTCTGTCGACGTGATTTATCCAATTGACGTTATTCTTACTTTACATTTAAGACGTTTGTAGAAGATTGATTGGTGTTTTATGCTGCACTTGCACTTATTTTACTTGATAACAGCGTTGCTGGATTTATTTGTCCTGAGGAAACCCCCGATATTCGGTGAGTACCTGACAACTTTTCTACATACGGCTATAGAGTGTAAAATCCAGGCTGTTTTAACAGTTTATACAAAAACAATATATTATATTATAAAGTCGTCTTGTAAAAACTGTTATGCTGCAGATCATTGCCTCATACTCAACATTTATATTATTTCCACTCTTGATCAAAGAAGGTTGGTCAATAATTACCTCACACAATTTACATTGGGCAGTTATCTTTCTTCTAAGCCAAGGGATTTGATCGTTTATAAATTTGAAAACTATCGGGTCTACCATATTTTTTGTTTTTGATTTGGGGTACTTTTTTATTTTTTTGTTTTCAGGTATTACCGCCCAATGTTTGTTTGGCCCAACCTGCAAATATGCCTGTAATTGTTTACACATCGCCACCTGTGACCCAATGGAAGGATGTCCTACAGGTAATTGTGCCCGGGGCTTTGATGGACCGAAATGCCAAAGAAGTAAGTGAGTTACATGTCTTAATACATCTATAAGACATGACAATCACGTCAAACACATATAATATGAAAGCTCGTACTATATTGTATATGATGTATATGTATATTTATGTTTTTTTATCAAGAAACACTAATAAAAGCTTCGTATTGATACTAATCTTGGAAATGTACGTTAAAGAAGTTTGTGTTGGTAACACAAATCACAAAATGTACTCATAAACCCCAATAGAGAGCGGTAAAAATACGTCATTATTGATCTAAAAATAGCTATACCAACATCACGTCATCCTAAAACGGAAAAATGGCTACACAGATAAGCCACTGAAAGGACATACTTCTGTCTGTTTTTATTAGTTTGAGGGTCACTGGAGGTAATTGACGTGAAATGTTTTAAGTACTTTGAAGGTTGTTATCGACGATAATCCCTATGTATTTCTAGAGATTTCCCCTCCTTTAATCAAGTGCTTTTTTAGATGTAATAGAAGTTTCCATGACCTTAAACCCCATTATTTGTCGTGACAATCAAAATTAATGAAAAACGTGTGAAATTTGGCAGCTCATGCCTCTTTTATTACCACTGTCGGGCTGATTTAAAATTGCTATTTATCGTAATGGGTTCATACTTGTTTCACAATATGCTTGCTTTTAATGCACACGGGCTGTATTGTTCAAAAGCGGATTGGGTGCGAGAGTTACCAGGTACTCGCCGTAGTTTGGGGGGTTTCCGACAGGCAAGGAGCCCGGTTTCCGCCCTCAATAAACCTGGCAACGCCGCCATATAATGGTGTGTTTCCACGGACCTGCGTTAACGCGTGCGTTGACGGATGCGATTGTTTAACGGATAGGATGAAGTGTTTCCACGGACTTGCGTTAACACATGCGATCGTGAGTGCGATCTGTCATAAGGTCACGGTCAAAAGTCAAGGTCATATCCCTTACATCATTTTTTTTCGGTTTGGGGAAAGGATGTGAATAAGTGGACATCTACATAGCCTTTTCATACAAAGTCCATTTATAACACAAACATAAGTCAGTAAAAATGAGTAAAAAAACTCACTCAGTGTTTTCTGTGGATTTCGATCTGACAGCAAAAGGTCATTGGGGTCGGAAAACCCTTTCAATGACGTCATGATTAACGAAATCCCTCGTCCGATGCGTTCAAAATGGGACAAGCTCCATTCTCCGTCCGTTAACGCGTGCGTTAAAAATATCGTACTGACCGTGGAAACACTCTAACGTATTTCTGTAGTTCCCATTCTTTGGTGAAAATCGCATCCGTCAACGCACGCGTTAACGCAAGTCCGTGGAAACACACCATTAGTGAAATAATCCTGAGTGCGGCGCAGAACATTAATCAATCAATTTATCAATCAAAAGCGCATTGGGGTTGAGGCAGGTTTTAATCACGTCACACAGCGAATTTAAACCTGATTTTATTATAATGTGATTTTGAACACTCGGCCCTGGTGAGCAATTTTGTTATATCTTATTTTTATGGGAACCTTGAGAAGGAAACTAAAAAACCAACTATCTCCCAACTGTTAACCATTACCGCGTACTAACTGCCAATTGTTGTCTTTATTGATGAGTATCTTCCATCCCAGCTTATTGGAGAACTTGGACCACAGGTTCTGCCATATTCAAAATGACCTGCAGTCTATCAGAGGGTATTTCACGCACGTAAATTCCAGAAGTTATCAGACCGGTGATTGGATGTCACTGAAACATGTGCACACATGGTAGGCTAAACTGCTAATGGTGTATTTAGGTCAAATAAACCAATCATATTGCCAGGTGTAAGGTGGACACATGTTTCAGTGACATCCAGTCACCAGACATCTGAGAATAATTAACCATAGCTTCTTGTAGGAAAGTCATAAAAAAAATAATAATCCATGTTTTGGAAGCTGGTAGATATTGTCTTTAAGATGAAGTATATTGTATTTTACCTAAAGTGTTCATTTTAAGCAGGCATTCGAGGTTAAACTTTTACAGCAAAAAAATCAATGAAAGATAACATATTCATATAAACAATGTATTGTGCCAATTAGATTTTATTAAAGAATCCAATTTTCCCAGTTATTGGTATAAATGAAATACATCAGCGAACGGATAAAGGTCACCACAATTGAATAACGTCAATTCCAAATGACCCATAAAACAGATGGGACGATTTGCAGTTTTAATACAAGAAATTAAATTATACGTTGTCCCACTCAACACTCAACGAGAAAATGCAGAAAACAGTTTACAATCAAAGAAAACTTAGAAAAGTAACCGTTTTTCTCTTTGCCAGGATAAATATTCCAGCCTCTAGGGCAAACCCTTTACAACCTATATAATAACGGCACAAATCGTGAACAGAAGAAAACTTTATTTTATTTTACAAAGGAACACAGCATTCGTTTTTTAAAGACATGCAAGGCTTTGTAAAAGTGCGACTAATAAGCCCCTTTCGACTTTAGCTAAAACCCCTCGAGATCTCACGAGAAAAGAGTTTCGTTGTATAACTTTCACTGACGAGCCGTTCATTTAACATAAGCGTCTATGGTGACCGGCGGTTATCGTGTTGTTTTGTCTTTGATTATCTATTTCTAAAACATTTCTTTAATCCAAATCTTTCTATGAAACACACCAGAGGCTACCAGTTGCGTTTTTGTCAGTTGAACGTCAGTAAAACTATTTATAAATTTATTATCACTAAAACACACGGACAATCTTCTTGTCTAAAATAACCACGGAGACAATGGAGACCATGGAGTTTCTAATTGTGTTAAAAAAAGGTACATCATTTAGACCTTTATACCCCATAAATTGTTGTAACAAACCAAACCTATGATGACGACTGACAGGAGCTTAGCCTGGAATCATTTTGTAACACATTGACAATGGTTACGCATCCTAACTATAGAAAGAGCATCGGTGGACTGAGATTGAACCCAAAAAAATTTGCTCAAAATTTTGCAGACAAAACTATATAACACACAACAAACAAAACTCCATCTTACAACCTACAGCCAACAAACAACAAGGTTATAAACTTAATCTCATAACCTACAATAAACCAACAACAAGGTTATAAACTCCATCTCTTAACCTACAGCCAACAAACAACAAGGTTATAAACTCCATCTCATAACCTACAACCAACAAACAACAAGGTTATAAACTCCATCTCATAACCGATAACCAGCAACAACAAGGTTATAAACTTCATCTCATAACCGATAACCAGCAAACAACAGGGTTATAAACTCCATCTCATAACCTACAACCAGCAAATCTCGCGTGATCTCGTGGGACTTTGACCAAACCCGAAAGGGGATTTCAGTACAATAAACGGACTGTGTCATCCACATACCAATCTGCTAAGCATTGGAACCGACTATCTGCTAAAACCAGAATGTTTGTTTTCCTTTATACAACAGAAACTTTTCTGTATTTTTGAAACTTTCAATTTTACGAAAAAGAAAAAGTTTCCATTTAGTTGTCTATTTTTTATTTAAAAGTTAAAATTTGATTTATTATTGGTTATTATTTTTTAAAATGCCTAACCTGAGGAACAGACGACCAGAAACTTCAAATAGATTGCGATATAGGGCGTTCTCACGGCGCGATTTGTTGTCCCGACGTGTAGCATGCGATTAAAACGCATGGTGTTAAATTGTTGATACGATTTGGCAACCAATCGATTACATCCATTTAAACCGCATGCTGTAGGTCGGTACAAAAGGTACTAAATTATATCAAAGCTTTAAGGAAGAACACTGGGTCTTTATCCGTCAAGAACCAACTCGAGAGGTAATATAATTGAATGCATACGGGATGATTCTGTGACTGATGTTAATCAGTATGCTTTATGTTTAAACATTCACATGGATTGTATTCAATTATTTATCATCACAGAAAATGTCGCTCTTGACATGCGCACTGAGCAGCAGCCAGGAACCGACTGTGAAAGCCGGGAAAACGGCCGGAAATGTTTGACTGCCAGTTACGCTGTTGATGGAATACTTGATACAACAATCGATTTACAGACTAAGTTCTGCACAAATACAGAAGTAGAAGGGTAAGTGCTACGCAATATTGGCTGCATCTAAGATATTATTTGAGATTTTGTTATCAAATTTTCACTGTGTAAGGGAGTACAGGAATATTTGACAGTTTATCAAAAAATGTCATCACTTGCCGCCTCATGTATATTATTTGATCACAATCATACAAGACAAAGCAGATATGAATATAACGGTGTTGGGAAAAAAAAAGGCTACAGGTAAAAAGACCCAAAGATGTTGCCAGTAATACGGCAAATAAAATCGCAAGAAAATAATGAAATTGCAAGAAACTAAGGTCCGTTGCACGAAAGCATATTAGGGACATACATGAACTGTTTTAAGCATCTGGCTATATCGTTATAACGAGAAAAAAAATATCTGGATTTAGGTTTAATTCGAGTTACCTCCCTTTAATATTTTTAAAATATTTAGTCAAAAACGCAATTGAAGTAAACAATTCTCCTTGTGCATGAGTTGTAGAGCTGTGCCTATCAAATAATTGCGTGCTCTCGGTATTCGAGACCAAGCCGTTCGCTTTTCCTTCGGTACAATAAATGACTTTAAAGGACTTGTCCAACCGTCTCTGTAGTGACAGATCATTCACCTATTGTCAAATTATAGTCACGGCTTTAAGCATTTTATTCAGATTATAATGGCAGATGCTGTTTGGTTTGAGCTGGTCACATCTGGGCCTGTTTCACAAAGCGGCGTAGCATAGGCTGTTTACGTAACTACCGTGGTAACAAATAAGCCTACTGTAGATATACGTTGTTATGGAATGCAGTGTTTTTACAAATCCCACTCAAACGAGATATAATTGGAACATTTCTGATTGCATCTTTCACTCTATTGCCGTGCACGAAAGAGTTGTCAGGTAGGCCTACTCGCCGAAGGTTTGGGGTTTCCTCCATGTAAAGAACCCGATGTCATTTCCCACTAAACCGAGGACGCTGCCATTTGAGAAAAATACATGTAATCAATCAATTTTTTATCTCCTCTGCCATATATGTATGCAGGGGTATTTTGTTTACATGTTAACATATTTTATCCTCGGGGGGGGGGGGGGGGGGGGGGGGGGGCTCCACCCATACACTAGGCCCCGCAGTTCTCAAAAACGGTCTTTTTTACAGACTTATGCAAAAGTTCTCTCCAGAATACTGCTTACTATTAATCATAGTGTTCATTCAGTCAATCATTCATGCATTCATTCGTACAACTGATATTCAATTATCCCTCAACCATACAGCATTAATCAATGTATTGTTATTTGCCCGCAATAATTTGAGCATTAACTGCAATTAGTTTCGCATGGCACGGATAATAGGAACGCTATTTCATTATAACGAGATGCTATCTACAGGTATTCTTTTCTTATTTCAGGAACGCATCTTGGACCGTTCACTTGAATAGAACATATGGAATCTACAGATTTGTGATCTACAATAGAGATGAATTCGGCGGTGGCGAATACCGTACGAACAAAATTAGTTTGGGGGGTTGAATATCACTAAAGCTATAACCAAGACATAACAATGAGCAACCAAGTCCCAAAAACTGAACTCGTACAACCATGAGTTGCCAAGTACTCGCCGAAGGTCGGGGGTTTCTTCCGAGCTATGGGCCCCGTCCCCTCCCCCCAGGACTAAATCTGGCAACGCCGCCATATAAGTTAAATAATATTGAGTGCGGCGTAAAACATGAACCAATCAATCATACAGCCATGGTATTTAAATTTTGGTTAATTATTTAGATATTTATCGGTTCTGTCGGGTCACTGACCTTATCAATTTTTTTTTTATTTCAACATCACTCCTTTAGTTTTTCAAGGTAATTCGGATGCTGAGCTTATCTTCACAAACAAAATTGTTGAAAAAAATTCCGAATGTTGGCCACATATGCCACTGTATTACGTCGGTTCAATATTGTAAAATAATATTACTAACTTGTCCGATTTTTGTCTGACAAATTGATTTTTTTTCTTTTGTCGTCTAAGAATTATTATCGAAAAATAGTTTACGCAGTAGGATAAAATGGTACCATCCATGTCCGAAAATGAAATTGCTTCCATGTAAAAAGTATAACCGCAGTCATCAATTACTTTGTGCCAACAAAGTTCTGTACTGTATGGGTGTAAAATAATTTCCACTTGCGTGTACAACACATTTTTGATCTAGGTTAATGCATTTTGTCATCGGAGGAAACTAATATCCCCATGGGTGAAAACATTTTTTACTGGAGTGGAAACAAATAACAAAACATGTAATTGTATACCTACTTGATAAACGGCAAGAAGAAAAACGCGTTATACACTTGACACCACTGTCGATCTTAACTTGGATGTAAAAAATTTAATTCCTTTAGTGAGCTTTATTGATCTACAATACAGATGAATTCGGCATTGGCGAATACTGTACGAAGAAAATTAGTTTGGGGGTTAAATATCACTAAATCTACAAACAAGAAATAACAATAATAATTGTCGAGTGTGAAATAAGAGCTTATTGTTGATATGTAAGCTTTATAAGCAACAAAATCCCCAAAACTGAACTCATACAGCCCTGTTATTTAAATTTGGTTAGTTATTTAGACACGTTTTCGGTTCGGACAAGTAAGTGACATTATCAATTTTATTTTCTTATCAACGACAATCCTTTAGTTTTTCAAGGTACTTCGGAGGCTGAACACAATTCTTGAGAGAGAAAAAATCGGAATTTTTGCAACTCATGCCACTTTAACGCGGAGTTTAATACTGTAAAATAATAATATTGTTAAAATGCCCGGTTTATACTTGACAAAATGATTTTTTTGTTTGATCATTAAAAAAATATATTATGGTAGTAATTTACAGAGTAGGAAAGAGTATTCACATACCAGAAAATTAAATGACTTCCATGTAAAAAATATAACCGTGAAAGTTTACCACAATCAACAATTACATTTAAGCCAATGAATTTCTATACTGTATGTATTTGGGTGTAAATTAATTTCCACTTGCGTGTAAATTAGATTTGAATCTAGGTTAATATATTTTGTCATCTGCGAAAACTAATATCCACATGGGTGAAAACAATTTATCACGTGAGTTGAAATATCTAATTTCAAAATTCTTCAATATATCACAGAATATAAATAACAAAACATGTAAGTGTATACTTACACGCATATGATCCCTGGTAAGTAGAAAAACGTGTTTTGCATGTGATTCCATGGTCAATTTTGACTTATGAATACATTTGCAGCAGTTATAAGAAACACGGTCTCTTTGTCCGAAGACTGTAAGAAAGCAACTGAACATTTCATATTATACAATTGTATCAGCAAAACTGTTGAAAACTGTTATCATTTTTTTTCAGTTGGCGATCGTCTGAGAGGATTCCAGATACAAGTCGGAACCCCGTCCAATTTTAGGGAGTGTTACAAAGACCCAACGCCATTCGGTTCGCCTGGCGTGATTATCAGGAACCACTGCAAAGATAATCAACCATTATTTGGAAACACTGTCCGTATAACCAAACATACCCCCAAAGCCCTAACACTTTGTGAAGTTATACTTTCTGGTAGGTATATTTTACCAGTCGTTTATTGGAAATGACCAAATGCCGCTTAAGCGAAACATAAGTTGAAACACGCAGTACATATACATGTAGGCTCAGAATTTGATGCGTTAAAGCCCTGTGAAAAATCCTTAGACCACATGTGTAATATAGACTTTAGAAGTCTAACGATACCAACTCCCCCCTCCCTCCCCCATTTGGTATATACATTTAATTTTTAGATAGTAATGATGAAAAATTGGTAAAATTGCATATTGGCACATCATGTGAAACGACACGAAACTTGCTGGTGAGATTTAACATATAACGGTCAGATAGTCGACTAAGCAGTAATGTTAAAGCAGTGCTATTATAGTCGGCCAGGTCAGTTTAGCCGTCTAAACCTGTTTATGAAATACCCCCCCCCCCCCCCCTGGTTACATGAAAGCAAGGTTAGGTCTTCTCTCACTCTCTCACTTGAAAAGGTCCATTTTTAAGCAGGATCAACTTACGCAATTGTAATACATGCAATACTTTAAATGGTTATTCGCTTATCTTTTCCATCTACCAGGTGGTTTTCCATGATCGAACAAACAGCCTATTCTACTTCGTGGTTTATTACGTCACACATGTCATACCTCATAATGGCTTTTTAATCCTGGAAGTGTTCAGCTTACAATTCATGGTTTTGGCTCCATATGCTTGGAATAATTTTGTTTTGCTTCCAACGCACAACTCCACAAGCAACAAAACAGCAAACTTTTAAAATGGAAGGTTATCAGTATTCTCGTTATTTTGGGATTACACTTTCTTGCAAATATGGCAGAAACTCCTCTGCCGGTTTTTGGGTGACGCCCGAAACGGGAATCGAACCCGGGTCCCAGAGTATGGCACCTATCGCCAGCACTAAATGCCGGCTGCCTTATCCATTCAGCCAACTGGCCTCCTCGGTGGAAGATTATCGCCGAATTGTGTACAATTTTGATAAAAAAAAGGTTGCCTGTCCAACCGGATTATAATTGCTTCTTGTTTTTCCCATAATTGCGGCGCTCAGTTGAACTCAAATATCACGCGCCCGCCAATTCAATAAAAAATGTAATGATTTTCCCATTTTCAACAGTTTGCACAGACGGATGGTATCGAGAAGAGTGCGACCGTGAGTGTCAATCCACCGACCGATGTGCATCCTGTGATAACAACAACCTCACATGTACAAGTAAGATACTGGGTTGTACGAGTAATAATTATATTACTGTGGTATCCTAGTAATAAAAACACAAGCCAGGATTAACTAAATAAGAACTGTATTCATAACTTACAGACTAAAATACACGACTGTTGTAAAAGCGTCTGTTCGACTTGGCTGCAACGTCTGGAAGCTTCGAATGGGGAACTCGCTAGGAGGTAGTTATATAATAACAAAAGTTAGAATCTGACTACTAAAATTTCTCAATATACAAGTAGCAAAACGAACAGGAGGTTATATTTTGAACTTATATTGACAATAAAATAAGCGTCTAAATCAAATGATTTTTTGCTAAAAATGCTAATTAGACCCTACGTAATAAGGTAATTATTTCGCGCAGTTGCAAATGCGTTGAATCCATACTTTATTGTGCGCCATATCAGCTGAAAATGATGACAGGCGTAGGCATATATGTTTATTAGGGTGATACAATTTAAAAGCATATGCTATACAAGCAATGTAAAGAAAACTTAGATCAAGAATCGCTTACATATTACACAGTATATTTAAGTCTTAAGTCAGTATAGTCGTAATCTCTATGCTGTTACTGCTGACCGAGTTACGGAATCTAAATATCAAAGCACCACACCGAAGCCGTGTACATGGTATATGTAGACAAATAGTGTCTGTGATGAAAGATGGACCAATATTAAGCTGCTTAATAGCATATTCATTTTCTGCAAGAGAACATCTGAGCTTCTTTGTATATTTCAGGTATTTTGCAACAGTGTCCTGCTTATATGTTTTCAGCTTGCACCGCCCACCGTTGGGGTACAGATTGTGATGATCAGTGCTTCTGTGCAGGAGATGTTTCTTGCAACAAGACATCTGGAAGTTGTCCAGGAGGATGTGCAGCAGGATATACCGGGTCTTCTTGCAGCCAAGGCACGGTCAAAAGCAATACTCCTTTCAAAACGTTACAGAGCAAGGCAGGGGTCTTAGTGGCTCAATATTCACAGCGGTAGCCTCACCGTACAACAGAAGCATCCAAATGATCGGTTGCAAATTCGAATCTTACTCTTCCATGTATGCTTAGAAAAAGAAATGAGTTTTTACCGATCTCATTGGCCTGGGTATTAATCAACCCAACATGGACAATGTTCTAGGTCTTTCTACAAATACGAACAAAGTACACCAGGCTGTAGCTAGATATATTATAAATACACATATATTTTCATATAATTGTATATTTATATGAGTGTATGTACATTGTATTTATGACTGTATGATACCCAAGTGACACCTGACTAACAAATTTCAACCTATCTTTCTATCTTCCCCTTTCGCACAACTGCAAATTTGCATATCTGTAAATCGTATACGGGTGTAAGCTCAATTGTATTGCAGGTTTTAAAATCTTAAGACGTTAAGAATTCCTCATATGTACTAAAGTATACTCATGCACAGAGACATTCAATATACTGTGTTCAAACATCACAGTTTTCTTAATCGCTCAAGGTGATAATTACTCACTAGTATTGCGTACATCATTTATACGAATGGACGCGCCAATATGCTAAAACAAGCAACCAACCAACCCCCTCACAAAAATTAGCTACTATACTGACCGTGCATGAAATTCAATTTGTTGTAGTACAGTGCTATTTTCACAGTATCTGGAATTGTACGTTTCTCGAATAAGTTACCGATATGAGGGCTAAAACCCAAGAGAAATGTTTCTATTACTTAACATAATGACTAATATATGGACAGACGATTCTGTCATTTATCGACAATAACCCGATGAACAAAAGCAAATGTTGGTTATTACCATCGTTAATCTAGTGTATTGACAAGAATGTAGAACGAACTGACGGACATAGCTATACGTTAATACTTCGAGCGTTGATTCTTTTTTCTCAAGAAGCCACCTTTGAGAGAGTACTGTTCAAAGTATCCGCACTTGTGTTTAGGTTTAATTATAAAGGATTATTTATAGAAGAAATATCATTTAGTATAGATTGATTGATTGCTTGATGTTTACGCTGCACTCAAGAGTATTTCACTTTTATGTCGGCGTTGCCAGGAATAAATATCTGTCTCTTTCTCTTGAGGAAACCCCCGACCTTCGGTGACTACCTGGCAACTCCTCCACATACGGTGATGGAGATGAAAATCTACGCAATTTTTTTTTAATTTTGTATGAGTGGGATTCGATCCCGCAGAGCATAAATAAATCAATTCAGTACGACATCACGACCATTTGTTTTATTGCAGCTTGTAACTCTACATCATACGGTCCTGACTGTGGGACACATTGTGGACATTGCAGTATACCAGGGTGTAATAGATTCAACGGCAACTGTAACGCCTCCACTCCACTGTGTATGGCTGGATTTAAAGGTCCAAGGTGTGAAATAGGTATTTGTTTAAAATATTCGTTTGAATTGCTTTACTGTTACGAATTTCTGAATTACAATTTTCGAGGAAATGTTCGCCGACTGGTAGGAAATATTGTCACTTAAGAAATCACCTAATTGCAGGCAACATATTCATTGTGTAGGGATTTATTTTTGTCTATAATTGTTATTACTTTACATAACACAAATCTGCTAGATTTTCAATTATTTACTCCCCATTTGTCGAAATGTACTTTATAGATCTGGATACTTTTTGCATCTCTTTTTTCTCACAGTATTTTTCACACTAGCACATGGAGCGGAAGATATGCAAGTATTAATCAGGTGTATACAATAATGTATTTGGATACAATGTCATTGGCAACATTGTTGAGCTTTTAAATGTTAACGTTTAGTTTTCAACCGGAATATACTGTAGATCTCGAAAGAGAACCGAATGCCATTTTCCTTAGACACACACAATTTATTTCACTTTATGGTATTGCATTATATGGTGACAATGGTGAATTTTGGCTTGACTTTGTGTATGGTGTGTGGTTCAAGCTGAAGCAAAAAACAAAGAAAATCCCTATTAAAGATGTACCAAAATGAAAGGAAAGGAAAATTTAAAGGTCATCTAGTAATTTTGATATATCAATATGGGTTTTCTAAAAGTTAACATAACAGGACTAATAAAAAATAACATCAGCCTACTCACAACTTTCTTGGCATACTGACTCCAAGGTTGAATACTGAACAACCTGACCTACTAGATGGTCTCTGCCCAGCCCACTAACACTGACTGACCCAAGTCTCTTGCTCTCAGAACTGACCAATTATGCCTGGTATTCATATGCAAATATATTTGCTGTCCAGCTCTAACAATACCAAAGGTCATACATGTACCTAAGCAAAAAAATATTGAGATGACCAATGCAACCAATCAGAGAATATTCATAGAATATTTTGTTCACTATTTATAGGGGTTGCACTGTACTCTATTGTGTTTCTCACCGTAAAGGTGTTTTGCAAATATAAATGGATTAAAAAAAATACAATTTACTAATTTTTACATATGTATAAAAATATGCATTTCAAAATTCATAAATAAGTATATATATTAAATTTAGGTAGATAAATAAAAAAATTACATAAAGTTAACTTTACATAAACTTTTTTCTATTGTTAAGCAATGTTTTTGTTTTTGCGTATGTTTCTGTTCTGTATGTAATTATTTTCAATGAAATCAATGGCATTTCTTGTTCTCTTGACAGCTTGTGGTGGTTCTTTTGGGCCGGACTGCAAAACACCCTGTGGTAAATGTGCCAAAGGTGTCAACTGCGATCCTGTCAATGGAGTGTGTCCGGACAATGATCCTCGCTGTGCTGGAGGGTGGATGAACACAATATGCCTTAGAAGTATGTATAATTGTATGACTTATTGATTCATTGATGTTTTATGCCGCATTCAAGATTATTTCACTGATATGACCACTTTGCGAGGTTTAGTGGGAGAAAAAACCGGGCTTATTGCTCGGAGGAAACCCCCGACCATCGGCGAGTATGTGGCAACACTTCTACATAAGGCAATGAAGTGAAAAATTCTCTCAGAAAGTTATCAATATTATTGGTCTGAGCGGGATTCGAACCCGCGCCACATCGATGGAAGGCCTGTGTCGGTCTGAGGGACGATCATTCCAACCCACTGGACGCCGAACCCCCTAATATAACTTATTGAACACGTTGATAATTAAACCAATGAAAACGTCGTACTACTAGAATATGTACTCGTTCGAAAATAGAATACAAAGCTACCTATATTATCATTTCTTGAGATTCTCGCCATGTTCTCGACAGAAAGTTAGTCGTGTTATTTAAAATGTGAATGTTTTTTATTTCTTTCTGCTTAACTGTAATACCCGTAATAGGTTGAAATGTTTAACGCCATTAATATTTGTTTAACATAGATATACTCTCCCAAAAAATAAACGCAACATCCAATTTTGTTTTTATAAAAGACACACAACCGTTCAATTGAATTCAGTCGTTAAATTGGTTCACGAAGTTGCTACAATATGCCAAGACTAGACACAGCTACCCGGAACGTCGTCACTGGTCGTTTCCTGGCCGGCGAATCACAGAATGCAGTCGCTAGACTTTATAATGTTCACCGGAGCACGATTTCCAGACTGTTGCAACGGCACCAGCAATCCGGTTCAGCAGCTGATGGTCAACGTTCTGGCCGACCTAGGATCACATCAGCACCCCAAGATCGCTACATCCGGTTACTTAACCAGCGAAACCGGACCAAAACAGCAATAGAAACAGCATCAAATATCCCAGGTCTCCGTCGAATATCGGCACAGACAGTCAGAAACCGTCTCCGTCGAAACGGTTTACTCGCCAGACGTCCTTACTTTGGCGTAGTACTGAGACGCCAGCATCGACTTGCAAGGGTCCGATGGTGCAACAGGTTAAGGGACTGGAATCTGCGAAACTGTAGGCGAGTCTGGCTCAGCGATGAATCAATATTCCATCTGCAGAGAAGAGATGGTCGTACACGAGTTTACAGACGCCGGAATGAGAGGTTCGCAAGGAACTGCGTCCTTCAGGTCGACAATTTCGGCGGAGGAAGTGTGATGATGTGGGGTGCCATATCCTGTGTCCGAAAAACTCAACTGGTGCAAATTCCCGGCAACCTTAACGCCGTTTGATACACAGAGGTTTTGACACCACATATGCTGCCCTTAATGAACCTCTGTAGGGAAGTTTTTCAGCACGACAACGCTCGGCCGCACACAGCTCGTGCTACTTTTAAATTTCTAGCCAACCAGAACGTAACAATGCTTCCCTGACCGTCCGCAGTCGTCATCCAGCGTCGCAAACTCTGCAAGAACTACAGCAAGCTCTTGAGCAAGAAAGGAGGAGAATTCCGCAAAACCGTATCCGTCGCTTGATTGTGTCTATGCAGAGACGGATCCGTGCTATGTTACAGGTTAATAGTGGGTACAAAAGATATTGACGTTGCAGTGACGTCATCTGAGCGCTATGAACTTTAATGTGATAAATTGTTGCACGTGAATGAACTTTAAAGTCTGAACAACCAGTCTGCCAAACGCCATGTGAGAAGTTCAATATCTTTATATAAATCATAATATATTTAGGAACATTAAAATACATGCTCACAGGGAAAATATTCCTAAAGATTAACCATGGAGATATGTTTTTCATTTGGTTAGACCTTTATACCAAATCATAAGTTGTCAAACTAAAACCCATGATATTGCATTAGGCTAATGACACATGCACGAGTTTGGCCTGGAACAGGTAATTTGGCAACAAATAGTCATTATTTTTTATATATAGTTAAAATGCCGATTTGCTATAGATTTAAGAAAGTAATCAATTAGCTCTCATATTCGCTAACGTTAACTACCAAAATCAGAGATAATAGGACGCACTGAGGGCATTGAAGCAATGGTGCACGGGAGCATTATCAATCATTTGAAAAGCGGAAGCTATCATTAATTAACAATCAGCTTCTATCCAGAGCTAAGATTATTCTAAATCAAGCTTGCCTGAACAGATACCACTAGTGAAAAGGTAAGCAAATGTATAAACTAAATTGTCAACAGATCAATACGGAAATATACAAAGTCGTGGATCAATCGAGAACCTCAAATACTTTGGCTTGGAACAAATCAAATAGTATCCCGTTATAAAAGTGAGACATTTATTTTAAATTGGGACAAACCTTTTCGTAGAATGAAATGTTTTGAGGAAAAACTTAATTAATACTTGCAAAGTCCAATTTCGTTTTAACCTTTTTTTTTGGTACAATTATATTTACATTTTTATAATAAATTAATAGATCATTTTTGTTTCAAAGAAAGTAAATAAGAATATAGTTGTATGGGGATCATCACGAAAAACTTTAACACAAGTTTATTGTTTTTACCTGAACCCTTTAAATATGATTTCTGTTCTCTATTTGATTTGTAAAAGGCGATTATCTGTTTATGCCCATAGTATTCAATAACGATGAAATATATTTTAAAATTCCAGGATGCCCAGATGGCCTGTATGGTCCAGATTGTCGTGAATCCTGCGGGAATTGCTTAAATGGCGATACATCCTGCCAAAAGGAAGATGGAAAATGTGGCTGGGGATGTGCTGCAGGTTGGAGAGGGGATGTTTGTAAACAAGGTCAGTTATGTGTTTTTTCTTCCAAGTGCCATATCCAGTAATCTGGAAATTTTCAGTTATTTTAACTTACTACTAAATCATTTTGTTGTTTTTATTGGCTAAGACTAGCAGATATTGTGTAAAAATCTTAACACCATTTTAGAATGCGAAACTGGAACTTGGGGTGAAAACTGTGAGTCAGCATGCAGTGAATTTTGCAAGGGAGGTAACACAGCCTGTAACATCATCAATGGAACATGTGGGATGGGTTGTCTACCAGGAGGTCTTGGTGAAAGATGTGTGGCAGGTAAATTATTGGATATAGTTTGTTGGGTGGCTTTTCGGTCAGCGCTGATTCACGTACCATTTCAAATTAATCATGTTACCCAAATGAGAACATCTTTGTGCCATTCATTTACAATACCAGATAGTCCCATTTTGTTTGCAAAATATTACAATTCTAGGGGGGGGGGTGATATGTCAAAACATAGAGTTGTACAAGCAGAACAGAACCTTGCAGCCCCCACATAGCGTATGCTTTAACAACATAAAAGGGCACCTTCAAGCTGCTCAAAAATCATTAATTCGACACCAGTTTACTTGTTTTTATTTGTTGATTAGTATTTGTAGTCAGTTATATATATATATATATTAACTCCTCAGATAAACCAGAACGGGAAATATATATTTTATTTTAAGTGCATTTTCTCATTCAAAACCACAGCAATCGTTAGCATTAAATGCTTTATATGGATTTAGCGTAAATCGTCAGTAGTAGACATTATTACATATCTACCAGCGCTGCATTAGAGCAAATTTCAGAGAAAGAATTGTTGATAACGTTTCATGTGTGTAGGAAGTAACTGTTGACCTTTGGCGGGTACATAATAATCCTCAAGATTTTTGTTTTAAATTTTTGTGAACAAAGTGGGATTAAAAGACATAGTATGAATATGATGGTTGTCTGACTATAGAGATTTTTTCCATGGAGCGAGCCACGACGGTGCACAAAAGACAAGGGACCAAAAGCAAAAGTGGCATAATTGTCAATGGGATTTTCGGTGGGCTAATACGCTTAAATACAAATGGTTTCCGCGAGTATTGAATATTACATAACCCATAGAATATGACTAGATTTTGCCACTATTAAAATTCATCCTCTTTTTCAGAAGAGACCACTGAGACGCCCTCTCCGACAACCGCAATAGTGGGTGGTGTCGTTGGGGGTATTGCTGTTGCCGCGATAGTTGCAGTTGCCATTGCTGTCTTTTTGCGGTAAGAAAAACAAATGCGTTTGCGAGATTTAAAGTAAAATAGGATGAAAGGCTGTAATACTGGTAAAAGCTCTCGTGCTATATAGATAGTCATAACACTCAAAATAAGAATAACAGGCAGCATGAAAAAAATCATATGCAAGTAGCATAAAAAAGCCGACAGAGTGGTTGTTAACTGGCCGACTCTAGCACAAATTACACCATTAAAATAGATTCCCTGGACCTTTATAAAAAACATTTATTTATTTATAAACCTAAACCTATGAAATTATTGAAAAGTCGATGGATTGATTTTATTTTCTAAAAAAACAAAACCCAGGTTCGTGTTGACGCACAGATATAAATCTGAATGATTAAATCTAGGTCGACACCACATCAGCGGCATCGCTGACAGGTCATGGGACGTAACCAACAGTGGAATGTATGTCACAGCTAACGATACGTTCTCGGAGAGTCAATACATCAAGCCCAGAATCTCGAAAACAACAAAAACAGGGCAAGAGAATCTAGATAACTATATAAGCTAATGCATGTAATACATTTTTTTAATCAGATTCAATCTTTTTAATAATCATACGAAAAGGAAAATATCACCTCTTTGCTCACATGTTTTACCAACATACCAGCTATTTCATGGAGAAATATATATTTGATTTGCTAATATTTGTTTTTTCTGAAGGAGAAAGAAGAGACACGGGAATGATAAAGAGACCAACCAGGTTCACGTTTCAAACCGGCAACTTCAAACAAATGCAGCGGACGCCCATCTTCCAGAGTACTCGAATACTAAAAGAATAGTGCCCGATCCACCAGGTAAACTTATGCAATTTCAATGAACTCTATACCGTGATAACTAGTTAGAATTATATACCAGAAATTACGGTACCTTAAAGGAAGAGAAATCTCCAAAATTACAAACCGTGTAGCATTAAAGCAACGATTAATTTACTGAAAATATTCAACGTTAGTTATCCCAGTTGATGAGGTGATGTAACCTCAGCTATTTTAGCTCAATAACTTCACGTCATTTCTTAGCCAAGCAATTGGCTGAATTGCAGCACTTGACTAGTTTATATCGCATCTCTATTTTATTCAGCATTGGTTGGTTATAGAATGTTTAATAAACTTTCTTTCATGAAATTTAAAACGAGCCAGTCAATGACCAAAGGGAAGACATGTCGATGGAATAGTTTATATAAATAGTGCTTGAACAATTCAATGTAACTGCCTAGACGTAAAATGTGTCTTACCACGGATCCCCATTATATTCTAGGATCCCAAGGAACTTGTAACCAGGCAACGGAAGATGAAACTAATTACTACAATGTTGTTAACAATGAAGGTGATGGAGTGTATAACCAGTATGAACACATTCCATATAAACCCAACGGTTCCGGTCAAACTGAATATGAGGTAAGAAAAAGTATAAATTATTTCCCCTGAAATTGAGTAATTGATTTCAAAAACCACATGCAAGTCTATTTCACTTATATGCCGGCGTTGTCAGGTTTAGTAAGGGAGGAAACATGACTGTTTGCAAGGAAGAAAACCCCGACCTTTGAAGATAACATGGCAACTGTTGAACAGCGGTATTTGAATGCGACAACGGGGAATATGACTTGTTTAAGTGTCATTTAGAAGTTGAGCTTATTTATGAAGGAAAAAAAACACCCTTGCGTATGGATTAACAATTTCTTGGTTTATTGGAAACAGGGCGTTTCGATGTAGCTCCAAACACCGCGATCGAAGGATGAGTAACAAATCTGCACGCTGACTATTTATATTAAACTATAACAAAGGATATAACAACAAACTCTCAAACTGAACAAACAATAAAGGATTAAAGATTTGGAGGGTTTTAAAATCTGTAGGGTTCTCTAAAGAATAATAGATCATAACGGGAAACATGAATTGTCATAGATGTTGGGCAAAAGAAAATGGGACAGTTAATCTTGTTTTTAAGTAACAGCTAGACAGATGGATTCCACATAGTTAAAAACAATAACTATACCGTTTGAACAAATACTATCATTTTATTAACGGTCACGGGTTCGAATCCCACTCAGTCTCCCCCAAAAATTGGAAAATTTTTCTGACTGGGTTTTCACTCGAACGACCTATGTGGGATGGTTGCCAGTTACCACCGATAGGTCCTCTCGAAATAAAACTGACAACGCCGCCATATAAGTGATATGAGCTTATTAGAGGGCAGAATTAGTTAATTGTTCGCAATTTACACTAAGAAGTACAAAATAAGAGCTTTTCTCTCATATCAAACTTATATATATATATGCATTCTGTCCGTTCTTAGCACACATGTTCAGTTCGTATGGGTTTCTGGTGTTTAATAGCAATATTTTCTTATTTTAACGACAATCCTCTAGTTTTTCAAGGTTCTTCAAACGCTCAACTTCTCCTGACAATAGGAATTTAGGAAAAAAAGTTTTATTTTCACAGCTCCTGTCACTTGAATAAAGTGTCCTCCATAAACCATTATATTTTAGACACTGGTTACAAGCGAAGGGAGCAGTGGAAATGTCATCACAAAGAGAACAGAAAAGTGTAAGAACCAAATTTAAATTTTGCTCTTGACAGTTGTTATATCGCGTATCACTTTTTTTAAATATGACATTATCATCAACATTGGCAAGATGCAACAAGGACCCCAGGTAAAGCATATCCACCATAAAACATAAAAAAACACAAAGGATTTGTTGGGGCATCCCAATTGACGGACTCAGATACCGTTTTTGCCTGACAAAAGCCTGACAAAGCAGCTTTTTAACTAACAAATTCTGAGGTTGGCTTAAGGATCAATCAATCAAAAAAAAAACCCAGCTGTTAAATAAGATGTGTAAGATTTATATACTGGTACTACTATTACAATACAAATCTTTCAGATGTGTCGAAAGACATAAATGGAGAGGTCGGCCCTACGTATTACAACATTGTGACGGATGGAAGTAAAGATACAGATGCTGTTAACCAGTATGAAGACGTTCCACATTAATGGCACATCAAGGTCGTCTTGCAAAATACGACTGCAGACTTTTTTCCTAGTTAACTATTTATAGACAATAAATTACAGGGGCACAGGAAAAATCTTCTTGGCGAAAATAATAATCCATCTTATACTATAAACAAACCGAAATATTGTCTCAAAAATAGCAGAGACGAGAGTTCATTTAAAACACTGCAGTAAACGTTTTTTTTCGAAATTAGGGGCACTAAAAGCATATAAATTGTACTTTTTGAAAGAGATAACAGATATAGACAAAATTTGTTTACTGGCAAAAATCAACATTTGAGTAGCCCATGTCACTTTTAACAACCTGCCTGCATATTCATTCATTAATTACCTTTTGTTTCGGTTGGCGTTCTTATCATTTCATACATAAATACATACATATATATTTAGCTATTTAAGGCGCTATCTTTAAGTTAATTCTTGAGCCTGATTCATAAAAAAGTAATGGTTCATTTTTCATACTCTATAGCTTTTTGGCAAGAATAATTCAGTAATAGTTATTTACTTTTAGAATACCGTGACAAAATACTTGATCCCAACTGATTTATTTATTTTATAAGGGAATAACACTTCAGTTGACAAAAAAGGGTCTTCGACGCTGTTCCACCAAAACCAAGCAACAGTTTTAATACATCAGCAAATAGACTGGAATAATCACGTGTCTTAAATAGTTTCCTTAATGTATGTTTGGGTGCTGTATCAAATTTTGTTTTATCCAGAAATAATAACTGTATGTTAGCCAAGAACTTTTCTGAAAAGCTAGTGTTAGCACCTTATCAAGTATATAATTTACATTAAATTTAAGACTAATTGAATTCCCAATACCAACTCCAATTTAAGACTATTGAATGTACATTTAAGCAGTCTTTTTCACCAAGCGGCGTACCGTAAGTTTTTACGTAACTGCCGTAGCAACCAATACTGTAGAGATACGCTGCAGATCTCTTTTGTAAAAATCGTTTTAAGTTGAACTTGTGTTATCTTTATTTTAACTTGATGTGACTTTATTCTTGTGACAAAGCAAAACAGTTATTATAAATGACATATATCTTAAATGTTTTATATTAAAATACTCATGTCTTGTGTACGTTGGTGCTTTGTTAGTTAAACTTTTAAAATATCGTTTAACTTATTTTGTAATTTTTTTTTAAATTTCT
The DNA here is from genome assembly GCA_963971465.1 of Lepidochitona cinerea. Taxonomy (NCBI): domain Eukaryota; kingdom Metazoa; phylum Mollusca; class Polyplacophora; order Chitonida; family Tonicellidae; genus Lepidochitona; species Lepidochitona cinerea. The sequence continues at coordinate 6,097,545 of OZ020556.1, forward strand.
TTTAATTTATACGTTTTCCTATAAAAAGGGGGTTTCTCTTTTAAGACATGTGCTTTTACCAACCGCGTTATTAAACCAGTAAAGATATAACCGTTTACGCCGTTGTCTACCTTTATTTTACATTTGTTTCTGTTTTGCGTGTGATTATTTACGTTTCAGTTTGCTTCAGTGGTATTCTGTTGAGTCTGAAAGACGATAAGCCTAGGTTATCCATACGAGACAAAGTATCAACTACAACGGATAACAAACGACAAAGATAAATCAAGAACTACTTACAGAATTATTTTTAAACTAATGTTTAGTCCTTAGCTGCAAGTAAGAAAAGTCGTAATCTGTTGTCTTAAGACAAACTAAGATTTTCTAGTAATAACTAGGATATCGACTTTTTTTTAAACAAATAAACGGACATGATGTTAATGTAACATAGGCCTACTGGAAATTATTGCTGAATGCATCTATCAGGTAAAAAAGACTAGTTATTTAGATATTCAAGCAAGAATCTGACATCTCATTGTACACTTAATATAGTTGAGTAAGTAATACGAAGAAAGACATATAAGACCTATTGATTAAATATTTCGGTTTATTTAGATCTTCGGATTGCTTATTGTACCATAATATGCCAAACTAGTCTGCTGAAGGTCTAATTATTGTACAACTGTTTACTAAAAATAGTTGAAATTTCATATACTTATGTTAAATACTTTGCATTGATTACAAAACAGGAGTTTTATCGTCAACTTGTCGTTTATCCTCTATGTGGGATGGTTGCCAGTTAACAGCGGAAGGTACTGGGGTTCCTGCGGGCACAGAGCCCGGTTTGCTCCCACAATAAAACTGGCAACGCCACCAGATACGTGAAATAATCGTGAGCGCGTCGACCGGAAAACACCAAACAATCAATCAATCAATCGTTTATCCTCTGACTCTTTTCTCCTAGATACACCACGGCTGAAACCATCAGCTGGATTTTTCGTTAATTTACAAAAGCTCAAATAGATACATTCTTCTCATTTTGGGCACCAATGGTTCGCAGGTTCGAATACCCCTCAGTCCAAACATTGAACAATCTTCTGACTGGGTTTTCTCTCGAACAACCTATGTGTGATGGTTGCCAGTTACCAAACACCATTATCAAGTGAGGAGTAACAAATTTCTAAGCTGACTATTTATACTAAACTATAGCAAAGGATATAACAACATACCCTCAAACTGAACAAACAATAAAGGATTAAAGATGTGGAGAGTTTAAATGGAGATTAAAGGGTTTTAAACACTGTGGGTTCTCTCGGTAATAATAGAAACATGAATTGTCATAGATTTTGGGCAAAAGAAAACGAGATAGATAATCTCTTTTGTTAAGTAACAACTGGACAGATGGATTCTAAATGGTTAAAAACAATGATAACTATATCGTTTGAACAAATACGAATATTAACGGTCGCGGGTTTGAATCTCACTCAGTCCCCCAAAAATTGAGAAATATTCTGACTGGGTATTCACTCAAACGACCTGCCAGATACTGCCGGAAGGTTGTGGGTTTCCTCCGGGCATAGAGCCCGTTTTCCTCCCACAATAAAACTGGCAACGCCGCCATATATGTGAAATAATCTTGAGCGAGGCGTAAAACACCAAACAATCATTCTACTTGTGGGAAACTTTTAGACGAACAAATTATATACACGGCAAATGCATACAGTGAAAACTTTGGTATCATGTGACTGATGTAGGCGTTTGCATAAGTTACTTCCCTGCTCAGCCTCAACGAATCCACCGTTTTAAACAAAAACATAGTACAAACCAAAATGTTAATCCCGCACACAAGACAAAAACAGAGGTTACTTTTCTGTTTATCCATTTGTTTTTGTTTGCAATATAATAAAATTTAAAGTGGCATGAGATGCCAAAATGTTGATATTTTGACGTAAAAACAGAATGTTGAAATTATCAGCTATTTTTCTCAAGGCGTATAATCCAGAAGCTTTTTAGTGCTTCTAGTCTCGAGAATGTACGATAAAGAAGTGTTTTTAACTAAATTTGGTCGTCCCGGTTATTGAGACTTTGTTTACTTTTCGAACACGTTTTCGGTTCGTGTAGGCCACATACTGTATTGATTTTTTTCATTCCAACGCCAATCATTTAGTTTTTCGATGGCCTTCAAAGCCTCTTACTATTGTGACGATCAGAAATTATGAAAAAAGTGTGAAGTTTGGCAGCTCATGCCTCTTTAAGGATTTTTACCATGTTAGTGCAGTTGTCAAGGGGCCACAAAACACCAAACGGTTTCTTCCACGTTTTTTTTTTTATTATTAATTATCCATTAATTTAGTGAAATCTTAAAAGAATTTGCACACAATAAGTATCTGTAGTGGAGGAGAGTCTCTGTGAAATGCCTGATCTTTTATTCATGACTTATTGTAGAAAAACAGCAGAGCCTTTCATTCTTCGCCCACTGTTGATTAATTTTTTTATTTCTAATTGTTTAACAAGTTCCGCTGGATAATGTCGGATTAACACTACGTCATTAACGTCAGGTTAAATAATTAACAAGATGGGGCTGATTTTTCTGTATGTTGTCTCGTTTACTTCCCTGGTCTAATCTGAATTATTTAGACAATAGATTTAATTGATGCTCTGCGTCCACCCAGCAGGCGGATACTATCAAGTTTCATAGATTGAACTGAAATGCCCATTGTCTTAAAGGGGGCCCGGGTCACTTTAGGGTTCAGAAGAAGCGCGCTGATGTTTCCTTATCATCGGTACCGAACATATATTTGTCATTATTAATTGACTGTGCAAGTTATTACCCGAATACGACCTTCGCGGCGGGGTAATATCAGCAGACGAACCAAATTCGTATAACCCGTAGGGCTGTATTAGCGGAGTTCAAGTCATATTGGCCGAGTTCAAGTCATATTGGCCGAGTTCACGGAGTGCGGCTGAAAGACGCAATTAACATGTGACGTCCCAGGGTTTGGCAGAAGCAGACGGCAGATGTTGATATCAAAATGTCTATAACATAGCCCGTTGTACAAGGTTTTATTGACAGGATATTATAGTGGGAAGACAAAACTACTGTAAGTGAATCCGATTGCCGTTTAGTTTTGTGTCATTTTGTTTAGGGCATGGATTAATTGTTCAGTGGGCGACCTCCTGTTCAACTTGACAGCTTGCATTAAATTAACTTCTACAGTCTATTAATAAAAAAATATTATGACTCGAGTGTTTTCGTGTTGCCTTGGTATTGGCCTGAGGGTGACCGTTTTGGCCCGAGGCCGCAGACCAATACCAAGGCAATACGAAAACACTCGATTAATAACATATATTATTATACAACCAGTATTCATTAACCAATGAAAGACTAGCATTTGTACCACGTGTCGATCATATATCAGTCGATATTGGAGCCGAAATCGATATCGGATAGTGCTATTGGATTTTCATCCGGGTATCGGCAGAGAAAAGAACGACTACGTCAGTTCGATGATGTGTAACGTTCGAATCTGACGTCACCGCGGAGTCGTCTGCTTCGCTCCTGTCGTTTGTCAGAAGCCTCACATCTCGGCAAGATGTTAGATGATGCTGATATAGATGAATTTGTCGAGGGTCAAATACCAGAAAACACTAAAAAGAAAACGAAATGCGACGTTAAATTATTTTGTAACTGGCTAAAAAATGCAGACCCGGGTGAACACCGAGATCTTTGTGACATACCGCCCACGCAGCTCAACAATTTTCTTCGATCGTTTTACTTGTCGGTGAAGAAAAAGAATGGAGATGACTACGAGCCTGACAGTTTGAAATGTATCCAGACAAGTTTGGACCGATATCTTTGCCAAAAAAATTACCAGACAAGCTTAATCCGGGGTGAGGAGTTTAAGTCCAGTCGGGACGTTTTACAAGCTAAGAGACGAGCACTGAAATCGGAAGGGAAAGGACGAAAGCCAAACAGAGCCGACTACTTAACGGAGGCAGAAGAGAATGTAAGTTTCAACTTTTCTTTTAGTTAACTTAGGCCTATACATTATTACCTTAACGCACGTCATTTTTAATCAGACCTTCAGTTTGAATTTAATTTTACTGATCAGACCTTATACTATAGGCCTATTTCATCTTAATAAGCTTATTTGGCTTATTAAAATCTCTATTAAAGTCCGAAATTTTTTAATAATAATCTGATAATTGTACTCATCGACATGACGTCCTAACGTTGTACATTCAAAAATATAATTGAACTGTTTTATCGTTCTTTCTCTTGCCTTTTCATAGACATAGCTGCTGGTTGGCAAAATATCCTTGAAATGTTTCAAAATAATGTTAGACACGGTCGTTTGCAGGCGTCCGTTGTTTGATATATTGAACATAACTTAAGTTCTCTTAACACATTTTCATTTGTTTACTTAAAGTGGCATGAGCTGCCAGAATGTTGATATTTTGACGTTAAAACACAATGTTGTAATTATTGGCTATTTTTGTCAAGACGTATAATTCAGGAGCTTTTTAGTGCTTCTAGTCTCGAGAATGAACGATAAAGTATTGTTTTGAACTAACTTTGGCTTAGAATGAATGAATGGTCGTCCCGGTTATTCAAATTTTGTTTACTTTTCGAACACGTTTTCGGTTCGTACAGGCCACATACTGTATGGATTTTCCTCATTCCAACGCCAATCATTTAGTTTTTCGATGGCCTTCAAAGCCTCTTACTGTCGTGACGATCAGAAATTATGAAAAAAATGTGAATTTTGGCAGCTCATGCCACTTTAAAAAGTTAAAGGCCTAGTCATTGAAATTAGGCCTAACCATTTAAAACTAGCCATATCCGCTGATTTTGGTAAAGTGAAAATATTTGTGACTAAAAAGTGGCTCACGACAATGCAATTTTTTTTTCGTTTATAGGTGTTATGGGACAAAGGCATCATGGGGAAAAACAACCCTGTTGCATTGCAAAATGCGATTTGGTGGCGAAACAACTTTTTTGGCATACGTGGCAGAGATGAGCACCACAAAATGCGTTGGGGGGACCTTTCAATTGAGACAGACGTAGAGGGCAGGAGATTTGTTCAATACAGCGAAAGGGATACCAAAACAAGAAAAGATCCAAGAGACGAAAGAGCATTTTCTCCCAGAATTTATGAAACTCCACAACAGCCTGACACTTGTCCCGTTTTACTCCTCCTTGAGTATACACACAGGTAACTATTATCTGCATAATTTATCAGTGTAATGTGAGTACAGTTTCAGCCAGTGCAGTATATTTTCATAAATTTTACTATCATGGTATATGTTCGAACTGAAGGAAGAAAAATAATATTTTGATCCAAAGTTAGGCCTACTATTCCGACAAGTTTCTGAATGTGTTTAAACCGTTGCATGTGGATGAAAATGTACAGATGGGAGGTTCGTTAGGGGTATGATTTTTCAAACTCCTCCAAATATTTGACGGGCACGGTGGAGGTGATCACATCCTTCAAAAACAAAAGTCTGAAGTTTTAATAGCTTTTTGGCAATCTATGTTTGTAGATCTGTTGTCATTGAAATTTTTGAACAGTTTTTACAAATTTGTGTTGTTTTTCATGTTGTTACAGGAGACCATTAGAGATGGTAAAGCCAGATTCCCCCTTTTATCTTCAACCAAATCCATTTTACGCGACTGGCAAACGGGGAATTTGGTTTAAATGTCAGAGGATGGGGGTACACAGTCTGTCCGAAATAATGAAAAAGATGTCACAGGAAGCAGGGTTACCCGGGCGCAAAACGAATCATTCAGGGAGAAAGACGACCGTAAAGCGTCTTCGAGAGGCCTCGATAGACACGGTAGATATTATGCAACTGACTGGCCACAAAAATGCACAGAGTTTAAATCACTACAGCAGCGTTACTGACAAAAAACAACGTGAGATGTCCGATATTTTGGTGAGCCGGGGCAATCAGCCTTCTACCTCAACAACAGATGACCATGCAGCTCTAGATGACAACATCCAGGAATTTTCAGATGACTTTGATGCCGATTCTATTTTGAAATCTCTTGAAAATTATGAAACTCATATTGATGAGAAAACAAAAGACACTAAACAACAACCAAAAGAAATAAATTTCACTTCTCAGCAGTCTCTAGGTTTAGCCACCCCCTTTTTTCAGTCGTCAACTATTTCAGGGTGTAGTTTTAACATAACCGTAAATTTTAATGGAAAGTAAACTACTATGCGGTATGTACCGTAATTTGTAATTTGGCTCTTGCAGGACTTTCTTTTCTAATAATTGTGAATACGTTGAATATTGAAATAAATTATTGTGCTTTAAAGTTTAAAGTTAAACTTGAAATAATTGTTGTTGGCGTTTGATTGCATATGTATAATAAAAAGATTATTATATGACTTCGCATCCAATATGGATATTGATTGTACTCGTCACCGTTGGGTTGAAAGTCGATATTGGACTCGACGCCTTCGGCGTCTCGTCCAATATCGACTTTCAACCCAACGGCGACTCGTACAATAAATATCCATATTGGATGCGAAGTCATATAATAACCTCATAGTATTTTACGCCTGACAGTGGAGTTACGCAAAACAAACTGGGCAACTTCCAAAACCTTCCATCTAAGCCTAAGTTAAATTATCCTGTTCAAGGCCTCCGTAACTCTCCAATATGGCCCGCAGACCAGTTTTTTACTAGCCACAATTTCCTCAAAGCGTTCTTTGTAATTCAATGTAAATATCGAGATAGGAATACTCTGAAAAGATTGAAATAAACCCGGGTTTAAATGGGAGATTTTGAAAGTTAACCGATTTGTTTTGTGTATGTTACTCAATACGGTGTGTTATAACGTTATCATGGCCGATGAAAAAATACAAAAAATATGTGCTTGGTACCGTTGGAATGGAGAAATAAGCACTCTGTTTCTGAATCATACATTCTTTTTTGTTTTGTTCTTCTTTACGCACAATCTTGAAATTTCTTGCATTTAAGGTGGTCTCGGTGTCAGTTAGTTTAATAATCCCTTGGTCAGACACAGACTTTACATCGATGCGGCTCGGGGTCGAGTCCCACGCAGACCAAATAAAAATCGAAACATTTCTGAGTGGATTTTTCACTCGATCGGGGTATGTGGAAGAGTTGCCTGGTTTTCCTACGGCTTGCTGGCGCTGTAGATTAGCCTTAATTAAACAAATACTTTCTGTTCTATTAATTCTGCTTGCCACATAACTGTGTTGACTTCGACAATGACCTCGATATCACTAAAGTATTATCACCACACCGGTATGTTCCGTGGTGTTTTTCGATGATCGTTTGACTGACATTTCTTCCGTTTTCACGAACGCCAGAGCATGGAATCTTGTGAAATAAAATATACCGTCGGTTATAAATGACACATGAGAAGCCCACTCATGTTATTTTTCCAGTTTTTTTTATGTCTATTTAATTCTCATTTGAGTTTTCTTCTGGAAAATTCGATTTGGTGTAAGCGAGGTTGCCGAATAACTTTTTATTTGCTTTAATTATCCATAGTTCTCGTCACACGCCAAAGCAGACATCAAATATTTAAACAGATCCGAACAGAATAAATCGATATGCCTTCATCCCTCGGGGAGTACTGGAGATATGTTTACACAATACTTTAGATACTATGGCAGTCTATATGACAAATGCAATACAGCTGGAAGCAGTAATCACATGTATTGATAATTTAATTAACACATACTATACGTGTATGTCTCTAACTGTAGTCTTGTGTATGTTTACCTCGGGTCACGCCAAATATTGAAAAGTGCGCAAAGTTCCTAAACCAAGTGTCGGTAAATACGTAAACACAGACCCCCATTATCAACCACAATATATGGTTATATTTCTTCCTATACCACAATTTCATTTAAAAACAAAAGTACAAATTTACACTGAAGCAAGCAATTGTTGATATTGTTCTTTATCAAAATATAGAAAACATGTACATGTATTTACATCAATTGTTCTTTTTGAAGTGGAATTAGCTGCAAAATAAAACGTAAAATTCCATTGAACCAGAATGAGCTAATTGTTTGTCATTTATGTCGCAAGTACAAAATAAGAGTTTTCTGAGTGCAATCATGCACATGTACGTTTAGGTAGTTTTTCAAGCAGCAACAACCCCCATCAAAATAAATGTATACACCCAGGCTTTTAGACTGTGTCCGGGTTTAAAAAGTTTTGGGGGGCTTCCGTGGCCCAGTAGGTTGAGCGTTGGACGACCAACCCGAACAGCTTTCCGCTAATGGATCACGGGTTTGAATCCCACTCAGTCCCAAAAAATTGGAAAATTTTCTGACTGGATTTTCACTCGAACGACCTATGTGGGATGGTTGCCAGTTTCCTCTCACAATAAAACTGGCAACGCCGCCATATAAGTGAAATAATCTTCAGCGCGGCGTAGACCACCAATCAATCAATTATAAAGCTTTTGAAAACTACATTAAAGTACATCTCCAAGATTGATTTCAGCAAAAGTTCTTATTTTGTAATCTTTGAAAATAAACGCACAACCACCTAAATTCTGTTTTAAGATTGTTTCTGTATTTTGGCAGTTTCTGCCATTTTCCGTTTTTGAGCTTTGACATTCATAATTTAATAAAATATAACTTTTGTCTTGAAAAAAATATTGTCTAAAAATGTAAAATATCATTTATAAGTATATGGCATGAATTTTCCCAATTGGATTTAACAAATGTGCACAAATGGTTAAACTACTGTATTTGACGATCGCTTGGTCGGATAATATCTGATGTAACAAAGAACAATGGGCAGTGCCCGATATTTTAAGATTCCGTTGCATATGAAGCAATTGACATTAATTATTTTGACCCATTTGAATATTGTTTTGATTGATTGATTGATTGATGTTTATTCACCTGAGATAATAATCACAAAAAATAAAATTTATAATTTAGCAAAGTATATAGGCGGGAATAAAGTCAATAAGACTTGTTCTATCCCAAACGTAATATGTATAGTCTTAAAGCATACAGGGCGAATAAACATATTTCACAACCTCTAAGAATGGTAAAACGAGAAGAGTGGAAATCATTGCTGTAAATTTAGGCGTCCTATGTAACTAAAATTAAATATACAACTGTACATAATATCAAGCACAATATATTAACTAATTCTTATACAACTTCTTCAATAATAAACTGTCTGATGGTAGATTTAAACAAAGATAACGTATTGATACTTTTGATATAATTAGATAGTTTGTTCCATGTATCTGGTCCTGAGAATCGCAGAGAATAGGCAGTATAATTACAAGTACAAAATGGTCTATGTAAGTTCATATTCTGGTTTCTAGTTGGATAAGAATGTCTATCAGATTGTCTGCTGAATAGCATTTGAATTTCAAGAGGCAGATTCCAAGGGGTGTAAATAAACTTATGGCAGATACAAAGAGTGTTAAACATGTGGATCTGTCTTAGGGGGAGGATGTTTAGTGACTTGAATAGAGGCGTGGTGTGCTCTCGATATGCAGAGACGGTAATCACGCGAAGGGCTCGCTTTTGAAGAAACCATAATGGATTGAGATGTGAGTGGTAAGTATTTCCCCATAAGACAGATCCATACGATAGATACGGATATATTAAAGAATAATAAAGAATAAGTAATGTCTTTTTGTTCAACGAACGTTGGATATGTTTGATAAGACCAATGTTTCTAGAAACTTTAATGCTGATATGGTTTAAGTGATTAACCCAAGTTAGTTTGTCATTAAATATGATTCCTAGGAATTTAAATTCCCTGACATTCGAGATTTCGAGACCATTTAGAAAAAGAGTAAGCGTATTAACATGGCGTTTCGCTGGTTTTATTAACATGCATTTTGATTTGGTTATGTTCAGAGATAGTCTGTTTGATACATTATCTAAACCCGGAGAAGAGGACTTAAGGTCCGATATTATTGATGCAACATGACTAGGTGTAACTGAGGGCATATTGAACTCGTTAGGCAAAGGGGGGCGCAAAAACTCTTGATATTTACGGGATGTATTCGGAATGTCATTTTCTAATTTTGAGGCAGCGGTAGTAAAGTATACGTTTAAATTATTAGCGATTTCTGATCTATCTGTTATTTTCTGGTTGTTTATATCTAGTTCTTGGCAGGTTACACGTGTTGTGCTTCGTCCTAGAAGGTCGTTGACCACTTTCCATGTACCCTTTATATCATTATTTTTTTCGTTGAATTTCTTTTCAAAGTAGGTTTTTCGTGAGAATCGTAATATAGAGTTTAGTTTATTTCGGTACTTTCTATATGCAGTATTGTCATTAGGGTCAGCTGTTTGGAGTTTTTTTACGGTAAAGCTTATTTTTTTCATGAATAGATTTCAGAAGACTATGGGATATCCATGGCTTCCGTGTAATTGTTTTATGCGTAGGGGAGTAGACCATTGGATAAACACTGTTGTAAATTGAGCAGAATTTATCCACAAAACAGCTCCAAGCATCATCAACATCATCAATTTCGAGTAATGCTGACCAGTCAGTATTTTCTAATGTGTTTTTAAATAATTCATCTTGTTCAGCGGATTTCTTTCTGTATGAGTAAGTATCGGGAGTGAAATTTTGATTGACAGTTGCGGAAAATATGCTAAAAATCGGAAAATGGTCAGACAGATCAGTGAGAAATATACCAGATAGAAGATTTTGCTCATGAAAAGTTGTAAAGACATTGTCTATAAGAGTTGCAGAGGTTTTTGTGACACGAGTCGGTTTATTGATGAGTGGAAGAAAGAAATTTGCTCTTAATGTGTCTATAAAGTTTTTAGTAGGATTGTGTGTGTCACTTTTAAGCAAATCAATATTAAAATCTCCTAATATTATAGTTTTTTGTTTGATTTGATTTTTTGAAGTAGGTCAGATAATTTATCATTAAACTTATTAACATCTGTGCCTGGAGGGCGATATATAATACCAACAAGAAATGTCTCATTTTCAGCGCATATTTCAACAAATAGTGACTCAAACCCACCGAGTTCGTCCAGAAAAGAGATATCGTCTCGAACCCGACAAAATGAGAAAGTATTTTTTATATAAAGTGCGACACCTCCACCTCTCTTCTGGGCTCTGGGTCTAGAATATAAGTTATAACCTGGAATTTGATAAAGAGGGGTAGTTTCGGGTTTTAGCCAGCTTTCAGTAAAACCTAAGGCTGAAAATTGAACATCAAGATTGTTAATATACCCTATGATTTCATCCATAGATTTTAGTAAACTTCTGGCATTTAGATGTAAACATGAACAATTATTTGGATCAAATTCTGCAGAATTGACTTTATCATTGAAGCTTTCCTCCGTCAGGTAATGAGAATGTTGGTTCGATATGTCCGACCAAAACGCATGTTCATGCTCATTTTCATCCGTTGGAAGTCGACAATGATCGAGATCGTTCAGCTTTAGTGGATCAAAAATAATATGATTAAGAAAATCAAGCTTGTAGTTTGGCTGTGGCGTTGCACTCACAGAAACTGGCTGTGGAATTCGATTTTCGTGGTAAAAAGGCATACCTGCTAATAAATTACTGGTATCACATGGAACTTGTTGTGGTATAACATTTACACTGGCCATAATCGTTTGAAAAAATACAAAAATGCGTAATGTATATGTAATTTAGTATCAATATACATTTTCAAAAAATGTGCAAGTTTCATATATCTAGTAAAAAGAATGTTAATATAAGAACACAGTAAACACTGGTTGACGATCAATATCAAATACAAATTTAAGTAATTTCTAAAAATACATAGGGGCATAAAGCATAGGTAGGGATTGTCTGATATTCCACGTTTGTCTCTCACAATGGTACTGGTTGTAAAATCTGTATTACAAGGCTCGACAGAGTACTGGGGGTTTATATGTGAAGGTAGGCATATAGTGTATTTGCTTTGAAGCGCATTCATACCAGTCACTGACAGCAGGAGCGAGTTCGAAAGTATGTCACAGAGAACTCGGTTGTTTGGCTGAAGTCCGTGCATCACGGTGAGCATAGCTCTATGAGGACAATAGATCAGGTTTTCCCGTGCAGAATCCAAGTCGTTTGAGTGACACAGTAAATCATGGGTCCGTGCAAAAAGACTCTGCAGAAAAATGAATACAATGAAAGTAACTGGCTGTTGAAGAATGGGAAAAAATAACAGGCTTTTTGAGTGTAGCATTTGAATGAGCACTAGTAGAGACCACAAAACGCGAGCGTTTCACAGGCATATGCTCTGATTTCACATTTATACAAAGATCCGGAACAACAGAATAAACTAGGAGTAAAACACAAATGAAAGAAAAAAACATGCTCTTACACACTTAGCTCTGGGATTGGCACTTCAACATTATTTATGAACAGTTTGCCACGGACAAAACGCACTCGCTTGCCTTCTTTGTATGATTTAGCCATTAACTCTCGCGCGTTTTTCTTTCTCCGCCTGTCCTCCGGAATTAAATCATCTGTTATATAAAATGGTTCATGCTGCAGAAGTTGTTTGGCTTTTAATATCACATCTTTTCTCTCGGGTCGGTATATAAATTTGACAAGAATATGGCGATTTTGACCTGGAATTATCCTACCCACTCGATGGGCATTTTCGATTGACAATGGGGAAAGATTGAGTTTATTTTTAATCAGTTCGGTAACAATATCAATACAGCTTTCTTCTTTTTTTTCTGGAAGCCCACAAAACCGTAAATTGAACCCGCGGCTGTATCGCTCTTGGTCGAGGAGTTTGTCACTAAGTACAGACAATTTATCCTTTAAATCAGTGGACGTGTCACGTAGCGATTGAGTTTTCTGTTTAAGGCTTTGTTGCACTTTTCCGATTTTAGAGATTGAGTTGTTGGTCATTTCAATATTTTTGATAATATGTTCTTGTTTTTCTTCCAATAAAGATAATCTTTGGAGTGAGCACTTTTGAGTTTCACAAACGGATTTTAAAGAAGTTTTAAGATCACTCACCGCCCTAATCATGAATTTACGGAAAGACTCTTCGTCTTGTGCAGCGTTATGTTCGGAGGACTCAATGTCTTCTAAATTGTCACTGGTTTCCTCGTGCGGCGGACAGTCTTCATCCACAACGTCCACATTCCCCTGGGCCCTGGTAATTCTCTCCGATTTTTGTGTTTTTGGCATGATGATTCCGAGCTGACTTTTAAATTACTACTACTGTTTAGAAACTCCGAGTAACAGTGATTTCGAAAGTCTCAAGTAGGTATGGTGTTATCTGTTCCGGAAAATTTTGGATCAGCTTGGAGCTCACGAAGAACACGTCTTCACCCTGTCTTGCACATGCGCACTTGTTACGACCAACCCGAACAGCTTTCCGCTAATGGATCACGGGTTTGAATCCCACTCAGTCCCAAAAAATTGGAAAATTTTCTGACTGGATTTTCACTCGAACGACCTATGTGGGATGGTTGCCAGTTTCCTCTCACAATAAAACTGGCAACGCCGCCATATAAGTTAAATAATCTTCAGCGCGGCGTAGACCACCAATCAATCAATTATAAAGCTTTTGAAAACTACATTAAAGTACATCTCCAAGATTGATTTCAGCAAAAGTTCTTATTTTGTAATCTTTGAAAATAAACGCACAACCACCTAAATTCTGTTTTAAGATTGTTTCTGTATTTTGGCAGTTTCTGCCATTTTCCGTTTTTGAGCTTTGACATTCATAATTTAATAAAATATAACTTTTGTCTTGAAAAAAATATTGTCTAAAAATGTAAAATATCATTTATAAGTATATGGCATGAATTTTCCCAATTGGATTTAACAAATGTGCACAAATGGTTAAACTACTGTATTTGACGATCGCTTGGTCGGATAATATCTGATGTAACAAAGAACAATGGGCAGTGCCCGATATTTTAAGATTCCGTTGCATATGAAGCAATTGACATTAATTATTTTGACCCATTTGAATATTGTTTTGATTGATTGATTGATTGAGTTAAAAAGGGGAATATGTCATATAAGTGAAATAATCTTGAGTGCGACCAAAAACATACGTGAATCAGAAACTGTATCACAATGTTATCATTCTACATTCGCGAACGTTTGGCCTATCGAGTTTCACGTATAATATACACATTTACCCTGATTCTCTTCGAAGTAATACAACTAGATACGCATATGTTGTTAAGATTCCTTGTGGAGTTTATTTGTGCATAGATGTATTGGTATCATGATGATTTACAATTAAATGGTGAAGCATGTAACGTTAGAGAATATAGTGGAAACACACAGTTCAATTCTGAAATATATGATAAAAAGTAGTATCACAAAAATATCAAAATATTTTGATTGAGCAAAATAGCATATGTGATCGTCAATGTAATTCATGTATGGCATTACCTAAATAAAAACGTTCCATACGAAGACAAAGTAATAGGCTTGAAATATAAGTTGTAAAGGGGCTAATTCTTTACCGAGTAAACTATTTCTACAAACATTTACTTTCCGAAACCGTACAATGAATGTGCATGTTTTGGTTATTACAAATGTAAGCATACTCCTACTAAAATATTAACCCGTTAAGTTGATAATGGGGAAGATGCTGAGAACTTTTTGTCATATTGAGGGTCTTTTTAGACGGATTGATTGATGCTTCACGGTACGTCTAAGTTTATTTCGCTTATATGGCGACATTTGTGGGAGAGGAAACTGGATCTTTTGGGACAGTATTAAAGTGGCATGAGCTGCCAAAATGTTGATATTTTTACGTTAAAGCAGAATGTTGAAATTATTGGCTAATCTTCTCAAGACGTATAATTCAGAAGCTTTTTAGTGCTTCTAGTCTCGAAAGTGTACGATAAAGTATTGTTTTGAACTAACTTTGTCTTAGAATGAATGAATGGTCGTCCCGGTTATTTAAATTTTGTTTGGCGTTGGAATGAGGAAAATCCATTCAGTATGTGGCCTGTACGAACCGAAAACGTGTTCGAAAAGTAGCAAAATTTAAATAACCGGGACGACCATTCATTCGAGAAAAATAGCCGATAATTTCAACATTCTGTGTTTACGTCAAAATATCAACATTTTGGCAGCTCATGCCCCTTTAAGTTGATAATGGGGAAGTGTTCATTCCTAAAGATACTTAAGATATTGCGTTGATTTCTTATCGGTTCCTGCAACTAGAATTTAATCAACAGATGCTGAGAACTTTTTGTCATATTGAGGGTCTTTTTAGACGGATTGATTGATGCTTCACGGTACGTCTAAGTTTATTTCGCTTATATGGCGACATTTGTGGGAGAGGAAACTGGATCTTTTGGGACAGTATTAAAGTGGCATGAGCTGCCAAAATGTTAATATTTTGACGTCAAAACAGAATGTTGAAATTACTTTTCGATCACGTTTTCGGTTCGTACAGGCCACATACTGTATGGATGTTCCTCGTTCCAACGCTAATCATTTAGTTTTTCGATGACCTTCAAAGCCTCTTACTGTCGTGACGATCAAAAATTATGAAAGAAGTGTGAATTTTGGCAGCTCATGCCACTTTAAGTAAACGTATACAATGGCGATATACTATTTATTAACGAAAGCCTCCTAATGGTCTGTAAATAAACATTATATAACACATTTGGAAATTTAATTGCAATTTTGTGTTTTGTTTTCAGTACTCGGGCAAAATTAGGTTAGTAGAATGTGAGAAATTACTCTTCCGTAACTTGTTACGATCGATATTTCTTTTCTCAAAATGTTCGCATCGCCAATGATCAAACACATTTTCCCGTAATGTATGTTTATTGCATCAGTCCTACAACTAGAGCCTATTGATGAATTTGCTTTCTGATTGCTATGCTGTCTGCCTTCCAAGCCAGCCCAGTTTGGCATGCAGGTCAAACTCCCAACATTTTTATTTTTCCATTTTAATTGCCACAAAGATTACGTTAGTCATCGGTAGAAATGTATCGAGGGACGTCATAATTTATTCTATTCCAAATATCAGATGCATTTCGTTAAACAAATTTATCGCCTGCACAGCGTCCAGAATCTACAATTTTTGATGGAGCTGATGGCAGTTGAAAGGATCCCCGCCCAAAAATATTTGACGTTTCGGAATTGAGGAAATGATTACCGTTAGTCAATTTATTGTTTCAAATATAGCAAGGAACGAAAAAAGCGCATGATTAACTTACAACGAAACAGACAAAGTGAAATCTAGCTGAACCTTTTTCGAAAAAACTGTCATCCGAAACAGAGAGACGCCAGAAGCAATGGATAATATTGCACAAAATATTTTGTTGAAATCTATAAGACCGGATAAGTTGAAAAAACTGTAAATATCACAAATGTTTAAGAAGGTGCACTTCGTGTCGACGTGTTACAAAATTTTGAAAAAAATATAAATATAAAAAGAATAAATTTGTAAAAATACACAGTATGATTGGAAGAATTTACCGCAATATTCTGTAATATTGGGAGGGGGAGGGGGCGTATCAAAAAACTGTCAAAATGTGTCGGATCAATTATACTGTTTAAAAATCTGGTAAACATATCTCATTATTGCAACGAATCCACACTGAGTCGTTCGTATCTTAATATTAGTATATAAAGGCACATTGAGAATATTGTGAAAAGACGTTATCCACTGGTTTACGTCAACGAGTATTTTATTTATATGACGGCGTGGTCAGACTAATTGTGGTTTGGGTACCAGGGGAGAAGGCTCTTTGTACGGGGGAAACCGTAGACCTTTACAAGTACCCCAACTCAAACAGATTTCTTTCTTCGGACTCGTGTGATTCGAACCAACGACCTATGATAGGAAGACCTGTGTACGCGTGAATATATTAAAAAGGTGAACAACAACAGTGAAACTTACACAAGTCAATTGGGACATATTACATGAGATAGAGACCTGTCCAAGGTGTTATCATCGTCAGTTGAAGCGTCAATGTAGGGGACTAAACTCTTCTCTCCTGGGGAGCTCAAAGTGGAGTCCGCCAGGGACGACTTTGAATACCTAGCATCTATTGGAAGACATATTGTTGGCGCGAGTAAAGATGGCGATCGTTGCTGGGGATTTAAACCTGTAGTCGTTCCCACACAACCTTCCAGTGAAGACAAAGATATTTCGGGTTTACTGGGATGTGTGTCTTTAGTTTTTTTCTTACTTCCTCTTGGAAAGTGAACCATCGAATGCCTCCGCGGCGCTGTGGGTGTTAGAATCTTCACAATTTTCTTAGCCTTTGTACTCAGAGAATACGAGTCTTTTTCAGAATTATCAGTTTGACAACTTTTGTTCAGGAACTGCATAGAAAAAGTATCCGGTGGAAGAAGCGATATGCGACTGAATCTTCTAGAGTTTAATTCCTCCCCAGTACCCGATGTGTTCTCGCTTGATGCCTGTAACTTAAGCCTTTCAGCTTCTTCCTCGCGCAATCGCTTTCTTTCTTCTAGAAATTTTATCCTCTCTGCAAACTGTTGAACACGTCGACTTTTCACAGCTAGAAACGGATCTTCCTTCATCATTAGATATTCCTCGTAAGTCTTGTCTTCTTGCATTTCCTGTTTTTCACTCTTAAGATAAGATATAATCCCAACAATAATTCCAATCGAATAAAACAACAGTGTAATAACGATATAAAGCAAGGCCTGTAGATCCGACTGTCCTGTCCCTTTTCTAGCGATTGTTGTTCCGTTTGGTGACAGAGTTACCTGTCCTTTCATGAGACCACACGTCAATACATTCACGGGAGGCATTTTTAAAGAGCCCGTTTAATAACAATTTCATGAACTTTTAACTGCATGTCATTCTGTCAATTTTCCGTAGTAGTGATTTTTCACCTGCTGATTCCCTCCCTCGTCATATTTATAAAATCCGTGCCCACTTGCCTCTATATTCATGGTACCTACAGAAAAAAGAACAGCGTAAATGACGATGTCGACAGTAAGTAATGCACTTCTTTCGTCTGCAAAAACTAATGAATACAAGATGGGCTATTTGTGGGGTTTTTCACACAATTTGATATTAAAAAATATTGAGTAAAATCGTCCCTAAAGTGGCATGAGCCGCCAATATTCCGATTTGTTCATACATTCGGATTCGATAATGCATGTCAATAACGGTAAAAACTAGACATAACTGAGATACCCCCCACTCTGCAAGAAAAGTCGGCCTATCTGAGAATTGTAGCATCAAAACAATAATATAATGGTCAGTGATAAGTGATGAGAAAACCAACAATGAAATTGAAAATGCAAAAACACAGAATATGATGATAATTCTGCTGGCAAGTAAGCAAGGAGAACAAGCTATGAGATGCAGATATGACTTTACATGAGCAGATGATGACAGCAGCAGACTGCATCAAAATTGCAGGAACTGGCACCAACCAAGGCCAACATCTATCAACAACATGAAAAAATTAATAACATTCAGGAAAGTGTAAGGGGGTATTAGTGTTAAGACAGTGAGTTGGATGGGTGGAACAGCACCAAGAGGAGGAGACACATGAATTGGGCATGGTTTAATGCTACGTCTGTGACAAATGATGGAGTAAGACAAAATATCATGCAAAATACTCCTTGCTGGTCATTTTTAGTTAGCATCGATAACAAGAAAGTAGACTATGAGGCTGCTTGCTGATCATGTTACCAGCACTCACTACGAGAAAGTAGGCTATCAAGAGTGCCACAAGCACAATCATGAAACATGCAGGCTTATATGACAAGCACAGCAACCGTACAACTGTACAATGGGACAAAATTGTGTCTACAAACAAATGTATGAACAGACAAATGGCAGAACAGAGAAATGTCAAAAGGAGTCCAAAATGTCATAAATATGTAAAAATATCTCCTTGCAAGTAGGACATGGACAACTTCATATCATTGGTAACATTTGTCAAGTTTCATTAAAAAAGAACCAACATCTGGGAGGAGTATTTTGGACAAAATTGCGTCTACGGACGGACGAACGGAGGGCACAACGATCAGACAGATGTATGTGTGTACATACAAACTTTATGCCAGCAGAAGGGAGGGGGGGGGTAGGGAGGAGGGAGGGAGGGGCGATAACATGATAACCCTGTCTTCATATGGAATGAGACCCATTGGAGGAGTATTTTGGACAAAACTGTGTCTATGGAAGGACGGACGGACGGACAGACGGACAGAGGGAACAACGATTGGACGGATGTATGAGCGTACATACACACTTCATGGCAGTAGAATGGGGGGGGGGAGAGGGGGGAAGGTAGGGAGGAGGGAGGGGCGATAACACGATAACCCTGTCTTCATATGGAATGAGACCCCAAAAATGGCAAAGTCCTATAAGTCAAAAACGTCATAAAAATGTGAAAAAAGGAAATATCATCCTGTAAGTTGGGCATGCACATCTACATACCATTGGTAACATATTTGTGAAATTTCATTGAAATCAAAGCAAAATCTTAGGAGGAGTAGTCCGGACAAAATTGTGTCTACAGACGGACAGACGGACAGACAGACAGACGGACGGACAAGCCGATTCCAGTATACCCCCCCTAACTTGGTTGCTGGGGGTATAAAAATAGTCGGGATGTATGAGGGTGTTTTCCTGCTTATATAACTACAGTCAGATTGGTATCAGTAAATGATTGTCCGTATATTCGACAGCTTATGTCACTTTAAGTTCTACTTAGAGAATGTGAGAGTTGAAAGGAGACATCGCCTAAAGTTTGTTGTGGTTCTCCGTTGACCTTCAAATTATTAGAAAAATACTGTGTTTGGTCTGTGTGTGATTCGAGCCACCGACGCATCGATGAAAAGTCTGCGAAACTATCACTCTGCTAATTGAGCCCTGTTCTATGTGAGTCTATTATGAGAACCAAAAGTATCGAGTAAACCTTCACAGTTATTAATACACACCCTGTAAAGATAAGTACAACATTTAAACACGAGCATGGACAATAACGATTTTTAAGGAAAGCAACAAGGACACAAATATTTCTTCCGGCCGTTGCTAAGGTGCTGAAAGGAACTAAATGGAAATCGTTCTCTAGTTTATGATGTCTTCCATTGTGTGAACACAGTCGGTTTGGTGTGTAGTCTCTAAGTTGTACGGCTTAGACCTCCTTTGAGACATTCATTGATCGGCGATGACTTCGACAAAACGTTAGAGAGCCTTTCGCCTGTCTTATAGTTCATAAAAGTCCCCTTCAATACATCCCGTTCATTTATTTATGGCCTTTTGTTGTAGAAGAGTAAAACAACCAT
Source organism: Lepidochitona cinerea (assembly GCA_963971465.1). Lineage (NCBI taxonomy): Eukaryota > Metazoa > Mollusca > Polyplacophora > Chitonida > Tonicellidae > Lepidochitona > Lepidochitona cinerea. Next base: position 6,117,756 of record OZ020556.1, read on the forward strand.
TCGTCAGCTAAATATTGATTTATTTTTTTCTCTTTAATTGTTTAAGAATTTCCTTCGGACAATTTCAAATTCGCCCCATGCCTCTAGCGTCTCGTTAAATAATTCAGATGAGATTTGTTGCCCCTTGTCTCGTGTTGCACACTGAATTATTGCGAAAATTGATTTAAGAGTCCTACGTTCACTCATTGGACTAATTCTATATACCAGTTACATGTACATGTACCACATCGATCGATTGATTGATTGATTTGTCTCGCCACATTCAATACTATTTCGATTGAATGGTGGCTTTGCCGGATTAAGCGAGGAAGCAATTTACCCGGGAGTAACCCTTGAGTTCGGCGAGTTCCTTGTCAACTGTCCCACATAAGGCGACTAAGTGAAAATGCAGCCATTTTTTTCATAAAACATATTTCTAGTAGTGAGTGGGTCTCAAGCCTGCAGCCCATTTAGTTTCTTGGGATACATGCGTAAGAAAACAACAGCCATTTGACAAAGTGAACTGGATGAACAATTACTATCAGTAGTTTTACAAAATCCGTAGTTCCACTGATTTGTTTAACGTAGCACACAAGTTGTGTTGTTCCATGTGCTATTCCAAACACTTTAGTTAAAATACTTCATCTTAAAGACAATATCTACCTGGTCCCAAAACATGCTTTATCTACTTTTTATGACTTTTCTACAAGAAGCTATGGTTAGTTATTCTCAGATGTCTGGTGACTGGATGTCACTGAAACATGTGCACACCTGGTATGCTAGCCTGCTATTGGTGTATTTAGGTCAAATAAACCAATCATATTGCCAGTTGTAAGGTGTTCACATGTTCCAGTGACATCCAGTCACCAGACATCTGAAAATAACTAACCATAGCTTCTTGTAGGAAAGTCATAAAAATAAATAAACTATGATTTGGGACCAGGTAGATATTGTCTTTAAGATGAAGTATATTGTATTTTACCTAGAGTGTTCACTTTAATAAGGCTTAAGCGGCGAAATTGTATCTAGCATTGTTCTTAATATAATCTGCCTAGAGATAGAGACATCAGAGCAGAACAATATATGACTAAACACAAAATTTCTCAAACATATGGTAAACATACATTCAGTAATCTAATTTAAAAGAGGCAATAATGGAAGACCAAACCAGATGGAGATGATAAATCTATATAAATTTGTGTTACTTGAACACGAATAATTCTTTGGTGGCCTTTAGAGTATGGGGTGTCTTTTAATATTATGTTTTGGCGGAAGCGTTTAACTCCCAATATTGTTTGATGATTTGTGAACAAAGACTTGCTTAGAAATGTTAGCATTTTTAACATATTTTGTGATTGGAATATTATTCGAATTCCGTGATGATATAAACGTCATCGATAAAATTGGTGATGTCACTTATACCAGAGCTGTATACAGAGGATATTGAACAGTTGTGTTTGAATATCATTTATATTTTTTCGAGTGAAAAACGGAGAACAACCCACGAGACGCAAAGCGTCGAGTGGGTTATCTTTTCGCCTTTCAAGAGAAAATATATAAATGCTATTCAAACACACCTGTACACTATTCTGTTTATTATTTATACTATCATGTTTTTGGCTGGGGATTGTTTATTAAGCATAAATTTCTCAATTATAAAAAGAAAATATCAAAAAACTTATGACGGCTTAGGTTTTCAGCAAACGCAGGAATATCTATCGCTGACCAATGAAACAACGGCATGTCTGTTCTTCTCACGTGACTGTGAACTGTCAGATTTGTGATCATTTGAATGGCCATTTTCTTCCTGAAGTTTTGCGCGATATTTCATGTAAAAAGAAATTAAATCGATCTCCATGGATTTTAACTCTTTAGTGCTCCAGTCACCAGGATAAAAATGATCTATGGAATTACTTTTCCCTGCTTTACCGAGTCACTGAATGGCAATTACAGTAACTGGTTAAACGCAGTGGTCCGATCCTCCGAAATCATGATGCACAACGCTGTCAACAGACGCTCGATAATGAGGTTTTATTTTAACCCTTTGATTTAAAGTGATAAGCCAATCCTGTACTAAAACAACCTTAAGTTTTATGTTTTGAATGAATTATGTTATTGCCAACTATGACTGGAAAGGCTTCATATTCCCATGGAAACCAAATGCACTGTTGTAGTTGTAAAGCAGACGTCGTTATAAAAGAGAGAAGAAGGCCCAGCGACGTCATCGACTTCGGTCGAGTGCAGTTAAATAATAACAAGTGTTATTGCACTGCAGTGAATTATGAAATTTCTAGTTTTCACTTATGTATAAATAATAAAGCTCAGCATATCACTACTTATTATATAGAAAAGGGTTCATCTAATCCGAATTTTCATGACAATAAATATATCCAAAAACCTAATATCCTACAGCGCATGTTATCTGGTTTGGCAAAATGTACTTAATTAATCACCGCCAGGGTGAAGGTTGAACTCACACCAATGACATCTGAAGCAAAAACAAAACAACACATCGACAATTTCATCAGTAAAATATCCGACGAGCTAAATGGATTGATCTACCCTTGGGTAATGTGATACCGATATGGGAATGTCCCGCGAGAGAATCGCGATTGGCATATGTTGACAGGACAGGGAGGGATGCAGTTTGTATCCGCTCCAGTTATTCCTTAATAACATTGCACACGCAAACGTTATCATCTACATTCTGGGTTGACCAAGCCTTTACCAGCATTGCAAATGATAAATGAGTTCCGTGACAATGCTGTACTTTGCGGTTTTGTCACCCTTTTGCTGTAAAAATAATTTTCTCGTTGGTGCTTCACAATTTGATATATGTGATAACGTCTCGATTGTACTAGATAGTGGTAGATGAGTGTAAACACCATTGCAAGCTGACAATTTATCAGATATAATTATAACCCATCTACCTTACAAATTGCTACCTTTTCGCTGAGCATTGCCGATGATAAGCGTTTCGTTTTGCCAATGACACCATTCTTTATTGTAATTATATTAATTTTTGTTTTTGGTACTCCATCAAAAATTCCAACAATGCATACAAAATTACCCTTTTTTGTTCAGACATTTTTCTAAGTAGTAACTTGTGTTTAGAAGTTTATCCTATGTTGAGAGTTTGGCTTCCACACGGAATAAAAGTAACCTTCAAAGGTCAATTGCCTATCGTTGGCATATATAATTTATCCTGATAATCAAAGTTTATGCTAGAACAAAGATCTAAGTGTTTAAACAATTCTATGATACATGTATAAAAATCTACGGACTTAAGTCAAACTCATGTCTGTCTTCAACCTAATGAAATATCATTGGTTTTGGTTTCTTACAACAAGGTCTAAATGACATACCCCATTTTCACACAAATAGAAACTTGTCTCCATGGTTATTTCAGTCAAGAAGATTTTCCTGTGCATGTTTGTTTTAGTGTCTATAGATATACAAGCACGTTTAAACGCTAATTAGTAATAGTTAGTCAATGTGCGATTTTTACGCAACGTCAGTCTGTAAATTATTTTCATTTACATTGGTCATTTGTATGAGCAAAGAGAAACAGTATGGAGCAAATTAGAGGAAATAATCGGGCTTAAAGTGGCATGAGCTGCCACAATTTACACTTTTGTCAAAATTTCTGATCGCCACGACAGTAAGAGGCTTGAAAGCCATCAAACAACTAAATGATCGGCGTTGAATATGTGGCCTGTACGAACCGAAAACGTGTTTGAAAAGAAAACAAAATTTAAATAACTGGGACGACCATTCTAAGCCCATATGAGTACAAAACAACACTTTATCTTACATTTTCGAGACCAGAAGCACTAAAAAGCTTCTGAATTATACGCCTTGAGAAAAATAGCCACTAATTTCAACATTATGTTTTAACGTCAAAATATCAATATTTTGGCAGCTCATACCACTTTAACAAAGAACCACATACAGCCAAGGGCAAGAAGCTTGGTGTCTATGGATTTGTTTCGGGATGAACTGTGGGTTACATATGAATAAATCATACAATATGCATATTGCCAAGCGACAAGGGGACGGGACAGTAAGCCTAAACATAAACACTGACCTGCATCTAAATAAACAATATAGAATCGATACAATATAGCAGGTAAGTCACCTGTATCTCCACCAACGCTCAATGTTCAATAAATATCAAACTTTTTGAAATAAAATAAAAGAGGGAAATGATGACAAACGAATAACCAAATTTAGTCAGCTTATAAATAATAGCAATAACCCCAAATGATGGGCTAGAAGGAGTATGATGGGCTAAGCATGCACAATGATTTCACGTAGATATCGCGATAGGGAGAAGGACAGGTCATAATTCAGAGAAACTCCTTGAGTTTCCATAAAAATACGTTATATGATTGTTTTGTTAATTTGTAATTTCGAAATGAACTGTTGTAATTCTTGTCAGCGTTCAGCAGGCCAGGTTGAGATTGACTGATTGTCTGATCATTGTCGGATTGCAAAATCTTGGCAGATTCAGTTCGAGGTCCAGAAGCTCAGATAGAGATTGACCGATTGTCTGATTGTAAGATCTTGCCAGATTGAGTTCCGATGTTCAATTTAGACGCAAGTGTACATGGCTTAGGAATTCACAATTATAAAAGCTGCGCATTGCAGCGCCAAATAGGTATATGTAATGAGTTAAATACTAAAATATTGAGTTCCGACATCTAATTCCCATGGCTTAGTAGCACACGAATGTAAGAGCTGCGCACTTCGTTGCCAATTAGGTCTAAGTTAAATAACGAGTTAAATAATAAAATGTTCTCTTCGACTTGTCTTCTACGAGAAAAAGGCCATTTTTATCAACTGAGAGTACTGGTTGTCCTAAAATAACACTGTAGACAAATTTATATTATACTTCATTTTATCGACAACTTTCCCCTGGTTTCAAAACATGTTTGGATTAGTTCTTTTGACTTTTCAGGAAGAAATCATGATTGATCTCAGAGGTGCAGCAAACAAATACAGCGAAAACCTCTACGCAGTAGAAAATACTGTACTAATAATAATGTATTTAGTTCACAATGTGTGTACACACTGCTTGCTTGATTAATTTAGTGATCTGTTTATTTTTACATTAAGATAAGATTAAACCCGAATAAAACAAAACATTCACATTGGATCATTTTGTTCCATATATACCTTGCTAATGAATTCCTGGTTACGTCTCCATAGAGGCCCCAGCTATCTCCTGACGAATCCATGCTGAGACAAATCTTCTTTAACTCCACTCGCGGTAAACCAGGTATGTATTGAATACCCCTGCATGGAATGGGTAGAATCTTAAACCATATCTAGTACTGCAAAGATGTCATCGATAAGGCGCATGTAATCCAATTGTCACCAAGCAGATAGCAGTTTTGCGTTCCCTTGATCCCGATCAATGAACATACGGACGCTTTGGAATATATATATTTAAGAAAACTTGCCAAACTTTTTAAGTCGAAGACAGTTCACTAGTATTGCGACAAAACAATACTTTTACCAATTTGCACAGTCACCGCTTCCAAGTATTGGGACAGCATCTTACCGTCATCATCCTTCTCCGTTTCACTATGAATGCATTGGCTATACCCGACGTTATGAGGCCCGTTTCTACATGATTAAATATTAATCACATCTCTATCCCATTTGTTAATTGGATATAAATATGCACGCTTTCCTGAACTTTGTGAAATGAGTTGATGCTTGACATACTGTTGTGATATTGGCTGCATGCTTTATTCCAGTAAACTGTTATATTCATGCTGGTTGTTTCAATAATTGATCATTTTAACTTAGGTTTGTGTTTTTGATACCAGATTAAAACAAAGATACTCTGTAGGTGGTACATTCTTATTGTAACTCACAAATCGATGAAGCATCACATTAGACAATGACCTAAATATATCAACCCAAACACCGATGAGGGTCAACTGGTACAGTTTTAGTGCAGCTCGCAAATTATTCTATTAATAACACAATCAATCAATCACACCTCGTAATATTCAGGAGGTCACAATAAATGTCATTTATTTTGTATTATATAAACCTTGTTGTGATTCTCTGTTGACCTTCCGATTAGTAGAAAAATATGAAGTGATCAATCTTGGATGATAGACTGTAAGTGGACTTTCCGCCAAAACTACACATTTAAAGGGCTGTTTAGGGAATTCCCTGTTGCGCTGTTTTCTGTCTGACAGTCAGTAAACAAACAGCCGAAAATGCACCACACGCGCAACCATAACGCTATTGTACTGTGCACCTAACTTAGGTCCATTCTCAGTCAGTAAACAAAGCAGACAAAGAATTCTCCAATTAAAACTCCTTATTCAGCGGTCAGTGGGAGCTAGGAAAGTTACCAATGGCCATCTGAAAACCTCATATAATATAAACAACAGTTGAATAGCATACATTTTAACAATCTTTGTTCCGGGCTTGTCCCTTTAAGCCCACAATTCGTCGGCAAATATAATTAGATGGCAGGATTTGGCGTTTCGGCTATTGATCTTTCACTGCGAAGTTGATGCCCGAGAAGCGTTTTATTTCTGTTAATTAACCATAGTTTTCCCTATAGTACCGAAGTCGACATCAAATATTGAAACAGTTCCCTATCGATCAATTCTGGTATGTATCAGCCTGACACTAGAAATATGTTAACCCGATAATGTAACAACTCCTACTGTTCGCATGACACCTGGAGTACATGCCTAGAGGTATATGTACTTGAAATGGAACATTAAGTAGACAGATCTTTTAACGGTACTTAGAAGTTAATAAGGTGAACAATTACTAATTGATAACAACTTCTTGGTTTATTGTGGGACGACGTTTCGATGTAGTTCTTACATCGTTATCAAAGTCAATGATAACGATGTAGGAACTACATCGAAACGTCGCCCCAACTAACCAAGAAGTTGTTATCCATAAGTAAGCCTAATTCTTCACCTTATTAAATAGACAGGATTTTATATATCCATTTTATTGCGATATGAGCTGTTGAAATTATATATATTTTTTTTAATTCCAATAGCTGGTATGCTGATTCAGGTTTCCATTTTTAAACCGTTAAACGCCGCTTTCAAGTGCAAGGGTAGCGACATACATGTATCAAATTTTGTCAAAAATAGCATTTTTCTTCGTTCCAGTTGAAACATTTAAGGATTCATTTATAAAAATAGTTTAGCATAACTCTATGATACAAGTAAAATATGAGAAATGCAGTTTAGATTTTTGAATACACATGCGGTCAATTTACATATACAAATCACGTTAACAACTTATCTTAAATAAATTTAAGAAGTACATCTTTTTCTTTGATTTTTATTTTTACCTGCTGATTAAATCAATATTTTTATGAGATTATCATATAAACTTACATCCAATATGAATTTTTATTGTACAAGTCACCGTTCGGTTGAAAGTCCATATTGGCCGAGACACCAGCGGCGACTAATACAATTAATATCGATATTGGATATATATTCATATAATAACCTTTTTTTTGATACATAAACAATCAAGCCTTAATTAAATGATTCGTTACAGGTGATAAATATTTCCCAATCATATCGTATAAGTGCTAGGATGAAGCACGTTGTCGTGTGAAACATTTCACGAGGACTTCGTCTCGATGACGTCAGATTCGAGCGTTATGCGTCTGCGAAATGACCTATTACGTCGTTGATGCCCGGATAAAACTCTAATATGACTCTCCAATGAGGAGTTCGAATCCAATATGGACTGACACCTGATTCCTACGTGGTACAATGTTGATTCTCCATTGGTTATTCCATTTTAGTTGTATAATAAATGTGAATAGTGCTTTAAGTTATTTTCTATATGCAATTTACACTGCAACGCTTGCTATAATCGCATATAAATATATCTGCCAGTAACCTAAGGGTAAAATTGTGTTGATCGAATATGCTCTTTCGATCAATACTGTTTAAATGTTTGATGTCTGTTTTGGGAATATCAATGAACAAAATGTGTAATGAAAAACAATTTTAATCGCCATACCTAATTTGGATACTGAAGAAAATCTCTTTGATGGCGATTAACGCAGTGTTTATGAATCTGGATTTTTCTTCATTTTTTCCTAATGGCCCTATGTTCCGAGATCGTTGATAAAAACGACCCGTTATAGTTGTTCACAATAAATTGAAAAAAAGGTGCTCAGGGTCTTTGTGTTTAATCAAGTAATTGTATTATACTGTGATTACATTATTTCATTTCCAGAATAGCTCCGCGTAGAAGGTATTATTTGCCTTAATCATTCACCGTTTTTTTCTCTAGAGTGAAAACTAACATTAAATATTTACTGATGTAATATCGACCAGTAGCTTCCTTCCCTTGGAGATCTGGTTTTCTGTTAGCACACATATCTGTTTGCGTTTTCTAGAAATTTGTACACCTATTTCAATGTTACGTTGAATTTTGAGATTGGGGCTACTGGATCTGGTGAAGGGAATATAGCCTATTTTATCCTGAAACTTTTAGTTATTTATGAGCACTAAAACACACGGGCACAGGGAAAATCTTCTTGTCTAAAATAACCACGGAGACAAGTTTCTAATTGTGTTAAAAAGAGGTATATCATTTAGACCTTTATACCCCATCATAAATTGTTGTAATAAAGTAAACCTATGATATTTCATTAGGTTGACGACTGACAGGAGCTTGGCCTTAGTCAGTAGAATTTTCTGGAACACTTTGTATTGCATTGACAATGCTTATGCATCTTAAGCTATAGTAAGAATATCGTCAGACTATATATTATGGGGTCATGGGAAAAGACAGTGAAAATCCCCCCCCCCCATACCCCTTTCCCAGAAAACCTAGGTAGACGGCAGACATGGGAGTTTAGCCCTGACCAGTATGTCTTTCAAACTCTTGTTCTTTTTATAAGCAATGACTGGCCTTTGGGTCAGAGGTCGAGCAAGTTTACTTTGAAGTAGTTTGTATTCTTCTACTATAATCTTGACCATAGCAATGCTAGCTTTGTTATACTGAAACACAAATGGTATTATAGTTTTTTCACGACATCTCCCGGGGTCCAAGTTCAAACCCAAAGGATAAATAGTTTGTAATGTTTGAATCCAAAAACTTTCCCTTTCCAAACGTTTGTGCTTGGTATCTGCAGCGGAAGTGAGAAAAGGGATTTTCTCAATAGGCATAATTTCAAAATGGTCCTTGACCGAAAGACCTTGAGTATTGAAATGTTGTGCCACGGGTACATCATGTTTAAGTCTAATACTAGATAAATGGTTGGCTGCTCTTTGTCGTAGAGAATTCTGAGTTTCTCCGACGTACTGTTTGCGACATTTTTTGCACGTGATTACATACACGATATTAGAGGAGTCACAATTTTAGTTATAGTGGGCGTGTGTGTTTAGACTCATTTGTGCCTAAACTATAACTAATGATGAAATGACTCCACCAGTAATAAAAACAAAATAAGGTTAATACAATTGAAACAATCAACAATTTTGTGTAAAAAATGTTATTGAATTGGTTTAATTTGCATTTGTCGCACTCAAGATTATTTCACGTACATACCGACATATTCTATGTGAGTCTATTATAAGAACCAAAAGTATCGAGTAAACCTTCACAGTTATTAATACACACCCTGTAAAGATAAGTACAACATTTAAACACGAGCATGGACAATAACGATTTTTAAGGAAAGCAACAAGGACACAAATATTTCTTCCGGCCGTTGCTAAGGTGCTGAAAAGAACTAAATGGAAATCGTTCTCTAGTTTGTGATGTCTTCCATTGTGTCAACACAGTCGGTTTGGTGTGTAGTCTGTAAGTTGTACGGTTAGACCTCCTTTGAAACATTCATTGATCGGCGATGACTTCAACAAAACGTTAGAGAGCCTTTCGCCTGTCTTATAGTTCATAAAAGTCCCCTTCAATACATCCCGTTCATTTATTTATGGTATTTTGTCGTAGAAGAGTAAAACAACCATTCGTCAGCTAAATATTGATTCATTTTTTTCTCCTTAATTGTTTAAGAATTTCTTTCTGACAATTTCAAATTCACCCCATGCCTCTAGCGTCTCGTTAAATTATTCAGATGTGATTTTTTGCCCCTTGTCTCGTGTTGCACACTGAATTATTGCGAAAATTGATTTAAGCGTCCTACGTTCACTCATTGGACTAATTATATATACCAGTTACATGTACATGTACCACATCGATCGATTGATTGATTGATTTGTCTCGCCACATTCAATACTATTTGGCTTGAATGGTGCCTTTGCCGGATTAAGCGAGGAAGCAATTTACCCGGGAGTAACCCTTGAGTTCGGCGAGTTCCTTGTCTACTCTCCCACATAAGGCGACCGAGTGAAAATGCAGTCATTTTTAGGAGACATGCCGAAGAAAACAACAGCCATTTGATGGAGTAAACTGGATGAAAAATTACAATCAGTAGTTTTTACAAAATCCGTACTTTCACCGATTTGTTTAACGTATTACACAAGTAGTGTTGCCCCTTATGCTATCCCGAAAAGAGAAGGTTTAATAAGGCTTAAGCGGCGTAGTTTTTTGCGTAACTCTCTTAGCAACGTATCTCTACAGAGAAGGTTGTCATGACAGTTACGCAAACATCATTTTGTAAAACTGGCTCCAGTTATTAGACTTCATTTGTATGAGGTTGACAATTTTATCTAGCATTGTTCTTAATATAATCTTCAAGCCCGGGTCGAGTCAGACCAAAGACTTTGTGGTAGCTGTTACTGCTTCGCTTGGCGCTCAGCAATAGGAGTTAGAGCAGCGACTGGTTGGCCCGGTGTCAGTATACTGTGACTGGGTGAGGGGGCTTGCTGGTTGTCTTCGGCAAGTCGTCTCGGTGAGACAGCACCTAAAAGAGCGGTGGAAATCCGCCCTGTCACAAGGAGACAACGTCTTCATATAACCGAAATACTGTTGAGCAGGACGTAAAACCCCAATCACTCACTCACTCACTTAATATAATCTGCCTAGAGATAGAGACATACGAGTAGGACAATATATGATTAAACACAGAATTTCTAAAACATATGGTAAATAAACGTGCAGTACTCTAATTTAAAGTGGCATTAGCTGCCAAAATTCACACTTTTTTCATAATTTCTGATCGCCACGACAGTAAAAGCCTTTGAAGGCCATCGAAAAACTAAATAATTGGCGTTGGAATGAGGAAAATCCATACAGTATGTGGCCTATACGAACCGAAAACGTGTTCGAAAAGTAAACAAAATTTAAATAACCGGGGCGACCATTCATTCATTCTAAGCCAAAGCTAGTTCAAAGCAATACTTTATCGTACATTTTTGAGAGCTGAAGCACTAAAAAGCATCTGAATTATATATCTTTAGAAAACTAGCCAATAATTTCAAAAAAATTTTAACATCAAAATATCAACATTTTGGCAGCTCATGCCACTTTAAAAGAGGCGATAATGGAAGAATAAAACAGAATGGAGATGATAAATCTATATAAATGTGTGTTACTTGAACACGAATAATTCTTTAGGTGCCTTAAGAGTATGGGGTTAGCCGAGAAATCTTGGCTCTGCCGAATTTTTTTTTTCCGTGTTCGTCATAGCCAAGATCACTTCCATAGTAAAAAAGTGATATTTGTTAAGGAGACTCGCCGAAAAAATCGGCGGCGCAAATTTCACAGGAATATAAGCAAAGAATAAAATATTTACCACTGCAATCCGATAGCATACACCACGAAGCAGGAGTTTGTCAAACTTATGCCGCTGTAAAGTGACTAAAGATATATGATTGAAGTATTTCTACGACGCGCCGCACAGTTTAAAGGCACACTTGCCGCGAAAATCAGGAATATTGTTTACATTAAAAAAGAAAGTCCGTTTTCTGTACTTTTCCCAGACAATATAAGTTAGGAACTTTCTATTTTTACCAAAATTTAAAAGTTTGGACGTCACTTTGTATTTTTAATTTGAATTTGAAAATTTGAATTGTAAGGTGCCCGTGACGTAAACAAACCACACTGCCCCCTATTGGCGATTTTATGTTTCAGTCGAGTGAGTGAACTAACGGCACAGTGTAATTTTACGTAGGCCTATTTATCTGAGAAATACAGACTGACGATCGGTTAACAGCGACTGGAAAAGCCTGCTGATTATTGTTTGAGTGTAAACCACAGATAAAAAGGCCTGAAATGAGGGTAATCCAACACGAAAGTTGACCGACACTGATCGTTGTTGTTGTAATCAGGCTTCGATTCTTCGTTTGTTTTTCACCCCATTTCTACATTCTAAAGCTAACTAGACATGTTTTATGTGTCCTATGTTTAAGTTTAGTTGTATTAGTCGTAGTAAGCTCATGTAAATTGGTTTTCTTGGCAAATTTAAACAGGCTACGGCGGCAAGTGGGCCTTTAACTGGTTGTTTAAATGTTTTACTATGGCGGTTACTTTACAGCGGCGTAAGTTTGACAAACTCCTTCTTCGTGGTCTATACTATCGGAATGCAATGGTAAATATTTTATTCTTTGCTTATTTGTTGTGAAATTTGCGCCGCCGATTTTTTCGGCGGGTCTCCTTAACAAATATCACTTTTTTACTATGGAAGTGATCTTGGCTATGACGAACACGGAAAAAAAATTCGGCAGAGCCAAGATTTCTCGGCTAAGTATGGGGTGTGTTTTAATATTATGTTTTTGGCGGAAGCGTTTAACTCCCAATATTGTTTGATGATTTGTGAACTAAGACTTGCTTAGAAATTTTAGCATTTTTAACATAGTTTGTGATTGGAATATTATTCGAATTCCGTGATGATATAAACGTCATCGATAAAATTGGTGATGTCACTTAAATCAGAGCTGTATACAGAGGATATTGAACAGTTGTGTTTGAATAGCATTTATATTTTTTCAAGTAAAAAACGGAGAACAATCCACGAGACGCAAAGCGTCGATTGGGTTATCGTTTCGTTTTTTAAGAGAAAAATAGAAATGCTATTCAAACACAACTGTACAATATTCTGTTTATTATTTATACTATCATGTTTTTGGCTGGATATTGTTTATTAAGCATACATTTCTCAATTATAAAAAAGAACATATCAACAAACTTATGACAGATTGGGTTTTCAGCAAACGTTTTAATATATATCCCTGATCAATGAAACAACGGCATGTATGTTCTTCTCACGCGACTGTGAACTGTCAGATTTGTGGTCATTTGAATGGCAATTTTCTCCCTGAAGTTTATCGCGATATGTAAAAAGAAATTAAATCGATCTCCATGGATTTTAACTCTTTAGTGCACCAGTCACCAGGATAAAAAATGACCTATGGAATTACTTTTCACTGCTTTACCGAGTCATTGAATGGCAATTACAGTAACTAGTTATACGCAGTGGTCCGATTCTCCGAAATCATGATGCAGGTCACACAACGCTGTCAACAGGCGATCGATAATGATGTTTTATTTTAACCCTTTGATTTAAAGTGATAAGCCGATCCTGTATTGAAACAATCTTAAGTTTTATGTTTTGAATTAATTATGTTATTGCCAACTATGACTGAAAATGCTTCAAATTCCAATCAAAACCATATGCACTGCTGTAGTTCTAAATCAGACGTCGTTACACAAGCGAAAAGTAGGTCCAGCGACGTCATCGACTTTACTCGAGTGCAGTTAAATAATAACAAGTTTTATTATACAACCAGTATTCATTAACCAATGAAAGACTAGCTTTTATACCACGTGTCGATCATATATCAGTCGATACTGGAGCCGAAAGCGATATTGGATAGAGCTATTGGATTTTCATCCGGGTATCGGCAGAGAGAAGAGCGACTACGTCAGTTCGATGATGTGTAACATTCGAATCTGACGTCACAGCGTAGTCGTCTGTTTCGCTCCTGTCGTTTTGTCAGAACCCTCATATTTCTGCAAGATGTTAGATGACGCTGATATAGATAAATTTGTCGAGGGTCAAATACAAGAAAACACTCAAAAGAAAACGAAATGCGACGTTCTAATAATTGTGAATACGTTGAATATTGAAATAAATGATTGTGCTTGTTTAAAGTTAAACTTGAAATAATTGCTGTTGGCGTTGGATTGTATATGTATAATAAAAAGATTATTATATGACTTCGCATCCAAAAGGGATATTGATTGTACTCGTCACCGTTGGGTTGAAAGTCAATATTGGACTCGACGCCGTCTCGTCCAATATCGGCTTTCAACCCAACGGCGACTCGTACAATAAATATCCATATTGGATGCGAAGTCATATAATAACCTCATATTATTGCACTGCAGTGAATTGTGAAATTTCTGAATGAATGAAATCTCTAGTTTTCACTTATGCATAAACAATAAAGCTCATTTATATATAAAAGCTGATGATAAATAAAAGAGTTTATTTAATCCGAATTTTTATGAAAATATAAATATATCCAAAAACCTAATATCCTACAACGCATGTTATCTGGTATGGTAAAATGTACTTAATTAATCACCGCCAGGGTGAATGTTGAACTTACACCAATGACATCTGAAGCAAAGACAAAACAACACATCGACAATTTCATCAGTAAAATATCCGACGAGCTAAATGGATTGATCTACCCTAGGGTAATGTGATACCGATATGGGAAAGTCCCGCGAGAGAATCGCGATTGGCATATGTTGACAGGACAGGGAGGGATGGAGTTTGTATCCGCTCCAGTTATTCCTTAATAACATTGCACACGCAAACGTTATCATCTACATACTGTGTTGGCCAAGCCTTTGCCAGCATTGCAAATGATAAATGAGTTCCGTGACAATGCTGTACTTTGCGGTTTTGTCCCCCTTTTGCTGTAAAAATAATTTTCTCGTTGGTGCTTCACAATTTAATACATGTGATAACGTCTGGATCTCATAGACCGTGTCGTGTACTAGATAATGGCAGATTATACTGAGTGTAAACATCATTGCAAGCTGCCAATTTATCAGATATAATTATAACCCATCTACCTTACAAATTGCTACTTTTTCACTGAGCATTACCGATGATACGTGTTTCGTTTTGCCAATGACAGCATTCTTTATTGTAATTATATTAATTTTTGTTTTTGGTACTCCATCAAAAATTCCAACAATGCATACAAAATTACCCTTTTTTGTTCAGACATTTTTCTAAGTGGTAACTTGTGTTTAGAAGTTTATCCTATGTTGAGAGTTTGGCTTCCACACGGAATAAAAGTAACCTTCAAAGGTCAATTGCCTATCGCTGGCATATATAATTTATCCTGATAATCAAAGTTTATGCTAGAACAAAGATCTAAGTGTTTAAACAATTCTATGATACATGTATAAAAATCTACGGACTTAAGCCAAACCCATGTCTGTCTTCAACCTAATGAAATATCATTGGTTTTGGTTTCTTACAACAAGGTCTAAATGACATACCCCCTTTTCACACAAATAGAAACTTGTCACCATGGTTATTTCAGTCAAGAAGTTTTTCCTGTGCATGTTTGTTTAAGTGTCTATAGATATACAGACACGTTTAAACGCTAATTAGTAATAGTTAGTCAATGTGCGATTTTTACGCAACGTCAGTCTGTAAATTATTTTCATTCACATAGGTCATTTGTATGAGTAAAGAGAAACAGTATGGAGCAAATTAGAAGAAATAATCGGGCTTAAAGTGGCATGAGCGGCCAAAATTTACACTTTTGTCATAATTTCTGATCGCCACGACAGTAAGAGGCTTGAAGGCCATCAAAAAACTAAATGATTGGCGTTGGAATGAGGAAAAACATACAGTATGTGGCCTGTACGAACCAAAAACGTGTTTGAAAAGAAAACAAAATTTAAATAACTGGGACGACCATTCTAAGCCCAAGTGAGTTCAAAACAACACTTTATCTTACATTTTCGAGACTAGAAGCGCTAAAAAGCTTTTGAATTATATGTCTTGAGAAAAATAGCCACTAATTTCAACATTATGTTTTAACGTCAAAATATCAATATTTTGGCAGCTCATGCCACTTTCACAAAGAACCACATTCAGCCAAGGGTAAGAAGCTTGGTGTCTATGGATTTGTTTCGGGATGGACTGTATGTTACATATGAATAAATCATGCAATATGCATATTGCCAAGCGACAAGGGGACGGGACAGTAAGCCTACACATAAACACTGACCTGCATCTAAATAAACAATATAGAATCGATACGATATAGCAGGTGAATCACCTGTTTATCCACCAACGCTCAATGTTAAATAAATATCAAACTTTTCGAAATAAAATAAAAGAGGAAAATGATGACAAACAAATAACCAAATTTAGTCAGCGGACACCTTGCTTATAAATAATAGCAATGACCCCAAAGGATGGGCGAGAAGGACTACGATGGACTAAGCATGCACAATGAGTTCACGTAGATATCGTCGATAGAGGATTATTTACGGGAGAAGGACAGGTGATAATTCAGAGAAACTTCTTGAGTTTCCATAAAAATACGTTATATGATTGTTTTGTTAATTTGTAATTTCGAAATGAACTGTTGTAATTCTTGTCAGCGTTCAGCAGGTCAGATTGAGATGACCAAATTGTCTGATCATTGTCGGATTGCCAAATCTTGTCAGATTCAGTTCGAGGTCCAGCAGCTCAGATAGAGATTGACCGATTGTCTGATTGTACGATCTTACCAGATCGCAATATCTTGCCAGATTGAGTTCCGATGTTCAATTTAGACGCAAGTTTCCATGGCTTAGGGATCCACAATTATAAAAGCTGCGCATTGCAGCGACAATTAGGTATATGTATTGAGTTAAATACTAAAATATTGAGTTTCGACATCCAATTTAGATGCGAGTTCCCGTGGCTTAGTAGCACACGAATGTAAGAGCTGCGCACTTAGCTTAGTTCTTTTGGCTTTCCCGGAAGAAATCATGATTGATCTCAGAGGTGCAGCAAACAAATACAGCGAAACCCTCTGCACAGTAGAAAATACTGTACTAATAATGATGTATTTAGTTCACAATGTGTGTACACGCTGCTTGCTTGATTAATTTAGTGGTCTGTTTATTTTTACATTAAGATAAGATTAAACCCGAAAAAAAACATATAACCATTCATATTGGATCATTTTGTTCCATATATACCTTGCTAATGAATTCCTGGTTACGTCTTGATAGAGGCCCCAGCTATCTCCTGGCGAGTCCATGCTGAGACAAATCTTCTTAACTCCGCTCGCCGTAAACCAGGTATCGTTACATGGAATGGGTAGAATCTTTAACCATATCTAGTCCTGCAAAGATGTCATCGATAAGACGCATGTAATCCAATTGTCACCAAGCAGATAGCAGTTTTGCGTTCCCTCGTTCCCGATCAATGAACATACGGACGCTTTGGAATATATATATATTTAAGAAAACTTGCCAAACTTTTTAAGTCGAAGACAGTTCACTAGTATTGCGACAAAACAATACTTTTACCAATTTGCACAGTAACCGCTTCCAAGTATTAGGACAGCATCTTACCGTCATCATCCTTCACCGTTTCACCATGAATGCATTGGCTATATCCGAAGTTATGAGGCCCGTTTCTACATGATTAAATATTAATCCCATCTCTATCCCATTTGTTAATTGGATATAAATATGCACGCTTTCCTGCACTTGATGAAATGAATTGATGCTTAACATAGTGTTGTGATATTGGTTGCATGCTTTATTTCAGTAAGCTGTTATATTCATGCTTGTTGTTTCAATAATTGATCATTTTAACTTAGGTTTGTGTTTTTGATGCCAAATTAAAACAAAGATACTCTGTAGGTGGTACATTCTTATCGTAACTCACAAATCCATGAAGCATCCCATTTTCCTTCATTAGACAATAATCTAAATATATCAACCCAACCACCGATGAGGAGACAACTGGTACAGTTTTAGTGCATCTCGCAAATTATTCTATCAATTACACAATCAATAAATCACACCTCGCAATATTTATTTTTTTTATTTTGTATTATATAAAACCTTGTTGTGATTTTCTGTTGACCTTCCGATTAGTAGAAAAATACGAAGTGGTCAATCTTAGATGATAGACTGTATTAAAGTGGGCTTTCCGCAAAAAATACACATTTAAAGGGCTATTTAGGGAATTCCCTGTTGCGCTGTTTTCTGTCTGACAATCAGTAAACAAACAACCGAAAATACACACACGCGCAACCATAACGCTATCATACTGCGCACCTAACGTACGTCCATTCTCAGTCAGTAAACAAAGCAGACAAAGGATTCTCCAATTAAAATTCCTTATTCAGCGGTCAGTGGGAGCTAGGAAAGTTACCATTGGCCATCTAAAAACCTCATCTAATATACATAACAGTTGAATAGCATGCATTTTATTCATCTTTGTTCCGGGCTTGTCCCTTTAAGCCCACAAATCGTCGGCAAATATAATTAGATGGCAGGATTTGGCGTTTCGGCTATTGATCTTTCACTGCGATGTCCGAGAAGCGTTTTATTTCTGTTAATTAAGCATAGTTTTCCCCGATAGTACCGAAGCCGACATCAAATATTGAAACACTTCACTATCGATCAATTCTGGTATGTATCAGCCTGACACTAGAAATATGTTATCCCGATAATGTAACAACTTCTACTTAAACATTTAAGGATTCATTTATAAAACATAGTTTAGCATAACTCTATGATACAAGTAAAATATGAGAAATGCCGTTTAGATTTTTGAATACACATGCGGTCAATTTACATATACAAATCACGTTAACAACTAGCCATTTATCATTTCAGAAGAAACTAAAGCTAAGTACATCTTCTGTGATTTGGATTTTTACCCGTTGATTCAAAAAATATTTTTATGAGATTATCATATGAACTTACATCCAATGTGGATTTTTTGGTACAATTCACCGTTCGGTTGAAAGTCCATATTGGTCATAATGGTACAATTGATATCGATATTGGATATAAATTCATAATAACCTTTTTTATTATACGTAAACAATCAAGCCTAAATTAAATGATTCGGTGGCCGTGAGACAAGTTTGTCAATCATACCGTATATGTGCTAGGATGAAGCACGTTGCCGTGTGGAACATTTCACGAGGACTTCACGTCTCAGAACCAAACGTTATGCGTCGGCGAAATGACCTATTACGTCGTTGATGCCCGGATAAAACTCTAATATGACACTCCAATGAGGAGTTCGGATCCAATATGGACTGACACCTGATTCCTACGTGGTACAATGTTGATTTTCCATTGGTTAAAGTGGCATGAGCTGTCAAAATTCGCAGTTTTTTCATAACTTCTGATCGTCACGACAGTAAGAGGCTTTAAAGGCTATCGAAAAACTAAATGATTGGCGTTGGAATGAGAAAAATCCATACAGTATGTGGCCTGTATGAACCGAAAACGTGTTCAAAAGTAAACAAAATTTAAATAACCGGGACGACCATTCATTCATTCTAAGCCAAAGTTAGTTCAAAACAGTACTTTATCGTACATGTTCGAGACTAGAAGCATTAAAAAGCTTCTGAATTCTACCTCTTGAGAAAAATAGCCAATAATTTCAGCATTCTGTTTTAACGTCAAAATATCAACATTTTGGCAGCTCATGCCCCTTTAATCCATTTTAGTTGTATAATAAATGTGAATAGTGCTTTAAGTTATTCTCTATATGCAATTTACACTGCGACGCTTGCTATAAGGATAAAAATTGTTTAAATGTGTAATGAAAAACAATTTTAATCGCCATACCTAATTTGGATAGTGACGCAATTTTTTTCATAAAAGTAAGAAAATCTCTTGGTTGGCGATTAACGCAGTATATGAATCTGGATTTTTCTTCATTTTTTCATAATGGCCCTATGTTCCGAGACTGCTGATAAAAATGACCCGTGTTGCCAGCAAACGTTTCTTCGTTCATCCTACGTTACTTTTATTTAATGTTTACCATAATCTTCCGTTTGATTATCTAAATACCTATTGGTCTTTTTATAGTCCGTTGTTCACAATAAATTGCAAAAAGGTGCTCAGGGTCTTTATATTTAATCAAGTAATTGTATTATACTGTGATTACATTATTTCATTTCCAGAATAGCTCCGCGTAGAGCGTATTATTTGCCTTAATCATTCACCGTTGTTTTCGCTAGAGTGAAAACTAACATTAAATATTTACTCATGTAATATCGACCAGTAGCTTCCTTCCCTTGGAGATCTGGTTTTCTGTTAGCACGCAGATCTTTTTGTGTTTTCTAGAAATATGTACACCTATTTCAATGTTACGTTGAATTTTGATTGATTGATTGATTGTTTGGTGTTTTACGCCGCGCTCAAGATTATTTCACTTATATGGCGGCGTTCCCAGTTTCATTGTGGGATGAAACCGGGCTCTATGCCCGGAGGAAACCCACGACCTTCCGCTGGTAACTGACAACCATCTCACATAGGTCGTTCGATTGAAAACCCACTTAGAAAATTTTCCATTTTTTTTTTGACTGAGTGGGATTCGAACCCGCGATCCATTGGTGGAAGGCTGTTCGGATTGAGCGTCCAACGCTCTACCTACTGAGCCACGAAGCCCCCTTGAATTTTGAGATTGGGGCTACTGGATCTGGTGAAGGGAATAAAGCCTATTTTATCCGGAAACTTTTAGTTATAGTGGGCGTGTGTGTTTAGACTTACTTGTACCTAAACTATAACTAATGATGAAATGACTCCACCAATAATAAAAACAAAATAAGGTCAACACAATTGAAACAATCAACAATTTGGTGAAAACAATGTTATTGAATTGATTTGATTTGCATATGTCGCACTCAAGATTATTTTACGTACATACCGACGTTGTCAGGTTTGATGGGGAATGAAACCGGGCTCTTTGTTCAGAGGAAAACCACTGACTTTCGTCGAGTACTTTTTCTACATAGGGCCACCCACTCAATGAGTCTCAGTGGAACTGTTTGACGCAACGAGGCCTTTTCACCCATGATATCCGCGGCAGAGATAACTGTGATGTTTTTGGGGCCTAGGTGGCACAGTCTGTTTGAGGGATCGTCCCTCAATCCGACAAGAGAGTTCAGTATAGATTATTGTTTCATAAACACAGACCCTGGCGAGGTACGCTTTGCCTTTCTCAGATATCATGGAAACGGTTATTCAAAAGTGTATTAGACTGAAAAACCGGGTTTTAGTACTTATATTTTATTTTGTTTTTAACAATGTCATACTTCTATGTACTTGCTTTGTTGGATGTTTCTCAGTAGCATGCATATCTGCACTACGATAAACGTGTTCATCGTGACAGCCAGTACAATATACATGTGTGGGATGACTAATGTTAGGATACAGGTCACGAAAGAAGTTCCAGATATTTTTGTGTGTTTTTTTATTATTTTTTCCTGGCCCCCTGTATTTTTTTCTGGGCATTTTTGTAGTTTTTATGGAAGGACAGGGGTTGAATTACTGTCTAGAAATGATTTTAGAAGTGGAATGGGACCAGTTCAGGTGGATGGAGATCTGATAGTTGGGGGTGCTTTGGTTTGTTATGAGCGGAGGTATATGTTCAAAGACACCCCTATCAGCTGATTCTACTCGTATCTCAAAATTTCTACCTTCAACATATGAAAAAATTGTGCTTAAAATACTGCCAAAGGACTGTTCAAGGCCCCCACCGAAGGATTTGGTCCAACGAAAGTTAGGGAACGTGCTATGAGAGCAGACATTAACATTACCGCAAATGGGAAATGAAGGAAAATGAAACTGTGACCTGCTGCCATATGTGACCATTGCCTTAAGCTGTATGTCACTGCCAATTTACATTGCCATTTTTGCTACAATCTTCTGTAAATATATCTTTAATTCCCGTGAGTATAAATACATTGATTGAGGATGTTCTGGCCTGTTTAAATATTTGATGTCTGCTTTGGGACTAGTGATGAAAACTATTTCTAATTAACACAAGTAAAATGCCCCTCATGTGTGTTTGCGGCTGACATATCTGCTTTGATTGATGTTTTATTTCATTTATATATGGAGGCGTTGTCAGTTGTTTTTTTTTTTCTTGTGGGGGCGGGGGCTCTTCGTTTAGAGGAAACCCCCGATATTTGGCGAGTATCTGACAACTGTTCATACGCGGCGATCAAGTGAATAAACACACTCAAAAATTCTTTGGTCAGAGTTACATGTAGGCTCAAACCCGCAAAGCATCACCAAACATTGTACTATATGTCTGTTAAAAAATGTTTGAAACTCTCTTTAAACGTGGGTTCCATACTAATGATAAAAAATTAAAGACATCACCACGTCCTCAGTTGTTTTTTAACAACACGAGCTTTCGACACCTCTGCCGGTGTCTTCGTCAGGTGTTAAGCTGGTGTTGTTAAAAAACAACTGAGGACGTGGTGATGTCTTTAATTTTTTATCATTTATATGTCTGTTGTTGCAAATCAGACCAAATTGTTCGGCTTTTACTGTAGCAGAAGGTGGATTTCTTTCACGGAGTTTTGGGTTAGATATTGCAAAAAATGGGACTAATCTATAGGTACCGATCGTTAGAAGCGTCCCCGAAAACAAACCAGCATGCTGTTAAAAAGCAGTCATATTGATTATTTATTAGGCCTACAGCAATGTGTCAAGCAGCATTTTATCTATCTACTGTACATTCAGAAACGTGTATAATTATATCCAATGAGAAAATGGAAGACAACAATGTTCAGTTATAGTAATGTAGAAATTTACCTTATAACATGATTATAACCAGGAGCCTGTTTCACAAAGCGGCGTAGCGTAAGTTTTTACGTAACTGCTATAGCAACCTATCTCTACAGTGTGGGTTGCTATGGCAGTTACGTAAAAAGTTACGCTGCGCCACTTTGTGAAATAGGCTCTCGATCACACTGAGCGAAAGGCTGAGGAAGGAAGGGAGTATAAATGTTTACGTGACACAAGTGAAAGCGTTACATGAAGGCTGGTGAGAAATGTTCTTCGGCCAAGCATGTCGCTATTTATCCAATGTATTGATATGTCGTAACACTTATTATAGGCAGTTTTCGATCAAGCATGTTTGCCAAGTTCTCTAAAAATATATCTCCGCTAGTGTACGTTGATTCATTGATCGAGAACGACGGAACGCCAAGCAGCTCTCAATCCGGTGACAATTGCATTACTTGCGTTTCATCGATGGCATCACTCACTAGACCGCTTGGGACAGCAATGTTACACGAGCAGAGATGGTATGGCTTACAGTCTAACGATCCGATGGTGCGATGAGTATGTACCTGAATGGCAGGCCGAGTGGTAGAGGATTTGTCCCAGTACTTGAAACAGCCCGTCGATCAATGTATCCTTGTCGAAAATGAATTGATTTACAAGGTCAGTGAACATGTTTGAATCCCCTTGCACATAAGGGGATCCCAATTTAACTGTTATAAATGCATGAATAGTCAAGTTGTATCTAAATACGGTTTTCATAATACCACTCAAATCACATCTTTCAACAAGAACCAGATCATATGTTTCAAGGACTGAAATAGCACCATATTTGGTATAGCATCATCCCATACAAGATCGGACCGTACGCTTCAGGCGAAAAGGCGCAATCCTATCTCAACGGTTAGTCCCATTGAATATTTGGAAAAACCAATTTGTAACTTGTCAATTCACAATCTTAGATAAATATGATTTCAAGCTAGAATTAGTTACTCAGATAGTCAAATTCTCTACATATCTCAGCTATCCCTATTCGAGAAATCCACCAGGTCCTTCTAAAACGTTTGATCATATTTGGGATGATAATATTCCAGATAATTCCTTGAAAGGAGGATCTACAATGATCGGGTTCTTCTGGAAGGTGAAGATCTAAGCTGTATCAGGTGGGGTTCTCCCTAGGACTGGAGCCTGTTTCACAAAGCGACATAGCGTAAGTTTTTACATAAGCAGCATAGAGACCTATATCGTAGAGATACTTAGCTACGGCAGCTACGTAAAAAAACTTATGCTACGCCGCTTTGTGAAACAGGCTCCAGTTGAAGTTTGTTTGTTCCGCTTGTCCTGCATGTGTTTCCATTTGTCCAAAGCTAAATTCCATTTCTATTCCATCCATTTGTTTCCAGTAATGGAAATATTACAGAGAAATTTTGAGATTAAGGGTCCGTTGTATTTGTCAACAATGAATAGCCTATCAATTTTTACATACGGTTATTTGCTTCGGCTTAATCAAAATGAGATTGAATTCGATTATCCAGTCCTTGAATTAACCAATACAAGTATGAATGCTACTACCTTGTTTAACAGATTGTACGAAGTAGCAATTATTTCTTGGAATTCAGGATCGATATCATTAATATGCAATTAGTAAATTGAATAGAGAGTAGTAATTAATATTTAATCATGTAGAAATAGACATTGCAACAAGGATATAAGCAGCGTATTCCGAGAGCAGTGGTGGACGAAATAGATAAGGACGATGCTACCGGGCTGTTTAAACTTAGACGTTCACTCCACTAGCTTAACATTCGAGCATGAGGCTTTTCACTTTACTTTACTTCAACAATCGTTAACCAAAACCGTTAGCCGAATTTACTGAACTACATTTTCCCAGGTGTCCATTGGAGGAGAAGTATTCATTGATCGGAAACAAGGTACACAAAACTACCACCAGCTTGGCGACAATTGGATTACATGTGTTTTATCGGTGGCATCGTCCACGTGTTCACTTGGGACATCGATGGCACACGGGCGGGGAGGCTATTTGCTCACAGTTTAACGATCCCGTGTAACGATGATCAGTATGTACCTGAATAGCAGACAAAGCTACAGACGATCTTTTCCAACACTAAAACCAAACCGGGAATCAATGTGTAGCTCCGGGCCAGGAATTCGCTTGCAAGGTAAATATCCAGTGAATTAGGAAATTGAATATATTGGTTTTATATATATTTATCGCTATTTAATAAGGGTAGCATGACTTCAAAATCTCTATTCTTGGACTGAGATAGACCTGTACGAAACATTAAGCCAATTACCTTAGCCTTTTTGAAAATATATTTTGTTTGTAGAGGAGACCGCAAACACAGATTTATTTCAGGTTTGTACGCTTTTGTGGGTTTCTCTTTCGTTTCAGTTGAGTTTACCCGCTATTACACGCATTCCAACAATTCATTAAAAAAAACTGAACAAAACAAGTATAAAAACGTTTAAATTGTTAAATGCTATTTGAATGCGTGCCAAATGGCGACGCCAAACACCAAGTATACAATACCTTTGTTTCAATGTATCGTTGTACCATTTAACAAAGAACATATATTTTCTAAAATTACGAATCCGTTTTCCTCGATTTCGTCGGCGGAAGAGGATCGATAACGAAAGCTACGGAAGCGTATTAGGACCAGGTGGAAAAAATAGGAGATAGTAACTCCGGATTATAAACAGTTTGTTTTTCATCTGGCCCTAATACGCTTCCGTAGAAAGCAAAGATGACCAAGCCGGCTTGTGTTATGACCTTTGTTTTGTTTCGATGACGTGGGTCAATTCCCAGGTTCAGACTTTTTGTCCCGTTCAATAGTCGCTTAGCAATATGTAGGCATACATGGTGTACTTTTGTCAACGTATGGTTTATTAATGTGACCATATAACTTACCGCTTATACAAATCTAAAGAGGAAAATCCATATGTCCCATTCATAAAACTATGCCGTTTGCTGTGTTATTGCTTTTACTATTCTTGTTATGTTGTTTGTTCTTACAGACCTAGTTTGTAAACTCGTTCATTTATACAACGTTATACAGTGACGCCACTAAGTGCTCGTACATTGGCTGTAAACTAGTAAAATACAGACGTATAGTTGTGATGACTGAAGAATCCCATCTAATAACGCAAGATTGTTATTACTTAATGTCACGCCGATTCGTGGATCGAATGGCATTGAACACTATGTGATCTGATTATGAGGAATTCGAGCCTGCAATGCATACGTTAGATTTAAGCTTGTAGCCTCTCTCTCCCACCTTGTCTTACCCAGAGGTATTACCAATTGAATGATGTTTTTTCGTTGCACTCTAGATTGTCTGTCGTATATGGCAGCGTTTCCAGGATTAGTTAGGGGGAGGGGGTGGATCTTAAAACCTTGGCAAGAGCCTTCAATCTGGGATGACCGAGTAAACTCCCGTCCAGAAATTTAAAATGGCGAATAGCAAGGTTCTATGTTGAAAACATAAACTGAAATAATCCAATGGATTTTTGAGCCGATTATTTAGTAGATATAGAAAAGGCAATGGCGCAATTCTGTTTGCACACAGTAGAATTTATCGCCACGAGAATACGACACGGCCTATAACACTGAGCCGAGTCCAAGCGTCTAAGTGGAAAGGTCGGTCTATGAAGTATCGTACTTAGTTCCCTTCGAACCGGTCGTCACAGCTAAATAACGATATCGGAAAAAAAATGATGGGCATAGGCTTTGACAAAACAACCCCATCTATAAACATGATAGTGTTTGCGTGTGAAGCATTATTAGGATACAAGTGCGACAGATACACACTTTATCTCATTCCCAATGGTATTCACAAATGCATTTTGCGAATCTCTCACGGGATATTTGTGCACCAGTACGACATATACTATAAGATATGTCAATCCATTTACTTATGACAATCCAGGTGAAATAAATTGATGTCTTCTTTGACTGTGGCTACCGAGACGTACATGATGTAAGCTAGGAATTTACAATGCTGGTGATAGAATCGTATGCTTTCTGTACGGCTTAATGGAATGTACGCTTTGCGTATGACTTTAAATATGTATTTTATCAATTTTTTTAATTTCTTTATTTCACCTTATAAGAAAATAAATAATTTGGCAGGACATTGACAAGTAAGGCAGGATTAAAGTCAAAGAGTAGTTTTATCCCCAGTCAGATTACCTTGTTGTCTGAACTATTTTGGGGAATTGAACAAGGTGAATCACTTCAACACCTCTATAACTTAGCATTGTAGATAAAAATCTGCTATTCTTGATTTGATGATGAAAACATTGTTTGTTTCTGACCTCAAAAAGTAGTTCAAACATGGTACCTTGAGAAGATAGTACTATTTGTACGTTTAACACAAATCTAATTTTTAACGGTCCCGTTTACACTTTCAGGAGTATACATAGTACGGAAGAGAGTATAGTATATTTCCCTTTTCTCTCAAGAAATACACACCAAAAAGTTTTAGTTACACAACTAAAAAAACTAAAATATAAATATGAATCCTGGCAATCTGAATTTTGTAACTTCAACCAGTGATATCAGTAATATTTTCCTAAAATTTCGACAATTCTTGCTTTCTGTACTGCTATATTTATTAAGAATTACTAAATTCTCTTGAATTAAAAGGGTTACTGGATCTTAAGTCGCAAGGGACTGGAAGGAACACTACTTGTTAAAGCAAGGAATAGTCATGCAGCATGTAGTCAAGTGATGTTTCTGATGTGGTTTTGGGAGACCAGTCCATGAGATCAGCATTCTTGGATGCAGGACATCAATAAATCAATTATCTAAATAATTCAGGGCTTTAGGGCCGGAGACAAGAGAGCACATAAGTCACCTTCTCCTTCTTAATTATTTAACGAGACGCCAGAGACATTGTGCTAATCCGAAATTAAGGCGCCGAAATCCTTAAACAATGAAGCAGACTAATGCTATCAACGCTTGTCGGACGATGGGCTGATGGACTATTCTACTTTAAAACGCCATAAATAATTTCGGATAACTTTTATTGAGAACATACTCTGCGTAAGTTCTTCATATAGCTGAAGTTATCGCCAATCAATAAGATTCTAAAAGGATTAGCTTATAACACGGATTCTTTAGCCGCACAAATTGAAACAATGGAACGTTCCTCAAAGGGCATCAATCAGCATTTAGTTTCTTTAGTGCCTTGACGACGGCCTATGTAAAGCTGCTCTGGCGAGACAAAACTCGTTATTGTCCGAGAAGTGAATACCTGTACAATGCTAAAACGTGAGTTGGTTATACTTATTCGCATCGATGTAAAATGAACGGTTTAAGGGAGGATTAATCAGGTGTAGTGAACAAAAAACACGTCCGTAAAGCGTCATGAGCTGCCAAACTGAGCACTTTTTTCCAACAAATGTTGAAAATCACGACAACAAGAAACTTTGAAGGTCATCGAAAAACTAAATTGCTGACATTGGAATGACAAAAATCCATACAGTGTGTGGCCCAAATTGTAAAGAAAACCACTACTTTTGGGTACAACATCGAGACCAGACGCACTAGAGACCTTTTAAATTGTACGTTTTGAAGACAACAAATGGCCAATATTTGAACCATTCTCTTCTAACGAAAACATATATTATGCAACTATAAGTACTTTAGAAACTCATGGGATAGCACGGCAAAGTATTTTTTCTGAACTCCGTTTTGTAAGCATTCATCAAAAAAAAAAAATATGTGAAGTGGGTATGGAAAACAGTTTTCCTATTTTTCCTTTGCGCTTGCTTGTACATTTGCGGATAATTTTGTCATAAAACGGCTTTGTTCCTACTTACCTCCCTTCCCTTTTAATTCATTTAGAATTCAGCAAACAACCAAGGGGATGTCACCTGGCCTAAAGCATTTGTGGCAGCCAAGTCTTGATTTATTGACGTTTTTGCATTCAATTATCATTCAATTCTTTATACGTCCTAATGAGTTCTTTTTCTTTTTCAACAGGCACAAATGGCGCGGAGTGGGGGAAAGTTTTACGTTAATCACGCCAACAATCAATTACATGTAAACGAAACCTTGGAAAAAAAATAAATGAGGGAAATTGCACATTTTATGCATGTATCTAAATGGATTACTGAAATATGCCTCCTGTGAATGTGGTGACGTGCGACCCTCTGGAAGGGCAAGTAACTCTTTCGCCAAACGGAACAACAATCGTTCGAAAAGGGACAGGACAGTCGGATCTACAGGCGTTGCTTTATATCGTTATTACACTGCTGTTCTATTCAATGGGAATAATTGTTGGGATTATATCGTATCTTAAAAGAGAAAAGCGTGAAATGCAAGAAGACAAGACTTATGAGGAATATCTAAGCATGAAACAGGATCCGTTTCTTGCTGTGAAAAGTCGACGTGTTCAACAGTTTGCAGAAAGGATAAAATTTCTAGAAGAAAGAAAGCGATTGCGTGAGGAAGAAGCGGAAAGGCTTAAGTTACAGGCATCAAGCGAGAATACATCGGGTACTGGGGAGGAATTAAACTCTAGAAGATTCAGTCGCATATCTCTTCTTCCTCCGGATACGTTTTCTATGCAATTTCTGAACAAAGGTTGTCAAACCGATGATACCGAAAAAGATAAAAATTTTCTGAGTAGCAGGGCGAGGAAAATTGTGAAGATTCTAACGCCCACACCTTCGCGAAGACATTCAATGGTTCACTTTCCAAGAGGAAGTAAGAAAAAAAGTAAGGATAAATATTCTAGTAAAACGGAAATATCTTTGTCTTCACTGGAAGGTTGTGCGGGAACGACTACACGCTTAAATCCCCAGCAACGATCGCCATCTTTG
Organism: Lepidochitona cinerea; assembly: GCA_963971465.1. NCBI lineage: Eukaryota > Metazoa > Mollusca > Polyplacophora > Chitonida > Tonicellidae > Lepidochitona > Lepidochitona cinerea. The sequence goes on from OZ020556.1 coordinate 6,147,315, forward strand.
CTCACGCCAACAATATGTCTCCATATAGAGGACATGTCTTCAAAGTCATCCCTGGCGGACTCCACTTTGAGCTCCCCAGGAGAGAAGAGTTTAGTCCCCTACATAGATGCTTCAACTGACGATGATAACACTGTAGACAGGTCCCTATCACCTTTAATGTGTCACAATCGAATTGTTTAAATTTCATTGTTACTGCTGACAACTATTTCACATAACTTTCTTCACTGTGCCTTTGCAACAAAAGGTCAGATGTTGCAACGCACCAATATTATAAGCAGAATATTTTTAAAGAGTTTCCATACGCTCTCACGACAGTAGACAGAAAAGAATGATCTTCCAATTTGATTGTTTTTATTTTTGTAATCCATTGTTTATATTTTCAACATTTTATGAAACAACGACCACCAAAAGCACAAGTTTTCCTAAATTTGATCAAATTCACAACTGTTAATTTTGATTGTAATTTGTTGATTTTGATACTCATTTTGAACAAATTTGACAATTTCATTATAACACCCTACCCCCTTCCCACCTCCACCCCTTTTGGGTACTGTTATAACTTTAAAGCACTATATTTCTGATCCACTTTCTGTAATTTTAACTTGCTGCACGAGAGTTTATCTATACCTCACAACATAATTGTACATGCTATCACTATTTTCTTATGTCTGTAATTTTTATTATGCTATTGCAATTTTTTATGAACCTATGCACAAATAAACTCTACAAAGATTTAACCTAATAACTCTACATTTACATGTGTGGCGCTAAGGTGGGTGTGGGAAAAATGTATATGCTATGCATGAATTAGAAAACTTCCTTACTTGTGTATAATTGAACAATACGTAATGTTACATGTGTCAAAGAAACCATTTGTAACTTGTAACTAGGCAGGTTGGAGACGTCATCAGACCTTGGTACATGCAAAAGGTATTCTGTAGAATTCAGGGCTTCTTCAAATCATCGTAATAATGGCTGTTTGAACAGAAAAATACCTGCAATTTATAAAAAAAAATCATGGAAAATTTACATTTAGAGAATCATTGCATTTAATTTTTCATACAGAATCAGAATATAAATTTCGAACTGAATACTGATTATACCTTTTAATTATAGGAAGAATATTTACTTATGGATTATATAAACAATTTATAGATAGAAGAAGTCGCTTGACCTATTGTAACAGCCTGATTTCTCACAAACTATCTAAAAGTGACATGAATTAGTAGCATATATCACTTTCTCTCGGTTAAAGCAAATTTTGAACGAATATGCCCACCAACAGCCAACATTGTCAGACAAAGCTCGAGTGACTGTCATGTAACCCAGGTTTTATTGTCAGTTACTAGCCGCTAGCTCATCAATAATCCATCTTAGAACAGCACGAGCGCGTTATATATTTGAAGTGTGGAAGTGGGTGCCATTAATGTTCCAATCTATTTTAGGGATACATCACTTCTATATAGTCGTTTGGTTTTTAACACGAATAGTATCATCTGGCTTTTTGTGGCCTTTGTGGCTCAGTAGGTAGAGCGTTGGACGCTCAATCCGAACAGCCTTCCACCAATGGGTCGCGGGTTCGAATCCCACTCAGTCCAAAAAAGAATTGGAAAATTTTGTGACTGGGTTTTCACTCGTACCTATGTGGGATGGGTTTCCTCCCACAATAAAACTGGCAACGCCGCCATATAAGTGAAAGAATCTTGACCGCGTATTATAATCTTAAAACACCAAACAATCAATCAATCAACTGGCTTTAAATTCAATGTTCATTTATCTCCAATACAGTTGTCATGGGCAGTATGAGTAAAGGATATATCTAAAGTGTCGAAGTGGGGCCTAGTGAAAGATTAATAGTTCATCCGATGCAATAAAAAAAATCGACATGTGCTTGGTTTAATGTGAGGTCAGTTCTCCCATTCTACTATCAGCTGAATGTGTACTTTACTTTCGACTAAAGGCCCGTTTCCACCGTCCGAAATGTTTTTTAACTGGTACATACGACCAACCAATCAAATGCATCCACTTTAAATGACATGCTACAAGCTCGTACTACAAATGTCACACCAATTAGTCGACACAACGACTTACATCGTGTGAACTTAGTGTTTGGTCGCCAGTTAATCTACAAAAAATGTGTCTAAAGTTAAGATGTATTCATACGAATAGACGTGCCAATAAGCTAAAACAACCAACCAAACCAATGGGGCGATAAAATATGCGTAAGAATTATTGACTGACTGATCACAAAACATGGGTAATCAGATGGCTCGTCTAGGTGTCACAATGTCTCCCCGATGTGTTCGGTCGGCATGGGGTGAAACATGGTGATGCGTGCGGGTGTGCGTGTGTGTGTGTGGGGGGGGGGAGAGTTGTGGAAATGGCTTCTCAAGTTAAATGAAAGATATTTCCGAGAAGATGGAGAATTGCACGAGGTCGCATCTCTCGACGTTCATAATCGAAGGAGTCATTTGTCTCTGTACTCGTACCACAGTACCAGAGGTTTGGGTTGTCAATCAAATAATTGGGATCTTGTTTCCATCTAAACAATTTTCGTTTGTCAGGCATCATAAAAGAGGTCAGTTGATTGACACAGTTTAAGCCAACTTCATTGATTAATTAGCTAATTTAGTCTTTTATTAATTATGTATTAAATGGTCAATCAACCCTTTCCTGGCATAAATCTAATGTGAAGATATGAACTTGGTCCGATAAAAACTGTTACAGACATCGGATCAACAAAATGCAAAACAAGCCTGTCAAGAATTAATGACATTCATCACCTAATACAGATTTTTATCAATTACGTAGATGGTCTAAAGCAAAAACTTCTGTCCTCTCCAAGGCATAAAGATTTTGCGAAAGGTTGAACATTATTTTATAAAACTATTCAAGTTATCGCGTCCGCAAGATGCCGAACGAGCATGCCAAGATTTGAACGACGAGGATTAGTTAATTAAGCTAGTTAATAATTACACAGATGAACCAAAATCAATCTTGTCCGTCTACTCATTGCCATGAATCTATTGCGCAAGTTTGAACATGATCCTGTAAAAAAGATATCTTGTCTACATGATGCGAGACACATAGACGAAGAGAGTATTACCATGTCTTCTAACCACTACGTGGATTGGTAGGGGAGGGGGACAAATGAAATTTGCAGTCTTTATCCCTGTTGCTTCAGTCTTTCAAAAAGTACGTAGTCGAAATTTAGACTGTCCTTCAAGACATCTTGTCGCGAAACTATAAAATACAGGGATTGTATTAGCGAAATAACACCGTAGCCTCGGAGGCTCAGTCGGTTAGCGTCAAACACAGGCCTTCCATCGTAACGGAGCAGATTCGAAGCTCACATGTGTGTAAATGTGCGCATTGCACAAAATGAACCATTTGCTACCTGAGGGTTTTTCAATTCCTACAGTTTTAAGGTAGATTTACGTTTGGCGTAACTCACACCAGCTTTGTAAGACAGAGCTCGGGTGACTGTCATGTAACCCAGGTTTTATTACCAGTTACGAGCCGCTAGCTAATCTCTAATTCATCTTTGAGACAACACGAGCAAGTGATATATTTGAAGTGTCGAAGTGGGTGCCATTAATCTTCCAAACTTATTTTGGGATACGCCGCTTCCACCTAGCTGTAAATCCAATTTGCTTTTATCTACAGTAATTTTGTAAAAGTAAGCCATTATAAAATAATAATTTAACTCGTTGATCCATTGAATAGCTTAGCATAATGCAATAGCAAAGTAACTCCGAATAAATTCAACAAAGTCATATTGACAATCTCAATATTTCGCCAAAGATTTGTTAGTTGGTTGGCTTATTGGCGCGCCCATTCGCATGGAGGCCATATTTCGACATAGGTATATTTGTCATCTTCAGAAAATTGTGACTGTGTAGAAAAGATACAAATATTTTTTTTTAACACCATACCCCACGGACACAGGAAAAATCTTCTTGTCCACATTGACAAGATTTTATTTCTAATGGATTGATAAACAAAGATAAAAGAGAGAAGGGCATCAGACACAATATCTGTGTGTAACATATTAAAACAACATGGGTGGGGGGTTAAGGTAGGATGGTCTGGAATTATGCTAAAAACACATATACAAATTATCATCCTAACAAAGTTGATTCTGTAGATGATTTAATACATGTGTTGAGTGGTGGAGAGTTTCTTCGAATAGTTAAAGATTCTTTATAGAACAAACCAGGGGAGGGAAAAGGGTGCAAATTTTTAAGTCTAGACAAGTCATAAAGGTTTTTACATTCTTGAAATTATACCCGTAATAAAGATTATATATTATGTCCTGTGTACGTACACACACATCGTGATAAATGGAACAAATGGGGCCGATATGTTTTGTGGCGACAGTCTATTCTCACGCCTTCTATGACCAGAATATACTTGGGAAAAAGACAACATGTGAAAAACGGTTTCTAGAATCGCCCAAGAACAAAACTGTGAGCGTACATGCTTCAAGAACGGTTCTCACCTGAGACTAAACCCATTACATCCTTTAATTGTTTTAAACAAAAGACATTAAAGTGGGCTAACAGACACGTTGCACCAAAAGAGATTTTCAAACTATTTCTAACGGTTTAGATGGCTTGAGCATTGAACTACAAACAAATGATCTGGATATCATTTAAACTGCGTTTCACAACTTTTCTAGTATCCCTATCATGTTAGGCGTGAGATTTGACTGTTTGTTTCATCAATCCCGTGTATCAGATATTACAATCTTTAAACTTGACCCAAACTCTAGGATGATTTTGCAAAAAGAAAAAGATGACTTAGGACAGCAAACTGTAAAAAAAGATATGATTTATTTAGGATTCAATCTTAATTTCAGCATTTCCCACATTTGTATAAGACTTTAAAGTTTAATTCCATACCCTCGGCAAGACTCTGCCAAACTAAGCTGGTCCCGACCTGCGGCTTCGGTCAGGTTAGTTTGGCAGTCTCTCGCCTCGGGTCCGGTATTCATGGTAATGACGCCGATGCGAGTTAATAAGTGTATTCCGTGACGTAATAATAGACAGCGACGTTATATGGTCGGCTTAAGCCCGGTATACACTGAGAGTTTTGCTGCGACCCGACCCGACCCGACTGGAAAATCGTGTCGCGTCGCAGAGAAAAAGTGTAGTGTATACCAGTCCACGACGCAAATCGGTGTCAGTCGGCTTCAGTTGCGTCGGGTCGGAAGTGATCTGGACGTGCCAGATATTTTGTTAAGAATCGGGTTGAGTCGGGTCTGGTCAGACAGTGTATCCACTTTTGCGACGATCGTCGTAGAGAGTCTGAATCCGTAGGCCAATCAGAAACTTTACTACAGTCACGTGACGTCAAACAAGCGTCGTTTTTTAACCTTTTCTGCTAGAGCGTTCCGAATGTCATGTTTCCCAATGACTTTATTTGTGTGCAGTGTATACCGGTCTACGACGCGACGCAATTCAAGCCGACTGAACCCGACTCGAGTCGGGTACAGTTGCGTCGGGTCGGGTCGCAGCAAAACTCTCAGTGTATACCGGGCTTTAGAGAGCCAAAACCATTTTCTTATTATTTTAGCCAATCGACGATGGGCAAAAAACACGCGGGGTATATTTGTCACGTGAATGAATTAAGCAAATTGACTTCTTACAAAACGACGTGTGGTGGCACACACTGAACTATTGTGAGCCAGCATTGTCTTTTCCCATTCTGTACTAATGCAACTTCAAATACAAAGGCTCGATCTGCAAAGCTGTCGTAAGTTACCCCTGTCGCAAACGCATGTTAAGGTATAAAAAGATATGGAGGCGCTATTGTATGCTGTAAACCGTTGCACAACTTCAGGTCACCTTACAAGAACGGTCGTCTGTGGAGCACTGGAAAGATACCATGCGTCGGTGAGCGAAGCATATTTCGTATTATTTCACGTCAACAGCAAGCCAAAGAAAATGGCGACACACATCAGCTACTGAAGTTGCGTATTTCCATATGTTTTTATGTTCTTCACAGCCGCTGATGATACTGTGTCTCTGTTTCAGTGAAAGTTGTTTTATACTTGAGATATTTTACACCTTTAGTCTTGGAAAGTGGCTCACCCCTAAAGTCCTATCTCACAAAGCTGGCGTAAAGATGCACATGAACGGAAACCAGTTGTAAACAGAGGCACCCTGTCTTATAAAAGTGACAACTGACGTATATCTTTGTAATAACTATAGGAGCTTGTTGTTGTAGGTATATGCGTATCTTTACGACAGCTTTGTAAAACAACGCACAGGGCGCAATGTCCTGTAAAATTAACACTTACTTATACGTCCAACGCAACTGATGCAAGCCAAGTAATACAGCGTCTTAGAGTGTTAATGTATTGGACACAATATTTCATTTCTACCTGTCACAAATGAACCATTTCGCGAGGTCTTGGCGATTTCCCCCATCTCATGTAATTTCGTCTGCCAATTTATTGACTTAACTAAATTATTGGATTTTTTTATCCAAATCGATGCACTACTTACCTAATACGGTCGATATGGATAATAATATTTGAACCGAAAAAATGTTGCGTTTTGCCAAAGATTAATTTGGCACTGATTCCCTTTTACAAAGATAACAATAAAGCCTTCAAGTGAACAATTTAGCAGCCGTCAAATAAGTGAAATAATCAATTCATTAGGTGCAAACAGAAGGAAATTCCCTAGGGAAAGAGATCTCGTGTAACGACCCAATCAACCTGGCACACATGGGTTCCGTATTAGTAAAATAATCCCGGGCGTGGCACAAAACACCAATAAATTTCAAAGTTTTACGATGTGTGAATATTTTTAGTTTGAAAGCAAACAAATTACATGTGAATGAGTATACAATATCAAGGTTGGTGCCGTAATAAAATATAACGGCATTGAATTGATTTTATGCTTACGCAAGAATTTCTGTCTGGGTTAAAAATATATTCATTTCCGTTCATTAACCCGAGAATCGAGAGTGCTTCACTCCCTTATTGAACGGACTGCATACACTGTTTGATTAGTCGTCGATCCAAAGCGACCTTTTTATCGTCGCAATGGAGATTTCTCACGACTCGTTATTTGGCCGGCAATTTTATAGACTTTACAGATCATTCAGATTCGTTACACCGTAGTTAAGCATTTTAGCGTCTTTACTGATACTGGTAAAATAATTTCTGAAAGAAAAAAACATTGGGAAATTTAAATTACCCTTTTTTTTACCCAGTAATATTCTGTGTCATCATTAAAAAGTTAGGTCGGTCAAATTTGTGATCGATTTTAACGATTTCCCATATGCTGATGGCTGTTGGATTTTTTCGCTGAATCATCAGGAGGGGGGATAACTCTAGAATGATGTTAAAAAGCTCTGTTGTGCCTCCATACTTACTTACCCTTGTTTCTTCTGTATTGAGAACATGTATAAAAGATTCTCTTTCTCCTCCAGTTCTTATTCTTAGCAGTTATTTGGGTTTGCTTGTTTGTTTGTTTATTCACCATAGTTCGGACAAGATTGACCGTGGATTTAACATAACAAGATGGCGGGAGTACAGTTCTTAGCTTCCATCGATCAAATAAAAATTGGACAAATTCCGAGTGGATTTTTTACTCAATCGCCGTACGTGGAAGAGTTGCAGGTACTGGCCGAAGGTGGGAGTTTCTTCCGGGCAAAGAGCCCGGTTTCCTTTCCTACTAAACCTGGTAACGCCGCCATATACGTGATATAATCTTGAGGGACGCGTTATTTCACCAGAGTAAAGGGCTATAAGAATATCAAGGTTTTACTGAACCTACTTTATAAGTGATATAAGAACTGTTACCGAGATATATCGACAGCTGATGGTCCAAGTAAAAATATCACACCACGTGACAATGGAGCATTATATACTTTATCTTTAACTCTCGCTTTATACTTTACAAAAAGACTCAACAGCGGCACAGGATTTAGAAAATCGTTGGCACAGTTTATTTGCATTAAGCATGTAAAATACATTCCCTACATAGTAAAAACGAACCAAATATGGTAAGCTACATGTATACTTGAGAAGAACTTGTACAGACATCAAAAATCGCATTTAACATAAAATCCGTTGAAAAGGAAATGATGAGCTATAGCAAGTTAGTTGAGGCAGCAAACAAAGGAATACTGAACTAGTAAATAACCAGGTCCGATTTTGAGCGTCACCCAAAATCGATAGAAGAATTTCTGCCATTTTCCCAGAACGTGTAATTAAAAAAATAACGACAATACTAGAAGATTGGAGAAAAAAAACAAAAGAACAGTCTGAGAATACCTGTGATAATTTTTCATTTCGATTGTCAACAGAGTCTGATTGTTCTGCCTAGGCTTTAATCGATGATTATTTACTTAAATAGTAAACTTAATCTATAACTATGTTGGGCGTAACTTGATCTTTCGACAGTCGATGTTATTAGTTACAGGATTTACACGTTGAAATGGACTTGATACCTCTGTGTGTATCAGATAATTCAACAAGAGCGCTGTACGACCGAGTAGCTCAGTTGGCAGAGCGGTAGGACGTTTATCTGACGTCATGGTTTCTTTTCCTGATCCATTGACGGTTATTTACTCATTCAGTAATTCCCTTGGTGGCGATTGCAACTACTTGTACATAAGAGAGAAAATTAACTGAATCATAGACAAAATACATAAAGATGGACGGAGAGCTATCAACTAATAAGCTACATATTTTTAGATTTATTTATGATACAATTCTATTTACAAAGCAGTTTATTTAACATGAAGTTTATGTTGCTGTAATATCTAGGGAAATGTCTTCAAATACATGTAAAACCAGCAAGCCTTACATAACAGGACAAACGTGGTCTGAGTATTGTCGTAGATGGAGTTTTATTTTCGACGTCACAAATGTGTGACCAAAAGGTTATTTTGCAGAGGATTAAGGCCCCTTTACACTGAACTAGATCGAAACATGGTATCCAGTAAATTACATTAAACTATATGAGTAAATGTAAATAGGAGAAAATCTGACGTAACTCCTTCACATTAAACTAGTTTGTGTAGCGTTCAGGAGAAAAAAGGCGAAAGGGGAACATTACAGTGGAGATGAAAAATTCCCAAACTGGACTTGGATTCAGCTGGTCCGCGAACTGTTTTGTTCAGCGTTTGCAGTACGCGTACAATATCTTCACTTCGCTTCCCTTTTACTTATTTTTCTTACACGTTGTAGTTCAGTGTGAAGGCGTGGTAAAAGGCGGGCACAAAGTCGTCAATCGTCTTGATCGACTTATAAGCTTTGCCCGTATCTTCAATGCGGAATGATTGACGGGTTACGTACCATGTTCAGTCTGCATTCCTCTCGGGGAACCAAATTTATTCAGAGGGAAAACCAAGTGTGTTCAAACATAAACACAATTAAGGCCTCACACTTTAACATTTCGAAGTAAATTCCTACAATACGTAAATAAAATTGTTTATATCTAGGCTAGGGACAAGTACATTTAATATAAGTTCTGGATACAATACTGCATAAAGCACCGTGAAAAGGAAGCCCAAAATTTGACATGGTAAAGTCAAAGTGTTTATAGTTAGTTATTTAATATGTATATACACAGATAATACATGTATATAATTAAACATAATTTAGGCATACATGTAGTAAACATTATTCTTATTAAAAATGCCTTCGCGTATTAAATCTTCTAATATAACATATTATAGGCGTACCGGTAGTAAACACTATGTCTAATTAAGAAACTTAAAATTGCTGTTAACTCTCTATAGACTAGATGCCAGAGGTCGTCGTCAACTTGTCAAAACATTAAATACCCCTGGTATTACTCAAAGCCATGTTAACACTAAGTATTGCTGGTGAACTCATTAAATAAAAAGTAAAATCTTTGCCCGAGCATTCTTAAATTGCATCTGGTAATAATTCTGGCGGGCTATCTTGAAAGTTTAACACTAATCGAAAAAAGGCTACTTTCGATTCCAGAAAGATCACCAAATATCATGTGCTAAATCTACATCTGAGTATTACAAAAAGCACTCTCTCTCTATCGCGGATTTACGTAATAAATGAAGATGAACATGTCAATAAATTACATAATGAGTGTGTTCATTTCAAATGAGATATGTATTGCAAAATGATCTCATTGGCCGTGATAAATATAGTTCCATTATTGCAATCAATAATATCCATAATGTGATTATGGATATCACAGCAACAAGTATTGTTCCACACGGGAGAGTTATTGGGTTGATAGTGTAGGAAGGTTCAGACAAAAAAAGAGTGCGATTTATGAATAACCAAATTGCCGTGGTTTATATGGATTTATTGATTTGATGTATGTTTTACGCCGCACTAAAGATTGTGTCTTCTATTTGGTGGCGTTGTCAGGTTTAGTGGGGACGAAAACCGGGACAGTTTTCTGGAGGAAACCATTGACCTTTGGCGAGTACCTACATGTAGCAACTCTTCCACATAGAGCGATCTAGTGAAAAATGCAGTCAGAAATTTTTCAATTTTATTTGGTCCAAGTGTGATTGGAATACGCTCCCCGTCAAAGGAAGGTCTGTGTCGAACTGAAGGAACATCACTCCGCGGACTTAGCCACCGAGGCCTTGTCTGCCATTGGCGAATAACCAGATGGTTATTATTAGGAGCCGGATGCATTCGCCGAGTGCTTGCCAATTTTGCGTCCACCTGCTATTGTTATTCCATATGAGAACCACACTAATATGTGCTTGATACCGTTAGCACATAACTATTTGGTTTTCATGCGAGATGTCTTGAAATGTCAAACGATTTCAATTGTTGCCATTCACTAACATATTATCAAGATGACTATAGCAATTTTGAACTTGTGTACAATGATGATGTCGTTCGCATTGAACTACATTGAGTATACACGTCGAATGGTGGTCAAGTGACGTTTGAGTTCCACCAAGCGTCGCCATTACAACAAAATGATTAAAATCCAAGATGGCGGACATATCTTGCATACTCATCTCACAGCAATGGCGGAGCTTTTTAAAGCGTCAGATCCAAACCAGCCAATGAGACGTGGCCACTCCTCATATTCCGTTCAATGCTCTGTTTAAAACGAACGTTTCCGAACCAAAAAAGCAACCACATGAGAATGCAAGATCAAAGAGAATTTCGTTGGTGAAACCATATGTCATCAATAAAAAACTTTATACGACTGCGACGACATATAGCAAGAATTGCATACATATAAAATCGTATATCGACCCACATGATGTATTCTTGTAGGCTGAGTATTTAAAAAGGAGTAAATAATACTCATGTACATTTTGTCTCCACCGAGCGATCAGCCGTTTTGATTGTTGGAATAGTTGTAGAATTCCTCACACCAGTCTTTTTCGGGAACTTTGAAAAAATCGGCCATCTTGGAAACAGACTTATAGATCAATTACCAAATTTGTTAAAGTGTTGCTCTTTGTCATATACCGACGCTATGCCCACCAAATTTATAGATCATCAATGGAATTAACCGTTGTTCTTTATCGAAGTGACATTCGTCTATGTACAAGAGGGGCTCGGAAATGTTAAATACTTTTTGTTATTTCGTTGATGGCATTAGATGCCTTGGCCCTTTTTCACCTCACCTACTTCCAGACAAAATTGCCGAAATTATATTTGGAAGACTCTTTCTAGTGCTCGATCCATAACCGGGTTGTCTAACAAGGGATGGAAACAGTCATGGATTATCTCCCCTGAAACAGCTTGTTCACTGCAAAAGAAGCATATATTCTATTTAAGTCATACTTCAAATTTTAATATTTTAACGATCTTTATGACTCTCAAAATGTTAAATACTTTAGAGAAAATCTTTACTCTAAGGAGTGGATTCGTCGGTAAGTGTTTGTGTTTTTATATTCCATAATAACAGCTTACAATATGTACACCTCATTTATGAAATATCTAATACCGTTTTAATTTATATTGATGGCATCGGTGTTCCAGCCACGGGATTATACGAGAGGTGGCGCTCGGTTTCTTGTGTCCAGTTTTAGTCTGCCAGCAAACTAGTTTGTCCAAAATTCTTTTAAATCCAATGAAGATACCAGCCACTCTAAGTCGTGAGTTTCATATTTAAACCTGGCTCGCAAATTGTCCGGGTTATTTACAAATTTAGTGTTCAAGAAAAAAAAATTGTGTACACAAATGGACAGAAATTTCTAGTTTTGCTTGAACAGTATCAACAATTTGGCAGCTCCAGTCACTTTATACAAATGCCAAGGTATTCAAATAGACGTACCTTTATACTTCTTAACTCTTTCCATGTTACACTTAGGTGCCTGCATATGAAAACAAATACGAGAGCTTAAACAACATCTTACTTTTTCAGTAATGATGTGCGAAACATTTTAGCGTTAGACTACATTGTATTTCTGGCGTTGCTGTTTTGTCTTTAGAATTCTCCGATATGTTCTATACGTTTGTTAACTACTAAACACTATTTAAATGAACAGTAGAATTTATCTAATACAAAATGGGTCAGAATTTTTCTGTTGAAAAGGAAGTCCCCATTTTCTATTTTTTAGCCAATCAATGAAGAGCAGGCGCCATTTTCTTTATCAGCCAATCAACAACGACCTTAAACCTTAAACAATTGCAAACATAAAAGTCACTTAAAAAATATGCACCGTGTTTCACCTGTTCGATGACAGAAAAAGTTTACCTTTTTGGGAAAGTTTATATTTGTCCGGACGGCTCTGTGGTGAAGAGGCAAAACTGGCCTTCTATTGTTGTACATTGGTAACTGATGCGTGCTGTCGTTTTCCGAGCACTTCACCTTCCTCAAGTTATGCAGCTGCAACGTATAAAATGGTAGCAATACAAAATACATCTTTTGCAAATTGCGATAGAAACATTTACGGGAAACAAACATCATTCGTTTTAGGCCTCGCTAATTGTTATTTCACACATGTGGCTGCGTTGACCACCTGAGTTGGGGAGAAAAAACGAGCTTTTTGTCTGGACACCCTTGAGCTTCGACAGGTGCCTGTTAGATCTTCAACATGGGATTTTGAATGTACATTCCACTTATATTGTGTTATTTACACAGTTTCAACAATGTACATTCCACTTACATTGTGTTATTTACACAGTTTCAACATTTCCAGATCGTTCGCTTTGTTAAACAATCAAACAAACGCGTTTTCTTAACAATCGTATTTTTGTTTTATATTTTTATTCAACACTTACGTGACTTTTTAAGATGTAAATTGGTTTATTCATGATAAGCCAGGTGACTGTTTCCTGACAACCGGGTTGAGTCAAAGATCCCTCGTAAGTCAAATATCCATCCGTATTAGGTAAAAGCTTACCCACTGATATTCCCGATATGTTTACTTTCCAACCTTAAAGTACCAAAAGAGCAACACAAACTGATGAAATAATATTAAAAAGGACATTATTGTACCTCATTAATATTCATTAGACTGTAACTCTATTTGATTGGTCAATACACGTCACGTGTCAGGTCAATATTATTTAATTTTTGACTGTAGATGAGTCCGAAATAGATACTTTTAAATACAGCTTTTTATATGACGTCATTGTGCGTACGGTCTAAACAAATTTGTCTAATCACGCGAGTAAACATAATTTGGCGAATCATGGTTAAACATACATGTAATAAAAAAAGTGAATAATAAAATATTGATTGCTGTTTGACGCCAAACTCCAGATTAGTTACTTTTATGGCGACGTTGCCAGATTAAGTCTTGGGATGAAGGTGGAACCCCCGGTCCAGGGGCCTGTTTCACAAACTTTCATGCTAACGTATCTGTACAGTATGGGTTGCTAAGGCATTTACGTAACAACTTACGCTACGCCGCTTTGTGAAACAGGCTCCCGGTACCTATCAAACCTTCCACAGTGAAGGTGATAAATAATATATATATAACATTTACAAATGATTAGTGCAAATTGATCTGACCTTTATATCTGACGCCTATGAATTCTTTAGCAAGAATTTGTAATTCTTTGGTTGCGTTTTGCCCCACCTGTAAAACAAAAAGATGTTGGGACATATGGTGATCTTCGACAAGAATTGAAGACAAAGTATAATTTACAGGCTTTTTTTTTCAAAATATTTACGCTGACATACTTCTGTACTGTTACTGGAAAATAGCAGCCAGTCGCAAATACAAACTTACGCTGGGCAAAGATATTCCGGCAACTATTTAGTGGCCAAGTCAAGTCATATATTTCTCTATACTTTACCAGTGTATGTAGAGAGACAGGGGAACTCCTACTCAACAGTGGATGTATAAACATGTTCGAAACTCATTTTTAACTTGGGTCAGTTCTAATGCGAAATTATTGAGGCACCACAACAAAATAAGTTTTTTTGTGAACAGCACGAATGCCTTGTTGTACTTGGTAAAGGCACCGACATAGCCTACATGTGTGTATATGTATTGTATAAAGCGAAAATACATTGAGCCGGGAGTACAAAAACTACAACAATTAATCAATCTACCAAATAGTCAAAGGTAATCCAAATATAGCATCGATTTGTCACAAGAATCAAAATTTAATTTATGACTTAAAATAATTAGTTTCTAAATCGACAATACGATTTTCATGTTATTTTAAAGTGGAATGACCTGCCAAAATTCACACTTTTATCATAAGTTCTGATCGTCAAGACAGTAAGAGGATTTGAAGATCATCAAAAAACTAAATGATTGGCGTTGGAATGAGGAAAATCCATACAGTATGTGGCTTGTACGAACTGAAAATGTGTTCGAAAAGTAAACAAAATTTAAATAACCGGGACGACCATTCATTCATTCTAAGGCAAAGTTAATCTAAACAATACTTTATCGTACATTTTCGAGACTAGAAGCAATGAGAAGCTTCTGAATTATACGTGAGAAAAATAGGCAACCATTTCAACGTTCTGTTTTAACGTCAAAATATCAACATTTTGGCAGCTCATGGCACTTTAACATGAAAGGAATGTAAATCCAGAATAAATCTGCAATGCGACCGATTCTCACCTCCATAAAAACCGCTATTGCAACAACGCCCTGGGAATGCTGTGTTGCGTGTGTAAAATTTCTATAAAGGTCCCTATTATAAGCATAAATCTGCATCTGCAAATAAAACAAAAATATTTGGTAAACATTCGATCAAGGATAAATTTAAAGGATTTGCAGTAATAAGGGGCATATTTTACACCGATTCTTAAACTGATTTACATCTAAATGGAAGATTAGTAGCTTTTTACAAAAATAGCCCCTACTTAGATGACGCGGCATTGTTAAAAAAAATGACTAAAATCTAAATAACTCACTTTGGTAGTTATAACCGTAACAGATTAAAAGTTAGCCCATTGCACTTTTATTTAGCATCCTTATGCTTTCCTGGATAAAAGACTAATAATTAAAGATAACTCGATGACAAATAAAAAATGGAGTTTAAAGACGAGTTATCCCCCTTTGGCTGTGTAGAAGACATACTGAGGCCCGTTATATTAAAAGAACAGAAGGTACCTCTAGTCTAGAAATACACCATCCCACTTCAACCTAAGATTGATGGGATATTATCGTGCGGTATTCCGTTTAAAGATTTATTTCAATAATATCGAGTTTATTACCAAAAAGAAAAAAAAAATATTTTTACCTCGGCTGGAAAAGATTTGTTTCCCACCATGTGCTCCGAGCCTTTCTCATTAGTATCGCCAAAATGAAATTTGATATGCTCTATTCTATATTGATACGATAAAGGTCCGGCGGTAATATTCAGGAAACGATCTGATGGTAGATACACAGTGATGTCTTGTCCGGCGTTAACCATTGTTGCGGGCACCTTTTAAAAGATAAAAACACATGAACAGCAACCGTAGATTTTTAAGTACATTAACACGTGAAACTAGCATATTTGCAAGAAAATACATGTACAGGTGTATGATGGACAAACGATTGACGAATACATTCGGATGTATTGATTTGGAATAGCAATCTGGAGTTTTGTTTGTGGTTTAAAATTTTGATCATTTGTTTGTCTTTTTAAATTCTAACGTATTGACGTAAAACTGGCATTGTCTGTAAGAGAATATAATTGACCAACGTCGATATGTTAGAATTTACAAAGACAAGCAAATGGTGTAAACTCCAAACCACAAGCAAACTCCAGATTTCGATTTCAAATCAATTCATCCGTACGCTGAAAAGATACATTGACGACTGGTTTAACTCGTTTCCTCCTAAATCCATCGAATGCCGACTCGAATGCCGAATCAAATGCAGCAGTGACTATTTTCTCATTTTATCTTTTGAATGAACGGGTAAGACCAGAAAAGTATTGATGGATTCAGCCTTTTTATATCATTTTACCAACTGTGATAATCAGTTGAGATGATGAACAGTTTTTAAACATTTTTGGACACAGCTTTGGGTACAGCAGCATTTGGTTATATCTGACCTGTTATCTAATCTGTAATTTAACAAACCGGCTACATACAGTTAAACCATTGCTTTGGTGTTTTACTAGTTATAACCAGATTAGAAATCGAACCCGACATACTGGTGTGTGGAATGGCTACGAACAGTTAGATTGGTTTGATGGTGTTTATCCCCGCACTTACCATTATTTCATTTTCCACTTTCCAACTTAACTGACGAGGAAACCTGTTTTTTGGCCTTGAGGGATCTTTGCCAGTCCTCTGGTGCGAACCACCTCACACAGGTGAGTGGGTTAAGTGTCAAATTAAAACATTACCAAACTTGTTTAGACTGAGTGAGACGTAAACTCATGACCCAGTGGTGGAAGGCTACCATCTTCCATCTACCGCGCTACGAAGGCTACATCGAGCATAGGAGAGATTGAAAATCAATTGGGAGGAAGCGGGGGTGAACATATGTGGATATATATATATATATATGTACCTATTTTGGACCCGCACACAGTAAAAAATAACTTATCACACTGATACCGCATATTGACCAATCAAATAGACTGGCTCTGATTGTGTGGTATCTGTATATACTGTTGAGCGAGTCTCACTGAAACATTCTATCAAAAGTCTTAATAAAGATAGAGCTGGGGATGTGCTATTCTGTTTATTCGTAATTGTTCAACCATCTTTTAAACCAATTATACTAGGCCTTTGGCAATGACCGGTTGATCTTAAGGGGACAATAGCCCTTTGGGAAAACAATTAATCGTGTCGTGACCGTATGTTATGTGAAATTCGCATACACTACTCCTTCCCGTACTTTACTCGATTAAATCCGTGTCACTTAGATTACCGCTTGTGGTTAGCAGCTTGCGGCGAATGACTTTAAACTCAAAGCACACTCGCCGCTAAAGTTTAGAATGTTGCTAACACAAAAAAGCTGAACGTTTTATGTAATTTTCCTAATCAGAAGAAGCTATAAACTTCCTGTCTTTGCCAAATTTGAAAGTTTTGGCATATGTATTTTAATATGAAATTAAAAATGTGATTGTTTCGTACCCGCAGTGTAAACAATCTCCGAGTTAGGCATGCGCACGGATGATTTGAACTGTGCGAGCTATCTAACGGTATAGCATGTCTTACTGATTTTATATGAGAAATACAGACGGAGGATCTGGTTTGAGAGAAACAAATACTGGTAAATCGATTCAATTGAGTGTGTGAACAACAGACACATAGATTGATTGATTGATTGAGGTTTGTCAGCCGCACTCAAGATTATTTCACTTATAAGTTGCCAGGTTTAGTAGGGGAGGAAATCGGGGTCATTGTCCGGACGAAACTCCTGACGTTCGGTGAGTAACTGGCAACTCTTCCACATACGCCGCCAGAGTGAAAAACCACTTCGAAATGTTCCAATTTGTATTTGGGCTAAGAGTGACTCGAACCCGCGCCACATTAATGTAAGGTCTGTGTGGGGTTTCAGACGATCACTCTAACCCACTGGACCACACAGGCTGAAATACAAATATACGTGAAATGAGGGTAATCACACATTGAAGTTAATCGGATTCTGGTCGTTGTTGTTGTATTCGAGCTTCAATTCCACTATGCTTTTAGACTCCCATTTATATATTTCAAACCTAACTGGGCATGTATAATGTACCTCATGTTTAATTATAGTGGTTTTACGTGTAGTAAGCTCGTGTAAATTGACTTTCTTAACAAATGTCTGATGGGCTACGGCGGTTGGTGTGCCTTTAATTATGCTAAAGCGTTAGAGAAATGTGCCAAAAACATTGTGTTGAAAAGCAAATTGACTCTTTCTTTCTTCATGGATAGTGTGAACAGTAAAGAGATTCTATCGATCAAGATTGTTATCGTTCACTTACTCTTTCGGTGTCCACTTTGATTTTTTTGAGTTTGGGGTCAAACAATAATATCCGGGGGTCAATATTGACTGGTGATTGGTGTTTACCCTTCTTGCATAGTTCCCAGGCGCTGTTGTGGTGCCAAACAGAAGGACCTGGAAAAAAAACAAGCTGATTAAACAAGTTGCAGACATACTTTCCTTTTTGTAACATCTTATTAATATTTATGAAGTCGAAGTTGTGTAGCTTTTTTATAAGACACTATGAAAATATTCATGAATATTGTCGGAGGCTCTAATGGTTTGTATAGAATACATATATCAAACGCTATTTTTGAGTGCAGTTACTTCCGTTTACAAATAAACAAGCGAAACTTGCATTTAAGAAACGTGTTCTGCTAATATGTTTGTTTTCAAAACAGCTACAATAAGAGCTACACACAAACCTTCTGATCAAAACATAATCCAACGATTCAGCACTTCACAGTATTCAAAACGTAATCAGTTATTCAAACTTCTTATTATTTCTCTTAACGTGAAATGTAAAAATATTGAAATTTTCTCATTAAAAATTATTTACGCATTTGTGCAAATTAAAAGCTTTTTAGTCATATAAGTTTCGAGAATTCACATTAAAATTTAACAATTTCATAGTTTCATCGCAACACTAAATCGTTGCCCTGAACTTGTCAAGAAATATCACTACCTCTCCAGTTAAGCAATGCTTTATTAGGTAGAGTTAAAAACTTAGCTGTAAAATTGTTTTAACACGAGCACAAAAAAACGTGTCCAAAGAATGTAAAATTTAGGTCGAGTTAAAAATTATACCGTAAAATTGGATTGTCACGAGTACACAGAACGTGCCCAAATAACCCATAAAAAAACAAATCCTAGCGAACGTCTCTAGGCTGAACATTATTGAAGGTAGTGTAGAGTCTTATAAGAAAAACGAATTGCAATAGTTCTTGTCATTCGTTTAGTAGAGTGTATTTGCAAAAAGAGCCAATATGGCAACCTGTTCCCAGGCGTCCGTAGCGAAAGTCATTATATGTTATAGCATATCGTAAATAAGTCGTCTGATGATATATTGCGTTACTGATATTGGTTATTCCCACGATGTCTCCTATTCCTTAATGCCTGGGAATGAATTTCCCTGAGAGAGTTTAAGTCAATGTTCTGAAGACTTTTGCTGTTTGGCAGAATTTCAAAACCGTCGATCGATGCCAGTTAGAGGACCTTGTAAAGGCTGCCTTTGGAGAAGAACACGACAGAAGTATTAAATAAACTGGTTGCTTTCTTGGGGGATTTTGGGACTTCTTGGAATTATTTTAAGATGGACAAGTTTCCCCACACAATACTGAATGATTGCCAGGTATTCGATCATTTGTTGATAACGGTCAATGTATACTCACCGATTGATTACCTGTCCATGACAACTAGTTAGTACTTGTAGAAACAATTATGTTTTTACATTATATCAAATATTTAACCGGGAACAGGTACTATAATATCTGACCGTACTCCGAATGCTTTTCTGTTCATTTACAGCAGCAACAATGTTTAGCAATTGTTATTGATAATTTAAACAAAAAGACCGTGCCTCGCGTACCCAGAGACCAGGTTGTTACGTTCTCAGAACTTGTCTTTTTCTGCTATTTGTGTTCCTGATGATGTATTTCAAATTGAAAACGGTGTGTTAAAATACTGATATCGATGTAGGAAAAACAAAATACTATGCATTTGGTCCAAGTCGTCCGGTTAGCTTTATTTTGTTCGTCACAGTCCACAAAAGCTTTCTTTTCATTTCTTTCCGACAAAAGCTTTCTTTTATGGGTCGAGATAGAATTCTACTCATTTGGGACAAACTTCGGCAGTCTTCGGGTCGGTTTTGACATGCCTCCTACTGCGCTGTTTATACGGTAAATCACTACATTGTTTGGCTGAGTATAATTGCCGACAGAAAATTATTCAACTACATAGGAAAATAGAAAAGAAAGAAAACTGTGAATTAATGAAATGCTAAAATCGTCTATATAAAGTTGCTACATTCAAAACGATTTGCAGTTTGTCAGAGGGTATTTCACGTCGGTTTATGGTAATCTCCTAAATTATCAAAGTGAATCGTCAAAAAGTGGTGCTTCGCTCCATAGCCCAATGTAGAAAAGCTGCCAAGTATTGGTTGAAGATGTGGATTTCCTCTGGAAAAAAAGCTCAGTTTCCTCTTCCACTAAACCTTGCAACGCCACAACATCGTTTTTTTTTTATGTCATCCCTTCTTACCAAATCCGACAAAAGGCAAATACTATTTCCGGTACAGAAATGCAGTAAATCTTGTAGCTTGGTAAATTCACCAGGTACTTATTCGATGACCTAATATACATTATAATATATCATTAAAGGCGTACATGTTAGGGTTGTAAAAAATACTGATGATTTGCTTCCAAATTATTTGTTCCAGAAAATTAGACTAACTTAGGCCAAACTCCCCTGCCTGTCGTCAACCTAATTAAATATCATGAGTTGTTACACTATATTATAACAACTTATGTTTGGGTATAAATGATATGCCCCCCTTTGACATAATAAGAAACTTGTCTAAATGGTTAATTTAGACACAATGATTTTCCCTGTGTGCGTGTGTTTTAGTGTTCAAAAATATAAAAGGTGTGTTCCGTTTAGTCTGGTGATATATTAGGTTACTAATATTGTTTATTCCCATACTGTCCGCTGTTACTTATAGCCTCGAAATGTGTCTTCCGCCGAGAGTTTAAGTCAATCTTCTGAAGACGTTTGCTGTTTGGCAGAGTCTCAAAATCAACGATCGATGCCAGTTATAGAACCGTGGATATACCCTTAGGACAAGGAGACGACGGGGATAGTCAGCAAACAGTATGTTTCCTCGATCGTTTTCCACGCATTTTGGAATGATCCAGAGTTGGGCAAGCCTCTCTTCGCAATACTGAATGGCGGTCGTGCACTTAAATGCACACTTTCCGCGAAAATCAGGAATATTGTTTACATTAAAAAAGAAAGACCGTATTCTGTATTTTTCCCAGACAATATAAGTTAGGAACTTTCTATTTTTACCAAAATTTAAAAGTTTGGATGTCACTTTGTATTTTTAATTTGAATTTGAAAAATTTGAATTGTTAGGTACCCGGAACATAAACAAACCAAACTGCTCGATGGGGCGCATTTATGTTTCAGTCGAGTAAGTGAACTAACGGCACAGTGTAATTTAACGTAGGCCTATTTATCTGAGAAATACAGACTGACGATCGGTTAACAGCGACTGGAAAAGCCTGCAGATTGTTTGAGTGTAAACCACAGATAAAAAGGCCTGAAATGAGGGTAATCCAACACAAAAGTTGACCGACACTGATCGCTGTTATTGTAATCAGGCTTCGATTCTTCGTTTGTTTTTCACCCCATTTCTACATTCTAAAGCTAACTAGACTTGTTTTATGTGTCCTATGTTTAAGTTTAGTGGTATTAGTCGTACTAAACTCATGTAAATTGGTTTTCTTAGCAAATTTAAACAGGCCACGGCGGCAAGTGGGCCTTTAAAACGTTTGCGGAAAACGGTGGTTAAATACTCAACGCACTTTTATCCAGGAAACCTTTCATGTTACCAACTTTGAGTTCGTTACTGTACTCGAACTTGATCCGTAAACTAGCCATCAATACACCTTTCACTATTCCAGTACAAATTTTAGTTTCTTTCCACTAATTTTGGAAATGGTACTGCGCACACGATTCTTTTAACCACAACAAAGCGGACAAAGAGGTCATTAAATAAAACTCCCTATCCAGTGGCCCGAGTGAGCTGGGAAAGTTACCAATGGCCATCTGGAAACCTCAATTGTTCATAAACAACGGTAGAATAGCGGACATTTTAACGATATTCGCTTCTGGCATATCTCTTCAAGCATTCGCGGTACTGTCTACAGACCAGGATTATGGAATACTCTTAACTATGCAATTCCCAGTAAAATCTTTGATATCATGTAAATAACAGAACTGTTTCTAAAAGTACTGACCGATTGGGATGATAATAATCAAAGCCTTATCACATATTACGTGTTACTTGTATGGCGCCATTCAAGCATGCTGGAGATGAATTGACCGTTTTCGACGAATGGTGGAGTGCAACCCGATCGATCAGTCTTGTGTGAGAGGTGCTTGTTAAACTCTGACCAACACAAAGCACTCTTGGAACCGACAGAGGAAACAATCTGTTTGCTAAATGTCTCGTATTGTTCTTGTCCACAAGCATTTTCAAGGTCCTCTGGCTTGGTTTTGAAATTCTGTCAAACCGTAAACGTCTTCGGAATATTGACTTAAACTCTCTCTGGAAAACTTGTTTCAAGTCTATGACAAGTCTATAAGTCAGTAACAGTGTGAGAATAACCAACAAGCTTCAATAATATGGAATTCATATACGTTCGCTGTAATTTGTGCTTAAATATTTGTAGCTGAAAAGCAGACAATCGCTACAACGAATAAATAACAAAATTAATTCTGTAGAAGCCTTGGACACGTTTTGTCTGCCTGTTACAATGTATTTTCCAATTAAATATTTAACCACTAGTTAATAACAGAACCCATTCCAAAAGTAATGATTAGTTGAATAGGTTATCAACGATGGCCTTATCAGTGCTCACTTGTTACTTTCAAGACGCCATACAAGCACGGTGAAGATGCATTGACCGTTCTTGGCAACTGGTCCGAGTACACGACGCACTATCCGTGTTGGAGAGGCGGAGAGGCTTGTCCAACGAGTCTCAAAACCAAACAAGGAAATAGTCAGTTTGCTTAATGCTGAATGTCCTTTGTCTAGCATCATTCCATGGTTGTACTGCAGCGTTTTCAGAACATTGACTTGTAAGCTCCGTCCTGGAGATTCATATCGAGGCTATAAGTTTTCACAGCTAGTGTAGGAATAACCAATATTATTTACCTAATATATCATCAGATTTAGATTTAGACGAATCATTTATGATATCATTTAGCATATATGGCTTCTCTTTCTAATACCAGTATATCATATTAATTCCTTTCATACACACATTCTACCAGACACATTTTGTTTTTCTCGTAAACACTTTACTAACTTCCAAATGTGCATTTGCTATAGTTTATGTTTAAATGTGTGTATTTGGATAGGCTTGACGAATTAATATTACAGCTCTTAATGTGGATCCTTTGGACACACCCTGTATGCTTGTAACAATATAATTTCCAATTCAATATTGAATCAATACCTAATAACAGAACTCCTCTCAAAAGTACTGATTAGTGGAATAGGTTATCAACGAGGGCACCATTAACGCTCAGTTGTCACTTGTAAGGCGTCATATATATCCACGTTGAAGATTTAATGATAATTCTGGACAAACGGTTAATGTGTGCGGCAGGTTCTAGACAAGTGCATGGCAGACATCTGGTATAGTGAAGGAGCTAGATCATTCCAAGAACCCTAGAAAATTACACTTTGTTTGTTAACTGCCACTCGGTGTTCTTGTAGGGCGTTTACAATATCCTCTGTCTGATATCGGCCAATCGTTTGGAGAAGCTGCCTGCAAACGTCTTCAGAACATTGACTTAAACTCTTTCTGGGAGACTGCGTTAAAAGCTATAAGGGACCGCAGACATTGTGAGAATAACCAATATCAGAAACCTGCTATAGTATCAGGCGTCTATAGCTTAACGACTCGTTTATGAGATCGTATGTCGTATAAGGGATTTTCTATCTGGTATCAGGTTATCGTATTGCCAGTTTTCCCACATACATGTACATTATTTTAGACGAAATCGGTTGACATTTTGTTTGGATAACAATAGATGCAATTTCCTTTCCTAATAAAACACAATATGAACTTTAAAAAATGTGCAATTTATACACGTTCGCTGTAATTTGTGTAGTTGCATAGGCAAACAATCGTTCAGACGGTAAACAACCGTTCCGACGAATGAATATTAAAACTCGTGATAGCAGATTATTTGAACAAGCGTACGAAACTATAATTTGAAAATACATGTTTTAATCTCTCCACTACAACGGAACAGTTTTCCAAGGTAATTATTAGTTTGAGGGAGTTTATCAACCACGTCCTTATCAGTGCTTACTTGTCATTTGTAAGAGGCCGTACAAGCCCGTTGAAGATGCATTGACCGTTCTTGGCAACTGGTCCTAGTATATAACGACCTATTCGTGTAGAAAAGTTTGAGAGGCTTTACCAACTTTGAATAATTTCAAGAAGTCTCAATACCAAAAATCAGGAAACGGCCAGTCCGTTGAATACATATGGCATGTCCACTGCCTAGCATAGACCCTTTTGATTTTAAAATTCTGCCAAACAACAATCGTACTCAGAACATTAACTTAAACTCTTTCCAGGAGACCCACTTTCACACTCTAAATGATTCTTAGCACTTTGGGAATAACCAATATTAGTAACATAATATATCATCAGGCTTTACTATACGACTACTTTATGAGATAACTAATTCAATCTGGTACCGGATCACTTGGATACCTGCAGGATGTCTGTGTTTCTATACACTAGAGAACACTGCATGTATGTATTTTAAGCTACACTGATAAGAATTGTTAAAGTTAATTGTCTTTATATTATGCTGTTCTAACTTAATGAATGCATGCTGTAAAGACGTTCACTAGTGTCCAAATGTGTGTATTTGCTTAGCCGAATAATTTCGCGATGGATGAATTACGTTATTTGGACAAGGGTCCAATTCCTGTGATAATGCTATTTCCTGTTAAATGTTTATTCTCTATTTAATAACAGAGCTGTTTCTAAAAGTAATCATTAGTTCTAGAGGCAATCAACGAAAGCTTTATGGACGATCACTTGTCACTTGAAAGGCGACTTATAAGCGATCTGAAGATCTAATGGTAGTTCTTGGCAATGGGTGCAAGTGCATGACAACCATTGAGTATTGTGAAGAGACTGAATTGTTCCATGAAGTCTCGAGTCTCGAAAACGACGAATGAAACATTCTGTCTGCTTAATACCCCAGTCCGTATTCACAGTGTCCTGTGACTGGCATCGATCTTTGGTTTTGAGAATCTGCCAAACCGCAAACGTCTTCAGAACCATGCCTCAAATTGTCTCTGGGGGATTCGTTATGAGGCTGTAAGTGATCACAGACAGTGTAGGGATAACCAATTTCAGTAACCTAATATATCATCAGATTGCCATACGACTCATTTGTGATATACTATAACGTTTAATGGTTGGCTAAACCATTGACTAAACTTAGCAAAACAATTTCTCCGAAGGAAAAATATGAAACTATCTCTTTACATTGTTTCGACAAGGGTTAAAGGCCCGTGGAACTGTTATATCGTGTTATTTAATACATTTTCTACTTAATATCAACGTTGTTTCCTACAGTAATGGTTAGTTTGAGAGGTGATCTTTGAAGGCCTCAACGGTACTCACTTGTCACTTGCAGGGCGCAATACAAGGACGTTGGAGATTTAATTAGAGTCCTTGTAAAATGGTCAAAGGGCAGGGCAAACATTCATTTTAGTGTCGAAAAGCTGGTCCAACTCTTCACTGACGTAATGGGTCTCAAACACAACCAAGAGAACTGTCAGTTTGCTGGATGCCTACGTCGCGTACTGTCCAAAGGGAATATTTACACGGCTGGCATTTATCCTTGGGTTTTGTTTCTCTGTCAAACTTTAAACATTTGCAGAGCATTAGATGACTGTCTTCCAGAAATTCAGCCTAAGTCTATTAATGACCACAACGAGTGTAGGAATAGCCGATATTAGTTACCTAATATGTCATCAGACCACACAATTTATTAGATATTATAGCATATAAAAGAATACAAGATTTTCTGAAAATAGCATGGTTTGCCAAAAATCGGACTTCATCATAAATTCCGAATAAGAAGTTGACTGTTTGAAGTACCTTTAAAGAATACAGGATTAATGTTGATATATTGTTGGTTAAGCCAGGTAGAAGGAAACTGTGGACTAATAACGAGCAAAATCCAAATAGTTTGGTTGCATGAGTGCATTTAGGGAGGTGGTTGCTTACTAAACCTACATCCCTGAGATTGGTATTCTTCTATTAACATGATCAATTAGCCAATTATGTTTCATCTAACTTCTCCCTGTATCTCACTTGTCACTTTAACCAGAAGCTCGTTTAAGTCTCTTGATTCGAAAGCCTTTGCTTATACATTACTGCGTATCAGCATCATGAAAACTTGCCGAACTGTTATGAAAACAATGAAAAGTGTACCAGCGCTTATTCTTGTATTGAACAAAAGTAGCCGAGCTATAACCGCTAAAACCACTTTAAACCAATCAAATTTAAATGCAGAACTAAAGGAACGGAATTACACAGAAGAAGTATAAAGTCAATCAAATTTAAATGCAGAACTAAAGGAACGGAATTACACAGAAGAAGTATAAAGTCAATCAAATTTAAATGCAGAACTAAAGGAACGGAATTACACAGAAGAAGTATAAAGTCAATCAAATTTAAATGCAGAACTAAAGGAACGGAATTACACAGAAGAATTATAAAGTCAATCAAATTTAAATGCAGAACTAAAGGAACGAAATTACAAAGAAGAAGTATAAAGTACAGTGTTACTCCATGACTTGTTAACGGGTAGTTCGACTTAACGGCCCTTAAGAAACCAGCTCTTCCATCCTGCGAAGCAATTCGTCTCACAGCTTGGTGGCTCAAGCCCATTTGTTATCGGCCCAGAAATCGATGTTCAATAGCCCCTTCGAGATGTTATCAAATAGCAATTATTGTAAATCTCCCAGTTAGCCTTTCTTATTGAATTTTGGGCTGAAATTATTTTTTAGTCTGATATCGGCTGTAGCTTATTAGATTAGGGATTTAACGATACTGTTTCTATTGCTTTATTGTTCCTCGGGATTTTCTCTGGAAATAACGAACGAGAGCCTGTGGCTTGGTAATTGTTCCGAAGAACTCTTTTATGCTTTTCAGGAAGAAAATCTTTCGAGTGTGTTACACCTTGTTAAGCCGTGAATACAATATACACTTTGTGACATCGCACTCTAAGGTCCACGAACCACTTACAGTTAACTTCTGTTTCCTTGCTAACACGTCAGTAGCAGACGCGTACTTTGCGTATTACATTCATTAATGGTTAACGACGTTTTGTCATTAAATGTAATCAGCAGATTGCTTGATTGGTAAGTTCATTACAGTTTTTACGCAAAAGGTTGCACTGTAATATATCTCGCATATATACACTTGCAAAGTATTAAACAGTTATATATATATATATGCAATATAGCAATATGTTCTATGCGTATTTTTAATAAAGCGGATGATTATTTAGCAACCAAAATGTGAAATCGAGTTGACTGTTTTTCTTACGGATCTTACTCGTACACCATATATTTTACAACAGTAAACAGTCAAATTATAAACATTTAAAAGATTCCACAATCTTTATTTTATATAGAGTCATAAAACAGGTATTAAATTCCAAAATGTATATATATGTTACTTTAATTCTGAAAGAATCCCAAGCTGTTTATTCACTCTAAAATGTCTTTTAAAAAGCGAATAAAACAGTTATTTTGAGGGCTTACACTCTCTTTTCGAAATTCTCCTAGAGATTATTGGTTGATGCCCGGACAGAAATTCGAACCCATGCGAAATGGACCGTAGAGATTTTCTTTGGAATTTAGGTGTTCAGGAGTGAGGGAAAAATAAATCTTTTTTTTTGTATTATTATCATTATAATTGCTTTAGCTTAGACTTTGTTTGATCAGATATTCCTTATTCGTCAGAAAATAATTTCTGTTCTGCTGAATTTTACAAAGCAACCAATCTCTTAAAACTGGACAGAAAACAGCCATAGTCCAAACATCAAACCCAAGACGCGTGCTGGCTTAACAAACGAAGTTCTGTTAACAGGGACAAAAAATTAGGATCCAAAACGTTTTACCGCAAATCCTGGTCTGTATTCAAAAGTGTGTTTCCACTTCTTTAACAAGATGTGGATCTTTGTTTGTTTTTCTTTCGTTTCAACGAGCAAATGCCAGACTTCTAGCAACCAATGTTATTGTAAGTTGACTTACCGGACACCCCTTCGTAAGTCCACCATTCTGACCACAGACAGTTTGCTTCTGAAAGGAAAAAAACAGAACCAAAATTCTCAATTAGGAGTAAGTATCTGTAGTAATTTCTACTTTGAAGGTATAAGGTAGAACTAAAATGTCTGCACTGTTTTGCCCTGACAGTTTAATGACGTTGTTACGGAAGTATTTACATAGAGTAAACTCTTTGACTTTCAAAGAGTGCGTTGCGGTCATCCTACGTACGTGATTTTATTTAGAACTTTCTCAGACATACACGCTCTTTTAGTAGTTTGACTTTACCAAACTATTCTAAAATAAAGGTTTACAGTATGTTTTACGCTTTAATTAACATTTTTCCCTTGGTTTTGGCAGGATGAGTTCCCAGCCACCATCAATAAACTTACGCTAATTGTGTAAGTGTGTAAGAATTACCACACAATGAATCTTTTCAAAGCTCGAACCCGCGAATAATTGGTTAAAGTGTGATACTTATTTCAGTAAATCATCTGAAACAATTTCGTTCACAACATTCGCCAAAACACTTCATTTTTTCTCTATAGCCTTCAACAAGTTTTTCTCTACAAGCGATTAAACATTTCCGTTGTCAGTCGTTCGGACAATTGAATTAGAAAATCGTTCATTTTATTATCACATACGATGTCTCGGTCTATGTTGTAGCTAAAAATTTTACCGACAAACGCAGAGGGATGTTGAAATACCGGTTAAAACGTATGTTATAGAAAGGGGTCCCTTGAGTCAAAATATCAGGTGTTTACAAATGTCCACAGGGTCCGATGGGATCCTCTGTAACTAAGAGTTTGGGATGAATTCAGAAGGAACGTACTGACTACAAAAAATAAGCACAGAAGTCAACAAGGAGCCTGTTTTACAAAACGGCGTAGATCGTATTTTTTGCGTAACTGTCATAGCAACGTATCTGTACAGAAAGGGCTGCCATGGCATTTACGTAAAAACTTTCTCTACGCCGCCTTGTGAAAAAGGTCTCAGCAGCCTTTTTCAAGTTCTGCCAAAAAGCATTAGAAAATGTTACTTGAAAAGGTGGTTCACGGTAAAACCGATGTCAATGATAATTGAGAAATCTTAAATTTGATCGAGCTCTCAAAATTTGTAAATTTTCCTTAAATTTACATTGCAACGATTATAATGTTTCGCGTTTCTAAAAGAAAATGACATAAGCAGCGAAATATAGGGATAAATTCGTTGAAATAGAATTGTCTAATTGTTCATGTTAATCAAAAGTACCAATCTCGGGGATGTTCTTTTACAAGGAACAAACCCCCTAGAGTCCACTTATACAAATCTGGTTTTACCAGCATTATTTCCACATAAACATTGACGTTGCCTTTAAACATATCCATCGACCCTCATGTCCATACCAACCTAGACTATCTTCAGATAGAAAAAAATTGCAATAACCACATTTGGTGACGTGCACGCTGGACACAGTTATGTCGGAAAACGATTCTTATACAAACGTCTTGCAAAAATAAACCGATATTTAACGAAAATAGATAACAAATTAGGCTGAGCCCAGTTAAATACATTTATTCAGTAACTAAGTTTACTTAATGTTTTTTTAATATATCAGCACTGAGATAATAAATAAGTTAAACCGCAAAAAAATAATTTATCATGAAAGGGATGCAAATTAAGAAAACTTACCCTTTAGGACGAACAACAAGGTAAAAATAAAAATATCCAAGAATGGCGAAACAAGTTCCATGATAGTTTACACACGCTTGGGAATTCCCACGTTTTCCTTTAAATCAATACACAATTGAACTTGTTGAGATAAAAACCCACTATGAATGGAAAACTGATAACGAACGAGTACCCTGGTCCGTATCCCAGGCAGAAAACACCGGGTTAACTAGCGATCTGGCTCCAGGGACATCTTGGCTATAAACTGGAATCTGTCTTTAAAGTTACGTTCCTTTAAAAACACGTACAACCTATGTCTGGCACCGCTCTACAACTGTCCGGGGAAGTCCAATCACATAAAAGCTACTGGAAGATTAATTACATAATTTTCTGCGGCTCAAGGAGGTCGGAACTATTGATTCTGTGCATTGTAAGTAATATTAATGTCGGTTGGGAGGCCAGAAGAAAAAGCGTTCTGCTGTGGCCATTTAGACGGTCACGTCTAACAAGTTTACCGAACACAAATTTTCTTAAGGGCTAATAGTTAACATTGATTGGGCAGGGAGTGGACTGTATTAGAGACTTGACCCCCCTTCACACAGGATGGTCACTAAACAAGCACTAGAGCTCATCACTTCTTTCAAGCATCTCAGATGAAGAACGGCCAACTCGTCTTCTTGTAACGAGTCTTGTCGACGGCCCGTTCATCCTAACCTTCTGGCGCCTACAATAATAAATCTATAACCGATGGCCTTCTGTCAAGCAGTTCTCTATGAAAAGACTTCTACTCAAAATCCCAGTCATGTGCCAAATTGCGATCATACATTTGCCCTGTTCTGACAAATTACGGTCATTTTTTCTTGTTTGTTGTCTTAGAAGTATGAATAAGCCATGATTGGATTGCTTCAACAATTGAGTGGTTTCTAGAAGCTCAAAAAGAATGTTATCATCCCTTTGTTTTTATTCCCATATGATTTTTCTACATCTTTCCCTCCTTCAAAGACAATGTTGACTGATTGTATCGTTTGTTTTATCGATTTTTTTATAAAAGGTTATTAGTAAAGCTAAATCACCCCGTAAAAACGTTTTGATTAATCAGGTGTCGTGTCTCTGCCAAACGATGGTTTGTCATATCAAATATATCTAAAAGAACAAAAGCAAACTAAAACAGGATCGGCGGGAGAGAGACGTATATAGTAATGATAAAAAATTAAAGACAACACCACGTCCTCAGTTGTTTTTAACAACACGAGCTTTCGGCACCTGTGCCGGTGCCTTCGTCAAGTGTAATCAGGTGCCGAAAGCTCGTGTTGTTAAAAACAACTGAGGACGTGGTGTTGTCTTTAATTTTTTATCATTAGTATGGAACCCACGTTTAAAGAGAGTTTCAAACATTTCTTACGTATATAGTAGTTAGAAAAAATAACGGTATTCCTAAAGTTTAAATAAGCATTCATTTCTCTGCCTTGTAGACGGTAAATCTAATTAGTAAAAGTAGTAAAACGGTTCACAAATGACGCTTGAAAACATGACCCTTGACTGTTACTTCATTTCAGAAAGTAAAGTTTGGAGAGACCATTTGTTCTTTAAACGATTTTATGTCTGATGAACGACGACAGGAGGCGTTCCTAGTGTATGGTTCATTAAGCCTCAAGTCACCATTAATTATTGGCGTAATAGCCCACATTAGCTCTCTGTGGACATTTACTATTTGGATTGAGAATAAGCAGACGCAACCCGGAATTTACCCTGGGGCAAAATGCCACATGAAGTCAACTAGTTAAGCTTTTATTGTAGTCAGAGACAATGCCGTATCGATCGCCCGTTCCTTGCGAAAGTTAGTTCTGTTCTAACTTTTGCGCATTTTTTGTAACGTTACGACTGTTATGCTTTAAAAAAAAAAAATTCTGCAGGCTTTGATAACTTTCCACTAAGACAGTGCTTTATCGATTGCCAGTAGTTTTGTTTGTATTACAATTCCTGGGCTAACTGTTTCTGATAATACGCTGGTTGCTTAATGACGTCATATGGGACTTTACATAGGGATCCACATGGCTGACGAAATATATTATCCAAAGAAAAGTACATAGGCTTGCAGCCTTGTATATCGCTACAAGGGTTTGTAAACCGACGGGATACTGCAAACAACAAGTTTCACTCGATCGCCTTTATGGCTCCGTGGCTCAGTAGGTAGAGCGTTGTACGCTCAATCCGAACAGCCTTCCACCAATAGGTCGCGGGTTCAAATCCCACTCAGTCCAAAAAATAATTGCAATGCTGCCATATAAGTGAAATAATCTTGAGCGCGGCGTAAAACACCAAACAATCAATCCTTATTTAGAAAGTCGAACTTCGGTGGGTTCCTTCGAACAAAGAGCCCACTTGATCCAACTACGACGCCTTATAAGTGAAATAATCTTGCGTGAAGCATAAAACATCAACCAATCAAATAAAACCCCTCGATTTCCACATGCTTTTCAAGAAATATCAAAAGCTAAAGTTAGTGGAACAACAAAGGCCACAACGTCAAATATGTGATCGAAAATGAAGGCAGGAAAAGGCAAGTCTTTCGTCGATGGAAAAGACAAGCCTTTCGTCGATGAATCTGGGGTTCGAAGTCCACTATCCTTAAAAAAGAATAAAATCTGACAATGGTTTTGACACGATCACCCTTTGGGATGAAATGTTCTAGTGAATTGAATCATGTGTTCACCAAGCACAATATGAATTACAAGTTGAAATAAAATAGAAGGAACTAAAACCCCATGGCCTTGGAGCCGGTTTCCCAAGACGTCGTAGATGCAATTTTGGCGTAACTTTCGTAGGTATCTCTACAAAAAAATTTCATTTTACTTTTTAATAAACTGCCCAATTACATGTGAATTTATATTTCGAAAGTTGTATATCTTATGAGCCTACATTTTGATGAACTAGCGGATATGCTTATCTGTTTAAATTGGCGTAAGCTGCCAAAATTCGAAAATTTGTATTGTGAAGTGTATTTTAACTTTATAAGTAGCTTGTAAAACTACAGAATTAACCTTGAAAAACTAAAAAAATAACCTTGAAAAACTAAAGGAATGGCCTTGAAAAAACTAAAAGATTGACCTAGATAACTAAAGGATTGACCTAGAAAACTAAAGGATTGACCTTGAAAAACTAAAAGATTGTCCTTGAAAACTACAGGATTGACCTTGAAAACTAAAGGATTGACCTTGAAAAACCAAAGGATTGACCTTGACAAACTATCGGATTAGCCTTGAAAAACTAAAGGATTGGCCATGAAAAACTAAATGATTGGCTTTGAACCACTAAAGGAATTGCCTTGAAAAAATAAAGGATAGGCGTTGAAAAACTTAATTATCGGCCTAGAAAAACTGTAGGTTTAACTTGAAAAACTAAACGATTGGCCATGGAATACTAAAGAATTGGTCTTGACATGAAAAAAATATTGGTTAAGCCTGTAACCCTCTAAGAACGGACACAATTCAAATAGCCGCGATGATCTTTTGAAAACTACCTAACCGTGAATCCAAGATTGGTTTTAGCTGAGAGTTCTTATTTTATATTACTTGATTAAAATAATGAACAATTAACTAATTCTGTTTCAACGAATGTTTTCCTATATTTGGCAGATCAAGCCAACTTAAGATAGTAGATTTTGCGCAACTTAAATCGTGCCCCAACAGATAAATCTTCGAGACCAATTATACGGAAACGCATGTTTCGACCAAACTAAGCTAATTAAGTCACGTTAGTTCATAGATAGTGTGTGGGTTAAATCCAATATAATGACCCAATCTTCTGACCGTACAATATTTGGTCAGTCGTCAGTAATTGAATACATTTTAAAACCAAGAGATCTCTCGCCCACATATCTGCACGCGATGTTTAAAGTCACAAATCTGTCAATGTTAGTCGTTAATACAAAATATGGAAAATGCACAGAATTTTAATAACGAAAACTAAATTAAGAAACTGCCATTGTTGACAGTCCTGCTTACTTGGATGTTGTTTATGGGTGCTAGAAAGGTGCGTACGGGTTTTACAATTTTGTTCATCAGACCAACGAATCCCAAGAAGAAATTGTTCTTTCAATCGCGGAGGTTTTAATTACAATGAACGTAAACTTCCTGTGTTCTCTTAAAGTGCCACGAGCTGCCAAAATGTTGATATTTTGGCGTAAAAAGAGAATGTGGAAATTATTGGATATTTTCCTCAAGACGTAAAATCTAAAAGCTTTTTAGTGCTTCTAGTCTCGAGAATTTACGATAAAGTATTGTTTTGAACTAACTTTGGCTTAGAATGAATGAGTGGTCGTCCCGGTTTTTTAAATGTTGTTTTCTTTTCGAACACTATTTCGGTTCGTATAGGCCACATACTGTATAGATTTTTCTCATTCCAACGCCAATCATTTGGTTTATTCGATGGCCTTTAAAGCCTCTTACTGTCGTGTCGATTAGGAAAAAAATGTGAACTTTGGTAGCTCATGCCACTTTAACAACGCTTTCATTGGTATTTTGAATTTAATTGATTGATTGTTTTGGTGTTTTACGCCGCGCTCAAGATCATTTCACTTATATGGTGGCGTTGCCAGTTTCATTGTGGGAGGAAACCGGGCTCTATACTCGGAGGACACCCACGACCTTCTGGTGGTAACTGGCAACCACCCCATGTAGGTCGTTTGAGTGAAAACCCAGTCAGAAAATTTACCAATTTTATTGGACTGAGTGGGATTCGAACCCGCGACCAATTTGTGGAAGGCTGTTCGGATTGAGCGTCAAACGCTCTGCCTACTGAGCCACGCATGATCATAGCTCAATGGAAGTTAGGGAAGTAGTGATGCGTTTAAACACTAAGAGTAGGCGTAGCGGAATTCTGTACAATGTCAATACTTGCAAAGGGTTCGGGCTGCAGTTCAAAGCAATTCAAATGGTTTTAGCGATTGGCACCAGATTGATATTGGTAAAAAAAAATTGGTCGAAATTTAACAACTTGTCTGTAACCAATTCTCAGAAAGTTTCCAACGGTCAACACACCATGTCTTAACTTGTATATGTTGAATTGACTAATACAGTTTATCTAATAGATTAATAATACTAACGCTTCCACTACTAACAAAGTAGAGTTGACCCATGCAGGACCTCTTTTAACATTAACCCGGAAGCGTCTGTCAGACAGTGAGAAAAACACCACCATTCATCCAAAAGTCAATCAATTTGTATATATCTTTTCAGCAGAAGTTTTAGCAAACATATTAACAATTCTCAACTAACAGTCCCTTTAAGTAATTGCTATTGGTTGTATTTTGGGTGAGCGTTTTTCGTTCTAACATGACTTTAACATCTGACGTTATGGAGCGATACGTCAAACGGAATTGCAACGTCTCTAAAAACGTTCATAATAACGTCATCTGTCACCGGTGTCACGAAACTTTGTAATATTTCTTACGAGACTTGCGCTCCATATAAAAACTTTTGTTAATAACGGACAAACTGAAAATAATCGGGATGTATGAGTTCGTTTTGGGGAGTTTTGTTGCTTATAGAACTACTTACATCTTTAAGATGGGTATCAGCGGAAAGCTGTCATGTTGCATCTTCAGATAAAAAACAACAGTTAAATATTTCTGTTTCAACGAAATTTTCCTAATATTTGGCAGCTCATGCCAGTTAAAAAAATCACAAAATTCAAATTAAGTTCTAGCAATAGTGTCAGTTTTTTTCGGGGAAACTTTCTCTTAAATCAGATTGCAGGAAAGTGATCGATTGCATCGCCTTAAACGAATTAACTTTTCCACAGAATCCTTTTAAGAAAATAACACAGGTTTCCTAATTTTGGCAAGCGCATGCTACGACATGTTTTCTGTCGGTCAGGCCTTGTTGATTATCGTATTTAGTTGTTGATCTTTCTCAGTCTTCGGCTGAAGGTTATAAATCAATCGCCCAAGTTAGTCGTTCTGAAAAAGCACGTCTTGTTTTGGTTGATCCCTGAGAGGGACAATTGTGTTCCTGCTGCATATAATCAAATTCAGAACTATGTCTAAACAACTACAACTAAATCTGTTGCTGTGGGTGAGTGTAATAAAAACTGGGAGAAAATTAGATGATAAGTCGTGTTATCCGTTGAAAGACTTGAAACATATATACATATGAACAGAAAAGATACGTATAGCAGTGCCAAACAAATCACCCACTCGTGGTGATAAAAAATACGAACCACATTTTTGCAAAATTAAGCCTAAAATTCGGACTATGTAACCCTCGAGTTTGCTCTGCTAACTTTTAAATGTTCTCTGGGGGGGTATTTTGCCTTCGAAAAGTTATGTAATGGAAATTGTAAACGGTCGCCTTACCTTAGACGAATCAGCCTTTTTATTAAACACTTCTAACAAAATTACACAGTAAAGTTTTCTGTCGGTTTGTTCTTGCTGGTGGTCTTTGCTAATTGTTCATCTTTCTCAGTCTTGCAGTCAAGATTGAAAATAAAAACCACACAAGCTAGTCTTTAAAAAAGAACGCCTTTTATTGGTTGAACTTTAGGCGGAACAATTGTGTTTCTGGTTAATATAATCCCTAACGGCTCTCAGTCTTAGGTCTACATCTATATTTGTTACCGCTGTGAAATCCGTTGGAAAAGGTTGATTATCCAGACGAGGATTACCAAATATAACCAATTAAAAGCAGATTCGCCAATTACTAGTTTTTTCCGTAGAGGAGTGCGAGTAATGAGTTAACATATGTACAGACAGAGGATTTGATTTTACTCAAACGACGACGTTTAAGCCAGCAATTGTTTGCTTGAAGAGTTTCAATGTGGGAATCCTGCTTTCACTGATACTGCGACTTGGTGAATTCGGTGAATTCAAGAAGAATCTTATCCCACGATGAAACCACAAAGGTTTCTTCCCTTCGTGACAAACAATCCATTTGTTGAGATACAAGAAAACACATATAACATTTTCAATATTATATTTGAGAATTCAAATTGTAAAATTTGACTCTTTTGTAAATATATAAAACCCTTAATGACGTTTTCTCACATTTGACGGTTCTCTCTTTTGCCTTTGAAACTTCGCCTTTTGCAATGTTTTTCATCGATTCGATTTAAGTGAATTAACTTTTCCACAAATCCGTCAAATAAAATAACACAGGTTTCCTAACTTTGGCAAGCCCATGCAACGACATGTTTTCTGTCGGCCATACCTTGTTGATTATCGTATTTAATTGTTTATCTTTTTCAGTCTTGCACCGAAGATCGGAAATAAACATCACGTCTTGAATTGGTTGATCCCTGAATGAGACAATTGTGCTACCGCTGTATATAATCCCTAAGAAAGCTTAGTCTGGGGACTAGTACTAAATCTGTTGCCGCTATAACATCTGGTGGGTTGGTTCAATGCCCACTGAGAAATTATCCAGATAGAACCATTTAAAACAGATTTCACGTTTACTTGTGTTATCCTGGAAAAACTTAGAGGAATAATCCATATGGCATAAACATGTGTCTTAACCTGTAAAATTCTAATAATTATTTAAAGAGTCCGTGTTAGTAAGGTTGGTATATCAGTACTCTGTTTGCTTGTATCAATTTTAATTCAGGATATTTTGTTAAAGTATGAAACTCTCTAAGTATATCCGCCATTCGCCATTATAAATCCTGTGTTAACGTTTTAAAGTGGCCACAAAGTGGCTTAAGCTGCGGATTAGTTGTCGTAAATTCTGATTGTCATTGAAGTACCTTGAAAAAAGTAAAGGATTGACATTGAAATCAAAACTAATTGAAATAACGGATTAAACTCAAATAGCCCAGATGTATGAGTTTCTTTCTTGGAATTTTACCGCTTTAAAAGCTTTAGTTTTTTTCCTGGAAAACTTTTTATTAAATCAGATTGCAGGAAAGTGATCGATTGCTTCGCCTTAAACGAATTAACTTTTCCACAGTTTCCTTTTAAGAAAATAACACAGGTTTCCTAATTTTGGCAAGGCCATGCTAAGACATGTTTTCTGTCGGCCAGATCTTGTTTATTATCGTATTTAATTGTTTATCTTTCTCGATCTTCAGCTGAAGGTTATAAATAAATCGCCCAAGAAAGTCGTTCTAAAAAGCACGTCGTGTTTTGGTTAATCCCTGAGAGGGACAATTGTGTTCCTGTTGTATATAATCAAGTTCAGAGCTTAGTCTAAATAACTACAACTAAATATGTGGCAGTGGGTCAGTTCCATAACAACTGGGAGAAAATTAGATGCTAAGTCGTGTTATCCGTTGAAAGACTTGAAATTTATATACATATGAACAGAAAAGATACGTATTGCAATGCCAAACAAATCACCCACTTTTGGAGATAAAACACGAACCACATTTTTGCAAAATTAAGCCTAAAATTCGGACTATGTAACCGTCGAAGCTGCTTCCTTCACTTTTGAATGTTCTCTGGAGGGTTTATTTTGCCTTCGAAAAGTTATGAAATGGAAATTTTAACGGTCGCCTTACCTTAGACGAATCAGCTTTTTTTATTAAATACTTCTAACAAAATTACAGAGTAAATGCTTCGTCGTGTTTTCTGTCGGTTTGTTCTTGCTTGTGGTCTTTGCTAATTGTTCATCTTTCTCAGTCTTGCAGCGAAGATTGAGAATAAACCACACAAGCTAGTCTTTAAAAAAGAACGCCTTTTATTGGTTGACGTGTAGGCGGAACAATTGTATTTCTGGTTAATATAATCCCACAGAGCTCTCAGTCTTAGGTCTACATCTATATCTGTTACCGCTGTAAAATCCGTTGAAGAAGGTTGGTTATCCAGATGGGGATTACCAAATAGAACCAATTAAAAGCAGATTCGCCAATTACTATTTGTTGCCGTGGCAGCAGGGCGAGTAATGAGTGCACATATAAACTGACAAGGGGGATTTGATTTTACTCAAACGACGACGTTTAAGACAGCAATTGTTTGCTGGAAGGGTTTCAAGGTAATCCTGATTTCACTGATATAGCGACTTTGTTTAAAGTGGCATGAGCTGCCAAAATTCGCACTTTCTTCATGATTTCTGATCGTCACGAACGTAAGAGGCGTTGAAGACCATCGACAAACTAAATGATTGGCGTTGGGATGAGAAAAATCCATACACTATGTGGTCTATACAAACCGGAATAGTGTTAGAAAAGTAAACAAAATTTAAATAACCAGGACGACCATTCATTCATTCTAAGCCAAAGTTAGTTCAAAATAATACTTTATCGTACATTCTCGAGACTAGAAGCACTAAAACGCTTCTGAAATATATGTGTTGAGAAAAATAGCCGATAGTTTCAACATTCTGTTTTAACGTCAAAATATCAACATTTTGGCAGCTCATGCCACTTTAAAATACTTGTTGGGGAATTTGATGATTTCAAGAAGAATCCTATCCCACGATGAAACAACAAAGGTTTCTTCGCTTCGTGACAATTAAT
The DNA here is from genome assembly GCA_963971465.1 of Lepidochitona cinerea. Taxonomy (NCBI): domain Eukaryota; kingdom Metazoa; phylum Mollusca; class Polyplacophora; order Chitonida; family Tonicellidae; genus Lepidochitona; species Lepidochitona cinerea. The sequence goes on from OZ020556.1 coordinate 6,186,829, forward strand.
CCACTTGTTGACATACAAGAAAAAACATAGAACATTTTCAATATTACTTAACCTTTAAGGAGGTATGCTTACGTTTAACAGTTATTATTTTGCCTATGTTTCGATTTAAGTTTTATTAACTTTTAAACAAATCCATCTAAGAAAATAACACAGATTTCCTAATTTTGGCAAGCCCATGCTACGACATGTTCTCTGTCGGCCATACCTTGTTGATTATCGTATTTAATTGTTTATCTTTTTCAGTCTTGCATCGAAGATCGGAAATAAAAGTTAGTTGTTCTGAAAAAATCACGTCTTGTAATGACTGATCCTTGAGCAACACAATTGTGCTACCGCTGTATGTAATCCATAAGAAAGCTTAGTCTTGGGACTACAACTAAATCTGTTGCCGCTATAAGATCTGGTAGGTTGGTTATATGTCCACTGGGAAATTATCCAAGTAGAACCATTTAAAACAGATTCAATGTGTACTTGTGTTATCCTCGAAAGAGGAATAATCCATATGGCATAAACGTGGTATGTCTTAACCTGTAAAATTGTATTGTCTAATAATTATTTAAAGAGTCCGTGTTATTAAGGTAGGTATATCAGTACTCTCGGTTTGTTTCTATCAATTTTAATCCGAAATATTTCGTTAAAGTGGCATGAGCTGCCGAAATTCACACTTTTTTCATAATTTCTGATCGTCCCGACAGTAAGAGGCTTTACAGGCCATCAAAAAACTAAATGATTAGCGTTGGAATGAGGAAAATCCATACAGTATGTGGCCTGTACGAACCGAAAACGTGTAACACAATTTAAATAACCGGGACGACCATTCATTCATTCTAAGCAAAAGTTAGCTCAAAACAATACTTTAACGTACATTCCCGAGACTAGGCGCACTAAAAAGTCTTTGAATTATACGTCTTAGGAAAAATAGCCGATAATTTAAACATTCTGTATCAACGTCAAAATATCAACATTTTGGCAGCTCATGCCCCTTTAAAGTACGAAACTGACTGAGCATCAAGTATATCCAAATCGAAAGAAATATTATTTGGCATTATAAATCCTGTATTAATGTTTTAAAGTGGACACAAAGTGGCTTGAGCTGCCAAAATTCGGATTAGTTTTCGTAAATTCTGATTGTCAAGAAAAATTCAACGTTTGATGTACCTTGAAAAAAGTAAAGGATTGACATTGAAGTCAAAGCTAAATGTAATAATAACGGACTCAATTTGAATAGCCCAGATGTATGAGTTTTTTTCTTGGAATTTTACCGCTTTAAAAGCTTTAGTTTTTTTTTTTCCTGGAAAACTTTCTCTTAAATCAGATTGCAGGAAAGTGATCGATTGCCTCGCCTTAAACGAATTAACTTTTCCACGGATTCCTTTTAAGAAAATAACACAGGTTTCTTATTTTGGCTAGCCCATGCTACGACATGTTTTCTGTCGGCCAAACCTTGTTGATTATCGTATTTAAGTTTTTATCTTTCTCAGTCTTCAGCTGAAGGTCATAATGAATCTCCCAAGTTAGTCGTTCTAAAAAAGCACGTCTTGTTTTGGTTGATCCCTGGGAGGGACAATTGTGTTCCTGCTGTATATAATCAAAAATACAGCTTCAACATACAGATCAACAACTATATCTGTTACCACTGTAACATCCCGTGGGTAAGTTTAATAGCCACTGGGAAAACATTTGACAAGAAATCGTGTTATCCGTGGAAGGACTTCAAATGATGAGTGAAAAATATGTACAACCAAGAGACTTGATATTATCAAAAGTTACCACATTTGACAGGAAGCTAAATTAATCGATTGTTTGCTTGAAGGGTTTCAAGGTAATCCTGCTTTCACTAATATAGCGACTTGGTTTAAAATACATGTTGGTAAATGTGATGATTTCAAGAAGAATCTTATCCCACGATGAAGCAAACAATCCACTTGTTGAGATAAAAGAAAAAACATAGAACCTTTTCAATATAGTATTTGAACAATTGAATCAGAAATGTTGACCCCTTTGTAATTTTCTATAACCTTTGAGGTTGCTTGCTAATTTTTGACTGTTCTCATTCTTGCCTTCAAAAAGTCATAGTTATATGAGATTGACTCTATTTAAGTTAGTCAAATTGTCCACAAATCCGACTAAGAAAATAACACAGATTTCCTAATTTTGGCAAGCCCATGCTATGACATGTTTTCGTCGGCCTGATCTTGTTGATTATCGTACTTAATTGTTTATCTTTCGCAGTCCTGCACCTCCGATTGGAAATAAACCACCCAAGTTAGTCGATGGGAAAAATAGCACGTCTGGGTTTTGGTTGATCCCTGAGCGGGACAATTGTGCTACCGCTGTATATAATCCCTAAGAAAGCTTAGTCTTGGGACTACAACTAAATATGTTGCCGTCGTAAAATCTGGTGGGTTGTTTAATATCCACTGGGAAATTATCGGATAGCTAGCACAAAATAAAACCGATCCGATGTTTACTTGTGTTTCCAGAAAAATGATTTTGAGGAAACAGAAAATCAGATGCTTAAAAGTTCCGGCAGTTAAGCTAGATTTTACGCAGGTCAAGAGATTATTGTTTGTTCGGAGACTTATACCGCTTTTGCTGTGAAGTGGATAAACATGCAGTATAGCTCATATGTTTTAATATGAGACTAAATACATGTTCCACTGCATGGATTTGCAAACTTTGCTGAGCTGAAAAGTTGGTGCAGACGAACATGGAGGACAGTGATATCGACACGGCGGTGACAATATTTATAGGAACCGAATGGGCATGAAATGTGCTGGCCTTATTGTATTGTACGGTGGTTCATTGGGGTCATAATTAACGTATATATTTACTGTATTTCTTCTATGAATTAAGGAATTATTTTTGAAAATGACAATTTCCAACCATGCGGATTTTAATTTGCACCCATGCGGAAATTAGTTTCCACCCATGCGGAAATTATTCTCCACCCATGCGGAAATTTATTTGCACCTATGCGGAAATTTATTTGCACCTATGCGGAAATTAATTTGCACCCATGCGGAAATTTATTTGCACCCATATTAATTTCCGCATGAGTGCACGTTGAGATTAGGCAAACGGTGATGGCCTTGGGGAGTCTCGGACAAAACATATCAATTAAGTTATAGACATTGTTTCCTCCCGTCAATATCCGACAGCTTCCTTCAAAAACCTCCCTTAAGAATTTTCTTATTGAAGCTAATATCGTAGGCAAACTTCAGGTGTGTGAGGCTCTGCTTAGTGAAGAGAAAACCACACTGCACGTTGATGGGACATCCGACCACCAAAGGCATTTCTTCGCCTTTCAGTTAGGAACAGTGTCAGAGGATAATACTTTGGCACTGGCCGAAACCATTCACAGACACAGCTGCACCAAGTGCAGACATCAGTGGATGATTTTGCCTCACTTCTCTCAAGCAGTCCAGAGGAAATAAGCCTTTTGAGCACCAGGATACTGATGTCCATAAAAAACCTCATGACAGACCAACATGTGGTAAACAAAACGTTCAAGGAGGAGTTTGAGGCTTTGTGGGAAAACCTGATGGAAAAGTCCACACAGAATTGAAATGATATCAAGGAGGAGGAAAGGAAAGAAATTGTAAAGGTACACCAATGATTTTGTCTTCTCCATGTTCTTTTAGGGCTCACGGATGCCACAGAAGAAGCCACATCTGCATATGAAGATATTCTCACCCGTGAAGGCATTGTTCCCCTTGGACGTTTTATCTCAAATCCCGACAGCAGAAAGGAAAAATCAACAGTCTATGAGACCGTTAAAGCCGCGTGTGTCCTGTTGACTCCTTCTGGGCATCCCGCTGCTGGGTTATCAGCAGATTTCCGAGCTTGGATGACAGCCAAAAAAAGAACGTATTCATTTTGTAACTTTTCAGCATAATCGTTTTAACGTGTTAACATTCAAAAATGCCGCTGCATTTTACCACCATCGCAATCATATACAGCAGTTCTTAGACGAAGGGGCCCATAGCAACCAACATTTTATGCATTACCAAAGTTATACAAAAAATGAATTGGTCGCCTCTCTTGATCGAATTAACAGTTCAAAAGTCTTAAAAAAATAACATCGTCCAACTTATTTTGGCAAGTCATTGCTACGTCACGTTCACCGACTCTCTGGTCGTGTTGGGGTTTTGTAAGTTACGAGAAGAAAAAGAAATTAAAAATGTCAATATAAAACCACTTTTGACAGCGCCTGAAACGAAACCTCATTTGGGTAGATCGGAAAGCACCATCAAAGAACATTTTAACTATCAATTTTGGACCGTTAGATTTGAAACCGTGACACGATTTTAAAAAATATGTAACATTTGTGCCTTAGAAAAATTCTATTACATGGACTTTATCAATCCGACATTGAGTTTATCATGTAATGCCTGTCTGATCTGTTTGGGTATTGCTGTTCTTTATCCTACTCTGTGTCGTACTAAAGTCGAAAACCTTAATTGCCCAGGAAAATTCCTTTAAAATAGCGACGATTGGACACTTCCAGGGTTTTAAAATACATGCACATGAGGTCAGAATATATCTTATCCTCTCTAAAACCTATAAAAGGTGAATTAAAGGTGTTTGACCAAGGATGGATTTTTAAAATCTTTTTGAAGGTTGATATCTTCAGTATCACGAAAAACAAAAAAAAATCGTTAACATTATCTCCTATATTATCTGTCGTTAACATTATCTCCTATATTATCTGTCGTTAACATTATCTCCTACATTATCTGTCGTTAACATTATCTCCTATATTATTTGTCGTTAACATTATCTCCTACATTATCTCTCGTTAACATTATCTCCTATATTATCTCTCGTTCTGAAAAAGCACGTCATGTTTTGGTTGATCCCTGAGAGGGACAATTGTGTTCCTGCTGCATATAATCAAATTCAGAACTATGTCTAAACAACTACAACTAAATCTGTTGATGTGGGTGAGTGAAATAAAAACTGGGAGAAAATTAGAAGAAAAGTCGTGTTATCCCTTGAAAGACTTGAAATATATATACATATGAACAGGAAAGATCCGTATTGCAGTGCCAAACAAATCACCCACTTGTGGTGATAAAAAACGAACCACTTTTTTGCAAAAAGAAGCATAAAATTCGGACTATGTAACCCTCGAGTTAGCTTCGCTAACTTTTGAATGTTCTCTGGGGGTTTTTCCCCCCTTCGAAAAGATATGTAATGGAAATTTTAACGGTCGCTTTACCTTAGACGAATCAGCTTTTTTATTAAACACTTCTAATAAAATTACACAGTAAATGCTACGTCGTGTTTTCTGTCGGTTTGTTCTTGCTAGTGGTCTTTGCTAATTATTCATCTTTCTCAGCCTTGCAGTGAAGATTGAGAAAAAAAACCACACAAGATAGTCTTTAAAAAAGAACGCCTTTTATTGGTTAAACTTTAAGCGGAACAATTGTGTTTCTGGTTAATATAATCCCAAAGAGCTCTTAGTCTTAGGTCTACATCTAAATCTGTCACCGCTGTAAAATCCGTTGGAGAAGGTTGATTATCCAGAGGGAGATTACTAAACAGAACCAATTAAAAGCAGATTCGCCAATTACTAGTTTTTTTTCCGTGGCAGGACTGCGAGTAATGAGTGCACATATGTACAGACAGAGGATTTGATTTTACTCACACGACGACGTTTAAGCCAGCGATTGTTTGCTTGAAGGGATTTAAGGTAATCCTCCTTTCACTAATATAGCGACTTTGTTGAGAATACATGTTGGTAAATTCAGTGATTTCAAGAAGTATCCAACTATAAAACCACAAAGGTTTCTTCCCTCCAAGACAATTGATCCACTTGTTGAGATACAAGAAAAACATAGAACATTTTCAATATTACATTTGAGAATTCAAATTATAATATTTGACGTTTTTGTAATTATAAATAACCCTTGATGATATTTTCTCACGTTTGACAGTTCTCATTTTTGCCTTTGAAACTTCGTCTTTCAGCAATGTCAATGCTACGACGTGTTTTTCCGTCGATCTGATCTTGTTGGTTATCGTCTTTAATTGTTTATCGTTCTCAAGTCTTGCACCAACGATTGGAAATAAACCACCCAAGTTAGTCGATGGGAAAAATAGCACGTCTGGGTTTTGGCTGATCTCTGAGCCGGACAATTGTGCTACCGCTGTATATAATCCCTAAGAAAGCTTAGTCTTGGGACTACAACTAAATCTGTTGCCGCTATAAGATCTGGTGGGTTGGTTCAATGTCCACTGGGAAATTATCCAAATAGAACCATTTAAAATAGATTCCATGTTGACTTGTGTTATCCTGGAAAGACTGAGAAGAATATTCAATATGAAAAAAACATGGTATGTCTTAACTTGTAAAAATTGTATTGTCTAATAATCATTCAAAGAGTCCGTGTTAGTAAGATTGGTATATCAGTACTCTGTTCGCTTCTATCAATTTTAATTCAGAATATTTCGTTAAAGTACGAAACTGTCTAAGTATATCCGCCATTATAAATCCTGTGTTAACTTTCTAAAGTGGCCTGAGCTGCCAAAATTCGAATAAGTTTTCGTAAATTCTGATTGTTCGTGAAGTACCCTGAAAAAAGTAAAGGATTGACATTGAAATCAAAACTAATTCAAATAACGGATTAAACTCAAATAGCCCAGATGTAAGAGTTCCTTTCTTGGAATTTTTCCGCTTTAAAAGCTTTAGTTTTTTCCTGGAAAACTTTCTCTTAAATCAGATTGCAGGAAAGTGATCGATTGCCTCGCCTTAGACGCCTTTAACTTTTGCACAGAATCCTTTTAAGAAAATAACACAGGTTTCCTAATGTTGGCAAGCCCATGCTACGACATGTTTTCTGTCGGCCATACTTTGTTGATTATCGTATTTAATTGTTTATCTTTCTCAGTTTTCAGCTGAAGGCTATAAATAAATCACCCAAATAAGCCGTTTTGAGAAGACACGTTTCTGTATTTGTTGATCTCTGAGAGGGACTATTGTGTTCCTGCTATATATAATCACAAACACAGCTTTAACACACAGATCGACAAGTATATCTGTTGCCGCTGTAACATCCCGTGGGTAAGTTCAATAGCCACTGGGAGAACATTTGACAAGAAATCGTGTTATCCGTCGAAGGACTTCAAATAATGAGTGCACAGATGTACGGACAAGAGACTTAATATTATCAAAAGTTACCACATTAGACAGGAAGCTAAATTAATCGAGTGTTTGCTTGAAGGGTTTCAAGGTAATCCTGCTTCCACTAATATAGTGAATTTGTTTAAAATACATGTTGGTGAATTTGATGATTTCAAGAAGAATCTTATCCCACGATGAAACCACTAACGTTTCTTCCCTTCCTGACAAACAATCCACTTGTTGGGATAAAAGAAAAAACATAGAACATTTTCAATATAGCATTTGAACAATTGAATCAGAAATGTTGACTCCTTTGTAATTATATATAACCTTTGAGGTTGCTTGCTAATTTTTAACTGTTCTCATTCTTGCCTTCAAAAAGTCAAGTTATAGGAAATTTATCGATTGACCCAATTTAAGTTAGTCAAGTTTTCCACAAATCCGACTTAGAAAATAACACAGATTTCCTAATTTTGGCAAGCCCAGGCTTCGATATGTTTCCGTCGGCCTGATCTTGTTGATTATCGTACTTAATTTTTTTATCTTTCTCAGTCCTGCACCTCAGATTGGAAACAAACCACCCAAGTTAGTCGATGGGAAAAATAGCACGTCTGGATATTGGCTGATCTCTGAGCCGGACAATTGTGCTACCGCTGTATATAATCCCTAAGAAAGCTTAGTCTTGCGACTACAACTAAATCTGTTGCCGTCGTAAAATCTGGTGGGTTGGTTTAATATCCACTGGGAAATTATCGGATAGTACAAATTAAAACTTGTAAACCGAGGTTTATTTGTGTTTCCAGGAAAAGGATTTTGAGGAAACAGAAAATCAGATGCTTAAAAATTCCGGCAGTTGGTTAAGCTAGATTTTACGCAGGTCAAAAGAGGTTATTGTTTGTTCGGAGACTTAAACCGCTTTTGCTGTGAATTGGATAAGCATGTAGTATAGCTCATATGTTTTAATTTGAGCCTAAATACATGTTCCACTGCATGTATTTGCAAACTTTGCTGAGCTGAAAAGTTGGTGCAGACGAACATGGAGGACAGTGATATCGACACGGCGGTGACAATTTTTATAGGAACCAAATGGGCATGAAATGTGCTGGCCTTATTGTATTGTACGGTGGTTCATTGGGGTCATAATTAACGTATATATTTACTGTATTTCTTCTATGAATAAAGGAATTATTTTTGAAAATGACAATTTCCAACCATGCGGATTTTCATTTGCACCCATGCGGAAATTATTCTCCACCCATGCGGAAAATAATTTGCACCCATGCGGAAATTTATTTACACCCATGCGGAAATTTCCGCATGAGTCTCGGACAAAACATATCAATTAAGTTATAGACATTGTTTCCTCCCGTTTATTCTCCGTTAATATTCGACAGCTTCCTTCAGAAACCTCCATTAAAAATTTTCTTATTGAAGCTAATATCGTAGGTAAACTTCAGGTGTGTGAGGCTCTGCTTAGTGAAAAGAAAACCACGCTGCACGTTGATGAGACATCCGACCACCAAAAGCATTTCTTTGCCTTTCAGTTAGGAACAGTGTCAGAGGATTATACTTTGGCACTGGCCGTAACCATTCACAGACACAGCTGCACCAATTGCAGACATCAGTGGATGATTTTGCCTCACTTCTCCCAAGCAATCCAGAGGAAATAAGCCATTTGGGCGCCAAGATGCTAATGTCCATAAAAAAAACTCATGACAGATCAACACGTGGTAAACAAAACGTCCAAGAAGGAGTTTGAGGCTTTGCGGGGATACCTGATGGAAAAGTCCACACAGAATTGGAATGATATCAGGGAGGAGGAAAGGAAAGAAATTGTAAAGGTACACCAATGGTTTTGCCTCCTCTGTGTCCTTTTAGGGCGTACTGATGCGACAGAAGAAGCCATATCTGCATATGAAGATATTCTCACCCTTGGACGTTTTATCTCAAATCCCGGGAGCCGAAAGGAAAAATCAACAGTCTATGAGGCGATTAAAGCCACGTGTGCCCTGTTGACTCCTTCTGGGAATCCCGTTGCTGGACTATCAGCAGATTTCCGAGCTTGGATGACAGCCAAAAAGGAACGTATTCATTTTGTAACTTTTCAGCATAATCGTTTTAACGTCACATTCAAAAATGCCGCTGCACTTTACCACCATCGCAATCATATACAGCAGTTCTTAGACGAAGGGGCCCATAGTAACCAACTGACTGAAGCTGTTAAGGCAGATATATTGGATGACACCTTAATGGCTTGTGTTCGCGTTGTTGCACTTATGTATGTGCTGGTTACAGCACCTTTTCGCAACCTGGTCCTGGATAAAAGCATCCGCCATATAATGGATGTTATTCCCTTCCTGGAGCAAATGCGGTCGTCCTTGGAACAGTTAACCTCGAGTCCATGGTGCATATTGGGAAACGATTATACCATATGGGACCGGTCTCTTGACAAAACTCCATTGTTTCACTCAATTATGCTACAGTCTGAGTCAGAACCCAAATTGGAAATAACTATGGAAATGATAAGCTTTATAGCTACATGTACGTATTGCTTGGTAACTTTCAGCAGACAGGTATCATCTCAGCTGCCTGGTGGAGAACACGGAGCAGAATCTGAACAACTCAGACAGGAATCTAAGACGGTTGCCACTACAAATTCTATAGGTGAAAGTCAATTTGCGTATTTGAAATTTCTAAGGGGAATTAAGCCTAATGCTTGGACGGAAACGCTTGAGGGGAGCATCATGTGGGCATATAATAAACCTCGTACGTGGCTGCAAACGATGCAACCAGTTGAGCGCCAGAAAATGCTGGAATCTGCTAGGACTAATTGCGCCCAATTCCGCAATAAATGGTATGAGCGGAGACAGTTGCTCCGGAAACAGAGATTAGATAGTTTAAAGTCTAAAGAAAAACTTCAAGAAAAAAAAGATTGCGAGGGACATAGCGGGGAAACAGAAAACCTTGGACGCTGTTGACAAGCAAGGTGGACAATGCCGATGCGACGAGGATGTTGACCAGCTCGTCAAAAACCTTGAAAATAAAAAAGATCTTCTTGAAGCTCTAAAAACTCAGATACGGTTTTATAAAACTATTATTAACCCTCCTGGTATTGACAAAATAAGGTTAAAAATCTGTCATCACGGAAAGCCGTTCACGACCGAGCAACTCACCACTAACTTAAGATCTGACATAGCCTCCTACCAAGCATATTTTAACTCACAACCCTCAACATCTTCTCGGGTCACAATTGCAAACCAGGAATCAAGGCTTGTGACAATTCTTGAGAAGAAAGTTTTGTGTAATTACAATACCATGTCTGTAGGTGCGCCAGCGAATGACATCCGGAAGGGGCAGAAAAGAAAATCCGATTTTCCAGATGACCTTACTGGAAAACGTATCAGGCATAAATGGAAAATCCCTGGCATAAAAACATGCAAGTGGTATGCTGGCACTGTGCTGATTGTCTGTGCTCCTGACGAGACGCCAACGGAGGATGGCGATGTAGACAGCAATCTGGCAACCAATGCAGTCTACGTGTACGGCCTCTATAATGTTGCTTATGACGATGATGATTCCACCTACAACTTGCGTATTGAAAAAGATTGGTTCAGAAATGAGTTGGTGTTCGAGGATGATTAGAGGTAAAATTCCTCTTTTACCTTGACAGCAGTTTTTAGTTTCAACACAAATATGCACAACGCTGTGTTATCAGCACATTTATGCACATAGGGATTGTGTCTTGTGTCCGATAGCAGTCCCAATAAGATACAATCCCTACTGTATAGATTTATTAACTCTTTATCAAGCCACTGAGGTGTTCATATCCTACTGCTGGCTCAAAAACTGGATTTTATTCTGGATTTTTAAACAGTAGGTGTTTGCCAGGCTTACACGAGATGGCAGAACTACAGGTCAAGATTTGACAGTTGCATTTATAAAAGTCCCTTCATGATATCCTGCTGTTTTTTTACTTGAAAGGCTTCTTGGGTCAGTACAATTTATTTTATTGGTCTTTTGTTATTTTTCAGCCCTGTTAAAGAAAGTTGGTGAAGTCACTAGTTGGTTAGTGGGAACACATGCTGGACCACTGTCAACACAGACCATTCGTTGTCTTGCTGGCGAACTGTCCAGATGAACTGTGCTTGTATTTTACTTGGTATACTCGGGTGAGTGAATGTTCATTTGTTCTAAGGCTTGTTTGATTTAAGTGTGTACATAATTACTTGAAAAGCTATTGGTTTAATGTTCTCTCACAGAAAACAAATTTACAAAGAAGTCTTTAAAGGGCATGAGCTGCCAAAATGTTGATATTTTGACGTTACAATATAATGTTGAAATTATTGGCTATTTTTCTCAAGACGTCTAATTCAGAAGCTTTTTAGTGCTTCTAGTCTCGAAAATGTACGATAAAGTATTGTTTTGAACTAACTTATGCTTAGAATGAATGAATGATCGTCCCGGTTATTTAAATTTTGTTTACTTTTGGAACACGTTTTTAGTTCGTACAGGCCACATGCTGTATGGATTTTCCTCATTCCAACGCCAATCATTTAGTTTTTCGATGGCCTTCAAAGCCTCTTACTGTCGTGACGATCATAAATTATGAAAAAGTGTAAATTTTGGCAGCTCATGCCACTTTAAACAATCTGCTTTATCTGATTCAATGTCTGGAATAGTTATGAAGGTTTATTTTGAAGGTAGTTATCAGTTTTGCGGTTGTCTACGATTGTCTTCGTGTGGTTTTACATGGCGGTCGCACAACATGTAGTTTGTCTGTTAGCTATGTAAACGATGTTCTATCACTCTGGACTAGCTTTGTCATTAGTGTGAGGCTGTAAAGATCTGGTGTCGTCGGGGTGAGTGAAACTTGGATTTCTGGGGTGTTTTTAAGGATTCGTGATAATGGAATCTGTTCGTTACAATATTAGCTCATATGATGTACAGTTTAGTAAATCGTCTGTCATTGATTTAAGCGAATGTTATTCTCACTAGGTCGGGTGCTATGCGGTTGTGATTGGTCGGTGATTTCCAGTCATTGGTTAGAGTGGCAGTTATTATGGGCTCTCCGGTAATGCTTGCAATGGTGATTTTTACTTGAAATTTACGGGAGAGTGTTTGCATTCGACACATGTTCGTACTTGAAAAAATGTGTAAATAGTCAATTTGAGACAGTTGACCGTATTATTGCCATATCCATTCAACGTTATTCACAATTCATATACTTGAAACCTGTACTTGTATCAATTAACCCTAAATGAAAATGATAAGTTTTGCTTAAACAAAATGTAAAATGAGACCTTTTTATTGTTAAATATTTTTTTGTATATTTCAGCGTTTTTTTTCTTCTGTTGTTGTGTGAATATAAAATGTAACCCAAACTATGCTTTCTAAGTTTAATTGTCGACTTTCCACAACATTCAGATATTTATTAATACATAATTAGTATATAAATTGCTGCTAAAGTTTTTTTTTATATATATTGTCTGGCGAAGAGAGCCGTCAGTTTGTTGATTATTTGTTCAACATTGTTTGCCAGCGTTCCTGAGACGAGGTGGATACGCTTCTTTTGCTCTAAAAACCTAATTTTCTTAATAACTATCAATACATTGTACGGATACGTACAAACGCTGCTGTTGTAACAATATCTAATTTTATATTTATCTTGTATTGTTTGTATATTTTAGGGCGGTGATGGCGTGTCATGCATACTGATCTCAATATCACCCACCCAATTTCTTATGTACGTCATTAAATAAAGGACCCATTATTCATATGCTTTGGAAGCCTGTGTTTGGAATCTCGTTGATTTTTCCTTTATTTATATTTGTCATGTTTAAACAAGAGCTTTAAAAATAAATCACAAAATCCATCAGTTTGGAAAAAAGCATATATTTTGTTAATCACTTTGTGGGACATTTATGCTTCTGCTGCATATAATTCCCCAAAAGAGCTTAATCTTGATCAAACTAAATCTTTCATCATTTTAAAATCATGTTGAATCGGCTCGGCTCCAGCAGGACAATTAGCAATACCAACAGACTTGGCGTTCAATTTAACGTGCTAAAATGTTGAATAATGATCGAATATTAAATGACAACACAAGTTTGGGCAATGTTAATGACGTGAATTCAAGTCCGAATTGTGTTTTGAATCGAGGTCTAGATTTTACGGTTTGTTGACATTTTTGACAATTATTGTCGATTTTAACCATCGGCGTTCAATTACTGCCTGACAAAAAGAAACAATCAGTTCGGGAATTCTGTGTCGCTTATACTTTTATGAAACCTTTGTGTAAAAGTTTTCATCTTTTTCATTTCATGCATTACCAAAGTTACACAAATTAATTGGTCGCCTATCTTGATCGAATAAATAGTTCAAAAGTCTTAAAAAATAACAACGTCCAACTTATTTTGGCAAGTCATTGCCACGTCACGTTCACCGACTCTCTGATCGTGTTGGGGTTCTGTAAGTTGCGAGAAGAAAAATAAAATAAAAAAATTCAATATAAAACCACTTTTGACAGCGCCTGAAACGAAACCTCATTTGGGTAGATCGGAAAGCACCATCGAAGAACATTTTAACTGTCAATTTTGGACCGTTAGATTTGAAACCGTGACACGATTTTTTTAAAATTATGTAACATTTGTGCCTTAGAAAAATTCTATTACATGGACTTTATCAATCCTACATTGAGTTTATCATGTAATGCCTGTCTGATCTGGTTGGGTATTGCTGTTCTTTATCCTTCTTTGTGTGGTACTAAAGTCGAAAACCTTAATTGCCCAGGAAAATTCGTTTAAAATAACGACGATTGGACACTTCCAGGGCTTTAAAATATATAGTAGGTCAGAACATATCTAATCATCTCTAAAACCTATAAAAGGTGAATTAAATGTGTTTGACCAAGGATGGATTTTTAAAATCTTTTTGAAGGGTTGATATCTTCAGTATCACGAAAAACAAAAATTGTTCGTTAACATTATCTCCTACATTATCTCTCGTTAACATTATCTCCTACATTATCTCTCGTTAACATTATCTCCTACAGATCTATCTGATTTAACGCGCTTATTAAAAAATCAGTCAAATACAATATAACGTAATTTATTACCAGTTTACCTTTAACCAATCAAGAGTATCGACAAGGTTTTTTTTTCTATTCCTCGAATTCTCAACAAAAAAACAGCATTGTATAGGAATTCTATTGATTTTGCCGCTTAACATTTAGTGAATTACCATTTCCACAAAAGTTCTCCAACGAAATGATACAGGTTTTCTCATTTTAACAAGTACATATTTATTACGAATTGTAAGCTGTTCTAATTGCTTATTTTCTTAGTCTAACACTGAAGAATAAGCCGCCAAAGTAAGTATTTTTGAAAAAAATCACGTCACTGTATTGGTTAATCCATGAGCTCATTAATTGTGGATCCGGTGTATAAAAATAATAGCTGCCGCCTTCGAATGCACCATGTTCGTTCTTTATTTACCACTGAAATAATATCCAATTAAACCACTGAAATGCAGTTTCGAATTTATTCATGTCAAACCTCAGGAAATTTGACCTTTTTAGAGCTCAAACGAAAATACAACTTTAGGGAAGTTAATTTAAGTTGTAATTTTGGTTAAAGCGTCGAATAAATCGATTGATACAAGACGTTTCTTGATTGTTCACTCATATGAGGGGAGAGGGGGTGATATATGTTAGTAAAAATTTGATGACACATTAGACATGTTGAGGTATATTCCTTTTATTGATCTCTTTCCCTAACGTGAATTAACTTTTCTGTGAATCCTTTATAAGAAAACAACCTAAGATTCCTAATTTTGGTAAGTTCATGCTACGTCATGTTTGCTGTCGACTCGATCTTGTTGGTTATTGCTGCCAGTTGTGTATCTTTCACACCCTGACTCCCAAGCCTAGAAAATAAGCCGTTTTAAGTAAATCGGAAAACATCACGTCCGGAATCCTCTTGCGGTTCCCATCCGTTCTACTGTCTATGTGTGGCGATAATAACTTTCGTTTGTGTTGAGTCTGCAAGTATGCACTAATTCTGCTGCCGCTGTAGAACTTGCTAAAATCGCAATTTAAAATCAAACAATTACTTGGTCATTCAAATTGTGTTTGAAAACTGGATTTTTGAAGGTTTCTTTTGTAAAAACACGACAATCTAGCAATTTCATTATAAACCAGGTGAGTAGGATATAACTTGGGTTTCATTTAAATTTTACGTGGCTTATATCACACTTAGAAAATAGTCACCAACATCTGATGTCTTTTTTTTCACTAAAACAGGCTTAATTGCCTTTGTGGACTACAATTAATTGATGGAATACCATCGGAGTTTGTCAGGGATTTAGAATCCCAGTTAATGGTTGGCATTTTGCCAGTAGTTTAGATTAAGTTGCTATCTCAATTCCGAAACTACAGATTCTACAGAAATATGTTCTCGTTGACCAAAAGACCAACCAAAGGGAATGCTAAACGCCAGTTGTGACTTAACAAGATCAAACGCACTTGGACTGATTTGGAAGAAAACTTACTCAGAAACTTTAAAAAGCAAAATTATAAAAATGAACGTGCAATCCTCAGTATATAAGCTCCGCTCAATCCCTCACATTTCCTTTTTCCCTGAATTTCAAACACTCGTAATATTAGAAAACATCTCGAATTATAATACTTCGTATAATTTTACATAAAATATAGATGGCCTTAAACATACGCCTTACGTCAAAATCAAGCAGCCAATATATCTTAACTTATGGTAAACTTAAAATATTTAATGGACAGTAGATGCTGTTCATTTTCCATAATTTAACCATACTTGGACATAAATATTTTCGGTGAAAGGCAATAATGGCCACTTTCAAATGCCATTCTTATTCCAATGGTTAGGATCGCCAGTTAAATGACAAGATAACTTCTGAAACCCAGTTAGTATTGATTCTAACCTTTGATATATTTCGTTTTGGAAGTAGCTCTATGTTGGGAAAGATCATAACCTGTCAAAGATACAGTAAATTATTTTAACAAAAGTGAGCTCGTGCGTGCAAATATTTTTACCATGCTGACCCTCTTTATACAAATAAAAAACTGGTTAATAAAAAAAATCTGACACTGTCATCAAAAACCATATGTAGTTTCATCGATGTGGGAAATATCATATTTATTATATGTTGATCGCAATTAGGACAAAGTTGCTATGCACATATTGTACATATATGTAGGCAAACATTGCTTTCTAGTTCGTGATTCTTTGTATTTCTTGGTCGTTTTCATCGCTTCCCCTTTTACTATTTATATTTAAACTTATAGGTTTCGCTTTTTAAAACCTGATATTGCCGATAACTTTAGTTTCATCTAGATTACATTATAACATTATCACGATTTCACCAAGGATGAACCACAAACTGTCAGATAAAGTTCCTTGATTAACTCATTTTTAAAGACCCCTTGGCTAATTACGTCATCTAGTCCGGTTCACATGGATAGCTAAAGTATTCGTTTCTGTCATTAGAATAAACCTAATCTCTTGTTCTCAATTAAGTTAGCGTGTATGGTAAGTGGATATTTTTATCGCAAATGACGGAAAGATACCGTGTACGTAAACAGATATCCGTACGTATTGTTTTCCAGCATCTCTATGATATTATTTGTTCTAACAGTAAACGAATAATTTAGATCTACAATAAAAACATTTTGGATATATATCTATTGCTTGATTGAGTTCTCATTGAAGGTTTGTGTCCATTAACTGATATTGCTTTTATTGGTTCCTAAACACAAACGCTGTGGTCCCACCCGATCCGACAAATGGTGAAAATGAAAGTGTCACTATGATCAAAGTGGCTTGAGTTGCGATATATATGTACATTGGAAATGTTGATGAGACAGAAATACCATATTGTTCACCATTCGCCCTTTCCATGACATAAAACTATTGCGCAAGTAACAGTTTGTGCTGTCATATTTATCACGAGAAGATAATAAATCACGCACTTCGAAGAAATTGTTATGGAAATGGTTAAAGTGGCATGGGCTGCCAAAATGTTGATATTTTGCCATTAAAACAGAATGCTAAAATTATTGGCTATTTTTCTCAAGACGCATAGATCAGAAGGTTTTTAGTGCTTCTAGTCTAAAAAATGTACGATAAAGTATTGTTTTGAACTATCTTTGGCTTAGAATGAATGAATGACCGTCCCGGTTATTTAAATTTTGTTTACTTTTTGACACGATTTTGGTTCGTACAGGCCACATACTGTATATATTTTCCTCATTCCAACGCCAAGTATTTAGTTATTCGATGGTATTCAAAGTCTCTTACTGTCGTGACGATCAGAAGTTATGGAAAAAGTGTGAATTTTGGCAGCTCATGCCACTTTAAGCAAAAACGAAGTTTATAAGTTGTAAAGACATACTTACCCTCATAAACAGCTCATTACATGTATTTCGATAGTTCTCACATCCAAGTGTAGTCAAGCGGTTTCAACAGTTATATGTCGGATTGTGCATGAAACGTATATATTACGAAACCACAACATATTGGACAACTTGTACTACTTTGTGAAACCGCTCCATAGAAGAATTTAGTATATATTACGCTCTTCGTTTTTTCGCTCGTGTTTATCTAATACGAGATGAATCACAGATGGTGATCAATACTAATCCTGTTCCTGAAGGTATTTTGCCAGCGGGATTAGTTGTTGTCTAAGGGAACGGATAACGCAAGCCAATCTTTTTTAGTCCGAAACAAGGACATACCGTATATGTGTTTGTATTTATATTGTTGAAAGCCGACGCCTTTTTTTCCAATTTTTACAATACTTTTATTTTTTTCGCTTTTGATATGGGAAATACAAGAAGTTCATAAAACTTGGTATGAAGTATGCTAGTCTTTGTTTTCTTAGAATTTCCCACAAATTTAACAGCTTGTCCTCTGTGATGTCTTCCAAGACCGACCTCCTTCGTCTATTTTATTTATTTAATAAACTAAATCGGCTGAATTGTTGATACCATAGTCTTAAGGGACAAACCGGTGGGAAACGGTATCTTTTAAAGTTGGAATTCTTCTTGTGGGATTGTAAAGACATACATGTTTGTCGTCGGGACTTCGATCAATTCTACTGGCGTGATTTCAGATCGATATTGCTCCGCCTTGATGAAGACGAATTCAATGTTGGGTTGGGAAAGATAAACAACATAAGGCGGCGACCGACAAACAAACACGGCACAAGACGTGTCATAGCATCATCTTACGACAATCAAGAACACGTTTTGTTTTCGTAACAGTTGTCTTGTAAAAGGCCACACACCAAAGGCCAAGCAATGAATTAAATTGTCTTTTTTTTCAAATACAAGTAATAAGAACAAGTTTCCAAATGCCACACGTCAAAATGAAATATACTTAACACTGTCAACTTTTAAAAGTATAGAAGTACAAATAAATGGAAAATGTCTTTAATTACAAGAGCTCTACTTATTTTGCATTTTAGTTGCATGAGCTTCTAAATATTGTAATTTTGGGGATGCGGAAACAGAATTTGCTGACTGCTCCTCGTCTGTACGGTAGTTTTGTAAGCGCCAAAGTCCTTATTTGAATGTTTGTCCGATTGCACACATCAATGTCATTGTCTCTGCTTTCAAGTTTATCCAGACAATCAACTTCTTTAACGACCGGAATTTGTAAAAAGTCGAAATTTTAGCAGCTCATGCCACTTTAACTACCTGGAGAGTTTTTGTAAGAGTTTCACAATTTAAAAAGCGAAAAACGCTGCACATGGAAAATCCTATTGAACAATTTTATTTGGTGACTTGGGGCAACTCTCTGCAATTTTCAAACGGCTGTTGGACACTGAAGGAAGGTGACGATGAACAGAGAATGGCGTGGTCGCTAATAGTGTAAATTCGGTGTATCGAATCAAATATTGCCTAACACTGAAAGCATTTTGTCACACCCTGGTGTCTTTTCGATGAAGTAATTACCACAGTGATTCGTTAAGAGTCGGTAAAAGTGTTTGGAACTATTAACAATTTTGCTAGTTTTCAAACTCTTAAGCCCATCTAATAACTTTGGCAAATAGGGTATGTTCGGATTGCTTCCTTCGTAATACATCACCCAATAGAGGCTTTCGAGTGAAGGGAGGCTGACATACTAATGTAGACTTTAGAGAGTAACAAGAAAGCTGCTCGCAAGTCTTGTGCAATATTCATTTTAGACAACACATCTCCTTCAACAAGTTATGAGGCCTCGGTGGTCCAGTGGGTTAAAGCGATCGTCTCAGTCCCACACAGACCTTCCATCGATGCGAAGAGGTTTCGAATCACGCTCAGAATAAATAAAAACCAACAATTTTTGAGTGAATTTTTCACTCTGTCGCCGTAACTGGAAGAGTTGCCAGGTAATCGCCGAAGGTCAAGGCTTTCCTCCGGGCAATGAGCCCGGTTTCTGCCGCCATAAAAATAAAATAATCTTTAATGCGGCGTAAAACACCAATCAACCAACCAAGTCGTTCAACAAGTTAAGATGCGCGTTTGTGCAGCTTAAATGTCTTGCAATAGATGGCATTTTGTACCATGCCTTCTTTACTGTGCGGTCGCACAGTACGATGATTTCACAGTGCCTCTTATTCTAATATCGTAGAAATGGGTCTAAATGTGTTGGATAGTCTCAAAGTAATAATACGATTAAAATTGCACTTGTATACACACACACGCGCACACAAGACATACTTTTCAATAAATGGCTGACATACATGTATATAGATTAAATAAACTTTGTACAGATACGTTATGATCAAAGTTGTTCTGAGAGGAAGCGATAACATCCATCAGATAGCTATCCTAATGCAAGGTTTATCCCCTAAACTGGTTTGTGTATTTAATCAGTTGAAATCGTTGAGGAATCTAACACAAACAATTAATAACTGGATTGAACCGTATCTAGTCACGCACAGAGTTCTTTACACAATATCCCCATGAAATAAGAAAACCGGTCTTCGTCGAAGTCTAAGCTGAAAACTAATTGCAAGTTCGTGACATCAAAGATTTTCCTTGGGATTGAGGTTTCTCGAGGCAGGGTTTGTAGAAAGTAGTTGGCGCTATGGTGCGGGTTTTAAAAACAGTATTTAATTTTTAAGCATAACTGATTTTTTATTATCTAAAGTAAAACATTTCCTCAATACAACACTATTTCTTCTTAAAATATGTTTTTTGAAAACACGAAAAATGCAGCTGTTTACCCTGATGTGTGGGTTTTGGTTTATTCCACTTATGCCTACGATTTGAAAAATAAGAGTAGAAAAGCCGAAACAGTGTCACTAAGAAAATAATCTCACAGGTGACTGTAAGTGACTTTCAATCTTCTGTATTTTCTTCTCTTCAGCGAAGGAGCAGCTAAAATCAACACATAGTCGTAAGTGGAAGACACCGTGGGTTTTGTACATTATTTTCTTTGTTCTTAACCGCGTTCTTAACCTGTCTTTGAGCTGTAAAAGAACCCCAAGATAATGTTTTAAATGTTCTTCGTCAAAAGTATCAACAGATTTTAACTGAATTTTTGCACGTCCACGCAAATTATAAAAGCAATATTTCTTGAAAATTACACAGCTTAAACGGAACTCAAATTTCGTGATATTAAAGATTTTCTTGACAAGGACGCTTTTCTATACAAAATTTCTATGCGGATAATTTTGAACTGCGTTTCGTGTTGTTATTAAGGATCATAACGTTTATGTATCAAATAAAGAATCTTGGATACATGTTGCCACCAAAATTGTATATGATAATACATCATAGACCCATAAACTAAATATATGTCACACTAACAGTTCCAATAATCAAGCTGGATTTAAAGGATGTGACCCTCTTTGCCTTCATAGACAGTTTAGACACATTTAATGCAACATCAAAAAAACGAATACCTAATGAAAGTCCTTTTAAACGTTTTCATGTGTGTTTTTCTACGGCTGTGCTTTTTATAGTTCGCTCACAAGATTGTAGTCAAATGATCTCTGCTGCAAGATGTCAGAGTATGAATAGGAATACATATGTAACGCTCTTTGATTTTTCGCCCGTGTTTATCCAACATGTGATATATCACAGGTTGTAATCAATACTAATCACCTTACAGAAGTTATTTTGCCAAGTGGTTGTGTTGCTGTCTCGGGTGATGGATGACGCTTCACGTTGGCAACCTGTACCAGGCCAATATTTTTGTATCGTCAATCGGGACCGTTTGCTGTTCCACTAGGTATTGTTGAAAAAAACTCCCATACTCTAGGTTTATTTTGATGAGAAAGATTGTGTTTGTTTGCAACCTTTTGCCAGTTGCGTAAGCAACAATGGAATAACTTGTCTTATCTTTGGGTTTAGACCAGGAAAGCTCAGGTGTCCTTTCAACATGCGAGATATTCAATCGAATTCCTATTTTATGCGAAGCGCTTTGCATTATTAGAGTCTCTCCAACATAGATTATAACTTTGGGGTTTTCTACGGTCTTACTCGCAGTAAAAACGCTCAAAACAAATATCACTTTCCCGACATGATGTTTTTGCCTAGTTTAAGGACGTCGCAGAAAAATATGTTGTTCAATACACTGGCGTGTAGTCCTTAAATATATAAATTTAACAGCTCATTAGCGTTTTACATCGGGGAACCGCGGCTGAAACTGACCGGACCACAACGTTGTGGAAAATTGCGTGATCTTAGCTTTATCTCCACAATAATATTAGGCTACAATCTGACATGGTAGGCTTGCAAAAAGGCATACGGTATATTTATCCAGATGCACAAAATGAAATTTGAACCCAAAGGCCAACAAACACTGCTCGTGAGTGCACCTGATAGCGTACACTTGAGAGACGCTGCTTGTCATTTCCGAAACTGCATCCTATTACCGAAGCGATTTTCTCAAGAGAGGCGATTATGCTGTACAATTGACAGCTAATCGCGTGAAACTGTTATTCTGCTTATTGGATCAAAGTTCACAAAATCAGATAAGCAAGAGCACGGCTATAAGGTAATCTGGCCACAGTAATTGTCTAAAGGCATAATGGTATTTCCAAGCATTAAAAATCTAGAGGAGTTAAATGCTTGTTGACAAAATTTTCCAGCCACATGGCTGACTTAATGTTGTATTTACTACTCGTTACCACCGTAACATATCGCCCAAGTAACAATGAAAATGTTCAGTTAGTTATTCTATGCCTTTGGTTTAAACCACGAATTATGTCGACGTACATGTATCTTAAAGAAATCCATTTAACCCGACACTTGACCTTCAAGTAATATAACTTTCACCTTCTCAATCATTGAACAGTCACTGTTTTATTAATACATATTATTAAGAAGACTATAATATTGTGACATGCACGCATATAACTCTTGGTAAGTCCAAGGGCCTTTTATGTCATTGGACATTTGCAAACGTTAGTGGTTAGCCAATGAAATCAGTGTTAATTGTTACTCTGTCATGAACCGTTTTGGTTGTTCGTTTACCACTGAGATATGACCAAATTAAACCTTTGAAATGCAGTTTCGAATTTAGGCATGACAAACTTAATGAAATTTGAGCTTTACAATACAAAGGAAAATGCAACCTACCTAAATTTGTTCATTGTTACGGAAGTAAATTTAGGTTGCAAAATAAATCAATTAATATAATGGAGTTGCACAAGTTCTTTCTAGAGTATTCCCCTCGAATGACGAGGTTGACATATGTTTAATAATTTGACAAAACAACAAGCTTATTGCAAACCTGCCTTATTAGACTTGTTGAGGTATTCTCATTTTATTGATCTCTCTGCCTAAGTGAATTAACTTTTCTCTGAACCCCTTGTAAAAAAACAACTTAAGATTCCTAATTTTGGTAAGTTCATGCTTCGTCATGTTTGCTGTCGACTTGATTTTGTTGGTTATCGCTGCCAATTGTGTATCTTTCACACCCTGACTCCCAAGCCTAGATAAATAAGCCGTTTTAAGTAAATCGGAAAACATCACGTCCGGAATCCTCTTGCGGTTCCCATCCGTTCTACTGTCTATGTGTGGCGATAATAACTTTCGTTTGAGTTGGGTCTGCGAGTATGCACTAAGTCTGCTACCACTGTAAAACTTGCTTTAATTGCAATTTAGAATCCACCAATTACTTGGTCATTCAAATTGTGTTTGAAAACTGGAACTTTGAAGGTTTCTTTTGTAAAAAACACGACAATCTTGCAAATTCATTATAAACCGGGTGAATAGGATATAACTTGGGTTTCATTTAAATTTCACCTGGCGTATATCGCATTTAAAGCAGTCACCAACATCTGATATCTTATTTATTATTTTACTAAATTGCCCTTGTGGATTAAAAGAGGTCTAAATTATTTGATGGAAGACCATCGAGTGTGTCAGAGATTTAGAATTCTAGTTCATGGTTGGCATTCCGCCAGTAGTTTAGATTAAGTTGCTATCTCAATTCAGAAACTACAGATTCTACAGAAACATGTTCTCGTTGACCATTAGACCAACCGAGGGAACCCCAGTTGTGACTTAACAAGATCATACGCACTTTGATTGATTTGGAAGAAAACTTAATTGGGAATTAAAAAACGCAAAATAAAAAGATTGAACGCGCAATATTCAGTATATACTCTCCGCTCAATCCCGTGTAGGTTTTGCATTTTTTATCGATTTCCCTTTTCCATGAACTTCAAACACTCGTAATATTAGAAAACATCTCGAATTATAATACTTCGTATAATTTTACATACAATATAGATGGCCATAAACATACGCCTTACATCAAAATCAAGCAGCCAATATATCTTAACTTATGGTAAACTTAAAATATTTAATGGGCAGTAGATGCTGTTCATTTCCCATAATTTAACCGTACACGGACGTAAATGTTTTCGATTAACGACAAGAATAGCCACTTTCGAATGCTCTTGTTCCAATGGTTAGGATCGCCAGTTAAATGACAAGATAACTTCTGAAACCCAGTTAGTATTGATTCTAACCTTTGATATATTTCGTTTTAGAAGTAGCTCTATTTTGGGAAAGATCCTAACCTGTCAGACATGCAAGTTTGTCATCGGTATATCGACCAGTGCAACAGACGTGATTTCTGATCGATACAGTTCCATCTGTATGAAGACGAATTCAATGTCAAGTTGGGAAAGATAAACAACATACGGCGGCGGCCGACAAACAAACACAGCACAGGACGTGTCTTAGCATCGTCTTACGAGAATCAAGTACAGGTTTTCGTGTAAAAGTCACTGCACCAAAAGTCAAGCAATCAATTTAAATCTTTCAAATACAAGTAAAAAGAACGACAAATCTCCAAATGTCACAGGTCAAAATGAAATATACTTGTCCGTTAGCACACATGTTTTGGTTCTTACGGGCTTAACAACAATTTAGATTTTAATGTTTCGTTTTTTTGTAGTTAATTCAGACAATCAACTCATTCGGTTGCTTTGGGGAAGAGTTGCCAGGTACTCGCCGAAGGTCTGGGGTGTTTCCTCCGGGCAATGAGCCCCCCCCCCTCCCCCCAAAAAACTCACTAAATCTGACAAGGCCGCCATATAAGTGAAACATTTTTAGTGCGGCGTAAAACATCAATCAATCAACTTCTTTAACGACCGGAATTTATTACAAGTCAAAATTTTAGCAGCTCATGCCACTTTCACAAAGTACCTGGAGAGTTTTATGTTTGGAGAGTTTCACAATTAAAAAAGCGAAAAACGTTGGTCATGGAAAACCTATTGAACAACTTAAAATGTATACACTTGACTACCTTTCTTACAACATTCCTACAAATATGGATAATATGAACTAGCAGATTGGAGGGATTATGTACAATGTACATGTACGTGGTTAAAACGAATTGTGTAGTGTTAAATATACAAAACTTTTTTTCTTAGCGACATTTTCAGTAACCTAATTTAATCTGACGACTTGGAGCAACTTTCTGCAATTTCCTGGGTGATAAGAGGCCTCGGTGGTCCAGTGTGTTAGTGATTGTACCTCGGTCCCACGCAGTTTTTCATTCCATGCGGCGCGGGTTCGAATCACACTCAGACCAAATTGAAATTTCTTGCACTCGGTCGCCGTATGTGGTAGAGTTGCCAGGTGCTCACCGAAGGTCGGTTTCCTCCTGGCAATGAGCCCGATTTCCTCCTCCCACGCCACCATGTAAGTAAAATAATCTTGAGTGCGGCGTAAAACATCAATCAATCAATTATTCTGCAATTCACTAACGGCCTCTCGACACTGACATTAACATCTCAAAGGAGGTGACGATGAACATCGAATGACGTGGTCACTATTAGTGTAAATTCGGTGTATCAGATCAAATATTGCCTGACCCTGAAAGCATTGTGCCATACCCTGGTGTGTTTCCAATGATGTAACTGCCACAGTTGTTCGTTAAGATTTAGAAATAGTGTTTGGAACCATTAACAATTTAAAAGGTCATTTGGCTAGTTTTCCAACTATTGAGCTAAGCTGATAATTCTGCCACAAAGTGTATACTCTGGTTATTTCCCTCTTGATACATTACCCAAGAGAGGGATTTCGAGAGAAGGGAGGCTGACATACGAATGTCGACTTTACAGAGTAACAAGTAAGCTGCTCGCGGGTGTTGTGCAATATTCACTTTACGCAATGCATCTCCTTCAACATAGGGGTTGCATATGCTCCACTTAAATGTCTTGCAATACATGAAGAAATACATGTTTTACTTGACAATGCAACCATATCTTTTTTACTATGAGCTCGAACTGTACGATGTTTTCACACTGCCTCTTCTTCTATATTAGAAAGGGATATAAATGGGTTGGATAGTCTCCAAGTAATAATATGAGTAAAATTGCACTCGTATACACACGCACGCGCATACAAGACATACTTTTCAATACATGGCTGACATACATGTATATAGATTAAATAAACTTTATACAAATACGTTATGATCAAAGTTGTTCTGAGAGGAAGCGATAACATCCATCAGATAGCTATCCTAATGCAAGGTTTATCCCCTGAACTGGTTTGTGTATTTAATCAGTTGAAATCGCTGAGGAATCTACACAAACAATTAATAACTGGATTGAGCCATATCTAGTCACGCACAGAGTTCTTTACACAATATCCCAATGAAACAAGAAAACCGGTCTTCATCGAAGTCTAAGCTGAGAACTAATTGCAAGTTCGTGACATCAAAGATCTTCCTTGGGATTGAGATTTCTGGAGGCAGGGTTTATAGAAAGTAGTTGGCACAATGGTGCGGGTTTAAAAATAGTGTTTAATTTTTAAGCATAACTGATTTTTTTATTATCTAAAGTAAAACACTATCTTATTAAAATATTTTTTTTTTAAAACACGAAAAATGCAGCTGTTTACCCTGGTGCGTGGGTTTTTGTTTATTCCACTTATGGGTACGATTTGAAAAATAAGAGTAGAAAAGTCGAAACAGTGTCACTAAGAAAATAATCTCTCAGTTGACTGTAAGTGACTTTCAACCTTCTGTATTTTCTTCTCTTCAGCGAAGGAGCAGCTAAAATCAAAACGTAGTCGTAAGAGGAAAACACCGTTGGTTTTGTACATTCTTTTCTTTGTTCTTAGGGGCCTCCGTGGCTCAGTGGGTAGAGCGTTGGACGCTCAATCCGAACAGCCTTCCACCAATTGGTCGCGGGTTCGAATCCCACTCAGTCCAAAAAAAAGGAAAATTTTCTGACTTGGTTTTCACTCGAACGACCTATGTCAGATGGTTGCCAGTTACCAACGGAAGGTCGTGGGTTTCCTCCGGGTATAGAGCCCAGTTTCCTCCCACAATAAAACTGGCAACGCCGCCATATAAGTGAAATAATCTTGAGCGCGGCGTAAAAAACCAAACAATCAATCAATCTCTGTTCTTAACCGCGTTCTTAACCTGTCTTTGAGCTGTAAAAGAACCCCAAGATAATGTTTGAAATGTTCTTCGTCAAAAGTATCAACGGATTGTAACTGAATTTGTGCACGTCCACGCAAATTATAAAAGCAATATTTCTTGAAAATTACACAGCTTAAACGGAACTCAAATTTCTTGACAAGGACGCTTTTCTAGACAAAATTTCTAAGCGGATAATTTTGAACTGCGTTAGGTGTTGTTATTAAGGATCATAAAGTTTATGTATCAAATAAAGAATCTTGGATGCATGTTGCCTCTAAAAGTGTACATGATAATACATCATAGACTCATAAACTAAATGTATGTCACACTAACGGTTCCAATAATCAAACTGGATTTAAAGGATGTGACTTCATAGGCATTTTAGACACATTTAATACATCATCAAAAAAACGAATACCTAATGAAAGTCCTTTAAACGTTTTCATGTGTGTTTTTCTACGGCTGTGCTTTTTATAGTTCGCTCACAAGATTGTAGTCAAATGGTCACAGCTGCTAGATACCAGAGTATGAATAGAAATACATACATTCCGCTGTTTGATTTTTCACCCATGTTTATCCAACATGAGATATATCACAGGTTGTAATCAATACTAATCACGTTACAGAAGTTATTTTGTCAAGTGGTTGTGTTGCTGTCTCGGGTGATGGATGACGCTTCACGTTGGCAACGCGTAGTAGGCCAATATTTTTGTATCGTCAATCGGGACCGCTTGCTGTTCCACTACGTATTGATGAAAATACTGCCATACGCTAAGTTTATTTTGATGAGAAAGATTGTGTTTGTTTGCAACCACTTGCCAGTTGCGTAAGCTACAATGGAATAACTTGTCTTATCTTAGGTTTAGACCGGGAAAGCTCAGGTGTCCTTTCAACATTTGTGATATTCAATCGAATTTCTATTTTATGCGAAGCGCTTTGCATTATTAGAGTCTCTCCAACATTGATTATAACTTTGGGGTTTTCTACGGTCTTACTCGCAGTAAAAACGCTCAAAACAAATATCACTTTCCCGACATGATGTTTTTGCCTAGTTTAAGGACGTCACTAAATTACGACATTAGAAACTAAACTGCCAAATAGCCTAGTTCAAAACATGTCAATACAAATGGCGGTAAATCACGCAAACAAATGTTATCAACTCCGTAAGTACATCACATAAAAGATATATTGTTCAATACACTGGCGTGTAGTCCTTGAATATATATATTCAATAGCTCATTAGCGTTTTACGTCGGGGAACCGCGGCTGGAACTGGCCGGACCACAACGTTATGGAAAATTGCGTGATCTTAGCTTTATCTCCACAATAATATTAGGCTACAATCTGACATGGTAGGCTTGAAAAAAAGGCATACGGTATATTTATCCAGATGCACAAAATGAAATTTGAACAGAAAGGCCAACAAACACTGCTCGCGAATACACCTGCTAGCGTGCACTTGAGAGACGCTGCCTGTCATTTCCGAAACTGCATCCTATTACCGAAGCGATTTTCTCAAGAGAGGCGATAATGCTGTACAATTGACAGCTAATCGCGTGAAACTGTTATTCTGCTTATTGGATCAAAGTTCACAAAATCAGATAAGCAAGCGCACAACTATAAGGTAATCTGGCCACAGTAATTGTCTAAAGGCATAATGGTATTTCCAAGCATTACAAATGTTAAATGCTAGTTGACGAAATATTCCAGCCAGATGGCTAGCTAAATGATGTATTTACTACTCGGTACCACCGTAACATATCGCACAAGTAACAATGAAAATGTTCAGTTAGTTATTCTATGCCTTTGGTTTAAACCACGAATTATGTCCACGTACATGTATCTTGAAGAAATCCATTTAACCCGACACTTGACCTTCAAGTAATATAACTTTCACCTTCTCAATCATTGAACAGTCACTGTTTTATTAATACATATTATTAAGAAGACTAGAATATTGTGACATGAGTGTATATAACTCTTGGTAAGTCCAAGGGCCTTTTATGTCATTGGACATTTACAAACGTTAGTGGTACGCCAATGAAATCAGTTGTTAATTGTTACCCTCGAATGAACCGTTTTGGTTGTTCGTTTACCACTGAGATATGACCAAATTAAACCTTTAAAATGCAGTTTCGAATTAAGGCATGTCAAATCTCATGAAATTGGAGCTTTACAAAACAAATGAATATGCAACCTACCTAAATTTGTTCATTGTTACGGAAGTAAATTTAGGTTGTATTTTACGCAAAAAACCCAAAATAAATCGATTGATACGGGGGAGTTTTACAAGTTCTTTCTAGAGTATTCCCCTCATATGACGAGGTTGATATATGTTTAATAATTTGACGAAACAACAAGTTTATTACAAACGTGCCTTATTAGACTTGTTGAAGTATACTCATTTTATTGATCTCTCTGCCTAAATTGAATTACATTTTCCACGAACCCTCCATAAGAAAACAACGTAAGATTCCTAATTTTGGTAAGTTCATTCTACGTCAGGTTTGCTGTCGACTCGAACTTGTTGGTTCTCGCGGCCAATTGTGTATCTTTCACGCCCTGACTTCGAAGCCTAGAAAATAAGCCGTTTTAAGTAAATCAGAATAAAACACGTCCGGAATCCTATTGCGGTCCACATCCGTTCTACTGTCTATGTTTGGCGATAATAACTTTCGTTTGAGTTGGGTCTGCGAGTATGCACTAAGTCTGGTACCACTGTAAAACTTGCTTTAATTGCAATTTAGAATCAACCAATTACTTGGTCATTCAAATTGTGTTTGAAAACTGGAACTTTGAAGGTTTCTTTTGTAAAAACACGACAATCTTGCAATTTCATAATAAACCAGGTGAGTAAGATATAACTTCGGTTTCATTTAAATTTCACCAGGCGTATATCGCATTTAGAAAACAGTGACCAACATCTGATATCTTATTTTTTCACTAAAACGGGCTTGATTGCCTTTGTGGACTACAAGTAATTGATGGAAGACCATTTGAGTTTGACTGGGATTTAGAATTCCAGTTAATGGTTGGCATTTCGCCAGTAGCTCAGATTAAGCTGCTATCTCAATTCAGAAACTACAGATTCTACAGAAACATGCTCTCGTTGACCATAAGACCAGCCGAGAGAATGCTAAACGCCAGTTGTGACTTAACAAGATCAAACGCACTTTGATTGATTTGGAAGAAAACTTAATTGGGAAAGTCAAAATTAAAAGATTGAACGTCCAATACTCAGTATATAACCTCCGCTCAATTCGTAAGGTTTTGCCTTTTCCATTTAATGAATTTTACCCTGAACTTCAAGAACTCGCAATATTAGAACACATCTCAAATTGTAATACTTCGTATAACTTTACATGAAATATAGATGGTCATAAACATACGCCTTACATCAAAATCAAGCAGCCAATATATCTTAAATTATGGTAAACTTAAAATATTTAATGGACAGTAGATGCTGTTCATTTTCCATAATTTGGCCGTTAACAGACAAATGTTTTCGGTAAAAGACAATAATATCCACTATATAGCCCTTCTAATTCCAATGGTTAGGATCGCCAGTTAAATGACAAGATAACTTCTGAAACCCAGTTAGTATTGATTCTAACCTTTGATATATTTCGTTTTGGAAGTAGCTCTATTTTGGGAAAGATCCTAACCTGTCAAAAATACAGTAAATTACTTCAACAAAAGTGAGCTTGTACAATTTTTTTTCCATGCTGACTCTCTTTATACAAAGAAAAAAACTGGTTTGTAATAAAAAAACATTTGACATGCCATCAGAAACCATATGTAGTTTCATCGATGTAGTAAATATCATATTTATTATCTGTTGACCGCCAATAGGACAAAGTTGTTATGCATATATGTAGGGAAACATTGTTCTCTAGTTCGTGATTTATTTTCTTTCTTGGTTGTTTTCATCGCTTCCCCTTTTACTATTTATATTTAGACATATGAGTTTCTGTTTTTAAAAACTGATATTGCCGATAACTTTAGTTTCATCTAGATTGGTTGATTGATTGTTTGGTGTTTTACGCCGCTCTCAAGATTATTTCCCTTATATGGCGGCATTGCCAGTTTTATTGTGGGAGGAAATCGGGCACAATGCCTGGAGGAAACCCACGACCTTCCGGTGTTAACTGGCAACCATTCCACTAGTTTCATCTAGAAAATCACATAATAACATTATCACGATATCACGAAGGATCAACCACAAACTGTCAGATAAAGTTCCTTGATTAACCCATTTTTAAAGACCCCTTGACTAATTACGTCATCCAGCCCGGTTCAGATGGATAGTTAAAGTGTTCGTTTCTGTCATTAGAATAAACCTAATCTCTTGTTCTCAATTAAGTTAGCATGTATGGTAAGTAGATGTTTTTATCGCAAATGACAGAAAGGTACTGTGTACGTAAATAAATATTCATGCGAATTGTTTTCGAGCATTTCTATGATATTATGTGTTCTAACTATAAACGAAGAATTTAAATCTAGAATAAGAACATTTTGGATAGATTGATTGATTGAGTTCGCTTTGGACATTAACCGATATCGCTTTTTTGGTTCCTAAACACAAATGTTGTAGTCCCACCCGATCCGACAGATGATGAAAACGAAAGTGTCAATTTGTTCAAAGTGGATTGAGTTGCGATATATATTGGACATTGTGAGGCAACAGAAATACCTTATTTTATTTTTTTTTATTTTTTTCGCTTTGGATATGGGAAATTCAAGAAGTTCACAAAAACTTGGATTGACGTATGCTAGTCTTTGTTTCCTTCTCACAAATTTAACAGATTGTCCTCTGTGATGTCTTCCAAGACCCACCTCCTTCGTCTATGTTATTTATTTAATAAACTAAATCGGCTGAATTGTCGTTACCATTGTCTTAAGGGACAACCCGTTGGGAAACGGTATCTTTTAAAGTTGGAATCCTTCTTGTGGGATTGTAAAGACATGCATGTTTGTCATCGGGACTTCGATCAGTTCCACTGGCGTGATTTCTGATCGATATTGCTCCGCCTTGATGCAGACGAATTCAATGTCGGGTTGGGAAAGATAAACAATATAAGGCGGCGACTGACAAACAAACACAGCACCGGACATGTCACAGCATCGTCTTACGAGAATCAAAAACAGGTTTTGTTTTCGTAACAGTTTTCGTGTAAAAGTCACTGCAGCAAAAGTCAAGCAATCAATTAAATCTTTCAATTACAAGTAATAAGAACGACAAATCTCCAAATGTCACAGGTCAAAATGAAATATACTTAACACTGTCAACCTTTACAAGTAAAGCAGTACAAATAAAGGAAAAATGTTCTTGGTTGCAAGAGCTTATTGACACGAGCTTCAAAATATTGTAATTTTGCGGATGCGGCAACAGAATTTGCTGACTGCTCGTCGTCTGTACGGTAGTTTAGTCAGCGTCAAAGCCCTTATTTGAACTTTTGTCCGATAGCACACATCAATGTCATTGTTTCTGCTTTCAAGTTTATCCAGACAATCAACTTCTTTAACGACCTTCCACCAATGGGTCGCGGGTTTGAATCCCACTCAGTCCAAAAGTTTGAAAATTTTCTGACTGGGTTTTCACTCGAACGACCTACGTGGGATGATTGCCAGTTACCAACGGAAGGTCGTGGGTTTCCTCCGGGCATAGAGCCCGGTTTCCTTCCACAATAAAACTGGCAACGCCGGCATATAAGTGAAATAATCTTGAGCGCGGCGTAAAACACCAATCAATCAATCTTTAACGACCGGAATTTATTAAAAGTCGAAATTTTAGCAGCCCATGCCACTTTACTAAAGTACCTGGAGAGTTTACATGAGAGTTTCACAATTTAAAAAGCGAAAAACGCTGCACATGGAAAATCCTATTGAACAACTTTATCTGGTGACTTGGTGCAACTCTCTGCAATTTCCAAACGGCTGCTCGACACTGAAGGAAGGTGACGATGAACAGAGAATGGCGTGGTCGCTAATAGTGTAAATTCGGTGTGTCGAATCAAATATTGCCTAACACTGAAAGCATTTTGTCACACCCTGATGTCTTTTCGATGAAGTCACTGACACAGTGATTCGTTAAGAGTCGGTAATAGTATTTGGAACTATTAACAATTTTGCTAGTTTTCAAACTATTAAGCCCATCTGATAACTGGCACATGGGTTATATTCTGATTGTTCCCTTCGTATCACATCACCCAATAGAGGCTTTCGAGTGAAGGGAGGCTGACATACTTTAGCGAGTAACAAGTAAGCTGCTCGCGGGTCTTGTGCAATATTCATTTTACACAATGCATCCCCTTTAACAAGTTAAGATATGCATCTCTGCAGCTTAAATGCAATACATGAAGAAATATGAAGAAATTCTGTCTACTTGATTGTGATTAGAGTGATCGTCCCTCAGTCCCACACATACCTCCCATCAATGCGGCGCTGGTTCGAATCACACGCAGTCCAAATAAATATTGAAAAATATTTTGAGTTGATTTTTCACTTGGTCGCCGTATGTGGAAGAGTTGCAAAGTACCACCCCCCCCCCCCCCCCTAGCGACACTAAGCCTCCGCCATATAAGTGAAATACTCTAGAGTGCGGCGTAAAACTCCTATATATCTTTACTGTGAGTTCAAACTCAGACGTCGCACTGCCTCGTCGAAATGGATCTAGATGGGTTGGATAGTCTCCAAGTAATAATATGAGTAAAATTGCACTTGTATACACACGCACGCGTATACAAGACATACTTTTCAATACATGACTGACATACATGTATATAGATTAAATGAACTTTATACAAATACGTTATGATGAAAGTTGTTCTGAGAGGAAACGATAACATCCATCAGATAGCTATCCTAATGCAAGGTTTATCCCCTGAACTGGTTTGTGTATTTAATCAGTTGAAATCGTTGAGGAATCTACACAAACAATTAATAACTGGATTGAACCATATCCAGTCACGCACAGAGTTCTTTACACAATATCTACATGAAATAAGAAAACCCGTCTGCAGCTGAGAACTAATTGCAAGTTCGTGACATCAAAGATTTTCCTTGGGATTGAGATTTCTGGAGGCAGGGTTTGTAAAAAGTAGTTGGCACAATGGTGCGGGTTTAAAAACAGTATTTAATTTTTAAGCATAACTGATTTTTTTATTATCTAAAGTAAAACATTTCCTTCCTAAAACACTATTTCTTTTTAAAATATGTTTTTGAAAACACGAAAAATGCAGCTGTTTACCCTGATGTGTGGGTTTTGGTTTATTCCACTTATGGCTACGATTTGAAAAATAAGAGTAGAAAAGTCGAAACAGTGTCACTAAAAAAATACCTCTCAGTTGACTGTAAGTGACTTTCAACCTTCTGTATTTTCTTCTCTTCAGCGAAGGAGCAGCTAAAATAAACACATAGTCGTAAGTGGAAGAAACCGTGGGTTTTGTACATTCTTTTCTTTGTTCTTAACCGCGTTCTTAATCTGTCTTTGAGCTGTAAAAGAACCCCAAGATAATGTTTTAAATGATCTTCGTCAAAAGTATCAACGGATTGTAACTGAATTTGTGCACGTCCACGCAAATTATAAAAGCAATATTTCTTGAAAATTGCACAGCTTAAACGGAACTCAAATTTCGTGATATTAAAGATTTTCTTGACAAGTACGCTTTTCTATACAAGATTTCTAAGCGGATAATTTTGAACTGCGTTTCGTGTTGTTATTAAGGATCATAAAGTTAAGAAAAGTTTGAAACTGTCTTGAAACGTGGATTCCATACTAATGATAAAAAATTAAGACATCACCACGTCGTCAGTTGTTTTTGAACAACACGAGCTTTCGACACCTGTGCCGGTGTCTTCGTCAAGTGTAACATAAAGTCATAAAGTCATAAAGTTTATGTATCAAATAAAGAATATTGGATGCATGTTGCCACTACAATTGTACATAACGATAATACATCTTAGACTCATAAACGATAATACATCTTAGACTCATAAACTAAATGTATGTCACACTAACGGTTCCAATAATCAAGCTGGATTTAAAGGATGTGACTCTCTTTGCCGTCATAGGCGGTTTAGACACATTTAATGCCACATCAAAAAAACGAATACCTAATGAAAGTCCTTTAAACGTTTTCGTGTGTGTTTTTGTACGGCTGTGTTTTTTTATAGTTCTCCCACAGGATTGTAGTCAAATGGTCATAACTGCTAGATGTCGGAGTATGAATAGGAATACATATGTTACGCTTTTTGATTTTTCACCCGTGTTTATCCAACATGAGATATATCACAGGTTGTAATCAATACTAATCACGTTACAGAAGTTATTTTGCAAAGTGGCTGTGTTGCTGTGTCGGGTGATGGATGACGCTTCACGTTGGCAACCCGTACTAGACCAATATTTTTGTATCGTCAATCGGGACCGCTTGCTGTTCCACTAGGTATTGGTGAAAAGACTGTCATACTCTAGGTTTATTTTGATGAGAAAGATTGTGAAAGCTTAGGTGTCCTTTCAACATTTGTGATATTCAAACGAATTCCTAAATTACGCGAAGCGCCTTGCATTATTAGAGTCTCTCCAACATAGATTATAACTTTGGGGTTTTCTACGGTCTTAAACAAATATCACTTTCCCCACATGATATTTTTGCCTAGCTTTAGGCACGTCGCTAAATTACGACATTAGAAACTAAACTGCCAAATAGCCTAGTTCAAAACATGTCCATAGAAATGGTGGTAAATCACGCAAACCAATGTTATCAACTCCGTAAGTACATAGCAGAAAAATATGTTGTTCAATACACTGGCGTGTAGTCCTTAAATATACATATTCAACAGCTCATTAGCTTTTTTTAATCGGGAACCGCTGCTGGAACGGGCCGGACCACAACGTTATGGAAAATTGCGTGATCTTAGCTTTATCTCCACAATAATATTAGGCTACAATCTGACATGGTAGGCTTGAAAAAAGGCATACGGTATATTTATCCAGATGCACAAAATGAAATTTTAACAGAAAGGCCAACTAACACTGCTCGCGAATGCACCTGATAGCGTGCACTTGAGAGACGCTGCCTGTCATTTCCGAAACTGCATCCTATTACCGAAGCGATTTTCTCAAGAGAGGCGATAATGCTGTACAATTGACAGCTAATCGCGTGAAACTGTTATTCTGCTTATTGGATCAAAGATCACAAAATCAGATAAGCAAGAGCACAACTATAAGGTAATCTGGCCACAGTAATTGTCTAACGGCATAATGCTATTCCCAAGCATTAGACATTTAATGGTGTTAAATGCCTGTTGACGAAATCTTCCAGCCACATGGATGACTAAATGTTGTATTTACTTCTCGGTACCATCGTAACACATCGTACAAGTAACAGTGTTTCGGGTTAACAGGGATGAAAATGTTCTGTTTGTTATTCTATGGTTTAAACCACGAATGATGTCTACGTACATGTATCTTGAAGAAATCCATTTAACCCGACACTTGACCTCCAAGTAATATGACCTTCACGTTCTCAATCACTGAACAGTCACTGTTTTTATTAATACTATTAAGATTATTAATATTATTAAGAAGACTATAAGATTGTGACATTCACGTTTATAACTCTTGGTTAGTCCAAGGGCCTTTTATGTCATTGGACGTGTACAAACGTTAGCGGTTAGCCAATGAAATCAGTTGTTAATTGTTACCTTCGAATGAACCGTTTTGGTCTTCATTCACCACTGAGATATGACCAAATTAAACCTTTAAAAAGCAGGTTCGAATTTAGGCATGTCAAACTTCAGGAAATTTGAGCTTTACAAAACAAAGGAAAATGCAACTTACTTATTTTTTTCATGGTTACGGAAGTAAATTTAGGTTGCATTTTAGGCAAAAAAGCCAAAATAAATCGATTGATACACGGGAGTTTTACACTTTCTTTTTAGAGTATTCCGCTCATACGACGGGGTTGATATATGTTTAATAATTTGACGAAACAACAAGTTTATTACAAACGTGCCTTATTAGACTTGTTGCGGTATACTCCTTTTATTGATCTCTCTGCCTAAAGTGAATTAACTTTTCTGTTAACCCCTTGTAAAAAACAACTTAAGATTCCTAATTTTGGTAAGTTCATGCTACGTCATGTTTGCTGTCGACTCGATCTTGTTGGTTATCGCTGCCAGTTGTGTATCTTTCACGCCCTGACTTCGAAGCCTAGAAAATAAGCCGTTTTAAGTAAACCGGGAAAAAATCCCGTCCGGAATGCTCTTGCGGTCCACATCCGTTCTACTGTCTATGTTTGGCGATAATAACTTTCGTTTGTGTTGAGTCTGCAAGTATGCACTAAGTCTGCTACCGATATAAAACTTGCTGGAATTGCGATTTAAAATCAAACAATCACTTCGTCATTTGGATTGTGTTTGAAAACCGAAACTTGAAGGTTTTCGGATATAGAAATACGCTAATCTTGCAAACTCATTATAAACCAGGGTCCACTTTTATGAAGCCTCCTTAAGCTAAGGACACCTTAATTTTCCCCTTAGGAAGAACTTCAGACGTTCATGTTATTTTACGAAACCTCCTTAGCTTAAGATCACCTTAACTCTAAGAGAATGTTTAAGGGTGCCTCAAAGGCACACTTAACGTCTCCTTAAGTCATATTTTAGCTTATAAACAAACATAAGCACAATTGTTATTTTGGGATGAAACAGCGAGGAGACTTTGGAAATTGCATATAGAATCTCTTCTGATTTAATACGACATTCAAAATTCGATGCCAGTGCATTTTACTATTTGACGATAGTTTCGCTTATGAGTTACTCCCCTTTGTGGAGTAATTATGCAATGTACTAAAATCCCAACAGGCTTTATCGGAAGACAGTTTGTTGCTGTCCTACCATCCAAACACTGTTGGTTGAGAAAATAACTAAAATAAAGGTTTGTTCCAAGACTTAAAATCTAAAAAAAACCTTGTGATCTGCTAGGAAACATCGGTATCTAAGGAGTTTCCCTCCTCCACTTGAGGAGAGCTCCCTCTTAACTTATCGCTAAGGGGAAAATCTTAAGATGGGGTTAAGAGGGTTTCTTAAAAGTGGCGTAGGTCCATCTTAATATTTCCCTTAAGGTTTATCCATAGCCACTAAGATCACCTAAGGGGGCGTCGTAAAACTGGGCCCAGGTGAGTAAGATATGACTTAAGCTTCATTTAAATTTCGCCTCACTTAAAATACTTTGATCAACATCTGATATCTTAGTTTTTCACTAAAAAAGGCTTAATTGCCGTTGTGGATTACAAGAAGTATAAATTAATTGATGGGGAAGACCATCGGAGTTTGTCAGGGATTTAGAATCCCAGTTAATGGTTGGCATTTCGCCAGAAGTTTAGATTAAGTTGCTATCTCAATTCAGGAACTACAGATTCTACTGAAACATGTTCTTGTTGACCAAAAGACCAACCGAGGGAATGTTATTACGCTCGTTGTGACTTAACAAGATCATACGCACTTGGTCGGATTTAAAAAAAAACTAATCGGGAAATTTAAAAAAGGCAAAATTAAAAAATTGACCATGCAATACTCAGTATATAACCTCCGCTAAATCAGTAAGGGTTTGTATTTTATATCCATATTCTTTTTCCATGAACTTCAAGCACTCGCAATATTAGAAAGCATCTCGAATTATATCACTTAATATAACTTTAAATAAACTATAGAGGCCATAAATATACACCTTTTTAAAGGTGAAACACTTCAAAATCAACCAGCCAATATTTCTTAACGTATGGCTTACTTTAAATATGAAATAGACCGTAAATACTGTTCGTTTTTCATAATTTAATTTAACCGTAAACAGGCGTTAATGTTTTTAACCATGCTGACTCTCTTTATACAAAGCAAACACTGGTTTGTAATAATAAAAAAATCTGACAATGCAATTAGAAAGCATATGTAGTTTCATCGATGTAGACAATATCATATTTATTATCTGTTGACCACCAATAGGATAAAGTTGCTATGCATAAATGTATGGAAACATTGTTCTCTAGTTCGTGATCCATTTTCTTTCTTGATCGTTTTTATCGCTTCCCCTTTTACTATTTATATTTAGACATATACGTATCTCTTTTTAAAACCTGATATTGTCCATAACTTTGGTTTCATCTAGATTGGTTGATTAATTGTTTGGTGTTTTATGCCATGCTCAAGATTATTTCACGTATATGGCGGCGTTGCCAGTTTTATTGTGGGAGGAAACCGGGCCCTGTGCCCGGAGGTTAACTGGCAACCATTCCACTAGTTTCATCTAGAAAATCACATAATAACATTATCAGGATATCACGAAGGATCAACCACAAACTGTCAGACAAAGTTCCCTGATTAACTCATTCTTAAAGACCCCTTGGCTAATTACGTCATCTAGCCCGGTTCACATGGGTAGTTAAAGTATTAGCTTCTGTCATTAGAATAAACCTAATCTCTTGTTCTGAATTAAGTTAGCGTGTATGGTACGTGGATATTTTTATCGTAAATGGCAGAAATATACCGTATACGTAAATAACTATCCGTGCGAATTGTTTTTCGACATTTCTAACTATAACCAAAGAATTTAGTTCAACAATAAGAAAATTCTGGGTAGATTGGTTTATTGAGTTTGCTTTGGAGGTTCCTGTCGATTAACTGGTATTGATTGTATTGGTTCCTAAACACAGATGTTGTAGTCCCACCCGATCCGACAAATGGTGAAAATGAAAGTGTCAATTTGCTCAAAGTGGCTTGAGTTGCGATATATATATTAGAAACATTGAGGAAACAGAAATACCATACACCATTTGCAGCAAGCTTTAACAAAATAAGTTAGCTAATTAAGCTCTTTGATCTCATTCGTCCTCTACATGACATAAACCTATTGCGCAAGTTTGAACTTTATCGTTTAAAAACTATTCAAGATATCGCGTTCACAAGATTAAATGAATTTAGTACGAAAGGACACGGCTGACCTTGACGTGTTCATTTTAATGAATAGAACTTGTTACTTGTTTTGCATTTTTATTCCCTGAAGTCCAAGATATTACTTTAATTACTTTTTAAAGAAATAACATTAGTAAAAATTCTTCTTTTTTCGCGTTGCTTTTTTCCTCATGTGCAAGATATTACAGAAATTGCCCTTTTTAAAGTGGCATGAGCTGCCAAAATTTGCACTTTTTTCATAATTTCTGATCGCCTCGACAGTAACAGACTTTGAAGGCCATCGAAAAACTAAATGATTGGCTTTGGAATGAGGAAAATCCATACAGTTTGTGGCCTGTTCAAACCGAAATAGTGTTTGAAAAGTTAACAAAAATTTAAATAACCGAGACTATCATTCCTTCATTTTAAGCCAAAGTTAGTTTAAAACAAGACTTTGTCTTACATTCTCGAGACTAGAAGCATTACAAAGCTTCTGAATTATACGTCTTGAGAAAAATTGACAATAATTTCAGTAGTCTGTTTTAACGGCAAAATATCAACATTTTGGCTGCTCATGCCACTTTTTTTGCGCTGCGTCCTGTATTTAAGAGAAAATCTTTTATAAATTTTACAAAAAAGTAACTGTTTGTGTTGTCATGTTTATCACGAGAGGGTAATAACTCACGCACTTCGAAGAAATCTTTATTATGGAAATGGTTAAGGAAATTGAAGGATTGATCCCATTTGCACTCATTTAGCATAGACATATTTACCCATAAAACAGTTCCTGACATAATTCCAAGTCATTTGAATGTTTATAATGTGTGTTTCTAAAGTTCGCACATCCAAGTGTAGTCAAGTGGTTACAACAGTTATATATCAGATTGTGAGTGAAACGTATATATTACACTCTTCGTTATTTCGCTCGTGTTGGTAACCAATACCAACCATGCTCCTCAAATTATTTTGCCAACAAAAGAGGATGGCTAACGCAAGCCGATCTTTTTTTTAGTCCGAAACAAGGACATATACGTGTTGGTATTTATATCGTTGAAAGCTGACGCCTTTTTTTATTTTCACAAGGATTTTTATTTTTTTCGCCTTTGATATGCGAAATACAAAAAATTCGCAATAAGTTGTCCAAGTTATCATATTTATGGGTTCTTTGAATGTAGCGCAAATTAATAAAATTGCCTACTTTGATCTATTTTGATTCCCACACCCGTTTTTTTTTTAGTTAACCAAATTGGCTGAATTGCTATTGCCAATTCCTTCTAACGGACAATCCCTTGGGGGAACGGTTTCTTTAAAAGTTGGAATTCTTCTTGTGGGCTTCTACATCAGACATGCAAGTTTGTCATCGGTATATCGACCAGTGCAACATACGTGATTTCTGATCCATACGGCTCCATCTTGATGCAGACGAATTCAATGTCAGGTTGGGAAAGATAAACAACATACGGCGGCGGCCGACAAACAAACACAGCACAGGACGTGTCATAGCATCGTCTTACGAGAATCAAGAAAAGGTTTTGTTTTCGTAACGGGTTTCGTGTAAAAGTCAACGCACCAAAGGTCAAACAATGAATCAAATCAATTCTTTTAATACAAGTAATACGAAGGACAAGTTTCCAAGTGTCACACGTCAAAATGCAATATACTTAACACTGTCAACTTTTAAAAGTATAGAAGTACAAATAAATGGAAAATGTCTTTAATTACAAGAGCTCTACTTATTTTGCATTTTAGTCGCATGAGCTTCTAAATATTGTAATTTTGTGGATGCGGAAACAGAATTTGCTGACTGCTCGTCGTCTGTACGGTAGTTTTGTAAGCGCCAAAGTGCTTATTTGAATTTTTGTCCGATAGCACACATCAATGCCATTGTTTCTGCTTTCAAGTTTATCCAGACAATCAACTTTTTTAACGACCGGAATTTATTAAAAGTCAACATTTTAGCAGCCCATGCCACTTTAACAAAGTACCTGGAGAGTTTTCGTGAGAGTTTCAAAATTTAAAAAGCGAAAAACGCTACACATGGAAAATCCTATTGAACAATTTTATTTGGTGACTTGGTGCAACTCTTTGCAATTTTCAAACGGCTGCTCGACACTGAAGGAAGGTGACGATGAACAGAGAATGGCGTGGTCGCTATTAGCTAAGCACGCGTATACAAGATATACTTTTCAATACATGGCCGACATACATGTATATAGATTAAATGAACTTTATACAAATACGTTATGATCAAAGTTGTTCTGAGAGGAAGCGATAACATCCATCAGATAGCTATCCTAATGCAAGGTTTATCCCCTGAACTGGTTTGTGTATTTAATCAGTTGAAATCGCTGAGGAATCTACACAAACAATTAATAACTGGATTGAACCATATCTAGTCACGCACAGAGTTCTTTATACAATATCCCCATGAAATAAGAAAACCGGTCTTCAGCTGAGAGCTAATTGCATGTTCGTGACATCAAAGATTTTCAAGGGGATTGAGATTTCTTGAGGCAGGGTTTGTAGAAAGTAGTTGGCACATTGGTCCCTGTTTAAAAAACAGTTAATTTTTTTAAGCATAACTGATTTTTTTATTATCTAAAGTAACACACTA
Organism: Lepidochitona cinerea; assembly: GCA_963971465.1. Taxonomy (NCBI): domain Eukaryota; kingdom Metazoa; phylum Mollusca; class Polyplacophora; order Chitonida; family Tonicellidae; genus Lepidochitona; species Lepidochitona cinerea. Next base: position 6,229,439 of record OZ020556.1, read on the forward strand.
TTTCTTCTTAAAATATTTTTTTTGAAAACACGAAAAATGCAGCTGTTTACCCTGATGTGTGGGTTTTGGTTTATTCCACTTATGCCTACGATTTGAAAAATAAGAGTAGAAAAGGCGAAACAGTGTTACTAAGAAAATAATCTCTCAGTTGACTGTAAGTGACTTTCCACCTTCTGTATCTTCTGTTCTTCAGCGAAGGAGCAGCTAAAATCAAAACGTAGTCGTAAGTGGAAGACACCGTGGGTTTTGTACATTCTTTTCTTTGTTCTTAACCGCGTTCTTAACCTGTCTTTGAGCTGTAAAAGAACCCCAATATAATGTTTTAAATGTTTTTTGTCATAAGTATCAACGGATTGTAACTGAATTTTTGCACGTCCACGCAAATTATAAAAGCAATATTTTTTGAAAATTACACAGCTTAAACGGAACTCAAATTTCGTGATATTAAAGATTTTCTTGACAAGGACGCTTTTCTATACAAAATTTCTAAGCGGACAATTTTGAACTGCGTTCCGTGTTGTTATTAAGGATCATAAAGTTTATGTATCAAATAAAGAATCTTGGATGCATGTTGCCACTAAAATTGTACATGATAATACATCATAGGCTCATAAACTAAATATATGTCACACTAACGGTTCCAATAATCAAGTTGGATTTAAAGGATGTGACCCTCTTTGCATCCATAGGCAGTTTAGACACATTTAATGCCACATCAAAAAAACGAAGACCTAACGAAAGTCCTTTAAACGTTTTCGTGTGTGTTTTTCTACGGCTGTGTTTTTTTTATAGCTCTCCCACAAGATTGTAGTCAAATGGTCATAACTGATAGATGCCAGAGTATGAATAGGAATACATATGTTACGCTCTTTGAAAATTTTCTGACTGGATTTTCACTCGAACGACCTATGTGGGATGGTTGCCAGTTACCAACGGAAGGTCGTGGGTTTCCTCCGGGCATAGAGCCCGGTTTCCTCCCACAATAAAACTGGCAACTCCGCCATATAAGTGAAATAATCTTGAGCGCGGCGTAAAACACCAAACAATCAATCAATCAATCAACATTTTGGCTGCTCATGCCACTTTTTTTTGCGCTGCGTCCTGTATTTCAGAGAAAATCTTTTATAAATTTTACAAATAAAGTAACGGTTTGTGTTGTCATGTTTATCGCGAGAGGGTAATAACTCATGCACTTCGAAGAAATGGTTAAGGAAATTGAAGGATTGATCCCATTTGCAAACATTTAGCATAGACATATTTACCCATATAAACAGCTCCTGACATAATTCCAAGTCCTTTGAATGTTTATAATGTGTGTTTCCAAAGTTCGTACATCCAAGTGTAGTCAAGTGGTTACAACAGTTATATATCAGATTGTGAATGAAAAGTATAGATTACGCTCTTCGTTTTTTCGCTCGAGTTGGTAATCAATACCAAACATGCTCCTCAAATTATTTGCCAACAAAAGAGGATGGATAACGAAAGCCTATCTTTTTTTAGTCCGAAACAAGGACATATACGTGTTGGTATTTATATCGTTGAAAGCTGACGCCTTTTTTTTATTTTCACAAGGATTTTTATTTTTTTCGCCTTTGATATGCGAAATACAAAAAATTCGCAATAAGTTGTCCAAGTTATCATATTTATGGGTTCTTTGAATGTAGCGCAAATTTATAAAATTGCCTACTTTGATCTATTTTGATTCCCACACCCGTGTTTTTTTTACTTAACCAAATTGGCTGAATTGCTATTGCCAATTCCTTCTAACGGACAATCCCTTGGGGGAACGGTTTCTTTAAAAGTTGGAATTCTTCTTGTGGGCTTCTACATCAGACATGCAAGTTTGTCATCGGTATATCGACCAGTGCAACATACGTGATTTTTGATCGATACTGCTCCATCTTGATGCAGACGAATTCAATGTCAGGTTGGGAAAGATAAACAACATACGGCGGCGGCCGACAAACAAACACAGCACAGGACGTGTCATAGCATCGTCTTACGAGAATCAAGAAAAGGTTTTGTTTTCGTAAGTTTTCGTGTAAAAGCCAATGCACAAAAGGCCAAGCTATCAATTAAATTAAGTTTTTTTTTCAAATACAAGCAATAAGAACGAAAAGTTTCCAAATGCCACACGTCAAAATGAAATATACTTAACACTGTCAACCTTTACAAGTAAAGAAGTAGAAATAAGGGGAAAATCACAAGAGCTCTGCTTATTTTGCATTTTAGTTGCATGAGCTTCTCAATATTGTAATTTTGCGGATGCGGAAACAGAAATAGCCAACTGCTCGTCGTCAGTATGGTAGTTTTTTAAGCGCCCGAACTATTTTAATTGTCTGTTAGCACACATCTTTGGTTCTTACTGGCTTAGTCAAAATTTAGATTTCAATGCCCTGTCAATGTTTTTTTTCCAAATCAATTCAGGCAATCAACTTCCTTAACGACCCAAATTCATTAAAAGTCAAAATTTAGCAGCTTATGCCATTTTAACAAAGTACCTGGAGAGTTTTATTTTTTGAGAGTTTTACAATTTAAAAAGCGAAAAACGTTGTTCACGGAGGCCGTTAGGGTATTGGAGATTAATTGATTGATTGATGTTTTACGCCGCACTCAAGATTATTTCACATACATGGTGGCGTTGGGGGGGATCCGGCTCCTTCAACATAGGGGTTGCATATGCTCCACTTAAATGTCTTGCAATACATGAAGAAATACATTGGTTTACTTGACAACGCAACCATGTCTTTTTAACTACGAGCTCGAACTGTACGATGTTTTCAAACTGCCTCTTCTATCTTAGAAAGGGATCTAAATGGGTTGGATAGTCTCCAAGTAATCATATGATTAAAATTGCACTCGTATACACACGCACGCGCATACAAGACATACTTTTCAATACATGGCTGACATACATGTATATAGATTATATGAACTTTGTACAAATACGTTATGATCAAAGTTGTTCTGAGAGAAAGCGATAACATCCATCAGATAGCTATCCTAATGCAAGGTTTATCCCCTGAACTGGTTTGTGTATTTAATCAGTTGAAATCGTTGAGGAATCTACAATTAATAACTGGATTGAACCATATCTAGTCACGCACAGAGTTCTTTACACAATATCCACATGAAATACGAAAACTGGTCTTCATCGAAGTCTAAGCTGAGAACTAATTGCAAGTTCGTGACATCAAAGATTTTGCTTGGGTTGAGATTTCTGGAGGCAGGGTTTGTAGAAAGTAGTTGGCAGAATGGTGCGGGTTTAAAAACAGTATTAATTTTTTAAAGCATAACTGATTTTTATTATCTAAAGTAAAACATTTCCTCCCTACAACAATATTTCTTCTTAAGATATTTGTTTTGAAAACACGAAAAATGCAGCTGTTTACCCTGATGTGTGGGTTTTGGTTTATTCCACTTATGCCTACGAATTGAAAAATAAGAGCAGAAAAGTCGTAACAGTGTCACTAAGAAAATTATCTCTCAGTTGACTGTAAGTGACTTTCAACCTTCTGTATTTTCGTCTCTTCAGCGAAGGAGCAGCTAAAATCAACACATAGTCGTAAGTGGAAGACACCGTGGGTTTTGTGCATTCTTTTCTTTGTTCTTAGCCGCGTTCTTAACCTGTCTTTGAGTTGTAAAAGAACCCCAAGATAATGTTTTAAATTTTCTTCGTCAAAAGTATCAACGGATTGGAACTGAATTTTTGCACGTCCACGCAAATTATAAAAGCAATATTTCTTGAAAATTACACAGCTTAAACGGAACTCAAATTTCCTGATATTAAAGATTTTCTTGACAAGTACGCTTTTCCATACAAAATTTCAAAGCGGATAATTTTGAACTGCGTTTCGTGTTGTTATTAAGGATCATAACGTTTATGTATCAAATAAAGAATCTTGGATGCATGTTGCCACCAAAATTGTATATGATAATACATCATAGACCCATAAACTAAATATATGTCACACTAACAGTTCCAATAATCAAGCTGGATTTAAAGGATGTGACCATCTTTGCCTTCATAGACAGTTTAGACACATTTAATGCAACATCAAAAAAACGAATACCTAAGGAAAGTCCTTTTAAACGTTTTCATGTGTGTTTTTCTACGGCTGTGCTTTTTATAGTTCGCTCACAAGATTGTAGTCAAATGATCTCTGCTGCAAGATGTCAGAGTATGAATAGGAATACATATGTAACGCTCTTTGATTTTTCGCCCGTGTTTATCCAACATGTGATATATCACAGGTTGTAATCAATACTAATCACCTTACAGAAGTTATTTTGCCAAGTGGTTGTGTTGCTGTCTCGGGTGATGGATGACGCTTCACGTTGGCAACCCGTACCAGGCCAATATTTTTGAATCGTCAATCGGGACCGTTTGCTGTTCCACTAGGTATTGTTGAAAAAAACTCCCATACTCTAGGTTTATTTTGATGAGAAAGATTGTGTTTGTTTGCAACCTTTTGCCAGTTGCGTAAGCAACAATGGAATAACTTGTCTTATCTTTGGGTTTAGACCAGGAAAACTCAGGTGTCCTTTCAACATGCGAGATATTCAATCGAATTCCTATTTTATGCGAAGCGCTTTGCATTATTAGAGTCTCTCCAACATAGATTATAACTTTGGGGTTTTCTACGGTCTTACTCGCAGTAAAAACGCTCAAAACAAATATCACTTTCCCGACATGATGTTTTTGCCTAGTTTAAGGACGTCGCAGAAAAATATGTTGTTCAATACACTGGCGTGTAGTCCTTAAATATATAAATTTAACAGCTCATTAGCGTTTTACATCGGGGAACCGCGGCTGGAACTGGCCGGACCACAACGTTGTGGAAAATTGCGTGATCTTAGCTTTATCTCCACAATAATATTAGGCTACAATCTGACATGGTAGGCTTGCAAAAAGGCATACGGTATATTTATCCAGATGCACAAAATGAAATTTGAACTTAAAGGCCAACAAACACTGCTCGCGAATGCACCTGATAGCGTGCACTTGAGAGACGCTGCCTGTCATTTCCGAAACTGCATCCTATTACCGAAGCGATTTTCTCAAGAGAGGCGATTATGCTGTACAATTGACAGCTAATCGCGTGAAACTGTTATTCTGCTTATTGGATCAAAGTTCACAAAATCAGATAAGCAAGAGCACGACTATAAGGTAATCTGGCCACAGTAATTGTCTAAAGGCATAATGGTATTTCCAAGCATTAAAAATCTAGAGGAGTTAAATGCTTGTTGACAAAATTTTCCAGCCACATGGCTGACTTAATGTTGTATTTACTACTCGTTACCACCGTAACATATCGCCCAAGTAACAATGAAAATGTTCAGTTAGTTATTCTATGCCTTTGGTTTAAACCACGAATTATGTCCACGTACATGTATCTTGAAGAAATCCATTTAACCCGACACTTGACCTTCAAGTAATATAACTTTCACCGTCTCAATCATTGAACAGTCACTGTTTTATTAATACATATTATTAAGAAGACTATAATATTGTGACATGCACGCATATAACTCTTGGTAAGTCCAAGGGCCTTTTATGTCATTGGACATTTGCAAACGTTAGTGGTTAGCCAATGAAATCAGTGTTAATTGTTACTCTGTCATGAACCGTTTTGGTTGTTCGTTTACCACTGAGATATGACCAAATTAAACCTTTGAAATGCAGTTTCGAATTTAGGCATGACAAACTTAATGAAATTTGAGCTTTACAATACAAAGGAAAATGCAACCTACCTAAATTTGTTCATTGTTACGGAAGTAAATTTAGGTTGCAAAATAAATCAATTAATATAATGGAGTTGCACAAGTTCTTTCTAGAGTATTCCCCTCGAATGACGAGGTTGACATATGTTTAATAATTTGACAAAACAACAAGCTTATTGCAAACCTGCCTTATTAGACTTGTTGAGGTATTCTCATTTTATTGATCTCTCTGCCTAAGTGAATTAACTTTTCTCTGAACCCCTTGTAAAAAAACAACTTAAGATTCCTAATTTTGGTAAGTTCATGCTACGTCATATTTGCTGTCGACTCGATCTTGTTGGTTATTGCTGCCAGTTGTGTATCTTTCACGCCCTGACTTCCAAGCCTAGAAAATAAGCCGTTTTAAGTAAATCGGAAAAGATCACGTCCGGAATCCTATTGCGGTCCACATCTGTTCTACTGTCTATGTGTAGCGATAATAACTTTCGTTTGAGTTGGGTCTACGAGTATGCACTAATTCTGCTGCCGCTGTAGAACTTGCTGAAATTGCAATTTAAAATCAAACAATTACTTAATCATTCAAATTGTGTTTGAAAACTGGAACTTTGAAGGTTTCTTTTGCAAAAACACAACAATCTTGCAATTTCATAATAAACCAGGTGAGTAAGATATAATTTGGGTTTCATGTAAATTTCACTTGGCTTATTTCACACTTAGAAAATAGTCACCAGCACCTGATATCTTATTTTTTCACTAAAACAGTCTTAATTGCCTTTGCGGATTACAAGTAGTCTAAATTAATTGATGGAAGACCATCGGAGTTTGTCTGGGATTTAGAATCCCAGTTAATGGTTGGCATTTCGCCAGTAGTTTAGATTAAGTTGCTATCTCAATTCAGAAACTACAGCTTCTACAGAAACATGTTCTCGTTGACCAAAAGACCAACCGAGGGAATGTTATTACGCTCGTTGTGACTAGATCAAACGCACTTTGATTAATTTGGAAGAAAATCTAATCGTGAATTTTAAAAAGGCAAAATTGAAAAATTGAACACGCAATACTCAGTATATAACCTCCGCTCAATCGGTAAGGTTTTGCCTTTTCCATTTAATGAATTTTACCCTGAACTTCAAACACTTGCAATATATTAGAAAGCATCTCGAATTATAGCACTTAATATAACTTTATATAAACTATAGAGGCAATGAATATACACTTATTTAAGGTGTAATACTTCAAAATCAACCAGCCGATATTTCTTAACGTATGGCTAACTTTAAATATGAAATGGACAGTAAATGCTGTTCATTTTCCATAATTTAACCGTATACGGCCATAAATGTTTTCGGTAAAAAAAATAATATCCACTTTATAATGCCCTTCTAATTCCAATGGTTAGGATCGCCAGTTAAATGACAAGATAACTTCTGAAACCCAGTTAGTATTGATTCTAACCTTTGATATATTTCGTTTTGGAAGTAGCTCTATGTTGGGAAAGATCCTAACCTGTCAAAGATACAGTAAATTACTTCAACAACAGTGAGCTCGTGCAAACATATTTTACCATGCTGACTGTCTTTATACAAAGAAAAAACTGGTTTGTAATAAAAAAAAATCTGACACTGTCATCAGAAAACATATGTAGCTTCGTCGATGTAGGAAATATCATATTTATTATCTGTTGGCCGCCAATAGGATAAAGTTACTATGCATATATGTGGGGAAACGTTGTTCTCTAGTTCGTGATTCATTTTCTTTCTTGATCGTTTTCATCGCTTCCCCTTTTACTATTTATATTTAGACATAAGTTTCTCTCGTTGAAACCTGATATTGCCGATAACTTTAGTTTCATCTAGATTGGTTGATTGATTGTTTGGTGTTTTACGCCGCGCTTAAGATTATTTCACTTATATGGCGGCGTTGCCAGTTTTATTGTGGGAGGAAACCGGGCTCTATGCCCGGAGGAAATCCACGACCTTCCGGTGTTAACTGGCAACCATTCCACTAGTTTCATCTAGAAAATCACATAATAACATTATCACGATATCACCAAGGATCAACCACAAACTATCAGATAAAGTTCCTCGATAAACTCATTTTTAAAGACCCCTTGGCTAATTACGTCATCTAGCTGAGTCCACATCGGTAGTTAAAGTATTAGTTTCTGTCATTAGAATAAACCTAATCTCTTGTTCTCCATTAAGTTAGCGTGTATGATAAGTGGATATGTTTATCATAAATGACGGAAAGATACCGTGTACGTAAATAGGTATCCGTACGTATTGTTTTCCAGCATCTTTATGATATTATTTGTTCTAACTGTAAACGAAGAATTTAGATCTACAATAAGAACATTTTGGATATGTATATTGCTTGGTTGAGTTCTCATTGAAGGTTTGTGTCCATTAACTGGTATTGCTTTTATTGGTTCCTAAACACAAATGCTGTGGTCCCACCTGATCCGACAAATGGTGAAAATGAAAGTGTCACTATGATCAAAGTGGCTTGAGTTACAATATATATGTATATTGGAAATGTTGATGAGACAGAAATACCTTATTGTTCACCATTCGCCCTTTCCATGACATAAAACTATTGCGCAAGTAACAGCTTGTGCTGTCATATTTATCACGAGAGGATAATAAATCACGCACTTCGAAGAAATTGTTATGGAAATGGTTAAAGTGGCATGAGCTGCCAAAATGTTGATATTTTGACATTAAAACAGAATGTTGAAATTATTGGCTATTTTTCTCAAGACCTATCATTTAGAAGGTTTTTGGAGCTTCTAGTCTCGAAAATGTACGATAAAGTTTTGTTCTAAACTAAATTTGGCTTAGAGTGAATGAATGGTCGTCCCGGTTATTTAAATGTCGTTTACTTTTTTAACACGTTTTCGGTTCGTACAGGCCACATACTGTATAGATTTTCCTCATTCCAACGCCAATCATTTAGTTATTCGATGGCCTTCAAAGCCTCTTACTGTCGTGACGATCAGAAATTATGGGAAAATTTTGGCAGCTCATGCCACTTTAAAGAAAAACGAAGCTTATAAGTTGTAAAGACATAATTTCCCTCATAAACAGCTCATTACATGTGTTTTGATAGTTCTCACATCCAAGTGTAGTCAAGAGGTTTCAACAGTTATATGTCGGATTGTGAATGAAACGTATATATTACGAAACCAAAACACATAGGACAACTTGCATTAATTACTTTGTACATGGTGAACAATTGTACATTGTGTCTTGGTTTAAGTAAAACCGCTCCATACAAGAATCTTGTATATATTACGCTCTTCGTTTTTTCCCTCGTGTTTATCTAATACGAGATATATCACAGATGGTAATAAATACTAACCATGTTCCTGAAGGTATTTGCCAACTGGCGTGGTTGTTGTCCAAGGGAACGGATAACGCAAGCCAATCTTTTCTTAGTCCGAAACAAGGACATACCGTATATGTGTTTGTATTTATATTGTTGAAACCCGACGCCTTTTTTTCAAATTTTTACAATACTTTTTATTTTATTTTTTTCGCTTTTGATATGGGAAATACAAAAGTTCACCAAAACTTGGAATGACGTATGCTAGTCTTTGTTTTCTTAGAATTTCCCACAAATTTAACAGATTGACCTCTGATGTCTTCCAAGACCGACCTCCTTCGTCTATTTTATTTATTTAATAAACTAAATCGGCTAAATTGTTGTTACCATGATCTTAAGGGACAAACCGTTGGGAAACGGTATCTTTGGAATTCTTCTTGTAGGATTGTAAAGACATGCATGTTTGTCATCGGTATATCGATCAGTTCTACTGGCTTGATTTCTGATCGATATTGCTCCATCTTGGTGCAGACGAATTCAATGTCGGGTTGGGAAAGATAAACAACATAAGGCGGCGACCGACAAACAAACACAGCACAAGACGTATCATAGCATCGTCTTACGAGAATCAAGAACACGTTTTGTTTTCGTAACGAGTTTCATGTAAAAGTCGACGCACCAAAGGCCAAGCAATCAATGAAATTAGGTATTTTTTCTAATACAAGTAATAAGAACGACAAATCTCCAAATGGCACACGCAAAGATGACATATACTTTACAATGTCAAACTTTACAAGTAAAGAAGTACAAATAAAGGGAAAATGTCTTTGATTGCAATAGCTCTGCTTATTTTGCATTTAAAGTGACATGAGCTTCTAAATATTGTAATTGAACGGATGCGGAAACAGAATTAACTGACTGCTCGTCGTCAGTACGATGGTTTTTTCAGCCTCTCAACTATTTCAATTGTCTGTTAGCACACATCTTTGGTTCTTATGAGCTTAGTAATAATTTAGATTTCAGTGTTCTTTCAATGTGTTTTTCTCCAATTAATTCAATCAACTTCTTTAACGACCTGAATTTATCAAAAGTCAAAATTTTAGCAGCCAATGCCCCTTTAACAAAGTACCTGGAGAGTTTTATTTTTTTCAGAGTTTCACAATTTAAAAAGCGAAAAACGTTGTTCACGGAAAACCTATTGAACAACTTAAAAGCCATACACTTGACTAACTTTCTTGCAACATTCCTACAAAAATGGATAACGCGTGCCAGCAGGTAGAAGTGATTTTGATGTGCCTATCCCACAAGTATATGTACATGGTTAAAACGAATTGTGTAAATATACAAATCGTTCTTCTTAGCGACATTGTCAGTAAACTAATTTTATCTGACTTTTTGCAATTTCCTGGGTAGTAAGAGGCCTCGTTGGTCCAGTGGGTTAGTGACTTTCCCTCAATTCCACACAGATTTTCTTTCGATGCGGCGCGGGTTTGAATCGCACTCAGACCAAATTGAAATTTCTTTCACTCGGTCGGTGTATGTGGAAGAGTTGCCAGGTACTTGCCGACGGTCAGTGGTTTCCTTCCGGCAATGAGCCCGATTTCCTCCTCCAACGCAACCATGTAAGTAAAATAATCTTAAGTGCAGCGTAAAACATCAATCAATCGATTAATCTGCAATTCCCTAACGGCCCCTCGACACTGAAGTTAACATCTTAAGGGGGGAGACGATGCACAGTGAATGACGTGGTCACTATTAGTGTAAATTCGGTGTATCAGATCAAATGTTGCCTAACCCTGAAAGCATTGTGCCATACCCTGGTGTGTTTCCGATGAAGTAACTGCCTCAGTGATTCGTTAAGATTCGGAAATAGTGTTTGGAACCATTAACAATTTAAAAGGTCCTAAAAGCTTTCCAACGATTAAGCTAAGCTGATAGTTCTGCCACAAAGTGTATGCTCTGATTGTTTCGTTCGTGATACATCACCCAAGAGAGGGATTTCGAGTGAAGGGAGGCGGACATACTTTAGCGAGTAACAAATAAGCTGCTCGCGGGTGTTGTGCAATATTCGCTTTACGCAATGCATCTCCTTCAGCATAGGGATTGCATATGTTCCACTTAAATGTCTTGCAATACATAAAGAAATACATTTTTACTTGACAACCCAACCATATTTTTTTTACTATGAGCTCGAACTGTACGATGTTTTCACACTGCCTCTTCTTCTATCTTAGAAAGGGTTCTAAATGGGTTGGATAGTCTCCCAGTAATAATATGATAAATTGCACTCGTAGACACACGCACGCGCATACAAGACATACTTTTCCATACATGGCTGACATACATGTATATAGATTAAATGAACTTTGTACAAATACGTTATGATCAAAGTTGTTCTGAGAGGAAGCGATAACATCCATCAGATAGCTATCCTAATGCAAGGTTTATCCCCTAAACTGGTTGGTGTATTTAATCAGTTGAAATCGTTGAGGAATCTACACAAACAATTAATAACTGGATTGAACCATATCTAGTCACGCACAGAGTTCTTTACACAATATCCCCATGAAATAAGAAAACCGGTCTTCATCGAAGTCTAACCTGAAAACTAATTGCAAGTTCGTGATATCAAAGATTTTGCTTGGGTTGAGATTTCTGGAGGCAGGGTTTGTAGAAAGTAGTTGGCAGAATGGTGCGGGTTTAAAAACAGTATTAATTTTTTTAAGCATAACTGATTTTTATTATCTAAAGTAAAACATTTCCTCCCTACAACTAAAATTGTACATGATAATACATCATAGACTCATAAATTAAATCTATGTCACACTAACGGTTCCAATAATCAAGCTGGATTTAAAGGATGTGACCCTCTTTGCCTCCATAGACACATTTAATGCCACATCAAAAAAACGAATACCTAATGAAAGTCCTTTAAACGTTTTCGTGTGTGTTTTTCTACGGCTGTGCTTTTTATAGTTCGTTCACAAGATTGTAGTCGAATGGTCACAGCTGCTAGATGCCAGAGTATGAATAGGAATACATATATTACGCTGTTTGATTTTTCGCCCGTGTTTATCCAACATGAGATATACCACAGGTTGTAATCAATACTAATCACGTTACAGAAGCTATTTTGCCAAGTGGTTGTGTTGCTGTCTCGGGTAATGGATGACGCTTCACGTTGGCAACTCGTAGTAGGCCAATATTTTTGTATCGTCAATCGGGACCGCTTGCTGTTCCACTACGTATTGATGAAAAGACTGCCATACGCTAAGTTTATTTTGATGAGAAATATTGTGTTTGTTTGCAACCACTTGCCAGTTGCGTAAGCAACAATGGAATAACTTGTCTTATCTTAGGTTTTAGACCGAGAAAGTTCAGGTGTCCTTTCAACATTTGTGATATTCAACGGAATTCCTATATTATGCGAAGCGCTTTGCATTATTAGAGTCTCTCCAACATAGATTATAACTTTGGGGTTTTCTACGGCCTTACTCACAGTAAAAACGCTCAAAACAAATATCACTTTCCCGACATGATGTTTTTGCCTAGTTTAAGGACGTCGCCAAAATACGACATTAGAAACTAAACTGCCAAATAGCCTAGTTCAAAACATGTCCATACAAATGGTGGTAAATCACGCAAACCAATGTTATCAACTCCATAAGTACATCACAGAAAAAATATATTGAACAATAAACTGGCGTGTAGTCCTTAAATATATATATTCAACAGCTCATTAGCGTTTTACATCGGGGAACCGCGGCTGGATCTGATCGGACCACAACTTTATGAAGAATTGCGTGATCTTAGCTTTATCTGCACAATAATACTAGTATTAGGCTACAATCTGACATCGTAGGCTTGAAAAAAGGCATACGGGATATTTATCCAGATGCACAAAATGAAATTTGAACAGAAAGGCCAACAAACACTCCTCGCGAATGCACCTGATAGCGTGCACTTGAGAGACGCTGCCTGTCATTTCCGAAACTGCATCCTATTACCGAAGCGATTTTCTCAAGAGAGGCGATAATGCTGTACAATTGACAGCTAATCGCGTGAAACTGTTATTCTGCTTATTGGATCAAGTTGACAAAATCAGACAAGCAAGAGCACGACTATAAGGTAATCTGGCCACAGTAATTGTCTAAAGGCATAATGGTATTTCCAAGCATTAGAAATTTAAAGGAGTCAAATGCCTGTTGACAAAATTTTCCAGCCAGATGGCTGACTAAATGTTGTATTTACTTCTCGGTACCATCGTACCACATCGTACAAGTAAGTGTTTCGGGTTAACAGTGATGAAAATGTTCAGTTTGTTATTCTAAACCTTTGACGTATAACGTCCACGTATCTTGATCGATTGGTTGATTGATGTTTTACGCCGCACTCAAGATTATTTCACTTATATGGCGGCGTTGACAGGATTAGTGGGGAGGAAACCGTACTCATTGCCCGCAGGAAACCTAGACCTTCGGCGAGTGCCTGACAACTTTTCCAGACACGCACGTATCTTCAAGCAATCCATTTAACCCTACACTTAACCTCCAAGAATATGACCTTCACCGACTCAACCTAATTGTCTTGGACAACAAAAGGAAATTATATTGTGCTTAGAGCATTGACTCTTGATTCTTGACTCTTGATACATCTTTCTGGTACTACGTTCATTTACTTAGGGTTGCTTGTGCGACATACCAAAATATAATTATCTCTTTAAAAAATAAATGACAATGATAAAGAAAAATAAGCTAGTTTTGATTCATTACATAGATGAGGTTTCCAGATGGCCATTTGAAACTTTCTTAGCTCATATTGACCTCTGAATAACGAATTTTAATTGGGGAATATTTTGTCTGCTTTGTTTACTGACTGAGAATGAACCTTATAGTTAGGTGGGCAGTACAAGACCGTTGTAGGTGCGCGTATGATGCATTTTCGGCTGCTTGTTTACTGCCTGTCAGACAGAAAACAAAGCAGCAGGGAATTCACTATAAATAACTCTTTAAACGAATATTATTTGTAGAAAGTCGACTTACAGTGTTTAATCCGAGATTGATCACTTCTTATTTTTCTAATAATTTGAATGTCAACGGAGAATCACAACAAAATCAAATAATAAAGCTTTAGCATGGACAAGTTTTAGATATGTATAAATACACTAATGTATGAAACTGTAAATATATTTTTAACGTTAATGCATCAGAATTATGCAGGAGAGGCGTTATCTTAAAGACAGTCCAGTTGGCGTCAAGTACTTTTGTGAAATAGCATCGTAAAATGTTGGATGGCGCACTCAGACTTAAGTTACTCACAGCGTTTAGCCTAAAATATGCACAGAGAAAGTCGTCCTATGGTCTAGAGAGGAATTTGGTTAACCAAACACTTGACGGATCGACTGCTCCAAACACGATTTTATCTGCTAAACCTAATTTCTTACTAGAGGGAATAGCAATTTGGTCCAGTGCATTGATTTAAGACACTTTAATAGCTTTGCGAGTGTTCTCCGTTCGAGTCACAAGCCATCTTCACGTACAGTGACATGAGCTGTGGAATATAGGGAAAATTTCATTGGAATAAAATTAAAGTGGCATGAGCTGCCAAAATGTTGATATTTTGACGTTAAAACAGAATGTTGAAATTATCTTCTATTCTCAAGCCGTATAATTTAAAAGCTTTTTTAGTGATTCTAGTCTCGAGAATGTACGATAAAGTATTGTTTTGAACTAACTTTGACTTAGAATGAATGAATGGTCGTCCCGGTTATATAAATTTTGTTTACTTTTCGAACACTATTTCGGTTCGGTTAGGCCACATACTGTATGGATTTTCCTCATTCCAACGCCATTCATTTAGTTTTGCGATGGCCTCGTAGCTTCTTACTGTCGTGACGATCGGAAATTATGAAAAAGTTGGAATTTTGTGCGGACATCAATTTTGGAGATGCTCGTTTAGTTAATGTTTATAGGAACAAAGGCCCAAAATGTACTCACACTTCCCGGCTATTTGACGTTGGCGCGTTATTTAATATTTACACACATCTTTGGTTCGTACGAGTTACTGACTTATTGCCATCTTAAATTTCATCGTAAAATCATAAGCTTTGCTCAAGCGCTTGATTTATCATGACAACCAGAGCATAAGCTGCCATAATGTTGATAATTTTTTTGTGAAGACAAACTTTTGTAATTATCTGTTATTTTTAGCAAAGAGTACAATAGACAAAAACTTATACTAGTCTCGAGAATGTTCTTCTAAATATAGGAAATCTCTGGTAAAACATACGGTTTCATATAGCCGACTACGGTCAGATAGTCGACTAATGGTGTGTTTCCACGGACATGCGTTAACGCGTGCGTTGACGGATGCGATTTTCACCAAAGAATGGGAACTACAGAAATACGCTATAGTGTTTCCATGGTCAGTCCGATAGTTTTTAACGCACGCGTTAACGGACGGAGAATGGAGCTTGTCCCATTTTTAACGCATCGGACGAGGGATTCCGCTGATCATGACGTCATTGAAGGGGTTTTCCGACCCTGATGACCTTTTGCTGTCAGATCGAAATCTACCGAAAACACCGAGTGAGTTTGTTTACTCATTTTTACTGACCAGTTTTACTGTGTTGTAGATGTATTTTGTATGAAAAAGTTATGTAGATGTCCACTTATTCACATTCTTTCCCCTAACCGAAAATTGTTGTCAAGGATATGACCTTGACTTTTGACCGTAACCTTATGACAGATCGCACTATCGATCGCATGGAAAGTCCGTGGAAACACTTCATCCTATCCGTTAAGCAATCGCATCCGTCAACGCACGCGTTAACGCATGTCCGTGGAAACACACCTTGAGCAGTAATGTTAAAGCAGTGCTATTCTAGTCGGCTAGGTCAGTTTAGCTTTCTAAACCCGTTTATGAAATACCCCCCTGTTCATTACCGCCAGTGACCCTCAAGCTAATATAAAACGATAGTTGTAAAACATATCTGTGTCGCCATTTTGTACCTTATTTACCGTTTAATTCTTTCTACCAGGTGAAATTATGACGTCGGGCTGCTCGTTTATAACTTGTGAAAGCAAACGGGTTTGATATTATATTGTAATTTTTGCAATATTACAATACTCGAGTTGTGCCGATAGCGAATGTCAGCATGGGCTAAACTCGAAATGTCTTCAAGGAAATACAATTAAAAAATCAACAACATAGCACAAGAGCAATCTCCTATATATGATAGGAATTGTTTGCGAAACCCATCGGAATCGTGAATTTTACTAAGACCTTTTTAGGGCATGTGTATTGGTGGAGTTAACGTGTTTTTATAGGCTAGGGTCATCCTTAAAGCCGATAACTGGGACAATTGACCGGTTGTTTGATGAAGTCACCAGAAACACAACTAGAGACTTGTCTCTATAATTATTTCAAGATTATTTTCCCTGTGTCTAAATATATATGTTGACTGGTTGTTTTAGCTTATTGGCACGTCCATTCATACGAGACCTTTATACCCAGCCATACGTTGTTGTAACAAACCAAACCCGATACTTCATTGGGCTGAGATACTGAGGTTCTCGCCGAGGTTTAACTAAGTAATTTATTTCTGAAATACTTACATATCGAGAAAATTGTACGGATCTTCAACTATGACAAGAAGTCGGGTAAACTTGTCTATCATGTTCGATTACGTGTTTTCTTGAGTTTCAATCAGTAGCAATTTGATTAGTTCACTTGCTTAGTAAACATTAAGGATGAAAAATACACTATTCATGTCGACAGTTTATCAGCGGAAACGACCGTCTCGTTGATCTTATAGCTATAAATATGGTCACATTTCAGCGTGTTTTTGTCCGTTTGCTTAAGAAGATGTCGTAAATCATCCTGCACAAAAGTGTCAAAGATTCCTCATTTCTTTTCTCATCACCGACAAAACGTACTTTTCAATATCTGCCTGTAAGACATATGTTAATCTATTACTTAAAGTGAACACTTTGGGTAAAATATATTAGGCCTATACTTCAACTTAAAGACAATATCTACCTGGTCCCAAAACAGGGTTTATTTATTTTTAGGACTTTCCTACAAGAAGCTATGGTTAATTATTCTCAGATGTCAAGGTGACTAGATGTCACTGGAACATGTGCACACCTGGTATGCTGAACTGCTATTGGTGTATTTAGGTCAAATAAAGATAGATAGGCTAGTTTGGCACAAATTGACAGTCTCTGGACAAATTTGTTTTTCATTTACTGCACTCAATTCGTTCAATTGTTTGAATTACAGACCACGTTTGACCGCCTGGATGCATTGGTCGATCTCTCGATGAGATTGTATATTTTACAACATTAGTTTAGTTTCCTGGACTCTAAGTACTGACAAAACTTTGAGAGATCGACCAATACATGTAGTCCAGGCGGTCAAACGTGGTCTGTAATTCCATCAATTGAACAAATTGAGTCCAGTAAATGAAAAACCAATTTGTCCAGAGACTGTCAATTTGTACCAAACTGGCCTATCTGTATCCATGTTGAGTGCAAGGCGACTGGTAATCTCCCTTGCCAAAAGAACGACCTTACAGAATCTAAACAAGACTTATACGTGTTTACCCGGAAAGAACTTGAAAATGTACAATAAAGGGAAATCAAAGTATAGAATATTATTAGAGGGGTTGTTTGCAAGGGATATTTTTTATATGCATGACTAATCCAGTATAGTGAGCATTTTTATATAATTGTGATAGGTATAAGCGAACTTTTCGTTGAAAAAAATCCTAAAAATGTAAGTTCGTTAACTGTTTCAAATTTGTTGACAAGAACACAAAAATAAACAGAATTAGGTTATTTTTGTCATTTTTCATCAAGAAGTGCGGTTTATCACAAAGACCTATAAATGTGTATGGCTGTCAGTTATTACCAAAAGCCCGCTGTGTCTTTTGGCTGCGTTCGATTGGGAGAAGTTCACACTCTTCTTCTTTCTTCAAGCAATGGATGGCCAAAGATTTAAAATCTATTATCATGGCTTTCTCAGTCTGCACTGCACAAGTTTTGCTTGCTTTAGATCGTAAGAGCCAAGAAATTGTGCTCAGCAAGCATTAGTAAACATAACCGAATTCTACTAATCCATCACTATGTCTAGCTTTGGTCAGCAAACTAAAAATGACAATTGCTCCAGTCAAGAAAATTCATCTCAACAAATGAATGTCTTTGTTGGGACGAATAGTGTGTTTTCTGAGCAAACTGTTGATCACGGTTACAATTTTTGGGCAACATTAACCGAAGCAATTGAAACTGACAAGGAAAGAATAAACAATAAACAAAATAGACAATAGCATACAAGGGACTTGGCTACTTTTATTTGCTAGAGCGAGGGATAGCGTCCCTCCTCCAACAAAAAAATAGGAATTCCTCCCTCGATTTTGTTTTATCAGGTTTGACCTTGTACAACAACCTAGAGATGTTTTCGTTTAGATACTGATAACGACTTTGCTTTCCAAAAGCATGTCCCGCTGGTCTTTAATCGAAAAAAAAACTTTGGCAAATTGAACAATGATAGGCACTTCCAGGAATAAGACTTTTGTCGGGTTGAAGAATTGTGGGTATATTTCACAGATTGAAGAAAAGATCTCGTGATATTCTTATGCGGAATGGTTTTAAGGATTGTTCGGGCTTCTTTTCTATTACATTGCCCGGTTTCCTTTGTCACAGAACCAATGAAGTGTCATTACATTCCAAATCAAACATTAAAGTGGCATGAGCTACCAAAATGTTGATACTTTGACGTTAAAACAGAATGCTGAAATTCATCATTCCAACGCCAATCATTTAGTTTTTCGATGGCCTTCAAAGCCTCTTACTGTCGTGCCGATCAGAAATTATGAAAAAGTGTAAAGTTCGGCAGCTTATGCCACTTTAAATAATAGCGACTGAACCTAATAAAAAGGGCAGTTATGATGTCACATTATTGTCTCAACAGTAGATTTTTTTTAATCTACAGTTTCGTATCTGACAGAGGCCTTCTGCAATAATTCACATTGCGAGTTAACGCAAGTCACATACAAAACACATCAAATCCTATGTCTTTTAACCAAGATAAAAACCCAGCAACTGTAGATTCTTCAAAAATAGTCGCAAATCGTAGATTACTTTTAAACAATCTACAGTAGCTAGTGCTTGATCGCTTACATACAGTTAAAATCTAGAATGTGAGTACATTGAAAACTAGAAGTTAAGATAACAGTGTAATGTCTGCTCAAAACTACGACATTCCAACGAACCTACGTTTCTTAATAAATTGCTTGATGTTTTACGCAGCACATAATATTTTTTCACTAACATGGCGGTCTTGTCTGGGAAAAAACCTCTGAACTTCGTTGAGTACCGGACAACTCTTTCGCATACGAGACTTATAGAAACACTTCTTCTCCATTAGATAAAGAACGGCGCGCATTATTTATTACCTGTGAACAAATTCGACATTTTGTAGATTTAAGGATCTTTCTCCGCTGGTGTTCAGGACTGATGGCATCGTGTGCTTATCTTGTTGAACAATATAATGTTGTAAACGACTTATAACTCAAATTAAACCACCCCATAACATTTGTCTTTGGTTAGACGATTTGATTTCGGACAATATATTTTGATTATTGTGAATCACTGTATATTACAGGGAATAGCATCAATACTAAATACATTTGGGAAGATTTATTGCCATTCGGCGGAGTCCATATCTAGTGCCATTGATGGCGCTACGAATTGGCTCTCTGCCAAAAGCAAGCAAAAAAAGCTTGCGGAGCTACTTTATTTACACTGTGAAATAAACATATTGTAAAAGTAATATTTCACGACCTTGTATCAATTTGTTTGTATTTTATTCACATGGTGACGTTGCCAGGTGAATTGTCTATGTATTGAAAGGTCTTTGGCCCTAGTTTATCTCCCGACTTTCGGTGAATACCAGAGCCTTGTCTTACAAAACTGGCGTAAGTTACGTCCGACGTAAATCAGTGTTAAAGCTATAGGAACTTGCGCCCTAGTCGCAACTGGTCCATGCTGTAGGCCTATGCGCAACTTTACGCCAGCTTCGTGAGACAGGACCCTGGTAACCCTTCCTCATAGGCCGATCCTTTGCAGCAGACACTGAGATTGATTTCAATCGTCTTTGAACTTATACGCATTCCAACCCGTTAACCACAGATGTTAATTTATGCTACAAAATCGGGAGCGAGTATGTAGGTGTAGTAACTCGAAAGGGCCAAGTAGTTCAGTCAGTATTCGTCACTTATCGACAAGCTATACCATGGATGCCAGAGAAAAAAGGCAGCTTTGACAAAAAAAAAACATCAAATTGATCGAAAGAACAAAATTTTATTATTTTGAAACGTTGGACGAAATACCAAGTTCTTGTGTAACTGGCTGTAGAAAATCGATAGGAAAACAGCAATAACTTGTTCTGAACTTCTAATTTGTTAACGGAATTCTCATAATTTGTGTTAGGTGGCGGGGAAACAGGCACGTGCGTGACCAGGACTGGATGGCTTCAGTTATTAAATGTTTGCCTTGCTTAGCCGGAGATCATAACTGGGTTAACAGTCAAACGGATTGCCCACAGTCAATTTGTTATTTGAATCACGTTCTCGGATTTAGTCGATGCTAAACAAAATGATGTAATAGCGAATGGAAGAAACTTGTTGGTTGATGCATTATGGTTTTGCGTCATATTCAAATACTAAAGTTCTTTCATAACAAGATTGCCATCCGTCTAGCTGTTTAAAAAATCGGGTCTTGTTCTAAACAAGACCTCTAAGTTTTAAGTAAGGTCACGTTAGTGTATTTTGAATGAAATCGGGATTTTTGGACATAAGGCATCTCCTACTTTTTATATTAAACATTTAGCCTAATCTACGTGCTTTGTTAAAGCATTAAGGAGCAGAGATGGCTTTTCTGTTAACCAGTATATCCACCAAGCAAGACAGTGTTTCGCGTATGATTGTTTTGCTTTTTTTGTTATACCAAGAAATGTAAATAATGATCAATTAAAAATTCGATGAAATATCTTTGGTTATCAATAAAAAATCTGTCCTACAGGTATGCCGGTTTACAAAAAAAGATTTTTTTATTTCGGTCAAAGTGAGAAATGGATTTTTTCCTTCAGAACAAAGCGTTCAGAATTGCCCTTGGGAGTGGAACGATGATCTCCCAAATGGTTTCGCAAAAACTATGCATATGACAGCTGGGTTTGTTCACTGCCAAGCTTGCTATCGATAGTGGACGCATACATGAAACATCTCTAACTTTATATTTTCTCCAAAAGTTTCAAAATTTGTTAAGGCTCGTGACTAGAACTTGTTTGATTCCGTTATTACATGTATTACGTGTTTGATTGGCCAAGTCTTAGATACCATAGAGTTGTCTGAAAGGGATTGCTGACAATAATTCTGTCGATATCAGCCGATAAAGACGAGCGGCGAAACAAAAACTACAGAAGAGAGTCTTGGTAAAGACTGTAGATAAGGACACCGATTGGTCAAGACTAGATAAGGGTAGGAGGGCCGAGGTGGTTCAGTGGGTTAGAGTGATTGTCCCGCAGTCTGAAACATACCTTCAGTCGATTCGGTGCGGGTTCGAATCACACAAATAATTGACAAATAATTGAGTGAAATGTTTACTTGGTCGCCCTAAGTTGAAGAGTTGCCAGGTACTCGCCACAGGTCAAGGTTTCCTACCCGACTAAACCTGACAACGTCGCCAAATAAGTGAAATAATCTTGAGTGCGCCGTAAAACAGCAATCAATCAATCATAGAAAACCACATGATAGTCAGCCCTTATATGACATAAAAGTACATCTCCCATATATTAATATATGGCCAACTTCAGACACTCCCTGGTTTTTCTTTTTTTTATCTGGTACACGTAGCGTTTCTCCGAGGGATATATAGAATGAGTTACATGTGTTTAAAAGCATGAAGCAATAGTCATGTTTAAGCCACTAATATCAAAACATAAACCTTGTCTTCTCTTGATAAGTTTTGTCCAGAAAGCAAGGATACACAAAATGTATTCATGGAAAACGAAAATTAGTGAGCAGGTTGCCAGTAAAAGGATAAACTTTGGATTTATTTGGGGATATGCTTTGGATAAATCTGTTTATGTTTGCCGACACCGGGGTCAAAGTGAAAGACTGATTCTGGAACTCTGCCAGAAATCACCATAGATGTCTCGCATCCGAAGACCTAACACAGCCCTATTTTACTAATAATGTTCTGTTCGCCTAATCGACCGCCTCGAGCCATCGTACAGAACACTGATTGGGTTGTTGAATGAATTATTCCAAGAAGAAGGAAAGACAATTAAACGACTTAATCATTGATTAAGTAGAATCAGTTGCCCGTCGATTCAACAAAAGATGTCCGCTGTTAGCCATGTAGTAATAAGTGCAGTCTACATTTGTCAAACAGAGGGAGAGTGATTCACTTATCGGAAACAGGAAACAAAAACGACTACTACTGTTTTCGGTTCGTAAAGGCCACAAACTGTATGAATTTTCCTCATTCCAACGCCAATCATTTAGTTTTTCGATGGCCTTCCAAGCCTCTTTATGTCGTGACGATCAGCATCTATGAAAAAGTGTGAATTTTGGCAGCTCATGCCACTTTAACGTTGTTTTACGGACATCCAGTCAAAGCGCATGGGCTTTTATTACAACTTCTTAGTTAATAAACAGCACTAAAACCTATACGCTTGCTCTTTAAACTGAATTTAATTTTGGCAAAGATGTAATTTCAATAAAATCACACATGGGTATTTGTGATGTTTTACACAAGCTGCAAACCCAAAATATCATTGCTTTTTTTCCAGACGTCTTCAAACTTATGCTTGACACTGGATCTTTGCAAGTATCGCAATAATTGCCACAGGTCAAGATCAAAATGCAACCATATTTCCCATAAAAGCGCATTGTTATTTGTTTATACGTGTACATCGGTAAATTTAGAAATTTTTGTAAATTTAATATTTTAATTACAAAAATATTGCTCGAGACTACCGTCCCTCAACAATTGCCATAATCCAAAATTAACGATACTATTTCCGTCTTCCGCTCTAATCTTCCAACGAGTAGTTGGCTATGACAAGACTAAAATCCGATTTGGCTAGTCGAGGCGTGTTGTCTTGTGGCTTGTACAGCGTTAGGCTCCGCCGAAGGCAAATAGGAAATCTCAAGGAAATAGATATTTGATTTGCTGACGTCTGTTTGTTCAATTGATAACATTACAGACGTAGTTTGGCCTTCATATTTCCGTTTAGTAAAGGAAACATCTGCTTCATATCATCTGTGAAATCTGCAAGAAGGGTTGTATACAACCAATCGTAAAAACGCACCACTTAGTTCTACAATAAATTCATTTTCTGGTAATTTTATTGTAATGCAATTTTAGGTGTTTTTGTATCTATTTATTTGAGCGGCATTGTATTCTCTCAGCCCAAACACAGACGTCCCACCAATGGGCCATGGTTTCAAATACCATCATGAAAAATTGGCAGAATTTAAAAGTCTTGACTCTGGTAGAAAACAGGAGACCAGACTCCGATCGGACCGAATGTCTAAAGCAAATAGGCAGTCTCAAGGAAATAGGTATTTGATTTACTGAAGTCAATTTGTTCAATTGATGAAATTACAACCCTGGTTTGACTGGATGGTCAACGTTTATATTATCGATTGATAAAGGAAACATCGGTTTAAGATCATCTTATAGTATCATTAACTTAAATCTTAAAGACTGAGTTTTACTACAGCAATCGTATAGAATGTGAGTACATTGAAAAACTAGAAGCTAAGATAACAGTGCAGTGTCTGTTCAAAACTGCGACATTCCAACGAACCTACGTTTCTTAATAAATTGCTGTATGTTTTACGCAGCACACAATATTTTTTCACTAATATGGCGGTCTTGTCTGGGAAGAAACCTCGGAAATTCGTTGACCACAGAACAACTCTTTCGCATACCGGTCTTATAGAAACACTTCTTCTCCATTAGATAAAGAACGGCGCGTATTATTTATTACCTGTGAACAAATTCGACATTTGGTAGATTTAAGGACCTTTCTTCGCTGGTTTTCGGGGACTACTCGTGCATTTCGGGTTTATATTGTTGAACATAATCTTGTAAACGACTTATAACTCAAATGAAACAACCCTGTAGCATTGGCCTTTGGTTATACGATTTGATTTCTGACAATATATTTTGATTATTGTGAATCAGTGTATATTACATCGAATAGCATCAATACTAAATACATTTGGGAAGATTTATTGCCATTCGGCGGAGTCCATATCTAGTATCATTGATGGCGCTACGAATTGGCTCTCTGCCAAAAACAAGCAAAAAAGCTTGCGGAGCTACTTTATTCACACTGTGAAATAAACATATTGTAAAAGTAATATTTCACGACCTTGTGTAAAAAATTGTAAAATATTTTTTTTTGCATTTTACTTACATTGTGACGGTGAAGTGTTTATGTAGGGTAAGGGTCTTTGGCCCTGGTTATCCTCCCGAGCTTCAACCAATATCTGAAAACCCCTTACCTTCGAGGGATCGAGTGTAGCATTCACTCAGATTAGTTTCATTCTTCTTTGAATCTGTCATCCAAAGATGTTAATTTGCATTTTTGCTGTAACCAAACCCATCCCAACAGTAGCAATTTTATTATTTTGAAAGGTTGGACGAAATACCAAGTTCTTGTATAACTGGCTGCTGAAAATCGATAGGAAAACAGCAATAACTTGGTCCTGAACTTCTAATTTGTTAACGGAAGTCTCGTAATTTGTGTTAGGTGGCGGGGAAACAGGCCCGTGCGTGACCAGGACTGGATGGCTTCAGTTATTAAATGTTTGCCTTGCTTAGCCGGAGATCATAACTGGGTTAACAGTCAAACGGATTGTCTAAAGTCAACTTGTTGTTTGAATCACGTTCTCGGATTTAGTCGATGCCAAACAAAATGATGTAACAGCGAATGGAAGAGACTTGTGGTAAATACATTATGGCTTTGCGTCATCTTCAAATACTAAAGTTCTTTCATGACGAGATTGCCATCCGTCTAGGTGTTTAAAAAATAGGGTCTTGTTCTAAACAAGACCTCTAAGTTTTAAGTAAGGTCACGTTAGAACGTGTAACGTCTTTTGAATGGAAATGGGATTATTGAAGACAGCACATAAAACATCTCCTACTTTTTTTATTATTTTAATATTAAACATTAAGGCTAGTCTACGCGCTTTGTTTGAAATGGATTTTCTGCTTACCAGTATATAATCTCCATGCAAGACAGATTTTCGTGTATGATAGTTTGTTTTTGTTTTGTTTTTTTTGCTTCTTTTTCGGTTATACCAAAAAAAAGGGAATAATGGTAAATTATGGATTCGATGAAATATCTTTAATTATCAGTAAAACTCAGTCAAATGGGTTTACAACAAAATGACATTTTAATTCAGTCGAAGGCAGCAATTGAAATCTCTGGTTTTTCTTTTCATTGGTCTGGCACACGTAGCGTTTCTCCAAGGGATATATAGAATGAGTTACATGTGTTTAAAAGCATGAAGTAATAGTTATGTTTAAGCCACCAATATAAAAGCATGAACCTTGTCTTCTCTTGATTAGTTTTGTCTAGAAAGCAAGGATACAAAAAAATGTATTCATGGAAAACAAAAATTAGTGAGCAGGTTGCCAATAAATAAATGTTAGAAGGATAAACTTTGGATTTATTTGGGGATATGCTTTGGATAAATCTGTTTATGTTTGCCGACACCGGGGTCAAAGTGAAAGACTGATTCTGGAACTCTGCCAGAAATCACCATATATGTCTCACATCCGAAGACCCAACACAGCCATATTTTACTAATCATGTTCTGTTCGCTTAATCGACCGCCTCGAGCAATCGTATAGAACACTGATTGGGTTGTTGAATCAATTATTTAAAGAAGAAGGAAAGACAATTAAACGACTTAATCATTGATTAAATAGAATCATTTGCCCATCGATTCAACAAAAGATGTCCGCTGTTAGACATGTAGTAACAAGTGCTGTCTACATTTGTCCAAAAGATGGAGAGTGATTCACTTATCGGAAACAGGAAACAAAAACTACTTGTGCCAAAACATATACAGAGATGTCGTCAGTGGAAGTCGCAGATCAATGCATATATATTTCATCTAACCTGCTTGTCGGCCCTTGTGTCGACTTGTTGACGACAATTTTGCTTCAACGTTCAATTGAAAAATAACTTAAATTTTGGCAAGTTCTAACTAATGCTTGAACAAACCGTAATGCTAGACAATCTCCAGTCTGAGGAAACTACATGTACTAAATCTATTGCTGATCACCTGTCACAAGGAAATAGGTCGTGATCTGTCCCATTGATGAAATTACAACTCGGCTTTGGCCGGATGACCAGAGTTGGTAAAGGAAATGTATGTTTGAGACAATCAGTTAAAGTAGGACCAGCGGCCAAAATGTTAATATTTTACGTTAAAACAAAATTTAAAATTGTCTAAAATTTATCTGAAGACGTACAACTAGGAAGTCTTCTCGTCGTACTGGTTTAAAAAATGTACGAATATTTGGCTGTGACAAGACTAAAATCCGAATTTAGCTAGTCGAGGAGTGTTGTCTTGTCTGCGCTGGTACAGCGTTTGGCTCCGCCGAAGGCAAATAGGAAATCTCGGAAATAGGTATTTGATTGGCTGACGTCTGTTTGTTCAATTGATAACATTACAGACTTAATTTGACCCTCATGTTTCCGTTTAATAAAGGAAACATCAGCTTCATATCATCAGTGAAATCCGCAAGAAGGGTTGCATACAACCAATCATAAAATGCACCACTTAGTTCTACAATAAATTCATTTTCTGGTAATTTTATTGTAATGCAATTTTAGGTGTTTTTGTATCTATTTATTTGGGAGGCATTGAAATCTCTCAGCCCAAACACAGACGTCCCATCAGTGGGCCATGGTTTTCAAAAGTCACGACTCAGGTAGAAAATAGGAGACCAGACTCCGATCGGACCAAATGTCTATAGTAAGGCAAATAGGCAGTCTCGAGGAAATAGGTATTTGATTTGCTGAAGTCAATTTGTTCAATTGATGAAATTACAACCTTGGTTTGACTGGATGACCAACGTTTACATTATCGATTGATAAAGGAAACATCGGTTTAAGATCATCTGTTAGGTCCCGAATAGTATCATTAACTTAAATCTTACAGACAGACTTTACTGCAGCAACTGTACAGAAAGCCCCATTCAGTTCTACAAATGTTTCATTTTCAAGTCTTTTAATTGTAATGTGATTTTCACGGTTTTCCAAATGAAGAACGTACAATATGTTTTGCCTGTATTCACTTATTACAGCTTTTCTTTCCTCCTACAAATCCTCACTAATGCGAGAGAAGTCACAGAAAACACAACGACAATAATATGTTAGTGTTGTAAAGGTTTCCCATTTGATGTTGGTGAGTAGGGTTGGACAATATGTTTTTAGAAATGGCAGATTTGTAATCAAGTTTATTAACAGATGTTTAGTGTTCTTTTAGTCTAATGTTGAGGTGTCGCATGTTTCTCCCAACTACAATTCATTCTGTACACTACTCCTTTATGTTCTGTTCCTGTTGATGAAATTCCTCTTCCCCTGGCTTGCATATGGGTTTCACGTGTTTTTGGTTGATTTGAATGTAGTATTAATACCTGTTTTAGTTTTAATCAAACGAGCAATTGTAATGGTATGCTGGCGGGTCCAATGTATGGTATGCTGATTCTGATATTAGAGCCTTCTTCTCTTGGTCTGGGCTGTTTATCTGAAGTGTTATAAGTGTTTGTTTGATGATTGAGTCAAATAACGAATTTGTAGTGAATGTACTGATCTGAGTGCGTGGGTTTCAGAAATTGTAGGTGGAAGAGGCGGTCCAGTGGTTTTGAGACATTGTCCCTCAGTAACACACATACCTTCCATCGATTCGGCGCAGGATCGAAGCACACTCAAATCAAATAAAAAAATTGAAAAATTTCTGAGTGGATTATTCACTCGGTCGCCGTATGTGGAGTTGCCAGGAAGTCGCTGCAATTTTTGATGATATTAATAGGTCGTGAGCATATATTCTTTGCAGCGAAAACCCAAGAACGGCGAAAATGCGAATACAAGTATTTGAAATGACATTAACTTGGTCCCATATGTCTATGTGATAGGCGATTCGGGTACAGAATCGACAAAGAATGCAGCTCTTGATCCAGTACCATTGCATAGAACTGATGCATTGGGATAGCGAATTCTAACTGATTGAATCGAGTAGCTTCCAACGATTAAACTAATTTGCTAAAACGAGAAAACGTTAGGTACATCACGTTTAGTATCCACCGGTCAAATATTCTGGAAATTGGAGATAATGTAAGAAATACTATCATGACGTAGTATATCATCCAAGAAGCCGTTTATGTGCTTCATCGCTTGCAATCCATTGTTTATAACTAAAACAATCTGATATTTGGTGAGCTGGCTTACCATAGAAATTTACGTAAACTAAAGATATTAATATGTCAAGCAAGACCACAAATCATTTTCAAAAAAGTTAATCGTGAGCAAAAGTCCAAATAATTGTGGTAACTCTGGTTTGATGTAGATGATAAACCTTTCTGAAGAAATGCTTATATTTAGTTAATGCTCAAAAGGATTAAAAGAAGAAGGATTTGTGTGATGCCTAAAGCATTAACTAAATATAAGCCTTTCTAGTCACACAAGAAGTATTTATACGATTTTGTTTTTTAGAAACTACAAATACTTCTTCAAAAAAGTTTCTCATCGACATCAAACATATTTACCACAATTATTTTGACTTTTTGCTCACTTTTAACTGAAAATGGTTTGTGATCTTGTTTGACATACCGTAGAACTGTTTATGATCTAATCTTTTCCATTCTAATCACGTCCAAAGCTACAACCAGAGCTATTCTCTAGGGCAAAGAAGGCATTAGTAAAATACAATATCTTGACGCGTGATTTATCCAAAGAAAAAACTAATGTACTAAATATTTGATAAAATTCCCGAAAACTCTGTTTCAATTAGGAAACGGATTGATACAAATCTAGTCACGTACGAATGTCTTTGCACAAGTCTTCTTTTGAAAAGAAACGCTTTAAACCATATTTGGGGGCCTCCGTGGCTCAGTAGGTAAAGCGTTGGGCGCTCAATCCGATCAGCCTTCCACCAATGGTTCCACCTATGTGGTATGGTTGCCAGTTACCACTGGAAGGTCGTGGGTTTCCTCCGATTTCCCCCTACAATAAAACTGACAACGCTGCCATATAAGTGAAAGAATCATCAAACAACCAATCAACCCTATTATTGCGTCAAATTTACCATAAGATAAAATTCAACTTTTTAACAATTCGACAACTTTCATTTAGTTATTCGTAGCAGTGTGTGCTACTTTAAGAGGGTGAGAGGGTGTGTGTGTGGGGGGGGGGGGGGGGTACATGTTAATAGCTGCAGCAGTTAAGTGCGTTTGGAACTAATTTACTTATCTGTAAATTACTCGCTTGTCAGTTAAATTACACTAGTTCTATGAGTAGTAAAATACGTTCCTTTTTTATCACAGTTTTTCGTAATGTATTATACAGTTCTTTGATTAATGTACCACTCTTAAAACACACACAATTGTCTAAGTCTATACCTATTTCTTATCACAATGAGATACAAAAAATGGGTTATATTCAACTGAAGGATTTCAAAGGTGTTAATCTGACCTGATGGTCTGTCAATATGCCCGCTTGGCATCTCGTGTGACATTAAAAATCAAAATATAGCATGATGTGCTGTTTAAGTGTGCAGAAACAAGTTGTCAGGCTGTTTAGAACGATGATGTCTGCTTGAGCTACCCGATGCTCTACTAACTCGATGGAGATATCTGGATTTGCTTCACTAACAACTAGTAACTAAATCCAGCCAGGTTTAGTCATGTTAAAACGTGATGCAATTTGGTTTGCTCCAAATTATCATTACTCATCCTATATTTGAAGCCTATATAGAAATGAATCGATTGGCCCAGGCTTTGATTTTTTTATCGTCTATGATACATTCATGTTGACCGGGACGGGAATTTTATTACGTTTTAACCTCGCACTGAATAAATCATATTTCTTTTGTGTTAACTGAAAATGCCTTTTAAATGTATGTACTTGACTCCATATTTTCCAGATGAAACATATGAAATCAATATAGAATTATATGCAAATAGTTACCAAAGACATCCGACTTTTCGTAGGCGATCGGATTAAAGAAGATCGGATTGATATATTGCGATAGAGTCTCTCTTTGATCTTCCCTGTATCTAATTGATGAGTTAACTAAAGTTAACCCTAAATGGAGAAACGTAGATGGCTGTTTTGGCTTCAACAACTGATTTCGAGTTAAGAAATTATACTGATAAAAGAAATGAAAAAAGCCAATCTCCCTAACAACATTTTTTTTTTCAATTTGACGGGACCCGCAGATCTCTTACAGTTAATTCATTCCAGTTTCGTACGCAGTCTTATGTACTGAAACCACACGACAGCTCTCGGTGGCTCCGTCGGGTGTGTGTTGATTTCTGGTGCCTCACATAGATAGACCCATGGTAAGAATCCCACGTCTTCCTATAAAATAACATATTTATTTAAAAAAAAACGCTTTTCACTCGATGGTTATATATTGTAGGGGGTACTTATTTTACTAAACCAGACAGCATAACTGTAAAAAGGAGGTAACTTTGGGTGCTGGGATTATCACCCAATCAACGGATCGAAAAAACAAATGACTGAATGTTTGATATTTAATTGATTTTAAAAACATAGTTTTAAAAATCAACGTATCCCAAAAATATAATTTTAGGTCCAATAACTGCAAAAAGTACGGAACCTGAATTTAAAAAAAAGAAAAGTATTAATCATCTAAGAGATATATCAAGACGACGATCAGTGAAGTACGGAATATGTACATTGAGACTTCACAACTAATGGTTTTCTATCCAGACAATTTAACCACCCTACTTCGTATTTCTTTAATTATTTCGTTTATCCTTGTATACATACTGACGATTTAAGGGTCACTTCAGAGTTGGGTTTCAAGTTATCGTTTTTATCTTTTAACTGTACTTAAAGTTAAAAATCGTTAGAGCAATTTGCTTGCATTTTTACCGAAATTCACATATTCAGTGTAAAACACACTGAATATGTGAATTTCGGTAAAGATGCAAGCAAATTGCTCAAACGATTTTTCCTTCAGTCTGTCCGCACATTTAGTTGTGTTTACACCTTCCTTTATTTTAAACTGGTTTCTCCATGAGAAGTCAAATACCCAAAACGGATGTGTGATACATCGAAAGGACCCAGTAGGACAGTTATTATTGTGTCACTAACCCACAGATCTGAATGTTAGGACAAGTTCAGGCGGTTTTACCCAAAAAAAAACATCAAATTAATCACAAAAAATCATTCATTAATTTATATGGTCGTCTATAACAATATCTTTGCTGTGACCAAACTCATCTCAAACACTGTCAACAGTCCCAACCAGTAGCAATTGCATTATTTTGAAACGTTGGACGAAATACGAAGTTCTTGTATGACTGGCTGCGGAATATCGATGGGAAAACAGCAATAACTTGTTTCTGAACTTCTAATTTGTTAACGGAAGTCTCATAATTTGTGTAAGGTGGCGGGGAAACAGGCCCGTGCGTGACCAGGAGTGGGTGGCTTCAGTTATTAAATGTTTGCCTTGCTTAGCCGGAGATCATAACTGGGTTAACAGTCAAACGGATTGTCTACAGTCAATTTGTTATTTGAATCACGTTCTCGGATTTAGTCGAAGCCAAACAAAATGATGTAATAGCGAATGGAAGAGACTTGCTGGTTGATGCATTGTGATTTTACGAGAGTGCCATCCGTCCAGGTTTCTAAAAAATCCCAACTTTTCCCCGTCCCCCCTAAGTTCTAAACAAGGCCTTTCAGTTTTAAGTAAGGTCACGTTAGAACGTGTAGTGTCTTTTGAATGGAAATGGGATTTTTGAAGACAGCACATAAAACATCTCCTACTTTTTTCTTATTTTAATATTAAACATTTAGCCTAATCTTCGTGCTTTGTTAAAGCATTAATGAGCAGAAATGGCTTTTCTGTTAACCAGTATATCCACCAAGCAAGACAGTGTTTTGCGTATGATTGTTTTGCTTTTTTGTTATACCAAGAAATGTAAATAATGATAAATTATCAATTCGATGAAATATTTTTGGTTATCAGTCAAAAAATCTGTCCTACAGGTATGCCGGTTTACAAAAAAAAAGATTTTTTTAATTCGGTCAAATTGAGAAATGGATTTTTTTCTTCAAAACACAGCGTTCAGGATTGCCCTTGGTGGTGGTACGATGATCTTCAAAATGGTTTCGAAAAAACTATGCATGACAGCTGGGTTTGTTCAATGCCAAGCTTGCTATCGATAGTGGACGCATACATGAAACATCTCTAACTTGATATTTTCTCCAAAAGTCTCAAAATGTGTTAAGGCTCGTGACTAGAACTTGTTTGATTCAGTTATTCCATGTATTACGTGTTTGATTGGCCAAGTCTTAGATACCATAGAGTTGTCTGAAAGGGATTGCTGACAATAATTCTGTCGATATCAGCCGATAAAGACGAACGGCGAAACAAAAACTACAGAAGAGAGGCTTGGTAAAGACTAGATAAGGACACCGATTGGTCAAGACTAGATAAGGGTAGGAGGGCCTCGGTAGTTCAGTGGGTTAGAGTGATTGTCCCGCAGTCTGAAACATACCTTCAGTCGATTCGGTGCGGGTTTGAATCACACTCGGACCAAATAAAATAATTGACAAATTTCTGAGTGAATTTTTCACTTGGTCGCCCTAAGTTGAAGAGTTGCCAGGTACTCGCCGCACGTCAAGGTTTCCTACCCGACTAAACCTGATAACGTCGCCAAATAAGTGAAATAATCTTGAGTGCGCCGTAAAACAGCAATCAATCAATCATAGAAAACCACATGATAGTCAACCCTTATTTGACATAAAAGTACCTCCCATATATTTATATATGGTCAACTTTCAAACACTCCCTGGTTTTTCTTTAATTTTATCTGGTACACGTAGCGTTTCTCCAAGGGATATATAGAATTAATTACATGTGTTTAAAAGCATGAAGTAATAGTTATGTTTAAGCCAGTAATATAAAAACATGAACCTTGTCTTCTCTTGATTAGTTTTGTCTAGAAAGCAAGGATACAAAAAAGGTATTTATGGAGAACAAAAACTAGCGAGCAAGTTGCCAGTTAATAAATGTTAGAAGGATTAACTTTGGATTTATTTGGGGATATGCTTTGGATAAATCTGTTTATGCTTGACGACACCGGGGTCAAAGTGAAAGACTGATTCTGGAACTCTGCCAGAAATCACCATAGATGTCTCGCATCCGAAGACCTAACACAGCCATATTTTACTAATCATGTCCTTACCAAAACAAATCCTTCCCTTATATATATTTTTGAATATATGCAACGGGTCCTTCAAATATTAAATCTCATCTGGTGTTAAATGTCCAGGTCTTCAGCTTGGAGTCCAGCTAATGGAGTCCAGCTAATTCTGACTGGTCAGTGGGTTCAATCACTTGCTCAAGACATCACTGGTCAGGATGTTTGCTACATTTTATATAGGTATATTTGAACAGAGCCTAATCTCTGAGATGGTCAATGGTGTGTAAATATACAAGTCTTATCTGTTTACACTTACAACCAGGTTTATGAATATTGTCAAAGCAGCTATATTTGCTTTACCATATGGGTAATAAAACTGAATTGAAGAGCCTTTAAAACAGAGAAATAATTATAATTCTAAACTTTTTAGGTTTTGGCCACCATACATGTAGCTATCACTAAATTATCCAAGGACACACCTTCTACCCATAAGCTATATCCTCAGAAAAAATTGTCCAGATGGAATCAAAACTTTAGAAGTTATGGAGCAGAAGGGAATATTACATAATCCAATATAACTCCCATATTATGTAACCAGTGATGTTAAACATAGTTCGCGACACACCTTCTACCCATTAGGTATATCCTCAGAAAAAATTGTCCAGATGGAATCAAAACTTTGAAAGTTATGGAGCGGAAGGGAATATTACATAATCCAATATAACTCCCATATTATGTAACCAGTGATGTTAACAATAGTTCGCGACACACCTTCTACCCATAAGGTATATACTCAGAAAAAATTGTGCAGATGGAATCAAAACTTTAAAAGTTATGGAGCGGAAGGGAAAGCGGACGCCGGACTGCCGGACGGACGGAGAGGATACCATAATACAGCCCGCTTTTCAAGCCGGGCGTATAAAAAGATGGAGAGTGATTCACTTATCGGAAACAGGAAATAAAAACTTCTTGTACCAAAACATTTACCTAGATGTCGTCAGTGGAAGTCGTAGATCTATGTACATATATTTCATCTAACCTGCTTGTCGACCCTTGTGTCGACTTGTTGGCGACAATTCGCTTAAACATTCAATTTTTAGAATACAAATAAATTTTGGCAAGTTCTAACCAATGTTTGGACAAACCTTTATGCTAGACAATCTCAAGTCTTAGGAAACTACTAAATCTAAGCCAATCGCCTGTCACAAGGAAATAGGTCTTGATCTGTCCCTTTGGTGAAATTACAACTCGGCTTTGGTCAGATAACCAGCCCTCGTAGAATTGAGTTGGTAAAGGGAACTTATGTTTGAGACAATCAGTTAAAGTAGGACCAGCGGCCAAAATGTTAATATTTTACGTTAAAACAAAATTTAGAATTGTCTGAAATATATCTGAAGACGTACAACTAGAAAGCCTTCTCGTCGTACTAGTTTTGAAAATGTACGCTAAATAAGGTTTAACAAGAAACTTAGGCCGACAATGAATGAACGTTCGTCGAGAGTATTGAAATTATGTTTACTTTAGGACTCTATTTCTATTCAATCAGGCCACATACTTTATGAGTGTTCAAACATGGGATCAAACAGGTAGATACAAGTTCAAACATGCATGTATCTTTAAAAAACAGGGTTGCTTCCACTTCTACAATAACCTTTATAAAATTCGCTTCACTTGTTTTTGCTAATGATTATCTTTTTTCCCAAATACACATGTGGGAAAAATCATTTTACCATACAGGTAAAGCTTGGTTAAAATCACGCTATACAGTTATTGTACGGAGTTCAATAGCAGTTTCTTGTTCGAAGAGCATGGCTTATTTGGCTCACATAAATCCATACAACTTTACGTTGTTTACGAACATCTAGTCAAAGAGCATGGGCTTTTATTACAACTTCTAAGTTGATAAACAGCACTAAAACCTATACGCTTGCTCTTTAAACTGAATTTAATTTTGGCAAAGATGTAATTTCAATAAAATCACACATGGGTATTTGGGATGTTTTATACAAGCTGCAAACCCAAAATATCATTGTTTTTTTTTTCCAGACGTGTTTAAACTTATGCTTGACACTGGAACTTTGCATTTATCGCAATAATTGCCACACGTCAAGATCAAAACGCAGCCATATTTCGCATAAAAGCACATTGTAATTTGTTTATACATGTACATTGGTAAATTTAGAAATTTTTGTAAATTTAATATTTTAATAAATAAAAATATTGCTCGAGACTGCCGTCCCTCAACAATTGCCATAATCCAAAATTACCGATACTATTTCCGTCTTCCGCTCTAATCTACCAACGAGTAGTTGGCTAAATGAAACTGACAAGGAAAGAATAGTATTCTCGTTATTTTGGGATTACACTTTCTTGAAATCACGGTAGAAATTCTTTTACCGATTTTTGGGTGATGCCCGAAACGGGAATCGAACCCGGGTCCCAGAGTATGTCACCTATCGCCAGCACTAAATGCCGGCTACCTTATCCATTCAGCCAACCGGCTGAACGAGAATACTGTTATATTCACTTTCTAAAAGACACTAACTAATTAAACTCAAGGAAAGAATAAACAATAAACAAAATAGACAATAGCATACAAGGGACTGGGCCACTTTTATTTGCTAGAGCGAGAGATAGCGTCCCTCCTCCAAATAAATATAGAAATTCCTCCCTGACCTTGTACAACAACCTAGAGATGTTTTCGTTTAGATACTGATAACGACTTTGCTTTCCAAAAGCATGTCCCACTGGTCTTTAATCGAAAAAAAACTTTGGCAAATTGAACAATGATAGGCACTTCCAGGGATAAGACTTTTGTCGGGTTGAAGAATTTTGGGTATATTTCACAGATTGAAGAAAAGATTTCGTGATATTCTTATGTGGAATGGTTTTAAGGATTTTTCTGGCTTCTTTTCTATTACATTGCCCGGTTTCCTTTGTCACAGAACCAATGAAATGTCATAACATTCCAAATCAAACATTAAAGTGGCATGAGCTGCCAAAATGTTGATATTTTGACGTTTAAACAGAATGTTGAAATTGTTTTCTATTTTTCTCAAGACGTATAATTCAGAAGCTTTTTAATGCTTCTGGTCTCGATAATGTACGATGAAGTATTGTTTTGAACTAACTATGCCTTAAAATGAATGAAGGGTCGTCCCGTTATTTAAATTTTGTTTACTTTTCAAACACTATTTCGGTTCGTATAGGCCACATACTGTATGGGTTTTCCTCATTCCAGCGCCAATCATTTAGTGTTTTGATGGCCTTCAAAGCCTCATACTGTCGTGACGATCAGAAATTATGAAAAAAGTGTGAAGTTTGGCAGCTCATGCCACTTTAAATAATAGCGACTGAACCTAATAAAAAGGGCAGCTGTGATGTCACATTATTGTCTCAACAGTAGATTTCTTTTAATCTACAGTTTCGTATCTGACAGAGGCCTTCTGCAATAATTCACATTGCGTGTAAACGCAAGTCACATACAAAACACATCAAATCCTATGTCTTTTAACCAAGATAAAAACCCAGCAACTGTAGATTCTTCAAAAATAGTCGCAAATCGTAGATTACTTTTAAACAATCTACAGTAGCTAGTGTTTGATCGCTAACATACAGTTAAAAATTAGAATGTGAGTACATTGAAAACTAGAAGTTAAGATAACAGTGTAGTGTCTGCTCAAAACTGCGACATTCCAACAAACCTACGTTTCTTAATAAATTGCTTGATGTTTTACGCAGCACTCAATATTTTTTCACTAATATGGCGGTCTTGTCTGGTTTCGTCTGGAAAGAAGCCTCTGAACTTCGTTGAGCGCCGGACAACTCTTTCGCACACGAGACTTATAGAAACACTTCTTTTTCAGTAGATAAACAACGGCTCGTATTATTTATTACCTGTGAACAAATTCGAGATTTGGTAGATTTAAGGATCTTTCTCCGCTGGTTTTCGGAGACTATTCGTGCATCTCGTGTTTATATTGTTGAACATAATCTTGTAAACGACTTATAACTCAAATGAAACAACCCTATATCATTTGTCTTTGGTTATACGATTTGATTTCTGACAATATCTTTTGATTATTGTGAATCAGTGTATATTACATCGAATAGCATCAATACTAAATACATTTGGGAAGATTTATTGCCATTCGGCGGAGTCAATATCCAGTGTCATTGATGGCGCTACGAATTGGCTCTCTGCCAAAAGCAAGCAAAAAAGCTTACGGAGCTACTTTATTTACACTGGGAAATAAACATATTGTAAAAGTAATATGTCACGACCTTGTGTCAAAAATGTTAAAATATTTTTTTTTTAATTTTACTTACATTGTGACGGTGAAGTGTCTATGTAGGGTAAGGGTCTTTGGCCCTGGTTAAACTCCGAGTCAATATCTGACAACCATTTCTCATATATTTATTTCATTCTTTTTTTAACTTATAGGTATTCCAACCGGACAGCCAACGATCTTAATTTATGCTATAAAATCGGAAGCGAGTATGTAAGAACTCGAAAGGGCCAAGTGGTACAGTCACGATTCCGTCCCTTATCGACTAGCTATACCATGGATGCCAGACAAAAAAGCAGCTTTGACAAAAAAAACCCATCAAATTAATGGAGAAAAAAAAATCATTCAATAATTTATAAGGTCGTCTATGACAACAGCTTTGCTGTAACCAAACTCATCTCAAACACCGTCAACAGTCTCAACCAGTGGCAATTGTATTTTTTTGAAACTTTGGACGAAATACCAAGTTCTTGTATAACTGGCTGCAGAAAATCGATAGGAAAACAGCAATAACTTGTTCCTGAACTTCTAATTTGTTAACGGAAGTCTCATAATTTGTGTTAGGTGGCAAGGAAACAGGCCCGTGCGTGACCAGGAGTGGGTGGCTTCAGTTATTAAATGTTTGCCTTGCTTAGCCGGAGATCATAACTGGGTTAACAGTCAAACAGATTGTCTAAAGTCAATTTGTTATTTGAATCACGTTCTCGGATTTAGTCGAGCCCAAGCAAAATGATGTAACAGCGAATGGAAGAGACTTGTGGTAAATGCATTATGGCTTTGCGTCATATTCAAATACTAAAGTTCTTTCATGACGAGATTGTCATCCGTCTAGGTGTTTAAAAAATCGGGTCTTGTTCTAAACAAGACCTCTAAGTTTTAAGTAAGGTCACGTTAGAACGTTAGTGTATTTTGAATGGAAACGGGATTTTTGGACATAAGACATCTCCTACTTTTTATTATTTTTATATTAAACATTTAGCCTAATCTACGTGCTTTTTAAAAGCATTAAGGCGCAGAAATGGCATTTCTGTTAACCAGTATATCCACCAAGCAAGATAGTTTTTCGTGCATGATAGTTTTTTTTATAGGTTATACCAAAAAAGTGAAGAATGATAAATTATGGATTCGATAAAACTCTGTCAAATGGGTATTTCGGTTTACAAAAAATGACATATTCAATCTGTCAAAGGCAGAAATCGAAATTTTACTTCAGAACAAAGCGTTCAGAATTGCCCTTGGGAGTGGAACGATGATCTCCCAAATGGTTTCGCAAAAACTATGCATTTGGCAATTGGGTTTGTTCACTGCGAAGCTTGCTATCGATAATGGACGCATACATGAAACATCTCTAACTTGATATTTTCTCCAAAAGCCTCAAAATTTGTTAAGGCTCGTGACTAGAACTTGTTTGATTCAGTTATTACATGTATTACGTGTTTGATTGGCCAAGTCTGAGATACCATAGAGTTGTCTGAAAGGGATT
Source organism: Lepidochitona cinerea (assembly GCA_963971465.1). NCBI lineage: Eukaryota > Metazoa > Mollusca > Polyplacophora > Chitonida > Tonicellidae > Lepidochitona > Lepidochitona cinerea. The sequence continues at coordinate 6,268,750 of OZ020556.1, forward strand.
GCTGACAATAATTCTGTCGATATCGGCCGATAAAGACGAACGGCGAAACAAAAACTACAGAAGAGAGGCTTGGTAAAGATTAGATAAGGGCACCGATTGGTCAAGACTAGATAAGGGTAGGAGGGCCTCGGTGGTTCAGTGTGTTTATAAAGTGATTGTCCCGCAGTCTGAAACATACCTTCAGTCGATTCGGTGCGGGTTCGAATCACACTCAGACCAAATAAAATAATTGACAAATTTCTGAGTGAATTTTCGCTTGGTCGCCCTCAGTTGAAGAGTTGCCAGGTACTCGCCGCAGGTCAAGGTTTCCTACCCGACTAAACCTGACAACGTCGCCAAATAAGTGAAATAATCTTGAATGCTCCGTAAAACAGCAATCAATCAATCATAGAAAACCACATGATAGTCAGCCCTTATATGACATACAAGTACCTCCCATATATTTATATATGGCCAACTTCAAACACTCTCTGGTTTTTCTTTTCTTTTATCTGGTACACGTAGCGTTTCTCCAGGGGATATATAGAATGAGTTACATGTGTTTAAAAGCATGAAGTAATAGTTACATGTATGTTTAAGCCACCAATATGAAAACATGAACCTTGTCTTCTCTTGATTAGTTTTGTCTAGAAAGCGAGGATACAAAAAATGTATTCATGGAAAACGAAAATTAGTGAGCAGGTTGCCAGTAAAAGGATAAACTTTGGATTTATTTGGGGATATGCTTTGGATAAATCTGTTTATGTTTGACGACACCGGGGTTAAAGTGAAAGACTGATTCTGGAACTCTGCCAGAAATCACCATAGATGTCTCGCATCCGAAGACCTAACACAGCCCTATTTTACTAATCGTGTTCTGTTCGCCTAATCGACCGCCTCGAGCAATCGTACAGAACACTGATTGGGTTGTTGAATCAATTATTCCAAGAGGAAGGAAAGACAATTAAACGACTTAATCATTGATTAAGTAGAATCAGTTGCCAGTCGATTCAACAAAAGATTTTCATTGTTAGACATGTAGTAATAAGTGCTGTCTACATTTGTCAAAAAGGTGGAGAGTGATTCAATGATCGGAAACAGGAAACAAAAACAACTTGTGTCAAAACATATAAAGAGAAGTCGTCAGTGGCAGTCGTAGATCAATGTACATATATTTCATCTAACCTGCTTGTCGATCCTTGCGTCGACTTGTTGACGACAATTTTGCTTCAACGTTCAATTTAAAAATAACTGAAATTTTGGCAAGTTCTAACTACTGCTTGAACAAACCTTAATGCTAGACAATCTCAAGTCTTAGGAAACTACTAAATCTATTGCTAATCGCCTGTCACAAGGAAATAGGTCTTGATCTGTTCCATGGATGAAATTACAACTCGGCTTTGGCCGGATGACCAGAGTTGGTAAAGGAAACGTATGTTTGAGATCAGCAGTTAAAGTAGGACCAGCGGCCAAAATGTTAATATTTTACGTTAAAACAAAATTTGAAATTGTCTGAAATTTATCTGAAGACGTACAACTAGGAAGCCTTCTCGTCGCACATTTTCGAAAATGTACGCTAAGTAAGGTTTAACAAGAAACTTAGGCTTACAAATGAATAAACGTTCGTCCCGAGATTCAAATCCTGTTTACTTTAGAACTCTATTTCTGTTCAATCAGGCCACATACTGTATGAGTGTTTCGATGAAGTTCAAACATGCACGTCTTTTTACGAAACCAAGATTGCTTTCACTTATACAATAACCTTTTTGCTAATTATTATCCTTTTTTCCCAAATACACATGTGGAAAATACCATTTTACCATACATCTAAAGCTTGGTTAAAACGACTCTATACAGTTATTGTACGGAGTTCAACAGCAATTTCATGTTCGAAGAGCATGGCTTATTTGGTTTACATAAAACCATACAACTTAACGTTATTTTACGAACATCCAGTCAAAGGGCATGGGCTTTTATTACAACTAATAAGTTAATAAACAGCACTAAAACCTACACGCTTGCTCTTTAAACTGAATTTAATTTTGGCAAAGATGTAATTTCAATAAAATCACACATGGGTATTTGGGATGTTTTACACAAGCTGCAAACCCAAAATATCATTGTTTTTTTCCAGACGTGTTCAACCTTATGCTTGACACTGGAACTTTGCAAGTATCGCAATAATTGCCACACGTCAAGATCAAAACGCAACCATATTTCGCATAAAGGCGCATTGTAATTTGTTTATATTTATGGACACTAAAACACACGGGCACAGGGAAAATCTTCTTGTCTAAAATAACTGTACATTGGTAAATTTAGAAATTTTTGTAAATTTAATATTTTAATAAAAAAAATATATTGCTCGAGACTACCGTCCCTCAACAATTGCCATAATCCAAAATTAACGATACTATTTCCGTCTTCCGCTCTGATCAACCAACGAGTAGTTGGCTATGACAAGACTAAAATCCGATTTGGCTAGTCGAGGCGTGTTGTCTTGTCTGCGCTGGTACGGCGTTAGGCTCCGCCGAAGGCAAATAGGAAATCTCGGAAATAGGTATTTGATTTGCTGACGTCTGTTTGTTCAATTGATAACATTACAGACGTAGTTTGACCCTCATGTTTCCGTTTAGTAAAGGAAACATCTGCTTCATATCATCAGTGAAATCTGCAAGAAGGGTTGTATACAACCAATCGTGAAAACGCACCACTTAGTTCTACAATTAATTCGTTTTCTGGTAATTTTATTGTAATGCAATTTTCAGGTTTCTGTGTATCTATTTATTTGGGAGGCATTGAAGTCTCTCAGCCCAAACACAGACGTCCCATCAGTGGGCCATGGTTTCAAATACCATCATGAAAAATTGGCAGAATTTAAAAGTCACGACTCTGGTAAAAAATAGGAGACCAGACTCCGATGTCTAAGGCATATAAGCAGTCTCAAGGAAATAGGTATTTGATTTGCTGAAGTCAATTTGTTCAATTGATGAAATTACAACCCTTGTTTGACTGGATGGTCAACGTTTACATTATCGATTGATAAAGGAAACATCGGTTTAAGATCATCTGTTATGTCTCGATTAGTATCATTAACTTAAATCGTACAGACAGACTTTACTACAGCAATCGTACAGAAAGCCCCATTCAGTTCTACAAATGTTTCATTTTCAAATATTTTAATTGTAATGCGATTTTCACGATTTTCCAAATGAAGAACTTGCAGGATGTTTTGCCTGTATTCACTTTATATAGCTTTTCTTTCCTCTGACAAATGCAAGCAAGATGCATTCACAGAAAACGCAACCACGTAATATGTCGACATTTTCTAAAGAATATGATTATTTCTTGTAAAAAATTAATATATTTGAAAAACTTATTATCGAATCTATATTCGGTTAAACTTGATAGATTTTAAAATTTACGGCTCTATTTCTGTTCCTTGTTTTCATTTGGCAACCTTAAGTTGTCATTGTTCGATCAAAATCCGAAGAGATCAGATGAGCCTCATAATAATCGTGTCTGGACTGGCAGGACGTTATAGACCCCATCTAAGGCAAATAAGCGGTTTCAAAGAAATAGGTATTTAATTTGGTCAAGTCAATTTGTTCTATTGGTGAAATTACAATCCTGGTTTGACTTCATGACCAACCGTTATATTATGGATGGATAGGGGAGTCTAAAATCTGAATCTAACTCACGAAATATCTCCATCATCATCGAAACGGACAAATACTATGTTTAAGACCAAATGTGTTTACAAATGCGTGCTGTATAAACTCGCAAAAAAATCTTTTGCCGAAAAATTAAAAATCTCAAAGTATTCTTTTATGCTTTACAACATCCGAAAATCAATAAACTGAGTGTCACGACGTCACAGTTGACATCTAATATGTATACACCCTAAGTGTGATGACGTCAAACACGACGAGTTTTGATGCAGTGTGTTTTAATGTTTGGTTGAAATGCGTTGTTCGCAATTTAACTATAAAGTATTTCCAAGAAGTAACAGAAATCACCGTTTATTTTGACATCCAGGTATCTTACAAGAAGCTTGTTACGTTTCAACATTCCAATTTACAGTTACAAATCATCGTTAGGCATTTGTCCTTAAAATGTATTTTCACAAAGGCCAAACGCAAACGCAACCATATTCCACTGAATGTTTTTCCGGCTTGTTAAAACATACCTGCTCACGAAATATAGTCTCATGCTTTGTAAACCTTGTATTTTGCATAGTTTCCGAGGGGTTTTGTGTTTTGGGTAAACTCATCGGCGATTAACCATGTTAACCGAGTCAATTGTTTTTCAGAGATGGACATTAAGGGATTACAATTTACATATATGATAAATAAAATCCAAGGTTTACAAGCGGCCAACACAATTCACATTATTTTTACGAAATTAAAGATATTAAGTTGGACAGTGTGGCAAATGCAGCCAATACACGTTCAACGGTATCTCTCCGATTGTTTTCAGCGGAAAGTTCTTAATTCGTGCTTCTTGATAAATGAACGGTTAGGTAATTCGGTTTTCATAGATTTTTGATTGTCAATCTACTTACATTGTTGGCCTGGACAATTGGGATTGATACCCCCCCCCCCCCTCCCCTATAAACCACCAATAAACGTTCGACATCCGTAAAAGGAAAACAATCTTGAACGTAATAATAAATACGAAGCAATTGTGAGATAAATAAACCTTATGATTTTCAGCAGACGGCTTTTACAATATCCTGTATTTTTGTCAAGAGGGTGGTAACAAAATTTGTATTCGTATGGTGAGATTTCAACCTTGTAAATGACAGTTTTAGCCAGGAATTTAGTCTTTAGCCAATAGACCTAAATAGGAAAACATATACAACGATACATTAAAACGTGTCGAAGAAAGTGTCAGTAATTAAACCACCTTCATAAGCCACATACGACGTTTTTATTATATAAACCCTAAGGGCAAGGGATTCGATTCACAAAGCAGGCGCATCGCAAACGAAGCCTATAGTTGCCACTGTATACCACAGTGAAGAGATACGATGTCATGGAAACTGAGATTGATAACACTTTGCAACGGAGCCCAGTTGTTCAAAAGTGTATTACCGGTTAGCTTTGTTACGAAACGAATCAATTTTTGTTACGCGACGTCATTTAGACCAGGGGCCAGTTGTTCAAAAGAAAATTAGCTTAACGGCAGGTTAGATGACGTCGCGTCACAAAGGGATTTTTTGTTACGTCACGTCATTTAACCTGCCGTTAAGCTAATTTTCTTTTGAACAACCGGTCCCTGTACTAATCCTAATACACGTTTGGACACCTCAGCCCAAAGCATTTGCAATAAACCCGTTTGCATTTACCAACGTAGAGTTAAAGTGTACGGCAGACTCTGGAACTCTGCCAGTAATCGCAGCAAACTACTCACACAGAGGACGAAACGCGAGCATATTTAACCGAATATTTTTCTGTTTGCTTAATCGATCCCCTCCAGCGATGCAAAAGAACACTGATTGGGCTGCTAAATCAATTATTTCAAGAGCAAAGAAAGACAGTGATACTGCTTCATCGGGAGAAGAAATCAGTTGATCAATTTGTCTGAGGATTCATAGATCGCTGTTCCAGACTAGACTTACATTGATTAGGGTAGTCGACATTTGTCAAAAAGAAGCCAAGTGGTGACTCGTTATAATCGTCAATTGATCGCTCAAGTATTCATTATGACAATTCCTATAGTCTTTGGGAAAACGCCAACCGGGTCCACTGGACATCTGTAGTATAATAGTAAGGAATTCAGAATATGTACATTGACACTTTACAAATATCGAAGTCCTATCCGGACAATTCAACCACCCTACTTTGTGTTTCTTTTAATTATTTCGGTTATCTTTAATTGAATACTGACGAATCAAGCGTCACTTAAGAGTTGGTTTTCAAGTTATCGTTTTTATCTTTTAACTGTACTTGTTTTACACTGAATATGTGAATTTCGGTAAAAATGCAAGCAAATTGCTCTAACGATTTTTCCTTTAGCTTGTCCGCACATTTAGTTGTGTTTACACCTTCCTTTATTTTAAACTGGTTTCTCCATGAGAAGTCAAATACCCAAAACGGATGTGTGATACATCGAAAGTGCCAAGTAGCACAGTCATTATTCTGTCACTAACCCACAAATCTAAATGTTAGGGCAAGTTCTGGCGGCTTTGACAGAACAACCCATCAAATTGATTAAAAGAACAAAAACGCACAATGATGTATAAGGTCGTCTATGACAACATCTTTGCTGTAACCAAACTTATCTCAAACACCGTCAACAGTCCAAACCAGTAGCAATTGTATTATTTTGAAACGTTGGACGAAATACCAAGTTCTTGTATAACTGGCTGCAGAAAATCGATAGGAAAACAGCAATAACTTGTTCCTGAACTTGTAATTTGTTAACGGAAGTCTCATTTTTTGTGTTAGGTGGCGGGGAAACAGGCCCGTCCGTGACCAGGACTGGATGGCTTCAGTTATTAAATGTTTGCCTTGCTTAGCCGGAGATCCTAACTGGGTTAACAGTCAAACGGATTGCCTACAGTCAATTTGTTATTTGAATCACGTTCTCGGATTTAGTCGATGCCAAACAAAATGATGTAACAGCGAATAGAAGAGACTTGTTGGTTGATGCATTATGGTTTAACGTTATATCCAAATGCTAATGTTCTTTCATGACGAGAGTGCCATCCGTCTAAAAAAATCCCAACTTTTCCCCGTCCCCCCTCTCAGTTCTAAACAAGACCTCTCAGTTTTAAGTAAGGCTACGTTAGAACTTGCAGTGTATTTTGAATGGAAACGGGATTTTTAAACACAGCACCTAAAACATCTTTTAATTTTTTGTTATTTTTATTTTCAACATTTAGGATAGTCTACGCGCTTTGATAGAGCATTAAGTAGCACAAAAGGATTTTCTGTTTACCAGTATATAATCTCCATGCAAGACAGATTTTCGTGTATGATAGTTTTTGTTTTGTTTTGTTTTTTTGCTTCTTTTTAGGGTTATACCAAAAAAGGGAATAATGGTAAATTATGGATTCGATGAAATTTCTTTAATTATCAGTAAAACTCTGTCAAATGGGTATGCCGGTTTACAACAAAATGACATTTTAATTCAGTCGAAGGCAGAAATTGAAATCTCTGTTTTTTTCTTTTCATTTGTCTGGTACATGTAGCGTTTCTCCAAGTGATATCTAGGATGAGTTAGATGAAGTATGAAACATGAAGTAATAGTTATGTTTAAGCCACCAATATGAAAACATGAACCTTGTCTTCTCTTGAATAGTTTTGTCTTGAAAGCGAGGATACAAAAAAATGTATTCATTAAAACAAAAATTAGTGAGCAGGTTGCCAGTAAATAAATGTTAGAAGGATAAACTTTGGATTTATTTGGGGATATGCTTTGGATAAATCTGTTTATGCTTGACGACACCGGGGTCAAAGTGAAAGACTGATTCTGGAACTCTGCCAGAAATAATCATAGATGTGTTGCATCCGAAGACCTAACACAGCCCTATTTTACTAATCATGTTCTGTTCGCTTAATCGACACACCACTGATTGGGTTGTTGAATCAATTATTCCAAGAGGAAGGAAAGACAATTAAACGACTTAATCATTGATTAAGTAGAATCAGTTGCCAGTCGATTCAACAAAATATTTTCATTGTTAGACATATAGTAACAAGTGTAGTCTACCTTTGTCAAACAGATGAAGAGTGATTCAATGATCGGAAACAAGAAACAAAAACTACTACTACTATTTTCGCTTCGTAAAGGCCACATACTGTATGAATTTTCCTCATTCCAACGCCAATCATTTAGTTTTTTCGATGACCTCCCAAGCCTCTCTATGTTGTGACGATCAGCATCTATGAAAAAAGTGTGAATTTTGGCAGCTCATGCCACTTTAACGTTGTTTTACGAACATCCAATCACAGAGCATGGGTTTTTATTACAACTTCTAAGTTGACAAACAGCACTAAAACCTATAGGCTTGCTCTTTAAACTGAATTTAATTTTGGCAAAGATGTAATTTCAATAAAATCACACATGGATATTTGGGATGTGTTATACGAGCTGCCAATCCAAAATATCATTGTTTTTTTTTCCAGACTTGTTCAAACTTATGCTTGACACTGGAACTTTGCAAGTATCGCAATAATTGCCACACGTCAAGATCAAAACGCAGCCATATTTCGCATAAAAGCGCATTGTAATTTGTTTATACATGTACATTGGTAAATTTAGAAATTTTTGTAAATTTAATATTTTAATAAAAAAAAAATATTGCTCGAGACTACTGTCCCTCAACAATTGCCATAATCCAAAATTACCGATACTATTTCCGTCTTCCGCTCTGATCTACCAATGAGTAGTTGGCTATGACAAGACTAAAATCCGATTTGGCTAGTGCAGGAGTGTTGTCTTGTCTGAGCTGGTATGGCGTTAGGCTCCGCCGATGGCAAATTAGCAATCTCAAGGAAATAGATATTTGATTTGCTGACGTCTGTTTGTTCAATTGATAGAATTACAGACTTAGTTTGACCCTCATGTTTCCGTTTAGTAAAGGAAACATCTGCTTCATATCATCAGTGAAATCTGCAAGAACGGTTGTATACAACCAATCGTAAAAACGCACCACTTAGTTCTACAATAAATTCATTTTCTGGTAATTTTATTGTAATGCAATTTTAGGTGTTTTTGTAGCTATTTATTTGAGAGGCATTGTATTATCTCAGCCCAAACACAGACGTCCCATCAGTAGGCCATGGTTTCAAATACCATCATAAAAAATTGGCAGAATTTAAAAGTCATGACTCTGGTAGAAAATAGGAGACCAGACTCCGATCGGACTAAATATCTATAGTAAGGCAAATAGGCAGTCTCCGGGAAATAGGTATTTGATTTGCTGAAGTCAATTTGTTCAATTGATGAAATTACAACCCTGGTTTGACTGGATGACCAACGTTTATATTATCGATGGATAGAGGAAACATCGGTTTAAGATCATCTGTTATGTCTCGAATAGTATCATTAACTTAAATCTTTAAGACAAACTTTACTACAGTCATCGTACAGAAAGCCCTATTCAGTTCTACAAATGTTTCATTTTCAAGTCTTTCAATTGTAATGCGATTTTCACGATTTCCCAAATGAAGAACTTGCGGGATGTTTTGCCTGTATTCACTTTATACAGCTTTTCTTTCCTCTGGAATGGGTCGCGGGTTCGAATCAATTGGAAAATGTTCTGACTGGGTTTTCACTCGAACGACCTATGTGGGATGGTTGCCAGTTACCAGCGGAAGGTGTGGGTTTCCTCCCACAATAAAACTGGCAACGCCGCCATATAAGTGAAATAATCTTGAGCGCGGCATAAAACACCAAACAATCAATCTTTCCTCTGGCAGATCATCATGAATGCAAACAAGAGCATTCACAGAAAACGCAACCACGTAATATGTCGACATTTTATGATATGATAATTTCTTGTAAAAACATTTGATATAATACAAAAAACGTATTATTCGAATCTATATTCAGTAAAACTCGATAGATTTTAAAATTTACGGCTCAATTTCTGGTCCTTATTTTCATCTGCCAACTTATGTTCCTATTGTTTGATCAAAATCCGAAGAGATCAGATGAGCCTCTTTGGTAGACTTAGGCGGGCACGTACGAAAGGTCGTTGATTCTTCGTCCTTCAAGAATAAGTTGTATACAAAATTAGTGTGGTACAAAGAAACTGTTAACTACCAATAAAAAAAACAGATATATGCAACTAAAATTGTACACAATTGTGGAAAAATCACCTGTGCACTCTTGACTATATTTCGTTGGCGTGTTCGTTCTCTGTTTCTATTATCGAATGCATTTAGAAAGTCGTTGAAAAACTACTTTAAAACGTTACGTTACTTACAGAGGGATGTCCATAATTGATCCGACGGCTTTTATGGATTTTCGATTTGTGTCACATCAAAGATATTTTTATGTTTATAATGACGTAACCATGGTTAGCAAGGGATGGGGCGACATTCCAACGAAGCTATATTTATTAAAAGATTGCTTGATGTTTTACGCAGAACTCAATATTTGTTCACTAATATGGCGGTCTTGTCTGGTTTAGTCTGGGAAGAAACCTCTGAACTCCGTTGAGCACCGGACAACTCTGTCGCATACCGGTCTTATAGAAACACTTTTTCTCCAGTAGATAAACAACGGCTCGTATTATTTATTACCTGTGAACAAATTCGACATTTGGTAGATTTAAGGATTTTTCTCCGCTGGTTTTCGGGGACTACTCGTGCATTTCGGGTTTATATTGTTGAACAAAATCTGGTAAACGAATTATAACTCAAATTAAACCACCCCATAACATTTGACTTTGGTTATACGATTTGATTTCGGACAATATATTTTGATTATTGTGAATCAGTGTATATTACAGGGCATAGCATCAATACTAAATACATTTGGGAAGATTTATTGCCATTCGACGGAGTCCATATCCAGTGTCATTGATGGCGCTACGAATTGGCTCTCTGCCAAAAGCAAGCAAAAAAGCTTGCGGAGCTACTTTATTTACACTGTGAAATAAACATATTGTAAAAGTAATATTTCACGACCTTGTATCAATTTTTTTTGTATTTTATTCACATGGTGACGTTGCCAGGTGAATTGTCTATGTATTGAAAGGTCTTTGGCCCTAGTTTATCTCCCGACTTTCGGTGAATACCAGAGCCTTGTCTTACAAAACTGGCGTCAATCTAAAATAGAGATTGATCCTACTGCCATTCGTTGAGATATCAACTCTAAAACGATTGAGTGACATGTTGCTTTTACACAAAGGGAGACCACTGCTGTCCACGTCCTTAAAATTGTAAACAACGACACGTGACACTGATAGTTGACTCGGTTGTGTAGAGAGATATTCGATATAATTCTGGTAGGTAACGTTTATGCCGCCGACAACCTGTTTTGTTATATTGATTGCTACTCTCCTAATACATATAATATACCTTGAAATACCTTGAAGTCCATATCATATTTTGCCTTGACATCCATGGGCGCTGCCATCTTGTTTTAGAATGTATTTAAGAGCTAATGTAGTGCCGAATATATTTTTGATTTTTGACAAGTATTTCTGCCCTAAGAACCTGCAATGCAGCATATTATAATAGGGTTACATGTTTGCGAACAGAATAGAACAGATAAATAAATAGTATATAGATTAAAAATTCTCAATAGATTTCTTGCAGTTAACTATGCGCAAAATGGAGTGCGACGGCTCTCGAGCCATGTCTCGAGTTGAAGATCTCGTAGAATGGCACGAGATCTCGATTGAACTGGCGTAAGTTACGTCCGACGTAAATCAGTGTTAAAGCTATAGGAAATTGCGCCCTAGTCGCAACTGGTCCATGCTGTAGGCCTATGCGCAACTTTACGCCAGCTTCGTGAGACAGAGCCCTGGTAACCCTTCCTCATAGGCGGATCCTTTCCAGCAAACACTGAGATAGCATTGCAAGCATTACCATATACCGCAGGCGTAGAGCGACTTAGTATATAGGCAATGTAACCGCGACCGCCATCTTGTTTTTTTCGAGTGACTTCCGGTAGGATCTGTCAGTGCGATCGCCGATGTCAGGGTCCGGTCAGTTTCAGGTAATTTTCTTTACATTCGGCTTTTAGCTGGGGCGATTGCATGATATTTTTATTTTCCCCAGTGATTACTGAGTCTTTCTAAATCCTCATTTAAGCCTGACATTCTCTGAATTTCTTTCACGCTAGGGAATTCCCTTTTACAACTAATTACGCTGAAAGGTATTTCCCCACTTTGACATTAAAAAAACATATGATCCAAATTCCGCGTTTTGTTGAAATTTGGTAGGAATCTAGCCAATCATATTTAAAAATAGTGTGCAAAGTTTGACATTAATGCGCCAAGTAGAACTCTTAAAATATATGCTTAGTTGACAGCTCCTCCAAATACATACTGAATCCCATTGACAACTATTCATAAATCATAGTTTACTGAGGTTTCCCACCACAAGCTATCACCAAAACTTTCACCGATTACCCCTTAGCATGTACGTAGTGGAATTTTAGTCCGAATGAGGCTTTTCATATTGGATTCATGTTAATCGCTGTCATATTTGGTTGCCAGTAACCAACAGAAGGTTAGGTTAAATCAGAACATTTAATTCACAAGTAAAAGTGTTTGTACAGAAAGGTTAGCTTATCAATTATTAAAGCTGGTCTAAACCAATTTTCTAATGGATTGCATTGACGGTGTTAATAAAATTGAATAAAAAGTCATAAATACAAATTTTCTATCATTATTTAGATAAAAATTTAACTCCTGCTTATACTTTTAAATTGAATTACACTTTTCCTCCAAACAATTTCTTCTTATATTTAAAATTTATTGATTTTCTTTGAAAGAAAATCTGTGATATATACTGATATTCTTAACGTTAACTTATCAATTCGTTTTAAAGCTGGTCTAAACCAATTATCTAATGTATGGCAATGAGGCTGTTGATAAAATTGAATAAAAGGTCATAAATACAAAGTTTCTAGTATTATTTAGTTAACAGTTTTACTCCTGCTTATACTTTTAACTTAAATTACACTTTTCTTACAAACAATGTCTTCTGATATTTAAACTTTATTGATGGAAATGGAAATCTGTGGTATTCTTAAGCATTAAAGGATAAATGTGCAATTATTTTTCAGAAATAGGACAACCTCTACTAGAGTTTCAATTTACAAAATTTGGCGACTGGGGATGATATTCACCACATCAAGTGTTTGTTAAATATTTCTACAAGAATGGCATGGTATTACCAGAGATCTACAAGAATAGAGTGGTGTGCCCAAATCAATGAGATTGTTTATCATTTTAAGTGTTTTATGATAAATATTTGGAGATAAAATATGGACATTTGAAATGTTCTGAAAAATTAAAAAAGACATCAAGCTGCAATCATCAGGGAAATTACTGAATTATGAAATATTTCTACAAGAATGGCATGGTGTTACCAAAGATCTACAAGAATATGATAGTGTGCCCATAATCAATGAGATTGTTTAGCATATTAAGTGTTTTACGATAAATATTTGGAGAGAAAATATTGACATTTGAATTATGCTGAAAACTTAAAAAACATAAGCTGCAATCATCATCAGGGAAATTACTGAATTCGTAAACGAGAACACAGGAAAATTTGAATCTCTTAAATGATACTTTTTGAAAATATATTTAAAATCTCATAATTACAGTCATGTTTTAGACACAAAGAAAATAGAAAAAAAAAACAGTTTATTTTTTAATTTTGTAGTGCACTGTATATGTTACATAAGTACGCAGTACTATATTTACATTTCGTTTATTGTTTTAAATAAAACATTGTCTCCTTTTTTGTACATTCATCTGTGTACAGAAATACAAATATTTTGATCTTTTAAACTTGTGTTTTAGCTATTTAACTTTGCGTTGTCCTCCAACTAAGACTACTTCTGACTTGCTCATGTTTAACCAGTCTATTATATTTTAAAATTTAAGCCCAGTAACAATTTTGGCCCTCTCTTATCCATCGTTAGTGTTGGCGACCTGAAAAAAAAATATGAAAAATATATAAAATATGTATATAAACCAAGCTTTATAACTGGACCTGTTTAAATTTGTCACAGGATAGTCATATGCAGACAATTATATAATTTGTTGTTTTAATAGAAAATAGACCTGAGTAATTTGTCCAATTATGTAGTTTATTTTATATAGATATATTTTTTAAGAACACTAAAACACATGGCACGGTTACAGGCCAATCTTCTGGTAGAATTCCAAACGCCCTTGCCATATCATAAGTTTGGGGGAAAATATTAACCCATGACTGATTGATTGATTTGTCTTTTACACCACATAAAGGATTACTTAATTTGCACAGTGGCACAAATTGCTCAATCGCTCAACCTTCTGTTAGTCCCTGTCAACCATCCCACTTATGACAGCTATTAACATAAATCCAATATTAAAAATCCCATTCCCATTAATATTTTTGTAAATTTCCACTTCGAACATGCAAAGGGTTTATCAGAGAAAGTTGTGGCGATAGCTGGTAAAAGAAGAAAATAAAACCCCCAGTAAACTATGATTTATGAATAGTTGTCAATGGGATTCAGTATGTATTTGGAGGAGCTGTCAACTAAGCATATATTTTAAGAGTTCTGCTTGGCGCATTAATGTCAAACTTTGCACACTATTTTTACATATGATTGGCTAGATTCCTACCAAAGTTCAACAAAACGCGGAATTTGGATCATATGTTTTTTTAATGTCAAAGTGGGGAAATACCTTTCAGCGTAATTAGTTGTAAAAGGGAATTCCCTAGCGTGAAAGAAATTCAGAGAATGTCAGGCTTAAATGAGGATTTAGAAAGACTCAGTAATCACTGGGGAAAATAAAAATTACATGCAATCGCCCCAGCTAAAAGCCGAATATAAAGAAAATTACCTGAAACTGACCGGACCCTGACATCGGCGATCGCACTGACAGATCCTACCGGAAGTCACTCGAAAAAACAAGATGGCGGTCGCGGTTACATTGCCTATATACTAAGTCGCTCTACGCCTGCGGTATATGGTAATGCTTGCAATGCTAACACTGAGATTGATTGCAAACTTCTTTGAACTTATACGCATTCCAACCAGTCAACCATAAATGTTAATTTATGCTACAAAATCGGGAGCGAGTGTGCAGGTGTAGTAACTCGAAAGGGCCAAGTAGTTTAGTCAGTATTTAGTCACTTATCGACAAGCTATACCATGAATATCAGAGTAAAAAAGACGGCTTTGATAAAAAAAAACCATCAAATTGATCGAAAGAACAAAAACGCGCAATAATTTATAACATCGTCCATTGCAATAATTTAACTGTAACCAAAGTCATCTGAAACAGTCTCAACCAGAAGCAATTTTATTATTTTGAAACGTTGGACGAAATACCACGTGCTTGTATAACTGACTGCAGAAAATCGATAGGAAAACAGCAATAACTTGTTCCTGAACTTCTAATTTGTTAACGGAAGTATCATAATTTGTGTTAGGTGGCGGGGAAACAGGCACGTGCGTGACCAGGACTGGATGGCTTCAGTTATTAAATGTTTGCCTTGCTTAGCCGGAGATCATAACTGGGTTAACAGTCAAACGGATTGCCTACAGTCAATTTGTTATTTGAATCACGTTCTCGGATTTAGTCGATGCCAAACAAAATGATGCACTAGCGAATGGAAGAGACTTGTGGTAAATGCATTATGGCTTTGCGTCATATTCAAATACTAAATTTCTTTCACGACGAGATTGCCATCCGTCTAGGTGTTTAAAACATTTCAACTTTCCCCCATCGGGTCTTGTTCTAAAAAAGACTTCTTAAGTTTTAAGTAGATCACGTTAGAACGTGTGGTGTATTTTGAATGGAAACGGACTTTTTAAGAGAGCAAATTATTTTATATTAAACATTTAGCCTAATCTACGTGCTTTGTTAAAGCATTAAGGAGCAGAAATGGCTTTTCTGTTAACCAGTATATCCACCAAGCAAGACAGATTTTCGTGTATGATAGTTTGTTTTTGTTTTGTTTTTTTGCTTCTTTTTTTAGGGTTATACCAAAAAAAAGGGAATAATGGTAAATTATGGATTCGATGAAATATCTTTAATTATCAGTAAACTCTGTCAAATGGGTTTACAACAAAATGACAGTTCAATGCAGTCGAAGGCAGAAATTGAAATCTCTGTTTTTTTCTTTTCATTTGTCTGGTACATGTAGCGTTTCTCCAAGTGATATATAGGATGAGTTAGATGAAGTATGAAACATGAAGTAATAGTTATGTTTAAGCCACTAATATGAAAACATGAACCTTGTCTTCTCTTGATTAGTTTTGTCTAGAAAGCGAGGATACAAAAAATGTATTCATGGAAAACAAAAATTAGTGAGCAGGTTGCCAGTAAATACATGTTAGAAGGATAAACTTTGGATTTATTTGGGGATATGCTTTGGATAAATCTGTTTATGTTTGACGACACCGGGGTCAAAGTGAAAGACTGATACTGGAACTCTGCCAGAAATCACCATAGATGTCTCGCATCCGAAGACCTAACACGGCCCTATTTTACTAATCATGTTCTGTTCGCTTAATCGACCGCCTCGAGCAATCGTACAGAACACTGATTGGGTTGTTGAATCAATTATTTAAAGAAGAAGGAAAGACAATTAAACGACTTAATCATTGATTAAGTAGAATCATTTGCCCGTCGATTCAACAAAAGATGTCCGCTGTTAGACATGTAGTAATAAGTGCTGTCTACATTTGTCAAAAAGATGGAGAGTGATTCAATGATCGGAAACAGGAAACAAAAACTACTACTACTATTTTCGGCCACATACTGTACGAATTTTCCTCTTTCCAACGCCAATCATTTATTTTTTCGATGGCCTTCTAAGCTTCTCTTTATGTCGTGACGATCAGCATCTATGAAAAAAGTGTGAATTTTGACAGCTCATGCCATGTTTTACGAACATCCAGTCAAAGAGCATGGGCTTTTATTACAACTTCTTAGTTTATATATTATAAACAGCACTAAAACCTATACCCTTGCTCTTTAAACTGAATTTAATTTTGGCAAAGATGTAATTTCAATAAAATCACACATGGGTACTTGGGATGTTTTACACAAGCTGCAAACCCAAAATATCATTGCTTTTTTCCAGACATGTTCAACTTATGCTTGACACTGGAACTTTGCAAGTATCGCAATAATTGCCACACGTCAAGATCAAAACGCAGCCATATTTCGCATAAAAGCGCATTGTAATTTGTTTATACATGTACATTGGTAAATTTAGAAATTTTTGTAAATTTAATACTTTAATAAAAAAAAATATTGCCCGAGACTACCGTCCCTCAACAATTGCCATAATCCAAAATTAACGATACTATTTCCGTCTTCCGCTCTGATCTACCAACGAGTAGTTGGCTATGACAAGACTAAAATCCTATTTGGCTAGTCGAGGCGTGTTGTCTTGTCTGCGCTGGTACGGCGTTTGACTCCGCCGAAGGCAAAAAGAAAATCTCGGAAATAGTTATTTGATTTGCCGACGTCTGTTTGTTCAATTGCCAACATTACAGACTTAGTGTGACCCTCATGTTTCCGTTTAGTAAAGGAAACATCTGCTTCACATCATCAGTGAAATCTGCAAGAAGGGTTGTATACAACCAATCGTAAAAACGCACCACTCAGTTCTACAATTAATTCATTTTCTGGTAATTTTATTGTAATGCAATTTTAGGTGTTTTTGTATCTATTTATTTGAGAGGCATTGTATTCTCTCAGCCCAAACACAGACGTCCCATCAGTGGGCCATGGTTTCAAATACCATCATGAAAAATTGACAGAATTTAAAAAGTCATGACTCTGGTAGACAATAGGAGACCAGACTACGATCGGACCAAATGTCTAAGGCAAATAGGCAGTCTCAAGGAAATAGGTATTTGATTTGCTGAAGTCAATTTGTTCAATTGATGAAATTACAACCCTGGTTTGACTGGATGGCCAACGTTTACATTATCGATAGAGGAATCATCAGTTTAAGATCATCTGTTATGTCCCGAATAGTATCATTAACTTAAATCTTAAAGACTGCGTTTTAATACAGCAATCGTACAGAAAGCCCCATACAAATTGTTCATTGTCTAGTCTTGTAATTGTTGTAGTGGTTTCCCATCTGATGTGGTGAGTATGGTTGGACATTATGTTTTTAGAAATGGCACATTTGTAATCAAGTTTATTACCAGATGTTTGATGTTCTTTTAGTCTAATGTTGAGGTGTCGCATGTTTCTCCCAACTACAATTGATTCTGTACACTACTCCTTCAGGTTCTGCTCCTGTTGATGAAATTCCTCTTCCTCTGGCTTGCATATGGGTTTTAAGTGTTTTGGTTGATTTGAATGTAGTATTAATACCTGTTTTAATTTTAATCAGACGAGCAATTGCAATGGTATGCTGGCGGGTCCAATGTATGGTATGCTGTTTATCTGAAGTGTTATAAGTGTTTGTTTGATGATTGAGTCAAATAACTAATTTGTAGTGAATGTACTGATCTGAGTGCGTGGGTTTCAGAAATTGTTGGTGGAAGAGGTGGTCCAGTGGTTTAGAGTCATTGTCCCTCAGTCCCGCACATACCTTCCATCGATTCGGCGTCGGATCGAACCACACTCGAATCAAATAAAAAAATAGAAAAATTTCCGAGTGGATTATTCACTCGTTCGCCTTATGTGGAAGAGTTGCCAGGAACTCGATGCAGTTTTTAATGCTATTAATAGGTCGTGAGCAGATTTGCATATATTTTTTGCAGCGAAAACCCAAGAACGGCGAAAATGCGAATACAAGTATTTGAAATGACATTTACATGGTCCCATATGTCTATGCGATAGGCGATTCGGGTACAGAAACAATAAATAACTAATGTACTAAATATTTGATAAAATTCCCGAAAACTCTGTGCAAACAATTAGGAAATGGATTGATACAAATCTAGTCACGCATGAATGTCTTTGCACAAGTCTTCTTTTGAAATGAAACGCTTCAAACCATATTTGGGGGCCTCCGTGGCTCAGTAGGTAAAGCGTTGGGCGCTCAATCCGATCAGCCTTCCACCAATGGGTCGTGGGATCGAATCCCACTCAGTCCCCAAAAAACATTTCTGACTCGAACGACCTATGTGGTATGGTTGCCAGTTACCACTGGGAGGTCGTGGGTTTTCTCCGATTTCCTCCTACAATAAAACTGGCAAGTGAAAGAATCTCGAGCGCGGCGTAAAACATCAAACAATCAATCAACCCTATTAATGCGTCAAATTTACCATAGGCTAAAAGTTAAACATAGCACACATAAAGCATGTCCAATTAGGTTTAGAATGTATAAATGTATAAATAAACGAAGAATCGAAGCTCGATTACAACAACAACACCGATCAGTGTTTGTTAACTTAAGTGTTGGATTACCCTCATCCAAGCGTTTTTGTCTGTGGTTTGCATTCGGCAGGCTTTTATAGTCCCTCTTACTAAATCGTTAGTATGTATTTCTTAGATAAAGTTCGTAAAATTATACTTTGTCGTTAGATCGCCCACACGACTCAAACCATTACGGCACATTTGCACACGACCCGGTTCGAAGTTTGTTGACATTACGGGCACCTAACAATTCAAATTTTCAAATTCAAATTAAAAATACAAAATGACGTCCAAACTTTTAAATTTTGGTAAAAATAGAAAGTTCCTAACTTATATCCTCTGGGAAAAATACAGAAAACGGTCGTTTTTTTTAATGTAAACAATATTCCGGATTTTCGCGGCAAGTGGGCTTTTAAGGCTCGTGACTAGAACTTGTTTGATTCAGTTATTACATGTAGTACGTGTTTGATTGGCCAAGTCTTAGATACCATAGAGTTGTCTGAAAGGGATTGCTGACTGTTGCTGCCAAAACACTGATTTGGAATGTTTACATGTTTTTATATTCTTATATGCTATCATGAAAATATCTACGTTCATTCTAAAATTGTTCTACATATCTTTTGTTTATCGTAATTGTTGATTGACTCGTACGTTGCCTTATCCCAGATTTTGGAAGATATTCGGTCTTGCTGACTTGATAACACGATCGATCTTGACGAGACAAATCATGCAGAATCTTCATCTCAGAGTGCCGTAGGTCGAATAAAACGGTACGTTTATGTTGGTCTTTGTATAATATTCTTAGAACTGCATCGTTTATACATTGTCATAGCCTGTAGTTATCTATTGGGGCTCTGTGAAGCTGACTATGTGAGCACCGTACACACTGTTGTTGTTTTGACCTTTGACCTTGTCACGGTTTGCCTGACACCTTGATATGTATTTTGCGTTATAATTTACCTTGCTTCACGTTATATACACTAAGCGGTCGCTCAAACAAGCTCCTACTTTCCCTATGATCGTAATTCACAGCTGTACTCCATACTATTGTACTTGTACTTGTTTAAAAACATATACTCCGTGTAGGCGATTGCAAAAAGTGTGTAACAAGTTAATCCATCCAGTAAAATGAGATCGCTCTTTTTACCACTTGCCATACTGTTTTAAGTGTCCTATCGCGCCAGTCATATTGTTACCAATATAAGTACGCAAGTTCTATACGTTCTCATTGTAAATTGTAACGTTTGTTTATATTTTTGTTGATTTTACAGTCAATCTTCTTTGTCATCTAGAATCAATCTTGTCCTTGAATCCAGGACAAATAAACTTGAGATTGCCTTGGATTGATGTCTATAAATTGGGTGATTGATTTTCTAGTGGCGGAAGCATATTCGTTTAAGACCTACTTGTGCGTCTATACTGACAATAATTCCGTCGATATCAGCCGATAAAGACGAACTGCGAAACAAAAACTACAGAAGAGAGGCTTGGTAAAGACTAGATAAGGACACCGATTGGTCAAGACTAGATAAGGACACCGATTGGTCAAGACTAGATAAGGACACCGATTGGTCAAGACTAGATAAGGACACCGATTGGTCAAGACTAGATAAGGACACCGATTGGTCAAGACTAGATAAGGACACCGATTGGTCAAGACTAGATAAGGACACCGATTGGTCAAGACTAGATAAGGGTAGGAGGGCCTCGATGGTTCAGTGGGTACTAGTGATTTGCCCGCAGTCTGAAACATACCTTCAGTCGATTCGGTGCGGGTTTGAATCACACTCAGACCAAATAAAATAATTGACAAATTTCTGAGTGAATTTTTCACTTGGTCGCCCTCAGTTGAAGAGTTGCCAGGTACTCGCCGCAGGTCAAGGTTTCCTACCCGACTAAACCTGACAACGTCGCCAAATAAGTGAAATAATCTTGAATGCTCCGTAAAACAGCAATCAATCAATCATAGAAAACCACATGATAGTCAGCCTTTATATGACATAAAAGTACCTCCCATATATTTATATATGGCCAACTTCAAACACTCCCTGGTTTTTTCTTTTCTTTTATCTGGTACACGTAGCGTTTCTCCAAGGGGTATATAGAATGAGTTACATGTGTTTAAAAGCATGAAGTAATAGTTATGTTTAAGCCATTAATATGAAAACATGAACCTTGTCTTCTCTTGATTAGTTTTGTCTAGAAAGCAAGGATACAAAAAAATGTATTCATGGAAAACAAAAATTGGTGAGCAGGTTGCCAGTAAATAAATGTTAGAAGGATAAACTTTGGATTTATTTGGGGATATGCTTTGGATAAAGCGGTTTATGTTTGACGACACCGGGGTCAAAGTGAAAGACTGATTCTGGAATTCTGCCAGAAATCACCATAGATGTCTCGCATCCGAAGACCTAACACAGCCCTATTTCACTAATCATGTTCTGTTCGCCTAATCGACCGCCTCGAGCAATCGCACCGACCACTGATTGGGTTGTTGAATCAATTATTTTAAGAAGAAGGAAAGACAATTAAATGACTTAATCATTGATTAAAGGAGGGGAAAACAAATAAACAACATGAAATTGTAACGAACAATCACCTCAAGAGTGTCAATTTTAAAGCTGTAAATCTTACCTACGTTTTAGGGTGATGCAGAAAATTGCTCATGTTTAAATTGGGTCACAAAAACGATGGGGGCCGCCATGTGTAAAACGAGAAATTGACCGGAAACAGATGTGCCTAGAAATTAACCTAGGCTTAAATGGCAGACAAAGAAAGTTGACCAATTTCACTCGCACGTGCGCTTTGGGTTGCTGGGTATGCGTCTATTGATTGGCCGAAGGAGACACACCCCTAAGCACTGTTGTGATGATGGCGGCCAAGTAGGCAAGTCGGTCTCAGTCGAAATCCAATGGTTTTATATAACTTCACTTTAAGACTGTGCGGTGGGAAAAAATCGTAAAAATATGTATATGGTACCATTGAAAAGGGAAATTCGCCGTCCGTTTTGTGCATTTGCCAGTTTTATTTGTTTTCTCCTCCTTTAAGTAGAATCATTTGTCCGTCGATTCAACACAAGATTTTCTGTGTTAGCCATGTAGTAACAAGTGCTGTCTACATTTGTCCAAAAGATGGAGAGTGCTTCACTTATCGGAAACAGGAAACAAAAACTACTTGTGCCAAAACATATACAGAGATGTCGTCAGTGGAAACCGTACATCAGTGTACATATATTTCATCTAACCTGCTCGTCGACCCTTGTGTCGACTTGTTGACGACAATTTTGCTTTAACGTTCAATTTAAAAATAAATTAAATTGTGGCAAGTTCTAACCAATGTTTGGACAAACCTTAATACTAGACAATTTCCAGTCTGAGGAAACTACTAAACCTATTGCTAATGGTCTGTCACAAGTAAACAGGTTTTGATCTGTTCCATGGATGAAATTACAACTCGGCTTTGGCCTGATGACCAGCCCCCGTAGAATTGAGTTGGTAAAGGAAACGTATGTTTGAGACAATCAGTTAAAGAAGGACCAACGGCCAAAAATGTTAATATTTTACGTTAAAACAAAGTTGTCTGAAATTTATCTGAAGACTTCTCGTCGTAGAAAGCCTTCTCGTCGTACTATTTTCGAAAATGTACGCTAAATAAGGTTTAACAAGAAACTTAGGCTTACAATGAATAAACGTTCGTCCCGAGATTCAAATCCTGTTTACTTTAGAACTATATTCCTATTCAATCAGGCCATATACTTTATGAGTGTTCAAACATGGAATCAAACAGGTATATACAAGTTCAAACATGCATGTATCTTTAAAAAACATGGTTGCTTCCACTTATACAATAACCTTTATAAAATTCGCTTCACTTGTTTTTTGCTAATGATTATCTTTTTTCAAATACACATGTGGGAAATATCATTTTACCATACATC
This sequence comes from Lepidochitona cinerea, assembly GCA_963971465.1. NCBI lineage: Eukaryota > Metazoa > Mollusca > Polyplacophora > Chitonida > Tonicellidae > Lepidochitona > Lepidochitona cinerea. Next base: position 6,291,696 of record OZ020556.1, read on the forward strand.
TAAAGCTTGGTTAAAACGACGCTATACAGTTATTGTACGGAGTTCAATAGCAGTTTCTTGTTCGAAGAGCATGGCTTATTTGGCTCACATAAATCCATACAACTTTACGTTGTTTTACGAACATCCAGTCAAGGAGCATGGGCTTTTATTACAACTTCTAAGTTGATAAACAGCACTAAAACCTATACGCTTGCTCTTTAGACTGAATTTAATTTCGGCAAAGATGTAATTTCAATAAAATCACACATGGGTATTTGGGAGGTTTTACACAAGCTGCAAACCCAAAATATCATTGGTTTTTTTTCAGACGTGTTCAAACTTATGCTTGACACTGGAACTTTGCAAGTATCGCAATAATTGCCACACGTCAAGATCAAAACGCAGCCATATTTCGCATTGTAATTTGTTTATACATGTACATTGTTAAATTTAGAAATTTTTGTAAATTTAATATTTTAATAAAAAAAATATTGCTCGAGACTACCGTTCCGCAACAATTGCCATAATCCAAAACTAACGATACTATTTCCGTCTTCCGCTCTGATCTACCAACGAGTAGTTGGCTATGACAAGACTAAAATCCGATTTGGCTTGTCGAGGCGTGTTGTCTTGTCTGCGCTGGTACGGCGTTAAGCTCCGCCGAAGGCAAATAGGAAATCTCGGAAATAGGTATTTGATTTGCTGACGTATGTTTGTTCAATTGATAACATTACAGACTTAGTTTGACCCTCATGTTTCCGTTTAGTAAAGGAAACATCTGCTTCATATCATCAGTGAAATCTGCAAGAAGGTTTGTATACAACCAATCATAATAACGCACCACTTAGTTCTACAATAAATTCATTTTCTGGTAATTTTATTGTAATGCAATTTTAGGTTTCTGTGTATCTATTTATTTGGGAGGCATTGTAGTCTCTCAGCCCAGACACAGACGTCCCATCAGTAGGCCATGGTTTCAAATACCTTCATGAAAAATTGGCAGAATTTAAAAGTCATGACTCTGGTAGTAAATAGGAGACCAGACTCCGATCGGACCAAATGTCTATAGTAAGGCAAATAGGCAGTCTCGAGGAAATAGGTTTTTGATTTGCTGAAGTCAATTTGTTCAATTGATGAAATTACAACCTTGGTTTGACTGGATGACCAACGTTTATATTATCGATTGATAGAGGAAACAGCGGTTTAAGATCATCTCTTATGTCCCGAATAGTATCATTAACTTAAATCTTACAGACAGACTTTACTACAGCAATCGTACAGAAAGCCCCATTCAGTTCTACAAATGTTTCATTTTCAAGTCTTTTCATTGTAATGCGATTTTCACGATTTCCCAAATGAAGAACTTGCAGGATGTTTTGCCTGTATTTACTTTATACAGCTTTTCTTTCCTCTGGAATGGGTCGCGGGTTCGAATCAATTGGAAAATTTTCTGACTGGGTTTTCACTCGAACGACCTATGTGGGATGGTTGCCAGTTACCAGCAGAAGGTGTGGGTTTCCTCCCACAATAAAACTGGCAACGCCGCCATATAAGTGAAATAATCTTGAGCTTCTATTTTGAGATCAATGTGTTTACAAATGCGTACTGTATGAACTCGCAAAAAAAATCTTTTGCGGAAAAATTACCAATTTCAAAGCATTTTTTATGCTCTACAACCTCCAAAAATCAATAAACTTAGTGTCGGTTGATTTCTAATATGTATATCTGAAATAGGATGACGTCATACACGACGTACTTTCAGTCAGTATGGTTTAATGATGGTTGGAATGACGACTACGACAACTATAAACGATTTCCGAGAGGCATTTATCCTTTAAATGTGTTCTGGCAAAGACCCAACCCAACCATATTCCGATGAACGTTTCCCCACTATCACACACAACACCGTAGGGGGCCTGCCACAAGTGGTTGATTATGGCCGTATTTACAATAAACTCCAATATTCATTTGGCTGCCGTTCCAGATCAATTCAGTTCAAAAAGACTTGCTTACGTTATCCAGTCCCATGCTGTTTTGCATAGTTTTCGGTGTTTTGTGTTTTGGCTAAAATCACCGACGAATGTTTCAGAGATAGTTATTTAGGGATTACAATTTACATATATGATAAATAATAGCCAAGGTGTACAATCGGTCAACACAATTCACATTATCGTAAATCTCCCCGATTGTTTTCAGCGGAAAGTTCTTAAGTCGTGCTCCTTGATCAAATGAACGGTTAGGTAATATCGGTTTGCATAGATTTTTTATTGTCAATCTACTTACATTGTATGTTACATTGTTGGCCTGGACCATTGGGATTGATACTCCTCCCCTCCCCCCCCCCCCCCCCCCACAACCCACCAATAAACCTTCGACCTATCCGTAAAGTAAAACAATCTTAAACGTAATAATAAATACGAAGCAATTGTGAGAAAAATAAATCTTATCATATCCAGCAGACGGTTTTTACAATGTCCTGTATTTTTGTCAAGAGGGTGGTAACAAAAATTGTGTTCGTATGGTGAGCTAACCTTGTGAATGACAGTTTTAGCCAGGAATTTATTCTTTAGCCAATAGACCGAAATGGGAAAGCATATACAACGATACATTTAAACGTGTCGAAGAAAGTGTTAGTAATTAAACCACTTTCATGAGCCACATAGGATGTTTTTTATATTAACTCTAAGGGCAAGGGATTCGATTCACAAAGCAGTAGCATCGCAAACGAAGCCTAGTTGCCACTGTATAGCACAGTGAAGAGATACGACGTCATGGCAACTGAGATTGATAACACTTTGCGACGGTTTTATGAAACGGACCCCAGTTGTTCAAAAGTGTATTACCGGTTTAACTTTGTTACGAAACGAATCAACTTCTGTTACGCAAAGTCATTTAGACCTGTACTAATCCTAATATACGTTTGGACAACTCAGCCCAAAGCATTTGCAATAAACCCGTTTGCATTTACCAACGTAGAGTTAAATTGTACGACCGACTCTGGAACTCTGCCAGTAATCGCAGCAAACTGCTCACATAGAGAACGAAACGCGAGCATATTTAACCGAATATGTTTTTGTTTGCTTAATCGATCCCCTCCAGCGATGCAAAAGAACACTGATTGGGCTGCTAAATCAATTATTTCAAGAGCAAAGAAAGACGGTGATACTGCTTCATCGGGAGAAGAAATTTGCTGATCAATTTGTCTGAGGATTCATAGATCGCTGTTCCAGACTAGACTTACATTGATTAGGGTAGTCGACATTTGTCAAAAAGAAGCCAAGTGCTGACTTGTTATAATCGTCAATTGATCGATCAAGTATTCATTATGACAATTTGTATAGTCTTTGGGAAAACGCTAACCGGGCCCACTGGAAATCTGTAGTATAATAGTAATAAACCCAACTGCGAAGCTGCGTTTTGCGTAAAGCCTTTGACGTTATGCCTTCTATCGAAGTTAATTGCAAGAGCAAAGGAGATGTAAGCTGCTGTCATTTGCAACGTACGAAGCAATGGGTGGGTGTATATATTGTAATATAGGCTGGGTATTGAGAATCAACAGAGGTAGGGAGAGGATTGTTGAAATGATGTCAAGTGCAAATGCGACATGACTTAACAATGTAATAATTAATTGTATCACTTGAAGTTGAGCTCCCTATCTCAAAATGATAAAAAAAATTAATCTCCGTAAATTTTAATTTTTAGGTAGGGTAAATAATTAAAGTGGAATACTTTATTTTTTTCCTGTTGAGTTTTTCCATCGTTTGAAATAGTTTTGCGCCATTAAGTCTATTCCGGGCCTAATGGTACTGTGCGTTTTACTGGAGCGTGGTTTTACATCCCTGCAACAAGTAAGCTTGTAGTGCTATAATAGGCGGTATTCGTAAGTTGTAAAGAACTATCTCTGTAACCGGTTCTATTAATTGCAGACCTACCTTTATTAACACTAGTATGTTAATGTGTAAATCAAATCTCGTTGGCATAGCCGAAAACTCAGATTCGCCTTGAATTTAAGATAAAACATTGGACTAGAATTGACCGATTGCTTGATGACATCACTTGGAATTTACGCGCACAGCATTTCGGGGGATTGAGGGATCTTAGCATAATTTTAAAATATGGCGGATGAAATAATACTGTATCGTATAGAAGACGTAAAAGGCATAATAATGTGTGGATACAAACAGGTTATGTCATCAATGTTTTCCAAAAAGTACCAATAAACAAAATGGAGAACTGAAGAACATTTTACCCAGAAGGCTTTGCGTAAATATATGTGACGTCATTAGGCTCGGCGGTAATTGTTTGGGTTTTTTATTCCCTACGATCCGAAACGTCCCTTTAACTTATAATCGGTGTGTTCTTTATTTTGTGTTTGTTAATTTGCGACATTTTAAAACAGGTCCTCGATAAAAATGTCCAAACTGAACACATTACAAAACAAACTGTTTATGCATGCATAATGCATATAGCATTTATTGATAGCCAATAAAATGGAAAAAAAACTTTGGTGTTATGACGTTATGATTCTATGATACAACAAAAGAACTATATACGTGGAATGGACATTTCTTATTGGCTGGTTTGGATCTGACTTTGTAAAAAGCGCCGCCATTGCTGAGTGATCGGCGCTTGCATGACCGACCTGCATCGAAATTGCACCATCTCCTTGAAATTGCGGCGTTCGGTGGAAATCAAATATCACGTGACCTCCATTGCACGAAGATGGTCCATTGGATGTAACTTGTCCCAGTCGCAATTAAAAGTTACATGTAGGAAATAAAAAAACAAACATATAATCTATAGTCGAAACATTTGAATTAGTAAATTAACCGATACTGATTGACCCGGAAAAAAATCCGGGCCAGGGTTGAAAATCGAACTCACGACTTAGGGTTAATCAGTGTCGGTTAATTTGCCAATTCAGTAATTTCCCTGATGATGATTGCAGCTTGCTTTCGAAACATTTAAATACCTTAAAAATGTCTGAGATTTGGTTGTTTTCATAAAAAAGAGGAAGATTACAGATGTGTGAGATAAAAGGGGAGATAATAACAGTCACGATTTGTTGAAGCTTGATGAAGTGGTCTCCCTTTATGATAACAATAACATCGCCTTCCTACTTAATTTATGAGTGTAGATATCCGAAGATTAAATCCGGTTTATCAATATGACAGTCATTTTCTGTCAAATGTCAGAAATCCACTTTAAAAAAGAACGATTTACTTTTAAGTTGGTCAAAAGAAAAACGCCAAAGTGAAAGTAGAATTACCTCTGGGGTCATTTAAATGAAAAACGCCATGTATAGAAATTGTATTCAATAAGGTGAAGAATTACTAATGGATAAAAAAACCTCTTGGGTTGTTGGGTGACGGCGTATCGATGTAGTTCTTACACCCGTACCAAAGCCAATGTTAGTGGTTTGACGCTTTGTCAAATTTCGTCTCTATTGATGTCTCGGACGGCGTATCAATTTATCCAATGGTATTTGGAAGTTGAACGCTTACAACAAGATGAAGAATTACTTATAGATAACAACTACTTGGTGTAATGGGTGACGATATGTTAATGTAGTTCTTAGGCCATTGCCATAGTCAATGTGACTTTGATGACGTAATAAGTAGATTGAAACGTCGACGCCCAATAAATCGAGAAGTTACTTTATTGTAAGTGTTGAACATCCTAATGCCATTGAAAAATACTAAATCTCTTAAACCAATACGGAATCTAGTATTTATTTGTTTGGTTTTTTTCAGATAAAAGGTTCTGTAATTTGACAAAAAAATAACACAAATTCCTTATTGACATTCTAATGCCATTGAAAAAGAAGAAATCTCTGAAACCAATACGGAATCTAGTATTTATTTGTTTGCTTTTTCAGATAAAAAGTTCTGTAATTTGACAAAAAAATAACACAAATTCCTTATTGACCTACATAATGAAGCCTGAGTCCAGCTATTTGTATTATTCTTAAAATGCAGCTGATAGTAATTTTACATCATGTTCTCTTTATCCCGTTATGTAACCCATGTCCACTTTTTTTTACTTGGATGTGTTCTTACATAAACTGTACTTTCGTCAAGTACACTAATGGTAAGATTTTTTTTAAAAGCTGGAAACATAATTTTGTTCCTGCAAGTTAGCGCATTTGACGCCATTAAAACTAAAAAAATTACCAGAAGTTATCAGGTTTTATTGTCAAGACACCTAAAAACAAAGTCGAATCTACGGTTTGTACCTTTAACAGATATGTATCGAACTGTAACTGGTGAAAGGGGCATAACGACAGCTGGGGATGTAGGGAGCTCTAATCGATAGTCTCCCTTCAGCTGTACTACGAACAGTTCCCCATCAGGCCCAGTCTGAAACTTCCGGGATTTTCGTGCGTGAAATACCCTCTAATAGACTGAATGTCATGCGACCAAAAAGGTAGCCGTGAAACGTAAAATTCCCATATCCTCTTTCGGGCCCTACAAATGTGTCCCCGTGATGACGAAACGCTCTGTTTGTTAACTTCCAGCCTCGTTCAGTTAAATAATTGACGCATTGAAGGATTCCTGATATGTATCGAAACTGTGCCGGTCTCTTTCGCGTCAGACAACATGTGGTTCACCGGGCTTAATAACATATATAAAACCATATCTTTCTAGATGATTTCAGCTTTTGATTAATTTACTATAACTTTTATTTGATGTTTCCGTCTGTAGTGAAATATTTTTATATGCGCTTTCGACGCCATTTGTGAGCGAAGATTGCCGAAGGGTTTTCCGACTTTGTCCTGAGCCTATCAAAGCCGACCGGTAGCGAGCGAGGACAGCCGAAGAGTGTCCCGACTGTATCACACCAACTCAGTTTTAAAAAAACACCAAGATAAAAAAAATAACATAATTAAGGCCAAAGTCAATTATTTCCTGTTTTTGTAAAACTTAATGGGCACAGGACGCAATTCTTAGATTTTAGTAATTTGATTGATCTTAAACCTGCACTCAAGATTTGCTTGGGTTCTTTTTTACATTTGAAAAAATATGAATATTGAAACAGTTTTTTGCATAAAATTCTTTTATTGTAGACGATTATTAGCATTACGTGTTTTTTTTTTTTTAAAACGAGACTCGGACATTTAACATTGTTGTCATGGTTACAATGTACAATGTTATTATTTTTTGAAATCATATATTATACGAATAAGCTCTCGGGGTTTTCTCCCACAGGAATAACGACTGTCTAACATCAAGATTTTGCTGTTTTAAATAAGTTCTGGCAAATAAACTATCAATCAAATTGTTTTAAAGGAATCAACAATAAGTTTCTAAAAAAAAAAATTCCGTTGTAAGATCGATATACGGTTTTCCTTTCTTATTTTATTCACTGGATTCAGAATTAAAAGATGCCGATAATTTGTTTCTTGTTGCCGTAAAAACGACCGAACGTTGCATATCTGATTCAACAAGAGTTGTCTTCGGTTTCTCAGTCGGCCGACACAGACCTAATACGAACGTCACATGCCTTCAAATCAAAATCAGACTAAATAAAATGGAAAAGATTTCTCGCTCTATCGCCATTTGTGGAAGAGTTATCCAGGTACTCATCGAAAATCGGTAGTTTCCTCCTAGCAATGTATCCGGTTTTCTCGCCCACTAAATCTGTGCGGCGTAAAACACCAATCAATCAATTTATTTATAGTTATTGGTGTCTTTTTTACAGTAACCCTGTGTGGTATTGAAGAGTTTTCCACACATACTATAGCTCCTTTTTTCAAATAAACCTGGCAACCTCTCGAATACATCTGGAGGAATATTTAATCTAACCGATATTTGTACATAATTCAATTAACAACGGTCAATTTCAGCTTTTGTATTCTCAAATAAAGCAATTATTTCGCAATAAAAAACTTCTATTTTAATGTTTAATTTAATCTAGGTAACAAAATTTGTAAAACAGTTTTTTCAGAATTGAGTTCATACATCAGCAACTGGCAGTATTTTTTTCGGATTAGTTTAGAATTTGACAAACGCGTACCGTGTAACATCCTCGGATACCCAGGGTTAAATTCTCAACAAGCTCACCTTTTACCCCTGGGACAACTGAGATTGAAAGCCTCGTTTTCTGGGAACGCCCATTTACTGTCGGGCCAATCAAAAGGTCTCTTATAAACGTTGTAACTCTTCAGTTTGGAGACACGTTTGTCGAATTGAAGTGTAAACCGAAACGTCGTCCATCTTTGTTTTGAACACTGCATAGATGCGTACGTAACGCGGATTCTGATTGGTGAAATTTCCGCCACAGTTTTGTGGCAGAACCAATCAAAGTCAACATGCATATTAAATTAGAAACGACGGATCTGCTTCCACTTGTCCCACGGGTAAAGTGAGCGTGAGCGTAAGTTTTAATCGTGGGTTCCGACGATGACCGTGTAACGACAAGCTAATGGCTTTAACGTAGTCATTATTTTCGCTGTGACAGCTGAGCTTCAATGTATTACCTGTTTTAGGATGCTTGGATTTCGAAAAAAAAGTTGAAAATTGAGAGGACCTGTGGGAAATAACACAGTATTTATTTAAACGACAATGCGTTTGCAATAACTGCTGTGGAATATAAGATACCAATAGTCCCATACTCACTCCTAGTTTATCCAAAGTATGGTTTGTGTCATGCATTTATACACTAGTATTCACTCGTTAAAACAAATTTTCAAGAAATAAATGGCGTCTTGGAGAGTTATGTGTTGCTGAGTAAAGGGTCAATGACGTACATGTAAGTTGTTTGAATACTAGAAGATATGCTTTAAAAATCTTGGCCATCGAGAAACCAGGTCTGTGGAAATGGTTGTGGAATAATCCGAAGAAACCACAAATAGCAGAGCGCTGGTTTTCTTCGCCGCCAGAAACAAAACGCCAATTGTGGACACTTGGTACTACACTCATCCTCCAAACTGCCACAGCAGTGACTTTCTCCGCTGAAATATTGATTGAATGATGTTTTACGCCACAGTCCAGATTATTTCACTTACATGACGGCATTGCCACTTTTAGTGGGGGCGGAAACCGAGCTCATTGGCCGAAGGAAACCCCTCGACCTTGGGCGAGTACCTGGCAGCTCTTCCACATACGGCGACCTCTCCGCTGAAAGAAGATCACGGAAAACCTATTATACTATTTGGTTAGCGATTCCTTCAATACGTATTAGGTACAAAGGCATGATTTATACGTTTAACAGCCATTTCCAACATTGAATAAGCGGATTTCTTTACAAGAACTATATACACTACAGTGAATTCTATTTATAATTAAACAGAACATTTACGGTCGCAATTTAATTCCATTTGAACAATAAAAACACAAATTTGATTTCAAAAAAAATATTTTCATAATTGAGTCTATTATATCATTTGTGTTTCAGCATAACAATGCCAACATTAATATGACCAAGGCCACAGTAGAAGAATAGCCTACAAACAACTTCAAAGTAAAATGGCTCGACCTTCGACCCAGAGGCCAATCATTGCTTATAAAAAGAACGACTTGTTTAAGTGGCATTTAGAAGTTGAGCATAATAATGAAGGAAAGAAAACTCTTGCGTATGGATTTACAACTTCTTGGTTTATTGGGAACACGACGTTTCGGTGTAGCTCCTAACACCGTTATCAAGTGATGAGTAACAAATATGCAAGGTGGTTATTTATATTAAACTATAACAAAGGATAAAGGATATAACAACAAGCTCTTAAAACAATAAAGCACATAAATGGGGAAAAGGGTTTATACTCTGTGGGGTTCTCTTAAGAATAATAAATCATAAATGTTAGGGATAAATAGTCCTTAGTCTCTGTTCATTATTGGCTCAATCCTCTTTATGTGAATGGCTTCAAGTAGCTTTCTGTTCTTCCAGCAGCTTTGGTTAGTTTCTAAGATTTGGGTTTTGTCCCATTGAATATTGTGTGTGGGGTTTGCATGGATATGGTCTGAGATGGCTGATTTGCCATCTAATTTTAACACAGATGTTTGATGTTCTTTTACTCGTATGTTGATGGGCCTGGATGTTTCTCCTATGTATAGGTTCCCGCAATTACAGTTAATTTTGTACACAGAACCTTTAGGTGGGTGTGGCGTGGTCATTGGATTTTTCCCAGTAGCGTTAAGAACGACTGTTTGGAATATATACTAGCCAGGGCTAAACTCCCTTGTCTCTGCTTGTCTTCTAGTGTGAGCTTAACTTCGGGGTGTGGAATGTTATAGGAAGCTAGAATTTCGCATAAAAGGAACTTCGTTGATAGAAATCACCTTTGGGAAATGAAACGGTATTTGGTGAAAAATTGAGGCAAACTGCAATAACAGTTGTCGCATTTGGATACGGCAATAGTCCCAGTCCGGCAATAACACGACAAAAGCACACTGTAACCAGAATTATAGTGGTTCCATAAAATATACGTTTTATTATTGAGATTTAAAATGTTCCAGGAGATTTGTTTTACTACAGATCGAAAAGTGATAAACCTGACCAGGAGAAGTCCTCTAGGGCCTCTTTCAAAAATAGGATCTATCTTTAAAAAGAATAGGATCACTTAAAATAAATTATTGGGGAATTTTGGATTCATTTTAACATCAGACATATAGCAATATTATCTCATTCCTGAAAAGGATAGTGGATATTTGACAAATGCTCACATAACAAATAACGAAAGCAATCGTTTTGACAGAAAATGTCTGGAATTCTCACGCGAATCCCTATTTTAGTCAAGCTGCAATTAACAGCCGTCGCTTTTGGAAAAGCAATAGTCCCAGACCGGCGAAAGGGCGACATTAACACACACACACTAACCAGAAGTTAAGTGGCTTCATTCAAAACACCCTTTGGTATCAATGAGACTTGAAACTCTCTCGGGTATATTCTACCACTGATTGAAAAGTTACGAATTAAATAACCATTTCAGATAAACCAAGTTAAATAGATTGATGTTGTACGCCACACTCAAGATTATTTCACTTGTATGGCGGTGTTGCCAGGTTTAGTCGGGGGCGAAACCGTTATTTGTTACATAATTACATAGCCCATAACAAAAAAAGGCGTTTTCTTGATAGACATTTGGGTTGCTGTCTACTGATAAGTTATTTCACGCTGTATTCAATCCGGACGATAATTAAATGAAAACCAGTCTGAGTCTATATTAAATCTACAAACATCCCTTTTCTTGAAGTCCACAGTAAAGAGAATGTGATTTCAATGTGAGTAAAGGGTCTCCGTCCGTCAGCCATTCGTGGGGTCGCAAATGTGGAATTCTAAACCACGACCCATTGGTCAAATTAAGCAGTTATGACGTTTGACAGTTAAAGTGGCGTAAGCTGCCAAAATTCACACTTTTTCATAATGTCTGATCGTCTCGACAGTAAGAGGCATTGAAGGCCATGGAAAAACTAAATGATTGGCTTTGGAATGAGGAAAATCCATACAGTATATGGCCTGTGCAAACCGAAAACGTGTTCGAAAAATAAACAACATTTAAATAACCGGGACGACCATTCATTCATTCTAAGCCAAAGTTGGTTCGAAACAATACTCTATCGTACATTTTCGAGACTAGAGGCACTAAAAAGCTTCTGAATTATACGTCTTAAGAAAAATAGCCAATAATTTTAACATTTTGTTTTAACGTCAAATCAACATTTTGGCAGCTCATGCCACTTTAACATTAAGTCCAGCCAACAAAACAGCTGTGGTCACAGTATGCCACTCTCCAGTTTTCAGTAAAGCCCTTGCCGTCTCAATATCCTGGCAACTGTCTAAATGACGATGGATGGAACTCCAGGAGGAACAAAATCACCAGCAAATAACTCATCTCTGTTCAAAGGTGAAAATCACATTGATGATATCTGTCATGAATACCAGATGCTAACGGATAGTTATAACTTTGTGGTAATACATCAACGCAATTTTTATAAAACGTATCTGAAATTTAAATATATCGTTTTCAAAAGCATTAAACAAGCCCACCAGTTTTAAAAGAAACTAGTGCAGGCCTTTATTTATACCGATTATTTTCCAGATGTACATATATTTTGTCCTTTTCTTGTTTATAGTATTTATAATTTCAGTATTATCTATATAGGGAGAAAATTGAATCTCATGTCAACAAAATATGTTTTATTCTACACAATGTCTAGTAACGCAATCATTGGAGATATGCCTAAAAATAGCTTTACAATTTAGCACACAGCTTCATGTCACCTATGTGTTCTTTTTCAGAAAAGCCATAATCTGTCTACCACATTCACAATTTCAGAGAACATGGTATGAAAAATCAATAACGTAAATAGCAGATAATCCTTTTTCCAAACGCACCTAAATATTACTGACAAAAATTGTGGAACTTTCTTCTCACATGTTTCTGTGCAGTGTGTATCACACTGTTTATGACCAATAACGAGGTTGATTGTTCGTGTACATCCACCAATTAAGTGAAGTAATTTTACGTCAAGCAAAATACATAAATCTAGCATAGTAACTTGTCCATCATCTTGAGTACAACATAATCAACAACCAAGAAACTTGCAATTAGCATGGTAACGGTAACACTTCCGTGAGTAAATGTACAATACGTTAAAAGCACTTTTTAGGGAGATTACTTAATAATTACTGTCATGTTCAACGATCCGTAATATTTGTCAAGGTTCCATTTAATGTAGTAGTTTAAATATACGCTCTTTTACGGGAATTTATAAAATGTTTTAAGTTTCAATTTCTCCAGGCTATTATTGGAGAGGAGTCGTAATTTACAGACACATTTCACAGGCCTACAGACTCTAATCCAACTTAAAAACATAACCGGATTGATTCTGTCAAAGCCTTAGACTCTGTGACAGGAATCTACCATTAATTCTGCATAACATGTATCAAAGGGCCATAGAGCTTACTAATGCCGATTGTAGAAGACATTAAATGTGATTTATGTGGTTTACGCTGTCAATTATAACTGTATAATTTTAGTGCTTCTAGTCTCAAAAATGTACGCTAAAGTATTCTTTTGAAATAACTTTGGCTTAGAATGAATGAATGGTCTTCCGTTATTTAAATTTTGTTTACTTTTCGAACATGTTTTCGGTTCGTACATGCCACATACTGTATGGATTTTCCTCATTTAGTTTTTCGATGGCCTTCAAAGCCTCTTACTGTCGTGACGATCAGAAATTGTGAAAAAAAATGTGAATTTTGGCAGCTAATGCCACTTTAACGCCACTGTATAAGTCTTCTGTTTAAAACATTTTGCATATTTATTAATATAGTCCCTCCTTTGCTCTAGTCGACATAGTCATTATCTCTCACATCGACACAGATATTCCATCGATGGGTGGAACGTGTTAACCCCACTCAGACCAAAGAAAAATACGGAATTGCGGAATAGGGTTTCCCTCAATCGATGTAAGGGTAAAATCTGCCAGGTAACCGTTTACTAAAGGGTATTTCTTACGGACAACATGTAGCCTGGATTATCGGTCTTAGGCGACTGGTATTATATGGCTGCTAATGTGTCTTGTCGCCATATGACGAACGCGGAGAGAGAAAAAATTCGGCAGAGTCCAGATTTCTCGGCTAGGACAAAGTGTTATATTTCTTCCCCTGCTAATCATGTTTACGGTGAAAAAAAACCTCAATCAATCAAGTATCAGATTAAGTTCCAAAATGGACAATCCATGTGATAAACCTCTGGTTTATAACTGGCTATACAAATAGTCTTTACTTTAGTACTTCATTAGAATGGAAATACAATCGTTGGTCATACATTACCCATTGTCAGACAGTCTAAAAACACCAATAACGTGGTGTTATGTTTCATAAATTCAGGATCCGTTAAAACTTGAAGGGTTGTTGGTCGCAGATGCATCCAAAGGCAACCCTACATAAAACCAAGAGAGACTGTTTGTGCGAATTGACTTCCAGTGATATCCGTTTGAGCTCAGGTATGCTCTAAAATTAAAACATAAAAACTTAACGACAGTAATTATTAATGAACTCTGAATCATTTGGCTTTATATGTAGATGGTTGGTCAAATGTCCACTCTCCTCAACCCATCAGTAATAAAATATAACTGTTATCTCCATTCAATATATGATTATTATCTTTATCTGCTCTCAAACCGAGAATAGCCGAAAGCCGTGTTGTGTATTCCGATTCATTCCGAACCATACCGGTGTCGTTGATATATGGGCTGCGCATGCCCGTTTGTAAGCAAGCAAGAGAAAACAATCGCCATTTTGAATATTCTGACAGTGTTGCTAGCTTATAAATAGGCATATAAATATCAACGACATCGGTATGGTTCGGAATGAATCGGAATACACAACACGGCTTTCAGCTATTCTCGGAGCGGATCGGAATGCCGTCACGGGGTGTCTGACAAGAACAATAGCAAGCCAAATAACTGCCAGTCGACTGACTGAAAAACAAAGGCGTTTCATATCCCTTTCATATTCATCCCAGGTCAAACTAACTTACAGTGTGGGGTAACAAATCAACCAATTATATTTTTACGGCCCAATGTAAACAAATATAATGTTTTGTTTTCTTACGGTTGGTTCTTTGTTTTTCCTTTGTTTTTTCGTGGCTGCGTCAAGGGGCAATTTAAAACTCAAGGGGCAAAATGACCTAAACATGTACGAGGAAATTTTACGTTGTCATTTGTAAATCTCTCATTTTGGAGTGTGTTGTCGGTAATGTTAAGGGAAGTTTTAAAGACCAAGAACACTCTTTGGTGACTCAGTCTTGGTTCTTTCAGATATATAAATCTTCGAGGTGTGGGTGACAAGACAAATGCTCTGTTCTGTTACCGTCAATGGCAAGTTGTCTTTAACGTAAAGAATAATTGACGAAGGAGCTGTTCGGGGGGAAATTGAGATTCTTTAGAAATATTTACGGGGTTTCTGTAACTCAGAGCAAGGTCACTCGTTGTAAAGCGTGCAAGTTTCTTGACCGATTACGTCTGCTTAGAAGGGTAGGATGCTAAATTTCAACATTTAAACAAATTCAAAAGATTTTGCCATTCTTCTCAAAACATCAGTTCGAAACTGTTTGATGATATAGACTCGAAAACGTGCGTTGTGGTAGTGTTCGTAATTTCACTTCACATTTGCCACCGGCTTATTACAAATCTTGTTCTATGTTAGCGTAAATCAAATGTCATTTTATATCCGTTTTAAACGCTCGCATTATCGGTCGAATCGGAAGCCATTAACAAAACGCGAATCCCGGAAGTTCGTGGTTTTTAAGACTTGAACAGATCCGTGCAAATGTTTACACGGAAGAAATTTTATTCAAAGTAACGAGCGACCTAATTTTACCACTACAGACGTACTCACAATTTAAACAATGTTGAAGACACGAAATTAGAAACTGGTTGTATGTTTTGTTAGAATTGTCCGATTCAGATCGAAGTTCAAGTTACAGTTCATTTTGCAGATAGGAGAAAAATGGTTCCAGCTGTCTACTTTTATTCCGAAAAATTGTTAGTTGGTGACATTCGCCTGCTGTTGGAAGGACCATTGTTTTGCTTGCGACTTGTTCGAAAACCACGCGGCAACTGTTTTTTGCGAAGACAAATGTCCCTGATTTTTTACCTTGCTTAGAGTAAAGAATAATTGATGCGAGGGTGGCACCAGGAAATTGCGCTTCCTTCCAAGTTGAACACATTGTGTAAATGATTAAAACGCTGATAGTGTTGACCTCTCTGATTGGTGCAGCAGAGGGTTGAACGGTCGATCCGACAAGCTTTCTCGCTTGCTTGCATCGGTCGTTTGGATGTTCGATTGATTTATTTCTTTGACTAATTTGCAGGTTGGAATTTAACTTAAGTTATGCACTACTCTGGTTACCTCTTCAACAGGTCCAACGTCTCTCTGGGGGGGGGGGGGGGGGGGGTGAGGCGCAGGTTGGAATCTAATGGATGCTATACGCGCTATTTGTCTTCTGCTCTAGGGATGTGTTCTACACACTCAAAGTGACATTTTTACTTCAATATGTTCGCCTTTGAAGCCAGATGGAAGTTTCATACAAGCATATTTTTATTATGTTAAAATACACTTATGATTCGGCTAACGATATCCTGAATAAATTGTATAGCTTATTGTCATTAATGGTGATTTCATATGGCCAGAATGTTGCCCTTTATGATCACAATCGTTTCTGCAAATCAGCTTGCCAACAATCTCCGTACACCAATGATTCTATCGGTCGGTGTTTAACTTTTTTCTTTGTGTATACGTTGTTTCGCCGTCTATATAGCACTAAACCGCCTCAGTCATGACAGAAAATGATACCCTTCATTAACTGATGCAGCAGTAGGAAGAGCAGGGAATATGCACACCTAATTAGTATTTATTGCACTTTTTGGGGAATCTGTTTCGCTCATAAAAGCCGTATTAAAAGCACATTATTTTCATGCCACTTAAAACACATTACATCTGTGAAGTAGCTAAAGTTACCTTGCTTCGAGTATTGATTGTTTTGTTGTTGTTGCACATTGGCGTTATGTGTAATACTTGCAGGAAAATTTTATAAAATTGTTATTTGGTGATGTATAAATTTAAGTCTCTAACCGATAACGTGGTAAATGTTGAAACAAAATTTAACAAAAATGGTCATGATTCTAAAGATAGTTCATGATGGTTCATGATTCTAAAGATAGTTCATGATGGTTCATGATTCTAAAGATAGTGAGCTCCGAAGATATGTTTGAATACGTCGCTGACATCAGCCATCAGTCCCACATTCCCCATGTTCCCAGTTTGTAATTTTCTTTTCCGAGACCACATGATGCTATATAATTTTCGTTCCTAAGGGGCCGTTTCACAAGTCCAACAGTAATACCTTAGGAGCAATTATAACCATTAAGGTCCCCATGACACTACTTTAATTATAGAATCCTTTCATAAGTCAAAAATCGATAAGAATCTTCAATAAAAAAGCCTTTTATACATTAAAAGTGACATGAGCTGCCAAAATTCACACTTTTTTCATAAGTTCTGATCATGACAGTAAGAGGCTTTGAAGGCCATCGAAAAACTAAATGATTGGCGTTGGAATGAGGACGATCCATACAGTATGTTGTCTGTACAAACCGAAACCGTGTTCGAAATGTTAACAAAATTTAAATAACCGGGGCGACTATTCATTCATTGTAAGCCACAGTTAGTTGAAATACTTTATCGTACATTTTCGAGACTAAAAGCACTAAAAAGCTTCTGAAATATGTCTTGAGAAAAGTAGCCAATAATTTCAACATTCTGTTTTAACGTCAAAATATAAACAATTTGGCAGCTCATGCCAGGATGGGAAAGGATGGGAAATCTCTAGAAATACATAGGGATTATCGTCGATAACAACCTTCAAAATACTTAATATTTAAATCAATTACCACCAGTGACCCTTAAGCTAATAAAAACAGACAGAAGTGTGTCCTTTCAGTGGCTTATTTGTGTAGGCATGTTTCCGTTTCAGGATGACGTGATGTTGTAGTAGCTATTTTTAGATCAATAATGACGTATTTTTACCGCTCTCTAGTGTATGATGGTAGATTTAGGTCCAAAAAAACATGGCGACAAACTTGAAGTGGGAAGATTGTCTCGGAATATATAGGTCAGTAGGCAACCGCACGCCATTTCTTAGCCAAGCCATTGGCTAAATTGCATCACATGACTACTCTATAACGCACTTAAATTTGTATTCAACAATAATTGGATAAAACTAATGAAAAAATGGTGGCCGCCTTGTGAATGGCCTATGGAGCTTATTCTCTATTGTAACGCCATCTTTCAATTATTCGCTTACTTGGGCATAAAACATACATTGAACAGTTGTTTTGAACTAAATGAACTCTACTCTTTCCATCTGAACTAGTGTAAAGCTTAGATTTTCTTTCCCTTTAACAATCGGGAAATAAGCCTTCTTGCAAAAGGTGAATATTGAGATTTTGCGCAAATGAACTGGACTAAAAATATTTATTTAGGCAACGAACTACTTAGCCGTTCTAACATTGGTGAAATCGGCAAATTTGTAAAAGCTTACTGCAAGTGAAACATGGGGCACACTATTGTCATCCACTTATATTAAAGATTTTGATGTTGTCGTGTGAACATCAGGTCGTATTTAACCGTATTAAAAAGTCCAACATCAATCGATTGAACAGAAACCGCAAAACTTCTACGTTGGTTTACAATCAGTTTGTTTGTTTTTTGTTTTTGTCCCAGAACCAAGTCCTCCGTCTTTGAACTAGGCCTGCCCTCGGTGGTTTGGTGATCGCCAAGTTGCATGTGTTTGCATCGCCAGGTTCGTCGTTTTCAACATCTTAGGTATCTAAAAAATGGCGTTTTCAATCTATAATCTAAAATTAAAAATCTCAACGACATTTTGGCAAATAGAATGTTTTATAATTCCTATTGTCCTAAAAAAAATACAGAAAATTTGTCTTCTGTAAAAAAAACTGTCTGCATTTTAGCCCCGAGTGTTTTTAACAGGTATAAGATAAAAACACTCTACAATAACTTCCTGTTACGCAATGATGTTCGATCACTTTTCGTTGTTTCCGTCTCAAAGAAAATCCATAAAGAATGCTTGCTAAGCGTCCGGTTTTCCGAAGGTATCGCTTAAAACGATGTAGTGTTTTAGTGTATTTTCACCGGTAGTTATCGACGTTACCGTGTCATTTGAAATGAAGTATTTACGGGCTAATCGCTAGATTTATGAACAAGCTTTTGGGAGAATGACCAATATCTTTTTAAATATGGCAACGCCTACTACCCTGTCTTACAAAGCTAAAGTAGAGATCCACAAAGGCCTATAGCGTGGACAAGTTAAGACTGGTTTTAAGTTCCTATATTTTAACACAGATTTACGTCTGACGTATATTCCATTATGGTAAGAGCGCACTTAGACGTTAAAGAGTTTTTGAAGATGTAGATTGATGTTGCGTGTAACACCATGCATTATGTAAATAAAACAAGCAGCATGATTATTTTTCAACCTTCGGTCCATGGACATTAAAATGATTATCAACTGGTTGGCGTCAAACACAGAGAGACCTTTGAACCAAGACAAGCTATTCTAAATAAAGAACACGTATTTGGATAATATTTTTAAACGTGTCTCGTGTGAAGGAAAAATGTACGAATTTTATTTGGATTTGTTTCACTTAAATTATATATAGAAAGGTTTTAATGTTACATTTCTCACTTTTCCATCAATTGTAAACATTTTTTGCTCTTAATTATTGCATTCTTTAATATGTTTCTTTTGGGAATGTATTTGAGGCGGGTGAGCGCGCGTGTGTGTGTAAATGTCACCTACAGTCTCCACGCATACATACATGCATCTGACGTTGAACGAAGTTTGAAATGACGGATCAGCTGATTACACGAGCGTAGTGTGCGGTGGGGTAGGGGGGTTGTTCGGGAATAAGTATTTTTTCCGCCACCCCTACCTCCAAGCCTCGGTGGTCCAGTGGGTTAGAGTGATCGTTCAGACCCTCAGACCTTAGATGTGGTGAGGGTTCGAATCACACTCAGACCAAAATGGAAGAGTGAAAGAGTTGGCAGGTACTCACAGAAGATCGGGGGTTTCCCCTTCGCAATGAACACGGATTCGTCACCCACTAAACTAAACCCATATAAGTGAAATTATCTTGCGTGCGATGTAAAACATCAATCAATCAATCAACCAATCTTATTGTCGGAGTTGGTTTTAAGAAAGACATGACCTATCGTTTTGAAACTTTTATCTTGCCATCATCATGAGACTGGGTCTTATGTTTTGGAGTGTCACTACTGTGATTACGTAAAACTGACAAGTAGAACTAAAGAACTCTGCAAAAGCTTGTGTTTCACAAAAACGCGTTTGCACTAAACTTTGATTTGAAGTCTCTTTTTATTTTAAAACCAAACTCCGGTATTTTTATTCGTCTTGGTCAACGATTTAACCAACTGCATGTACATTGTTTCGTCCGTTTTACAGCCCTAAACCGGCTCAGTCATGACAAAAACTGATACCCTTCACTAACTAACACAAACTGGTTTATCCACAGCAGCAGGAAGAGCTGGAAATATGTACACGTAATTAGTATTTATTGCATTTTGGGGGGAATTTATTTCACCCATAAACGCCGCATTAAAAGCACATTACATTTCAGCCACTTAACACACCCTACAAACGTGCAGCAGCTATGGTTACCTTCTTTCGAGTATGGATTGTTTTGTTGTTGAAGCATATTGGCGTTATGTGTAATACTTGTAGTGAACGGTTCCACATTCAATAAAGAAATGGTCCAGCAAACGTTTAAAGATCTAAGTGTATATCGTTCGCAAACCTGTCCATTTGTGTTTATTTCACCTATATCCCGTAAAGATACACACATCTGTGCCCAAGTTCCTCTAATTTGAAGACATTAAGTCGTCTAGAATTGCAGGCTCAATATATGGGTGAATTAAACCCTAGTATTTACCAAGTAGAAAAAATGAACCCCGAAAACAAGTTAAAAGTTTGCGATTAAAAAGAGACATCGATGAAAGAAAGATTGAGCACTCACCCTAGTGAGTTTCACGCACATAACTTTAAGTTCTCGTGTTCATAGGGTTGATTTTCAATACGATGCCAAATGGTGTTGTCTAATTTGTGCTTTTCAGAGGGGTAAATCCAGAGAATACCTGACTATCACGTGCCACAGCTATCACCATTAAAGTGGCATGAGCTGCCAAAATGTTGATATTTTGACGTTAAAACAGAATGTTGAAATTATTGGCTACTTTTCTCCAGACGCATATTTCAGAAGCTTTTTAGTGCTTCTAGTCTGGAAAGTGTACGATAAAGTATTTCAACTAACTGTCGTTAAATTTTGTTTACATTTCGAACACGTTTTTGGTTCGTACAGACAACATACTGTATGGATCGTCCTCATTCCAACACCAATCATTTAGTTTTTCGATGACCTTCAAAGCGTCTTACTGTCGTGACGATCAGAAATTATGAAAAAGTGTGAATTTTGGCAGCTCACGCCACTTTTAATGTATAAAAAGGCTGCTTTTTATTGAACATTCTTATCGCTTGTCGGCTTATGAAAGGATTCTATAATTATAAGTCTATAAGTAGTGTCACAGGGACCTTAATGGCAATAATTGCTCCTAAGATATTACTGTTGGACTTGTGAAACAGCCCCTTAGGAATGAAAATTCTATAGCATCATGTGGTCTCGGAAAAGAAAATTACAAACAGGGAACATGGAGAACGTGGACTGATGGCTGATGTCAACGACGTTTTGAAACATGATTTCGGAGTTCACTATCTTTAGAATCGTGATCGACCATTTTTGTTTCAACATTTACCATGTTATCGGTTGGAGACTTAAATTTATACATCACCAAATAACAATTTTATCAACTTTTCCTGCAAGGTTGTCTTCTAAAATCAGGCAAGTGCTTTTAGCATTTGTAATTTTATAAAAAAAATATACCTTGTCATATATGCTGGTTTAACTGATTTGAGTTTAACGCCGTTCCCAAGATTATTAACGTGATATGGTGGTTAAAAAAAATTTATTCAGAAAGAAAATAATTGAAAAATATATCATAGTCAAAATA
This sequence comes from Lepidochitona cinerea, assembly GCA_963971465.1. NCBI lineage: Eukaryota > Metazoa > Mollusca > Polyplacophora > Chitonida > Tonicellidae > Lepidochitona > Lepidochitona cinerea. The sequence goes on from OZ020556.1 coordinate 6,313,284, forward strand.
TGAAATTGGTTTTATTTTAATTGCGAAATTTCTCTTCGGGTAAAAACTAAAACATTACAATTACCAAAGCAGCTTTATGCAATATACAATTATGTTAGGGAAAACTTATTTAAATAAGTATTTACTTTCAAAAAATCTCAATTTCGCCCCGAACAACTCTTTCATGAATTATTTCTAACGTTAAAGACAACTTTCTGTTGATGGTAAAAGAACAGAGCATTTGTCTTGTCACCTAAACCTTGTTTTTATTTATGAACATTAAAACACACGGAAACAGGGAAAATCTTCTTGTCTAAAATAACCATGGAGACAAGTTTCCAATTGTGTTAAAAAGAGGTATATCAGCCCCATGTTTTCTTTTAGTTAACGAGAACCTGTTATTGAATGTGGCACTGTCCGCTGCCCAGTATTACATATCGCCAATGTGCAGCAACAACAAAACAATCAATCTCGAAGCAAGGTAACTATAGCTACTTCACATATGTAAGGTGTTTTAAGTGGCATGAACATAATGTGTTTTTAATACGACTTTTATGAGCGAAACAGATTCCCCAAAAAGTGCAATACATACTAATTAGGTGTACATATTTCCTGCTCTTCTTGCTGCTGAAGATAAAACAGAGTTTGTGTCAGTTAAAGTGCCATGAGCTGCCAAAATGTTGATATTTTGACTTTAAAACAGAACGTTGAAATTATTGGCTATTTTTCTCCAGACGTATAATTCAGAAGCTTTTTAGTGCTTCCAGTCTCAAAACTATGCGATAAAGTATTGTTTTGAACTAACTGTGGTTTAGAATGAATGAATGGTCGTCCGGGTTATTTAAATTTTGTTTACTTTCCGAACACGTTTTCGGTTCGTACAAGCCACATACTGTGGATTTTCCTCATTCCAACGCCAATCATTTAGTTTTTTGATGGCCTTCTAAACCTTTGACTGTCGTGACGATCAGAAATTATGAAAAAAGTGTGAAGTTTGACAGCTCATGCCACTTTAATGAAGGGTGGCAGAAACGATTGTGATCATAAAGGGCAACATTCTGGCGATAAGAAATCATCATTAATGACAATAAGCTATACAATTTATTCAGGATATCGTAAAGTGTATTTTAACTTGTATGAAACTTCGATCTGTCTTTAAAGGCGAACATATTGAAGCAAAATGTTACTTTGAGTGCGTAGAACACATCCCTAGTGCAGAAGGCCAATAGCGCGCATAGCCTCCATTAGGTTCCAACATGCGTTACATCCCTCCAGTGAGACGTTGGACCTGTTGCAGAGCTAACGAGAGTAGTGCATAACTTAAGTTAAATTGCAACCTGCAAAATAGTCAAAGAAATAAATCAATCGAACATCCAAACGACCGATGCATCAATCAATTGAACAAGTGACCAATCAAGCCAGCGAGAAAGCTTGTTGGATCGACCTGAACGGTCCTCTGGTGCACCAATCCGAGAAGTCAACACTATCAGCGTTTTAATCATTTACACAATGTGTTCAACTTGGAGGAGGCGCAATTTCCTGGTGCCACCCTCGCATCAATTATTCTTTACTCTAAGCAAGGTAAAAACTATCAGGGACATTTATCTTCGCAAAAAACAGTTGCAGCATGGTTTTCGAGCAAGTCTCAAGTAAAACAATGGTCCTTCCAACAGCAGACGAATGTCATCAACTAACAGTTTTTCGGAATAAAAGTAGACAGCTGGAACCATTTTTCTCTTATCTGCAAAATGAACCGTAATTTGAACTTCGATCTGAATCGGACAATTCGAGCAAAATATACAACCAGTTTCTAATTTCGTGTCTTCAACATTGTTTAAATTGTGAGTACGTCTGTAGTGGTCAAATTAGGTCGCTCGTTACTTTGAATAAAATTTCTTCCTGTCGAAAAAGTTATAAGTATCTGTTCAAGTCTTAAAAACCATGAACTGCCGAAATTCGCGTTTTGTTAATGGCTTCCAATTGCAAAGAAAATGCGAGCGTTTAAACTCACATAAAAATAATAATTGATTTGCGCTAACATAGAATATGGTTTATAATAAGCCGGTGGCAAATGTGGAGAGAAACGTTAACAAGTCTTTAAGAACAGTGATGCTTATTTATTTATTTTTAGCTCTAAGTTACCTCTGAACACTACCATAACGCACGTTAGAGAGTCTATATGAACAACAAGTTTCTAACTGGTACTTTTTGAGAAGAATGGCAAAATTTCTTGAATTTGTTTAAATGTTAAATTTTAGCATCCTACCCTTCTAAGCAGACTGAATTGGTCAAGAAACTTGCACGCTTTACAACGAGTGACCTTGCTCTGAGTTACAGAAACCTCGTAAATATTTCTAAAGAATCTCAATTTCCCCCAGAACAGCTTCTTCATCAATTATTCCTTACGGTAAAGACAACTTGCTATTGATGGTAACAGAACAGAGCATTTGTCTTGTCACCCACACCTCGAAGATTTATACATCTTAAAGAAGCAAGACTGAGTCACCAAAGAGTGGTCTTCAAAATTTCCTTAACATCAAGGACAACACAGTAAAAGCAGAGAGTTTTGTGAATGACAACGTAAAATTCCCTTAACATCAAGGACAACACAGTAAAAACAGAGCGATTTGTGAATGACAACGTAAAACTTCCTTAACATCAAGGACAACACACTCCAAAATGAGAGATTTACAAATGACAACGTAAAATTTCATCGTACATGTTTCAGGTCATTTTGTTTGAGTTTTAAATTGCAACTTGACGCAACCACGAAGCAAAAGAAACAGCAAGTTTAACCATTTGCTATTCAAGAAAACAAAACGCTATATTAGTTAACATTGGATCTTAATAAAATATAATTGATTGATTTATTATCCCACATTTTAAGTTAATTTGACATATCGTCGTGATGCCTGTTTTGATTGTGGAGGAAACTGGGCCCCGTTGTCCTGGTAAAAATTCCGCCTTTTCACGTTGAGGGATCAAGTAAAAAACTTGTGAATGAGTCAATCTAGTCAGAGTTTTGCTTTCTTATTCGCACATCAACAAATTTTCAAAGGGGGTTCGGTGCAATGAAAATACAAAATTTTAGTAGAGTTTTCACTCGATCGTCCTGTACGGAAGGTCAGGTCGAGGTTTTCCTTTCAGCAATGATCTTTGACCTCGGTTATCCACTCATTTATGCCTGACAACGCCATCATATGACAGGAATAATATTGAATGCGGCGTTAACCATCAATCTATTAAGTAATCAATCCGTTGCTGAACCCGTTATTGGATCGAACGCTATACCAGGGAATCACTAACGTACAGTAATATGTACACACGTATACCAGGCATCAGCCAGTAGACAAAACTCTCTCTCTTTTGTGGACTATATTAACGGCGTGTTTCCCCTATCGAAAACAGTTGACCTAAGGTGCAATAACTGTCCTTGCCTATCTGTTTTAACATCGACCCATAAACCAGAAGCAGGTGCTGAGAGCAAATAATGGTAATAATCATATATTGAATGGTGATATTTTATTACTGATGAGTTGATGAGAGTGGACATTTGATCAACCATCTACATATAAAGCCAAAGGATTCAGAGTTCATTAATGAATACTGTCGTTAAGGTTTTTTTATGTTTTAATTTTAGAGCATACCTGAACTCAAACGGATATTACTGGAAGTCAATTCGCACAAACAGTCTCTCCTGGTTTTATATAGGGTTGCATTTGGATGCATCTGCGACCAGCAACCTTTCGTTTCAACGGATCCTGAATTTATGAAACCTAACACCCCGTTATTGGTGTTTTTAGACTATCTGACAATGGGCAATTTATGACCAACGATTGTATTTCCATTCTAATGAATTACTAAAGTAAAGACTATATGTATAGCCAGTTATAAACCAGTGGTTTATCACATGGTTTGTCCGTTTTGGAACTTAATCTGATACTTGATTGATTGAGTTGTTTTACCGTAAACATGATTAGCAGGGGAAGAAGTATAACCCTTTGTCCGTAAGAAATCCCCAACGGTCGACGGTTACAGTTCTTTAAAGTGGCATGAGCTGCCAAAATTCACAAATTTTGTGCAAATGAACTGGACTAAAAATATTCATTTCTGCAACGAACTACTTAGCCGTTCGTACATTGGTGAAATTGGCACATTTTTAAAAGCTTACTGCAAGTGAAACATGGGACACATTATTTTTATCCACTTATATTAAAGTGGCATGAGCTGCCGAAATTCACAATTTTTTCATAATTTCTGATCGTCACGACAGTGAGAGGCTTTGGAGGCCATCGAAAAACTAAATGATTGACGTTGGAATGAGGAAAATCTATACAGCATGTGGCCTGTACGAACCGAAAACGTGTTCGAAAGGTAAACAAAATTTAAATAACCGGGACGACCATTCATTCATTCTAAGCCAAAGTTAGTTCAAAACAATACTTTATCGTACATCTTCGAGACTAAAAGCACTAAGAAGCTTCTGAATTGTACGTCTTTAGAAAAATAGCCAACAATTTCAACATTCTGTTTCAACATCAAAATATCAACATTTTGGCAGCTCATGCCACTTTAATAGATACTGTCGTTAAGTTTTTATGTTTTAATTTTAGAGCATACCTGAGCTCAAACGGATATTACTAGAAGTCAATTCGCACAAACAGCCTCTGTAGGTTTTTTGTAGGGTTGCATTTCTTCCTCTTTGGGCGTTCGAGGGAAACCCCCGTTTGGCAATTTTCAATTTGTCTTTGGTCTGAGTGGGGTTAACACGTTTCATCCATCGATGGAATATCTGTGTCGATGTGATTGATAATTACTCTGTCGACTAGAGCAGAGGGGGGCCATTTGAATTAATATGCAAAATGTTTTAAACAGAGGACTTATACCGTGGCGTTAACGAGAATACTGTTACACCCACTTTCTATGAAACACGAACAGACGATTTCTTATCTCCAGTGAAACAAAGTGGTATTATAAATAGTTCCTAATACTGTATTTGACGATTAAAGACAAAACTTGGTTACAGTTATAATTGACAGCGTAAACCACATAAATCACATTTAATATCTTCTACAATCGGCATTAGTAAGCTCTATGGCCCTTTGATACATGTTGTGCAGAATTAAAGGTAGATTCCTGTCACATAGTCTAAGGCTTTGACAGAATCAATCCGGTTATGTTTTTAAAGTCGGATTAGAGTCTGTGGGCCTGTGAAGTATGTCTGTAAATTACGACCCCTCTCCAATAATAGCCTGGAAAAAGTTGAAACTTAAAGTGGCATGAGCTGCCAAAATGTTGATATTTATACGTTAAAACAAAATGATAAAACTATTGGCTATTTTTCTCAAGACGTATAATTCAGAAGCTTTTTAGTGCTTCTTGTCTCGAAAATGTATGATAGAGTATTGTTTTGAACCAACTTTGGCTTAGAAGGAATGAACGGTCGTTCCGAATATTTAAATTTTGTTTACTTTTCGAACACGTTTTCGGTTCGCACAGGCCATATACTGTATGGATTTTCCTCATTCCAAATCCAATCATTTAGTTTCCCATGGCCTTCAAAGCCTCTTACTGTCGTGACGATCAGAAATTATGAAAAAGGTGTGAATTTTGACAGCTCATGCCACTTTAACTGTCGAACGTCATAACTGCTTAATTTGACCAATGGGTCATGGTTTCGAATTCCACATTTGCGACCTCACGAATGGTTGATGGACAGAGACCCTTTACTCACATTCAAATCACCTTCTCTTTACTGTGGACTTCAAGAAAAAGGATGTTTGTAGATTTAATACAGACTCAGACTGGTTTTGATTTAATTATCGTCCGGATTGAATACAGCGTGAAATAACTTATCAGTAGACAGCAACCCAAATGTCTATCAATAAAACGTAATTTTTGGTTATACGCTATGTCATTATGTGCCAAATACCGATTTCCTTTCCCATTAAACCTTGCACCGCCGCCATATAAGTGAAATAATCTTGAGTGTGGCGTACAACATCAATCTATTTAACTTGGTTTATCTGAAATGGTTATTTAATTCTTAACTTTTCAATCAGTGCTAGAATATACCCGAGAGAGTTTCAAGTCTCATTGATACCAAAGGGTGTTTTGAATGAAGCCACTTAACTTCTGGTTAGTGTGTGTGTTAATGTCGCCCTTTCGCCGGTCTGGGACTATTGCTTTTCCAAAAGCGACGGCTGTTAACTGCAGCTTGACTAAACATTTTTCTGTCAAAAAGATTCGCTATTTGTTATGTGAGTATTTGTCAAATATCCACCATCCTTTTCAATACAGAAATGAGATAATATTGCTATATATGTCTGATGTTAGAATGAATCCAAAATTCCCCAATAATTTATTTTAAGTGATCCTATCCTTTTTAAAGATAGATGCTATTTTTGAAAGAGGCCCTAGAGGACTGGTTCTGACCAGGTTTATCACTTTTCGATCTGTAGTAAAACAAATCTCATGGAACATTTTAAATCTCAATAATAAAACGTATATTTTATGGAACCACTATAATTCTGGTTACAGTGTGCTTTTGTCGTATTATTGCCGGACTGGGACTATTGGCGTATCCAAATGCGACAACTGTTATTGCAGTTTGCCTCAATTTATCATCAAATACCGTTTCATTTCCCAAAGGTGATTTCTATCAGCGAAGTTCCTTTTTTGCGAAATTCTAGCTTCCTTCAACAGTCCACATACCGAAGTTAAGCTCACACTAGAAGACAAGCAGAGACAAGGGAGTTTAGCCCCGGCTAGTATATATTCCAAATAGTCGTTCTTTTTATAAGCAATGACTGGCCTCTGGGTCGGAGGTCGAATCATTTTACTTTGAAGTTATTTGTAGGCTATTCTTCTACTGTAATCTTGGTCATATGGATGTTGGCATTGTTCTGCTGAAACACAAATGATATAATAGACTCAATTATGAAAATATATTTTTTTAAAACCAAATTTGTGTTTTTATTGTTCAAATGGATTTAAATTGTAACCGTAAATGTTCTGTTTAATTATAAATAGAATTCACTGTATATAGTTCTTGTGAAGAAATCCGCTTATTCGATGTTGGAAATGGCAGTCAGACGTATAAAGCATGCCTTTGTACCTAATACGTATTGAAGGAATCGCTAACCAAATAGTATAATAGGTTGTCGGTGATATTCTTTCAGCGGAGAGGTCGCCGTATGTGGAAGAGCTGTCAGGGACTCGCCCAAGGTCGAGGGGTTTCCTCCGGGCAATGAGCTCGGTTGCCGCCCCCCACTAAAAGTGGCAATGTCGCCATATAAGTGAAATAATCTGGAGTGTGGCGTAAAACATCAATCAATCAATATTTCAGCGGATAAAGTCACTGCTGTGGCAGTTTGGAGGATGAGTGTAGTACCAACTGTCCACAATTGGCCTTTTGTTTCTGGCGGTGAAGAAAACCAGCGCTCTGCTATTTGTGGTTTCTTCGGATAATTCCACAACCATTTCGACAGCCCTGGTTTCTCGATGGCCAAGATTTTTAAAGCATATCTTCTAGTATACAAACAACTTACGTCATTGACCCTTTACTCAGCAACACATAATCCTCCAGGACGCCATTTATTTTATTGAAAATTTGTGACACAAACCATACTTTTGATAAACTAGGAGTGAGCATGGGGCTATTGGTATCTTATATTCCACAGCAGTTATTGCAAACGCGTTGTCGTTTAAATAAATACTGTGTTATTTCCCACAGGTCCTCTCCATTTTCAAGTTTTTTCGAAATCCAAGCATCCTAAAACAGGTAATACATTGAAGCTCAGCTGTCACAGCGAAAATAATGACTACGTTAAAGCCATTACCTTGTCGTTACACGGTACGCGTTTGTCAAATTCTAAACTACTCCGAAAAAATACTGTCTGTTGCTGATGTATGGACTCAATTATGAGAAAACTGTTTTACAAAGTTTGCTTTCTAGATTAACTTAAACATTCAAATAGAAGTTTTTATTGCAAAATAATTGATTTATTTTAGAATGCATAAGCTGGAATGGACCGTTCTTAACGGAATTATTTAGAAATATCGGTTAGATTAAATATTCTTCAAGATGTATTTACCGATTTTCGATGAGTACCTGGTAACTCGTTCACAAACACCGATAGAGTGAAAAATCTACTCAGTTCTTTTACATTTTATTTGGTCTGATTGTCTTTTGAATGCACGTGGCATCCATTGAAGGCTTGTATCGGCCGACTGAGAAACCGAAGACTACTTTTGTTGGATGAGATATGCAACGTTCTGTCGTTTTTACGGCAACAAGAAACAAATTATCGGCGTCTTTTGATTCTGAATCAACCATACAGTGAATAAAATAAGAAAGGGAAACGATTTTAAAACGGAATTTTTTTAGAAACTTATTGTAGATTCCTTTAAAATAATTTGATTGATTGATTGATAGTTTATTTGCCAGAACTTATTAAAAACAGCAAAATCTTGATGTTAGACAGTCGTTATTCCTGTGGGAGAAAACCCCAAGGGCCTTATTCGTATAGTATTTGATTGTAAAAAAAACAATACTATTGTACATTGTAACCATGACAATGTTTAATTTTTACATTACACACACTCCAAGCAATACTATTTCCCGAATCGTGTTTCCGTGAAAGAAAGAGCAATACACTGCAAATGCTATCTCCATTTTTGTATAATTATCTTTCTGCGCACATGGGACTGGTTTATGAGTTAATAAATCAAAAATATTTATTTTAACGTCATCGAGTCTGTCTGCTGGTTGGGTGAGAAGGGTTATTGTTGGCAGACGATTCTTTCAACTGAGAGTGTTGATATGTTTCTAAACATGACGTCACGTCATAAATGGTAGTCACTATGTATCAATTTTCACGTCTGTATAATATGGAATATACAGAGTCTCCACGTGACTAATTCTAATCAGTGGAAAGGAGGTATTCAGTGTTAGGTGGAGTAAATTGAAAAACAGTAGACGGAACATATTTTTTGTGGGAGCAAGGTATCTTTCTCACTTGAATGTTTTCTTCAAATATGTTATATTTTCATGAAGGAAAAGTTACCGTCACTGATTGGCTCTCTCTTGAAGGGAGTAAGTATTTCCCCACTCTCTTAAGAATTCTACGACGGGCCTTGTGTTATATGAATAGGGAATCGTATATAAAACTGTAGACAGGCCATAGGACCAAAATGTTTCTTTGGATTTTACCCCAAAAAATATATGTAAACGTTTAATTAATTCATTAAAACTTAGCAAAATTGTCTATAAATAAATCTCGTATTAAGAAGACGAAAGTCTGCAAATATGTAAAACAATAAAGAATCAGCTTACTGGTCTGTTCATATCTTTTCTGTTCTTGATGTACTTATCTTTGAAAGCGAACCTTCGGTTTTTACGATGGCATTATATAATGAGAATAATTAATCGAGTGCCGGGTTGAAAACCATAAATACAGTATTTTTTAGAAATGCCGTTTTTTGCTATCAACTGGTGAGGTACCTATCTATTAACAGATAAAATGCACAACCGGCTGATAAAATATAACTAGAACAAAAGAAACGGAAATAAAACAGGGTTAAAACAGTGAAAATTACTATTTGGAGATTAAAAGGACATACAATGTTCAAATGATCTCCGAAATAGTTGCAAGCTGGAAACTACGTCTATGTAAAAGAACTACCATTGCCTTAATACTAACAGCAGCACAGTAGTACATAACTTAAATTCCAACGTGAGAAATAGTCAAAGAAATAAATCAATGTAACATCCAATCAATCAATGCATCAATCAATTGAACAAGTCAGTGACAAATCAAGCGAGGGAGCAAATGATCTCATTCAGGGTTTGCGAGAAAGTCTATTAGATCGACCATCCAACCCTCTGGTGCACCAATCCGAGAGGTCAAAACTATCAGCGTTTTAATCATTTACACAATGCGTTCAACTTGGAAGGAAGCGCAATTTCCTGGTGCCACCCTCGCATCAATTATTCTTTACTCTAAGCAAGATAAAAAATCAGGGACATTTATCTTCGCAAAAAACAGTTGTCGCATGGTTTTCGAGCAAGTCTCAAGTAAAACAATGGCCCTTCCAACAGCAGACGAATGTCATCAACTAACAGTTTTTCGGAATAAAAGTAGACAGCTGGAACCATTTTTCTCTTATCTGCAAAATGAACCTTAATTTGACTTCGATCTGAATCGGACAATTCGAACAAAATATACAACCAGTTTCTAATTTCGTGTCTTCAACATTGTTTAAATTGTGAGTACGTCTGTAGTGGTCAAATTAGGTCGCTCGTTACTTTGAATAAAATTTCTTCCTGTCGAAAAAGTTATAAGTATCTGTTCAAGTCTTAAAAACCATGAACTGCCGGAATTCGCGTTTTGTTAATGGCTTCCAATTGCAAAGAAAATGCGAGCGTTTAAACTCACATAAAAATAATAATTGATTTGCACTAACATAGAATATGGTTTATAATAAGCCGGTGGCAAATGTGGAGAGAAACGTTAACAAGTCTTTAAGAACAGTGATGCATATTTATTTATTTATAGCTAATTATACAGTTAATTCCGAACACTACCATAACGCAAGTTATATAGTCTAAGTGAACAAGTTTTTTTTAGAAAAAAAGGAAACTTTCTTGAATTTGTTTAAATGTTAAATTTTAGCATCCTACCCTTCTAAGCAGACTGAATTGGTCAAGAAACTTGCACGCTTTACAACGAGTGACCTTGCTCTGAGTTACAGAAACCTCGTAAATATTTCTAAAGAATCTCAATTTCCCCCAAACAGCTTCTTCATCAATTATTCCTTACGTTAAAGACAACTTGCTGTTGATCGTAACAGAACAGAGCATTTGTCTTGTCACCCACACCTCGAAGATTTATACATCTTAAAGAAGCAAGACTGAGTCATCAAAGAGTGTTCTTGGTCTTCAAAACTTCCCTTAAAGCGGGAAGGGCCACGAGCTTCAGTAAAATTATAGGCTTTGTCCAAATCACAATCGTTTTAAGTGGTAAATGAGAGTTGTGGGCAAACTTAACTAATGACCCAATGTTTCATTGATTTAATTAAGTAATTAGAGTAAAAATTAAACTTCCTTCATGAAGTTCATCTGTCAATTATCGAAACGAATTTCTATAGTCTCCGCCTTGACATGCGCAGTAGAGTCTTCCGTCTGCTTGTCATAACAAAGTCACATGTTTGAAAGGAGCTGTTTGAATACTAAGGAATATCAACGCGTAAGTTGATTTTCACTTGATTTCTTGTTGTTTTGTCGAATAATCGGAATTATGCAACCAACGTAGATTTGCGGCTGACTAATCTTTGGATGATTAAATGAAATACCAGCCTCGTAGTGCAAGCTGAGTGTGTGCAAATCACAACAACAACGACACGTCGATCGAAATTGAGTGTCGGTGTTATTTCACAGTGGTTTTAGCTTATTAAAAAAAGGCAATTTATATCTGTCCTGTACTTCCTTACTATTGGTGATGTTTTGTTTTATTTGAAGGTGAAATTAGAAGCCAATAGATCTTCCACAAACGTTCTAGTCTCTCGTCGTCTCGATCTGTTTTATTTCTACTCTTGGTCTAACTTCTAACTCTGAGTCTAAGCGTGGATTTGTTCTGTGACTGACTGGCATTGTGGAACAGGTAGTAAATGTGGAATGCAAATGGACAAGCATACGAATAGTAAGTACATATACAAGAGGCTTAATTTCGTAAATAGTATAGTAAGTAATAGGTTTGTATATTTACAAATCATCTATATACTTGAAGAATGGTATTTTACTTGTCAAGTCATTCCAATCCACCCAACTTGTGGGTATTTGGTCTACTCTCCAATTAATCAAAAGTCAAACTGTATGTAATACAAAGAACATTTTAAATGATGTACCCCTCTCGATCTAAATTTGCTACAAAGTTATATAAATGAATTCCACCAATAGGTCGCGGGTTCGATTTCCACTCAGTCAAAAAAATTGGAGAATTTTCTGACTGGGTTTTCACTCGAACGACCTATGTGGGATGGTTGCCAGTTACCAACGGAAGGTTGTGGGTTTCCTCCGGGCATAGAGCCAGGTTTCCTCCCACAATAAAACTGGCAACGCCGCCATAGAAGTAAAATAATCTTGAGTGCGGCGTAAAACACCAAACAATCAATCAATCAATCATATAAATGAAATAACATTGAGTGTGACATAGAAAACCATTCAGTATAATACTTGGTGTAAACTGCTCTAAATGCATCTTCACCAAGGTTTGATTTTCATCATCTAAAATAAAACTTTATAATTTATGTTATAAAAAATTCACTACATAATAATGACAGTGCACTGTTGTTTATTTTTTCAACAGTCTTGAACAACTTGACTGGAGGATAATGTCTAATGCAAGGTTTCAAAGATTTCTCAGTTGCTTCAAGAGCAAGATCAAAGAAAACAAAATTGAATGGAATCCAGTGTACAGATCTGATTATTTATAAACAACACAGACAATTCAGTAAAAGGAATGGGTGAGAAAAGAAAGCCCAATTTCTTGTTTGGGCTATTAGGAAGAGACTTTATAATACATTTGCTATGTATGTAAGTTATGATAAGGCTCATCAATGATATGTGGTTTCAAACATAATAAACGAATCAAAAAGTTTGATTCCTGTCCATTTGAAAAAATAAAATATACATGTATAACAAAAAAAAAGATTTTATCTTCATTTCTACTTTGTTTGATGTATTGATGATTATGTCACTGATATAACAGCCTTGCCAGGTTTAGTGTGAGAAAAAAATCCTGACCTTCGACAATTGCCTGTCAACTCTTCTACATACGGCAATTGAGGAAAAATCTCATTCAGAAATATTTCAATTTTATTTGGTCTGAGTTGGACTCGAACCTGCAACTCATGAATTGAATGTCTGAGTCACTGAGAAACCATCACTGAGCCAGCGAGGTCTCATCTTTGTTTGATAGATCAATGTTTTATGCTGCACAGAAAATTATTTGACTTACAAGGCAGTGTTGCCAAGTTTAAGGCTGGAGGAAACTGGGCTCTGTCCGGGGGAAACCTCTGACCTTCGGAGAGTTCCTCGTAAGTTTTCCACATTGGTTGACAGGGTGAAAAACCCACAGAGATTTTTCAATTTTATTTGACCCGAGGCCGCGAGTCGACACATAGATGGAAGGCCTGGGTCAAACTGAGAATCCATCGCTCTGCTCACTGAGCCATTGAGGTCCTTTCTTTGTTTAATTGATTGGTGTTTTAAGTCACACTCAAGATTATTTCACTTATATAGTGGGGTTGCCAAGTTTACTGGAGGGGGGAATGGAGCTCTTCTCGAAAGAAACACCCAATCTTCAGAGAGTACCTGGTATCTCTTTCACATAGGCAGACAGAGTGAAAAACTTACTCAGAAATTTTGAAATTTTATTTGGTCTGAGTGGGATTCGAACCCACAACCCATGAACGGAAAGTGTTTGTTGGACTGAAAAACTATCACTTAGCCAATTGAGCCACAAAGACCCCTTCTTTCTTTGCTTTATTGATTTTTACGCCACACTGAATATTACTTGCCTTATATGGCAGCATTGCGAAGTTTAGTGGAGGAGGAAACTGGGCTCTGCCCAGAGCCCAGAGGAAACACCCGACCCTTGGTAAGTACCTAGTAACAAAGAGACTATCACTCTGCCAACTGAGCCGAAGTCCCTTCTTTCTTTGATTGATTGATATTTATGCCACACTGAATAGTATTTCCCTTATATGGTAGCATTGCCAAGTTTAGTGGAGGAGGAAACTGGGCTCTGACCAGAGGAAACACCTGACCCTTGGTAAGTACCTAGTAACAAAGAGACTATCACTCTGCCAACTGAGCCGAGGTCCCTTCTTTCTTTGATTGATTGATATTTATGCCACACTGAATAGTATTTCCCTTATATGGTAGCATTGCCAAGTTTAGTGGAGGAGGAAACTGGGCTCTGCCCAGAGCCCAGAGGAAACACCCGACCCTTGGTAAGTACCTAGTAACAAAGAGACTATCACTCTGCCAACTGTGCCGAGGTCCCTTCTTTCTTTGATTGATTGATATTTATGCCACACTGAATAGTATTTCCCTTATATGGTAGCATTGCCAAGTTTAGTGGAGGAGGAAACTGGGCTCTGACCAGAGGAAACACCCGACCCTTGGTAAGTACCTAGTAACAAAGAGACTATCACTCTGCCAACTGAGCCGAACGCCTTTCTTTGCTTGAAGAAGGGAGATTGTGTGTAGTGATAGATTCTCACATCATCACCAGCTTTCCACAAGTGGGACCCAAGCTCGAATCCAATTCAGTCCAAATTGAATAGATTTTTAGGTACCTGCCAAGGGTGAGAGTTTCGGCTTTACTCCAGACATGAATGAATCTATCGAGGTCAGTGGGGTGGTATATGAATGTGTACGCAAGTGTGATTGTTGAGAACTTGCAGGTTTCTAAGATTGATTTATTTGTGTTTTACTTCGCACTCAGGACTATTTCGTTCATAAGGTGGCCTTGACTCTCCACAGCAACATAACAACATAGCACATTGGGCCAGTAATCAAGTTGTAAACCAAGCCAGCATTTTTAAAAGAAAGTGGGAATTGAATCCAAAACCAATTGGTGGAATGGTTCCTAAGAACCTAAGCTATGAATGGGAAAGCATCTTGATCCTGTATTTATTATGAGAGCCATAAAGCTGTCAAAGATGATTTTAGTTCAGATTATTTGTAGAAGATTTTCAAAATAAAACATATCCGACTAGATTACTTATCGTACAGGTTCTTTGTTAAGAACACAGTTTTATTCTGACAATTCCAGCATTTAAATGTGTATCACCAAAAAACAAATTCAATATGTGTACACTAAGCATATGCTTTTCCATAACTACCAGTCCACCAAATATTGTTTTTGACATATTTTAAACATGTCTATATCCAGGTAGAAATCATTTTCAGTTAATGTCACTGAATTTAGCAGTCTAGTCTAGTAGAGATGATTAGAAATTAAACATCATGACCAGTCAAAAATGATAATTTCAAAAACGAATCAATACTCCATCTCGCAAGGTTTCCCATTGCAACCGAAAAAAAAAGGTTGAAGTTGCAATGTCATTACGCTGGCACAGATTTAAATGTACGTGAGGCACATCTTAATAACTCCTCATTTCTGCCTCAGTCAATTTTTTTGCACTTCCCCAACAGAATCCAATCCATAGGCCTACAGCTCCATCTTTTGTTTTCATATCACTGCAAAATATAAAAAATAAGAATAATGATAAGTACTAAAACAAGGTTTTCTTAGTTACAGTGCTAAAATAAATATCAGATTTACTGGGTGCTTTATGTCATACACAAAAAAATATCACTTCGGGAACTACTGTACGTTAGGAAGGAAACTCCCTTGTAAGACACTTGGTCACTTACAGTTAATATGTTTTGGTCAGGGGTTCATACATGTACTGACTGTGGCCAGTTGATGACAATCTACTTGCAGTTCAAGGTTTAACTATAGTCTATATAGCGACAACTATACTATTACTACTATACTAGCTGCTGGGTACATTTATAGGCTACTGTTAGCCCCATGTGACTATTCTGCCATTCTGTTGTATACAACACTGACAGAATGGAAGGAAAGTCACCTGGGGATAGGCTAAGGTGTTAACTCTGAACTGAAATAACCATACCATGAAAGTATGTAGTGACAAATTCACAAAACAGAGCTCCCAGTGATGAAATTTGCAGCACATAGACTAATATCATACTGGCAGGCCAGTGAGTAAACGCAAGGTGGAAATATATATACGGTATGAATCTTTCCTGCAACCACAACAACATTGATTGTACTTGTAGTGTACAAGTACTACCACTCACTGTCACTGTCAGCTAGTTTGTCCGAATGAAATATCAATAACAAAAATGATCTAACCAATACATCACCCTGCATGAAATTGAAAAGAAATAAAGTTAAGCTAAATTTTGTTTGTAACACGAGGCCTACAAAAAATTGTACAAGATGCAATGAAGATTTGACAGACCTGTAGTCTGTACTGAGTTGTGTTGACGCCGGAGTGCAGCGAAGAAGGCAAGCCAGATTATCGCCCGATCCTCGTTGTTTCTCTCCTTTTCATATCCACTAATGTCAGTAAAGGTATTCCAAACTTCTTTCGGATGAAAGCTTTGTGGATATTCCGGTTTTGTTAACACTCAACTTCTTCGAGTCATTCTCTCCAACTTTGCTCGGCATGCTTATGCCTTTCAACACTGTTTACAATGAAGTGCGCATGTGCATGTCAGTAACTTCGGGGAGGATCTGGGCTGTATTTCAAATATATTTTAATAATTGGTAGGGCCCCCTTTGAAAAATTAATTCGTACGGGAAAACCTACGTTAGGATTTTCATGAAATTTGGACAGAGGCATCTTCTAAGATTCGTCTTTTAGGGAAAAATAATACCATGTGTGGGAAAATTCGTTTTAGCCAACCTGATGGCCCTTCCCGCTTTAACATCAAGGGCAACACAGTCCAAAATACAGTATGTAAATACAGCACTATTCCTACAATTGAAACAATTCTGAATATATTGTGAAACACCAATCAAACTTTCTATGGGATAAACAAAAAATACTGGTTTGAGTAAAAAATCCACTTCGGATTTTTTCAATTTTTTTTAATCCGCGCCGTATCGATGGAAGGCCTGTGTAGGACGTAGGGGCTATCACTCTAACCGACTAAGCCACCGAGAGCCCCACACTACATTGAAAACAAACGACTTACAAGAACAGTTCATTTTTCCCGATCGGATTTACGGATATTCGAAATTCTGAAAGCATTTAATTACATTTTGAAGCGAAGGCCTCAAATGTTACATACTTTGTCCAGCTGAAATCTAAATAATTCCATTTCTTTTAATTTTGACCTCCCACATTGTCACTTTTGTTAAGATAAATTGTGGTTTTGAAAAGAAATTGCAATGGTCAAGTTACGACATTTGCGCCTGTGTCAAAGCTGGACGTTTTTAACCAGCACACATTGCTTCATCACAACTGTTTTACCATATAACTCTTGACACAATTAGTTATTTTAGTGTGAACTAAGAATGCCTAATCTCTCATTGTCCGGCTTAAGTGTTTCATATGAATTATATGGTTTTGCTTTGGTTTCCTAATACCAGGGGCCTGTTTCACAAAACGGCGTAACATAAGTTTTCACGTAACTGCCATATCAACCCATACTGTAGAGATACGTTAGTTTCAAAGTTACACAAAAAATACATCTACGCCGCTTTGTGAAACAGGACTCGGTTCGCTTTAGATTAATATTTACAGCATTTACAGTGACCAAGCCTGTCGAATCAATAGCAGAACGTAGAACGGAAACAATCATTGCTGAATACTTTTCTTTACACTTTTGAGAAAAACATTTATGCCGAAATCATTTGTGTGAAAAAAATATCATCAAAACACTTTAAAAATCATCAGCTGCGCCTCAATTTGTTTTATTTCATCACATAACGATTCAGTCCCGACGCAGATATGCGCCATGTGTAACACAAGTGGCGTCCACAAAACCAAACGTTTTAGCAAAAAAAGGGTATTTAACGACCAATAAAAAAGAGACAGACGGTTAAACTATAGGAAAAATTCTTAATCGTTGTCAGAGAAACGCTGTATGTTATAATTAATTGCAACATCAACGCCTATTTAGAATCCATCCACCTGTGTTCAGCCTCGTCAAATTTCAAGACACGCAATTTTATTTCTGTAAAATTACAGGCTTCTGATGTCTTTGGACTAAAATCCAACCAATATCAAGCATATATAGAATTACGGGCTATTACATTGATTAAGTAAACTATAATCATTAAGTAGAAACATGAAAGGACGTCGAAAACAAGGTTTGAAACTTTCTTTTTCAAGTGTGTTTGAACACTTGTGTTCCTCCTGTGATTTTCTTTCCGAGACCACCTGGTTTTGACTGCTTTTTTGTTGTTAAAGACAATTCCGGGGCCTCGGTGGTCCAGTGGATTAGAGTGATCGTCCCTCAGTCCCACACAGACCTTTAATCGATGCGGGGTGGGTTCGAATCACAGACGAAATGAAAATTGAAAAATTTCTTACTGGATGTGAAAGAGTTGCCAAGTATTCTCCGATGGTAGGGGGTTTCCTCCGGACAATGAGCCTGGTTTCCTACCCCACTAAACCTGGCAACGCCGCCATATAAGTGAAATAATGTAAAACATCAAGCAATCAATTGAAGACAATTCCACTAAACAAGCAACTACTTCATCTAGTGATACAACAAACTTAAATTTTAAAGTCGCATGAGCTGCCGAAATTCACACTTTTTTCATAATTTCTGATCGTCACGACAGTAAGAGGCTTTGAAGGCCATCGAAAAACTAAATGATTAGCATTGAAATGAGAAAAATCCATACAGTATGTGACCTGTACGAACTGAAAATGTGTTCGAAAAGTAAACAAAATTTAAATAACCGGGACGACCATTCATTCATTCTAAGCCAAAGTTAATTCAAAACAATACTTTATCGTACATTCTCGAGACTAGAAGCACTAAAAAGCTTCTGAATTATATGTCTTGGGAAAAATAGCCGATAATTTCAACATTCTGTTTCAACGTCAAAATATCAACATTTTGGCAGCTCATGCCACTTTAAGTGAATTTGACATGGGACAAGTTGTTTTGAGCAAACCAAGTATTATCTAGTGTGACCAAACGCCGCATCGGTAGAAGGCCTGCCTGACAAAGGAACTAACCGACTGAGCGTAATGGCAAGAAATCTGTATTTAATCTTGCTGATAGTTTATATGCAGTAAAAACGTTTATGTAGTTTAATAAGTAACAAAACTCCCCAAATTGTACTCGTAGATCCCGGCTAATTGAATTTTATCTGGTGCAACCCACACATATAAATTATTCCAAGCCTTGAAACTAATTAGAGTGAGCAATAAAGAAGTACATTTCTTGCAAAGTGAGATGAACTGCCAAAGTTCGAATTTTTTTAAAATAAAATCCAAATGCCAAGATAAAATGCTTAAAGTCGCATGAGCTGCCGAAATTCACACTTTTTTCATAATTTCTGATCGTCACGACAGTAAGAGGCTTTGAAGGCCATCGAAAAACTAAATGATTAGTTTAGTAATTACTTACTGACAATCAGTAAGTAATTTGCCAAGCTTGTACAATCAATAGCAGAACGTAAAACGGAAACAATCCTTGCTGAATATTTTTTTACACTTTGAGAAAACCTGTTTTCCTCAAAAGATCTGTGTGAAAAAAATACCTTCAAAACACGTTAAAAATCACCAGCTGCACCTCAATTTGTTTTATTTTATCACATACCGATTCAGTCCCGACGAAGATATGCGCCATGTGTAACACAAGTGGCTTCCACAAAACCAAATGTTTTAGTAAAAAAAGGGTATTTAAAGATCAATAAAAAAAAAGAGACAGACGGTTAAACTATATGAAAAATTCTTAATCGCTGTCAGAGAAACGCTGTATGTTATAATTAATTACAACATCAACGCCTATTTAGAATCCATCCACCTGTGTTCAGCCTCGTCAAATTTCAAGACACGCAATTTTATTTCTGTAGAATTACAGGCTTCGGATATCGTTGGACTAAAATCCAAACAATATCAAGCATATATAGAATTACGGGCTATTACATCGATATCGTTTAAGTAAACTATAATCATTAAGTAGAAACATGAAAGGGCGTCGAAGACAAGGTTTGGAACCCTTTCTTTTTAAAGTGTGTTTGAACACTTGTGTTCCTCTTGTGTGATTTTCTTTCCGAGACCACATGGTTTTGACTGATTTTTTGTTGTTAAAGACAATTCCCGGGCCTCGGTGGTCCAGTGGATTAGAGTGATCGTACCTGAGCCCCACACAGACCTTCAATCGATGCGGCGTGGGTTCGAATCACACTCGGACGAAATAGAAATTGAAAAATTTCTGAGTGGATGTGGAAGAGTTGCCAAGTACTCTCCGATGGTCGGAAGTTTCCTCGGGACAACAACGCCGCCATATTAGTGAAATAATGTAAAACAACAATCAATCAATTGAAGACAATTCGACTAAACAAGCAACTACTGCATCTAGTGATACAACAAACTTAAATTGTAAAGTCGCATGAGCTGCCGAAATTCACACTTTTTTCATAATTTCTGATCGTCACGACAGTAAGAGGCTTTGAAGGCCATCGAAAAACTAAATGATTGGCGTTGGAATGAGGACGATCCATGCAGTATGTTGTCTGCACGAACCAAAAACGTGTTCGAAATGTAAACAAAATATAAATAACCGGGACGACTATTCATTTATTGTAAGCCACAGTTAGTTGAAAACAATACCTTATCGTACATTTTCGAGACTAAAAGCACTAAAAAGCTTCTGAATTATATGACTTGAGAAAAATAGCCAATAATTTCAACATTCTGTGTTAACGTCAAAATAGAAACATTTTGGCAGCTCATGCCACTTTAAAGGATGGGAAATCTCTAAAAATACATAGGGATTATTGTCGAAAACAACCTTCAAAGTACTTAAAACAGACAGAAGTATGTCCTTTCAGTGGCTTATCTGTGTAGCCAGTCTTTCATTGAAGGATGACTTCATGTTGCAGTAGCTATTTTTAGATCAATAATGACGTATTTTTACCGCTCTCTAGTTTATGATCGTAGATTTAGGTCCAAAAAAACATGGCGACAAACTTGAAGTGGGAAGATTGTCTCGGAATAAATAGGTCAGTATGCAACCGCACGTCATTTCTTAGCCAAGCCTTTGCATCACATGACTACTCTATAACGCACTTAAATTTTTATTCAACAATAATTGGATAAAACTAATGAAAAAATGTTGGCGGCCTTCTGAATGGCTTATGGAGCCTATTCTCTATTGTAACGCCATCTTCAAATTTCAATTATTCGCTTACGTGTAGATAAAACATACATTGGACAGTTGTTTTAGACTAAATGAACTCTACTCTTTCCATCTAAACTAGTCTAAAGCTTAGATTTTCTTTCCCTTTAATAATCGGGAAATAAGCCTTCTTACAAAAGGTGAATATTGAGATTTTGTACAAATGAACTGGACTCAAAATATTTATATTTGCAACGAACTACTTAGCCGTTCTTACATTGGTGAAATCGGCAAATTTTTAAAAGCTTACTGCAACTGAAACATGGGACACACTATTGGCATCTACTTATATTAAAGATTTTGATGTTGTCGTGTAAACACCAGGTCGTATGTAACCGTATTAAAAAGTCCAACATCAATCGATTGAACAGAAACCGCAAAACCTCTACGTTGGATTACAATCAGGTTAAGTTAAAGTTTGTTTGTTTTTTGTTTTTGTCCCGGAACCAAGTCCTCCGTCTTTGAACTAGGCCTGCCCTCGGTGGTTTGGTGATAATTTCCATGTGTTTGCATCGCCAGGTTCGTCGTTTTTGACATCTTAGGTATCTAAGAAATGGCGTTTTCAATCTATAATCTAAAATCAAAAATCTCAACGACATTTTGGCAAAATAGAATGTGTTATAATTTCTTTTGTCCTAAAAAAGATACAGAAAATTTGTCAAAATTAGCCCCGAGTGTTTTTAACAGGTATAAGATAAAAGCATTCTACAATAGGTGAGGGTGGTATTAAACAGTTGGATTACAATCAGTTTAAGTTAAAGTTTGTCATCTGTAAACTGTCTACATTTTAGCCGCGAGTGTTTTTAACAGGTATAAGATAAAAACACTCTACAATAACTTCCTGTTACGCAATGATGTTCGATCACTTTTCGTTGTTTCCGTCTCAAAGAAAATCCATAAAGAATGCCCGCTAAGCGTCCGGTTTCCGAAGGTATCACTTAAAACGATGTAGTGTGTTAGTGTATTTTCACCCGCAGCTACTTTATCGACATTATGGTGTCATTTGGAATAATATATTTACGGGCTAATCGCTAGATTTATGAAAAAAAATATCAGAGAATGACCAATATCTTTTTAAATATTACAACGCCAACTACCCTGTCTTACAAAGCTAACATAGAGATCCACAAAGACCTATAGCATGGACAAGTTAAGACTGGTTTTAAGTTCCTATATTTTAACACAGATTTACGTCTGACGTATATTCCATTATGGTAAGAGCGCACTTCGACGTTGGAGAGTTTAAAAGATGTAGATTGATAATATGTTTAAACGTGTCTCATGTGAAGGAAAAATGTACAGATTTTATTCGGATTTGTTTCACTTAAATTATATATAGAAAGGTGTTTTATGTTATATTTGTCACTTTTACCCCCATTGTAAACATTTTTTGCTTTTTTTTATTGCATTCTTTAATATATTTCTTTTGGAAATGTATTTGAGGCGGGTGCACGCGTGGGTGATCGTCCTTCAGCCCCACACAGACCTTTCATCTATGCGGTGCGGGTTCGAATCACACTCAGACCAAAATGGAAGAGTGGAAGGTTTGTCAGGTACTCGCAGAAGGTCGGGGGTTTCCCCTTTTCAATGAGCACGGATTCCTCACCCACTAAACCTGGTAACGCCGTCATAGAAGTGAAATGATCTTGCGTGCGGTGTAAAACATCAATCAATCAATCAACCAATCTTATTGCGGGAGTTGGTTTTAAGAAAGACATAACCTATCATTTTAAACCTTTTCCCCTGTCTTATTTCAAAATACCAACAACAGCAAAAGTTTGTGTAATATACGAGAAGTTTCACTCCCAAAAACGTACGACGTGTGGCACTTTATCTTGCCGTCATCATGAGACTGGGTCTTGGAGTGACACTACTGTGATTACGCAAAACTGACAAGTAGATCTAAAGGATTCTGCAAAAGCTTGTGTTTCACAAAAACGCGTTGGCACTAAAACTTTTTTTATGTTAAAACCAAACTCCGGTATTGGTATTCGTCTTTGTCAACGATTTAATCAATTGCATGTACATTGTTTCGTCCGTTTTACAGCCCTAAACCGGCTCGGTCATGACAAAAAATGATACCCTTCACTAACTGACGCAAACTCTGTTTATCCACAGCAGCAGGAAGAGCTGGAAATATGTACACCTAATTAGTATGTATTGCACTTTGGGGGGAATTTATTTCGTTCATAAACACCGCATTAAAAGCACATTACATTTCAGCCACTTAACACACCCTACAAACGTGCAGCAGCTATGGTTACCTTCTTTCGAGTATGGATTGTTTTGTTATTGATGCACATTGGCGATGTATGTAATACTTCTAGTGGACGGTCCCACATTCAATAAAGAAATGGTCCAGAGAACGTTTAAAGATCTAAGTGTATATCGTTCGCAAACCTGTAAATTTGTGTTTATTTCCGCTATATCCAGTAAAGATACACACATCTGTGCCCAAGTTTCTCTAATTTCAAGACATTAAGTCGTGTTGAAAAATAATGTATAGAATTGCAGGCTCAATATATGATTGAATTAAACCCTAGTATTTACCAAGCAAAAATGATGAACCCCGAAAACAAGTTAAAAACGATTAAAAAAGAAACATCGATGCAAGAAAGATTGAGCACTCCCCCTAGTGAGTATCATGCACATAACTTTAAGTTCTTGTGTTCATAGGGTTGATTTTCAATACGATGACAAATGCTGTTGTCTAATTTGTGCTTTCCAGAGGGGTAATTCCAGAAAACACGTGACTATCACGTGCCAAAGCTATCACCATAAAACGAAGAGTAAACCTTCATTACTTTTCATTGACGCTTCTTCCAAATTATTTAAAATTCCGAGTACTTTTTACTTAAACGATCTATACGGCTCTCTAAGAAAAGAACTCGGTGCTCTCCCCTGCTAAACCTGGAAACGCCGCCTTGTGCGGGAGATAATCTTGAGTGAGGCGTAACACATCACTCAATCATTGTTTACAGGGACCTGTCCCGAACCAGCGACTCGCCCAGCTGTAGAAGGTTAACACGTGTGCTATTCGACAGTCATTTAAACAAAGATGAGGTTTCCTGAAAGCCATCGGTAACTTTCTGAGCCCACACTAACCGCTGGATAGGCAGTTTTATTTGGGAATTGGCATACGTAAAACATTACTGACTTAAGCATTAAAATTTCCCTCCGCGCATGCGCCACATGTTAATGTCCATATGGAACGATTTTCGCAATAATAAATTGTTGTTGAAAATATAACGAAAAACAACGAGTGTATGGGGGATTTTTTTAATAGCCGATGTTCGTTTCACAGAACAGTCGCATCGCAAATGAGATTTAGTTATCAATGGATACCATAGTATAGAGATATGACGTCATGGCAAATGCGAAGGCTTCGTGAACCCCAGGGGGGTATTTCATAAACAGGTTTAGACGGCTAAACTGACCTAGCCGACTAGAATAGCAATGCTTTAACATCACTGCTTAGTCGACTATCTGACCGTAGTCGGCTATATGTGGTTTATGAAATACCCCCCAGGTCTATTAAACTGCTATCATTATGTGGCACCAAGCACGGGGACGTTGAAGCCAAGACAGGCTATCTTACAAAAATAGCATGTTGTAAGAAAGACAAATTAAAAATGAATCTTCGTTGGGTCAAAACTAATGTTGCGTCTGCTTGCTTTTGTGTGGGATTGCTATGAGATGCAAATGGAAGTTCGGGAACAACTTCAACGCATAGCACTGTTCCTACAATTGAAACAATTCTGAATGTATTGTGAAACACCAATCAAACTTTCTATGGGATAAACAAAAAATACTGGTTTAAGCGAAAAATCCATTTAGACTTTTTCAATTTTTTTAATCCGCGCCGTATCGATGGAAGGCCTGTGTAGAACGTAGGGCTATCATTCAAACCGACTGAGCCATCGAGAGCTCCACACTACATTGAAAACAAACGACTTACAAGAACATTTTATTTTTCCCGATCGGATTTACGAATATTCAAAATTCTGAAAGCATTTAATTAGAT
This sequence comes from Lepidochitona cinerea, assembly GCA_963971465.1. NCBI lineage: Eukaryota > Metazoa > Mollusca > Polyplacophora > Chitonida > Tonicellidae > Lepidochitona > Lepidochitona cinerea. The sequence goes on from OZ020556.1 coordinate 6,338,258, forward strand.
TTTGAGGCGTAGCCCCGAAATGTTACATACATGTATCTTGTCCAGCTGAAATCCAAATAATTCCATTTCGACCAGCCAGTTTGTCACTTTTGTTAAGATAAATTGTGGTTTTGTAAAGAAATTGCAATGGTCCAGTTACGACATTTGCGCCTGTGTCAAAGCTGGGCATTTCTAACCAGTACCCATTGCTTCATCAGAACTATTTTATCATTTAACTCTTGACACAAAGCATATTAAACATAAGTTATTTTAGTGCGAACTAAGAATACCTAATCTCTCATTGTCCGGCTTAAGTCTTTCATATGAATTATATGGTTTTGCTTTGGTTTCATAATACCAGATCGGTTCGCTTTAGATCGATATTTATAGCATTTACAGTGGCCAAGCTTGTCCAACCAATAGCAAAATGTAAAATGGAAACACTCATTGCTGAATATTTTTCTTTACACTTTTGAGAAAAAAATGTATGCCCAAAACATTTGTGTAAAAAAAATACCATCAAAACACGTTAAAAATCATCAGCTGCGCCTCAATTTGTTTTATTTCATCACATACCGATTCAGTCCCGACGCAGATATGCGCCATGTGTAACACAGGTGGCTTCCACAAAACCAAACGTTTTAGTAAAAAAGGGTATTTAAAGACCAGTAAAAAAAAGAGACAGACGGTTAAACTATAGGAAAAATTCTTAATCGCTGTCAGAGAAACGCTGTATGTTATAATTAATTGCAACATCAACGCCTATTTAAAATCCATCCACCTGTGTTCAGCCTCATCCAATTTCAAGACACGCAATTTTATTTCTGTAAAATTACAGGCTTCTGATGTCTTTGGACTAAAATCCAACCAATATCAAGCATATATAGAATTACGGGCTATTACATCGATATCGTTTAAGTAAACTATAATCAGTAAGTAGAAACATGAAAGGACGTCGAAGACACGGTTTGGAACCCTTTCTTTTTCAAGTTTGTTTGAACACTTGTGTTCCTCTTGTATGATTTTGTTTCCAAGACCACATGGTTTTGACTGATTTTTTGTTGTTAAAGACAATTCCCGGGCCTCGGTGGTCCAGTGGATTAGAGTGATCGTCCCTCAGTCCCACACAGACCTTCAATCGATGCGGCGCGGGTTCGAATCACACTCAGGCGAAATAAAAATTGAAAAATTTCTGACTGGATGTGGGTCGGGGGTTTCCTCGAGACAATGAGCCTGATTTCCTACCCCACTAAACCCGGCAACGCCGCCATATAAGTGAAATAATGCAAGAGATCAAGTAATCAATTAAAGACAATTCCACTAAACAAGCAACTACTTCATCTAGTGATACAACAAACTTAAATTTTAAGTGAAATTGACATGAGACAAGTTGTTTTGAGCAAACCAAATATTATCTATTGTGACCAAACTCCGCATCGGTGGACGGCCTGCCCGACAAAGGAACTAACAGACTGAGCGTAATGACAAGATATCAGGGGGTATTTCATAAACCACATATAGCCGACTACGGTCAGATAGTCGACTAATGGGTCAGTCACAAATCAGTTGCGATGCGTCGGCGATGGGTAAAACCCGGGAAATTTTAACAAAATCTTGAGACAGATCTCACGATTTTGCACCCGTCGGAGGCGCTCTCCGGACGCCTGCTGCTTGTCGCAGATTTTTTAGGCATCGCCAAAGCCGTCGCGGTCCCAAACTTTGAACTTAAAATTTTAAGATTGCTCGCAAGATTTTCCACCCATTTTGGCCTTCCCAGACACAATCTTCGATGACCTACGATGCCCTCCGATTAATCGCCTCCTTTTCCCCCACATATACCCAGGGTGGGGGGAAATTAAAAGAAAAGACCCTCGCAGATATCGTCTCCGATCGCCTCCGATGCAATCGGAGGCTAATCCCACGATTTTACGACAAAACTGGGTCAAAATCCTTGAAAAAATCTCAGACAATGTGACTGCTCCACTTTTTTTAGGATTATTGACAGGATTGTTCAAGGATTCTTTATTTTCTACGACGACCCCCGGCCAAAACTAATCCCCGACAGATCGCCGACATTGTGACTGGGGCATAAGCAGTAATGTTAAAGCAGTGCTATTCTAGTCGGCTAGGTCAGTTTAGCCTTCTAAACCTGTTTATGAAATGTCCCCCTGTATTTAATCTTGCTGATAGTTTGTATGCAGTAAAAACGTTTAGGTAGTTTTATAAGACTCCCCAAATTGTACTCGTACATTCCGGCTAATTGAAATCTGTCCGTTATTAGCACACATTTTTCGGTTCAAGCGGCTTTCTTTATTTCATTATTTCAACCAAAATCCTTTAGCTTCTAAAGGTATCAAATGGGCATTTTATCTTGGAAATTGGATTATGTTTAAAAAAATCCGAACTTTGGCAGTTCATCTCACTTCGAAAGAAATGTACTTAATTGCTCACTCTAATTAGTTTCAAGGCTTGGGATAATTTATATGTGTGGGTTGCACCAAGAAATGATGCTTCCTTCCAAAAAAGAGTTAATTGTGTAAATAATGTATTTGGTAAACATAGGTTAATTTACCGTCCTGAATGTTATCTGTTTCCCTCTCTCGAAGACCAAATCCAAGACTAGGAAACGAAACGAATATTGTTAAAAAAATATTCGTCATCTATCAGAGTACAGTGTTATGTGTTGAAACAGAAAATACAAACATTTAACATAACTGTAATCGTTTAATCTCAACGGTTTTCAGTTGCGATATCTTCGATCGCAATAAAAACCGGCCATGACGGACAGACAGTCAGAGTGGCGCAAAATCTCGATTAATCCATAGCAGTGTTATTTGAGCGATGGTGCCTTACTTATATTTATACACACTAAAACACATGGGCACAGGGAAAATCTTGTTTAAAATAACCATGGAGACAAATTTCTAATTATGTTAAAAATGTATATATTATTTAGGGCGTTATTCCCAATAATAAGTTGATATAATAAACTAAAACCTATTATATTTCATTAGGTTGACGACAGACAGGAGTGCCTTGGATATTAGTTGATACGATATTAGTACTCCTCCCATTTTTAGATGTGCTTCGTGAAAAAAACACTTAACTACATGAGTATAAATGTTCGATACCCTAATTGATAAATAGGCCAATTTTTGACTCAGCCTTTGCCTTATCCCGGAAGCAATGTCGGAGTTGTGGGTGAGAATAAAACGCCTCTCTTCCACTATGGAGACCATCCTTCTTAGCCCAATAAGATAGTTCTGTTTATGGTTGAAAAATATAGTGCTATAGTAAATGTCTCCTCTCGTCACTTTCCGAATAATTTAAAGTGGCATGAGCTGCCAAATTTCTCACTTTGTTCATATTTTCTGATCGTCACGACAGTAAAAGGCTTTGAAGGCCATCGAAAAACTAAATGATTGGCGTTGGAATGAGGAAAATCCACAAAGTCTACGGCCTATACGAACCGAAATAGTGTTCGAAATGTAAACAAAATTTAAATAACCGGGACGACTATTCATTCATTGTAAGCCCCAGTTAGTTAAAAACAATACTTTATCATACATTTTCGAGACTAGAAGCACTACAAAGCTTCTGAAATATATGTCTTGAGAAAAATAGCCAATACTTTCAACATTCTGTTTTAACGTCAAAATATAAACATTTTGGCAGCTCAGGCCACTTTAAAGAGCTATCGACATAACGTTGTAGAACAATGGGCGTTAGAAATTTAGTTTCTTTGAATATGATCATAATTCACCAAAGACTTTAAATACCATGCTCCAACACGCCAACGTTAATTGCAGCCCATAGGTTTATGAACTGGTACATTCTTTATAAACGTTAATTGAATTTAACCCAATTGATGAATTTACTACTATATAAATAAGTGTGTGTTTAGTGCCGAATCGCATCAGACTCCGTAATCATTAACTATTGTCAATGCAAAGAACTGGAACTATGACATATCTAGGTTGCCAGGGCACCTTATAGGGCCTTTAAAGGCACACTTGCCGCGAAAATCAGGAATATTGTTTACATTAAGAAAGAAAGACCGTTTTTTGTATTTTTCCTAGACAATAAAAGTTGGGAACTTTCTATTTTTACCAAAATTTAAGTTAAGTTTGGACGTCACTTTGTATTTTTAATTTGAATTTGAATTAGGTGCCCGTAACGTAAACAAACCAAACTGCTCGCAGGGGCGATTTTATGTTTCAGTGGAGTGAGAGAACTAACGGCACAGTGTAATTTTACGTAGACCTATTTATCTGAGAAATACAGACTGACGATCGGTTAACAGCGACTGGAAAAGCCTGCTGATAATTGTTTGAGTGTAAACCACAAATAAAAAGGCCTGAAATGAGGGTAATCCAACACGAAAGTTGACCGACACTGATCGTTGTTGTTGTAATCAGGCTTCGATTTTTCGTTTGTTATTCGCCCCATTTCTACATTCTAAAGCTAACTAGACATGTTTTATGTGTCCTATGTTTAAGTTTAGTGGTATTAGTCATAGTAAGCTCATGTCAGTTGGTTTTCTTAGCAAATTTAAACAGGCTACGGCGGCAAGTGGGCTTTTAATTTAAATGATGAAAAATACACGATATTATTTTTCCTACTGGAAATGTGAAACTACATTGAAGCCATATTGGTGGATCCCACAGAACGGAGTTGTCGGATATGTCCACTAACTAGAATTGGTAAAACGTATATTTTTTTCTAACCTTGTGTCGGGGTCGGCGGTACTCTTGAAGGTTGCCACAGAGGACGGGTTGTAACAATATAACACAATAGGCATAAAGACAGTCTGTGTCTACATTGATAACTGAATAAATTTTTAAGTTATTTTTCTTTACGAGAAAAAGGGAAATTTTTTTTCTTTTATATTTTCATTTACTTCTTACAGAAGCTATTTTTGCGACTTTTTCAAATTGTATGTCCTTTATCTTACAAAACAGTAATTTTTACTCTTTTTTTAACAGGTTTTATTAATTTATTTCCGTCATTTTTGTCTAAATGTATTTTTGTAAATGTAAATGCGTTTGGGTTTGTTTTAGAAAACTTCTTTTCGCCGCTATATAAGCGAAATAATCTTGAGCGCGGTGTAAAACTCCAATCAGTCAATCAAGTTATTGTTATTAACCATCTCGCCTCGTGTTTAATCCTACCCCCGTCTTTATTTTGGTTTCCCAGTTTGCCGCCTAGGCCTAACGGTAAAGGGGCATGAGTTGTCAAATATAGGTAACAATTGCGTTGAAACTGAATTAGCTGATTGTTAGTAATCTTTTGTCAAAAAATGCGAAATAGGGGTTTTCTTCACATACCAATCTAAGATATGTTCGTTAAGGTTGTTTTATCACCAATTTAGACTAGAAAAGGACTTATCATACGGGCTATTTTAATTTCGTCCGTTAGTCCACGTTTACGATTCGTATGGGTGACTAGCTTTGTATATGGTGTTTTATCTCAACGTCAATTGCAAGTTACTTCAAACGCTCAATCGAGTCAGACCAAAGACTTTAACTGTGGTAGCTGCTGCTGCTTCGCTTGTCGCTCAGCAATAGGAGTTAGAGCAGCGACTGGTTGGCCCGGTGTCAGTATACTGTGACTGGGTGAGGGGGCTTGCTGGTTGTCTTCGGCAAGTCGTCTCGGTAAGGCAGCACCTAGAAGAGCGGTGAAAATCCGCCCTGCAACAAGGAGACAACATCTTCATATGACTGAAATACTGTTGAGCAGGACGTAAAACCCAAATCACTCACTCACTCACTCACTCAAACGCTCAACATCTTACGCTGATCGAAAATTATGAAAAAAATCCGAATTTTGGCAGCTAAAAGCACTTGAACCCAGAGCTATCAATGTAATATACGAAATATTACTTTTATAAAAGACAGATAGTTTGGGCTGGAGGAATCATAACAACTTAAGTAAATATATTAAATAAGAATATTTTGCCATGTTGAAATTATGCAACTAAAACAAATGATGTTTTACACCGCACTCAAGATTATTTCACTTATATGGCAGCGTTGCCAGGTTTAGTGTGTTTCGAGCCCGCGCCGCATTGATGGAAGATCTGTGTGGGACTGATCACTCTAACCCCCTGGACCACCGAGGCCCCAAAACAAATTAGAAAGAATGACTAGAAAGGAACCCAAAATGTGGCTTGGAATACGCACGTGACTTTTCTACAAATGAAAAACGTGTTCATGTTGTTAGATTGTGCGAAGACAAATAGCTATCTCAGTTGTTTGAGAAACGTTCTTTTAACAGTGCCCTACCAGCGGGCTGTTTCTCAAGACATTTACGCCCGAGATGTGTCCAATGCAAGGCCTAAATGTCATGGCAAAATATACCTTCAACATAACGTTACGACGGACGAAAGTGTGTGGAGAAACAGCCCCCTGATCTTTAAATATTTCCCTCTAGCAAACTTCCGGAGCATTGTACTTGCTTGAATAACATCCGTACTAAGAGAAAGGTATAGCTGAGAAACTATTTTTTTCTCTGTACATCAGAGGCGTGTATTGTTGATCAGTTGCACAGGTCTCTTCCAGTGACTCAGTTAGGGATGAGTTTAAATTGGTCGAGTTCATTTTGTAATTAGCATCAGATGAGGTTTTGGTGAACATTTATCTTGATTCTGTTAATAGATAATGCTTCAGGGACGGAAGGTCGCCGACTGGAAGCAAAATTCATATTTTGCTTAACAGAACATAAGGTTACCTTGAGAATTACAATATAGAATAGATCTTCTCTTTCTAAGGAAAGCCACCAATGGGTCGCGGGTTCGAATCCCACTCAGTCCAAAAAAAATGGAGAATTTTCTGACTGGGTTTTCAATCGAACGACCGACGTGGGATGTTTGTCAGTTACCAGCGGAAGGTCGTGGGTTTCCTCCGGGCACAGAGCCCGATTTCGTTCCACACCAAAACTGGCAACGCCGCCATATAAGTAAAATAGTCTTGACCGCGGCGTAAAACATCAAACAATCAATCAATCAATAAAATTGTCTTTGTCGAATTTGGTTACATATCCTTAACCCTTTTTGTCATGTACAGGGGGGTATTTCATAAACAGGTTTAGACGGCTAAACTGGCCTAGCCGACTAGAATAGCACTGCTTTAACATTACTGCTTAGTCGACTATCTGACCGTAGTCGGCTATATGTGGTTTATGAAATACCCCCCTGGTGAGACGGTTAGCCGCTGGGTACCATAACAAATGATTAACCTTGTTAGTCATTTATAATCAACAAAACGTATATAATGCTGCCTTGGGGCACTTAGTTCTGAAAGCAATACAACGCCACTTACAGGAAATCCACATGCCGGATGTTTAGCAGGCAGTCATTATAACGTGGAGGCGAGAGCTTTTAATGGTACTATAGACCAATATTTCTGCGCGAAGATTTAAACTGCTCGAAAACGGAGGTCATTGGTTTGCACAGTGGCAAGTTCGTTCATAGCTTAATAACCGAACACACATTAAAATCCACCTCTATTCGTAATCCAATGACGTCCGTTTTCGAGGTGTTTAAACCTTTTCCAAGAAACATTGGTCTCTGGAACCATCAAACCTCCTATCTCTTTATTAAAAAACCCGGTAAATTGGTTATTTACAATTACTTGCAAGATAGAACGTTTTGTCTCTTATTTTCTATTCGTGGGTATACGGATAGATCTTTTGCTTCGCCTCCGAAAAATATGCCCGTCAACAAACTTCTACCGATACACCCACCGAAGGTCTTAAAATAACGAATTTATCACCATCCTTAGCAACTTGTATACTTAAACCTGTGTACAATCAGACCTGCGCTATACTCAATTATACACTTTGAACAACCGTTTTCATGATCCCGGAGAGAAACAATCCGTACTGGTACCTTGCTTGTGTCAATGCTTACGAAACAACATTCTTAACTTGATCATGATTGGGTCTTGTCTTTACTGAAGAATTATGTGACGTAAAAAAGCCTTCACTCCGTAGAAATATTGTGTGAGATTTCAAACTGATACGGAATAAAATATATACGCGGAAAGCACACGGATACAGACTGGCGCACATCATTCATTGAATGGAGACGCCATCAAACTAATATCAGTCAGTCAGTCTCGGATACAGACTCACATTCAGGGCATTTCGACCAATAAAATGCCTAGACAGTTTTGACTGGTGATAAATTGTTATATTTTTGCAGTACTATGCTCATTATATTGTTATAACCCCTCTTATTCTCCTGTATGATATTTTATTCCACATTTCGAGTTAGGTCAGTTTATATAAAATACAGAATATTTTCAACATAGGACACAAACGGTCATAATATTTATCATTTTCGTAATACTAATTTTTGAGACATCGTTTAAACCAATGGGCTGTTTTTTAAGTGTTTTCTGAGAAGTATTAGTCTCAGTAAAAGCTTTTATCTCCTCCTAATTTTGACTGCCTGTTAAACACCCGGCTTGGATTTCCTGTTATTGAGGTTTTATTGCTTTCAAAAACTAACTTCTCCAAGGCAGATTTACCTATGTGTTCTTGATTGTATTTGATTAACAAGGCTAATCGGTTGCTATGGTACAGGGCGGCTATCCGTGTCATCAAACTCTACAGAAGCTAATGGAATAGGAAACGAACGACAAAGTCATGTGATCATGGGCAACAGAGGTGATCCTATATCTGCGTTTACTTTTCATCTTGTTTTTTGTTTTCTTTGTTTTTGTTGGGGTTTTTTTTCTTGTCGTTTACACCTACAACTTAATCGGTTGGCAGAGCCCGGTAACCGTGTCTCCGGCGAATCTCTCTTGGGGGTTCTCAACTGACTAATGTTCTGGAAAAATTGGCATGACAAGTGACCCCTAGGGCTGTTAATGAGATAGGAGTGGAAACTTACCGAAATGGATTCAAACACCACTCTCCAGTTGATGAAAAACAATATATATAAATATGCAAGGACACAACGAAAATTTGACCACGCTTCTAAGGATTAATACACTTGGTATCCATGCGGCACGGGTTCAAACCATACTCAGACCAAATAACCCCCCTCCCCCTCAACTAAACCTGTCGACATATAAGTGAAATAGTCTTGAGTGTGCGTAAGAATTCAATTAATCAATCTCTGTTTTCAACTTTAGCAATCTACCAATAAACGTATATACATTGGGACAATTCAGATTTGGTCGAATTTCAAAAAAATTCATACACAAATTTTAAACGAAACCATTTCAGTCCGAATGCTTTCAAATACGGAAGTCTTTCCTTGCCAGGATATCTACATTTCCTATGTATCTTCCCAGGAACCTAATCGAATCAAGTTTACCAGAAATCTAAAAAAAACTGGCAGGGTGCCGAACCCACTTCTACCGTTAACATTACAGCTTTTTCTGCCGCACTTGGGTAGAACCAGGTTCAAAAGATGTAGTGTAAACACGGCTAAAGAAGATGCTAGAAGTCTGTTCTATTCGGTATATATATCTCAAGGTATACTTATTTTCTGTTCAGGAAAATATCAGATCGGTTTTCGGTCGCCGACCTTCCGTCTCCGAGACATTATCTGTGAAAAGACACTTTGCAGTATCAAGATAAATGTTCATCAAAATCTCATCTGATCCTAATTCAAAAATTAACTCGGCCAATTTAAACTCATCCCTAACTGGGTCCCCGGATGTACTGTCTGCGCTACAGTTCAGCAAAAAACGTCTTTTTTAATAGACAGAGAGAAAAAACAGTTTCTCAGCTCTGCCTTCCTCTTAAGCCGGATGTTTTACAAGCGAGAACAATGCTCCGGAAGTTTGCTAGAGGGAAATATTTAAGGAGCTTGCAGAGCCCTGTTGAAATATCATTTCAGAGAGGAGAGACCCTCAAAACAACTACTGAGTCTGTTTTCACGAAATGGACACGTTTTTCAGAAGTCGAAAGGATACATGATGATTCCGACATCATTTGTCTTTAATCGCAATACTGTGTTATATCAGTTTTATTATTGATATTTTTTGTATTAATTTGTCAATTACAATTTCAACGAGGCAACTAATCCCGGCCAATGCATGTAATACATTGCCATCAGCCCTTTCGATTCCATCAGCAAAAACTTGCTATTCGCAAAGGCAGTATATCTCATATATACTGAGACGCAATGAAAAAGCACCACCGATTTCGATTAAGTGTGCTGGTGAGGGATTAATCCTCCGAAATCTGATTGTTGGCATGTTTGTAGGACGGTCAATTACCAATGCACAAAAAACAACAACAACTCACAGAGACTTTAAGAACTTTAATTGAAGTGACACGTGAACACAAGGGGTACAAACTGCCGATGGCGTTGAGTCAGTATTGGTCCAACATACGGCCGTCTGGCATGAAGTCCGGCTGAGCGTAGTCGGCGACGTACAGTGTCCGCACTGATGTTCCCATGCCTCCCCCTCTCAGCAGCAGCAACACGGGTACATGTAGCTGGCAATGTGCGGTCCTGTAGGTGCTGTCGTACAATGTGTCGATCTTGTCGAGGCGTTGTCACGCGTTCCCGTCCCGGTCTTGGTCGATCCCTGGTTGACCCCGTTTGCTGGAAACGTTGGGCCAGTTTCACGATGGTCGAATGATGACATCCAAGCCCTCGGGCAATTACTCTGCTGGGCAAACCTTCCTGAATTAATGCAATGGCGCGTTCTCTTTACTCGGGTGTCAATCTCGGCATATCGCTACGTCTTCACCAGAACAGTAGGAAGTGTACTGGCCCTAGTTTCTGAAAGGCCACATCTTATGCCCCATGTACGCATGAAAACTTAATGTAACGCGATATAACCATTGAGCCACGTTTACATTTTCGTGTTTCGGCAACATGTTCAGTGTTGCGTTTCAGCGATCACTGAAACACCACCTTTACATGTTTTGTCATTGATCTGACGTGGCTTCAATCGGATTAGCAAGATTGATGTACAAGAATTGGACTGTATTCGAAATATACCAATTTTAATGTTGGTGCGTTTTCATTGCGTCTCAGTGTATTACTGTATTAGCTCAGAGTTTGAAGTAAAGGTCAGACTTTGTTTTAGCCAAAAGTCCCTTAATATACACTTACAGTAGCTCGGAGGTAATCAACCTTAGGTTAAAAACCTCAGAGAAACCAAAAATTAAACGATGTTTCAATATAGCATATGGTGAATTGGTTTATTACAATTACTTGTTCGCCAGGAAATCCGATCTCTTACTTTCTATTGGAATCTATTCGGCAACAATGCGGACACAGCAAAACACAAATTGTATTCTTTCTAACTATTACTGTGTTCAATATGTTGTGTTGTTATAACCCGTATTGTCGGTCAACCCTCAAGAATACTGGCGAACCCGCCACAAGGTTAGAGAAAAAAGATACCAATTCTAGTTAGCGAATATATCCATCAAGCCCATGTTGCCTAAAAGGCTTCAGTGTAGTTTCATGTATCCATTAGGAAGAATGATATCGAGCATTTTTCATCATTAGCACCATTAAATGGCTTTATAATGTGCTCGGACAACCTATACAGTTCACAGTTCCAGTTATTTGCTCTGTCTAGATTTATTTGTAACTGAGTATGATGCGATTCGACACAAAAACACAGTTATTTGAATAGTAGTAAATTAACGAAATGCGTCAGATTCACTTTAAGTTTCTAAGATATGCCCCAGGAAATAACCCAATAGACTACAATTAACATTAGCATGTCGGGGCATGGCATTTAAAGTCTTTGATGAATTATGAGCATATTTGAAGAAAAAGATATCTAATGTTCGTTGTTCTTCTACGTTATGTCACAAATTATTTTAATTTAAATTCTTCGGAAGTGGCGAGAGAAAACTTTCAATACAGCCCCACCAGCCCTGTGCATATTTTTTACCAAACAGCAGGTTTATTAGGCTGAATGTGATGGTATGGCGTACAGGATATTTTCTTCTGTATCAAAAGGAGGCGTGTTATGCGGATACACAGTAGTGACATTGCTTCCTGGATATTGGGAAGGCGGAGTAAAAATTGGATAGGCATATTTTCTAATTAGGTTATCGAGCAAATGTTGAATATTTATCTTCCCTTAGTTAGGTGTTTTTTCTATAAAAGCACATTTCAAGAAGGGAGTTGAATAACATTTCCTTGAATTGCTTGAGAAATGTTTGTAATATCCTTTTCGGCACTTTGACCTTGATAGTAATTGGGCCTAATAAAACAACGTTCACAGTTAGACCAGTTCTACTCCAATTATTACAGAATGAATCATGATATCGTTCACCTAAAATAAAACAAAGTTCACATTTAAACCAGTTCTACTCTAATTATTACAGAATGAATCATGATATCGTTCACCTAAAATAAAACAAAGTTCACATTTAAACCAGTTCTACTCTAATTATTACAGAATGGATCATAAGATCGTTCACCTAATCAGCTGAACCACTGAATATGAATTTTCGGGGAGTTCGAGGAGACTTTGAAATCTGTCGGACAATTTTTCTTCACTGTGTTTTATAAAGAGGGATTTAGCAGATTAACAACGAAATTCGAAAAAATCAACGGGTACATTTAAAAGAGGAATGTTTCAAAGGTATGATAGGCGGTAAAAGCTAAAAGGCAAGTGAGATTAATGATAGTTTTAGACTGAATGGCGAACTCCACCGACATTTTTTAATTTAAAGCTGTAGCTAGGGTCGTCATGACAGTTACTTAGAAACTTACTCTACACCGCTTTGTGAAACAGGCTGTAGAGGAAAAACCATTGAATAACAGCATTCAGGGCGATAAATCACCGTATGTTCTTCAGATAAATTATTCACACAATGACCATTTTTGGGGAAGGAAGCATCATTTCCTGGTGCAGCCCACACATATCAATTACTCCAAGCCTTGAAGCTAATTAGAGTAGTGATAGAAAACTCTTTTTATTTCAAGAAAACAATAAATTTCTCAAGTTTTGGACGGTACTTTGGATATAATATACGATCTATTGATCAAACAATCGACAATCACTGCATACGGCATCTTCGAGGCTTTCGTTGTCTGTGGATCACTCAAAAAAAACAATTTCTAGAAAGAATATTTTCAATCCATTTGAGGTACTTTGAAGTATACAGAAATATGACAATAGTCTGTACCAAATCATTTAGGTTCTTAAACAATATCTGAAAATTTGTGCCAAAGGCCTAATTCATTTTTTTAGTTCTTTGATGTGTTAGTTACATATTATGATTATTTATTAACCGTCGGTGACATTGGTGGTCTTACAGTATTCTTGTTATTTGGGGATTAAGTTTACTTGAAAAATTGCGGAGATTCTTCAATCGTTTTTGGGATGACGCCCGACACAGGAATCGAACCCGGGTCCCAGGGTAGGGCATCTGTCGTCAGCATTAAGTCTTACAAATCGGCACTCTAATAAACTGACAAGTAAGTTGTGTCTCTTATACACTTTATATATGTGTATATGTATATATATGCAGGGTGCTGAGATGTAATTAATGAAATTCTTGAAACATGTGTATTGTATATGAGTTACAGCATTGGCCTGCAGTCATTCCATACCAAGAGTTAGCGAAATCCCGAAGATATTCCCGTAAGGTTTAATCTATTTAAACACAATGTGGTTAGCGGGATCTCTATTAATGCGGATACTTTACCGGTAGTAGTTATGCGCCGGAAGGGCCGTCGATATTAAACTTTCAGAACGTGACTACGTGCAACTAAACATCCCGGATGCTTTGCAGGCATTCATTAAGAACCGGACATTTTATACTATAATAATGAGTAGATAAAAGCTTGTAGTGGTTTTGCAGACTAATAGTTCCAACAAAAAGCTGATAGTAGAGAATTCCGGAAGCGGAAAGAAAATTACAGGTAACCTGCCTCAAGAAGTAGGTTAAAGCATATTGCTTCGTATGTTGATTGAAATAGAAATGTACGCAACAAAATATTGGACAGGGCTTAACTCCCCTGTCTGCCTTCTACCTAGGATTTTCTGGCGGCGGCAAAATTTTCGCTGGCTTTTCCCGTGATTCCATGAGGCTCAATCTTTGTTTGCCGATATTCTTGTCATACCTTAAGATGCATAAGCATTGTCACTGTATTACACAGTGTTCCGGAAAATTCTACTGACAAAGGCCAAGCTCCTGTCAGTCGTCAACCTAATGAAATATCATAGGTTTAGTTGATTGCAACAATTTATGATGGAGTATAAAGGTCTTAATGATATACCTCTTTTTAACACAATTAGAAACTTGTCTCCATGGTTATTTTAGACAAGAAGATTTTCTCTGTGCTCGTGTGTTTTAGTGTTCATAAATATATAGATATATATCACAAAACGAAAATTGAACCCTTTCAAAATTTACCACAAGATAGTTACCTAATACTATCAAGGTTGCCTGGGAGCTATGGGCCAATACGTAATCCCTGTCTCCTTTACGGGGTCCTAAGGATAAATCACAAAGTTTAATACAGCACCATGGAAAAGATAAGGGTAAGGTTATTCTTATCTCCCAGAAACCTACGCTGCGGAAAACAATTTCACCTGTGCCACAACAGGTCGCTTCCTATTACTCATTATGGAAGTTTTTTCGATAATTATAAGGGGTCACACGTGGTACAAAAAGGGTAATTTTTAAGCTGATGCAAACCAGTCTTTTTGGGTGGTGTTTACAACATAGTAGACCCTCTCAGTTTGACCGCAACTAGTCGTGTCGTTAGTATATTGGTCTGTGGCAGCCCTTAATGCCAACTTTACCATTTCTATCGTTTTGAAGACATTCGGGGCTGGTCCTAAATGTCGTCTTTCCATTTCAATAGACTTTGGATCCAGATTCTAAATAAATTTAGGAGGGTATCAGCATGACGGACGGATAGCCAATCGTGTAATAAAATGGTATTAACATCAACTGGTAAAACCGTGTTAAGTGATATCGAATGGGAGGAATTGTGTACTTCTTGATAAAAATTACCAACAATTAACTAATTCTGTTCATAGGAAAGTTTCTTTATATTTGGCAGCTCGTGCCATTTTAAGTAGGCAGTACTTTATGTTAGGGGGTTTACTTTAAACCGAGTATCATTTTCTTTGAAAAATAATCTGTGTCTCAAGCCAATTTGTCATAAAACTTGAGTTTGTTGTCTCTCTTGTTTAGTGGAATTCTCTCTAAGGAAAAAAACAGGACAAAAACGTTTTGGTCCCTAAAGAAAATCATACAAGTAACATGATCGTTTAACACACACTAGGAAAAGAAAGTGTAAGATACATTTTTTTCGATGTCGCTTTTTTTTAAAGACGCGAGTTTTTAATTTTTCCCTTTTCTACTTAATAATGATTATATATTAGCCAAACGATATCAATAACCATTGTAGTTGCCCGCTGAAGGTCATGGCTTTCCTACGGGCGATAGGCTCGGTTTCCTCCTTCAATAAACCTCGCAACGCCGCCATAAAAGTGAAATAATTTTGAGATCGGCGTAAAACATCAATCAACTAATCATAATTTTATGTATACTTGATATTGATTAGATTTTAGTCCAGCGATAGCAGTTGCCTCTTATTGTATAGAAACAAATTCCTAAAAAAATTGCGTCTTGAAATTTGAGGAACTTGGACACAGGTGGATGAATTCTTAATAGATATGATTCTTGTCATTAATCATAACACCTTGACATCGACAAAGAAACCTACCAATGACTTAAAAGCCTATAACCCTTTTTCTTTATTTATTTTTTTTTTCTTTTACGAAAAAACACTTTGTTTTTTAGGAAGCCACGGTTGACAATGTAGATAACACAATCACAATGAACAATCAAAGATTGTTTTATTGTTTTGATTGGCAAATAGATGGCCAAATTTGGAGAACGGTGGGTCCAATGTTGTATAACGGTTGGTACTTCTTGCGTGGTATGTGTATGGTTGACATATTGTTGGTAAGTTGTTGCCGGAATGTCGTAAAATAGTTGAACTAGAATTTGTTCTCTCCGTTGGAATAATATCCTTCTGGCAAAGGCACAGCGATGGCCTTAGATTTTTAAAATGTCGGTAAATACCTGGACAACTGTCGGCCTGGCAATGAGTCACCGATAGGTATTCTGTTTGTCTAACGTTGGGCCAACATCAATGGCGCTAGTAACTTGTCTGGCCAACCCCAGATAAACTGCTCCGTTGCAGCTGTCCGAACACAAGCTATGCGGAGTTCGCCATTACGCCGGGCAAGTAGTCCATTTAGAAATCCATTAATGCCTATAAAATTAATATCACACCATGCGCTAATTCCGTTTCGAAATCTTTCTTGAGTTGCCTTTGTTTTAGTGAATTATTCTAAACATTAAAACTTCCCATGCTATTTTAGTTTGATTTCCATTCAAATGGAAATATTTATTTTGTTTTTGATATCATCAAATATATATG
The DNA here is from genome assembly GCA_963971465.1 of Lepidochitona cinerea. NCBI lineage: Eukaryota > Metazoa > Mollusca > Polyplacophora > Chitonida > Tonicellidae > Lepidochitona > Lepidochitona cinerea. The sequence goes on from OZ020556.1 coordinate 6,354,642, forward strand.
TACTCACATGATTGCGCAGACTAGGGGAAAAGTGGTCGCATGCTTCAAACATTGATACGGAAAACCCATCCAAGAAGGTTTCACCTTCACAAGTTACCTGTCAAATAATTTATGGTGAAACAATCTTGACAACATTGTAAAAAAGACCTGGGATATAGAACATATGTTCCTGATTTTTTCATATCCCTGAAAATATGAACGATAAATTTTTCGCCAAAACTCAATGACGTTATGCAACAGAATTGAAATATTTCCTTAATATATCTGAAATAGAGCGTTCTTATCTCTGAGGAAGGGGGGACGTGAGCATTTAGGCCCCTTCATTCGAGACCCAGTATATACCGCTGTACGAACCCAACAGACAAATGCTTAAACATTACAGCTTTGTCTGATATTTGACCTCAGTTGGCTGAGTGAGTATTTAAAGTGGCATGAGCTGCTAAAATTCACACTTTTTTCATAATTTATGATCGTCACGACAGTAAGAGGCGTTAAAGGCCACCAAAAAACTAAACGATTGGCGTTAGAATGAGGAAAATCCATACAGTATGTGGCCTGTATGAACCCAAAAACTTGTTCGAAAAGTAAACAAAATTTAAATAATCGGGACCATTCATTCATTCTTAGTCAAAGTTAGTTCAAAACAATACTTTATCGTACATTTTCGAGACTAGAAGAACTAAAAAGCTTCTGAATTATACTTCTTGAGAAAAATAGCCAATAATTTCAACATTCTGTTTTAACGTCAAAATATCAACATTTTGGCAGCTCATGCCACTTTAAATAAAACCTAAGACGCCTTTTTTTGAACAATAAAGTTGTAAAGGAATGTTTACGTAGAGGCAATCGTTTTAAACAGCTCACCTCTATGTCGCAGCACCGAGTTAACATGTGGAAGTTGTTAGGGGAGGCACGTTCAGTGTTAATGATTAAAAACTAGTCCGTGCTTTATCTACGTAACTAATGTATTTGAGAAATAAAGCTAGCACTTCAATGGAATTAGTTCAGTAATAATGTTTTACTGAATAAATAATTCTATGCACCCCTCCCTCTCCACCGCCAACCCCATGCCTAACTGTTCTACTTGGCGTCCATTATTTACACAAAACACTTCCCATGTGACACCAAAGACATAGAGCGACCTAAATGGGATATCAAAAATCGACTTTAAGCAATTTTGATGATGGATTGTTTGATTGATGTTTTGCGACTCTTTCCCTTATATGGTGATGTTTCTATATCCAAGGTCACACTGCCGTCAAAAAATTAAAGCAGAACGTTGGTTTCTCTGTGAACGTTGTTTTATAACGCCCTATCTCGCAGGAGATCTCGAATGAAGTACAGAAGTACTACTTGGGTGAGGGTTCCTCTGTTATGAGCAGATTCAAGGCAATGTTAATCAACTCCCTTCTTTTCCTAGTAGCCAATTCGGAAGAAGCATCAATGGCAAGAAATGAAGGTTTACTTTTCCTGCAATGATAAATGTTCCACGTGATAGTCACATGTTTTCTAGAAATACCCCTCGGGGTATCAAAATAGACAACACCATGTGGCATCGCAAAGAAAATGATACACTAAAAACCACGATAATTTAAGTTATGTGCGTAATACACTCTAAGGGGCGCTTTTCTGTGTTGGTGTATTTATGTCTGTATATTGTTTGTGTATTTAATTACTAGGCTTTGATGAACCGAAATTTGGAGCCAACAATTATATAGATTATTTTCCAACAAGGCTTTATGTCTTGCAATTTGAGGAGCCTGGACACAGGTGCGTGTATCTTTATTGAATATGAGTGTATTAAAAAGAAATTGACATGTTTGCAACGGATATACACGTAGACCTTTAAACGTTCAATGAATCATGTCTTTCGTTTTTTTATTGTTTTCTTATAGTGAACTAGAACCTCCAGTTGAATGCGGAGCCGTCCACTGCAAGTGTAACACATATAGCCAAAGTGCATCAACAACAAAACAATCAATACTCGAAGCAAGGTAACTATAGCTGCTGCACAGATGTAGGGTGTTTTAAGTGGCTTGAAAATAATGTGCTTTTAATGCGGCGTTTATGGGCTAAATAGATTCCCCAAAAAGTGCAGTAAATACTAATTACGTGTGCATATTTCCTGCTCTTTCTAATGCTGTGAATAAAGCGGATTTTGTGTCAGTTAGTGCGGAAGTATCATTTTTTGTCATAAACCGAGCCGATTTAGTGCTCTAAAACGGACGAAACAATGTACAGGCATTTGATAAAACCGTTGACACAGAAGAAAATTAAAAATGCCGGAGTTTAATTTCTTTATGTTTTAAAACCGAAGTTCCACAGCAAAGGCGTTTATGTGAAAAACAATACGATGCTGTGAGTTGGACAGAGATGAAAGTTTCAAAACGATCCGATATGTTTTTTCTCTAACTCAGGCAAAGAGCTAGGGGTGGAGGAGGTAAAAAAAATATATTTCCGAATAAGCCCTCCTAACACTACGCTCGTATAGCCAGCTGATATGTATATTTCAAACTTCATTCTACATACCTTATGTACGAGAGTTAAATGTAGGAGACATTTACACACACGCACACAACCCGAATACAGAAGAAAATTAAAGAAGAATGCAATAAATAAACGCAAAAAAGTGTTTTCAATTGGCGGGAAAAGTGAGCAATATAGTAACATGAACACCAATTTACCGATTTTTCGCAGTAAAACAAATTAGAATAAAACTATTAATTGTTCAATCACACAAGACATCCTTTTAAAGACATTAAGGTAAAATTAATGCTCTTTATTTGAAACATATTGTCTTTGGTTCAAAAGTATACATCCTTACGTTCACCGGTTGATTTTCGTTGGAAGCTTTGAAGAATTGTGACCACTTTTGACATTACTTTGTGTCGTCGACATGATGTTCAAACAACAGTAAATTTTATCTTCAAAGCTGTTGAGCGCATGAGAACTGTTGTTAGACGTAAATCCGTATTAAAATTAAAAACCTAGGCTCAGCTTGTCCATAAAATAGGAAGGAGGCTCGGTTGTCCAGTGGGTTAAAGTGATCGTCACTCACTCCCACACAGACCTTCCATCGATGCGGCGCGGGTTCGAATCACACCAAGACCAAATAAAAACTGAAATATTTCTGAGTGGATTTTTCACTCGGTCGCCGAATGTGGAAGAGTTGCCAGGTACTCGCCGAAGGTTCGGGAGTTCCTCCGAGCAACGAGTCCGGTTTCGTCCGCGACTAAACCTGGCAACGCCGTAACATAAGTGAAATGATCTTGAGTGCGGCGTAAAACATCAATCAATCAATCAATCCATGTAATGTGCCTTTGTGGATCTTTACGTCAGCTTTGTAAAACAGGGTCGATTAGCCCGTAACTAATTATTCACAATGTTTGAGAAACGTCTATAAAGTAGCTGCAAGGTGAAAGGCACTAAAACATTATATCGTTTTAAGTGGTATCGTCGAAAACCGGATGCTTTGCAGGCGTTGTTTATGGACTGGACATTTTACAGAAACAACAAAAACGGTCGAACATCAATGCGTAATAGGAAGTTATTGTAGAGGGATTTTTGGACTATGCTTGAGACGTTCCATGGAAGTTTAACGCACACTCCCGGATAATATGCATTAAAAATGACAAATTCTGTGTATTTTTCAAAGGAGTTCAAAACATTCCATTTCTGCCCAAATTTTTGAGGTGAATTTAAATATGTGGTTCGAGTTTGAAAAATTCATTTGTAAGATAACCTTAACGTCAAAATTGACGAGCTAGGCATTAGAAACGTTACAAAGACCACGGCGTCGGATGAGCATTTAATGTATACTTAGTACAGTGTTGCATAATTTAAAAGCCTTTAGGTTGAAAAGATTTTGAGTCTAGTTCATTTGTGTGAAAATGTACAAGTTATAGTTGTTTCGTGGAATGTTCTTGCCAATGGATTGCATATGAAAAGTCTTATTGTACTCAATAGCCCGAGATTATATAAATAAAGCTTTGTCATGGGGGTTTTAATGGTGATAATTGCTCCTAAGATATTACTATTGTACTTGTGAAACGGTCCCTTAGGAATGAAAATTATATAGCATCATGTGGTCTCGGAAAATACAATTACAAACAGGGAACATGGGGACTGTGGGCTGATGGCTGATGTCAACGACGTTTTGAAAATGCCTTCGGAGTTCAGTATCTTTAAAATCATGAAAGACTATAAATATCATATTTTTTACAATTTTACAATTTTTAGAAGACTAGCATTTATACAAAATCAGCAAAAGACAAATGTTCGTGCAAGGCTATAGTTTAAAATAGGACACATCAGCCATATGTTTGCATATTCTTTTAGCGCGTGAATCATATATAGTTGACTGAATTTAACAGCTCTCCCAAGATTGTTTATGACATATGAGAGCGATAAGAGGTTTAATTAGAAAGAAAAAAAAATAACAAATATAATCTAATCAAAACATTGCAATTATCAACAGTAGCTTTATTCAATATATAATTATGTCATGGAAAACTTATATCAATAGCAATTTCTTTTCAACGTGCATCATATTAAATATTAAAACCATTCCGTGCAACAATCTTTGTTGTTATGAACGCGACATGAACTGCCAAAATTCGGAGTTTTCATACATTCTGATTGTCAAAAGAGTTCAGTGTTTAAAACACAAAAGGACTTACTCTGGAAGAAATAAATATTGGTAAAGTAAATTGCTCGTGCGAACCAATTAATTGATTAATTGATGTTTCACGCCGCACTCAAGAGTATTTCGCTAAATAGACGGCATGCGGACCGACGATGTGTGCTAATAACGGATGAAATTAAAATAGCCGGGATGTAGGAGATCGTTTTGGGGGTTTTGCTGCTTACAACACTACTATAACGAACAGCTCCGAGACTGGTATCAAAGAAAAGCTCTTATTTTATTTTTTTTATAAAAATGACCAACACATAATTGGCAAATTCTATTTTTACGCAATTTCCCTTATATTAGATAGCTTATGCCACTTAAAAGACATATTTTAAAAGGATGTTAGATGTTATCGTCTTGGAACGAACACAGGAGTTTAATGTCGACAGAGCCCATTTTTTTTTTAAACGTAGGCCCATATTTAATTTTTAAAAGGATGATCACTGTGATCTTGACCTATTTGTGACAAATGAGAAATGTTTAAAGATTAACGGCCTCTAAAAATTATTATATAAGCTGTTTTTTGCCCTTAAAGTGCCATGAGCTGCCAAAATTATTTTTTCACAGAATTAGGCGTAAACCTCGTTAAACTTTTATTTTTTTCAAGGTTTTTTTTTTAACTTTTTGTTTTGATTCTTTTTAAACGAAGCTATTTCCAGTTTTTTGTCAACCATACCCCACTATCTGTCTATAAAAACTCTTTAGAATGAAAAATAAATTGACATTTGCGGCTGTGTGAAGATGAAAACATCTCTCTTACCTCTTTCTCAGAAAAAAACGATCATGATGAATGGTGTCCAAACCACATGCTATAGTTCTGAAACACACACCTGTGTCCAAGCTCAACTTTCAAGACGCACGAAATGCGTAGAGCAGTTTTGTCTGTACATTGGCGCGCCATCGATACAGTTTGGCTAGATGCTAATATGTAGCATAACAGTTTTCGTATTGGCTTTGTATTCACCACTTAGTCTTTAACTCAAAAATCTCTCGTTTTAAGACAGCCGGTAATTTTTTTTCTGATCCTTTTTAACACTTCTCGTAACATTATGATATTGTGATATCTATATCATACCATATGCAGTTATGTATGCTAATAAATTTGGTTCGTCCACGCCAACGGTTTGACGTTCGAATGAGATTCGCAAAACTTGGACGCTAAATCAAGCGATGGCACAATACAGTCTAAGCAGCGCAGTTTCTTTACGTTTATTTATGTGTTCTTTTAATTTACGAATACCAAATATCTCCCAATTGTGTATTATTATATTGTGTTTATACTGAGTTATATTGATTAATTGATGTTTGACACCATATTCAAGATTATTTCACAGATACGGCGCCCCGACTCTTGGCGAGTATCTGGCAACTCTTCCACGTATGGTAGGGTGGTCATGTAAAAAAAACTTTTAATTTTTTTTTTCTAATTTGATCTAAGTGGAATTCAAACCCGCGCCCAATCAAGTAAAGGCATGTACCGGGCTGAGCCACCCAGTCCTACTTAAACAAAATTATTTAAAAGGCAGTTATCTTTTGTTTAAGATGATTCATTTTGCATAGCCTTTGTTTCAGTAATTACTTTTCCTTTTTATCATTTATAATTACGACTTTTATGTTATCCTACTTTCCTTTCTCAACGAATTAGGAGCAATTTATGGTCCGGAAATGTATTTATATTATGTATGAAGTTTGCTTTTACTGTTCAGTTATTTTCAGATGAACAAAACGCGTCTCTTCCCTTCTGTTTAATCATTAATCACATACGACAAAACGAGCTTGAAAGAACGATATATGTTTAATACAAACAAAGGATAAGGTCTCAACACAACGACTGGTGTCTGATGTCTAACTTACGGCTAAAAATAAAAGGAAGTATTTTTGACATAAATAATGTGAACATAGGAATACGTATTAAGTTATAACGTACCTCGTTGCTTTGTTGAATAAAATCTTACATTTATAAGATGTGCACTGCTAAATAAGACATAAGAGTATTTTGAAAGCAAGCTGCAATCATCATCAGGGATATTACTGCTCTGTATGAGAGAATCTAACAAACGAACCGTTCCGAACAGGGCCGGGTAGCTCAGTTGGTAGAGCCTTGGGACGGTAACCCAAAGTCAAGAGTTCGATTCTCACCCTAGTGTCGGTTATTTACTAAGAATATTTTGGTTGGTTAATTAAGTTGAATAATTAAGTTTACATATTATGGTTATATTGATGCATTGCTTGGTACTTAAAGTGGCATGAGTTGCCAAATATAGTTGAAACAGAATTATCTAACTATTTCTCATTTTGCCAAGAAGTATGAAATATATATCTTGGATGTATATGTAAGAGAGGTATCTACGCAGTGAGACAATAGTAATCTAAGGGAGCTAACCTACTAGTTAACCTGGTACTGGAAATCGTCAAGATAGTTTTGCCGGACTGATATGCGCACGCAGGTCGGAAGTCACTGTCTGCTTGCCGCCAATAAATCTTTCGGTTATAAATTTTAACCATCTTGTTAATTCTTATTTTTGCCAGGTTACATTTGGCGAGCTTGCCAGGATTGGTTTTTTTTTTAACCCTTAAACCAGATCATGGACCTGGAGTCAAGGGAGGCGACTTCGATGAGAGATGGGCGGCAAGCAGACCCAGTCATGACACAAGCTACATCAGCTCTCCCAACCAAGATAGCTTTGAGAAGAGATTTTCGAGTGGAGGGTCAGATCTGGGGTGATAAGGGCATAAGCTTTACAAATATTTCAAGGCAGATTGACCAAGGCCTGGATAAGGGCTATTCTGAAAGTGAAATAGTAGATGCGGTTGTCCAAGCTGTTCACCCCACACAACAGCTTAAGAGTTACCTAGAGGCCAGGATCGGCCGTGGACTTTCTGTTAAAGAACTGAAGGCCCTATTGTTACAGTGCTATGAAAAGAAAAATGCAACGGAACTCTACCGTTTATTGTGTGAAACCAAACAAAATTCCAATGAATCAGTCCTGAACTTTGTTTTGCGGGTGTTAGAATTGGGTCATAAAGTGGTAGTAGCAACCAAAGAAGAGGGGTCTGATGTCGAAAGAGATGATCTGCTTATTTCTCGCATGAGGCGCTTGACACTTCAATCTATATACTTGGGTCTAAGGGACCAGTCATTATGTCAGGACTTAAAGGAAGTCTTGCACAGCGACTTCCCAGATGAAATTATCATTGAAAAAGTGAACGAAACTGTCCATTGTTTTGAAGAACGCCGAAAGAAACACAACTCTGTTAAATCTATCGGTCAACCAGCGAGGGTAAACACAATTGACAGTAAAACTAGTGAGTTTCCAGAGTTGCAGCCCTTAACTAAAATGTTTGCTGATTTTAAAGAAGAAATTAAAGTGGAAATGGCCGCAATGCTAAGAGAAACGAGGGATGACCAAGCCAGGGACCGATTTCAAAGCAAGGGTCGGCATTATGATGCAGGCAAGCCCCGAACAAAACGAGGATGTCCATTATGCAGGAAGAGTGGAGACACCGAAAACTGTGACCACTGCTTCTATTGTGGTTCCAGTGAACACTATATGGTTGGGTGTAAAGCCAAAAGGCAGGGAAACGAAAAGGGGGCAATACCAAGGGACAAGTATTGACTGAAAACCCCAAACAGTCCCCTAGTGTCAGTGAAAAATGTTCTCAATGTGGTAAAGTATGTGCTGATTTAAAATGCAACGGCTGCAAATCAGCCAGGTATTGTTCAAAATTTTGCCAAACTAGTCAATGGTCATATCACCGTCCCCTCTGCAATGCTATACAAAGGATAGAAGGGAATAATATAGCACTTGGTAAAGTTATCAATAGGGACTCTAGACTATTGCACCTGGTTGGAGCCAAATGTGAAATTTCTTGTTCTTTAAATAACACCGACTCAGTTGCCTTATGGGACACCGGTTCGCAGGTTTGCCTACTTCCTTTAAAATGGGCTAGGAAGCACTTGAAATCATATGACATTAAACCACTATCTGAAATATTGGGTGAAGAAAATTTGACCATAGTGGCTGCCAATGGTGTATCTGTTCCATTCCAGGGTTGGGTACCAGTAGATTTTAGACTATTGGGGGATGATGATAATGTAACATTCAAGGTACCATTTTTAATAGCAGATGTTCCAAGTAATTACCCTATAGTTGGTTATAATGTTATCGAACACTATCTTAATGTGAAGCCTGAAGGTGTTACAACCAAATCTAAAGTAGAGTTATTACAATTAAGTTTGCCAGAAAAAACAACTGATATGGTCACAAAAATAGTAGACTTAATTGAGACTAACAAACCAGATAAAGAGTACCTGGTTGAAAATGGTAGACATAGTATCACCATACCCAAACATAGTAATAAGAGTGTCAAATTTCTTGTTACAGGTAATTTTTCAGAGAAAGCAACTGTGTTATTTGAGCCACTTGTGGGGACTGATGATTTGCCAGATGGTGTTGTTGTCCATGAGACTATTGTGGATGTAAAAAGGGGAGCCAGGGTACCTATTCATTTGGTGTTGTCCAATACTTCAAACAAGGACCAGTGCATTAAAGGTAGGACCAAAATTGGCATACTCACAGAAACACGCTCAGTTCTTCCTTTACAGTTATTACAACACAAACACACAACCCAAACTAACCACAGTACTATGCAACAAAGTAACCATAGCAACCCTACAGCAAGCAAGCATGAAAGTAACTCACTATGGCATCCTCCCATCGACTTGAGTAAAAGTGACTTGACAGAGACACAACGAACACAAGTGACTAACTTGTTATTTGAACAGTCTTTCGTTTTTTGCTCGACATGATGGGGACATAGGTTGTGTACCAAGTTTAGAATTAAACATTGACTTGACTGACAATAACCCTGTTCAACAGAACTATGTGTCAATACCAAGACCTCTATATCAAGAGGTGAAAGACTACCTTATTGACTTGATAGAAAGGGGGTGGATAAGACGGAGCAATTCTCCCTACTCCAGTCCTATGGTCTGTGTTAGGAAAAAGGATGGTAGTCTTAGACTGTGCATTGACTACAGGAAGGTTAATCGTAAAACAATTCAAAATAGACAGCCCATACCACGTATACAAGACGCCCTAGATGGACTGGCTGGTAAAACATGGTTCTCATTATTGGACCAAGGAAAAGCTTACCACCAAGGTTTTGTGAAAAAAGACTGTCAGAAATATACTGCCTTTATAACACCATGGGGCTTATATGAATGGCAAAGGATCCCTTTTGGTTTAAGTGGGGCTGTTGGGGCGTTCCAATCTTATATGGATCAAGTTTTAGAAGACTTAAGAGATAAGATCTGCATACCGTACTTAGACGATGTGTTGGTTTTTAGTGACAGCTTTGAAGACCACCTTAATCACTTACAAACCGTTCTTAAGAGACTTCAACAGACTGGCATTAAACTCAAACCTGCTAAATGTGAATTGTTTAGGAGACAAGTCAAATATTTAGGACACTGGGTCTCAGCGAAAGGTTACAGTATGGACCCAGCTGAGCGCGAGCCATTGGAAAGCTTAAAGAAAAATCCCCCCTCTAATAATAGGCGAGCTGAGACAAATGCTAGGTCTATTAGGGTACTATAGGAAATATCTACCGAATTTTTCAATAAGGGCCAAAATTTTGTATGATTTGTTGAAAAAGAAAGAACCCAGCCAACCGAATAAAAGGAGAAAAACTAAAACTAACCAAGCTGACTCTAAGCAAGACATTGAGTGGACTGAAAAACACAGTGCAGCTCTGTGTGATTTGATTGATGATTTGATGTCTGATCATGTCATGGCTTTCCCTAGTTTTGATAAGAAATTTGTTTTGCATGTAGATGCATGTCAGAATGGACTTGGGGCAGTTTTATACCAACCCCAAGAAAATGGGCACCTTGCAGTCATTGGTTATGGGTCTAGGACTTTAACAACAGCTGAACAAAAATATCACCTTCACTCTGGAAAGTTAGAATTTCTAGCTTTAAAATGGGCTATTACTGAACGGTTTAGGGATTACCTTTACTACGCCCAGGGGTTCACCGTATTTACTGACAACAACCCATTGACTTATATATTAACATCCGCTAAACTAGACAGCACACGACACAGGTGGGTGGCAGAGTTGACTGATTTCCATTTTGACATAAGATATAGACCAGGAAAGAAAAACATTGACGCAGATACTCTATCTCGACTCCCTCTACATGTGGATCAAATTAGCACGGAATTCCCTGAACATGTCACCCCTGAACTACTGAAGGCCTCATTTGTTAGAGCAACCTCGGGTGCTAATGATGACCATATCCTGATTTCAGCAATATCTGACAGTACTTCTTTCCTGACTGATATGGAATCGATGACAAGGGACTCACTCACTGTGATCCCAGTTGACAGTATGATAAAATCCCAACAGGAAGACCCTGAAATAGGCACTGTATTACCCTACATCGGTTTAGATCAGTCAAAAATTAACAAGCTTAAGATTGGCAATGTTAAAACAGCTTTAAGGAAAGAAATAAGCCGATTGACTTTTGACAAAAGGGGGGTTTTAATACGGAAATGTGTAATGCCTGGAGGAGCTGAGAGGTCCCAATTGGTACTCCCTGAGAAATACAGACAACAAATACTGAGAGAATTTCATGACGAGATGGGTCACCTGGGCTCCGACAGGGTAATGACTTTAGTACGGGATAGGTTTTACTGGCCCTACATGGGTCAATATGTGGATGAATATGTGAATAAACGCTGTAAATGCTTGAAGGACAAAAAACCTACTTTAACAACCAGGGAACCCATGAAGCCTATTGTTACTTCCTCCCCCTTTGAATTGATCTCTATTGACTTCCTCCATTTAGACCGAGCAAAGGGTGGGTTTGAATATTTACTGGTGGTAGTAGATCACTTTACTAGGTTTACACAAGTCTACCCCACTAGGAATAAAGCAGGGAAAACAGCAGCTGAACGTATATTTAATGATTTCATACCCCGCTTTGGCATCCCGGGTAGGATATTACATGACCAGGGAAAAGAGTTCGAAAATAAATTGTTTCACCAATTAGAGACACTATGTGGGATAGAGCGTTCACGTACCACACCATACCACCCACAATGCAATGGCAAGGTCGAACGCTTTAACCGCACAATAATACAGATGTTAAAGACTTTACCAGAAACCAGCAAAAATGACTGGGCGAAACATGTAAACAAATTGGTGCATGCGTATAATTGCACAAGACACGACAGCACTGGTTATTCCCCCTACTACTTGCTCTTTGGACGATCACCAAGGTTACCAGTAGACATTATATTTGGACTGAGACAAGACGAACAAATTGGCCCATCCCAACCTTACATAGATAAATGGAGAATTGGCATGCAGCAAGCGCATGAGATAGCTCTAGAAAATTCCACAAAGTCGAGTACCAAGGGTAAGAAACTGCATGATAGGAAAATGAGAAGTAGTGTACTTTTACCTGGTGACAGAGTCTTAATTAGGAATTTAAGTGAAAGAGGTGGGACGGGGAAACTTAGGTCTTACTGGGAATCTAAGATACATGTTGTAATAAAAAGGATATCTGAAGACAACCCAGTATATGTAATAAAAGCAGAAGATGGGGGCGTTAAGGAAAGGACTGTGCATAGGAATTTACTGTTACCTTGTGACGGATTACCACTAGAAACAAAACAAAGACCAGATAAATCCATAAGAAGGTCTAGTGACAAACCAAACCATACCAATAACACTGACCAAATAGAGTCTCAGTTAGATGATGAATATGACTGGCAACTTTGGTTCCAAGAAAGTGATTTGGACCCAACTTCAGATATATTTGTGCCCCAGGGGCAAGCCCAGGACAATTTACCCGATCAAATACCTACACACACTGGAAATAATGCAGATCAAGAACCCTATACTACACAACAGGGTTATACTCCCAATCCAGTACTGTCACACAGGGAAAGGAGACCACCTGCTAGGTTAACATACGATACACTGGGACAAAGCACCCAATACAGACAATTTCCAGCTATGCACATGGTCCAACAGGCACCTTATCCCCTGGCTATCCCAGTGTTTCATGGATGGCAAGACTGGCAACCCATCGGTGTTCCGCAATGGGTGTAAGGTAACCGTTTTTTCTTCTTCTTTTCCTTCTCACTTGTAGTAGTTAAACCATTGTAAATTTTGGTTTTTTTTTTGTTTTTGTGAATAACGTGTCTACAAAATGTATGATCTACTATTATAGAGGTAGTTTTTCAGAAGTGTTAAAACAGAGGGTTACCTTGTTATGTACAGTTTCAGTGATTTGGCCAGTCATTGAATTCACCATTCTCTGTTCTTAAGTTGTGCTTCTGAAATTTTTTTTTTTTTACATATACATCTAGATGGGAATATGATCCCGTGTGTAGGCAGTTCAAAGTCACCTCATTTGGTTCTATGTTATATTGTTCATGGTGATGCTATTTAGATATTTTTTTTTTGTGTATATGTCGGGGCGACATATAATTGAGAGGGGGAGTGTGTAAGAGAGGTATCTACGCAGTGAGACAATAGTAATCTAAGGGAGCTAACCTACTAGTTAACCTGGTACTGGAAATCGTCAAGATAGTTTTGCCGGACTGATATGCGCACGCAGGTCGGAAGTCACTGTCTGCTTGCCGCCAATAAATCTTTCGGTTATAAATTTTAACCATCTTGTTAATTCTTATTTTTGCCAGGTTACATATACGTTAAAGTGGCATGAGCTACCAAAGTTTTGATATTTTGACGTTAAAAACGTCAACCTGGTTGAAGCGCCTGCTCGAATTTTAAGTCCAGAAAAATGTCAACAAATCAAATGTGGTACAGGCTACACGCGTTTAACAGAAGAACATATTGCCCCAAGGCAAATGCCTGGTTATTCAATTTTTTTAAAAATGAATTACGTACCTCTGGTTATGAAACTGCGTTTCATTTGCCCATCAATTTGAAACAACAAAAGTATATTGGACATGATCCGTAAATTGAAATGGAGTAAATCATGTTGGACCAAAGGGAATTGTTGAAATATTGTGCAACTGTTTGATTTCGAAGATATAATGAGTTAATCACATTACTTTACCCAAAGTGAAATTTATAGGCATGTTTTAATGCGTATGGTACAATAATATGTTATCCAACGCATTAAAACTACGAGCTAAATCACAGTTTTCCTATTTAATGCTATATATTTTATAAAATTGTGTCAGTGATTTACAATGCACAGCATGTTATCGGAGGTTGTTGTATGTCATTTTTCTTCACGACAAAATTCGTATGTTTATTGAATTATTGGAGACGTTAGTAAATTTTAATGCATCAAAATAATTTCATTCAAACTTAAAACGCTATGAAACGTTAAGGCCCGTTCTCACTGTGCGATTTGTAGAAACGACTTGTAGCGTGAGATTCAAATACATGCATTTGATTGGTTGAAAAATCGTATCGACCAATGAAAAGCATCTATTTTAATCGCATCCTACAAGTTGGTACGACAAATGGCTCAGTGACAACTGACCTGTAGGTATATTCTGCATCTGAAACGAAGTCTTTTTGAAACTAAGATCAGAAGTACATAGTAAAGGTTTATTTCTGGAATAGTCCTTTTGCAAGCTTCCGGCTAAATTCAATGATCAAAGAAGAATATATGTCACGACAAAACATTCGAGTCATATCTGCTATGAACGGCGGAAGAGTGACTAAAACACCGAGATGATTTTTTTGCAATATCTATATTTTATGACGATGACGTTCTACACTAAATATAGAAAAGCAATAAAATCCGAATGTAGAAAAGTTATCATTCAAAAAAACGACGTCACTTTGCTTTCAAACAAAGAACCTCGGTTTTGGTCAGAAACAAACGGTCCGTGTAACGTTCGTTAATTCAATTTTCATTTTTTGACTTCGCAAAATGAAAATTGGAAATGACCATTTTAAATATCAATTTTTCATTTTCTTCTTTTTGAAAAGAAATGAAAATTGAAATTTTACGTTCAATTATTTTCATGACGGTCATTTTTCAATTTTCAATTTGCCTTTTCGCTCTACACGAAACGAATATTGGACATTTTAATAACCCATTGAATTAACGAACGTTGACAAAAATACATTCTTTACACCAATTCTAAATTACAAGCCTACAAAAATATTGGGCATAAATAAGGCGGGAGATATATATACCTGAAAAGTGGATCTTCTCGGCGTAAAACATAAGAACGAAGGAAAATACCACGTAAAGCAGTGACTACGCATTGTCCTGGTTAAAAGGATGATAATCGCCAAGAGATGACCACTGCCAAAAAAACTATGGTGGCCAGAAGTGTTATAATGATTTCTATATATCATTATCATAGACTTCTATAGCCCAAAACACTGTCTCTGTGGTGCTGAAGATCTAATATACATTCCTTAACGTTTGTACCCTAGAGCCCGAATCCCAACTTCTAATGAAAGTGACCAGCCCCGATAGCTCAGTCGGTAGAGCGTCCGCTTCAGGCCTGGGAGATCCGGGTTCAAGCCCGGGTCGAGTCAGACCAAAGACTTTAACAGTGGTAGCTGTTACTGCTTCGCTTGGCGCTCAGCAATAGGAGTTAGAGCAGCGACTGGTTGGCCCGGTGTCAGTATACTGTGACTGGGTGAGGGGGCTTGCTGGTTGTCTTCGGCAAGTCGTCTCGGTGAGACAGCACCTAAAAGAGCGGTGGAAATCCGCCCTGTCACAAGGAGACAACGTCTTCATATAACCGAAATACTGTTGAGCAGGACGTAAAACCCCAATCACTCACTCACTCACTCTAATGAAAGTGATATGGGTGAACCGACAGTTTGTTTTTGCTTTGAAGATACGCATGCGCTCTGTCGTGTAAGTTTTCAAATGAATTCGTGTCATCGATCCTATATATGGGAATCGGCTCGGCCTATTTGTCCCCGAACGTTTATAATTAACATTGTTTGTAGAATTCATGCTTAAAAAATTAAAAGGAATTTGTTAGAGAATGTGTAAATAAAATGCCACCATAAAACGGAGAAAAATAAAAACCGATGACTTCCTGGGAGACTCCAATCAGGCCAGTATGGGGAAGAGTTGCCAGCTACTCACCGAAGGTCGGGGGTTTCCTCGGGGCAATGAGCCCGGTTTCCTCGCAAAACATCAATCAATCAATCAACCGATCAGGCCAACGCCACGTGATAGACGGCACACCTGAATCAACAGTTCATGGCGGAAAATGTCAGTGATTTCCTTGACTTTCAGTTCGACATTCACACATATCCATCAGGCCCTGATTTTTTACAATAACAATTCATACCGAATTGAATAAATAATACAGTGGGATATCCACTCAGATAGGTTTAGTGTGTTTAAAGTAACACGTACAGATTTTTTAGAACCACGAATACATTAAAACTCATCAATGTAATACATTTCTTTAAATAGATTTTATCTACATTTGAAATATAATCAAATAAAAATCATAAAACAATATTTTCACGTTTTTCAGTCTATTATATTCGTCTTAGTTGCACTGCAGGTTCACCGAACGATGTCTTTAAATCGATTGTTTTCTTGAAAATAGCTATACATATCAAAGGAGGACATAAAAATATGTTTATCAAAAACTTTTTACTTTTTTACTTTTCACGTTTATCGGTTTATTACATTGCTGGTCCTCATTGCACTACATACGGCGCGGGTTCGAATCCCACTCAGACCAAAGAAAAATTTAACAATTTCTGAGTGGATTTTTCACTCGGTCGCCGTATTTTGGAAGAGTTTCTAGGTAGGCTACTCGCCGGATGTCCTCCGGGCAATGAGCCCGGTTTCCTCCCCCGCTAAACCTGGCAACGCCGCCATTTAAGTGAAATAATATTTAGTGCGGCGTAAAACATCAATCAATCAATCCATTGCACTGCAGACCAACCACCAATGTAATAAATCTCTTCAAATCGATTTCTTTATTCTGATCGGCTCTTTTTAAAAGTATATATATTCAGTGAATAGATCTGTCCGTCTAAACTATGAGAGTTAGATATTCGTGAGGTTTTCATTAAGGATTATTTCGTTCACAGGGCGATATTGCTTATTTTGGATGTCGATTCCACCAATACCCTAAAGCTTAAAACATCTCACTTATTATGTCGACACTGATTCATTTGTGTAAAACGCACTGTTTGACAGAAGCTTTTTAGTGCTACCGGTTTCGAGAATGTCCATTAATGTACTGTTTTGAACTAACTTTGGCTTACAATGAATGAACGTTCGTCCCGGTTATTTAAATATTGTCTACACTCCGTACACTATTTCTGGTCGAACAGGACACAGACTGTATGAATTTTCCTCGTCCCAACGCCAATCATTTAGTTATTTGATGGCCTTCAAAGCCTCTTACTGTCGTGACGATCAGAAATTATGAAAAAGTGTGAATTTTGGCAGCTCATGCCACTTTAACCGTTTATCACCAGCATGAAATAATGACACCTCCAATATTGGTGGATTGAGTAAATTCACTTCGAAGTTTTTCGATTACTTTCCAGGCGACTTATTTAGGCCCCAGTTTCCCTCGTCTTGGGGATAAAAAGAATTGACCCACACCAACCTGTGGCAAATTTAAAAAACAAATATTTTGTGGTATAGACCCGGTATGATTTTTGAACACTCCAAAAGAACTAGTTGAGTTAAATAGTTATTTTTATTGGTTTATTTAAAATGTTTAAAGTGAACCCTTTAGGTAAAATACATTATACTTCATCTTAAAGATAATATCTACCTGGTCACAAAACATGTTTTATGACTTTCCTCCAAGAAGCTATGGTTAATTATTCTCAGATGTCAAGATGACTGGATGTCACTGAAACACGTGCACACATGGTATGCTAAACTGCTATTGGTGTATTTAGGTTAAGTAAACCAATCACATTGCCAGTTGTAATGTGTGCACATCCAGTCACTTGACATCTGAGAATAAATAACTATAGCTTCTTGTAGGGAAGTCATAAAAAATAAACAAACCATGTTTTGTGACCAGGTAGATATTGTCTTTTAGATGAAGTATAATGTATTTTACCTAAAGTGTTCACTTTAAATAGTTTATTTCTATGAATTTTTTTACAAGTTAAAAATGGTTGCCTTTTAGAAGATAATAGTGATACATCATATTTTTATACCTCAAAAATGATTAACGCTACTTGTTTTACCAGTTATTGCTATTTTTTGTGTCCAGTCAGTGTACTCACTACGTACATGTTTTTTTCTTCTAACAACCGCAGTTTCGTATCTGAACTTTCTTCCATTTTCCTATAAGCGGTTATCGATTGGCTTACAGCGTTTAGAATGATCAATCAACCGGGATTCTTTACATACATTATTCACAAAGCTTGTTCTTTTTTGGATGGGGCTCTATTTCCTGGTGCCCCATTCTAGCCAATTATGTCTCGTCCAAGAAATTAATCAATGTAAACACCTAAGCACGATACACAGATGTTAGTATAATTGTATATTTTTATGAGTGTATATACATTGTATGACTAACAAATATCGACCTATCTTTCCATTTCTCACCACTGTATATTTGCTTATCTGTAAATCGTATACGGGTGTAAGCTCAATTGTATTGCATGTTTTTACATCTTAAGAGGTTAAGTAGATCTCAAACGTACAAACATATACTCCTGCACAGAGACATTCATCATATTCTGTTCAAACATCACAGTTTTCTTACTCGCTCAAGGTAATAAGCTAAAACAACCAACCAACCAACCTAAGCACGGTAATCTCTGTCTCCGAAAATACTGGATTTCTCCTGTTTTGGTTTTAGGAGTTTTAACCTTATAGCTGAATTGCAATATTTGTAAACCATACCCATCCCAGTCAACCACGCCATTATGTTGTGTGCTTTTCAGCGATGATAATATACACATAATTAAAACCATATATGATAATGGTATAACATAATGACGTTGATTGGTCACATTAACACTTTCTTTTCTCTTTTGTGTATCATAATAAACGTATTTTCCCAAATTAGTTTGTATTTTTCGGTTGATGTACTGATATGTTGAAGTAAAAACAGAATGTTGAAATTATTGGCTATTTTTCTCAAGACGTATAATTCAGAAGCTTTTTAGTGCTTTTAGTCTCGAGAATGTACGATAAAGTATTGTTTTGAACTAACTTTGGGTTAGAATGTATGAATGGTCAACTTTGGCTTAGAATGAATGAATGGTCGTCCCGGTTATTTACATTTTGTTTACTTTTCGAACACTATTCCGGTTCGTGAAGGTCACATACTGTATGGATTTTCCTCATTCCAACGCTAATCGTTTAGTTTTTCGATGGCCTTCAAATCCTATTAGGGGCCTCCGTGGCTCAGTAGGTAGAGCGTTGGACGCTCAATCCAAACAGCCTTCCACCAAGTGGTCGCGGGTTCGAATCCCACTCAGTCCAAAAATTGAAAAATTTTCTGACTGGGTTTTCACTCGAACGACCTATGTGGGATGGTTGCCAGTTACCAGCGGAAGGTCGTGGGTTTCCTCCGGGCACAGAGCCCGGTTTCCTCCCACAATAAAACTGGCAACGCCGCCATATAAGTGAAATAATCTTGAGCGCGGCGTAAAACACCAAACAATCAGTCAATCAAATCCTATTACTGTCGTGGCGATCAGAAATTTTGAAAAAAGTGTAAATTTTGGCAGCTTGTACTTTTAATACTAAAATTATGACACGCCCATATTTCGTCATTTGGATAGATATTTTGTGATACATTTACACATTTACCGTTATAAGTTTGTGACATTTCTTTTTTTGACTTAAACAAACTAGATTCAATAAAAAAAAGTAAATATGTCGTCAAAACACAGATTTCTTCGCCAACCTGAGCGCTACTGTTGGATTGATCATAGAAACAAAAGTTTTCCTAACATCCTTTGTCATATCTGGATAAATCCACCTAGTTGTGTGGAAATAATACTGTAGATGCCATGTTAAATACTGTACTACTATTGCCTCTCATGCCATCGTTGGTCGTCTTTTGGGAAAATTAAATTGAATTGTCTATCAACGCAATATGGCATAAAGGAATTCGTGAATCTAATGCTATACGATTGGCGACAGATAAACGACGTTGGTTGATTGGTGTTTTACGCCGTACTCAAGATTATTTCTATTATATGGCGGCGTTGCCAGGTTAAGCCGAAAACGAAACCGGGTCCATTGCCTGGAGGAAATCCCGACCTTCGGTGAATAACTGGTAACTCGTCCACATACGGTAAACGACGTTGGATGTAGGCATATGTGAACCAACGTCGAAAAACAAGCATACCTATCTAAATGATATACCTCTTTTTACACAATTAGAAACTTGTCTCCACGGTTATTTTAGACAAGAAGATTTTCCCTGTGCCCGTGTGTTTTAGTGATCATAAATATATATTTTAAAGATGCAATGTCGGGCATGTGGACAAAATGATGTTGGACCTTTTTTATGACCATTATAAGACCTAGTTAACCTTATTACCAGCGTGACGTCATGAAGTCTGGAAATCCCAGTAGCCGGTATGTGACACGTTGACAACGTTTGAATAAATATTTCACTATATTAATACGTTTTAATTGAAAATGAAAAAAATTCGAGAATTGTTTAATACTGTGTACAACTATTTCTTGTTGATATCCTCTGAATTTAAAAGGTGACAAGTAGCCATCTAAAATCTGAATTGGCTCGTATTTAAAGGCACACTTGCCGCCGTAGTCTGTTTAAATTTGCTAAGAAAACCAATTTACATGAGCTTACTACGACTAATACAAATAAACTTAAACATAGGACACATAAAACATGTCTAGTTAGCTTTAGAATGTAGAAATGGGGTGAAAAATAAACGAAGAATCGAAGCCTGATTACAACAACAACGATCAGTGTCGGTCAACTTTCGTGTTGGATTACCCTCATTTCAGGCCTTTTTATCTGTGGTTTACACTCAAATAATTATCAGCAGGCTTTTCCAGTCGCTGTTAACCGATCGTCAGTCTGTATTTCTCAGATAAATAGGCCTACGTAAAATTACACTGTGCCGTTAGTTCACTCACTCGACTGAAACATAAAATCGCCAATAGGGGCCAGTTCGGTTTGTTTACGTTAGGGGCACCTAACAATTCAAATTTTCAAATTCAAATTAAAAAATACAAAGTTACGTCCAAACTTTTAAATTTTGGTAAAAATAGAAAGTTCCTACCTTTTATTGTCTGGGAAAAATACAGAAAACGGACTTTCTTTTTTAATGTAAACAATATTCCTGATTTTCGCGGAAAGTGTGCCTTTAACAAATATACCAAAAGGTTTCTTGATACACAGGAAACATCTCGTACATAATGATTTAGTTAAAAATCAAATGAAAATAGCATAAGATTGGGTTTATTATAACTAATTATGATTGGGTATAAAAGTCGAAATGAGATAACCCTCTCTCCCATTCCCGCCTTTTTAACGCGATTAGAAACTCATATCCATGGTTATTTTAGTCAATACGATTGTCCGTGTGTTTTAGTTTTCATGAGTATTTAGTTAACAGCAGTGTGAGTAATTATATACTTAATAAAACAATTGATCACTAGAGTTTGCAAATATCTCAAACCCTACAGTGACTTACGGACGTACCAACACAGAAGAACTTTGTATAAAACAAAAGAAATGCAACTCCGAAAACTGAAGCCATAGTTGAATAATATTCATTCTGCCGAAACATAGAATATCATTCAACTATGGCTTCAGTTTTCACAGTGACTCATGGTCTGCAAATAAACAGAAAGCTACTTTGAAGCATAATCTAAGTTACTTTTAAAAATGTCTTAGGTTTAGTATAAGTATCAATTTAAAATCAGCTGCTTAGGGATAAAATTTCCTCCAATTGTCTAACTACTTAAAGACGAGGATCTGCACTATGGCCCTTCACATGTATACCTTAAAGGTAAAGTTCACCTTTGGCGACAAACTTCAAGGAAACCATGAGATGGTTGCCAGTTACCACCGAAAGGTCGTGGGTTTCCTCCGGGCATAGAGCCCGTTTTCCTCCCACAATAAAACTGGCAAAGTCGCCATGTAAGTGAAATAATCTTGAGCGCGGCGTAAAACACCAAACAATCAATCAATCTGGGAAACCAAACATCGAGAAATATTTCTGTGTGACGTAGAAACGAAAACGCCCGGAAAAATCCGATGCCTCTTCCCTTTGTATTTTATGAAAACAGGTCACCTTGACAACTTCCAGACAAAAGAAACAATGTTGGATATAACTGTATCCTTCGTGCTAAGCCGCACCAATTTCACGTGACTCCATGATACATCTTGAAACGATACTCACTCGGAAACCTAATTAGTCTCAAATCAACCCTAGTTGGAATTTCTTACAAAAACTTCTTATGGTGATAAGCTAAGGTAAGTTTTATTTATATAATCAGTACAGACCATACACGTGGCATGGCATTTACATTAAGGCTACTTTTTTTTATTCTCCAAGGATATCTTAGCACACGAGCACTTTGTCATAAAACATTCAGAATTACTTTGATCTTTCGTTTTCTTGAAAGTCATATAGCTGATAGGACTCTTTGTGAGCTGCTCCCCTTTGGTCTTCCGGCAGGTGCTCGTCGGATCTTTGCTTTGTCCTGATTTCCACCAGGCCTCTTCTTGTCTTTGTTGATGTATAGGTTATTAAGCATGGTCTTCTCGTAAATAAAATAGCCGGGAACATTGTTCTTTACTTTATCCGTACATACCACGTGATATAGGCAGGTCAACAACACAGATCTAAACCGATGGTTCATATTTTCATTTCTGTATTTTGATATTTATTAAAATACATTAATTTGTTATAAATGTATCTAGGGCATTGGTATTGCATGAAGGTGGTTGGGCATTTTCATAAACAGTTCTGTTCAAATTGATATTTTTCAAAATATATCGATTCATAATTAGCATATTCTTATCATACAGCAAATACTAGTTTCCGTGACATGATTGGCTAAGCTGTCTCTATAGTAGATTCAAACAGATTTTTTTTAATTATTTCAAAATATAGATATCTAAATCACTTCATGAATGACATGTTATCATATCGGTCAAAGAAGTCCCCAATAGTGAACACTGCTTACATGTATATTTCGTGCTCTTTGGGAAATTTGCAAGGTGAATTGTTTATTTTGTCACAAACACCTCTCCTACAAAACTGACGGGAAGTTGGGCATTGGCTTAAACATGGAGTTATGCCTCAAAACTTTCGACCATGAGTAAGCTACTATAGATGAACGCTCAGTTATTAACGCTTATAATATGCACAACTAACGTCACTTTGTTAGAGAGCCACAATTGAGACCTTGAGACCTTGTTGCCTTTTTACCGGACCTTCTGTCTGAGATGTGGCCTGATTTTTCTTTGCCATACTCGCACAGAATACTGCAGTTGGAGATCACCAAACTCTGTGGCCAAAGTATATTCATGATGGGTGACCACAAAGTTTGAATATCTTTTTGCGAAAAAATAACAATCATGGTCAGCTATGATAAATAAAGATAGCATTTTCTGTCGTGTAACTTCACTCAAGAGAAAATGACATTGGATATTTTATGGCTTGATATTTCAACACTAAGTCGGAGGAAGGACACATCCTAGTTTAGGTTGTAAATAGCTAGATCCATCACACCTTCTTTAGAAATTGACATCAGTGAATAGATAAATTCGTTTAGCTTTAAAAACATGAAAGTTTTAAAAGTTTTCCATGTCATCCATCCATTCAATGGGGATTTTCGCCGCCTATTTGTCCCCGCCTACTCTAATAAACATTGTAGCATGCTTTAAAAATGAAATCGAATTTGTTAGAAGATGTGTAACGAAGGTATCATCATTAACCAGAGAATTTATAGTAGCTTATATAATAAAAACATAAACATTGAGGACTTCCGGGGAGACTCGAATGAGGTCAACGTCACTTGATAGATGACCCACTTGAATAATCCGTTTCTGGCGGAAAATGCCAAACTGATATTCAAGGAAATCATACTTTGAGTTTCAACTGAATACAACAACGCAAAGTATTCCTTAATCCGAGAAGGTTGGCAACAATTTTCTCTTTAAGCTACAATATCCGATTGTAGTTGTAAATATTCTATTCTGTGTTCTTTTGGAATACAAAATATGAAATCTCAATATGTTAGTAATCTGGGATGTGACGACCTAAGAAAAAAATATAAAATTTCCATATGCTAGTAATCTGGGCTCTGACGATCTAAGAAAGATATAACATCCCGCAAGGCCCAGGTTTGTCGGCAAGTTCTAAGCCCATGATATCCGATAACCCGATGTACTCGCGTCCTTGAGGAGAATCTCCTCTTGCGACAAAACCTAACAATGCATCACCCGTGAGAATTGACTCGTCTGAAGAGTTGTAGGCATGAGTTTGAGAAAAATCGATACGTATAGCTATAAAACTGCTACGTCACTGGAATTTTAGATCTTGTTAAAAAAAACATATATCCGTCCTAATTAATATTTTAATATTTATAGACTTTAATGCTGTTCTTAATATAGTAATAACTGTCTCATAAACCGCCCACATATCTGGCTCCATGAAGTTAATGAACACGTGAGAAGGTTTTTTTCTTTATTTAAAATGAGAATATGTTCGACTTTCCTAGGTTCCATCTTTTTTTTTTTTTCTTTTTTTCATTCACCATAAAAAACATGTTATATAAATAAAGGTTATACAATAATTGGCGGGAATAAAGCATCTATCAATGAGAGTTTTTCTTTGTTCAGCCAGTGATATGATTAGCTGTAACTCGATAACAGATAGTTTGAAAAATCATTATTTCGATTGGGACCTGGGAGTTTCCCAAGACTTTTCATGATATCCGGGGACAGGTGGCGCTTTTTGCTGACGTTGTCACTTCAATTGACGTGTTTTGTTCTAAAACGTCAGAACCGAGCGTCACATTCGAATGATCAACGCTTGCCACATGCGCAATGTCAGCGCCGGTGACAGGAAATGTGTGGAATTCTCACGATACTCCCTCTCCCTGTTATGAAAACTACTTTAACATACATACTCAAGATATGTATTCCAAGAAATTTCATATTTCGAACATTTAAAAACATGTATTTCTGTTTCAAGGAAATTATCCATATATTTGTCAGCTCATGCCACTTTAAAGTCCAGAAAATGATTAAACAGTGGGACAAAGAACATATCTTGCCAATTAATATTTATGTCGTCCCTGTGTCTTAAAATAAAGATTAATGACTCTTATTATATAAAACGAGCCATTTTATTGCACTATAGCTTTCTTTATAATCTTCTATATAAGATAAACAAGGAAGGGAAGGGTGAATAATGTTTACATGCTTAGGCAAAAAAGTTCATAATTTATCTCAGTATAGTGTTTTTAAACAACCCATCAGATGTACTCTTCTGTAAAAAAAAAAAAAAAGGCGCGAAAGCGGAACCAGTATTTCGAACAAAGATGGCCGCTGTTTCGAACACCGGATGGAACGTTTCGAGAAAAAACAAAGTTGACCAGATTTCGAAATGACTATGATGATTATAGTCATTACGTACGCGTGTTGTGTATAGAGTTCGCTTCGCTCACTAATAAGGAATATCTCTCCAATGACATTAACATTTTCATTAAAAATGAATACAGTAGATGTAGATTTAGCAGGTGAAAATGTAGAAAAAACCCATGGGCAATTTGATTGGTTCAAATAATGTTTACAGTAATTTTCAATACTGCATTCTTATTGGTCGATTTAAATATATGAATTCAAATTACTCAGTCAGTTAGATTAGGCGATCTTCTAAAATCCACACTTGCTTAAACCCTTGCGATTTTTAATTCGAGTATTTGAGGTTCAACGTTAAACTAAATAATTCACGTTGAATTAAAATCTAATCAGTCAGCCTGTGGATAAAAAATGAATTCCTAAAATGCACAGAAATATGAAGAATCTATCCCTTCATCTTTACTACGAATCAATGACACAGGGACACTGTAGATAAAACTTTTACTTATTCTTGGTTTTTACGCTAATGAAGCGAATGCAATAAAACAAGTGCTGGATAGAAAGCATATCCGGCCAATTACCTTTTATGTCGTTCTGTATTGTTCAAAATAGGATATAATGAAATATTTATGACAGAATATAAGAATATTACACGCGGCTTACTGCATAATTATTAATTAAAGGCACACTCGTTGCCGTATAGCCTTTCTGAAATTTGTGAAGAAAGTCTATGAATACCCTACAATTAAACATGGATCCAATAAAATACGCCCAGTTATGTTTAAATTTTGTAAATGACGATGTGACGGCTCACCTGAAGTCTGTATGTCAACATCGACCAGCAGCCTGTTTCATCAAGCTCCTTGTGTTTTCTGTTGGGAAAATCGACGTTAAATAAAATATATCTTTCTTATCTTAAGCGACGTAACGTATTTTTTTACGTAATTGTAAAGGCAACCCATACTCTATAGATACGTTGTTATGAAAGTTACGCAAGAAATACAACTACGCCGTTCTGTGGAACAGACTCCAGGAACCACGTCACCTCGTCTTTGAATTAAGCTCATTTCAAATCTTTTGTTTTTTAATTTACGATTTCAAGTTTATGGGTAGGCCTTTCAGTATCCGTGGGGCCTCCTTGGCTCAGTAGGTAGAGCGTTGGACGCTCAATCCGAACAGCCTTCCACCAATGGGTCGCGGGTTCGAATCCCACTCAGTCCCCCAAAAAATTGGAAAATTTTTGACTGGGTTTTCACTCGAACGACCTATGTGGGATGGTTGCCAGTTACCATCGGAAGGTCGTGGGTTTCCTCCGGGCATAGAGCCCAGTTTCCTCTCACAATAAAACTGGCAACGCCGCCATTCAAGTGAAATAATGTTGAGCGCGGCGTAAAACACTAAACAATCGATCAATCCCGTATCCGTCACAGAATACGGCCGTTAGTATTTCTCAGGCTAGTTTCAACACTTGGGTCCACTGCCAGGGATTGGGGTTTCCTCCGGGCAGAGAGCCCAGTTTCCTCCACCACTACAGGTGGATACACGGCCATATCAGTGAAATAATCTTGAGAGTGGCGTAAAACACCAATCAATCAATCCACATCTGGCGATCAGTCGAAACCTATCACTATCGATCTTCACTATCTATCAGATAGATTGATGTTTTACGCCGCACTCAAGATTATTTCACTTATATGGCGGCGTTGCGAGGCTTGGTGGGGAAGGAAACCCGACTCATTGCCCGGAGAAAACTCCCGACCTTCAGCGAGTACCTAGCAACTCGTCCACATTCAGCGACCGAGTGAAAAACCCAACCAGACATTTTTCCATTTCAATTTGGTCTGAGTGTGATTTGAACCCACGCCGCATCGATGGTACTGGTGGACAATCACTCTAACCGAGGTCCCGAGCACAGAGCCCGGTTTCCTCCCACAATAAAACTGGCAACGCCGCCATATAAGTGCAATAATATTGAGCGCGGCGTAAAACACCAAACAATCAATCAATCTCTAACCGAGGTCCTTGTCTGACTGTCTGGCATTCGTATGATATTTCTTGTGTGGTATGGTGTGTGTTTTTTGTTTTGTTTAAGACGCTGTACAGTTACAATTTTGAGGATATAGTGCTACTTTTGTTTCTATTTGAGTACTAGAATATGAACTTATAACGTGTCTGCTTGAAAACCACCTGTATGCGTCTACATTTGCTAAATGAAAGAAACGTAAGCTGGTCAAGCTGCAATCCTCATCAGGGAAATTACTGAATTAGTAAATTAACCGACACGGATTGACCCGGAAAAAACTGGTCAAATGTCGATATTTGGCAGTTTAAACAGTATTTATTTTAAAATCATCGTTTTTCCCTAACGCTGTAACTGAAAGCTTCTTTAATGTTACTAGTGTTGATTGATTGATTGATTGATTGTTTGGTGTTTTACGCCGCGCTCAAGATTATTTCACTTATATGGCGGCGTTGCCAGTTTTATTGTGGGAGGAAACCGGGCTCTGTGCCCGGAGGAAACCCACGACCTTCCGCTGGTAACTGGCAACCATCCCACATAGGTCGTTCGAGCGAAAACCCAGTCAGACAATTTTTCAATTTTTGGACTGAGTGGGATTACTTTGTGTCGAAAATGTACGTCTATGTCGATTTTATAGTAACTTAAACCTAAAACGAATGAATGTTCGTCTCAATTATTAAAATTATAATTTGTCTACTTATAACGGTGACTTAAAGTGATGCTCCGAGAACAGGGTTTTTAAAATGGATAATAACTTCTTGACGGACTAGATAGGTCCGATGGTGGAATGTTTGTAAAATATGTTACAAGACCACCTGAAAAAAGTCTTTGTCTTTGTGATGTCATCTAGTCTCAAATCAAATTTGGTAATTAATTATTAATGCTGACGTTTAAGTTTGAAAGATGAGCCCGAAGTCTTACTCGTATCGTGCATTCGCCTGGTCTGGGAGTTCGTTTAAGCGCGTGCCTCTAGAAACATTTCTTTGGACGAGTTATGATTGATGCTGTCATATCACGCCATATGTAACAGAAAATATCCCTAGGTCAAAATAAATAGAATCATTCCATCATTGGTAGCAGAGCTGACTTGTCCTTTGTGAGCCGTTAAATTCACGACATCCAGTTTAAAACCTTTCCATCAGTATGTGTATGACCGTTTCTTCTGTGAAGTTAAGTACTTAGTGTCCACATGATATTAATGGGGGTGATGGTGATAAAAAATGTCCACACGATGATAAATGATGAAAGAAGATAAATTACCCGTGTCGAAACTCAGGATGAAAGCGAACAGAGGAGCCTCCTTGGTCCATCG
Organism: Lepidochitona cinerea; assembly: GCA_963971465.1. Taxonomy (NCBI): domain Eukaryota; kingdom Metazoa; phylum Mollusca; class Polyplacophora; order Chitonida; family Tonicellidae; genus Lepidochitona; species Lepidochitona cinerea. The sequence continues at coordinate 6,383,225 of OZ020556.1, forward strand.
TCTCTTAACGCTCCCTCCGAGCAACCTTTCAGCAATGATACCGTGTTCAAATTTTACACTGTCCCAGAAATTGCAAGATTTTTGTGACGGTATTAATTCTGCTGTGAATTCAATGGCATGTGGCCAGTTGATACGTTTAGGGCATGGTTAATCGCCCCTTAATCAGCCTTCAGGTATGCAGTTGTTTAAGTGGCTTAGAAGTTGACACGCTCAATTGTCAACCTCAACTTCAGGTATACAGCTATAGAGTTTTTATGAAGGGTCCTGCCATGCAATAGAGAACACGCATGCGCGTTGAGTTAAGCCAAACGAATGACCCGATCATGCATTTGCAACAAGATAAATTGACCCTCTTGCGCATGGTATTTAAATCAAAACACCCCAGCTTAACTCAAACGAATATTTATTATTAAGGTTAAATAATATACCCTTTTTAAACACAATTAGAAACTTGTCGTCATGGTTAATTTAGACAAGAAGATTTTCCCTGTGCCATTGTGTTTTAGTGTTCATGACTATACATTTATAAACTCTAAAACACCCGGGCACAGGGAAAAAATCTTCTTGACTAAAAAACCATAACCAAGGCTATTTATACATAACCGCAAAAGTGTACGCCCTCCGCCTTATACATTTTGCATGATACTGTTTGCAAGAACATGAATTTTGCACCAGGCATCGGCGAATACCAAAAAGATCATTAGCTGCAATATGAACGTAAAAACCAAGACCTTCTGGTATAAGTGAAACTTATTTGCATGAAAACCAGAACTCAAGAAATCTCAAAATTTAATTCTGACAGGACTGTAGTGAGAGGTTGAAAGTCATATATGGAGACGATAGAATCAGACTCAGTAAATATAGAGAACTTCCATCAAAGACTCGAATCACAGCTTCCATACCCTTCTCATATCCCTTTCACAAGACGTCGGAATTTGGCAGCTGACGTCAACCTTTATGCATAGCTGCTTCGAATTCATGTCACCATATGTGGAAGTGTTCCCAGGTACTCGCCGATGGTCGGGGGTTTCCTGTGGACAATGAGCCCGGTTTCCTCCCCGACTAAACCTGGCAACACCGCCATGTAAGTCAAATGATCTTGAATGCTGCGTAAAACATCCATCAATCCATTACTAATTTTTATCCAATTACCGCCTAATGACGTCACATTGATTTACCCAAAGCTTTCTGAGTAAACAATGTACCTCAGTTCACCATTTTGTTTATTGGTACTTGGCAAGATTTCACTTTTTTTTTAAAACTTCTTATGACATAACGTGTTTTTATTCACACATTTTTATGGTAACTTTACGCCTTTTACGTCTTCTTCTCGATACACTATTATTCCTTTCGCCATGTTTTAAAATACTTTGCGCGTAAATTTCAAGTGACGTCATCAAGCAATCGGTCAATTAATGCAAATTTTGTGGAGTAGAATACCTGCATTATATACTGGACTCCAACCCGGAATCATTGTTGGCCATGAAATGCTTAGGATAGCATTGTTCTAGATAAACTGGGTCGTTCAACCCATGACTACTAGTATACGATTGTTCAACCCATGACAACTCGCTTAACGTCGTGTATACCTTTCGTTTCCGATAGTGCAAACCATGGTTACTCGTTTACGATCGTGCAAACCATGGTTACTCGTTTCCGATAGTGCAAACCATGGTTACTTGTTTCCAATAGTGCAAACCATGGTTACTCGTTTCCGATAGTGCAAACCATGGTTACTTGTTTCCAATAGTGCAAACCATGGTTACTCGTTTACGATAGTGCAAACCATGGTTACTTGTCTACCATATTGAAAACCATGGTTACGCGTTTACGATCGTGCAAACCAAAGTTACTCGTTTACGATCGTGCAAACCATGGTTACTCGTTTCCGATAGTGCAAACCATGGTTACTTGTTTCCAATAGTGCAAACCATGGTTACTCGTTTACGATAGTGCAAACCATGGTTACTCGTTTCCAATAGTGCAAACCATGGTTACTCGTTTCCAATAGTGCAAACCATGGTTACTCGTTTACGATAGTGCAAACCATGGTTACTCGTTTCCGATAGTGCAAACCATGGTTACTCGTTTCCAATAGTGCAAACCAAGATTACTCGTTTCCAATAGTGCAAACCATGGTTACTCGTTTCCAATAGTGCAAACCACGGTTACTCGTTTCCCATAGAGCAAACCCTAGTTACTCGTTTCCCATAGAGCAAATCATGGTTACTCGTTTCCAATAGTGCAAACCATAGTTACTCGTTTCCCATAGAGCAAACCATAGTAACTCGTTTCCCATAGAGCAAATCATGGTTACTCGTTTCCAATAGTGCAAACCACGGTTACTCGTTTCCAATAGTGCAAACCATGGTTACTCGTTTCCAATAGTGCAAACCATGGTTACTCGTTTCCCATAGAGCAAACCATAGTTACTCGTTTACGATAGTGCAAACCATGGTTACTCGTTTCCAATAGTGCAAACCATAGTTACTCGTTTCCCATAGAGCAAACCATAGTTACTCGTTTCCCATAGAGCAAACCATGGTTACTCGTTTACGATCTTGCATACCATGATTAGTCGTTTCCGATAGTACAAACCACGGTTACTCGTTTATTAGTCCGGGTTTCTGACTCCAAAATTCCTTTTTTTTTGTACTGACGGTCGTATTTTGGATACGGCCGTCAGTATAAAAAATGGTCATTTGGAGTCAGAAACCCGGACTACTCGTTTATGATCTTGCAAATTATGGTTACTCGTTTATGATCTTGCAAATTATGGTAACTCGTTTATGATCTTACAAACCATGGTTACTCGTTTACACTCGTGCAAATTATGGTTACTCGTTCATGATCTTACAAACCATGGTTACTCGTTCACGTCGACTACTTCCAGACAAACATTTCCATCTTTGGATTCGATATGAATAGTGTTGTGTTGTCACGTTAGACAGAACAGACAAATGCTGTGGGTTATACGAAATGCGATTATACCACAAAATATCGATCGCTGAACAGACCTGTCTAGTTTGGATCGGTGGATTACAAAACTAACCAGAGAATTATGCTCATGCTATTGCTTTTCTAATTTCCCAACTACATGTTAAGTATATATCCGCAAAACATGTAGTGTTTGTTAAAGGGTCTGGTAGTTTTGTTCGAGATCTCGCGATATACAGTGACAGATGATATTTAATCACTTTGTCATTCCGTTTGGTGCTTAAAGGGGCATACCGAGAACCATTGAAACGGATCGTTGAAATTTGTGCTAGTCGACTCTTTTTTTACATAGATAGCAGGTTTCTGATTAACCATTGGTAATTTTCCTAGCTATCATGGAAGAGGGATAGGGAGTTTTATTTCTGAATTGTGTTGTCTTCTTTGTTGTAACAGTGAGAATTTACCTTGATTAGCTGCGTAAGCTATAAATTATGCTCTATAGCTGCGCGTTTGCGTAGGAAATTCTTACCCCTTCCGGATAGGGATTTGCCGAATGCACGAGTATTTGCCTCCATGTTCATCCCCTGCATCAGGGGATACCAGATTTTTGCGACCTCGATACAAATTCTTTACGTGTTGTTTTTTAGAATAATATATGGGGATATATATATATCGTAGAAAGGGGTGCATTTGAGTAAAATTATTAAAAAATCGTACCTTTTGTAACAACATAGCGAACTGCATATGAGTAAAATGGCGAACAAGTTTTAGAGGCAAAATCCTTTCACAAAATAACGTATGTACTTTTGTACTAGACTGAACCGTGTGGTGCATTTTCGGCTCTTGGTTTATGACTGTCAAACGATAACGATAGCGACATGAAACCGGTTTTTTTGGTGGAAAACAGATAAAAAAAAACTACTTTAAGCTGTAAAAATGCTGAATAATTCCTTATTCCCTGAACTCCGAGGGTTGAATTTGTCGAATAATTGAATGATTGAACTGAGAAGTATCAAAACAGGCGTAAAAGTTAGGCAAATTTAAGAAAGATTGATTGATTGATTGATTGATTTTTTAACTATTGTTTCAAACTTAAACATGATCAATTCCAGTTCACCATTATGCGGAATGAGAATGCTTTTTTTTTTTCGTTATCGTCAATCACTGTATCCTGTATCGTTCCCTTTATTTCCATTGCTAGATATCTATAAAACCCGAAAGGTATAGCGAAAGACCAATCTTGGCTAAATGTTTTGGTATTTTAAGCGCGGAGATGTTGCGTTGAATAGAGTCTTTTAAAACTTAATGAAATGGCGGAAATACTAGTTACACTTCAAAGTTAGATTCTCTCCACATATCAAGCCAGGGTATAATCTAGGGCAAAAGTTTGGGCACTCGTAATATGTCTTGACAATACCATCCCAGGGCCCATCAAGGCTACATGGAGAGAACTCCTACTTTAAACCAACATTTCGGTCTTGTATGTCCATAATAATTTTGTTTTACATACTTTGCAGAGCAGCTTTTACTTGTATTTAATTTTTAAAGCAACAATCGCAACATTCCTTTCTCTCATACACTGGTTTGGGCGCCCAAGCTGCAGAAGCTTCAAACTCAGCCTGCATTAGGCCCTGAATAACTCTGAAGAAGATGAACTAGGCCCAAAGTTTTTAACCAAGAATGTAAGCATGTATTTGTTTGCTTTGCTTTTGAGGTAAAATTACCTGGTTTCTTATTATCAAATCACTTGGGTTTGTTTCAGGTCATCTTGACTTATTAAAAGCATTAATCAGTAATTGTAAGCATTCAATAAAATTTTTGAAAAAGAATCTGACTTGGTTTTTAGTAGATAAGCCAATGTGAAATCGTGGAAGCACCAGTGGAAGTTCTCAGATTTCCTCTGAGCACGACCGTATGTGGGAGAGTTGCCAGGTACTCGCCGAAGGTCGGGGATTATCTTCCGGGCACTGAGCCAGGTTTCCTTCCCACTAAACCCACTTCCCACAATATAAGTGAAATAATCTTGAGTGCGGCGTTAAACATCAATCAATCCATCAATCACTCCTCTGAGCACGGAGCACGGTTTCTCTTCTCTGTAAACCTATCAAACCTTCAGCGGGTTAATTTTACCTTTCTAGCGGTACCATATTCCTGCGAATTGTTCTTGCCCGATGACGAAGTTTATAAAATACCGTGTCCTGTTCCTGCATACAAAATCAATTGGTCAACTTAAAAAATATCTATTTACACTCCGGTTAATTCCACGCTCTTCAAAATCTGTAGGGGGCCTTCGTGGCTCAGTAGGTAGAGCGTTGGACGCTCAATCCGAACAGCCTTTCACCAATGGGTCGCGGGTTCGAATCCCACTCAGTCCAAAAATTGGAAAATTTTCTGACTGGGTTTTCACTCGAACGACCTATGTGGGATGGTTGCCAGTTACCAGCGGAAGGTCGTGGGTTTCCTCCGGGCACAGAGCCCGGTTCCCTCCCACAATAAAACGGGCAACGCCGCCATATAAGTGAAATAATCTTGAGCGCGGCGTAAAACACCAAACAATAAATCAATCAATCAAAATCTGTATATCTCAGGAAAATTGATTTTAGTTTCTTGACACTTACATTGAATTACAAATAAAGTTTTTGGGAAAATATGATTTTGTTAAAATACTGATCTGCACTCCATATAAGGGAGCCACAAAGGCCTGGGAGTGCCTGCCATTAACCTAAGTTTTAATGGGAGATTTTTGAAAGATGATCAATTTGCTTTTATTGTTGCGATCTATAATTAAAGCGGCATGAGCTGCCCAAATTCACACTTTTTCCATAATTTTTGATCGTCACGACAGTAAGAGGCTTTGGAGGTCATCGAAAAACTAAATGATTGGCGTTGGAATGAGGAACATTCATACAATATGTGGTCTATACGAACCGGAAATAGTGTTCGGGAAGTAAACAAAATTTAAATAACCGGGACGACCATTCATTCATTCTGAGTCAAAGTTAGTTCAAAATAATACTGTATTGTACATTCTCGAGACTAGAAGCACTAAACAGCTTCTGAATTATACGTCTTGAGAAAAATAGCCGATAATTTCAACATTCTGTTTCAACGTCAAAATATAAACATTTTGGCAGCTCGTGCTACTTTAACTTTACTGTCGGGTGTAAAAAAAATCGCTAAAATATGCGTTTCATACGGTTGGATGGGAACATTTTCCTCACTTTTTCTTCGGTCCCCTTTTTTCTTCCCCTGTAACACTGTAATGTGAATTAAATAATCTTTCATACATGTGACAAAAATAATCAATTCATCAACATAAAACTCCAGTACATTCAAATGCATTATGTACTGTTTGCAAGATGTTATTAACTAAATTAGTAGATTAACCGACACTGATTGACCCGGAAAAAATTCCTGGCCAGGGTGAGAATCGAACTCACGACTTAGGGTTACCGCCCCCACCGCTCTACCAACTGAGCTACCTGGCCTTGATGGGAACGGTTGCTTGTTAGATTCTCTTATACACACAGAGCTTAAATCAACACAAATATTAACTAAATCATCATCTTTCTTGCCCACAGACTTGGCCAACCTCTGGAAATCTTTCTTGGACGTGATGCGAATGGTGTTTTCTTTTCTCACCACTCAGCGCAGACAATCGCTTTGGGTCAAAGCAAATTAAATTATTCTAGGACACCCGATCATACAGTTGACATATACATTTTGTAGTTTAGTTCGTTGAGTTTTACAATTGTACATTTTTATAGTACCTGTTGCTATGTGTGGTCAAGTTTAAAATAGTATACATATGCCTATGATTTTATCGATTCTATACACAAATAAAGTTTGTGTACCTGGAAAGTCCCCCCCCCCCCCGACCGATAAAATCATTGGTGTCCAGATTGTTGGCAAACTGATGTTGCAGAAACGGTTGTGATCATAAAGGGCAACATTCTGGCGATAAGAAATCACAATTAATGGCAATAAGCTATACAATTTGTATTTTAAAAAAATAAAAAGATGCTTATAAGTATGAAACACCAGAGTACATCTGGCTTCACAGGGAGAACATATCGAAGTAAAAATGTGTGTGTAGGACACATCCCTAGAGCAGAAGGTCAATAGCGCGTATAGCCTCCATTAGCTTGCTACCTGCGTCTCACCCCTCCAGTGAGACGTCGGATCTGTTAAAGGGGTAACTGCGCGGAATTGAATCCTTTAGAACATATTTGGGGTAGGATGGGCAGGAACATTCAACCCCTAGAGCCTCCTGTACAAAATCTGCAGGAATTGGAAGCCGCATTACATCAGTATTGGCGGCAGTTACTCTGAAGTTCCATACTTACAAGCATTTTTTATTTTGTTAAAATACACTTTTGATTTGGCTAACGATATCCTGAATAAATTGTATAGCTTATTGCCATTAATGGTGAATGTTGCCCTTTATGATCACAATCGTTTCTGCGATATTTTGCCAACAATCTCCCTACAAGAATGATTTTATTGTTTGGTGCAGACTTTCCAGGTGGGTGCTTAAAGTTTTTCATTGTGTATACATATACGTGTACGCCATAGGCCAAATATAAAATACGCATTAAATGAAACCAAATTACTTATTTTACAGTTTTCACTTATTTCAGTTCTCGATCTGTATTACTAGAATTGTTCTCATTTTTGTGAATCTCTTTTAGCTGTTTTTTGAGTTGATGTCTTTTTTAAATTTTTGTTCTCTCAAACTGTTACAATTTATTGCCTTACCCTAAGAAACGTATTTCTTTGTGTTATTGATGGACACGTGTGCTGGGGTTTAACGGGGAATTAGTGGAATTATTTATAGCTGTGACAAGCCCTGAACAAATATTGGCCCATAGTTATATATAACACGGTTCAAGCTTGATGGCGAGATTTAGCATAAAATCAAATTGATTTATACCCAGCTATATAAAGGAATTAAAAGCCCAAATATCTCCATTTTCCTCAAACGTGTGGAACATTTAAGCAGAACGCCTGACTTTAGTGACCTTTCGAACAGGGTGTGGTTGTCTTGCGAAAGAAACCAGCACGACAGTTGTAGCAAACTGTCACTCGTTGTTCCAGTCGAAACACCCTTCGGCTATCTTCGCTCCATACCGGTCGGCTTTGACACGCACGTAAATCCCCGAAGTTTCAGTGTCGTTTTTCTTCATTCCACTTCACCAAACGTACATACCTTGTGTAGGAAGGGACCAGTTTATCATTGTGACCTTACGTCAATTTTGACGTACTTGATGAAGTTCCGCGGCCTATTGACGCCGATGACCACAGCTTTCTCCACGAGTATGTAGTACATTGCATTCCTTTAAATCGCGATTGTCTGTCTGATGTTGTCGTGTGCCTTTGTCAGGATGAACCGTGACTACCTCGGGGGTAAGTAATGATGTCATCCGCTTTACCAAGTGTGTCGGGATATTGATTTCTTGTCAAATGTCACAAGTAAACTTATAGTACAAGTGCTATAGTTTCCAAGTCGTAACTGTTACAACGTAAACCCTGCGGGAAGCCAGTGTGCAAAGGTGGGTCCAAAAGAGCCTTTCTTGTTTTCCTTGGGATGCAAACAATTTTAAATGGAAACTGATGATCGATCTAGCTTATCTGAATACAATTTCACCAGCAGTTCTTTCCTACACCACCCAGGCTTCGAATGTTCATGAAAAAGACTCATTTTGAACCTATTTTTGAAAGGATACACCTCAAGTTTGTTGTGATTCTCCGTTGACCTACAGATTATTACAAAAAATAATAAGTGGCCAATCTCGGATGAAAGGCTGCAATTCGACAATGCAACAAAAAAAGTACACCCGAAGAGGCATTTAGGGAAATCTCTGCTGCTATTGTTTTCTGCCTCACAGTCTGTAAACAAACAGCCGGCAATGCAACACACGCTCAGCCACAACGGGTCCATACCGCGCGATTTGTCGTACCGACTTGTAGCATGCGATAAAAATGGATGTATTTTATTGGTTGACAAATCGTATCAACCAATTAAAAGCTACAAGTCTGTACGATAAATCGCACCGTGTGAACGGACCTCAAAGGAATTCTCAAATAAAATGCCTATCCAGCGGTCAGTAAAAGATACGAAAGTTACCAATGGCCATCTGGAAACCTCATATTTGTATAGACAACAGTCGAATAGCACACATGTTATTTTTCTTCCTGTCACTGTTTCCGGACATTTCCCTTTAAACTCCTGTTGGGTTTTATAGAAATTCGTGTAACTGTTTTTTTACATCAGGCTCTGTGAACTTTGACCCCATACTCTTGTAGACCGATTTATTATTAACATAGTGCATCCAATCAAAGCAGATTTGAGTTATCTTTATCAAGTATTTTCCCCCAACTGTCTGGCTACGTGAATAATTCAAATCCATGCATTCCTGGACAACGATTAGCTTTATAGCGAGCCGAATTATGACGTCACTCACCATGACAATTCGCCATCTTGGTTACAGCTTCCGTTGTGATATAATATGGGGTCGGGATAAATATCTTATTCAAGCTGCATTTCACTTTTTTTTTAGAAATAGAAACATATCTCAAAAGAATTATAGTATCACAAATTAAATCACTTAACAAAAGCGAAATGGAGATAAGATGCGATATTTGTCGATATCCCATGTTTTGAGTTTAGACCCTCCAAACCAACATGGTGGACAATGACGTCACTTCACCTTTCAATTGGAAACAGATACAGTTACACGTTTCTGTTCTGTGCCTTGTCAGATTACCTCTGTGGCCTAAATCAAAGAAATGGTTTGTTTTTACCATGTAACTCCGACCAAATAAAATGAAAAGTCTTGAGTGGGTTTTCCACTCGGTCGCCGTATGTGGAAGAGTTCGCAGGTACTCGCCGAAGGTCGGGGATTTCCTCTGGACAACAAGCCCGGTTTCCTCCCCACTAAACCTGACAAAGCCGCCACATAAGTGAAATAATCTCGAGTGCTGAGTGAAACGTCAATCAATCAGCCAATCTACCATTTACTAATTCATTTCGACCCTGCTGACAACATCAATGGTGGCTGAGGGGACATGGTTGGCTCAGTCGGCAGAGTGATAGTCCCATAGTCCGACACAGGCCTTCCATCGATGCGGCGTGGGTTCGAATCCCACGATAGTTCATAATAACGGGAATCATTACGGACTACCGACAAAGAACCGCAGATATGATCAATATATGACAACCATCAACTTGAGATATTGTTTCACCTTTTTGTATGAACAGAAGAGGTGCAGGAATACCGGACAAGATTCCAAAAAGCGGAAAGCAGTTTTTATCTTATTTTAATACTATTCTTAAGGTGGTATGCGCTGCCAAAATATTGATATGTTTGCGTAAAAACTAAATCTTGAAATTATGTTTTATTTTTCTCAAGAAGGACAATTTATAAGCTTTTTAGTCATTTTAGTCTCCGAATGAACGTTAAAGTATTGTTTTTGGCTAACTTAAGCCTAGAATGAATGAAAGTTCGTCCCGGTTATTACAATTTTGTTCACTTTTCGCATGCTATTCTGGTTTGTACGGATCACAGGCTGAATGAATTTTCCTCATTCCAACGCCAATCGTAAAGTTTTTCGATGAACTTCGCCCCTCTTATTGTCGTCCACAATCTAAAATTCAAGTTTAGCAGATCATTCCACTTTGACTTACAATCCTAGAGAGATATCAGTTGAAAGCTTAATCGCAGTTCTTGAGAAAAATAAATAAAAAAATATCCGAAATTAGAAATTGCCTTTATCCTTAGTATTTCGTTTGCGGTCCGAAAACATTTTTGTGGTTGCAAATTCTCTTTAAAATCACCGAAAATTGTTGAAATAAACTGCATACTTCTATCGAAAGCTCTATGTAGTGAGTCTACGGGTTTCATTGGCTTTTCTTTCCCAGCCCATATAAAATCGTATGCTTCATGCATATGTCCCTTTCCGGCGAAGTGCATCCTCTATCTAATAGTTAAACAAAATAGCAACACGCAGTCTTTCAATATTGGCCAGGCATATAGGGAAAAAATAGAATCTTACTTCTTTTATTTATAACTAGGAATTAAACTCCACAGACGCGTGTTCTTTCTTCGGTGGTCAGAGGACCTGTTCGGACTTGCATTGCGTCTGTAGGGTTTCTTAAGTACTGTATTCTGTTAAGTCACATTGGTAACTTGATAATATTAATAACTTGATAATATTGATAATATTGGTAACTTGATAATATTGGTAACTTGATAACATTGGGAGACACTGATAACATTGATTTATAACATTGATAGACAGTTTGCGGTCTATGTCCGTTGTAGTATGCTCTAATTTCCTAGTGAGGCTTCGGTGGTCCAGTGGTTTGGAGTGATAGTGCCTCAGTCCCACACAGACATTCCATTGATGCGGCGCGGGCTCGAATCACACTCAAATCAAATTAAAATTGAAAAATTTGTGAGTGTTTCTTTCACTTGGTCGCCGTGTGTGGAAGAGTTGCCGAAGGTCGAGTTTTCTCCGGGCAATGAGCCTGGTTTCCTCCCACACTAAACCTGACAACGCCGCTCTAAAAGTTAAATAACCTTGAGTGCGGCGTAAAACATCAATCAATAAATCTTCCTATTAGCTTAACTTTACATTTTTCCTCTTAATACCTGAGTTGTACAGATAATTTACGATAGAAAAGAGAGCTATTTTTACATAGCCAACCATCGTGTTTACAGTGCTTGGAGTCTTACTTACGGCCCCCGACCAGTTAGATCTTTACTGCACGGGACTCTCTCAGCTCTTACTGTGGCTCGAATAAAGTGCTTCTTCGAAGATTTCACGTGACGCTTTTTTCTCGGAACAACAATCCTAGTGGTTGGAAATAAAACGCCTTACTTATATTCATTAACAAAATGCAATAAAATTCCACAGCCCGCCAGAGGGCGTATACTTCTAAAATGCAAATGGCGCCAGCAAATTGAAATGGTTCGTTTTTGGACGCATTCAGTTGCTTGTTTGGTTCTTTTTATTAGAAGACGTTAATTGAAGAAAAATATCCGTTTTAGAGTTGAATAAGATAGAGCCTCAATATTGAAAGCCCCCTCCCCTCCCTTCAACCATATAGTTTGTATCCGAGTATTCTATAATATGGGATTGATTGATTGATCTTTTACGCCACACTCAAGATTATTTCACTTATATGACGGTGTAATCAGGTTTAGTGGGGAGAAAACCGGGCTCATTGTCCAGAGGAAACCCCCTACCTTCGGCAACTCTTCCACATACGGCGACCTGGTGAAAATTCCACTCAGAAATTTTTCAATTTTTATTAGTCTGAGCTATAATATGGGGGTGCTAGAGTAACAAAATTGAATAAAATTATAGAGGGAAAACAGATCTTACGAGAAAACAGCATTGTATAATGTTAGGGTTTGGTATCGCAACACAATTCTAGGCAGATAGATAAACAGTTTTTTTTATGTTAAAGTGGCATGAGCTGCCAAAATGTGGCTATTTTGATGTTCAAACAGAATGTTGAAAGTATTGGCTAATTTTCTCAAGACGTATAATTCAGAAGCTTTTTAGTGCTTCTAGTCTCGAAAATGTAGGATAAAGTATTATTTTGAACTAACTTTGGCTTAGAATGAATGAATAGTCGTCCCGGCTATTTAAATTTTGTTTACTTTTCGAACACTATTCCGGTTCGTATGGGCCACATACTGTATGGATTTTCCTCATTCCCACGCCAATCATTTAGTTTTACGATGGCCTTCAAAGCCTCTTACCGTCGCGACGATCAGAATTTATGAAAAAAGTGTGAATTTTGGCAGCTCGTGCCACTTTAACGGACAACATTTAACAGTGTTATGGAGTCACTACAACCTTGTAGCCACTATACAGCCATTTAATAATGAAAATGATGATGTAACTTGTTCGATATGCTTCAGTCTCTGGACAGAATCGTTGTATTTGTATAATACTAACTGGGTTATAAGGGAACTAGACTGAACAAGTCCTCAGGCAAGGCGCTACATCAGTGGATTCCTGGAACTGCGAGCACAAACCTGTTATTAAATCTAATGTACAATGTATCCGTAACTCTTTTCTTGTATTTTCAGAAAATTCTTACATTTCAGGAAAAGATAACCACGATGCGGCCAGTTAGGTTAATAATAAAATATGCCGAGTGACTTATTTCGAGGTGGAATCAAACAAAATGATTGATTGATGTTTTACGCCACATTCAAAATTATTTCACTTATACGGCGGCGTAGCCAGGTTTAGTGGGGGAGGAAACGGTACGCTTTGCCCGGAGGAAGTCCCAATCTTATGCAAATAGCTGGCAAATCATACACATCAGGCGACTGAGTCAAAAATCCACTCAGAAATTTTTCAATTTTTATTTTGGTCTGAGTGTGATTCGAACCCGCACCTCATCGATGGAAGGTCTATGTGGGACTAAGGGACGATCAGACTAACCGACTGGATCACTGAGGCCCCTCGGATTGAAAACGTATTGATTCCACGAGCTAATAATCAGACCTTGATCAATGAAACGCGCATTAACGGCAAGTTAAGCTGGTTCATTTTTAATTGAATTTACTTCAGACTATAAATATTTATGTAGGTCAAACTTTATGTGTTAAATTTCAACATTGAAAACTAAAAATAACGGTGAGATATTATTTGAGACGGTAGTAATATTTTCTAACTCGTATCACTAACGCAAATGTGTTTTCTTTGGTGGTCAAACACAGCTTGTATCGAGCCGTGCAATGCGTTTATATTGTTTACATGCACACAGGCCGTCGTAACTTATCTTACATTTGATTATAAAACCAAATTACATGAAATTATTATAAGTAACAACTATTGAGCATCAGACACAATGTTTATGTCCAGTTATATGCTTACAAGCATCTTTTTATTTTGTTAAAATACACTTTTGTTTTGGCTAACGATATCCTGAACAATTGTATAGCGCATTGCCATTAATGGTGATTTCTTATCGCCAGAATGTTGCCCTTTATGATCACAATCGTTTCTGCAACATCCGTTTGCCAACAATCTCCTTACACCAATGATTCTATTGGTCGGTGCAGGCTTTCCAGGGAGGTGCTTAACTTTTTCTTTGTGTATATAAACTTAACTTTTACATTGATGATTATTCTAAATGTTCTCTTCTCTGTGCAAATATTTAATTGAACTTTAGGCATCCCACTTAATAACTTCGTTTTCTGACTGACTTTTTAAATTTGTCTATGATATACTAAAATACTAAACAAAATTAAGTTCAGTTTACTTGCTGGTACCATTTTATTAGAAATACCCAACTAGCAGATTCACATATTGATTGATTGATTGATTGATCGATTAATTTGGTTTAATATTAGATACGTAAAATATCCAAATGGCTTATTTTGATTTAATTAAATTTAATTTAAAGTCGAACCATATTACTTGCATTGAGTTGTTTGAAGTATTGAACACAATAAACAACAAGTAAAAGGAAAGAAAAATCGACAGATAGTTATTGCATTGCTATCGGTGCCCACGACTGTCACTGTCACATAGCATAACGTGCCACTCTTCGCCATTTTTTCCTTAGTCCATAATGTTCAAAGAATACCAGCGATTGGGGTTCATCGAAGTCGCTTTCACATAAGCTCTCAAAACTCTGACACTATTAAAATTCTTCTAATTTGAATATTTAAATAAAAATAACCGACGCTTTCTTAATTTTTGTTAAACAAATTATCAACATATACCGGCTCGTGTTTCTTAACGGCAATGACGATGGCGCATATATCCGGGTTCTAAATAACAATAATTTTATTATCAACGTTTGAAAAAAAAACTAAGACTGGAATAAAGTTGAAAGCCACATTAAATCTTCTCTCATTGTCATGCTGCAGCATAGAAACACGAATGTCTTTACTCGTGACTTGGTAACCAACCAGTAGCAATGCACTCTGGGAAATATTGCCTGCTAATGAGCTTTGCGGAGACAGATATCGGTTCCAAGCTTATTTTAACGGTAATTACTTTTGTGTAAAACGAAACGGGAAAGCAAAAAGTCGGCGAAGTTTCATCAGTTATTGAGAGTCGTAAAGGAACCCAGTCAGAAAAGAATCCATTTCCTAACACAGGCTGATCATTGCATGCCGAGGTGCTATAAGGGAAACGGTGAGAATGGTTTCCAGTCTTATTCCCCAGACGATTCTCAACGGCCAGGGGAGAGTTTTAACCGTGGAGAAGCACTTATCCAGTCGTATTGTCGGTGATTCTTCTAAGGGAAGAAAACGAGAATGGACAAATGTACAAGTTCCTTGATAATGACAAAACAGTAAATTTGTCCACTAAAGGATTTTCACATGGAGATTACGCCAGAGAGTGAGCACAATAAGTGACAAGAATAAGTGCCGATCGAGTTTCGTTTTAACCATTTGTCATTATACAGTGCCTAGATTCCGACACGTCCCCAACAAAAACGGCAAAATCAATAAACGAAGTCAGAAGGAGGCATTAGGTTATTACGGCCATTAAGCTCGCTAAATAAACTACAATTGGCCTGCATTCTCTTTCCCCCGCAATCGTCCTTTGTTCTAACTTGTTGAACATGGCCTGCTTGACTCGCGCCATTGTATCGCTACTAAATATCGATTTAACGGCAAATAAACGAAGAAAAAGAGTTAGCTTAACAATGAAGCGCATGATCAGCTATGGTGTTGTCTTCCACTACAGTTAATATTAGGCTCAGATAACTGGATAACAGAAGCTAATTTTAAGCGGGGAATTATAACAAAGAAAAACCTTGAAGGGCTGTTGATTTCTATTTTTTCTGAATGGCTTTTTCAAATCAGTCGTACCAGAAAATGACAACGTTAATAGCATGCTGATAAGAAATTCATTTAGTCAATATATAAACCTATAAGCTCTTAATGTAATTGTCAATTTGTGATAATGGATTTTCTCATTAATCAAGCCGCTAGGAGTCGCTGTAAGGTGGCTATTTTTAAAACATTCAGATCAACAAGGGAAAAGGTTTGTTAACACAGCCTATTGAAAGGGGCAATTTTTTAACTTAAATGCTAAAAACAGATTGTGTCTGAGGGCTGAACGAGCATCAGCCTCCCTTAAATTACGAAAAAAAAAATTTAACACAGACATGACCTAAACTTGTGTGACTAAAAGGTGATAAACGATTTTTGATAAAGACTATTTTCCTGAACATTTGTTTGAAACAACGATCAGAAAACGATAGGTTTATACTCGTTTTTTGTCTGTGTGTGTTGTTAAAAATCTCTAATTTATCGCCAGGCTTTTTGTGTCTCTCAAACCAAATCCTTCGCCTGTATTACCCAAATGCCCAGGGACAGAGTTTGTTTCCATTTGGGCACCTAATAAATCAAATTTTCAACTGCACACAAGGAATACAAATTGATGCACAGAGTTTCCAATTTTGGCCACAATAGAAAATTCCTAACTTGTGTCAGGGAAAAATACAGAAAACCGTTTGCAATTTTTACTGTAAAGAGTATTCTGGATTCGCGCAACAAGTATACCCTGGGATTCATAGAAGCTCAAATTTTTGAGGCCATAAACCAAGTTTTGAGTTAATTTCAAGTTCAATTGAGTATTTTAGTTTCTAAAAATTTAATATTTTCATGCAAAATTAACTAAAATTCAGTTTTTTAATGGAGTGATTGGAGTTTTTATGGTCATTTTGAGGCAGATATTCGACGTCAAAACTTGGCTTCCAGGAAACCCCGATATCTTTAATAAAAGTGCAGTAATTGCAGTGACTGGGAAAATGTTATCATTTCATTAGATTAAACTATACTTCTGATTTAATAATTACCGTATGCAAATTAGTTTATTTTAGCTTTTTGGTTGACGTTGATCATTATCCATGTCAGATAACTCCATTTAAGTAGCCATATTTCGAATCAAACCAAGATGGCGGATCACATGTTAGCAAGTGTGAGCGTCTGTTGGACCTTTATCAACTTGAAGTTCTACAGAGAGTTTCTATGCGATAAATATTCCTACATTAGCAGGAATATCCGAGGAAAAATGCGGTTCCGGTTGCTTTTTTGTATGATTAGACAATCACAAATTCAAAAAGGAAATTCGGATGTAAATGCATATCCGCGAGAATTGACTAAAATCGTACTGGTTTATTTTAAAGCAACTAGCCGATGACCGAGTTTACTACCTAACGTGAGAAATACAGTTTGGGTGTATAAAACCTTCCGATAGGTTTGAGACTGTACATTAAAAACAAAGTGACAGAAATGAGTGCAATCCAACAATGAAATGATCGGCCTATTGACTTTCGGACTTCAAATTTAGGCATGCGTTTTACACCACCGTTTACACATTTTAAATATAACTGGGCATATTTTGTTTTTCTGAGATTTAATTTTAGGGATTTTACTTATAGTAAGCTCATATAAATTCGTTTCCTTCACAAATATGTCAAAAAGGCTTTTAGGGAAAACGGTCTATATATGACATTTTTGCGTGTATTGACATCGGCTGATTTGTGTCAGAAGAAAATTTGTGCTATTGTTGACATGCTCAAGAGAGTATAGGACTAATAGCATGATTCATCTTTTCAAATTGAAAGACATGAAATTATTTTTATTTATAAACACTAAAACACACAGGCACATGGAAAATCTGAAATAACCAAGGAGACCTGTTTCTTATTGTGCCGATATATCATTTAGACCTTTACCCTCAAGTATTAGTTGTTGTGATAAAAAACGCATGATATTTCGTTCGGTAAACGACAGAAGAATTTTCTGGAATACTTTGTAATAGTAATAGATTTACAATGTTTACGCATCTTCGGCTATAGCAAGAATTTTGATAAACTGAAACTGAACCCAATAGAATCATGAGCAAAACAGGGAAATGTTGGTTCCCAGAAAAACCGGACAGGCAAGGTAGTTTAGCCCTGGCTAGTATATCTTAGTTCTTTTAGTAAGCAATGAAAGCCCTTTGAGTTTTTGCTTTTGTTTTTTCTACTATGATCTGGGCCATATATATATATATATGTTTTGGAACACTAAAACACACGTGCACATGGAAATTCTTCTTGTCTAAAATAACCATGGAGACAGGTTTCTTTTTGTGTTAAAAAGTGGCATATCATTTAGACGTTTATACCCAATCAAAAGTTTGCTATAATAAACCACAACCCATGATATTTCATTAGCGAGATATATATATATATTGATATGAAACGCATGTTTGTTTGAAAATGAAGTTAGATATTACACCGAAGGCTTGCCAAAGGGTACTGATATGTGCATAAAATGGTTAACTAAATCATCCATTAAACGTATCTTGAAGGGACCAATAGGTTTGTCTCACGGCACAACAACATGGAAACTCCTTGGTCATTTTAAAATTGTCACTTGTTTTAATAGGTTTTGGAGAATTTTAATTGGCCTAGTTAAATTGACACTTTGCATAGCATAGGCCTATCAGCCTTCGCAACATCCATAGGAATTCTACTTGGAAATTTCAAAGTACCTTGTTGACGCTGACTGTCAATGAGAAGGTTAAGCCGGCAAAGATCCTAACTCCTTCAGGGGGCGGATGATCGTTCGCCGACCCTGACATCCGTCAGACATCGCCGTGATAATGGTAATCCAGTCTTCGCTGACCGAGGTGCTGTCCAATAGCTCCGCATCAAGACTCGACCTGGTTGATTACGTGTATTCTTAAGCAATAACAAGCTTCTGTTATATTATTCACCTAAGAATACCCGTGGTCAACTCGGTCAAATGCAATTCCTTGTCGTCTTTTATCCTGAAATAAGCCAATTTGGGTTACACAATGCCAATTATTCTACCAGAATACATTCAGAAAATATATTTTTAGGTCTCAAAATACAACGGTTGTTAATTGCAAAGAAAGAATAGGAACTTAACGAAGACGAAATAGCCTATTTACTTAAACGTTAAAACGAGTTCGAGGGAGATATTGACGGGCACTAACATCGATTGTCAAAAAGCAGAAAAATTGTATAGGTGTTGAGAAAATAAGGTTTGAAAGGTCGTGAAATAAATCTGTTGATTCGTATTTTTTCTTCGTTGACTAAAAAACCAAAGAAATATATTTTGATAAACTCCAGACTTACTGTTTTTTCCAACATCAACAGTGGAATATGGCTAAAACAATTGAAAAGTATAAATGGTGGATATTTTTCTTCAATATAAAAATTGTTTTGACTTTAAATAACATTTGTTTTTCGTGTACATACCTGGGACATGTTCAATCCAATAATTTGGGCATATGTGGGCAATCTGAAGGAAGAGACAAGTAAAACTGTCATCCACAGATAGTCCTCCTTATTTCCCATTGATGCCTCTGTGTCCATTATCTCGGCTGTATTTCTCTACTATTCCTAGTGAAAAATAGCTTTTTCTTGGTGACAAGATATCCTTTTAGAAGCAACACAACACATTATTCCGTGTTCATCGACAGGAAATAAAGGCGCTAAAAGCTTTGGCTCTGCGTCGACTTGTGTCTGCGGTTGCAGCAACAGCTATGTCTGAGAGCGGTCCACGTATGTGACAGGCATTGGCAAGATTGCCTCTGTTGGCTGGGTTGACATGAATCTCACTGACGCTACTCGAGTGACATCCATCCAAGGCCTCTCAATTGAAAGGTTTCCTGACGACTGGAGAGAGACAGGGACAGTGCCATCTGCTATTATGCTTGTATCACTCGAGTCGGTAGATGGCTATAATTCGCTGGAAACGCCGAGCCAGATTGAAACTAAGCTCCCTGTAGACCGGCCACATGACTGCAAACGAAAAGGTCACAAATTAAGCAGACATATTTGCTGGTAGACTCGTACTTTCCAGCTCACTGTCCCTGTCTATGGTAATGCGAAAGAGGGTGTTCGGAGGCTCATTCTCCTTTGGAAAATGATATGTGAGTGGCGTGAAGCTGGTATTGAATGGGAAAGTGCTGATGATTACCCGGTCTCAACAGGCACCATCAGCGCAGAGAAAGACGTCTAGCTTTACTTTCCCCGAGACAAGACAGCGGGGAGTAAATGGATGCATTGTCGGGCCGTCAAACACACTGGTGTTCCGGGAATTGAAAATGTGACCGAAGGTGGATAGGTCTTAAATGGCTACACCAGTAGGAATGCAAATCCGGTCCTCATATTATTTACTCCGAAGAGCCATTACAAAACCCTTGTAGCCTGGAAAACTCTTTCTCCAATTTTTCACTGTAATAAGGCTTAGTAATGAATCCGCCGAATGGGTTAATAAAAAGTGCAGTCACAATACGGAGCTCTAACAAGCCCGCCAAGGAAATGGATTCGCTGACTTGAATACAAATGCAATTTAGATTCCCGTGAGTAATGGAACAGGTGATGCAGGTGACATTTGACGAGAGGCCTTGGCTCCAACAAGTGCTTTGAGAATAAATAGTCCAAGAAAGTGACTACCTTCCATTAGATACAAAGTTTCTTTTGAGTTAAACTTCAAGGGGATTTTCGTCCTAAATTATTTACACATGCTCCTCTGTCGTGGTCCATTTATACTCGTTTCTAAGCTAGCATCTCGTCGGATCAACGGTTTATGTCCAAGCAACACAGTCAACCCATCTGAAATATCCAATGGAAAGGGTGGACTAACGTCTGTCTCGTTCCGGAATCTCCCTAATGGCGTATGGTATGATCCCATCCACTAGCCATAAAGTACCCCGTGTCACTTATCCATATTGACTGGAAGACGCATGAGTCTCCAATGAATTATTAACTAGACTATTTTCAACGTCAATATGTTTAAGAAGTGTTTCAAGCCCGATAGCAAGTTTGTCATACAAAGGGAGACTTTGGAATGGCCTTCTCTATCTCGGGGGATTTGCTACTCTCTCCGTCCCAATCTAAGGTGGTAATGGCTTGCTTTGTAAATCTATCTTCTGCCATGTCTTGAAAATTATAAGCTCTATTCCTTCGCCAATATTTCCTTGACGACGACTAATACACACACACTGTTATCAGTTGCTGCATTATTCAAAAGAATGTCTAGATATCTGCTTGCTGCATTCAATAAACAAACTGAAAACTACACTCATAGAGACGTTGATGGTATGGCAAATGGTCCGCACTGTTGAAAGCATACTTTTGTCAAAAAATCATTACAAGAACTCCTGTACAGAAACAAACGACATACCATTACTTAGATAATCTTTTATTAGCGTATTTCCTCGCCAATCGCACAAGGTTTTCTAATAGTAAAACCCCCATCCCCTCCCCCGATAAAACTGACGCCGTATAAATAAAAAAATGTTAAGTACTGCACAAAAAAAATATCAATCACTCGAATAGAATCTAAAACTAAAATATTTTGAAAATAAAATGTTCACCTTAACACAAATCCGTGTTACATGTATTGAGACTGTCATTTTGTACTACGATCAAGGCTAGTTTCAAAATTACTGCTTTTTAAGTTATTAGTTCGTCACAAAAAAAAACAAATTTAATTTATTCAAATTAAGTTTAAAGATTGAGGAAACCAAATACTTCAGTGCCCTTAAAGTATCTGGTAATTAACCTGTTACCCACAGAATGTCCCGGAGGTTTCGCGATTCACTGGACAGCGCAACCATAAAACTACAAATAACCCAGCAATCAACCCCACAAGAAAGATATACAGGGTAGGGCACAATAAGTATGATCCTCGGCTAATATATATATATATACATGTATATTCGTTGCAAGTATTAGCCTTGTGTGTAATCGGTAGCCATGTTGAGTACTAGATAAAGGATAGGATGCTTAAAGTCTGGTTTCGTTTGTTTAATGCTTCTTATAGCCATATACCCCCCGCCCTGGAAAAATAGATATGTATTATCACTTAAGTATGTAAGGCGTAAGATTACATCCCCATACCCCACCC
This sequence comes from Lepidochitona cinerea, assembly GCA_963971465.1. Taxonomy (NCBI): domain Eukaryota; kingdom Metazoa; phylum Mollusca; class Polyplacophora; order Chitonida; family Tonicellidae; genus Lepidochitona; species Lepidochitona cinerea. The sequence goes on from OZ020556.1 coordinate 6,405,088, forward strand.
CTCCTGGAAAAATATCGATGTATTATCGCTAGTTTCGTATGCTGGTCGCAGGGTCACCCGGCATCTGTCATTACAAACCGAATATCGATTAATTCAAAACAGACTACTCCTTTACGAGCCTACCTTTAATTCACAGATCGGGGTCGCTATTCAAAAAGAAACTTAAGTTCACTTTTGCACTTGAGTCAGCCGGAAAAACGATGTTTTTTTTTCAATCTGTCTCAGAAAAACGTCTTAAACTTAAAATTTGTCTTAAAGTGACATGAGCTGCCAAAATTCACACTTTTTTCATAATTTCTGATCGTCACGACAGTAAGAAGAATGATTGGCGTTGGATTGATGAAAATCCATACAGTATGTGGCCTGAACGAACCGAAAACGTGTTCGAAAAGTAAACAAAATTTAAATAACCCGGACGACCATTCATTCATTCTAAGCCAAAGTTAGTTCAAAACAATATTTTATCGTACATTCTCGAGACTAGAAGCACTAAAAACCTTCTGAAATATACGTCTTGAGAAAAATAGGCAATAATTTCCCAATTCTGTTTTAAGGTCAAAATTTCAACATTTTGGCAGCTCATGCCACTTTAAGTAAAGACTTATTTTTATGAATACCGCCCATGGACTTTCTGGGATTCTATTAATAGAAAAGGGAAAATATTGCGTCAGTTACATGAATTAATCAACAATACACCAATTTAAAATTTATTAAAACACGTTATATTTGATAAGGGGCGATTGCTTTTAAACGTTTGGGTTACGCAGAAAAATATAAAGCGGAAACTTTTACTGACAAAAGTCAAGCTCCTCCTGTCAGTCGTCAACCTAATGAAATATCTTGGGGTTTGTTTATTGCAATAACTTATGATTAGGCATAAAGGTCTAAATGATATACCCCACTTTTTAACACAATTAGAAACTTGTCTCCATTGTTATTTTAGGCAAGAAGATTTTCCCTATGCCCGTTTGTTTAGGCTTCATAAATATATATACCGGACACTTATTTTTATTCTTTTACCAATTGGAAAAAGCTCATTTATGGGTAGGATTATTTAATCATAAATTATGTTTTACTTAGACATCTTTTAAGAAATCTTCTATAGAATCTTGTCGATCCTAAAAATCAATAAAATAAACATAAAAAGGAACTAATTCATGCATTATTACGCTCTGAAATAACTGTGCGAGAAAACATTCGCAATTTCATTTTAGGTATATCGATCAATACCCGTGGCTTAATAAGAAATATTTCCCTTAATACGAACTGCTTTTACTTAAAGTATGCCAGACAATGAGGTTGAACGGCCGAGTTAACCCCCCCCCCTTCCCACCCCCACCCCCCCCCCTTCCCACCCCCACCCCCCCCCCACCCCCCCATCCACCTCCCCTTGGGATGCGTGTGAATACAGTCTACTAAACACTTAAAATGGTGTAGGTTAGTGCTGACTTCTAGCGCCGGCTTTGTTATTTTCCTCGCCGTTTAACCACAAGCTCCAGCGATCGATAAAATAATAAGCTAGTCTTCCTTAAAAGAAACCCCATTAAAGATAATTCCTAGTGATTATTTAATTGTTGTCAAATCCATTAAGCTGTGACCGGATATTTTTTTATAACACCAAAGAAACTATGGCTTTAAATCACATCGCCTTATTAGAAATAGCCATAGCTTCCTGATTTAAAAGTCGTTTGAAGTCTTGGAAGCAAATTTACTTCGAACTATCAAGCCAGGTCCGTAGGTAATTCTCTAATTAAAATGGCTGGTAATTGCCTTCACAATTAATTCTGCATTGTTTTATGTACTATAGTGTTAGCAGACAGGATGAGATCCGGTCCGTGGGGCCCACAGGTGGGATTATAAATAAAAATAGAAGATTACATTGAACTTTATTATCGCCCTTTACTCTGATCCTCGCGCAGGCGCCATTCTTACCAGACATGTTAAAATCCGGACCCAATATTTTCGAATTGTGTCAGTTATCGTTTGCAGATATAATTTATTCCAACGTCAGTCTTACCATAGGAATGATCAAAAAAGTGTTTCTCTTATTTATGATAATACAAGCAATTTGTAGGCCTACATATGCATTGTTTCCTTAACAAATATGGCTTATTTAGGCAAAGATGTTAAGTACCGGTACTTTCCTTGCTAATACACGCTCTTTCGTGAAACCAATACACGCTGGTAACAATATCCTTGAGGAAAAGGTACTCGTCTGGTAAAAAGTATAATATGAAGACACGCTCCATGTTGCACTGTCTATTAAGGCAAGGATAGACCGATGAGAGTTATTTGTCAGAATACAGCCAATAGCAGAACACTTGATGTCATCAAAGACATGTCGTGGATAAAATTTCCCTCGCCGGCAATAGATCATTTCAGTCAGTTGGTCGTATGACAGTGGTTTTGAACCGAACACTCGTGACAGGTATCAGCTTACGTGGTAAAACCCTCTCATGACAAGCCCCAAAGACGTATCATTAATATATACACGTGTGCAAATTCATTGCTTTTAAATTTCCGTGAAAGTGTGTCGATCGAAAGCACTTGAAACTTCTATCCTTCGGGGAGGTGAATTCTCATCTGACGGTGAAACAACCGATAAAATATTCATGCTCATAATAACATGTGTTCTTCGTGTATATCAAAAACATGTTTTAAAAAGCCATAGCTTGTCTATCACCGTCTAAGTATTATGCGCATCCCAGGGTCGCTACTCGCTACCGCAATACAATCGGCAAGCATAACAAGAAAGTGGAACCTCAGGTGATATGTCACCTTTGACGAATGACACATGGTGAAATACTTTTATAGTGTTCCCCACCTGTGAAAGAGGAAACACAATAGATTTCTCCTTGTCTTGAACTGCAGTTTATGAAATCTGCGGCCCACACGTCTTTTTTCTGTCTTATATTTTTGTCTTTGTCTGACCAATCTTCACTCTAGAAAGTTATTTAAAAAGCACGTCCGTGTGGTATTACAAATATCACACGACCGACTTGTGCATTATTCAAACCTTGCTAATCGTTTAAGGCCCGACTAAAATCCATGAAAATGTACCGCATTATGTGACACGAAAGCAATGCATTAAAACGACATTGTCTGCAAATGAGTAAAACGTTATTTATTACCTATCATCGGGAATGACAATGCATTTAAAACGACATAACATTGTCTGCACAGGATTTTTTTATTTATTATTGTTTATTTATTACCTATCATCGGTATCTTCGTTTCGTCCTTTCTAAAAATTGACGATCTGACAAGGATTTTTGAAGACAAGTAATAATGGGATATCCTTTTTACGCTGACCATATGAACACATTCGTCATTCAACAACTTCAAAGGCTAGGTCACCGATGACTTACCAACTAAAGAGCGTTATAGAAACTTGCCTATATAGCTTTCTAGTAAACAGTTAATCACTTAACCTGGCAACGCCCCCAATAGAAGTGAAATAACCTTGTGTGTGACGCAAAACATCTCAGTCATAACCCTTCGACTTCAGCTAAAGCCCTTCGGCATAAGCAAAAATCGTTCCCCCTCAGCCATAAACTTTCGGCCTCAGCTATAGCCCTTCGGCCTGAGCAAAAACCTTTCGGCCTTAGCTATTGCCATTCGGCCTGAGCAAAAACCTTTCGGCCTTAGCTATTGCCATTCGGCCTGAGCAAAAACCTTTCGGCCTTAGCTATTGCCATTCGGCCTGAGCAAAAACCTTTCGGCCTTAGCTATTGCCATTCGGCCTGAGCAAAAACCTTTCGGCCTTAGCTATTGCCATTCGGCCTGAGCAAAAACCTTTCGGCCTTAGCTATTGCCCTTCGGCCTGAGCAAAAACCTTTCGGCCTTAGCTATTGCCATTCGGCCTGAGCAAAAACCTTTCGGCCTCAGCTATAGCCCTTCGGCCTGAGCAAAAACCTTTCGGCCTTAGCTATTGCCATTCGTCCTCACTCATAACCCTTTGTTTTCAGCTATAGCCCTTCGGCCTCAGCAATAACCCTTCGGCGTCAGCAATATCCTTTCGGCCTCAACTATAGTCCTTCGGCCTTGACTATACTAGCCTTCCGGGCTCAGTAATAACCCTTCTGTCTCGGTCATAATCCTTCAGCCTCAGTCATAACCTTTCGGCCTCAGCCATAACCTTTCGGCCTCAGCCATAACCTTTCGGCCTCAGCCATAACCCCTCGGCCTCAGTCATAACCCCTCGGCCTCAGTCATAACCTTTCGGTCTGAGTCATAACCTTTAGGCTTTAGTCATAACCCTTCGGTCTTGGTCATAATCCTTCCGCCTCGACTACAGACTTTCTGCGTCGGCCATAACCCTTTGGCCTCAGTCATAGCTCTTCGACCTGAGCGATAACCTTTCGGCCTCAACCATAAGCCTTCGGCCTCGGCCATAACCCTTCGGCCTCAGCAATAATCTTCGGCTTCAGTCATAACACTTTGGCCTTACTCACAACCCCTCGACATCAGTCATAGCTTTTCGGCCTTAGTCATAACCCGTCGGCCTCAGTTATAATCTTTCGGCCTCAGCCATAATTTGGTGGCCTTATTCATAACTCTTCTGTTTTTGTCATAACCCTTCGGCCTCAGCAATGATCCATCGGCCTCATGCATAACCCTTCGGCCTCAGCAATGATCCATCGGCCTCATGCATAACCCTTCGGCCTTAGCAACAAGTCTTCGATCTCAGTTATATTTGGTTTATTGGAACAGCCTATGATTGGGTATAAAAGTCTCAATGATATACCACCCTTTTTAACACAATTAGAAACTTGTCACGATTGTTATTTTAGGCAAGAAGATTTTCCCTATGCCCGTTTGTTTTGGCTTCATAAATATATATACCGGACACTATTTTTTTTTCATTTTACCAATCAGAAAAAAATCATTTATGGGTAGGATTATTTGATCATAAATTATGTCTATTTTACTTAGACATCTTTTAAGAAATCTTCTATAGAATCATGTCGATCCTAAAAATCAATAAAATAAACATAAAAAGGAACTAATTCATGCATTATTAAGCTCTGAAATAACTGTGCGAGAAAACATTCGCAATTTCATTTTACGTCTACCGATCAATACCCGTGGCTTAATAAGAAATATTTCCCTTAATGCGAACTGTTTTTACTTAAAGTATGCTAGACAATGAGGTTGAACGGCCGAGTTAACCCCACAGCTCCCCCCCCCCCCCCCCCCCCTGTACCTCCCCTTGGGATGCGTGTGAATACAGTCTACTAAACACTTAAAATGGTGTAGGTTAATGCTGACTTCTAGCGCCGGCTTTGTTATTTTCCTCCCCGTTTAACCACAAGTTCGAGCGATCGATAAAATAATAAGCTAGTCTTCCTGAAAAGAAACCCCATTAAAGATAATTCCTAGTGATTATTTAATTGATGTCACATCCATTAAGCTGTGACCGGATATTTTTTTATAACACCAAAGAAACTATGGCTTTAAATCACATCGCCTTATTAGAAATAGCTATAGCTTCCTGATTTAAAAGTCGTTTGAAGTCTTGGAAGCAAATTTACTTCGAACTATCAAGCCAGGTCCGTAGATAATTCTCTAATTAAAATGGCTGGTAATTGCCTTCACAATTAATTCTCCATTGTTTTATGTACTATAGTGTTAGCAGACAAGATGAGATCCGGTCCGTGGTGCCCACAGGTGGGATTATAAATAAAAATAGAAGATTACATTGAACTTTATTATCGCCCTTTACTCTGATCCTCGCGCAGGCGCCAGTCTTACCAGACATGTTAAAATCCGGACCCAATATATTCGAATTGTGTCAGTTATCGTTTGCAGATATAATTTATTCCAACGTCAGTCTTACCGTAGGAATGACCAAAAAAGTTTTTCTGTTATTTATGATAATACAAGCAATTGGTAGGCCTACATATGCATTGTTTCCTTACCAAATATTACTTTTGATTAAAATATAGTGACGCCTGATCTTATTTAGGCAAAGATATAAAGTACTTTCCTTGCTAATACACGCTCTTTCGTGAAACCAATGCACGCTGGTAACAATATCCTTGACGAAAAGGTACTCGTCTGGTAAAAAGTATAATATGAAGACACGCTCCATGTTGCACTGTCTATTAAGGCAAGGATAGACCGATGAGAGTTATTTGTCAGAATACAGCCAATAGCAGAACACTTGATGTCATCAAAGACATGTCGTGGATAAAATTTCCCTCGCCGGCAATAGATCATTTCAGTCAGTTGGTCGTATGACAGTGGTTTTGAACCGAACACTCGTGACAGGTATCAGCTTACGTGGTATAACCATCTCATGGCAAGCCCCAAAGACGTATCATTAATATATACACATGTGCAAATTCATTGCTTTTAAATTTCCGTGAAAGTGTGTCGATCGAAAGCACTTGAAACTTCTGTCCTTCGGGGAGGTGAATTCTCATCTGACAGTGAAACAACCGATAAAATATTCATGCACATAACAACATGTGTTCTTCGTGTATATCAAAAACATATTTTAAAAAGCCATAGCTTGTCTATCACCGTCTAAGTATTATGCGCATCCCAGGGTCGCTACTCGCTACCGCAATACAATCGGCAAGCATAACAAGAAAGTGGAACCTCAGGTGATATGTCACCTTTGACGAATGACACATGGTGAAATACTTTTATAGTGTTCCCCACCTGTGAAAGAGGAAACACAATAGATTTCTCCTTGTCTTGAACTGCAGTTTATGAAATCTGCGGCCCACACGTCTTTTTTCTGTCTTATATTTTTGTCTTTGTCTGACCAATCTTCACTCTAGAAAGTTATTTAAAAAGCACGTCCGTGTGGTATTACAAATATCACACGACCGACTTGTGCATTATTCAAACCTTGCTAATCGTTTAAGGCCCGACTAAAATCCATGAAAATGTACCGCATTATGTGACAAAAAAACAATGCATTTAAAACGACATAACATTGTCTGGACAGGATTTATTTATTTATTACTTATCATCGGGATCTGCGCTTCGTCATTTCTAAACATTGACGATCTTACACTGGTTTTTGAAGACAAGTAAAAATTGGATATCCTTTTTACGCTGACCATATGAACACATTCGTCATTCAACAACTTCAAAGGCTAGGTCACCGATGACTTACCAACTAAAGAGCGTTATAGAAACTTGCATATATAGCTTTCTAGTAAACAGTTAATCACTTAACCTGGCAACGCCCCCAATAGAAGTGAAATAACCTTGTGTGTGACGTAAAGCATCTCAGCCTAAGCAAAAATCGTTCCCCTTGAGTCATAACCTTTCGTCCTCAGCTATCGCCCTTCGACCTCAGTCATAACCCTAGCTTTGTCTTCAGCTGTAGCCCTTCGGCTTCAGCAATATGCTTTCGGCCTCAACTATAGCCTTTTCGGCCTCGACTATACTGGCCTTCCGGGCTCAGTAATAACCCTTCTCAAGACGAGAATTACTTATGGATAAACAACTTCTTAATTTATTGGGTGACGACGTTTCGATGTAGTTCTTACCGTTATCAAAGTCAATGACAATCAACAGGTACAAGTTCATTATATAGTGGTTGGCAAAAATACAAGTTAAGACAGGTGTGAAAATATCTGGATTAAGTAACAATGTAACAATGGAGATGAGTTAAGTTCGTTGTGGATTCCCTTGAAGGATTAGTAAGTCATAGCAGTTGGGGATATATAATCCTTGGTCTCTGTTTATGCTGGGTTTTGTTCTTCTAATCTGGATGGCTTCCTTTAGTTTTCTTTTCTTCCAGTGTTGTTGATTGATGGATAGGGCTGTCTTGTATTTTTGCCAACCACTATATAATGAACTTGTACCTGTTGATTGTCATTGACTTTGATAACGATGTAAGAACTACATCGAAACGTCGTCACCCAATAAATTAAGAAGTTGTTTATCCATAAGTAATTCTCGTCTTGATTTGTACTTCCAACTTCTAAATGCCACTGAAAGATTTAATAACCCTTCTGTCTCGGTCATAATCCTTCAGCCTCATCATAACCTTTCGGTCTCAGCCATAACATTTCGGCCTCAGTCCTAACATTTCTGTCTCAGTCATAACCTTTCGGCCTCAGCCATAACCCTTCCGCATCAGCCATAACCCTTCGGTCTCAGTCATAGAACTTCAGCCTCAGTCACAACCCTTCGCCCTCAATCATAGCCCTCGGCCTCATTTATAACTCCTTGGCCTCAGACATAACCCTTCGGTCTCAGTCCTTGCACTTCGGTCTTAGCGATAACCCTTCGGCCTCAACCATAAACCCTTGGCCCCAGCCATAATCCTTCGGCCTTAGTCATAACCCTTTGGCCTTACTCAAAACCCTTCGGCCTCAGTCATAACCCTTCCGCCTCAGTCATAACCCTTCGGCCTCAGTCATAACCCTTCCGCCTCAGTCATAACCCTTCCGCCTCAGTCATAACCCTTCCGCCTCAGTCATAACCCTTCCGCCTCAGTCATAAACCTTCCGCCTCAGTCATAACCCTTCGGCCTCAGTCATAACCCTTTGGCCTTACTCAAAACCCGTCGGCCTCAGTTATAATATTTAACCTATCATCGGGATCTTCGTTTCGTCATTTCTAAAAATTGACCATCTGACAATGGTTTTTGAAGACAAGTAATTATGGCATATTCTTTTTACGCTGGCCATATGAACACATTCGTTATTCAACAACCCGTCGGTCTCAGTTATAATCTTTCGGCCTCAGCCATAATATTTTGGCCTTAGTCATAACTCTTCTGTTTTTGCCATAACAAAGACAATATCTCCTATACCATTTAATAACCTAATTCCATGTATACATTGAGTTTAACAGCGAGTCTTTGTAATACCAAAATGAAATAAAAGCTGACGATAGCTGACCGCACGCCCATATGGTAATAGGTAGGCAGAAGATAAGCTGCTAATCTTATTGTCCAAAGTGATTGGTGTTGTTAAAAAAAATATGGAGTAATTTACAAGAAAACTTTCACAAACTAGCCACCGTGTGAAAAGATTCTTATGTGATTCCAAAGCGGAGTATATAAGCGTGTTTTTTTCTGAAATTTGGAGCATATCCCTTCTGTTAGGAAGGGGGCCTCCGTGGCGCAGTAGGTAGAGCGTTGGACGCTCAATCCGAACAGCCTTCCACCAATGGGTCGCGGGTTCGAATCCCACTCAGTCCAAAAATTGGAAAGTGTTCTGACTGGGTTTTCACTCGAACGACCTATGTGGGATGATGGGTACTTTTGAAAAACACTGGTTACCCGATGGTGAGAACTTTTACATTTTTGTTTTCGATAGTATTTTTGTGAATATAAATTTTCAAAAAGTTCTACGGGCGTCTTTCGCGTTGTAGGCCTATATGAGACTTGATCGTCTCAAACCAACTCGACTTAAGTCCAGATGTCCATGTTCGTTTTATTGAATATCCAAACTAAAATCAAATAGATTTTTTGACGCGTAGGTAGAAGAATTGCAAAAAAAGATTTCAACTAACGTCATAGTTTGAAATGCTCGTTACTTAATTCGAACACGAAAGACTGTTTTTTATAGCTTCTGTGTAATTTATTGGCGTTCATTGACTGCCAAACTTTGTCCTTTATTTAGAAATGTTAAATAAACATGTGTTATTATTTTTTTAAAATGTGTGTATTTCCCACGCTTACATGGCGACCAGTGTTCTCGTAATGCACAGCAATCGTAACAGCAGGGCGCGTGACACTGAGAGAACATATTGATTACGGTAGTTAATTAAATCAACTGGATATCTCCTACATGGATTATATAGATTACAATCCTCACTCCGTGTATTTTAACTGTGACATGTATTAGGTTGACATGGTTGAGTTGTACTTCCCTTGAGGTTATATATACAAACAGCGAAATATGATAAATTGTGATAGGTGAAACATATTTAGATTTTTGTAAATCTACGACTGGTGGACAACCTTCCACGGAGTAAGGAACTCTGTCAACATGACAATAATCGAGTTATTGTTATCAATAATCCAGATTTTCCTTTATTTGAAAATTTACTTTAATTTTACACAATGTGTTGGGAGTTCGATTTGGTCTTTTCAACTGTAGCCGAGAAATCTAGACTCTGCTTAATTTTGTTTTCTTTGTATTTGTCAGAGCCTAGATTACTACAACATTCAGAATGGGTTTCTATGTCGGCAAAAACAAACTAACGCATCACTACAGTCCGATAGTATGAAATAAAAGAGGGTTTTTCCCCAACTCTGTTGAATTATTATGGAATGATTTGTGTCGCTGTGTACAGTCAAACTCACAGACAATTTCGCTTGACTTCCCTCTTGATTTTTCCGACATAACCGAAGAACGCATGCGCGTCTTTAAAGTAAAACCAATCGTTTGTTCACTCATATCAATTTGTAAAGAAGGTGTGCTTGGGGCTCTAGGGCACAAACTTCAAGGATGTCGAGGCCAAGTTAATTGTTGATGTTCAGCTAATTTCATCTGACAGACTTTTACTTTTCTTGACATTTGGGATCGATGCAACCGACAGAACGCATGCGTGTCTTTAAATCTAAACAAACTGTTAGCTCGAGAATGTATATTATATATGATTCTCACACCATAAACACACATTTCCCCGGTTTATTTAAATTTTTGATGTTTAGATTATCGAATCTGACAGCATTTTACTTTTCTTCTTCTGTATTACCTTGTTGCATGGATCCGATTATCGGCGATAAAATCATTCGTGGTTGTGCATTTAGAATGATTTCATTTCTGGTTTGTGGTGTCGCAACAGTCTGAATTGTTACTGAAATGTTCACGTCATTTGTTGTAGGACAATCAGAGAGAACAGATTCATCGAGTTGCCCATCTTCCATGCAGTGGTCATTTTGCACCTACATGATTTGACCAATGGACAACAGCGTTGAAGATCAGAGTATCTCGGAAGTGATGTCATTTAAAAACACCAGCGCCCTCTGTGGCGACCTTCGCTTAATAAATAAGTCTGCCAGAAATGTGTGACGTCAAATTTTTAGTTGGAGAATCACGGGAACCGATGTACGGTGTAAAATCCATTCTGGCTACAAGAAGCAGGTTAGATCTTTAAATAACTTCTATCAATTGTAACATATTTTTAGCTTGCAGTTTAGTTCACACTTTAAAGTAAACATGAGCTGCCAAATTCACACTTTTTTCATAATTTGTGATCGTCACGACAGTAAAAGGCTTTAAAGGCCATCGCAAAACTAAATGATAGGCGTTGGAATGATGAAAATCCATATAGTATGTGGCCTATACGAACCCGAAAACGTGTTCGAAAAGTAAACAAAATTTAAATAACAGGGACGACCATTCATTCATTCCAAGCCAAAGCTAGTTCAAAACAATACTTTATCGTACATTTTCGAGACTAGAAGCACTAAAAAGCTTCTGAATTATACGTCTTGAGAAAAATAACCAATAATTTCAACATTCTGTTTTAACGTCAAAATATCAACATTTTGGCAGCCCATGCCACTGTAATAAAAGTGTCAAGTCTTATTCAAAAGTGGAGAATCACTAAAATTCAAAATAATGCTTTTTGAAGCGTTTAATATCTGGCTATTAAAAAAACAATATATTTTTTATTCAAACACAGAGTTTTCTATGAACTCCTCCTCGATCACCGAAAGAAACGAGTAAAGGAAATCAAAAATGAAAGATCTCGTCAAAACTGAAGAAAATCAGAGACAATTGCGCACCCAGAAAAGCGAAACTTTCGCCACGTGATACGTTTAACATAGACCAACTGATTATAAATTTAAATGGATTCTAGGCAGGCCTCATGAAACCATCTATAATCTTATATCTAGACTGTGGGAGAGTTGACCTTGTTATTCTCACCATAGTAGGTGAGTGTATGAAATTCTATTCTAAGTTTCTGACAAAAATATTTTGTTGAGATTTATATTTATTTAGTTGATAAAGATTGCATTTTTGAGAATTAAACTTTTTTGTCAATAAGTTTAAGAACAATAATGCAATCGTTTACGTTTCCTACTTCCGTAACTTGTTAACCTTTTTTGTAAGTCCAAACTTGGAAATGAATACCTTTATTTTAAGTGCATTAAACAATTATTGCAACTATAAGTAATTCTTGGGGCCTCTTATTTCTTATATATTATATGTTTTCAACTTAGGAGTAATGAACGCTGCTGATGTGTATGCAATTGAAGATCTCCGGTCGGGTTGTTATCAGTACGCCGAGAGGTTAATAACAGTTTACACCGTACTCACACTGTTAAAGGGCAGTTCACAATTGAGATGCGGCGGGTTTACGGCTCTTGCGGTCATGAATTTTGGCTTTCCGCATGATGGATCGCAGCCTTCCTTGCGGGGGAACTGCACCGTACCGCGCGGAATTTTTGTGCCGCAAGAGCCGCAGAAAAGTTTGGTGTGCACATGAAATCCAATTGACTGACTTTGGTCTTGCTTGTGCTGGAATATATAGGGTGGGTACGCTACTAAATTAGAACTTAAATAACTCGATTTATTTGAAAGCTATCAATAAAAATCGACACACGGTATATGACACCTATTAACTATCGTTGAAATGTTTTTCTACAGAGAAATATTTAAAAATCTGTGTTAATATGTCACATGTCAATTGAATTATGGGCTTATCGTGGTAGCATAGATTGGTCCGACACTACTATTATTCAGCCAATATAATGATAAGATATTGGTCCACTAGAAATGTGTCTACATGCCCAGACTTCGGGGGTTTCCTCCAGACAATGAGCCCGTAGCGACACGCATGGATTGACACCTATACTTTTTTGTGTAGATTAATACTGTAAATGACGCCTATACCTTCCGTTTCGTACTATTTAACGATTGTAACTGTGAGTGCTAGAATCGTCTGTAGTCCAATAGGCCAAATGCAATCTTTATTTTACCCCAAGCGGTACACTTGCAACAGCACAGCATTATATAATACCCAATAGAACTTTAACGGGTACAATTAAGGTGAACAATTACTTATGGGGAACATTTGTTCCAACTCTTAACTAATTTCTATTTGTTTTTTACCTGCCTGAACTTGGAATTATTTGAACCGTTATTTAAATTAATTGTTATTTGTTGTATAACATTGACCCTGATAACTTCATCGAAACGTCGTGGCCCAACACACCAAGAAGTTGTTATCCACAAATAATTCTTCGCCCTTATTAAACCATTATAAATGTAAATAAAAGGAAAATAAAAACAAGGTGAATTAACAGTTTTAGACAATACCGCGTGTCTATGTTTTTAGCGCGTGTCTATGTTAACATGAGTTATGACATATCACTATAAGGGTTTGATTGTTTTTTTTTCCTTTTATGACTTCGGATATTACACAGACGATGACTGTAAGCTTAAACCCTTCTGAAGGGCTTGTTCATGAGCCTGTATTATGTTACAAATCCATCGAATAACCGAGAAACTGGACTCTTTTTCTGTGTTTTTTCTATCTCGCCGAGAAAAAAAATGGCGGCACAAATTTCTCACCAAATAAACAAAGAATAGATTTTTACTAGTACTACAGTCTGATGATATAGGTTTGCAACCTTGTCCGGTTATGGAATGCTTTGTTTCGCTGTGTGCAGTCGTGACCCAAAGTACAATTACCGCCGAGCCTGATGACGTCACATAGAATTACGCAAAGCTTTCTGGGTAAAATGTACCTCAGTTCGCCATTTTGTTTATTGGTACTTAGCAAGATGTTACTTTTTTGGAAAACATTGATGACATAACCTGTTTTTATCCACACATTTTTCTGGCAACTTTACACCTTTTACGTCTTCTGGTCGATATAGTATTATTTCTTCCGCCATATTTTAAAATTATTTCAACATCCTCAATCCCGCGAAATGCTTTGCCTGTAATTTCCAAGTGACGTCATCAAGCAATCGGTCAATTTCCATGACTTACAGTCTTCCGCCATGAACTGTTGAATCACGTGGGTCATTTATCACGTGAACTTGTTCTGATTCGAGTCTCCCCGAAAGTCCTCGTGGTTAACTTTTTATTCTATATAAGTTCCTCGATTGATGGCTGACAATGTATTTTCTTGGTTACGTGATACAGTTTCATTTCCCATTCGCGGTAATGTTAACGTTTTGATTTGTTTTCTCCGCGGTGTGAACCTTTTGTCTGCGGTGGAAACATTCTCACCGCGGTGGAAACATTCCCACCGCGGTGGAAATGTTTCCCCTGTGATTTGACAGTTTACATGCGTTTTGGACTTTCTCTGCAAATCGTTATACATATGATTCTTATGATACACGCTTGATTTTCTTCGACATACAGAATCTCTCTTCTCAAAACCAAGTTTTAGCTTGTGCAAAATGCTGAAAGTCAAAATCACGCCCATGACACTAATAGGCCTCCGTATAACATTATAAATGTAAATAAAAGCAAAAAACAAATGGTCAATTAACAGTTTTCGACAATACACCGAACATCGTGATTCATACTATTTTATTTTTACCCAGTGTCTGATTTATGACATATCACTATAAGGGTTTGATTGTTTTTTTCCTTTTAAGACTTCGGATATTACACAGACGATGAGTATGAGCTTAAGCCCTTGTGGAGGACTTGTTCATGTATTATGTTACAAATCCATCGATATCTGTTGTGAATAACCGAGAAACTGGACTCTTTTTCTGTGTTTGTCAGATCCCAAATTGGTGACATATAGACATTCTTTTTTCTATCCCGCCGAGGAAAAAAAACGGCGGCACAAATTTCTCACCAAATAAACAAAGAATAGATTTTTTGCTAATACAGTCTGGTGGTATAGGTTTGTAAAAAATGTTTGCCAACCTTGTCCGGTTATGGAATGCTTTGTGTCGCTGTGTGCAGTCGAAACCCAAAGTACAATTTCCGTGACTTACAGTTTGACGTTATCCGCCGTGAACTGTTGATTCACGTGGGCAGTCGGAACTTCCTTCGGCTATCTTCGCTCGGTACCGGTCGGCTTTGACACGCATTTCACTTACGTAAATCCCCGATGTTTCAGAGTGTCACGTGGGCCATGTATCACGTGAACTTGTTCTGATTCGAGTCTCCCCGGCCCGAGAATCCTCGGTAATCAACTTGTTTTCTATATAAGTTCCTCGATTGATGACTGACATTTTATTTACACATCTTCTAACAAATTCGTTTTAAGTTTTAAAGCCTGAACTCTGCTTACAGTGTTTATTTAAAACGTACAGGGACAAATTGGCGGTGCCGGTCGGTGACATGTTGTCATTTTAAAACTTGTCCGGTAGCAAAACGAACTACTGGTTAATTTATAAGACAAAGGAAGAGATTTCTGGATAACAACTTCTTATTTATTGATGTTGGTACGTTTCGGTATAGATACTAATACCGTTTTCAACCAAATGTGACTAATCAACAAAATAGCAGAGAATTTATATGGATATTAATGAAGGGTTTGGCTTGTTAAACATACAGGTAAGCCGTTTGAACAGGTGATGCCCATTGGGGGGGGGGGGGGGGGGTATAAAGCCAGATAGAAACATAAACATTTGATGTGGTAAGATAATCAGAGAGGTGTTACAAACATATTGGCTGTCTGATCAATTATAGTTTTTTGAAAAGCAGATAAATTCTGAAATGGTTAAAAAACAACATTATTTTTAAGGAGACAAATGAAGGCTAATCACACAGTAAATGTTTATCTTTTGTAAGCCATGATTAAATCATTGTATGCACTAGGCATGTAAAGTCCTACATCACGGTTAAGTTGAGGCTTGTAACGGCGTATTTGGATAGCTTCCATTAATTTTCTGGTTGTTTGGTTGGGTAGGTTTTTGACAATGGGTTTGATGTCTTTCCACTCTATGGCATGTCCTGGGTTGGTTTTTACGTGTTCTGATAAGAAAGATTTCAAGTCAAGGTTTTGGACCGATGTTTGATGTTCTTTGATGCGTTTGTCTAAAGGGCGGCAGGTTTTCCCCACATATTGCTTTGTGCAGCTGCATTTAATTTTGTAAATACATCCTTTCGGGTTGTTTTGGGATGAGGCACCGTGTTTACCATTGGCGCTGAGGAGGCTCTTTAGTGACACGCCACTGGTGAAAACACACTTGATTCCAGTTCTCTCTCTTAGCAGGCGTTGGATGTGGTAGCTGCATGATCCCATGAATGGTATGGCAACTAAAATGGGTGACTGGTCGGTAAGAATCTTGTTTCCTTGAGACTGGGGATTTAAGGTTTTGGTTATGATCTTCTTGATTAGTTCAGGTGGGTAGTTGTTCTGTTCAGTGAAAACTCTGTGGAGGTGAAGGATTTCAGAGGAAAGGGAGTTTTGTGTGGATGAAATGTTTTTGGCACGTCTGACAAGGGTGGAAACAATGTTAGTTTTTGTCTTTGTAGGATGATTCGAGCGGTAATTAATGTATTGATCTGTGTGGGTGGGTTTTCTGTAGACACTGGTTTGAAGTGAGTTGTTTTTTCGGGTTATCAGGACATCTAAAAAAGGTAGCTTGTCATCTTCTGCTTTTTCCATGGTAAATTGAATGCGGGGATGTTGGGAATTTAGGTGATTCAGTAACTGCAAGGGGTCTTGATTGTGCTTGATGACAACAAAGGCGTCGTCCACTTTTCTGTACCAACTTGTGGGTACCACAGAGGAGGAGTTCAATGCTATGGTTTCGAAATGGTCCATGAAGATTTCTGTAATGGTTAATTTATATCAATTTCTTAAACTTGTGTGATTCTGGCTCGGGTGCAAACGTCAGGGACTTTATGTTATTAGATTCTCAACACCATAGAGACGGATTTTTCGGGATACATTGTATGTTGTGAACTGCCATGAACATGTTCTGGTCTCTTTAACAATATACACTGTGTTGTTTCAAATAGACCACAGTCACAACTCCAATGTTTCAAATGTCATTGAATTTCGATTTCACCAAGCACATGCGCAAAGGCCTTTAGAACATCATCGAACTACTCTTGGCTAAATTTTCCTTCATCTTCAATCAAATCATCAAATTAAGCGAATTTACGTGTCTTAAAACTTTGATTATTGCAAAGAGGATAAAGATAGGATAAAAACTTTGTCAAGATACAAGACTATTTCTCGAGTCCATCTACAAAGAAAAAACTTTAAATACTGTCGATGTCTTCGTAATTGTTTCAGACCCCGACGCTTGAAGACACAGAACGACAAAAAAGAAGGTTGTTCGACTGTGTGCTGTTCGACTGCCACTGAGACCAAATACAAATTGAAAAATTTCTGAGTGGATTTTTCACTTGGTCGCCGTACGTGAAAGAGTTGCCAGGTACATGCTGAAGATCAATCAAGGTATCCTCCGGGCAATGAGCCCCCCCCCCCCTCCACTAAAGCTGACAACTCCGTCACATAGGTGAAATAATATGCGGCGTAAAACAATCAGGATTTTAGTCCCGCCATTTTCTTTTCAGTAAATATGTTTTACTCTTTTAGGTAAATATGGTGAATAAACAATACAATACAATCAAAAGGAGTGCCTATGTCCATTTATCCTTCGCCTGAAAAAATAGCAATCAATCAATCAATCAATCAATCTGTTCAACTGCTGCTTGCCTAAATATATGGTTTCCAGATGACCATTTGCTAAAATCTCTAGCTACCATTACATATGTCCATTTGTAAAATCCCTAGCTACCATTACAGATGACCATTTGTAATATCCCTAGTTACCCTTAGATGACCATTTGTAAAATCCCTAGTTACCATTACAGATGACCATTTGTAAAATCCCTAGCTACCATTACAGATGGTCATTTGTAATATCCCTAGCTACCATTACAGATGACCATTTGTAATATCCCTAGCTACCATTACAGATGGTCATTTGTAATATCCCTAGCTACCATTACAGATGACCATTTATAAAATCCCTTGCAACCATTACAGATGGTCATTTGTAATTTCCCTAGCTACTATTACAGATGACCATTTATAAAATCCCTTGCAACCATTACAGATGACTATTTGTAATATCCCTAGCTACTATTACAGATGACCATTTGTAAAATCCCTAGCAACCATTACAGATGCCCATTTTTAATTTCCCTAGCTACCATTACAGATGGCCATTTGTAAATCCCTAGCTACCATTACAGATGACCATTTGTAAAATCCCTAGCTACCATTACAGATGACCATTTGTAAAATCCCTAGTTACCATTACAGATGACCATTTGTAAAATCCCTAGCTACCATTACAGATGACCATTTGTAATATCACTAGCTACCATTACAGATCCTTAGCTACCATTACGGCTGGTAGCTGAAGATTGACTTTCATATTTTTGCCGCGTTTATTAATTCCTTTTCCTAACAGCAAAGACGCTAAGTGGCAAGATTCCCCAGCCATTATTTTTTCAATTGAATTCTTTTCTTTTCATTCAACTTTGATTAACTGAAAATCAATGTATTACTTCTCCTTTATGTCTTGATTGATGATTTAATTAATAAAGATAAACATTTCCCAAAATGTTAAAACAATAAATAGGTTGTGATTTGGACAAAAGGTCTTAAATACAATATATCCGAGTGGGTAAAAACACAGTTGTGACGACCATCGGCTTAAAAATGCCCATCGTTTTCAAGCCGACGTTTCACATGCTCCTTCCTCCATTCTAGAACAAATATAATCTGAATACAAGGTTAAGTATGAATCCAAAGTAATCATTTTGTTCTAGAATAAGCTATTCACATCTTTAACGCTTCCTTTATTTAGTCTGACTGCTTGAACAGAAACCGAGTTATTCCTAAATGAAAGATGTTTATCATTTGTAAAGTTTGGAGGTTTTGCTCTCTAGTAGAAACACTATGAAACTTTAGCTGAGGGGAGCTGCCATTAAACTATAGGGGCGTTTAGTGATAAATAATGCCCTAAAGCACCAAGAAACATGACGTTTAATAATCGTAACTGATCAAGACAAAGCCATTTACTATCTTTAGCTGAAAACTAAACCCTAATGACACCACCCAACCTAGCAGATGGTACCCGAATATTGTGGGGCACGTTCTGAGAGCTAAATGATATACAATTTTAAAGAACGGACAAACTGGGAACGAGAGGGAGCTCTGCATGTACACAAGAGTACTCAAGAGTACTCAAAGAAGCATGGCTGGCAAAATTCACACATTTCTTCTTAAATTGTGATTGTCACGACAATAACAGGATTAAAATCTCAATAAAAAATTAAAGAGTTGACGTTGGAATCAGGAAATTCCATCCAGTCTGTTAGCTGTTCGAGCCGAACTATTGTCCAAAAAGTAAATAAACTTCAACTAACAGGGACGAATGTCCATTCATTCAATCAGTAAGTTATTTCAAAACATTACTTTAACCAGAAGTCTATGGATGGATATGTGTGATACGTTCTATTACACCTATCCAGGGCGTTGACGCCTTCAGCCTACCTATACTACATTATGTGACGTTTATGCGCGGTAGATTTTGAAAGTGTCAACGGTTGCGCGATTATCAGAAAATAAATTCATTCTCTACTTAATGGACTGTTATATCTATCGGCAATCTCAGTAACCGCAGTTCGGAGAATGCATCGGTTCATATGAAAGCTTTACTCAATCGTTCCAAACAAGGCTCCTTGTCTCATTTTGAATTTGAACTATATGAAGTTCTTCGGAAACTTTAACGTTCCAAACGTTTCCCCAGACTAGCTGCACTAAAAAGCTGTAATGATACATGTAATAAGCTAGTTTACAGTGGGAGCTGAGGCTGTGTGTTTATATCTGAAAATACTAATAGTCGGGATGTATATGCATGTTAAAAGGGTTGGATGCTCATAAAAACATCTTAACGTACATCTCCAATATTGGCATCCGCCGCGAAACGCACTTTAATACTTTGTACTTCTTGATAAAAATGACGAATCATTAGCTTATTCTGCGTCAGCGAAAATTATCCTCTATGGTCGAGTTCAATTAAGCACAGGGAACTGTAAACCGAACGAATTTATTCAGAGGATAATTTGTGTATCACGTGACCGATTTATCCGCGCCACGTAATCCCCAAGTAGCCATGGTGCACTCCGATTCCGACTGCCTGCACCAATCGAGATCTCAAGCCATTCTACGAGATATTCAACACGAGACATGGCTCGAGAGCCGTCGCCCTTCCTTTTCGCGCATAGTGAACTGTAAGAAACTTACTGAGAATTTATAATGTGCATGATATTTAACTCTCTGTTCTAAACGGTTCCCAAACACAACACGTAACCCTACAATAATAACATGTTTCGCAAGGCCTTTGGGCACTACATCAGCTCACAAATACATTCTAAAACAAGACGGCAGCGCCCCTGGATGTCAAAGCAAAATATGATATGGATGAGGGAATAAGTTTCAAGGTATTTTACGTGTTTTAGGAGAGTAGTAATCAATTTAACAAAACCGATCATGGGCGGCTTACACGCTGCTTACCAGAATTATATCGGATATCTCTCTGCACAGCCGAGTCAACTATCAGTGTCGCGTGTCGTTGTTTACAATTTTAAGGACGTCGACAGCAGTGGCCTCCCTTTGTGTTCAAGCAACATGTCACTCATTGGTTTTACACTTGATATCAGTAGGATCAATCTCTATTTTAGATTGTGCCTGCACATTTCATTTTAACACTGAAGAGCCAACACACTTAGCTTACGTCAAATATTACCCTCACGGAATACATAATCAAACTTGACCTATGTGTCACTTTAGCCAAACCATTTGACTGATATTTTCCGTTTTGAGGTTAAGGTGGTGATAAATTAATGGCAGTTTCTTTGCACAAACATTTCCAGCTGAGCCAAACATACACGCTCCGTTTGAATACACGGATCGCCTTAAGTCATGTTCATATCAAGTTAAGACTAGAGACGATGTTATTTGACTTTACTTTGGACCCAATGTGAAAATGCGTTCTAGTTCAAAGAAATTCCAATCGTTCTTCTCACACATTACAGGCTCGTGTGACTGACACATTTTCTAATTTAAGGATTATCAATACAATTCCAACATTTCATCCCAAAAGTTTAATTTTAGTCGTTTGAGCTGTAGTAAGTTCGTTTAAATTGGTTTTCTTAACAAATGTCAAACAGGCTACGGCGGTAAGTGGGCATTTAACGGGACACCATCGAGAGTTTCCATTTTAACGCATATCGATAAACCTCAAACGTATGCATCCAAAATTCGATCGATTCTAGCGAATAAATTTCTTTAGGCAGCTCGCGTCTTATAAATGATTGAAGCAGATGGCAAGAGCAATCCGAGTCTATGATCACGCCATTAATAAATCATGATACTTGACTTTGAAGAGCTGGTAAACCATACTAAATGGGCTTCAGTATAGACCGTTTGTATAACTGCATTCCATTATCAGGAGGGCAGGGGGATTGGGGATTGGGGCTCGGGGGCTCAGTCATTTAAAGTGATAGTCCCTCATTGGGGCACAGGCCTTCCATCGATGCAGCGCAGGTCCATATCCCACTCAGGCCAAATAAAAATGGAAAAATTGTATGTGGAAGTAAAATGTGGAAGTGATAAATCTTTCAATGGCATTTAGAAGTTGAAAGGTTAGAATAGGGTGAAGAATTACTTATGGGTAACAACTTCTTGGTTTATTGGGTGACGACGTTTCGATGTAGTTCTTACATCGTTATCAAAGTCAATGACTGGAGTGTTGCCAGATACTCGCCGAAGGTCAGGGGTTTCCTACCGGGCAATGAGTCCGGTTTCATCCCTCACTAAAGCAGGCAACGCCGCCTTATAAGTGAAATAATCTTGAGTGCGGCGTAAAACATCAATCAATCAATCAATAGATTCATTGTCTGGTCTCATATTTGATATTAAACGATACACCTGGGTAAGAGAGATATCGGCATTTTTGCGGAGTGATTGGGATAACAAATTTAATATCTTTAAGTGGCATTTAGGAGTTGGTCATGATATGATCCCGTCTGCATATGACTATATTCTCCATCAAAGTTAACCAGGATGAGACTGTTAATCCTAACTAAGCCAGCAGAACCATTGTTTGTTGACCCCCCCCCCCCCCCTTTAAGCCCGTTGGTGATTTTTTTTTTAGTATTTAAATGTCTGTCCTTGTCTGTTTTTTCACATTCACTTGATAACGATATTAGTTTCTTCATCGAAACGTTGTGGACAATAAAATCCAGGAGTTGCAACCCATAAACAAACCCGTGTTCATTTCTTAAATATAACAAATTTAGTCAAAACTCGTACGTTTGTTCAATAAGTAAATGCTACTGTTGAGTATCCACGATAAAATAACAAACGATAAGCATGACCGTATCTTGGTACGTTCTACGGAGAAAATCATCCTGTAGCAATCTTCATCAGGGGAAAGCACTAAATAAGTAAACAATCTCTTGTATATTCTTGCTATAGCTGACGATGCGTAAGCATTGTCAGTGGATTACAAAGTGTTCCGGAAAATTCTACTGGCTGAGGCCAAGCTCCTGTCAGTCGTCAGCCTAATGAAATATCATAGGTTTACTTTATTACAACAATTTATGATGGGGTATAAAGGGTGTAAATGATATACCTCTTTTTTACCAGAATTAGAAACTTGTCTACATGGTTATATTCTAGACAAGAAGATTTTCCCTGTATCTGTGTGTTTTAGTGTTCGTAAATATATATTATTATTTTGATAACATTTTGAATAGGCCAGAAAAAATGAATTATATGCACTTTCAAGTTGATAGTTAGTATCAAAGTATTCATCCTCGGATACCCAGGGTTAAATTCTCAACAAGCTCACCTTTTACCCCTGGGACAACTGAGATTGAAAGCCTCGTTTTCTGGGAACGCCCATTTACTGTCGGACCAATCAAAAGTTCTCTTATAAACGTTGTAACTCTTCAGTTTGGAGACACGTTTGTCGAATTGAAGTGTAAACCGAAACGTCGTCCATCTTTGTTTTGAACACTGCATAGATGCTTACGTAACGCGGATTCTGATTGGTGAAATTTCCGCCACAGTTTTGTGGCGGAACCAATCAAAGTCAACATGCATATTAAATTAGAAACGACGGATCTGCTTCCACTTGTCCCACGGGTAAAGTGAGCGTGAGCGTAAGTTTTAATCGTGGGTTCCGACGATGCAAAGTATTATGCTTTCGTCCACCAATCTCTTCATCCAAATATAAACTTGAGTGTAATGGACGTCCATCTTGGATTTCATGTCAAAGGTTAAATGTCACAATTCAGACAAATACAATTGTAAAAAGAAATTCAAATGGTTTATAATCTACGTCGTATAAACCGTATAGCGTAGACAATCACGACTATTAATTGCTTCCAGAAGAAATCATTAAATTATTATATTTTTTAAAATGGCTCGCACATACATGAATATTCGATTTCAGATCGCCTCGCGCCTTCTCGGAATAACCCTTAATATATCACACAGGTAACTTAGAACAAAATCATCCATGGGAAAAAAAAGAAATTTTATCTAGACATTTTCGCGTTGTATTTAAATTGGCATTAGCTGCCAAATGTAGTTAGGAGAATTTTCGTTAAAAAAAATAAGCCATTTTCATCCGGAAGTACAAATAAGAGCTTCCCGGTTATACTAATCTCGGACATGTACGTCAGAGTAGTTTTTAGTTTTTATAAACCACTATACCCCTCAAATGTACCGTCAGTTGAATTTTGTCCGTTATGAGCGCACATCTTCGTTTCGTACGATTAATGATTTTAGCGATATTTTTAATTATTTTAATGCGAATCGCTTAGTTTTCCCCGGGTAATTCGAACGCTCAACGCTGGGGATTGATACAAAAAAGTCTAAGTTTTTGCAGCTCGTACCACTTTAAGTTTTCATTTATTGTTTGTATTGCGACAAATAATTGTCGTGCAGACAACTGTACGCTAGAAACTGATCTAAAAACGACTCGTAAAAATTGACAGCCACGCGTTGGCACCAGATGGGTCTGTTAAAGTGGCATGAGCTGTCAAAATTCACATTTTTTTCATAATTTCTGATCGTCACGACAGTAAGAGGCTTTAAAGGCCATCGTCGAACTAAATGATCGGCGTTGGAATGAGGAAAATCCATACAGTATGTGGCCTGTACGAACCGAAAACGTGTTGGAAATGTAAACAAAATTTAAATAACCGGGACGACCATTCATTCATTCTAAGCCAAAGTTAGTTCAAAAGAATACTTTGTCGTACATTTTCGAGACTAGAAGCACTAAAAATCTTCTGAATTATACGTCTTGAGAAAAATAGCCGATAATTTCAACATTCTGTGTTAACGTCAAAATATCAACATTTTGGCAGCTCATGCCATTTTAATTATACAAAAGACAGCAATTTATCAGGAGACAGCATTTATTACAGACCGAGAAATTACGTCAGAAAGTGAACCATTAGTTAGAAATTTGATATTAGTAACAATAACACACAAGGGGCAGTTCAATGAATCGAAAAGATTGGCTCATTTTTATTTGTTGTATTTTGCATAGTTATGCGTAATCCAGCATACACTTACTGACGTACTGGAGCCTGTTTCACAAAGCGGCATAGATGTATTTTTGCGTAACTTTCATACTAACGTATCTCTACAGTATGGGTATGCAAGAGTCCGCCAAGGTAAAACACGGAATGGGGGGGATGTCATGGAGGTTTTAACTTGGCTGGAGAAGATGCCCATGTGGAACCTCTGTTGTAGAACCGCCAGACTAACCTCCTGTCAGTCGTCAACCTCATGAAATATCATAGGTTTGGTTTGTTACAACAATTTATGGGGTATAAAGGTCTAAATAGTATACCTCTTTTTAACACAATTAGAAACTCCATGGTTATTTTAGACAAGAAGATTGTCCTTGTGCCCGTGTGTTTTAGTGATCATACATATAATTATGTACACTAAAACACACGGGCCCAGGGATAATCTTCTTGTCTAAAATAACCATTGAGACAGGTTTCTAATTGTGCTGCATAAATAATTATGTACACTAAAACACACGAGCCCAGGGATAATCTTTTTGTCTAAACTAACCATGGCGGCAAGTTTCTAATTGTACTGCACATATAATTATGTACACTAAAACAAACGATGTCGAAAGCTCGTGTTGTTCAAAACAACTCACTACGTGGTGATGTCTTAATTTTTTATCATTAATATTACTGATCTTACCGTTTTGTTAGAATGACTTACATTTTCTGTCCTTTTAAATCTAAACTTTGTTATAAATATTACTCGTCCAAAAGACATAAGTACGTCATTTTCTTTGTATACTCGACCTATGTGGGATGGTTGCCAGTTACCAGCGGAAGGTCGTGGGTTTCCTCAGGGCATAGAGCCCGGTTTCCTCCCACAATAAAACTGGCAACGCCGCCATATAAGTGAAATAATCTTGAGCGCGGCGTAAAACACCAATCAATCAATCAATCAATCTTTGGATACTCCCTCGTTCGTTAGGTAAGCCGACAAACCATTTCTTTGGATCGGCCACAAGGTACTGGTGTACCATTTCAAGACGTTTACCTAACTGAGGTTGAGAGTTTCATATTCGCAAGTGATACCTCTACCAGACTTTTTAATAACTAGGCAGGTGGCTTTTAGGTCATTACTATTATTCTGTAACATTAAAAACACAAACACGCCTGTGGATTATGTCAATAATAAATAATTGGTTTTTATACAAAGTCCAGCATGGATGTTGGTATGGGTAGAAGCCGTGCTGAACAATTTTAAAAAATTGATTGTCAGAAGAAGATGCCGTTTGAAGAACCGTGGAAAAGTAAATGATTGAAGATGAAATACAAAAATATTGGTAAAGCCAGTTACCCGTACGAACCGAAGATGATGTACGAGCACAATTAAGGTCTTGGCTGCTTACAAAATCTACTATAACGTACAACTTCGAAATTAGTATAGGTGGGAATTTGACTTCTTCGTCAGCACCGCGTGATGAAGCCCAGCGTTAGAAAATGTTAATTCAAGAAAACGGCTCTGCAACGTCATGACAGAAATTTAAAAAGCAGCCACTTAAATTTCGCTGTTTTCACACGATCTTGTTAGGTTATCTATATAATACTGTCGCTCGTCCTTTATTTCAACACTGATTTATTCCGATTGAACAAATATCTTCAAAAACAGTTTTGAATGATTTAGATTACGTTATGTACCAGTGGTTCACATTTGAGGATGCAACAATGGGCTGTATATTTTTAACCAGGTACTCACCGTTTGCACTTAAAGGCACACTTGCCACCGTAGCCTGTTTAAATTTGCTAAGAAAACCAATTTACATGAGCTTACTACGACTAATACCACTAAACTTAAACATAGGACACATAAAACATGTCTAGTTAGCTTTAGACTGTAAAAATGGGGTGAAAAACAAACGAAGAATCAAAGCCTGATTACAACAACAACGATCAGTGTCGGTCAACTTTCGTGTTGGTTTACCCTCCTTTCAGGCCTTTGTATCTGTGGTTTACATTCAAACAATTATCAGCAGGTTTTTCCAGTCGATGTTAACCGATCGTCAGTCTGTATTTCTCAGATAAATAGGCCTACGTAAAATTAAACTGTGCCGTTAGTTCACTCACTCGACTGAAACATAAAATCGCCAATAGGGGGCAGATCGGTTTGTTTACATTCCGGGTACGTAACAATTCAAATTTTCAAATTCAAATTAAAAATACAAAGTGACGTCCAAACTTTTAAATTTTGGTAAAAATAGAAAGTTCCTAACTTATATTGTCTGGGAAAAATACAGAATACGGTCTTTCTTTTTTGATGTAAACAATATTCCTGATTTTCGCGGCAAGTGTGCCTTTAAGCAGAACTTTTCTTTTTGTTACCCGACGATTAGCTTTTTTATTTCCGCCATTGATTCGGACAATGTTCAGCATCGTAGTAACATTATCCGGATGTTCTTGGAGGGTTTCGGTCTCCTTTTCCGCCACAATTCCTCATACGCCAATACACACTGTCAATTAACTGAACTCAAGTAAAAATAACAAATATTTGTTTGTATATTTAATTTGTTTATTGACCTTGAAAGGATTCCGAGAGACGCAAACAAGTGAGTCTTGTATAATAAGTTGGCAAAAACACAACTCAGGTGCTCATGTTATGTGATTGCGGTTATTTCAGGAGAAAGTAGCGCAAGTCTCATAAGAACTATTACGAGATTTTGTGTTATCCGGAGACAGATGACACCATAAGGAACGTGATGACGTTGCAATTCCATTTGACGTATTTTGCTCCATGACGTCAGATTTAATGTTGGAACGAAAAACGCTGAGTCACATGCGCAATGCAGTGCCGGTGACATGAAAGATGTAGAATTCACACGTGACTTGCGCTCCCCATATCCTCTGTGTGGTCTCGTTGTTTTTCTATTACATATATTAATATACAGACTTAATGAAGATCTTTCCAATCGAGTCACTCCTCATTCAAAATTAAATCATTTAAAACGTATTCCTGTAATATCAATCGCTGTCCATCGCTCGCTATTTGTGCTTGTCGCTCAATTTCTATTGCAGGTGGGGACTTCAGTGGC
The DNA here is from genome assembly GCA_963971465.1 of Lepidochitona cinerea. NCBI lineage: Eukaryota > Metazoa > Mollusca > Polyplacophora > Chitonida > Tonicellidae > Lepidochitona > Lepidochitona cinerea. The sequence goes on from OZ020556.1 coordinate 6,432,656, forward strand.
TCAGCCGGTCATAATCCCCCAGTACGACACTGGCTTCCCATCGATGCAGTGCGGGATAGAATCCCAATTAGACTATTTAAAAATGGAAAAATGTATGAGTGGATATTTCACTCGATCCCATTGCTGATAAAAAGGAACAAGTGTTTGAAAGATATACTGATCAGGGCTAAACTCCCTTGTCTGTCTTCTACCTAGGTTTTTCTGGGGCAACCAAAATTTTCACTTTCTTTTCCTATGGTTCTATGGGACTCAATCTCAGTTAACCGATATTATTGCCATAGCTTAAGATGCTTAAGCATTGTCAATGTATTAGAAAGTGTTCCAGAAAATTATACTAAAACCGTGCTGCTGTCAGTCACCACACGTAATGAAATACCATAGGTTTAGTTTATTACAACAACTGAAGATGAGTATAAAAGTCTAAATGATATACCTCTTTTTAACACAATAAGAACTTGCCTCCATGGTTATTTTAGACAAGTCGATTTTCCTTGAGCCCGTGTGTTTTAGTGTTCATATATGTATATATACGTTGGAAATTGAATCGTTATTTGTTGTATAACATGCACACTGGTGAAGTGTAAACGTCCTGTAGTTTCTCTTTGCAGTGTGGTTCTAATACCGTCTAGACTGGAACGAGAAGGCCATGTCAGAGTTCATGGTTTATTAATGACGCATACAAATGTCGGACATGGCGATAATCGATTGACTTTTATCACCTGCTGAACTGAGACAGGACATTTTATAATTAAACAAGCAGACAATGTGGTCGACCTTTGACCTAAATTCTTAACCACGAATCGTTTGAATGCCAAACATGGTCGGTAAAAGGTTACTATTTATAGAATGCTCTGTTGTATAAAAACAGGGATGGTTAAAGATTGACCACAAGAAGGATTGATATTTCGTTTTATATTACCGGAGAAAAAAGACCATAACCAATGAACTGTATGCGTGGAACGGAGGTCACGTGGTATTTGATTTGCTTCGAATGCCGCCATTACTAGGAGATAGTGGATCGTCTATCCAGATCTGTTCTGCACGCGCTTATCAACTATCAATGGCGGCACATTTTACAAAGTCAGATCCAAACCAGCCAATGAAACGTGTCCCTTCCACGCATATAGTTCATTGACCATAACAGTCGCAGGTTTAACGTTATATCCTGTAAACTAATACAGTCACGTGATATCTGACAACGGTTCCGTGGCCTGGGACGTCACAAAATAAAATGGCGCCCGAATATTGGCGAGTTTTACTATTTACTTGAATCTGGCCCTAAACACTGTACACGTACATGTAAACTGGATCGCCTTTCCACCAATTTTGTTGTTGTTGTTGTAATTTTGGTCCGGTCGCGTATAACCCCAGCAGCCAGCCTCTGAAAAACATTGCTAATATAAAATAAAACACAACCACACCAATGATTCCGGAGGCAGAAATTCATACATATTATGTGGGTAAGTCATTAACCCATTTTATACTGATCAGATGACAATAGGACGTACCATATGACACCACCCTACCTAAAAGCAAATTGAGGGTTTCTTGCCTCCAGTGACAGCGTCACTATTGGCTCCCCCCGCACTGACCATGTCTTGTTTCCGTTAAAAAAAACGTTTTCTCTTCGCTGTCGTTATACAGATATACACCGCAGTTTGTTTGTTTTTGTTTTAGTGAAAATTTTATTAAGTAGTTCTTTGCTGTTGTGTGTCACACTTATACGGAAGTGCTTCGCCGATACGGGGGCGTTGTCAATTTCATACGGGAAGGAAATCCGGTTCTATGACCGGAGGAAACCCTCCGTTACTCCGCTCACCGGTATCGAATAATTGTTTTCCCCGTCGAAAATTGTCAACTTCTTCGTGAGAATAAGACTAATTTACAACGGAACCCGTGGCCTAATGCTGAAAGGCTGTGTGGAATGAGCACCCAACGTCATGCTGTAAAATAATAAACTGATCATTTGACAGCAAAATAACTGTCGGATCATACTTAAACTGCATAATTTAACCATACTAAATAATCGCCCCTTTTACTCAAGTGGAACATTTCCCATTCTGTTACAGACACACCGTATTAGCTTTTTAGTGAATTTTACACTGATCTTGAAAATGTTCTACAATGTAGTAACATTTTCCCAATGTTCTGAGGGTTTTAGTCTCTTTGTTCCCTATATAGTTTCTCATACGCCAATACACACTCTCTATTAACTGAACTCAAAAAAGATAAAGTATTGATTTGTTTATTTAATTAGTTTATTGAGCTTCTAAGGGTACTTAAACACAACCAAATTGTGTAGAATTAGGTGCAAAAATATTGGTGATTTTAGTTCTTAATGCATTTCAAACTCTGATGACCGTACCTGACCCTATTACCTCAAATAGCCAATGAATGGTATCTTGTCGCCAGTGACGGTGCCATTGTTGGCTTTCCTTGTGGAGGCAAGTTTTTGCTTCGGTATAAAATCAATTTTCTGTTCACTGTCGCCATACAGCTTTACAAGGAAGTTTGTCAAATGTGTTGAATATAGTAGGCAATTGTTTGGTTTCTACGTCACTTTGACGATTGGTATAAATACATGGGGGCGCTGTCTATTTCACCGGGAAGGGAATCCGGATGTATTCTAAGCATGCGCGGAATCCAGGATTAAAATCTCAACGAGCTTACTGTTACCCCTGGGCAAACAGAATGAAAACACGTCGTTTTACGAAGCTCGCTCATTCGCTGACAGACCAATGAGACACTCTGATATAGCTTGGCGATAAGATCCTTACAGCAGACCAGGAGTAACGTGAGCGTGAGTGTAAGGTTTAATCGTCGGTTTCGACGATTTATTCCAAGAGAAAACCTCAGACCTGCTCCTCACAACGTTCCCAGAAAAAACACATATGTGGACTTGCAAAAGACCCGGTAGAAAATTCTACAGTTAATCTTTTTCTTTGGTTGACGAAGAAACGATACAGCGAACCATTGGTTGCAAGTTTGGTGGAGCGAGCGACCAACGACATACGCAGACACAAAAATGGACCCTCGGGTAATAATAAGCTGCCATCATCCGGACTTTTTCATCCATTCCGATTGTCGAGAGAAGTCCAGCGTTTGAAGTACGTTGAAAAACTAAGGGTTTCGTTCTCATTTTCCTCCAGAGTTCCGCATACACCAGTACACACTGTCAATTAACTGAACTCAAGTAAAAATAAAAGATATTTGTTTTTATATTGTATTTGTTTAGCTACCTAGAAAAAAGGTAGTTGGCGGAAGCAAAGCAAAAAGAAATGATCTACTCTATTTGAGAATCAAGTTACAGGACATAACATACGGATGAGCATCACATGATCTGATTGATCACGTGTTCAAACAAGTGGCACAATATGGCCAACGGTACAAATAATAGATCAGAAAGTACATGTAACCTAGAAATATGGAGAAATGGAAAACATATATATAGTAAAGTGGCATGAGGTGCCAAAATGTTGATATTTTGACGTTAAAACAGAATGTTGAAATTTTTGGTTATTTTTCTCAAGACAGAAAATTCAGAAGCTTTTTAGTGCTTCTAGTCTCGAAAATGTACGAAAAAGTATTGTTTTGAACTAACTTTGGCTTAGAATGAATGAATGGTCGTCCCGGTTATTTAAATTTGTTTACTTTTCAAACACGTTTTCGGTTCGTACAGGCCACATAGTGGATAGATTTGCCTCATTCCATCGCCAATCATTTAGTTTTTCGATGGCCTTCAAAGGCTCTTACTGTCGTGCCGATCAGAAATTATGAAAAAAAGTGTGCATTTTGGCAGCCCATGTCACTTTAGAGGTGTTGAATTGACTTTGTAATAACCTAAAAAAAATGCAATTATTTATGCAAATGATGTTCTTTTAAATTCGATTATTTTTTTTCTTCGGATTCTTTGGAGCAACAAAAACATATGAACACTCGCCCAGAGCAAAATCTCATTTACCAGCCCCCAAAACCAGCTGTCTTATGTAATAAATAATATAAAATTCTAGTGCTTTCATTTCTACAACAAACATTTGAGTTTTGTTTGCCAGGATTACTGGCTCACATTCCTAAAAAAAAACGCAAAATTTTTTTGACAATCGTAATTTTTGAAAAAAAAGTACTAATTTGGCATCTCGTGCCAATTTAAGTTGATTAACAAAAAAATACATATGAATTAACTCTAATAGTTCCTTGGAGATCGGATTTATTGATACCACACGTAACAAAGTCGCAAATATGAGAAATAATCAATTGATTAAAAAATCGATCGATGACCAACTAAATGATTATTAAACCTCGTATGTTAAATTAGATTGATTGATTGTTTGGTGTTTTACACCGCGCTCAAGTCAGTTTTATTGTGGGAGGAAACCGGACTCTATACCCGGAGGAAACCCACGACCTTCCGCTGGTAACTGGCAACCATCCCACATAGGTCGTTCGAGTGAAAACCCAGTCAGAAAATTTTCCAATTTTTTGGGGACTGAGTGGGGTTCGAACCCGCGACCCATTGGTGCTAACATAGCAACCGATTAAACACGGAGAGAAGCGCCAGGCGCGACCCCAGTAAAATTAGAACTATCTAAGTATTGTTTGGAACTCTCTTTAAACGTGGGTTCCTTACTAATAAGAAATAGTTAAGGCATGCCACGAAGTTAGTTATTTGTAAACAAACAACTAACTTCGTGTTGTTCTCTTAATTATTTCTCATTTGTAGAACTATCTAAACTGTTTAGTAATTACTGCGGCCATTGCTTTACGGAGGCTAAATAAGTGCGAACATCAATCAATCAATAAACCTACAAACCAATCTATATTAAAGCTTGGTTGATCTTTGATTATTACGAGAGATTCTGTGGATTTTTATAAATCAAATCACAATCAAGAAGTTCCCTGATGTCTGAGTATTCCATATAGCTGATTATCTCTAAGATTTTGTATGACTGGAATCAAAATCCGTTGTTATTGAAACTAAACAACAGAAAATATGGACAGAAAAATCTGCGGCCTTTTCAAAGCGCATCAATAAAAATCCTTAAAGGGAAAGAAAATCTAAGCTTTAGACTAGTCTAGATGGGAAAAATAGAGTTTATTTAGTCCAAAACAATTGTCCAATGTATGATTAATCCCCTCGTATGTGAAGAATTGAAATTTGAAGGTGGCGTTACAATAGAGAATAAGCTCCATAGGCCATTCACAAGGCCGCCACCATTTTTTCATTAGTTTTATCCAATTATTGTTGAATACAATTTAAGTGCGTTATAGAGTAGTCATGTGATGCAATTTAGCCAATGGATTGGGACCGCTTGGCTAAGAAATGGCGTGCGGTTGCATACTGACCTATATATTCGGAGACAATCTTCCCACTTCAAGTTTGTCGCCATGCTTTTTGGACCTAAATCTACCATTATACATTAGAGAGCGGTAAAAATACGTCATTATTGATCTAAAAATAGCTATACCAACATCACGTCATCCTAAAACGGAAAAATGGCTACACATATAAGCCACTGAAAGGACATACTTCTGTCTGTTTTTATTAGCTTGAGGGTCACTGGAGGTAATTGACGTGAAATGTTTTAAGTACTTTGAAGGTTGTTATCGACGATAATCCCTATGTATTTCTAGAGATTTCCCCTCCTTTAAGGACAGATGTTAATTGGGCCTGTTCGAGAAAACTTCTTTTCGCCGCCATACAGGTGAAATAATCTTGAGTGCGGCGTAAAACTCCAATCAATCAATCTTGATAAAGGTTTAACCTCAAAAAGTCATATGATATTGAAACAATATTCAACCTTATACAATAAATCAATCAATCAATCAATCGACAAGTGATCTGTTTGACCTGACTAAGAATGTGCTGGGTGTCAACGAATACAACTTACAAATATCGACGTATCTGTCAGATATCCAGAAAGAAATTTAACAAAAAGTATTAAATAACTAGATTATACGGTTTACGGGACATGGAGCCCAATTGACTCAGATATAATTTTTTTAGACTTCATTAGATTTCAATTATCACTTTCGCAACTGTTTTTGCCACACAAAAGTTTCCGGTTGTGTTTACATGCTTCCTGAAATCAGCAGAATAAAAAATGTACGAGACGGATTGACGCCTAAAAGTAGTAAGTGAACGATTTAGCTTTTTTGACAGGGAGAGCATTGGCCGTATCAAAATTTGTATCAACAATTTGTTCAAACTGGTCGAGTATAGTTGTTTATTCGTGGGGGATTTTTTCTATAGATTATTTAATAGAGGGTAGTTCAAGTGTGCGCTTAGCTTTATAGATTATACAGTGTATATGTTCTTTAAGAAGCATTTAGAAGTTGAGGTAACAATATTAACTCAAGAGGTTTATGGATTGCAACTTCTGTTTATTTGTAAAGCGACGTTTCGGTCCAGATTCTAGTACCGTTTTCGAGCATAATGATTTCATGCTGGCTAATGCAAACCACTATTATGCTTGAAAACGGTACTAGAATCTGGACCGAAACGTCGCTTTACAAATAAACAGAAGTTGCAATCCGTAAACCTCTTGAGTTAATGCAGTGTAGATGTGTTAATATGAACAAAGACGAAAGTATACTTAAATCTCGATATGCGGCTTTTGCTTGGTAATTGGAAAAACAAAACCAATTCAAGGTTCAATATTTCCAATAGAATAATGGGGAAGGAAGGAGACGTTGTTGTGGTGCCACTGGTCCCTTATGATTGATTGATTGATTAATGTTTTACGCTGAGTGATTATTTCACTTATATAACGGCGTTGCAAGATTTAGTGGGGGAGGGAACCGGGATCGTTGCCTGGAGGAAACCCCTGACCTTCGGCGAGTACTTGGCAACTCTTCCTCATACTCTAATGGTAGGAAAACATAGCATCAAATGTATTAAGAAAGATTGCTTTTTCAATATTTTGCTTTAACCCTTTGGTATAAATGTTGCTTCTCCATACAATTCTATGATTAATTTGTTGAATGATGTTTTTCGCCGCACTCAAAATTATTTCACATATATGGCGGCTTTGCCAGGTTTAGTGGGCGAGAAACCCGAATTCATTGCTCAAAGTAAACCCCCGACCTCCGGCGAGTACCTGGCGGGGTTCCATGCGACCTTTAAAGTCAAGCGAAGATTTTGGGATAAAAACCTGTTAATAAGCGGTTGAATGTTTTTTGCTTCGAGTGCAGATTGAATCGAGTCGCACTCGACAGCTCCGTGGATCCTCTATCACGCCGACCCCATCCGTTCTGTTCTTATAGTTGTCTTATAAATGTTTTATGGCTTCTATTCGATTAAATTGGCAGGAACTGACAAAATTTGGAGAGTTTTTTTTAGATTTTCAACATATTTGGAACGTTTGAAATACCTTGAAAATCTAACAGATTGACGGTGACATAAACAAATATCGGCAATGTCACCCTGCGAAGCGCACACGTGTGCTAATAACAGGCACAATTCAAACAGCCTGGTTTTGTCCCTTAAAAAAACTGCCGTAACGCACATTCCCATGATTTGGTACTAGCGGAAAGCACCTAAAAGAGCGGTGGAAATCCGCCCTGCAACAAGGAAACAACGTCTTCATATAACTGAAATACTGTTGAGCAGGACGTAAACCCCAAATCACTCACTCACTAGCGGAAAGCTTTTATTTTGTAATGCTTTAGAAAAAGGACACGCAATAAGCCTAGTCTGTTTATAATATATAAAAATATAATTCTTATATTTGGCGACTCATTCCTCTTAAAAATGCTTCTAAAGTTCTTGTTTCGAATGAAATATTGGATTGGACATTCCCATTCATATCTCTCAGTAATTATCCCGAGGAAACCAAAACAGTGCTGGTGTCTTCCAAATTTACCTCGTCACAGTGAAATACAACCTGTCAGATTATATGTTCCGCCCACAATTTTCTAACTGTCATACCGACGTTATTACATTTTACTTCAAGCAAGCAAATGGACGCCGTTTTTGGCCGGATAGGGAAAAGGTTTAAACATGTAACTGACATAAGAGGGAAATTATGTAGAATTTTAATTCTAACATTTTTTAAATTTGTGATTTTTGTTTACAATAATCACCAACTGTATTAGGACCGCTGTTTTCAGAAATATTTCAATTTGTATTTGGTATCCGCGCGATTTGATTCCGCGCCGCGTCGATGGAAGGTCCGCGTCCGACTGAGGGGCCATCACTCTATATATATAACCCACTGGGCCACCGAGAGATAGTCGCGTATATGTACTATCAGAATACCTTCTCAAGCCAGGATCGCTTTAATCTGGAATCGAAATTCCTCACGCTAAACTACACAGATGTCGCAGAACAAAATGTGACATTTTCCGGATCTTTTTAAAGTGGCATGGGCTGTCAGATATAGGGTAATTTTCTTTGAAGCCGGAGTTGATTCCGTCATTTTTATCAAGAAGTAGGCCTTCAAATAATCTTTCCACCAATACCCACCTCAGAGATATACGTTCGAATAGCTTTTATAACCAACAAATACGGTAATTGTACTAATATATCCCGTCTATTATTAGCACACATCTTCGGTTCGTAGATTGATGGCTTTACCGATGCTTTTAAAAGTGCTTTTAACGTATTGTACATTATCTCACGGAAGGGTTGCAGTTTCTCTCCCGACATAGATAATAATTAAAGTGGCATTTGCTGCCAAAATGTTGATATTTTGATGTTAAAACAGAATGGTGAAATTATTGGCTATTTTTCTCAAGACGTATAATTCAGAAGCTTTTTAGTGCTTCTAGTCTCGTAAATGTACGATAAAGTATTGTTTTGAACTAACTTTTGCTTAGAATGAATGGTCGTCCCGGTTATTTAAATTTTGTTTACATTTCGAACACTATTTCGGTTCGTACAGGCCACATACTGTATGGATTTTCTTCATTTCAAAACCTCTTACTGTCGCGACGATCAGAAGTTATGATAAAAGTGTGAATTTTGGCAGCTCATGCCTCTTTAATCCCAACCATTTAGTCCTCCCAGGTACTCCTAATGCCGAACTTCTCTTGACGATCGACCTATGTGGGATGGTTGCCAGTTACCAACGGAAGGTCGTGGGTTTTCTCCGGGCATAGAGCCCGGTTTCCTCCCACAATAAAACTGGCAACGCCACCATATAAGTGAAATAATCTTGAGCGCGGCGTAAAACACCAAACAATCAATCAATCTCTTGACGATCGGAATTAATACAATAAGGCCAATTTTCGGCAGATCTTGGCTGCATTGCGACATATAATTGTCGTGCAGACATTTGTGCGCAAAAAAGCGTCCTAAAAACCAATGAACTATAAACGTGGAATGGAGGTCACGTGGTATTTGATTTGCATCGAACGCCGCCACTGCTAGGAGATGGTGCAGTATTGATCCAGATCGGTCATGCACGCGCTCATCACTCAGCAATGGGGGCGCTTTTTACAAAGTCAGATCCAAACCAGCCAATGAGACTTGTCCATTCCACGTATATAGTTCAATGATACAAAAGACAGCAATTTATCAGCTTTTTTATGAAACGGCAAATTACGTCAGAAAGTGAACCATTAGTTAGAAATTTGATATTAGTAACAATAGCATAGAGAGAGAATTTCAACGAAAGGAAATAATTTTTGAAAGTGAACCATTGTTAGAAATTTGATATTAGTAACAATAGCATAGACAGAGAATTTTAAAGAAAGGAAATAATTTTGCCATTGGCATTTTGTTACCTTTATCAACTGGGGCTGGGTGTATCTGTAAAAAGTTTTCGATTTATGGCAGTCAACTGTACAAAATGTGTTTTTTGACTGATTTATGCCATGTAGCAAGAGAAAAATGTATCTTTTTGGTAGTGATGGAGGGGAAGTAAATATCTTCTTTGGTCAGATAAATAAAGGTGGAAATATGTAACTAAATTAACTGACTTAAACATTATCTGAAAATTATCTAGAAATCGACTTCTTAAAGTGGCATTAGCTGCCAAAATGTTAATATGTTGACGTTCAAACAGAATGTTGAAATTATTGACTATTTTTCTCAAGACGTATAATCCAGAAGCTTTTTAGTGCTTTTAGTCTCGAAAATGTACGATAAAGTATTGTTTTGAACTAACTTTGGCTCAGAATGAATGAACGGTCGTCCCGGTTATTTAAATTTTGTTTACTTTTCGAACACGTTTCGGTTCATACAGGCCACATACTGTATGGATTTTTCTCATTCCAACGCCAATCATTTAGTTTTTCGATGGCCTTTAAAGTCTCTTGCTGTCGTGACGATCAGAAATTATGAAAAAGTGTGAATTTTGGCAGCTCATGCCACTTTAAATTTGTGAAAATTCTGGAATTGGCCGTCTAGGATCGAAAGGCCTTTTATCAATAAGTTGCCAGATCAATTTTCTTTGTTTACAGAACATCAACTCCGTAAGGACAGCTTTGAAACCCAATAAAGACGAACAAGCCCTTGGTAACGGCTTAACTTTATAAAATTTGTCGAGATAATATCCGAAGTCTTGTAAGTGAAAAACAATCGGAAGTTGGCATCTGTCTTCACTCGGGTCATTTTTAGACGGATGTAAACGTTTTGTTGAAAACAATTTGTTGTAAAGTGTGAATGAATTAATGTACTTTAGCCATTCCCGAAATGATATCTTACTAATGCGACATTATTGTCGGATCTCCAAAAACGTATGGCCGTAAAGTTTGAACTAATGCATAAAGGGATAGTACACAATTATTTTTCCCATTTGCCGTAGTGTTAATGACTGTGTATTGTTGAACATTTACAATACAAGTCTGACAAAAAGATATTCGGGCGTAGCGCGTTACCAAAGTCAACGCTACATTACCACCCTACGATAGTTACTCCGACTCCGTTGTGTACGTGCCCTCACAGTGGTAAGCTGGTAGCGCCTCTTTATGGCAGTTTGCACTCGGAACTCCCTTCGGCTATCTTCGCTCGCTAGCGGTCGGCTTTCGTATTTCACGCACGTAAATCCCCGAAGTTTCAGAGTGTGCAGTCAATCTCATTCTCGCGAGATCCCCTGCTACTACGTGAACACGACGGACCTCTCAGGCCGTTACAAGCCATTTGCCTTAGTCTGCTAAGGGGAATCCCCTTTTGCCAGAGCTGTGGAGAAATACTCTCACTACAATCACGTGACGTAGACATACATAATAGCATGTTATACGCTGGCCTGTTCACAATCGCGGAGGGTAGAAATATAGTCCCTGTATTTCCTCAACGATAATTCAAAACTTAAGAGCGTGTACCAAAAACGAAATACAAGCCAACATATAGAATCAGGTAAAGATCACGTACAAATCAATTTTGGAAGTAAGTTTGATTACCCAAATTTTGGGTAAAATGGCTTGGAACGGAGTAGTAGCAGGGGATCTCGCGAGAATGAGATTGAGTGTGCAGTTTGTACACAACGAAGGCCGAGTATGACGTCACTTTTGACGTGTTTTTCCGAATAGTTACTGACAATACAGAAAATAGGTATATTTCTTCATCACACCTTTTTTTTAGATACCAGATAACTAACACAAAGGTTGTTTTGTTTCAACTTATGTTTTTCAAATAGAAATTTAGTCCATATAGAACCACAAAACAGCTTTGTGTGAAGTCCTGTTCATAAACCTTTTAAGAGCGAAATATAAGAATGGCGTTATAATGGAAACAATAGGGAGCACAAGTCTCATAAGAATTATTACGAGATTTTGTGATATCCGGTGACAGATGACGCCATTAAGAACGTTTTTGATGACGTTGCAATTCCATTTGACGTATTTCGTTCCATAACGTTAGATTTAAACGTCATTTTGGAACGAAAAACACTCAGTCACATGCGCAATGCAGTGCAGGTTACAGGAAATTTGTGGAATTCACACGTGACTTGCGCTCCCTATGGAACCTAAATATCAACAGATATCAAAATATATAATCTTTTCGCGACACATCAGATTCAGAACGACAGCTTTAACAGAGGAACAAGTCCTTCATACAGGGTTAACCTTATATAATTCGTAGAGATAAGATCCGAAGACTTTAAAGTGAAAAAGCAATCAGCTTCCCTCATCTGTCATCATTCCAGTCATCACTGATAGGATTGGAAAAAAAAACGGATAAATGTTCATTTTAGACAGACGTGTCAGAAAACGTTTAGAGCATTTTTGAAACACATCAGCTTAAAGGCACACTTGCCGCGAAAATCAGGAAAACTGTTTCATTAAAAAAGAAAGACCATTTTCTGTATTTTCCCCAGACAATACAAGTTAGGAACTTTCTATTTTTACCAAAATTTAAAAGTTTGGACGTCACTTTGTATTTTCAATTTGAATTTGAAAATTTGAATTGTTAGGTGCCCGCAACGTAAACAAACCAAACTGCTCGCAGGGGCGATTTTATGTTTCAGTCGAGTGAGTGAACTAACGGCACAGTGTAATTTTACGTAGGCCTATTTATCTGAGAAATACAGACTGACGATCGGTTAACAGCGACTGGAAAAGACTGCTGATAATTGTTTGAGTGTAAACCACAGATAAAAAGGCCTGAAATGAGGGTAATCCAACACGAAAGTTTTTGACGTGCATATAAACTTTGATTGGTTCTGTGGTCTTGTGGCCATTTTTTTTTCTTTGCATTCATCTGAATTTACCCGGTCGGCGAAAAGTAGATCGTCTCGTTGGTTCGCCGTAAAACGGTATGTTTTCATTCAGTTTGCCCCGTGGTTACAGCGAGCTCATTTAGATTTGAAACCCTGGGGTCCGAGAATGCTCTATAAAATACAAGGTAAGACATACGATTTAGATTTCGAGTCGCTATCAGAAAAAATCTAAATAACCGGGACGACCATTCCTTCATTCTAAGTCAAAGTTAGTCCAAAAGAATACTTCATCATACATTTTCGAGATTAGAAGCACTAAAAAGCTTCTGAATTGTACCTCTTGAGAAAAATAGCCAATAATTCCAACATTCTGTTTCAACCTCAGAATATCATCATTTTGGCAGCTCATGCCACTTTAAATCTTTGTCTTAAATACTATTCACATGCGTTCAAGTCTCACAAGATTTGTCTATGATCAACACTTCATACAAAATCTTCTATTGTAGTTGGAAGGAGAGAATAATTAGTGCAAAATGTGTTTAAACGTTCTACAAGATTAGTTAACAAACTGGTCTCTTGGTGGTCAAAAGCATAATTATCTTTTATATTTAAAATAGATCATCAAGCCTTAGAAAATAATGACTGCTCCCTTATGATCCCTTATTTTACACATCACAGGTTATGTCTTAAATTATTTGACAGCGGTATCAAATATTATACTTAGTTGGGGCGTATTATAATAGTGCATTACTTTTACAATGTCGAGGATGACGTGAAACTGTCAACATTCTGGCAGCTCGTGCCACATTGAGAAAGGGGCAAAGTTAAATTTTACATGATCGTAATCGGCCACGACGATCGCATTATCGATATCATTAATATTTACAGCAGAGGTAATTAGTCCTTGCCCTGGGGACAGAAGCGTCAGGTGCTTTCCAACAGGAATTCTTATAGAAAATTGGAAGCAATAGATTGGCACCTGTGTACGTATCAATAATATGTCTTTGGGGCGCGTAATGACAGGGTTTTATAAAGCGAAACCCCGTCTAAGTATGTATCTCAAAAACAGTGGCATATCGTCTAATGGTATAGGGATGATTTATTGCTGATGAAGGAAAAATTATCCTTGGTAGGGTTTCTTTATATGTTATATTATCTCGCTATGTTCGATGCATTGTAACAAAACAAAACAGTTTACGACCGTAATTCGATGAAACCTCCTTGGTTTTTTTCTTTTTGGTATAAGAAATCTGCGGCTTTTTTTTTTGAATGATATATGAAGAGAGTTCATACTTCTTGAAAAAAAATGGCACACAATTAGCTAATTTTGTGTCAATAACATTTTCCCTTTATTTGGCAGCTCGTGTAGCTCTGGTCGATTGTGTATAAAAAAAGAATTATTCGTCGTAATCAAGATTCTGAGCGTTCGAACGCTATAATTGCACCGTAAAAGACTGCGTATATCCCTTGGCGAACGGTACAATAATTATCTTCCTAGTCGCCCCACCATTCAACTTTCATATTAATCCCCGCTCCCCAATGTATTTATTAGTCATCTGTTCTAGCTGTGCCGCGAAATAAGCCAATTTTATCCTTGTAAATTGAAAAGAAAATTAACTGGATCGTTCTCAAATTAACTAAAACTATGCTTTAACAGATACCTTTCTCAGACATCTTATTGTGCTTAATTTGTTAAGCTTTTTGCTGTTGTAACTGTTGTCTTTTTGGTAACGAAATGTCCTTTTTTCATTATATGCATACCCAATTTAACATAGTAAAAATAAATTTTCTGTACATTGTGAACGACTAGGACTTCATCAATTTGCTAAGTGTGTTATGACTCTCCGGCGATATTTAGATTAGTAGACAATTATGAAGTGATCAATCTTGGATTAAAGGCATGAGCTGCCAAAATGTTGATATTTTGTAGTTGAAACAGAATGTTGAAATTATTGGCTATAACATATAATTCAGAAGCTTTTTAGTACTTCGTCTCGAAAATGTACCTTAAAGTATTGTTTTGAACTAACTTTGGCTTAGAATGAATGAATGGGAGTCCCGGTTATTTAAATTTTATTTACTTTACGAACACGTTTTCGTCGACTTTGAGGGCTGTATATCGACTTTGCGCCAAAAATGTACATCTAACGACTTATTTAGGGAATCCTGTGTCGCTATTGTTTTGTGTCTGACAGTCAGTAAACAAACAACCAAAAATAGGCCAAACGCGCAGCCAGAAAGAGCTCCACTGCGCACTCTATTATTTTTACAACAACAAAGCAGACATTGGAATCCTCAAATAAAACTCCCTATCCAGTGGTCCGTGGGAGCTGGGAAAGTTCCCAATGGGCGTCTGGAAACCTCATCTTTGTATAAACAACAGTCGAATAGCACACATTTTAATGATCTTCGTTTTGCTGGTTCGGGTCGTCTTCCTGTAATGCTCAAATGCAAACGGGTTTTATTTAATATTTAGATGACGCGCATTACACAGCAACGATTTTCCAGGAAATAAATTTTAAATGAAAGCTCTCAATAGAGCCACACTTATTATTGACTTCATTAATATTTCAAAGAGAAACAATCAGTGCTTGTCCCGAGGACAGAAGTTCCCTGTGCCCTCAGGCACACGGGGTGCTCTCCCTTGTCCACCCTCTGTTATACTATAAATATGGACATGTTCTTTTGGCCCCCTAGCGGAAGGGTGTTCCGACTGTACACGATTCCATTGCAGTGGCGCCCCCTAAAGAAAGGAGGTTCCTACTAAACGAATAGTGTTCAAATTCAACATGGCGCGGACGAAGTGACCACTCTTGTCAATCTACTCTCTTTGGTATAACAGAGGGTGGATAAGGGAGAGCACTCCGTGTGCCTGTGCTGTGCTCTCTAGGAATATCAAAAAGAACACATTTACGCCTGTGAATATCTTCTAATTATACGTCATTGGGATTCGAGGTGATATAATTTTTACCACGTAAGTAATCACCGCAGCAGGGGCCTGTTTCACAAAGCGGCGTAGATGATTTTTTTTGCGTAACTTTCATGCTAACGTATCTCTACAGTATGGGTTGCTATGGCAGTTACGTGAAAACTTACGCTACGCCGCTTTGTGAAACCGGCCCCAGGTATGTATGTGTTTCAACACCGGAATCGGAAGATTTGTCTTCAACGTAGGAAATCCGCCAGAATTTAACAGGGACTGAGAATCTCCTTGCTCCTGATCTTTGGGCCAGCAAAGGTCAGCAAAGAAGACGCCGTTAACGAATATAGGTTCGTTCTCCGACGGGGTACAAACGTGGTACAAACATTCAAAAGTACCAAAGGAAGATTTTAATCGTTTGCGCACTCAATACTTGAACTGGTCCAAATGCATGGACGGAATGGTGCTGTTATGCAAGTACTATTTTTTTGTTAGTTCGCCAGTACCGAGAAACGATTGTGATCACAAAACGTTCCCCCTGATACAACGACTGACGCGGAGACGCATCTACTCTTTCGTTCGGCAAATCCCAAGCTTAAAGGTGCAAGACTTAGTATGGGTTGTATCGCACACAAATCCGGTTATGAACAATTCTTGGTCGAGGACTTTTGAAAAACAACCAGCTGGTTACAAGTCTTTTCAGAATATAGTTTAGAATGAAAAAAGCATTTGACTTTTATAGTCACGATACACATTGAACAGCGCTATGCTTTTTCGAGATTTAGATTATATTTTCTTAATCTTTACAAAACTGTCAGGGGTTATTTTAGGATAATTGGCAACCCCTCAGGTAATCTCTAAAGTTGCTACCACACTAAACCTGACAACGCCGTCATACAAATGAAATAATTTTCAGCGAAAAACACACTCAGAAATGCTTCAATGTTTCTTTTCACTGAGTGGCATTCGAACTCGCAAACCATCGATGGAACCACCACCCAATAGACTGAGCCACCGATACCCCTTGAGAAATTAAGCACATCGATATGATAAATTCGTCCAATAACATCCTCAAGTGGGTTGACGGACAACGGAGTCTCGGTGGCTCTGTCGGTAGAAAATAGTCTCTCCGTGCGCCACACGAGCGCTCAATGGTTCAAATCCCACTCCGTTTAAACCAAGATTGAAAATTTCCTCAGTTGCCAGGTATTCGCTGTAGGCCGAGGTTCCCCTCCCCCTTACTAAACCTGACTACGCCGCCATATAAGTGAAATAATCTTGTGTGTATTCATCAATGAACTATATGCGTGGAATGGAGGTCACGTGGTATTTGATGTGCATCGAATGCCGCCATTACCAGGACATGATGCAATAGTGATCTAGATCTGTTACGCACGCGCGCTTCAACTATCAATGTCGGCACGTTTTACAGTTAGATCCAAACCAGCCAATGAGACGTGCCCATTCCACGCATATAGTTCATTGGTATTTATGCTATTTGTTCCTACTGAACGGTCGAAAGAAAATGATGCCTTACGGAAACAAGTGCTTGTCGATAAAAAAAGACGAATGTGGATGACAAACCGACCGATGGCAATCCACAAACCATCTGTCATTCTTGAAAGAGGTCAAGAGCAATGATCAATTGGCAGTGTCAGATTTGTCGGCTCTGTTTGCACGCAAATCACCCGTGATCGATCGCTATTTGCAATCATATAAAAGGGCACGTTTAATCGCAGTATGAAATGGGCTTTTTTTCTCACAGAATTTTACGCCTGATGTTTCTTTGCGACAGGTCAATGTTATATGTTGGCATGACAATCGTATTCTCGTAAGATATCCTCTAGACGGATATACTACGTACGCCGTTACACGACATAGCGCATGACTTTTCACATACTAGCTTGTGTAACATTTTTAAAAGATATCAGAAAAATGTAACAATCATGACATCACACGAGACGCAAATATTTACTTGGAATTTAAGAAAACGTTCAACAAGTAACGAGAACGTAGAGTTAATTTCGCGAAATAGTTCCATTTTTTTACGAAATTAGACAAGACGGTGACACTCCCTGTCGACTCGATTCACCTTGAACTGGCCACTGTTATAGCAGCAACAAGGTGTTACCAATAGTTGCAAGTGTCTGAAATGTTGCAAACGCCAGGTTGAATTTTATGATGCTGTTTTGCTGAATGATCAAAAGTCACACCACCAGTTGACATCCGGGTTAAACTTTCCAACCCCATCTCAATATATTCTAATGGCCAATTTTGGCATTAGAGGCCACATCTGGACTTTATGACTGCGTGACTTCTAATTTTAGATTGGCTACGCCTTAGATAAGCTTAGTCTGGTACCTTGTCCCTTAACTCGTACAGTAAAGCTCGTTATAACAACGAGCTACCCTGTACGAGTTTAGGGGCAGGGTACCAGACTAAGATAAGCTTAAGCCCGCCATTAAGCCTTTTTCGCAGCTCATGCTTCATTCACTGAACCCTGACCATTGTCGTATTCGTCTGTCATCAAGGATCAGGGCCTGGAAATTTAATCGCAGGCTGTCCACACTGTCTGCTTGTTTAATTATAAAATATCTGGTCTCAGTTCAGTAGGCGATAAAAGTCAATCAATTATCACCATTTCCGACATTTGTATGTGTCATTAATAACCCATGACCTCTGACATGGCCTTCTCCTTCCATCTTCAAAATAACAAAAATACTTCACAGGCCAGTCTAGACGGTATTCCCCCCAACATTGCGCACAGAAACAGCACGAAGGAATTATGTACCTGGAATGGCGATCACGTGACATTTGAGCTCCACCGAGTGCCGCCATTACGATGGGATGTCATTTAGAATACAAACATGCGTAGTTGTCAACTCTAAAATCCCTAACAACTGAGTGATGATATTGAACACATAACTATCCAAAAATCCACTCAGAAATGCTTCAATTTTTTATTTGGTCTGAGTGGGATTCGAAACCGTGCGCTGAGAAATCAAAAACTAAAATTATTGAAAGTCAATTTCTATTTGGCTAAGTTACATCTCCTTGGCGATTTGTTCAGCAAGAGTCACTTTCTCTAAAGTATTATTTATCACAACTGATTGATTTTAGTAAAACTCCTAGTTGACTAGGAGCAAAGAGAGTAGATTGACAAGAGTGGTCACTTCGTCCAATCCGCATTGCCGGCATGTTCTTCTAGCCCCCTAGCGGAAGGGTGTTCCGACTGTACACGCATCGGCTGCAGGGCGCCCCCTACAGAAAGGAGGTTCCTAATAATCGAATCGTGTCAGTTCAAATTCAACATGGCGCGGACGAAGTGACCACTCTTGTCAATCTACTCTCTTTGCTATGAGCGATTAAGTCAAAATATCGCAAACAAAAATATTCGGGCCGTGTCTCAGAAACAAGGCAACGTAGACGTGCACGCGATCTGGGTTGCTTTTTATCCTAAATAAGCAGCAGAATTTTCATTTCCCACAAAAGGGCAATCATCAAAACTTGGAAAAACACGACAACAACTGCTTTCCACAGTGTAATAAAACAGCATATACTAAAACAAGTAACTAGAACTAGATTCGTACAGGGTTGCGATTAATTCACTATTGTTGATGTAATTTGCATTTGTTTTACATCGGTCTTTGTGGAGTTTACCTGAAGTCACCTATCGTCCTGACCGGCAAAGTAAGGATGAGACCAATGGACTATATGAGTGGAATGGAGGTCACGTGGTATTTGATTTGCCTCGAATGCCGCCATTACTAGGAGATGGCGCAATATCGATCCAGGTATGTTATGCACGCGCGCTTCAACTATCAATGGCGGCACAGTTTACAAAGTCAGATCCAAACCAGCCAATAAGACGTGTCCATTCCACGCATATAGTTCATTGGATGAGACACATGAGTGCCGCTGGAAGTTACCGTGCAAATCGATACACCACTCCTCTGAAACTTCGGGGATTTACGTACGTGAAATACCCAGTCGGAACTCCCTTCGGCTATCTTCGGTTATTTTTTTTTTGGGCTGAATAAAACTGGCGTCGAAAGTAAATATCAAAATGTTTTACTACCGACGAAAACAGAAAATATCATTTAGAAAGATATTTGTTAATATATTTTATTTAGCCCGGTAAACCACATGTTGTAGACAGACGCAGTTTCGGTACATATCAGGAATCTTCAAATACTTCAATTATATAACTGATCGAGGCTGAAGTTAACAAAGCGAGTGTTTCAGTCCCTTACATTGTCACGGGGACACTTTTGTGGGGCCCTCAAGGGGATTTGGGATTTGTACGCTTCACGGCTACCTATTTGGTCGCCATATTCAAAATGACCTGCAGTCTATCAGAGGGTATTTCACGCACGTAAATCCCCGAAGTTTCAGAGTGGTGAAATACCTTGTCAAAGCCGACCGGTAGCGAGCGAAGATGGCCGAAGGGAGTTCCGAGTGATCGATACACCCGCTGAAGCGAACACAGATTGGTCGGAAACCCAGCAAAGATAGTCTCCGATTTAAAAAAAAATATGCGGCATAACAAGCCTACGGTTGAAAAAAAAACCCACCAAAGTGGCCCAATTCTGTTCTGCGTGTTTTCGCTAATTACCTAACTTCGCCTCGGCAAACAAGCTCGCCGAAGGCTATATTGCCTAAAGGATTTCATATATAAGAATTGATATAATTTAAGATTGGTCCAGGAATCAACTGTTTACGCCAATGAATTTTCTCTTATCGAATGTGGATATTTTTTTTCTTTTTCCGTTATACATAAACCATTAGGTAGAGATTGCAGCAAAACAACAATATAAAAGTTGATACACGTATGAGATAAAACAGGTGCAAGTCTGGCGCAGGTGCAAGAGGTTCCCAAACTCAACGCTGTACTGTGGTTCAGTCGCTAGAGTAATGGTCTCTCGCACAAACACTGGTCTTCCATCGAGGGGGTGCGGGTTCTAATCTCACTCATCCTCAGAAAAATTGAACCAATCGGAGTTGGTTTTCACTCGATCGTCCTTTTTAGACAATAAGATTGGCCCTGTCCCTGTGTGTTTTATATTAACTGGCATCGGAGTCATTAGCATGAATACCGGACCCGAGGTGAGACGTTGCCAAGCTAACCTGACCGACACAGAAGAATTTTGTATAAAACGAAAGAAATGCAACTCCGAACACTGAAGCCATAGTTGTATGATATTCTATTATCATAGAGAAAATCTGGGCTCTGCCGAATTTTTTGTTCTCTCCGTGTTTGTCATAAGGCGACAAGACACATTAGCAGCCATATAATACCAGTCGCCGTAAGACCGATAATCTGAGCTAGATATTCCATATTTTTGCAGATCTACGTAGCCATCATCAGAAATGATGATGGCAGCGTCTCGAGGATATGGCGGATTGACCAAGTTCAGCTGTTAGCCTCGATATTTTTTTTCGTTTTTCGGCCTGCGTGAGCATGCGACGCATTCTTGAGGGTCAGACAGTAACAATAGCAGCAAGAAATTCCGTAGATAATTTTTAAAATATAACTTTTGTCTGAGAAGTGACTTTCGGTTCTTCATCTGAGGTTGATGGTTTTCTCTACTAATATAGAGGTCAAGAAAACAACACTTTAGTAGGCGGCATTTTCCTCTAGGCCGTCTTATTGCCTTTTTACAAATGCTACCATTCACGTAACACCGAATACTTTTCTTCGGCCTGGGCTGAAACGTAGCATACACATACTTGGTATGATGAACGTAACAATAGGGCATGTTATCTGTATATCTAATACAAATTCTAGAAGGCAATGTTCCAATTTTCGTTTTCTGGTCGGATGTACCGTTTCCTAATAGAATTTTCTCTTTTTGTTATCGCAATAAATTGACAATCAAATCTTCACCTATTTTTTGTTTTCAAACAGCATCACCTTTGGCACTACTCTGTTTCTCAGTCTTCACGCATTGATACTCTTTTTAATAACACAATCTTCCTAGGGTTTTAAAATGGCATCTGGGCGAGTGACTTCGTAAATTTTACAAACAGCCTTGGATTTACCTTCCGTATGATGGTATCTGGACGACATTTTTATCGTATGGCAGCATGCGTTGAGATACCTTCCCTATTTGATTGAAACATGACCCCAGAATTTAAATTACAACCTACTATTGTCCACAACTCTGTGGATTTTTTTAATATAACTATCTGTAAGATTCCTAAATATCAAACGACTGGGAATCTAGATTATGAAGTATCCTTCAAACCTACTGATACGCATCAACTGCTACATACTGGGCCATACCATCCTCTCCACACTTTACACGAAGTCATAAAGTCTCAGGGGCTTAGATTCTATATGAACTGTAGTTCTTTGGATTTTTTAATCAGGCTTGTTCTGTTCTTTTTAATACTCTTCTATCCAGGGAGTATTTCGTTAGGTTACTCCGTAGGATCAAACTTTAACACAAATTACTTCCCTTCCTCGTTCAGCACCCGACAAGTTTGCTCCTCCTTCGTGTATGTATCATTACCGGTACATCAATGTAGTGCCTATATATACGTACCTGGGGTCTGTTTCTCAACGCATTTACGCCCGTCGTAACTTTGCGCCTAGCCGTAACGCAATGTTAAAGGTATATGTTGCCATGACGTTACGACCAGGCGCAAAGTTACGTCGGTGTCGAGAAACAGGCCCCAGATCGCGGAGCCTTTTCGGAGAACAATCCAGCAACAATCATCAAATGGCAGACGCCCGTTTCCTCAATTCCGACAATCGCAAGAAATAACGTATTTTAGGGCATTTTATCGCTTTAAACATATATCCCTATATTATGTTCTAAATAACAGTCCAAAATGAAAATATCGAGGTCGCGAGAATCGTGCGTCCCCTGCTTCTAGGGATGAACATGGAGACGCATTCTCTCCCGATCTTGAAGCGGAGAGTATGCCATCAGTCTGATAACTTCGGGGATTTACGTGCGTGAAATACCCTCTGATAGACTGCGGTTCTTTTGAATATGGCGACCAAATAGGTAGCCGTGAAGCGTACAATTCCCAAATCCTCTTGTGGGCCCCACAAAAGTGTCCCCGTGCTAATGTAAGGGACCGAAACATTCGGTTTGTTAACTTTCAGCCTCGATCAGTTATATAATTGATGCATTGGAGGATTCCTGATATGTACCGAAACTGCGTCTGTCTACAAGATGTTGTCATAAGCTTTCAACGACCCCCCTCTGGAGCCTCTGTCAGAAAGTCCTATTCTTGCTAAACTAGATGTAAACAAACCAGATGCAAAGGTATTCAAAAAATCGTATAAAAATTGTCATGAAGCGGTCTATCAGGGGAACAAAATTCACCAGTGATTTCCAAAATACCTTGCCAATAAGTGCACGACAGTAATAGGTGGACATTTTTTTATCGGAAATTTGCCTCCGACGTACGATTCCCGTTTAACGGACCCATCTGTCATAGAAGACGAATTGCCTTTAAAACAATTCCTTGCACACTTATGCAGATGTCTGCATGGTAATTACTTATTCTTATCTCCCCAGTGATTTAGGGCTGTATCATTTCTAATTATGACCATATATGACAGTTTGGTGGTTACTTTCTTAATGGAGCATTTTGTATGTATTTCTATTTTTTCTAAAGACTTGTATTCGACAGAAGAATCATTTTTCGCTTATTTGGAATAAAGCGTCAGTTTTTATTACTTCGTTAACACCCTTGCCTAATTAATGAGAAATGATTTTATGTCATCCGTTGATAAGAGTCGTGGTCCATCAAAGAAAATGCATTTTTACACCACTCAAGTAAAAGTTCTGCAAAAACGAGTATTTAGTTATATCAGAAATCTATGAATTGGTTTTATGTGTGGGTGTATCACTTGATACAAACAATTAAAAGCGACGAAGCTGGGCATGAGCGACCCACATCTTATGATTGGTTGATTGAGTGACTGACGTTTTACGCCGCACTCAAGATTATTTAACTTATCTGGCGGGGTTGCAGGGTTTTGTGTAATTGCCCGGGGGAAGCCCGTTACCTTCGGCGAGTACCTGACAACTCTCCCACATACGGCGATTGAGTGAAAAATCCATTCAGAAGCTTGTCAATTTCTTTTTATCTGAGTGGGATTAGAACCCGCGCCCCATTGATGTGAGGTGTGTGTCGGACTGAGAGACTATCGCTCTAACTGCTGAGCCACGAGGCCCCCACCCACATGAAACACCTGTCCACACCTACGCCCCCCCCCCCCCACTCTCACCCGCTGCCAGCGTAACTTCTGGCAGCTCATGCCACTTTAAAGTGAATGGTTTCCTAAGATGCATGGTTTCAAATTGTGATTGGTTTCCCATCGTGATTGTTTTTCTATTGTGATTTATTTATTGGTTAGATTGTCTCTTGATTTTGATCTGATCATTTTGTAATACATTGTGACCGAAACTGAAGAAGTCAGTCTATTCTAAGCTATGTGTGTGGGTGGCTGTCATTGTTTATTAGACTCATACATTTCTTGCTGTACATTAAGCAAAGTATCAGGAATAGGTTATATCGCATCTGTCAGATTAGGAGCAATATACTGTCCAAGACAATGCGTTAAACCTCCCATAAAAAGATCTTTGTGTTCCACCGTGTCCTTCCTGTGATAGATATATGGTCGGGAAACATTCCCAGTCATCAAGAGCTTCAGAGCGTCCGGGGCCTATGCGGCCGCTGGGCCCTTGCGTATTGTGTTGTCAAGAGAAAATTATTGGTCCTTTGTGAGTAGCTGGCCACTCCTCTGAATAGGGCGATGGAATGAGACCCCACTCAGAAACTGTTCAATTTCTCCGCTAAAAGAGCCAGTCCCCACCCCACCCATCCCCCAGCCTCAGTCCTCGTGATGTTCTTAAGGATGCAAACACTAGGGAAACTTGCAGATGAGGTAATCTGTATATAAATGAGGCCGTGTACACAATTACATTTTTGAAAATGATTGAATCACAACTGCTCCGAATTGTACTACAGTTGACCTATTGAAGACATGATACACAGTTCATGTAACACGACGTGAAATCTGAAAGCCAGATTTCAAATGTAGCGTATTACAAAACGACACATCGATCCCATGTGATTACACTAAGATTGAATGCCCTAAAGTCCGGTTTATAACAAGAATTTTTAGTTACATCAAGGCGAGTCAAAGCTATTCCCTATAACGTTATACAAAGATTGACTTTGAACAGCCCAATTTAGCGACAACTCGTACATTTCTCACGTTATTAATATCCGCTGTAAAATGACACATGATGGACGTGATCGTACGTACCTCATTAGGTGTATAAGAGAACATAAATTCCGCTCTTCTATGTCCACATTTTATGTTAAGACATTTCACTGAAAAGGCTCTCATATCTTGTATAATCACGTTTTTTGACGTGTGATTTCAGCGAGAGTTGTAAACTATATGTTCATTTTAATAAAAAGTTGTTTAGTACTATTCCATTGTGCAAACATTTGACGAATACAGGGCCATTTTGTTTTGCTCACAAATGTTGGAAATCTTTGTTCAAAAAAGTATATGGTATTTGGCAGCTTAACTATTTCCTAACCTGCCTCTAGGTAAAGAGTATAGAATATCACCCGTCCGTTGCCTGTTTAGTGAAAATCCTAACGCTAAATTATCGATCTATAAAGTAGTCCTTTTTAGTTTTGTTTAAGAAGATGGCCGCCAATTAATTTCGAGAATCTTTAGCGATATTAAATTGTAGACCAGCGTCTCTTTGCAGCTACACTATTTATTTACGCCCACATAAGTGATGTATTTGCAATGATATACTAGATAACACCAAATGTACCCTAATAAATTAAACGTGCGTCATGCGGGGAATATACAACAATGATTGATAACCGAGGAGGGAAATCCTATCTACGTGGTATTCCGGAGACTTCGGTTATTGGCTCTATCGTGGCAAGAAATCGTCTTGCAGACAAAGCAATGTTCTAAAAACGACTCGTCTAATATGAGAGTTAAGTCATCATACCAGATGGGTCTGTTAAAGATCTGGTGTTTTTCACAGGCTTTATGTAAATTGATGCGGAAGGCGGTCTCGGTGTCTTCATAACTGGAGAAGGGGTGATTTATCAGGACACAAGATCCGCCATCACCCGGAAAACAACGTCACAAAATGAACCGTTAAGTTAAATATTGATTTTTTTTATGTGACAGATTTTATGTGAGTGTCATTTAGCATGCTACCAACATATATTGCGAAATTTTATTCGGAGGAAATGATTAACAAGAAATTGCGGCAGTATTTACTACTTTTTTCTGTGGGAAGGAACATTAACTCTTGATAATTCTCGAGTTCATTACTGGCGTATTTTAACACTCGTCCATAATTTTCTTCTCGTGACGGTAAAATCAATTTTTCGTCTCCGTATAGTTTTTTATTATCTATACTTATAGACATTAAAACACAAGGACACAGAGAAAATCTTCTTGACTAAAATAACCATGGAGACAGGTTTCTATAGTTGTGTGAAAAGTGGGTATGTTATTTGCACCTTTATATCAAGTCATAGATTATTGTAATAAGCAAAACCCATGATATTTCATTAGGTTTATATAGTGTTAAAAGAGAATCGTCCGTCAAACGAAAATCACGAAATACAATTTTTTTTATGTTTTACTGTCGTACAAATAGTTGACAGCCAGTTTATCAGATAGATATACTGAACCGCCAAAAAAACGTCACTCCTTTTTGGATATTGATAATCAATGTATTTCAAATAGATTTAAACAACACACTTATCAACGGAATGATTCCAAATTTGGCATGATTGGTCATCATCATTGGCAGACAAATTGGTTAGAGAATTTCAAGTGAAAGTGAGGACAGATGGCGCCACAGTGCGGCCTGGAAGTCAATTACAGCGTTGCATCGTCTGAACATTGAGTGGATGAGACAGTTGATAAAGATAGGAACTTGGGCCCAAACTCTGTGATACGCCTGAGTGAGTTCAGCTGCAGTTGTCGGCATTTGCCGCACGAGATTGAGCCTCCTCTGAATCTCGTCCCACAAGTGTTCTATCGGACTGGACGGAGAGCAGGCCATTGAAGAGTCTGTATGTTGCTTTGACGGAGGAAGTCTATCGCTGCTCTGGCAGTATGGGCTCGTGCGTTGTCCTGCTGGAAGACATGATTTCCATGACGAGCAAAATGGGGCACAATTAAGGTCTCAGCGCCTGATCGATGTAGCGGACAGCTGTTACACCATTTGCTGCAGGCGGTATATTGTTCGGACATGAACATTGAAGTGCTTTGCCACAGGTCTTGCAGTCTGGCTAGCATGAAGTCTTCCCAAGGCTTGGTCTCTCTGTTCCGGTGACAGTCGTGGCATGTCAAACTGTGGACGATTCGGGGCATGCTCGGTGGCTTTTTTATAGGGATGAGACCTCACAACACACGTGTATTGTGACCTTCAGGCAAAACGAACCGTAAAAGCAGCCCATCCTTACTTTAGTTTGTGTTTTGTTTTCTTCATGTTTTGCATATTAGTAACATGATCAGAAACCAAACTTTCTTGGCCACTGGCTTCAAACCAGGTCTAGCAAGGATATCAAAAGAGAAAAATTATTGAAAATTATGATTATATATGCATATATCAACATTTGAATAGGGTGGCGTTTCTTGTGCGGTTCAATATACATATAAGTAGCGCTTTCACAACTTATGAGGAATCGTCCATGTTTACATTTACACGAGATAATAACAAGACAAACACTGCATCTCAAATAATTACTTATGAATTGTACTTGTATTTGTTCAGTTCGGCAAAAGCATTGTGAAAATGTAAACAGTCATTACTATGTGTGCCACTTTAAAATACAAATATCTCAATTGCTACTATAATGTCCCCATGTCCTGTTTTAAACCTCGGTGGAAAAATCACAAATTAAATATAATTGCCAACAGAAATGAACACTCTTCGGTCTGCTTGAACTTCCAAATCAAAATATTTAAGTGGCATGAGCTGCCAAAATGTTGATATTTTGACGTTAAAACAGAATGTTGAATTTATTGACTATTTTGCTCAACACGTATGATTCAGAAGCTTTTTAGTGCTTCTAGTCTCAAAATGTACGATAAAGTATTGTTTCGAGCTTATTTTGGCTTAGAATGAATGAATGGTCGTCCCGGTTATTTAAATTTTGTTTACTTTTCCAACACGTTTTCGGCTCGTACAGGCCACATACTGTATAATTTTCCTCATTTCAACGCCAATCATTTAGTTTTTCGGTGGCCTTCAAAGCCTATTACTGTCGTGACGATCAGAAATTATGAAAAAAAAGTGTGAATTTTGGCAGCTCATGCCACTTTAAATATAACTGCCAACAGAAATGAACACTCTTCGGTCTGCTTGAACTACCAAATCACAATATTAAATATAACTGCCAACAGAAATGAACACTCTTCGGAACCACTTCCAGATCTACAAGCTTCTGGGCACTGTCTTACAAAGTTGGCGTATAAAGTTACGACGTATGCCAGTGTTACGATATGGGATCTTTCGCCATGGGCTCAACTGGTCCATGCTGTAGGCCTATGCTCAAATTCATACCAGCTTTGTAAGAAAGGCCCCTGTTGTACAGTACGTAGCCGAGAAATCTGGGCTCTGCCGAATTTTTTTTTTCTCTCCGTGTTCATCATAAGACACATTAGCACCCATATAATACCAGTCGCCGTAAGACCGATAATCCCGGCTATACAGCACGCTATTGAAGATTAACCCGACGTTTTAATCTTAATTGACTGTAGGCATTAAATAATTCCAATTAAGTACGTGGTCGACAAAAGTTACTCAAAATTATTGATTTTAATATGACTTCTAACGTATTTTAGCTCAGGGGTTGGGCTTACATTAAGTCATCTTACCATTTCACAGACAAGCAGTGGCACCTACTGCCTACAGCAATATCGATCGCTATATAATATGATACGGCGTATAACCACTAGTTATCAGGTGTGTTTATGGTTCTAATGTTAACAGTAAATTGGAAAAGACGGAATAAACAGCTGTACATTATTAAAAACTATGATATATATATATGTTTATCTTGATAGTATAGCTGGCGGAAAGTGAGCGCACGTTATAGGCATAACACGCGATTGTCGTGTCACCAGATAAAATAAATGGTTTACAGCTAACGCAAGTTTGTTCGTGGTTTATGGTTTATGGTTTATTACAATTCAGAAACCTACAGGCTCGGAGCACACTTACAGGTCTGATAACTTACATATATTAAATGTATTAACAGTTACATTATTGTAAATATCACAGCTACAGATAAAGACGTCTTTTAAGCATTGTAGATATAAGTAAAAATTAAAAATATGAAGCAAGAAATATTTAGAAAAAAATCATATAAAAATATGTGCCAATATAACAGGCATGTGTTTGTAAAAGCTGGTACATTCGACATTCCGTTATCTCAAATCTCATACAAGTATATGCAATAATAGTTGATGGTTGACTAAAATCGCCATTCTCTATCAATTGTGTAATACAAGATACTTGAAAAAGTACGTGGAAAAAAGCGTAAATATTATAACGAGAAACCTTGTTGAGCTATAGATCCCGTGGCAAGTCCCCACGAATAACTTGGCGTACATCATTCATACGAATGGACGCGCCAATAAGCTATAACAACCAACCAACTCATGAATAACTCAAACACTACGCATTACTCCTGAATAAAATTAATCGACGATATCAATTTCGAAAGCATGGTCAATTTATTAGGGGGCATGCGTGACTCAGTCAGTTAGAGTGCTAGATCCCTCGGTCCGACACAGGCCTTTCGTCGTGGCTGGACGGTATCGAATACCATCGCCGTATGTGGGAGAGTTGGGGGTTTTCTCGGGCAAAGATGCATGCATGTAGCTCACTTATCTTTCTTTTCAGGGGGTACATTTTTGCTTTCAAACTATTTTAAAGGCCCACTTGCCGCCGTAGCCTGTTTAAATTTGCTAAGAAAACCAATTTACATGAGCTTAGTACGACTAATACCACTAAACTTAAACATAGGACACATAAAACATGTCTAGTTAGCTTTAGAATGTAGAAATGGGGTGAAAAACAAACGAAGAATCGAAGCCTGATTACAACAACAACGATCAGTGTCGGTCAACTTTCGTGTTGGATTACCCTCATTTCAGGCCATTTTATCTGTGGTTTACACTCAAACAAGCATCCGCAGGCTTTTCCAGTCGCTGTTAACCGATCGTCAGTCTGTATTTCTCAGATAAATAGGCCTACGTAAAATTACACTGTGCCGTTAGTTCACTCACTCGACTGAAACATAAAATCGCCAATAGGGGGCAGTGTGGTTTGTTTACGTTCCGGGTACGAAACAATTCAAATTTTCAAATTCAAATTAAAAATACAAAGTGACGTCCAAACTTTAAAATTTTGGTAAAAATAGAAAGTTCCTAACTTATTTTGTCTGGGAAAAATACAGAAAACGGTCTTTCTTTTTTAATGTAAACAATATTCCTGATTTTCGCGGCAAGTGTGCCTTTAAGTGGCATGAGCTGTCGATTTTGATTAAAGAATTTAGTTAACAGTTTTTTACACTTATTTATTCCGTGTCCAAAAGTCACTTCTGTTGCGTTTATTATAAAGTATAGAGGTAAACAAAAGCTTCTCGTTCTAAGACGATAGGCCTACTTGCCGCTCAAAGCTAAAACTATTGTTATTTTAGTAGGTCCAAATCTATAAAGTGACAGGGGCGGATCCAGCTTTTTACGAAAGTGTGGGTCCCAGGCCCTTCGATTACAGAAACATAACAAATTTAAAAGAGGCATTAGACGAGGGTTCAGGGCCGCCCAGGCCCCGGGAGCTCTGGAGTTCTTGGTTGCTTGAGAAGCGTTCTGATGGTGTTCTGCAACTAAAAATGCTAGTAATTTCCGGATTTTGCTTTCTTTAATTCTTAAAAAATAACAGTAAAGTCGTTATGTTCCCCAGTTTTAAGCGAAACATTGTGACGCTTTAAAGCATGGAGAAAGGGGGTGACTATTCCAACGCATTACGCGAGGATCCAGGGGCCGACTAGGCCCCGGAAGCTCTGGACTTATTGATTGCCCAAGAAACTTTCTGAGGGTGTTCTGCAACTAAAAATGCTAATAATTTCCGGACTCTCCTGAATTCTTAAAAAATAACAGTAAAATCGTTATGTTCCAAAGTTATAGATGAAGCCTTGTAACGTTTTTGAAGCATGGGGGAGGGGATGACTATACCAACGCATCAGGCGAGGGCCCAGGGGCCGCTTAGGCCCCGAAAACTCAGGGGTTCTAGATTGCCTAACAAACTTTCTGAGACTGTTCGGCAAGTAAATAATTTCTGGATTTTGCGTTCCCTAATTCATAAAAATAACAAAATAAGACAAGTGGGAGAAGCACCCGCGGTTTGTTTTATATTGATTTGGGCAATTATATTGGAAAACTACATACTTGTGCTACATAAAAGGGATAGTTTCTTTAGTGAAAGTGCCACCTAGGCTCTTAAAATCATCAAGCAAATCACTGTCCATGACTTTCGTTATACTTTCTTGAAAGTAACATAAAAGGGTCAGTGGATAGTTTCTTTATTGAAAGTGGGAAGGTTGCAGACTACCGAAACCCAGTAGGCCTATATACAGGCATGGGTCCACCGGCCACCTAAGCTCTTAAAATCATCAAGCAAAACACTGTCCTTAACTTTCGTTATACTTTCTTGAAAGTAACAGTTGCAGTAGCCTACTGAAGACACTTTCTCAGTACGTTTTGATCTGTGTTAATTCCTTTCTCCTCTCTTCTTTTTTTTCTCTACTTTTTTTTTTGGCTCAGAAAAAAAGGGGGACACCCCCCCCCCCCCCCCCCATCCCCTGGATCCGCCTCTGAGTGTGCAGCTAATGTTGTCAAACACATTTCATTAGTAGTCATTGGAGCAAAGGCAGATTATGGCCTTAAGGGAATACACGTCCCAAAATATAAACAAATCAAAGGCTATCATAATTTTAACCCGGTAGTATTCACCATAGTTTACACAGCAGATCCCCAGGGGTTATCATTTCAACTCCCTAATAATTATAAGTTTTTTGCCCAATAGAAACGTAAAAAGTTAGTACATTATGCATACGCGATACTTGGATTTCCTCCGTAAACATTGTGATTTATTTGTTCAACCTCCTTTAACACTCCTTTGGGGCTTTCAGAAAAGCGAAGCTAAATACTTCTCAAATATTGAGCAATCTTTTTTTTTTTTTTTTTTTTGTGATATTTATTTCACGGTGGAATTTGTACTTTGTGTGTTTCTATTTTTTGCACCCGTCCTCCCACCCACCCGCCTGAGGAAATAATAAATGAATAGCCACGTCAAATCTATATTACCATTATGTCAGAGTGTAAACTGAATTGCATTTTCCCTTTTTCACTTCTGTTTATTTTTGTTCTATCTATATTTGGAAGAGAAACTGCATAGATTAGATACAATTCTATTTGCATCTTGTCCCTTTTTAGCATAAATCTTCAGTCTTACGGCTCACTGTGTTTTTTTTTTTTTTTTTTTTTTTTTTCAGGTTACTCAAAAAGTATTTCAAACGGACAAGATCTCTTGAAAATCTGAATTTATAAATAAATTTTAAAAATCTTAAATTGCATAAAGGAAAATTTTAGTTCAAGGGAAAGAAATATGTTTTGACAATTCCATCTGAGAGTGATCTCCCCTTAAATGAATTTCAGCCAATCAGAACAACTGGCTCCAATCATCGGTGAATTTGGCGCTAAATTTATCTTGGCGGGAGTCGCTGATGTTGGATTCGCTAAGACACAAACGAGGTACGTTCAATTTATTCTAGAATCTACTGCTTTTAAGTTCGATTTTGTTAGTCCTAAATGACGTTTTTGTCACACAGACGAACTAATAAATACCGTTATTCTCGAAACATATCAATTGATTTCCTTCGGCCAATGTTTTTTCTCCATTTTGCAGTCAACTTTGATTACACGACAACAACAACAGTATGGGCACGTCAAACTATATTGTCAATCTCTTTATAAAGATTACACATTCTGAATTTAACTTGGGTGATATTCGGGAAAATATTAGACAGACTATTGAATAGATCCGTCAGTTTCAAACCGGTACAATCGTCAGGGTCCTGTCTTACGAAGCTGGCGTAAGTTACGTCGTACGTAAATCAGTGTTAAAACTATATTACGCCTTGCACGCAACCGGTCAATGTTGTAGGCCTATGCGCAACTTTACGCCAGCTTTGTAAGACAGGCCCCAGGGGGGCAAGCCCTGAAACCCCCGTTTTATTCATTTCGGACAGACTTTAGAATTGGTCCGTCAGTCTCAAACCGCTATAATCGTCAGGGGGGCAAGCCCCCCTGCAACCCCCCCTTTTATTCATTTCTTCTAGAACTTATGACTAATTTAATATTACAAGCTTAAAACTAAACTATCCCTACTAAAAGCGAATTACAGTCAAAACGTCCGATAACAAG
This sequence comes from Lepidochitona cinerea, assembly GCA_963971465.1. NCBI lineage: Eukaryota > Metazoa > Mollusca > Polyplacophora > Chitonida > Tonicellidae > Lepidochitona > Lepidochitona cinerea. The sequence goes on from OZ020556.1 coordinate 6,465,696, forward strand.
AACGCCCGATACCAAAACGCCCTAACCAAAAGTCAAAACGCCCGATACCAAAATGCCCGATAGGTGTAAGTGCGTTACCGCCAAGCTACAGTTGTCGTGTCATTACATATGTATGAGGCGCTAGAAGGTGAAATAAAATGAGAACACTTGTTTTTTTTTTGTATTCATTTATTTTTATTTATTTATAATCAAATCAAACTGCACAGGTCATCATGGTATCAGAGACGGTAGAAGAAGGGCAGATTAGCACTTCCTCTTTATTACGGCAAGTTTCTACTGTGCACATTTTTTAATTTCACATCTTCTAATAAAGTTTGTTTTAATTCTATGTATAACTATAAATGTAATGTATATTTATGATATCTTAAACCAATTTTAAAAATTACAAAAAATACAATTACTGTTCAACTGAAATAGTTCGCATCGGACTTTCGAATTCATAAAGAGTATTAGATAATTGAAAGTGCTTGAGTGCAAAAAGAAAGTGTAAGGAAAAAAGGCTTAATATTGGAGCACGGTCGAGGAAGATTGCGCTGCCTGGGGCAGTGGAGCGTTCAGTGAGGCAGAGACATGAACCGGAAGGACGGCTTGGTAGGCCTGGCTTGCAGTGGTCAAAGTAGTTCCGGCTATCAAAAGTGATATCATCACTGTGACGATATCACAGAAATTGTTATCGTCACAGTGACGATATCAGTTGCTATTTTCCCTCTGATATGTTTATATCATGATGATAGTTCTCTATATTTCATTGCCAGATATATAATAATTATTAAAATTGTATGCTTTATGTTGTGATGTTCCATGTATCATGTATTTATCCTTTTTGTACATTTTTTCAACGTCCACAAAGTACTTACTTCTGTTTTTTTAAACTTACCTGTATAGGCCTATATGTAATGATTTCATTTTTGTAGCTTTTATGATATATAATTTAATTGTAGGCTATGTGTTGCAATGATTCATGAAATTTTCTCCGTGTATGCACATAAAACTTGTAGTGAAAATAAAGAAAATAAACCCTTTTGTTAAGTTTTCTGCATTTAAAAATATATCATGATTTTGACGTTGTTTTCGGAATATTTTGTTTTTTGATCTGATTTCTCTAATTTAGGATTTACGCAGTAGGCATTATGCCTCGTGTGGCGCCCGACTGAACTCTGTTTAACGGGCCGATATATGCAGGCTATTATCCAGGCTGAATAACACAGCGGGCGTTATGACCTATCCGTCGGGCGTTTTGGTATCGGGCGTTCTTGTTATCGGACGTTCTGACCTGCTTCCCTAAAAGCTAAAAGAAATAACATCTAAAAGACGAATTTGAAGAGAAGTTAAAAATGACGGACCTATTCTACATTTGCACCTTCATGACATTTCTTGTAGAACTTAGGACTAATTTAGTATTACAAGCTTAAAACTAAACTATCCCTAATAAAAGCTAAAAGAAATAACATCTAAAAAGACGAATTGTAAGAGAAGTTAAAAACGACGGACCTATTCTATATTTGCACCAAAATATTTTGCGCTGCTCAATATTTGGTGAGATTATAGCACTTCCAACTTCAGGACAAATAGTTGGAATATGCAGTTTCCATTTTCAGTTCTTTTCTAAAACAGTAAAAACTTGGTAAATTAGTAACTGGGTACATAGTTGGAGATCCCCTACTTCACTAAAGTGAAGGTCTTACTCCATTATTTGATAATTTCTGACATTTATGGTCTTCGACCTTTACTCGACGCCATGTTACATCCTGTGCGCTAACCTCTGGAGACGGTCGGAAACGAAAGTATCGTGTACAAGGAGGACTGCCTATCAAACCGCACGGCTTACACTGACTGATAAAATGATACACACTATAATGATAAAACAAGTAAGCGCGTCACAAAATGCTGTGGTAAGCCGTCTGAAAAACATGTATCACACTTAAAGAGGCCTGTTTCGAGTTTGGCTAAAATCCTGCGAGATCACGCGAGAAATGAGTTTAGAGAACTTTCACTGACTAGCCGTTCATTTAACATTATCGTTTATGCCAAATTATGGTGATTGGTGGTTATCGTGTGGCTTTGTCTTTGATTCTTTATTTCTAAATCATTTTTTTGATCCAATTTTTTTTTGTGAAACCTATCAGAAGCTATCAGTTGCGTTTTTGTCAGTGTGACTGTCAATAAAAATATTTATATCTCGTGGATACGCTTAGAAGTTGTAAAAAACCAACGGTGAAAACGCAACTACGACGTGTTATTTTTTGTGTTAGAAATAATATTATTTTTTTGTCCGTCAAAAAGAAGTATCTAATGGCTTTGTATATATCTTGATATGTCTCAGAAAATGACTTTTGTAAAAAGTATAGATTATAAGCTGAGAATCACAGACAAAACCACAGGGTAAACAGCCGATCTCCATAAGCAGTAATGTTAATCAGACAGCCGATCGGTGAAAGTTATACCCCTAAAGACGGGTCTCGTGGGACTTCCGTCAAACCCGAAAGGGGCTTATTTGAAACATGCATTGGTCTAGCATGATGCTATAACTAACGCATTCTAATCTGATTATTAAACTGCTTTCTGCCATGTTTGGTCTAAAGCAATAGTGATTGCTCGATAGGATTATAGGTCGCTCCATGCAGGAGGTAAGACACCCAACGAAAAGTTTCAAACTTTTAGAGTGCTTTTCGTAATGTTTTGAGTACTTGAATGAGCGAAATTCTTACCGTAGACCTAATCCGGGTTCTGACTCCAAAATGACTTTTTTTCTGACGGTCGTTCGTTCCCTCCGACCCACACAAGACAAGGCCTTCCATCTATGCGGCGCGGGTTCGAATCACACTCAGACCAAATAAACAAATTCAATCAACCATAAATTTATCCTGCACTTTACTTACTTACAGATGCAGCTGACCAAAATGTCAACTGGAATGACTCCTTCCAAGAGAAAGAAAACTGTCCCTCTGAGGTATCTAATTTTGTTTAAACAGTCCTTGAACTTGGCATGGGCAGTCAGGCAATCATAAACAGTACTTGAACTTGGCATGGGTAGTCAAGGCAATCATAAACAGTCCTTGAACTTGGCATGGGTAGTCAAGGCAATCATAAACCGTCCTTGAACTTGGCATGGGTAGTCAAGGCAATCATAAACAGTCCTTGAACTTGGCATGGGTAGTCAAGGCAATCATAAACAGTCCTTGAACTTGGCATGGGCAGTCAAGGCAATCATAAACAGTCCTTGAACTTGGCATGTGTAGTCGAGGCAATCATAAACAGTCCTTAAACTTGGTGGTAGTCAAGGCAATCATAAACAGTCCTTGAACTTGGCATGGGCAGTCAAGGCAATCATAAACAGTCCTTGAACTTGGCATGGGTAGTCAAGGCAATCATAAACAGTCCTTGAACTTGCCATGCGTAGTCAAGGCAATCAACCTCTTGGCTAGCACCACATGGCATTGCCAAATGTTCCATTGGTTTAGACACGCTCTGCCAAATGAGATTTGTGATTTCATGATATTTTTGACGTCACAATGAATACCAACACTGGGTTTGTCTAACATGTTGCAACATTTGTCAAAAACATGTTGCGCTGACTGAGAGGTCAATTGCTGCCTACTTCAATGTTCTTGGTAGCATTTCCCAAAGTTCCATTGATGTGGGGCGGGTTTGAATCTCAGTCCAAATGAAAACTGAAAAATTTCTGAGTGTATGTTTTCACTTGGCCGCTGTTAGTGGAAGTTGCCAGTTACTCGTCAGGGGTTTCCTCCACCACTAAACCTGAGAGCCATATTAGTGAAATAATCTCTAGTGTTGTGTAAAACATCAATCAATCATTGCACATAGTAACTAGACCAGAACGCTGTAGAGAAACGTTTTATTCTGAAAATCTCTGGATAAAGTTTAAAGGCCCACTTGCCGCCGTAGCCTGGTTAAATTTGCTAAGAAAACCAATTTACATGAGCTTACTACGACTAATACCACTAAACTTAAACATAGGACACATAAAACATGTCTAGTTAGCTTTAGAATGTAGAAATGGGGTGAAAAACAAACGAAGAATCAAAGCCTGATTACAACAACAACAATCAGTGTCGGTCAACTTTTGTGTTGGATTACCCTCATTTCAGGCCTTTTTATCTGTGGTTTACACTCAAACATTACAATAATCAGCAGGCTTTTCCAGTCTCTGTTAACCGATCGTCAGTCTGTATTTCTCAGATAAATAGGCCTATGTGAAATTACACAGTGCCGTTAGTTCACTCACTCGACTGAAACATAAAATCGCCCCTGCGAGCAGTTTGGTTTGTTTACGATCCGGGCATCTAACAATTCAAATTAAAAATACAAAGTGACATCCAAACTTTTAAATTTTGGTAAAAATAGAAAGTTCCCAACTTTTGTCTGGGAAAAATACAGAAAACGGTCTTTCTTTTTTAGTGTAAACAATATTCCTGATTTTCGCGGCAAGTGTGCCTTTAATTATTTATGTTTTGTCTTTCTATTTTACAGCTGTGTGTTGGACATGATTGAAAATAGTCCTTCAAAAAGACCAAGATTATGTGAACCTGAAAGGGACAATACCGTTAAAAAATCGCCTGTAAAACCAGCATCTGCTCGTAAATGTATAAACAAGGCAAGTTCTGACGATGAGGAAAATCCCACGTTTCAGATTCGTTCGTTTTATAACCCATCGAAAAGCTCGTACTTGTCACCAATTCAACGGAAAAATAGCGGACTGGTTAAACCAGTAGTGGCATTGAATGTATCTCGCTCAGCTGGACCGAAGCTTAAGTCCAGCAAGAGAATTAAGCGTAAAAAAGGTGCTACCCCTCGTGCTGTTAAAAAGTTGGACGTTAGCCTCAAGAAAAAAACGTTACCACTTCATGAAACCAAACACAATGCTATCAGCACTGAAAATACAAGTAATGCACAGGTGACTAAAAATGAACTTACTTTCAAGATTAATGTAAAGTCCTCCACGCCCATATCATCACCGATTAACTGCAAAACAAATGGACTTTACGACTTTGACGAGCCCCTAACGTGGGATGTTGATAAGTTGACGCCTAACAGTGAAAAGAAGTTTTTTAAGCACCGTCCCTCACCGGGTCAAAATGAAAAACGGCGGTCAGAAAGCGGAACAAGTCTAGTGGTCAAACAAGGGTTCAAGCTGAAATTCGTGCATCATCGCGGTGAAAAGCCGTTAAGTGACTCCACCGGGGCTACTACCCCAAAGGCAAAGCCGGCTTTTTCTAAACTGAACAAAACAGCCTCGACAAAATCTCCGAAGACCAGCTCATCAGTGGATGATGCTATGATGAAGAAGCTAAGGGATGAATTGATGAGGGAAGCTGAAAATGAGGATACTTTTGCTTTCGTTTCATCAAGCGATGAAAGTGTTCATCAAATAACTGAAAACGCACCTAACAATGATGTTAGGGATGAAATGACGCCGGACTTATTCTCTCAATCATCCTACGGAACTGCTGTCCTAGAATCTGCCACCGTTGCCAAGGTTACTCCCCCGTCTTCGGATTCAGCCTGCCATGTTGAGGAAACTGGTTCAACCAGTGATCCCGACACTCCACAACTGTCTCGATCATCATCGCCTTCTATATCAGTTGTATCTAGTGAAGACTCCATCGTATCAGGACCTTCTCGGCGTAAGTAATGAAAGACATCGACTGAAACCCCATCAATCTTGGTTTTCTCAAAAATCTCTATTTGAATATGGTGGGGGCCTTCGTGGCTCAGTGGGTAGAGCGTTGGACGCTCAATCCGAACAGCCTTCCACCAATGAGTCTCCAGTTCCAATCCGGCTCAGTCAAAAAAAATTGGAACATTTTCTGACTGGGTAAAATTCACGCGAACGACCTATGTGGGATGGTTGCCAGTTACCACCAGAAGGTCGTGGGTTTCCTCCGGGCATAGAGCCCGGTTTCCTCCCACAATAAAACTGGCAACGCCGCCATATAAGTGAAATAATCTTGAGGGCGGCGTAAAACAACAATCAATCAATCTATTTGAATATGTCGATTAAAACTAAATCTGCCCTCTTCAGATTAAGTAATGACGGAGGTGAATTGATATTCCGCCAATCCTGATTATCTCAAAATCGGTATTTCAATGTCTTAAAAACTGAATATAATATTCACATTAAGATACATATATAAGTGTCAGAGTGATAGTCTCTCAGTCCGACACAAGCCTGATTATCTCAAAATCGGTATTTCAATGTCTTAAAAACTTATATAATATTCACATTAAGATACATATATAAGTGTCAGAGTGATAGTCTCTCAGTCCGACGCAAACCTTGGGTTGATGGATGGCGAGCTAGAATACCATGCAGTCTGAAGAAAAATTGTGAGGGTTTTATTTGATTGTCTTTAAAGGAGACATCGCTGAAGTTTGTTGTGGTTCTCTGAAAAATACAGAGTTATCAATCTGGGATAAAAGGCTGCAAATCGACTTTCCTTCCAAAAGTGTACATTTAACGAGTTATTTAGGGAATCCTGTGCTGCTATTGTTTTGTGTCTGACAGTCAGTTAACAAACAGCCAAAAGTAGATCATATGCACACCCAGAAAGCGCTCTACTGCGCACTCGATTCTTTTTATCACAACAAAGTAGACATTGGAATCCGCAAATAAAACTCGCTATCCAATGTTCGTGGGAGCTGGGAAAGTTACCAATGGCCATCTGAAAACCTCATCTTTATATAAACAATGGTAGAATAGCACACATTTTAACGATATCCCTGTGAAAGAACTGCCAGGTACTGTAGGAAGGCCGAGTGTTATACTGCAGGCAAAGAGCCCTCTTACCTTCAACACTTAATAATCTGGCATGTGGCGTAAAACACCAATCAATCTCCAATGCGGTTCCTTTGTATTACTATCATTATTAAGTTTAAGTTTTTTTCTTGACCAGGGCTTAGAATTTTGAATTCAGACGACAAACAAAAATATTTTCCAATATTTACACGAGGAAGCACACCAAAAAGAACACGGTCAAAGATTTTCAAGTAAGTAGTATAGTGAGAGTATCATATATTGATTGTTTGGTGTTTTACACCGCTCTCAAGATTATTTCACTTTTCTGGCGTCGTTGCCAGTTTTATTGTAGGAGGAAACCAGGCTATGTGCCCAGAGGAAACCCACGACCTTCCCCTGGCAACCATCCCACGTAGGTCGTTCGAGTGAAAATCCAGTCAGAAAGTTTTCCAATTTTTTGGGACTGAGTGGGATTCGAACCCGCAACCCATTGGTGGAAGGCTGTTCGGATTGAGCGTCCAGCGCTCTGAGAGTATCATATACGCCTGGTGGCTCGGGCGGCTAGACTTACATTCCCTTTGTCTGACACAGACCTCCCATCGGGGCAGCGCGGGTTCCAATCACAGATGGAATAAAAACTGACAATTTTCTGAGTGAATTTTACTTCCGATTGCCATATGTGGGAGAGTTGCCAGGTACTCTCCAAAGGTTGCGGGTTACCTCCCCCACTAAACCTGTGAACGCCGCCATACAAGTGAAATCTTGATTGCGGCGTAAAACATCAATCAATCCTAAGACAAATAAATATTCTTGAAACCGACACTAAACATTCTCTCACTCAGTCTCCTAATAAAAACTGAAGTTGAAACTGTTCATATTTGTCTGTTTTTAGATGTACTGATTCACCCAAGTCCATCCAATCACCTTTGGTTTCAAAACATTCTAAAGGAAATCTTCAACAGATGTATATTGTGAGTTAATGGATTTTTTTGTAATTTTTGGTTCTTAAAAACATCAATAAATGATATCTACTCAAGCGACTTGACTAGTAAAGAAATTAGAGAAATTTTGGGTGTGCTATTTTTGAGCATTTTGTACATAGGATCAAAGGGAATGATGACAACCTAATTAGAATTTCTTGCAGACCCCTTGCCATGTAACTCTTCAGTATATATCTAATCCGCCTCTGATGTTCAACCAGAGAGTTTTAATCCAATATGCCTTACAACAATGTGTATTGGGTTCTATCCCACTAACAATAAGCATGAAATATCGTGACATTCTCAAATATTGTGACATTCTGAAATATTGGACTGGCATGAATTGAAATATGGCCCATTTATATAGATATTTTATTTTCTGATAATGTGAGGAGCTACTCTAGAAAGTTCATAAATACACACCATCATGTACAATACACACCATCATGTACAATACACACCATCATGTACAATACACACCATCATGTACAATACACACCACCATGTACAATACACACCATCATGTACAATACACACCATCATGTACAATACACACCATCATGTACAATACACACCATCATGTACAATACACACCATCATGTACAATACACACCACCATGTATAATACACACCAGCATGTACAATACACACCATCATGTACAATACACACCATCATGTACAATACACACCATCATGTACAATACACACCATCACAATAGTACAATAACAATACACAATATTGTTAAAATACAATAACAATACAGGCCTCGAAAATTAAAAAATTTGCTTAACCCGAAAAAAGGTTACGCAAAAATGACTCCAGGTAACCCATTTTTTGTTTAATAAAAATTATTTGCTTAACCTATGGGTTATGTGAATGGGTTACGTAGAAAACGGTTAACAAAAGAGGTTATGCAAAGGGTTGATTTTTCGTTTAATAAAAATGATTTGCTTTGGATTATGTGAATGGGTTACGTAGAAAACGGTTAACAAAAGAGGTTATGCAAAGGGTTGCGCAAAATTCGTTCACTTAAAAACCTTCAAACGCTAGGCCTAACCATCACCGGCATTAGCATCGCCGGACAGTCGTGAGCCACTTTTTAACCAAAAATGGTTTCAGTTTCACTTGGTGTAGCCGGCTGGTAATTTTTATTCAAAACCGTGCACACTATTGACTAGGCCTTTAGTCTTAATAATATACAAAGAAAAATGTTAAAAACTTGATTGATTAAACCACGGACTGGTGAAAGTAACCGTGTGTTGGCACAGTATTGACAAGACTTCGGCGGACAGTCTGTTATTGTTTTGTTATTTCCCAAGAATAATTTATCAACCTGCAGCTGTGAAAAAAACGGTGAAAGATGGGAAAATGAAAAGCCATAGAAAATTGCGGTCATTTTGTGACACTTTTATGGACGCTCACGTGCAACCTGTGGACATGACTACACGTAGTATTTCTACGCAAAATAAACCCAACTGTACATGATTTTTTTATATTCTTTTTCTGGATCAACCTATTGAAAGGCAAATGGTTATTTTAAACATGAAAAGGGATAAAGTGTCTCACGACTGTCCGTGTCTCACGACTGTCCGCTGATGCTATAGCATTTACCGGTCCGTCGAATCACCAAAAGGATCGCTGAAGAACCTACTCGACGGACCGATATTTACCGTAGATCGCTTGAACTTTGAAGTTGAACTCATAATGACGTACGCCGGACGTCGGGAAGGTACCTTTGCATATCATCGTTAGGCCTCACAGGCCATGTCAGCAATGTGCTGGAGGCAGATTTCATAGAACGATATCTCCTATCACCGTTGACTTTCACTTTATTAAAAAAATCCTCTCTGAACTGGCAGATTTTTTACGTTTACGAATCAAATATGAAGCGTGAAATCGGTCGCCATGTTTGTAGCACGTGTTATCAATGTTTACCTTGTTCCCGTAACCCCTCGTTCACTGTACTGCCTTAACATTGAACTAGGCATGCTTGCTCACTACCGTATACACTGTATTTTTTCGGACGTAAAAATCGCGATAACCCCCCGGAGTGGCTATGGGGGATCGAGGGTTAATCCTATTCCCTTCAAACAATAGAGAAGTGAAGATCGATCAGAAACGCTTACTGACCCACAACGGGTGGCCCAAGTGTCTTTGTAGCTAAGAAAATCAACTGTATGCATATTGTACATACAGTTTCAGAATGTGTCCGATGTGAAAAATACATTCGGCTTTCTACCGACTCGTCAAGCTACTCATCAAGTAAATGAAGACAAAATACATCAAAACGAATGACGTTCAATAAAATAACACATAGGGGCCTAACTTGCCGTTGAGAGGTTGGTAGACGAGGCTGTCCAGAGTATTTAACTTATACGATCCCGTAAAACAAGATGTCAACGGTTCGTGATGTTGTCGACAGATTTTAACTAAAGGTCATGCGCATGTGCGCTAATGCTGTATATTTTCTTACTTTTTTTAAAAATGTCCTGGACAAAAGTTGACTACACTGTAACTATAATTTATTTAAAATTTACACACGGTCAACCCAAATAGAATATTTAAGACGAACGATTTTTTTCCCTTCATGTAAGCAATCCGCGCTCACGTGACAAAAATACCAGTGTCATTTCCCGCGGTTGATGGATGATTTCACAATCTATCTGAAATGCTTTTAACCGCAATTGTTTCCCAAACTTATTATAATTTATAACAATTGAACAGTGTCTATGATATCGTAAGATCAAATTGAATACTGCCCATTATTAAAAAAATTCCGGCCTTTTTTGGGAATAATAAAATCCCTAATTAGCCCACGAGATATCCAACAAAAATTCCGCTCTTGATGGCGTTAGATAGGATAGCCGGCCGCAAGCATAACTTTTGTGTCTCATCTGATCTAACGATGTACTAAGGTACCAAGCAGTCTTAAATCCAGTGTCCGTTTCACTTGTGGACAGGTCGACTTATCGGTACACCGAAATATATTATATTTGTTTGCGGTGGTTTTGGCTAATACAGTTTTGCACAAGATAAAACCTCCGATATGGATTGCCGTCAAAATAGAATCATGAATCAAAAGAAATACAACAGGATATATCACAACTAAAAAGAAACATTTTATTTACAGTGAAATTTACAACCGCAAATCAATTAGACGCGTTTATATAATGTCCGGAATACATAAATTAAAGACAGTCTTCACACATAGCGAATTACAACATTAGTTTTTAGTCTTCGCAGAAAGCGAAAGGGTCATTAGACCCATCATCACTAACATCACAGGATAGAAATCCTTCGAAATCGCTATCATCGTCACTAAGCAAAGCTCTGGAAATACCCTGATCATTTGATTCTGCTCGGCACCTCCCCTCCTCCAGCGCTGTTGTAATACCGCAAACATAAAAGGAATGTTCAATTGTTTGGGGTCGAATAGATGCCCAAGGGTCGGCAACCCACCCCAAGACTCTCTGTCGATCGGCAGTTACGAATCGTTCGTTCAAAATGGATTCTGTAGCAAAATCTTCCCACAGTCTTCTCAAATGTGTCTTAAACGGTTTATTGATACTGACATCAAGGGGTTGAATCTGCAATAATTGAGATGAGACATTGAAATGTTGAAAGAAAAAATATACATAGATATTTATTTAACTAGAACAAATAAAAACTAGGATTTTGAAACTGATCATAAATAACACGAAAACTCACCTTAGAAGTACACCCGCCGGGGATAATGGCAGGTGTTATGAAACGCTCAAATAAGTGACGATAAACCCTGTCAGTTGTGTGGCCAGAAAAACAGTCCAGAGACGACTTTCCACGGCAATACGGAACAAGGATGTCAGTCACCCATTTCACCATGATTTCTTCTGTCATCCAACCTTTCTCCTGCATGGCCACATGTAGTCCGCTCGGCACTGAAGTGATGTCTTTTGGAAATCGTTTTCCTAGAGAGAGAGAAAATGAACACGTTTAGTTCTATGATAATGTTATTTTGTGATAATTGTGTGACACAAATGCAAAAGAAATGACCGAATTTAGCCATCATTCATTAAAAGCTAAAAATGCAGATTTAAGTCATGATTAGAAAACTTACCTTTGAAAATAACCAGAGGTGGAAGGGCTTCTCCGGTGGAAGAAATTGCCAAAACGACAGACGCATGTCTCTTTTCCCCTCCAGAGGTTCTCACCATCACACTCTTGGAGCCTCTCGGGGCAATCGTTCTATCGGGTACCATATCAAAATAAATAGGTGTCTCATCCATATTTACAATATAATTGAACTCGGCAGCACTACGGAGACTACGAATGTGCTCTAAGAATATACCAATTCGTCGGTCGGCGTCGGATGGCAAATGCTGGGAAAGCGTGGTTTTCCTTCTGAGTACAAGGTCGTGTCTCTTAAGGAAAAAGGTCAGCCATCCATCGCTGGCCTTGAAATCTGGCCGGTTAATTAGTTTCCTAGCAAATTCCTGGATGGACATACGGGAGACAGGAATCTGTTTCTCACGGCGCTGCAAAATCCACGCCAGGATCTGCTGTTCCTTGTCACCGCTGTACGTTATGGGTCGGCCGGCTTTCTTTGAAGTGGTGGTTGCAACATTCTCAAACTTCTTTCTCCAAGAGAAGATAGTACTCTTTGGAATTTTCAGTTCTGCGGCTGTCGGTCGTATTCCGTGCTGTTTGACAATCTCTAGGGTCCGTAACTTTTGCTGAACAGTATAGGACTTGTAGTTTCCTCTCAAGGCAGGAAGGTCGATTATATTAGAGGCAGAGACATGGTGTTGAAGAGCGCAAAAAATAAGTGACAAACGGAAGCAATGTCAGCAACTTTATACATGCAAAGTTTGACAGAAAATACTCAAAAGAAAAAGATAAATGGATTACCGACATATTTCTGCCACAGGGGACCTTGTACACTGTTCTAAAGATTATAATAGAACAATACCCGGTTTAATCCAGATTTACCATCAACTGAGCAAGGATTAAAGGCTTAAATATTACTCAGTTAACAGTTTAAGACCTGTCAAGTGGAGAGCTGAACTGGTATGGCAGTATTCTAGAAGAACTTTGAGTCTGGTTTCATAGTTTTAATCTTTCCTCGTAAAGATTTTTAGGAAACACTAACGTTACTGAAATATAATATATAGCCTATAATAAGCGTGGTCTTTTTGAGTACATCACCCTTTAAATATTAATTTGATAAATGGGGTACAGGACAAACCTTGAGTTGAAATTTTGATCACACTTTTTATTTCCCACTGACCAAAAGAGGATTCAAAAGAGTGTTTTAAAAAAAATTATTTAATATTAAAACTTCACCGACTGAGAAAATTAATATGCGATTTTCGAAAATTGTATATGTTCAATAATTAATAATTCTGACACTCTCACATAAGAGATTTTGTATAATTTGAAAACTTATTAAATTTGTTTTAGTTGATATTTCCTACAGAAAAGAACGGTATAGGGTAAGAGTGGAGAAAAATGGAAGGTCGTTGCCATTAAATTATTTAAATCCTAGTATGTGTTACTTAAATAATGTAAACTTGAGAATATTGCTTGCCAAATTTTATGAACTGTGTTGAGCGTTCAATTGGACGAAGGTTCAACTGCCAAATTATAAAAAGAACTCTTTCAAAAAATGGATTGGCCCTGAAAAGGGCCGTTGGAAGCAGAATTGCAGGTTTTTCTTCAGATGGTCTTCAGTACTATATCAGCTGATTTCTTTTTGTGGCAATTTCTTTTTTCAGAAGATCATCCAACACTTTGATGTATTTTTTCCTCCCGTAAAACATGTAGACACAGGGAATCTCCAGGCCTCCCTTCGAGATGTTAGATCTCCTGTACTTAACAGAAGTAATGCGACATGCTATCGAGCCGCCATTTTTCAGAAAGTACCAGGCAACACGAGCGATTTCGGCAGGAAGATGACCAACAATTATGTGGTCACGCCAAACACTGACTGCATACTTGTCATGTTTATTGCGGGTGTCTTTCTTTGTGGACAAAATCTCATGTTCTTCTGGTTTCCATTGGCGACGATATACATGAAATCCACGTACAGCAGATTGCAGTTCGTATTCCTCCATTCCACTGATAACGTTTTTTTCTCCTCAAAAAGTGAGCTGAACTTGAATGTTTATCTTCTTATTATATATGTATCCAACTCCCACCCCAAATGTTATGTTTGAATGAAACCAAACAAATAAAGAAAACGGGAGTTCCAATTAGTAAACAAGGGTGAGGGTCTAAATTAGGAAGGGTGAATGTTCATTTGTCTCGACTAATCCCCGCTGTTAAGTTGCGCTAATTGCGTCGACTATAGGCCCTACTGTTGACTAATTAATATATTCTTATGCTTATCGATTATAAGCCTTAGTGGCATGGTCTCTTGTTTATTTTTTTAAAGCTTCTTTAGGAAGAAAAGGGATTTAATGTTTAATGTTAGTTAGTCTCTTCGAAATAAAAAAGAGGCAAACCCTATAGTCACTGTGCATGTAAAACGGATTGAACATAAAAGGTATAGGGCCTACATCTGATTTAGTCAGTTGTGTTATGCATGGCGGTAATTCTTAATGGGTCAGTATACGATTACCTGACCACAGGACAAACACATCATAGTCTTTGTCAGTTTTTGATACATTTCTTGGAATAATATGTCATCGTATTACACAATGTATGACAAAGTATTCTTACTACTAAAGGATAACTACTTGAACATATTCAATTGTATTCTATGCAAAAACATTTGTTTCAGTTGAAAATTGAAATCATATTTTACGGGTCTGGTTTCGGCTACACAACAACGGTAAGTGTCCTGCATGCAAATCTCGTTTGTAGACCGTATGATCTACCGTTGTTGTGTGGCTGTAGGTTTCTGTAGTGTTCTTCACACACAAATCTGTGATTCTTTATTAAAAATATGGGAAGACAAACCAAATCCCACTTTTTCATGTGCCACTCTGTATACATACTTTTGACTGGCCACGCGGGACGCTGGCATGTGCTCATCTTTCACTTTCGTTTTAATGATCATTAGAGGGTAGGGAAAAACAAATGACTTGAGTCTTTCTGGTCTCACTCACTCTGACATGTAAATTTCTTCCGAGCCACATGCAGGCTACATCACGCTGATTTTGGCCAACGGATCGCACAGTGATACATTATGTGTTGGACAAACAGCCCCACGCTTACAAATTCATGTCCCCCATACATTCCTGCAGTGACGGACGGTGATAATGAATTCTGAAGGCGAAAACAGCATCACAACGTTAAAACTTGATAATGTTTGTGTGAAACATCGTCATTCCAGCCAGAAGGAAAGAATATAATACATCTGCATATCGACCTGTTCCGCTCTTGTCAAAAGTACAACAACAACATCGATTTTAGCAAGAAAAGTACAATTGTTTTCTGGTAAACCCTTGTAATTTTATTATTTCAACACGGGCAAACCTTCTAGCCTTTAAAAGCAACTATGAGATTCGCTGCCTTGTTCTACTCTGGCCTATCAGGCGCTATACAAACATTCCAGCTAAGCACAGCAGGGCGTGTCAGTCAACTCAGTGGAGGTGAGAATTGACCTCTCCCACTTCACGACGGCACCTTTCATGTCGGTAACCGTCCGAAAATAATGGTGTCCGAAAAAATACAGTGTATACGGTAACACAGATGAAACTACACATGGGAATAGGGTGAATTATTGCCCTTGAATTCATAAATAACCGATTTGTAGAGAGTACTTCCGGAAGGAGTTACATACACGTGATACAGCCAATAAAAGTTAGAAAATTAAATTTGTTTTGATGGGTTACGCTAAGTCATTTGCGCGAACGAAAAAAAGTTCATGCGATTTTAGTTTTGCGTAACCTTTGCGCGAACGAAACGATCGTTCGCGCGAAATTTCGAGGCCTGCAATACACACCATCATGTACAATACACACCATGTACAATACACACCATCACAATACACACCACCATGTACAATACACACCATCATGTACAATATAGTTAAAGTTGTCCTGCATGTATCTGTATAAACTAAAGGGTTTTTTTTCCAGGCCGGTGAAGTTCCGCTTTTAGTAGAGAACATTTCTGCGGCATACATGTATAAACCCTGATTTATTTTGTATTTTATTTTTTGTAGGATGCAGGTCAAACTGTGATCGGAGCTACTCAATGTGAAACGTGTGGAATGGTGTATACAGTGGGCGAGTCAGCCGATGAAACTACTCATGGGAAATTTCATCAACATGTTATTTCTGCCCTCAAATTTCCGGTAGGTTATTTCCCTTTATATCACCTATGTGGGATGGTTGCCAATTTCCAGCGGAAGGTCGTGGGTTTCCTCCGGGCACAGAGCCCGGTTTCCTCCCACAATAAAACTGGCAACGCCGCCCTATAAGTCAAATAATCTTGAGCGCGGCGTAAAACACCAAACAATCAATCAATCAATCCCTTTATATCACAAAAAAAAAAACAATGATGGCTTTGTGGGCAAATAATTGAAAGTGCATGATTGTTTTTAGTAGGTAATGTAGAATTCGCCAAAGTCTGGGGTCATCCCAACAAAGGGCCTACAAACAGAACCTGGTTGTTATTCTTCACTTCTCGTTGAACAATTAGCTAATCCTGTTTCGATGAAATTTTCCGAATAAACCACGACGTATTCTTTAAGATTGATATCAATAAAACGCCTAACATCTGTAAAAAAAACGGCAAGATATTTAACTTTTAGATTTGGCGAAAAAACATAAGCATTTTTTCAGCTCCTCGGTTAATTATAATGTTTATTGACGTAAATTTGAAATAATTTGTTTATAAACACTTGATTTTTAGCATCGTGTCTTTGGACTTATTCTTTCAAAAAGCTTTTCATTTTTCACATTTGAGAAAATGTGCAATAATTTTGATTTTGCAAAAATCACATTTGAGAAAATGTGCAATAATTTTGATTTTGCAAAAATATCAACATTTTGGTCATAATTTTAAAATTTTTAACCTAAATTTAAATTTTGTTCTTAGGGGTGGAAGAAGGAGAGAGTGTTGCAGGAGTACCCAGAGGATGGAGGGAGGATCCTACTGGTACAGCCAGATGACCCCAAATACGCACTGAAAAAGGTGAGCAAACCACAGTCAACTCAGCTTCTCTAGCCAAGTTAAAACCTCCATGTCCCCATTCTGTGTTTTACCTTGGCGGACTACTTTACTCAAACTCGTAAAGCGAATAGCTCGTTTTGATTGGATGCAAGCAAAACTTCTCGCAGCTAATCAAAACCTTTGGCACTTACACTGAAAATAATGTAATGGCGGCTGAGTTCACCTTGAACTTTTGTGTAACAAATGCTGATTGGCCAAGACTCTGTTAGTATACATGTAGGAAAGACAACTCTTACATTCCCACTAGTGGACGCTGTTCGATTTACGGGTTGGAGTGGAGTAATCCGCCAAGGTAAAACACGGAATGCGGACATGCAGATTTTAACTTGGCTTGCAAAGATGCAGTAAACTAGGTGCAAGTTCAGGCCATAGGATTTCACGGTAACCATTGGTTCCAGTTACCAAATTTCCATGGCCTGAAGTCGATGGTCTAGGAATATTTTACAGATTATCAATGAGATGAAAGACCGGGAAATTTGAATCAGACTATGTGTACAAAAGCACACTGATAGTCTACAAATGTATGAATTAATGGTACACATGCCGCCGTAGCCTTGCTAACGTATATGAAGAAAGCGCCTTACTGACGTATATGAAGAAAGCGAATTCATATGAGCTTACTAAATTAAAAATCACTAAAACTAAAATTTCAGATACAACCAACTATGTTTAAAATGTCCAAATAAAGGTGTATTTGTTTAAGTGACATGAGCTGCCAAGATGTTAATATTTTGATATTAAAACAGAATGTGGAAATTATTGGCTATTTTTCTCAAGACGTATAATTCAGAAGCTTTTTAGTGCTTCTAGTCTGGAAAATATACGATAAAGTATTGTTTTGAACTAACTTTGGCTAAGAATGAAAGAATGGCCGTCTCGGTTATTTAAATTTTGTTTACTTTTCGAACACGTTTTCGGTTCATACAGGCCGCATACTGTATGGATTTTACTCGTACCAACGCCAATCATTTAGTTTTTTGATGGTCTTCAAAGCCTCTTACTGTCGTTACGATCAGAAATTATGAAAAAAGTGTGAATTTTGGCAGCTCATGCCACTTTAAGGCATACCTAGAACTGACGTCTAAACGTCAACCATCGATAAGAAACCATGTGGGTTTTGTGCTGGATTACACTCGTTCCAAATCTTTTGGTTTTAGTGTCTCAAATTTATCTAAAATCTTATCTCTGCCCCTCAAAACCAGCCCCGATAGCTTAGTCGGTAGAGCGTCCGCTTCAGGCCTGGGAGATCCGAGTTCAAGCCTGGGTCGAGTCAGACCAAATACTTTAACAGTGGTAGCTGCTGCTGCTTCGCTTGGCGCTCAGCAATAGGAGTTAGAGCAGCGACTGGTTGGCCCGGTGTCAGTATACTGTGACTGGGTGATGGGGCTTGCTGGTTGTCTTCGGCAAGTCGTCTCGGTGAGACAGCACGTAAAAGAGCAGTGGAAATCCGCCCTGCAACAAGGAGACAACATCTTCAACGTCTTCATATAACTGAAATACTGTTGAGCAGGATGTAAAACCCAAATCACTCACTCTGCCCCTCAACTCAAAATGGCCATCAGTATTTCTCATTTTAGTTCCGTAAATTAGGTCAGCTGCCAGCTGGTTTAAAAGTCACTATCTAAGCCATTTGAGAATGTTATATTATGCATTCCCGAGATTGTCGTTTGTTTACATTGCATGAACCTAACACATATATTAAAGTGACATGAGCTGCCAAAATTCACACTTTTGCATAATTTCTGATCGTCACGACAGTAAGAGGCTTTGAAGGACATCGAAAAACTAAATGATTGGCGTTGGAGTGAGGAAAATCCATACACTATGTGGCCTACACGAACTGGAATAGTGTTCGAAAAGTAAACAAAATTTAAATAACCGGGACGACCATTCATTCATTCTAAACCGAAGTTAGTTCAAAACAGTACTTTATCATACATTCTCGAGACTAGAAGCACTAAAAAGCTTCTGAATTATACGTCTTGAGAAAAATAGCCGATAATTTCAACATTCTATTTTTAAGTCATAATATCAACATTTTGGCAGCTCATGCCACTTTAATGGTTAATGTAAATAGGTTTTTTTCTGATTTGTGCGCCTTTTGTTTTAATATCTTTTTCAGCCTAAAATGTTAATTGTTCATTCTCCAATCCACAGGTGGAAGACATCAATGAGATAATGGCAGAAGAATTGGGCTTTTCTCAAACTACCATATCGTTCCAGCCTTCGTATAAGGTATTTTGAATACCCTTCCTAAGCAATTTGTCACTCATATTTCATGTTAATCGAGATTCACAAAAATGTTGCTCCATGCTACATGAACTATGTGCTCAGTGATGTCTTGTCATTCCCTTGTTGATAGCTGAGCCAGGCATCATTCTCTTGTTGATAACTGATGCAGACGTCATTCCCTTGTCGATAACTGAGCCAGACGTCATTCTCTTGTTGAAAATTGTGCCAGACGTCATTTCTTGTTGATAACTGAGCCAGACGTCATTTCTTGTTGATAACTGAGCCAGACGTCATTTCTTGTTGATAACTGAGCCAGACGTCATTTCTTGTTGAAAACTGAGCCAGACGGCATTGTCTTGTTGATAAGTGAACCAGACGTCATTCTTTAGTTGATAACTGAGCCAGACATCATTCTCTTGTTGATAACTGAGCCAGACATTCTTTTGTTGATAACTGAGCCAGACATCATTCTCTTGTTGATAACTGAGCCAGATGTCATTCTCTTGTTGATAACTGAGCCAGACGTCATTCCCTTGTTGATAACTGAGCCAGACGTCATTCTTTAGTTGATAACTGAGCGAGACATCATTCTCTTGTTGATAACTGAGCCAGACATTCTCTTGTTGATAACTGAGCCAGACGTCATTCTCTTGTTGATAGCTGAGCCAGACATCATTTCTTGTTGATAACTGAGCCAGATGTCATTCTCTTGTTGATAACTGAGCCAGGCATCATTCTCTTGTTGAAAACTGAGCCAGGCATCATTCTCTTGTTGAAAACTGAGCCAGGCATCATTCTCTTGTTGATAGCTGAGCCAGTCGTCATTTCTTGTTGATAACTGAGCCAGATGTCATTCTCTTGTTGATAGCTGAGCCAGACGTCATTTCCTGTTGATAACTGAGCCAGATGTCATTTCTTGTTGATAACTGAGCCAGACGTCATTCTCTTCTTGATAACTGAGCCAGACGTCATTCTCTTGTTGATAAGTGAACCAGACGTCATTCTCTTGTTGATAAGTGAACCAGACGTCATTCTCTTGTTGATAAGTGAACCAGACGTCATTCTCTTGTTGATAACTGAGCCAGACGTCATTGTCTTGTTGATAACTGAGGCAGACGTCATTGTCTTGTTGATAACTGAGCCAGACCTCATTCTCTGGTTGATAACTGAGCCAGACGTCATTCTCTTGTTGATAACTGAGCAAGCCGTCATTCTTGTTGATAACTGAGCCAGACATCATTCTCTTGTTGAAAACTGAGCCAGACATCATTCTCTTATTGATAACCTGAGCCAGGCATCATTCTCTTGTTGATAACTGAGCCAGACATCCTCTTGTTGAAAACTCAGCCAGACGTCATTCTCTTGTTGAAAACTGAGTCAGACATCATTCTCTTGTTGATAACTGAGCCAGACATCATTTGTTGAAAACTGAGCCAGACATCCTCTTGTTGAAAACTCAGCCAGACGTCATTCTCTTGTTGAAAACTGAGCCAGACATCATTCTCTTGTTGATAACTGAGCCAGACATCATTTGTTAAAAACTGAGCCAGACATCCTCTTGTTGAAAACTCAGCCAGACGTCATTCTCTTGTTGATAACTGAGCCAGACATCCTCTTGTTGAAAACTGAGCCAGACATCATTCTCTTGTTGAAAACATGAGGTACACGTATAACTAATACCATAAAGCAGGGAAAGTCAAACGTAGTACCTTTGTATGTTCAACTATTACACTGTAACCACCTGTTAGATACATAGACTGATCCAGAGACATTTTGATACCTGTATACAGGTATGGGCGCCCAAACTCACAAGCAAAAAATCCGCCCGAATTCTTAAAACCAACAGATTTGAATGTCAAAATAGCATTTAATGTTGAATTTTGGGCCAGAGATTTTTGTCTTATTGAGGGAACATTTTGAACCGAAATGGTACGCCCAAATTTTCCCTGGATCAGTCCCTGAGATAAGATAGAAATACTGTTTAAAACTGCGTTAAATCTTCTCTCGCTCACTCACTACAGCCCCTTAACTCCACCTTTATGCGAGTCCAAGAAAAAAATGGCAAATTTCTGAATGTTTTTTTTAATCGACTGCTCTTTTTTCTTAGGTCTTTTTGTATATATCGGACGACAGGAAAGTAGTGGGCTGTTGTGTAGCTGAACCCATCTCACAGGTATTTTAAAATCTTTACTCTTTAAAGCAGATATTTTATTAGCCGAGCAGGAGGGGCACACTGTAAGGAGACTTGTGCGCACAATCTTAATAGACTTCCACCAATAGGTACATGTAGTGGGCGTTCTATTTCCTATATGCTAAATGTGACCAGACAAATGTTCTCATTAGAGGTAATTTAAGGCGATATAACTCGCTGTGCAGTGTGTGAAAATGGTTATCCTTAAACACAACTCCATGTCCCCTTTCTTGTCTGACTCAATAAAAAATTTAGGCCATTTAGAATGGCTGAATCTTTAGAAGAAATACGGTAATTTAGAAATTTCAGGTTAAATGTATGTCCAATATAGATTGCTAAAAGCTGGGTACTGGGTGGGTTCATAGTCGCTGTTCTTCAACAAGTATTCTTCAATATCGGATATAGCCGACTGTGTCTGCTTGTTTTATTTGCATCCCTTGGTCTCTGCCGGTACCAGTAAAAGGTCAGGGTTCTCCATCCCCATCTTTGCACCAGTTTAAGTTAGAAAGCCAACAGGGTGAAATATAATTTATGATAAATCAATATTTCCTGCTCATGCACGTTTTTATATGATCTGTCTTAATTTTTATACGCCCGACTTAAAAAAAGTCGGTCGTATTATGGTATCACCAGCGCCGTCCGTCCGTCCGTCTGTCCGTCCGTCCGTCCGGCCGTCCGTCCCGGATTCCCTTCCGCTCCATAACTTGAAGAGTTTTGATCTAATCTTTACAATTCTTTCACAACATATACCTTGTGGGTAGAAGGTGTGTCATGAACCATTTATGACATCGTGAATTGCATAATGTGGCTTCTACATTGGATTATGTAGTATTTTGTCTTAGTCTATATCTTCGTTCCCTTCCGCTCCATAACTTGAAGAGTTTTGATCCGATCTTTACAATTTTTTTTACAACATATACTCAAGGGGTAGAAGGTGTGTCATGAACCATTAAGAACATTGTCCATTGCATAATATGGCTTCTACATTGGATTATGTAATATTCTGTCTTAGTCCATATCTTCGTTCCCTTCCGCTCTATAACTTGAAGAGTTTTGATCCGATCTTTACAATTTTTTTTACAACATATAGTATAGGGGTAGAAGGTGTGTCATGAACCATTTAGGACATTGTCGGTGTCAAACTATGACTTCCACATTGGATTATGTAATATTCTGTCTTAGTCTATATTTTCGTTCCCTTTCGCTCCATAACTTGAAGAGTTTTGATCCGATCTTGACAATTCTTTCAGAGTATATACCTTATGGGCAGAGGGTGTGTCGTGTACCATTTCTGACTTCACCCGTTGCATAATATGGCAGCCATATAGGATTATGTAATATTCCCTTCCTCTCCATAACTTCTAAAGTTTTGATCCGATCTTGACGATTCTTTCAGAGTATATACCTTATGGACAGACGGTGTTTCAAGTACCATTTCTGACATCACCTGTTGCATAATATTGCAGCTCTATTGGATTATGTAATATTCCCTTTCGGCTCCAGGACTTCTTTCATTTTGATATAATCTCTCCAATTCTTTTAGAGTATATACCTTATAGGTAGATGATGTTTCACATACCAAATTTGAATTGGGTACACATATTTTTTGTCTGTTTTCAAGAGCTTTTTTTATCAAAAATATGTACCTGATGTTTAAAATATATATATTAATATATATCAATGCTTTTTTTTATTACACTTGGTCCAGAGACTGAATAATACTGAAAGCCAATTAATTTATACATTCTGAGAATGTTTTCTTGGCTAATTTAATGTGCACTATAATAACCAAAAAAAAAGACAATTTTCCCACTTGATTACCCATCTGGTATTTATCAGAGTGGCTGTTTAAATAGAGATAAGGTGACAATGACCTTCCTTGAAGTGGGCACACAAGGTTTGTATATTTACACACCAGCATATCAGTGGTCAGCCTGAAGATTGTTTGCTTTGTAATAAAACTATTACAGCCAAGTCCAATAGAACAGTGTCCCAGTCAAAACTTAAAATTCAAGAATTGTAAGCTATTCTATTGATTGCTCCTTCCCAATTAAGGAACATAACAGCAATGTCAAAACAGCCACAATATTTCAGTTTTTGCAATTAAAATGTGATTGAAATTTCCTAGACAGATAATATATGTGTACTATAACGTGCTGGTATTTAGTTGCAGCTTCATCAAATTCAGAAAAGAAAAACTTCTATTGTGAACAAGAAATTCGAATTGATGAAATTAAAACAAATGTTATATTAAATGTAAAGTTGTTAATCGTAGCGGTTCGACTTTGCCACGGCGGGCGTATGTTGAGTTTACTAAAACTCTTGTTTTTAAAGCAATAGTCTTTTATCCATTATCCATCTTCCCACTTTTTATCCATATTCTTTCCTTTTATTCCACTTCATTAGGGTTATCGAGTTATACCAGAAAAATCTCAGGACGACAACTCGCAGCGCCCGTGGTGTTGTGACACGAAGCCCTCACCAGCTGTGGTGGGTGTTAGTCGTATCTGGGTCTACAGACAGAACAGACGAGAAGGCATTGCTTCCAGGCTGTTAGAGGCAGTCCGGTGAGTGGCTCCCTAGTTAAACTAAAACCTGTAAAATTATTCTCATTATTGGTTAAAATTAAAATGGAATATTGCACCCTCTATCAGTAGATCCTCAAACCTACTAAGCCCCCAACCCTCAATCTTCGCAAGGCAAGTTAAAATCCCCATTCCGTGTTTTACCTTGGCGGACTAGTCCACTCCAACCCGATTTTTTTGTCATTTGGTACTTGCCATATGACATTAATCCATAAAAATTAATCCATTCAATGTGTTTCTTTTACACTCAATTGAATAAACATTGATTTCTGTTTAAGGTGCTGGTTTGAGTACGGATCTCTTATCGACAAAACCCTGGTGGCATTTTCTGACCCCACACCTGACGGACGACAGCTGGGTGCTAAATACACAGGGAGAGAGGATTTCCTTGTCTATAAATATAACATGGACACTCTGTGATAGCTTGAAATCCACAATTTAATAACTGTTCTATATTTGACAAGTTGAGCATGCAGGAGTGATATCTATAACGATGTATTTCTTGTTCATTTCACTGTTACGGCAGCTGGATTGAGCCATGTCAAGATAATTGCAGACATTTTTTTTGTCATGCCGACTAGTTCAATTGTATATTATGTTTATTTGGTAGTTCAGACAGCAAGATTAATTTCTGTTAAATCCATATCAATATTATTGTAAGTTGAGAATGCATACAGGGTTTTTATATCAGCAAATCTCAGAAATCTATTTTTCTCTTTTCATGCCGACGAGTGCCGTAATTACTCTTTTTTCCGGGGCAATATTTGGCTGGGTTATTTTTTTTGTTTTTTTCTAAATATTGTAATTTGTTCAAAATATTTTGTGCTGAAAATATTTGACATAAAATTGAATATTTTATTAAGAACTGTTTCAAAGAGAATACCACTCTGAAGAATTCACTTTGATACTTGTATATTAAACCTGCTGCATATTTTAGAAAATCAAAGTTTCTATTTATGGCTTAATTTAAATGGGAATATACATTTTTGTTCAGATGCTGAAAAGAGTTTGCAGGTACTTTTCGAAGGTCGGGGGTTAACCTATCTTTGGGCAAAGAGCCCAGTTTCCTCCCACACTAAATCTGGCAAAGACGCCATGTGAGTGAAATCTTGAGCTCGGCGTAAAACACCAATCAAATTCCACCCAGTGTAAACACACATTTCAGGGCAAGTTTTCACTCGATCATCCTATGGGGAAGTTTTCAGATATTGAGTTTTCCTTCCCTAGATTACCTGATAATAGCATTTAAGTGAAAATTACTCAATCTGTCTTGTTATTACTGTAATTTTGTTTCAAATCAATGATATATTACATGATTAACTGATGTTTTACGCCGCACTCAAGATTATTTCGCTTATATGACCGTATATATCGTATACCAGGTAAAGTGGTGGGAGAAAACCTTCAGCAAGTAAAGTAATCCAGTGAGAATTTTTATTTGGTCTAGGTAGGATTGGATCCAGTGTCACATCGATGGACGGTGTGTGAAGGACTCAGTGACAGAATTCTGGAATACAAGATTAGAATAGTAAATAACTTGACCCGGAAAAAATTCCAGGCCAGGGTGAGAATTGAACTCACGACTAAGGGTTAACCCAGTTGATAAACAAAATTTAGTTTATGATAACTGCCTTTGCTTCCGTATCTGAGTGGGTTTTTCACTTGGTTGCCAGATGTGGAAGAGTTTCCAAGGTCGGCGCTTTCCTCCGGACAATGAGCCCGGTTTCCTCACCCAATAAACCTGGCAACGTCACCATAAAAGTGAAATAATCTTGAGTGCAGTGTAAAACATCAATCAATCAAATCCCATTTTATTGCTCTTTTTTTTTTTTGGATTTTTCAGTTAACCCTGAAATGTATTTACTTGTTTTAACTTGTGATTGTTATAGTAGCAGGATCTGGCAAATACTGGGGGAGGCTTCCTTTAAACAAAATTAGCTTTAAAGTGGCATGAGCTGCCAAAATTCACACTTTTTTCATAATTTCTGATCGGCACGACAGTAAGAGGTTTTGAAGGCCATCAAAAAACTAAATGATTGGCATTGGAATGAGGAAGTATGTGGCCTGTACGCACCGAAAACGTGTTCGAAAAATAAACAAAATTTAAATAACCGGGACGACCATTCATTCATTTTACGCCAATGTTAGTTCAAAACCATACCTTATCGTACATTTTCGAGACTAGAGGCACTGAAAAGCTTCTGAATTATACCTCTGGAGAAAAATAGCCAATAATTTCAACATTCTGTTTTAACGTCAATATATCAACATTTTGGCAGCTCATGCCACTTTAATAGTGTTTGTCATTTTTCACATGTATAAAAAATGAGCTTTCGGCTGATCCTAATTTTGAGGATGTATGATATCTCTAAATATAAAAAAAGAAAAATGTAATCTTACATTGAGGCGGCTATTTGAATTTTGTGTTATTGGCATACATAAATTCAGTGAATAACTTTTTTATTTCGGCAATTTTCTACTTTTTCAAATTACATGAAATATTCCATTTAACATGACAATCTGAACTCCTGCCACTCGGAGAAACTTATTCCATCACAAGTCTAATAGTTTTCATTCATTCGAGCGGGTTACGCTGCCATAGTGAAATCATTACTGGGTACTGTTTTTCAACACCATCGTAACTTTGCGCCTAGTCGTAACGTCATGGCAACATATACCTTCAACATTACGTTACGACGGGCGTAAGTTGTGTTGAGAAACAGCCCCCAGGAGTGTGGCATTAAACGTCAGTTTCCAGGAAGGAAAGCAGAAGATGCTAAACGATACCTTAAAGTGGCATGAGCTGCCAGAATGTTGATATTTTGACGTTAAAATTATTGGCTATTTTTCTCAAAACGTATAATTCGGAAGCTTTTTAGTGCTTCTAGTCTCGAAAATATACGATAAAGTATTGTTTTGAACTAACTTTGGCTTAGAATGAATGAATGGTCGTCCCGGTTATTTAAATTTTGTTTACGTTTTCGGTTCGTACTGTATTGATTTTCCTCATTCCAACGCCAATCATTTAATTTTTTGATGGCCTTCAAAGCCTCTTAGTGTCGTGGCGATCGGAAATTATGAAAAAAGTGTGAATTTCGGCAGCTCATGCGACTTTAGCAAGCCAACTATTGAATGAACTTGGCAAATCCAGTTTATATGGAACTTCATTTACCCGTGTAAATCCTAAGATTGATGTTTTACATCTCACTATTATTTGCGGAGGAAACTGGGCACTTTCCTCTTTGGGCCTGGCCAATTTGGAATTTGCAGGTAAAACCTGCCTGCCACACACGGTGATATTAGTTTAGGATGCAAATGATGATTTCCCTCAAATTTTAGGCTGGCTGCCAAACAGTGAGCTTCGTGTCTGGCAGGTCGATGTACTAAACTGAACATTTTATGACATTTCATTCATTGTAGGCCAAAGTTAGTTCAAAACAATACTTTATCGTACATTTTCGAGAAAAGAAGCACTAAAAAGCTTCTGAATTATGTCTTGAGAAAAATAGCCAATAATTTCCACATTCTGTTTTAACCTTAAAATATCATTTTGGCAGCTCATGCCACTTTAACAGAGTACAAATAACAAGAAGAACCAAAAATAAGTGACCTCAAACAACTGCTCAACAGCAGTGTTATTAGATTGTATTTAATGGGTTTTTTAATACAAATCTGGACATGAAAAAACGCTGTACAACATACAAAAATAATATAAAAAAGATCTTACATGTTTGGCATGGACTAGAAGCATTTTGCTTAATATTTTTTAAAATCAACATTTGGGAAAAGCTTGAGGTGTGAATTCTTTTTAGTGAATCAAGGCCAATTTTGTGCTTAGAGGTCTTGGAAAAGTATGGCTTGCTTCGACAGTTGCGTACAAATTTGCAGAACACCCTACTGTACAAAACAATTCTTTGTAAATAAAGTTTGGAATGCTATTTCTAATGCTCTACTGTACATTATTTCAGACATAGTACTACCCAATTTTTGTTGCCGGATTTCATGAAACCCAGACAAATTGATTTATGTTTTACGCCATACTCCAGAATATTTCACTTATATGGAGGCGGAAAAGAAGTCAATTTATATCACGCAACAATGACTTGATAAAACTCGTTAAATTGTGGATATAAATGGTGTGTGCAGGCTTTAAGTGTCCTGATCATCTACCAGAAAATCAGGGTAATAAGAGTACACAGAATAATCCAAACAGTTTACTGATTGATTGACGAATCTAGTTGACATACTTTTATAACCATTTTTCTCCCGGTGGACCAATGAGAATATTTCAACAAAATCTTTGTGTATGGTATCTAATAATAGCACTTACACTTCATATGGATAGTTAAGGTCATAGCTCGAAAAATCGATCTCTAAAGTGAAGAAAAAAGATTTCTCGACTAATCACACCAGACTATAGGACAACATTTTTATTGATGTTTTACTCTGCACTCAAGATTATTTCACTTAAATGGCGGTGTTAGCAGGGCAGGAAATCAGGCTCTTTGTCCGACGCAAACCTTAGGCGAGTAACTGGCAGCTCTTCCACATACGGCGACCAAGTGAAAAATGCATGGAATCGCTGGATTGATTGTTTGATGTTTTACGCCGCGCTCAAGATTATTTCACTTATATGGCAGCGTTGCCAGTTTTATTGTGGGAGGAAACCCACGACCTTCTGTTGGTAACTGGCAACCATCCCACATAGGTCGTTCGAGTGAAAACCCAGTCAGAAAATTTTCCAATTTTTGGACTGGGTGGGATTCGAACCCGCGACCCATTGGTGGGAATTGCTGGAAGGCCTGTGTTAGACTTAGGAGCAAGTGGTAGCTGTGTGAAAACTGGTCAGTACCTTGTTTAACCCCTAACGTTATTAGGATACCTGCTTCCATCTAAACTATTTTGATTGATCAGAAAAAGTTCATAATTTCTTTTATTGAGATTCAAACCCACAACTCCTTGGCATAAGACTTGTTGCATC
The DNA here is from genome assembly GCA_963971465.1 of Lepidochitona cinerea. NCBI lineage: Eukaryota > Metazoa > Mollusca > Polyplacophora > Chitonida > Tonicellidae > Lepidochitona > Lepidochitona cinerea. The sequence continues at coordinate 6,494,585 of OZ020556.1, forward strand.
TGTTTTCTCGATTTCAGTTCAACTCAACTCATTGACAGAAGTCTTGTTGCATCTGTTGTCTCGATTTCAGTTCAACTCAACTCATTGACAGAAGTCTTGTTCTATCTGTTGTCTCGATTTCAGTTCAACTCAACTGATTGGCAGAAGTCTTGTTGCATTTTTACATCTGTTGTCTCGATTTCAATTCAACTCAACTCATTGACAGAAGTCTTGTTGCATTTTTACATCTAGTGTCTCGATTTCAGTTCAACTCAACTCATTGACAGAAGACTTGTTGCATTTTTACATCTGTTGTGTCGATTTCAATTCAACTCAACTCATTGACAGAAGACTTGTTGCATTTTGTGTCTCGATTTCAATTCAACTCAACTCATTGACAGAAGACTTGTTGCATTTTTACATCTGTTGTGTCGATTTCAATTCAACTCAACTCATTGACAGAAGTCTTGTTGCATTTTTACATCTAGTGTCTCGATTTCAGTTCAACTCAACTCATTGACAGAAGTCTTGTTGCATCTGTTGTCTCGATTTCAATTCAACTCAACTCATTGACAGAAGTCTTGTTGCATTTTTACATCTGTTGTCTCGATTTTAGTTCAACTCAACTCATTGACAGAAGACTTGTTGCATCTGTTGTCTCAACGATGTGAATGCAGGTCACTCAACCTGATTGAGATTGCACAATCATCACACATCAATAAATGCACATGAAACTGAAGAATTGGGGGGTAATTCTCATATTCCCCCGAGATATACTTACCTGTGCAAACACTTGCCTTTCGACCCTAGGAGAGAGAGCAACATGCATTTTACACACTAAAATAAAAAATCTTGCCCTAATGTTCTGTATATACTATCCTAGTCTAATACCCTGTACTGGCTGTCCATTTGTAGGCACCGCGCATGCGCAACCCTTCCTCTTCAACTTCCTCTTTTTCAACGCTCGCATGCGTAATAGTGAGGGGAGGTTGGGCCGGGCTTAACTGTTTGCACAGGTAAGTATATCTCGGGGGAATATGAGAATTACCCCCCAATTCTTCAGATTCCCATAGATATAACTTACAACTGTGCAAACACTTGCCTCGAATCCCACAGTATGGAGGCGGGACTAATACGCAGTACAGAGCATTAGAAGATTTTCTTCCGGTAACATACTGTTCATTGACAACCAGCCTTAGTCACTTCGGGGCTGTTACCGCGGCCCTGGAATGACAAAGGTAGTAAGTCTGCCGCCAGAGCAATAGGGAGCGTAAGTCTCATAAGAATTATTACGAGATTTTGTGATATTCGGTGACAGATGACGTCATTATGATTAAGACCGTTTTTGATGACATTGCAATTCCATTTGACGTCTTTTGTTCCATAACGTCAGATTTAAACGTCATTTTGTAACGAAAAACGGTCAGTCACATGCGCCGGTGACAGGAACTTTGTGGAATTCACACGTGACTGGCGCTCCCTATAGGCACATATACGTTGGCGGACGGTTTGAAAGCGGGTCGAACCTGATCCGCGTTCGATATTATCTGACGTGACGATTCCAGATAAAGTGGAGTTTCCTTAGGTAGTTTGTCAAAAACTACGAATGAAATTCCACTGTAGATGAGGAAGTCGGTATTCCATATGAAATCAGAAATCCGACCCAGTCCCCAAAGGACTGTGGGACGTTCGATCCGTTCGCCTAAATCCTCGTTCTGCCGAAGACATTGTGTGGGGGAATCATCGTTTACCAAGCCGCTTGGTAAATGAAGATTGCACAGGAAATATATTCTCTATTTGAGAAATGTGTTTTATTTCATTGATTTATTTATTTCTTTCGAAATAAACTTCACTCGGAACGGAGTAAACAACATTCCTGTGTCGGCTACGAAGACCGGTGGTCTTCGCAAAGGTCCGCGCTCAAATCTGCAGCCTTTCTGCGTCTTGACAAGCAAAGTCAGCACCCCGGCTCAAGTGGCCATACATACTAGGAATAACGGCTGTTCGTGTATTTCTTACTACGGTAATATACACAAGCACTGCAGGTTTCGGCGTTCACATCCCGTCGATCCGTAATGGCGAAAGGGTGTAACAGTAGGCTATCCAACAGGCCTATCAACCGACTTGTTACTGATTAGCCAATCACCGCTCCTTTCTTTCCCCGGCATGGGAATTCATGAAGATGGCGGAAAGAGTACAATTCCAGCAACTGTCGAGAGAAAACATCTCTAGTATGGTTTACGTGCGAACTTAAGATCTGTAGTCAGAACAGGTACGGTACTTCTTTCTTTTGCTCGTTTTGAAAAAAAGAAGAATTTACTTGAAACCCAGTTGGCGAGAAGTTTGTCTAAGATTTGAAGGCAACGATATTCTAATGAACTAGGAGCTCGGTCTTGTAGATTGCTTGATTGGTCTTCGCGCCGCACTGAAGCTATTTCACTTATATGGTGGCGTTGCCAGATTGTGGGGGAAGAACCCGGGCCCAGTGCCCGGAGGAAACCCCCCGACCATCGACATGGCAACAGGGACTGATCCAGGGAAAATTTGGGCATACCATTTCGGTTAAAAATGTTCCCACAATAAGACAAAACAACATCTCAGGCCCAAAATTCAACATTTAATGCTATTTTGACATTAAAATCTGTTGGTTTTAAGAATATGGGCGGATTTTTTGCTTGTGAGTTTGGGCGCCCATACCTGTATACAGGTATCAAAATGTCTCTGGATCAGTCTATGGGCAACTCCTCCGCATACGGCAACCGCCATAATATCGAGGAGTTGTCATTTTGCAACGGTAACTGTGAGAAAAAAAGGTCAGGCCAATAAGTAATAGTAAGCTGTCTTGAGGCAATGCCACAAAAACCAAACAGCGCATCATTTTAAACTACGAACGGGCTGTTATTAATTTACAACCGCGTAGTAGTGACATAGTTTATCGGTCAGCCTTGAAATCTGAATGAAGGCCGAGTGAGCAGTCCAACCTGACGATTGATTAACCGATGAATTACGCTGCACTCAAAAGCTATTTTGCTTATATGGTGGCGTCGCCAGGTTTAGTGGGGGAGGAAAACCAGGCTTATCGTCCGGAGTAAACCCCGAACTTCGGCAAGTACCTTTGGAGTCTTGCACATACCCATCTTGACGAAGACTGCACGTGTGACCGACGAGTGCAAACCTCGCCCTGCACTAGTGTAGTCTCCTAAGTAGTATGGTGCGAAGGTCATAGGGGACCCCCAAGACCAAATCTCCTAACGCCCGATCCCATGAATTATGGATGAGGGCTCACAATACTGCCAAGGGCCTGAATCCAAGAAGATTAGTCCTCGCCAAGGTTGCTCGTTGACGATGGCAGATTTTCGTATGAAAACAAGATGAGGGGTACCTAGATATTACCAGTCGTCATGATTGGTTAATGGTCCCCCCCCCTCATGACCTGTGGCACAATTGGCAGGTCGTCCTGCAGGTCCAAGGAGGGGAAATCCGATTAATCGCTGATTTTTTGCTGCAATCCATGTTATTTCACTAACCGGGCAACTTGCCAGGTTTAGTGGGCGACCCTCAGGGGAGAGGGTTGCATGGCTGATGCCTTACGCCGCCCTTCGGCTTATTCCACTTATACTGCAGTTTTGCAAGGATAAGTTGGGGAGGAAACCGGGCTCATCGACTGGAGGAAACCCCCAACCTTCAGTTAGAACCTGGTAACCCCTCTACATACGGCGACCGAGTGACAAGTCCCCTCAGAAAATGTATTTGGTCTGAGCAAGATTCGAACCCGCGCCGCATGACTTGTGTCAGTGGGCCTAGGATTGACATGCACCCCAGGCCTGTGTACTTAAACTCGTTGAAGGGCCTTGGTTTTGAACTAGCCTTTTCAAAGGCAACCAGGTGGGGTCCATAGCCTAGCTTAGCGGATGGGGAGACTCCCACGCTTGGGCGATTTCCCTCCGGTAAGCACAAGGCGAGTGTGGGTGACACTCGGGAGAGGTCGAACCCTGCGTTAATCCTGTTAACGACCTCCATCACCCCGCTGATAGGGGGGGGGGGGGGGGGGGGGGGAGCACCACTGCTTGGATGTGGCGGACATCCCCGTCATGGTGGGGATCCTAGTGGACCGCCTCTCAGGTGGCGGCTCTTAATTGAGCAGCCGTTGATTGATATAGTCCAGGAGTTCAGAGAAAGTCAAATATTGACCGTCCGTCTCCGCTACAGACACCAAGACAGAGCTTTCTCCCAGAAAATCAAATCTGGGATAGGGGTGTCTGGTTGGAGGTGGTCCCTTGATCAAGTACTATAAAGTGGATTCATTGATTGTTGGTGTTTTACGCCACGCTCAAGATTATTTTACTAATATGGCGGCGTTGCCAGTTTTAGTGTGGGAGGAAACCGGGCTTTATGCCCGGAGGAAACTCACGACCTTCCGCTGGTAACTGGCAACCATCCCACCTACGTCGTTCGAGTGAAAACCCAGTCAGAAAATTGTCCAATTTTTTTATTTTGGATTGAGTGGGATTCGAACCAGCGACCCATTGGTGGAAGGCTGTTCGGATTGAACGTCCAACGACTCGTGTACATGGACGTACAGACGTGATCGAGGCCGCCGTATGCTAGCCCCCTGGTGGGTCGACAAATCCAGAGTTGGGGTGACGCCCGTAGGCCAACCCACTCCGGATGTCAAGCAGACCGACTCGTGGACCCGGGGGTACAATGGTGGTCGAGGCTGCCGAATGTTTAAGCATCCTGGCGGCTTGACCGATCCCGAGTTGGGGTAACGCCCGCAGGACTCGCCCACTCTGGTTGCCAGGCGGATCGACTCGTGTACATGGCGTACCTTCGTGGTCGAGACCGCTGTATGATCAAGCCTCCTGGCAGTTCGACAGATCCAGAAGTTGGGATGACGCCAGAAGGCTCAAATCACTTCAGTTGTCAGGCAGTTCGACTCGTGTACCTGGGCGTACAATCGTGGTCGAACTGCCTTTGTTCAGGTCGTAGCGACCTGGGACCCTCCACTGCCTTGCCTCCCGAAAGAAGGTTAGCAATGGAGACTTTAACGCCCTGGTTCGACAGATCCAGAAGCTGGGATGAGGCCCGAGGGCTCAAACCGTCTTGGTTATCCGGCTGCTCGGCTCGTGTACCTGGGCGTACAGTCGTGGCCGCAGCTGCCTTAAGTTCAGGTCGTGAAGACCTGGGCCCCTCCATTGCCTTGCTTCTGCGAAAGAAGGTTAGCAATGAAGAATTTAACGCCCTGGTTCGACAGATCCAAAAGCTAGGATGAGGCCCGAGGGCTCAAACCGCTTTGGTTGTCTGGCTGCTTAGCTCGTGTACTTGGGCGTACAGTCGTGGCCGCGGCTGCCTTAAGTTCAGGTCGTGAAGACCTGGGCCCCTCCATTGCCTTGCTTCTGCGAAAGAAGGTTAGCAATGGAGACTTTAATGCCCTCAACGTTTGCTCCATGGCACTGACCACTCAAACGTTTTGTATCCGACCCGCGGTTGTGCTCCGCTTGGTGGGGGGTCGGATCGTCTGGCATGGGAACCGGCAGGTTCCGTATACAGGACAGTCATTGGTCAATGAACGTCCACCTTCCGGGACACTCGTCCGTGTGACGACGACAGCTTTATATGGGTAGATACAGACGACGCTCCGTCGCTCATCTGTGATCAACAAAAAGAAATACATGTGGTGACAACCCCAACCCTAATGTATTCATTTAAAGTAAGCAACACCAGTGTACCCGATTCCGTAGATAAAATCCCGGAAACACATACCGCCGTCTGAACGAATCAAAAGAAAAACAATAAGAATTATTTCAATTTTATTATTTTTTTTTTTTTTTTTTTTTTTTTTTTTTTTTTTTTTTTTTTTTAGATTCGGACTTGCCCGATTACTCCCATCTGCCGAATCTGGAGATATTTCAACATCGACTTAGATGATTTGCATCTCCTGGTGGATGTAGAACGTCTTCTATCGAATAATCAGCCACTACACACACAAGTTCCCATAGTATTTCCAACAATCTAAAACATAATGGAAAATATGGATTTAAAATCCGGGAGAGCAGAAGTTTAGAAAAAAACAAACAAAACGAGAATATTATGTGGGAACACAATCTCGCTAAACAAACCCCGTAAGGGTGTTGGATTATGCCTCCCCCGCTGTACTTAAGGGGTTGGGTTGGGAAGCCGACGAACAACACAACACGACCACATGGCGTGGTGAAAACTGGACCAGCGTTGGTACCCGAATCGGTTGAAACGGTAGAGTCCAAAACCCCTCAAATATCCAAAAATAGAACATTTTGTGTGGCCAGAAAACCTTCCGTAATGTAAAGGAAGGTATCCAGCCGCTAGGGACAGATAAATTCCGTACTAAAAACGACTTAGAAAGAAGGATTTAGTAAAAAAGGTATACTCAGTAAATTTTAGCTGTTGCTTCATCCCTGCAAGTTGAAAAAGAGGAAGTTGAAGAGGAAGGGTTGCGCATGCGCGGTGCCTACAAATGGACAGCCAGTACAGGGTATTAGACTAGGATAGTATATACAGAACATTAGGGCAAGATTTTTTATTTTAGTGTGTAAAATGCATGTTGCTCTCTCTCCTAGGGTCGAAAGGCAAGTGTTTGCACAGTTGTAAGTTATATCTATGGGAATTTGCACATGCTATGAACACTCACAATGCTGTATCATCACCACGGATATTTCTGTGTCATGATTAACATTTTGATTATTATACCTTTAACGAAGAAGTCTTAACAATAAAAATGGCCACCAATGTGGGACCTTTAACGAAAAAAAAATTTAAAAACAGTCTTTAGATATTTTGGATTAAAATCCAAATCCAAAATTATCTCGCTTTCTACCGCCTCGTCCTCCGCCACCAAAACCACCACCAAATCCCCCACCACCCATCCCACCCCAAGCATCATTGCCCCGATCTCGTCCACGCCGGCCCCCTCCACCTCCACGAAATCCTCCGCCACCGCCGCCTCCATATTGTCGGAGCGATTCCCTTTCTGCTTCTCTCTTGGCAGCGTGAGCGGCGTATCTCTCAGCCATGTCTTCTAGTTCTTGTGGCACTTCCTGTTAAAAACAAAAATGCAGAAGATTATATAACGTCAGAAGTCTATCAAGGGGAAGTATGTAACTAGCTATCTCCCCGTGTAAACGGCATTGTCCACAAGCCAGCTGGAGTCAATTAACTACTACAGCGCCCTCTGCCAGTTTTGACTGCAAAATGCCCGAATATAGAACCACGCTCCCTGGTGTATTTCTGAAAATGAAAACGTAGCGGATTATAGGATACCGTATTTCTTCTAAATATTCAGCTAAATTTTCCATTGAGTCAGACAAAAAAAGGGACATGGAGTTGTGTTTAAGGATAACCGTTTTCACACACTGCTCAGCAGGTCATATTGCCTTAAATTCCCTCTAATGGGCAAATTTGTCTGGCTTCATTTAGCATTTATCTTTTCTAGCACAATGAAACTGGCAACGCCGCCATATAAGTGAAATAATCTTGATCGCGGCGTAAAACACCAAACAATCAATCAATCTTTTGGGAAAAATTTCTTGAACATGAGTTAAGTAACCAGCTATATACCCATCTGTGTTATCTACATTCCGAATCTTTGTAATCGTTTTCAGAGCTGAATTATTAAAAAAAGTGTATGACAAACTTTTTCCAAGAGGTTAGGAACCTTTATTTTTTTGCAAAAATATGATGAAAGATTTGGATTGATTGATTGATGTTTTAATCTTAAATCTTTATTTTCAATCTTTTATTTCGTCTGAGTGTGATTCGAACCCGTGTCACATCGATGGAGGGTCTGTGTGGGACTGATCTCTTTAACCCACTAGACCATCCAGGCCCTTAAAGCTTTGGATAGTTCGTCAGTCCTTCGATGGGGCACAAAAATTTGAGTGGATTTTACACTGTATTGTCGTATGTGGAGTGTTGCCAGGTACTCACCAAAGGTCAAAGGTTTCCTCTGGACAAAGAGCCCGGTTTCCTCCTACTTAACCGGGCAACGCCGCCACATGAGTAAAATAATCTTGAGTGTGGCGTAAAACATCAATAAATCAATGAAAAAAATGCTTGCATCATTTCGATTCGAAATTGAATATTTGATTTGTTAGGTAGTACCCCTAATGTCAAACTCAGTCAGGCATGTACACCAGCACTCTTATGATTTGAACGGTCAACCAAGCTTGTTTAAAAACGGTCAACCAAGCTTGTTTAAAAACGGCCAACAAAGCTTGTTTAAAAACGGTCAACCAAGCTTGTTTGAAAACGACCAACCAAGCTGGTTTGAAAACGACCAACCAAGCTTGTTTGAAAACGGTCAACCAAGCTTGTTTAAAAACGGTCAACCAAGCTGTTTAAAAACGGTCAACCAAGCTGTTTAAAAACAGTCAACCAAACTTGTTTAAAAAACGGCCAACCAAGCCTGTTTAAAAACGGTCAACCAAGCTTCTTTAAAGACGGTCAACCAAGCTTGTTTAAAAACGGCCAACCAAGCTTGTTTAAAAACGGTCAACCAAGCTTGTTTGAAAACGACCAACCAAGCTGGTTTGAAAACGACCAACCAAGCTTGTTTGAAAACGACCAACCAAGCTTGTTTGAAAACGGTCAACCAAGCTTGTTTAAAAACGGTGAACCAAGCTGTTTAAAAACAGTCAACCAAACTTGTTTAAAAAACGGCCAACCAAGCCTGTTTAAAAACGGTCAACCAAGCTTGTTTAAAAACGGTCAACAAAGCTTGTTTAAAAACGGTCAACCAAGCTAGTTTAAAAAACGGCCAACCAAGCCTGTTTAAAAAACGGCCAACCAAGCCTGTTTAAAAAAGGTCAACTAAGCTTGTTTAAAAACGGTCAAAAAAGCTTGTTTAAAAACAGTCAAAAAAGCTTGTTTAAAAACGGTCAACCAAGCTTGTTTAAAAAACGGCCAACCAAGCCTGTTTAAAAAATGGCCAACCAAGCCTGTTTAAAAAAGGTCAACTAAGCTTGTTTAAAAACGGTCAACCAAGCTTGTTTAAAAACGGCCAACCAGGCTTGTTAAAAAACGGTCAACCAGGCTTGTTTTAAAAAGGTTTGGTCAACCAAGCTTGTTTAAAAACAGAGAAGCAAGCTTGTTTAAAAACGGTCAAGCAAGCTTGTATAAAAACGGTCAACCAAGCTTGTTTAAAAACGGCCAACCAAGCTTGTTTAAAAACGGTCAACCAAGCTTGTTTGAAAACGACCAACCAAGCTGGTTTGAAAACGACCAACCAAGCTTGTTTGAAAACGACCAACCAAGCTTGTATAAAAACCGTCAACCAAGCTAGTATAAAAACCGCCAACCAAGCTTGTATAAAAACCGTCAACCAAGCTAGTATAAAAACCGCCAACCAAGCTTGTTTAAAAACGGTCAACCAAGCTTGTTTAAAAACGGTCAACCAAGCTAGTATAAAAACCGCCAACCAAGCTTGTTTAAAAACGGTCAAGCAAACTTGTTTAAAAAACGCCAACCAAGCTTGTATAAAAACGGTCAACCAAGCTAGTATAAAAACTGCCAACCAAGCTTGTATAAAAACCGCCAACCAAGCTTGTTTAAAAACGGCCAACCAAGCTTGTTTAAAAACGGTCAACCAAGCTTGTTTAAAAACGGTCAACCAAGCTTGTTTGAAAACGACCAACCAAGCTGGTTTGAAAACGACCAACCAAGCTTGTTTGAAAACGGTCAACCAAGCTTGTTTAAAAACGGTCAACCAAGCTGTTTAAAAACAGTCAACCAAACTTGTTTAAAAAACGGCCAACCAAGCCTGTTTAAAAACGGTCAACCAAGCTTTTTTCAAAACGGTCAACAAAGCTTGTTTAAAAACGGTCAACCAAGCTAGTTTAAAAAACGACCAACCAAGCCTGTTTAAAAAACAGCCAACCAAGCCTGTTTAAAAAAGGTCAACTAAGCTTGTTTAAAAACGGTCAAAAAAGCTTGTTTAAAAACGGTCAACCAGGCTTGTTAAAAAACGGTCAACCAAGCCTGTTTAAAAACGGTCAACCAAGCTTGTTTAAAAAACGGCCAACCAAGCCTGTTTAAAAAAATGGCCAACCAAGCCTGTTTAAAAAAGGTCAACTAAGCTTGTTTAAAAACGGTCAACCAAGCTTGTTTAAAAACGGCCAACCAGGCTTGTTACAAAACGGTCAACCAGGCTTGTTTTAAAAAGGTCAACCAAGCTTGTTTTAAAAAGGTCAACCAAGCTTGTTTAAATACGGAGAAGCAAGCTTGTTTAAAAACGGTCAAGCAAGCTTGTTTAACAACGGTCAACCAAGCTTGTATAAAAACCGCCAACCAAGCTTGTATAAAAACCGCCAACCAAGCTTGTATAAAAACCGCCAACCAAGCTTGTATAAAAACCGCCAACCAAGCTTGTTTAAAAACGGCCAACCAAACTTGTTTAAAAAAGGTCAACCAAGCTTGTTTAAAAACGGTCAACCAAGCTTGTTTAAAAACGGTCAACCAAGCCTGTTTAAAAACGGTCAACCAAGCTTGTTTAAAAACGGCCAACCAAGCTTGTTTAAAAACGGCAAACCAAGCTTGTTTAAAAACGGCCAACCAAGCCTGTTTAAAAAACGGCCAACCAAGCCTGTGTAAAAAAGGTCAACTAAGCTTCATGTACATGCTATATTAAACAAATGTGTGAAGTTTCAAAGTTGTAAGTTAAAGACTTTTTTCGATAATGTGTTTACAAGACTTTTCATAGCAGCGGTAATGTAAGGGGCATAACTCTTGAAAAAAACATCTGAGCGCGTTGATTTTCAATAGGCTTCTTGTACTTGCTGTATTAAACAAATGTGTGAAGTTTCAAAGTTGTATGTTAAAGACTTTTATAGATAATGTGTTTACAAGGCTTTTTACCGCAGCGGCAATGTAAGGGGCATAACTCTTGAAAAAAACATCCGAGCGCGTTGATTTTCAATAGGCTTCTTGTACTTGCTGTAATAAACAAATGTGTGAAGATTCGAAGTTGTAAGTTAAAGACTTTTTTAGATAATGTGTTTACAAGGGTTTTTACCGCAGCGGCAATGTAAGGGGCATAATTCCTGAAAAAAACATCCGAGCGCGTCGATTTTCAATAGGCTTCTTGTACTTGCTGTAATAAACAAATGTGTGAAGTTTCAAAGTTGTAAGTTAAAGACTTTTTTAGATAATGTGTTTACAAGGACCAATGGACAGACGGACGACGGAGGCAACGACAATACCCTTAAAGTGTATCACAAACTTTTTCCAAGAGGTTAGGAACCTTTATTTTTTTGCGAAAATATGATGAAAGATTTGGATTGATTGATTGATGTTTTAATCTTTAATCTTTATTTTCAATCTTTTATTTCGTCTGAGTGTGATTCAAACCCGTGTCACATCGATGGAGGGTCTGTGTGGGACTGATCTCTCTAACCAACTAGACCATCCAGGCCCTTAAAGCTTTGGATAGTTCGTCAGTCCTTCGATGGGGCACAAAAATTTGAGTGGATTTTTCACTGTATTGTCGTATGTGGAGTGTTGCCAGGTACTCACCAAAGGTCAAAGGTTTCCTCTGGACAAAGAGCCCGGTTTCCTCCTACTTAACCGGGCAACGCCGCCACATGAGTAAAATAATCTTGAGTGTGGCGTAAAACATCAATAAATCAATGAAAAAAATGCTTGATTTGATGTTGAAAATTTTGCATCATTTTGAATTTTCGATTCCAATTTGAAAATTAGATTTGTTAGGTAGTACCCCTAATGTCAAACTCAGTGTCTGGACCAGCACTCTCATGATTTGAACAGTCAACCAAGCTTGTTTAAAAACCGCCAACCAACCTTGTTTAAAAACGGCCAACCAAGCTTGTTTAAAAACGGTCAAGCAAACTTGTTTAAAAACCGCCAACCAAGCTTGTATAAAAACCGCCAACCAAGCTTGTTTAAAAACGGCCAACCAAACTTGTTTAAAAAAGGTCAACCAAGCTTGTTTAAAAACGGTCAACCAAGCTTGTTTAAAAACGGTCAACCAAGCCTGTTTAAAAACGGCCAACCAAGCTTGTTTAAAAACGGCCAACCAAGCTTGTTTAAAAAAGGTCAACCGAGCTTGTTTAAAAACGGTCAACCAAGCTTGTTTAAAAACGGTCAACCAAGCCTGTTTAAAAACGGCCAACCAAGCTTGTATAAAAACGGCCAACCAAGCTTGTTTAAAAAGGTCAACCAAGCTTGTTTAAAAAGGTCAACCAAGCTTGTTTAAAAACGATCAACAAAGCTTGTTTAAAAACGGTCAACCAAGCTTGTTTAAAAAACGGCCAACCAAGCCTGTTTAAAAAACGGCCAACCAAGCCTGTTTAAAAAAGGTCAACTAAGCTTATTTAAAAACGGTCAACCAAGCTTGTTTAAAAGCGGCCAACCAAGCTTGTTTAAAAACCACCAACCAAGCTTGTTTAAAAACGGAGAAGCAAGCTTGTTAAAAAACGGTCAAGCAAGCTTGTTTAACAACGGTCAAGCAAGCTTGTTTAAAAACCGCCAACCAAGCTTGTATAAAAACGGAGAAGCAAGCTTGTTAAAAAACGGTCAAGCAAGCTTGTTTAAAAACCGCCAACCAAGCTTGTTTAAAAACGGAGAAGCAAGCTTGTTAAAAAACGGTCAAGTAAGCTTGTTTAAAAACAGCCAACCAAGCTTGTTTAAAAACGGAGAAGCAAGCTTGTTAAAAAACGGTCAAGCAAGCTTGTTTAACAACGGTCAACCAAGCTTGTTTAAAAACCGCCAACCAAGCTTGTATAAAAACCGCCAACCAAGCTTGTTTAAAAACGGCCAACCAAACTTGTTTAAAAACGGTCAATCCCAGCTTGTTTAAAAACGGTCAACCAAGCTTGTTTAAAAACGGTCAACCGAGCTTGTTTAAAAAAGGTCAACCAAGCTTGTTTAAAAACGGCCAACCAAGCTTGTTTAAAAACGATCAACCAAGCTTGTTTAAAAACGGCCAACCAAGCTTGTTTAAAAACCGCCAACCAAGCTTGTATAAAAACCGCCAACCAAGCTTGTTTAAAAACGATCAACCAAGCTTGTTTAAAAACGGCCAACCAAGCCTGTTTAAAAACGGCCAACCAAGCTTGTTTAAAAACGGCCAACCAAGCTTGTTTAAAAACGGTCAACCAAGCTTGTTTAAAAACGATCAACCAAGCTTGTTTAAAAACGGCCAACCAAGCTTGTTTAAAAACGATCAACCAAGCTTGTTTAAAAACGATCAACCAAGCTTGTTTAAAAACCGCCAACCAAGCTTGTTTAAAAACCGCCAACCAAGCTTGTATAAAAACCGCCAACCAAGCTTGTTTAAAAACGGCCAACCAAACTTGTTTAAAAACGGTCAATCCCAGCTTGTTTAAAAACGGTCAACCAAGCTTGTTTAAAAACGGTCAACCGAGCTTGTTTAAAAAAGGTCAACCAAGCTTGTTTAAAAACGGCCAACCAAACTTGTTTAAAAACGGTCAATCCCAGCTTGTTTAAAAACGGTCAACCAAGCTTGTTTAAAAACGGTCAACCAAGCTTGTTTAAAAACGGTCAACCGAGCTTGTTTAAAAAAGGTCAACCAAGCTTGTTCAAAAACGGTCAACCGAGCTTGTTTAAAAAAGGTCAACCGAGCTTGTTTAAAAAAGGTCAACAAAGCTTGTTTAAAAACGGCCAACCAAACTTGTTTAAAAACGGTCAATCCCAGCTTGTTTAAAAACGGTCAACCAAGCTTGTTTAAAAACGGTCAACCGAGCTTGTTTAAAAAAGGTCAACCAAGCTTGTTTAAAAACGGTCAACCGAGCTTGTTTAAAAAAGGTCAACCAAGCTTGTTTAAAAACGGTCAACCAAGCTTGTTTAAAATTGGTCAACCAAGCTTGTTTAAAAATACGCTCGTCATCGCATACACCAAGTGAGTATTTAAAACAATGTAGCAAATTTTACCTGATTAGCTTCTTGTAGTATACCAATGAGTTCTCGTGCTGAGCGCCAGTCTCCACGTGTTAACAAAGACAACGCTGTGCCAGTTCGACTGTAATGTTAAAAATAAATCTTAGCATTTATAAGTAGAGCTACGTACTAGTGCTCTTTTCTTAAAGTGTGACGAGTTGCCAAAATTGTGATTGTCAGGGTTTGAGGTCCATCAAAGAACTAAATGATAACCTGTGATTGATTGAGGTTTTACGCCGCACTCAACAAATTTTCATTTGGTCTGAATGGGATTTCATACCAGGTCGTATCTTGTGAATGGAATTTGTTGACAACAGTTGAATGTAGTAGGCAGTTAATACCATTTCAAAAATCACAGGGACTAATAATAGAAAGCCTATGTGATTGCATCGCTACCCACCGTCTTGGTTAAGGCTGTCTATACTTATATCATGGTTTGGGGACAAATATCGTATCTACCCTACATTTCACTTTCAAAATAAGATTTTTTGGGTGAAACTGTGTGGTATTTTGGATATTTGGTCGCAGAATTTTTAACTTTGAAAGACCTGGAAATTCAAATCAGACAACGTGTGCGAACCTTGTCTACAGTAAACATCTTATTAAATAAGTCAATTAAAACTACGCTTACCCGGCTCGTCCTGTTCGACCTACTCTATGAACATACTCCTCCATATTGCGTGGAAAATCAAAATTTAGAACATGTCTGAAACGATACAAAGGTTTTATAATTCATAGTAAATTTGATTGAAACATGAATCTACATAGTGACACTAAATTTGATTGACAAATCAGTCTTTATAGTGACACTGAATAAAATTAGAAATATTTATCTTAGAACATACAAGTATGTCGTCCAATACCTCTTCAAACAGTGTAACAAAAACTTAAGCCATCTGTAATCAGGAATTTTGACCATGGAAGCTGGCTTTGTGATATTTCCACCATACATGTAATCTAGGTAAAGTAATCTAATGCTTACTGAAAAATATGATTTAATTGAAAACATAAATTTTGTGTGACCTTACGTAATATCTGGGACATCGAGACCTCTCGAAGCGACATCTGTGGCTACCAGTATGCTGGTCCGACCCGTCTTAAAGTCGTCGAGGGCCTGTTCTCTGTCGTACTGTTCTCTGTGGCGGAAAAACGGGACAATATTGTCAAGATGTAGGGGAACAACAAGGCTAGGTTACTTTTTGGGGAAAAAACAGATTGATAGATGTCTTACACCATACTCAAGATTATTTCACTTATATGGTGGTATTGGTAAGGTAAGTGGGGAATTGAGAGTAAAACAGCGCATAATTTACAAGTCAAAGAGGGCTGCCTCAGTCAGCAGATTGACTGTCCCTCAAGTCCGATACAGGCCTTCCATCTATGCAGTGAGTATCTGAAAAGCACTTGGTGCAAGAAACAATTTTCTTTTTTATTTTCAACTCGATCGCCATATGTGGAAGAGTTGCCAGGTGCTTGCCAAAGGTAGTTGGTTTTTCTCTGGGTTTAACCCGGTTTCCGCACCCACGAAACCTGGCAATGCAGTAAAATAATCTTGAGTAAGGCAAGAAACATCAATCGATCAATCAATCAAAAAGGGTTGCAAAAAATGTTACTGCAGATCTTATTACTTGACTGTGCAAGTAATTACCCAAATACCATGCCGTAATATCTCACTGGCCAAAATATCATCTGCTATTTTGCCTCTAAATTTGAAAAAAAACTGAAAATTGAGTGTTGTTGTTTACCTGTCTCCATGGATACACTGGCAGGAAATCTCAGACAAAGAAAGTTCACTAGAAACCTCATCCGCCCTGCAAAGGAGATAACAATTAACATAATTAATTCATTGGTTACTCCTCAACTAAAGGAGAATGAACGATGCACTCAAGATTATTTCACTTATATGGCAGCGTTGCCAGGTTCAGACTCATTGCCCGAAGGAAACCCCCGCCCTTAGGCAGGTACCTGGAAACTCTTCCAGACCACCTACGGAGACAGAGTGAAAAAATCCACTCAGAAATTTTTCCATTTTTTATTTGGTCCTAGTGTGATTTGAACCCGCGCCGCATCGATGGAAGGTCTGTGTGGGACTGAGGGACGATCACTCACTGGACCACCGAGCCCCTTTATCACACTGAAGATTATATGTATAATACCCTTGTCAAGATGGTGGGGGGTCTAGATTCCAATCCGAGATATGGAAAGACCCTATAAATTATCCCCCCCCCCCCGCTCCCCCCCCCCCCCCCCCCCAAAAATGAAAAGCCTACTGACTTATTTAGACAAGATCATTTTCCCTGTGCCTGTGTGTTTTAGTGTTCTTATTAAATATGTGTAACTATCCTTTATTTTTCTAATCCTGTTCAATAAACATTTTTTTAATGGTCCCATACTACATCAATTCACCAACTTACGTTGTTTTTCTGCCAACAAATACCAGAACCTTTTCACCAGGCTGCATTCCAGCTATAAAATCAAACAGCTGAAAATAATAAAACAAAATATTACATTTATAACTTCTTTTTTACTTCAAGGGAGACAGAGGATTCGGTTATTTCTGAAAATATTTTCGCCTCAACATTACGTTACAATCAGACGTAAACGTTTTCAGAAACGGTAATTTAAGAAGGTAATAAGTCTGAGTTTCTGACTCCGAAATGACTATTTTTTTTTTTACTGACGGGCATATTTTGGAGTCAGGGCTCATTGCAATCAAAAAGTCAGAGTAGACTGTCTGGTTCTCATCGGGCAGTTTGCGGTCAGATTTAGACAGTAGTAAACAACATCACTAACTCAAATAGTGTCATCACGAAATTCATGAATGGATTAGCTTTTTGTAAAGTGAATTTAACATTTAAAAACTGAAAAACATCAATGGCGGAGAGTTTGAGACTGGAGATGGCAAAAGTGAATTCAGGGGAAGAATAAGGTTTACTGGCCGATCCTGCTCGTCCATATCAGACACTGATAGGTAGCGAAATTATATTTGAGTAGGTTATATTGTTATTTCACTGTCTAAATTGGACCACATTCCGCTTTTTGATTACAATGAACCCTGACTCCAAAATAAGCAGTAATTTTGGAGTCAGAAACCTAGACTAGAAGGTAATTTACGTAGTTTTATTTAGTCACAAGTACAAACGGTAACGTCACTCCAAAAAAATCTGTGCAGAACACTTCCCATCTGCCAGGCCCCACCCCACTAATAACCACAATACACTGCACTAAAAAATAAAGGCCACTTAACAACGTAATCTGTCAATTGGGTAAAAAAGATATGTGGTACTTACGAATGGTTTCTTCTCTGAATCATCAACGATCTCTATCATTTGTTTTACGCTATGGACAGCCTTAAAATACAGATGTATATTGATTAACGGGATAACTCAAACACAAACAATATTTCTGCTGTACCATTTTTTTTTCACAGACTCAAGAATTCTCTTTATAAATGCACTGTAAGAGATTCCTTCATAACATGAGTAAGGGTTGAGAAATGCTCCCAATAACTTTTATAATTTTGTTCTTTTTTCCTTACGGGACCTTGGTGGTACAGTGGGTAAAAGTATCGTCCCTCAGTCCCACACAGACCTTCCATCAATGCGGAGCGGGTTCAAATCTCACTCCGAATAAATAAAAATTGAGTTGATTTTTCGCTCGGTCGCCGTTTGTGGGAGAGTTGCCAGGTACTCTCTAAAAGTCATGGCAAAGAGCCCCCATTTTGTCCCCCACTAAACCTGGCAAGGCCACTATATATACATGTAGGTGAAATAATCTTGAGTGCAGCATTAAACATCAATCAATATTTTTTTCTTTGCAAAAATAAGAGTCAAACAATTGATTGATGTGTTCCACCGTACTCAAGATTATTTCACCTATACAGTGGCGTTGCCAGGTTTAGTGTGGAGGAAACCGGGCTCTTTGCCTGGAGCTAACCCCTGACCTTCAGCGAGTACCTCATACAGCAATCCAGTAAAAATCCACTCGGATTTTTTTTTTCTGTGTTAGACTGGGGGAACTCTAACCTACTGAGCCACCCAGGACTCCCTCACACAACAGAAAAGAAAAGATCAATAAACGTTAATAACGAGAAGTAAATACGAATCTGAGACTTACAGCTAAATCTAACGAGCCTACAAATACCATCATGGGGTTTGTCATGTACGATTCTCCGAGACGTCTAACATCTTCAGGCCACGTCGCACTGAAACACAAGAAATAAACATTCTTCAATTGATTGATTGATTGATTGATGTTTTACGCCGCATTATTTGAAAAAGCCACATTGCCAGATGAAGGTCATTTTCTGCTCTGATGTCCCACAATTAAGACAGAACCTATTCCCCTGCTTTCCTCAGATTCTACAGAAACTAGTACAAAAATGAATGCCATTTTCAACCCCGACCTCTAGCT
The DNA here is from genome assembly GCA_963971465.1 of Lepidochitona cinerea. Classification (NCBI taxonomy): domain Eukaryota; kingdom Metazoa; phylum Mollusca; class Polyplacophora; order Chitonida; family Tonicellidae; genus Lepidochitona; species Lepidochitona cinerea. The sequence goes on from OZ020556.1 coordinate 6,512,924, forward strand.
CAGACCTGCCTACCCAGACTGGATATAATGTGTACAAAATGAAAATTTTATGTGTAGAAATAGGATTATTTGTGTACAAAATAGTATTTGATTAAAAAACCACACACAAAAAACCTAGATAATTTTTTTTTTTTAGCTACCAGTAACCATTTATTATCATATCCACCAACTTTTCTGACAGCCTATATATATTCAAAAACAGCAATGTGTACCTTGTGTCCTTTTTAAAAAAAAATTTTGGGAAAAATTGGGCATAGAATCCGCGCACCCGGCAACCTGCCGGGTCAAGGAGCTAAAAGCTTTTATGATTTCCACCCCTTTCCCTGTAAGCCTATAGTCTCAATTTTATCTGTAGAAATATGAATAATTTGTGTATGCCAACATAATAGTATTGGGTTGAAAACCATAAAAAATAAATAAATTAGGAAATCAGTTTAAAAATTACTTCATTATCCAAAAATATTTTAACAGGAGGTCTATACTAGTATTAATTATTATCTCATGATATAAATTCATCGGAACGAACATTTTCAAGTTCAAAAATAAAATATTTCTTGATCATAAGTAAGAGATTGAAAGTGAAAGTATTAGCTGATGACGATGGCAAGTTCTTAGCCCCAAAAATTGGCCCTTCTAAATTTTTATAACGGTCCTATCACCCGACACTGATTTCTGGGGCATGAATTTAGTAATATATGTACTGGAGCTGGCAGCAAGGTAAGTCTTTTTTACGTGAACGACATGCGTTTTCAAAGCTACAAACCTAGTACTGTACAATTTACATGTCGAGAGATTTCGAACTGTCGGCTTGCAGAATGGCCAATTGAAAGATCTTCTTGGCAATAAGAGCCATTTTCCGATTTTGAAAGGAGTTATTCCAGATATCTGAGCATAATTTTCAAGATATTTCTAAGAGTAAACAGTTTTCTTCAATTTTAATCGAGATAAACGATCCTGTCTACTCGCTTTGCTGTCATTTTGAGCGGTTGTTTGCAAAAACGGGAATAATTGGGTCATCTTTCGGAAACCAGCTGCATACAAAAACAGTTGTCTACGTACAATCGTATTTTATATATTTTTTGCGTACAAAATACGCAAAAATCGTACAAGTAGGCAGGTCTGCTAGCTCTACCCCCAAATAATCTCTATTCTACATAATATGTATTATAAAAGATCCCTGGCTCCTAGAACTATATACTGGACACACCAGCTCCCAGCTGAGCACATCCATCTAATACAATATATGTTTTGTAAATAAGTTTATTGTAACATTCTGTCCCAATGTTTTTTTTTTCTTTCTTTTTTTATGTTACCTTATAATTATGCTATGCCATACTTTGTAAATTACAAAGTCAAGCAATAAAAAAGAATTGAATTGAATTGTTTAGCAGGTGAAGAAATCTGATTATTATCCCTCAGAGAAGTTTCTCAGCAATCTGATTGGTCAATTGCTATTTTGAACGTTTGAATGTTGTTTTGTTACGTCGTGTGGTGACGTCGTAGGGCGTGCTTTTATTAGGTCACCTTTTGCAGCTATATTGTGGGTTACGAGCTGACGTTGTTTGCAATTCTAACACATGCGTGATTTCCTTACACGTTGTGAGATAGGACAAAGCTGGCGTATAAACTAGCATATACGCAGAGAACGTTTTCATTGTGACGTTAAACACCCGGACACTGAACGACGTCATCAACTTTAAATTTTGGTGACGTGATGTAACACGACGTCACCGGTTACGTCATGACCTGAACGCGAGTGGGGATGTCAGACTGTTGTGTATGCCACGCATTTCGCCTTTGAAACCAACTCATAAACGCAGGATGATGCTAATAAGCGATGGCAAGACTTGAAAGCGAACTTACATAAGCTAAAAGTATATATATATATTAAAAAAATTATCAGGTCTGTTAGTAGACTAAAAAACGTTAAGACATAAAACAGCTGTTTGAAGCTAGCACCCCTATCATTTTTGAGATATAGATTTGTCCATGCGCCAATCAGGGAAAAACTATTCAGCTATAACGTAGGGGTTGCCAATTTTTAGTTTGAAGTAGAAATTTAAGCAAAGTACTAAAATTCAGCTTTTATTTACATTAAAGTTAATGTGTTAGAATAGAAATAATGGATTGATTCTCTGCGTATCCGCTGTGATAACTGCAAGAAAAAAGGAAGTGTCCACACTTTTTGAACTCGGGCCTCCGGCCCTCGTCCAAAAACAATGGACACTTCCTTTTTTCTTGCAGTTATCCCAGCGTATACGCAGAGAATCAATCCATTATTTCTTAAATAGTTGTTGTTTGTGCGATTGAATTAATCAGCGATTTTTTGGCTGAATCCACGCGAAAGTAAAGCTCTTCGAGATAATGAAATCGTTATCATGGTTCGTGGAGGGGGGATACAAAGTATTTCCATGGTCAACGCGGTCCAGTCGATATCAATTACCATGCTGACCATGTAAATACTTCGTATCCCCACTCCACGAACCATGATAACTATTACATGTAATAACCGGTGGGGACAAATCCTCTCGGACTACTACCAGGTCACCGTTCTGCATAGAGAGAGTAAAGCAATGGCCAATAATCCGATCAAATCGGTGATGGTGATTATCCACCTTAAAAAATGACATTTTGGCATGAGCTGCAAAAATGTTCATATTTTTCTGTTAAAACAAGATTTTGGAATTATTGATTTTGGATTTTGAAACTATTTTTCTCAAATTGTACAAATGAGAAGCTTTTCATTTCTACATGTCTAGAGAATCTACAGTCAAGTAGTGATTTGAACTAACTAAGGCCCACCATGATCAAACATCTGTTTTGATTATTTAAACTTTTTTAACATTTTGGTTCCTACAGGCCGCAGAGTGTATGGATTTTTCTTGTTTTAATGCAAATCATTTAGTTTGTTGATAGACTTCGAACATAATCAGAATTTATGAAAACAGTGAAAATTTTGGCAGCTCAAGTCACTTTAAATCTCCGAAATAAATTGAAGCACCGCCATTCCATTCTTGAATTTCACATAAAAGAAATCCAGATCAAGGGAATAGAATTCAAACAAAAACTGATTCCGCAAGTCAAGTACTTCAATAGCGAAATATAACTCAACCGTACCTTGTCATAACAGTTTGTCTGTCAGGTCGAATATCTAACAATATCTTCTTAATCTGAGGTTCGAATCCCATGTCCAACATCCTATCAGCTTCATCTAAAACCTACAACAAAATTGTATCAGTATTTCAATTGATTCACTGAATTATTCATAGATTGATTTGAGCTTTAAGCGCCGTACTCAATATTATTTCGATTATATAGGGGGGGGAGGACTTATTCGTAGAGTGTACGGAAAATATAGTCTTTCAGGTCTCAACCACATTGTATATGCCGTTTTTATCTGTTATTTGGTGGGGAAAGGCTTTCTATGCAGCGTAATCCACAGCCCACTCATAATAAGTGGACCCCTCAGTTTAAATGCTCTGATTTGCTATTTTCAAATTATTAATTAACGAGTGTCATTTCCCGCATGACATTCAAACTTCCAAATAATATTGGTAAAAAAAACAAGCACAATAATATAGTACGAGTTGTCCTATGTGTTTTGGCTTTAGTATTTTCAAATTATTAATTAACGAGTGTCATTTCCCGCATGACATTCAAACTTTCAACTTAATATTGGTAAAAAAACAAGTACTGGTCTAATATTATAATCATCTACAAATTAAAAACATGGAATCCGCTTACCAAATAAGTTACAGTTTTGACATCTAGGATTTCATTCATAACTAGGTCATTGAGTCGACCCGGAGTCGCAACTATAATTTCCACGCCAGCACTGACTATAGCAATCTGTTCTCGTCTGTTACCCCCACCATAAACACATACGCTGAAAAATGACAATATTTAATATTTTAAATACGGTACGACCTTCTTAATTTAGTTTCGTTTAACGAATACGGTAAGAATTCCGCTAATTCAAGTACTCAAAACATTACGAAAAGCACTCTAAAAGTTTGAGACTTTTCGTTCTGTGTCTTACCTCCTGCATGGAGCGACCGATAATCCTATCAAGCAATCGCTATTGTTGTTGTTTTAGACCAAACATGGCAGAAAGCAGTCTGATAATTTGTTATCTTCACATTGCTCGTCCTCCGTAAACTGCTCATTCAAATAACATATGCAGTAGTCTGAAATCTGTATGTGCTTTAATACATACTCTGACATAGCCTATGTGTGTATACACTTTGATGGTTTCTTCTAGATGTAAATACCACATAGAGTAATAGAAAAGATTTCATTTGATTTATTGATAGTTTACACCACACTCAAGATTATTTCATTTCAAAGGCGGCCTCGAAAAGGTTTAGTTTGACGAGCAGAAGCCTAAACCTTCGGGGAGTACCAGGCAGCTCTTCCACACTGAGTAAAGAAAACTCATGTTCATTCCTCAGTGGGATTCAAACCTGTGACCCATCGATGGAAGGTATGTGTTGAAATAACAGACTTTCACTCTGCTGACTGAGCAACCAGGCCCCCCCCCCCCCCAACTTTTCTTTACTGAGTAAAGAAAACTCATGATCATTTTATTTTACCTCAGTAGGATTCGAACCTGTGACCCATCGATGGAAGGTATGTGTTGAAATAACAGACTTTCACTCTGCTGACTGAGCGACCAAGCACCCCCGCCCCCCCCCCCCCCCCTACCTTCCCAACCCTTCGAAATACAGTGGAAGTCTTACCATTTGATTCCTTTATAGTTGAACTTTTTTACCTCCGTTTCTATTTGTAAAGCGAGTTCTCTAGTGGGAGATAACACCAGTACATTTGGTCCACCTCTTTTGGATCTAGGGCTGTGGGAAAAGAAATGAAATATGTCATGCAATAAAATCCTTAAAGTGGCATGAGCTGCCAAAATGCTGATATTTTGATGTTAAAACAGAATGTTAAAATTATTGGCTATTTTTCTCAAGACGTATAATTCAGAAGCTTTTAAGTGCTTCTAGTCTCGAGAATACACGATTAAGTATTGTTTTGAACTAACTTTGGCTTTGAATGAATGAATGGTCGTCCCGGTTATTTAAATTTTGTTTAGGTTTTCGGTTGGTACAGGCCACATACTGTATGGATTTTCCTCATTCCAAGGCAAATCATTTAGTTTTTTGATGGCCTTCAAAGCCTCTTACTGTTGTGACCATCAGAAATTATGAAAAAAGTGTCAATTTTGGCAGCTCATGCCAATTAAAAAAGATACTGTATTGTATAACTTCAGTCTTCACAATAATAAACGACAAAACGTTCTAGCTTGAGTGAGATTCTTTGCTGATTGATTGATTGATTGATATTTTACACTGCACTTAAGATTATTTCACTTAAATGGTCTCAGGTTTAGTGGGGAAGGAAACCGGGCTCTTTGCACGGAGTGAGTACCTTGTAACTCTTGCACACAGCCCATAACTTGATTGATTGACTGGTGTTTTACGCCACGCTCAAGATTATTTCAATTATATGGCGGCGTTGCCAGTTTTATTGTGGGAGGAAACCCTATGCCCGGAGGAAACCCACGACCTTCGGTTGGTAACTGGCAACCATTCCACATAGGTTGTTCGAGTGAAAACGCAGTCAGAAAATTTTCCAATTTTTTTGGAGTGGGACTTGAACCCGCAACCCTTTGGTGGAAGGCTGTTCCAATTGAGCATCCAACGCTCTACCTACTGAGTCACGGAGCCCCCCTAACCGGAATGCCTGTGATAGACTGAGAGACAATTTACTGACTGAACCACGGAGGTTCCCAAAAAGCTTGTTGAGTAGAATATCTAGCCCTCTAATAGGCAGGGCGTGGAGGACCCAAATTAAAGATAAACATACTGTCATTTGAGGTTTAAAATTTTTTTTCATTAAGATGAAATTTTAATCTACTCACGTGGTCTGTCCCTCGATATGTATTAGAGCTGGTAATAGAAACGCTAAGGTTTTCCCAGTGCCTGTCTAAAGAAAATTTTAAAAATCTCACAAAAAATATTAGCGACAATATTGGTGCAAAAACAAGTATGTGTACAGTTAGTTAATACAGCATTTAATATAGATCCTTACTGTCACATTGATTAATGTTTTCTGCCACACTCAAGATTATTTCATGATGTACTAGATTGATTGATTGATGTTTTACCTCGCACTCAAGATTATTTCACTTATATGGCAGATTTATCGGGGATAGAAAGAGGACTATAAATTCGTCTAGTTAAATCAAAACATGTGTCCCTCACATCACTAGTTTTGATCAATTGAGAAAACAAGTGGGACGAAGATGCGTTAGTTTGACCTCTCAAGTTTACGAAACTAGTTCCAAGTTCCTATAAACAACTGTAGCTTCAGATGTAGATCCTGTCCTTCCACTGCTACCAAAAGCAATTTTTTTGCTAAATTTTTTCTTTGGCAATTTTTTAGCCAATAAAAAGTCCGGAAATATAAGCCTAAGTCACTAATAAAAGTAAATGTCATTGAATTATACTTTGGGAAAGCCCAATCTTTCACTATTTATACCCAATCGTACGTTATGTTATTTGCGGGTATATCCGCTCGCGGGGAAATGAAAGGCAGGCTGATAGAGCAGGTTTAACCGCTTGTTGGGAGGAAGGCTAGTGTACAGGCAGCGGCCAGAGTTGCTCGCAGTAGCGAATGAGTTTAAAATAGTTTTATACATCATAATGCATTGGAAGCGCTTCTTGGGTTTTTTTACTGGGTAGGTAAGGTTAGTTTAACAAGAACACTATTGTAGATAGCATTACTATTTTACATAATAGAATTGCCAAAGTAAAATGTAGAAGGTAACAATTTGAATTAGTTACCTGGGCTATTCCTATGAGATCCATACCTTGCAACAAAACGGGCCACGCCTGGGCCTGAAGATAAATAATATAAAGAAAGTGATTGATTGATTGATTGATTGATTGATTAATTAGTTGATTGATTGATGTTAAAATGTCCCAGAAGAAGCTGGTAAACAACCCAAACCAATCAAAAGATGAATTTCTCAGTCATAGAATGTTAAAGTGGCATGAGCTGCCAAAATATTGATATTTTGACGTTAAAACGGAATGTTGAAATTATCGGCTATTTTTCTCAAGCCATATAATTCAGAAGCTTTTTAGTGCTTCTAGTCTCGAAAATGTACGATAAAGTATTGTTTTGAACTAACTTTGGCTTTGAATGGTCATCTTGGTTATCTAAATTTTGTTTACTTTTCGAACACGTGTTCGGTTCATACAGGCCACATACTGTATGGATTTTCCTCCTTCGGACGCCAATCATTTAGTTTTTTGATGGCCTTCAAAGCCTCTTACTGTCGGGACGATCAGAAATTATGAAAGTGTGAATTTCGGCAGCTCATGCCACTTTAAATGCAATCATCTTTAAGAGACTGAAAAGTGTTCAAGCTACAACAATTTAATAGCAAGGTTTTTTTTTTTTAATCTGTTTTTCGACACCCTCACCCTCTCCTATGGAAGTATCTGTTTGGTACCCTTGGAAAGGTCCATTCAAATTCCTACTTTTTTCATATATTCTGAAAATCATGACAGTATTATAAAGCGACGTTGGAATGTGCAAAATCCATAAATTAAGTAGCCTGAGCAAGCCGAAATAGTGTTTGAAAAGTACACAAAATTTGAATAACTGAGACAACATTCATTCAGATTCTAAGTCAAAGTCAGTTCAAAACAACACTTTACGTAAAAATATCAACATTTTGGCAAACTCAAGCATGTTCTGTTTTTTTGGTTTTATTCTCCTTTTAATATGTATTTCTTTCAACTGGGATTTGAACGCACAACCCATGTAGGCTAGAGTTAGAGTGAGAGACTATCACTCTGCCGACCAAAATACAGAGGATCTGGACTTGAACAGACAACAGAAATGTATAAAATACGGCTAAATATAACTTGTTGATCCACTGAATAGCTCAATATTTCGACAAAGGAAAAAGAAGATGACAAATATACCTTTGTCGAAATATTGAGATTGTCAATATGCGTTTGTTGAATTTATTCGGAGTTACTTTGCTATTGCATTACGGCTAAATATTCTAATTGGATTAAGATTAAGAATTACCTGTTCAGTACCAGACACAGACATACCTGTATTGGACTGGGTGTTTTAAAACCCTGTTTGGCAATCTCATCTAAAATCTCAGCTGAAAGAAAGAAATAGAACCACATGATTGATTGATTGATTGTTTGATTGATGTTTACAGCGATACAAGATTATTTCACTTATGAGGCGGCCTTGCCAGGATTTATGCGCTGGCGGGATTATAACGGATTATTATCTTACGGGGGAAATTCCGGGACAGTTATCAAAGGTAACATTTCCAGCAGTTTCAGACAAAAATAAAATCCTAAATGAAGACAAATGCTTTTTCAACCTTTTTAACCTTCATCAACACACGTCAAAAGTTTTTGGACCCCAGACCGTTTCCAGTTTCAGAATTAATAAAGACTGAGAGATGCTAAATTCCAAATATTGTATAAATGAAAACAAATATCTAAAATATATAAATACAAACAATTACCTAAAATAGCAAAACCGGGAAATGTATGGCTTAACAAAAGGATAGTATTTTATAGCCCTGGCATGGACCCCTGGGGTTGTTTCTCAAAAAAGTTACGACCGACGTAAGCCCAATGCAACACGTAACTACCATAGCAACATATACCCTCAACATTACGTTACGACCAGGCGCAAAGTTACGACAGGCGTAAGTGTGTTGAGAAACAGCCCCCAGGTGTACTGATGAGGGTCAAAGGATTTATGAACAGCCTTTGGAAATATTTTCTAATTTGCGTTAAGTGTGTTGTAGAACATGTACTTTAAAAGTCTGACCAAAAAGAAAATTAAATTTCGGTCGCAGCACATACAAAATTCAAGCTACGTTTGTCGATCTACAATGCTTACGAAACTTAATCATCTCAGAGACTTATGACGTCAAATACGACCTCCGTTGTGTACGTACCCTCACAGCGATGACGTAATAAACGATTTCTGCTGTCTTGGTACGTCTTCGTGGCAGTTTGTACACATCGAAGGTCGTGTATGACGTCATTTTTCCAAGTAGTTACGAAAAATCCGGAGAATATGCATATTTCCTCCCCGTTCTTTTTTTGACTACCAGGGAACTAACTTTAAAGGTTGTTTCGTTTCAACTTACGTTTTTCAAATATACATTTAGTCCATAAACAAACACAAACCAGCTTTAAATCCTGTTCATAAATCCTTTAAAGGCCCACTTGGCGCGAAAATCCGGAATATTGTTTACATTAAAAAAAACAACCGTTTTCTGTATTTTTCCCAGACAATATAAGTTAGGAATTTTCTATTTTTACCAAAATTTAAAAGTTAGGACGTCATTTTGTATTTTTAATTTGAATTTGAAAATTTGAATTGGTAGGTGCCCGTAATGTCAACAAACTTCGAACCGGGTCTTGTGCAAAAGTGCCGTAATGGTTTGAGTCGTGTGGGCGATCTAACGACAAAGTATAATTTTACGAACTTTATCTAAGAAATACATACTAGCGATCGAGTAAGAGGGACTATAAAAGCCTGCCGAGTGCAAACCACAGACAAAAACACTTGGGTGAAGGTAATCCAACAAACACTGATCGGTGTTGTTGTTGTAATCGAGCTTCGATTCATCGTTTGTTTTTCACCCTCATTTATACATTTTAAACCTAATTGGACATGTTTTATGTGTGCTTTGTTTAACTTTAGTGGTTTTAGCTGTGGTAAGCTGGTGCAAATTGGTTTTCTTAACAAATGTCAAACAGGCTACGGCGGCAAGTGGGTCTTTAAACAAAGCATTTGTGTACAAACATGTAATAGTTTGATTGAAAGTATAAATTACAAACATAAGACAGAAAGCTCAATTTCATTCCTACATTTTTCAGAACAACTTACGATAATGTTGGAAGGCCTGTTCAAAAGTCGTCACAGGGTTGGGAACTTTTCCAACTTTCTCCTGATTCAGGTTGGTCACCACAATGTTATTATTGGCCTTTCTGAAGTAAAAAAAAACCCCACAATACTGTATATAACAGGTATCCATATCAATAGATTTGCAAGGGTAAGTATTCAATGATTTATTGAATTTTATGATCTTCTCAAACTACACCCCCAATATCTCCACTCCCAGGCAGTGTGTTATTGTCATCGTAATCAACATGTGATTGATTGATTGATTGGTGATTTATTGAATTTTATGATCTTCTCAAACTACACCCCCAATATCTCCACTCCCAGGAAGGGTGTTATTGTCATCGTAATCAACATGGGATTGATTGATTGATTGATTGATTGATTGGTTTTATCATGCCGCGTTCAAGATTATTTCACTTATATGGCGGCATTGCCAGTTTTATTGTGGGAGGAAACCGGGCTCTATGCCCGGAGGAAACCCACGACCTCCCGCTGGTAACTGGCAACCATCCCACATAGGTCATTCTAATCAACAAGTGATGCTATGACGTCACAAAAGAACGGATGTCATAGAAGCTATTTTTTCATCAGACATTATACTGTTAAGATAAAGTGGCCAGAAGATGAGGGCCTGAGATGATGTTGGAGATATTATTTCTAAAGTTACAGTGCACTACAGGCAACCACTCTTGAAAATAGAGCAGCATCCTCACATATTTTTCAGCAGAGCTGTGTTTTTAAATTTAACACTTTTTTTGTGTGTGTGTAGTTTGAGTGAGTGAGTGATTTGGGTTTTACGTCCTGCTCAACAGTATTTGTGTGTAGTTTGAGAAAAAGTATATTTAACTTGGTGCGTTACAATATATATCACTTTCGTTTATTAAATTACTCACTTTGAAAATTAAACGGCTCGAGTGATATTCATCATAACACAATGGCTCTCGTTAGATAACTCCACATTCATATGAATGATAGGAAATGTCCATTCGGAGAGACGAAATAACTTAACCAGAAATAGATACATTCATTGATGCCTTACATCGCACTCAAAATTATTTCAATTATAAGTAATGTTACCAGGTTAATTGGGGAGGAAACCAGACTTTGTCTGGAGCGAATCGCCGACTTTCGATGAGTACCTGACAACTCTTCCACAGAGGGCGACAGAAAAATGTCCATTTTCTTAACTTGATTGTTGATTGATTGTTTGGTGTTTTACGCTGCGCTCAAGATTATTTCACTTATATGGCGGCGGTGCTAGTTTTATTGTGGGAGGAAACCAGGCTCTATGCCCGGAGGAAACCCACGACCTTCCGCTGGTAACTGGCAACCATCCCACATAGGTCGTTCGAGTGAAAACCCAGTCAGAAAATTTTCCAATTTTTGGACTGAGTGGGATTCGAACCCTCGACCCATTGGTGGAAGGCTGTTCGGATTGAGCGTCCAACGCTCTACCTTCTGAGCCACGGAGCCCCCATTTTCTTAACCGAGCGAGATTTAACGGAAATAGAACAACATTAAGCCAGAAAGAGTTCTTACCGGAAACTTGCGACTTCATCTGGATACATATTAGCTGTCACAGGATCCTCGATATAGAAGTTTTTAATAATGGGAGCATATCCTAAAATAAAAGGAAATATACCAAAAATCATAGATCTATTGTTTTAAATTTGTATTTAAAGTATCTATACTATAAGCATCAACCAATGTGTAAACAGTATAAAGGCCCATTCACACCGTACGATTTTATCGTACTAACTTGTAGCATACAAGTAAAATGGATGCTTTTAATTGATCTATATGATTTGTCAACCAATCAAATGGATTCATTTTAATTGCATGCCTCAAGTCAGTACGACAAAGTGCACTGTGGGAGGGAGTCTTTCAGGGTTGCAGTTGGGTCTGAATGTTTTCATAACTGTTTTTGAGGCCACAGTGGCTGAATTAATTAAAAGGTCCAGGAATCAAATCATGAAATGTTTGGGGTATCGTTAATAGTGATTTTGACACAAAAAACACCTTTTTCATCAAGGTAACAAGTTATATCCTTATATCAATTTCTATTCCACTCATAGACCTCTATCTGGGCATAATGATCAGAAGTAAATGAATGACGAACTATGAAACGGTGACTTAGATAATGTAGACGGCATTGTTTCCTTTGCCCATTGTGTAAGGCCATATGTGACGTATATTTGTGAAGTTCTTTAATCAGTTAGGCCTTGATTTTTTTCGTACGCTCTCACTGCAAGCAACTTGTTCCACTTTGAAGAAATCTCCCATGATGCACTACTTATTAAACTTTGAACGGGTGGTTGCGTCATATTTAATGACTGGAATAAATTACTCCACTTTGACAAGTGATATTCTGTCACTGGGTGCGCTGCAAGTCTGTAACTGCCTCTCTTATGGAGACAATTCTGTCGACGTTATCTAAGTCACCCTTTCATACTTCGTCATTCATTTACTTCTGATATGACCTATATTGTAAATAGCACTTTTATTTGTCTATAATTCAATTCACCGCAACAATCGGCAAAGCCACAGAGATTGCTGTTGACAAAAAAAATATTCATCTTTGGAAAAGCTGCTGGTTAACAGACAACAAAGCTCCCTATATAAACAGCGACAACACTGTCTGCTATCACGAAACCAGTCTGGCCACTTCTCCGGTTTCCAGCAATTTAGTTAAAACCCTACTCAGAAAATTGTCAATCTTTGCCTTTGGACTTTGTAATAATACTTGTAATTAAACACATACCTTCCCATTTCTTAGCTTCGTTGGCTTCTCTATTCTTTGTGAGTTCATCCCAGTCAATGAAGCGACGAGGGGCGTCAGGCTCCCTGGGTGCCGGCTTTTCATTTATCTTCATATCTGGAAATATCAACAAAAAGTTATTGGTTTTAGCTGAATCATAGATGTACTCAATATTTCCATTGCATCTTGAATAAATATACCCCTCTGAAAGTTACCTGTATCGATCAAAATGGCAAATTTTCAAATGGTTTTTCGATTGATTGTTTGGTGTTTACGCCCCGCTCAAGATTATTTCACTTATATGGCAGCATTGCCAGTTTTATTGTGGGAGGAAACCAGACCTACTGCTGGTCACCATGGTTTTTCGACAAAAAACACAGATTCAGATAGACTACTGAAGTAAAATGCAGACCAGAAATTGCGGGTTGAAATATTTGATTTTTTAGTTGGTCTGGTGTCTGACTGAGTGACTATCGCTCTGTGAACTAAGCCACGGAGGCCCCGGGTATAAAATAGAAATGTCACATGATGAATTGAATATTTTGGTATTTTTTAAACCGTACTTACTATTGAAAGCCCCGTTTAAAACATCATCGATCATTTGTTTGGCTTTCTCTACGGCATCCGGAGTCCCTGTTAACAAAACTTCAGCCTCATCAGAGGAGTGGTCAGAATTTACCTGAAGCAAGGGGAAAACATATAACAGGGATTTACTGCACCCTTAAAACCTACATCTCTGACCCTCATTTTCTCACTTGGACCCCAAATTTGCAATGAGAAGGGTCCCATGGGATGCAAATAAGTAGCACAATATTATACAATAATGCATATTCAAACACTAACTGGACCACATTGTATATGGGACCCTACTTTTTATCTGATGGGGTCCAATGAGCCCCAACATTTTGATTGATTGATTGTTGGGTGTTTTACGCAGCACTCAAGATTATTTCACTTATATATGCCGGCGTTGCCAGTTTTATTGTCGGAGGAAACCGGGGTCTATGTCCGGAGGAAACCCACAACCTTTCAGAGCTAACTGGCAACCATACCACATAGTCCAACATTTTGGGACCCAGGGAACCCCTGTATAGTCATTTGTTAATTTAACTGTAAATACAGCTTCAAATAAAGTTTTACTGTTTAATGGATTGCAAAAGTTGAAGCATTGAAGAAATCTTTTTACTAAGCATTTTAGCCATGTTATTTTTCCTTAGCTAAGTTGTCCAGTGGATCAAATAAAAAACAATAAGCACCAAACAAATTTTTTTTTGATCCAATGAGCCAACAGTTCTGAAGTTTTAAAAATCTGCCGATACAACTTAAAAAAAATGCAAAAATTATAAATGAAATTTGAAAATTTACCTTTATTCTACATCCACTATTATCTTGTAATTCTCGAATCTTTGAGCCACCTCGCCCTACAAAACACATGTTGATGTTAACGATATGTTTATTAAAAGAAGCATGAGTTGCCAAAATGTGGACTTTTTTCGTAAATTCGGATTACCAAGAGAACAGATTAAACTTTATTTTTCCAGTCAGAAATTTGGATTGCTTTAATCATAATGCTCAAAATTTTGTAAATTAAATTAATCTTCACACTATAAAACGGGTCAATTTAATTTTCTCAAACACATTAGAAATATTTGTAACAGCTAGTATCATTCCCAGTTGATATGTGCCCATGCTATATAAAATGGATACCCGGTGACATCCTAGCATATAAACCCACGTCTGGGTGTCAAGACTGAAATAACATGTAGCATCATATAATTATGTTAAAGGGGCATGAGCTGCCAAAATGTTGATATTTTGACGTAAACACAGAATGTTGAAATTATCGGCTATTTTTCTCAAGACGTATAATTCAGAAGCTTTTTAGTCCTTCTAGTCTCAAAAATGTACGATAAAGTATTGTTTTGAACTAACTATGACTTAGAATGAATGAATGGTCGTCCCGGTTATTTAAATTTTGCTACTTTTCGAACACGTTTTCGGTTGGTACAGGGCACATACTGTATGGATTTTCCTCATTCCAACGCCGATCATTTAGTTTTTCGACGGCCTTCAAAGCCTCTTACTGTCGTGACGATTAGAAATTATGAAAAAAGTGTGAATTTCGGCAGCTCATGCCCCTTTAATGTGCCAGAGAAATTAATATTGCTACAAAATGGTCTTTATGGGTCACCATAGAAAAGCGCGTCTACATTACCAGGAAGCTGACAGAAGCAGTTTATCGATTATATCTGCCTAATGTGTACATTGATTTAACTCCAAAGGTCAGTTCCGTAAAGACGAAATCAAGTTGCACATGTGGAGTAGATGAAAGTGTGAAAAAAATAGTTGTTTTCTTTGTAAAAGACGCGATAGAAATGGCGTCATTCATTTTTCCATTTTGATAGTGCAAAGTTTGAAGCATTCAGCGCACGCGGGGAGCCGTGTTTGAGTGCCGAAGACTTAATTAACAGCTAGCCGGGAACATACCATTTTGTTTTTTCACTCGTTTGTTTGGCGACAAAACAACAACAGACCGAAATGTGGGATTATTCTCTTTTATACCAAGGTTAGTCCGTCAATCGACTGCAGCGCTGGACCGTCGTTTGGCGGTTTGTTCGTCGATCGATGGACAACCCGTCGATCGGCGACTTTCCCCAACCTGGAAAAGGAACATAGCACAGTCATATTATAGAAAATTCTGAACCATCTGTAAATTACCAATTATTCGACCAACTTCTGAGCTTGGTATATACACTTTGTCACCGGAGTCATTATTTGATTGGTTTCTATCATTTGTATCTCTTCTGGGAAAATCTTCTCCACGAGGAGGGCCCCTGCCTCGGAACCCCCCTCCCCGACCCCTCCTAGAATCTTCTGACCTCCAGTCTCCATCAGGAGTGATCCCTCGGCCGAAAGAGCGGCCTCCTCTTCCCCGGCCAAAGCTGCGACCGGAATGCTCCCTGTTGTTGTTGTAATTATTTTCCTGCGGTCCGCTGTCGTAATTTTGGAAGGAATATGGCTGTTGAGGTTGTTGAACTGGCGATATACCCGTTTCGAGCTCAAGGTCCCAATCTTCAGACATTTGCTTAGTTGCTTGTTTGATTATTCATGGATTTTTTCATTAAATTTGCGGATAAGCATTTACATTTAGCGCACTTGCCTATCCATGTGGTAATAAAAATGCATAATCCCAAAACCAAGAACAGTCCCCAACAAGTACTTTGACAATTCATACCTCAATGATCTGTATTTGTTAATAAATGAAACATTTATTTTTAGTGCAATGTATGTATACCCGACTCAAAATTTTCAAAAGAATAAAATACAAACAGAACCATGAATATAATAGGGGGAAAAAATGGTTTATATGTTTTGATACGGTTATTGTCTCGTGCGTAATTTTTCAAAATTATTTCTATGTACAATTTTGAATGAAATTCTCCCATTTTTACCAGATAATAAAACTTGTATCCCTTAATTATAACAATAATTGAAACGCTAGAAAAGACTCCCGGTAACAGCTACGAGGAGACGGAAATCTAAGAACTCCATAATCGGGTACCGTCTTGGGAGTGAATTGGTGTTCATGGTCAGCTCTTTTTTTTTTTTCACAGAGGATAATTTTGTTTCCTTTCGTTTTGACAAAGTACATTTTTCGACGCCCTGTTAATATGGGATTTAAACAGATTTTGTTTATCTGTGGGGAATTTTGATCTGCGAAAATAGCTTTTCACAACTCCAATTTTTTATTAACACAGAGATCTCGGCGGCGGTGCTTCCACTGTCATTTTTTGCAGCTGGCGTCCAGCTAGCCTCCAAGCGCATTTGTTGAATTTGTTTGTCACAAAATGGCAGAAGAAACGGATGCAAATTATTGGCATGTAGACATGGAAGTAAATTTATTCCATGCTATGAGGGGTCACAAACCCGTTGGTGAGTTCTGAGATGCTGAGAAATTATTCTCGACTGATAAAAGTGATAGCTAAATAAGTTGCACATTGGTGAATTTAGCGCAAATGGGTCATTGTGGGTCCAGTTATCGATATATTCATTCATTCATTCTAAGCCAAAGTTAGTTCAAAACAATACATTATCATACAGTTTCGAGAAAAATAGCCAATAATTTCAACATTCTGTCTTATCGTCAAAATATCAACATTTTGGCAGCTCATGCCACTTTAAGTACAATAATAGATAATGCATTCGTTTTATAAATAACTTGGACCTTATGAAACTACAATCAGCTTTGTGAATTTGTGATTTTGTTGAACAACTAAAAGTCCAAATCATGAGTTCTAAGTTCTAACATCTAAATTAATAATAATAGAGAAAAAAAAAGCTGGACCGATACTAGCAGTTAACTGATATGTAAGGAATGGAATTCTCAACTAAAGCTCAGTATCCATTGATCCATTAAAACTTAGAAAGCTACCGATAGGGCCTGGGAGTGTCCTGAGAGATTGTGATATCCGGTTACAGATGACGTTTTTTGATGACGTCAGTTCGCTTGACGTTTTTTTTCTGCAACATCAGAACCAAGCGTCACATTCAAACGATAAAGGCTCTCCACGTGTGCAATGACAGCGCCCTTGACAGGAAATTGTGGAATTCTCATGATACTCCCGCTCCCTACATAGTCTTTATGTCGACAAAAGGGAAATGGCATGTAATTTTATGATTTTTTGGGGGTCGTTTTCAATTTGTCCCTTTAACTAGGCAGGTCGGTGACGTCATCAAATGTTGGTACAAGGTATTCGATCATAAAAGTTAAAAAGCAAATGTGAGTCTCAAAAGTTAAAAATAAAAAAAAAAGTGTGGTCTGTATATTTTTTCAGGGCCCTTTCACTGGACCCTGTTTGCTCATTTTCGCATGAACAGAAAAATAACTAGGTACCTTTCATAAAAATGCTTGGAAAAGGCCCATATTTAGAGACAAAAGTTGTCTCCCCTGATTTATTAAATATCATTTTTCTAAGTAAATATGATTATACATGTCTAACGGAATTCTAATTACAACTTATAACTATGTGAAGAATAGTTTGGTATAGGTTTTAGAAACAAACTATGGATCATTAAAATTGACCCGACCTGCCTACTTTAACAAAAAATTCTTTTAAATTTAAGCCTGTTAAAGTTTATTTTTCTATTTTGTAATATTCTGAATTTTCAGGTGTTAATCGATTCTTCCAGATGATGATCATACATAACAAACTGAATAACACAGTTGAAAAGAAAATCCCATCAGATGAAATCTGGAGACAACTTAAGAAAATGTATGATCTTCAGGCATTAGTAAGTACCTTTGTCTTCAGTATATATAATATTTTAGTGGCATGAGATTCCAAAATTAGAACTTTTTTAATAAATAATAAATCAGGATTGTTAAGACTATATATTATTATAGTGGCAAAATTATCACTTTTTTAATAAATCAGGATTGTTAAGACAAGAAAAAGTTTTGAAGGTCTTCAAATAAAAAGAATAACAGTCTAAATGAAATACCCCCAGTTTTAACAGAATTAGAAATTTGTCTCCTTGGTTCTCTGGCAATGAGCCCGTCGGTTTCCTCCCACACTAAACCTAGCAACGCCTCCATATAAGATATAACTGTGAAATAATCTTGAGTACGGCGTAAAAACATCTATCACTCAAATACTACTTTAACATACAAACGAGACACAAGCTTCCAATTTGTTCCTGGTAAAAAAAAACGTGATAACTTAGTAAAGAATTTTTTTTAACGTTTTGGAAGCTTATGCCATTATGAAGTTACGTACCTTGATTTCTTTTTTGATTTTCCCGATTTTGAAAGAGATTTTAAAAGTTGAATATTGTTGTGCTCGATAATAGGTTTATCAATTCTTCAAGTTCCCCATAAATTCTTGTTCTTGTTTTTTAATTCTGTCCTATAATCAAACTCAACTTTTTTTAAACCATTTTTTCTCTGAACCTGTAAACTGTTTTAACTGGACAATCAGCTGTCTCTTCAATATTCGGTGGTTCAGTTGGTTAGAGTGTCCGATTGTTGTCCCTGAGCCTCAGTCTGACACATTGATTCAGCGTTGCCGTTGGTTACTGGTAAATCCCACCTCAGATCAAGTAAAAATTGAAAAAAATTTAAGTGGATTTCGCCCTTGATCGGCGTATGTAAAAGAGTTGCCAGGTACTCGTCGAAGGCGGGGGTTTCTAATTCTGGCAACGCCGCCATATAAGTTAAAGAGAAATAATCTTGAGTGTGACGTAAGACATTAATCAATCTTATAATTCAACAACAACCTTAAAACACCTTTTGATTTTGACGTCATGAACCCTTCCTTTGTAAACCCATGTCTGTCGGTTCTCAAAATTCAGTATTTTTATTTATTACTCAAATTTTCAATATTTTTATTATTTTTTTTTTGTAGAATGAGTCTGAAATAGTTCCTTTCCCTAACAAAAAGACAGACTTTCTTTTACCACCATCTGACTTTGGAGACCTGATGACAATGGACTATCCTCGAATGCCCAAAACACCAGTAACTTCAACATTGGAACAAGCCAAGTCAGGTTGGAACACAGCTTTTAATATCCAGGCCTTTGTCCAGGGGTCATTGGCTAAAAACAGTAGAGGTCTCCCCAAATGTAAAAAAAAAATCCCATGGTTTATTGAAACAGTAAAGTTCTGGGTTACAATACAAAAACCATCATTTACCATTTATCGATTTTCCATGGTATTGAATCACTATGGTAAATGTCATGGTACGATTTATGGTAAACCATGGTGTTTTAGAACACAGACCATAGTAATATATTTTTCTGGCTCAGTTGAAACCGCCTTCATTGAATTTTAACATTGTTTATCATGATAGTCTATGTAGGCTGGTTATCTGAATTTTAACATTGTTTATCATGATATGTGGGCTGGTTATCTGAAGGTATTCTTGTTATTTTGGGAGGATTACACATTCTTGAATATTGGCAGAATTTCTTCTACTAATTTGGATGACGCTCAAAGCCGAAATCGAAATCGAACCCTGGGTCCCACAGTATGGCACCCATCACCAGCACTAAATGCCGACTGTAGTATCCATTCAGCCAACCGGCCTCCTATGTGGGGTGCTTGCCAGGTAGTATTGAAAGGGTCTACCCTACAACTAAAGGACCCAGTTTCCTCTATTGCTTTTAAACCTTAGGTGTCATAATCTTTAATGTGGTGTAATCACCAATCAACCTTATGATAGTCATTTCCTATGTTCAAGCTTATTTTGACCTACCATATTTCTTCTAAAGATTCAGCCACTTTTTTCATCATAAGGATTTGATCATTAGAAAAGAAATATGCTAAATAAGGCCAGACAAATTTGCCCATTAGAGGGAATTTAAGGCAATATGACCCGCCGAGCAGTGTGTGAAAATGGTTATCCTTAATCACAACTCCTCGTGTCCATTTTTGTCCGACGCAATGGAAAATTTAGGCCATTAGAATGGCTGAATATTTAGAAGAAATACGGTAAACCTAAATGTAATTAAAATGCTAACAGTCAATAGACAAGTATTTTTATTGTCACTCACTGTTCATCATATGTTTTTATCTCTTCAGATACTTCGACGCCCACCCCTAAGCAGTCTGGAAAGGCAACAAGCTCATCCTCTGCTTTAAATACCCCTGAGGCTTCCCCAAAAAGGAAAAGAACTCGCAACACCGTATCAACACCCACCTCGGCAAATTCAACTCCTGAGGCCCCGCCCAATAAACGAAGGAGGTGATGATGAAATATACATCTTGTGAAATAAATTACAAATTCAACTACTGAGGCCTTGGCCAATAAAGTAAACTAATGAGGCCCCTCTGAACAAACGAAGAAGCTGATGAAATATACATCTTGTGAAATAATTAAGACTTTGTTTACGGCGGACTTTGGCAACTAGTCAGGTGGCATACATGATAAATTTGAAAGAGGACAGATGCAGGCTTTTTCATTGCTGAGCGACAGGATGTGCATCTCATCAAAATGGAGTTTTTTTGTGACAATCTTTTTAGTATCTCCTGATGTGGAATTGCTGCCTGCTGAAGCTCAGTTTCCTTTCTGCAGAGAGCCTTGCTTCTTTCCCACTTCGCCGTATGAGGTAGAGTTGCCAGGTACTTGCCGAAGGACAGGAGCCCCCCCCCTCCTAAACCTGGCAATGCCGCCATATAAGAGAAATAATATTGAGTGTGACTGAGAATAATTATCTTTCCCACTTAACCTGGGAACACCTTCATATAATCTTGCGTTGGTCATTTAAAATCGATCAATCAATCAACCAAAATGTGTCTTTGTACAGTGTTGAACGCCCACAGACTATGAGAGAAGCCGTACAGTCCGTGCAAAAATTCAAGTGACTTTGTTTGAATTTTGGTTTACTTTTGATTTAAACTTTTGGGATTGTTGTCAAGCATATACATGTATGTTGGTTGATTTTTGAACCGCAATAAACCTGACATCCCCAGCTTCAAAGGGAAGTTCGGGGCCTCCGTGGCTCAGTAGGTAGAGCGTTGGACGCTCAATCCGAACAGCCTTCCACCAATGGGTCGCGGGTTCGATTCCCACTCAGTCCAAAAAAAATTGTAAAATTTTCTGACTGGGTTTTCACTCGAACGACCTATGTGGGACGGTTGCCAGTTACCAGCGGAAGGTCGTGGGTTTCCTCCGGGCACAGAGCCCGGTTTTCTCCCACAATAAAACTGGCAACGCCGCCATATAAGTGAAATAATCTTGAGCGCGGCGTAAAACACCAAACAATCAATCAATCAATCAAAGGGGAGTTCTCATCCTTAATGATGAAAGAGGAACTGTATATCCTTGATTCATCCCTACATTCATCTTCTCTAGCCAAGATAAAATCTGCATGTCCCCATTCCGTGTTTTACCTTGGCGGATTACTCCACTCCAACCCGTAAATCGAACAGCGCCCACTGGTGAGAATGTAAGAGTTGTCTTTCCTAGACTTACAGGGTCTTGGCCAATCAGCACTCGTTGAACAAAAGTTCAAGGTATACACAGCCGCCATTATGTTATTTTCAGTGTAAGCGCCCTAGGATTTGATTAGCTGCGAGAAGGTTTACTCGCATCCAATCAAAACGAGCTGTTCGATTTACGGGTTCAAGTGGAGTAGTCCACCAAGGTAAAACACAGAATGGGAACATGAAGATTTTAACTTGGCTTGCCAAGATGCCCTACATTGTGCATTGAAATACCCGCTGGCTATGTATGA
Organism: Lepidochitona cinerea; assembly: GCA_963971465.1. Classification (NCBI taxonomy): domain Eukaryota; kingdom Metazoa; phylum Mollusca; class Polyplacophora; order Chitonida; family Tonicellidae; genus Lepidochitona; species Lepidochitona cinerea. The sequence goes on from OZ020556.1 coordinate 6,534,882, forward strand.
ATTTATTATTTTTGAACACTAAAACACACAGGCACAGCGAAAATCTTCTTGTCTGAAATAACCACGGAGACAATTTCTTATTGTGTTAAAAAGGGGCATATCATTTAGACGTTTATACCCAATCTGAATCATAAGTTGTTATAGTAAACCACAACCCATGATATTTCATTAGGTTGACGACAGGCATGAGTTTATTATTTCAGGAATAATTATTTTCACATTTGAATACTTTTATATGCGTGTGTTTTTTGTGGGCAAAGAGCCCCGTTTCCTCCCCCCACTAGACCATGTTCGTGGCATAATCTTGAGTGCAGCGTAAAACATCAATCAATAAAAAAGCAAACGACGATACTCTTTCAACTCATTAGAATTCTAATTATCATAAGTTTATAAATTTACACTTGCATGTATGTCAGTAGTTATCAGTTACCAAGGAAGAGTAACTTTGTCGGTTTCCTACTCCCAGTAAACATAGCACGCTGTAATAAAAGTTAAATAAACTTTTTGCCTTTAAACGATATATGCCAAGTTCTTTCTGAACACCTAGCGGTGATTTGTTACTATATTTATGATCACTAAAACACACGGACACAGGGAAAATCTTCTTGTCTAAAATAACCATCGAGACAAGTTTCTAATTGTGTTAAAAAGAGGTACATGTATATCATTTAGACCTTTATACCCCATAAATTGTTGTAACAAACCAAACCTATGATATTTCATTAGGTTGACAACTGACATGAGCTTCGCCTTGGTCAGTAGAATTTTCTGGAATCCTTTTGTAACACATTGACAATGGTTACGCATCTTAACTATGGCAAGAACATCGGTGGACTGAGATTGAACCTACCTATAAACTACAGCCAACAAACAACAAGGTTATAAACTCCATCTCATAACCTACATTGTACAACCAGCAAACAACAAGATTATAAACTCCATCTCATAACCTACAACCAGCAAACAACAAGGTTATAAACTCCATCTCATAACCTACAAACAACATCTCATAACCTACAAACAACAAGGTTCTGAACTCCATATTGACTAAATATAGGTATTTTAAAACATAATGCTGAAACAAAACGAACTTCCTGTAAGGTCCCAGGGTGTCAAAGAATCATACTGAAATATCTTCATATTTGACGTCCTACTTGACATCTGAACGCTTTCATTGTCATTTCAACCAACTATATGTAGACGCACTGGCTAAATTTCCGTATCTAGGCTGTAGAGAGAAAAAGAATGCCTTGAATTTTGTAGGTTCTTTGCCTGAAATCTCATTTTGCTTTTGCTTGAGTTAGTTGGTAGATACGTTGTATGTTCTTAAACAAATTGATAACCAAATAGGAGGTATTTTTTTAAACTTGTCATTTTACCTTTAAAGTGGCATGAGCTGCCAAAATGTTGATATTTTGACGTTACAACAGAATGTTGAAATTATTGGTTATTTTTCTCAAGATGTATAATTCAGAAGCTTTTTAGTGCTTGTAGTCTCGAGAATGAACGATAAAGCATTGTTTTGAACCAATTTTGGCTTAGAATGAATGAATGGTCGTCCCAGTTATTTAAATTTTGTTTACTTTTCGCACACTATTTCGGTTCGTATATAGGACGCATACTGTATGGATTTTCCTCATCCCAACGCCAATCCGTTTTGCGATGGCCTTCAAAGCCTCTTACTGTCGTGAGGATCAGAAATTATAAAATAGGTGTGAATTTTGGCAGCTCATGCCACTTTAACATTACATTTTTATTGCAAGCTATCCGGAAAGGTGGAAATCCCGTAGTCTACTTCCGCGCATTAAAAAGTAGCTGAGAGTGTGGATGGTCCGACAAAAAGCAGGAACTGACATTTTAGACCAGCCTTCCACCAATGGGTCGCGAGTTCGAATCCCACTCAGTCCAAAAAAAGTTTCTGACTGGGTTTTCACTCGAACGAACTATGTGGGATGGTTGCAAGTTACCTCCGGAAGGTCGTGGGTTTCTTTCGGGCATAGAGCCCGATTTCCTCCCACAATAAAACTGGCAACGCCGCCATATAAGTGAAATAATCTTGAGCGCGGCGTAAAACATCAAACAATCTATCGATCAATCCTCCCTGAAATGTCAAACTTTTCAAATGTGTGATGATCCACGCGAGCTGTCAACATTTGATCAAGAGAAGTTGAACGTTTGGAGTTCCATGGTAAGCCAAATACTTGACGTTGAAATAAAAAATATCGCTTAAGCCCTTAACACGTACGAACTGCAGATGTGTGTTCATATCGAACAAAATTCAAATAGCCGAAATGTATGAGCTCCTGTGCCAGTATTCGTTGCACATAAAAACCTACACGCACATCGCCATGCATGATTGGTATCAGAAAAAGCTCCTATTTCATACCTCTTGTTCAACATGTCTAATACCGTTTCAAAGAAATTTAGCATATATATGGCAGCCTGAATTTAGTTAGATAATAGTCAAGTAACACTTGACACCGGCACTAGAATAACTCGACCAAGACTTCTGCATGTATATACTTTATACTCTTTATTTGAGTCTCTCTATATCTAGCAAAGCTCTCCTAGTGATCGGGTTTACGTTGGACTCACCGGCCTCCGTAAGTTATATTTGAACACGTTATCTTTAGCTATGATACAGCTTAATACATACATCACCTTATTATATTTATGGACACTAAAACACACGGGCACAGGGAAAATCTTCTTGTCTAAAATAACCATGGAGACAAGTTTCTAATTGTGTTAAAAAGAGGTATATCATTTAGACCTTTATACCCCATCATAAATTGTTGTAATAAAGTAAACCTATGATATTTCATTAGGTTGACGACTGACAGGAGCTTGGTCTTAGTCAGTAGAATTTTCTGGAACACTTTGTATTACATTGACAATGCTTACGTATCTTAAGCTATGGTAAGAATATCGTCAGACTATATATTATAGGGTCATGGGAAAAGACAGTGAAGATTTGCCCCCCACCCACCCTCACCCCTTACCCAGAAAAACCTAGGTAGAAGGCAGACAGGGGAGTTTAGCCCTGACCAGTATGTCTTTCAAACTCTTGTTCTTTTTATAAGCAATGACTGGCCTTTGGGTCAGAGGTCGAGCAAGTTTACTTTGAAGTAGTTTGTATTCTTCTACTATAATCTTGGCCATAGCGATGCTAGCTTTGTTATACTGAAAGACAAATGGTATTATAGTTTTTTCACGAAATCTTCCTGGGTCCAAGTTCAAACCCAAAGGATAAATAGTTTGTAATGTTTGAATCCAAAAACTTTCCTTTTCCAAACGTTTGTGCTTGGTATCTGCAGCGGAAGTGAGAAAAGGGATTTTTTCAATAGGCATGATTTCAAAATGGTCCTTGACCGAATGACCTAGAGTATTGAAATGTTGTGCCACAGGTACATCATGTTTAAGTCTAATACTAGATAAATGGTTGGCTGCTCTTTGTCGTAGAGAATTCTGAGTTTCTCCAACATACTGTTTGCGACATTTTTTACATGTGATAACATACACGATATTAGAGGAGTCGCAATTAAGATTCTCTGCCATTTGATATTTGTCGCGAGATTGTTCTCCGAAAAAGGTTCCGCGATTGAGTACTTATATATCGAGTTTGCATCGCGTCTTAAGGCATTTCATTGATGTACCTGAGAGAAATGTTGGACGGTAATGGTACACCCGTGAAGGGGAGGTAAGCGTTTCGGGGGCTGAAGGGGGAAACATGATTTGTCTTACTGTGTTAGATTTGATCCTTCGGAGTAATCTTAAAGAATACCTCCTAGGGAGGAGAGCTTTAAAAAGAACAGAATACAGAAGAAGAATACTTTGTAATCTAGATGCCCAGTAGTATGATATGTATGGCCCTTGTAAATAGTTACATCCAAAAAATCCACAGAATTTTGATCAATAGTAGGCTGTAACTTAATGCTTGAGTTGTGAGAATTAAGAGTATCAATGAAAATATGAAGGTCTTCCAACGTATGCTGCCAAATGATAAAAATGTCATCCAGATACCGAAGGTAAATAAAAGGTTGTTTGTGACATTTGTGAAGAATATCACTCTCCCACTCAGCCATAAAAATAGAGGCAAAGTTAGGACTAAAACGTTTCCCCATAGCACACCCTTTAATTTGCTGAAAGATCTCCCCATTGAATTCAAAATCGTTACCTTTTAAGCTAAGTTCCAGCAATTCTAAAATGTCTTTATCCGGACGACGGTGGTCAGGATATCTTTGGAATGCTGATTTTATGGATTTAAGCCCCAAATATATGTCAATGTTTGTATACATAGACTCCACATCCAGAGCGACCAAAATCACATCTTGTGGGATGGATTTCTCAGACAATTTGGCCAATAAATCATCCGTGTTTTTGATAAAGCTAGGATGCCGATTCGCTATAGGTTTTAGATAGTAATCAATTAGCTCTGATATTCTATAACTTTCACTGCCACAATCTGAGATAATAGGACGCCCAGGGGGCATTGTAGGCTTGGGCCATTTTTCAATGGGTTTGTGAATTTTCGGAAGAATATAGAAGACCCTGTTTCTAGAGTTATGATCAGATTCCAAATAGCGATACTGTTTTTCATTAAGTAAGCCTTTATCTTGAAGAGAAACAAGAATTTTATTAAACTTCCTAACATTTTCAGGCCAAATTTCCAAAGTTTTTTGTAATGGTGAGGGTTGCTTAGCTGTCGTTCTATCTCTTCAATATAATCCTGTTTAGACATAATAACTGTTGCCGAACCTTTATCAGCAGGTTTAATAACTATGTTTGGATTTCTCCTTAGCTTACTTAAGGCAAGACATTCTGAATGAGTGAGGTTATGTTGGTTTCTAGGATTAGTTAAAACATCAAACTTCCTTGATACAGAGTCACGACTTATGCTTATTTCTGGGTCATACATGTAAGAAGGGGGCGTATAACCGCTTTTAGATGTAAACGGCTTGCGTACCCCACTAGAATCTCTGTAGATATCAGCCAGACTTACAATTCTAGAGTACTCCATAACATACACTAATTTACTAATAGAAAAGTCCCTATCAGATAATGATTTTGGGCAAGGCACAAATGAAAGTCCTCTACTGAGTAGAGCTATATCATCAGCAGTGAGTTCCTCGTTACTAAGATTAACAATATTACTTCCTAAGCCAAAAGTAGGGTGGCACATGCCCTGTCCCAAATTTAGTTTAAATCTACTGTCTGAAGCCAGTGGGTATACAAGCAATTTGCTGTATCTTCGGTCCAGTGAATTTTGTCCGTGGATACTCTAAATTTTGAATTAGGGATTTTTGGTATGACGATAACTCTCTTCATCTTGGAAGCAGAAGAGTTATATAGGTTCAGGTTCGAAACTTCACTGGCCGGTAATTTAGTGGATGACTGGATCTCTACAAAGTAGATGAGCGAGTTGGAAAAAGTCTTCCTAACCGCTGTCATCATGTTGCGCATCTGAGTTAAGGAAGTGTTTGATGTTGAACAGATCTCAAAAATAACCATGAACAAATGATTACCAAATGAGTTAACCGTGTGGTAAACACCCCATGTTTTATTGGCGTCGTATTCTTTTTTGATCGTAAAATAGACCAATGCAAGATGTTTGTTTCTCGCAGTTCTGAGAGTTGATATTGACCTGTATAGTGCGTACAGAAAACAAGTTTGGAAAAGATTTAAGAGTTTAATAATTTCAAGTGTCCTCTCAAGCAAAAGTAATCAAATCAATTAAACAATCTACCTATGGTCGTAGGCCCTAATTCCATAATTTATAGACTGGGTTTCCATTGTATGCGGTATAGCTGCCAGGTATTAACAGGTGGGGAGGGAGGGGGCATGTCCTCTGAGCTAAACGCCCAGATTTCTTCAAACAAATCCTGGCAACGCAGCCAACGAGGTGAAATAATACTGAGTGCGACCTAAAACAACAAACAATCCATCAACCAAACCGCCTAACTGGACTCAACATATACGTGGTAGTTTAGGATATGTCGGTCCATCAGAATAGGTGACCGGAGACAATTTTCTTTTTCTGCTTGGTGCATTTCTTTGATGTTCTTCATCTGAAATATCACTAATATGGAGTTTGGCAAAATGTTCAATCAATGAGTGCACATTGTGTTCTTCCTTGCACCCGAGTCGTCCAAAATTTCCGACCAGTTCATCAACACTTAGCGCCCCGTCATCAGGACGGGTCTCAGGGACCCCGGCCCTTCTCAGTAACAAAGATTCCTGTCGAGCTTTCAACCTCTGCTCTCTCCGATCAGCCATATTCCTTTCCCGCATTAATTTAACACTGGGTCCATTTCGTGAAGAGGATACGCTCCCCACAGCCATTTTGGAGAATGCCACCTCCAGTGCGTTTGCATCCTCTTCAATTCTTCTTTCCCTTTCTTGTCTGGCACGAGGCCGTTGGTTAGGTCTTGTACCATTGGGTCTTCTTTTTCTCTGTCTTCCGTGGTGATCGACTATTGCAGTGTCTCTACTACAGCCAGCATCGACTTCCTTAAAAAAAGAGAGGAAGATAGTCAAGTTTTAGCTGCTTTAAGCATCATATAAGCTGCCAAAACGTTGATAATTTGTCGCTCAAACAGAATTTGAAAACCATTGGCTATTTTTCTCAATTTAGACACAAAATCTAGAAGTTTTTCTGGTCTCGGGTTATTACAATTTGTTTATTTTTCCGACACTCGTATATAGGTCTCAGACTAATGAGAAATCATTAAGGCATCAACACGAAGTAAGTTGATTGTGAACAACACGAGCTTTTGACACCTATAGATACTGGTGTATCATCAAGTTCACAAACAACTTACTTCGTGGAGATGCCTGAATGGTTTCTCATTAGTATGGAACCTGATGCTCTTCAAAACATCTTACTGTCGTGACAGTCAGAATCTATTAACAAAGGGTGAATTTTGGCAGCTCATGCCACTTTAAGTTGAAACTGTGAATATGTGTGTTACATATGTATTTTATGTTTTATATCATTATACGTACATTTTGTGTTCCCGTGTTTAAGGAATAATGCGACTTTGTTCCCAGCAATCGTGTCTCCGGCGCATCGTCACACTTGTTGATGGACAACTGTCCCCTAGACCCTCGTGGGTCCCGCTGGTTGCGACTTCTCAAAAGGCGATTTAATTCAGACATGTTATCTTGAAGTAAACTCGAGTTTTCATATCCGCTGCGAGCTGCTCAATATATCCGTAGTCAACGTGATAGGACTGTGACGCAATAAGAACACAATGGCCTCTGTGAACGACACCAGAAGCTACGCTTATTACAGCGTCATAGAAGTTTGACGTTACAAGAGGTGGATACTCAGCACAGTCCCGGCACAAAAGGGTCCAGAGACCGCCTAGTCCCCAGATACCGTATACCCATCTTTATCCCACCTCACACTGAATACTTCCTGTTGATTGGTTGAAGCCAGTCACGCGGAGACCCTGTATATTTCCATATTACGTCGCCGTGCTGATCCATACAAGGCAACTACCATATATGGCTTGTGACGTCATGTCTAGGCACTTGTCAGTCGTGGCTGTTCGTGCCATACACATTAAAAAATACCTTTCGGAGTTCACTTTCTGTCTTTTATGAAATCCAATTTTCAGAAAGAAGACTTGAATATCGTACAAGTTAGGTCTTCGGTGGGATAAATTCGTTACAGGGTTTGTTCGAGGGGGGGATACGGAAATATATGGGGTCAGTAAGTATATTGGGCTCGGCTAACGCCTCGCCCAATATCGGTTTACTGACCCCATATATTTCCGTATCCCCCCTCGAACAAACCCTGTAACTAATAATATACGTTCTGAGCATTTTCGTACAAATGAAACTGTCCGCAATTTTGGCGATTCAGTTTTGGGAAAAATGTCAAAAATTGTTCCATTGAGCTTTGTTTGGTAGATTAGGCTACCAACAGTCCCTTAATTTACCCGCGTGGTAGAAACTCCGAAGACGCGGGATATTCCAACAAAAAGGTGATCCGAAGTACAAGAACATTTAATATAGCTGACAAGATTGTTCCAAAAGATTGACCGTCAAATGTACAAAAACAACGATTATCTAATTCTGTTTTGGGCGAAAATCTCCGTTTATTGGCACTTAACGCTTTTAAAAGAAGCAACCTGTACACTCAGGTACAAACATTGGGGTTCAAAAATGCACTTTATCGTAGGCCTACTCTGTCGACAATAGGGTATACCGAGAACGACATAAACTACCGTTAAAACAGATCTTTTCCACTTAACCCCACCCGGGGATCTGTATAACAACATCCCGAAAAATATCTATCGGGTGGTTATATTTGTGTTTCATTCAGTACTCAAGATTATTTCACCCGCAAGTATTCTATACAGGTCGATCAACTGAAAACTCGCTTTCTCCCACCAATTATAACAACGGCAATGTTTTATACAACTGATCAATTATTTTAGTTTTTACCCCTCGGCCAAAAGTTGGTCCAAGGGTATTGTCGTCACCACGTGCGTCCGTACGTCCGTTGCCGAATTATCTCGAAAACTAATTGAGTTACCGGAATGAAACGTGCTTAGATGTTATAACTCAGAATGAGTAGGAAGCCTATTGAAAATGAATGGCGCTGGATAATTTTTCATAGAGTTATGCCCATTTGCAACTATTGTAGGACTTTATTCCCTATATATTATGTATTATTTGCCTTTACAATACATTTTACTTTCATTTTTTTTTGTTGGTTTTATTTCAACTACACATACTAGATATGCATGCTCATGTATTTCAACTAATGAAACATGCAGTCATTGTCATTAATGTATGTCTGTCTGTCCGTCCGTAAGCACGTATCTTCCTACATAGCGGATGGTCAAGAATGTAAAATGCTTTTCTAAAGTCGACAAAAGACATGTAAAGACGTGTATTTTTGGCTTGGTATTGATCTATGATTGCTTTGAGCTAGTTAGACGTTTACTAATAATTTTATTAAATAACTTCCATATGCAGTTACTGAGAGAGATTCCTCGATAATTAAATGACCTGCAGTCTATCGGAGGGTATTTCACGCACGTAAATCCCCGAAGTTATCAGACTGATACGGTAAATCAACGTATTTTGGGGCTGAATACAAATGGCGTCGAAAGTATATATCAGAATACTTCACTACAGACGGAAAAATAAAATAAAAATTGTGGTAAATTAATCAAACGCTGAAATCATCTAGAAAGATATTTTTTTACATAATTATGTTATTTAGCCCTGTAAAGCACATGCTGTGTAGAGCAAAGAAGAGACGCAGTTTCAGTACATTTCAGGAATCTTTCAATGCTTCAATTATAGAACTCATCGAGACTGAAAGTTAACAAACAGAGTATTTCAATCTCTTACATTATCGTGGGGACTCTCTTGGAGGTCCCTCAAGAGGATATGGAGATTGTACGTTCCACGGCTACCTTTTTGGTCGCCACATTCAAAACGACCTGCGGTCTATCAGAGGGTATTTCACGTACGTAAATCCCCGAAGTTATCAGACTCTGATAATGCCTACGCATCTTCTGGTACAGCAGGAATATCGGTAGACCGAGATTCAATAAACCACATAGGATCTTGGGAAAAGAAAGCGAAAATTGTGTTTCCCCCAGAAATACCTCGGTAGGCCTATAAAGTATAAGGCAACTTGGGAGTTTAGTCGTGAATATCAAATTTGTAGATGGACTTTTTGTTTCCCTCCAAAGAAATCCTCTGTGTCTTGAAGTAGTTAGGGCGCTTGTGCTCGTGTAGAGGTTTATGTTGACATCGCGCCTACCTAATAATAAAATCAAAAAAATCAAAAATAGGCCTACTCAACGGTCCCAAAACTTTTGACAAAAATGGAAAGTTTCAAACCTATTAAATATATTATCCTTCCGGGAAAATACAGAAAAAAATAGTTTTTCGTTTTAATAGGCCTACTGTTAACTGCATTTTATCAGCTAGTGTGCCTTTAACAAAGTATTTTAGTTTCCGTGAGATTATCCATGTGGGCCATTTTAAACATTCAAAATTCCAGTTTCATTGATTCGTTGTAGGGCCTGCATTTGGCGCTTGATTCATACCTAAAGTAGACGCCCCCCCCCCCCCCCCCCCCGAAAAAAAATCGCCAACTTAAGTGTGCTGGGGGGGGGGGGCGTAATGGGGATTACTGTCAAGAGTGTCGCAGTTCGCACGATTCTTATTAATCAAACTTTGTCGAGAGTCGAAAAAAGCAGGGCCCTGCAGATAACTTAGTTTTGATAATCGATCGGTTTTGATCAATCTCTTAGTTCATCTGCACTCAATATATTCCTTTGTTTGTTATAGTTTGCTTATACATTTGATTTTTGTTCTTGTTCATAAGCAGTAAGAAAAAAATGTACGTAATCAGGACATCGATCTCGCCTTCCGAAACCGAACACTCAGTCTAGCAGTAAATCTTCGAAAGCGAGTTCTGAAAGTAAAGGGAGGCAAGCATGCGGGCACGATTGGTCGAACACTGTAAACTCATTTACTTCCCTTTGGTTGGAATTTGTCAAGCAAGCTAACAGACATACTTTTTCGGGGATTCCGAATATTACCAGAGTAAAGGGATAGAATTTTAGTATGGTAAGTTTTTGCTCAAAGTCAAAAAGATATTTTTATTCTTCACAAGTAAGACTTAGATGGGAAGTTAAGACTAACGCGAAAGAAAAACTCCTGTTTACCCTTGCAGTGTTCGCTGATCAGATCTTTACAACAACAACATCACACATAAACACGTGGGGTGTGCTCGAAACGCCAGTCCCGGACGTCCAGGACACCCCTACAGGTTTCGAGTGCCCCAGTACAGCTGTCCAGAACGTGTTCTAGCTGTCCAATTCGCTGAGGTGGTGCAGACGGGAACAAACATATCGGCGGTAGTTCACGTGGTATTTGATTTGCATGGAATGCCGCCATTACTAGGAGATGGTGCAATTTCGATCCACATCTGTTATGCACGCGCGCTTCAACTATTAATGGCAGCACGTTATACAAAATCAGATCCAAACCAGCCAATTAGAAGTGTCCATTCCACGCATATATATAGTTCATTTGTTCGGACAAGCGATGCAACAAATGTAGGCCTAAGCCTTTTTGGTTTCACGACTTCCTGTTCTCGTGCATTCGGAACGGCTTGTAACAGGGAACAGTAGGGACATGTCCAGGACTGGCGTTTCGAGCGCACCCCTGTAGTCTAGCATCTCCAGACAGTCGTGAGCCACTTTTTAACCAAAAATATTTTCACATGGTGTAGACGACTGATAATGTTTAGTTAAAACCGTGCACACTATTGACTAGGCCCTGAACCTTAAAAATATACAAATCCAAATGTTGACAACTGGGATTTGATTAAAAAAAGAGCTACCCACTGTTGTTACTAGCCTGAGGGGACCAGTTATCGAGGGTAAATGTGACATTCATCGATCGTCAGATAAAATGGCTTAGGTCATAGTAATAATACTTTGGGAGTGACAAGATGTACCTGTTTGTCACTTATTTAAAATAATTTAACATCGCTGGGTGACTGTGTTTTCTTTATCGGAAGGAAAAAGTCAGCCTGGTGTCCGACTTGAAATTCAACAGCAAGGGAACCAGTTTCCGAGGTTTGGGGAAAAAGTCAGTTTTTGATATTTGTTTTCAAAAATTTCCACACATAAGCACGCTTATCGAATATGATAGACATTCTTTATTAAAATAGTCAATTTCTTACTTTCTTTTGTACGAAAAAGGCCACTTTCGAATGCCAAAACCTCACACCGGTAAACAAAAACCATGAACAGAGCACACTTTTAGGGAGCGGTCATTTATGTTTTGCCTGTGTTAACCCATACTATGAAGGTACTTGGATATCCAAATCAATGAATGGTCCCCGCTCGGTCGACTGACAAGATTCTAAAGTCGCGCTTCAAGCTCACTTTCAGCAAAATTTTAATCATCTTTTTTCATGCAGTATAATGTTAAGTGATTTATGTGGTTTTAGGAGCTAATATTTGTTCAACTTTTTCATACTTGGATTTCTTTTTTGCCAATCGATTGATGACAACATCGTCTGCTCATACAATTTAAATCGCGAGCTTAATTTCAAAATCTACTCTATGAAAATGAAGGAAACTACGAATTGTAAGTACGTGTGAAATTTTGTTTTATTTGTTAGAGGAGTCCAAAATCAATAATGTACCTAACCCTCGATAACTGGTACCCCTCGATTAATTGGTACCCCTCGATAACTGGTACCCCTCGATAACTGGTACCCCTCGATAACTGGTACCCCTAGGCTACCCAAAGTCCCAACCATATCGATGCAAGAAAAAAATGTTGGATTAATTCTAAATAACTGATTTTCTGCAATTCGGTATCTTACATTTATTATTACCGAATGTATTCAAGCCATGATGGCCAGTATCTCAGAAAAAAATATGTTACTAAAAACTACTACCCATTAGTTCTAGCTTGAGTTACAGTTGTTTTTCCGTTTCATATTTTGGAGTCAGAGTTCACTGGCATCCAAAAGTTAGAATTGACGTCACCACCAGGTTGATTGTCTTGTGTGGAAGTGTTACCAGGTGGGGTTTAAACCCCCAATAAATCAAACCTGGCAACATAGCTATAAGTTACATAATCTTCTGAGTGTCATTTACATGTAATATCAATCCATCAATCAATCCAACTTTTTTTTTTTTTTTTTACATTTCTATTACATTTTAATATGTTCACTTTATTGTCTTTTTATTTAAATTGCCTTTCAGCCTGGAAGAAAAAAGAAATTCATCGACAAGAAGTCATCAGTGACGTTTCACTTGGTACACCGAAGTCAGCGTGATCCTTTACAAGCTGATGATGAAGCTTCACAGAGGGTCTTGGTGGCTGCCGATGACGAACTGGTATGTATAACTGATGGGGGGGGGGGGGGGGGGGGGGAGTTATTAGGCTCCTTTGCAAACTTCTAAATAAACAATCTGTGTGACTTGAAATTGCAGGCCATATATTTTCATGAGTTTAATTAGTTAGTGTCTTTTAGAAAGTGAATATAACAGTATTCTCATTATTTTGGGATTACACTTTCTTGAAAATATGGTAGAAATTCTCTTTAACTTACTGATTTTTGGGTGACGCCCGAAACGGGAATCGAACCCGGGTCCCAGAGTATGGCACACTCATATAATTTCAGTGTCAGAAGTCTATTAATTTTCAAAGTCACAAGCCTCTGGCGAGTGACTTTGGAAAATAATAAACGAGAATTGTAATACACTGGCTCGAGTCTGATAATCTTTTTCTCACACTACACAAAAAACACAGCGTTTTAAAAAAAAACACATTTTTTTAAAAAAAAACATGGCTAATTTTAACTATAGTTAAAAAAATATTTGGCGACGTCGCTCTATTTTCAAGAATGGCTGTCCTAAAAAGACTCGATAAGGCATTGTGACGCCAGAAATGACGTCATCAACGACGGCATCCCAGGCCCTTCAATATAGAGTTGCTGCTGGACGCTTGATCTTAACGTCATAATGACTGATGACGTAATTAATTTGTGTGGTCAGTTTTGACAGATCTTTTGTGAGGTCATAGCGTTACTTGGGTCCTAATTTCACACGTTGATCATGCAAAAAATAACACACTGCCTGGGAGTGGAATTATCGGGGGTGTAGTGTGAGAAACAACAGGCTACCGGAACCGATCGTTACTCTGAAATCCTATGGCCAGAATTGCAACATTGCTGTACCATTTAATCTAGAGTGTGCTGCAAAACAATAGTCGATCAGCCATTAAATTTGGCTTATGTCCATTTTAAATAAAGGCATGCTTGAACAGTAAATGGATATGGTTAAAAAAAATTTCCAAGAAATCCTCCGAAAATTCAAATATATTATAGACACAAATGGTTTAAACTTGAATAATCTTAATCATGTATTTAGTGTCCGCAGTATGAAGAAGAGTTGCCAGATACTCGCAGAAGGTGGAGGGTTTCCTCCGGGCATAGAGCCCAGTTTCCTCTCACACTAAACCTGGCAACGCCGCCATATAAGTGAAATAATCTTGAGTGCGGCGTAAAACATCAATCAATGTATTGACTGTCAATTTGAGCCCTTTTCATGTAGTGAATTTGCCCTTTATACAGGATGAAAATCATGCCCGTCAAGAAGAGCAGCGAAAATTTGGCGTGTTTTACGATGATGACTATGATTATCTTCAGCATCTCCGAGATCTGAACGAAATCAATGATCTTCAGCCGGGCGAGTCTATCAGATACGGCAGTCTCGATGTACCAGAGGTGAGTGACAGTTCGGTGAAAGATTTTATTTGTATTATGCTATTATTGAGGATTCTTTCACTGAAGGGACCTCTGTGGTCCAGTGGGTTACAGGGATCGTCCTTCAGTCACAGACCTTCCATCCAGGCACCCGGTTTCCTCCCACAATAAAACTGGCAACGCTGCCATATAAGTGAAATAATCTTGAGTGCGGCGTAAAACACCAATCAATCAATCCATCCAGACAGGACAGGTTCTCATCTCACTCAGACAAAATAAAAATTAAATATTTTCTGAGTGGACTTTTCACTTGGTGCAAGAGTTGTGAGGTACTTGCCAAAGGTTGAGGGTTTCCTAACGGCCATGAGCCCGGTTTCCTCCTCTACTGAAACTGGCAATGCTGCCATATAGGTGAAATAATCTTGAGTGCAGTGTAAAACATAATCAATGAATCTCACTGAAATCCTGTGGTTATTGGAGTGGCAGGTAATCAGGTTTTATGAAGTTCTTGGTGTTTTTTCAAGAGCCAAATTCTACTAAAATGACCTTAAAAAGGGGCCCAAATGATATTCAAGACCAGGGTTAGGGGTGTTTTTGTTAAGGGCCAAATTCTACTAAAATGACCTTAAAAAGGGGTGCAAAATCATTTTCAAGTTTTGGGGTGGTTTTCAGGAAGCAATTAAATATCAACGGTTTTCTTCACGCCCGACAACCCTGTAGCAGTCAAAGCTTACAATGTCGCCATTACAGTGTTATCTTGAGTGCTATGTTTAGGAGTAAAATTATATCCTTCAAAATAATGGTTTTCTACAACAGGATCTTTCTCTGTAAATCTGTACAATATCATAGGGCTGTCTACAGTTTAATTTTGCAATTTTTTATTTGGGTTAAATTTATTTTGTAGGCCCCCAAATTGCAGCTTCCATCATCTGTTTTTGCCTCAGAACTGGAAACTGATACAGGACTTTTGAACAAGGCCTTCGCCGTCAAAGGTTAGTTTGGAAATCTGTATTTAATAACGAACCAATCTTTGGGGGTTTGTTATTTATTGGTTGTGGCAACAAATTTCTTGAAATATCTTTTGATCTATTGATTGGTGATGTAAGTCTCTTTCTAGATTATATCAAGTTCCTCTTGCCATGGGAATTTTTGGAGTAACCTGGGATACAAGCAGACTGTAGAAGTTCATGATTACAGTTGATTTAACAGAAAAAATTGTTCCCCGTTGAACAGGAATTTTTTTCCTGTTGTCCAATAGAGACGAACGAAGGATGGGGGATCTTTCTTGGCGAGATCCTGTTTTGCTCTCCCGATAAGGCTGCCTGACTAGCCTGCCTCTTTGTGTCATATGGAAAAAAGAATTCAATCAATCAAACCTATTGATAAAGGCTTTTATCGTTTTGCTTCTGGACATTCATTTGCACCCTAGAAAGGGAAACATTCTCGATTGCAGTGCAAAACTGCAAAATAAATCATATTTTATCACAAAATATATTTATTTTTTTGTGTGCATATTTTGTCTTTCAACATCAATCCCTAAGTTTTTCAAGATACTTTCAACGCTCCTCTTATGAATTTTGGCAGCTCATGCCACTTTAAAAATTAGAAACTGTATTTATCAATCTGTTTTTTTATTCAGGCCCGCAACCTGATTGGGACCCCGATATTGTGGCCGCCTTGGATGAAGATTTCGATTTCAATGACCCAGATAATATTCTAGAGGATGATTTTATCGTGGCGGCCAACGCTGAGGGAGGGTCCGATACAGAGACGCCTTCAGGGCGTGTAAGGTACGTTTTCAAACCTTCAGCTAAGACCCTACTTACATGTCTTTTCGCTTCTGATGTGAATCACAAGTATTTTCACAAATGTTTTCTAAAATATTTTCACAAATAATTTTAAAATATATAAAGATATTTAAAAAATATGTTTTATGAATTGCTTTTCACTTAAGGTCTGTTCTCACTGTGCAATTTGCAGTACCGACTTGTAGCATACGATTCAAATGGATGCATTTGATTGGTTGACAAATCGTATGGACCAATTAAAAGCATCCATTTTAAACACACCCTACAAGTTGGTAAGACAAATCTCTCAGTGAGAACGAGTCTTGAAAAATGCCCAGTTTCAATATTCCAAAATAAAATGTCTCCAGCGTTTTTAATTTTCTAAACTCAATTTTGGTGCTGCTTTAGGAATAAATTAGACCGTGATGTTACTTTCAGACCAGATTTCGGTGATGACCAGTTTGGATTTGCATCAGATGATGACGTTCCATCCGATGAGGCGGATTTCTCAGACGCAGACAGCATGGGTGGGGATTTAGGGGATCATGGGATGGATCCATATCACGATGAGGAAACCAAATCACGATTTACAAATTACTCTCTATCGTCGTCTGTTATGCACAGAAACGAAGGACTTACGCTGTTAGATGATCGCTTTGAAAAGGTAGGAGATTTGTGAACCACTGACTAATATGTAGGTGATTGTGAAGTACATATAAGGTATTGGGGGACATTTCATCAAACTGTCGCAATGTGCGAACAATCAGAGTTACCATGACTTTGTATCTCTTCACTATAGTATACATTGGCAACTACGTCTCGTTTGCGATGTGACTGCTTTGTGAAGCGAGACCCAGAACGTATCATACTGCCGTTTATATACCAAGATACATACGCTCGCTTTAAAAAGGTAGGAATTAGGGACAAATGTGCGACTGGTTGATTGTTGGCATTTTTCGCCATAAGCAGATAAGAGAAACTGACGCTCAGGTCTTAATTCCTTAAGCCCGGTATACACTGAGAGTTTTGCTGGGACCCGACCTGACTGGAAAATCGTGTCTCATCGCAGAGAAAGTGTAGTGGATACCAGTCTACGACGCAAATCTGTCTCAGTCGACTTCAGTTGCGTCGGGTCGGAAGTGATCTCGACGTGCTAGATATTTTGTTCAGTCAGGTCTGGTCAGACAGTATAGCCACTCTGCGACTAACGTCTGAATCTGTAGACCAATCTAAAACTTTGCTTTAGTCAGGCGACATCAATCAAAACAAATGTCTTTTTTTCACCTTGTTCCGCTAGAGAATTCCAAATGTCTTATCTCTCGATGACTTCAGTTGCATGCAGCGTATAGCGTTCTATAACGCCACACAACTTGAGTTGGGTACAGTTGGGTGCACATGTATACCAGGCTTTACTCTCCCACTTCAAACCCCTACTACATGCAATACGGTTTTCCAATGATACTTCGAATTGAAGGTAGGGAGTTTCGGAGCCTGGTTTCCTTTCACTGAAATATTCAATCAATCCAGACAAAGAGTTGGTTTCGTCCTCTACTAAACCTGCCAAGTGTCATAATCTTGAGTGCGTAATAAAACATCAACCAATCAAACCCAGCAGCCCTTCCTGTCACTGTCTAATTGACACTGATCCCTTGTGGCTGGCTGTTTTGTTTACGGGGGGAGCGTGGGTTATCACAAAATGACGTACTGCTCAGTCTGGGCTGTGAATATTTATTGTTCTATAGAGTTATATGCCCTTGATTGATTGATTGATTGATTGGTTTTACCAATATTACTGATCCATTGATTTATTACTGTTCACTTTCCGTTGTAGTTGTTTGAGCAGTACGAAGAAACGGAAATCGGCGCCCTGGATCATGAAGATTTGGAAGGGCACGTTCCGGAAGAGAGTCACCTCATGGACTCCATTTTAGAAGATTTCCAAAAACAACAAGAACAACAAAAAAAGTAAGATGAGAAATCAGCAGTATATGACTGAATGCTTTCGATTCGTTATGGTTGGGGGGGGGGGGGGGGGACTGGAAGGGGGACGGATGGAGACGGAAAAAGGGTGGGGGGGGAGACAAGACTGGAAGGGGGACGGATGGAGACTGAAAAAGGGGGGGGGGGGGAGACGAGACTGGAAGGGGGACGGATGGAGACTGAAAAAGGGGGGGGGGAGACGAGACTGGAAGGGGGACGGATGGAGACTGAAAAAGGGTGGGGGGACGGGGGCTGAGATCTTAAATGTTAAATCCAATGTCGAGTTCACAAGTGATTTATTTACTTTAGATTAAATCTTTGAATGGCATTTAGAAGTTGAACGGTTACAGTAAGGCGAAGAGCTCCTTACATTTTATGATACTATATTTCCTACGAATGCCATCCCATACACATTTTTAGAATTACTTATATCTCATAGTCCTAAGGGTTTTAAAGACGGGTATTTAGAACACAGTAGATTGGAGGGTTAATAAAACCTGTTGTTCAGTCAATCAAAAGCGTATTTTGAAAAGGGAAACTTTAATTTTGTTCAGGAAACATAACTTTAAAAGATTGATTTTAAATCCTATAACCTTGATTAGAATCATGATAAACTAGTCCCTTGTGGGCGATGACCCAACCAAGCTAGAGCTCCACTGACTTACCTGTAGGTCATTGGTTGAAAACGGTATTAGTATCTATACCGAAACGTACCAACATCAATAAATAAGAAGTTGTTATCCAGAAATCTCTTCCTTTGTGTTACTATTACCGACTTCTAAATGCCTCTCAAACAACTTATCATTCATCCCTTTATTTACCAAGGTCAATACTTACATGTAAACGTTGGGTGTGTTGAAGGAAACCTCCTGGAACTGGAAACATAAATCAATCTGTTTCATTTTGTTTAATGTCTTTCAGAACTATGATGGACATCGTACAAACAGGGGAGGTAATTCTCGGCAGTGACGGCGAGGACTCAGGAGTAGATGACAACGACCTTGTAAAAATGGTCATCGAAGAACCAAGCCAAAAATGGGATTGTGAATCCATCCTTAGTAAGGAATATTCATCATAGTTATTTGTGAATCCATCCTTAGGGATATTCATCATAGTTATTTGTGAATCCATTCTTAGTAAGGGATATTCATCATAGTTATTTGTGAATCCATTCTTAGTGAGGGACATTCATCATAGTTATTTGTGAATCCATTCTTAGTAAGGGATATTCATCATAGTTATTTGTGAATCCATTCTTAGTGAGGGATATTCATCATAGTTATTTGTGAATCCATTCTTAGTGAGGGATATTCATCATAGTTATTTGTGAATCCATTCTTAGTGAGGGATATTCATCATAGTTATTTGTGAATCCATTCTTAGTAAGGGATATTCATCATAGTTATTTGTGAATCCATTCTTAGTAAGGGATATTCATCATAGTTATTTGTGAATCCATTCTTAGTAAGGGATATTCATCATAATTATTTGTGAATCCATTCTTAGTAAAGGATATTCATCATAATTATTTGTGAATCCATTCTTAGTAAGGGATATTCATCATAGTTATTTGTGAATCCATTCTTAGTAAGGGATATTCATCATAGTTATTTGTGAATCCATTCTTAGTAAGGGATATTCATCATAGTTATTTGTGAATCCATTCTTAGTAAGGAATATTCATCATAGTTACAAAAATGTATTTGTGAATCCATTCTTAGTAAGGGATATTCATCATAATTATTTGTGAATCCATTCTTAGTAAGGGATATTCATCATAATTATTTGTGAATCCATTCTTAGTAAGGGATATTCATCATAGTTATTTGTGAATCCATTCTTAGTAAGGGGTATTCATCATAATTATTTGTGAATCCATTCTTAGTAAGGGATATTCATCATAATTATTTGTGAATCCATTCTTAGTAAGTTCTTAGTAAGGGATATTCATCATAATTATTTGTGAATCCATTCTTAGTAAGGGATATTCATCATAGTTATTTGTGAATCCATTCTTAGTAAGGGATATTCATCATAATTATTTGTGAATCCATTCTTAGTAAGGGATATTCATCAGTTATTTGTGAATCCATTCTTAGTAAGGGATATTCATCATAGTTATTTGTGAATTCATTCTTAGTAAGGGATATTCATCATAATTATTTGTGAATCCATTCTTAGTAAGGGATATTCATCATAATTATTTGTGAATCCATTCTTAGTGAGGGATATTCATCATAGTTATTTGTGAATCCATTCTTAGTAAGGAATATTCATCATAGTTACAAAAATGTATTTGTGAATCCATTCTTAGTAAGGGATATTCATCATAGTTATTTGTGAATCCATTCTTAGTAAGGGATATTCATCATAGTTATTTGTGAATCCGTTCTTAGTAAGGGATATTCATCATAGTTATTTGTGAATCCGTTCTTAGTAAGGGATATTCATCATAGTTATTTGTGAATCCGTTCTTAGTAAGGGATATTCGTCGTAGTTATTTGTGAATCCATTCTTAGTAAGGGATATTCATCATAGTTATTCTTGAATCCATTCTTAGTAAGGGATATTCATCATAGTTATTCTTGAATCCATTCTTAGTAAGGGATATTCATCATAGTTATTTGTGAATCCGTTCTTAGTAAGGGATATTCATCATAGTTATTTGTGAATCCATTCTTAGTAAGGGATATTCATCATAGTTATTTGTGAATCCATTCTTAGTAAGGGATGTTCATCATAGTTATTTGTGAATTCATTCTTAGTAAGGGATATTCATCATAATTATTTGTGAATCCATTCTTAGTAAGGGATATTCATCATAATTATTTGTGAATCCATTCTTAGTAAGGGATATTCATCATAATTATTTGTGAATCCATTCTTAGTAAGGGATATTCATCATAATTATTTGTGAATCCATTCTTAGTAAGGGATATTCATCATAATTATTTGTGAATCCATTCTTAGTAAGGGATATTCATCATAGTTATTTGTGAATCCATTCTTAGTAAGGGATATTCATCAGTTATTTGTGAATCCATTCTTAGTAAGGGATATTCATCATAGTTATTAAATGTTTTTTTCAACTTGATCAGGTTGTTGCAAAAATAACATTTTGGCCTAACCAGATTTGATTGTTTGTTTATTAATCTACGTTCAAGATTGTATTCCTTTTCTTGTTGTATTATCAGTTTTAGTGGCTACGTTCAAGATTATTTAGATGCCTGAGCGCCTTGGTGGTCCCGTGGGTTATAATGATCATCCCTCAGTCCCACAACAACCTTCCATCGATGTGGCTTTGTTCAAATCATACTCAAACCAAATAAAACTGACATTTCGCTTGATTGCCGTTTGTCGGAGAGTTGCCATGTTTTGGCGTAAGGTTTGCTCCCCACGAAACCTTCCAACAGCACCATATAAATAATGTTGACAGCTGCATGGAACATCAATCATCTATTTTTCATCTCTTTTTTGCAGGTACTTACTCAAATATTTATAATCATCCAAGATTGATATCGGAACCCAAAAAGGTTGGTGGCAACTCTGTTATATTTGGCTGTTGATCGTACATGTACACGCTGTAAGAAATTTGAAAATCTGGATTTTCGAAATATTTTGTTAACTGTCTAGATGAATGCAAATTTCCTAATGCTAAGCCATGAAATTTTTGCGTAGAATATTACTTATGAAAAATAATTTAGGCATCGCAACGAATTAAGTTGTTAACAACATAAGCTTTCAACATCTGTGCCGATGTCTTAATCAATTAAAAGAAATCTTGTAGGAACCATTTAAACCCTAGGTATTTTAAGGGTATATTTAAAATGTTGGTTCATGGATAATTCAACAAGTCTTGTTATCTACATTCTGATATTTGCTGGTCGCCTTGACGACATAATGAATATCAGATTATTAAACAAGGAGGCAGGTAAGGAATTCACTTTTGATGAATTAGGTTCATGGCCAGATACTTGGATTACAATGGGTCATTAATCCAGTGGGCTAATCAACATGAATATGCAGGATTATCCTATCAGAACTGTTTATTAGGTGCATGTTGTTGTTGTACAGTTTTTAATGTAATGCTTGTTATCAGAAGACCTGGGGGCCTCCGTGGCTCAGTAGGTAGAACGTTGGACGCTCAATCCGAACAGCCTTCCACCAATGGGTCGCGGGTTGGAATCCCACTCAGTCCAAAAATTGGAAAATTTTCTGACTGGGTTTTCACTCGAACGACCTATGTGGGATGGTTGCCAGTTACCAACAGAAGGTCGTGGGTTTCCTCCGGGCATAGAGCCCGGTTTCCTCCCACAATAAAACTGGCAACGCCGCCATATAAGTGAAATAATCTTGAGCGCGGCGTAAAACACCAAACAATCAATCAATCAACCTATCAGAACTGTTTATTAGGTACATGTTGTTGTTGTACAGTTTTTAATGTAATGCTTGTTATCAGAAGACCTACTTATTGTCGCTTTGTTTTTTCTCAAATACATGTACATGTAGGTTCAAACCTTTGTTTAGTTACATTTGATTGATTGATTGATGCTTTATGCCGCACTCAAGATTATTTCAATTATATGGGGACATTGCCAGGTTGAGTGGGGAAGGAAACAGGGAAATCCCTGACATTCGGCATAGCAACTCTTCCTCATAAGGCAACCGAGTGAAATTTCCACAAATGTGCTTCACTTGAAAGAGCTTTCACTTGTTAACATAACCATAATCCATCTCATAAAATAACCAAATTAAAAGAATAGTTTAATAATATTCTAATTTCTAGACGATTAACAGCTTGATGACTTCTTGTCTCAGTATTCAATTGGACAAAAGTGGCTCATTCTGTATCCCCTTAACACCTATAAAATACCTGGACAGCAAAATCACAACATTAAAGTGGCATGAGCTGCCAAAATGTTCATATTTTGACATTAAAGCAGAATGTTGAAATTATTGGCTATTTTTCTCAAGACGTATAATTCATAGGCTTTTTAGTTCTTATAGTCTCAAAAATGTACGATAAAGTGTTGATTTGAACTAGCTTTGGCTTAGAATGAATGAATGGTCGTCCCGGTTACGGTTATTTAAATTTTGTTTACTTTTCGAACACTATTCCGGTTCGTATAGGCCACATATTGTATGGATTGTCCTCATTCCAACGCCAATCATTTAGTTTTTCGATGAGCTTTAAAGCCTCTTACTTTCGTGACGATCAGAAATTATGAAAAAGTGTGAATTTTGGCAGCTCATGCCACTTTAAGAATTGTCGTTTACAAAAAACTTTTCTTTATTTCCAGGAAAGAATACAATTGACGTCCAAACTAGGCATCCCAAGTGGGGTGTTACCCCAACCTGGACTCACCCATAAACAGGTGGAACAAGAAATGAGACGTGCCAGAGCTGGGGACAAAGCTCCTACATATCGACCCAAGGATGAGTCCATTGAAGAAAAAAGGGAACGGAAAAAAGCTGTGAAAGCTGAGCGACAGGTGAGCCATTTTGTAAACTGCGTAATGTCTTGTCTATTTTTCAAGTGATAATCTTGAGTATGGGGAAGATGACCAAAGAATCAATATTATGGCTTTTAAAACTAATTATTCCTTGCATACATTTGGGGGGGGGGGGGGGGGGGGGTGCTCTCTACTGCCAATTGGGTACAGTGATAACCACAAATGAAACAAGAGTTTCGGGAAACCCAAAATACGCCCGGAAAGGCACAGTAAGTGCGGCTATACCAAAACAAATCCTTCCATAGTTATTTGAATTTAATTTTCAAAATTCAGAGGAAGGAGGTTGAAGCTTGGTAAAGGGTGATGTAATGTCAACAAAATGAAATCTTACCACTAAAACCTTTAAAATCCATCTGTATCAAATTTAAAATGGGCTATTTCGATCAGCAGGCAAACGTCTTTCAAAATCACTGCTGGGACTGTTTGCAAAGTTTGTCAGTATGACATCCAGGGGCTTTGTAAAAGAAATCGTCCAATCAGGGGGGTTCCCATAACATTAAAGAGGTCACGGCAGTCCCAGTCAAAGCATACCTGTTGCAAAAACACCCTAGGTGCCATTGGACACGACAGCTGTCCTGTATATTGCACTCAGTAGGTAGACGCTCAATCCGAACAGCTTTCCACCAATGGGTCGCAGGTTCGAATCCCTCTCAGTCCAAAAAAATTGGAAAATTTTCTTACTGGGTTTTCACTCGAACGACCTATGTGGGATGGTTGCCAGTTACCAACGAAAGGTCGTGGATTTCCTACGGGCATAGAGCCCGGTTTCCTCCCACAATAAAACTGTCAACGCCACCATACAAGTGAAATAATCTTGAGCGCGACGTAAAACAATCAATCAATCAACCAATGTGGTGTGGTGAGCCGCGTGACAATCTAAGCAGTTTTTAAATGATTTTGGAGCTCGTTTGCACATGAAGGTAAAAAAGAAAGATACAACCAATGCATTAAATTCTTTTGTTTCACAGGAGAGAAGAGCGGAGAAAAAGGCCAATAAAGTTGCATTCAAAGTTGAGAAGAAGCGACAGGAAAATGAAGTACAAAATGTTCAAAGAAATTTACAAGCTGTCAAGATCACGTGATATGCTGGGATTTGAACTTCCATTTCATGTATATCATTGTAATAAATATTTTATGATCGATTCGGCTTTTATGTTTATCTGTAAGGCTCCAGGCAGAGAATCATTATGATTGATTGATTGTTTGGTGTTTTACGCCGCGCTCAAGATTATTTCACTTGTATGGCGGCGTTGCCAGTTTTATTGTGGGAGGAAACCGGGCTCTATGCCCGGAGGAAACCCACGACCTTCCGTTGGTAACTGGCAACCATCCCACATAGAGAATCATTATGGGGGACGTGCTGTCTGGCAACTAGGGCCTGTCTGCAGAATACCCTCAGAAACGCTTAATGAAATTTTATTTCTAGCTTATTGGTGGGGACCTTTGTTGTCTGTACGTCTGTCCGTCAGCATCCAATACAATGGATTGATATCACTTTAACATCACTTTCACTTAAATGGTGGTGAAATCCACAACTGGAAACTCCACCATACAAGTGAAATAATCTTGAACAGTGTAAAACATTGATCAATCTTACAATGTGTTTTGGTCTTGCATATTTCGTGCCGGATGTGCACATTATCAGCAGTACCAGCCAGTGCTGCACTTACATCAAAAGAAATCATCATCTCCAATTCTGACCAATTTTATTTGCTATATTACACAAATCATATATTACAGGTGTATTTGAGACAATAGTGTGAGAATCACCTTTATACAAATATCACTGTACATAATAAAACCGCTGGGAGCCAGAGTGTATGTAAGTTTATAGTTTGAAAGTGAAAGTAATTATTCTGGAAAAGTGAACAAAACACAACTAACTTGGTCCCAAATATTTTGTACTTATTTAGCAGGATACAAGATAAGTTCCACCTCAAATCAGGAAAAAAGACCAAAAATAAAAGATAAAACAAAGATAGACAATAAATTTGACACTTGGGTGATGTTTCTAGACGGGTAGGAAAAAGTATTTCAAGGAATATAATGATGAAAAATTAAGACACCACCACGTAGTTAGCTGTTTTTGAACAACACTCAGTTAAACTTGACGAAGACACCGGTATAGGTGTTGAAAGCTTGTGTTGTTCAAAAACAACTAACTACATGGTTTTTATCATTAGTATGGAACCAACGTTTAAAGAGTTTCAAACAAATTTATACAACGAACCTGGGGACAAGAATATAATACCGTATGACTATTTAATAATGCTTCCTTTTAAGAACTGAAGATGGGTTGTGTTGAAAAAATAAAATCAATTAACAAATCTGTAACACAAATAAAATCATTTAAATTTTAAAAAAAGAAAGGAAAAAAAAAATTAAAATTAATATAAGCACCAAAAACAAAATTGGTTGCCGGACATGAAAGAGGGAAATCAGACCCACAATGCACTCCTTTGACCAGCAAAGTTGTGCTAGTGGATACAGACTCACAATGGGTAATTACTGTGAGGCCTAACGAATAATTAACAAGTATACCACATGAATTCACCACTTAAAATCATATTATTATTATATGTCACGAGAACATCAACCATGAATTCACCACTTAAAATAATGTATGTCCAGAGGACAAACGACCAAGCTATCGCCCAGGGTACGCTTTCCATACAGTGTGAAATTCATAAACGACCCCAATGTCGCAGTGGCCATGGGTAGTTTAAGATAACCAAGCCCACCAAAAATCACATATAAAATTAAATTTTAACTCCTATCTATATATTCCTATTTTAAACCTACCATACAACCAAGTTTCTATGACCAATTGGTTGTTATAAATTCAAGTGCATAAGCAATGTACATGGGTATTTATATACAGCACACTGGTTAACTTGATAGACTGTGTTTTATGCAAATACTGAACACTGCATCGTCGGAACCCACGATTATAACTTCCACTCGCACTCTCAGTTACGATTTAAACCCTGGATGTGAACCCTGGGGCCCGAGGATGTGAACACTGGGGTCCGAGGATGTGAACACTGGGGTCCGAGGATGTGAACACTGTGGTATGTACATAAGGAATGAGCCTATTGAACATTTGTAAGTAACCTATTGCAAGGTACATTTATGAAACGCAACTTACAGAACACAAATATTATATTAGGTTAGTTTCATTGAATGAGCTGAAATGCAGACAACACCAAAATTTATTTTGTTTAAGTGACATGAGCTGCCAAAACTGATTTTAATCAAGAATTTTGTGATCCTTTCAAGCGCCATGAGAAACTACAAGATCGACATCGAAACAAAAGAAATATCGGTTAAGTTAGAAGCCCATGAAGCTAGAAGTACACCAGTTTCTCTTGTATTTTACACGTCTTTCTTTAATACTGGCATGTCCAGACTCCTATATTTGGCAGCTCATGCCAACCAAAACGACTTTTTTCATTCAAGTGTAAACTTTACAGTAAAACATTAAGCTACCACGGACCCAAAATATAATACAAGACCTAATAATACAAGTAAATACAAAGGGTGCAACTTAGAAACAAACAGTTTAAATTTTTGTCTGTTATAACATTATTTTAGGATGATACTTTCTTGAAAGTGAACAGAATGCTACTTTTATCTTATCTGTGTAATTTAAAGGAAGTGTTTGTGACCAAAAAATACATTGGGGCGTCGCACTCAACAGCTAAGGTTATATGGCGACAAAAGTACCAACCGACTGAAAGATCACCCTCCACACCCAAAACTAAATCTGGACATTAGGCTCCACAGACCATATAACATCATGAAGGCTGACGCATACATGGCTAAAGCAGAGCCCCAAAAATACTTGTGCATGAAAAAGACTTTACCGAAGTACTGTTTATCCCTTGGTGATAATGATAATGGTATGTAACCATCCTAAAATGCAGCCCTGTCATTAAGAATATACTGGGAGAGTTACAATATGCTCTCCAAAAACTGTCGGGATGACCGGTTTCACTCTCCCCAAAATTGGTCTCCCAAAATTCAATGAGAGTGCACTTCCTCTCCCATGTTTTTTCAGAGAGAGAACATGATGAAATGAAAGCATCTGAAGTTACAGAAAAAGAATTTATATTTTGGTATACTTAACTATGCCAGAATTGTCGTGCAAATTCTGGAGAAAACGGTCTTTTAAAAAATGTTATCCAGTTTTTCATATTATCATACAGTTAATTCTATTTTAATGGACATGAAAGACATGGAGAATAGTTTCCATCTTGGGAGAGTTAAAAACATAAACAATCGCCTGAAACCGGTAAGGAAAGTTAGGGGGGAGTGATAAACAGATCTCCTCAGACCCCTCTAGGGGTGTGTGGAGGGGAAGGAGAGCAATCACTCTCCCTTTAATGACAGCCCTGAAAATGTGTTGGGAAGTTTTCCTGTGTTCAAACAAGGATTCCTTCTCCATGTATATGATACCCCAACAAAAAAATCACTGACACTCACTTTGTGGCGATGCCATAGTTATTTCTCGTTAGTCTACGTTGTTCACTCAAATGCCGGTTCCAGGTTTGGAATTTTTACTATCCGTGTTCTTTTTACATTATTTAATGAGAAGAAAATAACAATAATGAAAACTAAAATAATCCAGTAAATCAGGAAAGAATGAGCGTACCAGTGACAAATGTCTAAATCATTAAAATTATCCATTTTATACGAGGACTCTTTTACATAGAATATATATACAAGATAAACTTTACAATAACATGTTTATATAGGATAAATGGAATAAGTTACTTTCTACAGCCGATTGCCAATATACCCAGATACATATACGATTCCGTATTCACAATAGAAATGTTGTACTAGTTTGAGTTTGTTTGTTGAGAGTTCTATGCTGTAGGACTTGCGGTGACTGTTGTTTTCATATGATAGAGGCGAACAAAATCTTGATAGAAAACCTCCGATAGGTTCCCATTGACACCCGCAGCCAGATTACATGTACACACTGGACATAAACTTTTATTTTGGTACCTGGTGAGCAACCTTTCATTGGTTCCTGGTATTGGCCAGATAATGGAGAAGTAAACTCTGACCTTCAAATGGGGGAATTCTTCTGACCTTCAAATTGTTCCAAGCCTTGTCCATCATAGACAGAGAGTTAACCTTCTGACCTTCAAAGGGTTTCTATTATTGGAATACGCTCTGACCTTCAAATGGTTCCTGACAACACTAGTGAGAGTACTCCTGACCAATCTGTACTGGTGATTGACACATTCTCTTCATTCAGCTACAGGGATTTTATTTCCTCAATTAAGGTGGTGGTAGCACCCAAAACTATCACCAGATTTAGGTTAAACCATCCGTGAATTAAACAAAATAACTGGAGCCTAACGATATTTTATGTACATGTTTACTCACATTGCAGATTAATAGTGTGTGTATGTAAAAAAATTGTATTTCAGTATATCATTTAATCAGGGCCACTGTCGGAGGAAAATGTTAAAAAAAGAAGAAAAAAAAATCCCACTCAATCTACAATAAATATTGTGTTCAAACACTGCCTCCTATGTCATTCAACAAGTTTCAATCGATAACGTAAAATATTGCCTTTATTTAAGTCTTGACGAAATCATTAAAAATCAGTTTTTCGGCTAATTTTGACCATATGACTGATCGGTAAGTGTTAGAGAATGAGGTGATAGTTTGTCTAATGGGTTGCTAATGTCACTGCCATAGATTATTGGACAACGTAGAAGGTCTGTAGTTTGAAGACATTCCATCCCCAAGGCCAGTTGAATTCCCTATCTTCATTGAAGCCATCTGATGCTGCATCTAAACACAAACACAGGAATATTTAAAACTTCTAAACACAAACACATGAATATTTAAAACTTCTAAACACAAACACATGAATATTTAAAACTTATCTCCATGGTTATTTTAGACGAGAAGATTTTCCCTGTGCCCGTGTGTTTTAGTGTTCATAAATAATTAATCCAATAAAAACTTCTTATCCCTACCATGTGACCTAGATTTATTGATTGTTAGATGTTTCAAGTAGCATTCAAGTTTATTTCACTTACTGTATATTGCAGCGTTAGCTGGTTTAGTGTAGAAGGAAACCAGGCTTTTGGTCCGGAGGAAACCCTCAAACTTTAGCGAGTACATGAAATCCTTGCACATAAGGCATGTGACCTATTAATTGATTGATGTTTTACCGTACTCAAGATTATTTCATTTATATCGCGGCGTTGCCAGGTTTAGTGGGGAGGAAACCGGGCTCTTTGGCCAAAGGAAACCCCTGAACTTCGACGAGCACCTGGCAACTCTTCCACATAGGCGACCAAGTGGAAAATCTACTCAGAATTTTTTCAATTTTTATTTGGTCTGAGTGTAATTCGAACCGGGCCGTTTTGATGGAAGGTCTGTGTGGGACTGAGGGACGATCACTCTAACCCACTGGACCCCAGAGACCCTCAAACTGAGATGTGTGTTAAAGCGATGACCCACCTGTTGATACTGGGGCATTTGTGTCTGATTATAGGCGGGTAACTGAGCCCCCGAGCCTGGCTGCATCATCATAGAGTTACCTCCCATCATGTTGTACATATTGGGCTGCTGCAATAAACAAAATGTTGAATTAATCAAATGATTGATTGCTGTGCGCCATACTCAAGATTATTTCCCTAATAAGGACACACTGTCATGTTTACTGAGGATGGAAACTGGGGTTTAGCTCAGAAGAAAGCTTCAACAAGAAGTGGCTACTCTCCGACATAGGGCCCTAATTATGAAATTTTATTCATAAAACAAAACTAGAAAAGTAATGCCTATTTTTCTAAAAAAAAAAAATATGTAAATTAAACAATTTGAAATGATACCAGACTTGAGGATAAACATACAAAGTTGAGAGATCTTTGATTCAAATTAAATTTAATCTTTTTAATTTAGATTGATTGGGGCTTAACGTCCAACTCAAAAGCTAAGGTTATATGGCGACAAAAGTACCAAACGAGCAAAAGATAAATATGCCAATTCAATCATTTCTAACTGGCATTAAAAACTTAATTTAAACTCAAATCAAGGGGAGGTGAGCAGGAGGGGGACTCAGTGCCCTGGGGAAACACTTCAACCCCCCAGGAACACAGGTTGAGTATTCCAGATAATGCAATCAAGTGAAATCAGAGTCAGAATTGTGTCACTATGAAGAGAAAATCACATCCAAAAGATATATAGGTAAGAAAATATGATAAATTGTTTTTAATGCTCAATTTAGATTTAAAATTTCTGTGTGAAAATTGTCAAATGCCAAGTTTAAAGGGGGAGAGGGGGGAAAGGGAAATCTCCAGTTAGAAAATCTAAATTTCTTAGCAATGAGTGTGACTTTATCGGGTATCTGCTTCTATTAGGTTAAAGAGTGTTATGAGATACCTCCTAGTCTAACCATTAATCATCTGATTGGTTGGTGTTTTACACCGCACTCAATAATATTTCATTTATGAGGGCGTTGCCAGGTTTAGTGGGCGAGGAAACCGGGCTCACTGCCCGGAGAAAACCCCAACCTACGGTGAGTACCTGGCAACTCTTCCACATATGGCGATCGCGTGGAAAATCAACTGAAATTTTTTTCAATTTTTATTTCGTCTGAGGGTGATTCGAACCCGTGCCGCATCGATGGATAGTCTGTGTGGGAGTGAGGGACGATCACTCTAAACCACTGGACCATCCGGAAAAATAAGCTTGACACAAATAACTCAAATCATGTTTTGAATTATTTTACAAATACAGATTTAACAAAAACTCAAATCCACAGCCATACACAAATCATATGAAGAAGAAAAAATAACTTTTGTAAAATTAAACCAGCCCAAAACTTTGACCCATAAACAAGCGACACAAAAAAATGTATACAGCTAAAAAAGAAAAGTCGGTTCCATAATATCGTGCTCGAGACTATTTCCTTTATGTGACAAAGTTGGTCGGATCATAGGGCCTCGGAGTGTCCCAAGAGATTTGCAGATATCCGGTGACAGAGGACTTTTTTTTCTGTCAGTTCGATTGACGTTTTTTGTTCTCAGAAATGAGCATCACATTCGAAAGAAAATGGCTTCCCACATGCGCACCGGCATTTGCCGGTGACAGGAAATTCTCACTATACTCCCGCTCCCTATTAAGTGAGATTGATTGATGATTTACGTCCCACTAAGATTATTTCAGAGTTGCCAGATTTATTGGGGGAGAAAACAGGACATCTGCATAGTAACCCTTTACACACAGGGTGATCAAGTGAAGACCTACTCAGATTCTTCCGGGCTCTTTGCCTGGTGGAAACCCTCCACCTTCCACAAGTACCTGCCAACTCTTCCACATCCGGCGATCGAGTGAAAAATCCACCTAAAATTGTGCATGTTAATTTGGTCTGTGTGTGATTCGAACCACCGCAGCATTGATGGAAGGCCTGTGTCGGACTGAGGGACAACCACTCTAACCAACTGAGCGCCCTCCCATCAGTAAAAGGTTTCTGTAACGTGTTTGCGAGAGAGACTTTTGCTCTATTGCATGTTTACCCAATGGACCGATTGTTTGATAATTTGAGAATACCGAGGGATCAAAATGGCCGCCAAAAAGTTTTCTCCACAGAAAAGTATATAGGCGTGCAGTCATGCGTGATGCCATCAGGGCTTGTAACGATGCGGTCATGTAAAAAAATATCCTCGAATGAAGGCTGTCGTAGAGTTTCATTTACATAAGAGCCAAGACACGGAGACAAGCATGATAGTTTCAAAGTCATAACCTGGTAGGGGTGAAGCTTTCGGTCATAGACACACAAACAAATGCAAACAAAAGTCCATAAACCTTAGTGCAACCAATAACCAGAAGAGAACAAGAATCGTTAAGATGTATTCTGGGAAAAATAGTGCCAAATCCCAAGAGAGACAGAAGAATGGGATAAAAAACGCTTACTGCACCTGTTCATAGGGAACATACTCATAATACTGACCAACCATTTGTTGGTAATAATATAGTTGCTCAGGGGTAGGCTGTACATAAAATAATACTTTACATTTAGTGTGAAAGATGGGATGTTAGACTAAACAATTAACAAGTCCGTGTAACATTCTTTTGTCTAACACACTTAAATCATTAGGTTGTAAAAGGTTAACAAAACTAAGTTAGATTGTTTGATTGATGTTTTACGCCGCACTCAAGATTATTTCACTTATATAGCGATATCACCAGCTTTAGTGGGGGATTGCCCGGAGGAAACGCCTGAACTTCCGCGAGTACCTGGCAACCCTTCCACATACGGCAGCCAAGTGAAAAAATCAAATTTTCATTTGGTCGGAGTAGGATTTGAACCTGTGGCGCATCAATGAAAGGTCTGTGTGGGAGCGAGGGACAATAACTCTAACCCACTGGACCACTGAGGCCCCACTATAATTAGTATGATTGATTGATTGAGGTTTACGCCCAATCAAGAAATTAGAATGAAAGATGGGATGTTAACTCAATTCTGTGACAGATTTTTATGGTTTAACACATTCCAAGCATTAGGTTCTAAAACGTTAACAGTAAATTAATGAAGTGCTTGTGTTAAAAAAGCTAAGTTCAATTTACAACGTACTTAAGATTATTTTATTTATATGGCCTGTTGCCAGATTTAGTAAGTGGTTATGTTTTCTATGCACTGAGTGGGATTCAAGCCCCGGATACATTGGTGGAAGACTCCTGCAGACCAAGAGGCCATAGGGCCTGGGAGTCTAGCGAGAGATTTCGCGATATCCGGTGACAGATGACGTTTTTTTATGACGTTGTCAGTTCGATGAACGTTTTTTGTTCTACCATGTCAGAATCGAGAGTCAAATTCGAACGATAAAGGCTCCCCACATACGTTATGACGCCGGTGACAGGAAATTTGTGGAATTGTCATGTTACTCGCGCTCCCTATTGATCAAGGCCCTCAAAGGGATTAATTGATTGTTTGGTGTTTTACGCAGCAGTCAAGATTATTTCACTTATATGGCGGCGTTGCCAGTTTTATTGTGGGAGGAAACCCGGCTCTATGCGCGGAGGAAACGACCTTCTGCTGGTAACTGGCAACCGGCAACCATCCCAGCCCTCAAAGGGAGCTGAAAAGTTGAAAAGCATTTGAAAGTCCAGAGATCTAATACAGTTTTTCTCAAAAACCCACCTGCATTCCCATCATGCCTTGCTGTGGTCCCATCATTCCTTGTTGTGGGACGCCCATACCCTGTGACATTCCCACCATTCCTTGGGGCTGGCCCATCATTCCTTGCGGCTGGCCCATCATTCCTTGCGGCTGGCCCATCATTCCTTGGGGTTGGCCCATCATTCCTTGCGATTGACCCATCATTCCTTGTGGCTGGCCCATCATTCCTTGCGGCTGGCCCATCATTCCTTGCGATTGACCCATCATTCCTTGCGGCTGGCCCATCATTCCTTGCGGCTGCCCCATCATCTGCATTCCACCGTACATTTGTTGTGGACCGCCTTGTTGTGCCATATAAACACCACCTTCAAAAACATGAAGAGAACATTTTTTTTTTTAGCTTCTTGGATTTGACATTGAGAAAAAGCTTGTACGATTGAGCTTTCTACCCGTTACCAAAATACCTGCTGCTGTTGGGAGCGTTCATGCAACCAAACCAAACAAGAGTTTCGAGAAACCCAAAAATACGCCCGGAAAGGCACAGTAACTGCGGCCATACCAAAACAAATCCTTCCAAATATATTTGAATTTTATTTCAGAGGAAGAAGGATTAAGCTTGGTAAAAGGCCATGCAATGTCAACAAAATGAAATCTTACCACTAAAACCTTCATCCATTTGTATCCAATTCAAATGGGCTACTTGGATCAAATTAACTAGAATTGTACTCGGTGCGAGTCATGAATAGGTTGGACTGTTTCAATTTTGAGAAAAGCAGTTCATAATTTACCAATAAAATGTAATATAAGGGAATATAACATAATACAATATAACTGCCATATTATGTAACGAGTGATGTCAAAAATATTTTGCGACACCTTTTTATTTGGTCTAAGAAGGATTTGATCCCGTGATGAACTGACCGAAAGCCTGTGTCGGACTGACGGACTATCACTCTAACTGACTGACAGACAGAGATAGAAACTTACCTGGTACACCAAACTGTTGCTGACTATTACTGGATGAGCCATAAAGAGCTAATATAGACTCCTTAGTGGATTTAGTTTGTGTTTCACTCATAAGGGACTCCTCCGCACCCGTTCCATTGGGCAGTGGTTGGTCGGGTGTCGTCTGGTTAGAGCCTTGGACAGAATCTGTTGAGGGTGTGGGTTGAGCTGGACTCGGGCCACCCAACAAATCTCCTAACAAATCTGCATTACTACTAGAGTGTGTGGGTGTTTCTACAACAACAAAATGAAAACATTATGTAAAGGGTGTTCACAATAGATTGATTGATTAGTGTTTTAAAACTAAAGATAATTACAATGATATGAAGGCATTGCCATATTTAGTGGGGGAAGATACCAAGACAATTTCAAGTTTTCATTGATTTGAGGGGGTGCGATGGGGGTGGGGTATGTTAGTTTATTGGGTGAACGAAATTGGGTTCTTTGTCTGGAGAAGTTCATTTATACCTGCCCATCCCATATGGGTTAACGCAAGTCAGAAAAAAATCCGAATTTTATTTGGATTTAAGGGCTTTTCAGGCTGTTAGGGGGTGACTTGTTGTTAGGGAGCCATATGAAATAGAAAGTCCTAGTTTCATACTACAAATTGCCGACATCAAACCAATCAACCGACCGTCACCATAAAATCCTATGGTATGGGTTGCTAGGGCAGTTGCGTAAAAACTTACGCTATTTTGCATTGTGAAACAGGCTCCTGCTAAGTAGTGAGAAAGTGTAACTTTGATATTCAAATTGACATAGTATGCATTTACATACCTAATCCTAGGAGGTCTAATGAAGCTTTATTCTCCGTGGGTTGAACTGGTTTGGGCGCCTCTGGCTGACTGGGTTTCACGGCCTCCGGTGACCGTTTTAAATTACCATTAGATGTGCTGGAAGAGGGTTTAGGTTTCGGCGTCTAAAAAAATAAATTTTTTTAATATTTTACACGGCAAAAGGGAAATGTTTACAGCTTGGGGTAGAATGGGTTAAGATTATTAAGAGGAAATCAGCCTGGCTGACAGAATTTATTTTACAGAGCTTGTAACAAGGCCCCTTTTTACCCACAATTCAATTCCCCATTTTCGATGGACTTTCCGTTTCAGTATACGACCGTAGGAATTACAGAAATTACAGCTGTCACATGCCGGTTACGAACATGGTCTAAGGGAAAAGTTCCATTGGAACTTTGCTCCCGCCTTCTACATTCATTACAACTTCTGTACTGCCACACTGATTTTATGGTAAATAAAAATAAAATCAAATATAAATTTTGGGAAGGGAAATTGAGTTGTGACTATGAGAATTTGAGAATCACGGATATAACCTCTCACAGGCAGTGTGTTATTGCTATCATAATTAACATGTGAAATTATGGCATATGAAGGGGAATCCAGAATCCGATTCTAAACATTCTTCCTCTTCATCTACTCACAGCATTTAGTTGAATCATTCCAGTTTTGGGTTTTGAACGTTTTTTGTCTTTAGAATCATCCTCCAGAAACTGAAAATAAAAATCATAAAACACAAATCATTTGTTTGATTCTTCGTTAAAAAAAGCTTGCGAATATATGTGTACTAGTTTCTCATTTGCAAAGCCGAAATACACGGTGGAATAGTTAAATGTAAGTCATGCTGTCCTTTAAGGTGGCATGAGCCGCCAAAATTCAAACTTTTGTTCAAAGTTCTGATTGTCACAACAATCATCAAAAAACTAAATGGTTTACACTGGAATGGAGATAATCTATACAATGTTTGTGCTTGGCTAGTATTGTCAGAAACCCAAATTTTTTTTATTAAGAATGAGCAGAATTCAAACCCTAAGAGAGATTATCACTTTTGCCAACTAAGCCACCAAGGCACCCACCAATCAGTGCTGGAACCCCCACTCGCCGTCATGCATTATGCAAGTGAGACCTAAAAAGTGCTTGCCCTACTTGGCAAGTTGAGCATTTAATTGAAATGGTCTAATACTTTAATAAATGAAATAACATTTTCTGTCTCAATTAAGTCACTTCTCATTTGCTTACAAACATCTATGATAAATCTGGGCTACCATATCTTGGTGCTGGCAACCAGTTTTGTCGGTCAGCTTGCCCTGAGAGCTACAGCCCTAAAAACGTAAGATCCGGCAACCATGGAACAGTCAAATCAATATCACATCCGGGTGAACCTCTTCCGACCAATAGAAATATTTTTTTTTTTTTAGTTTGTAGTGAACTGCTTGAACTAGCTAAGATGGACTGATTGATGTTTTACGCCACACTCAAGATTAGTTTACTTATATGGAGACGTTGCCAGGTTTAGTGGGGGAGGAAACCAGGCTCATTGCCCAAAGGAAACCCCCTGACTTTCGGCGAGTACCTGGCAACTCTTCCCCATACAGCAATCGAGCGAAAAATCAACTCAGAAATTTTTCAATTTTTATTTGGTCTGAGTGTGATTCAAACCCTTGCCAAATTCATGGAAGATCTGCGTGGGACTGAGAGATGATCACACTAACCCACTGGAACACCGAGGTCTGTATGGGACTGAGAGATGATCACACTAACCCACTGGACCACCGAGGTCTGTGTGGGACTGAGAGATGATCACACTAACCCACTGGACCACCAAGGCTGTGTGGTACTGAGGGACGATCACACTAACCCACTGGACCACCGAGGTCTGTGTGGGACTGAGAGATGATCACACTAGCCCACTGGACCACCGAGGTCTGTGTGGGGCTGAGGGATGATCACTCTAACCCACTGGACCACCGAGGTCTGTGTGGGACTGAGGGATGATCACTCTAACCCACTGGACCACCGAGGTCTGTGTGGGACTGAGGGATGATCACTCCAACCCACTGGACCACCGAGGTCTGTGTGGGACTGAGGGATGATCACTCTAACCCACTGGACCACCGAGGTCTGTGTGGGACTGAGAGATGATCACACTAACCCACTGGACCACCGAGGGCTGTGTGGTACTGAGGAACGATCACACTAACCCACTAGACCAAGAGGTCTGTGTGGGACTGAGAGATGATCACACTAACCCACTGGATCACCGAGGTCTGTGTGGGACTGAGAGATGATCACACTAACCCACTGGACCACCTAGGCCCCCAAGCTAAGATGGAGGGCCAGCTATTAATGTATTCCTGCGTTTTCAGTGTAATGAACAAAATTGTGAGTAGACCCACTAAAACCACCATGCAAAGTAAATAACCAAATATTTAGATGATATTTCTAACAAATTGATAATGTTTCAACTAGGAATAAATATGCAAACATAAACACATGCAAAAAATAGATTGAAAAACAAAAATGCATGAAAATAAATTTTACAAAATGGACTGAATTAAATCAACCAAGAACTAGAGGGTTTGAATTTCACTTTTCACTAAACAATCAAAGTAATTAAAAGACTGATAGATGTTTTAAGCCAAACTCAAAATTATTTCACTTATATGGCGGCATTGCAGGAGGAAACAAGGCTCTTGCCCGGAGGAAAGACCGTTGACGAGTAGCAGCTCTTCCACATCCATCTAGAGAAAAATCCCTCATAAACTTTTCAGTTTTTATTTGGTCTAAGTGGGATTCCTGCACCGCATCGCTAGAAGGCTTGTGTTGGA
This sequence comes from Lepidochitona cinerea, assembly GCA_963971465.1. NCBI lineage: Eukaryota > Metazoa > Mollusca > Polyplacophora > Chitonida > Tonicellidae > Lepidochitona > Lepidochitona cinerea. The sequence continues at coordinate 6,573,208 of OZ020556.1, forward strand.
CTGAGGGACTCTCACTCTAACAGACTGAGCAAGCTAGGCCCCGTAATTCTAAGAAAATCTTGACATGGATCTCCCATCAAATCATCATCCTCGCATATACAAATACTTTTGATTTTGTTTTTTATTCTCATGTAGATTTACTAAAAAAATATCTATCAACAACAAAAACAAAATTTCAGAAATTGGTATGGTATTCAACAATAGACCTATTGCCTAATGATCATCAATTGTTAGACCAGTGCATTATGGGATACCAGTTTTGTGCTCCACTTTTCCCATGCCGATAAATACACGTAGAAATTTGTCTGCAAGGTTAATTTAGTAAAGATTTTCACTGTACCGTGTGTTTTAGTTTAAAAATAAATAATACACATAAAAATACCTTAAAAATAAAAGCAAAACTAATGGCAACCAAACATATACAAAGATTAGATGAAATGTAAGATTTTCGAAATAATAAACATTAACAAAAAGCATTTTTCAAATAATAAAGAGAGCAAAAGATAAGCAAAAATTAAATACAGAAACCTGAACAAATTATGTAATCAATTAACCTGGGGATTTCTTAATTCTATCCAATCAATGAAAAATATTTATGTATTTAATTTATATGAGATAAGGTACCGCTATTTCAAATCTGAATTCATTTTAATGCCTTACATTTTAGTTCTAATCAGTTATTATTAGAACATGAACAAATGAACCACCAAGGCGACCTGACTGTGACCTTAGTGAATTAAGTTATTCAAAGCACAAGAGGCTTCCAATACCCAGTATTTGAGCTATCAGCGGTACTTGAGGTCATAAATGACCAACTAAACTAAGTGACGGCTGCACAGAAACTCATGCTACCCCAAAATTGAGTGATATTTTATTCAGTATTATTTCACGTATATATCGCATAGTCAGGTTTAGTAGGGGAGGAAACAAAGCTCTTGCAAGGAGGAAACCCTTGGCCTTCAGCAAGTAACTGGCAACTCGTCCATATACACAGAAAATTTTCAGTTTTATTTGGTCTGAGTGGGACTTTAACCTTGAAATGCAACCCTCCAGGTTTAGTGGAGGAGGAGACCGGGCTCATTGCTCTGAGGAAACCTTTGACCTTTGGCGAGTACCTGACAACTCTTCCACAAAGGCGACCAAGTGATACATCCACTCAAAGATTTTTGAATTTTTATTTGGTCTGAGCGTGTTTTGAACCCGTGCCGCATCGATGGAAGCTGAGCTCTGAGGAACTATCACTCTAATTGACTGAAGCCTCCTCACAAGCATGATTGATTGATTGATTGATTGGTGTTTTACGCCGCGCTCAAGATTATTTCACTTATATGGCGGCGTTGCCAGTTTTATTGTAGAAGGAAACCAAGGCTCTGTGCCCGGAGGAAACCCACGACCTTCCGCGGGTAACTGGCAACCATCCTACATAGGTCGTTCGAGTGAAAACCCAGTCAGAAAATTTTCCAATTTTCTCACAAGCATGAAGGCAGCAGCACAGGATAAAACCAATGCATAAGAATCTTTAAAAAACATCATCAGGATGCCGACAATGTAGCTTAATTAATTTCCCTTTTGAACCGAAACAAAACCCATTGGACACCGACAACATGCAAACCATCCGCCAATAAATTTGAACTTTGACCCATCCACCACGACATATCACTGCTTGAACAGTGACAGGGCTACAAAGAGGGAGTATTACGTGTGTATGTATTATGCTTACCACGTTCTCTAACTGGAAAAGCCAAAGATGATAGTGAGGTTATGGGTGTGAAATATAGCCACGGCATTCAAAGCTTATAGAGTTTATTATAACAAGGGCATGTGTTGTAAGTCGGCAACCATTCCAGCCATTTGGTACGCTCCTACAAGCAGCGGCTTGTATCCCTCCCTTTCATTCTACAGTTACAGATACGTATATACGCTGCTTCACTTCCTACCCAGAAGTTGTCGCTAACCAATAGGTGATCTGCCAATTAATTTCAAATGACGTCACTTTACGTAAGCGACCCCACAATTGCTGCATTTATTGGTACCGGACAAAGCATCTGTCTGTTTTAACTCAACCTTTTCAGCATTTTTACTCAATATTTGGAAAACAGTTTATGACAGTTTATGTTTGAAATAATCTTGCATGAAACGGGAGCTCGACTGAATATTGCTAAAGTCTAATTGGAAGCTGGCCTTGTTCGGTCTAAGATTGGTACCACAACGTCATGTCTTTGTTGCGTGAAAACTGGCAAATGGTCTATAAAGAGATCAGTTGATATTTCTAAGCCTCGTTAGCAAAACCTATTTAAATATCATCCAATGTAGCTTGTCCTACTTTAACTCTCTAGGGTTTTTCATCAAGAGCAGATTCCCAGGGAGTTGAAGTCACATGGTTGTTTTAGCCAATGAAAACTGTTTTAAACTTTTTGAGTAGAAAGGTGGAATACTTAACTATGATTGGCTGATATCTTAATTTGCCAGACAACGTTGGCTTAGAAGTGAAGCAGAGGACATGTTGAGCGAAGGAAGAAATATCCGCTGCTTATAGGTGTGTAAACATTTGGTTACTGGTAATTGGAGTTTTATTCCAAACCCAAAATTTGGACATCCTTTAAGAGCAGTTATAGCATGCAAAGAAAATAAAAAATTTGATTCACATATTTAAATTTTGCCTAATACATGAACAGGAGGTATTATCTGCACTGTCAAGATTATTACACTTGATTTAACCTTCCTGTAAATATATTTCATTCTAGTGTTAGAAAAAAGCCACACACATGTGCGTGAAAAGTATGAATTAGTATTAAGAGATTTCTGACTTACCTCTTTGGGAACTTTGGGTGTTGGAGGAACCCATTCTCGAGCAATGTACTTCTTGTGTTCATATTTAGCTCGAATAAAGGATTCCAAAGGTATAACAAAGTTAAGGCAAATATTTTGTAGAATTGTATATCATTGCTAAATCTCTAAGCGGTACTAGCTATCAGTACTGAAATGTTAATAAGGAAGAGAAAAAATCATTATCAAAAATGTAGGAACTGGCAAAGTCGTTACATATTTTTTAACACCATACATGTAACACAAGGGCACAGGGAAAATCTTCTTGTCTTTCTTTCTTATTGTGTTAAAAATGGGCATATACCCAATCAGAAGTTGTTATAATGAACCCATGATATTTCATTAGGTTGGCGACAGGCAGGAGTTTGGCGCTAGTCAGTAGACATGTACATAAAACAGCTGACACAAGACTCAAATCTTTCAATGGCATTTGAAGTTGAACGAGTCAAATAAGGTGAAGAATTACTTATGAATAACAACTTCTTGGTTGATTTTTGCCCAATAAACAAAGAAGTTGTTATTCATAAGTAATTCACCTTATTGGACACACTCTTCAATATTTGATTGATGGATTGATGCTTTACGTTGCTCTCAGCAATATTTGATCGATTGGTTGATGTTTTACGCCATGCTGTAAGTTTTTAATATTTGATTGGAAGATGCTTAATGTTTATGATCACTAAAACACACGGGCACAGGGAAAATCTTCTTGTCTAAAATAACCACGGAGACAAGTTTCTAATTGTGTTAAAAAGAGGTATATCATTTAGACCTTTATACCCCATCATAAATTGTTGTAATAAAGTAAACCTATGATATTTCATTAGGTTGACGACTGACAGGATGCTTAATGCTGGTGTACACTGAGAGTTGTACTGCGACTGGACTCAACCCAACTGGAAAATCATGTCGTAAAGAAAAGGTAATGTGTACAACTATTCAATGCAAGTCGGTGTCCAGCTGCTTCAGTTGCGTCGGGTCAGGTGTGATGTGAACGCGCCAGATGTATCCACCCATGCGACGATCAAAGTTGATAGTTTAAATCTGTAGGCCAATAAGAAACTTCACGGCAGTCAGGTGAAGTTGAACAATGTCTTCTTTTACCTTGTTCTGCTTGAGAGTTCCAATGACTTACATGTAAGTTGTGTGCTGTTTATAGCGTTCCACGAAGCAACTCAAGCGCTTGTCAATATTTGCTGAAAGTAAAGGATACGAATCTGTTTGTGGTCGTCTGAAGTTATCTGGAATGTTAGCTTCATAAACAGCTCGTGCTCGGCTGTTTCCTATTTCCATCATCATCTAAAAGAGAATACAGTGTGTTAATTAAAGCGTGCTTACAGAAATACGATAACTGCAATCAACCTGTAAACCAGCCCCATGTAACGCCAAATGTTCAAATCCAATATGCCTGCTTTGAGACATTACAAATGTGTTTACGTCATAATGTGTTTACGTCACAAATGTGTTTATGGTATTATTATGCTAATGCAAAAAATGTGATTACGTCACAAATGTGTTTACATTCCAAAGTTGTTTCACTGAACGAGTCTAACATTTTTTAACAATTGATCATATATGTCAAATGAGGAGCAGTCATTAACTGATGAATACAATAATTTGAGAGAAGCAATTTATTGCTCGAAGGGAATAGCTTACGCTTATTTGTTCCGGAGTCCATGTGTCAAGGTTTACCGACTTCACTTTAGATATGTGGACGCCAAGGTTTCTATGGATACCAGCACAGCGGATACACAAGAAAATACCTAAGTTCCAGGACGCCCATCGAGGACCTGCAAAAGCAACATTAAATTATCAATTAATCAATACACGGACAAGATTTGTCAAGTGAAAAAGGGAGGTCAGGTGACGGTAAGTAAATTGACTGTGGCCGCAGGTATAAAATATGCTGAATCCTGGAAAACAATCCCATTCGTGTATTATAGGAGACTAACACAAAGGTGCATGCTAATTCTCGATTTCGGCGTGACGTCACGACCGTAAAAACAACTAATTCCTAATTTGCATATAGGTGAAAACAAGGAAAACATGTTGACTTACTAATTACCGGCACAATTTTAAGCGTTATCTGTACAACTGGAGGCAACACAACTTTTGGGCATAGTCGATGTTTTGTAAAGTTTATTTTTTTTACAACTAATCTGCTCTAAATCCCTTTACAAAATGGTGTCCCAACGCGTTGTTTTCAACTAGAGAGAAAACCACGTGACCACAAGTACCCGTGTGTCCGAAACCGAGAATAGCTCATTTTAGCTACCACAACCATAGATTTACAGGACTCCCATTTGAGCTTTTTTTATCAATAACCAACAGGGTATAATGTGGGTCATATTATTTGACCCGCCCTGTAAAATTTTCAATAGCACACTATTATTGCTATGGAGATGAAACATTGATGATTTATCGCATCGTCTCTTAATTTGATCAAGCATATACCGCTTCCAATGACTCACAAAAGTTTGACTTCTTACATCGACTCAAATTTAATTTTATAGCTGAAATGTGCCTTTGTTAAAGGTCAACTGCAGATCAAAGCAAAGGGACTTAAACATATTTTAGTGAACCCTGCGGGAAACTATACTCGTGTGATTAGTACTTCTATACGCAGTAGATGAAACTTGTTTTTGTTGCATAGTCTCATTGCAAGTCAGCGCACACGAGGCTATTGGCTGGTAGACTAATTATTTTGTTGTGCAAAATCAACCTCAGAGTTAAACAACAGGGATAAAATTCTGCCTCTAATCACCAGCAATGAAAATCTTCATCTAATTAGTTACTAAAGAGAAAATAGCCAAAGAGAAATGATTATGGCATCACCACATCACAAGTTTTTTTGGAAAAAACTCAAGCTTTCGACACCTGTGCCGGTGTCTTTTAAAAGCGCAAACTGCAATTCTTGGTTTCGGACATCCGGGGAATATGTAATACATGGGGTACTTATGGTCACATGGTCTTCGCTTTGCCGGCAAACTAGATGAAAACAACTTGTTGGACGCCATTTTGAAAAGTGATTTTGAGCAGCTTTAGTCGTAAAAAAAGTAAACTTTGTAAAACATCGACTATGCCTAAAACTAGTGTTGCCTTCAGTTGTATAGATAACGACTAAAATTGTGACGGTCTCTCTCTAATTAGTAAGTCAAAATGGCGTCGTCAAGCACTTGTTTTCCCCTATATGCAAATTAGTAGTCCGAAATATCTGCGATGATGATGTAAGACATTTTCTGACAGATAGGCCATCATCATCGTCAGAATGGATTTGATCAATTTTCTGGGAATTTCTTGCCACCCTTCGAGGTGGCAAGACCACCTCTCGTTTCTCATCAAAAATATCAAGATTCTCTTCATAACTTTCAAAAAATAAAATTGCTAACCCGTACTTTAATGATTTCCCTTTCTCCTCGCACCAATCTTAAGTCTGTACGTCGACAAAAGCCATAAATCTGCCCGGTTAAATTTCAAACTGTACCAAACCTTTAGTTTACAAAAGTCGCCATCTGCATAATCTCATTGATACGTCACTGTATGCGCGAAAGGTCAATCTGTCACATGACTACCCCACTAGCAGGCGATATAGTTCATTGGTCGTGTTGCTTTTTTGCTGAAGTCACGTGAACAAACACGACCAATGAACTATATCGCCTGCTAGTGGGTAATCATGTGACAAGTTGACCTTTCGCGCGTATATTGACGTAGTATGCAAATGGCGACTTTTCTAAATTAAAGGTTTGGTACAGTTTGAAATTTAATCGGGCAGATCTATGGCTGGTGTCGACATACAGACTTCAGATTGGTGCGAAGAGAGAGGGAAATCATTAAAGTACGGGTTAGCAATTTTATTTTTTAAAGTTATGAAGAGAATCTTGATATTTTTGATGAGAAACGAGAGGTGGTCTTGCCACCTCGAAGGGTGGCAAGAAATTCCCAGAAAATTGATCAAATCCATTCTGACGATGATGATGGCCTATCTGTCAGAAAATGTCTTACATCATCATCGCAGATATTTCAGACTAAGCCGTCGTGTACCATCTAGCACAGTAGCAGAGTAGGTGTTTTTTTTTGTTCCACTGATTTGAATCCCGGAAATTCGTCTATTGAACAAGAAGATTTGTTAAGTGAAAATGTCAAACGTAATCCGATCCACTTCGATTTTTGTGGAACATAAGGCAATAAATATATATAATATAGAATAAATGTTGCCATTTGAGATGGTGAAATTCAGAGAGTACTTAAGTTAAGGAGAAAAAAATAGATATTTTGTAGTGTATGCATATCTCATTATGGTGGTTGAGTTTCCATTGATGTTTCCAAGCCGACAATCTGAGAGAGAACCGGCTGATTTTGACAGCGATCGTCATGTCATCGTCTCTTTTCGCATGTCATGAAACTCGTTCGATCAACTTACCTTTAGCATCGCAGTCAACGCAGTATTTGTTATCTTCGTCTTTAAGTAAAGTTGAGAGAATAGCCTGTGATTTCTCTTGTGTCGCCTTAAATTTCTCCTTTTCTAGCCTTGAAGACATTTTCTGCGTTAAAATCGGTTCAGATATGGTCTTAAAATCAGAATTTTTCTTTTCCTCCTCCAACTCAAGTGACTGAGCCGAACAGCCTCTTTCCGAATGTGACGCATAAGAAGTAGTACACACTTCCGTCCTTATCAAATACACGTTAATCAGTTATTCTCAAGCGAAACACATTTTGCATCAAATTTAGTGAATGTTTACACCCTATTCCCTGCGGTAAATAACCGACAATAGTTCATAGTGAAAAAGTATAGCAAGAACATTACGGAACTATAATGCGGCTTGATATCCGTCTTAGAATAACGACCAATCCGCGGTGTAAAATATAAGGGAGATAAGTCTGTTAGTTCCGCTTATAGATTTCGGATACTCCCCCTTACTGATTCGATAGCGTAACTGAGTTATCGAATCCGGGTACTTCCCAACCCTTACTGGATCGATAGAGGGTTTACGTGGACCAGAGCTATCCATTCTGGATACCCCTCTTTCGTTATAAAAAAAATAAATAAAGTTGCATGATCTGCCAAAATTCGGATTTTTAATTGTTTTCAATTAATTCAAGAAATTCGGCGCTTAGGCCTACCTTGAAAAACCATGGGACTTTGAAATACAAAATATTGGTACAGTCAGAAGGGGCATACCCTGTACGAACCAAAGACGGGCGATAACAATGGGCAAAATTAAAAAAGCCGGAATGTATGAGTTCACCTTTTGAAATTTTAGCTTACTGGCGCGTCTATTCGTATAAAAATGCAACAATTTTTGTTATAGGTTGTTTATTCACCAACAAATATTTACATCAGTTCATTATAATAACATGAAGCTGCGCTAACCAAAACCCCTCGGCTTTAGAGTTTTTTCCCCAAATTAGGCATGCTTCATTAGTTGAAATACACGAGCATGTATATCTAGTATGTGTAGTTGAAAAAAAAAAAAGTAAAATGTCTTGTTTAGGCAAATATAATACATAATATATAGGGAATGAGTCATACAATAGTTGCAAAGGGGCATGTACCTCTAAGAAAAATTATCCAGCGGCATTCATTTTCAATAGGCTTCCTACTCATTCTGAGTTACAACACCTACACACGTTTCATTCCGGTAGCTCAATTAGTTTTCAAGATAATTCGGTAACAGACGTACGGACGGACGGACGGACGCACGCACGCACATTATGACGACAATACCCTTCATCCAACTTTTGGCCGAGTGGTAAAAACTAAAATAATTGATCAGTTGTATAAGAAAACATTGCCGTTGTTATAATTGGTCGGAGAGTTTTCAGTTGATCGACCTGTTTAGAATAGTTGTGAGTGAAATAATCTTGAGTAGGCCTACTGAATGAAACACAAATATAACCAGCCAATAGATGTTTTCGGGATGTTGTTACACAGATCCCCGGGTGGGGTTAAATGTAAAAACGATCTGTTTTAACGGTAGTTTATGTCGTTCTCGGTATGCCCTATTGTCGACAGAGTACGATAAAGTGCATTTTTGAACCCCAATGTTTGTACCTGAGTGTACAGGTCGCTTCTTTTAAAAGCGTTAAGTGCCAATATATGGAGATTTTCGTCGAAAACAGAATTAGATAATCGTTTTTTTTGTGCATTTTAAGTCAATGTTTTGGATCAATCTTGTCAGCAATACTAAATGTTCTTGTACTTCGGATCCCCGTTTTATTCGAATATCCCGCCTCCAAGGCGTTTCTACCACGCGGGTAAATTAAGGTCTGCTGGTAATCTAATCTACCAAACAAAGTTCAATGGAACAATTTTTGACACTTTTCCAAAAATTGAATTGACAAAATTGGGGAAAGCTTCATTTGTACGAAAATACCCAGAGTGCACCTCCAGTCATATAGGGCCTCTTGGGACTATAGGGGGTCTCTGGACCCTTGACGATTTTGTGCTGGGATTCCTCCCCCGCCCCCCAATCTCATTCTCGCGAGATCCCCTGCTACTACGTGAACGCGACGGATCTCTCAGGCCGTTCCAAGCCATTTGCCTTAGTATGCTAAGGGGAATCCCCTTTTGCCAGAGCTGCGGAGAAATACTCGCACTACAATCACATGACGTAGACATACAAAATAACATGTTGTACGCTGGCCTGTTCACAATCGCGGAGGGTAGAAATATAGTCCCTGTATTTCCTCAACGATAATTCAAAACTTAAGGGCGTGTACCAAAAACGAAATACAAGCCAACATATTGAATCCGGTAAAGATCACGTACATATCAATTTTGGAAGTAAGTTTGATTACCCAAATTTTGGGTAAAATGGCTTGGAACGGCCTGAGAGGTCCGTCGCGTTCACGTAGTAGCAGGGGATCTCGCGAGAATGAGATTGCCCGCCCCCCTCACACACATCCAGAAAAGTTCCGATACCCCGGCTTTGAGAACTGTGCAAACAATTATTAGCAGCGGCCACACCTCGTTTAACGTCAAACTTCTATGACGTTATATGTCTCCCTCTATGACGCTGTAATAAACGTAGCTTCTGATGTCGTCACAGAGGCCATTTGTATTCTTATTGCGTCACAGTCCTATCACGTTGACTACGGATATATTGAGTAGCAAGTATCGGATATATGAAAACTCGAATTTACTTCAAGATACCATGTCTGATTTAAATCGCCTTTTGAGAAGTCGTAACCAGCGTGACCCACGAGGGTCCAAGGGACAGTTGTCCATCAACAAGTGTGACGATGCGGCCGAGACACGATTGCTGGGAACAAAGTCGCATTATTCCTTAAACACGGGAACACAAAATGTAAGTATAATGACATAAAACATAAAATACACATGTTACACACCTATTCAAAGTTTCAACTTAAAGTGGCATGAGCTGCCAAAATTCACACTTTGTTAATAATTTCTGATTGCCAAAACAGTAAGATGCTTTGAAGAGCATCGAAAAAAACCCTAAAAGATTGACGTTGGAATGAGGAAATTCCATACAGTCTGAGACATAAGAAATGTTTGAAAATCTCTTTAAACGTGGTTTCCATAGCCTACTAATGAGAAACCATTAAAGCATCGCCGCGAAGTAAGTTGTTTGTGAACAACACGAGCTTTTGACAGCTATACCGGTGTCTTCATCAATTTTTACACTCGATGAAGACACCAGTATATATAGGTGTCAAAAGCTCGTGTTGTTCACATACAAGTTACTTCGTGTTGATGCCTTAATGGTTTCTCATTAGTCTGAGACCCATATACGAGTGTTGGAAAAGTAAACAAATTGTAATAACCCGAGACCAGAAGTACTTAAAAACTTCTAGATTTTATGTCTAAATTGAAAAAAATAGCCAATAATTCTAAGATTCTGTTTAAACGGCAAATCATCAACGTTTTGGCAGCTCATGCCATATAAAAGCAGCCAAAACTTGACTATCTTCCTCTCTCTTTTTTTAAGGAATCAGAACAAGTCGATGCTGGCTGTAGTAGAGATACTGAAACAGTCGATCACCACGGAAAACAGAGGAAAAGAAGACCCAATGGTACAAGACCTAACCAACGGCCTCGTGCCAGACAAGAAAGGGAAAGAAGAATTGAAGAGGATGCAAACGCACTGGAGGTGGCATTCTCCAAAATGGCTGTGGGGAGTGTATCCTCTTCACGAAATGGACCCAGTGTTAAACTAATGCGGGAAAGGAATATGACTGATCGGAGAGAACAGAGGTTGAAAGCTCGACAGGAATCTTTATTACTGAGAAGGGCCGGGGTCCCTGAGACCCGTCCTGATGACGGTGCACAAAGTGTTGATGAACTGGTGGGAAATTTTGGACGACTCGGGTGCAAGGAAGAACACAATGTGCACTCATTGATTGAACATTTTGCCAAACTCCGTATTAGTGATATTTCAGTTAAAGAACATCAAAGAAATGCACCAAGCAGAAAAAGAAAATTTTCTCCGGTCACCTATTCTGATGGACCGACATATCCTAAACTACCACGTATATGTTGAGTCCAGTTAGGCGGCTTGGTTGATGGATTGTTTGTTGTTTTAGGCCGCACTCAGTATTATTTCACCTCGTTGGCTGCGTTGCCATGGTTTGTTTGGAAGACATCTGGACGTTTTGCTCAGAGGACACGCCCCCTCCCTCCCCACCTTCTGTTAATACCTGGCAGCTTTACCGCATACAATGGAAACCCAGTCTATAAATTATGGAATTAGAGCCTACGGCCATAGGTTGATTGCTTAGTTGATTTGATTGCTTTTGCTTGAGAGAACACTTGATATTATTAAACTCTTAAATGTTCTCCAAACTTGTTTTCTGTACGCCATATACAGGTCAATATCAACTCTCAGAACTGCGAGAAACAAACATCTTGCATTGATCTATTTTACGATAAAAAAAGAATACGATGCCAATAAAACGTGGGGTGTTTACCACACGGTTAACTCATTTGGTAATCATTTGTTCATGGTTATTATTGAGATCTGTTCAAGATCATAATAAGGTGATGTATGTATTAAGCTGTATCATAGCTAAAGATAACGTGTTTAAATATAACGTACGGAGGCCGGTTCGTCCAACAATAAAATCAACTTTTTGGTCGGAACTATCTCGAAATTTCGACATCATTTTAAAACCGACCAGTATGAAGAGCTTTGATAGAAATTTTGATATTCAAATTAAGTCTATGAACATGTACAATTCTTGGTTGAGTTATTTCACTGCCGCTGGTAGGTTTTACTGAACTGCAACAGAAAAAGAAAAGTGTATCCTGTCATTCATTTCGATGGACTGACATATCCTTAAGGCCCACTTGCCGCCGCAGCCTGTTTAAATTTGCTAAGAAAACCAATTTACATGAGCTTACTACGACTTATACCAATAAACTTAAACATAGGACACATAAAACATGTCTAGTTAGCTTTAGAATGTAGAAATGGGATGAAAAACAAACGAAGAATCGAAGCCTGATTACAACAACAACGATCAGTGTCGGTCAACTTTCGTGTTGGATTACCCTCATTTCAGGCCTTTTTATCTGTTGTTTACACTCAAACAATTACCAGCAGACTTTTCCAGTCGCTGTTACCCGATCGTCAGTCTGTATTTCTCAGATAAATAGGCCTACGTAAAATTACACTGTGCCGTTAGTTCACTCACTCGACTGAAACATAAAATCGCCAATAGGGGGCAGATTGGTTTGTTTACGTTACGGACCCCTAACAATTCAAATTTTCAAATTCAAATTAAAAATACAAACTGACGTTCAAACTTTTAAATTTTGGTAAAAATAGAAAGTTCCTAACTTATATTGTCTGGGAAACGGTGTTTCTTTTTTAATGTAAACAATATTCCTGATTTTCGCGGCAAGTGTGCCTTTAACTATTGAGTCAATATGAAACTGTCGTTTTTCGGGTTAACACTACTTGTATATATTACGTGAAAAGTATATGGATGCATTATTTTCAATAACAAAAAAGTAGCGTAAAGAAAGAGAAAGTGATTTGAAAACGGTTGAACTGCTTTAAGGTTGAATCAAAGTGCATTTCTAGAATCCCAATGTTTGTAGAGGAGTATACAGGTGACCTGTTTCATAATGGAGTGATTTAGTTTAAAAATTCTAAATTGAAGATTTATTTGAACGGAAGGAAAATAGAATTAAACGAACTATCAACAATTGGGTCTATAGCCCCTGTGCATCTTTTGATGGAGGACCGTTAGTAAAAGGTAATTTGAGTGTTGAAGCGCAGAGGCATGAGGCAACATGTCGGGGGTCACTTTAGAACAGTTTCGGCGATCAATTTAGGACACTTTCGGCGGCCACTTTAGGACAGTATCGGTCGTCACTTTAGGACAGTTTTCGGCCCTCACTTTAGTGCAGTTTTCGGTCGTCACTCCTGGGCAGTTTTCGGGCGTCACTTTAGGACAGTTTCGGCCGTCACTTTAGGACACTGAGTGATAATGATGAGGGTTGGTAGTGTTTCTATTATAAAATTTATAAGATTTACTCTACACGCGCTAATAGAGAGATTTTGTAAAGTTATAATCTATTATACATCAGTTAGCGACTTGCTATTTACACTAATAAAATACAAAGAATGATATTACAGTATTTGTAACCAGCATGTTTATCGTTCTGATTGCCTGGTTTTTTGTAATCATTTGTTCTTGGTTATCATTGAGATCTGTTCAAGATCGTAATAAGGTGATGTGTGTATAAAGCTGTATCACCAGTTTCATCTATTAGAAACCAATAAAATGAAAAGTATATTGATGCATTTTTTCAATAACAAAAAAAGTAGCGTAAAGAAGGAGAAAGTGATTGAAAACGGTTGAACTGCTTTAAGGTTGAATCAAAGTGCATTTCTAGAATCCCAATGTTTGTAAAGGAGTATACCGGTGACCTGTCTCACAATGGAGTGATTTAGTTCTAAATTGAAGATTTATTTGAACGGATGGAAAATAGAATTAAACTAACTATCAACAATAGTAAATGTAGACAACAGGCATTCAGTTTTCTAAATGGCTAAGACAACCGGCATTCAGTTTTCTAAATGGATAAGACGACCGGCATTCATTTTCTAAATGGAGAATAGAGTCAACATTCAGTTTTTTTTCTAAATCGATAAGACAATCGACATTAAGTTTTGTATATGAATAAGACAACAGACATTCAATTTTCTAAACGGATAAGACAACCGACATTCAATTTTCTAAACGTATAAAACCACCGACATTCAATGTAGGAAATACTTGAAACTGTCTTTAAACGTGGGTTCCATACTAATGAGAAATGATTAAGGCATCATCACGAAGTTCACAAATACCTTACTTCGTACTGATGCCTTAATCATGCCTCATTAACTGATATTCTGTTTTCTAAATAGTTAAGACAACAGACATTCAGTTTTCTCAATAGATAAAACAACCGGAATTTAGTTTACTAGATGGACAAAAAAACCGACATTTAATTTACTAGATGGATGACCATCGACATCCAGTTTTCTACATGGACGAAACAACCGACATTTAGTTTAATAGATGGATAAGACAACTGACATTTTTTTTTTATAAATGGGCTAGACGACCGTAATTTTTTTTCTAAATGGAAAAGAGACCCCAGTTCAGTTTTTTAAATGGATACGACAACCGACATTCCGTTTTTAGATGGATAAGACAACCGACATTCATTTTTTTTAAATCGACAAAACAACCGGCAGTGAGTTTTGTAAATGGACAAAACAACCGACGTTAAGTTTTCTAAATTGGTAAGACAACCGACATTTAGTTTTCTAAATGGATATGACAACTGCCATTCAGTTTTCTAAATGGATATGACAACTGACATTCAGTTTTCTAAATGGATGACAACCGACATTCACTTTTGTAAATGGACAAAACAGCCGGCATCGAGTTTTCTAAATGGATAAGACAACCGACGTTTAGTTGTCTAAATGGATAAGACAATCTTCGTTCAGAGCCGGTTGTAAGTGCGCCTTTTTGGGGGGTTTCCTCGCGTTCGTTTGCAGGTTTGGAATTTCCAGTCATTGGGTTCCCATGCATCCGAACAGTAGATCTCGTTGGCTCAAGGGAAAACCTCCATCCAGATAGACTAATACAAGCCATGCAACCATTGACAACTCGAGAGTTCGAATTCCAATCCGATTCAAAATGATTGTTTGGATGTTTTAGCTTACTGGCGCGTCTATTCGTATAAAAATGGTTGGTTGGTTGTTTTAGTTTACTGGCGCGTCTATTCGTATAAAAATGGTTGGTTGGTTGTTTTAGCTTACTGGCGCGTCTATTCGTATAAAAATGGAACAATTTCTGTTAGAGGTTGTTTATTCACCAACAAATATTTACATCAGTTCATAATAATAACATGAAGCTGCGCTAACCAAAACCCATCGGCTCTAGAGATTTTTTCCCCCAAAATAGGCAGGTAGCAAGAATTTAGACCCAGCAGCATTCGATTTCAATATGCTTCCTATCCATATAATTCAGATTATATGGTAATAAGATAATTCAGCATGGGATGTAAAAAGGAACGTACTTCCTATCCATACTTAGATAATTCAGCATTGAATGTAGGAAGATACGTGCTTACGGACGGACGGACGGACAGACATTAATGACAATGACTGCATGCTTCATTAGTTGAAATACATGAGCATGTATATCTCGTACGTGTAGTTGAAATAAAACCAAAAAAACAAAATGAAAGTAAAATGTCCTGTTTAGGCAAATAATATATAATATATAGGGAATAAGTCAACAATAATTGCAAAGGGCATAACTCTAAAAAATTATCCAGCGACATTCATTTTCAATAGGCTTCCTACTCATTCTGAGTTATAACACCTGAGCACGTTTCATTCCGGTAGCTTGCGAGATAATTCGGCAAAGGCCGTACAGACGCACGCAAGTGGCGACGACAATACCCTTCGACCAACTTTTGGTCGAGGGGTAAAAACTAAAATAATTGATCAGTTGTATAAAACATTGTCGTTGTTATAATTGGTCGGAGAAAGCGAGTTTTCAGTTGATCGACCTGTTTAGAATAGTTGTGAGTGAAATAATCTTGAGTACTGAATGAAACACAAATATAACCAGCCAATAGATGTTTTCGAGATGTTGTTACACAGATCCCCGGGTGGGGTTAAATGTAAAAACGCTTCTTTTAAAAGCGCTAAGTGCCAATAAACGGACACAGAATTCGATAATCGTCTTTTTGTACATTTGACGGTCAATATTTCGTATCAATCTTGTCAGCAATGCATGTACTATGTTCTTGTACTTCGGATCCCCGTTTTATTCGAATATCCCGCCTCCTTGGAGTTTCTACCACGCGGGTAAATTAAGGGCTGTTGGTAGTCTAATCTATCAAACAAAGTTCAATGGAACAATTTTTGACACCTTTCCAAAAATGGAATTGCCAAACTTGGGGACAGTTTCATTTGAACGAAAATGCTCAGAACCCATCTCCAGTCGGACATAGAGCCCGGTTTCCTCCCACAATAAAACTGGCATTCAATGTAAGAAATGTGTGAAACTCTCTTTAAACGTAGGCTCCATACTAATGAGAAATGATTAAGGCATCACCACGAAGTTCACAATACGTTACTTCGTAGTGATGCCTTAATCATTTCTCATTCACTGACATTCTGTTTTCTAAATAGTTAACACAACCGACATTCAGTTTTTAAATAGATAAAACAACCGACATTTAGTTTACTAGATGGACAAAACAACCGACATTTAGTTTACTAGATGGATAAGACGACCGGCATTCAGTTTTTTTATGGAAAAGACAACCGACATCCAGTTTTATAAATGGATGAAACTACCGACATTTAGTTTACTAGATGAATAAGACAACCAACATTCAGTTTTCTAAATGAACGAAACAACCGACATTTAGTTTACTAGATGGATAAGACAACCGACATCCAGTTTTTTTAAATGGATGAAACAACCGACATTTAGTTTACTAGATGGATAAGACAACCGACATCCAGTTTTCTAAATGGACGAAACAATCGACATTTAGTTTACTAGATGGATAAAACAACCGACATTCAGCTTTCTAAATGGACGAAACAACCGACATTTAGTTTACTAGACGGATAAAACAACCGACATCCAGCTTTCTAAATGGACGAAACTACCGACATTTATTTTACTAGAGGGATAAGACAACTGGCCTTTTTCTTATAAATAGGTTAGACGATCGTAATTCATTCAGTTTTTTAAATGGACAGAACAACTGGCATTCAATTTTATTAAATGGAAAAGACAACCGACATTCAGTGTTTTTAAATGGATAAGACAACCGATATTCATATTTCTAAACGGATACCATAACCGACATTTAGTTTTCTAGATGGATAAGACAAAAGCTATTCAGTTTTCTAAATGGAAAAGACAAACGGCATTCAGTTTTTTTAAATGGATAAGACAACTGGCATTCAGTTTTTTTAAATGGATAAGACAACTGGCATTCAGTTTTTTTAAATGGATAAGACAACTGGCGTTTAGTTTTTTTAAATGGATAAGACAACTGGCATTCATTTTTTTTTTCAAATGGATAAGACAACTGGCGTTCAGTTTTTTTTAAATGGACAAGACAACTGGCGTTTAGTTTTTTTAAATGGATAAGACATCTGGCATTCATTTTTTTTAAATGGATAAGACAACTGGCATTCAGTTTTTTTAAATGGATAAAACAACTAGTACTCATTTTTTTAAATGGATAAGACAATTGGCATTCAGTTTTTTTAAATGGATAAGACAACTGCCATGGCATTCAGTTTTTTTTAGATGGATAAGACAACCTAGAATCAGTGTTTTTAAATTGATAAGACAACAGACAATCAGTGTTTTTAAATTGATAAGACAACTGGCATTCAGTTTTTTTAATGGATAAGACAACCGATATTCATATTTCTAAACGGATACCATAACCGACATTTAGTTTTCTAGATGGATAAGACAATCTTCGTTCAGAGCCAGTTGTAAGTTCGCTTTTTTCTAAGAATTTCTTGCGTTCGGTTGCAGGTTCGGAATTTTCAGTCATTGGTTTCCCATGCATCTGAACAGTGGATCTCGTTGGCTCAACGGAAAACGCCCATGCCGATAGACTAATACAAGCCATGCAACCATTGACAACTCTAGAGTTGGAATTCCAATCCGATTCAAAATGACTGCATGTTTCATTAGTTCAAATACATGAGCATGTATATGTAGTATGTGTAGTTGAAATAAAACCAAAAAAAAAAATGAAAGTAAAATGTCTTCTTAAGGCAAATAATACATAATATAGGGAATAAGTCATACAATAGTTGTAAAGGGGCATAACTCTAAGAAAAATTATCCAGCGGCATTCATTTCCAATAGGCTTCCTACTCATTCTGAGTTATAACATCAAAGCACGTTCCATTCCGGTAGCTCAATTAGTTTTCGAGATAATTCGGTAACGGACGTACGGACGCACATGACGACGACAATATACCCTTCGCCAAATTTTGGCCGCGGGATAAAAACTAAAATAATTCATCAGTTGTAGAAAACATTGCCGTTGTTATCATTGGTGGGAGAAAGCGAGTTTTCAGTTGATCGACCTGTTTAGAATAGTTGTGAGTGAAATAATCTTGAGTACTGAATGAAACACAAATATACAGATCCCCGGGTGCGGTTTAATGTAAAAACGCTTCTTTTAAAAGCGTTAAGTGCCAATAAACGGAGTTTTTCGCCGAAAACAAAATTAGATAATCGTTGTTTTTGTACATTTGACGGTCAATATTTTGGATCAATCTTGTCAGCAATACTAAATGTTCTTGTACTTTGGATCCCCTTTTTTTAAATATCCCGCCTCCTGGTAATTTCTACCACGTGGGTAATTTAAAAGCTGTTGGTAGCCTAATCTACCAGACAAAGTTCGATGGAACAATTTTTGACTCTTTTCCAAAAATTGAATTGCCAAAATTGGGGACAGTTTCATTTGTACGAAAATGCTCTGAACGTATCTCCCGTGGTATACAGGGTCTCTTGGGACTAGGCGGTCTCTGGGTCCTTTTGTGCTGGGATAGCCCCCCCCCCCCCCCCCCTACCCACCCACCCCAACACACGGACACACACTTCCAGAAACGTTCCTATATCCCTGCTTTGAGAACTATGCACAGGTAAAACATTATTAAGAGCGGCCCACAACGTTGTTGCATCCACCTCATTTAACGTTAAACTTCCATGACGTTATACGTCTCCCTCTATGACGCTGTAATTAATAAACGTAGCTTCTGGTGTCGTCACAAAGGCCATTTGTATTCTTATTGCGTCACAGTCCTATCACGTTGACTACGGATATATTGAGTAGCAAGCATCGGATATATGAAAACTCGAATTTACTTCAAGATACCATGTCTGAATTAAATCGCCTTTTGAGAAGCATTAACCAGCGTGACCCACGAGGGTCCAAGGGACAGTTGTCCATCAACAAGTGTGAAGATGCGCCGGAGACACGATTGCTGGGAACAAAGTCGCATTATTCCTTAAACACGGGAACACAAAATGTAAGTATAATGATATAAAACATAAAATACATGTTACATACCTATTCACAGTTTCAACTTAAAGGGGCATGAGCTGCCAAAATTCGCAGTTTTTTTGATAACTTCTGATCGTCACGACAGTAAGTGGCTTTGAAGGCTATCGGAAAACTAAATGATTGGCCTTGAAATGAGAAAAATCCATACAGTATTTGGCCTGTATGAACCGAAAACGTGTTCAAAAGTAAACAAAATTTAAATAACCGGGACGACCATTCATTCATTCTAAGCCAAAGTTAGTTCAAAACAGTACTTTATCGTACATTTTCGAGACTAGAACCATTAAAAAGCTTCTGAATTATACGTCTTGAGAAAAATAGCCAATAATTTCAGTATTCGGTTTTAACGACAAAATATCAACGTTTTGGCAGCTCATGCCATATTAAAGCAGCCAAAACTTGACTATCTTCCTCTCTTTTTTAAGGAATCACAACAAGTCGATGCTGGCTGTAGTAGAGACACTGACACAGTCGATCACCACGGAAGACAGAGGAAAAGAAGACCCAATGGTACAAGGCCTAACCAACGACCTCGTGCCAGACAAGAAAGGGAAAGAAGAATTGAAGAGGATGCAAACCCACTGGAGGTGGCATTCTCCAAAATGGCTGTGGGGAGTGTATCCTCTTCACTAAATGGACCCAGTGTTAAACTAATGCGAGAAAGGAATATGACTGATCGGAGAGAGCAGAGGCTGAAAGCTCGCCAGGAATCTTTATTACTGAGAAGGGCCGGGGTCCCTGAGACCCGTCCTGATGGCGGTGCACAAAGTGTTGATGAACTGGTCGGGAATTTTGGACGACTCGGGTGCAAGGAAGAACACAATGTGCACTCATTGATTGAACATTTTGCTAAACTACATATTAGTGATATTTCAGATGAAGAACATCAAAGAAATGCACCAAGCAGAAAAAGAAAATTTTCTCCGGTCACCTATTCTGATGGACCAACATATCCTAAACTACCACGTATATGATGAGTCCAGTTAGGCGGCTTGGTTGATGGATTGTTTGTTGTTTTAGGCCGCACTCAGTATTATTTCACCTCGTTGGCTGCGTTGCCAGGATTTGTTTGAAGAAATCTGGGCGTTTTGCTCAGAGGACACGCCCCTCCCTCCCCGCCTTCTGTTAATACCTGGCAGCTTTACCGCATACAATGGAAACCCAGTCTATAAATTATGGGATTAGAGCCCACGACCATAGGTCGATTATTTGTTTAATTGATTTGATTGCTTTTGCTTGAGAGAACACTTGATATTAGCCTATTAAACTCTTAAATGTTCTCCAAACTTAAAAACTCAATATCAACTCTCAGAACTGCGAGAAACAAACATCTTGCATTGATCTATTTTACATCAAAAATAACACGATGCCAATAAAACGTGGGGTGTTTGCCAAACGGTTAACTCTTGTTGTAATCATTTGTTCATGGTTATTATTGAGATCTGTTCAAGATCATAATAAGGTGATGTATGTATTAAGCTGTATCATAGCTAAAGATAACGTGTTTAAATATAACGTACAGAGGCCGGTTCGTCCAACGATAAAATCAACTTTTTGGTCGGAACTATCTCGAAATTTCGACATCATTTTAAAACCGACCAGTATGAAAAGCTTTGCTAGAAATTTTGATATTCAAATAAAGTCTATGAACATGTACAATTGTTGGTTGAGTTATTTCACTGCCGCTGGTAGGTTTTACTACGGAGGCCTATTAGTGCCATGGGTGGGATTTTGACTTTTCCAGTGTTTTTTCGTCTTTAACAGCATTTTGCACAAGCGGAAACTTGGTTTTGAGACGAGAGATTCTGCATGTCGAAGAAAATCAAGCGTGTATCATAACAATCATACCTTTAAGTAAAACGATTTGCAGAGAAAGTCGAAAAACGCGTGTAAACTGTCCAATCACAAGGGAAACATTTCCATCGCGGTGGGAACGTTTCCACCGCGGTGAGAATGTTTCCACCGCGGTGGGAATGTTTCCACCGCGGAGAAAAGGTTCACACCGTGGAGAAAACTTTTCTCCGCGGTGTAAATATTTCCACCGCGGTGGGAACCTTTCCACCGCGATGAAAAGGTTTACACCGCGGTAGAAACGTTTCCACCGCGGTTGAAATTCAAATTATTTCTAGACATCATGGGATTTATGGGAATGTTTCCACCGCGGTGAGAATGTTTCCACCGCGGTGATGTTTCCACTGCGGTGGAAATGTTTACACCGCGGAGAAAAGTTTTCTCCGCGGTGGAAACCTTTTCTCCGCAGTGAGAACCTTTTCTCCGCGGTGAGAACCTTTTCTCCACGATGGAAACCTTTTCACCGCGGACCCCAAATAACTTTCCCACCCCCTCCACACCTTCTATTGATAATTGGCAGCTATAGCACATACAAATAAAGTCGACAAAATTCGGGATTTGAACCAATTCCATCGTGACGGAATCACAGTTTGTACGCATTTTGTAAAAGTTGGAAGCTGGCAATTGAGTTCCATCTATCAGAAACCAATAAAATGACAAGTATATCCATTAGTTCCACTGATTAGTTTAACGTAATACATAAGAAGTGTTAACCCGAAAAAACGACAGTTTCATATTGATTCAATATTTCGGCATTTATTATACAACTTAACTTTAACTTTGGTCTCACAAATACCTTACTTCGTAGTGATGCCTTAATCATTTCTCATTAACCGACATTCTGTTTTCTAAATAGTTAAGACAACCGAAATTCAGTTTTTTAAATAGATAAAACAACCGACATTTAGTTTACTAGATGGATAAGACGACCGGCATTCAGTTTTTCTATGGATAAGACAACCGAAATTCAGTTTTTTAAATAGATAAAACAACCGACATTTAGTTTACTAGATGGATAAGACGACCGGCATTCAGTTTTTTTATGGATAAGACAACCGACATCCAGTTTTCTAAATGGACGAAACTACCGACATTTAGTTTACTAGATGGATAAGACAACCGTCATCCAATTTTCTAAATGGACGAAACAACCGACATTTAGTTTACTAGATGGATAAGACAACCGTCATCCAGTTTTCTAAATGGACGAAACAGCCGACATTAAGTTTACTAGATGGATAAGACAACCGTCATCCAGTTTTCTAAATGGACGAAACAACCGGCATTTATTTTACTAGATAGATAAGACAACTGGCATTTTTCTTATAAATGGGTTAGACGACCGTAATTCATTTTCTACATGGAGAAAAGAGACCAGTTCAGTTTTTTTAAATGGATAAGACAACTGGCATTCAGTTTTTTTAAATGGACAGAACAACTGTCATTCAATTCTTTTAAATGGATAAGATAACCGACAATCAGTGTTTTTAAATGGTTACGACAACTGACATTCAGTTTTTTTAAATGGATAAGAAGACCGATATTCATATTTCTAAACGGATACCACAACCGACGTTTAGTTTTCTAGATGGATAAGACAACCGGCATTCAGTTTTTTTTAACGGATAAGACAACCGACATTTAGTTTTCTAGATGGATAAGACAAAATACATTCAGTTTTCTAAATGATTAAGACAACCGGCATTGAGTTTTTTAAATGGCAAAACAACCGGCATTGAGTTTTCTAAATGGATAAGACGACCGGCATTGGGTTTTCTAAATGGATAAGACAATCTTCGTTCAGAGCCGGTTGTAAGTGCGCCTTTTTCTGGGAATATCAGAAATACCATGCAACCATTGACCACTCGAGCAGCTCGCAGCGGATATGAAAACTCGAATTTACTTCAAGATAACATGTCTGAATTAAATCGCCTTTTGAGAAGTCGTTACCAGCGTGACCCACGAGGGTCCAAGGGACAGTTGTCCATCAATAAGTGTGACGATGGGCCGGAGACACGATTGCTGGGAACAAAGTCGCATTATTCCTTAAACACGGAAACACAAAATGTAAGTATAATGATATAAAACACAAAATACACATGTTACACACCAATTCACAGTTTCAACTTAAAGTGGCATGAGCTGCCAAAATTCACCCTTTGTTAATAGATTCTGATTGTCACGACAGTAAGATGTTTTGAAGAGCATGGGAAAAAAAACAATAAACGATTGACGTTGGAATGAGGAAATTATAAGTAATGTTTCAAACTCTCTTTAAGCGTGGGTTGCATTCTAATGAGAAACCATTAAGGCATCGCCGCGAAGTAAGTTGTTTGTGAACAACACGAGCTTTTGACAGCTATACCGGTGTGTTCATCAAGTTTTAAACTTTACAGGTGTCGAAAGCTCGTGTTGTTCACAAACAACTTACTTCCTGTTGATGCCTTAATGGTTTTTCATTAGTCTGATACCGATATACGAGTGTTGGAAAAGTAAACAAATTGTAATAACCCGAGACCAGAAGTACTTAACAATTTCTAGATTTTATGTCTAAATTGAAAAAAATAGCCAATAGTTTTAAGATTCTGTTTGAACGGCAAATCATCAACGTTTTGGCAGCTCATGCCATATTAAAGCAACTTAAACTTGACTATCTTCCTCTCTTTTTTAAGGAATCAGAACAAGTCGATGCTGGCTGCAGTAGAGACACTGACACAGTCGATCACCACGGAAAACAGAGGAAAAGAAGACCGTATGGTTCAAGGCCTAACCAACGGCCTCGTGCCAGACAAGAAAGGGAAAGAAGAATTGAAGAGGATGCAAACGCACTGGAGGTGGCATTCTCCAAAATGGCTGTGGGGAGTGTATCCTCTTCACGAAATGGACCCAGTGTTAAATCAATGCGAGAAAGGGCTATGACTGATCGGAGAGAGCAGAGGATGAAAGCGCGCCAAGCATCTCTGTTACTGAGAAGGGCCGGGGTCCCTGAGACCCGTCCTGATGACGGGGCGCTAAGTGTTGATGAACTGGTCGGAAATTTCGGACGACTTGGGTGCAAGGAAGAACACAATGTGCACTCATTGATTGAACATTTCGCCAACCTCCATATTAGTGATATTTCAGTTAAAGAACATCAAAGAAATGTACCAAGCAGAAAAAGAAAATCTTCTCCGGTCACCTATTCTGATGGACCGACATATCCTAAACTACCACGTATATGTTGAGAATAGTTAGGCGGCTTGGTTGATGAATTGTTTGATTGTTTGTTGTTTTAGGCCGCACTCAGTATTATTTCACCTCGTTGGCTGCGTTGCCATGGTTTGTTTGGAAGAAATCTGGGCGTTTTGCTCAGAGGACACGCCCCTCCCTCCCCACCTTCTGTTAATACCTGGCAACTTTAACGCATACAATGGAAACCCAGTCTACAAATTATGGAATTAGAGCCTACGACCATAGGTCGATTATTTGTTTAATTGATTTGATTGCTTTTGCTTGAGAGAACACTTGATATTATTAAACTCTTAAATCTTCTCCAAACTTGTTTTCTGTACGCACTATACAGGTCAATATCAACTCTCAGAACTGCGAGAAACAAACATCTTGAATTGATCTATTCTACGATAAAAAAGAACACGATGCCAATAAAACGTGGGGTGTTTGCCACACGGTTAACTTTTTTTGTAATCATTTGTTCATGGTTATTATTGAGATCTGTTCAAGATCATAATAAGATGATGTGTGTATAAAGCTGTATCATAGCTAAAGATAACATGTTTAAATATAACGTACGGAGATAACATAACTATGTAAAAAAAAAATATCTTTCTAGATGATTTCAGCGTTTGGTTAATTTACCACAATTTTTATTTTATTTTTCCGTCTGTATTGAAGTATTCTGATATATACTTTCGACGCCATTTGTATTCAGCCCCAAAATACGGTGATTTACCGTATCAGTCTGATAACTTCGGGGATTTACGTGCGTGAAATACCCTCTGATAGACTGCAGGTCATTTACTTATCGAGGAATCTCTCTCAGTAACTGCATATGGAAGTTATTTAATAAAATTATTAGTAAACGTCTAACTAGCTCAAAGCAATCATAGATCAATACCAAGCCAAAAATACACGTCTTTACATGTCTTTTTGTCGACTTTAGAAAAGCATTTGACATGATTGACCATCCGCTATTAGTATCCTAACTTCAAACCAAGTGAATAACGGGTAATATACTTAAGTTTGTCGGTTCAAATATGGTCTTAAAATCAGAATTTTTATTTTCCTCCAACCCAAGTGACTGAGCCGAACAGCCTCTTTTCGAATGTGACGCATTTCTAAATGAATACGACTACCGACAATTAGTTTTCAAAATGGATAAAACAGCCGGCATTGAGTTCTCTATAAATGGATAAGACAAGCGGTATTGAGTTTCTAAATGGACGAAATAACTGGCATGAAGTTTTCTAAATGGATAAGACAACAGACATTGAGTTTTCTAAATGGACAAGACAACCGATGTTTAGTTTTCTAAATGGACAAGACAACCGACATTGAGTTTTTTAAATGGACAAAACAACCGGCACTGAGTTTTCTAAATGGATAAAACAACCGACGTTTAGGTTTCTAAATGGATAAGACTATACCGGCATTGAGTTTTTTTAAACTGGAAATCATTTAGTTTTTCGATGGTATTCAAAGCCTCTTACTGTCGTGACGATCAGAAGTTATGAAAAAAGTGTTAATTTCGGCAGCTCATGTCACTTTAAAGTGGCATGAGCTGCCGAAATTCACACCTTTTTAATAATTTCTGATCGTCACGACCGTAAGAGGCTTTAAAGGCCATCGAAAAACTAAATGATTGGCGTTGGAATGAGGAAAATCCATACAGTATGTGGCCTGTACGGACCGAAAACGTGTTCGAAACGTAAACAAAATTTAAATAACCGGGACGACCATTCATTCATTCTAAGCAAAAGTTAGTTTAAAACAATACTTTATCGTACATTCTCGAGACTAGAAGCACTAAAAAGCTTCTGAATTATACGTCTTAGGAAAAATAGCCGATAATTTCAACATTCTGTTTCAACGTCAAAATATCAACATTTTGGCAGCTCAAGCCCCTTTAAGGCAAATAATACATAATGTATAGGGAATAAGTCATACAATAGTTGAAAAGGGGCATAACTCTAAGAAAATTTATCCAGCGGCATTCATTTTCAATAGGCTTCCTACTCATTCTAAGTTACAACACCTAAGCAGGTTTCACTCCGGTAGCTCAATTAGTTTTCGAGATAATTCGGCAACGGACGTACGGACGCACGCACGTGGCGACGACAATACCCTTCAGCCAACTTTTGGCCGAGGGGTAAAAACTAAAATAATTGATCAGTTGTATAAAACTTTGCCGTTGTTATAATTGGTGGGAGAAAGCGAGTTTTCAGTTGATCGAATACTTGTGGGTGAAATAATCTTGAGTACTGAATGAAACACAAATATAACCAGCCAATAGATGTTTTCGGGATGTTGTTACACAGATCCCCGGGTGGGGTTAAATGTAAAAACGCTTCTTTTAAAAGCGCTAAGTGCCAATAAACGGAGATTTTCGCCGAAAACAGAATTTTGTACATGTTACGGTCAATATTTTGGAACAACCTTGTCAGCAATACTAAATGTTCTTGTACTTTTGATCCCCGTTTTATTCAAATATCCCGTCTCCTTGGAGTTTCTACAACGCGGGTAAATTAAGAGCTGCAGGGTTGAGTTGTTCAGGGGCCGGTTGCACAAAGGTGTATTAAGCTTAAGTCTGACTTATCTTGGCTACGTCACAATCAAATTCCTTTGTTACGCGATGTATTTAAGCCTGACTTAAGCTTAATACAGCTTTGTGCAACCGGCCCCAAAAGTGTAGGCCTATTAGGCTTAATACCGGTCTTAATGACGTCGCGTAACAAATGAATTCAATTGTGACGTTGCAAAGTTATACCGGTATTAAGCCTAATACACTTCTGGGGACGGTTGCACAAAGGTGTTAAGCTTAAGCCTGACTTATCTTGGCGACGTCACAATCAAATTTCTTTGTGAGGCGAGGTATTTAAGCCTAACTTAAAGGGGCATGAGCTGCCAAAATGTTGATATTTTGACGTTAACACAGAATGTTGAAATTATTGGCTATTTTTCTCAAGACATATAATTCAGAGGGTTTTAATGCTTCTAGACTCGAAAATGTACGATAAAGTATTGTTTTGAACTAACTTTGACTTAGAATAAATGAATGGTCGTCCCGGTTATTTAAATTTTGTTTACTTTTCGAACATGTTTTCGGTTCGTACAGGTCACATACTGTATGTATTTTTCTCATTCCAACGCCAATCATTTAGTTTTTCGATGGTCTTCAAAGCCTCTTACTGTCGTGACGATCAGAAATTATGAAAAAAGTGTGAATTTCGGCAGCTCATGCCACTTTAAGCTTAATACAGCTTTGTGCAACCGGTCCCTGAACAACCGGCCCCTGGTAGTCTAATCTACCAAATAAAGCTCAATGGAACAATTTTTGACACCTTCCCAAAAATGGAATTGCCAAACTTGGGGACAGTTTCATTTGTACGAAAATGCTCAGAACGCATCTCCAGTGGTATATAGGGTCTTTTTGGACTAGAGGGTCTCTGGACCCTGGACGATTTTGTCCTAGGATTCCTCCCCCACCCCCCTCACACACACACTTCCAGAAAAGTTCCGATACCCCGGCTTTGAGTACTGTGCAAACAATTATTAGGAGCGGCCACACCTCATTTAACGTCAAACTTCTATGACGTTATACGTCTCCCTCTATGACGCTGTAATAAGCGTAGCTTCTGGTGTCGTCACAGAGGCCATTTGTATTCTTATTGCGTCACAGTCCTATCACGTTGACTACGGATATATTGAGTAGCAAGCATGGGATATATGAAAACTCGAATTTACTTCAAGATACCATGTCTGAATTAAATCGCCTTTTGAGAAGCCTTAACCAGCGTGACCCACGAGGGTCCAAGGGACAGTTGTCCATCAACAAGTGTGACGATGTGACGGAGACACGATTGCTGGGAACAAAGTCGCATTATTCCTTAAACACGGGAACACAAAATGTAAGTATAATGATATAAAATATAAAATACATATGTAACACACATATTCAAAGTTTCAACTTAAAGTGACATGAGCTGCCAAAATTCACACTTTGTTAATAATTTCTGATTGTCACGACAGTAAGAGACTTTGAAGAGCATCGAAAAAATAAATGATTGACGTTGGAATGGGGAAATTCCATACATTCTAAGTCTTATAGTCGAAAGCTCGTGTTGTTCACATACACCTTACCTCGTGTTGATGCCTTAATAATTTCTCATTAGTCTGAGACCTATATACGAGTGTTGGAAAAGTAAACAAATTGCAATAAACCGAGACCAGAAGTACTTAAAAACTTCTAGATTTTATGTCTAAATTGAGAAAAATGGTCAATAATTTTAATATTCTGTTTGAAAGGCAAAATATCAACGTTTTGACAACTCATGCCATATTAAAGCAGCCAAAACTTGACTATCTTCCTCTCTTTTTTAAGGAATCAGAACAAGTCGATGCTGGCTGTAGTAGAGACACTGAAACAGTCGATCACCACGGAAAACAGAGGAAAAGAAGACCCAATGGTACAAGACCTAACCAACGGCCTCGTGCCAGACAAGAAAGGGACAGAAGAATTGAAGAGGATGCAAACCCACTGGAGGTGGCATTCTCCAAAATGGCTGTGGGGAGTGTATCCTCTTCACAAAATGGACCCAGTGTTACATTAATGCGAGAAAGGGCTATGACTGATCGGAGAGAGCAGAGGTTGAAAGCTCGCCAGGAATCTTTATTACGGAGAAGGGCCGGGGTCCCTGAGACCCGTCCTGATGACGGGGCGCAAAGTGTTGATGAACTGGTCGGAAATTTTGGACGACTCGGGTGCAAGGAAGAACACAATTTGCACTCATTGATTGAACATTTTGCCAAACTCCGTATTAGTGATATTTCAGTTAAAGAACATCAAAGAAATGCACCAAGCAGAAAAAGAAAATTGTCTCCGGTCACCTATTCTGATGGACCGACATATCCTAAACTACCACGTATATGTTGATTCCAGTTAGGCGGCTTGGTTGATGGATTGTTTGTTGTTTTAGGCCGCACTCAGTATTATTTCACCTCGTTGGCTGCGTTGCCAGGTTTTGTTTGGAAGAAATCTGGGCGTTTTGCTCAGAGGACACGCCCCCTCCCTCCCCACCTTCTGTTAATACCTGGCAGCTATACCGCATACAATGGAAACCCAGTCTATACATTATGGGATTAGAGCCTACGACCATAGGTCGATTGCTTAGTTGATTTGATTGCCTTTGCTTGAGAAAACACTTGATATTATTAAACTCTTAAATGTTCTCCAAACTTGTTTTCTGTACGCACTATACGTACAGGTCAATATCAACTCTCAGAACTGCGAGAAACAAACATCTTAATTGCATTGATCTATTTTACGATAAAAAAAGAACACGATGCCAATAAAACGTGGGGTGTTAAATTTTCTCCAAACTTGTTTTCTGTACGCTCTATACAGGTCAATATTAACTCTCAGAACTGCGAGTAGCAAACTGTAAAAACAAATATCTTGCATTGAAAAAAAAGAACACGATGCCAATAAAAAGTGAGGTGTTTGCCACAGGGTTAACTTTTTTTGTAATCATTTGTTCATGGTTATTATTGAGATCTGTTCAAGATCATAATAAGGTGATGTATGTATTAGGTTGTATCATAGCTAAATATAACGTGTTTAAATATAACGTACGGAGGCCGGTTCGTCCAATGATAAAATCAACTTTTTCGTCGGAACTATCTCGAAATTTCGACATCATTTTAAAACTGACCAGTATGAAAAGCTTTGCTAGAAATTTTGAGATTCAAATAAAGTCTATGAACATGTACAATTCTTGGTTGAGTTATTTCACTGCCGCTGATAGGTTTTACTGAACTGCAACAGAAAAAGAACATTTTCTCCGGTCACCTATTCTGATGGACTGACATATCCTTAACTACCACGTATGTGTTAAGTATAGTTAAGCGGTTGGTTTATGGATTGTTTGAGTGTGTTGTTTTACGCCACACTTAGTATTATAGACCTCGATGGCTGCGTTACCAGGATTCGTTTGGACGAAATCTGGACTTTCTTCCCAGAGAATTTCCCCACCCCCAAGTCTGAAACTTCGGGGATTTACTTATTTAAGTGGCATTTAAAAGTTAGCATAATAATGAAGGAAAGAAAACTCTTGCGTATGGATTTACAACTTCTTGGTTTATTGGGAACACGACGTTTCGGTGTAGCTCCTAACACCGTTATCAAGTGGTGAGTAACAAATATGCAAGATGATTATTTATACTAAACTATAACAAAGGATAAAGGATATAACAACAACCTTTTAAAACAATAAAGCACATAAATGGGGAAAAGGGTTTCAACTCTGTGGGGTTCTCTTAAGATTAATAAATCATAAATGTTAGGGATAAATAGTCCTTCGTCTCTGTTCATTATTGGCTTAATCCTCTTTATGTGAATGGCTTCAAGTAGCTTTCTTTTCTTCCTTCGGGGATTTACGTACGTGAAATACGTGTCAAAGCCGACCGGTACCGAGCGAAGATAGCCGAAGGTGTTCCGAGTGCCCCACCCACTCCACACACATACAAATAAAGTCGACAAAATTCGGGATTTGAACCAATTCCATCGTGACGGAATCACAGTTTGTACGCATTTTGTAAAAGTTAGAAGCTGGTTATTGAGTTCCATCTATCAGAAACCAATAAAATAGCAAGTATATCCATTAGTTCCACTGATTAGTTTAACCAGAAGTCTATGAACAGACTTCTGGTTTAACGTAATACATAAGAAGTGTTAACCCGAAAAAACGACAGTTTCATATGTCGTTAAGAGGGATAAGACAACCGACATTCAGTTTTGTAAATGGACGAAACAACCGACATTTAGTTTAGGCCTACTAGATGGATAAGACGACCCACATCCAGCTTTCTAGACGAAACAACCGACATTTAGTTTACTAGAGGGATAAGACAACCGACATCCAGTTTTCTAAATGGACGAAACAACCGACATTTAGTTTACTATAGATAGACTGGCATTTTTCTTATAAATGGGTTAGACGACCGTAATTCATTTTCTAAATGGAGAAAAGAGCCCAGTTCAGCTTTTTTAAAATGGATAAGACAACCGGCATTCCTTTTTTTCAAATGGATAAGACAATCTTCCTTCAGAGCCGGTTGTAAGTGCTCCTTTTTGGGGGGATTCCGTGCGTTCGGTTGCAGGTTCGGAATTTTCAGTCATTGGGTTCCCATGCATCCGAACGACGGATCTCGTTGGCTCAAGGGAAAACCTCCATGCCGATAGACTCAAATACAGGTCATACAACATTGACAACTCGACAGCTCGAATTCTACTTTTCGAAAGAAAGAATCTCTGTTTGAGTTGGTTTATTCACCAATAAATGTTTATATCATACATTCACAATGGTAAATGTAAAATAATTTGTTGTATGAACTTGAATAAAACAATGCAGTTGTTAATTTATGAGCACTAAAACACACGGGCACAGGGCAAATCCTCTTCTTTAAAATCAATCGTATTCTCGCGGGATCTTCTTTTGACGTGACTAAGATAGACCTCGTACGACTTTCCAGGACATAGCGCAGGGATTTTCGCTTGCGATCTAGGGTAAAATTTTTAAAAGCTATCAGATAAATATAAAAATCCTGACATCACGCCGTACGTGAGTATATATTTTGAATTTAAGAAAACGTTAAACTACTAACGAAAACGTAGAGTGAATTTCACGAAAAAGTCCCATTTTGACGAAAACTGGCAAAATGGTGACGTTCCCTGTCGATCCGATTCACTTTGAACTGGTCACTGTGATAGGTTCTGCAGGGCGTTTCCAATAGCTGCTCGTGTTTAAATGTGACTAACAATAACTCTAGCTAAGTGTAAGAGAATAATAGAAAAGCATGTAGATACGAGCAAATGCCAGTTAAAATTCCATGGTGTTGTTGTTTTGTTGAAAACTTAAAAGTCACATGATCAATTGACCTCCTATGTGAACTCTCCAACCCCATTCCAATGGATATTTCTGATAAAAATGTCAGCCATTGACCTTAGAGGTTAAATCTGGCCTTTAGGACTAGGGTAACTTCTAATTTTAAATTGGTGTAAAATAACCATGGAGACAAGTTACTAATTGTTAACTGGTGAGAGTAAAGCTCAGAAGAGCGATTTTTCAGTCGATCGACAGTTTAGAATACTTCTGGGTGAAATAATCTTGAGTACTGATTAAAACACAAAAATAGCCACCCGATAGATTTTTGTCGGGATGTTTTCATACTACCTCCCGTGTGGGACTGGAGGCGATTAGAGAAGATTTGTTTTAACGGTATTTTTATGCTGTCCTTGGTCGGCCCTTGTGATGACGCGACTATCTATGCATAGCAAGACTAGCACTTGTCAGTACTTGGGTACACAAAGATAGGCTCGTCATCACGATTGATGGGGACGGCGGACCAGAATTTACTGCTTTAGGCTACTTCTAAACCCAATTTCAAAGAATCAACTTTAAAATATGAGTTAAGACGCGTCCCGGAGAGATCACAGGGTATGTGTGCGTGTGTGTGTGTGGGGGGGGGGGGAGGGGGGCAAAAAATGAATTGAAAAGGAACGGTTTTGTAGGAAAAGGAAGCTGGGAATTGTGAGTTGTGCCTGTCTTCAATTTGATCTATATCGGAAACCAATAAAATGGCCTAGTCGGCCCCAGACCCTCGCCTAATGCCTCTTTTAAATTTGTTCTGTTTCTGTAATCGAAGGGCCTGAGACCCCCTCTTTTGTAAAGAGCTGGATCCGCCCCTGTGAATAGTGTATACATGTATTATCTTCAAGAACAAGAGAAGTAGCGAAAGGAAAGATAAACTGATCAGAAAACCCTTGAACTGAGTTGATTTAAGCTTTCGAGTATAAATTATTGAATTTGCTCTTTTATTCCCAGACAAATACGATGTAATTATTTCAAAAGGGCCGGTTTCCCCTTTTTGTGCATATGAAGGCCTTGTTGCAACGAGTTTTGTCACAACGTACGAGTTTTATTCCAACTCACGAGTTTTGTTACAAGGTCGACGAGTTTTGTCACAACTCACGAGTTTTGTTCCAATCTTGACGAGTTTTGTTCTAAACACGTCACGTGTTTTGATACAAACAATCGACAGCTTTGGTACCAAATTTTACATGTCACGAGTTTTGATACAAACAGCCGACAGGATTTGTAACAAATGTTGGCTGGTGTTTATAACCTTTTTTTGAAAAAGTAGACGGAGTTGGTAGTAAATTAGATTATCATAATTTATTATGGAAATGTAGTTAAATCAACAAAAAGAAAAAAAACATCAAATGCTGATTATTGATTTTCATATGATCGACCAATCAGTTATATATAACATAGGCCCAATCCTGGTGACAAGTGGCGATGGGTTTTATTGTTTTTTTCGGGTATGTGAATTACCCGGTACCCAATGTAGACAAAAAATGCCAAATTACACCACGAAGACAACTTTTCACCAAAAGAACGAAAAAATCATTCCCATGAATTGAACTCGAAGCCACCATGTGTAGGCCGACCTTGTTTACCGGTATTAGTATACTGAATTTCCAAATAAAGCCAAGCCAAATAAAAAAAAATCACCCAAATAAACAGTAGGGGAACATTGTGATTGGCATACCTACAATAGTTGCCTGATAAACCATAAAGCGGCTTCTAATTCCACTTCAGTACGTCAATATATGTTTCTGGTTAAAATTATGGGATTGAACGGTTACTAAGTTGTATTGTATCCTGAGTTGTATTAGTTGAGTAACAATTTGTCCCACGAGAAAAGCTCACACAATCTAAAGCCTATTACGACGGGGATACCCTATCCCATTTATACGCACAAGGAATTTGACAAAATACGAGAAATACTCTAAAATACCAACAACATTGGAAATATAACCAAGACAAAAAATATTGGCAGAATGTGACCAGCCAAATTTTAAAGCAATCCTCAAAATATTAACCGGGACATGGTCAGGACAAG
The DNA here is from genome assembly GCA_963971465.1 of Lepidochitona cinerea. Classification (NCBI taxonomy): domain Eukaryota; kingdom Metazoa; phylum Mollusca; class Polyplacophora; order Chitonida; family Tonicellidae; genus Lepidochitona; species Lepidochitona cinerea. Next base: position 6,607,664 of record OZ020556.1, read on the forward strand.
AAATCATTACGGACGGACAAGGTGGCGACTATTAAAATGTTCCGTCGAAATTTTTCGGAGAGCAAAGCTATCAGCCACTATAAAATTGCCTACTGACATTTTGGGACAAAAGCTGTTGATTGTTTGTATCAAAACTCGTGTCCTATTAAAATTGTTACAAAAGCTGTTGACGGTTTGTATCAAAACTCGTAACATTCATTTTGTAACAAAACTCGGCAGGGTTGGAACAAAACTTGGGACATGTGACAAACGCTGGCGCTCTTGTGTCAAAACTCGTAACCTTTTGTGACAAAACTCGTCAACATTGTAACAAATCTCGTGAGTTGGAATAAAACTCGTACGTTGTGACAAAACTCGTTGCAACAGGCCTACCGAGGCATATCCTGTTGTCATGGAAATATAACAAACATACAGAAGTAATGACCGATTCCATACCCGTTACTATGGAAACCACCACAACATAGCTGCTCACACGTTTATGGGGTGACCTCATATAAAAAATAATGTCAAGTCTACGTCCTTCGGCAGCTAATTTATTGGGTGTTTCACCAATAACTATATATGGTTTTACTATTAACGTTAAATATATATTTATGGACACTAAAACACACCAGCACACGGAAAATCTTCTTGTCTAAAATAACCATGGAGACAAGTTTCTAATTAAAGTTTCCTAACTATAGGCCTAATGTGGCCGGGGCAGGTATGCGTTCATTCTCGAGATAATAAGCACTAAAAAGCTTCTGAATTAAACGTCTTGAGAAAAATAGCCAATAATTTCAACATTTTGTTTTAACTTCAAAATATCAGCATTCAAAATATCAACATTTTGACAGCTCATGCCACTTTAAAGTGGTCTTCTGATCTAACTTTAATAGGCTTTCGTTCCGATTATTTAAATTTTGTTTACTTTTCGAACACTCTTTCGGCTCCCATATAACACACAGACTGTATGTATTTTCCTCATTCCAACTTCAATCATTTAGTTTTTTGATGACTTCTAAGGCCTCTTATTGTCGTGGCAATCAATCAATCCTGACCGGCAAGTAAGTATAAAACAGGATGAGACACACGTGTGCAGCTGCCAGAATATAGGCCTATGAAAAAAGTTAGAACTTTGGCAGGTCATGCCACTTTAAATTTAGAATTAGGACCGAGTGTAACGCCAGCGTCCAGTATAAGACATGTCATTCTCTGAAAATTCGCGAACATCCTCTAGTAACTGACACATATATTCACTGGTTGTCGGGTATGGAGCTGTGTTGGTGGAATGGCAATTTACCGTTCGTAAACAGGCAAATAAACAGTCCCAATAAGTTGGTGTGACACGAGTTTTCAGAAGGTAAGATGATATCTTTTTCCCATTCCTAGCACCGACCACAGAACAGGGACTTGGGGAAGTCCTAAAACCCCATACTTTGACTTCGCACAACGACAAATTCGATACACCGTGAATCTGTATTTGAATATATCTGGCGTATATTGGAGTGTGGCATTCAAAGTATATCTCGCCTTCAGTTTCCGCAGACAACGGGGAATGCCAATCGCATTTACTGCGATCAGTCAATCCGGACCCGTCTTGACTTAAAGTACTCGACAGCTCGACCGTGAAATTGAATCTCTCGGAACAACACTCTTTGCGATTATAAACGTGGACTCTTTTTACCAGCCAAATGTGTCTGAAGTCTGCCCTCCACCAAGGATTTTGAGTTTCTTCGGTTTCGGTGCAGGATTGTTGGTCTCCGTCCACCGCTCTATCGGCTCCCACTTTTTCCATTAGGGATGTGGCATTTGCCCCATGGGCGAGATTTTCCAGAGTTTTTCCAGCAAAGGAATATTGACAATAACCTGTATGACCCAGAAAAATAAATGAGCAATATCAATAAAAAAAATAGAAAAAATGAAACGAAATTTATTGATGTTTTACGCCATCACACTCAAGATTATTTCAATTGTATGGCGGCGTTGCATGGTTAAGTGGAAGAGAAAACCGGGTCCATTGCTCGTAGGAAACCCCCGACCTTTGGCGACTACCTGGCAACCCTTCCACATACGACGATCGAGTGAAAAATCCACTCAGAAATTTGCCAATTTTATATGTTCTGAGTGGGATTCGAACCCTCGCCGCATCGATGAAATGCCTGTGTCGGATTGAGGGACTATCACTGTTTAAAATGTCAACTGTTATCTGCATTTTACTGGCGAGCAGAGCCTAGTTTCACAAAGCGATCTTAGCTATAAGTGTGATCTTAACTACCATGGCAACCAATGGTAAAGGTATACGTTGCCATGGGTAATTAAGATTACCTTAAGCTAAGATCGTTTTGTGAAACTGGGCCAAAATGTTGATATTTTCACGTTAAAACAGAATGTTGAAATTATTGGCTATTTTTCTCAAGACGTATAATTCAGAAGCTTTTTAGTACTTCTAGTCTCGAAAATGTACGATAAAGTATTGGTTTGAACTGACTTTGGCTTAGAATGAATGAATGGTCGTCCCGGCTATTTAATTTTTTTTTACTTTTCGAACACGTTTTCGGTCCGTACAGGCCACACACTGTATTGATTTTCCTCATTCCAACGCCAATCATTTAGATTTTATATGGCATTCAAAGCCTAGCTATTACAGTCGTGACGATCAGAAATTATGAAAAAAGTATGAATGTTGGCAGCTCATGCCACTTTAACGTAATACATAAGTAGCGATAACCCGAAGAACGACATTTCGGCATTTATTGTACCATCTTCAGGAGAGTAATGAAATGAGCATCATATATATTCCCTGCGCCCGTGTGTTTTAGTGTTCATAAATATATATATATATAGCAAAGTAGAGACATTAAAATAACAAAATACAATAAAATAAGAAAGACAGATGTGAACTTAGATAACAGTTGGTTGGGTTTAAAAGGGACATACCGCCAAATAGTGTTTACATTTTTCGTCCCACTTCTGGTAATTAGCCTACATTGATTGATGTTTTACGCCGTACTCAAGATTCTTTCACTAGTATGGTGGCATTGTCAGGTTAATTGGGGGGAGGAAACGGGGCTCTTTATTCGGAGGAAACCTCCGACCATCGGCGAGTGTGTGTGTGTGTGTGGGGGGGGGGGGGGGGGGGGGGGGTTCAAACACTTGTTCTTTTTATCAGCAATGACTGGCCTTTGGGTCACTATTTTTTATACTGACGGTCGTATTTTGGAAAATACGACCGTCAGTATATAAAAATAGTGATTTTGGAATCAGAAACCCGGACTAACTTTGAAGTAGTTTGTATTCTTCTACTGTGACCATGGCCATAGCCATGCTCGCTTTGTTATACTGAAACACAAATGGTATCATAGTTTTTTCACGACATCTTTCCCGGTTCAAGTTCAGACCCAAAGGATAAATAGTTTGTAATGTTTGAATCCAAAAACTTTCCCTTTCCAAACGTTTGTGCTTAGTATATCTGCAGCGGAAGCGAGAAAAGGGATTTTCTCAAAACGGATGATTTCAAAATAGTCCTTGACCGAATGACCTAGAGTGTCTAATACTACATAAATGGTTGGCTGCTTTGTCGTAGAGAATTCTGAGTTTCCCAGACGTATTGTTGGCGACACATGCGCGTGATGACATTCACGATATTAGAGGAGTCGCAATCAAGATTTTCTGCCATTTGATATTTCTCACGAGATGGTACACCGAAAAAAGGTTCCGCAATCTGACACGTATACATCGAGTTTGCATCGCGTAGTTGGGCATTTCATTGATGTACCTAAGAGAAATTTTGGGCGGTAATGGTACACTCGTGAAGGAGAAGCAAGCGTGCCGGGGGCTGAAGGGGGAGAAGTGATTTGTCTTGTGTCAGATTTGATCCTTCGGAGTAACCTAATAGAATCAACCTAGGGAGAAGATCATTAAAAAGAACAGAACAAGTCTGACTAAAAAAAGTTCTAACAACTACAGTTTCTAACAATCTTGACACTTAATGGCTCCCTTGAAAGTGTGTGGAGGATGGTATGACCCAGCATGTAGCAGCTGATGCGTGTCAGTAGGTTTGAAAAATACCTTGTAATCTAGATACCCAGTAGTCTGATATGTATGACCCTTGTAAATAGTTACATCCAAAAAATCGACAGAAGTTTGATCAATAGTAGGTTGTAGCTTAATACTGGGGTCGTGAGAATTAAGAGTACCAATGAAAATATGAAGGTCTTCCAACATATGCTGCCAAATTATTAAAATGTCATCCAGCTACCGAAGGTAAAAGAAAGGTTCTTTGTGACATTTGTGAAGAATATCACCCTGCGGAAAAATACCCCAAACTTCAGTATGATAAAGTGTATATCATTTCCATAGACTCACACAAGTTTGATATCTTGACAAGATCACAATTTCATCTTACACAGCCGAAAATGTGTTTTTCCTCCATTTACTCCCATGTTAAAAGTCAACGGCAGATCGAAGCCAAAGGACGTAACTATGATATTTTAGGAAACTCCGCGGACTAGGTGGACTTAGCCGACTAAAATTCTATTGGTTGAACAAAATCGCTTAGTATGCTGTTAGTCGGCTAAATCAGTGCACCCTAGTTTTTCTGAGCGCGAAAACACGAGAATCTATGATAGAAGAGTTTAAAGTCTAAAATGATTGGTTGATTGATGTTTTACGCCGCGCTCAAGATAATTTTTAGCCTTCCACCAATGGGTCGCAGGTTCGAATCCCACTCAGTCCAAAAAAATTGGAAAATTTTCTGACTGGGTTTTCACTCGAACGACCGGTATGTGGGATGGTTGCCAGTTACCAACGGAAGGTTGTGGGTTTCCTCCGGGCATAGAGCCCGGTTTCCTCCCACAATAAAACTGGCAACGCCGCCATATAAGTGAAATAATCTTGAGCGCGGCGTAAAACATCAATCAATCAAGATAATTTCACTTATATGGCTCATTCCAGGGTTTAGTGGGGGAGGAAACCGGGAAACTCCTGACCTTCGGAGAGTGCCTGGCAACTCCTTCACACGCGGCCATCGTCTGAAAAATCTACTCAGAAAATTTTCTATTTTTTTTTACCTAAAATGAAGGAATGTTGGTTCGGACTATTTAAATTTGTTTACCTTTCGTACAACATTTCTGTTCCCGCCAACGACTCATTGGATATTTTTATTTATTTAAACGTCAACTCCGCGGACTAGGTGGACTTAGCCGACTAAAATTCTATTGGTTGAACAAAATCGCTTGGTATGCTGTTAGTCGGCTAAATCAGTGCACCCTAGTTTTTCTGAGCGCGAAAACACGAGAATCTATGATAGAAGAGTTTAAAGGTCTAAAATGATTGGTTGATTTATGTTTTACGCCGCACTCAAGATTATTTCATTTATATATGTTGCGCATTCCAGGGTTTAGTGGGGGAGGAAACCGGGAAACTCCTGACCTTCGGAGGGTACCTGGCAACTCATTCACACACGGCCATCGTGTAAAAAATCTACTAAGCGGACTATTTAAATTTGTTTACCTTTCGTACAACATTTCTGTTCCGGCCAACGGCTCAATGGATATTTATGAAAACGTCAATCATTTATTTAATTTTTCGGTGTAGCATCACATTGTCTTGGAATGGGCCTATATGAAAAATTGCAAATTTTAACAGCTCGCGTCAATTTAAGACCCAGGCATGCTGAATTTTGATATAGCTGTGACTGATTGATGTTAAATGCCGCAATCAAGATTATTTCACTTATATGTATATGGCGGTGTCGCCAGGTATAGGGAGTACGAAAACCGGGGTCTTTGGTCGGATAAAACTCACGATATTCGGAGAGTACCTGGCAACTCTTCCCTATAGGCCCATCAAGTAAAAAAAACCACTCAGACGTTTGTCAATTTTTTGGGACTGAGTTGGTGGGACTAGAACCCGTGACCCATCCACCGAAGGCTGGTGTTGGCGGAGTGACTATCACTCTATCAACTGAACTTGATAGACTTGCTCTTAAATATACTTTGCAAGACCGGTTGAATATTTTGCTGATATAACTTAAAAGGAGACATCGCTTCAGTTTGCTGCGGTTCTCCGTTGAACTTCAGATTATTACAAAAAATACAGATTGGTCAATCTCGAATAAAAGGCTGCAAGTCAACTTCCGCCAAAATTATACATTTAACGAGTTATTTAGTGAATCCTATTGTTTTCTGTTTGACGGTCAGTAAATAAAGTGCCAAAAGTAGACCACACACGCAGCCACAAAGGGCTCTACTGATAACTCGAGTATTTTTACAACAACAAAGTAGACATTGGAATCCTCAAATAAAACTCCCTATCCAGTGGTCCGTGGGAGCTGGAAAAGTTACCAATGGCCATCTGGAAACCTCATCTTTATATAATAAACAATGGTAGAATAGCACAGATTTTAACGATATTCGCTCGGAGCACGTCCCTCAGAAAAAAACAAGGAGCAGAAGCAACGAATCAGTTAATATATGCAACATTTTTCTCTTATAAAAAAAAATGATACAGCGGTACAGAGTAAACTAAACCAGAAAGAATACAAAACATATATCTGACATCCACGCTCACAAAAAAAAAATCTTCTTTACTCAATAAATCTACTGTAACGACTTATTACATTGGTTCTAAGCACATCATAATACAGATAAGAAAGAAATTAATTTCGAAGTGAAGAAAGTTAAACTTTTTTGACAATTAAAATTTCACAAAAAAAAAAAACGAGTTTGAATTGCAATCGATACTTCTGACCAAAACACTGCTCTTCGGCAATTTAAGGTCCGTTCTCTCTGTGCGATTTGTCGTACCAACTTGTAGGATGCGATTAAAAGGGATGCTTTTAATTGGTCAACATCATCCAATGGCAACCAATCAAATGCATCCATCTTAATCGCATGCTACAAGCAAAGAGAGTAGATTGACTGTCAATCTACTCTCTTTGCTACAAGTCGGTACGAAAAATGCCACAGTGAGAACGACCTTTAGAAAAAGATACACAAATTTCCAAATATAAGCTAACAGAGATTCCCTGAGGTTGAATTCCTATTTACTGTTACAAAGAGCATATAAGCTAATTTAAACTCTTTCCGTCATATACAAATATTTCCATTTCAACATTTTGACTCGCATACCCTTATCTTCATTCATACCAACCAAGACAGATTAAAGTATATGCCCTATAGAAAATAATGTGACTGTTTTCCACCATAATTTCAACCCTTTTGAGGTTTAGTTTCACAATGTTATTTAATTTGTTTTAAGGTATAACACTTTTTTATTTTAAGTACAATGCCACAACAGAAAGACCAGGAGTCCGTTTCACAAAGCGGCGTGGCGTAAGTGTTTACGTAACTGCCATAGCAACCCATACTGTAGAGGTACGTTAGTATGAAAGTTACGCAAAAAATACATCTACGCCGCTTTGGGAAACCGGCCCCAAGAAGGGATATTGTTAAAGGTCAAAATCTTTTAGATTTCAAACTGGTGGATTTATACATTTATTTTTCTCATTTGAACTGGCTTGTGCGGCCAATAGACTGATTACTTAATGACGTCATCGGAGGGGTAAAATGGCGCATCGCATATAATCTGCACTGAAAAGTATGTATTTATGATCCTTAAAACACGGGCACAGGGAAAATCATCTTCAGTCAAGCATGTCGCTACAAGGGGCTGCTTAACAAAGCGGTCATTTCAAACAAGATACCTCTGCCATCCCATAATATTTTCGATTGACGTCGTCAAGCTTTCGGTCTATTATAGGGACAATTTCGATGAAACAGAATTAGCGAATTACTCATACTTTTATCCTAAGTCCAAAATAAGAGCTTTCGTCTAATACCAATTTTGAAGATATAAATTTCAAAGCAATACCCATAAAATGAATTCCCACATCGCTGCTATTTTAATTTTGTCCATTTTTTGCAAATATCTAGCATAGATATCCTATGGCTTTACATGTACTTGTACAATTTATAACGGATATAATTAACCTAACCAGTTTATAATTTCCCAACAATATAAATACAAATGATAAAATATTAAGACATCACCACGTAGTAAGTTGTTTTGAAAACTTACTACGTGGTGATGTCTTGGTTTTTGTATCATTAGTATGGAACCCACGTTTAAAGAGTTTCAAACATTTCCTAATATAAATACACTTACTAAGAAAGTAAAAAACGTATCAGAAAATCAATGTACACGCATGCCTATGGTTTCAATTCTATAAAATCCAAGTCATAACTCAATCACTCCAAAAAAGTGATAACATTTATCGACAACATGAAAACGTCTTTGGCAATACTCAGCATTTTCAGATATGGTAAATACATGTAAAAATTCGCTCTCAAAAACTATTTTTGAAAAAATCTACCCAAAAAATCAAATTTATACAAGTCTAACCCTTTGTTACAAACCATATCAAATATTCGGGATGGATGTAAAATTTTTACAATAATTCTAGTCACCATTTAAATGTTTTACGTTTATTTCACACAAAATAATAAGTTGTAGGCCGATTCTCATCAACCGGAAAAATAAACAGATTTTTTTTTGTTAACTTGAATGGAACTTGAAACCCATCCTTAAAGTGGCATGAGCTGCCAAAATGTTTGATATTTTTCCGTAAAAATATGTGAAAATTATCTGCTATTTTTCTGAAGACATGCAATGAAAGGATTTTGGCAGCTCATGCCACTTTAAAGTAGTATTTTGAACAGAAACTTGCTCTGTGTTTTTTGTGATTTTCGATCTGACGGTCAAAGGTCATCCCTGGATGGAACATCTCGACAATGACGTCATTTTTAGCGAAATTCCTCGTCTGATGGGTTTGAAATCGGACATGCCCCATTCTCTGTCTTTTAACGCACGCATTAACAAATATTGGACTGACCGTGGAAACACTATAGCATATTTCTGCAGTTTCCAATCTTTGGTGAAAAATCACATCCGTCAAAGAATGCGATATTAAATGCATGTCCGTAGAAACACACCATAATGACCAGTCGGAACTCCCTTCGGCTATCTTCGCTCGCTACCGGTCGGCTTTGATTTCACGCACGTAAATCCCCGAAGTTTCAGAGTGCATAATGACCACTGACCGCTGACTTAGATCAGAAAACGGAGATTATAACTCTGTTATAAATGGCAAAAATGTATGTTAAATAGCACAGAAAAATGCACCACTGATTAGGCAGGACTATACATCTTTAAAACCTATGAAATATCTTTAAAAAAAGTCCTTCTATTCTGCTTTCATGGACAATATTATAATGAGGTAATAATAATGGACGATATTTATTAATGGCTCTAACTTAGAAGACAATTTACACAATAAATGCCTTTTAAAACCTTCCTATGTAATAACTATAAACATACATAAAAGACGGAAGTTTTGGCAGGGGTAATAAAAGCAGTTTTTAACCTTCAAAAGGCAACTCTTCCACAAAAGTAGCCGAGAAATTTGGGCTCTGCAGAATTTTTTTTTCTCTCCGTGTTCGTCACGGCGACAAGACACATTAGCAGCCATATAATACCAGTCGCCGTAAGACCGATAATCCGGGCTACCACAAAAGGCAATCAAGTAAAACGCCCACTGAAACATTTTTCGATTTTTTATAGCAGTGATGCGGAAGATGAGAACTACGACAAACTCCTTTGCATCTTCCTTTGACGTCCGGCCATCACCGCTCGAACTTTGTCAGAAAGTGTTTACATTGGTTTTTACCTTCATGGCAATTCAAACCCTTAATTGTAGAAAAAACAATGGTCTAACCAGCTGGGAGCGGTGACCATTGTAGCGGAGACGCCATTTTGTCGTAGTTACATAACGATGATTTTTTAGCTCGGGCCCCTATTTTCCTACGACAAAATTGTTCACCGATGCAATAGATGCCTTAAAATGAATGACCAACCTTTTCTGTCTTAGTATCCATTCCCCTTTTGTCGAACTAGAGGCTTGGGTTGTTGCACTCCATCGATATCGAAAGTGGGCTGGGATATTTCAAACCCTGGGACACTTTACGTGAAGTAGGGGCCTTCGTGGCTCAGTAGGTAGAGCGTTGGACGTTCAATCCGAACAGCTTTCCACCAATGGGTCGCAGTTTCGAATCGCACTCACTCCAAAAAAAAAATTGCAAAATTTTCTGACTGGGTTTTCACTCGAACGACCAATGTGGGATGGTTGCCAATTACCAACCCTTGGAGTACAGAAACTCAAATTTGTCTACATTTATGAAACAAAACGCTATTTAACTTAGGCCAAAAATAAAACAGTGTTTCTTTCCTGTAACAAACCTTCTGGTTAGGTAGTTCGATTTTGTATAATTATTTTTTCGATATTTCTTTTTCTTCCGTTAGTAGTTCACAGGGTAATCGTTATTTGCACAGGTAGAGCAGTTTAATAATCTACTAATACTAAATAAGTTCAATTGACTTTAATAATGTATTCAATGTCTTTACTTCAAGCAATGAATAAAAGCTGGGTAGGCTAAAAGTTTTTATTTAGTGGCTGAAAAAAGCCTCCCCAAAACCAGGATTGGTAAAAAATTATGTTTGGGCAGTTATGTTTTTCAATGGTCGGTCATGATACAGCAAACACATCGTTTGTTTTTTATTTTTGGTCTTATATGGGGTTTATTGACTATATATTCCAATATATCTTTGCGAAGGTTTTCAATTTTTAAGGGGAACAAATTTTGCCTTAAAAATGTTATGAAACACAAAACTGGAGCCTCGACATAAAAATATATACATGTACTCAGTAACAACATCTACCCTTGCCATATAATCATTCACATACTCTCCTTTCAAAAACAATCCGTAACAAAATTTTGGAACAAATCCTGTAGTTGGGCCAAATTAACTCCAAAAAGAGTTGGTGTAATTTACACAGTAACAACAAAGTTTAACAACAGTCATGAAACAGATCTTGTAAAAAAATCTGTAAACTGCCAGGCCTTCATATCTCCCAATAAAAAAACTAGAATCAAAGATAATGGCTTACATACTCGTTATACACATAGCCAATGAACAGTGATTCAATGGTTATAATCACTTCAGTTTCCTAAGAATCGATGGCTCAGCAGCTAAAGGTCATTATAAACACGTTCAACTTCAAAAAGTTGAATGTCATGAGAAGTTATCGTTTCATTGTTCATCGACAATGTGCTGTCTTTGCACCATGTTCAATAAAAAAACTCAGCAAGTTAACTTTGTACTGAAAACGGATGTAAAAGTTTAACGGACCGTTCCACAGAATCAAGGGAAGTGGTCCTGCGGCTTGTTTCACAAAGTAGATTTGTCGACCTGACAACTGTGATCGAACTTTGCTTCCTGAATCAGCCCCATTCTTTGTTCTGGAGTTAGTTTCACAAAGGAGTCGTATAGTAAATGAACCTTTGTTGCCAAGGATACCAGAATGAAGAGATACTTCGACATGACAACTTTGACTGATCAAACGCCTTGTGAATCAACCCCATTCTTGGTCCAGGCGCTAGTTTCACAAAGGAGTCCTTTGTTGCAAACGGATACCATAATGAAGAGATACATCGACCAGATAACTGAGATTCGCCCAACTTTGTTAAGTGAACACCCCATGCTTGCTAACTTTTGTTTTCTTCAAATTAAGTAACAAATGCAGTGACAGCATATCCGTCAATCAAGGGAACTTTTGGCTGTTCAACAAAAACGTGATCGCAAAAGCACTAATCCAATGAATCTTTTATGGCTGCTTGATTTAAATCCGCGAAGAGAACTGTGTAAAAACACCTTTTTTTGACCACATCAGATCTTAAAAATGGTCTTAGAAGCACTGATAAAATGGAGCTTTTTTTCCACACAGACTACTACTCGCCTTGGGCAAACCATGTTGAGAATTTGATAAGAAACACTGTGTCATTTTTAACTGCCTATTTGTTTGGCTACTTCAGTGTCAGAATTTTGCATTGAAACTGTACAATTTCTCATCACAAATTCACAATGTTAAAAATGATCATCCTTTACAATGTAACGGTAAAACTGTGTTTTTTGTTCAGAAATCTGAAAAGCCTACTGCACCATTTTTGCATGAATAATTCTTTTACAACGTTAAAACCATCTAACCAATGTAATGCTTAGAGTCTACCCAGAAATCTGAACGGTATGAAATAAAAGGATATGGCTTGAAGGTATCTTTAAGTACAACATTGGAAGTCCTTTATTTGACCGAAACTTGGGCATTCACCATTCCACCAGGCAGTCACCATTCCAGCGTGCAATCATCTTTCCATCGGAGAGTCACTATTCCGTTAGGCAGTCACGCTAAATGCGTCACCTCTTGGGGCACATATTCAATAGGCATTGGTTATGCCTCAACTTATCTCAGAGGTTTTATGGCACCTTGGAGAGCTGACGTTGGCCAAGAACCAGTCCCGCGTATACTATTTCCCTCACCGTTGATTCACAATGACTGGAGAGCATCCCACGTTATTATTCATTAAGAAATCGTAATTAAAACTTGTTTAAATCTTAGCACAATGGTGTACATGCTGTCCGTCCAAATCTAAATTTATACAGGAAAAGTTTGTTCCACATGTTAACAACTTCCAACAAATAACTTGTCCACTATGGAAGCTGGCAATAGTGGAAGCTGGCACCAACATTAATGTTTATAAAAAAAGATTTGGGAAAAGTTTTCAGTGAATGTCCACCATGTGAACTTGGACGTTTGCTAAAATACTATTGGAGGGTTCTGGACTCGGCAAGACGGTTTGACCAGGAGGTAGTTGAGTTTGCTCGGGAATGGACGAATATCCCCCGAGCAAAGTTTGTGGAGGGGATGGACTTCGGCTGCGTCGGCTTAACGACGGAGGAGGGGGTGGGATACTGGGTGTTTTGTTACTGGGATTTGGTCCAGGTTTATATCTATCTTTGCCGATGATTAGAGGTTCTAAACAAGGGAGACTAGCATGTTCGCTGTCCTCGTGGGGCGTCATAGTACTGTATCCATGGTCACTGTCCCCACCTGCAGGGCGTCTGTATGATGTGTTCACACGATACGGGGATATGGCTGCAGGATTCTCAAATGACGCCAGCACAATGTTTGTATGACCTGTAAAACGATATAAAGAAATAATAAATACTACTTAATAAATCTCACTGCCAGAATAACATTTTTCATTAAAAAAATGACAATATAAATAATAAACAGCTATGTTCGATAAGCTTTCATATTTTGGGGGTAGTGGGTTATTCTAAGTCTTGCACTCTAAAAAGTTATGTTATTCAAACACCACTACTTCCAAATTGATTGATTGATGTTTTTCAACGCTTATGTGGCGGCTTTGCAAGGTTAAATGGGGAGGAAACCGGGCCCATTGCCCAGAGGAAACCCGCAACCTATGGCGAGTACCTGGCAACTCCACGTACGGCGACCAAGTGAAAAATCCACTCAAAAACTTGTCAATTTTTTTATTTGGTCTGAGTGTAATTCAAACCCGGTCCGCATCAATGGAAGGCGTGTGGGACTGAGTGACGATCACTCTAACCCACTGGACCAAACACCAATGTTAAATATCCTCTATGTATACAAAAAAAATATACTTTTGCCGATGACCGAAAACCAGTCCAAATGCGCTGTGTACAGGGACCGGTTGTTCAAAACAAGTGTATTAGACTTAATACCGGTATAACTTCGTACCGTCACAATTCAATTTCTTTGTTACACAGCGTCATTTAGACCGATACTAAGCGTAATACACTTTGGAACAACTCTCGGGCCTGTTTCACAAAGCGGTAAATGTATTTTTTTGCGTAACTTTCATACTAACGTATCTCTACAGTATGGGTTGCTATGGCAGTTACGTGAAAACTTACGCTACGCCGCTTTGTGCAACCGGCTCCAGCCCTGTAAGACAATATTTACCTGAGCCTGGTTCCTCTTGAATTTCAAATTCCTCGGGCTCGTTATAGTAATGTGACATTTGATTGGCATTTTCTTGAATGGTCGTTATATACTGATGGTTGTTACGATGTACATGATGACGGTAGCAGTAAACGCCAAGCGCCAACACGAGGAAACAACCCATTATGCCACCGGCGACAGGCCCCACCGGCGTACTCTTCATTATCACCGTTTCTTCCTCCTCCAGTGCCACTGAAGCCAAATTTTAAAGAACATGTATTAACAATGTTTGACTAGATTAAAGTGGCATGAGCTGCCAAAATGTTGATATTTTGACCTTAAAACAGAATGTTGAAATTATTGGCTATTTTTCTTAAGACGTATAATTCTGAAGCTTTAGTCTCGAGAATGTACGATGAAGTATTGTTTTGAACCAACCTTGACTTAGAATGAATGAATGGTCATCCCGGTTATTTAAATTTTGTTTACTTTTCGAACACTACTACGGTTCGCATAGACCGTAGACTTTATGGATTTGCCTCATTCCAAAATCAATCATTTAGTTTTTTGATGGCCTTCAAAGCCTCTTACTGTCGTGACGATCAGAAATTATGAAAAAAGTGTAAATTTTGGCAGCTCACGTCACTTTAAGTCGACAACTTTAAATTAACTGTTTTAATTTATAGTTTGGTTGATTATGTTTTACATTGCATTTTATTCCACTGTTCGCTGACACAGGTCTTTGAGATGTACTTTAAGGTAGTTTTATAAGGAACCGAAACCCCCAAAAATGTAATCAATGTAATCAAACTCTTAACTTCTTAAGAAAATCAAAAATTATTTTTAAAAATCTGACTATTGGCAGCTGATGCCCCTTTAGCTATGCTCGGTGAAACTCAACTTTAAAAACATTTTATACTTACATTTGACTTGGTCCCCATAAGGTGTGGCTGCCCCAAGAACACCCCCAAAACATACTCTCTGACTGCCACAGTGTGGGGTAATAAGGGGCGTCTTACCATCGGGTTGGATTTCACACCATTCACAGTCAACAACTCCCAAACACTCACTGTCAATTTAAAACATTCAACATCTCAGGTTGATTGATTGTTTGGTTTGATTATTTCACTTATATGGCGGCGTTGCCAGTTTTATTGTGGAAGGAAACCGGGCTCTATGCCCGGAAGAAACCCTTCCGGTGGTAACTGCCAACCATCCCACATAGGTCATTCGAGTGTAAACCCAGTCAAAAAAATTTCCAAATTTTGTTTGGACTGAGTGGGATTCGAACCCGCGACCCATTGGTGGAAGGCTGTTCGGATTGAGCGTCCAACGCTCTACCTACTGAGCCACGGAGGCCCCGCTGAGGGCTAAAAGTCTGGTGTAAACGGCTGATCAACTTACAGTTTGGTGTGCCTCTGTTCACAGTCCACTTTATAACATTGCTCTAAACCTTCTGTTACAGTGGGGTCTACCCTGGCCAAGCGGGTGGGCTCTGGTAAGGATGGACAACTTGGGTTCCTAAATAAACACATACAATGTAAAACAAATCAACTTTGTGGTTAACACATTTATAGCTAAACACTTTTGCATTAATTAATCGGTTGGTGTTTTACGCCACACTCAAGATCATTTCACAGGCCTAAGTTTTGGGGCTGTTAACTCGCATATTGAGTTATTTCACAGTTGATTTGAGTATTTTAGATGCCAGGAATTGAATATTTCCTTGTTCAAATAAACTGCAATTCAGTTGTTTTCTGGAGAGAATTGAGTTTTCATGGCCATTTTGAGGCAGATATTCAGACCTTGGCGGCCTACTCCACCCAAACACTGGTGGGAATGTAAGAGTTGTCTTTCCTATACTCACAGAGCGTAACATTTGAACGATAAATGCCGAGCCAATCAGCACTTGTTACACAAAAGTTCAAGGGGAACACAGCCGTCATTACGTTATTTTCAGTGTAGGTGCCCAAGGTTTTTTTATTAGCTGCGAGAAGTTTTACTCGCATCCAATTTAAACGAGCTGTTCGATTTACGGGTTTGAGTGGAGTAGTCCGCCAAGGTAAAACACAGAATGGAGACATTTAGGTTTTATCTTGGCTGGAGAAGATGGCACAATGACAGCGCTGGGGACAGGAAATTTGTGGAATTCTCAAGACACTCCCTATTATTTTCACAGTTCACGCTTAATATTATTTCAGAACGCGATTTACAACTTCAGTTTTTCGATGGTATACTTACGAGTCATCTTCATCCAGTAGTTCTCCGGTACACAGGTTCATATCCAGCGCACACTCACACGGACATTCACATTCATTCTGCTCCATACGATGACAATTCAAACACAAACGGTCAACCTACATGGGGGAAAAAACATAACATTAGGTCAGACAGGGGGCTGTTTCTTAAGATATTTACTCTTAATGCAAGGCCTTACTGTCATGGCAACATATACAGTAGAACTTGCTGAGACCGACACATCTAAACATCGAGATCTTGTCAACTTCGACCGGTTCAGGCGATCCGGAAATATCTACAGGTTAAATAGATAGACAAACTTGTCTATTCTGAACATCGACTTGGGTTTGAAGCCGATTCTTTTGCTCTTTACTATGTAAAATTGCATGCTTCTGAATTATCCCTGTATTGTTGCCATTACTGCTTTGGGTTTTTTGGATTATTTCCTTTTTATAAGTATTTACTTCAATAAAATATAACGTTCAAAACATTAATATACCGACATAGTGTCTATTCCAACAATATCTCTTGGTCCCCCGAGGTGTTGGTCTTAGCAAGTTCTACTGTACCTTCGACAGTACAATACACCCAGGCGCAAAGTTACGCTGGCGCAAAGCCTTAAGAAACAGCCTCTGGTTTTTTAGTGATGTTTCTCAGTTTCCTACTTAACTTTATAGTTTAAACACGAGTTGATCATAGTGTATGTAAAAGAACATTTACATTTTTTTCCACAAATACGTAGAAATCCTCCAGGGAGGACAGTTACAATCTCTTTGGCAAGCCTATCGCCAAAAACTGCGGACTCTTTGCCCAGAGTACCTGCGACGGCGAGTACCTGACAACTCTTCCACAAAGGGCAATTAGATAACAAAAACACTTAAAATATCTACATTTTTTTCTTTGGACTAATGTTGGTAAGATTAAATTGCTCTACAGTGCAAGGGATTCTGGCCAAATCAAAATAAGCTCTATCCAACAATTTATGCTCACCATACTACATGGGCAAAATGCTGTGGCCATATCACATGTTTGATTGACTATGCCAATAAACGTGTTGGTTCCAGGGACCGCAGTGATCTGGTAACGTGAACAATGTTCTCCGTGAACCAAGTTAGTCAGCGTGATATCCAGGCTGGTGTTCAACTGAAAGAAAGAAAACCAAACTAAATGTCAAGCAATAATAGACCAATTCAGCTTAAAGGCACACTTGCCGCCAAGCCACGTTTTCTGTATTTTTCCCAGACAGAAAAAGTTAGGAACTTTCTATTTTTACCAGTAATTGAATGTTTTGACCTCATTTATATTTTTAATTTGAAATTGAAAAACAGATTTTTGAGGTACCCGTAATGTCAACAAACTTCGAACCTGATCGTGTGCAAAAGTGCCCTAAGGGTATGTGTGGGCGATCTAACGACACAGTATAATTTTACAAACTTTATCGAAGAAATACATACTAACGATCGAGTAAGAGGGACTATAAAAACCTGCAGAGTGCAAACCACAGACAAAAAAGCTTGAATGAGGGTAATCCAAAACTTAAGTTAACCAACACTGATCGGTGTTGTTGTTGTAATCGAGCTTCGATTCTTCGTTTGTTTTTCCCCGTCATTTATACATTCTAAACCTAATTGGACATGCTTTATGTGTGCTATGTTTAATTTGGCTCGTGCAAATTGGTTTTCTTAACAAATGTCAAACAGGCTACGGCGCCAAGTGGGCCTTTACGGATTGACGCTTGCGCAGAAGCCTCGCTGTATGACCAAAAGACGCTGCATTGAGTTTTTGGATCAATCTGACGACGCAATGCAAAAAAGGCGTGTCACAGTCCCTGCAACAGAGAGTCTTTTGTATATTACAGTGGTAACTGTTTGATTTATGGAAATGTGTTCATTAACAGGATTGGTTGAGGCTGAACACCGAACACAACAGGTAAGGTCATACGGTGACAATAATTACCAACCGACCAAATGATCGCCCTCCAACCCACACAACAAACACGCCCCCATCATACAGCTCCACAGAAAATATAATGTCAGGAAGGCTAATGTATTTGGCATATTAAATGTTCCTCCTTGTTAGGTCAACAAACATGGTTTTGCCAATGCTACAATGTGCCCAATCCGAGGGTTTAATAAATACCAAAGGGTGTGGAAAATATTTGTACAGGTTGGTCGATGTCGAATGGGTACCCGACCTTTGAGGAGTACCTAGTACTTGTTCCATTTTACTAATTTAATTATGGCATAAAGTGTTGAAAACTATTTTTCTGAAAAAAATATCAATATATATTTCCTGTGCCCATACGTAAAAAGCAATGAGATCAGTTTTTCTTTTTCCAGTGAGTGGAATCACTAAAATAAGATGGTGTATGTTCCTTTTCCGCCTGGTTTCAGACGCGTACCAGATAGTAATGTGAAATGCACATGTGACTTAAAATGCACATACTTCCAGGTCATCCAAAATTGTTATATCAGAGGATGTGTTCACAAGTTTGTACGATATAATTGAAACCAAACTGACAACTTACGGTATAAAATCTCTGCACAGTTCTGTCGTTATATCTGTTACACAGCCTGTGTTCACAAGTTTGTACGATATAATTGAAACCAAACTGACAACTTACGGTATAAAATCTCTGCACAGTTCTGTCGTTATATCTGTTACACAGTCTGTGTTCACAAGTTTGTACGATATAATTGAAACCAAACTGACAACTTACGGTATAAAATCTCTGCACAGTTCTGTCGTTATATCTGTTACACAGTCTGTGTTCACAAGTTTGTATGATATAATTGAAACCAAACTGACAACTTACGGTATAAAATCTCTGCACAGTTCTGTCGTTATATCTGTTAGACCGTCTGTGTTCACAAGTTTGTATGATATAATTGAAACCAAACTAACAACTTACGGTATAAAACCTCTGCACAGTTCTGTCATTATATCTGTTACACAGTCTGTGTTCACAAGTTTGTATGATATAATTGAAACCAAACTAACAACTTACGGTATAAAACCTCTGCACAGTTCTGTCATTATATCTGTTACACAGTCTGTGTTCACAAGTTTGTACGATATAATTGAAACCAAACTGACAACTTACGGTATAAAATCGCTGCACAGTTCTGTCGTTATATCTGTTAGACAGTCTGTGTTCACAAGTTTGTATGATATAATTGAAACCAAACTGACAACTTACGGTATAAAATCTCTGCACAGTTCTGTCGTTATATCTGTTACACAGTCTGTGTTCACAAGTTTGTATGATATAACTGAAACCAAACTGACAACTTACGGTATAAAATCTCTGCACAGTTCTGTCGTTATATCTGTTACACAGTCTCTTTGTGATGAATCCTTTATGGTTCAGAATATCGTTGGCTACCAGAGGTTCCTGTTGAAGAAAAAACAATGGAATGAGAAAAGACGATTTGCCAATTACTTACAAATGACGTAATTTAGCGACGTCACAATTACCGCCCTAAGTGGTAGACTGGACAAACGATCCGTTTGTTTTTTAAGTGGCATGAGCTGCCAAAAGTCACACTTTTTTCATAATTTCTGATCGTCACGACAGTAAAAGGCTTTGAAGGCCATCGAAAAACTAAATGATTGGCGTTGGAATGAGGAAAATCCATACAGTATGTGGCCTGTACGAATCGAAAATGTGTTCGAAAAGTAAACAAAATTTAAATAACCGGGATGACCATTCATTCATTTTAAGCCAAAATTAGTTCAAAACAATACTTTATCGTACATTATCGAGACTAGAAGCTTTAAAAAGCTTCTGAAATATACGTCAAGAAAAATGGCCAATAATTTTTAACATCAGAATATCAACATTTTGGCAGCTCATGCCACTTTAAAAAACAGTTCATTATTTCTTCCAGGTTATTGTCGCCATAACATATCAGAAAGTAGACTTTTACCTTGTGTGTGATATGCTGTTGTTCAAGTGGCCCCTTTCCGTAAGCCTCTATCAGACCAGGATGAGCGATCAAATACCCTTGGTCATCCATCATAAAACATCTACAATAACACGAAAAAAAAAATGCTGTGAAGCTGAAGATGACCTTTAACTTGAAAATATCACACGCTGCCAAAATTCGAACTTTTTTCATAAATTCTGATTTTCACCACAGTTAGAGGCTTTGAAAGCTATTGAAAAACTAAATGATTGAGGTTGGAATGAGTAAAATCCATGGTTGATAGATTGATGTTTTACACCAAGATTATTTCACTTATATGCCGGCGTTGTCAGGTTTAGTGGGAGAGGAAACCAAGCTCATTGTCTAATACTAAAAGCTGTTGTATTGCACATCTAGAGGAAAATAGCTGATAATTTTCGCCTTCTGATTTAACAGAAAACATCAAGATTTTGAGCCACCGAGGTTCCAAAACAAATAAGAAATAACAGAGTTAACATACCTGATGTTAGGTTGATCACATGCAGGAATATTCTCCGCCAATAGTTTATATAAATATCCCATCGTAACATCCATTCCCATGACGGCCATCACTTGATCAGTCATGCTGTGTAGAGGGGGTTGTCTGTCAAAAAAGAAGTAGAATATTTATAGTCTTAAAAATAACATATTGGGTTGGTTGCTTTGTTATGGCTGTCATTAGTCCGGAGTTTAATTGCAGTATATGAGTATTGATTCTAAGAAATAATAATTTCGTGCTAATAGGTGATTTGCCAATTACTTGCGAATGACGTAATTTAGTGATGTCACAATTACGGCTCAACATGTATGTAGTACGCTGGACAAAGCATCAGTCTGTTTTTAACTCTAAATTTTCAGCAATTTTAAATCATATTTTAGAAAAGAAACCCAAAATTGTGACCCCAAAGTTAATGTCTGAAATAATCAAGTAATGCACAAAAATCTTGCATGAGCGGGAATACAGGTGATAAATTGAACTCTCCGCAATCGCCACGCGTCCTGTGCAAAAAGGTTAGACACGTTCAACAAAATAGCTTTGTGATGTCACGGATGGGATTTGTATCATCACAAAGCCAACACTCAGTTTGTCTGGCCTGTTGACTGGACTAGCGACGTTGGCGTAGAGGTCAGTTGAGGCCCCCCGCTGGCGTAGAGGTCAGTTGAGGCCCCCCGCTGGCGTAGAGGTCAGTTGATTCTTCTTACCTTCCTTCAAAGATGGTATGAGCAATGGTGATGATATATCCCGCACCCCCACTATCAAGGTATGGGGCAGTCATTGTGACAAAACTGGGGAACTCCAGGGCTCTCAGGAACCTAAACATACAACAAATAGATTTATGAACACTAAAACACAGGGAAAATCTTACTGTCTAAAATAACCATGGAGATAAGTTTCTAATAATTTGTTGATCCACTGAATAGCTTAGCATAATGCAATAGCAAAGTAACTGAATAAATTCAACAAACGCATATGGACAATCTCAATCTCAATATTTCAACATCTTCAGAAAATAAGTTTCTAATTATGTTTAAAAAAAGGTATACCGTTTAAACCTTCAAACCCCATCATAGGTTGTTGTAATAAACTAAACCTATGATATTTCATTATGTTGACAACTGACAAGAGCTTGGCCTTAGTCAGTAAAACTTTCTGGAACACTTTGTAATACATTGACAATGCTTCAACCCTTGCCATTCACCGCGGCAATGCCGCAGAGATTGTAGTCGTAAAACTTTTTTTTTGCCGCGGTAAAAATCTGCATTACGAGGGTTGATGCTTACACATCTTCAGCTATTGCAAAGCAAGTATTTGATTTGACATTATTGAATTAAAAAACTAAAATAAAACAAAAAAAGAGACAGATGGCATTTGGTCAGGAATTACCGTATTTCTTCTAAAGATTCAGCCGCTTTTTTCCTCATAAGGATTCGAACATAAGTAGAGAAATCTGCTAAATGAGGCCAGAAAAAATTGCCCATTAGAGGGAATTTAAGGCAATAAAACCCGCCATGCAGTGTGTGAAAATGGTTATCCTTAACGACGTCACAACTCTTCATTCCCATTTTTGTCCGACTCAATGGAAAATTTAGGCCATTAGAATGGCTGAATATTTAGAAGAAATACGGTATTATATATATTTGTTAGCGATCGATAGAGTCACTGATCAGGGTTCAATGTCATCCTAATTACTTAACGAGTAAAAATCGCTCTAACGAGTCTTAATGAGTACTGTAGATGTAATTAAAATCACGACTTACCAACTTTTCTTGGAGGGGTCGTAACTCTGGTCTATGAGGGTACCTGGGTACATAGACATCACTCCCGTGGGGGTGGCAATATACCTACAGAGAGAAACACACTAGATTGATTGATTGATGTTTTTGCTGGATTCTAGATTATTTCACTAACATTATCGTTGCTGCAATTATGTCAAATTCACAGACCTTCTATTGGTTCCATGTGAATTATCCACCAAATACTTCAATTATTTATCAACACTAAAACACACGTAAAATAGCTCCATTTATTCATGTGGATGTGTTATGGTATTCACTTACCGCCTGATAATAAAATCGTGTAGAACTCCACCCCGCACCTTCTGTAGCCAATAAGTATTCATACGAGATATGACTGCCACATCATCGCGAATCTTGTCCTGAAATAAGAACATCATCGACATCAGAAATTTTTCAAGTTATATTTGGTCTAAGTGGGATTTGATCTCGCCCGCATCGATGGAAGACCTGTGTCGGAGCCACTAAGGCCTACACACTGATTTTTAATTAATTTGAAGATTGACAGGGCATAATCTAGGGCAAAAGTTTGGGCACCCTAAGTATGGCTTGATAATACCATCCCAGGGCCATCAGAACTCCTACTTTAAACCACCTTAGTATTGAGGTTTTAAGTACTTATCAGAGCAATTATTATCCAATATTTAAAGCAACAATTTTTTTCTCCTAGGCGCCCAAACTGCAGACGCCCAAACCCCATATATGGGGTTCAAAATCAGCTTAGGTTAGACCCTGATTGATATTTTACGCCACACCCAATACCATTTTACTTATATGGCAGCGTTGCAAGGTTTAGTGGGGGGAGGAAACATGGCTCGTTGCACGGAGGAAACCCCCGCTGAGTTATTTCAAGAAAAGCTAATGAAATTAACCCATAAGAGGAAAGAAAAGTAATTGTTTGATAAAGTGGTTAAAGGTAAACATTATCAACGAACACAATAGAAACACATGCTTGGTGCTAGCTGAATTAAACAAACATACCATGAAAATCTTGAAATTCGGAGCTCAATAATCCAGCAATTTAACATGGTCAAGATAAAAAAGTAACTCATTTTAGACATTTCTTTCAGCATACAATACCTATTTTAAGCAAGCTGCAATGATCATCAGGATATTACTGAATTAATGATTAACCGACACTGATTGACCCAGAAAAAATGTCAGGCCAGGGTGAGCATCAAACTCCGGGTAAGAGAATCTAACAAGCGTTCCCTGGGTAGCTCAGTTGGTAGGCGTACGGACGGTAATCCTAAAACGTATGTTCGATTCTCACCCTGGCTCCGAATTTTTATCAGGTCAATGAGTGTTGGTTAATTTACTAATTCAATAGCTATTTTAGACACTTTTTCCATATCCTGGATGAATGTATGGACCACCTAATGATACTGTCAGACAACTTTTACCGTATTTCTTCTAAAGATTCAGCCACTTTTTTCCTCATAAGGATTCGACCATTAGAAAAGAAATATGGTAAATGAGGCCAGACAAATTTGCCCGTTACTTAAATCCAACTCCACGTCTCCATTTTTGTCTGACTCAATGGAAGATTTAGGTCATTAGAATGGCTGAATATTTAGAAGAAATACGGTACTAATGACAATCGTTACCTTTAATCCTGGATTAGCGATTAACCGTGTATTGTCCTTCAGGTAAGCTAAGTAACCCTGCACTGTTCTCTTCGTCTCCGTTTGACTCAGGTGTTCATAGGGCTCCTTGAAACTGCTGGCGGATAAAAACAGTGAACTCATTCCTGGAAAAGAAAATTCGGAAAGTAAAATCTAGACCACTGATTTACTTAGATTTTGCTTGATTGTTTGGTATATAACACTGATCTGGAGCCTGTTTCACAAAGCGGCGTGGCGTAAGTTTTCACGCAACTGCCATAGCAACTCATACTGTAGAGATACGTTAGTAGAAAGTTACGCAAAAAATACATCTACGCCGCTTAGTGAAACAGGCCCCTGATCCCCGGCAATTGAATCTTAAGACTGTTCATGTCGACTGGTTCATTTTTCAGCCAACTGGTTCCCAACAGATCGGTCTTGGGGCCCGTTCTACTAAGCTGGCGCCAGTTACGCCATGTCGCATGATAGTAACTTACGCATGGTCGTATTTCCATGCTGTTAGCCTATGCTTAACTTTACGCCAGCTTAGTAGAACAGGGCCCAGGTAGATAGGATGAGTTGGTTGAAAAGGAACTTTGTCATCACATTAGCCAGAATTGCACGCGTCTAGGAACGCTGTAACAAAACAATGCATCTAAACGCCGCATAGGTTGAGGTTCAGGCATATAAGGTTCCAACCAATTCTCAGACTCATTGAACGCAGATTGGAAATGAATCAAAACTACACCAGGACCCTGTTTCACAAAGCGGCGTAGCGTAAGTTTTTGCGTAAACGCCTTAGCAACCCATACGTTAGTTAGATACGTTAGTATGAAAGTTACGCAAAAAATACATTTATGCCGCTTTGTGAAACAGGCCCCTAAGCTTTAGAATACGCGTAGCTGAAATTCTACAACAACACACAACGTCATGAATAAACACATAAGTAGCTCAGCAAATCTTTGAACGGAATGATTTTTTGATTGATTGATGTTTTATGCTGCACTCAAGATTATTTCACTTATACAGCGACGTTGACAATAAAGAAAGAGAAAGAAGACAATAATTATTATATTACCTGTGGTGGCAAGTTGTTTCATCTGGATACACATGTTCTCAGTAGGGAGGAGATCAATTCTGTGGTACATCAAGTCAGCTCGACTCGTTACTACAAGAAAAGCGCAAGTTACGATCATAGACTGATCCAGAGACATTTGATACCTATATACAGGTATGGGCGCCTAAACTCACAAGCAAAAAATCAGCCCAAATTCTTAAAACCAACAGATTTTAATCTCAAAATAGCATTTTATGTTGAATTTTGGGCCAGAGATGTTGTTTTTGTCTTATTGTTGGAGCATTTCGAACCGAAATGGTATGCCCAAATTTTCCCTGGATCAGTCCCGGACGATGGGTCATTAGGGTTTAAAATAACAACCAAAAGAGACCTTAAAATGGACTACAGGAGTTTCGATTTTACAGAAAAATCAAACTTCCTTTACATAAACCTGCTTCTTGTGCACTTAAGAAATCAATTCATGAAAGCCCCATTCACCAGCTGACTAAGCACACTTAGGATTACTTCAATAGACCCTGCGGCTTAAGGATTGACGCTTGAGCAGTGGCCTCTGTGTATGGCAAAATGACGCTATATTGAGTTTTTGGATCTAACCGGCTTTGAAATCGTGCTCATTTGGTCTATGACGCAATACAATAGAGGCGTGTCACAGCACCCGCAATAGAGAAATGGCGGCAATGCCATAGAATTCGAAAGTCATGAAAGCGTCATTCTAAAAGCATTATCAAAGAAGGACATCAGAATCTATCCATGGATTTGTTGATTGATTGACGAGGCTACAGACATTTCTCTTACTGTTATCTCGAGGGGTGGGAGAACCTCATTGGTGGTGTTCACCAAGTCAAGGTCTATATAGAATAGGTCACGGAGATCCAATGGTGAATAGTTGGAAGTTTTTGTGAGGGCAGAAAGTCATACCAGCTGTAACTCATTTGCTGTAAGATTGACTGGCGCTTAGATGGAGGCGTTCACAGGTTTAGTAGGGGAGGAAACTGGGCTCTTTGCTCGAAGGAAACCCCTGACCTCTGAGTAGTACCTGGTAACTCTTCCACAATCGAGTGAAAAATCAGGCAGAAAGTTTGACTTTATGTTTACGTTCTGGGGCCCGTTTTACAATGCAGTCGCAGGCTACGTTCATCGTAATTACCATGGCGTCACAATACTTAAGAGATAGTGATACGTTGTCATAGTAGCTATGGTTGACGTAAAGTTACGCCAGTTTTGTAAAACAGCCCTCTGCTGACTAAATGTTGTATGAGGTGTATTTTATATGATATACTTACAATGAATATCTGTCAGCTCGTTAGAGGAAGGGTTTTCTGTGAAGAGCTTTATCACCACGATGTAAGGGGCATTGGCAATCTGAAAATGGTAATACATGATTCAGTAATAAGCTATGATTTTACGGTTTACATCAAGGGTCCATCCAGAGGGGTGTCCACATGTCTTTTGGGAGGGGGGAGGAAACGGAAGTCTTTGTCTAAACAAGACGATCGACCTTCCATGAGTACCCGGTAGTTCTTCCAAGGGTCCATCCAGAGGGGTGTCCACATGTCTTTTGGACACCCTGTGGTAAAAATTCATCTCATCTGGACACCCAATAATCAAGCAATTTAACATGGACAACATACAAAGGAGGTAATGGACACCATATTTTGTGGAGAATGTGCTGTTTTGGACACCATATTTTGTGGAGAATGTGCTATTTTGGACACCATATTTTGTAGAGAATGTGCTATTTTGGACACCGTATTTTGTGGAGAATGTGCTATTTTGGACACCATATTTTGTGGAGAATGTGCTATTTTGGACACCATATTTTGTGGAGAATGTGCTATTTTGGACTCCATATTTTGTGGAGAATGTGCTATTTTGGACTCCATATTTTGTGGAGAATGTGCTGTTTTGGACACCATATTTTGTGGAGAATGTGCTGTTTTGGACACCGTATTTTGTGGAGAATGTGCTATTTTGGACACCATATTTTGTGGAGAATGTGCTATTTTGGACACCGTATTTTGTGGAGAATGTGCTATTTTGGACACCATATTTTGTGGAGAATGTGCTATTTTGGACACCATATTTTGTGGAGAATGTGCAAAAATAGCTATTTTGGACACCATATTTTCGGGTCCTGGATGAATATTGACCACTTTCCGTAAAGCCCTGTTGATTCTCTGTTGCCAAAAAATGTCAAAGGAGACACAAAAAAATAAGCAACGAAAACTTGGGAGTTCAGTAGAAGCTCAGTAAAATTAGCTTTGCAACAGTACTTGTGCACTTTTTCCAGAGCGTAAGTTTAGAAAATACCGTAAATCATTTGTTCAACTGTCCAAAATGTTCCTTTTAAATGATGTTTATTTAATGCAGTTCCAACCTTCAATAGTCAAAACAGTTGCTCTGAGAATGTTGGGGGTAAAATTGAATTACAAAGTCATTTTTGAGAAGATCTAAGGAAAGACCAATAGCATTTTGTATGGTATATGATTGAACTGAAATGGTCGTTTAGTTCAACTGTCCAAAACACTCCACTTAAATGACGTTTATTCCATGCAGTTCCAACTTTCAGTAGTCAAAACATTTGCTCTGAGAATGTTGGGGGTAAAATTCAATTACAAAGAAAAAATAAGGTAAGCCCAAAAGCGTTTTGTATGGCACATTATTAAATAGAAAAGGTTTCCGCAAATCAACCTATGCTCAAAATAGGAGAATCAAGTGACCTCCATGTTGTCAGTGTGTTTTAAAATAGTAACTTTTCACAGTAAACATTACGTCACCTTTTTCCAAATATATTTGATGAAGGTTTTTTCCAATCCCAATACAGACGCTGTGGAGTTTTCATTTGGTTTGACGGGCAAGACTTCCTCTCCTTCCTCCACACTGAAATATACACCAATAAAAATTGAGGAAAAATGTGTTTACCCGAATGCTCAAGCAGAACTCCATACTCAAGATTATGAAATTTGACCGGTTATGTTGTTAGGAAGAGGGCATTATACATCTATACTAAACAAGAGATCCCTTAAAGGGATCTTAACGCCCGCGTTCATCTATTCATATTAAATTGATTGATTGATTGTTTGGTGTTTTACGCTGCGCTCAAGATTATTTAACTTACAGCAATAACTGGATATAGGAATTGGGGCCTACATAAAAAATCTTATTCCAGGGAGATAACTATTGTTGAGGAAAATTAAATTGTGAATTGCAAAATTAAGCTCCCCTAGAAATTTTGGTTGAAAACAACATTGCCACCTGGTAGCAATCTTCAATATGCTAATGAAATGATAATGTACGGTGCACAGCTAGAACTTAGAGGGATGATGTGTGTCATGTTTGGTTAAGATCAAGTCAGTAGTTTTCTTGGAATAATGATAATAAGTTTCATTTTCAAATTTGGTTAAAAAACAACATTGCTTCCTGGCGGCCATATTTAATAAGCAAATGAGACGAAAATGTAGGGTGCACAACTAGATCAGAGGGAGATAATGTCGGCCAAGTTTGGTCAAAATCAGACCAGTATTTTCTTGGAATAGAAGTAACGAAAAAACAATATCGAACTCCTGGCGGCCATATTGAATATGCAAATGAGATCAAAATGAACGGTGCATAACTAGACCATAGGGTGATAATGTATGTTAAGTTTGATTAAGATTGGACAGGTAGTTTTCTTGAAATAAAGGTAACAAAGAAAAAACAACATTGCCCCCTGGCGGCCATATTGAATATGCAAATGAGATGAAAATGTAGGATGCACAACTAGACTATATGGAGATAATGTCAGCCAAGTTTGGTGAAAATCGGACAGGTAGTTTTCTTGGAATAAAGGTAACAAAAAAAAACAATATCGCCCCCTGGTGGCCACATTGAATATGCAAATGAGATGAAAACGTACGGTGCACAACTTGACCATATGGAGATAATGTCAGCCAAGTTTGGCGAAAATCGGACTAGTAGTTTCCTTGAAATAAAGGTAACAAAAAAAAAAACAATATCGCCCCCTGGTGGCCATATTGAATATGCAAATGAGATGAAAATGTACGGTGTACAACTAGACCGGAGGGTGATGATGCATGTTGAGTTTGATTAAGATTGGACTAATAGTTTTCTTGGAATAAAGGTAACTACCGAAAGTTTTCTTGCAATAAACATAACAAAGAAAAACAACATCTCCCCCTGGCGGCCATATTGTTTATGCAAATGAGATGAAAATGTACGGAGCACAACTAGACCATAGGGTGATGATGTATGTTAAGTTTGATTAAGATTGGACAGGTAGTTTTCTTGAAATAAAGGTAACAAAGAAAAAACAACATTGCCCCCTGGCGGCCATATTGAATATGCAAATGAGATGAAAATGTAGGATGCACAACTAGACTATATGGAGATAATGTCAGCCAAGTTTGGTGAAAATCGGACAGGTAGTTTTCTTGGAATAAAGGTAACAAAAAAAAACAATATTGCCCCCTGGTGGCCACAATGAATATGCAAATGAGATGAAAACGTACGGTGCACAACTAGACCATAGGGGGATGTTTAAGGGTTTAATACCGCCGTAGCGGTGTTTGTTGCGTAACCCGATACCGCTGAACGTTGGTTCGTACTGAGTCAAACCACGAGAATGCGCAGCATTCGAGGGGTTTGATGAGGTGCGAACCAACGTTCAGCGGTATCGGGTTATGCAATAAACACCAAGACGAAGGTATTAAAGTCGATTCTACCCCGATAATTGAGAAAAATGAGGAAAAAGTGACCTGTTGTTGATTGCCGTTCCTTTTCCCTCCCTCGGGCAGAGTGGGAACTTTTAACCAATCAACGATAAGCTTTGGTCACGCGCAACGCTTGACCCAGATATTTTGAAGCAGAATGACATAAAGTCACTATGGCTACCGCTTTGACAGGCTGGGTTGCTGACGACGCTAGCGGGGGAAATGTTGTGAAATCTACCCTTTGGTGACTGTATACGTTCATGACAGCCCAGTTTTCAATATAAAAGGACAGAATATAACCACACTCACAACATTATCAGGTTAAATCCTTCATTTTGTATGATAACAAGCAAAAGATCACTTCTTCCGGGGGAGGTAAACCTACCAGCCGATGATGCACTACAGACTCGATGTTGTTTGAAAAGTCATCTCTACTTAACATGTATATTTGCACATGGCACGCACATGCAGGAGGGGTAGAATGTATGTTAAGTTTGATTAAGATTGGACAGGTAGTTTTCTTGGAATAAAGGTAACAAGCAAAAAGTTAACGGACGGACCACGGACCACGGAAAAGCGATTTGAATAGCCCTCCATCAGAATGATGGCGGGCTAAAAAAGAAAAGGACTTGGTAATATCCATACCTAAGAATTTCTGTTCGTATTTCCTCAAACCCTTTGCTGTACTCATAATGACGGATATCTGTGTGCATGGGTTGGAAGTTAGTCTTGAGTGGACGAGTGAGGGAAGGGTGCATGATGGTATAACCTGGGGAAGGAGCAGTGAAAATTAATAAAATTTTAACAATTAGTAAGAAACATTTTTAAAAGGCACACTCGCCGCTAACATCCAGAATACTGTTTACATTCAAAGCCGTGGGTCTTTCTCTGTATTTTCCCCCCCAAGACATATGATGTTAGGAACTTTCTTATTTTGCCAAACGTTGAAAGTTTTGGCATCATTTTGTATTTAAATTTGAAATTGAAAATTTGATTTCTTTTGTGCCCTCAATGTAAACAAATTCTGAGCCTGGGTAACTCATGTTAACTGTTCTTTTTTAAGACGTCAGAAAGGTTACATTGGCGAGTGTGCCATAAACCAAGTCAAACATAAATCCACATGTAGTGGTTAAAATTATAAGTTAATTTAAAGTTAAATAAGTAGATCATATTGGATGTTTTTATGTTAAAACAGAATTCAAAAAAATTAAATTTCACAATAATTTCATAAAACTTGATTAGCAAATGGCACAATAATTGTAAATATAAAATTTGAGTTGAGACTGGCATAACTATTGTTAATATAAAAATTTAATAATGACTGGTACAATTATTGTACACATTAAATTTGAGTAAAACGTTAATAGTGAACATAAAATTTCACTTTAAGGGCAGCATTAATCGTAAACTAATAGTTCGAGTTTTATTTCTAAATTTTCTAAACACTTTCCAATTTGAGAGAGACTCTTTTAACAATTTCAAATACCGTATTTCTTCTAAAGATTCAGCCACTTTTTCCCTATAAGGATTCGACCATTAGAAAAGAAATATGCTAAATGTGGCGAGAAAAATTTGCCCATTTCAGGGAATCTAAGGCAATATCAGACCTGCCTACCCAGACTGGATATAATGTGTACAAAATGAAAATTTTATGTGTAGAAATAGGATTGTGTACAAAATAGTATTTGATTGAAAAACCACACACAAAAAACCTAGATAATTATTTTTTTTTAAGCTACCATTAACCATTCATTATCATTTCCACCAACTTTTCTGACGGCCTATATATATTCAAAAACAGCAGTGTACCTTGCGTTTTTTTTTAAAAAAAATTTTGGGAAAAATTGGGCATAGCATCCGCGCACCCGGCAACCTGCCGGGTCAAGGAGCTAAAAGCTTTTATGATTTCCACCCCTTTCCCTGTAAGCCTATAATGTCAATTTTATCTGTAGAAATATGAATAATTTGTGTATGCCAACATAATAGTATTTGGTTGGAAACCATAAAAATAAATAAATTAGGAAATCAGTTTAAAAACTACTTCATCATCCAAAAATATTTCAAAAATATTTTAACGGGTCTACATGTATACTAGTATTAATTATTATCTCAATGTTTTCTCATGGTTTGATTCATCGGACGAACATTTTCAAGTTTAAAAAGAAAATATTCCTTGATCATAAGTAAGAGATTGAAAGTGAAAGTATTAGCTGATGACGATGGCAAGTTCTTAGCCCCCAAAGTTGGCCCTTCTAAATTTTTATAACTGTCCTATCACCCGACACTTATTTCTGGGACATGAATTTAGTAATATATGTACTGGAGCTGGCAGGAAGGTAAGCCTTTTTATGTGAACGAAATGCGTTTTCAAACTCAAAGCTACAAACGTACAATTTACATGTCGAGAGATTTTGAACCGTCGGCTTGCAGAATGGCCAACTGAAAGATCTACTTGGCAATAAGAGCCATTTTCCGATTTTGAAAGGAGTTATTCCAGATATCTGAGCATAATTTTCAATATATTTCTAAGAGTAAACAGTTTTCTTCAATTTTAATTGAGACAAACGATCCTGGGTGCTCGCTTTGCTGTCATTTTGAGCGGTTGATTGCAAAAACGGGAATAATTGGGTCATCTTTCGGAAACCAGCTGCTCAGGCTGTGTCAGTGCTAGTACAGTGTTTCCGACACAAAGTTAGACTCGGACCTTTGTAAACAAAACGAACTCAGACTTTTTAATATTTAAAAATAAAACGAACTCGGACTTTTCATTGTTTTGCGTCGTATTTTATATATTTTTTGCGTACAAAATACGCAAAAATCGTACAAGTAGGCAGGTCTGCAATATGACCCTCCGTGCAGTGTGTGAAAATGGTTATCCTTAAACACAACTCCACGTCTCAATTTTTGTCCGACTCAATAAAAAATTTAGGCCATTAGAATGGCTGAATATTTAGAAGAAATACGGTACTTTCATTCTGAGAGTAGTTTCTTCAACTTACCATTCGTGTTGATAATGAACATGTAAGAGTTCTCTCCCTGTGTGAAGTAGGTGGAGTCTTGTACGATGTCCTCCATGTGAAGATCTACCCCGACCACCCCTACGACGGTATCTTGATAATAACAAGCCTGACTTATACCTAAAGTCAATCCTGTGGAAGACAAAAGACATCGAAATTTCAAATTCCCTTCACAAAATCACTTATAGCATTTTCTATTATATATATATATAAACTTTATTTTCTGAGGGTAGTAAATACAAATAAATGACTCTGTCGGCTTAACGCCGTTCTTCCCAGAGGCCCTCAACAGTAGTGAGAACACGAAGATAAATGTGGCTAGATTTATAAACCGTACATAACCAATTTTTCTTTTTCTACATAACAGGACATTTCCTGAATGCACTTGTGATTAGCAGTCATTTTTTATCAAATCTGAAGAATTTCGTCCTCATAACGTAGCTGCTTAAAACGACAAGCTGCCTAAGTTTGTGACGATTATTCTTTCACCCTCAAATTAGTAGAAATATAAGTAGTAACCAATCTCGGATGAAAAGCCTCAAGTCAATTTTGCGACCAAAAACATATGTTTAAAGTGGCATGAGCTGCCAAAATGTTGATATTTTGACGTTGACACAGAATGTTGAAATAATTGGCTATTTTTCTTGTATAATTCAGAAGCTTTTTAGTGCTTCTAGTCTTGAAAATGTACGATAAAGTATTGTTTTGAACTAATTTTGGCTTAGAATGAATGAATGGTCGTCCCGGTTATATAAATTTTGTTTACTTTTCGAATGTGTTTTCGGTTTGTACAGGCCACATACTGTATGGATTTTCCTCATTCCAACGCCTATCATTTAGTTTTTCAATGACCTTCAAAGCCTCATACTGTCGTGACGATCAGAAATTATGGAAAAAATGTGAATTTTGGCAGCTCATGCCACTTTTAAGAGTTAATAATGGGAAATCCCTGATGCTATTGTTTTCTGTCTAATAGTCAGTATATAAAGAGCTGAGAATGCATCACACACACAGCTAAAGATACAGAATTTTTAAATGTAACGCTATATTTTTTGTGTAGTGTGAAGAAACGATTTTTCAACTCTTGTTTATTAATTAATAGACTGGAGTGATACTCATCATAACACACCGGTTCAAGGGCTCCTTTCACGAAGCAGTCGCATCACTAACGAAGTGTATAGTTGCCAATGGATACCATAGTGAAGAGATACGGAATCATGACAACTGCGATTGGTCGCACTTTGCAACGGCTTTGTGAAACGGCCCCCTGGTCAGAAAACCTCTATGTACATTTTTGAAATTTCCCCTTACCTTGATCAGCCATATCCAGTGCAGGTAAAGAGAAGATTGGACTGTCTGGAGTAGAATGGTTAAACGCCAAGTAAAACTTTCCCACTGTGGAACTCAAGTCACGTGTTGTATTGATTGCCAACATTTTCCCTTTCTGAAATTTAGACCAAAAAAAAATTAAATAAATAAACATGGCGATATTTAATAACAAGAGATCCCTTAAAGGGATCTTAACGCCCGCGTTCATCTATTCATATTAAATTGATTGATTGATTGTTTGGTGTTTTACGCTGCGCTCAAGATTATTTCACTTACATCAATAACTGGATATAGGAATTGGGGCCTACATAAAAAATCTTATTCCAGGGAGATAACTATTGTTGAGGAAAATTAAATTGTGAATTGCAAAATTCCATAAATCTCTGATTAATTTCTGTATTTTATATGCCAAGTATCATATCTATAGTTGTCACATCAACAAATCGCCTGTCTTCTTCATCAACTTTAGATCGTTTCTTCAATCTGCTGTCTTTATCTTAAATCGCTCCAAATATAAGGTTAATTTTCTTGTCTTGCTCAACTGAGATCGTGAAGAATTAAAGTCGACCTCCCTCAATTGTATTATTATCTTCTTTTTTTTTTTTTTGTGTGTGTCTCAAGCTTTTCTAAATTTTGTGTATTGTCTTCTGTAGGCCTATATTCTATCCTAAAATTCGCTTACATGTACATTGATGATTGTTTATGACTGTCTCGTGTATTTTAAAGGTTTTGTGAATAGTATTGTCAAGCCGTAATATAGATACTCAAACTTTTTGTCCTGCATTATGCTCTGATAGCAATAATATCCCAAATGTTGGATACATAGTTATGCTATATTGCTACAGCCTACAGTCACGTGGAGAGTGTAAGTTTCTATATGGCTGCCATGCTGCTGGCTCTTCTTGTCACTTCATAAATTTTAGATCATTCCTACAAAATATTATCTTAGTTAGATCAAAATCCCCCATACCTCCAGCAATTATTATAATTTGTTAAAGTGATTTCATTTATTCATACAGAAATGTTTTTTTGTTTATGTCCATGTTTGTTCATCTCATTAGTTTCATCTCGGTCATTTTTATTTTATTCGTTTTAAATATGTCACTTTCTGTGAACTCATTTTTTCATGCAAGCTAAAAGTGTCACTTTATTGTATCAATGAATAACTTACAATGTTGACAAATGTTTCCCATCGACAATTTAGTAAACAGCAAAATGTAACATAAAGGTGAAGATGAACAAAATGTTTTATTGTAACAATGTTTGTGTAGCCTCTTTTATATTTCAATGTACATTGTATTGTATATGTAGCGTAAACATTAGTACAAGCCGTTTAGTGCAACCTGGTCACGTGGGGAGTACTTTTGCGGCATTTTGTAAATTCGTGACTATCTTCAATAAACGCCTATATACATTTGTATAGGCTTAAACTGAAAAAAAAAAAAAAAAAAAAAAAAAAAAATTGCAAAATTAAGCTCCCCTAGAAATTTTGGTTGAAAACAACATTGCCACCTGGTAGCCATCTTCAATAGAACTTAGAGGGATGATGTGTGTCATGTTTGGTTAAGATCAGGTCAGTAGTTTTCATGGAATAATGATAATAAATTTCATTTTCAAATTTGGTCAAAAAACAACATTGCTTCCTGGCGGCCATATTTAATAAGCAAATGAGATGAAAATGTAGGGTGCACAACTAGATCAGAGGGAGATAATGTCGGCCAAGTTTGGTCAAAATCAGAACAGTATTTTCTTGGAATAGAAGTAACGAAAAAACAATATCGCCCTCCTGGCGGCCATATTGAATATGCAAATGAGATCAAAATGAACGGTGCATAACTAGACCATAGGGTGATAATGTATGTTGATTTTGATTAATGTCAGGTAGTTTTCTTGGAACAAAGATAAGAAAAAAAACATCGCCCCCTGGCGGCCATATTGAATATGCAAATGAGATGAAAATGTATGGTGCACAACTAGACCATAGGGTGATGTATGTTCAGTTTGATTAAGATTGGACTGATAGTTTTATTGGAATAAAGGTAACAAGCAAAAGTTTTCTTGCAATAAACGAAAAAAAAAAATCTCCCCCTGGCGGCCATATTGAATATGCAAATGAGATGAAAATGTACGGTGCACAACTAGACCATAGGGTGAGATGATGTATGTTAAGTTTGATTAAGATTGGACAGGTAGTTTTCTTGGAATAAAGATAAAGAAAAAAACATCGCCCCCTGGCGGCCATATTGAATATGCAAATGAGATGAAAATGTACAGTACACAACATGGCTATAGGGAGATAATGTGAGCCAAGTTTGGTGAAAATCAGATTGGTAGTTTTCTTGGAAAAAAGTAACAAAAAAAAACCA
Source organism: Lepidochitona cinerea (assembly GCA_963971465.1). Lineage (NCBI taxonomy): Eukaryota > Metazoa > Mollusca > Polyplacophora > Chitonida > Tonicellidae > Lepidochitona > Lepidochitona cinerea. The sequence goes on from OZ020556.1 coordinate 6,644,111, forward strand.
TCTCCCCCTGGCGGCCATATTGAATATGCAAATGAGATGAAAATGTACAATGCACCACTTGACCATAGGGTAAGATGATGTATGTTAAGTTTGATTAAGATTGGACAGGTAGTTTTCTTGGAATAAAGGTAACAACAAAAAAACAACATCGCCCCCTGGTGGCCATATTGAATATGCAAATGAGATGAAACTGTAGGATGCACAACTAGACTATATGGAGTTAATGTCAGCCAAGTTTGATGAAAATCGGCCTAGTAGTTTTCTTGGAATAAAGGTAACTACCGAAAGTTTTCTTGCAATAAACGTAACAAAGGAAAACAACATCTTCCCCTGGCGGCCATATTGTTTATGCAAATGAAATGAAAATGTACGGTGCACAACTAGACCATAGGGTGATGATGTATGTTAAGTTTGATTAAGATTGGACAGGTAGTTTTCTTGAAATAAAGGTAACAAAGAAAAAACAACATCGCCCCCTGGCGGCCATATTGAATATGCAAATGAGATGAAAATGTAGGATGCACAACTAGACTATATGGAGATAATGTCAGCCAAGTTTGGTGAAAATCGGACAGGTAGTTTTCTTGGAATAAAGGTAACAAAAAAAAACAATATCGCCCCCTGGTGGCCACATTGAATATGCAAATGAGATGAAAATGCACGGTGCACAACTAGACCATAGGGTGATGTTGTATGTTAAGTTTGATTAAGATTGGACAGGTAGTTTTCTTGGAATAAAGGTAACAAGCAAAAAGTTAACGGACGGACGACTGACGACGGACGACGGACGACGGACCACGGAAAAGCGATTTGAATAGCCCTCCATCAGAATGATGGCGGGCTAAAAATTTACAACCTGACGTAACTTTTCAATTGGAATTGTTTGCCATGGCAGTTACGCCTTCCATAAGATTTCCGTTGGGCGTATATCTTTTGAAAGACAGCCCAGAAGCAAATTGAGAAGATAGAACTGAGAAACTAAATTTTGCTCCCTTCCCTTTTGTGTCGTTATTTTAGATTATTTCACTTGTATGGCATGTTTGCCAGGTTTAGGGGAGGAAGGCAGGGTCTGACTAATGCAAACCCTCTAACTGCGACGGGTACCTCACAAGTCTTTCAAATAGAGCAATCAATGAAAAAACACACACTCAGAAATTCTTGGACAATTCTTGTGATTCGTACCCCTGGCCCATAGATGGGAGACATGTCAGGCTAAGAGACAACAAAGCCCCACCCTTATTAGAATGAACCCACATTTAAAGGGCGTTTCAAACAGTTCTAATAAATATCAATGTTTCAGTTGTTACCTATTTAATGAGTAATTTGTGCAGCTTAAAACTACCAACTGAAAATTGTTTTCTGAGCAATTATTCGTAAAAACCTGCATTAAATATGCCACACAAAATCCTATAATCTCCATTGATATGGTGGAAAACAGTAGAGAGAATTTACTTACCGGTGGGGGTGATTCATGCTTTGATTGGACGTCGTAGTTCAGGAAATTTTGATCAGCAATATCCTGCATAAAACTCTTCTCATACATTATTGGCTTGCCATCTACACATTGGAAAGAAAACAATATAATATAGAAATTGATACACTGTTTATTTTATCAGCTCAATCTATTTAACGTGGCATGAGCTGCCAAAATTCACACTTTTTTCGTAATTTCTGATCGTCACGACAGTAAGAGACTTTAAATGTCATCGAAAAACTAAATGAATGACGTTGGAATGAGGAAAATCCATATAGTATGTGGCCTACACGAACCGAAAACTCTTCGAAAAGTAAACAAAATTTAAATAACCGGGACGACCATTCATTCATTCTAAGACAAAGTTAGTTCAAAACAATATTTTCGAGACTAGAAGCACTAAAAAGCCTCTGAATTATACGTCTTGAGAAAAATAGGCAATAATTTCAACATTCTGTTTTAAGGTCAAAATATCAACAATTTGGCAGCTCATGCCACTTAAATAGTTTTGAAATGATTGCTCCTTGGTATACTCATTAATTCATGCAAGTATATAAGTACAAAAGCATTGTTGTTAAAGAGTATTGATACTAAAACTGGCACCTGTTTTAACCTTTCTTTTCCAAAACATGCAAACTAACAACCCATCGATGGAAAGCTGAATTCCTTAACCAAATCATGGAACCATTTCTTGGCATTAAAGGGTTAATGAACAGGACTTCAACCTGGTTTGTGATTGTCTATGAATTAAATGTATATTTGAAAAACAAAAGTTGAAACAAAACGCAAATTTTTGGCGTTAGTTCCCTGGTGGTCAAAAAAGGAGTGAGGAAGAGATATCCAAATTTTCCGTATTTTTTGTAACAACATGGCAAAACTAGCCAAAAGTGACGTCATACACAACCCAGAGATGGTGTATTACGTCACCAATCTGACTGAGTAAACGACGAACGTCATTTGTCAAATGAACTTTCATAACCACTGTAGGACGTTAAATGTCATTGTGGTATTGAATTTTCAATGGGCTGTTTCCGAAATTGAATTTTTCTTATAGACCAGACTTAAGATACAGGTTCTATAACCCACTTAATGCAAATTGTCAAATATTGCCCAATGCTGTTCATAAACCTTCAACACCAAACTGCACTTGGTAAATGAGTGATTGATTTGGGTTTTACGTCCTGCTCAACAGTATTTCAGTTATATGAAGACGTCTCCTTATTGCAGGGCGGATTTCCACCACTCTTTTAGGTGCTGCCTCACCGAGACGACTTGCCGAAGACAACCAGCAAGCCCCCTCACCCATTCACAGTATACTGACACCGGGCCAACCAGTCGCTGCTCTAACTCCTATTGCTGAGCGCCAAGCAAAGCAGCAGCAGCTACCACTGTTTAAGTCTTTGGTTTGACTCGACCCAGGCTTGAACCCGGATCTCCCAGGCCTGAAGCGGACGCTCTACCGACTGAGCTATCGGGGCTGGTGCACTTGGTAAAAAATTTGCTTCTATAACCTGAACTATCTTAAGCCTCACAGCACATGAATTTTAAAAAAGAAATGAACAAGTGAGAATACGACTCACCGTCTATGACAGCGTATGTATTGATGACGACACTGTGATGAGTTCGGGCATTATGGGTAGCTATCATCTCCATCACATCCTTAGCTTCCGTCAACGATGATAACAATCCTCTACTGATGTAAATAATCATTGTGTTTCCTGTAAAAAAGAAATAAAAAATATGATTGATTGATGGAGACTTAAGAGACTAAAAATAATAAAATAAAAAAAAATCTTAACTTGAGCTGCTACCACTCATAGTAGATTCAAATATAAAATTTCAACTCAATATCTGAAAGTTTTCCGAAAAAAAGTGGAGAAGTGATATGTTTAAAGACATTTTCTTCCAAAAAAAAAAAGATCTACGTCATTGCTAGGATTGATAGATTGATGTTTTATACCGCACTCACGATTAAAAGTCAGCATTGGCAGTTTAAGTGGGGGGAGGAAACCAAGCCTTTTGCCCGGAGGAAAAACATATCTTTTGAGAAAACCATAATCATATAGAGGAAAAACGTCTTACCTAAAACCTCCTCTCCGTCTGTGTTCAAAGAGTTTTCGATCAATTCAAAAGCTTTATGGAAGCCTAAGGAATGATTTGTGGCAGCTGTAAAAATATATATACATCATTTCATTGATTGATTGATTGATTGGTATGCTGCATTCAAGATTATTTCATTTATCTGGAGGGAGAGGGGGGAGGGATGGAAACAGAGGTTGTAGAAAGAAAAAAAGAATGCCTTGTATTTTGTGTCAGAGATTTCTTCTTCCTTTTCAAGCCGAGTTTCTAAGACATATTCGCAAACAAATTGACTAAAAAAACGGAGGTCTGGGGCCGCTTGTTCAAAAGAAAACTATCATGACGACAGGTTAAATGACATGGTGTAACAAAGAAATGCCTTTCCTTTGGAAAACCGATCCCAGGTCTACATCTTGGCATTTATACTTTAAAGTGACATGAGCTGCCAAAATGTTGATATTTTGAGGTTGAAACAGAATGCTTCTAGTCTTGAAAATGTACGATAAAGTATTGTTTTGAACTACGTTAGGCTAAGAATGAATGAATGGTCGTCCCGGTTATTTAAATTTTGTTTACTTTTTTAGCACGTTTTCAGGTCGTACAGGTCAGTGCCAATCATTTAGTTTTTTGATGGCCTTCAAGGCCTCTTACTGTCGTAACGATCAGAAATTATGAAAAAAGTGTGAATTTTGGCAGCTCATGCCTTTTAAAAACAAATATTGAAGTTGTAAAGCGTAAAAATTATAGCAATGTCTAGTAAAAAAACAATCTGAATTTCAAAACTTACTGTGTTGTTTCTCAAGACGATTAATAAAATCTGTGAAGAGAAGTCTGGCCTCTAGACTAAATGGGGCAAGAGTTTTTGAAAGACATTGGTCTTTTCTTGGATATGACACCGTGGATGCCAAACCAAGCACAGATACCTGAAAACAGATCATTGAATGATTGATTGATTGATTGACGGAGACAGTTGCATCTACGGATCATTTATAAATTACTTGATTTATGGTGGAGTTGACGAGTTCAGTAAGGGAGAAAACTCTGTGCATTTCTGTGAAAATATCAAAACATTGAGTGAAATTGTTTCAATAAGGGTTAAAAGATTAAAGTGCAAACAACCATGTATGCCAAACCAAGGAGAGATACCTGAAAACAGATGATTGATTGATTGATTGACGGAGACAGTTGCATCTACAGATCATTTATAAATTACTTGATTCATTCATTGGTAGTAATGTAACAGTTACAAGGAAAGAAAATTCTTGAAGAGCTAATAGAGCAAATTAACAGCTTTCAATCCAAGTGCACGGTTTATTCCACGACTTTATGCTGATTCTTGGGAGATTTTTAAAATCAGCATAACGAAACATTAAGGTGTTTGGCAGACTTTCTTTTGGTCGCCCAAAACAGCCGTTGTCGGGAAATTGCCTGTCCACTTGGACGGGTGTCTGGCTAACCCTATGGGCTATGGTGATGAAAACGTTTATGGTCCCTATACGGTCAAACTCAATACTAATACATTGATTGGTTGATTGGCCGCAGTCGACATAGTTAACTTAGATAGCGGCATTGCCAGGTTTAGTGGTGCTTGGATTGAGGGACTATAGCACTAACCGACTTAGGCCCTGGGTCCAGTTTCACAAAGCGATCTTAGTTACCAATGGCAACGTATACCTTTAGCATTGGTTGTCATGGTAGTTAAGATCACACTTAGCTAAGATCGCTTTGTGAAACTAGGCCCTGGAACCTGAATTTCTGCCTTACCTTATCCCCTTCGGAGATGATGGAGAGAAGATATGTGGCGATGGATTTGGCCAGAACCAGTTGATTGGCACTCAGGGAATTCCCATGATCAATTACGATCACAAGGTGTGTGGGATGAGGGTGAACAGTGGATAGGAAAGTCACACTGAAACAAAACAAAAGTTTAAGTTTCATAACACTGGGATAATTTGGGTGATAGTAATGAGAGGAACATAAAATGAATAATAAACAATAACACTGGGATAATTTGGGTGATAGTAATGAGAGGAACATAAAATGAATAATAAACAGACTGTACGAATTTTCCTTATTCCAACGTCAATCATTTAATTTTTCGAAAACCTTATTACTGTCGTGACAATCAGAATTTATGAATTAAGTTCGAATTTCAGCATCTGATGCCATTTTAAGGAGCAGTTTAGAAAATCATTTATGACCATAGTGCAACATTCCAAAAAGCAACAAACCTGTGTTGAATATCGTACACATCGCGGCACATCAGAGTTGAACGATGATAATTTGTAGCAGGAAACTGACTATGTACTCCGTCAACAGAAATAAAATACTGCCATTTTAAACTTGGGAAGTATTGCATGTTTCCTCGCCAAACTGAAAAGGAAAATGAAAAAAGAAATTATAGCACCAAGATTATTTCACTTCTATGGTGGAGTTGCCTGGTTCAATAGGTTGATTGATTGTTTGGTGTTTTACGCCGCGCTCAAGATTATTTCACTTATATGGCGGCGTTGCCAGTTTTACTGTGGGAGGAAACCGGGCTCTGTGCCTGGAAGAAATCCACGACCTTCCGTTGGTAACTGGCAACCATCCTACATAGGTCGTTCGAGTGAAAACCCAGTCAGAAAATTTTTCAATTTTTGGACCTAGTGGGATTTCCTCCCCGCGACCCATTGGTGGAGTTGCTGGATTCAGTAGGGGAGATAACTCTGTGCATTTCTGTGAAAATATCAACCATTGAGTGAAATTGTTTCAATAAGAGTTTAAAGATCAAAGTGCAAACAAGGGCAAATATATCTCATTGTTAAGTGCCGGCAAATATATTATATTCTATACTATTTACACTCTTAAAACGATGGCATAATTTGTTGTATTCTCGTTAATAGATGTATTAACAAAAAACAATTTCAGTGAGAGCCAAGATATTCTTTCCATTAAAAATACGGCGTCCGATTTAGATGAAGCAAAGATTGCTTGTGGATACTGACAATCACAATTATTTTCTTTAAAAAAAAACAAACAAAGGGAGAAAGCATACTTTCTGCTATAAACTGACAAGCTTCTGAAGTATCCATAATAAGAGTGTTCATAAATAAAATAAGAGCATAACATTCTAAATTTTCAAATTCAAATTTTCAAACAGACTGGCACAGGGAATCCGTTCTGATCAGAAATTATAAATATGGAAAAAAACTTCCAAATGTATATATGATGTAATCTGTTAAAACAGCACTTCTAAATAATGCCCTTCATAACTTGAAATTTGAATTTATGTAAACAAGCTTAAAATTGGTAGTTTATGACCGATGAAACTAAATTGATTGATTGGTGTTTTACGCCGCGCTCAAGATTATTTCACTTATATGGCGGCGTTGTCAGTTTTATTGTGGGAGGAAACCGGGCTTTATGCCCAGAGGAAACCCACCACCTTCTGTTGGTAACTGGCAACCATCCCACATAGGTCGTTCGAGTGAAAACCCAGTCAGAAATTTTTTTTGGACTAAGTGGGATTTGAACCCGCGACCCATTGGTGGAAGGCTGTTTGGATTGAGCGTCCAACACTCTACCTACTGAGCCACGGAGGCCCCCCGATGAAACTAAAATCTTTCAACCTATGTTACCTTCTGTAAGATTCCGGCCTGGGTTAAAAGCACCTTGTGGTAAATTTGGGGGTAACAAGTCACATGTAGTAACACGTGAAATATGGCAGCCATACTGATTATCAGATCTGTAGGAAAAAAAAAATGGATTAAACAGGACGGTAATTAATCGATTTATAGTAAATTAATAGTGATTTACAGCCCTTGTAATTAGAAAGCTTTGCCATGGCCCAAAAAATGTTGACCAAGATTGGTTTTGGAGTGAGCGAGTGATTTGGGTTTTACGTCCTGCTTAACAGTATTTCAGTCATATGAAGTCGTTGCCTTCTTTTGGCAGGGCAGATTTCCACTGCTCTTTTAGGTGCTACCTTACCGAGACGACTTGCCGAAGAAACCCAGCAAGCCCCAACACCCAGTCACATTATACTGACAAACCAGTCGCTCTTACTCCTATTGCTGAGTGCCAAGCGAAGCAGCAGCAGCTCCCACTGTTAAAGTCTTTGGTTTGACTCGACCCAGGCTAAGATTGGTTTTGGAGAAATCTTACAAGACACCCCCCATTGGTTGAATCTGTTCAGATCCTGTTCATTTGAACTTTGGAAGCCTAATTTTGCTTATCCTACTTATTGTATCATTTTAAAGTATTAACTGTGTTTTATTTTTCTCTATATATAATGCCTGGGGAAAATTGTCTAGTGTGTGTTGTAATATCTGATGATGAGATTAGGCTCTACTCTCGAAAGCTCATAAATATACACCATCATGTACAATATAGTACGAGTTGTCTCCTCTTTGTTTTCTACCTGTCATATCCTTTATATTATTACCACCCAGGGCTATTTAATATTATAGGGAGAGTGATTGCTCTCCTTCCCCTCCACACACCCCCAGAGGGGTCTGAAGAGACCTGTTCATCACTCCCCCTAACTCTCCCTACCGATTTCAGGCGAGTGTTCATGTTTTTCGCTCTCCCAAGATAAAACTATTCTCCAAGCCGTCCATGTCCAGTAAAATCGAATTAACTGTACGATAATATGACAAACTGGAAAACATTTTTTTATAGACTGTTTTCTCCAGAATTTGCACAACAATTCTGACATAGATAAGTATACCAAAATAAAAATTTCTTTTCTGTAACTTCAGATGCTTTCAGCTCATCATAATCATGTTCTCTCTCTGAAAAACATAGGATAGGAAGTGCACTCCCATTGAATTTTGGGAGACTATTTCTGGGGAGAGTGAAACAGGTCACCCTGATAGTTTTGGGAGAGCATAGTGTAACTCTCCTAGTCTATTCTTAATGACAGGCCTGAGTACCACCTGTACATACATCTGATCAACTTATCTTATCTGCACTTATAATAAGTGACCTGTCCAAACACTTGTTTGCATATATATGTCTTGCTTACCAATGTTCTACACTCCTGATGATGGCGAAATAAACCGCCGAAATATTGAGTCAAATATGGGTCTTACGTTTTTCGGAGTTACGCTACTTGTGTACTATATTAACCTTATCAGTGGTACAAATGGAGTTTAGTAAAATCACTCCATAGTAGAATTTATAATCTTGGAAATGTTCCTGACTTACTTGAGGTTGCTTCTTGGAAGACTACAACAGTTAAGAGGTAATGTGATTGGATGTTTGGCGTGAAACCTGTACAGGTTCTCCACAGTAATTTTGTTAGTTTTGAGAACCTGGAGGTAGTTGTGAAACCGATCCTGTAAACGTCTTACAACCTGTAAAGAAAGTTTAAGAAATACAGTTAAGTATGATAACAAATGTTTTCTTAGAAGAGAAACAATATTTAGTATGTCTAGAATCCAGGACCCTGTTTCACAAAGCAGCGTAGCGTAAGTTTTCACGTAACTGCCATAGCATCCCATAGCAATTGTTTGCGTAACTTCCATACTAACGTATCTCTACAGTAACTGTAGAGATACGTTAGTATGAAAGTTACGCAAACAATACATCTACGCCGCTTTGTGAAACAGGCCCCAGTGCTGGAACTTCCCCTCATGCATTTTGCAAGTGATTGGCATGTGTTGCAAGCAAGACCTGAAAAGTACTTGCCATGCTTGGTGCAAGATTTCATTGATCTAATAATGAAGTTACAAGGCCTTTGGTTAGAGCAAATAAACAATGGCCACCATTATTTTGTCTCAACAAAGTCACTTTTCATTGGCTTAAAAACATTTATGATAAATCAAGGCAATTGTACATGTATCTTGGCATTCAGCCCGCCCAGATGGCAACTGGCCTAAACAGTTAAGCTCAAGCACTATTATCACTTTTTGATCTCATAGTTTTCGATTTCTTGTTTCACTGATTACAACAGTAAATACAGATTACCTTAGTCAACCAAGGTAAAACACGGAATGGGGCCATGGAGATTTTGAATTGGCTTGTGAAGATGCACACACGCTCAGTCATCTGTTGCCACCTTTTTAATGAGGCAAACAGACTTCATTCTGCCCAGTTTAATATCGAGTATAGTTAGGAAAATTGAATTGATTGATGATTGGGACTTAAGGTTGAACTCATAAGCTAAGTTTATATGGCGCAAAACTTCCAACTGACCAAAAGATCACCCTCCACCACCCACCAGCATCTACATTGTGAACATTAGGCTCCACAGACCATAAAACATCAGGAGGGCTTTCAATATATTTGGCTTACTTAAATGTTCCTCCTTGCTAGGTCAGCAAACATGGCTAAAGGAGAGCCACGATACTCCAGCCCAAGGGCATGCATGTCAATTGAAACCCCACCTTAATTAAACCATCCCTAATATAATTACCTTGTGTAATTCTGCCTTTTCATCTATGGGTTCCTTCTCATTCTTCTCCGCATCATAAATTCCCTGCAGAAAGAGCAAATTTTGTGCAATGTAAAATGATAACTTCAGACCCCTTAATTGGCAAAATAAGAGCTTTCCATCAAACCAATCTTGAAGATTTCGGGTTAAGGTAATTCACCAAAAGTGAATTCCTTACCTGCCTCCTTGTTTAATAATCTGATATTCATTATGTCGTCAGGACGGAATTCATTCTCCGCCATTTATCAACCTGTGAAGCTACAGAACCGATTACAGACGAACGGCAAAGCAAAAACAGATTGCTCTTTTGTTTAAAAGGTTCTTTATGTGTAGGGTCGTGTTGTTGTTCTTAGAAAGAAATGACTGTAAACAGTCGGTTAAAAAATAACAAATATTTTGCTAATTTGATCGATAAATTGACCGATTTCTTGATGGCGTCACTTGGAATTTACATGCAAAGCATTTCGGGAGATTAAGGGTAGTTAAAATAATTTCAAAATATGGCGGAAGGAATAATACTGTATCGCCAGGTAATGTCCTCACTGTTTTCCAAAAAAGTGACATCTTGCTAAGAACTAATAAACAAAATGGCGAACTGAGGTACATTTTACCCATCAGGGACTGATCCAGGGAAAATTTGGGCACGCCATTTCAGTTCAAAATGTTCCAACAATAAGACAAAAACAACATCTCTGGCCCAAAATTCAACATTAATTGCTATTTTGACATTAAAATCTGTTGGTTTTAAGAATTTGGGCGGATTTTTTGCTTAAGTGAGTTTGGGCGCCCATACCTGTATACAGGTATCAAAATGTCTCTGGATCAGTCTATGCCCATAAAGCTCTGCATAAACCTAGACTATGTGACGTCATCAGACTCGGAGGTAATACCACAGAAACGCTGTGAAACAGGTTGCCATGAACACAGGAAACTAAGAAACAACAATTCAAGCTAAAGGGAAAGTTTAATATTTGTCCAAAAACAGCTATTCAGAAAACATGTCAGAGCAGTCAGAGGCGTTAAATTCTGATGACCAGCAAACATCAGAATGGAGATTTACGACTTGAATAAATATAACATGTATTATTTGGACACTAAATGCTTCAGTTATAAAATGTGTAGAATAAAACAGTATGTACAGGTGGCTCATTAAAATCGTCTGCTAAACGTACAGTTTATTATGAGGGTTAATAGGGTGAAAATCGATTGTCTCCGACCATCACGATGCTTGGGAAGCCCTTTTTTTCCTTTAACTAAAATGGCTAACTTTGTAATGTCTTCTTTCCAAAGTTGAATTCAATTAGGCTGCTAGATATTAAGTTAAAGCCAACAGTTCATATTTCTTAGTGTTACTATATACATGTAACCATGCCAATATTTCGCGACTAATGCTCCATTCCGTGTGACCCTCTTTGTAGACGAACGGCATATCAGCAGTTATTTCCCTTTTTTCATAGTTCGGTTTCAATGTGATGATTTTCGGTTATGGTGATAGTTCGTTTTTGCTGTAGTCGACGTCATTTTAGTTACAGACAGAGATACATGTAAGCACGGAGCCAACATTAACGGCATGGTACCCCATTTACCCAGACACTCTGACAAAAATACTGTATACACTAGCCCGCATTTTCGGTCAAAGGGCGACGTTTTATTATTATATATGGTTGGTAATGTGAATCGCCCTCTAGCCCGAACCACTCTCTCAATATCTTTGTGGTATTTAAGTCTCAGTCGAAAATGACTGCACACTATAATTTACGCGATGCCAATTGTTGGAAATTTACCTTTATTGAAAGACTAGACCTTAGGCAAGATTTTCAGGCACACGGCTTGTACGTAACTGTTGTTTTAGGAAGGATTCCCCCCTAAAATACTTGCTATCTTCCACAAAAGTGACAAAAGAGAGGACAGTCAATCTAATTTTAAAATTGCGCATGCTTCTCACAGCTCCCTCTGGCGGTGCCAAACAAATGCCCTGTGACGTTTGTAAAAATAAAGACCAGGGACTGATCCAGGGCCATTTTGATACCGGTATACCGGTTTGGGCGCCCAAACTCTGAGGAAAAAAATCCGCCCAAACTCAAGGGAAAAAAAAAAAATTCAATTATTTGGGCGAAAAAAACTTTTTTTTTCTCAAATTATTTGGGCGGAAAAAAATCCTGAAGTTAAAACAAATGTTCAGTTTATAATATATTGAAAAACGTTACGTTTTAGACAAATGATTTTTGTTTTACCTCGTCACAGTGTAGGCCCTACGTCACAATGAGGTACGTCGCTACGAAATCGCGTGAAAGAACACCATCTATACTTCAATCTACTCTCTTTCCACTGACCTATATAAATGATAGGTCAGTGGGTTTACCACTGAACAGTGTTTGGTACCCTGCCCTACAGAACTAACCAGCGCTCTGTTCAACGACACGTGGGGGTTTAAGACTGACGGCGCATGTCATGCGTCATTGCCTCCTAGAGGGGGAACTGTATTGTGCTCAATTCTATTGCATTGTGCGAACCACATGGCTTGACTAAAAGTCGTCTGCTAGACCTCACAAAACTCATTGGCAGACAGTCTATATTTGACCACTAATTAGTTAATTGACGTTTATCCACATTTGTCACCGACATCTCTATATATCTATCAACTTATTATCCTGTATATACATTGAAGAGTGAACTATTGTAGCCTCTAGGAAACGTCTTCGTGGACGATTTGAGTCACTCAGCCACGGCTCGACTCGGAGTCGAACGTTGACTTCTCTTATATGTACGCTTTCATAGCGACCACCATAGAACACTATCAGAAAGTGGGGCTGCTTGTAAACGGATCGCAAATTTGATATGTGAAATTTATTTCTATGGTTGGTGGCTGGCTGGACAAGAAAAACGTTTCTTCGGTAGATAGTGGCCGTTATCTGAAAACTCAAAACCATCTTTCTTCAAGGAGGCCGCACATTAACGCTACTTACCGGAGCTACATAGTAGCCTACATGTACATGCACACAGGCCAGTCAGTGATATCGCTTGTTTGAGTCCTGTACGCAATTAAAATTTACAAAATCCAAAACGATTGTACACATGTTACTAAGATGCATTTAGTGTTTGTTTACAAATCAAAAGATAATGTATATCTGTCAAAATTAGCCCGTGAAAAGTGAAGAATGGGTGACGTATCACTCGTCTGATGAGTAAAAATTTACACATGACGAAAGTCAGTTTAAAAATTAATGTCAAAAAATGTCCCGATTCGTTCAGAAATTAGTAAACTCTGATAAAAAAAATCTTCATGCACGATTTGACATAAATATATGATTGAATAAAAACATTTCAGTTACTTTATTGGTAAATAGCATTTACAATTGCGAAGTCAGTTGCTGTACATAGCTGCATGTATGCAAATTCGATCGGCAAAATAGTGATTGTACGTTGCCGTGTATTTCACTTCATTTTGAAATATTCCTTCCTTTCACACTCCGAATAATACAATATGGATCTTCTTAAGTGTCTTAGGACTGTACGGTGGGAAAAAATTGTAAAAATAAGTCTATGGTAACCATTGAAAAGGGAAATTCGCCGTCCATTTAGTGTATTTGCCAATTTTATTTTGTTTTCTCCTCCTTTAAGAATGATAATGGATTTAAAACAGATGACCACAAATAATGCTGTAAATATGAAAAGACACCCAAATTGCACGCGAAAAACATGGTGATGAAGAGGTAGCCTACAAATGACCGACACAAAACCGTTTTCAGTTACAAAGTGAAATTTATTCTGCAATGTCAACATTATTATCAGAGGGACGAGAACTGTTGCAGGATGGTACATCAAGCCATGTTATTGCAAGATATTTTGTATGTCATCATAACAGTCTACCATTGTCAGATTTGCCAACAGTAACAACAAGCGTATGCGAAAGGAGCTTTACTGTTTCCCTGTGTCGCTTGATTGTTTGTTTTCTTATTATTCACTAGTGAACGAAGGGGTGTAATCTTTACGCCAATAGGACAATTTATGCTTTGGGAACCAGATCGCTCATATAGTACTACACGCACTTGTAGCATGGTTGCGGCGTTTTTCTTTTGATGAGCAGTCTTCGACAAATCCGATACCCAGTGGACAGATAGTGGGCGGGGCTTAAGCGTTGAATAACTTCCCGATTTTGGAAGTTGTTGTATGGCTCTCTTGACTGGGTATCAGAGAGTAAACACGTGATAGTTGATTGACAACGTCAATCAATTATACCGTGATACAAGCACGTTATTCAGCGCATGCGAGATGAAAGATATCCATGGTTTTCCTTTGAATGAGATTTGTTGGATCGTGTCTTATTTTTAAAAAAAATAGTTAATATTTTGGGACACTGTTGCTGTCAAGGAAATCCTCACACACTCATTAATTTCACCGGTCACAGTGTTGGCGTAGCTCCAGCCACCAGGGCCCTGTCTTACGAAGCTGGCGTAAGTTACGTCGGACGTAAATCAGTGTTAAAGCTATAGGAACTTACGCCTTAGTCGCAACTGGTCCATGTTGTAGGCCTATGCGCAACTTTACGCCAGCTTCGTAAGACAGGGCCCAGACCTTCAGCTCACAAATAGATGGTTGCTGGCTTCGCATGTGGTGCTGATCAGACATCGCCGTTACGCGGTGATTCGACGTAACCGACAGACATAGCATACACCATGTGCCTTCGGCACCTTTGAATAAATAACAAAACAAAACAGCAATATAATGACTTCAGTTTGGTAATTCTCAAAGCAGCTGCCCATGTACGACATGTAGTCTAAATGCAGATCAGCCGATGTGTTTTTATTTAAGTTTGAGATGGGAGTCGCTTATGGACATTACGTCATTGACGGCCTACCGGTATCCCCAATTTTTTCCTGGATCAGTCCCTGAAGACGTCACTGGTACAGGGCGGAAGTAGGTCATGACCGAAGATATACCAGTCAGTGACGTATTTCTACGACGCCCCACCCTTTTTAACTGGTCAGTGAAATGTTTAACTATGGCGGTTACGTCAGATTGAAAGCCAGTAGACTTTGAAGCAAATATTGACTGCATTCAGGAAAGTTTACCACTTTCAATACAACCGCGTAGGTTTGACAAACTCCTTCTTCGTGGTCTATACTATCTAATATTTAATTCTTTGCTTATTTGTTGCTAAATTTGCGCCGCTGTTTTTTTTGGCGGGTCAAGTTCAAAAATATTGTTTTTTCATTATACGAACAAATAAAAAATTCGGCAGAGCCCAGATTTCTCGGCTACGTATAGGCCTACACTAAAAGAGCCAAGTGGCTTATGTCCTATATTAGGATTGGGTAAAGAATAGTAGGAAACGTAAAAGTTGCGGTCAGTCAACTCATTGATAAAGTGGCCCCACTGTGCGTAAGGCGTGGCTGTGGTCGATGAGTGTTGGCCTTTGGCACTATGCCAGCTCTTCAGAGACGGAGGGTCACTACGGTGTGCCCCAGTTGTCAACAGCTTTTTTATTGACAAAACGCCAAAGACGAACCTAGGATTAGGGACGGGGTTTATTGACAGAATAGGGTTAGGTTTTGGAATCTTTTATTGACAATGCTAAAGACGGACTTATGGTTAGGGACGGGGTTTATTGACAGAAAAGGGTTAGGTTTAGCCATGTTTATTTACAGAACCGAAGGATCCTCTTGGATTCGTCCAAATACGTCATTGCAGGTCAAAGGGTATATCAGCCATTCCATTAGTGACTCCCGTGACATTTAGAAACTAAAATGTTCACAGTTTCCAAAATTTAGAAAATGATTTTAGAAATGATACCCTCATTAAAAGCCCATGACACCCTCTTTAATCTAAAACAAACATTTCTTGAATTAATTACTATCTTAATAGGAAATACCAGCAAAAGGTAGCGTGACTCCTGTGACGCACAGGAATAAATGTACCTTGACAAAGGACAGTTGTCTCCAGTTTTGTATCATTTTTTAATTCTATACGTTTTTTCTTTTTTATGTTGTTATTCTCCACATTGTGAGATTGCTAAATGAACTAATTTAATAACATGAACTTAAAAGATAAGCTGTGTGGGGGAACCCAAAAACGTGACTCCTGTGACAGTTAAAATGTGACTCCTGTGACAGGTCTCATATTAGAGTGGAAATATAGCTATTTGGAAGTAGAAATACAAAATAAACTATTTACTTTCTGATGTTAAGGGAACAGACAGAAATTGACATTAGCTCATGACATTTCTAAGCTAATAAATTTTGTTAAAGACTAGTTAATGTAAAAAATCTAATTTTACCGCTGTTAACTGTGAATGACTCTAAATATCAATATACCAATATAAGGTAAAAAGGGAACCTAACTTTGACAACATTATAGATCTAATTAGAATTGCAATCAAAACTATCAAAATAGTTAAATAATGACAGGTGAATTGAGATTTACTGAATATTTCAATATTCCATTATACATGTGCGCATGATATAAGCTTGTTTAAGACCCAGTTTTCAGTGAGTCAGTCGCTTTCAACATTGGTAGTATATCTAAAAAATATTGTAACTAGCAATGCCACAACATATTTAATATTGCTTAACATTGCATGTGAAATTCACAGTAGTTTACCAGTCATTTGATCGCTGATTCTGAACCATGGTCGACCCCTCCCCCAAATGCATTTATCTAATTTCTAGCCCTGGTGTTGTCTTTTAGCCCAGGTTAGGAAACATTTCTGTGCCTCAAAACAGCTTGCATCATAATTGTACTGATTAGTTTCTGTATTCTACATGTAAGTCTTCCATCTTTTCTTTACCAACGGAACTTTTTCAAGGTTTGAAAAACTTAACTACACTGACATCTATAATCTACATGTAGCCATTTTTATATCGATTAATTCATTCAACTTTGTCGTAAACCTTCAAATCTTAGACTATACATGTAACAGAATATAGAGAAACTAAACCCCACGTCACTATTAAAATACAAGATAATGTCTTCAAAGGTCAAGAACAAGTTGTCATAGCTATACCAATATGTGGGCCTACGTGTATATCCATCTAACAACACAGCGTCACTCTAAAATTTAACATATTGTAGATCACTTGATATATCAAGAGCTACAAATTTTATTTGTAACAAGCTTATTCTTCTCCTCATTAAAATCTCTATTATTATTGATGCTAGGCTGGACAAAAAAATAATGATTTATTAATCTAAATGGCCAAAACATCACATTGTGACTCCCGTGACAGAAAATTGTGACTCTCGTGACAGACCTATATGGTGAAATCCATACAGCAAAAAAAACTCTAAATGAGATATGACCCTTCTTTCACATTCTTTTCAGAGCGAATGTGAATTTAGGATAAAAAAAAGATGGCATGGTATCAGTTAGTTCAGTGTTAATAACAACTATACCTCGTTCTGTGACTCCTGTGACACTAAAACGAGGGTGTTTGGTTTAAACTAGCTGGAGTAATTGAGCTCAACTGAGAGTTTAATTGTGCTGTGTTGCAATAGGCTACACAGTGGTCTAAGTTTAGGTGCATCAGAATAATCTTAATAAAGAAATGTTTTAAGCAAAATTGTAATTTTACAAAAGTATGTAATTTCACGAAGATATGTGTTCACGTAAACAGTCATGCTTAAGGGCCTCTACATTGAATATGGGTGCGTAAAACATAACAATATTTTGCACAATTTGACATGACACATTTAAGTATAGAAAAATATAAAAAATTCTGCAGTACTTTGCTTTTCAAAAAATTGCTTGGGTGTCCCATTCTAATGGAATGGCTGATATAAATATGAAGTGCGCATGCGTGTATCGCAGTTCAGGTAACACATAGAAATTTAATACCTCAAACGCTGTGTTGGAAGTTAGTCTAGTGGAAAGATGCTACGGTCTGATTGAGTGCGCATGTGGTTCTGCGCAGCTTCAGATTGGAAAGGTAGGAGTTCCAGACCCGTTGAGTGCGGATGTAAATAGAAAAAAAATAATCTATTAACTTGCGTGTGTTGCAGTTAAGGGAGTTGTCTACCGTAAGACGTTAGGTGGCGCTGTTGTATACACCAAGAAGATAGGATGAAAGGAACAGTTGACGCTTCCAAACGTCGCCGTATACTACTTTTGTTACTGTCATTATAGACCGTTTAGTCAAGAACGAAAGAATGCAAGCCAATTAAAAACTTTCCCACAGTTGCTCCGCCCACATTGGCTCACCATGTATTCTTTACCATTCCCCTATATTACCTTAGACGCTACAATAGCTGCGTCACTATTGTGCTGTATATGGTACTCTTACAGTTACCACTGCCTACTTTTTTTAATTTAATTTTTACTTTTGTTAAAAATTGTTATACCTGCAATTCTACAACGCCATTCTCTTCACTACTGAGCCACCTTAACCTTGTAGATAACCTCCTAGCTTCTAGCTCCATCAGGATTCCACCAAATGATTTCGGATTAACTTCTTCTTGTTCCCCATCAGTCAAGTAAAATCCATCGGCTATTTCCGTAAATACACCGTACGGATTATGTTTTTCTCCAAGTTTTTTACTCTTGGCAGATCTGTGAGAATATCTACCGTTTTCGTTTGACTGTGGTTGAGAATTCGGATCACTGAAGCATGTTTCCGAACATAGCAAGAGCAGACCCAGGACGATGAGCCAAGGTCTACAACAACCACATGTGCCTGTCAATCGAAAATCTACAGAGATAAGACGGTGCACCGCCATCTTGAAATCTCGCTAAGAAAAAGCACCTCAGATTTTAGGCAAAGTTGTGGATTTAATCATTGCCTAAACCAGTCCCATTACATCACATATCGACACTTTCCTCTACGAATTTACATCGTTAACAAATTTCAGAATAATCCAAACTGAAGAGCACCGAGCATCAATAACATTTTCTTCCGTTCGTCTCTCTTTCTTCTTGTCAACGCTGACCTCTGACACTAGGGGGCGCTCACTCTTGGACCATCAAAATAAATAATAATCTCCACACAGTGGAATGAATAACACCCTGTTCAAGGAGAGCCAAACAAAGAGAGTAAAGTGGTTTCCGATTTTTTTCTCATAGTCTATAGTACTCACTGAAAGAATGGGACACCATGCACAATAAATGAAGTCTGTAACAACAAAAAGAAGAAACGGACGGAACTGCGAATATGAAATAGTCTAGAAGTTACAATTTAACTGTAATAAACAAAATGTAATTTCGTTTTCGTTAAACCAAAAGAATTTTTTTTGTAAAAATGAACAGCTAATAGATAAATTGACAATTAGAGTATTAATTAATTAATTAATTAAATAAATAAATTAACACCAGGAAAAGAGGGGTTTGGAGATGTATGTTGATAATAATTCGATAAAATTGAACTAAAATAGCTCTATATATATATATATATATACGAAACACGGGCCTAGGCGTACTTTACAGAGCTATAAACAGTACGATACTCGTGTTAAAGTGGCATGAGCTGCCAAAATTCAGACTTTTTTTTCCACAATTTCTGACCGTCACGACAGCAAGAGGCTTTGAAGGCCATCGAATAACTAAATGATCGGCGTTGGAATGAGGAAAATCCCTACAGCATGTGGTCTGTACGAACCGAAAACGTGTTCGAAAAGTAAACGAAATTTAAATAACCGGGACGACCATTCATTCCTTCATTCATTACTTTTATAAGCCAAAGTTGGTTCAAAACAATACTTTATCGTTGATTCTCGAGACTAGAAGCACTATAAAGCTTCTGAATTATAGGTATTGAGAAAAATAGCCAATAATTTCAACATTCTGTTTTAACGTCAAAATATAAATATTTTGGCAGCTCATGCCACTTTAAATGGCATTAGATGGGTAAACTAAAATGGCCTTTTTCAACACGTGGCCCACGGTTTTACAACTGAACATGTTTTAATAAACCCCCCCCCCCCCCCCCCCCAATAAAAAAAAACAATCAGGAATGACAACTTTGATTTTAAATCTGAATAGGCCTACTGATTGCTTTAAAAAAAATACGTTTTTCTACATTTTTTAGAACAGGTTGAGAGCTTTCTGCTGTTGTCCAATAGTTAATAGTTAGAGCATTATTTAGTATTTTTAATTAGAAATTAAATATTTGATTTGTTAGGAGCCTGCTATGTCACATTTATCAGACATGCCTCGGGACAAGGGTGGGCACTTCCAGGGGAAAAACTCAACTTGCTATCCGCATGTAGGCTTGTTCGATTTGTCAACTTGAAATATATTTTATTCTGATTTTCTTAATAGCCCAGGAATCTGGCCTCTACCGGCGTATAAGTTGAGCATTTGAAGTCATTTCATTTTTCATTTTTATTCACCATAATTAAGAACATAGAAATATATATATCAATCAATACAAATTAGGCGGGAATAAAGTCCGTATGAACTTGTTCTATCCCAGTGTAAATAAATAAGAAAATATTTAATGGCGTTTACAGAAATAAAATAAATAACGATAGAAATATATGAATGTGATAATAAAATGAAAGATTATTAAGAAACTTATATACAGTAAGTGCTCTAACATATAAATGATTTAAGTGTTGTCAGGGTTGTCGGCTAATAGATATTCTTTTAACTTTGTTTTAAAGGGGCATGAGCTGCCAAAATGTTGATATTTTGACGTTACAACAGATTGTTGAAATTATTGGTTATTTTTCTCAAAACGTATAATTCAGAGGTTTTTTAGTGCTTCTAGTCTCGAGAATATACGATAAAGTATTGTTTTGAACTAACTTTGGCTTAGAATGAATGAATGGTCGTCCCGGTTATTTAAATTTTGTTTACTTTTCGAACACGTTTTCGGTTCGTACAGGCCATATACTGTATGGATTTCCCTCATTCCAACGCCAATCATTTAGTTTTTCGATGGCCTTCAAAGCCTCTTACTGTCGTGACGATCAGAAATTATGAAAAAAGTCTGAATTTTGACAGCTCATGCCACTTTAAACAATGATGTTGATTTAATTTGTTTGAGTTCAGTATTGAGTTTATTCCACTCTCGAGGGCGTTTTATTTTAATTGAATATAGAGATACATGTAGGTTACTATGGTAGAAAGGCGTGTATAAGTTAAAGATGCAGGCTCTGGTAGAGTATTGGTGTATAACTGATTGGTGGAAGAACATGGATTTATCTGATGATGGGAGAAGCAAAGGGTGATGTATAAATTTATGGGCAATTAATAGAATATAGAAAACGTTCATTTTATAGATATCAAGTATTTTTAACCGTTGGAAGATAGGAGTAGAAGGTGATATTTTGTGAGAAAAGGTAATAATACGGACTGCTCGTTTCTGTAGAAGAAGAAGGGAATGAAGATGTATTTCATAAGTGTTAGCCCATAGAGCGTTAGCATATGTCAGATAGGGAG
The DNA here is from genome assembly GCA_963971465.1 of Lepidochitona cinerea. NCBI lineage: Eukaryota > Metazoa > Mollusca > Polyplacophora > Chitonida > Tonicellidae > Lepidochitona > Lepidochitona cinerea. Next base: position 6,665,456 of record OZ020556.1, read on the forward strand.
ATATTAAGGAATGGTAAAGTATGACAAGAGTTAATTTGTTGAGGCTATTTCTGATATGTTTAATTATTCCAATGTTACGTGATATTTTTTTAGAGATATAACTTATGTGAGATGTCCATGTTAGTTTGTCATTAAATACAATACCAAGAAATTTAAAGAGGCATGAGCTGTCAAAAGTCGGTCTATTTTCATAGATTCTGATTCTCACGATAGTAAGAGGCTCTGAAGGTCATCGAAAAACTTAATGATTGGCGTTGGAATGAGGAAAATCCATACAGTATGTGGCCTGTACGAACCGAAAAGTGTTCGAAAAGTAAACAAAATTTAAATAACCGGGACGACCATTCATTCATTCTACGCCTAAGTTAGTTGAAAACTATGCTTTATCGTACATTCTCGAGACTATAAGTACTGAAAGGCTTCTGAATTGTAAATCTTGAGAAAAATAGCCGATAATTTTAACATTCTGTTATAATGGCCAAATATCAACATTTTGGCAGCTCATGCCCCTTTAAATTGTTTGACATTTTCAATTGCTGTTTCATTTATAGATATTTTGGGATAAGTTTGGGGGTAGAATTTCGGCTACTTTTAATTATCATGTATTTTGTTTTCGTTATATTTAAGGATAGTTGATTAGCTATCAGCCATGTCTGGATAGTGTTAAGTTCTTCGGTCATTACAGAAATAGCGTTAGTTAAGTTTTCAGAGGAGTAGCAGACACTTGTATCATCAGCAAAAAGGATAAAATTGAGAAGAACAAGAAGAAATATCATTTATATATATGAGAAACAGAATGGGGCCAAGGTATAGGCCTATACCTTGAAAATCTAAACTCGAGATTATTTCCCTTGTATGGCGGCGTTCCCAGGTTAGGTCGGGGAGGAAACAGGGCTGATGGCCCGGAGGAAAGTCCCGACCTTCGGCGAGTACCTGGTAACTCTTCCACATACGGCGACCGAGTGAAAAATCAACTCCGAAATTTTTCAATTGTTTGATCTGACTGTGATTCGAACCCGAGCCGCGATGGACGACCATTCTCCTGCATGAGGTTGGTGATCACATAGCGGAGATTTACGACGTACCATTCTACTGAGAACGGCGATTATTCCACTTAGATCAACGAAGTTTCAACCGAAATTAAGGGCGATTCGAGTAGCATTGATGATTTTTTATGGAGGTCGACTGTCTTTCCACACGAATTGACGAGTATTGCCCTGAGGTAAAAAAAATCGACTGAGTTCGTCTGGCAGTTGATTGAGATCGACTGAGATCGTCTGGCAGTTGATTGAAATCGACTGAGATTCTCTGACAGTTGATAGGGATCAAGATCGAGATCAAGGATCCTTGCATTGGGGCCAATATGTAATTCTTACAAGACCGACATAATTCTGAGGGCTGAAAGTGAGACCGCATGGCTTTTATCACACCCAAATCAACGATCCGTCTATTGGGGTCGATTCGCAATCCTTTCAAGATCAACAAAATTCTTGGAAAGGAGACCTATACTGACACGTATACACACTGAGATCAACGATCCTTAAAATGGAGACATTGCATAAATTTGTTGTGATTCTCCGTTGACCTACAGATTATTAGAAAAATACGGAGTGATCAATCTCGAATAAAATGCTACAAGTCGACTTTCCGCCAAAAATCATTAAACGAGTTACTTAAGCAATCCCGTTTTGTCAGTAAACAAACAGCGCGCGCAGCCACAAATGGTTCTACTGAGTCCTCGATTCTTTTTACCACAACAAAGCAGACATTAGAATCGTCAAATAAAACTCTCTATCCAGTGGTCCATGGGAGCTGGGGAAGTTACCAATGGCCATAGGGAAACCTCATATTTATATAAATTTTCGAACACGGGCACAGGGAAAATCTAAAATAAACGTTGAAACAAGTTTCGTATTGTGTTCAAAAGGGTCATATCATTTAGACGTTTATTCTCAATCATAAGTTGCTATAATAAATAAAATATAATATTAAAATAATATTTCATTATAGGTTGACGACAAGCATGAGTTTGGCCTTTCTGTAAAAGATAATTTGGAGTATTTTTGGTAAAGCTAACACACCGATTGTCATCTTTATATAAACAACGGTATAATTAATAGCACAGATTTTAACGATATTCGTTCCGGGCATATTAGGGGCCTATCCCTTTAAAATGAGGTCGATATGCTATTCTTTCTAGATCGACGGAGCACATTAGCTAGAATTGAGATTGAAGGCATGTATCACATTTAGATCGACGGCCATTCTCTTGAGATCGACGGTTATTTCACAGAAATATTTTTTCCACGAAATTCCTCGATAACCCGCGATGTACTGGTAGAGAGTATCAAAACGGCTGGGATCTAAGCGCGCATGGCGTTCCATTCATAGATTGATTGATTGATGTTTTACATTTCACTTATATGGCGGCGTTGCCAGTTTTATTGTGGGAAGAAAGCGGGCTCTATATGGCCGGAGGAAACCCACGACCTTCCGGTGATAACCATCCCACCCCCATTCATAGAAGTTACATAAATAAATGTAAAGCGACTGTGATTTTCGCATTTGCCAGTAACCGACTAATGGACCTGTGGACATTACAGGTCTCTATTTTGACTCGGAATCTATATACAATCAATTAATTGATGGGGGGAGCCGTATATTGGCCCAGACAATATAGCCATATTGATTAGCTTAAATGATAAATTGGACTAATCAATCAGCAATAACCAAGTCTGGGCCTGTCGTCGATTTAAAAAAAATCACCAGAATAAACGCAGGCTGCAGACAAGCAGGTACGCGTGACATGTATACTCGTCGACAAAATATCTTTACTTTAATCGAATGAACAGCGCGTCTCAACGCTGTCTATTGTGTTGATCGCCCCGTGCATGACGAGCTTGTTGACCAAAGCTGTACAGATATTGACATATAGTGTATACTGCACCTATATCAGTGGATCTCGACTATAAAGAGGTAGTTGACAACGGTTTCTTGTGTTCACGTTATGTTAGGAGTCCCTAGCGACGATCTTTGAGACAACCAAACTCATGGTTTACGCGTCATTCTGAACTGATTTAACTGCGATACTGATGAGCAAATCTGACAATCACAGCGTAACTTAGAAACCGAATTGATTACATTTACATGGGAGAGCGGATTAAAACCTCGGAATAAGACATTTTGAGAAGACTGAAGACTGGATTTTAAAATTCTACGCAGGTATGGAGAAAAATATATAAATGTATGTATGTGCTTTCTATAAAAACGTATATAGTTGGTCTTAGCCTAGCCCGGATTATCGGTCTTACGGCGACTGGTATTATATGGCTGCTAATGTGTATGACGAACACGGAGAGAGAAAAAAAATTCGGCAGAGCCCAGATTTCTCGGCTAAGCTGGTCTTGTTTAACGAGGGTCTGAATCATCGGAATTAACCCGTATAAATCAAAGTTAAAGATTTTCTAGAGAGATATGGTGAACGGGGTTTTAAAATATATCCTTGTTTGTATTTATTGGTTGTCATTCCCATATAGGCCTATAAATCAGTTTTTTGTATTGTTTGTGATAATACTGTTTTTAAAATCTGTCACGAAATTCGTTCATCGATTCTTAGCGGAGTCCGAACTGGGACTAAAGCCGTGTCCCAAAATCACTAACATCAGAAGTCTAGGATAGACTTCACTCTGAAACTTCGGAAGTTCGGGGATTTACGTGCATGTCAAAGCCGACCGGTAGCGAGCGAAGATAGCCGAAGGGAGTTCCGACTGGGATAGACTTCTGCTAACACTGACTGTCCATTTTGCTAACACACCTAAATTGAAAGACTAAATTTTGTCATTTTTGAAATAATTGTGTATTCGTAAATCTGAACTAAATGCGACACTATGTAGGCTACCAAGGGTAAGCAATGGTCCAGAAAAATTACAACTTTGATTTGAACTGTTCTACATAACTCGGATTTTAGGTTTAGAGGGCGACTTATTTTATATTTGGCTGGTAATGTTAATCAGTATGACGAATACGGAAGAAAAAAATTCGTCAGAGCCCAGATTTCTCGGCTATGTTCTACAAAAGTAGGGTTACGCTACACGGACTGTTTGCATTTTTTATGGCGGTGTATTTTATTGATTGCATATTTCGACACTCTTTTACTGCTATTTGTAGGCCTTTAGGACTATATATATATTTATAAGATAGGATATGACAACGTTTTGTTTTAACATAGAGACCATGTTCCTGAAGTTGCATTGCCGGCACACGCCTTTCGTTCTTTTAACGGATCGCTTGTAGTTTTGCACCGAATTATTTCACTTATATGGCGGGGTTGCCAGGTTTAGTGGGGAGGAAACCAGGCTCTTTGCCTGGAGGAAACCCCCGACCTTCGACGAGTACTTGGAAACTCTTCCATATATACGGCGATCGAGTGAAAATCCAATCAGAAAATTTTTCAATTTTTATTTGTTGAAATCGAATGGAAAGCCTGTGTCGGATCGAGGAGGGACTGTCACTCTAACTGACTGAGCCACGGAGGACCCCGGTCCACTCGGAGACCAGTTTACCACTGGTCGGGCATGAGCTTCCAAAATTCATAATTTCTGATCAAGAGGCTTTGAAGGCCGTCGGAAAACTAAATGATTATCGTTGGAATGAGGAAAATCCATACAGTAGGTGGCCAATACGAACCGGAATAGTCTTCGAAAAGTAAAGAAAATTTTAATAACCGAGACGACCATTCATTCATTCTAAGCCAAAGTTAGTTCAAAACAATACTGTATCGTACAGTCTCGAGACTAGAAGCACTAAAAAGCTTCTGAAATATACGTCTTGAGAAAAATAGCCGATAATTTCAACATTCTGTTCTTACGTCAAAATATCAACATTTAGGCAGCTCATGCACAATCTATTTAATTCCAATGAACCTCTCGACTTTAGTCAGATTGGTTAAAGCATTACTTACAAAACGCAGAAATTTTCTAGACAGAATTGTGGACGAGCTGACTGCCCGTGTGTTTTAGTGTTTATATTTATGAATACTAAAACACACAGGCACACGGAAAATCGTGTTTTAGTGTTTATCCACTCGGAACATCCTTCGGCTATCTTCGCTCGCTACCGGTCGGTTATTTCACGCACGTAAATCCCCGAAGTTATCAGAGTGAATGTTTATCAAGATATACTTGCGGGTTTTCCCTGATAAACTGAAACAATCCAACATTCGAAAAAATCGTTAAATTTGACGGACTAAGGCTGGTATTTATGCGTTGTTAATTAACACGGTAGTCTGAAATAAAAAGCGTCATGCTTTATTGTATCGGGACACATAAAACAACTTTGATTGGCTGCCTTTATTGTACTATAGTACGATTTAACTTCAGTGTTATTTCTCTTTTCTCCATTCAAAGCGGAAAGACTGCAATGTCTTACTGATGTAAAACAGTTCTTCAGTTCTGTTGGCATAGATACAGCGAGTAATCAACCAAGAACACCGCATTAAAAGAAACGATATGACGTCAATTTATCACCAGAAGCTCGATTCGGTCTGTGGTTGTAATTTTACAGCAAAGTTCGCGGGCAATCGTAGGACAAGTAAAATTTGCTGTAGATTTACATCTGTGCGACTATGTAAATTTACAGTGTGGTGTTAGTAGATTTACAGTGAAACAGTGGATTTACTGCACTTCGTGCTTTCTTCTCTCTTTAAATACAAGTAGGCTATCTTCTCTGTTAATCTACCAAGATTGTTGTGTAGATTTGTAAATTAACCAAAAAGAGTAAAATTACCGAAATGTGTTACAGGGTTACATGTAAAACAGCAATACTTATAGGTACTTTTACAAATCTGTGTATATTTACAGTGTGTTTACGTAAATTTACATGATAGCCAATATAATAACATCGCACTCAGGGGCAAAACGTTTACGGCACATTCTCCTGTGATGAAATACAAAAGTTTTTCTTGTAGATCTACAAACATTTTTTACAGTTATATATTCAAGGCCAGACGTTATAGATCTACCTTTCGGATTCCACGGCACGGCAAGCAACAAAGTGTTTACTCACTTTGATAACTTCGGGGATTTACTTGCGTGAAATCCCCGCGTGTCAAAGCCGACCGGTAGCGAACGAAGATAGCCGAAGGGAGTTCCGACTGAGTGTTTACTATGAAAACCCATCGATGTAAACAGATCATATATATGATATTCCAAAGCCAAGATTGATTTCAAAGTGCAAATATATATAGGGCCTATACAATTAACATATCGCTGGTGTTTATGATTCGAAAGCAATTAGCCCAGCCTTCATTGACAGGGGGTTAAACCCAGGGTTGAAATTCGATCTGCCTTTGCGGATTGTTATTTGCTTGTACCAGAATCAAATTGTATTGAGAACGTAAATATTATTTTTATCTCAATTGTCGCCCAATCAATCATAAATGACAAAAATGAAAAATGATATGGTAAACTCGGTGAATTATCGGTAAGTCTAGTTAGGCAATAAACTTGCATATATGGTGGCTGATTTGTGCCATTTTGCGTTCTCGCTGCGAGAATTCGGAGACGAAACGCGAAAATACAAAATAAAACTAAAATCTCGCCGCGAAAATACGATAATTAGCCAATTTTGTCTATTTGTGCCATTTCTTTTTCGAATTTAAAATCTCGCGATTTTAAAAACGAAAACTAGTCAAAAGTGCTCGCTTTGTGCCATTCATTCTCGTGGCGAAACCTCGAAATAATTGTAAATGTCGCCGCAAGAAAATAAAACTTTCGTTTCTTATTCTCACCGAGAAAACGAAAGTGGAGAGAGCGGAAGTAATCTATAGGCATCCGTATCGGGATTCTAGCGGCGAGATTTAAAAAATAATTTTGCGTTCTCGCGGCGAAAACTCGAAAACAAGAAATGATACAAAAAAACACTTTTGGCTAATTTTCGTGCTTCTTGCGGCGAGATTATATTTTTTCCGTGTTTTCTCGGCGATATTGTATTTTTTTTTTTTCGTATTCTCGCGTTTTCGCCTCCTAATTCTCGCAGCGAGAACACGAAATGGCACAAATTAGCCACCATGTATACATATAGCTGCATATAAGGCCTTCTCGATATCGCGAAAATTCACTAGGATAAATTTTAAACGTTGAGATGTAGAACTATATTTCCTGTATGTTTTTTGTGCTATAGTAGGCATACTGTTAAACTTTGTTGAAAAGGGATAACAGCATATCGGTTTTTAGGCCACCGTCTTACAGATCTTCACGAGACAAGGTTGGGTGGCTGCATGTGCTTATTGCTTAAATACACGGCCATGCAGATTTTACATGGGCTCAAGAAGATGCGTGGGTATGGGCCCTGTCCTACAAAGCCGGCGTAAATCTTTTGGAAAAAATATTTCATACACGGGTAAATAGCCTACCGCAATCAATAAAATATCACATTTGAGAAAAGCGGAAGGCATTTTTTAAATGAAACCGAGGCGCACCGGCATGGGACGGTGGGAAGAGAGACGAGCTTTAATTCATTTTACGCCGTGGCTATTTATCAGTGTGATCTTAACTGCCATGGCAACCAATGCTAAAGGCATACGTTGCCATTGGTAATTAAGATCACCTTAAGCTAAGATCGCTTTGTGAAACTGGGCCCTGACACCGGACTGTACGTCACTAGTGCTTGTGTCCGCACGTCTAGGTGATATTTGTCCGAGGTACATGCGTAGCACAGAATATGCGTATTTGAACGGGCTGAATTCCAAGGCCGACATTCTCAAACTAAAAAGCTCAAATAAAATGCCTGTTATTTCTACTTTTTCGGAAAAATAGCCGCGAATTTCAAAACTCAAACATAAAAATATCTTCATGTTGCTAGCTCATCCTAACTGAGATAGATGAGCAATATACATATTTATGATCACTAAAACACACGGGCACAGGGTAAATCTTCTTGTCTAAAATAACCACTGAGACAAGTTGTGTTAAAATATATAGATAAAGCACACAGTCTTCATCGCTGTACTGACAATCTCGACTCAATTACATACAATCTGACTGAAGTCGAGATGCATTTTCAATGATCAGCTCGGCTTTCTAGTCAGATTTGATTTCATGCAGCTTGTTTTAATTTGCATGAAGTATATGGCTTTCCATGCAGGTAGAGTGAAAATATGCAATACCTGTGACCTAAACACGTGTTTTATTTTTTGTGAATCAATGTTTAATAAGCCCCTTTCGGGTTTGGCCGAAGTCCCACGAGATCACGCGAGACCCGTGTTTAGAGGTATAACTTTCACCGATCTGTTGTCCGATTAACATTAGTGCTTATGGAGATCGGCTGTAACCGAGTTGTTTTGTCTGTGATTCTCAGCTTACAATCTATACTTTTTACAAAAGTCTTTTTGTGAGACATATCAAGATATATACAAAGCCATTAGATACTTCTTTTTGACGGACAAAAAATAATATTATTTCTAACACGAAAATAACACGTCGTAGTTGTGTTTTCGCCGTTGGTTTTTGACAACTTCGAAGCATTTCACGCGATATAACTATTTTTATTGACAGTCAACTGACAAAAACGCAACTGATAGCTTCTGGTGTGTTTCACAAAAAAAATTGGATTAAAAAACTGATAAAGAAATAAAGAATTAAAGACAAAACCACACGATAACCGCCGATCACCATAGATGCTAATGTTAAATGAACGGCGAGTCAATAAAAGTTATACACCTAAACTCATTTCTCGCGTGATGTCGCGGGGTTTTAGCCAAACTCGAAAGAGGCTTATTAGCAACTGATTAGGGATATTTCTGATTTAGTTATGGTCATGTTGCATGACTTTCTGGAGCCTGTTTCACAAAACGGTGTAGCGTACGTTTTTGCGTAACTACCATAGCAACTATCCTTACAATATGGGTTGCTATGGTAGTTATACGTAAAATCTTAAGCTACGCTGCTTTGTGACACAGGCACAGGCAATCAATCAATCAAGCAAGTTATACCTACGAGATTTCGCGATATCCAGTAACAGATGGCGCTGTTGGCAGCGCTTTAATTCTATTTGACGTATATTGCTCCACAACGTCACATGTAAGCGTTATGTTAAAACGAAAAAAACCTCAGTCACATGCTCATTAACAGCTAGGGCCCTGTCTTACGAAGCTGGCGTAACTAAAGTTGCGCATAGGCCTACATGGACCAGTTGCGACTGGGGCGTAAGTTCCTATAGCTTTAACACTGATTTACGTCCGACGTAACTTACGTAAGCTTTGTAGGACACGGTCCTGGTGGAATTCCCTATTGCACTCCCTGTTGTGCTTCATAACATGGAACACTGATAATATCCATATATATAGGCCTACTCCTTGTTCAATATGTTTAGCCCAATACGTGCCAAATAGATTTACTTTGAAAAATAAAAAATTGAAATTTTTGTCTTTGTAGATCCAGTATACATTATTTAGAAGCAGCCAACTTGAGGAAAGTTTCCACAGAAGAATGCAGGGCCAAGAAAGTCCGGAAAAGGCGTCCGGTCCTCAACGGAAGAAATCCGTTGGAGCGATGGGCCACGAAGTTCCCGCCAACGTAGTTGGGCCCAGCATGAGGCGGATGTCCCGGGTCATAGATCATAGGCCCAGTATACAGCAAGGTGGAGCTGGCAGGCGAATGTCTACGATTTCTCGCACCAGTTTTTCTAATCAGTCTTGGGGTCAAAAGGGTATACATATGCCAACGCGGTATCAGAACACGTACAAACTCACTCCAGAGGACGACGAAAAGTTTAATGCTTCGCGGATTCAGAACATAGTGCAAGGTGTTTTGAACAATTATCTGAGCGGAGAAACGTACGAACCAAAGAGATGCGCCCAAATGGTAGAGAATCTCTCAGAGGTTATTAAATCCCGAGTTAAAGAGCTGGGATACAGCCGCTATAAAATAATATCCAATGTTATGATTGGTCAAAACATCAACCAAGGACTGCGAATCGCAAGCCGGTCTTTATGGAATCCAGAACACGATACGTCAGCCACAGCTTCGTATCAAAAGGGGGACCTCTTCGCCGTTGCTACAGTTTACGGCGTATATTTAGATTGATTAAAACTTGAACGTATATTCTAATTTTTTGATGTCACAGCAATTTATTTAACAAGTGTGTAAGGTCAGTTTAAGATCAGATGTATACCTTTTTATACCTAAGTACTCGAACCATTCGCCAATCGGGCATCTTTCTTTGGTAACCGCCCGTGGAATACACCCATACCTGGTACTCTATCACGACGCAATTGTTGACGCAATATATACACCACGGGCAATTTGGTTACGTTGTAGGATTATTTCGGGCAAAATTGGTTTACGCTCTTTCTTTCGGATAAACAACTGAGTGCTTCGGGATAGTTCCAATATCTTATACAGAATTTACCGCAAGGATCATTTTTCGTCGAGAATCTTAGATTTGACTATAGATGTGTGAAGACACTTTTATTGCTTGGGACATGTGGGCTGTCGTCGGACACCAACCGTTTCCCCTCAGCTAAGGCGCTTGTACTGGTGAGCGGTAGTGCCCACTTTAGCCGTGTTAGTTTTCGACAAAACAAGTAGGATACATTGGCGGTTATACATGCAAGCATCGAAAACCACCCAACGGTTGCAAAAGTGATTTGGATAACGACCAAAGGATATATCCGGAAGAAGGCCCAAAGGGGTGATTAACACAGACAGCAATGCACGGAGGTATAGTTACGCGAATAATTAAGTGACAACGTATTGCACTGTTTTCTTCAGAGTGAAAAAAAGAAACAATGACCGCTTGAAACTCATTTGTCTTCTTTGTATTCCTGTTCACCAACAAAACAATGTTACCCTAATTTATTGTTTGTCAGTTTCATTTACCAACCTAGCCATTATCTTTCCCTGCATGATGGTGTACCCGATGAACTATATGCGTCGAATAGACACGTCTCATTGGCTGGTTTGGATTTGACGTTGTAAAATGTGCCGCCTTTGATAGTTGTAGTTCGCTGCAGAACGGAGCCTGTTTCAAAAAGCGGCGTAGCAAATGCCATAGCAACCCATACTGTAGAGATACGTTAGTATAAAGGTAACGCAAAAAATACATCTACGCCGCTTTGTGAAACAGGCTGGATCGAAATTGCACCATCTCCTAGTAATGGCGGCATTCGATGCAAATCAAATACCACGTCACCTCCATTCCACGCATATAGTTTAGTGGATGAACCACTCCATGACATCATCGTCATAACCGTAGCAATTTAAAGGATAGCCCGGGTTTCTGATTCCAAAATAACTATTTTTATATACTGACGGTCGTATTTTGACCAAAATACGACCGTCAGTATAAAAAATAGTGATTTTGGAGACAGAAACCCGGACTAATTAAAGGAACGAAAGGACATGGGTGCGAAGCGACAGGATATCGCAATTAAGCAGACAATGATACCGTTTTAACAAAGTATAATATAATCCACTAATAAAATGTACTTCTAACCCACGTGGTCTCTAGAAGAAATCCTGTCCTTATAGATACTGACCAATGAGAGTTGTAAAACGTAGATCAACTCGAACATTTGCTCTGATTCAAAACCTACTTTGGACTGATCAGTTTTGAAAATGCACTTTTTTTTTCATTGTCACATAATCAGAAAATTAAACATTTCTTTCCATGCAACTTGTTACAGCCGTATTGGGGTCAATCTGCATTAAGCGAATTTTTTCGGCAACCAATGTTCCAGTTGTAAACGCCAGGATCCTTGAATGCAATGGCATAACAATTTATTTACTTTTGAACACTAAAACACACGGGCACAGGGGAAATCAATTTATTATTGATGTTTTACGCCAGTAACGCTGCATTCAAGATTATTTCACTTAAATGTGTATATAGCGGTCTAGCCGAGAAATCTGGGCTCTGCCGAATTTTTTTCCGTATTCGTCATATGATACGGAAAAAAAAAATTCGGCAGAGCCCAGATTTCTCGGCTAATAGCGGTCTTGCCTAGCCCGGATTATCGGTGTAACGGGCGACTGGTATTATATGGCTGCTAATGTGTCTTGTCGCCTTATGACGAACACGGAGAAAAAAAAAACAAGAGTTTCGGGAAACCCAAAATACGCCCGGAAAGGTACAGTCACTGCAGCCATACCAAAACAAATCCTTCCATATATATTTTTGAATATACATGTATGCAATGGGTCCTTCAAATATGAAATCTCATCTGGTGTTTAAGGTCTTCAGCTTGGAGTCCAGCTAATTCTGACTGGTCAGTGGGTTTAATCACTTGCTGAAGACATCACTGACCAGGATGTTTGCCACATTTTATATAGGTATATTTGAACAGAGCCTAATCTCTGAGATGGTCAATGGTGTGTAAATATACAAGTCTTATCTGTTTACACTTACAACCAGGTTTATGAACATTGTCAAACATATCTTTAAGCGGCTATATTTGCTTTACCATATGGGTAATAAAACTGAATTGAAGAGCCTTTAAAACAGAGAAATAATTATAATTCTAAACTTTTTAGGTTTTGGCCACCATAGCTATCACTAAATTATCCAAGGAAGCTGACACACCTTCTACCCATAAGCTATATCCTCAGAAAAATTGTCCAGATGGAATCAAAACTTTAGAAGTTATGGAGTGGAAGGGAATATTACATAATCCAATATAACTCCCATATTATGTAACCAGTGATGTTACAAATAGTTCGCGACACACCTTCTACCCATAAGGTATATACTCTGAAAAAATTGTGCAGATGGAATCAAAACTTTATTAGTTATGGAGCGGAAGGGAAAGCGGACGCCGGACAGCCGCTTTTCAAGCCGGGCGTATACAAATTCGGCAGAGCCCAGATTTCTCGGCTACGGTCTTTCCAGGTTAAATAAGAGAGGCGACAAAGTTATTTCCCCTGAGGACCTTCATCGAGTAAGCTACCTGGCATATCTTCCACATAGGAAGAGCCATCTAGAGAAAACTCGCACAGAAATTAACAAAAAAATTTGGGACTGAGTGGGATTCGAGACTGCCACCCATCGACAGAAGACTTGTGTCTCAACAGAAAATAACGCTCTGCTGACTGAGCCAACGTGAGATAACAAACCCGACTGACTGATTGATTGAGGCTCAGACGGACAAAAATTAATAGTTAACCTTGAATGTAGCCGTTAAAATTTTCCACAAAAGGCTTCAAGACATACTTAAAGTGGCATGAGCTGCCAAAATGTTGATATTTTGACGTTAAAACAAAATGATGAAATTATTGGCTATTTTTCTCAAGGCGTATAATTCAGAAGTTTTTTAGTGTTTCTAGTCTCGAGAATGAACAATAAAGTATTGTTTTGAACTAACTTTGGCTTAGAATGAACGAATGGTCGTCCCAGTTATTTAAATTTTGTTTACTTTTCTAACATGTTTTCGCTTTGTACAGGCCACAAACTCACTGTATGGATTTTCCTCATTCCAACGCCAATCATTTAGTTTTTCGATGGTCTTCAAAGCCTCTTACTGTCCTGACGATCAGAAATTATGAAAAAAAGTGTGAATTTTGGCAGCTCATGCCACTTTAAGATTACTGCCAGCACCTGGCAACTTTTCCACACAAGGTGATAGAGTGAAAAACTTGCCCAGTAGAAAGGGTGATAGCTTTTTACGAGATGACGACAATATGTGGAGGCTTGTTCCTCACATACAGATAAACCCCCCAAAATACGGCTATTAAAATTCAAACCACTCAATAAACAATTATTTAGAAAACATCTATTTTATAACAGACAAATGAAAAAGTACAACCAAAACGACTTTTTGTCCACACTAACTGCTGCTGAACAATCAAGTTAATTTACATAAATTGGCCAAGATTTGTTAGAAATACAGTTAAACCTTCGTTAACTAGCACCTTGTAAAACATGTTGATGGATGTCATACTCACGATTATTTTACTTAAATGGACCATTTTCAAGATTCATTGACTGATTGTTTGGTGTTTTACGTCGCGCTCAAGATTATTTCACTTGAATGGCAGCGTTGCTATTTTTATTGTGGGAAGAAACCGGGCTCTATGCCCGGAGGAAACCCACAACTTTCCGTTGGTAACTGGCAACCATCCCACATAGGTCGTTCGAGTGAAAACCCAGTCAGAAAATGTTCCAATTTTTTTGGACTGAGTGGGATTCAAACCCGAGACCCATCGGTGAAGATTCATTGGAGAGATAAATTTGGGCTTGATAAAGTTTTACATTGCATTTATAGTGAACACTCTAGATAAAATACACCAATTTGCCATTTATAGACAATATCCTTCTGTTTATAGAAAGATTAGGATTATAATTTGTTATTTGAATTAAACAAGTATTTATGAACTGCTCAGTGCATGCTGTTCTCTACTTATCCTATTAAACATAAAGGTCTAAATGATATACCTCTTTTTAAAATAATTAGAAACTTGTCTCCATGGTTATTTTAGACAAGAAGATTTTCCCTGTGCCCGTGTGTTTTAGTGATCATATAATATATGCTATTAAACAAAATATTTTTGTTCAGAAAATAAAATTTATTCTAAATATTTAGTTTAACATTTGCTTAAACTCACTGTCTGCACAACCTTATTACCAAATAACAGAATTCTGCAGAAAAAGCAATACAATTTCAAATCTCTACTATCCGCAGGTTTTCCACAAGCAACCCAATGTCATAGCTCAAAATCTAGCCTAAACATAAACATTAGTAGCTTGTGACAGAAAAATGGTAAAAACTATCTAAAGGACCTGGGTGTTTGTTAAATAGGTGAATATTGTTTAACTGAAGTTTGAAATATTTTAGCTAAGGTGTTCACTTCAAGATTATTTCACTCAAGAAGATTGACTCAAGAACTTGACTTTTTGTCATGAAAAAAAAAACACTGACCTTCTGGTTGAACCGTTCCTATAGCAACCAAATAACAAACACCATAGCAACCAAATCATAAACAATGAAAAAAACAAACAAAAACTGACCTTCTGGTGCCTATTAGCAACCAAATTATAAACAATCAAACTATTTTGTTGTTGAAAATCACAACTAAATGTACCAATCTGAAATTGTTGTGTGAGTCATTTAATAGAATGGAGCACCCACCCCCTTAAAAATAATAATAAATTATAACAGTAAACCCTGGCACTGAAAGGCTTACACAAATTCAATAATACAAAATATATATTATACAAACTAGGAAGGGTTAGTAACTGAATACCCTGAGAGTGAAGTCACTAGGAACAAAAAGAAATATTTTTTTAATTTAAAATCACAGTTCTCCACCCCTTGGGTCGGTTTTCTGACTGACTAGAGAAATGGCTTTCTTCATAGACACAACAACTGAAATGTAAATAAGGACAAAATTAATACTTTGTTTAGCGATATATCACCAGAGATATTGATCATTTTGCCATGGTCTAAATGAATAGGGTCCTAACAAAATCATGTTCACAAAAACTGGCATAATTATATATGTGGGAATAAACGGTTTTTTAAATGCTTTTTTCTCTATCCTCTAAGGATCTGCCTTTTTTGATTGATTGATTGATTGCTGGATTGATTGGTACCTGCCAACTCTTCCGCATAGAGCTGGGCAATCGTGTAAAAAACCCACTAGCGATTTTTTTCAATGCATTTTTCGGAGATTTGTAATAAAATTATGATATTCTAAAACCCAAAGAGTGAGTAAAACTTAAATAAGTCACTGAGATATTTTTTCATTTACTCTGGATTTTAGTAACTTCAATGTACCTTTGTGATTGATTGATTAATTGGGGCTTAACGTCACACTCAACAGCTAAGGTTATATGGCTGTACCAACCGACCAAAAGATCTGCATCCCACCTAAATTTTAACATTATGACCATATGAACGTTAGGAAGGCTAATGTATTAATTACTTAATTTTCCTCCATTCTAGGTAGGCGAAAAAGGCTATGGCAAAAACCCCACTGCCCCCAGCCCGAGGGTTGTACCTTTGTGAGTCTGGTATCTAATATGCAATTCTTTGAAGAAAAAAAACACTGTAAATTTTGGCACATTTTTAAGACTGATTGATCTTTTTGAAAAGTCCAAACTCAAGATTATTTCACTTATATGGTGGTGTGGTGGTATACAGTGTAGGCGGGGATAGGAAACCTAGTGTTGTTGGGAATTAAATTGTCTGAAACAAACAAAGCAATCCCTTCAATTCTATAGACCAGGTTGTTCCATGAATAAAACAACCTGAAATGCATGACAATAATACACATTGGCAATGCATTACAAAAGGATTTCAGAAAATTCTACTGATCAAGGCTAAGCTCCTGTCAGTCGTCAACCTAATGAAATATCATAGGTTTGGTTTGTTACAACAATTTATGGGGTATAAAGGTCTAAATGATATACTGTAAATGCCTTTATATTCGCGGGTTTAAAATTTCGCGGATTTGGGAAAAGAACAAGTTCGCGGGTATGAATTTTCGCGGATTTTTTGCTGATTGGCTATCAAAAGTGAGAGGGAATACCACATTTTTTTAACATAACACGCATGAATTATCCATTAATAAAACAAAAATTAACATTGAATTTATTATAAACTTGTCTAGACTTGTGAGTTGCTAGTTAATTCATCTATACAACTTGATTACACAAAACACCCTAATCCAGATAAATATTTAATCCTGTGAGTGTGAACAGAGATCAACTTACCGTTACCGTCTGTGTCAGATAGCCCGCTGCGTAAAAACTCACTTCCTCGTCCACGCTGCACGCCCCAGGAGATGATTAAAACAAGTTTGAGTAAATCCTTTCAAATTTGAGTGATTTGGAGGGGAAATATAAGATGCGGTGGATTTCCACAAGAATCATTGCCCCACTTTCATGCAGTAACAATGTCTTTATGGAAATGGATAGTAACAACGAACCCTGCCAAAACTCCTGGACTTCCCGATCCACAGGCCAGTATGTCTTCAGAAGAGGCGGAGACCACTCAGGCTGCCAACGATGCTGTTGACAATTTAATGACAGAAAATCCCAGAAAACGCAAACGTGGAGATTATAACAATTATGACGATGAGACGAGAGCAAAGATTGCCCGAACTGCCGTAGAAATTGGCATAGCACGTGCCGCTCGAAAATTCTCCACACAGCTCGGTCGCCAGATCAACGCAAGTACAGTGCGAAGCATGAAGACTTGCTACTTGAAAAAGATGAAAGAAAATCCGGTGACTTGTATTCGATCCCTTCCTAAAGATACAAGAGGCCATCCCTTACTTATCGGCAAGAATCTCGATGACATGGTGAAAGACTGGGTGAAAAAAAGTCCGTTTGAGTGGCGGAGTGATAAATCGAAGAATTGTAATGGCAGCAGCAGAAGGCATCCTTTTAAAACAGGACAAAACCAGACTCCCCCAGTTCGGTGGCTCTGTTCAAATCACAGAAACTTGGGCAAGATCTTTGTTGAAACGAATGGGCTTTGTGAAAAGAAAGGGGACGAAAGATGTCAAAAAGTTGCCACAAGATTTTGAAGTCATTAAAGAAACTTTCCTGAAACGTGTGTCTGACGTCATCGACCAAAACAACATTCCTGATGAACTTGTTATAAACTGGGATCAGACAGGTCTTAGTATGGTTCCTGGTGGAGACTGGACGATGGCGAAACAAGGGGATAGACAAGTCACCATATCAGGAATCGACGACAAGAGACAGATAACCGCTCTACTCGCTGTAAGCAAAGCCGGGGATTTCCTACCACCCCAACTAATTTACCCTGGAAAGACCGATCGCTGTCACCCTCAAATCAAGTTTCCAGCCGATTGGGACATCACCCATACAGAATCCCACTGGAGTACAGACGAGTCTATGCTGAGATACGTCGACGAAGTCATCATACCACATTGCAAGAAACAACGAAAAGCCCTAAAACAAAGACCCACCCAGAAATGTTTGGTAATTTTTGATGTATTCCGAGCTCATCAAGGGAAGGACTTAATCGCTAAATTGAAGCGAAATAACTGTTATTTCTCATAAATCTATCACATGTTTTAAATTGAACTGAACACAAAACCCAATTAATAAATTTCTGACATGTAACTCCTATGATGTTTGCTTTGTTCAAATTTCTTCTAGATATTATAATATTAATTCATTATAAGGGTTTTAAACTATCGCTAGTACAGAAAAAATTCCGATCTCGGTCAATTACGTGTTACAACTTTTAGTGTTAACCGACCTTTGACCCCGTCAGTCATCTGCTTGAAATGGCGGTCTCAGAGGCTGAATTTTCAAGATGTTTACGTTTTCATCAATCCCGACACAGAAATTACCCCCGATAAAAACGCACGAAACCAATTTTAATCAAGTTTCTACCAAGTAAGTTTTAGTCAATAAGTTAAAATGATTGAATGTTTTGCCGATAATTGGGCCGTTAAACGTCTTTACCGTTGCCGTGTTTTAGCGCCAGATGCGCTTGCAGCCTATATGCATTTGTAAAGGCACATACTATTAGACTTCTAAATTTGACGGTTTTTATTTTCGCGGAAAATACTTAACCGCGAAATTCGCGAAAATAAGGACCGCGCGAATATAAAGGCATTTACAGTACCTCTTTTTAACACAATTAGAAACTTGTCTCCATGATTATTTTAGACCGGAAGATTTTCCCTGTGCCCGTGTGTTTTAGTGATCATAAAGAAAACAGATATGAAGGACTTACTGTCATTAGGATCAGGATAATAGTATTTATATTTCTCATTGCCCCGTTCATTGATAACATTGTTCAAAACTTCACCTCCTGCATCTGAAAGCAAAAAATTATGACCTTATCATAAAATATTCAAACCTGCGCCTCATTGATGGAAGGCCTGTGTCAGACTGGGGGACGATCAGTCACGGACTAGGCCGACGAGTCCCTGTAAAGACCAAAAAGAGAGGATACAACAAAGCATATGACAAAACCAGGTGGTGTGTTACGGGATCGCCCCGACCATCAAATGGTACCGGTCAAAGATCGTTTCACTTTCCTACAATGTTTTTGGGGACCCGGTAGTCCAGTGGGTTAGAGTGATCATCAATCCTACAATCTTTTGATATCATGAATGCAGGATCACAAGAACATTTGTTTATGATCTGAACGAACAGCTACCAGGTGTGGGTTTGTGACAATGTTCTTTTTCACAAAATGCGGTTTCTCACTATGATGTCACGGCGATAGACTAATAAATTTCCCGGAATTTAAATTTTGTGCCAGAGATTTCATTTTCATTTTAGCCAAGAACATAAAGTGCATTTTTAAATCAAAGTGATAACAAAATATGAGGTTTTGTCTTTCACTTGTCATTTGTCCTTTAAGAAGAGAAATGCACCGTCTACAAACTTGCAATAGAGTTCATTTCTGTTTTAGCGGAGTACGTACAGCGTATTTTCTAAAAAACAAATTGATAACAAAATATGAGGTTTTGTCTTTAACTTGTCATCTATCATTTAAGAAAAGAAATGCACGGTCAACAAACTTACAATAGCATTAGGACTCACCGAGAAAGAATATTCTGGGAATGTATTTTCCATCTGGGGAAAATTTCATATCTGATGGTTCTTCATCATCCTGAATAACACATGATTATTCACATTATATGTATTGACAGCAACTGTCTATAAAACCGATTGATTGGTGTTTCACGCCGCGCTCAAGATTATTTCACTTATGTGGCGGCGTTGCCAGTTTTATTGTGGGAGGAAACTGGGCTCTGTGCCCAGAGGAAACCCACGACCTTCCGCTGGTAACTGGCAACCATCCCACATAGGTCGTTCGAGTGAAAACCTATTCAGAAAATTTTCCAATTTTTGGACGGAGTGGGGTTCGAACCCGCGACCCATTCGTGGAAGGCTGTTCAACGTCCAACGCTCTACCTACTGAGCCACGGAGGCCACTCTATAAGACTGCAATAATGTTCAAAGCAATGAACCATCCCCTATCACTCACTCACTCAAATGCATTGTATCAGATTTGGAGAGAGAGAGAAGTGGGTAGAGAACAGCCATCATGTAAGACTGCTTTGATAAAATGTTTTCTCAAGACGTACAATTCAGAAGTTTTTATAGTGAAAACCTATTCAAATTTGTTTTCAATTTTGTCTTTGAAAAGACGAAAAATTTAATTTTCATAAACTCAAGCATGGCCTACTTTATTTGGCTGTTTGATGCCAAAACATAAATGATTTTCCTTAACTTTAATGCTTCATTCGGCTTTTATACTAATGTTTTTTTCAAGTGCCACAAAAAATCTGTTTTATAAGCAATAACTCTGCCACCTTTTTTGATTAAAAATTTCAATGGTGATGGGGAGGGGAACAGAATCAGTGGTAATATATTTCTTGGGCCTATGGTAAGAATTCCGCTAATTCAAGTACTCAAAACATTACGAAAAGCAAGCTAAAAGTTTGAGACTTTTCGTTGGGGTGTCTTACCTCCTGCATGGAACGACCAATAATCCTATCGAGCAATCGCTATTGTTGTTGTTTTAGACTAAACACGGCAGAAAGCAGTCTAATAATTTGTTATCTTCACATTGCTCGTTCTTGAATTAGCGGAATTCTTACCGTAACAGAAAATCAACAAAGTGTGAATGTGATGACACACTTACCTCAGTATTAACCATAACAATCTGTTTACTCAGGGATTGGATTTCTTTTTGTTCACCAAACTTTGGCTTTAATGCTGTGGAAAATAAACATTAAATTTTCGTTATATGAAAATAGATCGATAACGGGTTATCAGCCTTGTATACATGTAAACCTGACAATCATCTTTGCGTCCATGACAATTGTTTTTAAGTTTATTCTTTGTTAATTTTTTCTTTAGCAAGACGAGTGATTGCCAATCTTTACAATGTATCAAGAGGAAGTTAGGACTCACAGTGAGGATGTACACAGAGGTACATGCATCTGGCATACACCGGGCATCTTCAAACCACTTGAGAAAAAAATGCTTGTCATATCAAGACACTTTACCAAAAATCATGCTAAAGAATTGATTGATTGATTCCTGTTTTACGCCACACTCACTTATATCGTGCCTTGGCATGTTAAGTGGAGGAAAACAGCAGGCGCTATGTTCAGATGAAAACCCCTCATGGATTACCTAGCAGCTCAGCGATCAAGTGAAAAATGGTCATTTTGACTGGGTTTTCTTTCTCAGGAGTTAAATATACTTCTATGGTGGAATTGCCACTTTCGGGGTTACCATATGTATAATACTCGGGGACGCTGAAATTCTCCGTCTGGGCTTCACCCCAAAAGGGTAGAAAAATTTCTGCCATTTTCCAAGAAAGTACAATCCCAAAATCACGAGAATACTGTTTTTTTAAAAACCCTATTCAATAGAAAATGGTCATAAACTGATCCAGAGACATTTTGATACCTGTATACAGGTATGGGCGCCCAAACTCACAAGCAAAAAATCTGCCCAAATTCTTAAAACCAACAGATTTTAATGTCAAAATAGCATTTAATGTTGAATTTTGGGCCAGAGATGTTGTTTTTGTCTTATTGTTATAACATTTTGAACCGAAATGGTATGCCCAAATTTTCCCTGGATCAGTCCCTGATGGTTTACCTCTACACGCTCCACACCAAGTTTTATGAATGATCACCATTAGTGGCTTATTTCTGGACAAAGAGAAAAAATAATGTTTAGTACAGCATATGGAATACATGCAAAAAATGCGACTTCAAAACTTGCAGTCAATTACTGGAGAACTATATAACATTAGTCTAATATACTCTAATTGACCAAAGCGAAAATGTTTAACAGCAACCAATGATTTACCCAATAGAGATCCACTGTTGCTCTGAAAGCATACTAGAACCTGGGCAGATTATTTTCATTGTGCTGGCTCAAGTTCAAATAAAAAAAAAGCTTTAACATTAGAATCCTACTTACTGTTCTTGAGCAATTTTCAAACCTTCGTCTAAAGACACCCAGTCAATATCATCACCCCACCCTGAAAACAAATTGAGAGGGAAGGCGTGAGTTTTTTTTTAACACCTGATAGGGATTCTACGCAATGGAAGATTGATTGATTGATGTTATACACATTTCACTTAACTTGCAGCTTGTCAGGTTTAATGGAGGTTTCCGTGATATTTACCCGGAGGAAACCCAACCTTCAGTGAGTACTTGACAACTCTTCCACAAAGGGCAATCCAGTGAATGCACATTTAGGAGAATATACATGCTTGATAAACATGTTTCCCGACCAGTTAAAAGGAGACACCGTCTAAGTTTGTTATAATTCTCCGCTGACTTCAGATTAGTTGAAATTTTCTGAAGTGATAGATCTAGGATGATGTTGTAAGACGACTTTCTGTCACAAATGTACATTTAAAGTGTAATATAGGGAATTGATTTGATTGATTGGGGCTTAACGTCAAGCCACAATGCTCCAGCCCGAGGGCTAATATAGGGAATTCCCTGTTGCTTAATTTTCTGTCAAACAGTCAGCAAATAAACAGCCGAGAATGCGCCACATGCCCACCCACCCATAGAAGTTGCTATCCATAAATCTCTTCTTTTGTGTTACTATAGTATTACCGACTTCTAAATGCCTCTCATACAATCTTACACAACAGGCTTGTTCTGAGCAAACCCAGGTCAATTATCAGTCAGTAAACTAAGCAGACAAAGGAATCCCCACATGAAACTTCCTTTCCAGCGGTCAGTGGCAGGTAGGAAAGTTGTAATCTGGCCATCTGGAACCTCATCTTTATATAAACAACACTCAAATAGAACACATTTAAAGTGGCATGAGCTGCCAAAACAAAACAAACAAAGGTACAATTCAGAAGCATTTTAGTGCTTCTAGTCTCGAAAATGTACGATAAAGTATTGTTTTGAACTAACTTTGGCTTAGAATGAATGAATTGTGGTCCCGGTTATTTCAATTATGGGTTCACAGGGCTTGTGATGAGAGGCGAGTGATCACTCGCGCGCGCCTCACACTCGCCTAAAATATCAAAATGGCGAGTGCATGACCACTCGCCTGAAAAAAAATTTACATTTCAAAATAAAATCTATTAAATTTTTTTTCCACAACTGGGAAACTTTTAGAAACTGTCCACCTTATAAATCTACCGTAAAAGATAAAATGCATGTATAGCTCGTTAAGTTGTAAAAACTCATCCGGCCAATTCGCAGTTCGCTACACAACTTCACAAGGTTGACCGTGCGATCGAGACAGACGAGGCGGCTCTCCGCACATCTATGCTTCCTAAACGTATAATGCAATAAGCGTACCTCTGCATTGGTACCGAATCAAAACTGCTTCAAATCGGAATGGGTTTATTACGATGAAAAACTTGTTTTGTATATTATTTTCGTAGAAACTGTATCAAGAAATTGTCAACTCTATCTTTTTTGTGTGATTTTCGTTATTTACTAACTTCCAAGTTTACATAAGGTTAAGATAACGGCAAGCAGGTTGACCTAGAAATGTTGTTCGCCGTACGGCACTGCTACACGCCTACACTACGGGCCCTACGGTAGTCACTAGTACTAGTAGGCTATCTGTTGAAAGCTACGGCCGTAGACTCGCTGCCATGCGGAAATATTAATCCTTTTTTACTGCTTAAAAAGACTTGGGAGACAATCAGAACTGATTTTTTACCACATGTAGAACGCTAGAATAAAGTCGCTCGTAAGATGATTAATATTTTTTTCTTCTGCTTTCGTGGCATCGCCGGGTTCCGTTTTTAAAACTACCCCACACAAAGCATGCACTGCAGTGACGCGCTTCGACGTAGTACTCCAGTAGAAGTTTCTGTAGTCTAAAATTGCTTTTAGAAGCAAACTTTTTAAAACAAATTTTAGGTAGCATATTTTTAAAACAAACTTAAGTTATGGTTAAAGGTAAGCCAGCTGAGCTGTCCACATACTTAGGATGGGAAGAAGAACTTACCATCGGTTTCCCAATTTATAAGAATACAACAACGCAGCCAACAAATCGTATCTATGTGATTCATATTTTTTGTAACATTTGCGCCAGAAATTGGCATAAAATCAAAGCCCATCCATCATAATAAAAAAGTTTGACATTGTAATAAATTAAAGTTTTCGGGCTTTTTTTTACATGGACATCACTTGCCTGGTAGAAACCCAGGTGAGTGTTCTAACACTCGCCTGGCACTAAATTCAGGCGAGTGTTGAAACACTCGCCTTCATTTTGCTCACCGCAAGGCCTGGTTCATACAGGCCACATACTGTATGGATTTTCCTCATTCCAACGCCAATCATTTACTTTTATGATGGCCTTCAAAGCCTCTTACTGTCGTGACGATCAGATATTATGAAAAAAGTGTGAATTTTGGCAGCTCATGCCCCTTCAAACTGTCAGTTACATAAAAACTTACGCTATGCCGCTTTGTGAAACGGGCTCCTGAACATGCCTAGCCTTGATTGAGGTTATCAATAGAATACTGTCTAGAAATTGTGTAATTGGCTACAACAGCTCTCAGAAGTCAGCAATGAAAGGAGACACCTTATACGACATAAAAGTAAACTGAAATGGCAATGCTTGAAGGCTGATTTTTCAAAATCTCAATGTCCTGGTGCAGGTTTGAAAACTTATGAACAAATGAGGTCAGATCTATTGCAGATATCATTATTAATATTACATTATCAAAAAATGTGATAATCTGCAGTAAAATGTGGACATAACTCTAAAATATCAACTGCACGGAGGTAAAAAAAAAAATGACCCTGCTCAACTACTTCCAATTGTGTATATACCAGGCAAGCTTAAAACCAATCCTCAAAATATGACCGGGACAACAATTCTGACAGACGGACGGACGGACCCACGAACGAATCTTCGACTCAATGCTAGCAAACAAATTTCGCTGACTTGTCACTTGTCAAACAGTATCAGTCAAGTAAATGTTACAGTCTCACAATCCGAGATTTTAAACACGGAATTAATGTTCTAAACACACGACACAAACATAAAAATTTACCCCTAGCTAGCTCATTTGCACCAGACAGAGCAAAACATACGATGACAGACGACCACGTCAAAATAGTTGTTCCCGCCATTACTGCCCAAACAGAAAGTGATCTGCCACGCTACAAAAAATGTTTCAGTAATTTTGAAAACTTTCAAAATAATTATAACTTTTTTTGATTGGTCTTATAAATGTCACGAAACAAGAATCCATTAAATTGAAATTTGACCAATGAAGTATATCACAAAAAAGAAGAAAATATTCAACTTCTGAGATGCTTTATATATTTTATTCACTTCCGGTTTCGAATCCACGTGAAAATGGATGCATTTGGCGGCGACGAATTGTTTTCCGTCTTCGGAGAAAGTGGCGACTCTAAAGACGACAAGCCACAGAAATCAACAAAACAGAAGCATGGAAATCCACAAAAGAATGTGCCCAAAGTGTCCGATGAAAAGAGGTATGTGTGTCATTGACAACAACAACAACACCCATGTTAATTGTTAGGCTATCAGCTTGGGGAAACGACCCGATCGAGAGTCCACTCCTGAACGGGAGTAACACTTCCGAACGAGCCATAGACCGCACTCATGATCTGGAGTTGGGTGGTCAAAAGGATAGGCACCTGTCTAAAACGATTAAAGTTCTCAGTCTTCAAATTCTTAAAAAGACGTCAACAGGTTGGGGAAATACGTGAATCGACGGATATCCGTGAATCCACGGACAGTTTTGTCACAGAACGACGGATAGGCACCTGTCAAAAACGATAAAAGTTATCCGACTTCCAATTCTTACGAAGACGCAAAGTTTTGCAGTTCAACAACAACAGAACAGCTTTCAAGCTTTCCATTCACACTCTTATTTCGTCCTAAGCTTCAATATTTTTCTGCGCTGAAGCCGTCAAAGTCGCTGACACAAACTGTCAAAAAGCAGTTCGCCATTTTGGATAAATAATTTCGAAAAGAAAATAAACATTTACATACATTTGAAACCCCGCAAATTAAAGCGTGCTTCTTCGTCTTTCCATACCGGTCACGTGGTTGAAATACGTCCACCGGCAAGATCACACAAGAGCATCTAAAGTAGGGCCCTCCAAGAATACAGCGCCACTAGCCATTTGTATGGTGAACCAAAGGGGACTAATCTAGCAGGCCTGTCATGCACAAGAGGCATATAGTATCCAAGGCAAATTAGTCCCCTTTGGTTCACCATACAAATGGCTAGTGGCGCTGTATTCTTGGAGGGAACTTTTATCGTTTTTGACAGGTGCCTATCCGTCGTTCTGTGACAAAACTGTCCGTCGATTCACGGATAGTCCGTGGATTCACGGATATCCGTCGATTCACGTATTTCCCCAACCTGGTCAAGTTTTGCAGTTCACACTCTTATTAGGCAGGTCGGATCAATTTTAATCATCCATAGTTTGTTTCTAAAACCTATACCCAACTATTCTTCACACAGTTCTAAGATGTAATTAGTATTCAGTTCCACATATATAATCATATTTACTCAGAAAAATGATATTTAATAAATCAGGGGAGACAACTTATGTCTCTAAATATGGGCCTTTTTCAAGCATTTTTATGAATGGTAGTTATTTTTCTGTTCAAGCCAAAATGAGCAAACAGGGTCCAGTGAAAGGGCCCTGAAAAAATATAAAGACTAGACATTTTGTTTTATTTGTAACTTTTGAGACTCACTTTTGTTTTTTAACTTTTATGATCAAATACCTTGTACCAACATTTGATGACGTCACCGACCTGCCTACTCTTATTTCCAGGGGTGTGAGACCTCTGCGGGAACGCGGAAAATCATGTTTTTTATAAATGTTTGTCCGTGCCGTTTTTCATAAAACAACGTTTTTCCGCCTTAAACAGTAAACTGACAATTTTGTTTATCGACTGACATGAGGTCTAAAAATCTCCCGTAAAGTGCGCCTGGATCACATGTGTCTCATCCTGTTTTACTTACTTTGCTGGTTAATTGCTATATAGATTAAAGCCTAGGCCCACGTAGGCTGTCTGTTCAGCGATTTGCCTAATTCTATAAATATGATACCGTTCGATTTTGACATGACCTGACTGAAATTTCTGAAGATGGCACATCAATATGACATTGACAGATTAAATTATTTTTTTTCAACATACTGTCATAATATTGAAATTGGCCAAGAATAAGAAGTGATGATACGTGACGATAATTGGACCCTAAATGTATACAGCCGCAATAATTCGTCTTCGCTGGTAACGTACATTTCGACTGACATTGCGGAACAGACGGTAGATAAAAGTTAAAACGAATGTAAAAAATATAAAAACAAAGAATTTAGTTCGCCTCCTATTAGTGACGAGTCGAACTCTACCATTTTCACTTTATTTATTTTAGGTCGAATTGGGGAAAAAAAATTTGAATTACTATTTTTTTTCTATAATTTTTTAAAGAATTTATAATTATTTTGTTCTCAATTAAACTACATGTAGGTGAAACTTGCTCATAATTCGATTAAACCAAACACTTTCCAGGACTATATACCTTAATGTCTGTCCATTGAATTGTTGCTTTTTTTTCTAAACAGAGCTGAAGATTTGTTACGAAATGACCTGAAAAGACCTGTGTTTTTGAAAGCGTGTTTCGTCCACAATTAGGCGCGTTTTTTTTTCAACATACTGTCATAATATTGAAATTAGCCAAGAATAAGCAGCGTTTTTTTTTTCGGAAGTGATGATACGTGACGATAATTGGACCCTAAATGTATACAGCCGCAATAATTCGTCTTCGCTGGTAACGTACATTTCGACTGACATTGCGGAACAGACGGTAGATTAAAGTTAAAACGAATGTAAAAAATATAAAAACAAAGAATTTAGTTCGCCTCCTATTAGTGACGAGTCGAAGTCTACCATTTTCACTTTATTTATTTTAGGTCAAATTAGGGGAAAAAAATTTGAATTATTATTTTTTTTCTATAATTTTTTAAAGAATTTATAATTATTTTGTTCTCAATTAAACTACATGTAGGTGAAACTTGCTCATAATTCGATTAAACCAAACACTTTCCTGGACTATATACCGTAATGTCTGTCCATTGAATTGTTGCTATTTTTTCTAAACAGAGCTGAAGATTTATTACGAAGTATTGCGGAAAAAAGACCACCTCTTCAAGCGAGCCAAGTGGAAGAAACATCTACCAAGAAATTCAAGTCCGATATTAAGGAGGAAATTAAGTAAGAGCCCATGAGTAATTGTCTCAGAAATTGTAATTCGATATTAAATAGTCTTTATCCTTATTGTTCCGGGGGGGTGGGGGGTCTCGGTGGCTCAGTCAGGCAGAGTGATAGTCTCTCAGTCTGACACAGGCCTCCCACTGATGCGGCACGGGATCCAATCCCACTCAGACCATTTAAAAAATTGAACAATTTCTGAGTACATTTTTCTCTCCATCGTCCATGTTGAAGAGTTACAGTTACTCACGGAAGGTCGCGGACAAAGAGCCCGGTCTCTTCCCACACTAAACCCTGCAATGCCACAATATTTAAAATATTTATACTTATACGTACAAGTGAAATAATCACTGTAATGAACTTGTCAGCTGATTTCTAAACCTTCTTTGACTTGGAACAGTAATTAATAAAGTCAGCTAATCATATGCTTCGTTTATTTTTGTGATTATTTTCAGTCTGACGGAGGTAATGCCTAGGATCCAAATCCACAGAGTAGACACAGTTGAAGCTTGTTTGCATGAGGTACGTATTTTACAATCAGGCCAGTGCATTATTAATTTCTTATGAATAATTATTAGCCAAGAGTTGCCTAATTTTGTTATAACTAAAGATCATGAACCTGTTTCACAAAGCGGCGTAGATGTAATTTTTGCGTAACTTTCATACTAACGTATCTCTACAGTATGGGTTGCTAAGGCATTTACGTAAAAACTTACGCTACGCCGTTTTGTGAAACAGGGTCCATATGCAGTTAAAAACGTACCAAGGAGACGAGTCAGGCTATGGAAGGCTTTGTCCAAACTCACTCATCAATTTAAAAATTTCATCGCTTCGTGGGATGGGCTTAAATCTTTGTTATTAAAGCTCACATATACACTATATATATTCTCTGTATACTTTTTAAAAATATTTATATACATTTTAATTCAATATCTTTCAATAATTTTAAGTCATTATTGTAAGGAAATAATATCAGATTTATTTTCGATTTCCATTTTTATACACATACACAAAAAATCATATTTATATGCCTATTAATATTTAAATGTATTGTTTATATATTGTCTTTGACGCAAGATTCCCACACATGAATATGATGCTCTAGGGAAGATTTGAGAGCCTGTTTGATACAATTCCTTTAAGGAAAAATATAGATATAGATCAACGTGTCTATTTAACATGTCATATTGCCCCTTTTTTGCTTAACGTTTCTTATTCTCCGTGCTATGTAGGTTGCCATACCGCCAGAAGCAGAATACATACCTCTCAAACAGCCCGCTGATAAACCCGCTAAGGAATATCCCTTTATCCTTGATCCTTTTCAAAAAGAGGCTGTTCTGTGTTTAGAAAATCATCAATCCGTTTTAGTCTCGGCCCACACATCAGCAGGAAAGACCGTTGTCGCCGAGTGAGTATCTAGAATTTGTTTTTAAAGTGGCACGAGCTGCCAAAATGTTGATATTTTGACGTAAAAACAGAATGTTGAAAGTATCGGTTATTTTTCTCAAGACGTATAATTCAGAAGCTTTTTAGTGCTTCTAGTCTGTAAAATGTACGATAAAGTATTGTTTTGAATTAACTTTGGCTTAGAGTGAATGAATGGCCGTCCCGGTTATTTAAATTCTGTTTACATTTCGAACACGTTTTCGGTTCGTACAGGCAACATACTGTATGGATTTTCCTCATTCCAAAGCCAATCGATTACTTTTTCGATGGCCTACAAAGGCTCTTACTGTCGTGACGATCAGAAATGATGAAAACAGTGTGAATTTTGGCAGCTCATGCCACTTTAAATAAAGCTAATTTCGTTAAGTATTATTTTTGTATTGTTATTTTTTATTACTATTATTTCTATTATTTATCATTTTTGTATTCATAGTGATTTAAGCACAGGTTTGATTCTACAGTTATTTTATTGAAGAAAGAAGAATTGTTTGAATCATTCATGACCTTGCTTTTGATCTTTTTAGATATGCTATAGCGATGTCATTGAAAAGTAAACAACGAGTGATCTACACGACGCCTATTAAAGCCCTTAGCAACCAAAAGTATCGTGAAATGATGGAGGAATTTCAGGACGTTGGTTTGATGACGGGCGATGTCACAATTAATCCAAATGCCAGTTGTCTTATAATGACTACAGAGGTAACCGCCCTCCACGTCTTTTAAAAAAATTAACTATTTGCATAATTTTCATATACAAGACTATTTAAAGGGGCATGTTTTCGGTATGTATAGGCCACATACTGTATGGATTTTCCTCATTCCAACGCCAATCATTTAGTTTTTCGATGGCCTTTAAAGCCTCTTACTGTTGTGACGATCAGAAATTATGAAAAAAGTGTGAAATTTGGCAGCTCATGCCACTTTAACGTTAGTTTGTGTGGATTGGGAGATCGGTTTTGGGCTGGAAGGGGTTTTATTCTATTATTTATATATGTTTTGTTTAACGGAAAAATTTGGTAACTTTTGTCAACAATAATATGAACGTTTGACTAGTATTGGATTTTCATGTTTTCAGATTCTGAGGAGTATGTTGTACCGAGGGTCAGAGGTCATGCGAGAGGTTGCCTGGGTAATATTTGATGAGATCCACTATATGAGAGATAAAGGTAGGTACTCAAGATTATTACGGGGCCTTGGTGGTCCAGTGGGCTAGAGTGATAGTCCCTCCGTCCCACACAAACATTCCATTGATGCGGCGAGGGTTTGAATCAAATACAAATTTACAAATTTCCTGATAGGAATTTACTCAGTCGCCGTATGTGGAAGAGTTCCCAGGTACTCGCCGAAGGTCGTGGCTTTCCTCCGGGTAATGAGCCCAGTTTCCTCCCCCTCTTAACCTGGCAACGCCACCATATAAGTGAAATAATCTTGAGTGCGGCGTAAAAATCAATCAACCAAGCGAATCACACTCAGACCAAATAAGAAGTGAGCAATTTCTTGATTGGATTTTTCACACGGTCGCCGTATGTGAAATAGTTGCCAAAGGTCTGGGGTTTCCTCCGGGCAATGAGACTGATTTCTTCGTCCACTAAACCTGGCAACGCCGCTATATAAGGGAAATAAATCATCAATCAATCAATGAACCTTTACTTTCTCCGATAACGCTAAGTCTGTCAGTCCGACTCAAGCCTCTCATCAAGTTACGGCTTCAAATCCCACTCAGACCGAAGACAAATTTAATATTTCTGATTAGGTTTTTCACTTGATTGCCTATTAGGGAAGAATTAACAGGTACTTGCTGCAGGTTGGGAGTTTTCTATGCGCAAAGAACCTGTTTGCTCCCCACTAAGATCAATGATGATGAGCTCGACGAAAAACATCAATCAATCAATCAAACCAGCGTCATAAATCGTGAATTCTGGATCATCCGTTGAATGCTAATTTTTCCCGTGATTTTTCTTTGTGTACAGAGCGTGGTGTCGTGTGGGAGGAGACAATTATCTTATTACCCGACAACGTCCATTATGTATTTCTATCTGCGACAATTCCAAACGCCAGACAGTTTGCCGAATGGATTTGTTACCTTCATAAACAGGTGAGTGCTCAAATCTCTTACCCTATGTGGGATGGTTGCCAGTTACCAGCGGAAGGTCGTGGGTTTCCTCCGGGCATAGAGCCTGGTTTCCTCCCACAATAAAACTGGCAACGCCGCCATATAGGTGAAATAATCTTGAGCGCGGTGTAAAACACCAAACAATCAATCAATCAACCAAATCTCTTACCAAATTCCTCAATCCAGTGGCACAGTTCCCTGAGCCCTCGGTGGCTCAGCCCGTTATATTGATAGCCCCTCAGTCCGAGACACAGGCCTTCCATCAATGCGTCCATGAATTGCATTATATGGAATGTAAAACTAAAACACGGTCATATGTAAAAATGTCACTGTTGGAAATATAATAAAATAAAATCTTCAGCACTGATTTTTAAAAAGGTATCTTTCTCTACCCTAATGATTTTTAAAAAAGTATCTTTCTCTACCCTAATGATTTTTAAAAAAGTATCTTTCTCTACCCTAATGATTTTTAAAAAAGTATCTTTCTCTACCCTAATGATTTTTAAAAAAGTATCTTTCTCTACCCTAATGATTTTTAAAAAAGTATCTTTCTCTACCCTAATGATTTTTAAAAAAGTATCTCTACCCTAATGTTTTTTCACCGATGTTCTTTCTCTGTTCGTACAGCCTTGCCATGTTGTGTACACAGATTACCGTCCAACTCCGTTACAACACTACCTCTTTCCTGCGGGCGGCGATGGAATACATCTGGTGGTGGACGAAAACGTAATTCACTAAACATGTTATAAAATTTTTATTCTGGGTTTTGTTCCCAAGGGTTTTAACTCAGTTTTCCTATGTAAAATGCCCGGTTTCCTCCCACAATAAAACTGGCAACGCCGCCATATAAGTGAAATAATCTTGAGCGCGGCGTAAAACACCAAACGAACGATCAATCAATCAATCAACTTATGTAAAATGATTACCAGACACCTATCAAAAGGCAAAGAGCCAGGGGCTTGTTTCACAAAACATTCGCATCGCAAACGAAGCCCAGTTGCCAATGAATACCATAGTGAAGAGATACGTCATCGTGGCAACTGCGATCGATCGCACTGTGCGACGGCTTCGTGAAACGGTCCCCAGGATTCCTCTGCCATTTAACGATGCCCAATAAATTGAGTCAAATGATTAAACCGATCCCATGACATTTTCTCAATCGTTTCTCTGAGATTGATTGATTGGGGCTGAACTCTGCACTTAACAGCTAAGGTTATATGGCGACAAAAGTACCAACCGACCAAAAGAGCACCCACCCACCTACATCTAAATTTGGACATCAGGCTCCACAAACCATAGAACATCAGGAAAGCTTATGGATTTGTTCCTCCTTGACTGATTAGCAAACATGGTTAAAGCAGAGCCTCGGGGCCTCCGTGGCTCAGTAGGTAGAGCGTTGAACCGAACAGCCTTCCACCAATGGGTCGCGGTTTCGAATCCCACTCAGACCCCCCCAAAAAATTGGAAATTTTTTTGACTAGGTTTTCACTCTAACAACCTATGTGGGAAGGTTGTGGGTTTCCTCCGGGTATAGAGCCCGGTTTCCTCCCACAATAAAACTGGCAACGCCGCCATATAAGTGAAATAATCTTGAGCGCGGCGTAAAACACCAAAACAATCAAAGCGGAGCCGCAATGCTCCACCCCGAGGGTGGGATTAATGGAAGTCCAATCAAACGCAACAATATCTAATTATCCCTCAGGTAAGTTTCTCTCTTATCTGATTGGTCAATTGCACTCTGATCAATACTCCTCTTTGGTGTCCTAGCACACCCGATAATAAAACCTCGTTTTCTCACACACCCGTTACAGAGAGCAATTTACTAGCGGCTCGCTGACTTTATGCTGATGTTATTTGTTGATGTTGTTTGGTACATTAATTTACCAATTACCAAGCATTTACCAATTACAAACCATGATAACTATTCACATTTTTGTGGAAGATAAAAAAAATATTTTTTCATCATTCCCTTATTCTTTTTTACTTGACTTAATGGGGCACAGAAGGTCGGAATTTTCTCCGGGTCACCATGTAGCTAAAGATGAAATAATCTGAAGCGTAAATCTCCAAACTTATAATCAGTGTAATTTACCTTATGGCCTTAAGCCGATGATCAAATAGCTCTGTGACGACAGGAAATTAATTTTGGTAAAAATAGAAAGTTCCTAACTTCTGTCTATTTTAAAGCCAAATAATTACCAAAATAACTACCTTTTTCTTTGTTTTTTTTCATATCTTAAATAAAATAATAAATTTATTTGACAGGGAGAGTTCCGAGAAGAGAATTTCAACGCAGCCATGAATGTTTTGAAAGATGCTGGTGACGGAGCTAAAGGGGATCGCCGGGGGAGACGAGGTGGAACAAAGGGAGGTAAGTATGTTTTTCTATTACTATCCACTTCTTTAATTCAGGCTTAAAAATAGATCTTGAATATAAAGTTGTTGGACCAAGTTCAAGGGTGGATTTAAAACCACAAACCATGTGGAGCAACTTTAACCTCCGATTTGTTTGACGTTCTCTAGACGAGAAACGGCCTTAACCCCATATGTTTTAAGTTAAGTAAACTAACCTAATGCACGAAGATCGAAGGCCAATTTCTTTTTATAGATTTAAAGATAATTGCACTCATTAAACGAATTAAAATGTGAAGTGTTGGATATTTTACGTCTGGATGGGTTTTCGTCATGACCTACTTTCTACTGCAGCTACGTCATGACATATTCAGCACTCCTTGATTTATAGCTTACATTTTTACTTTCCAGGGAACGAATCCAATTGTTTTAAGATCGTTAAGATGATTATGGAAAGGAATTTCGCTCCGGTGATCGTCTTCAGTTTTAGTCGAAAGGAATGCGAGGCTTACGCTCTTCAAATGTCCAAGTTAGATTTTAATACAGGTATGTACATTATCCGAAGTTATTTTAGACAAGAAGATTTTCCCTGTGCCCGTCTGTTTTAGTGATCATAAATATATATTATCCAATGTGTATATGGGTGGAGTTGGACCCTGTTTCACAAAGCCACGTAGCGTAAGTTTTCACGTAACTGCCATAGCAACCAACACTGTAGAGATACGTTAGTCAGGGTTTCATAGAAGTCCAAATTTTTTAGGCCAGTAACTGAGAATTTAGTTTTTTTTTCAAAGTCGAATTGAGTTTTTTAGCGTTGTTTTTATTGTTCTTATTGAGTAAAATACAATATATTCGACCTCAAAAATCGACGTGCAGGAAACCCTGGTTAGTATGAAAGTTACGCAAAAAATACATCTACGCCGCTTTGTGAAACAGGCTTCTGATATCCTCCTGGCAATGCTGCATGTAAATGAAATAATCTTGAGTATGGTGTAAAACATCATTAAATCATCAGTCCCCCATGAACAACTATTCTAAAATACTGGAAATCAAAAAATGTACACATAATGTTGTTTTATTTTATTTTTTGAGCAGAAGAAGAAAAGACGATGATCGAGGAGGTTTTCAACAACGCCATTGATGCTCTGTCAGACGAGGATAAAAAACTGCCCCAGGTTTGTCTTCATTAAGCCCCGCTCAGGTCGAGTTAAGATCCGATCCGATCGCCGTAAGCTCCAGCCTGTAGTGAATCTGCGATCGATCAGTCGGAGAATGTTTTTCGACATGAGCGGCCTTAAGACTCTACGATCGTAAGGATATAAACATGTTCTATTTTCTCTCGATCAATCTTAAGGTCACAGCCAATCAGCGACCTATATTTCATGACTCATAAAATAGTCACACTAGTCCAGTTTCCTACACCCTACACTTCAATGCCTCAAAGAAATTTACCCAATTCCCTGCTACTGGTTTACTGGAATTTAAAGTGGCATGAGCTGCCAAAATTCACACTTTTTTCATAATTTCTGATCATCACGACAGTAAGAGGCTTTGAAGGCCATCGAAAAAGTAAATGATTAGCGTTGGAATGAGAAAAATCACTACAATTTGTGGTCTGTACGAACCGGAATACTGTTCGAAAAGAATTTTTTTTTTAAATAACCGGGACGACCATTCATTCATTCTAAGGCAAAGTTAGTTCAAAACAATACTTTAGCTTACATTCTCGAGACTAGAAGCACTAAAAAGCTTCGGAATTATACGTCGTGGGGAAAATAGCCGATAATTTCAACATTCTGTTTCAACGTCAAAATATCAACATTTTGGCAGCTCATGCCACTTTAAATGCCTCAAAGAAATTTACCCAATTACCTGCTACTGGTTTACTGAAATTTAACATTCAATTCAGATTTTTTAATGAATTCTTTTTTTGTTTTTTACTGAATTTATTTTTTGATTTTTACTGAATTTATTTTTTGTTTTTACTGAATTTATTTTTCATTATTTAACGAATTTTTTATCTGGTAAAATTATTTCACTCATTAGGTTGAACATGTGTTACCGTTGTTAAAGAAAGGTGTGGGTATTCATCATTCAGGACTACTTCCACTCCTCAAAGAAACCATCGAAATTCTCTTTGCCGAGGGACTGATTAAGGTAACTATGTCTTTAGAGTTTTAGTTAAAAATAGTTATGACTAAGATAGATCTTTTTTTTGTCAACTAAGTTTTCTCAAAAATAATGTTGGCTAGAAGGCATAATAGTATAAGGTGCCTTCATCACATGATTTCTACCGTTAGTCATTTTTTATGGGGAATTTCGTCCTAATCATGCATTGAACCATGCTCAATGCTGTAGAAACACGAGCTCGGTCATATATGAGTTTAATTAGTTAGTGTCTTTTATAAGGCAGCCCGCATTTAGTGCTGGCGATAGGTGCCATACTCTGGGACGCGGGTTCGATTCTGCTTTCGGGCGTCACCCAAAAATCGGTAGAAGAATTTCTACCATATTTTCAAGAAAGTGTAATCCCAAAATAACGAGAATACTCGGTCATATATAGCAAACATCAAAACCTTTATAAGTAGTTGTATGGCATTTTTTACTATAGCCATGTGTGCTGACCTAGAGGCAAAATTAAGTAAGTCAAATACACAATCCAGTAGTTCCACTGATTCATTTAACATAGTACACAAGCAGTGTTATTCCGAAAAAACGAAAACTTCATACTGATTCAATAATTTTATTTTATCATCACTCCTGATGATGACTGAATAAAGGTCAAAATATTGAGTCAGTATGAAGTTTTGGCTTTTCAAATACATAAGCCTTAGTTTCTGATATTTTATAGTCTGTGGAGCCTTTTGTCAAAATTCAGGTGGGGGGGGGGGGGTACTTTGTCGGCTTTTGACCATAGCAGTTGAATGCTGCGTTAAGTCTTAAAGTGGCATGAGCGGCCAAAATTCACAATTTTTTCATAATTTCTGATTGTCACGGCAGTAAGAGGCTTTGAAAGCCATCGAAAAACTGGATGAGTGGCGTTGGAATGGGGAAAATCTATACAGTATGTGGCCTGTACGAACCGAAAACGTGTTCGAAAAGTAAACGAAATTTAAATAACCAGGACGACCATTCATTCATTCTAAGCCAAAGTTAGTTCAAAACAATATTTATCGTACATTTTCGAGACTAGAAGCACTAAAAAGCTCACTGGTATGATACATAAGGATAAGTGTACATATGTTCTTTTATTTAATTTATTTACTTTCTTTTTCTAAATTTGTTTTATTCACTACATATTATCTACCGCCTTCTTCCAATTTCATATTCTTTTATTAATGGGATAGAACAAGTTCCACTGGAACTTTATTCCCGCCTTCTACACCTACTACAACTTCTGTACTACCACACTGATTTTATGGTGAATAAAAATCAATCAATCAAAAAAAAATTGTACGTCTTGGGAAAAATAGCCAATAAGTTCAACATTCTGTTTTAACGTCAAAATATGAACATTTTGGCAGCTCGTGCCCCTTTAATCAATCAATCAATCTTTGTAATCTCTATTTTACAGGCGTTATTTGCTACAGAGACTTTTGCCATGGGGCTAAACATGCCGGCCAGGACTGTTCTGTTTACAAGCTGTAGGAAGTTTGATGGGAAGGATTTTAGATGGGTCAGTCTATCACTTTATGGGGGTTACTGTGACCTGGGATGAATATGAAAGGGATATGAAACGCCTTTGTTTAGCATTCAGTGGCAGTTGTTTGGCTCGCTAGTGTTCTTGTCAGACACCCTGTGACGGCATTCCGACCGCTCCGAGAATAGTTGAAAGCCGTGTTGTGTATTCAGATTCATTCCGAACCATACCGGTGTTGTTGATATATGGGTTGCGCATGCCAGTTTGTAAGCTAGCAACAGAAAACAATCGCCATTTTTGTTCGCCATCTGTTGCTAGCTTATAAATAGGCATGCGCAGTCCATATATCAACGACATCGGTAAGGTTCGGAATGAATCGGAATACACAACACGGCTTTCGGCTATTCACAGAGCGGATCGGAATGCCGTCATATTCATCCTAGCTGTGACTGACTGAGTAAAGTTGGCTCTCAATCTTATGCACATCCCACCAATATCACCCCTTCAAAATAATGGAAATATTATTGGGCCATGATGGTCTGATATGGCTTCTGGTTACCAAGAGAAATTTTCCTTCAAAGGACACCACGTCAACGCAAATCTCACTCACGCCAAATGAAATTTGAAAAAAGGAGTGCATTTTACTCGCCGAAGGTTAAGGGTTTCCAAGACGCTTGGACAAACTTGTAATTATAATGGTGCACTCCTGAGACCCCTGATATACATATTTGAAATTTTGAGAAATATTTATATATATTTTTGTTTATATTTCTCTTTGACCAAGTTATACTGTTGCTGTTTTGAAGATAATTGTGATATATATTTTATACTGCAAAAAATCATTTCAACTTTGCTCCGTGGCTCAGTAGGTAGAGCGTTGGACGCTCAATCCAAACAGCCTTCCACCAATGGGTCGCGGGTTCAAATCCCACTTAGTCCAAACAATTGGAAAATTTTCAGACTGGGATTTCACTCGAACGACCTATGTGGGATGGTTGCCAGTTACCTGCGGAAGATCAGGGGTTTCCTCCGGGCACAGAGCCCGGTATCCTCCCACAACAAAACTGGCAACGCCGCCATATAATTGAAGTGATCTTGAGTGCGGCGTAAAACACCAATCAATCGATCAATCATTCAAAGGACAGTTGGATCGTCTAAAATAAGATAGGAGATACTGTGTACATTACCTTGATGTTTGTTACTTCTTCGTAGAAATACATTGGCTTTTAGAATTGTTACCCAAAAGGGCGCCTTGCTAACCCTATCTGCTAATTTACAGGTGACCTCAGGAGAGTACATTCAGATGAGTGGTCGCGCCGGAAGGAGAGGAATTGATGATCGTGGGATCGTAATACTGATGGTGGATGAAAAGATGAGCCCCGCTGCGGGGAAAAATATTATCAAGGTAACCAGTCTTTGACATAAAACTAAAACTTTATTCTTGCCAGGTATTCGCTGAAGGTCATGAGTTTCCTCCATGTATAGAACTCAATTTCCTCCCCCCCACTAAACCTGGCAACGCCGCCATATAAGTCAAATAATGTCAAGTGTGGCGTAAAACATCAATCAATCAATCATTCTTGCTGGAGCCATATAGTTACAGTTATAGGATTTGTTCGAGGGGAAATGCGGAAATATATGGGTTCAGTAAAAGGAAGCTTTTCCCAATATATTGTTTACTGACTACTCATATTCCATACCCCCCCCCCCCCCTTCAAACAACCCTGTAAAAAATTAATCCTACAGAAGACCTAGATTGTACAATATTCTATCCGTCTCTCACAAGATTTTCATAAAAGGGAGAAAGTGTACCTCAAAAGCTATTTTCTAATACGTTTGACACAATCAACCATGTGCATGTATGGTAGTTGTATGTTAGCGTAATATGGAATATACAAGTTCTAACCCTGAAAAGGTTTTTCACTTGATGGTTTTATGTGGAAGAATTGCCAGGCGTTTGTCAAAGGTGGGTAGTTTTCTCTAGGCAAAGCGCCTGGTTTCCTCCCCCACTAAACCTGGCAATGTTGCCATACCAGTGAAGTAATATTTGAGTGCTACGATAAACATCAATCAGAAAAAAATTAAAACTTACTCGGTACGTTTTTTAACGGATCACTGTATTTCGAAGAATTGCCAGACACGCGTCAAAGTTTTGTGGTTTCCTCCACAAATGGCCGATTTCTTACGTCACTAAATCTGGTATAGTAGTGACATACTTTTGAGTGTTGCGTTTAACATCTGTGTTCTTCATTTTAGCAGTTCAGTGAAACCTCGATAAACCAGACCACTGCCTGAACCAACAGAATACCTTTTTCTGTTCTGTATTAAAATATACTTTAAATAACGTTGATAAACTGACCTGGAGGAAAACCCCGACCTTCGAGTACCGGGCAACCCTTCCACATGATGCGATCGAGTAAAAAATCCAATCACAGATTTTTAAAATTTTTATTTGGTCTGAGTGGGATTCGAATAAGCGACGTATCAATGGAAGGCCTGTGTCGGACTGAAGGACTGTCACTCTGTTAGCAATCTCTGATATTGAGATTTCACTGCATTTACTATTTAATTATTAATTCAATAAACCTAATAGCAGTTGTTGTTGTTGTACTTAAAGCGGATGCCTTATGGCATCAGTGGACAATTCATTTGCCATAATGTTAACGTTTGGCTCTGTCGCTCGGTTAGAAACATTCACCCAGCTAAAAGCCCTGGTGGAAACTCGGAACCATCCTAGACAAGTCTGCAGTTCAAATCTTGACATACCAATAAGTGAGAAATCTCAAGATTTTCATGTCCGAAAGGGATAGACGATAGAGGTCACATTATTGTCAAGAGCCAAATCACCCCCATGTCTGACAACTCAATTCCGAAAATGGGCTAATCCTAACTATCTGTTTGGTCCTTATGATAATACATGTATGTCAATGATAAAAAATTAAAGACATCACCACGTCCTCAGTTGTTTTTTAACAACACAAGCTTTTGACACCTGTGCCGGTGTCTTCGTCAAGTGTAACTGACGTATGTTATTAATTATGTATGTTGTTGTTGTTGTAGGGTAAAGCCGATGCCCTGAACAGTGCTTTTCATCTGACTTACAACATGGTTTTAAATCTACTGAGAGTGGAAGACATAAATCCAGAGTATATGCTGGAGAGATCGTTCTTTCAATTCCAAAACTATGCAGCTATTCCAGAACTGTATGAGAGTAAGTTTGTTTATATTATTTATGAACACTAAAACACACGGGCACAGGGAAAATCTTCTTGTCTAAAATAACCACAGAGACAAGTTTCTAATTGTGTTAAAAAGAGGTATAACATTTAGACCTTTATTGTTATGGTAGATTTTGTTTTGTCTTTGTATGTATATTCACTCAAGATTACTTCACTTATATGGCGGGTAGCCAGTTTTAGTGGGGGAAAAACTGGGCTCATTGCCTGGAGAAAACCCCCCAACTGAAAAATTTCTGAGTGGATTTTTCACTTGATCGCCGTATGTGGAAGAGTTGCCAGACATGTACTCGCTGAAGGTTGGAGCCTTCTCCCGGGCAAAGAGCCCGGTTTCCTCCCCAGCTAAACTGAGCAACGCCGCCATATTAATGAAATAATCTCTAGTGTGGCGTAAAACATCAATTAAAGCCAAAACAC
The DNA here is from genome assembly GCA_963971465.1 of Lepidochitona cinerea. Lineage (NCBI taxonomy): Eukaryota > Metazoa > Mollusca > Polyplacophora > Chitonida > Tonicellidae > Lepidochitona > Lepidochitona cinerea. The sequence goes on from OZ020556.1 coordinate 6,706,873, forward strand.
ATAGGACAACTCGTACTATATTGTACATGATGGTGTATATTTATGAGCTTTCGAGAGTAGCTACTCTCATCATCAGATATTACAACACACAATAGCAATTACTATGAACAGACCGATGGCGTGTCTATGGGATCCCCCATTGCCCCCCTATTAGCCGATATATTCATGAACAGCTTTGAAGAAAACTCTCTCCCAAAATATTCTGGAACACCATTTAAAACCTACAAGCGTAATGTGGATGACACCTTTCTTGTTTTTGAAAATCCCGCTCAAGTTCAGCCCTTTCTTCTATACATAAACAGTTGTCACCCTGCCATAAAATTCACATGTGAACACGAAACCAACGGATGTTTACCCTTCCTTGACATTCTCATCTCTCGATCACCTGATGGAATTACAACCACGATCTACCGAAAGAAAACTCATACTGGACTATATACGAAATGGACTAGTTTTGTACCAATGAAATATAAAGTTAATCTCATTCGTACTCTCCTTAACAGGGCATGGGGTATATGCAATAATTACAAATTGTTCAGCCAAGAAATTGAAAAGATAAAGGAAATGTTGTCTCTAAACCAGTACCCGTCAGATATTGTTGACAATGTTATCAGGAAATTCCTCAATAATAAATTCAACAGTGGTGAGATTTTAAAGCCTTTTGGTCCTGAAAAATTTAAACTTTTTATTAGAGTTCCATATCTTGGACCGGCATCTATCAAACTTTCAAAAGAATTAAAATCCCTTGGAAATCTTGTTCCTCATGTTCAAATTATTCTTATCAACCAGACTTTTACCATTGGAAAATATTTTAATTATAAAGATCACGAAGATGAAAATTTTAGAAGTAACGTTGTTTACAAGATAACTTGTGGTGACTGTCCTGCCTCTTATATAGGCCTTACATCTAGGCATGTAGGACAACGGTTCTCTGAACATAATATCAACAACCCTAACAGCAGATCTTCTGCAGTAGCTGACCACTGTCTCAGCAAAAGCCATAACCCTAACAAATTGACTTATGAAATCATTGATCAAGCCAATAACAAACTTAGCTTAGCTTTTAAAGAGTCACTTCATATTTCTAAATTAAACCCTGATTTAAATGTACAAATTTCATCAATTCCTCTCCGTTTATTTAATGTATAACTGTATGTCTCCATTAAGGATTATAAGTCTGTGTTGTTGTCCCAATATTACAACACACCCCCCATGGTTTTAATCTGTACAGATCCTGTTCATTTGTACTTTGGAAGCCTAATTTTGCTTATCCTACTTATTCTATCATTTTAAAGTATTAACTATGTTATGTGTTTCTCTATATATAATGCCTGTAGAAAATTGTCTATTGTGTGTTGTAATATCTGATGATGAGAGTAGCTACTCTCGAAAGCTCATAAATATACACCATCATGTACAATATAGTACGAGTTGTCCTGTGTGTTTTGGCTTTAGTAAAACCACTCCATAGTAGAATTTAAAACATCAATTGATCAAAAATAGGCCTCTTGGAAACCCTGGTACTATAATGAATATTATATTTCATCGATATCATGTTAACAATTTATGTACTGTATAGATCGGTTTATTTCTCTACCCTCCATCGATGTATGTGGAGGAGTTGCCAGGTACTCGCTGAAGGGTGGCCGCTGAAGGGTGGGGTTTCCTATGGGAAAAGAGGCTGGGCCCACTTGCACAAAGCGTTCATAACTTAAGAGTACTCTTAGCATGTCTCTACAAGTTTACGAGCCCCATGTTGTAGACATAGACTAACAGCACTCTTAGTTAAGAGTGCTTTGTGCAAGTGCACCCTTTTTTCCTGCCCAGCTAAAACTGGCAATGCAACCATGCAAGTTAGATAATCTTGAGTGTGGCATAAAAAAATCAATCAATCCTTATTTTTCTACCTTCAGAACTGAAGAACTTGGAAGAACAATACAATCAGTTAACAATACCAAATGAAGATAATGTTTCTGCATATTATAAAATTCGCCAACAACTCAAAAACTTGGGCACAGAATTAACATCCTATCTTCACAAACCTCAGTACGTTTTACCGTTTCTACAACCCGGCCGTCTCGTTCAAGTAAGTGCTGTTTTTTAACTTACTCATCATATTGAATTTTGTGACTTTAAGTGCTTTTTAAAAAAATGTTATGCTTATTTTTTTCTTATTGCTTTTTTCTCGTAATGTTTTAGAAAATACTTTAAGATTTTGATGATCTAGTATAAGCAGCTTTGAATTAAGTGGGATTCGAACCTGCAGTCTATTGATGGAAGGCTTGTGATAGACTACCTATTGAGATGCTTGTTTGATTAATGGACACAGAATCTCTCGTAATATTTTAGAAAATACTTTAAAATTTTGATGATCTAGTATAAGCAGCTTTGAATTAAGTGGGATTCGAACCTGCAGTCTATTGATGGAAGGCTTGTGATAGACTACCTATTGAGATGCTTGTTTGATTAATGGAGAATCCGTAGATTTTGTAATTCAAGAAGTTTTAGAAATGCTTCTCTTCTAAATGCACCTCATCATATCAAGCGAACTCGGTGGTTCAGTGGGTTAGAGTGATTGTTCCTCAGTCCCACACAGACCTTGGTGGCCCAGTGGGGTAGAGTGATTATTCCTCAGTCCCACACAGACCTCGGTGGCTCAGTGGGGTAGAGTGATCGACCCTCAGTCCCACACAGACCTCAGTGGTTTAGTGGGTTAGAGTGATCGTCCCTCAGTCCCACACAGACCTTGAAGGTTCAGTGGGTAAGAGTGATCATCCCTCAGTCCCACACAGACCTGAGGGCCTCAGTGGTCCAGTGGGTTAGATGGATCATCCCTCAGTCCCACACAGACCTCGGTGGTTCAGTGGGTTAGAGTGATTGTCTCACACAGACCTCGGTGGTTCAGTGGGTTAGAGTGATCGTCCCTCAGTCCCACACAGACCTCGATGGTTCAGTGGGTTAGAGTGATCGTCCCTCAGTCCTCGATCGTCCCTCAGCCCCACACAGACCTCAGTGGTTCAGTGGGTTAGAGTGATCGTCCCTCAGTCCCACACAGACCTCGGTGGTTCAGTGGGTTAGAGTGATCGTCCCTCAGTCCCACACAGACCGCGGTGGTTCAGTGGGTTAGAGTGATCGTCCCTCAGTCCCACACAGACCTCGGTGGTCCAGTGGGTTAGAGTGATCATCCCTCAGTTCCACACAGACCTCTGTGGTTCAGTGGGTTAGAGTGATCGTCCCTCAGTCCCACACAGACCTTGGTGGTTCAGTGGGTTAGAGTGACCGTCTCTCAGTCCCACAAAGACCTCGATGGTCCAGTGGGTTAGAGTGATCATCCCTCAGTCCCACACAGACCTCGGTGGTTCAGTGGTTGGAGTGATCGTCCCTTAGTCCCACACAGACCTCGGTGGTCCAGTGGGCTAGAGTGATCGTACCTCAGTCCCACACAGACCTCGGTGGTTCAGTGGGTTAGAGTGATCGTCCCTCAGTCCTCCACAGACCTTGGTGGTCCAGTGGCTAGAGTGATTGTTCCTCAGTCCCACACAGACCTTGGTGGTCCAGTGGCTAGAGTGATCGTCCCTCAGTCCCACACAGACCTCCGTGGTCCAGTGGGCTAGAGTGATCGTCCCTCAGTCCCACACAGACCTCGGTGGTTCAGTGGGTTAGAGTGATCGTCCCTCAGTCCTCCACAGACCTTGGTGGTCCAGTGGCTAGAGTGATTGTTCCTCAGTCCCACACAGACCTTGGTGGTCCAGTGGCTAGAGTGATCGTCCCTCAGTCCCACACAGACCTCGGTGGTTCAGTGGGCTAGAGTGATCGTCCCTCACAGACCTTCCTCCATCTATCCACTTTTCCACTGGAAAAATTTCTGGTTGGAAGAGTTGCTCTGGGTAAGAGGCTGGTTTCTTCACCCACTAAACCTACGTCGTCCTAAAAGGGAAATAACCTTGACTGCCGCGTAAAACATCAATCAATCAATCATCATATCAAAATGACCAACTAAATAACTGTTTTGATTTCCAGGTCAAAAATGGAGAAGATGACTTTGGCTGGGGAATGGTTGTCAACTTTCAGAAAAAAGCTAATCAGTCGGAGGTATGTACATTAACATTTCTTAACCTTTATTGCGACTCTTCCACGGTTGAAAGTCGCGGGTTCGAATCCCACTCAGTCCAAAAATTGGAAAATTTTCTGACTGGGTTTTCACTCGAACGACCTATGTGGGATGGTTGCCAGTTACCAGCGGAAGGTCGTGGGTTTCCTCCGGGCATAGAGCCCGGTTTCCTCCCACAATAAAACTGGCAACGCCGCCATATAAGTGAAATAATCTTGAGCGCGGCGTAAAACAACAAACAATCAATCATTGCGACTCTTCCACGGTTGAAAAATCCACTCAGAAATATCCAACATGTATTCGGTCTGAGTAGGATTTGCTCCCGAGTCGCATCAATGGAAGGCCTGTGTCTGACTGACTGACTATCACTCTGTCTTATCCACTGAGGTCCTCCTTTGTTACTGTGAAGATACTGAGAAGAAGAAACATATGTCATACATGTATGGAAGTTTAGAAAGAAAGAAGGGGGCCTCCGTGGCTCAGTAGGTAGAGCGTTGGGCGCTCTATCCGAACAGCCTTCCACCAATGGGTCGCGGGTTTGAATCCCACTCCAACCAAAAATTGGAAAATTTTCTGACTGGGTATTTACTCGAACGACCTATGTGGGATGGTTGCCAGTTACCAGCGGAAGGTCGTGGGTTTCCTCCTGCCATAGAGCCAGGTTTCCTCCCACAATAAAACTGGCAACGCCGCCATATAAGTGAAATAATCTTGAGTGCGGCGTAAAACACCAAACAATCAATCAATCAGAAAGAAAGAAATAAGATGACAGACTATTTGGAACGTAACTTATTTGGAGTCTGTTAACTATCTTTTTCCATCACTTGTGGAAGTGAATTTTGAAATATATATATAAGAATCACAGAAATGATCCCACTTGCACAAAAGGTTCTTAATTTAAGAGGACTCTTAGCATATCTCTACAACATGTGAAGTTTACGAGCCTTCTTAAGTCCCATGTTTTAGACATATGCTAAGAGTACTCTTAGTTAAGAGCATTTTGTGCAAGTGGGTCCCAATATCTATATAAGATTTTCCCTGTGCCCGTGTGTTTTAGTGTTCATAAATATATTTATAACACAATAAGAAACTTGTCTCCATGGTTATTTCAGACAAGAAGATTTTCCCTGTGCCAGCTCGTTATAGTGTTCATAAATATATTTATAACACAATAAGAAACTTGTCTCCATGGTTATTTCAGACGAGAAGATTTTCCCTGTGCCAGTGTGTTATAGTGTTCAAAATATATTTGTAATGCAACGGATGAATATACAGTAACTTTTGTTCAGATTTGGTTGTATAATTTCAAATGAATGAATGAAAATCATTTTTTCATTTCTAATATTTTTTCAGACACCTGTATCTGGTGAGCCAACATTTATTGTCGAGGTTTTATTACATTTAACGAAAGAAAGCGCCCGAAGTAATCGTACCTCTGCTGTTAAGCCGTGTCCAGACGGAGAAAAAGGCGAAATGCAGGTCAGTTGGAATAACAAATGAAACAAATTCATTTTTCATCAGGGCCCGTATTCATAAAAAATCTTTACTTAAGATTTAGACAGTATTCTGGTTACATTTTTAAATGCCAAAAAATAACGAGAATACTGTTTTATTATATAATTAGCAGTGAGATATTGAATTATACAGCTCTGATATAAGTGATATCACCACTTTTACCGATAACATTTATATCATCACTGCCAGTGCCGGAACTATTTCCATTGGAATATTATCTTCTCATTATTAAATCTTTAATTTAACCTAACCCTTAGGAAAGAAATATGCTAAATGTGACCAGAGAAATTTGCCCATCAGAGGAAATTTAAGGCAATACGACCCGCCGAGCAGTGTGTGAAAATGGTTATTCTTAAACATAACTCCATGTCACTGTTTTGGTCTGACACAATGGAAAATTTCGGCCATTAGAATGGCTGAATCTTTAGAAGAAATATGGTAACCAGAGTCTAAAACTTCAGTCTAATAATGGGGTTTGGTTAAGTTTGAACTGAGGAACTGAAGTATCTTCTTTGTTCTACAGGACTCCGATAGCTAGGTATTCCAAACGATGTCCTGGGAATTTCATTTTAATTTCTAGGTCAAAGTTCTACTCTTCTGTGAAAGGAGATAGGAAACGTAATCATGATCAAAACATCGAAGTTGTCTTCTCAAGCGATTTTAAAAGTAGAAATTAATATAACTTGTTGCGGATTTGCGTTGCTAAATTGGAATTTAAACTGTTGCTACAACAACAACATTAACTTCACGGGTGGACCTAAGTTTATTTCTTAAGGCAGAAAATGTTAAAGATCCTTCAGAAATTCCTCGTCTAATTCTTTTAATTTATATTTTCTTGCTTCTCCTGTTGTATTGATTGGACGATTAACATGTTTTGTGACTGAACCCTTTTTTATGAAATTTAAGCCTACTCCCTACCAGTCTTAAGTGGGGGCTTAGTAGGTAGAGCGCTGGATGCTCAATCTGAACAGCCTTCCACCAATGGGTCGCGGGTTCAAATCCCACTTAGTCCAAAAAAAAAAAAATGGAAAATTTTCTGACTGGGTTTTCACTCGAACAACCTATTTGGGATGGTTGCCAGTTACCACCAGAAGGTCGTGGGTTTCCTTCGGGCATAGAGCTCGGTTTCCTCCCACAATAAAACTGGCAACGCGGCCATATAAGTGAAATAATCTTGAGGCAGCGTAAAACACCAAACGTTCTACAATCAATCAACCAGTATAAAGATTTAAGTCAAATGAAAGCAGAACTTTGACCTTTAAGTTTCCTCTCTTTTGTAAAGGACTCTGTAGCTAGGGAATTCCCAATGATGTCGTAGGATTCCGTTCTAACTCCTCGGTCAAAGTTCTACTCTTCTGTGAAAGGAGATAGGAAACATTATCATGATCAAAACAAGCAGTCATTGTTAAGTTAAGTCATTGTTAAGTCAAGTCTTTTCAAGCGATTTAAAAGGAGAAAGTTGATGCTGATTTTCTTTAGGATGGCCTTAATTACTTACTAATCTTAACTTAAATTACTTATCTCCAGGTATTTTTAGACCCACCACTTAAATGTGGCATTAAACACTAATGAATTATCAAAGCTGTTTCCAGATTGTTTAAAACCCAATTAAAGTGTGACCTAAAAAAACAATCAACCAATCAAACCATTGATTTCCAGGTCGTTCCAGTCTTGTTGAACTTACTTCAAGCCGTCAGTTCCATCAGAGTATATTTCCCCTCTGACCTCCGACCTTTTGACAACAGACAAAGTGTCCTTAAATCCATTCAGGTAACAAGTGATGTTTTTGAATAATATTTTATTTTCAATGGCGGCACCAATGAACTATATACATGGAATGGACACGTCTCATTGGATGGTTTGGATCTGACTGTAAAAAGTGCCGCCATTGCCGAGTGATGAGCGTGTGCATGACCGATCTGGATCGATATTGCACAATCTCCTAGTTATGGCAGAATTCGATGCAAATCAAATACCACGTGACCTCCATTCCATGTATATAGTTCATTGATAGAAACTCTTTGTATTTTTGTTTTGTCCTGATACCATATTCTTGTAGAGATTGTCATCGATTTCACAAGAATTAAAGCTTTATATAACGGAATATGGAAATGACACTTTTTCCTAATATTCGGTTGATTGATTGATGCTTTTTTGAGGATTATTTCACTTGAATGGCGACGTTGCAAGGTTTAGCGGGGAAGTTATAAGGCTGTTTTCTCCGGGAGAACCCCCCCTTCACCGAGTACCTGGCAACTCTTCCACTTAGTGCAAGAGAGTGAAAAACTTATTAAAAAATTTTAACAATATTTATTTTGTCTGAGTGGGATTTGAACCCACAACCCAATGAAGAAAGGCCCCCTTCTAATATTCAAAGTGGCATGACATTTTTGGTTAAATGTGTTTTTTATTGGTAAAGATGAGCTCAAAAATGTTGGTTAAAATTTGCAATTTCATGTATGGTATTTTTTCGTTTTCCCCAGGAGGTGCAAAAGCGTTTGCCCGATGGTCTCCCTTTACTCGACCCTGTTGAAGACATGGGAATTAAAGAGAAAGGACTCGCTGATGTCGTCAAAGTAAGCTACAGAAAATTTCTTTTCGGAAAATTCTACAACGACCCACACCAAATGCATGTTATCCCAAAAGGTTGATTTACAAGCCAGTATATATTTCAGAAACATTAGAGTGCTTAGTTGTTAGTTGTCTTTTGTTGTTAGCGCCTCATATGGTTTTGGTACCATTAGAAATGAAAATTTACTACGCGCCTGTGCTGTATTTACTAAGTTCTTTCATTTCCTTCTCCTTTAAGATTGATAGTAATATAAATCCATATGTGTATTTATGTTCACCAATGGGTCACGGGTTCGATTTTCCACTCGGTCCAAAAAAAATTGGAAAATTTTCTGACTGGGTTTTCACTCGAACGACCTATGTGGGATGGTTGCCAGTTACCAGCGGAAGGTCGTGGATTTCCTCCGGGCACAGAGCCCGGTTTCCTCCTACAATAAAACTGGCAACGCCGCCATATAAGTGAACTAATATTGAGCACAGCGTAAAACACCAAACAATCAATCAATCTTTAATGGAAACAGTAATACAAATCCATATGTGTATTTATGAACACTAAAACACAACATGTAGGTATAAACTAACCATTCTTTCCTTTTGTCCGTGTTTTTTTTAAATTTACTGACAAAACTGTTCAACCGACTTGAAATAATTCCAGAAAATCGAAGCTTTTGAACAGAGGCTGTATTCACACCCCCTCCATAAAGACCCGGAGTTGGATGGACTGTATAAACAATATGCAGAAAAAGCCAAGGTATGGGACAATATTTTGTCAAATGTTGATATTAAAAGGACGAGTTGTATATTATCGTTTACATTTCTCATATTGTTTCTACTAAGTTGAAAAATAAGACCGATTTAACTTTGGATGAAAGGTAGTAGGTTGATTTATAGCCTAAACTGTACAGTTAACAATTAGTGATAATTCTGTGTTACATTGTTTACTGTCTGACGGACGGTTTCGGGTGGATGTAAACAGAGGTCCTACATGTAGTGTATTCTGATAAATGTGAAGTGCCCATCTTCTTTAGTTTATTTCTACATTATAGAATCGAGAGAAACCCACAAAAAAATTAGAAGCTGACGAAATGACCAACAAGTCTGTAAGGGTTCAACAGCCCACTCTTGAACCTCAGTTAGAACATTCTGTCTAGCTAAACCTAAAGGGGCATGAGCTGCCAAATGTTGGTATTTGGACGTTATAGCAGAATGTTGAAATTAGTGGCTATTTTTCTCAAGACGTATAATTCAAAAACTTTTTAGTGCTTCTTGTCTCGAGAATGTACGATGAAGTATTGTTTTGAACTAACTTTGGCTTAGAATGAATGAATGGTCGTCCCGGTTATTTAAATTTTGTTTACTTTTCAAACACGTTTTCGGTTCGTACAGGCCACATACTGTATGGATTTTTCTCATTCCAATGCCAATCATTTAGTTTTTCGATGGCCTTCAAAGCCTCTTACTGTCGTGAAAAAAGTGTAAATTTTGATAGCTCATGCCACTTTAAAGTAAACAAACCAGCTGTAAAGAATCATTTGTAACTCGCTGTAAAACAGTGTATCAGGAGAAAGAAGTTTACCACTGATCATCCCGACATCTTCCCAATAAGTGTATGCCATTAAAATGTGGGAATTTTTTAAATCAATATTTTGCCTCCGACACACGGTCCCCCTTTTAAGGATATCGGTATCATGGAAACCCAAAGAAATGGTTGCCTTTGTCCATCAGTCTACAAGTAATGTACATAAAAAAGAAATCAATAAACTAGTGTCCGCTGTACATAAAATTTGAAAGGAGTAACTCTTAATGTACCCACTCATGCTTGAATCTCAACGGGGGCCTCGGTGGTCCAGTGGGTCAAAGTGATTGTCCGTCAGTCCCACACAGACCTTCCATCGATGTGACAGGGTTTCAAATCGCACTCGGGCGAAATAAAAATTTGAAAATTTTCTGAGTGGATTTTTCACTCGGTCGTTGCATGTGGAAGAGTTGCCAGGCACTCCTCGGTACAAAGAGCGTAGTTTTCTCCTCGACTAAACCTTTCCGCAAAATAATTTAAAAAATCTTTTCAGAGTAAAAAAACAATTAATCCATCTGTCAGATTAAATACCCTGTCACCAGTTCCTGCAGAAAAAAATACGAAAGGTTTCAAATAGTTTTTAATCCAGTTCAACCCGTAAGTGGTGTACGTCGATGATTTTCGTTTCGGCTGTAAGTCATTTTCCTCCCTAATGTATGTGGAATGCTGAAATACAAGTTGAATAATCTTCACTGCCCTGGAACAACAGTCAATCAATCAATCAATCAACATTTTTAGTTTTATTGAAAAAATGAAAATCAATAAAGCCAACTATATACCTGTATCTCTGACAATTTTATACAATTTTGAACATGATTTTTCTTTCTGTTCAGGTTGGCTCAGAAATAAAAGTTGTCAGTCAATCAGTCAATCAACATTTTTTAGTTTTATTGAAAAAATGAAAATCAATAAAGCCAACTATATATCTCTGACCATTTTGAAAATTTTTGAACATGATTTTTCTTTCTGTTCAGGTTGGCTCAGAAATAAAAGTTGTCAAATCCGAGCTGAAGAAAAAGAAGTCTTTATTGCAAATGGATGAGTTGAAATGTCGTAAACGTGTTTTACGACGGATGGGTTACGCAACCGCATCTGATGTGATAGAAATGAAGGGAAGAATCGCATGCGAAATCAGCACGTAAGTTGTTAACATTTCAAACTGTAAATAAACTTGTATGGATTCTCTAAATCTAACCTTAAAATTTTTTTATTTCAAAAACAGGTTTAGCAAATAGGCGACTGAGGACCATTAATTCTGGGGAAATTTTAATGTATGTGTGTTTGTGGATAAACACCAAAAAAAATTTGAGTGCAAGTTTTATAGGCTTGTAATGTTACAACTCTCCTTTTCTTTAATTATATGTTGCTATATATAACAGTTAAAGTGGCATGAGCTGCCAAAATTCGGACTATTAATAGATTCTGATTGTCACGACAGTAAGAGGCTTTAAAGGTCATCGAAAAACTTAATGATTGGCGTTGGAATGAGGAAAATCCATACAGTATGTGTTCAAAAAGTAAACAAAATTTAAATAACCGGGACGATCATTCATTCATTCTAAGACTAAGTCAGTTGAAAACAATGCTTTATCGTACATTTTGGAGACTATAAGTGCTAAAAAGCTTCTGAATTGTACTTCTTGAGAAAAATAGCCGATAATTTTAACATTCTGTTATAATGGCCAAATATCTCAATTTTGACAGCTCATGCCACTTTAAAATTCGTGCCAACTCATTTTAACAGGATGCTTCCCAGTGGGCAACCGTTAATAAATTACTAATGGCCCTGACAAAATTAATTGACTTCACACGGCATTCTATACCCGGGAGAAAGAAAAACACACAGGGTTCAAGATGGTGGGGAATGAATGGATTGATGGTTTATGTCGCACTCAAGATTACGTCATTTCTATGGCGGCGTTGCCAGATTTAGTGAGGGGTGAAACAGGGCTCATTGGCTAGAGAAAGAGACCAACCTTTGGCGAATACATGGCAACTCTCCCACATAAGTCGGCAATAAAGACCACTGGCCTCCATGGCCTTCCATAGACTGGAGACTTGCCCACACTCCAAACTATCTTGGGGCCTCCGTGGCTGAGTAGGTAGAGCGCTGGACGCTCAATCCGAACAGCCTTCCATCAATGGGTCGCGGGTTTGAATCCACTCAGTCCAAAAAAATGGAAAATTTTCTGACTGGGTTTTCACTCGAACGGCCTATGTGGGATGGTTGCCAATTACCACAGGAAGGCCTGGTTGTGGGTTTCTTCCGGGCATAGAGCCCACAATAAAACTGGCAACGCCGCCATATAAATGAAATAATCTTGAGCGCGGCGTAAAACACCAATCAATCAATCAACCAAACTATCTTGTTGAAATCCAGGATTCAGATATTCAGTAATCAAAATCCCGCAATAAAAATGTCTTCAAATTGAGTTATCCAATTTTCTGAATGTTTTTCTTTCAGTGCTGATGAACTGCTTGTAACTGAAATGTTGTTTAACGGTGTTTTCAATGACTTGACGATACAACAATGTTGCGCTCTGGTCAGTTGTTTTGTTTTCCAAGAAAAAGCCAATGAGATGCCAAAATTAACTGAAGCTCTTTCTGGTCCACTACGAATTATGCAGGTTCGGCCATTTTATAACAGTAATATCTTGAACATTACATTTAATGCTTAAAGTGGCATGAGCTGCCAAAATTCACACTTTCTTCATAATTTCTGATCGTCACGACAGTAAGAGGCTTTGAAGGCCATCGAAAAACTAAATGATTAGCGTTGGAATGAGGAAAATCCATACAGTATGTGGCCTATACGAACCGGAATAGTGTTCGAAAAGTAAACAAAACTGAAATAACCGGGACGACCATTCATTCATTCTAAGCCAAAGTTAGTTCAAAACAATACTTTATCGTACATTCTCAAGACTATTATTCGTCTTGAGAACGTCTTGAGAAAAATAGCTGATAATTTCAACATTCTGTTTTTACGTCAAAATATCAACATTTTGGCAGCTCATGCCACTTTTAACAAGGTTTTGGGTGGCAAAATTATATAATTGAATACCATACATGCAATATTTGAAAAGTTCATAAAAAATATTTTTTGGAAAACTATTTTCGTTCCAAACTAATTTCTGCAATTAATCTTTTTTTAATTCTTCTATTTTTTTGTTAAAAGAAAATCTATAATTGTACATAACAATAGTATATAATAATGTCTACAGTCGGTTGGTACTTATGTCGCCATATAACCTTAGCTGTTGAGTGCGACGTTAAGCCACAATCAATCTTCTAATCACTAACTCTGTGGTTCAGTAGGTAGAGCGTTGGACGCTCAATCCAAACAGCCTTCCACCAATGGGTCGCTGGTTCGGATCCCACTCTGTCAAAAAAAATTGGCAGGTCGTGGGTTTCCTTCGAGCATAGAGCCCAGTTTCCTCCCACAATAAAACTGGCAACGCCGCCATATAAGTGAAATAATCTTGAGCGCCAAACAGTCGATCTAATCATTATCTTCCTCTTCGTGAGAGATATCATCAGAAGAGATACTAATTGACTAAATGTCTTTGATTAAATAATTCAAGCTTTGGTTAATTACGGTAAGAATTCTGCTAATTCAAGTAATCAAAACATTACGAAAAGCACTCTAAAAGTTTGAGACTTTTCGTTGGGTGTCTTGCCTACTGCATGGAGCGACCGATAATCCTATCGAGCAATCGCTATTGTTGTTGTTTTAGACCAAATATGGCAGAAAGCAGTCTAATAATTTGTTATCTTCACATTGCTCATCCTTGAATTAGCGGAATTCCCACCGTACCCCCCCCCCTCCCCAAGAAACAGACAAATTCCACCAGGGTTGCCACTCAAGGTATGCTTTTGTTTTAGGACACAGCACGACGAATAGCCCGTGTGAGTAAAGAGGCAAAGATTGAAATTGATGAGGAAAACTATGTGGAATCTTTCAAACCCCAAATGATGGATGTCGTTAACGCTTGGGCAGGGGGAGCAACTTTTGCACAAATTTGTAAAATGACAGATGTATTTGAAGGTGAGTTTTGCGAGTGAAATAATCAGTTACCGATGGTAGAGATACCTCCATAACCAATTGACTGATTTCCTAATATTGATTGATTGATTGTTTGGTGTTTTACGCCGCGCCCAAGATTATTTCACTTATATGGCGGCGTTGCCAGTTTTATTGTGGGAGGAAACGGGCTCTGTGCCCGGAGGAAACCCACGACCTTCCGCTGGTATCTGGCAACCAGATTTCCTAATAAGGGTAAAGTGGCGCATGGCACATAATCTGCACTGAAAAGTATATTTATGAACACTAAAACACACGGGCACAGGGAAAATCTTCTTGTGTAAAATAACCATGGAGACAAGTTTCTTATTGTGTTAAAAAGAGGTAAACCATTTAGACCTTTACACCCCATAAATTGTGGTAACAAACCAAACTTATGATATTTCATTAGGTTGACAAATGACAAAGTATAGGTGTACAATCATTAGTGTCGCTAAAAAGGGTTTAACAAAGGGGTCATTTCAAACATGATGCCTCTTCTATCACTTAGTGGGGCCTCGGTTGGTTACAGGGATAGTCGGGGCACAGACCTTCTATTCAAGGGGCAGGGGAACGAATCCCACTCAGACCAAATAGAATATATTTTCTCTTGTGGAAAAGTTAACAGGTACTCGCGGGAAGCTCAGGGCATTCCATCTATCTACTACTTTAAATTCAAATTCAGAAACAATAATGGGGGTTTCATGAAGTAATAAGCTCTTTTTTTAGCTCTTTAACTATATATGCTGGTTCTTTTAGACAAGAAGATTTTCCCTGTGCCCGTGTGTTATAGTGTTAAAAAATAACTATATACACTGTATGCTATATATATAATTTTTAGGAATTTGTTCTATTGATTTCAGACAGGTATATGGTGATAATTTTGATCACTGATTGATTTATTGATGTTATATGCTAGATTTTTTCATGGTTTTGTTTGGGAGGAAACCTAGCTCTTTGCCAGGAGGAAAGCGCCTGCCGCCTACCCTTGTCTACCTGGCAACTCTTTGACCTGTGGCATTTAGATGTAGATAATTCTGTTGGTTTTGTTCCTTGAATTTCAGGCAGTATAATAAGATGTATGAGAAGGTTGGAGGAAACTCTCAGACAGATGGTCCAGGCAGCTAAAGCCATCGGAAACACCGAGCTGGAAAATAAATTCTCAGAAGGTGAGAACAAAATACTACAAGACTTCTCGGTTACCGTATTTCTTCTAAAGATTCAGCCACTTTTTTCCTCATAAGGATTTAACCATTAGAAAAGAAATATGCTAAATGAGGCCAGACAAATTTACCCATTAGAGGGAATTTAAGGCAATATGACCCACCGTGCAGTGCGTGAAAATGGTTATCCTGAAACACAACTCCTCGTCTCCATTTTTGTCTGACTCAATGGAAAATTTAGGCCATTAGAATGGCTGAATATTTAGAAGAAATATGATACCTCTCAGTTTGTATTTGTGGGTTTGGAGGTTCAACTTCGCAAAGTCGGTCTCTCATGCCAGCCCAAGGCTTCTATGGATGGGCTGCAGATTTGAGTTGGTTTTCACTCCAATCTCGCTATGTAACAGGGATTCATACACGTCCAATTTACTTACCGATATTCGGTTCGTAAAATTGAGTTTAAAACTGAATTTGGTGTTGAAAAACTCAATATTTTCAGTTAAAAATTTCCTTTTGAAAACTAAAATTTCCAAACTCAATTTGGGAGTGAAAAACTGAATATTGTTTGATTGATATCCACTGTTTATAATGAAAAAATCTAAGTTCAAGGGAGAAGTTTATTTCGAAACCGCTGTCAAACGACCATGGCCGTCATTCTCTTGTTGTTGTTGTTTCGTTTTCAGTGTCTCTACAAAATGGCTTATTTTGCACTTTGGAAGTCTTTTTAATTACCTAAACATTTCTAAAATAAGCTGATTTTGTTGAACTGAGGAGTTTTGGGGAGTATTACCCACAATAATCGTAATAATTCGCGACTTGTTATATTTATTCAGCTGCTTTTGGTCGTATAGAAAATAAAAGGGGAGACAACTAGTGTCGATAATAGTTCTCAAATAGTTCAATTCATTTAAATCATTGTGTATTTTTTTATTGTTGCACATGAAGAAGAGATTAGGGATAACTTTGATCTAGGTTTGACATTACATATATATTATAATCATTAGTTTTTTGTCAAACCTGATTTTTTTCTTGGAATTCATACATTCATGAAAAAAAGAAATATTAAATTGGAACTGGTTTGTAACATAGATTTTAACTCAATTTTAACCCTAAAATGGTCGGTAAATTAAAAAAAAACTGAATTTCGCCTTCAAAAAAACTGAATTTTTCAATTTCGGTTCGTAAATTTTGGACTTCTATGAATCCCTGTGTAAACGGTGGCCAGGGTTTCCCTTCCGGTAAAGATCAGCAAGTCGTCTCAGTGAGACAGCACCTAAAAGAGCGGGGGAAATCCGCCCTGCAACAAGGAGACAACGTCTTCATATAACTGAAATACTGTTGAGCAGGACGTAAAACCCAAATCACTCACTCCGGTAAAGAACCCAGATTTCCTCTCCCACTCCGCCACACAATGCTGGCTTTTAATTGAAATTGAAATACATGTAATAGGGAGCTTAAGTCTCGTAGGGATTCCGTAAATTTTCTGTCCTTGGCATAGCGCATTTGGCTGAGAGTTTTTGTTCTAACATCATGTTATGGAGCAAAATCCGTCAAATGGAATTCCAACGTCACCAGAAGTGTTCTTAATAGCGTTGTATGCCACCGCACATCGCAAACTCTCTTATGAATCCTTACAAAAGATGCCATCTGTCTCCGGATATCATGAAATCACGTAGAAGCTATTACGTGATTTGTACTCCCTATCTGGTTGATTGATTGATTGATTGATTGATGTTTATGCTCCACTCAAGATTATGGCGGCATTGCCAGGTTTAGTGGGGACGGAAACCGGGCTCATTGCCTGAAGGAAATCCCCGACTTTCGGCGAGTACCTGGCAGGTCTTCCACATACGGTGATCGAGTGCTCCCTATTCGGAGTACAGTCTAAAACATCAATCAAGTAATTCTTAAAATTGAGGTATAAAAGAACCCATAGATATTTTGCAGTCTACTTAAGGGGGCATATCCAATTATCGTTCGTCTCTTGATCGTCTAAAACGATTGAGAAAGACAATGCTTTTAAAGACGATCGGTGTTAAATTCAATCGTCTTTTAAAAAGCTATCAGTGATCTGGCTGCCCGTGGTGAAGCATATCTAAGGACTCAGACTGATGTGCTACAATCAAAGACGATGACCAAGACGATGGGTGTTGTCTCGCATCCTATTTTCAATCATTTAAGCAATTGAGCAAAAGACTATAATTGGGATTGCTCCATACTAGTCAGTTGTCCAGTTTCATTCAACCCCTATGCACCTACACCGTATGTGGAAAAGTTGTCCGGTACTTGCCGAAGGTCGGGGTTTTCTTTGGACAAAAAGCCTGGGTTCCTCTCCCACAAAACCTGGTGAGGCTGCCATATAAGGGAAATAATCTTGAGTGAGGTGTAAAACATCAATCAACCTATATACGTACATGTTGCTTATAAGAATACCATGCCAGATCTCCTTTATTTCAAACCATGATTTTTAGTAGAATTCAGATAAATAGTTGACATTATGTTGTTGTTTTTTTTGACAGGAATAAACAAGATCAAAAGAGACATTGTCTTTGCTGCCAGTTTGTATTTGTGATTGTTCGCTATAGGACTAATATCAGAGTCATGTGCACGTGAACTTTGTGGTTTGTTTTACCATTATAAACGTAACCAGGGGAGGGAACTCCTTTGGATGATGATCAGAGTAATGTGCACGTGAACTGTGTGGTTTGTTTTACCATTATAAACGTAACCAGGGGAGGGAACTCCCTGCTTGGAATTCCTTTGGACGATGATCAGAGTAATGTGCACGTGAACTTTGTGGTTTGTTTTACCATTACAAACGTAACCAAGGGAGGGAATTCCTTTGGACGATGATCAGAGTAATGTGCACGTGAACTTTTGTGACGAACTACGTTTGTTTTACCTTTGACACATAACCAAGGGAGGTAACTCTTCCTGAGCCCATCAAATGCAAAAACATTTTGTGCGGATTTTGCCAGAGGATTGTGAATCGACCATGTGCTGGTTGTGTTCGTATCCCATCGCCCTTGTGAACTCTATTCGTCAAAATAAAGAAGCTGACCTTGGGTGTAATAGTTAACCTGGACCTTGACGAATGTCACCGCTTGTGTTATCACAGTGAAAGAAAAGTGGAAAAATTTCGGCATGGGTTTTTCTCTCTATCGCTCGATGTTGGACAGTCAAGTTGTCCAACTTCTACAATACAAAGGGCCTGTGTGATTCAGCCAGCAGGGCCACAGTTTCAACACAAGCTTACCATCTATGGTTTCGGGGATTTGAATATGGCAACTCTGTCATATAAGATTGTCATATAAGATTGAACTAATCTTTGAGTGTGGCGAAAAGGATCGATCAATAAATCATCAAAAATACAAGCAGATGATTTCCCTGTTATGCAATCAGTTACTTAATGAGTTTTTATGACAGTAGGTATGTATTGGTGCAGACCGTCGATCACCTTTGCCAGTGGTTGCATTGATTTCTCACTTCAAAGGCCACTGTGTTTTCATTCAACCAGGGGGGGCCTCCGTGGCTCAGTAGGTAGCGCATTGGACACTCAATCCGAACAGCCTTCCACCAATGGGTCGTGGGTTTAAATCCCACCAAGTCCAACAAAAAAATTGGAAAATTTTCTGACTGGGTTTTCACTGGAACGATCTATGTGGGATGGTTGCCAGTTACCACCGGAAAGTCGTGGGTTTCCTCCGGACATATCTTGAGTGCGGCGTAAAACACCAAAAAAATCATTCAACCAGCCTATGGATTGGTTGTGGGACCTAGCAGGGGCCTAGCTTTTAAAGGTGGTGTAAACATGGGCATAGGTCTGCCACATGGACCACTTTCGGTCAAGGCATATTTCCTATAGTTTTAACACTGATTAATGACCAAGGAGGTTTCCTGTCCAATTAAATATATCAAAGCCACCATATACGTATGTGAAATATTCTTGAGTGCAATGTTGAACATCAATCTATCAGGGACGATGAAATCTCAATTATATACGCCTCGCACTAATATGTCGTGGTTCGATTCCCATCAATTACAGTGGCATGAGCTGCCAAAATTCCCACTTTTTTCATATTTTGTGATCGTCAAAACAGTAAGGGGTTTTGAAGGCCATCAGATAATTAAATGATTGGCGTTAGAATGAGGAAAATCCATACAGTATGTGGCCTGTACGAACCGGAATAGTGTTCGAAAAGTAAACAAAATTTAAATAACCGATACGACCATTCATTCATTCTAAGCCAAAGTTAGTTCAAAACAACACTTTATCATACATTCTAGAGACTGGAAGCGCTAAATAGCTCTTGAATTATACGTCTTGAGAAAAATGGCCAATAATTTCAACATTCTGTTTTAACGTCAAAATATCAACATTTTGGCAGGTCATGCCACTTTAAGAAAATTGTCTTGGTTACACATGAAATGCTTCGAAAGAAGAAGTTGAAGGTTCCTTCTCCAATAAAAATGACAGTGACAGTGAAAAAATATGTAGTGCTGCGTAAAACACCAACAATCTAGGTAGTGACTGTTCTGACATCATACATTGTGGCATATAAATAGAAGCTAGTAGTGACTGAACTGAAGTTAGTAATCTGTGTCAATCTGTGTTAGTCATTCATGAGATAAATTTTATTGTTCACGTATGAACAACATATTCAAGGAAGTACATATAGGGTTGTACTGTCTTCATAAAAATCGTTCTTTGTGGAACGGTTGCCAGAAACTCGCCAACGATCGAGGATTTCCTCCTGACACGTAGTCCGGTTTCCTCTGTTACTTAACCTGGCGTTTTGCCCTGTATATAATATCTTGTTAAGTGAGGCGTAAAACATTAATCAATCATAAAAATCATTATAAGTTCTTCTATGGAATGGTTTTATTGAAGCCACACTGGACAACTCGACTTTTGCAGATGGTGGAACATGGTTTATTTTTATGATATGCCATCATGTACAACAGAGTGAAAGTTGTCCTTTGTGTTTTGGCTTAAGTAAAAATTATTATTTCCTGTTCATTGGATACAATAAACATTTGTATTGTTCTTTACTCCAGTTATTGTGTTTTATTTTTAATTGTTATTAACTTTGGCATGAGGGGGTCCTGTGACTCAGTCGATAGGGCACCCATACTGGGCTCAATCGATAGGGCACCCATACTGGGCTTAGTCAATATGGCACCCATACTGGGCTCAGTCGATAAGTCACCCATACTAGGCTCAGTCGATAGGGTACCCATGCTGGGTTCACTTGATAAGGCACCGATACTGGGCTCAGTCGATGGGGCACCCATACTGGGCTTAGTTGACAAGGCCCCCATACTGGGCTCAGTCAATATGAAACCCATACAGGGCTCGATTGATAAGGCACCCATACTGGGCTCAGTCAATATGGCACATACTGGCCAGTAGGCTCAGTTGATAAGGCACCCATACTGGGCTCAGTCAATATGGCACTCATGCTGGCCAGTGGGCCCAGTTGATTAGGCACCCATACTGAGCTCAGTCGATAAGTCACCCATACTTGGCTCAGTTGATATGGCACACATACTGGCCAGTGGGCTCAGTCGATTAGGCATCCATACTAGGCCCAGTCGATTAGGCCTCCATACTGGGCTCAGTTGATAAGGCACCCATACTGGGCTCAGTCGATATGGCACTCATGCTGGCCAGTGGGCCCAGTTGATTAGGCACCCATACTGAGCTCAGTCGATAAGTCACCCATACTTGGCTCAGTTGATATGGCACACATACTGGCCAGTGGGCTCAGTCGATTAGGCATCCATACTAGGCCCAGTCGATTAGGCCTCCATACTGGGCTCAGTCAATAAGTCACCCATACTGGGCTCAGTCGATATGGCACTCATACTGGCCAGTGGGCTCAGTCGATAAGGCACCCATACTAGGCCCAGTCGAAAAGTCCCCCATACTGGGCTCAGTCGATATGGTACTCATGCTGGCCAGTGGGCTCAGTCGATAAGGCACCCATACTAAGCCCAGTCGATAAGGCACCAATACTGGGCTCAGTCGATAAGTCACCCATACTGGGCTCAGTCGATAGGGCACCCACACTGGGCTCAATTGATAGGGCACCCATACTGGGTTCAGTTGATGGGGCACCCATACTTGTTGCAGTTGATAGGGTATCCATACTGGGCTCATTCAATAGGGCACCCACACAGGGCTCAGTTGATAGGGCACCCATACTGGGTTCAGTTGATAGGGCACCCATACTGGGTTCAGTTGATAGGGTACCCATACTAGGCCCAGTCGAAAAGTCCCCCATACTGGACTCTGTCGATATGGCACCCATACTGGCCAGTGGGCTCAGTCGATAAGGCACCCAAACTGGGCTAAGTCCATATGGCACCCATATTAACCTCAGTTGATATGGCACTCATACTGGGCTCTCTCGATATGGCACCCATACTGGGCTCAGTCGATAGGGCACCCACGCTGGGCTGTCGATAGGGCACTCACACTGGGTTCAGTCGATATGGCACCCATACTGGGCTCACTCAATAGGGCACACATGCTGGGCTCTTTCGATAGGGCGCCAATACAGGGCTCACTCGATAGGGCATCCATACTGGATTCAGTCAATAGGGCACCCATACTGGGCTCAATGGGTATGGCACCCATACTGGGCTCACTGGATAGGGCACCCATACTGGGCTCAATGGATAGGGCACCCATACTGGGCTCAATGGTTAAGGCACCCATACTGGGCTCAATGGATAAGGCAGCCATGCTGGGCTCACTCTGTATGGCACCCATACTGGGCTCAAAGGATAAGGCACCCTTACTGTGCTCAGTGGATAAGGCACCCGTACTGGGCTCTATAAAAAAGGCACCCATACTGGGCTCACTCGGTATGGCACCTATACTGGGCTCAATGGCTAAGGTACCCATACTGGGCTCAATGGATAGGGCATCCATACCGGGCTCAATGGATAGGGCACTCATACTGGGCTCAATGGATAGGGCACTCATACCGGGCTCAATGGATAGGGCACTCATACTGGGCTCAATGGATAGGGCATCCATACCGGGCTCAATGGATAGGGCATCCATACTGGGCTCAATGGATAGGGCACTCATACTGGGCTCAATGGATAGGGCATCCATACCGGGCTCAATGGATAGGGCACTCATACTGGGCTCAATGGATAGGGCATCCATACTGGGCTCAATGGATAGGGCATCCATACTGGGCTCAATGGATAGGGCATCCATACCGGGCTCAATGGATAGGGCATCCATACCGGGCTCAATGGATAGGGCACTCATACTGGGCTCAATGGATAGGGCACTCATACTGGGCTCAATGGCTAAGGCACCCATACTGGGCTCAATGGATAGGGCACTCATACTGGGCTCAATGGATAGGGCACTCATACCGGGCTCAATGGATAGGGCATCCATACCGGGCTCAATGGATAGGGCACTCATACTGGGCTCAATGGATAGGGCATCCATACCGGGCTCAATGGATAGGGCATCCATACTGGGCTCAATGGATAGGGCACTCATACCGGGCTCAATGGATAGGGCACTCATACTGGGCTCAATCGATAGGGCACTCATACCGGGCTCAATGGATAGGGCACTCATACTGGGCTCAATGGATAGGGCACTCATACTGGGCTCAATGGATAGGGAATTCATACTGGGTTAAATGGATAAGGCACTCATACTGGGCCCAATTGATGGTGCATCATCCCATGGTATATGGATAAACTTTCAACTGGCCAACCTTTGGTTTGTTCCCCAACTTAACTCGGGAATGTCACTGTATAAGTGAAGTGACGTAAAAAATCAATAAATCGACCAACTAGCAAACCCCAAAATGCCCCCTCTCTCCATAGACCAAATTGCTTAATGACCCATTGGAGGGATAAAATGGCGCTTGAAAATTCATCTCCACAGAACAGTGAAGATGTGCAGTTATGTATGTCACTATAAAGGGCTTGAAGCAGTCACTTCAAACAAGATACCTCTCTATCCCATATTTTTTCAGTGGCATCATAAGCCTTTCTAGTCTGGTACCCTGCCCCTAAACTCGTACAAGATAGCTCGTTATGCTCCTAAACTCTTACAAGATAGCTCGTAAAGAGCTTGCAGCCACGGTCAGGACCCATGATTAAAACTTACACTCATACTCACTTAAAGTGGCATTGACCTGCCAAAATGTTGATATGTTGACTTAAAAACAGACAATCTAAAATAGAGATTGATCCTACTGCCATTCGTTGAGATATCAACTCTAAAACGATTGAGTGACAAGTTGCTTTCACACAAAGGGAGACCACTGCTGTCCACGTCCTTAAAATTGTAAACAACGACACGTGACACTGATAGTTGGCTCGGTTGTGTAGATAGATATTCGATATAATTCTGGTAGGTAACGTTTAAGCCGCCGACAACCTGTTTTGTTATATTGATTGCTACTCTCCTAACACATATAATATACCATGGAATACCTTGAAGTCCATATCATATTTTGCCTTGACATCCATGGGCGCTGCCATCTTGTTTTAGAATGTATTTAAGAGCTAATGTAGTGCCGATTATATTTTTGATTTTTAACAAGTATTTCTGCCCTAAGAACCTGCAATGCAGCATATTTTGATAGCGTTACATGTTTGCGAACAGAATAGAACAGAGAAATAAATAGTATATAGATTAAAAATTCTCAGTAGATTTCTTGCAGTTAACTATGCGCAAAATGGAGTGCGACGGCTCTCGAGCCATGTCTCGAGTTGAAGATCTCGTAGAATGGCACGAGATCTCGATTGAAAAACAGAATGTTAAGATAAGCGGCTATTTTTCTCAAGACGTATAATTCAGAGGCTTTTTAGTGCTTCTAGTCTCGAGAATGCACGATAAAGTATTGTTTTGAACTAACTTTGGCTTAGAATGAATGAATGGTCGTCCCGGTTATTTAAATTTTGTTTACTTTTCGGACACTTTTTCGGTTCGTATAGGCCACATACTGTATAGATTTTTTTCATTCCAACGTCAATCATTTGGTTTTTCGATGGCCTTCAAAGCCTCATACTGACGTCGTGCTGATCAGAAATTATGAAAAAAGTGTGAATTTTGGCAGCTCATGCCACTTTAACAAGCGAACATGTTGAGAATTTATCTCTGGGCGTCCGAGTATGGCTTGTAGGCTATAAATTGTCCAAATTTACAGTTTAACACATTTGGCTCTAGTTATGACAAAAGCCCGAGCGCTAAATTAAAAGGAAAGAATATGCAGCCAAACGTGTACACTTATTACAGGAGAAACTGAATTCTCTACGGCAAAGACCCGCCAACCATTTAACTGGTGTTGGCCGCATGAGCTGCCGAAATTCACGCTTTTTTATAATTTCTGATCGACACGAAACTAAGAGGCCATCGAAAAACTAAATGATTGGCTTTGGAATGAGTAAAATCCATACAGATGGGGCCTATACAAACGGGTAAAGTGTTCGAATAGTAAATAAAATTTAAATAATCGGGACGACCATTCATTCATTCGAAGCCAAAGTTAGTTCAAAACAATACTTTATCGTACATTTTCGAGACTGCAGAAGCACTAGAAAGCTTCTGAATTATACGTCTTGAGAAAAATAGCCAATAATTTCAACATTCTGTTTTAACGTCATTTGAAATATCAATATTTTGGCAGCGGGTTTAAAAAAAGTGTGAAATTTTGGCAGCTCATGCCACTTTAACGACCATGCGCAAAGTTACGTCGGTGTTGAGAAACAGCACCTTGCAGTTGCAGGTCCACTATATCTACAGCTGTCACGTTATATCTTCCTGACCGGCAAAGCAAGTTAAACAGGATGAGACACATGTGTGCGGCTACACAATCTATAGCCTAAACTTTGACCACATTCAATAGCTCTCGTTTTAAAACGAGAGCTATTGAGTAAGGTCAAAGTTTTGGCTACACAATGTACAGCTGTCACACAGTTCCGCAATAGCTATGTAAAGTAGAGAGTATATGATCCCGGAAGTGGAAGGAAGCTCAGTGGTTTGTAGTGGCGAGTTTATACCAAAAATTGAAAACTTTCAGAAATGTCTGATCCAACCGTTTCTTCTATAAGCCAGGAAGGGTTTGATGAACCAGCTTACGGTAGGATTTACTCATTTCCTCTCGATAAACCACAGACTTTACTTACAACGCTAAAGATAACGGTAGATCTGTGTACACGTACTACACTGTCAGCGACACTGAAAAACAAACACGATGTTGTTGTTGTAAGGTTCGCACACAGTCACGCAAAGTAATGGTTTAGGGATGTTGTTGTAAGGTTCGCACACCGTCACGCAAAGCAATGGTTTAGGGGGGGGGGGGGGGGGGGGGGTGGCATACCGTAAATCACGCAAAATTCAGTCACATTATTTTTAAGCAGGTAAGCAGGTCAGAGAAAGTCGCCGATGGGTTGTCTACAAATTGGTGGATAAACGGGTCCGACTAATTTAATTTTCCGCAATGGACCTCAAAGGCTCAATGTACCGCAATGGGACAGGATATAGAATAGGTTCGTCACTTTGAAAACTTCTTATGTCAATAAGAAATGGTCGGGGGTCAGAAATAGTTTATGATAGCCAGGGCGGCAAGCCCCCCTAGAACCCCCTAAGTTTTCTTTTTCTTTTTTTTATGAATGTCTAATAAAGAAGAAATTAAAAAGGAAATACGGGTGTTTTACTGTAAGTTCCAGGTGACGGACCTATTCTATATTCTCACCCCGCAATGTACCACAATGTGCGGTATGTACACGACAAGAACGTTCATGTACGAGGGTGCAGTGTTATTTTAGCCCAGTGGTGTGCTTTTGGGGTATCTTACATCAACTTGAAACAAAATTTCGCCAAACATTGCAGTTGGTGGTTTTAAAATAAACACGACTAGAACAGAAATACACTGAACCAATACCATAACCTGCATATGCTGGCATAAATTGATTTCTCAATTCACCACAGCAATTTAGGCAATGCTGCAGTAGCAAATCTATTTCCACAGCAAAAAAAATTGCAACAGACACTCTGAGCTTACGGCATGTTAGTTGTATAAAAATGATGCAGAGAATACCTTTGCTGCTTAAAACTAAAAAAATAAATAAATTCTCTGGCAGCTCGTGCCACTAACTACGATATTTCTCCAGTTTTCCGTGGAACATTCCTATAGACTATAGTAAAGGGAGCGATGACTTTTCAAGTATCATGGAATTTGGACAGACGGTCTTCTTTAAAAGGTAATTTGAGTTATTGTATATTAATAATAAAATCAGGGCACATGTCTCGTTATTTCAAATCTAGTATTATTATGAAAAATGGATTAAGTTGAAAAAAATGATTATAATTTTTTCAGTGGCTTGAGCTCCAATAATGTATACTTTTATTATAAATTAAAATTGTTAATTAGCGCATGCAAATGTTTTAAGTTAGTCTGAAAAATTGACATAAATCACTAGTCTTCTGTACATGTACAAACCAAAGACAACAGATTTTGAATAAACAGGATGCTCAATCAATTTTTGTATTTTCACTGTTGATAAACATTATATTACTGTTGAGAAGCTCATTGGCATATTATGTGGACAATTTTCCAATTGACCTGTCTGCCAGCTCAACGTGTGTAGTCCAAACGTTCTAAAGGGTTAGACAAGTTCAGTGAAATAGCTCTGTGACATCATGATATTTGTAACGTCACAATGCCAACACACTGAGTTTGTCTAGTCTATTGGAGTATTTGGCCATAACATGTGACACTGGCGGAGATGTTAGTTCTGTTCTATTTAAAATAAGTTCAAATTTGGCAGCTCATGCCACTTTAAAATACATTTGATTAAGATTATGGAAGCTATATTTGTTTCAATGACACTACCTTCTTAATGAAGTACGTGTACATGTAATGTGCATGTATGAAGCACCAGCAAGGGTCTCTTCATGGGCCGGTTGGTCGAAGGAAAATTAGGTTAATGGCAGGTTAGATGACGTCGCATCGCAAAGGAATTTCTTTGTTGTGCCGCTTCATTTAAAGTGGCATGAGCTGCCAAAATTCCCACTTTTTTCTTAATTTTTGATCGTCACGACAGTAAGATGTTTTGAAGGCTATAGAAAAACTAAATGATTGGCGTTGGAATGAGGAAAATCCATACAATATGTGGCCTATACGTACTGAAAACGTGTTCGAAAAGTAAACAAAATTATAATAACCGGGACGACCATTCATTCATTTAAAGCCAAAGTTAGTTCAAAACTATAGTTTATCATACATTTTCGAGACTAAAAGTACTAAAAAGCTTCTGAATTATACGTCTTCAGAAAAATAGCCAATAATTTCAACATTATCTTTTAACGTCAAAATCTCAACATTTTGGCAGCTCATGCCCCTTTAACCTGCTGTTAGCTAATTTTCTTTTGCACAACCAGCCCCAGGAGTCTCTTAGTGCAATGTTAAACACCAATCAATCAATCTTGTTTGACAGACATTTTTTTTGTCCCCAGTTACTGATCTGTGCCCCACGGAGAACCCAGAACAAGATAAAAAGGGTATTAATAAGACACAGGAAAAACTAAACACATCTTTGCATCAAAATTACCCTGGAAATGAAAGTTCAAAAGTCAGAAAGTCGGAAAATAAATCAACAAAGGTTAGTTTTGTTGACGGTTTCATTTTTCAGGTGTGTGGAAGAGTTGCCAGGTACTCTCCGAAGAAGCACAGTTTCCTCCCCCACTAAACCTGGCAACGCCGTAATATAAGTGAAATAATCTTGAGTTTGCCGTAAAACATCAATCATTCTATCAATTTTAGTGCCTTTATATGTAGTCTTAAGAATGTACAAATAGTGTAGTGTTTGGAACTAACTTAAGCTTAGAATGAATGAACATTCATAGGACACTATTTCTGATCGTACAGTACACAGACTGTATGAATTTTCCTCATTCCAACGTCAATCATTTAGTTTTTCTATGACTTTCAAAGTGTCTTACTGTCGTGACAATCAGAATTTTGACAGTTCATGCTACTTTATTGTATATTAGGTCTCAATGATTTACCTCTTTTTAACACAATTAGAAACTTGTCTCCGTGGTTATTTTAGACAAGAAGATTTTCCATGTGCCCGTGTGTTTTAGTGATCATAAATATATATATTTGCCTAGAGTGAACCAGAATTTGGAGTGCTACACAAGATCAATCAATCAACCAATCAGTTAATCACTCAAATATAACTCAGGATTTACCGCAACCTAAAAATGTGCACATTTTTCCATTACAATATTAGAAAAAAAATACCAAAACTGAGGATCCATGTATATTTAAGCAACATCAGCTGCCAAAATTTAGACTTTTTTCATAAATTCTGATTGTCAAGAGAAGTTCAGCCTTTAAGGTAGCTTGAAAAACTAAAAGATTGAAGTTGAAATAAAATATTTTTTCTGGTTTGTTTTGCTCTCAAGTCTATTTCACTTATATGGCTAAACTTTGGGGGTTTAGTTGGGGAGTGAACTAGGCTTGGCTTTTTGCCTACAGGAAACCCCTGAATTTGCATAAGGCGATCAGGTAAAAACCCACTGGGATATTTGTTTCATTCGACCTGAATGGAATTTGAACCCGAGACCCTTTGATTGCTTGTTTTGCCGTGAGATACTATCGCTCTCCCCGCTAAATCTCCAAGCCCCCCCCCCCCATCACCATCCCATCCAAGTCACATCTTTTGATGCCCTCTGTTTACTGCAGCCTAAAACATATATCTATCTACTAATTTTGTTTTCAGTTGAAGAAGTCCCACGTCTGTAACATATGCTCTCTCCAAATGACCACTAAACAAGCCCTGTTTAAACACAAGAAAAGGAAACACAAGGCATCAGAAATCCCAAGAAATCACCCTATCAAATGTATAATGTGTAAGGAGTTCAGGTCAGTGCATGACAATTGTACAGAGGGTGGACGATCTGCAGGGTTTTTCACGAGCTAATTTTATTGAAAGGACCATATCACATAACACTTTTGCAGTTTCCTTTAACTTTAAAGGGACATGCCCTGAACAAATATTCTTAAAATGTATGCTATTCTATTGTTGTTTATATAAAGATGAGGTTTCCAGATGGCCACTGGTAACTTTCCCAGCTCCCACGGACCACTGGATAGGCAGTTTTATTTGAGGATTCCAATGTCTGCTTTGTTGTGGTAAAAATAATCCAGTGCACAGTACTGTAGAGACCTTTGTGGCCGTGTTGTGGACTACTTTCGGCTGTTTGTTTACTGACTGTCACACAGAAAACAATAGCAACAAGGGATTCCCTAAATAACTCGTTAAAAAAATATACATTTGAGATATCTGAGATTGATCACTCTGTATTTTTTTCAATAATTTGATTGAGCAGGACGTAAAACCCCACTCACTCACTCACTCAATAATTTCAAAGTCAACGGAGAACCACAGCGATGTCTCCTTATAAGATCAGAAATAAGATGATAGGAAATTTCTTTTTAAAACAACTCTATTTGTCCCAAATTAGAAATGATATAAGCTTTATAATATTACAAACTTGTAATGATATGAAATACATTTTAATAGTCCATGACTGGGTACAGGCATCTAAAAAAAGCCTGCCATCGATTGGTAGCTCCTTGAAATACCACTCAGTTCCACAAAAAATGGAAATATCTTGACTAAGTTTTCACTTAATTGGATTATGTGCAATGGCTGTGGGGTACATGTAACACCATAGAAGGCCCAGGCCTTCCTACAGGCACAGAGTATAGTTTCCTCCCAAATAACCTGGGCCCACTTGCACAAAGCGCTCTTAACTTAAGAGGAGGGCATATCTCTACAACATGGAAAGTTTACGAGCACTCTTAAGTCCCATGTTGTAGACATACTCTTAGTTAAGAGCGCTTTGTGCAAGTGGGCCCTGGTCTTCTTTAACATTTAAAAGAGTGAATATTGAGAACACTTGCGACCTCAGCTTCCATTGATAAGTCTCTCCTCTCAGTATAAAGATCAAAAATTAAAAAAAATCTGTTTCATGGTCGGTGGCATCCTTCACGCAAAGAGCCAGGTTTTGTGCCCAAATATACGTGATATTACAATCATTTAAGTCAAATAATCTTGAATGAGCCTTAAAACATCAATCAATCAATCAAGTTACAATCCTATCATAAATTGGTTCTATAGTTATTTTAGATTTTTCCTGTTCCAATTTTATTACAACCTATGACCGGTTATAACGGTCATAATGACATACCAATTAGAAACTTTTTACCGCTTGGTTATTTTAGTCAAGAAGATTTTCTCTGTACCTGTGTGTTTAGTATTTATATGATTTTTCATTTCTTTTATAGCTGTCCAACTCTTAAGGAGTTACTTAACCACCTTAAAGTCAAGCACCTGAAGGACATTGAAATCTTAACGGCCAAGTTTGACACTCTTAATGATTTCTTCAAATGGAAAAAGGACAAGGAGAAGAAGAGCAATTCCTGGTTTGTGCTGCATAGTGGTTTGGTACATTCCAAAGACGCAGTGAGGAGGTATTACTATTGTAACAGGTCTGGGGTGTTCAAAAGCAAAGGCCTGAATAAACGCGCACTGAAATGGCAAGGATCGTCGAAGTTGGATGGTAACTGCTGCGCCTACATGACGGCGTCATTATGTAAACAAACTTCAACAGTGTCTGTTGAATACTGCTTGGATCATGTTGGACATAAAACAGATGTTCATCATCTGAAAATATCCAAGGATGAAAAATCCTTGTCGGATTGCAAAAGGTCCAAAACAGTCCGCGCCGAAACAGGTCTTGATGATGATGTGAGTGACACAACACATGATTTAGACGAAACGTTTACTCAAACTAGATCGGAGGTGTCAAACATGATTTCTGATTTGACAGTGTTAATTAACAATGCCACATCCATCAAAGTTTTGGAGGACATGAAGCGTCACTTAAATGCAGCTAAAGTCGCAGCCACACGCCAACAAGCCATAGATACTGAACATAGCTGTTCCACAAACGGTACGCGTTCTTCAAATGGCAAAGTTGATCAGCAAACAAAAAAACAAAGGACATCAAAAAGGAAAAAAAAATCATCTATTCAAACTACTGAATGTAAGAAAAAAGCTCAGCGGAAGTCGAACATTTTTTCTGAACCCGGAGAAATAAATGACGATGTTGAAGAAGTTACTTTGGTACAGTGCAACAGCTGTCACATTTGGTTTGACATATCCAGTGATATAGATTTGGATAGTGAATTCCTTTGTGCGAACTGTAGTTGAAAAGTAATATGCTTGTTCATGAGTTTTTCTTGCAGACAAAGAGCCTAGCCTCCTCCAAGACTAGATAAATAATCTATGCCATTGTGCCAAACAGTATAAGATATACGTTTTCTCAGGCATTCTGTGTTGTTTATGCAATATTTTGACGTTTACGTATTAATACTAGAGCTTGTGTCTGCCCTCATTAAATACAGTTCAATAAAGTAAGATGAGTTGAATTCCATTAGGGCTGCAATATTTGTTTCTCAATTTAAGGTCGAACTCCTGTGGCTCAGTCCGACACAAGCCTTCCACAATGGGATCCACTTTAACTCGGACCAAATAAAAATTGAAAAATTTCTAGGTGTTTTTTTTTCACTCGGTTGCCGTATGTGGAAGAGTTGCTAAATACTCGTCGAAGGTCAGGGTTTGATCTGGGTAAGAACCTGGTTTCTTCACCCACTAAACCTGACATCGTCATGTAGGTGAAATAGTCTTGGGTGTGGCATAAAACATCAATCAATCGTAGTTCGGGACCAGGATACAGAGCTTTAACAGCCCCATATCCTCAAGTTCAACTTGTAGGCTAATTTATTTTCCTGTAAATCGTTGTCACCTGCGTGTTCCTTTACCAATTTACGGGATCAGGAAATATTTACCATTTTAAACATGCAATTTTTCA
The DNA here is from genome assembly GCA_963971465.1 of Lepidochitona cinerea. Classification (NCBI taxonomy): domain Eukaryota; kingdom Metazoa; phylum Mollusca; class Polyplacophora; order Chitonida; family Tonicellidae; genus Lepidochitona; species Lepidochitona cinerea. Next base: position 6,738,814 of record OZ020556.1, read on the forward strand.
TTCAACAATTCAACTGTTTTTACAGTGACCTTTAAAGGCACACTTGCCGCGAAAATCAGGAATATTGTTTACATTAAAAAAGAAAGACCGTTTTCTGTATTTTTCCCAGACAATATAAGTTAGGAACTTTCTATTTTTACCAAAATTTAAAAGTTTGGGCGTCACTTTGTATTTTTAATTTGAAAATTTGAATTGTTAGGTGCCCGGAACGTAAACAAACCAATCTGCTCGCATGTGCGATGTTATGTTTCAGTCGAGTGAGTGAACTAACGACACAGTGTAATTTTACGTAGGCCTATTTATCTGAGAAATACAGCCTGACCATCGGTTAACAGCGACTGGAAAGGCCTGCTGATGATTGTTTGAGTGTAAACCAAAGCTAAAAAGGCCTGAAATGAGGGTAAACCAACACGAAAGTTGACCGACACTGATCGTTGTTGTTGTAATCAGGCTTCGATTCTTCGTTTGTTTTTCATCCCATTTCTACATTCTAAGGCTAACTAGACATGTTTTATGTGTCCTATGTTTAAGTTTAGTGGTATTAGTCATAGTAAGCTCATGTAAATTGGTTTTCTTAGCAAATTTAAACAGGCTACGGCGGAAACGGGGCCTTTAATAAAGTTAAACCGTTGAACATATGTTTTTTTATAATCAAACTCTTTTTTGTTTTTGTTCAACCATCATAAGAAAAATATTATTTTTTTAACCCAATATTTTGGAGAAACTACATCTGTGTTTAACATGCATTGGTTATCTTGACTGTGTAAATTTGTATATGTCTTTGATTGCCTTTAATACTATATTTCTAAAACAAAATCCACTTGATTTCGTTGTTTTTATTTAAATAAATGTATTTTTGCTCTCTGGACAGTCTAACAGATCATCAATTATTAAGGTTTTGGCCCAATAGCCTACCGAAAGCAAAGTTCCTTGGCCAGAGGAGACACTTTTGCGGGTTATGATATGTGACTGTTCCAGGAGACCTGGGTCAGAGGAGACACTTTTGTGGGTTATGATATGTGACTGTTCTAGGAGACCTGAGTCAGAGGAGACACTTTTGTGGGTTATGATATGTGATTGTTCCAGGAGATCTGAGTCAGAGGAGACACTTTTGTGGGTTATGATATGTGACTGTTCTAGGAGACCTGAGTCAGAGGAGACACTTTTGTGGGTTATGATATGTGATTGTTCTAGGAGACCTTAGTCAGAGGAGACACTTTTGTGGGTTATGATATGTGACTGTTATAGGAGACCTGAGTCAGAGGAGACACTTTTGTGGGTTATGATATGTGACTGTTATAGGAGACCTGAGTCAGAGGAGACACTTTTGTGGGTTATGATATGTGACTGTAATAGGAGACCTGAGTCAGAGGAGACACTTTTGTGGGTTATGATATGTGATTGTTCTAGGAGACCTGAGTCAGAGGAGACACTTTTGTGGGTTATGATATGTGATTGTTCTAGGAGACCTGGGTCAGAGGAGACACTTTTGTGGGTTATGATATGTGATTGTTCTAGGAGACCTGGGTCAGAGGAGACACTTTTGTGGGTTATGATATGTGATTGTTCTAGGAGACCTGAGTCAGAGGAGACACTTTTGTGGGTTATGATATGTGATTGTTCTAGGAGACCTGGGTCAGAGGAGACACTTTTGTGGGTTATGATATGTGATTGTTCTAGGAGACCTGGGTCAGAGGAGACACTTTTGTGGGTTATGATATGTGATTGTTCTAGGAGACCTGAGTCAGAGGAGGCACTTTTGTGGGTTATGATATGTGATTGTTCTAGGAGACCTTAGTCAGAGGAGACACTTTTGTGGGTTATGATATGTGACTGTTCTAGGAGACCTGAGTCAGAGGAGACACTTTTGTGGGTTATGATATGTGACTCTTCTAGGAGACCTGGGTCAGAGGAGACACTTTTGTGGGTTATGATATGTGACTGTTCTAGGAGACCTGAGTCAGAGGAGACACTTTTGTGGGTTATGATATGTGACTCTTCTAGGAGACCTGGACCAGAGGAGGCACTTTTGTGGGTTATGATATGTGACTCTTCTAGGAGACCTGGGTCAGAGGAGGCACTTTTGCGGGTTATAATATATGTGACTCTTCTAGGACATAGTAAAAAAGTGTGCCGTCTCCGGGAGATATCGGTTTCTCAATACCTGGAAATATCAAATTTCTATCAAAGTGATTGCTTTATAGCCAAACGCTTTTAAAAAAATAGTCATCTTGAAAGCATCCAACGAGGCTAATCTAGAGCCATTTTCAAGATGTGAGGCAAAGCCCCGAAATTGCGTAAACTTTTACAGGTCAAATCAGCCTAAAAATACATTGTGTTTATTATTTTAGTTATTCTATAAAATTTTTGAAAACAAATAATTATCATCTGAAAAAAGACATTAGACAAACAAAATTTGGTCTATGATTTCCAGAGTATTTACAAAGCTCGAAATCGGGATTCCCATGAAAAAAAGTGTTATTATAAAAAAAAATTTTAATTCTTACAGCCACTGATGAGAAGACAAAGGAAGGATTTGTACGTATTATCGTAGCCGCTAAAGGGTTAAAGTTCTCTTCACAAATTACTTTGAAAGGAATGAAAAAGAAAGCCACTAATGCTGAAGTAGAATCTCTCTTTGAACAAGAGTAAGTTTAAATTTTAAACAAATTTCAAGAAATTACAGTAGTGTTGTTTTTTTTTTAAGTGCAGATGAAAGTGTTAAAAGGTTTTCTCATATGTAGTATTTCAGTTATTATAGACCTATGGTGGCTGATTTGTGCCATTTGTTTTTCTTCCGTTCCGAATAATAAAAAGGTTATCGTGTTTTTCTTATTCAGCGTTGATTTCACCAACTGAAAACACGAGAATAAGAAATGGTACAAATCCGCCTCCTTATAGACCATGTCCCTTTTCTCACTACCGCTGCAGATAACAAGCACAAACGTTTGGAAAGGGAAATATTTTGGATTCAAACATTACAAACTATTTATCCTTTGGGTTTGAACTTGGACCTGGGAAGATGTCGTGAAAAAACTATAATACAATTTGTGTTTCAGTATAACAAAGCTAGCATCGCTATGGTCAGGATTATAGTAGAAGAATACAAACTACTTCAAAGTAAAATTGCTCCACCTCTATCCCAAAGGCCAGTCATTGCTTATAAAAAGAACAAGAGTTTGAAAGACATACAGGGCTTAACTCCCCTGTCTGCCTTCTACCTAGGTTTTTCTAGGCACACAGATCTTCCATCTGTGCAGCGCAGGTTCGAATCAGACTCTGACCAATAAAAAATTTTAAAAAGTAGATTTTTCACTCGGTCTTGGAATAGTTGGATGTCAGGGTTATGAGAGTCCCTTTAAAATTATAGTATTTATCGAATTGTTTTTCATATATTTTTTTTCTCTACAACCCAGATCTTTTTATGTTCGGATAACTGGTACAAAAGGCGACATGAAAAATAAGAAATACCAACTGAAAGTTAGAAAACTTCCCGGTGAAATAATTCCAGAAAAATGTTATTTGGAGGTAAGCAGAAAACAGATTTTTTTTTTACATTTTGCTTAAAGTGGTATGAGCTGCCAAAATGTTGATATTTTGGCGTTGAAACAGAATGTTGAAATTATCGGCCATTTTTCTCAAGACGTATAATTCAGAAGCTTTTTAGTGCTTCTAGTCTCGAAAATGTACGATATAGTATTGTTTTGAACTAACTTTTGCTTAGAATGAATAAATGGTCGTCCCGGTTATTTAAGTTTTGTTTACTTTTCGAACACGTTTTCGGTTCGTACAGGCCACATACTGTATGGATTTTCCTCATTCCAACGCCAATCATTTAGTTTTCGATGGCCTTCAAAGCCTCTTACTCTCATGAATTTTGGCAGCTCATGTCACTTTAACAGAACTTTGCATATATATTTTTTTCAAAGCTGTCAAATTTTAACTTAGTTAAGTTAGCAAGTTTTTTTTCAGATTTTCAATAATTTGACAAAGCTTTATTATCATTTTTTCGATTTTTCCTTTAATCAATTATACAATACAATTAACCGCAGGAAAAAAGTTTCGCAGTCATTGTTTCCTCAAGGTAATGAAGAGCCAGGTTTTCTCTACCCCCTTTACTTGTTATCGCCGCCATATATAATGTTGTGTGCGTTGAAAAACATCATAAAATGTTTTTATTATTTTTACTAAATTTTTATGCTGGATTAGTTTTCATCCTTTATAATGCTGTTTAAAGTTAGGACCATTTCTAGGTGTGATTTGTGTTTGATTCTGTGTTTACTTTTGTAGCCTGAAAAAGATTGGACCATTTTTAGATGTGATTTGTGTTTGATTCTGTGTTTACTTTTGTAGCCTGAAAAAGATTGGACCATTTTTAGATGTGATTTGTGTTTGATTCTGTGTTTACTTTTGTAGCCTGAAAAAGATCGCTTATTAGTTTTCTTGAATAAAAAGGAAGACAAATCATGGTACCCAGAACTAGAGGATGGTTTGGAAACTGCGCCTGATGAAGAGGAAGAAAGCTGATTGGTTAGTTACAGAGACAAGTTCAAAGAAATCAAGATACAATGTAGACGATTGGTCAGTTTTACAAATGATTTTATCATGGATGATTTTTTCTTTCAATTGAAGACATCCCATTGGTCAATTCTGTAAAATTTTCATTTGATCATGAGAAAAGACCAAAGACATCTGATTGGTCAATACATGGACAGAATTTTAGGAAAACGTATTTTCACGAAAAAAAAAATACAAATTTTCAAGATACGTATAATCTGACCAAAGACAACACAAATGGATTTCTTTTTTTAAATCAAAACCTACATGTATAGCAAAATAAATACCTAAAATATTTAAATTTTTGACGTATAGAATCCACATGAATAATTAGGGTGCATAAAAGGGTTCTGGGTGCAAAGTTAAAAGTAGATCTACAAAACATCTGCATAATCTCCTTTTTTGTGAAGCGTAACTTTTTTTCTCATATTTCATTTTTTATTGTTTGTGATTTTTAAAGGTGGTCGTTGTGATAGTATATTTAGAAATATATTGAAAATGGTGTTCGATTTTTTCAGTTTACAGCCAATATGTAGTTGAAGGACTGATATGTTAACCAGCTCTTGTAGTTTTAACTTCACAAAACAGTATTTTTTTAATTCTTAAAATGGATTTTAGTTTATTATTACCATTAAAGTGTTCAAAATAGGTGGCGGCGTATTTTATTTCTGACCCCAAAATTACCATTTTTCTATAATGACGCACTTTTGTAGTCGGCTTTTATTACATCCAAAAAGCCGGAGTGTACTGTCCGATTTGTCAAAACGACGTTCATGAATAATACAGCTTTCCGTAAAGTGACTTTAACATTTAAATATTGGAAAACGGCAAAACCAATGAACTGTATGCGTGGAATGGAGGTCACGTGGTATTTGATTTACATTGAATGCCGCCATAACTAGGTTGATTGATTTTAGGTTTGGTGTTTTACGCCGAGCTCAAGATTATTTCGCTTGTATGGCGGCGGTGCCAGTTTTATTGTGGGAGGAAACCGGGCTCTATGCCCGAAGGAAACCCACGACCTTCCGTTGGTAACTGGCAACCATCCCACATAGGTCGTTCGAGTAGAAACCCAGTCAGAAAATTTGCCAATTTTTTTGGACTCAGTGGGATTCGAACCCGCGACCCATTGGTGGAGCCATTACTAGGAGATGGTGCAATTTCAATCCAGATCTGATATGCACGTGCGCTTGAACTATCAATGGCGGCACATTTCACAGTCAGACCCAAAACCAGCCAATCAGATGTGCCCATTTCACGCATATAGTTCATTGGGCAAAACAGTGTTACGTCACCAATGGCGGGAAAGTTTGAGGAATCTAAAGTGAATTCAGGGGACGAATAATATTTACTGAACTAGCCCAGATAATCGGTCTTACGGCGACTGGTATTATATGGCTGGTAATGTGTCTTGTCGCCTTATGACGAACACGGAGAGAAAAAAGTCGGCAGAGCCCAGATTTCTCGGCTATTACTGAACAACCCTGCTCGCCCATATCAGACACTTGTAGGTCGCATAATTATTTACGAACGCGATTATGGCCGAAATACGGTCGCCAGTATAGCAAATAGTCATTTTGCAGTCCGTAACCCGGACTGGATGTATTGATGATGAAGGCAACTTTCTCTGGTGTGTAAAATGTGCAATAAGAGCCTTTGGTAATTTCTTATAACTTTTTAGATTTATCTAAAACTTTTTGTAAAATTTATATTTTAGGTCCTGTTTTTATGGAACTCACAAAGCGTATTGGAACTCATATGACCTATTTTATGGATTTAATTGTTAGAATTAAGATAAATTTTTATATAACGTATAAAATTCAACTATCTAAATATATGATAGAATATAAAATGAAATGGTTTACACATACTACAAAATTCTTTATCTGTTTTATATGTTTTTAGTTTCTCAGGTTTATTTTTATTTTAAGAAAATTGGTTTATGTCTTTTTAAATGAATGTTTATCGATATACCAAATGTCCCAGGCGCCAGCTTAAAATGAAACCAAACCAGCGGTGGCAGACTTTTTTCTGACGTCCCAAACACAGATATCTTATCATGTGATGTCCGTCAACTAGCAAGATGGCGGACTATTGTGTCGTTTTCTACTGTGTAGCCAATATAGTTGGATACAGGTCACAGTTTCTGACTTCCAGATTTTCCTAGGGACGAAAGAAGTTCCAGATATTTTTGTGTGTTTTTTTTTAATTATTTTTTCCTGGCCCCCTGCATTTTTTTTCTGGGCATTTTTGTAGTTTTTATGAAAGGACAAGGGTTGAGTTACTGTCTGCAAATTATTTTAGAAGTAGAATTTCAGGTGGATGGAGATCTGGTAGTTAGGCGTGCTTTGGTTTGTTTACATGCGGCGGAGTATTTGCAGTGACCCCTACCCGCATTTTCTGGCCGTAGTTTAAAATTTCTACCTTCAACCTATGACAAAATTGTGCTTAAAATACTGCCAAAGGACTGTTCAAGGCCCCCACCGAAGGATTTGGTTCAACGAATGTTAGGGAAGGTGCTGTGAGAGCAGACATTAACATTACCGCAAATGGGAAATGAAGGAAAATGAAACTGTGACCTGCAGCTGCTGCCAGTTATTATAAGATATCTGTGGTCCCAAAATATTAACGGGAAATAACTCGCTGTTGTAAAGATTTTGTTCAATACAAAGTTATCTCCCTTGTTTGTATTTTCCTTAACGATGAATATATTTGTACATAACCTGGGTTAACTTTCAATGTATCAAAATTTAAAAGAAAATTAAAAATTTGAAACTTTCAGTATCTGTTTCGTTTTATTTTATATCAGATGGATATGACAAAAAAGATGACACCTGAGATAATGGACTTGCAATATGTCTAAAGAGAACAAAGCTGAATCTTGTTATCATAAACTGTAATCAAATCCTAAGTCAGTTCAAAGAGTTGGTGGTTGGTTGTTTTAGCTAATTGGCGCGTCCATTCGTATGAATGGTGTGCGCCATACTAGGCCTAAAAGTGGTCTACCGGTAGCTAGCTAGCAGCTACGACGTGAGAGTGATTCAAGTCAATAATGACATAGATGTAAACACAGGTTAAACAAATAATGTATCATTTTGTCTGGAGACTCTTCAGACGAAATAAAATTGGAAACATTCTAGTAAATTTTTCACTTGATCACCGACTGTGAAAGAGTTGCCGGAACTCGCTGAAGATCTGGGATTTCCCCCACTAAACCTGTCGACGCCGGCATATAAGTGAAATAACCCTAAGTTCGGCGTAAAACACCAATCAATGTGATGAAGGCAAGAGTTGAATGCGACTGCACCAAAGAGAGTAGATTGACAAGAGTGGTCACTTCGTCCGCGCCATGTTGAATTTGAACTGACACGATTCGATTCAATCGAGATCTCGTGCCATTCTACGAGATCTTTAACTCGAGACATGGCTCGAGAGCCGTCGCACTCCATTTTGCGCATAGTTAACTGCAAGAAATCTACTGAGAATTTTTAATCCATATACTATTTATTTCTCTGTTCTATTCTGTTCGCAAACATGTAACCCTATCATAATATGCTGCATTGCAGGTTCTTAGGGCAGAAATACTTGTTAAAAATCAAAAATATAATCGGCACTACATCAGCTCTTAAATACATTCTAAAACAAGATGGCAGCGCCCATGGATGTCAAGGCAAAATATGATATGGACTTCAAGGTATTTCATGGTATATTATATGTATTAGGAGAGTAGTAATCAATATAACAAAACAGGTTGTTGGCGGCTTAAACGTTACCTACCAGAATTATATCGAATATCTCTCTACACAACCGAGCCAACTATCAGTGCCACGTACGTATCGTTGTTTACAATTTTAAGGACGTGGACAGCAGTGGTCTCCCTTTGTGTAAAAGCAACATGTCACTCAATCGTTTTAGAGTTGATATCTCAACGAATCGCAGTAGGATCAATCTCTATTTTAGATTGGATTCGATTGTTAGAACCTCCTTTCTGTAGGGGGCGCCCTAATCGAATCTTGTACAGTCGGATAACCCTTCCGCTAGGGGGCCAGAAGAACATGCCGGCAATGCTGATTGGACGAAGTGACCACTCTTGTCAATCTACTCTCTTTGATTGCACCTTAAGCCATACGAGATTCTTGCGCCTCCGGAACGAGAGTTGTCGAAGCGAGAGTAAATTACGTCTCCGTGTAAGCCTTTAAATCATTCTGAATATAAAGTCAGATTTGTTGTCGTGAAGATGGAAAAAAATCTTTCGGATCCGAACCATGATGTATGCAGTTTTGAACCACAAGGTACTCGAGTCCTTGGATTAGTGCAGCTAGGTACACGCCGTATCGATATTGGCACGCAAACTAGCTAGCTCTTTCCGAAAAAAACCCCAACCTTTGGCGAGTACCGGGCAACTCTTTTACAGATTTTTCAATTGGTGAAAACGTACTTTACTGAAGCAAGGGGCTTACTCCGTGTGTTCAATAATTTTTGACATTTATTGGTCGTCGAACAGGTACCGACCAATAAATATTTAAACATTAATAACGAGGTATACCTATAGACATTTAGAATAAGTAAATGGTTTGTGTGATTAATTTGATATTTCAATTCTAAAAAGGATCATCGCGTTTAGTACGTTAATAATTTATGGTATTACAATATAATTTATGCATAAAAACAGTTTATGGTAAATGTGATTAAGAATAAAAATTTGAATTATTTGAGTTACTGGAAGATATACACTGAGTAGGGATGTGCAGCATAAAATTTAAATACACTTTTTGTATTAAATAATGGATGGAAATGAACAAGCAGATGCCAAAATACCTTACAATTGACCATTTATACCAAACCTTGACATTCAAACTCTAGGACAGATCAACAAAGTGTCCCACCTAAGTCTCAGCTTGCTGATGTAGAACTGGTTAAACACACAAGAGTCCCAAACATGCCCATAATTCAACTCTCCACACAATATTCTTGGACAAAAAAAAATATATGTTGGAGAGCACAATTTCATTGGCCTAAAGTTCACTAGGAAGTGTGAGGGTTCAAATGAAGGACCACATTTACTGTTCAGGAATGTCATATCACAATTCAAAGTTGTCCCCTCTCCTGTTCTACTCTAGCTTAAAATGGAATCACTGTAGAAAGACACAGGTAAAAGATGCCAATTACACCAGCCATTAGATGTTTTGTTGTTTATTGGTGTTATCAGTTTTGTATTTGTTGTTTGAATTGCTACTTTGACTTTCAAAATATTTTTTTTTGCTTGGACTAGACACTGTATTTCAGATCCAAATACTGAATGTTTATGCTGTTGTTGTTGTTAGATTTCATGTGTACAATGACTGTTAACAAATCCTAACAGTTCCCATGTAATCAAGAAAATAATTTCAGTTAAAGGCTATTTATGTATGCAAATGAACCCATGTGACCTTGGAAGCCTCATTTTGAATTTCACATTTTCCCCATTCAACTTAGTATCAACTAAAAGCTGGCAGATCCATCCAGGGTGAGCATCCCTACACTGAGATTACAAATTTGCTTTAAAATCTTATAACATTGGGCTATACCTTGCATGTAGATCGAACAATATTTTCAAAGGATTTTGCATTTAATAATATCTGGAGGGTCATATAAATTGTAAAGAGAAATCTAACCTTGAATAACACCAATCAACCAATCAAATTGTCAGAACATTCGAAAAACAATCAATCATTCCGATCTATTATAATTTCCGCAAATGTAATGGTTAAAACTTGAAAAACAAAAAAGTAACTGGTATTATCTAAATCAAGAGTCAACATATTTTGTCACAGAACTCCAATACGCATCCATTTTCCAATAAACGTGTTAATCATAGAAAATTGTAGAAGAACAAGAGACATCGACGGAAACAGGACAATCTCACCATGCATCTCAACCTCATAAATTTGATTATTTGGCATAGTTTGGAAAATTCACGAAAGAGTCGCCCCCGGGACTGGAAAGGTTGAAAATCACATCCAGCTAACTGATTCTGAAAGACAAAGTCAGGTTTTCGCAGTTTCTATCTGTATTTGCGGATTTAAAGTTATCGAGCGAATACAAAAAAGACTGAACTAATAGGTGATCTTCAAGCCCTATCCACACGGAAAGTATAGAACCAAGCTATACATGACTAGAGTTGACAACACGGTACACCTCAGGTGTCCAACAATAAACGTTATGTCACTCACTGCAAAGACTCCACTCCAAGCCTCACTACACTATAATAATACAACGACCATACAGGTGCACCGGAATCCAGGCTGGCAAACTTGCACTAGGCAGGACACAATATTACGTATCTTTGAGCCAAGGTGTTTTTACTGTGACGGTATGGGCTTTCGCAAAGGCCACCGCTGTCGCAATTACCAATAAACAAGGCACAACCAAAGGTTTTTTTAAAGTTGAACAGAAGCCGTACTATTACTTTATAATGCTCCGTAAAAACTACAAACAAACAAAGTACAATTACAAAAGGACCTACACAAGAGATATCTTACAGTTTTCAATGAGAAACGTTACGAAATGAATAACTAAACACCATTACCTCGAACAATAAACGCATAAAGTAAAAGAAGATTACAAAAGATACTGACCACCTTGGGGCTTCTATCTAGCTCAGTAAGTCGCAAAGAAAAGGCACTTGACTGACCACATTTGTCCGTGCGTATGCAGGGGAGATAATCATAGTGAACCTCGATCAGTCAAAACTCGGGTGTTGACCGATACATTTAAAATTGTTGACTTAGCAAAACGATCATACAGGAAGCTCTGAGGTTTATTCCGAGTTTGTTCACCGAGTGAACACCGTGTCGGGGAACGTTTTTCAATGTTACATAAAGCACCAATCAATATGTCGAGATCGTAAACGAATACCATGCAGTTTGAACCTTTGGGTCGCTTTAATCTGGTATTGGCAGAGTTTTCATACCCCAGCAAGCAAAAAGGACAATGTACAAGAAATGATTCCAACTAAAAATTATGGTTGTAAGTTCAATGATTTTTTTTATTAAAACGTAAACGATACCCCCCCCCCCCCCACCCTTCCCAGCCCCTCCCTGTTCTCCCCATTACAAATGACAATGTAAGTTCTTGAAAATGTCTTTCTTTCATTTAAAACATCACAGGCGCCCTACCTTACAAAGTCCTTGCGAAAGAAGACGGTGCCTTATCAAATAGAAAGTCTTCCCTCCATTAAGAATTGTTTCCGATTGAATATTCAAAGGAATTACCTTAATCCCATCACTTAATCCTCGTTTTCACCTTCCACTAATTTCCCTTGACTTAACTTCACGTGCTGTTCGATTCCAAATTTACACCTGCACACACCTGTGGTCACGTGATGTATTCCAGTTTTATCGACTCTGAATCCTTTATCCGCGGTAAAGATTTGCTTAGCACTTCCGGTTATTGTCGTTAAAGTAGTATTGTCCTTTTTACTGCGCAGGGTCACGTGCACTTTTCCCGCGAACTTGCTTTCGGTTTTAAAATGTCCGTTGTATTCGTCCTCCTTTATGACTAACTTTGCTGTAGTTTTGAACATTGGCGGAACAGTAATCTGGTTATCCACCGACCAGACCAGTTCCTCTTCGAACGTATTATCGCTTGTTTTCTCCACCGCCATTTCACCGTGGAATCCAGCATTCGCTTCGATAACGGGGTTTGGAGGGGTCAGTTTTATGTCAAGGCTAAATCCGTACGTGAAACCCTTTGTGATCGCAACGGTACAAGTTGATCGAGTTCGCCTCTCTGTCTTTAACGTATACACCTGGTCCTTCTCGGTACTGTTTGTGAAATGGGCAGTAAACAGAACATGACTCTTTGGCGAAGTTGCTTGAATTTGGTCGAAATATTCTGTCTCCCCATGCGTCACCCGAAGATGATTCCAATTGATATCCCCGGACAAAATGTCATCAGCATTGTTGCGTACTTTGGTGTCCAATGGAAAGTCGTTGGCCCAGTTGCGAACGATGTCTTCTAAGTTCGTGAATTCTTGAGACATTTTTCAACTGTTCTGAAAAAAAGAACCATGAAAATGATGGCGGTTGAAGAATTTCTACAGAGGTTGTTCTAAAATATAGTAGAAATCTATGTACTATACATAATAAATGTATGTTCCAATGTAGCCCGGATTATCGGTCTTACGGCGACTGGTATTATATGGCTGCTAATGTGTCTTGTCGCCTTATGACGAACACGGAGAGAAAAAAAAAATTCGGCAGAGCCCAGATTTCTCGGCTAGTTCCAATGGATTGAAAATGTTTTAGAGACTGCCAGGTTATGCAATCTTTGTTCCCAGTTGATTACAAATGGAGCCTCCTTTTGATGGCGTGTTTCAGTTTGAGACCGGGCGCAAAACGTATTTATAGTGGACTAACTTGCCAAATGTTATACGACTGTGATTTAGTCCATCGATGTTGGTAGAATAGGGGGTTTATTTTATTTATATTTTCCAACTCTCCGAATCAATCACTCCGGATTCTCCGAAGTTTGAGTCAATGAACTATAAACGTGGAATGAAAGTCACGTGGCGTTTGAGTTGATTTGGCGATTTCAATCCAAGATGGTGGACATCACGCACGCGCCCATTTGGTAGTGATGGCGGCGCTTTTTAGAACTTCAGATCCAAACCAGCGTGTCCATTCCACGTATATAGTTAAATGGTTTGAGTAAAAAAATATACTGACGCATCCAATGAACTATATGCGTGGAATGGACAGGTCTCATTGGCTGGTTTGGATCTGACTTTGGAAAATGTGCCGCCATTGATAGTTGAAGCGCGCGTGCATAACAGATCTGGATCAAAATGGCATCTAGTAATGGCGGCATTCGATGCAAATCAAATACGACGTGACCTCCATTCCACGCATATGGTTCATTGGACGCATCCACGTCAGGTTTTATTCTTTTTACCTCCTGTACAAAAGAGGTCCAAAATTATTTGGAACTTTCCAATCGATTGTAAGTCCCAAGATTTGTAATTTTCTTTCTACAAATTTCTTGAATTTACGATGACGGATTGACACAGATAATGACGGTATCTGCGGGGTTTTCCAGATAACCATAAAAAATACTGAGCACAAAATATCACTTAAACAAAAAACATTGAAATAGTTAACGTGTTTTGTTTTCAGCAATTCAGAAATATTCCAGACAACGAAGGTAATGGTAAGAAAGACAACCCTTACATTGGTTTAAACAAATTTATTTCAATGGGAGCGCTATAAGCCGAAACTTGTAAGTGCGTCTCCTTACATAGATGAAGTTATTTTACAAGTTAAATATACAGAAAAAAAACGAAAAGCCGTAACAAGTAATTAAAGCATCACATGAACACACGCACGTATATATACATATAAACAACAATCAGATGTGAAAACAATGTTATTTAAAATAGCAAAAGAATGATCAATTAAGGTGCTGGGCTAAATGACTGGGTAAATTGCTGGTGCTGAAGTCTTTGGACCCTCCAGACTAGTCTAGGGAACGGTCAAGAAATGTGTAAGTTTAAGCAGGAGGGAAAATAGTAAATAGATAAATGAGTAAAAATTAATAAAAAATAATAAAAAATCAGAAACGATTTGTGGCAGCTATGTAACTACCTAGGGCTTTTTGAATTTCTATATTTTGGGAGGTAGTTTTATTGGGGTCACCCAGTAATATAAAATTAATGTTTGTTGGTTCTCCAATCATGTATATGTTTGCCAGTTCTGTTTTGAAAAATGTTCTTTGTTCGAAATAATACGGGCAATTAAATAAAAAGTGTTCGGCGGTCTCTTCGTGGAAGCCGCATCTGCAATCTGGTGATGTAGAAAGGAAATTATCGTATAAATCTTTATTTAATGAGCTGCAGCGATTCCGTAGACGACATATCATGACATTAACATCACGTTTACAAACATAATACCATGCTGGTGGGGGTGGGGTATGGTCTAATGATTTCAGCTCTTTTTTAAAAGATAATAAATTAGATTGATTTTTTACAAAGTTAGGAAGAGCATTCCAATCACGAAGGGTTGAAGGGAAAAAGGACTGACGAAATAGCTCAGTTCTGCACTGATAAGGCGTGTAAAGCTCGGCATTGCGGACATTGTATGGGTTAGGTACACGGGTTAGAGGAGACAGATGTTCTGATAAAGATTCTGGTGATGTTCCGTTTATAATTTTGTAAAACATAAGAAGTCGGTGTGTTTTACGCCGTGTAGATAATTTAGAAAAGCCTGATTCAAAATATAGTTTTTCCAAAGAGACACTACAAGTGAGACCTGTAATGGTTCTTAGGGCATCTTTCTGTATTTTTTCTAGTCTATTTATAGATAGCTGATCAAGATTGTTCCATACAATGTCCGCATATTCCAAGCTTGGTCTGATAAAGCTTTTATACATTATTTCCAGAAATTTTCTATTTAGTGTGAATTTGAGACCTTTAAATATTGAAATTTTTTTCAATGAATTTTGGACGAGATAGTCAATATGGTCATGCCAGTCTGCTTTACTATTCAGGATAACACCGAGATGTTTATGTTTGGAGGAACGTTCGAGATCTGAGCCCTGGAATGAAAGAGGGAACGTTGTGGGATTTGTGCGTAATGATATATTCAGAGCTGTGGTCTTGTCAATGTTGAAGTTGACAAGCCATGTAAACCCTTACATTCCACCTAGGGGGCGCTGTTCAATTTTCGGGTCGAACAATAATAACCCGTCAAGGTAAAACATGGAATGGGGGTGGGGGGGGGGGGGGGTGACATTTGCAATCTGTGAAAGCACAGCGAAACGTGGAGACAACAATGGAAAAACATTCTTGTAAGTAATTCAAAAGTATTAATTAAATTGTTGTATGGGGGTTTGGGGTTTAGGTAAAAGGGTAAAGTGATGTACATCGACACAAGCTGAATTCAGAAGACGCGCTTAAAATCAGAAGCTCTTTCTTAAACTGTTTGCGCGCATTTGAGTAGCCCAATAAGAAGATCTTTTTGATTGATTGATTGATTGGTTGTTTGGTGTTTTACGCTCAAGATTATTTCAATTATATGGCGGCGTTGCCAGTTTTACTGTGGGAGGAAGCTAGGGCCCTTTGCCCGGAGGAAACCCACAAACTTCCGTTGGTAACTGGCAACCACCCCACATAGGTCGTTCGAGTCAGAAAATTTTGGACTGAGTGGGAATCGATCCCGTGACCCATTGGCGGAAGGCTGTTCGGATTGAGCGTCCAATGCTCTATACCTACTGAGCCACGGAGGCCCCAGATCTTTTTGAGGCTGTCTACACACATTTGACTATATGAAAACATGCTCAAATCAGAAGTTTCTCATAAAAACTGTCGGTATGCAATCAGAAGCTTGCTCGATTCGGAAGTTATGTGCCCAAATGCTTTTATATTTTGACAATAAAGTCACATTGGCACAGTGACATTCGCACGTATACAAAATTCTACTGACTAAGACCAAGTTCCTGTCTGCCGTCAGCCTAATGAAATATAGGTTTAGTTTATTACAACAATTTATGATTGGGTATAAATGATACACTTCTTTTAACACAATTACAAACTTGTCTCCATGGTTACTTTAGAGAAGAATATTTCCCCTGTGCTAGTGTGTTTTAGTGTACATAAATATACATATTTACAATGTTTTTTTTTCTTACCAGTTTTTGTTTTGATTTCCAAACACCGTAACAAGTAATCATATTATGGTTTCGCTTTTGAATCAGCTTTTAGGTGTCGAGTAAACCATGGACGAGCGTTGAGCTATATTAAGCCAACTTTATTTGTGATAACTGAGTGTTGAACCATGCTATTCAACTGCAAGTGTCCGAGCACATGTGATGTTTTTCAGCAAAAGAAATTAATATGAACAAGTTATAATGATAGAATAATTAGGTAAAAATGCCAAAATACGAAAAGTGAACTGGGCTCAAGTCAGATGCAAGATACTATGTCTAATAGTTACACGTGGGGAAATAGTTATTGACGGTTAACAATACACGGTTTGTCCTATTGCTAACTTATCAATTCAATTAAAAAGTAAAACAATATTTTTCATTGTCACTTTAGGTATGTTCTAAAATGCATTTTGAACGCGATGAGAGTACTGGGAAAGAGTCTTGCAGAAAGCAACGCGGAGAGAGCATTTTGGGAGGCAATGGGAACGTCAATGGCGGATAATTCAAATCACGCTGTCTTAAAGAAAGTTCTGTGTACATGAATAAACCTTATACGTTTTATAAATTATATACTCGGAGGTTTTAAAGCCTTTAATCTAAGGGTGGTATATATCTTTTCGTGAACTTTTGACACGAGAGTTCATTTTACGATTGATCTTAACATAGACGGATTGTTGTAAAATGCGTATCAAGAATTTAAAGTCTGATAAACTGAATTGCCTGAAGCAAAACAGACATTTTATCTGCCTATTTGATCTAAAATATTCCTAAAATGCTGACAAATTAACCTATAAAATGTGTCTATACGTGAGTTAATCAATAGACATATTGCAAACACCCTGCACGAAAAAAACGTATCAAGAGAGATACGTTTGTCTTCATTTTGCTCGATTTTTTTCTGATATATTACTCTTGCGTTGAACATAGACCCTATTCTGTTCATAATATTAGATAAAGTCAACGCGTAGAAGCTACAAATAATAGAAAACGAAATTAAACCGCAGCATGAAGAAGAAGTACGGTCTTGTTGACTTTCATATTTTAAATAAAATGCAGACTTTTGCACAGCGACTTTTTGGGCCGCGTGTACAAATGTGGTATCTGTTTTGGGGGAATTCACATTGTCAAACACCGATAATCCTTGAACAGAGCTACATCTCTCATAAGAAATTTAAACTCATCCGTCTATCGAGTGCGTAAACAAATGCCAAATACGATTCACTAACAGCATCGGATTTAGTGTTATTGTGATGCTCATTAAATCTTCTTAAGCGTAAAATACTGGGCCCACTTGCACAAAGCATTCTTAACTTAAGAGGACTCTTAGCATATCTCTACAACATGGAAAGTTTACGAGCCCTCTTAAGTCCCATGTTGTAGACTTCGGATTTAATGTTATTGTGATGCTCATTAAAACTTCTTTAGTGTAAAATACTGATCTACGTAGAATCATGGAGTTTATTGGATAAAATGTTGTCATGGGTATAACAGCTTCTCGGTGTAGGCCCTATTCAATAAGTCATGTTTCAATCTTGATCTGTGACGTATATGGTGTTTATTGATTGATTGGTCGACGTTTTACGCAACATTCAACATTATTTCACTTATATGGCGTTGTTGCCAGGTTTAGCGGAGAGGAAACCAGGCTTTATCAGCAGGAGACCCGCTCATGTTTATGCCTATATGGTTAGATAAAGGTCCGAATTTAACATTGTTACATCGTACATTACTGATTTGGGTATTCATAGTTTTACCACGCCAATGCAAAAGGAATTTAGTGTAACGTGTAGGTACTTGTCGGATCAATTTCGATCGACAAACAAATGCAAGGGGTTAGGAATTTTTTTAACGAAATTCCCAATCCGTATATAGGGCCTACGTGCGTCTGTATGAACAAAAATACCATGGATATAGGACACAAACAAACAGAGTTTACACTCGAAAAGCATGTTACTAGTTGAACGAGTACTTTGCAAATACAGTCCTTCAAAAGAAATATTTTGTATAGGTTCACTAGGCTTAATCTCTTCAACAACGAAACGCACTTTGTACTAAGGGCAGTTTTTAAAATGTGGATGGTGTTTGCCTTTTTGGACTGACAATACATGTCGCAACTTGCTTTATATATTGTAAACGAAATGTATAGCAAACCATTGAGTCAACGATATCCAGTATGTAGGTTGAAGCTAAAAATAAAACTCTTGAGGAAAAATGGAAAAAGGTGATAGCCTTTTACATAAATCATATCAGTTTGTCTAATGGGTGTTTGATTTGACTTCAAGAGGCCAGACCATCCGTAGGTGTTTTATTTCGATCCCCAACTAATAATAATAATATTTTTATTTCGGAGCGAAGGGTCACAAGATATTAACAGTGCTGAAAGAATGCTGCGAATTATTTTTTTTATTTAGTGTCGGAAAAGTCAGAAATTTTGCCCAACAAGAACACAGTTGACGTCCTTTTTACGGACACTAACAGAAACCCGCAAATGGTTTTTGAAAGCCTTTTGTAAGAAACATGTGAAACCATAGGATATGTCAATAAATCTGTTATTAACGACACATATTGTGATAAATTGCATACTTTATTTTAACACGGAAGCAATTAATTAACATCGACAAATGTTAATAGATATCCTTACTCGTATTGCCAAACTTTTAAAGGCCTTTCACACATTTGACAATTTATGAGGTTGAACTATAAAATAAAAAATTAAATCGAAATCGAATTGAGTCGAATTTTTTATTGAAATATAAAGACATGAATGCAAACAATTCACTTATGCCGCTTTGTCATGTAGGCCCTACGGCCGCTTTGTCATGTACTGTACTGTACTGTCATGTCTACTATAGGCCCCTGCTATAAGCATTGTAAATTTCTAGGCTTTGAAAATGAACCAAATTTTGTTTGAATTTATTCTAAAATCTTCACATCTGCAGCGAGAGGAGTGATTCTTCATGAACCCATCTGGTCTAATCTCACGCGCATCAATAACACGGCATCCTCCCAAAGATAACGTATCGCGTTCGCGCGCGGGAGCCTGATGAAATCGCCCCGGAACATCTTTCTAAAGACAGCACTCAATCGCAAGCAGCTGGGTCAATTATTAATAATAAACGCGCACGTTTATTTCAATTATCATCCACGCTCGTCCTCTATTTTCCCGTGTATGTTCACTCGGCAATATGAAAATCAATTTCACCCTCTTGGGTAATATGCTGAAAGCCATAGCAAAAGCCGATAGAATTCTAAATGAGACTGCATTACGTGTATCAGCCCACCATTTTGAAACGCTATGTTCACGCAAAATATTAAACAATCTCACTAGTTCATTTTATTTTACTGAAAGAAGTAAAAACTGAAATATTCATATTTTCTCTCCTGGAGCGAAAAGTACATAATGCTATACGAGATTTAACTACGCGATAAATCACTTGCAGAACATGCAGACCGACATGGGCCCCAGAGTTTGGATAGATGGCATCATATTTCAACCTATTTGTGTCCGGGGTGTATCTAAAATGGCTGAGACTATACACATGTCTTTATCAAAACACTTTAACCTGCCAAAACCTGCCGGGATATTTGGACCATTTGGTAGATCACATACACTGAAGATACACACGGGGAATTTTCATTTTTCTTTCTTATGCTTATAGACGTAACTATCCTGCTTGTGTCGAATTAGTTCTAAATTATATGCTCCAAAATTCAACCCGGATATAAAGAAAGTTATGACATGTCATAGTATTTTATATTTTGTTCTTGACATTTTACAACTTTTGGAAGCCATTTGTGATAACGAACTGTCATTCGTGAACTAGCGTACATGTACAAAATGCCCCTCAAATATTTTTTTCTGTAAAATAATATGAAAATTTTCTTACCTGAATTTTAGGATGGGCTTTAGTTAGTATGGCGACCTGGGTTAGTATCCAGTTTAGCAGGGAATGAGAAAAAGTGTAGATGAACATGGAGAGGTCTAACTGATTCTGATTGGCTCGGCCAGGATAATGTATGCGTGAGTATGACTTGGGGCAGACGCATGCGTGCATGACTGGTACATGTCGTCACATGCATTATCGGCTAACCTACAGGTCAAAGTGCATCGCTCATGCGTTATAGTCAATAACACGCAAGAGCGCGGATTCTGAACCAAATTTACCGAAGCGTGAGACGCTTTTATCAAGTAAACCTAGAAATAACTATAAATTTACACTCTTTTTGGAAAGCGTCAATTAAGATCTTTTCATTTGAATTAAAGGCCAACATGCCGCCGTAGCCTGTTTGACATTTGATAAGAAAACCAATTTACTTCAGCTTTCTACAACTAGAAATTAATTGAAATTAAACATAGGACATATTATACATGTCCAGATAGGTTTAGGTCTACTACATCAACAATCAGTGTCGGTTAACTTAAGTGTTGGATTACCCTCATTTCAGGCCTTTTTGTCGGTGCTTTACACTTTTAAATTTATCGACAGGCTTTTCGAGCCCCCCCCCCCCCCCCCCCCACCCCTAGCCAATTTTCAATCTGTATTTCTCAGATTAGGTGCGTAAAATAATACCATACTGTTAGATCGCTCACACGACTCAAAACGTTAGGGCGCTTGTGCGCATGCACAGGTTCGGAGTTTGTTTACACTGCGGGTACCTGGTAAATTTAATTTTCAATTTAAAATTAAAAATAATAAATGATGCCAAAACTTTCCATTTTTGGTAAAAGCAGAAAGTTCTTAACTTCTTCTCTCTGCGAAAAATACAGAAAACCACCCATTGCTTTTAATGTAAACAGTATTTTGGATTTTCTCTGCGAGTGTGCCTTTAATCGTAAATGTTTCTTAAATTAAAACTTTCTTTTAAGTTAGAAAGGGCTTGTTTGTGGGTCGTTTCACGTGTTGCCCCCCCCCCCCCCCCCGCGATGGGAATATAAACGCATTCAGTTTTAGTAAAATTTCATGTAATATAATTTGGATTTCAAGAAATATAAAAGTAAGGTAACTTGCAAAATACAAGATTTAATCTATTGCAGTTTTTCTTTGAAAAAAAAAGACATTGTTAAAACAAATTATTAATTTCTGTTAAAAAGGAAATTACTAATGGCTAAATGGATGAATTTAAAACAGCCAACAATATGGACATTTCTTTGGACTCAAACTTTTAAGAGTAATATAAAACATATTTTTTTTACTATCAAGTCAAATTTGGCTCGGTATATTTTGTTAGACCCTGCGCTATGCGTGTGGTAAATTATACCGTGGGTATACGCGCGTCATTTGACCATTCTCTTTCAATTCTCACGCGTTAATTAGTTTGCTTTGTTAATTACTTCACTCTTTAAAGTTAGATCACTTGACACTTTACCTGTACAAAGTCCATGCCTTGTTAAATAGAAATTAACACCTCACTATTAAGTACCTTCCCGAGGCCAGGGGTCTATTTCTCAAAAGTATTACGCACCACGACGTAAATCTAATACAAGCCCAAAGAAACAAATATAGGGGACATTTCGTTGAAAAAGAATTGTTTGTCGATTTTGTCAACCTACAGAGAATAGAAAATAAGAGCTTTTTGTTGATAGCAACTTTAGATATAAAGAAATGAACACGGTTTTTTATGGGTTGCAACTCCTGGATTTTTACTGTACACAACGTTTCCATGTAGAAACTAACATCGTTATCAAGTGAATGTTTAAACGTTTAGTTAGTTTAGTTTTGTAGTCTCCAAAATGAACGCATATATCCGGCCATTTGAATTTTAATCATTTTCTCTACAAATCTTTGCTTCGTACCTGTTACTGACTTGACCAATATTTTATTTCAACGTCAATATCTTGGTTATTCCAGGTATTTCAAACGCCGGACCTCTCTTGACAATATAAAATAATAACGAATTTTGGCAGCTCATGCCACTTTAAGGTAACCTAATGACACACAGTTTGGCATTCATAAGTTATTACAATGCTGCAATTATTTAGAAATGACTGATATACAACAAGCACACGCTTTGGCAAAAGTAATTGTCTATATTGTAAATGCTTTGAAAAATGCTGTGTTCGGATTTAACAAAGCGTCTGTACCGCTTTCTCTTTTATTTTTATAAAACCGTATATGAAAGCCTTTAGTTCACTCTTAAAATCTTCCAATGTTTACCGACTTTGGTCTTTAAGTGGTATGATCTGCCAAATATAGGGAAAGTTCCGTTGAAACAGAATTAGTTGACTTTTTGGCATTTTTATCATGAGGTACAAAATAAGAGATTTTCGCTGATACCAGTCTTGGAAATGTACGTTTAGGTAGTTTCCCAAGGGAGCCCCCCCCCCTCCCCCACCACCCCCGCCCCAAAACTGTACTTGGTTATTTTTGAATTTTGTCCTTTGTTACCCCATGCGGGTTACTGCATTACTTTGTTATAGAATCACAAACCCTATAATTTTCCGAATTACCTTTTTTCAAACACTGAACTTCTCTTAACAATTTGAATTTAGGGAAAAGAGTCAGAATTTTGGCAGCTCATGCCACTTTAACATTATACAAAGTAAATTGGGTGGTTATTTAGTCATCTTCAGAATTAGTTCAAATTGGCAACATCATTTATTTATTAACGGAAAACATGACCCACTTATGACGTCATTATACGAAAATGTGTTAAAACATTAGGATACATAATAATTTCAAATCAGCATAACTGATGTTTTTTTCTCTGAATTGCATTAAGGTAATGTCTTGTGTTACAAAATGACTGTTTTTTAAAAACTCGTAATCTTGCATCACTTGTTCTCTGGGGTGTAGAAATCCCCGAGAGACGCATCAATGTTTAGTTCATCTCAAAACTTATTGCCATGGTTAGGTTAATCCAGTTACCACCGAGCCTGATGACGTCACATAGATTTACGCAAAGCTTTCTGGGTAAAATGTATCTCAGATCGCCATTTTGTTTGTCACTTTTTTGGAAAACATTTGATGACATAACCTGTTTTATCCGCACGTTTTTCTGGTAACTTTACGCCTTTCACGTCTTCTTCTCGATACAGCATTTTTTCTTCCGCCATATATTAAAATTATGTTAACATCCCTCAATCCCACCAAATGCTTTGCGCGTAAATTCCAAGTGACGTCATCAAGCAATCGGTCAATTGGTATCCTTGCCAACAAGAGTTGGATCGAAGCCAAAAGATGACATCATGATGTTCTATGTGTCGTCAGTTTCCATCAGGCTGACCAATCACCGAATGCGGAAAGAGACCACTTGTGTATAGTTTCCAATCACGATTCTTTGAAATGAAATGGCACAGTCTGATCTTCCATAATATTGTGACATTTTTAAAAACTAATAGTCCCATTTGAATTTCACATCGGGGTCATTAACGGCATTTTCTGAATCCAAAACGGACAATTCCACGAGTAAACCGTTTACTTTACGATCTCTATAGCGAGGAACTTTCCTGTTGAATAAAAAAAAGAAAAAACATCAGTTTTATAATAATTTACTGGGAATAGCGTTACATTTAAATGCGTGAACATGTCATAACAATATACCAACTATCACCTCGAAAAAATATCGGCAGGCTTTTTTGTGTCTCGCAAACCCAACCCTCCGTCTGTATTTCTCAGATTAAGTTCGTAAAATTATACTGTTCTGTTAAATCGCTCACATAGCTTAAATCATCAAGGCGCTTGCGCTCAGGCTTAGAGTTCAAATTAAAAAATACAAAATGATGCCAAAAATTTTCGGCAAAAATAGAAGGTTTTCAATTTCGTCTGTTTTGGGGAAAAATAAGAAACCATAATGCAAAGGTTTACGCGGAGAAAAGTTTTCTCCGCGCTGGGAACGTTTTCTTCGTGGTGAGAACGTTTTCACCGCGGTGGAAATGTTCCTCTTGTGCATATATGCTATTCTTGAAATTTGAATCTGCGAAGGTATAAAAATGACTTTCGTTACCTTCCGAGATTTACAGCGTCTTCGATAGTTTCCGGTAATGGCCGATTTAAAGTTTCCGGTAACGTGAGTGCAAGAAGACCGGCAGTTATTGAGCCCAGCCCAAACACAATTAACGGCAAACCCATTCCGAGACTTCCGCCGATAAGAATGCCCTGTGGAAAAGAGAAATAAATAGAATAATACACCAGCGAAAAAATATCAGGGTATCTGTCACAGAAATTTCCTCCATCAAGTTCCGCTATTCGATGTGAAATTGACCGATTGCTTGGTGACGTCACTTGGAATTTACGCGCGAAGCATTTCGGGGGATTGAGGAAGAAATAATACTGTATCGAGCAGAAGACGTAAAAGGCGTAAAGGTACCAGAAAAATGTGTGGATAAAAACAGGTTATATCATCAATGTTTTCCAAAAAAGTGACATCTTGCTAAGTACCAATAAACAAAATGGCGAACTGAGGTACATTTTACCCAGAAGGCTTTGCGAAAATCTAGGTGACGTCATCAGGCTCGGCGGTAATAGCAAGCAACTTTCTATTGTCCAGCAAAGAACCATCACAGTACCAGAGCCACGCTTGTCCGGATTATCGGTCTGAGAGCGACTGGTATGATATGGCTGGTCGAAGTGGAAAAAACAAAAAATGTAGCAGACGAGATTTCTTGCCTAGTCACGCATGTGCGGCTAGCAGCTTCCCGATTTTTCTTTCACGATGTCAATTGATGTGAGGAATGTGCCCTTTGGGGTTCTGTAAAAAAATAACCATTCAACTAGAAATACAACTACAATAGTATGTGCTTCGAGTATCGAAACTAAGATCGAAATGAAGATCGTTCAAATGTGTGTTATTTAACTGTTGTTTATATAAAGATGAGGATTTGTAAATTATAATTGGTCTGAGTGGAAACCGAACTTTCATCGAATGGATGGATTGGCTGATCGATTTTTAACGCCACACTCAAGATTACTTCACTTATATGGCGGCGGTGCTAGGTTTAGTGGGGAAGAAAATCGAGCTTTTTTATCTGGTCGAAACCCTCGACATTCGGCGTGTTTCTGGCAACTCTTCCATATAAGGCGATCAAATTAAAAATCCACTCAGAATTTCGACCCCGCGTCGCATCGACGGAAGGCCTGTATCGGAATGAGCGACTCTCTCTGAGCAAACTAATCCACCAAAGCCCACGTTCCCCTTATAAAAGCTTCAGGGGCATTTGATCAGTAAATATGTAGGCATTGCCATACTTACCAGATCAGCAATGTAGGGTGCGGCTAAGGCACCTATCCTGGCAAACATTGACCCCAAACCCACCCCACCACTGCGAACCACCGTGGGAAATATCTCCGACGAATATATGAAGACTACAGCAAAAGCTGCAGACGCCCCAAGTTTTCCAACCATTGCTAAAGTGGTTGTTACCCACTGCTGTTCTGTAAAAAGAGAGAGAGAACATTTGAGAAAACCTATTTAGTTCAGCGTAAGGCAGTTAAACAAAATAATACTTTGAAGTTCAGAATAAGGGGATTCAATTTACAAACAAAGGTACCAAACAAATATTTCAGATTCTTTTTCATGTCACATGACAGGTAAAGTTTATAAAACACTGTTTAATGCCTCTACGCAAAAAAAATCTCGCTTTTTTATCAATAAACGAATAGCTAAGTTTTCGTCATTTTTGTCAAAAAATAAGAAATAGGAACTTTCTTCATATGCACAAAAAGGTAGTTTTAAAAGCAACACAGACTCGAAAGCAACTCATACATCCCGGCTGTTTAGATTTTGTCCGTTATAAGCACACGTTTACAGTTCGTACGGTTAACTGGCTTCGTCGATAATTTTATTTGAAGGTCAATCTTTTAGGTTTTCAATGTACTTCAAACGCCCAGCTTCTCTCTACGAAACTCATGTAAAAATCCGAATTGCAACAGTCAATGCCACTTATTTTAAATATTTCATGTAGACCAGCGTTTCTTTCTCAAAGTTTCCAGGGGGCGATGAGACCTCCTTGGCGGGCGATAAAAACAAAAAAAGGGAACGGGGGCGGGGGGGGGGGGGGGGGTTTGGGGCGATGGGACCTATCAAGGGGGGCGATGAACAGTGACACACACAAACTTTTAAAATTTCACATTGGCAAACTTATTGAAATTAACGCATCAAATCCACCCTTATCATTAAATACTTGTAAGAGAATCTTCAAAGTGTCGACAAAACAGAAAAAAGTGCATCAATCATTTTTAAAAACTTGAAAATCTATTTACGTGCAGAGCACTTTGTAAGAGTGGCCTTGTTATTAAGGTCTCAATTTCCGGGGGGTGTTCTTCGTGAAGTAATATCATTTTCATTACGCCGAAAAAAAAAAAAATTTTTTTTCATAGAGAAAAGAAATCAGAATCAGAGTCGTGACCATATGAGCACGTACAATTTTGTAAACATTGTCAAGTACTCTAATTTCTAATCGACATTCCTTGGGAGTGCATATTGTATAGCTGAAGTGACTAAGCATACAAGTGTACTAATCAAAGGATTGGTGAGTGTGTGTGTTAGGGGGGGCGGGGGGGGGGGGGGGCGACGGCTATGAGCAACCAATCTCAAGGGTGCAATGAGCTTGACAAGTTTGAGAACCACTGATGTAGACGATAATACAAAAGTGCCTCTTCGTGTTAGCTAACAGATGCTTTTTCACGTACCAGAAGAAAGGTACAGAACTGAGAGAATTGTAGAGCAGCATGCGGCACCACTTATCAACATGGCGGAACAGTGCAATGTTCTTCGACCAAGCCTGTCCAATAGAGGGATGCATATACAGTACGCCAGAGACTCTGTTAGCACAGAGAAGAAAAAGTTCAAATGTAGATGTCCATACAAATATCCACTGTTTAAAGTCAACCCATAATAGACTAAACTGACTACGCACCTGAAACATGAAAAAAAAAGAACAATGTTTGTTAAAGTGGCACGAATTGTAAGGAAAACTCATAAAACAGAATTAATTATAAACTCTGGCACATTTTATCAAGAAGTTCAAAATAATAGTTTTTCGCTGGTACTAGTCTCGAAGATGTACCCATGAATCCGGGCTATTTGAATCAATTCTTAATTAGCTTTATTTTTACAAGATCCTTCAGCTTTCTTTACAATCGAAATTCATGAAAAAAACAAACTCATGCCACTTTAAGGAGATTAGTTTGGTAAATGATTTAGTACGAGCTCGAAAATTTCAAGAACTGTATTTATTTAAAAACTAATATGGTATCATCATTTCAAATAATACATTTCTCTGTTTAATATTTGGAGATAAACACTTTTCCATCTTACAGAACTGGGGGCTTGTCCGGGAAAGAATATCAATAATTAATTAGACGGAATGTTTAACTAACCAAGGAGATGAAAGACTACTTATATCTATGGTGGGTATAGGTAGTCTTAAATCGAGTACAAAGGTCTAAATTACCTTTTAACACAACTAGAAACTGGTCTCCATTGTTACTTTAGCTGGGAAGATTTTACCTGTGCCCGTGTGTTAATGCGTAACATCCATGTATTTGTTCTTTAAAAAGCTTTCATTTTATGTTTTTTTTTCTGTAAGGTAATATCAAAACGGCTTCCACCGATAAAACACCCTACATATGCACCGTTTTTGTTTTAAAATATTCTTTTTGAAAGTGTTTTTTGGGAGAATTGGCCGAAACGTAATACATAAAACGACAAAAATAAACGACAACAATACAATTCCACATTTGGTTTACCAATTGAAAAAGAGAACAAATGATCTCAGAAGTAATATCTTATTGGAAAAGAGCAGCCAGATCTTTGAGGGAGGACCTTTTTGTACCAGGAGTCTGCCTTCAAACAATTCTGGCGGCAATGATACTCGGTTCACCGCAGCTGCTTTCTGTATGATGACCCTCGCTTCCTTTTGTCGCCCCTTTGTCAGCAGCCATCTCGGAGATTCCGGAATTAACCTTGGTCAAAAAATTAATTTTAGTGAAGAACACGCCCAGGAAAATGTTTCATGGCTAAAAAATCTAAAGAAAATTTTGAATACAAACTGTTTTTTTTTGTGTGAGAGAATAAACGGTGACAAAATTAGCCATCTTTATATAATGAAGATTGACAAACCTACATTAAACATTTCAACAGTATTTATTGCATAGACAAAACCCACTGTACTAAGGCGTGGGATATTGTAAACAAAAATCAAGATATGTAAATTCTGTTTCAAGGATAGCATACGTTTAGCCCGGATTATTGGTCTTACGGCGACTGGTATTATATGGCTGGTAATGTGTCTTGTCGCCCTAACAAGGAAAAAAAAAATTCGGCAGAGCCCAGATTTCTGGGCTAAGCATACGTTCACATTTGGACAGCTCATGCCTCTGTAACTAACACATTCGGCCTACTTACCACCAGTAGGGCAGGAACAATACTGCCGGTAGGGAAATGGCTAACTGAAGGTACCGCCAATCACGGATGAAATAAGCAATGGCTGCCAGTAGCATCTCTCCAAAGGTGTAGAATATTTCTATGACGATTCCCGTCCATACTCTCTTGGATGGTGCGACTAGTTCCATCCCTGGAACAAACGCCGTGATATTGGCGAGAGATTGTGATTTACATTGAGGAAAACATATTTTGGGGGTTGCATAACACACTTTCACAATAATATTGTTGTTAAGTAGTAGGTTGACCTTGATACCGTATTTTTTCAATTCTGCAACATTTGAAATGTGTTAATGCTTTGCAAGAATTATCTTGTGAAAGATACCTGTACAAGCACAGAGGGCCCCATCTCGACCTTCGTGTGCGCTCGAGAGCAAATTGAGTATGGAAGGTCCGGGTGATATCATTCGGTCATATACAGCTACTTTCATCGTCCATGTAATCCTATATTATACAGATTAATTCCTGTTTAACGCTGCACCGAAGACTAGTTCACTTATATGGTATGCAAATTATTTGAGCAGCCTTCTCGAACAGTTGTAAGAAGCAAGTTATATTTAGTATAATTTACTGAACAGAGATGTTAATCTGCGCAAGCGAGGCTTAGTTCTGAAAACAAAGGGAGGTAAACACGATTGCCCCTTTCCCCCACAATCTTTTTGAACATGCTTATCTCCCTTTGCTAAGAAACTAGCCTAATATCAACTAGATTGGCTAAGCGCTATGCACAGCACAGTAGAAAACGTCCCAATAGTCCGCCATCTTACTAGTTGACGGGCATCACATTAACGCTACATTAAAGAACGAGGTTAACGCTTGAAAAAAACATTTGTTGTCGTTGTTGTTGCAACTATTGCAAGTTTTAAACGTTTGTCTTGATGGGCGAGGAATTTACTTCATTCTGACAGAAAAGTTCACATTAGACTTGAAAAAGAACCTGTTAACGCAAGTCAATACACTTCCAAGATGGCAGACTTTCTTGCAGACAAAGGCAGACGTCGCTTGTCATTAGCCAATCTTGTTATTATAAGATATCAGCGGAAACTACCCTGGCTTCTCGGTTGAGATCGTTTATATTTTCCTTATGAACGATCCCCGCATAATTTCAGCTTTCCTCACAGTTCGCTGCGGTGTGGCCAACCAGACTGTTTGACATGAAAGCCCAAAGGATTTTTTTTTGCATCAGCAGTGATTTCAAGAAAGTTAAAGTTGTCAGAAAATTCACTAACTTTCTCAGTAACTTACCGAGGGAAAATCCAGTGAGAAAGCCACCAACGCCCGATATCCCTAGTACAAAGCGACAGAGAGCCAAGGCAGTGAAACTTGTTACCCAAGCCGCTACATTACCGACTATTAACTGTACGATGATGGTGATGTAAAGTAATTTTTTACGACCGAACCTGGGGATAAAAAAGTTTAAATAAAGTGGTATAAAATGAGGAAGAATTGCCAACTCTGGCGAAATTTTTGGGACTGGTATAATTTTTAATAAATTTGATACAGTGCAGACAGAAAACTGTAGACAGGTCATTAAATTCAAAATATTTCTTTGGGGTTTACATAAGATAGTAAAAGCAAAAATAAGACATTTAATTAATTGAATTAAATCCAACAAAATTATCTGTAAATAGATCTCTTACATTGTTTGTATTCCTGTGTATTACAACGAAAACGAGGCTGTCCCACTCATACCACTAATAGTGGGGCGTGTTGAGTGTGGGGTACAACATTAATCAGTTAATGAACTTTGCACGTGGGATGGACACGTCTCATTGGCTGGTTTGGACCTGACTTTGTAAAAAGCGCTGCCATTGCTGAGTAATGAGCGCATCCATGGCCGATCTGGATCGATATTGTACCATCTCCTAGGAATGGCGGCATTCGATGCAAATCAAATACCATGCACGTGACTTCCATTCCACGTATATAGTTGGGTACAGCATCAATCGATTAATAAACATATCATTCCATCAATCTCTTCAAACCCCTTTGGGATTTGTTAAAGTGGCATGAGCTGCCGAAATTCACACTTTTTTCATAATTTCTGATCGTCACGACACTATGAGGCTTTGGAGGCCATCGAAAAACTAAATGATTGGCGTTGGAATGAGGAAAATCCACACAGTATGTGGCCTATACGAACCGGAATAGTGTTCGAAAAGTAAACAAAATATAATAACCAGGACGACCATTCATTCATTCTAAGCCAAAGTTAGTTCAACATAATACTTTATCGTACATTCCCGAGACTAGACGCGCTAAAAAGCTTTGGAATTACATGTCTTAGGAAAAATAGCCGATAATTTCAACATTCTGTTCCAACGTCAAAATATCGACATTTTGGCAGCTCATGCCACTTTAAGTAAGGTATATTGCGTGTACGTTACGTACCAGTCAGATAACGTACCGATCCCAAAAGACCCAAACATGGCGCCCAAAATGTAAAACATCGGCAAGTGAGATCTCTGTACTAAATTCTCGCACACCAGGTTCATCTGGAATAAGAAATACCAGAAGTCTATGAATGGGGAAGTGTGAAACGTCCCATTACACCATATTCAGGGCGTTGATGCCTTCAGCCTGCTTATACTACATTAGGTGACGTTTATGCGCTGTAGATTTTGAAATTGTCAACGACTGCGCAATTTCAAATCAGAAATTAAATTTTGGACTATCATATCTATCGGCAATCCCAGTAACCGCAGTTCGGAGAATGTATTATGAGGTTATTATATGACTTCGCATCCAATATGGATATTTATTGTACGAGTCGCCGTTGGGTTGAAAGCCGATATTGGACGAGACGCCGAAGGCGTCGAGTCCAATATCCACTTTCAACCCAACGGTGACGAGTACAATCAATATCGCTATTGGATGCGAAGTCATATAATAATCTTTTTATTATACATATGCAATCCAACGCCAACAACAATTATTTCAAGTTTAACTTTAAACAAACACAATAATTTATTTCAATATTCAACGTATTCACAATTATTAGAACGTCGCATTTCGTTTTCTTTTTAGTGTTTTCTGTTATTTGACCCTCGACAAATTTATCTATATCAGCGTCATCTAACATCTTGCAGAGATATGAGGGTTCTGACAAAACGACAGGAGCTATGACGTCAGATTCGAATGTTACACATCATCGAACTGACGTAGTCGCTCTTCTCTCTGCCGATACCCGGATGAAAATCCAATAGCACTATCCGATATCGCTTTCGGCTCCAATATCGACTGATATATGATCGACACGTGGTACGAATGCTAGTCGTTCATTGGTTAATGAATACTGGTTGTATAATAATAGTTCTTATAAAAGCTTTATCGAGTTCGCGACTCCGATATCTAAATTTCGACCCAAATCGTTACAAACAAGGCTCCATGTCTGATTTTGAATTATATGAAGTTTTTCGGAAAATTTTACTTAGGCTCCATCAAGTACTGTTGTCACATCTAAAACGTTCGTCATGATTTCTGACTAACTGAGAGAGGGCGCTGTTTATCGTGACCTCTGGCCAAAAAGGCGTCAATGCCCCGAATATGGTGTAATGGGACGTTTCACACTTCCCCATTCATAGATTCCTGGTTAAATATAAATAAGCCCATTCATAGACTTCTCATATTGTGTATATGCGGAACAAATGTTGGCATGTAGTAATAATCTTTATTGAGTTTGTGTATGATATAATCCGTCAAGTGAGTTGGATTTGAAAACTTGAAGTGGGGTGGGGGAGGGGGGGGGGGGTATTGGGTGGTGACAAGTAACTCCTTGACCGCCCCATCAAACGCCATGCGTATTTAATGATATTTCCCTTTCCAGAAAAGAAAAAAATCCTGTTTTTTAAAGGCTCAAAGTCTATGATTTTTTTACCTCTTCTGTGACTGTAGTTGTAAACACTGAGTGATCGAACACCCATTCATAACACGATTCCGACGTGGCGTTGCTCGGACGAGTCTTGTTCGCTGAGGTAAGATTATAGGGCTTATCGTAAACAAAACAACTGTCGTAACCCGTACTCTGTTCATATGGAATATAGTTGTTCACCAATGATTGGTGGAAATCACCCTGAATCTCGTATGTATCATTCTCTACACCTGGTATGGCACACCTAAAAAATATAAAATTTAAGTGGCATGAGCTGCCAAAATTCACACTTTTATCATAATTTCTGTTCGTCCCGACAGTAAGAGGCTTTAAAGGTCATCGAAAAACGATGATTGACGTTGGAATGAGGAAAATCCAATACAGTATGTGTCCTGTTCGAACCGGAATAGTGTTCGAAAAGTAAACAAAATTTAAATAACCGGGACGACCATTCATTCATTCTCAGCCAAAGTTATTTCAAAACAATACTTTATCGTACATTCTCGAGACTAGAGACACTAAAAAGCATCTGAATTATACGTCTTGAGAAAAATAGCCGATAATTTCAACATTCTGTTTCAACGTCAAAATATCAACATTTCGGCAGCTCCTGCCACTTAAAACCAATTTTTTTTATCATGACTATATCAACATTGTACGTGAACGCTTGATTAGTTGGAGATATCCCATCGCGCTCAGTTTTACCCGCGGGCAAACTAAAGGCAAAAAAGTCCAATCATAAGTTAAAACCAAAACACATAGGACAACTTGTACTACTTTGTACATGGTGATGTTTAATATGAGTTTTCGAGAAGGCTCATATTAAACATCGCCATGTACAAAGTAGTACACGTTGTCCTATGTGTTTTGGTTTTAGTAAAGCCGCTCCATAGAAGAATCTACAATCATAAGTTGTTGTGATACAGTAAAATCCATGATAATTCAGTATGCTGGAGACAGACAGAAGCTTGGCCTTAGTCGGTAGACTTTTCTGGAACACTTTGTAATATATTGTTTATGTTACGCATGCTCAGCTATGGCAAGAATATCGATTGAGCCGAATAGGATCATGGGAAAAGAAAGTACAAAATTTTGGTTTCCCCCAGAAATAACCAGACAAGAGAGCTTAGCTCTGACCAGTAGATCCTTCTTTTTATAAGCAATGACTGGCCTTTGGGTGAGAGGACGAGCCATTTTACTTTGAAGTAGTTTGTATTCTTCTACTATAATCTTGGCCATATCGATGTTGGCCTTGCTATAATGAAACACAAATGGTATAAAAGTTTTTTCACGACATCTTCCCGGGTCCAATTTTAAACCCAAAGAATAAACAGGGTATAACGTTTGAATCCACAAGTATTCTCTTTCCAAGCGTTTGTGCTTGGTAGCAGCAGCGGAAGGGAGAAAAGGGATTTTTTTCAATGTAAATAATTTCGAAATGGTCCTTAACGGAATGACCTAGAGCGTTGAAATGCTGTGCCACGGTCAAATAATGTATAAGTTTAACACCAGATAAACGATTGGCGGCTCTTTGTCGTATAGAGAATTCTGAGTTTCTCCAACGTATTGCTTGTGACATTTTTTGCACGTGATAACATACAAGATATTAGAGGAGTCGAAATTAAGATTTTTTTACATTTAACATTTGGATTGTTCTCCGAAAAGGTTCCATCCGGCACGTATACATCGAGTTTGCATAGCGTCTTTAGGCATTGCATTGATGTACCGGAGAGACATGTTGGGCGGTAATGATACACTCGTGAAGGAAAAGCAAGCGTGTCGGTAGCTGAACGGATGGGAAGGGATTTGTTTTAATGTGTCCGATTTGATCGTTCGGAGTAACCTAATAGAAGACCTCTGGAGAGGAGAGCTTTCAAAAGAACAGAACAAGTCTGATTAAAGAATCTAAAAAAAAAAAAAACGACAGTTTCTAAAGAATCTAAAAACTTGAAAGTTAATGATTCCATTGAAAGTGTGGGGAGGATGGTATGATAGTGTTTATGAAATCCCCAAAATCCACAGAATTGTGATCAATAGTAGGCCATCGTTCAATGATTGGGTCATGAGAATTAAGATTATCAATAAAAATAGGAAGGTCTTCCAACGCATGCTACCATATCATAAAATGTCATCCAGACACCGAATGTGGATAAATATGTATAAATGTGTTAGAAAGGATAAAATGCCAGGGGACTGACCTACTTTTTTTACAGGTGTTGCAATAGGAGAAAAACATCTAAAAAACAAAAAACAAAGCAACAACAAAAAGGCAAGGTTGTAAGAGTCAACATCTTAATCTGGCATGAGCTGCCAAAATTCGTGCGTTTTCCACGAATTCAGATCGTTGTGAGAATTTGGGCGTTTGGAGTATCTTGACTGAAGGATTGAGGTTGAAATAAAAAAAATATATTGGTATACTCAGTGACCCACTCGAAGCAAAGGTATGTGATAATTAGGAACAACAGCATATGGTCGTGTTGCAGGAGTACATGTTAGGGTTTTTTTTGCTTGTAAAAACTACCTTACCGTATATCCCCGAGTTTGGTATCATCCGCAAGTTCTAATTTTGTACGTTTGATACAAATGATGAACAAATTAATTCGGTTTCAACGAGATTTGGCAGCTCGTTCCACTCTAATAACAGTAGTGTAGGCCTATGTAGCTCTGTACTTTGTTTAATAACGTCCATATTGCACACATATTTGAGGGTAATTTAGCAATAAACCAAACCAATAATTGTCTGCAAAGATAAGCATAGCGAGGGATATCATTGTTCCCTCCGAGAAGTCACGTACGACCTTACCTGTAATTTGGAAGTGCTCCCTGAAACACAATTGAAAAAGTGTGGAGCGGACAAGAAAAGACTTGTAAACAAAGCAGAAAGTAAATTCTCTTTTGGTATTTTCCAAATTTCCCGAGCTTTTCAAGCAACTCGTCGAAATCCACAGAATCATCGTCTCGCTGCATGTTTTTGAGCTACGGCTTCCCCAACGTAGGTTGTTTGAATGTTATATGTATTGCTCAAAGGTTTACAGGGAAACCTATCAAATCTTTCAGATGAACTACATCTAGCCTCATAATGTTTGCAAAGAAAGACGATATATTGGACAATGGTTAAAGTTCAAAGCATGAAAGCTAACAGATGGCAAAGAATACGGTATACATGTAGGTGAAATTGAACTTGTGTGATCGGTGCTCTGATATTTAGGTTATTCTTTAAAGTGGCATGAGCTGCCAAATATAGGGTCAATTTAGTTGAATTGTACAAAAAAAAATACAAAATAAGAGCCTTCCGTTGATACTAATCTTGCGAATGTACGTTAAGGTAGCAAGCAATAAACCCCCTAAAATAAACTCATACAGGCCGGCTACAATAAGATGAAGAATTACTTATTGATAACAACTTCTTGGTTTCTTGGGTGACGACGTTTCGATGTAGTTCTTACATCGTTATCAAAGTTAACATTTACTTTGATAACGATGTAAGAACTATACGATGTAAGAACTATACGATGTAAGAACTACACGATGTAAGAACTATACGATGTAAGAACTATACGATGTAAGAACTAAGAAAAAAAGTTAAGCACCGCCCTGGAAAGTCTGCCCCGCCAATACCGATGTAAAGCGGCTTCATATTCCTGCAGATTTTGTACAGGAGGCTCTAGGGCTTGAATGTTTCTGCCCATCCTATCCCAAATGTGCTCTAAAGGATTCAAATCCGCGCAGTGACCCCCTCAACAGCTTTTTTAGGGGCAACAGCACCCTGATAATATACTCGGCTATTTGAATTTCGTCCATTATTGGCACACATCGTCGGTTCGTACGGGTTAGGGTATTTTTTCATAGCCAATCATTTGGGTTTGCAAGGTACTTCACACGTTACAGAACTTCTCCCGGGAAACAGATTTTACAAAAAAGTCCGAATTTTGGCGAATTTTGAATAGATTGATTGATGTTTTGCGCCGCAATCAAGATTATTTCACTTATATGGCGGCGGCAAATGTATATGAATTGTCGTTGGAGCCAAATTAGCTTATTCTCGGTCTTTTTATCAAGCAATATCAAATAAGAGCTCATGATTTTGATATCGGCGATGTACGTTCAGGTAGTTTTGATAAGCATCAACAACGTTCAAATGTAGGCTACTTATATAGCTCGGATATATAGCTCGGATTATCGGTCTGGTATTATATGGCTGCTAATGTGTCTTGTCGCCTAATGAGGAACACGGAGAGAAAAAAAAAATCGGCAGAGCGCCGATTGCTCGGCTAGCTACTTATACATCCCGGCTATTAGAAGTTTTTCCGTTATTAGCACACAACTTTGGTTTGTACGGGTTAATGACTTAAGAGAGATCTTTTACTTCAATGCCAGTGAAGGAAACATGCAAACTTGAATTGAAAAAGACCAGCTCCATACAAAAACAGTGGCCTAAATTTGAGAACACCTTGAGAAAAACCTACGCACTAGCAGATGGCAAGGTGAGTTACCTTGTAAATAACCCTATAAAATAGCTGAACATCAGACAGTGATAGTAGTCCAGTTTAAGACGAAAGATAATACAATAGAAACATCAAACCAATGAACTATATGCGTGCAAGGGTCACGTCACATTGATTAAATTGGATCTGGCTTGCTAAAATCGCTGCCATAACTATGGGATGTTGTCTGTCGTTACGCAAATAAAGTTTTCTACAAATTAATGACATCACGAATGATCGGTCAAAATCGACGTCACAAGAGTGATTTGTCATCATGTTATGACGGTAATAAAGTAGTCGTCGTGTCAGGGCTAGTGACGCCGTTCTCTTTCGCTTCCTTTGTAACGCCAAATCAGTATTGCCATCTCATAATAATGGCGGCGCTGGCTACAACTCAAACGTCACGGGATCTCCATTCCACGCATATAGTTCATTGCAACAAACACAGGCATGATATATTCTAATCTATCTAGCAGCCTTGACCCCCACCCTGATATTACTGATCT
Source organism: Lepidochitona cinerea (assembly GCA_963971465.1). NCBI lineage: Eukaryota > Metazoa > Mollusca > Polyplacophora > Chitonida > Tonicellidae > Lepidochitona > Lepidochitona cinerea. The sequence goes on from OZ020556.1 coordinate 6,776,295, forward strand.
GACCCTAAACACAGTGTGTTTTATATTCTTCCAAAAATTCACAAACCCATTGATAAATGCCCTAAGCCTACAATGCCCCCAGGGCGTTCTATTATCTAGGATTGTGTTAGTGAAAGTTATATCGAATCGGCATCCTAGCTTTTTCAAAAATACTGAAGATTTGTTGGTCAGCTTGTATGAGAAATCCATCCCATAGGATGTGATTTTGGTTACTCTGGATGTGGAGTCTATGTACTTTGAATTTAATCGGGATAGAGAGAAAACGTTTTAGCCCTAACTTTGCCTCTATTTTTATGGCTGTGGCAGCATACATTGGAAGACCTTCGTATTTTCATTGATACTCCTAATTCTTACGACCCTACAGCTTACTATTGATCACTCTTTTGTGCATTTTTGGGTGTAACTATTTACAAGGGTCATACATATCATAGTTGGGGAGGGGGGGGGGGGGGCATTCTATTAGGTTACTCCGCATGATGACTTTTGACATATTAAGAAAGATCATATCTCGCTGTTCAGCCCCCAACACGCTTGCTTCTCCTTCACGAGTGTACCATTGCCGCCCAACATTTCTCTCAGGTACATCAATGAAATGCCGGAAGACGCGATGCAAACTCAATGTACAGGTGCCAGATCGTAGAACATTTTTTCGAGAACAATCTCGAATCTTAATTGCTATTCCTCTAACATGTTGTATGTTATACGTAAAAACAATGACACAAGCAATACGTAGGAGAAACTCAGAATTCTCTGCGACAAAGAGCCGCCAATCATTTATCCTTCATTAGACTTAAACATGATGTGCCCGTGGCACAATATTTCAACAATGTAGGTCATTCGGTCAAGGACCATTTTGAAATCATGCCCATTGAAAAAATCCCTTTTTCTCACTTCAGATGCCAAGCACAAACGTTTGGGAGGTGAAAGTTCCTGGATTCAAACGTTACAATCCTTTGGGTTTGAACTCGGACCCGGAAAGATGTCGCGAAAAAACTATAATACTATTTTGTGTTTCAGTATAACAAGGCCAGCATCGTTATAGCCAAGCTTATAGTAGAAGAATACAAACTGCTTCAAAGTAAAATTGCTCGACCTCTGACCCAAAGGCCAGTCATTGCTTATAAAAAGAACAAGTGTTTAAAACATATACTGGTCAGGGCTAAGCTCCCTTGTATGTTTTCTACCTAGGTTTTTCTGGGGGAACCAAACTTTTCCGATTTTCTTTTCTCATGATCAATCTCAGTCTATCGATATTTTTGTCATAGCTGAAGATCCGTAAGCATTGTCAATGTATAACAAAGTGTTCCAGAAAATTCTACTGGCTAAGGCCAAGCTCCTGACTGTCATCAACCTAATGAAATATCATGGGTTTAGTTTATTACAACAACTTATAGGGCATAAAGATCTAAATGATATACCTCTTTTTAACAGTAAGAAACTTGTCTACATGGTTACTTTAGACAAGATTATTTTCCCTGTGCCCGTGTGTTTTAGCAGGAGCGGATCCAACTCTTTGCGAAAGAGGGGGTCCCAGGCCTTTCGATTACAGAAACATAACAAATTTAAAAGCGGCATTAGGGGAGTGTTTAGGGCCGAATAATTTCCGGATTTTGCTTTCCTTAATTCTTAAAATCTAGAAATCTAATTTCTGTCAGATAAGGCCATCGTTTTAGTGTTTATAATCGAATATAGGTTTATTAGGTATAAAACTTGTTTGTGGGACGAGATGATCACCAAATTTTGTGTGATTCTTTACATCCAGAAATTGCATTTTTCAAAATTCAGCTTGTTCTTTGCTAGAACCATGAAATACGTTGCTTAAAGTGGCATGAGCTGTCAAAATGTTGATATTTTGACGTTAAAACAGAATGTTGAAATTATTGGCTATTTTGAATGAATCAATGGTTATTTAAATTTTGTTTACTTTTCGAACACGTTTTCGGTTCGTACCGGCCACGTACTGTATGGATTTTCCTCATTCCAACGCCAATCATTTTGTTTTTTTGATGGCCTTCAAAGTCTCTTACTGTCGTGACGATCAGAAATTATGAAAAAAGTGTGAATTTTGGCAGCTCATGCCACTTTAACATTGCAACACGGACTATGATGTACAAAATGTTCAAAAAGAAACATATCACCATAGTTACCGTGGCTACCATCAAACTAAAGATGACATGGAATTGGCAGACCTTGCATTAGATTGCATATATAATGGTACGTTTTTATCTGTGTTAATTCCTTTCTCCTACATTTTTTTCTCTCTTCTTTTTTTTGGCTCAGAAAGGGGGGGGGGGGTCCTGACCTCCAAGTAAGTAACAGAGGAAAAAGACAAATGAGAACGGCTAAGCCTGCAGAGGTAAGGGATTTTCTTTGTTCTTAATGTGTCTTTACAAGGAATGGTCTAGATTAAGAAGGTTTAGTTTGTATTATATTATATTTCCCAACTATGGCAATATTGTCTTACCTGTGACGAGGCAATGCTGTAAGGAAGACAATTACCATGTTTTGAAAAGCGCCGGGAATTGTTGTTAAGCTTATCAAAATGTAAACTATCTTTTGATATTTCCCAAAGGAACCTAAGTATTTCCACAGTTCTTCGCTATCCATGGTAATAAATTTCAAAGTCTATAATAAGTCAATAAAAAGAAACAAACCACAAAATTCAACCAGGTTCGGGTCAATGGGCGGTCATTTAAAACAAAAGTACACCTTTTGACATTAGAAAGATTAGAATATAAGCTAACTGATAAAACAGGTTGCGTCAAGCTTGATATACATTCGGAACAAACTTCGGCAGTCTTCGCTTGCTTCCGGTCGGCTTTGATATGCCTAAGACAGTCTACGCTTTTTATACGGTAGATCCACGTATTTTTAGGCTGAATATAAATGGCAACAAGAAAAACATATCAAACTATATTACTACAGACGAAAAAAGTAAATTAATCAAATACTAAAATTCTCAATAAAATTATTTGTTCAAACATTAAAACACACTATTTTATTTCTTTATGGAAGTGTCGGAAAAACTGTTCAAATGTACACATCATTAAACTGGCACGAGCTGCCAAAATATTGATATTTTGACGTTAAAACAGAATGTTGAAATTATTGGCTATTTTTCTCAAGACGTATAATTCAGAAGCTTTTTAGTGCTTTTAGTCTCGAAAATGTACGATAAAGTATTGTTTTGAACTAACTTAGGCTTAGAATGAATCAAAGGTCGTCCCGGTTATTTAAATTTTGTTTACTTTTTGAACACGTTTTCGGTTCGTACAGGCCAATCATTTAGTTTTGCGATGGCCTTCAAAGCCTCTTACTTTCGTGACGATCAGAAATTATGAAAAAATGTAAATTTCGACAGCTCATGCCACTCTAAACAAAATCCGAAAAACAACGGATGTGCAACGTGCTACTGTATTTTTCAAAGTGTCCGAGATTTGTCCGAATGTGAACGAAAGCATTAGTAAACCAATACATCTTATGTCGGACAAAATGAAAATATGTTGACAAAAGAAAAGGCATTCGACGAAAGAAAAGGGCATTTGACGAAAGCAAAATGCATTTAACGAAAGAAAAGGCATTTGACGAAAGAAAAGGACACTTGACGAAAGCAAAATGCATTTGACGAAAGAAAAGGCATTTGACGAAAGCAAAAGGCATTTGACGAAAGCAAAAGGCATTTGACGAAAGCAAAAGGTATTTGACGAAAGCAAAAGGTATTTGACGAAAGCAGAAGGCATTTGACGAAAGCAAAAGGTATTTGACGAAAGCAAAAGGTATTTGACGAAAGCAGAAGGTATTTGACGAAAGCAAAAGGCATTTGGCGAAAGAAAAGCTTAGGCATTCGAACTTTTTTGATAAACTAAATCATTCACGTTGAGGTGAAAATTGATTGATTGATGCTTTGCATTTTGTTTACTTTTCGAACACTATTTCGGTTCTTATATGGACTTTCCTTGTTTCAACATTAATCATTTACTTTTTCGATGTACTTCAGACGCTCTTATTGCCTTCATCGGCAATCTGAATTTGTTGAAAATGTCTGAATTTTGGCAGCTCTTGCCACTTTAAAAGATGCCAATATATGAGCAACATTTTCTTACCTGTGCTCTGGAAGTGCAGACATAAAAATTATCCCCAAGGTGTGAAACGCACAGGAAAACGTTGTCAAGCAAATCAATAAGTAAATTCTCTTTTGGTATTTTCCAAAAGAACCAAGATATTTCCAAATTTCATCAATATCCATTTTTGAGGCACTTCCTACAGTTTAGGAATACGACAACGTCGTGTCTTTTTTTGCAATCTTAAATGTGGTCCTATCGTTCATAAAGTTCAATATGTGTAAAGACTGCGGTTATAGCGATAAACCAACTTTATCTTGGAATAAATGCGATTAAAGCCGAGGTCACAAAATAAGCCGTTCCTGATTAGCTTGAACTTTTTTGAAAACGTACGTGCTCACTCTTAATGCAGCTACCTCAAAATGAACGTATTTTCTCAATTTCTCTAAGCGTGTGTGTGGCTTTTGCTAGAAGCAAACTCCTTTTAATGTTGCATGCGATAGAGTTTTTAAAGCTGACCAAAGGAGAGGTCATGACATTCAGGTCATGAAGGTTGCATCAGGCATATACCATTCTATAGTAGAACGCAAACCCACACATACGATACGTGTTGAGATTTTGACTCTGATACACTTGTACGCCATGTTTTCCACAAGAAATTGGCTTCGTTGTTTACAATCTTCAATTTTTTTTTCTATTTTTTCTAAAATTGAAACACTTGTAGAAGTTGTTGTATTTTATGCATGTATCTGAACATATTATTCTAAAATGCAGACCACATTGTCATTGTTTCTGCGGATTTGAAGGCTAACATGGCGACGGATTCTGCTCGAGCCTTCGGCAAATTCCCATCCCGCAGGTACGAAAACCAAAAACGAGCAGCGACTATCTTATCGCTTAACGCGAGAATATGCCGTTCGTTTACTCCCACACATGGGACAGTTTACACGAAGTATTATTGCATGGAAATACCGCGTGGCCATAAAAAACAACAGCGTGACTGACTCAAACACATAAAAAGCAATCGAGATCTCGTGCCATTCTACGAGATCTTCAACTCGAGACATGGCTCGAGAGCCGTCGCGCTCCATTTTGCGCATAGTTAACTGCAAGAAATCTACTGAGAATTTTTAATTTATATACTATTTATTTCTCTGTTCTATTCTGTTCGCAAACATGTAACCCTATCATAATATGCTGCATTGCAGGTTCTTAGGGCAGAAATACTTGTTAAAAATCAAAAATATAATCGGCACTACATCAGCTCTTAAATACATTCTAAAACAAGATGGCAGCGCCCATGGATGTCAAGGCAAAATATGATATGGACTTTTTTGATATGATAAGGTATTTCAAGGTATATTATATGTATTAAGAGAGTAGCAATCAATATAACAAAACAGGTTGTCAGCGGCTTAAACGTTACCTACCAGAATTATATCGAATATCTCTCTACACAACCGAGTCAACTATCAGTGTCACGTGTCGTTGTTTACAATTTTAAGGACGTGGGCAGCAGTTTCCTCCCTTTGTATTCAAGCAGCATGTCACTCAATCGTTTTAGAGTTGATATCTCAACGAATGGCAGTAGGATCAATCTCTATTTTAGATTGATAAAAAAGCTGTTGATCCAGAGGCTGTTCCAAATCCCAAATGTTTGGTACCAGTCTTAAACTTCAGATAAATTTTTTTGTCATTTCTTAGCCAAGCCATTGACTAAATTGCATCGCATAACTACTCTATAACGCATTTAAATTTTTATTCAACAATAATTGGATAAAACTAATGAAAAAATGGTGGCGACCTTGTGAATGGTCTATGGAGCTTATTCTCTATTGTAGCGTCACATTCAAATTTCAATTATTCGCTTACGTGGAAATAAAACATACATTGGACAGTTGTTTTGGACTAAATGAACTCTACTCTTTCCATCTAAACTAGTCTAAAGTTTAGATTTTCTTTCCCTTTAAGGAGTGTATTTTTCAAGAGGAACCTCAGAAGTTTTATCATTTATTTTATTTCAATTCTGAGAAACTTATTTTATTATGGACTCCATTGCTCAGTCTACAGTTAGTCTCTGTGGCTCAGTTAGTCTCCATTAATCAGCCGACAGATAGACTCCGTGGTTCAGTTGACAGATAGTCTCCGTGGTTCAGTCGACAGATAGTCTCCGTGGTTCAGTCGACAGATAGTCTACGTGGTTCAGTCGACAGATGGTCTCCATTGCTCAGTCGACAGATAGTCTCCGTGGCTCAGTCGACATATAGTCTCCGTGGCTCAGTCGACATATAGTCTCCGTGGCTCAGTCGACATATAGTCTCCGTGGCTCAGTCGACAGTTAGTCTCCGTTGCTCAGTCGACAGATAGTTTCCGTTGCTCAGTCGACAGATAGTCTCCGTTGCTTAGTCGACAGATAGTCTCCGTGGTTCAGTCGACAGATAGTTTACGTGGTTCAGTTGACAGATAGTCCCCGTGCCTCAGTCAACAGATAGTCTACGTGGTTCAGTCGACAGATAGTCTCCGTGGCTCAGCCGGCAGATAGTCTCCGCTGCTCAGTAAACAGATAGTCTCCGTGGTTCAGTCGACAGATAGTTTACGTGGTTCAGTTGACAGACAGTCTCCGTTGCTCAGTCAACAGATAGTCTACGTGGCTCAGTCAACAGATAGTCTCCGTTGTTCAGTCAACAGATAGTCTCCGTTGTTCAGTCGACAGATAGTCTACGTGGCTCAGTCAACAGATAGTCTCCGTTGTTCAGTCAACAGATAGTCTCCGTTGTTCAGTCAACAGATAGTCTCCGTTGTTCAGTCAACAGATAGTCTACGTGGCTCAGTCAACAGATAGTCTCCGTTGTTCAGTCAACAGATAGTCTACGTGGCTCAGTCAACAGATAGTCTCCGTTGTTCAGTCAACAGATAGTCTCCGTTGTTCAGTCGACATAGTCTCCGTTGCTTAGTCGACAGATAGTCGAAGTTAAGCACCTCCCTGCAAAGTCTGCACCGACCGATAAAATCATTGGTGTAGGGAGATTGTTGGCAAACTGATGTTGCAGAAACGATTGTGATCATAAAGGGCAACATTCTGGCGATAAGATATCACCATTAATGGCAATACAATTTATTCAGATATCGTTAGCCAAATCAAAAGTGAATTTTAACAAAATAAAAAGATGCTTGTAACCTTCAGAGCCCATCTGGCTTCACAGGGCGAATATATTGAAGTAAAAATGTCACTTTGAGTGCATAGAACACATCCCTAGAGCAGAAGGTCAAAAGCGCGTATAGCCTCCAACCTGCGTTTCATCCCTCCAGTGAACAATATTTCGGGTCGTATAGGTCACATTCCAACGCCAATCATTAAGTTTTTCGATGACCTTCAAAGCCTCTTACTATCATGACAATCAGAATGTATGAAAATATTCCGAAATTTGGCAGCTCATGCCACTTTAAAAGATGCCAATATATGAACAATATTTTCTTACCTGTGCTCTGGAAGTGCAGACATAAAAATTATCCCCAAGGTGTGAAACGCACAGGAAAACGTTGTCAAGCAAATCAATAAGTAAATTCTCTTTTGGTATTTTCCAAAAGAACCAAGATATTTCCAAATTTCATCAATATCCATTTTGGAGACACTTCCTGCAGTTTAGGAATACGACAACGTCGTGTCTTTTTTTTGCAATCTTAAATGTGGTCCTATTAAGTATCGTTCACAAAGTTCAATATGTGTAAGGACTGCGGTTATAGCGATAAACCAACTTTATCTTGGAATAAAAATGCGATTAAAGCCGAGGTCACAAAATAAGCCGTTCCTGATTAGCTTGAACTTTTTTGAAAACGTACGCGCTCACTCTTAATGCAGCTACCTCAAAATTAACGTGTTTTCTCAATTTCTCTATTAGCGTGTTCGTGGCTTTTGATATAAGAAGCAAACTCCTTTTAATGTTACATATGAATACGATACGGTTTTTAAAGCTGACCAAGGAGAGGTCATGACATTCAGGTCATGAAGGTTGCATCAGGCATATACCATTCTATAGTAGAACGCAAACCCACACATATGACACGTGTTGAGATTTTGACTCTGATACACTTGTACGCCATGTTTTCCACAAGAAATCGGCTTCGTTGTTTAAAATCTTCATTTTTTTCTCTCTATTTTTTCTAAAATTGAAACACTTATAGAAGTTGTAGTATTTTATGCATGTATCTGAACATATTATTCTAAAATGCAGACCACATTGTCATTGTTCCTGCGGATTGGAAGGCTAACATGGCGACGGATTCTGCTCGTGCCTTCGGCAAATTCCCATCCCGCGGGTGCGAAACCAAAAACGAGCAGCGACTATCTTATCGCTTAACGCCAGACTATGCCGTTCGTTTACTCTCACACATGGGACAAAATATCAATTGACAACGATGGAACAGTTTGCACGAGGTATTATCGCAAGGGAATACTGCTTGTGGCCATAAAAAACAAAAGCGTGACTGACTCAAACTCATAAAAGAGCTGTTGATCCAGAGGCTGTTCCAAATCCCAAATGTTTGGTACCAGTCTTAAACTACTGATAAATTTTACTTAATCGTAAACCATGTTAAGGAGTGTATTTTTTCAAGAGAAACCTCAAAACTTTTATCAGAAAATTTAATTTCAATTCTGAGCAACTTATTTTATTATTGACTCCATTGCTCAGTCGACAGTTAGTCTCTGTGGTTCAGTCCACAGGTAGTCTCCGTGGCTCAGTCGACAGATAGTCTCCGTGGCTCAGTCAACAGATAGTCTCCGTGGCTCAGTCGACAGTTAGTCTCCATTGCTTAGTCAACAGATAGTCTCCGTGGCTCAGTCAACAGATAGCCTCCGTGGCTCAGTCATCAAAAAGTCTCCGTGGCTCAGTCAACAGATAGTCTCCGCTGCTCAGTGGACAGATAGTCTCCGTGGCTCAGTCAACATATAGTCTCTGTGGCTCAGTCAACAGATAGTCTCCGTGGCTCAGTCGACAGTTAGTCTCCATTGCTTAGTCAACAGATAGTCTCCGTGGCTCAGTCAACAGATAGCCTCCGTGGCTCAGTCATCAGAAAGTCTCCGTGGCTCAGTCAACAGATAGTCTCCGCTGATCAGTCAACATTTAGTCTCCGTGGCTCAGTCGACAGTTAGTCTCCATTGCTCAGCCAACAGATAGTATCTGTGGCTCAGTCGACAGATAGTCTCCCTTGCTCAGTCAACAGATAGTCTCCGTGGCTCAGTCAACAGATAGCCTCCGTGGCTCAGTCATCAGAAAGTCTCCGTGGCTCAGTCAACAGATAGTCTCCGCTGATCAGTTAACATTTAGTCTCCGTGGCTCAGTCGACAGTTAGTCTCCATTGCTCAGTCGGCAGATAGCCTCACTTGCTCAGTCAACAGATAGTCTCTGTGGCTCAGTCAACAGATAGTTTCTGTGGCTCAGTCGACAGATAGTCTCCCTTGCTCAGTCAACAGATAGTCTCCGTGGCTCAGTCAACAGATAGTCTCCGTGGCTCAGTCAACAGATAGTCTCCGTGGTTCAACCGTCAGATAGTCTCCCTTGCTCAGTCAACAGATAGTCTCCCTTGCTCAGTCAACAGATAGTCTCTGTGGCTCAGTCGACAGATAGTCTTCCCTGCTCAGTCAACAGATAGTCTCCGTGGCTCAGTCAACAGATAGTCTCCGTGGCTCAGTCAACAGATAGTCTCCGTGGCTCAGTCAACAGATAGTCTCCGTGGCTCAGTCAACAGATAGTCTCCGTGGCTCAGTCGACAGTTAGCCTCCATTGCTCAGTCGACAGATAGTCTCCGTGGTTCAGCCGTCAGATAGTCTCCATTGCTCAGTCGACAGATATTCTCTGTGGCTCAGTCGACAGATAGTATCTCTTGCTCAGTCAACAGATAGTCTATGTGGCTCAGTCGACAGATAGTCTCCCTTGCTCAGTCAACAGATAGTCTACGTGGTTCAGTCGACAGTTAGTCTCCATTGCTCAGTCGACATATAGTCTACGTGGTTCAGCCGTCAGATAGGCTCCGTGGCTCAGTCGACTGAAAGTCTCCGTGGCTCAGTCGACAGATAGTCTCCGCTGCTCAGTCGATATATAGTTTACGTGGTTCGGTCGACAGTTAGTCTCCGTGGTTCAGTCGACAGTTAGTCTCCGTGGCTCAGTCGACAGATAGTCTCCGTGGTTCAGTCGACAGATAGTCTCCGTACCTCAGTCGAGAGTCATAGTCATCAATGGTTAACGTGTCCGAAACCCAATCAGTCCGAAAAGGAATATACATGTATATATATATTAAATTCTGAGCCCTTCCAGCGATAAGTTGTGGTCTTGACTTCCACTCAGTCTATAGATACTCAGTCAGATAGTCTCCGTGGTTGAGTCAACAGATAGTCTCCGTGGTTGAGTCAACAGATAGTCTCCGTGGTTCAGTCGACAGATAGTTTACGTGGTTCAGTCGACAGTTAGTCTCCGTGGCTCAGTCGACAGATAGTCTCCGTGGCTCAGTCGACAGATAGTCTCCGTTGCTCAGTCGACAGATAGTCTCCGTGGCTCAGTCGACAGGTAGTCTCCGTGGTTCAGTCAGCAGATAGTCTCCGTTGCTCAGTCGACAGATAGTCTCCGTGGCTCAGTCGACAGGTAGTTTCCGTGGTTCAGTCAGCAGGTAGTCCCCGTTGCTCAGTCGATAGGTAATCTCCGTTGTTCAGTCGACAGATGAGAGTATCGTGAAAATTCCACAAATTTCCTGTCACCGGCGCTGCTGTTGCGCATGTGGGGAGCCATTTTCGTTCTAAAGTGACGCTCATTTCTGACGTTGTAAAACCAAAAAAACGTCAGTCGAATTGACAACGTCATCAAATAACGTCATCTATCACCGGATATCGCGAAATCTCTCGGGACACTCTCAGGCCCTATAGACAAAGTTAGTAGATTAACAAGAGTGATCACTTCGTCCGAGCCATGTTGAATTTGAACTGACACGATTCGATTATTAGAAACCTCCTTTCTGTAGGGGGCGCCCTACAGTCGAATCGTGTACAGTCGGAACACCCTTCCGCTAGGGGGCCAGAAGAACATGCCGGCCATGCTGATTGGACGAAGTGACCACTCTTGTCAATCTACTCTCTTTGCTATAGACCAACTTGGCCAACTTTATAGTACGACGTTGAATTAATGCTGGACAGTGCCAAGACTTGACCAAAAAAAAATCGAAAAGCTGGCCCCGCATGTTTGTGTTGTCTGTGGAACCTCTAAGCAGATATAAAAAAAAAAAACACATAAAAAGATTGTTCCTATTACGGCTCCATAACAAGCTATTTCGTCATCTTTAGGCAGTCTGTATTATCAGATAAAGTCGTGCGTCAACTTAACTGTTGGTTATCAGTTTTCCCAGCATGAGTATATATCTTTCTAAAAACTGTAAAACTAGACGTCTTTAGGTCAACCCAATGAACTATATGCGTGGAATGGAGGTCACATGGTATTTGATATGCATCGAATGCCGCCATTACTAGGAGATGATGCCATATCGATCCAGATCTGTTATGTGCGCGCGCTTCAACTATCAATGGCGGCACATTGTACAAAGTCAGATCCAAGTTAGCCAATGAGACGTGTCCATTCCACGCATACAGTTCATTGGGTCAACCCCCTAAAGCGGTAAATCCATGCACACGTTTCTACAATTGGCTATATATTACTGCGTTACAAATAAGACATACATACAAATTATACGTGCATGTTATCAGATTCATGGTTAATGTTTTTTCATGGTAACGCGAGGGAACGCCTCGAATTTACCTTTTTCTCATTACTGCCAAAAAACGGATTTTTTTTTATGAATACTGATTGTTACGAAAATTGGACCATTTGATTCCTTGATTGATGTTTTACTCCGCACTCAAGATTAATTCACTTATATGGCGGCGTTGACAGGGTGGCGGGGGAGGCGGGGGATCATTGTGCGGAGGACACCTCCGACCTTTGGTGAGTAGCCTACCTGCCAACTCTTCCACACACGGCAACCGAGTGAAAAATCTAAGAAATTTTTCAATTTTTATTTGGTCTGAGCGTGATTCGAACCCGCGCTGCATCGATGGAAGGTCTGTGTCTCTATTAAACCATTTCAAAGCTCTTGAAAAACTAAAGTAATGTCATCTTAACGTTAAAGGCACACTTGCCGCGAAAATCAGGAATATTGTTTACATTAAAAAAGAAAGACCGTTTTCTGTATTTTTCCCAGACAAAATAAGTTAGGAACTTTCTATTTTTACCAAAATTTAAAAGTTTGGACGTCACTTTGTATTTTTAATTTGAATTTGAAAATTTGAATTGTTAGGTACCCGGAACGTAAACAAACCACACTACCCCCTATTGGGGATTTTATGTTTAAGTCAAGTGAGTGAACTAACGACACAGTGTAATTTTACGTAGGCCTATTTATCTGAGAAATACAGACTGACGATCGGTTAACAGCGACTGGAAAAGCCTGCTGATGATTGTTTGAGTGTAAACCACAGATAAAAAGGCCTGAAATGAGGGTAATCCAACACGGAAGTTGACCGACACTGATCGTTGTTGTTGTAATCAGGCTTCGATTCTTCGTTTGTTTTTCACCCCATTTCTACATTCTAAAGTTAACTAGACATGTTTTATGTGTCCTATGTTTAAGTTTAGTGGTATTAGTCGTGCTAAGCTCATGTAAATTGGTATTCTTAGCAAATTTAAACAGGCTACGGCGGCAAGTGGGCCTTTAAGGTGGCATGAGCTGCCAAAATCAACACCTTTTTCATAATTTCTGATCGTCACGACAGTAAGAAGCTTTGAAGGCCATCGGCAAACTAAATGATTGGCGTTTGAATGAGGAAAATTCATATAATATGTGGCCTGTACGACCCGAAAACGTGCTCGAAAAGTAAACAAAATGTAAATAACCGGGACGACCATTCATTCATTCTAAGCCAAAGTTAGTTCAAAACGATACTTTATTGTTCATTTTTGAGACTAGAAGCACTGAAAAGCTTCGGAATTATACGTCTTGAGAAAAATAGTCAACAATTTCAACAATCTGTTTTTACGCAGCTCATGACACTTTAGTTGGGAAGAATTTTTCAGCCAGTACATTTATATGGATGATGAGTCACTCAGAGAGAGTGTATTTATGTTTCAGAAGAGTCACTCATAGCTTATAAATATGCGTGGAAAGGAGGTCACGTGGTATTTGATTTTCATCGAACGCCGCCATTACTAAGAGATGCTCCAATATCCAAGATCGGTCATGCACGCGCTCATCAACTATCAATGGCGGCGCATTTTACCAAGTCAGATCCAAACCAGACAATGAGACGTGTCCATTCTACGCATATAGTTCATAGGTTAAAACCCCAGCACTCGTGACTAACTTTTCGTCCATCGCCTGAGATCAAAAATCATTAGTGGGACAAGGGGGATAAATCTTTCTCGATGTTTGAAGCCTTAAGATCAATACACACCCTGAAACTTCGGGGATTTACGTGCGTGCGCGTCAAAGCCGACCGGTAGCGAGCGAAGATAGCCGAAGGGAGTTCCGAGTGATCAATACACAGGAGAATAAAAAATCAATGCTCTGGCAAGGGAGATAAATCTGTGTCGATGTTTGAAGCCGTAAGATCAATACACTGGAGAATAAAAAATCAATGCTCTGGCAAGGGAGATAAATCTGTCTCGATGTTTGAAGCCGTAAGGTCAATACACCACTCTGAAACTTCGGGGATTTACGTGCGCGTGTCGAAGCCGACCGGTAGCGAGCGAAGATAGCCGAAGGGAGTTCCGAGTGATCAATACACTGGAGAACAAAAATCAATGCTGTGGCAAGGGAGATAAATCTGTCTCGATGTTTGAAGCCGTAAGATCAATACTCTTGCTTTTGAAAACTAATGAAGGCAGGCGAAGGGTTTTTATGACAATTAGAGATTGATCTGTTTACACTTCTGATAAAAAGCCGATTGTTATTAATATTTCCCAATGAAACTGCAATCAAATTTGCGTTAATCATTCCAGAGTAAGAATTGACGCCACTCATTAATAAAGTTTTCGGATATTTACAAACAGACGTTTGCAATTACCTAGATATTTACTCAAATTAAACTGATTGAGAGAAAATCGATTTTCTAGGATGGGATATAAATGTTTGGAAATGACATGCATGGGATGCGACTTTCAGGATGTGAGCCTTTTGTCTATATCTTTATCCGAACGTCCGTTGACTCGGCAAGTGTGAATCTGGCGTATAGATTCAATGATGTTTGGGTTCATGGCAGTTTTATTATTTTCGGGATGCACAATATTTGTTACTTCTGGTAATTTGGTTTGTATTTAAAGCTTTCACTTTGCTTTTAAACATCTCTTGGTTAAAGGAGACAAAAATTTTGTTTTCGTTTAACACTGGTGGTAGAAATATTCAACTTAAAGGGGCATGAGCTGCCAAAATGTTAATATTTTGACGTTAAAACAGAATGCTGAACTTATTGGCTATTTTTCTCAAGAGGTAGAATTCAGAAGCTTTTTAATGCTTCTAGTCTCGAAAATGTACGATAAAGTACTGTTTTTAACTAACTTTGGCTTAGAATGAATGTATGGTCATCCCGGTTATTTAAATTTTGTCTACTTTTGAACACGTTTTCGGTCCATACAGGCCACATACTGTATGGATTTTTCTCATTCCAACGCCAATCATTTAGTTTTTCGATAGCCTTCAAAGCCTCTTACTGTCGAGAAGTTATGAAAAAACTGCGAATTTTGGCAGCTCATGCCACTTTAAGTCGAGACGGGCCACGAGGGTCCGTCATTTTGATTTTGAAGATCTGATCGCGATGATTTCTGGCCTCAGAGGATCGTTTTGATCTGATTAAACAACACTTAGTATTCTCGTTGTTTTTGGGTTACACTTTCTTGAAAAAAGGGAGAAATTCTTCTACCGATTCAGGGTGATGCTCGAAACGAGAATCGCACCCGGGTCACAGAGTATGGCACCTATCGTCAGCACCGAGTGTATTATCCATTCAGCCAACCGGCAAGACCCTAATTACTCAAATTAAAATACTCGTATTGCAAATCAGCACTGAAATATATTTTTTGCTTATGTTCTATAGAAACTGAGAATTCTCGAATGATGATGTACAAGGTGAATAAAGGAGTTCATATGCAACAAAAGGATATGCTAATGAGGAATGCATCGAGTAGGATCCATTGTTCCATGTATTGTGTGAACGATCCTTGCTGTGTGTCGGCCAACTTTAATCAGGTCAACCATTCTTGTCACCTGTTACGTTACCCGGAGATTCCGTACCAAAGAAGGGCAGATACTAGTTGGGACCTCCTCACACCTGCCTGTGACGATGAAGTAAGTACGCATACTTTAGTTGCCAAAACTATGACATTTTCCAAAATTTGAATCAATGGAGGAGGCTGAAACCGGACTCTTTGTCACGCGGAAACCCCTGTTCTTTGGCAGATACAAGAGGCTTGTTTCATAAATTTGACATCTAATTTCACCCTTTAAAGTGTCATAAGCTGTCGAAATTTGACTGAAGCCTGTTTCACAAAGCGGCGTAACTTAAGTTTTTACGTAGCTCCCATAGCAACGCATACTGTATAAATACGTTGCTATGGCAGTTACAGAAAAAAATCATCTACACCGTTTTGTGAAACAGGCTCCAGGTGTTTTTCAACGCACGTAAGATTATTTCGCGGCTTTGCCAGGTTTCTAGTAGTTCCATAGTCCGGGCTTCTGACTCCAAAATCACTATTTTTTTTATACTGACGGGCGTATTTTGGAGTCAGGGTTCATTGCAATCAAAACGTCGGAGTAGACTGCACGCTTCTGATCGGACAGTTTGCGGTCAGATTTAGATAGTAAATAACAACATAACTAACTCAAATAGTGTCAGTACGACATTCATGAATAATTTAGCCTTTTTTAAAGTGAATTTAACGTTTAAAAACTGAAAAACTGCTAAACAGTGTTACGTGATCAATGGCGGAGAGTTTGAGACTTGGAGAAGGCAAAAGTGAATTCAGAGGAAGAATAATGTTTGCCAGTTGGCCGATCCTGCTCGTCCATATCAGACACTGGGAGGTAGCGAAATTATCCATGAATGTGATTATGACTGTTTAGACACGATTTGAGTAGGTTATATTGCTATTTCTTTGTCTAAATCAGACCACATACTGCCCTCTTCTGAGCGGGCAGCCAACTCCGGCTTTTTGATTGCAGTGAACCCGAACTCCAAAATAGGCCTACGGCCGTCAGTATAACAAAAATAGTAATTTTGGAATCAGAAACCCGGACTAGGAGTTCCACTGATTAGTTTAACGTAGTACACAAGTAGTGTTATTCCGAAAAACACTACTTGTGTACTTTGCCAGGTTTAAAGGGGAAAGAAACCCCAGACCTTCGGCGAGTACCTGGCATCTCTCTAATATACTGATCGGTTGGAATACCTTAAATAAATAATGGATTTATTTCGAAATACATTTTCAAAAAAACAACATTGGTAAAGCCGTACGAATCCAAGGTTCGACTCAAATATTAAACGGACAAAATTCCAATAGCCACGAGGTAGGAGAACCTTTTTGTGGTTGTGTTGCTTATAAAACTACCTAAATGTACATCTGCAAGAATGGTATCGAATTCTGTTTCAACAAAATGCCGCTTATTAGGCAGCCCATGCCCCCTTGATATACCGGAGTAGGCTACTATTCGTATTAACCCGCAACCAAGTTTCTTGGTACATTTTTATTGGTGGAGTTGTGACCTGTCTGTCGATAAAACATGGCCGCCACATTCGACCCATTTATAATATTCTAAGTCTAAGTTAGTTCAAAAGATTACTTTAGCGTACAGTCTGGCGACCAGAAACACTAAAACGCTTCTGAATTTCACGTCATGAGCAAAAAAACGAGTAGTTTCAATATGGTCTTTTACGGAAAGATATAAACATTTTGACGGCTAATGTCCCTTTAAGCTTCGGTTACCATTTTGGCACTGTAGAGCATAACACTCCCTGTTATAATTAGCGATTTTTCAGAAAATGTTAATTACGTTATGATATTCAAGATTTGTTTGATTTTGCAGGACGAGTCCGTATCAAACTGCTTAAATTTTCCCGAGCGAGAAGGTGAGTTGTATTAATGCCTCGTTCTATGAATGAAAAAAAAATTACTAGCCGAAAAAAAATCCAATCGCTGAACAGAGGTTTGTAGTTCCGTTTTTCTCGAAGTGAGTGTAAGGGCTGCAGTAAATAAAAGGATTAAAAAAAACTCGGTTGGTCATTCATGTGAAACATTGTAAAAATGAACAAATTTTGAATAGCCGTTTATTACGGTGGCTTGAATAGGACATGGAATCCTTTTTGTTTTAAACTTTTGTTTTTAGTTTAGAATTTATTTTGTTTAGTTATGAATCTTTTTTTTTAGTTATGAATTTTTTTTTTCGTTTCAAACTTTTTTTTTAGTTTTAAATTTTATTTTTAGTTTTGAACTTTTTTTTCAGTTATAAATTTTTTTTTAGAGGAGGTTTTCACCCAGGTGGAAAGTCACATGACTATCCACTCCGGTGATAAGTCACGTGACTTTCCTTCCTGGTGATAAGTCATGTGACCGACGATAATAACACGATAGCTGCCAGCTGTGTGTGGAGCTATAAAGATCGGGGACGTAAGGGGCGCTTTGATATTCTTTTTCATAATTCCTGATGGTCACGACAGCTACAGGATTTGAAGGCCATCGAAAAACTAAATGATTGGCGCTTTAATGAGGAAACCGAAGCGAAAACGTGTTCGACAAGTAAACAAAATTTAAATAACCGGGACGACCATTCATTCATTCTAAGCCAAAGTCAGTTCAAAACAATACTTTATCGTATATTTCGTATATATCGAGACTAGAAGCACTAAAAAGCTTCTGAATTATACTTCTTAAGAAAAATAGCCGAGAATTTTATTGTCCTTTGTAACGTCAAAATATCAACATTTTGGCAGCTCATGCCACTTAAAATATAGAATTCAGATCACGTATGCAATATCCAAAGCTGTTTCACACCGTTGATGTGTCCTACCAAAAAGCTGGCAGCTATTTTATGTGTCCTACCAAAAAGCTGGCAGCTATTTTATTGTTGGTCACATGACTTATCACCAGGAAGGAAAGTCACGTGACTTATCACCGGGGTAAAAACCTCCTCAAAAAAAAAATTCTAAACTGAATAAAAAATCCAAAACTAAAAAAAAAATTTAAACCTAAAAAAAAAGTTTGAAACAAAAAAAAAATCCGTAAATAAAAAAAAAATTCATAACTAAAAAAAAAAGATTCATAAATAAAAAAAAAGATTCATAACTAAAAAAAATAAATTCAAAACTAAAAAAAAAAAGGTTTAAAACAAAAAAGGATTCCATGTCCTATTCAAGCCACCGTATATTCAAGCCACCGTAGTTTATTCACTTTGTGCCTAAATTACTCTCATAAGCTTCCAAACATTGTTTCTTTTTCCTTCTTAAATTCCGACTAGCTTGGTATCAACGAATCTTACTTTGTTCTTTTGGAGAATTCTGTTTCAACGAATGGCCAGATATGTGGCAGCTCATGCCCCCACTCTGAAACTTCGGGGATTTACGTGCGTTAAATAGCCGACCGGTAGCGAGCGAAGATAGCCGAAGGGAGTTCCGACTGCTCATGCCCCTTTAACAAATTCTCGTTGGTCTACAGGTATGGCGAATTTTCTCACGGTACTTGGATACATCTTGAAAGGATATGACGACCGCATCCAGTCTGGAATAAGCCTGGACGAGTGTCGACAATATTGTTTGGAAATGGACGAGTTCCACTGTCGGTCCTTCGATTATATACAATCAACATGGCTCTGTCGTGTCAGTCGATTCACTAAAGACGACCCGATGATGAGACTCGAGTCTAATGACGAGGAAGCGAGGTACGAACAAAGGTTGTGCTGAACAAAGGCGGGCCTAAATAGGACTGGGTGAAATTCATTTTATTTTGCAGGTGTATGCTTTTTTCGCGGGTTTTTCTCCAACTAAGTAAGGTTTTACTTCATCAGAAAACAAGCGCAAATCGCAATAGCTGGGACCCCAAGGCTAACAATATTTACAGGCTGTACGTAGCTCCTCTTGCTAAGAAGGCACCTGTCGTGAGTTTCATAGTACCAATTTTGGGGAATTACAAATTTTTTTATTCATCCTTTCTTGGGGCCTAATGCATAATTAGTTATATGGCTGTCACAAAACGTTTGGTATAAAATCCTTTTTCATGTTCAATCTTTAACTATTAAGTGTTTCTCAATGATTATGTCAGCTGTCTTTATTTTGTTACCCGAGATGTGAAACTTCTATTTAGCGTTACTCACTGAAGGTCGGGGGTTTCCTCCGGATAAAGAGTCCGATTTCTGCCCCAACTAGCAACGCCGTCATTTAAAGGCCCACTTGCCGCCGTAGCCTGTTTAAATATGCTAAGAAAACCAGTTTACATGAGCTTACTACGACTAATACCACTAAACTTAAACATAGGACACATAAAACATGTCTAGTTAGCTTTAGAATGTAGAAATAGGGTGAAAACCAAACGAAGAATCGAAGCCTGATTACAACAACAACGATCAGTGTCGGTCAACTTTCGTGTTGGATTACCCTCCTTTCAGCTAGGCCTTTGTATCTGTGGTTTACACTCAAACAATGACCAGCAGGCTTTTCCAGTCGCTGTTAACCGATCGTCAGTCTGTATTTCTCAGATAAATAGGCCTACGTAAAATTACACTGTGCCGTTAGTTCACTCACTCGACTGAAACATAAAATCGCCAATAGGGGGCAGATCGGTTTGTTTACGTTCCGGGTACGTAACAATTCAAATTTTCAAATTCAAATTAAAAATACAAAGTGACGTCCAAACTTTTCAATTTTGGTAAAAATAGAAAGTTCCTAACTTATATTGTCTGGGAAAAATACAGAAAACGGTCTTTCTTTTTTAATGTAAACAATATTCCTGATTTTCGCGGCAAGTGTGCCTTTAAGTGTTTCTAAATGATTATGTCAGCCGTCTTTATTTTGTTACCCGAGATGTGAAACTTCTATTTAGCGTTACTCACTGAAGGTCGGGGGTTTCCTCCAGATAAAGAGTCCGATTTCCTCCCCAACTAGCAACGCCGTCATTTATAGTGAAATTATCGTGAGTGTGGCGTAAAACATCAATCAATCAATCTATTTAGCGTAGTTGAGTTTATGGCAAAATGGACATCGTCAACTGAAAACGCTCAGGATGTTCATCCTTTCACGTTATATGTGAACAGAATGCTACCAGTCAGTGCCCATATATGGTTCGAAATCAGCTGGTTTCCAATCCAATATATGTATCAGAAGGAGCTCAATTCAGAACAGAAACCGACCGGAGTTCTGTCAACGTGACTGAGGTTTAATTCCGTTGTCAGCTGTATTGAAAATGGTTTACAATTCGAAGTAGTTAATTGAAAAAGCGCGTTGGCTGGGAATATAAATTGAGAAAAAGAATAATTTAAAATTGAGTTGCCGGTTGGAGTTTATCTCCGGAGGGGATCACTCTAGTTTGGCACGAATGTCTGATATAGAACATACAAGTTATTCTCAGTGTCAAATTGAACTTCTATATCAATGCAATTTTTAAACTGTTTTTCAAGTAAGTTATCCCTTCTTATTGATTATAAATAAAAAATTCAAGATTTCTCTTCTTATTCGCTTATAATAGGAACATGTTTGGAAACCGTATCTGAATCGATACTGGAGTTACGCTTGTAACGTCGATATTTCAATACTTCTTGATATAAATTAGAATTTAATTCGGAATGATACAATTTTAAAAGGACAGCGATAGGATGCGCTATGCAAACTTTGAAACCCGTATCTGAATAGATACTTGAGTTATCTTACTAACGTCAATATTTGACATAACCGACCGACCGACCGACCGACCGACCGACCGACCGACCGACCGACAGACCAACAAACCAACAAACCAACAAACCAACAGACCAACCAATCGACGGACCGACATACCTACAGAGTGACCTATAGAGCTGCTAGCCGTAGCTAAAAATTCTGGACTAAATATTAGCGACGTTGAACTGTTTGAGAAAGATGCATCCATGGCTGATGGCTTGTGGATCACTCACGAATGTCTGATCCCAGTTAGTGTAGCATAATACACAATTTAATTCATATACCACTCGCATAGCTCCGGTGTGTAGTGTTAATGTGAGACCCGAAAGACCGAACGCTACGGGACGTAGCCCTTAGTAAAATAGGAAAATTCCTGAATGGCTGAGAATACAAAACATGGCCGCCGTGACCGCGGGAAATTGCTCCAACCAGCTCTAGATATGGTTGTAATGCAATAACTCTGGCCTATAATTCGATAATAGGGGAATGGATATCAACACAGAAAAGAAATGGTTACTCATTTTAAGCCATTTTATTTTTTTGTATTTTTTCGGTAAAAAAAGGGACCGTCTCGGCGGCTGTGTATGACCATCGCAGAATTACGTTTTTAAAATGGCGATCCGTCTACAATCCTCGAGCTCCTAGCTCATCAGAAGATTGCTTACTACAAGTCCCGTTCGCAATGCTTTGGATTTCATTGGTCGAAATCTCTTTGAAGGTGCCTCTCAGTCAAAAGATGTGTCAAACAGACCGATGCCAACACACCTATCACACTAATCTAACTCCTCATCTCGCTTCTAAAATCAATTTCCTTTCGCCCTGAAAAAATATACTACCAATCTCCGCCACTTTATCCGTTTCCAGAAACCAACAAAAGGTTAGCTTAAAGTGACATGAGCTGCAAAATATATGGAAAATTTCGTTGAAAACTGGTTGTTTCCAAATCATTATTCCTAACCAATGCTTGTCACATGCAGTCAGGTCTAGATCTTTAATTTCCATTTCAGTGGCATAAACTGCATAAAATTTGAGTTTTTTCATAAATTCTGATTAGACATTTAGGGGCTTTGAAAGCCATCGAAAAATTAAATGATTGACGTTAGAATGAGGAAAATCTGTGCGCCACACGAGTAACAATAGTGTCCTGAAAAGTACACAAAATTTAAATATACGGGACATTCATTCTAAGCCTAAATTAGTTAAAACACTACTTTGGTGTACATTCTCGAGATAGTACCCCTAAAAAGCTGTTGAATTGCATATTGTGAGAAATTAGCAGATCATTTCCGCATTCTGATTTAACGGAAAATGTCAACATTTTGGCAGCTCATGTCACTTTAAGGTGTTGGGTTGAGTGGGGCGAGGGTGTCTGAAAAACATGATACCCCAAAGTTTCAATGTAACCCCTCATGAGCCGGAATGTATATATACTCGACAAAACCTTCCCACTGTCTAATAGTACACTATGTTATTTTGAACCTTGAAAGATATGTTTGGGGTCCTTTGCTGAAGGAACCCCGACCCTTAGGACAAAGACCAATTGTTCATGAGGGGGAGGAGGGGGGGGGGGATAATTTTTGGTTTGAGACCCAAAACATATTGCTATTATATAGGTGTTTTAATGTGGCTGTTAATGACTGATCATCGTTGGATTATTGGAGAGTTATCTATATGTTGAGTCTATCAAGTTGTTTTATGCTACCATATCCGTACGAAGTGCTCATTTCATATGCTTGTATCGTGCTTGCGGCGTTTTTCTTTTGATTTGCAGTCGACGACAAATCCGATACCTAATGGACAGAGAGTGGGCGGGGCTTAAAAGCGTTGAATAACTTCCGATTTTGGAAGTTGTTGTATGGTTCTCTTGACTGGGTATCAGGGAGTAAAGTTGATTGGCCAGCGTTTAAACACGTGTTAGTTGATTGACAACGTTTAGGTTGGTATTTGGTTATAACATTACTGAGTTATTTTGGGATTGCACTTTCTTGAAAATATGGCAGAAACTCCTCTAACGGGAATCGAACCCGGGTCCCAGAGTATGGCACCTATCGCCAGCACTAAGTGCCGGCTGCCTTATCCATTCAGCCAACCGGCCTCCTTTAAAAAAAAAAAGGTAGTTGAGTGGTACATACTACAGCGGACATTTAGTACCCCTCTGGTAACGTAATTGATACAGCTCCCATTGCTGAATGCATGAGTTTAATTAGTAAGTGTCTTTTAGAAAGTGAGTATAACAGTATTCTTGTTATTAGTGCTGGCGATAGGGACCCGGGTTCGATTCCCGTTTCGGGCGTCACCCAAAAATCGGTAGAGGAATTTCTATTTTCAAGAAAGTGTAATCCCAAAATAACGAGAATACTGTTATACTCACTTTCTAAAAGACACTAACTAATTAAACTCATTACCGAGTTGATGGCGAAGAAAATCTGCTATCACATGTGAATGCACACCATTTTCAAAGAAGGTCGGGGGTTTCCCTCAAGCAAAGAGCCCGGTTCCTTCCCCACTAAACCTGACAACGCCGTCATATAAATGAAACAATCTCGAGTGCAGAGTAAATCATCGATCACAATATGACTTTATTTGTCATTTATTTGAACATGAATCTGAAGTTCAGAAGATGTTTTGGTCCAGGTTTGCAATAGTGTTCGTTTGTTCCTATGCAATTCTAAATTTAATGATGAAGGTTTCGCCGATAGTATCCTAGATCCAGGTTTTCTGGTTAATTATTTTTCTAGATTAATGTCCTTTTCTTGGCTCTAATAAACAATGCGCAGTTTAACTAGTACATATCCGGTTTTTTCGTTGGCATCGTCTCTGAAGCACGTGCACGGATGGGTCTTTGAAGATTAGGTTCGAATTCTTTCACGAGAGAAGAATTGTCAGGCTGTTGTTTGATCGAATGCAATGTTTGTCTATAACTGTTGGTGTTGGACATCTCTATGTTGATGTTTCATATTTTGTTTGAAGTTAAAGTGACACAAGCAGCCAAATATAGGTAGACATTCTGTTAGCAACTTTATTTTGTCAAGAAGCACAAAAATAGATTTTCGTTGATACCGATCTTGGGCATGTTTGTTTTCAAGCAACACTTGTTTTAACACTGATTTAATGTACGTCCGACGTAACATATGCCAGCTTTGTAAGACAGGCCCCCAAGACTGTTATGGTTAGTGTGCCTTTAAAGTGGCATGAGCTGCCAAAATATTGATATTTTGACGTAAACACAGAATGTTGAAATTATCCGCTATTTTTCTCTAGACGGATAATTCAGAAGCCTTTTAATGCTTCTAGTCTCGAAAATGTACGATAAAGTATTGTTTTGAACCAACTTTGGCTTAGAATGAATGAATGGTCGTCCCGGTTATTTAAATTTTGTTAACTTTTCGAACACTATTCCGGTTCGTATAGGCCACATACTGTATGCATGGATTTTCCTCATTCCAACGCTAATCATTTAGTTTATCGATGGCCTTCAAAGCCTCTTACTGTCATGACGATCAGAAATTATGAAAAAAGTGTGAATTTTGGCAGCTCATGCCACTTTAACCGATGCAGTTGAGGCAGTAAGATTAACCTCGGTGACCTCGCCACATTTAGTTCGCGGTCAATTTCCCTTACCAAAGTTAAGTTAAGAGCGGCACTGAAGATTATTTCCCTTGAATGGTTGCGTTAAAGGTTTATTGTTGAAGGAAATCGACTTTTTTGTCTGGAAGAAAAGTTTTAGCCAAAGTCAGGTCCTGGCGCATCCCTTCAACATGAGATCGATTGACATTTTTTTTAGCACAATTTGGTGGCTGAGTCGGTCATCGCATTTGGGGATTTGAAAAAAATCCTCAACATGCAGAGTGAGGCAATGGGCTCTAACGAATTCAGGGAAGCAGACGAGAGAATAATGCTCACAAAAATCCCCAGTTTTGATGGAATTTGCCAATACTGTTTCCGAGTACAAGAACTTCCTCCATCAATTATTTTTTAACGTTAAACTGCTTGAATGACGGATAGAGGGTGGTTCTCTTTTACTCAACATGTCATCCAATTTCATCCAGTATCCCTAACATTAAAAAGCACCTCGCCCATCCCCGCGCAAGCCCATTAGCCCTTTTTCTGCATCAGATGATAGACCCACCCCAAGACCCCCTCCCTCCACCCCAAAGCAAAGCAAAAAAAAAACATTACAAAAAAACACCCCAATCCCGCCTCGCTGCTTTGTTGCTACCAACGAACTGCCCCTTTTCGAGAAGATGTTCGCCGCCAGCCTGAGACTTTATTCCTATGTTAGTATATTTATAGACACTAAAAAAACACTGGCACAGGGAAAATCGTCTTAACTGAAATAACCATGGGTACAAGTTTCTAATTGTGTTAAGATGAGGGTTAGTCGTTTAGACCTTTATACCCAGTCATAGATTGTTGTAATAAACCAAAATCCTTAATATTGAAGTTGAAGATTGATTGATGCTTTCGGCCGCACTCAAGATTATTTCACTTATATGGCGGCGTTAGGTGGAAGATGGACCAGAGTTTGGCATTAGTCTGAAATGTGCGGAGGCCTATTAGTGTCATGGGTGGGATATTGACTTTTCCAGTGTTTTTCCGTCTTTAACAGCATTTTGCACATGCAGAAACTTGGTTTTGAGACGAGAGATCATGCATGTCGAAGAAAATCAAGCGTGCATCATAACAATCATACCTTTAAGTAAAACGATTTGCAGAGAAAGTCGAAAAACGCATGTAACCTGTCAAATCACAAGGGAAACAATTCCCCCGCGGTGGGAATGATTCCACCGCGGAGAAAAGGTTCACACCGCAGAGAAAACTTTTCTCCGCGGTATACATATTTCCACCGCGGTGAGAACCTTTCTCCTGCGGTGGGAACCTTTCCACCGCGGTGGAAACCTTTCCACCGTGATGAAAAGGTTTCTATTGCGGAGAAAAGGTTCTCACCGAGAATGTTTACACCGCGGTGGAAACGTTCCCACAGCGGTGGAAACGTTCCCACAGCGGTGGAAACGTTCCCACCGCGGTTGAAATTCAAATTATTTCTAGACATCATGTGATTTATCACCGCGGTGAGAATGTTTCTACCGCGTTGATAACGTTTCCACCGCAGTGGAAATGTTTACACCCCGGAGAAAAGTTTTCTCCTCGGTGGAAAACTTTTCTCCGCGGTGAGAACCTTTTCTCAGCGGTGTGAACCTTTTCTCCGCGGTGTAAACATTCTCACCGCGGTGGAAACATTCACACCGCGGTGGAAATGTTTCTCTTGTGATTTGACAGTTAACATGCGTTTTTCGACTTTCTCTGCAAATCGTTTTACTTAAGGTATGATTCTTATGATACACGCTTGATTTTCTTCGACATACAGAATCTCTCTTCTCAAAACCAAGTTTAGCCTTGTACAAAATGCTGTTATAGACGGGAAAACACTGGAAAAGTCAAAATTCCACCCATGGCACTAATAGGCCTCCGTAGAAATGCTTTGTTATATCATGAAAAAAAAAGGTACGGATCTTCAGCTATGGCAAGAAGTAAGGTAAACCGAAATTGAACAAAATGTGATAGTGGGAAAAGAAATGGAAAATATTTTAGTATAGCTATCTTTAGTATTCTTTTTTAGAAAGAGTTGACAGTTCTGCGACTTCATTTCCCGTTTAAGCTCCATCTAATCCGGTTTTAACGGATACGTAGGCCTACACCAGTAATTATTCTTCCGCGAAGATGGGATTTAGAGATTAGGAAAAGATTATTCGTAAAGCAACTGAAAAATGCGCGGTACTGCAGGAATAAAAAGGGTTGACCGCTCGGCTAATAAACAGCTTCGACGAGAGTGACAAGCCTGCGGCCATGGGTAAGTGAGATACATGTGTATTTTATAGCGCTCTGATAACTACGGGGATTTACGAACGTGAATTACCCTCGGGCAGGCTGCAAGACAAATGAGAAATGATTAAGGCATCACCACGAAGTTAGTTGTTGGTGAACAACATGAGCTTTCGACACCTGTGTCGGTGTCTATATCAAGCGTAACACTTGATAAAGACACCGGCGATCCCTTAATCATTTCTCATTAGTATGGAACTCACGCTTAAAGAGAGTTTCAAACATTCCTTAGGTTGAAAGTCATTTAGATTTAGTGTTTGGTGTTTTACGCTCAAGATAATTTCACTTATATGGCGGCGTTGCCAGTTTTATTGTGGGAGGAAAGCGGGCTCTATGCCCGGGGAAACCCACGACCTTCCGGTGGTAACTGACAACCATCCCACATAGGAAAATTTTCCAATTTTTGTTTTGATCTGAGTGGGATTCAAACCCGCGACCCATTGGTGGAAGGCTGTTCGGATTGAGCGTCCATTGCTCTACCTACTGAGCCACGGATGCCCCACAAGTCATTTTGAACGTGGCGACGAAATAGGTGGCCGCGAAGCAAACACTTTTCGTATCCTCTTGAGGGCCCAACGAAGTATCCCAGTGATAATGCAAACACTCTATTTGTTAGCTTTCAACCTCAATGGGTTGCCAGTTACCAGCGGAAGGTCGTGGGTTTCCTCCGGGCACAGAACTCGGTTTTCTCCCACAATAAAACTGGCAACGCCGCCATATAAGTGAAATAATCTTGAGCGCGGCGTAAAACACCAAACAATCAATCAATCAACCTCAATGAGTTATAATTGAAGTATTGGAGAAATCCATACGTCTACCGAACTGATTCCTGATGATGGTTTTCAAATAAACCGAAACATTGAGCCAATATACCGAAACTGCGACTGTGATTTACTGGGCTGAATAAAATATATAAACAAATAGCTTTATAGACGATTTTAGCATTTGATAAACTTACCATAATTTTCTTGTCTATTTTCGTCTGTAGAAAAAAAATTAAATATGCAGGTTTTACTTCCTGTCGCCATTCGTATTAACCCCAAAATAGGTAATTTACTGTATAAATGCGCAGACTGCGCGAGGCATGTCGAAGCCGACCGATGGCGAACAAAGACGGCCGAAGTTTGTTCGAAATGATATTATTAACACAAAGAGAAAATGTGATAAAATTAATATGACTTCATTAATTTCCAATTAAATAATTAAATAAGATTTTCCAAAAATAAAAAAAGATAAATAATAAAAAACGGGTTTGCCGAAATAATTTTAAAGCATCGATTTTTTTTTCGTACTTTTTTTTCCGAAAACTAATTTTCATCCAGCGTAAATAGCGAATAAGATATCCGTAAAATGGCAAGTCGACCAAATCTATTACGGAATATTTTGAAACGTTTTCATGGTGAATTAGACAATTTTTACCGTTAGAACGAAAAGGGCATTTTTATTTTGCTCATCGATAAACTTTTACTCAAACAATGAGCGTTTGTGAGCTAACGGTAGGTTATTTATTTGCACCATTAATTTCTTTTAGATTTTCATGGAAATTTATCTTCGAATCTTGGTAAACATCTCTTTGATGGTTCGGTTCAAAGGAAACGAAAAGAACATTTGCCCTCAGCATATTTCTAATCCCAAGGGATTTGTATTTTATAGAATATAGATATGGCTAAATTAATCAGCTAAATGACTTTGAAAATCTTATAATTCGTAAGCATGATTAAAGTCAAAGTATAAAACGAAGCTAATTATTGATTGCACGAGACCATAGATGAGAGCTTTGATTGGTGCCTTTAATTCCAGTATAGAATTGGAACTGGGAGATAAACACTTCACCAATCGTGATGACGCGTGTATTTATGCGCTCATCTGACTGGTGTCTTGTGCCGAGCCAATCTAAAATAGAGATTGACCCTACTGCCATTCGTTTAGATATGTATTGAAGATCTCGTAGAATGGCATACGATCTCGATTGGTGCCGAGCCACTCAACATAACATGTCGATAGCGCTAGTAAATTTTCTGAAATCATCAGCTTAGAGGCCCACTCTCCGCCGTAGCCTTTCATGTCAAAATTCACACTTTTTTCATAATTTCTGATCGTCACAAAAGTAAGAGGCTTTGAACGCCATCGAAAAACTAAATAATTAACGTACGAATGAGGAAAATCCATACAGTATGTGGCCTATACAAACCGGAATAGTGTTCGAAAAGTAAACAAAATTTAAATAACCGGGACGACCATTCATTCATTCTAAACCAAAGTTAGTTAAAAAAAATACAATATCGTACATGCTCGAAACTAGAAGCACTAAAAAGCTTCTAAATTATACGTTTTGAGAAAAATAACCGATAATTTCAACATTCTGTTCTTACGTCAAAATATCATTATTTTGACAGCTCATGCCACTTTAAGAAAGCCAATTTAAACGAACTTAATACACGTAAAATCACTGAAATCAAACATCGGACATTATACATACCATTTTATGTTCAAAATGTCTAAATGATCGAGGAGTATACGCAATCGTGATGACGAGCCTATATGTGTGTACACAAGTACTGACAAGTAGTCTTGGTAGGTATAGATATTCGCGTCATCACAATAAGCCTCTTTCGAGTTTGGCTAAAACCCCGCGAGATCACGCGAGAAATGAGTTTAGGGGTATAACTTTCACTGACTAGCCGTTCATTTAACATTAGCGTCTATGGTTATCGGCGGTTATCATGGGTTTTGTCTTCGATTCTTTATTTCTAAATCATTCCTTTAATCCAAATTTTGTTTGTGAAACACACTAGAAGCTATCAGTTGCGTTTTTGTCAGTTGACTGTCAATACAATTATTTATATCGCGTGGATACGCTTCGAAGTTGTCAAAAACCAACGGTGAAAACACAACTACGACGTGTTATTTTTGTGTTAGAAATAATATTATCACCATTGAGAGAAATTTCTTGGCATTTGATTGGTCGAAACGCCCAGAATGTGAGTCTGCATCCCAGTGCTTTCCGTGTATATATTTGATTCTGTATAACCCCGGAGTTAAGATCTCACGCGCTGTTATTACCCCGGAGTGAAGGTCTTGGTGCGTCACAGCATTCTTCAGTCAAGACGAAATCCTATTGTGACGTCAGTTTAGAATGTTGTTTCGACAGCATTGAACGCTATGCTTGTCTCAAAGATCGGTATAACTTTGCAACGTCACAATAGAATTTATTTCTTTCGCGACGTCATTTAGACCTTGCTCAATACACTCAACCCATGACATTTTTGTGAACTTATCGAATAAAGAGCAGCTGATTATACTCAGTCTTAAGTAAATGTGCTGCTCTGGATTTTCGCCTCGGAAAAATATTAATGTCAGACACCAAATATCTACCCGTATACCCACGCAAGGGCGTCATATAACTAATAATATGTTTTGGTCCGTCAAAAAGAAGTATCTAATGGCTTTGTTATATATCTTGATATGTCTCCAAAAAAGACTTTTGTAAAAAGTATAGATTGTAAGCTGAGAATCACAGAAAAAACAACAGGGTGACAGCCGATCTCCATAAGCACTAATGTTAATCGGACAGCCGATCGGTGAAAGTTATACCCCTAAACACGGGTCTCGCGTGATCTCGTGGCACCACCAAACCCGAAAGAGGCTTATTGGGGTATACGATGAATCGAAGTCTGATAACAACAACAATGATCAGAAAGCGGTTAGCTTCAGTATTGGGTTCTCCTTATTCCAGGCCTTTTTGTCTGTGGGTTACTCTCTAAAATTAATCAACAGGCTTTTTGTGTCTTTCAAACCAGATCCTCTGTCTGTATTTCTCAGATAAAGTTCGTAAAATTATACTGTATATGACATCGATAACACTGTTCAAATCTTCAGAGCGCCTGTGCACATGCTCGGGGTTCGCTTACACTGCGGGTACGAAACAAATCAGATTTTCAGTTCAAATTAAGGATTAAAACGGCGCCAAAACTTTGAGCAAAAATACTATACACAAAGAATAAAGTTGAGCACCCCCCTGGAAAGTCTGCACCGACCGATGAAATCATTGGTGTAGGGAGATTGTTGGCAAACTGATGTTGCAGAAACGATTGTGGTCATAAAGGGCAACATTCTGTCGATAAGAAATCGCCATTAATGGCAATAAACTATACAATTTATTCAGGATATCGTTAGCCAAATCAAAAGTGTATTTTAACAAAATAAAAAGATACTTGTAAGTATGAAACTTCAGAGTCCATCTGGCTTCACAGGGCGAACATATTGAAGTAAAAATGTCACTTTGAGTGTGTAGAACACATCCCTCGAGCAGAAGGTCAATAGCGCGTATAGCTTCCAGTAGCTTCCAACCTGCATCTCAACCCTCCAGTGAGACGTTGGATCTGTTGAAGGGGTAACTGCCGCCAATACCAATGTTATTCGGTTTCCAATTCCTACAGGAGGCTCTAGGGCTTGAATGTTTCTGCCCATCCTCTCCCAAATGTGCTCGAAAGGATTCAAATCCGCGCAGTTACCCCTTCAACATTCAGACTGCCTATGGATGTTAGAGGGGGACGGAATTCCCGAGACATTTTCTGAGAAATCGTAAATCTGCATAAATATCTTTATTTTTGGCATCCGACTTTTCTTGGAATGCAATCAACGCTTAGTTTGTGTTTTAAATGTTCTTTCTTCTTGTCTTTTCTTCAGATTTCGATGATATTGGAAATGACACCACTTGGTCTGGAAACGGCACGGATACGGATACAGTCACCAGCATGTCGGAGGTATTCACTGACCTACCACCACTACTCAGTTCGGACTCCCTTAAATCTGGACTGGTAGTCTTTGACTGTGTGCTCACTCCCATCTTTACAGTATTCGGTGTTTTTGGAAACGTTGCAAGCATTGTCATTCTGCTTCATCATAACATGCGCAATGGCGTCAATATTTGTCTGGCAGCACTGGCAATTTCCGATTCTCTGTTCTTGGTGACGTCAATGCTAAGACGGGCCACGTGTATTATCGATCGAGTCAGTCTGATAGACTCTCAGTGGTATTTTGTCCGCACCTTCGGATTAGTGTTTTACTTAAACTTAGTCTTCAGCCGAGTCACCAGCGTCCTGACAGTGTTGATCACAGCCAATCGCTTTGTCGCTGTGATTTTACCGTTTAGGATGAAGTTTTGGTCCACGAGAAGAAAGATGATCTTGACATGTGTCTTCATCTACGCAGGCTGCGCTCTTATGCTATTGCCAATCGCTATCATCTACGAACCAGGTGAAATGTTTTTACCTGACAGAAATATGACGATACCCTATCTGAAACCAACCACGTTCCTATTGGAAAATACGGCATTTGTCACAGAATATTCACAAACATTTCTTGTGATATTCTTTAGACATGTTCCTCTGCTTCTCTTGCTGATTATGAATCTATGTATCTGGGTTGGACTGAGAAGATCCCATCGTATTAGAAACAGACTCTCACAAAAATCGGAAAGCAATGAAGATCAGGCCTCCATCACCAAAATGCTTCTGATTATCTCTTGCTTATTCTTTATTTGCCTTGTTCCCGGAAGTATGGCGATCCTTCTTAATCAAACGGTGTTTGAGTTCAGCACAGTTGGCCGATATAAGAACGTATATTCCCTGGTTACGGCTATAACCCTTTTCCTTGAAGTCGTTAACTCATCTGTCAACTTCATCGTCTACATGGCTCTGAGTAAGACCTTTTCCGACACGTACAAGCAGATATTCTGCCGTTTCAAATCTAAGCAGCGTTCAAATGACCCGGACACTCAACAAACTAACATTAGTACCCCGTGAGAGATCTATGGCGCCAAGGCAACAACCAATTTTCTCAATCTAGAATATTTCACCAAAGGGTTGCCGGTTCATATCCTAGCACACATATTCATTTTAGATTGAAGGCCTACTTCTAAACGTATACGCGCATTCTACAAAATTTTGTATCAATTCTTAGTAACATTTCTGAAAAAAAACAAAACAACTCACAATTCTGTTTTTAGATAACAACGAACAAACATACGCACAATTTGGGAAGCAGAGGTGGCTTTAAAAGGACACGCCGCCTAAGTTTGTTGTGTTATGATTCGTTTTTGCCATTGTTAAGAGTTGACAATATGTGAGAAAAAAACATACGTGAATTATGTGACTATATGAATAAATTTTGATCTCTGAGCTAAAGGAATTAGACTAAAGATATATGTACGGATGTCAATGAAATTGAAATGTTTTCATGTATATATTTATGAACACTAAAACACACGGGCACAGGGAAAAATGTTCTTGTCTAAAATAACCATGGAGAGAAGTTTCTAATTGTGTTAAAAAGAGGTATACTAATTAGACCTTTATATCCCATCATAAATTGTTGTAATAAAGTAAACCTATGATGTTTCATTAGGTTGACGACTGACAGGAGCTTGGCCTTAGCCAGTAGAATTTTCTGGAACACTTTGTAATACATTGACAATGCTTACGCATCTTAAGCTGTGACAATAATATCGGCAAACTGAAATTGAACCTCATAGTATCATGGGATCAAAAACTGAAAATTTTGGTTCCCCCAGGAAAACCTAGGTAGAAGGCAGACAGGGGAGTTAAGCCCTGACCAGTATGTCTTTCAAGCTCTTCTTTTTATAAGCAATAACTGACCTTTGGGTCAGAGGTCGAGCAATTTTACTTTGAAGTAGATTGTATTATTCTACTATAATCCTGACCATAGCGATGCTGGCCTTGTTATACTGAAACACAAAATGGTATTATAGTTTTTTCAAGACATCTTCTAGGTTCAAACCCAAAGGATAAATACTTGTAATGTTTGAATCCAAAAACTTTCTCATTCCAAAGGTTTGTGCTTGGTATCTGCAGTGGAAGTGAGAAAAGGGATTTTCTCAATAGGCATGATTTCAAAATGTCCCTTGACCAAATGACCTAGAGTGTTGAAATGTTGTGCCACGGGTACATCATATTCAAGTCTAATACTAGATAAATGGTTGGCTGCTCTTTCTGGTAGAGAATTGAGTTTTTCTGACGTTTTGCTTGCGACATTTTTTTTACACTCGTGAAAAAGAAGCGAGCGTGTCGGGGGCTGAAGAGGGCGAAGTGATTTGTCTTAATGTGTCAGATTTGATCCTTGGAGTAACCTAATAGAATACCCCCTAGAGAGAAGATCTTTAAAAAGAACAGAACAAGCCTGATTAAAAAAATGTAAAGACCTAAAGTTTCTATAGAATCTAAAAATCTAATGACTCCCTGGAAAGCGTGGGGAGGATGGTATGACCCAGCATGTAGCGGCTGATGCGTGTCAGTAGGTTTGAAGAACACTTTGTAATCTAGATACCCAGTAGTATGACCCTTGTAAATAGTTACATTAACAAAATCCACAGAAGTGTGATGCATAGTAGGCTGTATAGATTAAGAAAAAATGTTTGACTGTTTTTTCTTGTTGGAAATTTGTAATTATATAAGCTGTAACATCAAATAACTTGGTCGTCATTCTTTAGTTCTGTTTCATTTTAAAA
Source organism: Lepidochitona cinerea (assembly GCA_963971465.1). Classification (NCBI taxonomy): domain Eukaryota; kingdom Metazoa; phylum Mollusca; class Polyplacophora; order Chitonida; family Tonicellidae; genus Lepidochitona; species Lepidochitona cinerea. The sequence continues at coordinate 6,810,718 of OZ020556.1, forward strand.
TTTGATCTCTGCTAGCATATGTACTTGCTGTCCCATTCTGAAAGGGGTCTACCCTATGTGTCCCGGGTTCTATGCGCCCAGGGTTCTATGTGTCCCGGGTTCTATGCACAATGGGTTCTATGTGCCCCGGGTTCTATGCACCCAGGGTTCTATGTGTTCCGGTCGACCCTAAATGTGTTTCGGGTTCTATGCGTCCCGTGTTCTATGCGTTCAGGGTTCTATGTGTCCCATTTTTTTAAAAAATTTACTCTACATCAGTAGGCATTTAATATTGACTAATAATGTTTTTGATGAATAAAAATCAAGAAAAAGTTATAAATGTCCCTGAACAATAATTTTGAATATGTAACCTCAGCAGCCACATAGAACCCGGGACGCATAGAACCCGGGACGCATAGAACCTGGGACGCATAGAGCCCGAGACGCATATAACACGAGACGCATAGAGCCCGGGACGCAAAGAGCCCGGGACGCATAGAACCTGGGACGCATAGAGCCCGAGACGCATATAACCCGAGACGCATATAACCCGAGACGCATAGAGCCCGAGACCCATAGAACCTGGGACACATAGGCCCCGGGACGCATAGAACCTGGGACACATAGGCCCCGGGGCGCATAGAACCCGGGACGAATAGAACCCGGGGCGCATAGAACCCGGGACGCATAGAACCCGGGGCATATAGGCCCAATGGGTCATAGAGCCGGGGCGCAAAGAATCAGGGACGCAAATAACCCGGCACACTTAGAACCCGGGACGCATAGAACCTGGGACACATAGGCCCCGGGGCGCATAGAGCCCGGGACGAATATAACCCGGGGCGCATAGAACCCGGGACGAATAGAACCCGGGGCAAATAGAACCCGGGGTAAATAGACTCAGAGACGCATAGAACCTGGGACGCATATACCTTATCCCATTCTGAAATAGTCCCTAAACTCACTTACACCTTGTATCTGCCGAAGGTCGGGGGTTTCCTGCAGGCAAAGGGCTCCCCTACTAATCCTGACAACGCTGTGAAATAACCTTGGAATAGGCGTAAAGCATTAATCAATCATAACTACTTCCTCGACCCTCTATGTTTTAGTTAAATGTTTTGATAGCTTATTCTTCCCTTGTTTAGAAAGCCTTTTTTACTTCCTGTCATTTTTACATATAAACGCAAGAAATTTAACATACATTTAGACTGGTTTCTGGAGCTATTGAGAAAGGAAATCTATCTGAAAAGCTTCTGGCAAACCGTGTGTGGTCCCGTTTTCTGTTAAGTATTGATTGCTTACCGTAAAACGTTGTATATATTACTTTCTTTTATATCCTTTTATTGTTTTAGTTTTTCCTTTTATTTATGATTTTATCTCACTTTCCGTTTACAGCCACTGTATATTTTTTCTTCCAAATTGGTTTTATTTTTAGGATTTTTTTTTCTTCTTCCTTTAATTGTACACTTGTGTCCAAAAGAAGCGATACCATATGTTTGCAACGACATAAAACTAAACAATGCAGAAGTTTATGTCGGGTGTTATTCTTGTGATAAATCTTTTCATAGCCCCTAAACCAAAATTAATTTCAATCAAATCAGAACAATCAACATGGCAAGCCTTTAAAGATGGGTGGGGTCGAAAAATTAACACATCGTTAGAGCACTGATTACAGACCAACGGGAAATGTCACAGCACACGTCTCAAAGTGAAGTCAGTAGCGGGTATGTCCACCGTGAACATCAATACATGCCAGAACACGCCTTCGGACGGATGACGTCAAACGTCTGATGACGTTGGGAGTGATGCGTTGCAATTACTCCAGTAAACATCCTTCCAAGTCCTGGACGTGGACTGAAGGCTCACGGAGCTGTCTGATTTGCCGATCGAGGTGGTTCCATAAGTGTGTCTGAAGATGAGGAATCTGCTCTCATCAGACAACAGAACGCGTGCCCAGTCCCGCCGTTGCCAACGTCGAACTCGCCTGGCCCATATCAATATGTCATTCCGGTGACAAAGCGTCAGGAGCGGTCCGCTGGAGGGATGACGTGGCTGGATGCCATACTGTCGCAGCCTCATGTAGCCGGTCTGTCTAATGATCCTGTCTCCTACTGCTGTAGCCGCTGTGAACGTCGTTGTTACGGTCGGGTTTCTCAGGTGTAATACCCGGATGTGACGATCTTCACGGGGCGTGGTTTCTCGTGGTCTTCCACTCCTGGGTGGGGCCTCCGTGGCTCAGTAGGTAAAGCGTTGGACGCTCAATCCGAACAGCCTTCCACCAATGGGTCGCAGGTTCGAATCCAACTCAGTCCAAAAATTGGAAAATTTTCTGACTGGTTTTTCACTCGAACGACTTATGTGGGATGGTTGCCAGTTACCAGCGGAAGGTCGTGGGTTTCCTCCGGGTACAGAACCCGGTTTCCTCCCACAATAAAACTGGCAACGCCGCCATATAAGTGAAATAATCTTGAGCGCGGCGTAAAACACAAAACAATCAATCAATCAATCCACTCCTGGGCCTGTCTGAAGTCTGTCCTGTCTGACGTAACGGCTGCACCAACCTGGTGCTAGTGATGCGCTGTATATGGGATCTGCAATACGAATTGACATGTTTTCATATCACTAAATCTATTCGTAACAAGAATATTTTGAAAATAAATTGGCATCGTTTCTTTTGGACACTAGTGTACATTAACTTTAGTCTACGTTAGTGCCTTATTAAGTTTTTCCTTCCCGGGCTATTTAATATTCTTATACTTATATATCTAAGCATTTGTGCCATAGATTTATAACTTTTTTACTCTAGTCCTTCTGTCTCCAGACGCATTTTATTCTTTATCTCTGCCTTTATAGAACCCCTACTTTCTAAAACATCAATCAATAATTCGACCAGGATATCAATCAAAGCGTATATGTTTTATTTCTGAAAAGATTTAACAAGTTGGATCTTTAGAATTCAATAAACAACGAAGCATATGGGGCATATTTAATTGCTTATATAGGATATCTAGAATCTAGATTCCAGAATATCGTTTCTGGGTGAAATTAAAGTTACATCTTATAACATTTTGGGGCATTGTATTGGGTGCATTGATCAACAGCAGAAAGCCCAGTTAGCAGCAAGTTTAAAGGGTTCATCGATCTGCCTGAAGACGTGAGAATCAATGGCCGTATAATGAAGATACATATATTTTATAATAAGTAAATCAATAGCATTTGACCGACGAGCGTCCCATTAGCGGAGATTTGACGAACTCTCCTATAGGGTATAAAAGGCTCTGGGATTCACCGAAGTTCCATATTTTCTTGTCAATCTTTTCGCCGAAAACCTCGTTTTTTTCACAAGAGATTCATCAAGAAATATGGCCATTGTGTACGAGAACGTGGAACTCTTGGCGACTCGCATCGTTCTACTTCTGGTTATTTGCTTGATGGGGATTCCGGGGAACATTATTGCCATTGCGGCCAACAAAGGTAACCTGGGCACTAACTCTGTTAACAGTGTCGTTTATCTCCACATGGCGATTGTTGATGTTTTTATCTGCATTGCGCACGCCTTACCGTCTTTGTTACTGGAAAGCGTCGGGTATTATAGCCCGGGTTCGGACCTTGGCTTTTGGACACCCGTTCTTGTTTTCCTGGCCAGAGTGGTTTCATTACGGGTTTACTTTTCGTCTTCATTCATTTCTGCGTGTGCAGTAACCCTCATTGCTTTACTCCGCTGCTGGAGAATGTTCAATCCATTTGGAATCCTCAGGAAGAAATGGGTGTTTGCAGGAATCATAATGCTGGACTTGTCAGCCGTCGCTTTTGCAGTGCTACTTTCACCAAATACGAGACGCTCGGAATCAAACAGCGAAAGTTTTCAAGAAGATTTGAATGAAACGTCGACGTCCAACTTTTCAAACGAGAACTCTTTTGTTTTGGATGGATTTTTCAATGACAACCCAAACGAAACAGCAAATATGACGAACACGGAATTTGAGCCGTCTGCATCATCCGATATTTGGTTGGAAATCTTGAGAATCGTCGCTTTTGCAACGGTGTGTATTACGCTCATCTGCTATGTATTAATTTGCTTTAAAATTGGCTGCCAGCAAAAAGGCATGATCTCCGAGAGCGACGTCGGGAAGAAGCTGTTTGTCGCACGACAAAAGAAACATCTGGTAACTCAAGTGGTCTTGCTGTCAGCCCTGATAGCATGTATACTCCCGTCTGTTTTAATTACTCTCTTTGGCTTGAGCAATTTCGCTCTGACGCGCTTGGCGATGACTTTGTCAACTTTAAACAGTGCAATAAACCCCTTCATTTATTGCCTCCTAACCCCTGCCATCCGTACCAAGATACTGAAGCGCTTCAAAAAGCCTGATACCGGAGAAGACAGTAAAATAACCGCAACGTCACATTGTCCAACTTAAGCGGAGGTGGGTTGGTGTAGGAAGGGGGGGGGGGGGAGGTTGTTCGGCGAAACGAGGGATGCTTGAAATAATGACACCAGAAGGCCTTTTGAACAACCGGAACAATGATAAATTATAACACATTGTTAGTATTGTAGTCAGTATTGTTTTGTTGTTTATCGTTGTACAACCATAGTGAGTTCGTTTCATTGTAGCTGATAATATTTTTTCGATTCTTTAAACTGCACTCAAAGTAGCATGGGCTGCCATGTTTTTATGAATTCAGATTGTCATAAGCGAATTTGCAGTTCATTGAAAAAACAATCTAGTTACACATATTTATTCTTTATTTTGTATGAGCTCAAATAAATTAATCGCTGTTAGTTTAGAAAGTGAAAGCTAAAGAATGAGTTTGCACTGAACTTTAAAGCGTTTTTATTGTGTATCCAAGGCCTTTCCGTTCATAGGGGATGTAGAAACCAGTTTTGAAATAACAGTTCTGCTCTGAAATAACAGCGACTTTTGAAATAAAAGCAAGTATCACCGTTGAAGAAAAACCTACTTTTGAAATCTTAATTTACTAATTTGCGTATATTTTTTAAAGGATTGATTAATGTTTACGTCACACTCAGAATTTTTCACTTATATGGAGGCGCTACCAGGCCTGAGAGGGGAAGAAACCGGTCTCTTTGCCCGTGCGAAACTTTCGACCTTCGGCGAGTACCTGTCACATACGGCGATGATGGAAAAATCCACTCAGAAATATTTAAATTTTTATTTCGCGTAAGAACTATTCGATTCCGCGCCACATCGAAGAATGTTTTGAAACCAGTTTTGAAATGGAAATGCCACATTTGGTAAAAAATGGCTTATCTTCAATTCAAAGAAGCTTTCATTTAATTTTTTATTTTATTTTACTTTTTCAAACATTCTACATTGCTGCCCACGGAGTTCACAAACGCTCGAAGTCGGTATCCTTACAGGGCCCTTCTCACTATGCGATTTGTAGAATGCGACTACAGAATGCAACCAAATCGAACACTGAAAACCCCACATTGCCTGCGAATCCTTTTTTCGCAATACAAGTCATATGGTTTCGTCCAATCAAAACACGCCTTCTATAATCATTTAGGGATATTTGCCTCTGCCGTATTCTCTTTGAGAAGGAACACAGCATGCCGGTCGCTGGCTAGCTCTCCGATAGCAGAGCGTTTTTCTTCGTAGCTAGGAAAAATTACCGATGGCCATCCGGAAACCTCATGTTTAAATAAACGATAGTCGAATAGCGCACATTTTAACAACATTCGTTCCGAGCATGTCTCTTTAATGGATGTCTTAAAGTATGCGTTTTTTGTAGGCCTATTGATATCTGTCGAATTATTTGAGTTATTTGCTTTCTAATTTGGTACCAATAGCCTTTTTTCGAGCCACCCGATATATGACACATGTAAGTCTACAAGTGCACAGTGCCCGAGACAAAGCCGGGAGTTTCTCGCTGCACTAGTCCGCAATACCTTGAGTGGAATGAAGTTATTCTGATACGCCCGCACGGTCTTGATTGTTTACTATAAATACTTTAAAGTGGCACGAGCTGCCAAAATGTTGATATTTTGTCGTTAAAACAGAAAGTTGAAATTGTTGGCTATTTTTCTCAAGACGTATAATCCAGAAGCTTTTTAGTGCTTCTAGTCTCGAAAAAGTACGAGAAAGTATTGTTTTGAACTAACTTTGGCATAGAATGAATGAATGGTCGTCCCGGTTATTTAAATTTTGGGTACTTTTCGAACACTTTTTCGGTTCGTACAGGCCACATACTGTATGGATTTTTCTCATTCCAATGCCAATCATTTAGTTTTTCGATGGCCTTCAAAGCCTCTTACTGTCGTGACGAGCAGAAATTATGAAAAAAGTGTGAATTTTGGCATCTCATGCCCCTTTAAATGATATCGTCTTTAAAGTCTACCGAATACTTGTCTGCCTGTCTGACAGAGAGTTCCAATCGACGGGTCGCTGGTTCGAATGCACTCGGACCAAATAAACTTGCAAACTGTTTGAGTAGGTTGCATGTAGATACTCGCCGAAGGTCGAACGTTCTCTCCGGGCAATAAGCTTGTCCCCCCCCCCCCTCCCCATTAAACCTGGCAGCGCCGCCATATAGGTGAAATGATCATGAAAGCAGCATAAAACATCAATCAACCATTTTATTAAAAAAATCATTTCATCTAATTTGTCAAAATGCTGGTGATGTTAACCGCATCAGTAAACAAAAGATTTGATTTTTCAAAAACAAAGGTAAAATTTGTCGAAACTACAGGCATGCAAGACTGTAAAGGCCTAACGTCAATTGATTAATTTATTGTTTGGTGTTTTACGCCGCGCTCAAGATTATTCCACTTATATGAAGCGTTGCCAGTTTTATTGTGGGAGGAAATCGGGCTCTACGCACGGAAGAAACCCACGACCTTCCGGTGGTAACTGGCAACCATCCCACATAGGTCGTTCGAGTGGAAACCCAGTCAGAAAATTTTCCAATTTTTTGGACTGAGTGGGATTCGAACCCGCGATCCTTTGGTAGAAGGCTGTTCGGATTGAGCGTCTAACGCTCTACCTACTGAGCCACGGAGGATCCTACGCCAAATCGAAGAAACGTCCATTAGAGGCACTAAGCAGGATATGCATGCAATTAGAGATAATGAAAAGATGAACTTCAAAAAGTCAAACTAATTAAAAATACTTTATGACATTAAGTTGATTTTATGAGAAGAAATTAATGGGTTTACCTTGGTGCTTTCTGAAAGATGTGATTCTTTAATGTTTTGCTGTCTTATTGATTTTGAGAAGATCGATATGTCGGTACTCGTTAACTCTTCGTGATTTTTTTTTCTTTTTATTAAGACTGTGCGAGTACACGTGCACGGGCGTTTATTTATATAGATCACCGTTTTATAACAGATCTTGTGCCCTAAAATAAACTGATCCAAGTAATTATAGGGTTTAAAAGACATTTTGCTTTGTTGGCGAGGACACAATGTATCAAGCAGCAATACAAGCTTTACAATATTAAATTCCAACTACATCGTAACGTTTACCTATATTGCTTCATTTAAGGTCACAAATATCTAGAATTAAAAATTATTACGTCTAGTTTATGGATTTTTTAAAATTTTCTCATTTGATTGTTTTAGTAAATCTTCTGTTTCACGTGTTGATCTTTCTTGAAGTCATGGCATATTTTTCTCACTTTACCGACTGACCGCAGAACTCTTTACGATTAATTTAAAATAATATGATCAGCCAAAATTTTTTTCATAGTGTTCGATCGGCGCAATAAGTAGAATTGGCATTGGGATAAAAAAAAAAATAGGCCTACCTATAAAGCCAGTTACCCTTACGAACCTGAAATGTCAAAACTCAAATAACAGGGTTTGTACGAGTATATATTTGGATGTTTGTTGCTTTTAAAACTACCTTACCGAACAAATCCGAGATTGAGATATGGAGAAAGCTTCTATTTCGTATTTTTGACGAAATGAAGGGCAATAAGCTAATTCTGCTAACAATATTTTCCTGTATTTGGCCCCTTTAGTTACGTTGACCTAGATTTCAGTCGTATCGTCTGTCGCTGAAGTTATGTTTCGTTCTAGAAGTTTAAATATGTCAAATTTCTTAAAGGGGCATGAGCTGAAAAAATGTTGATATTTTGACGTTGATACAGAATGTTTAAATTATCGGCTATTTTTCCTAAGACGTATAATTCAAAGACTTTTTAGTGCACCTAGTCTCGGGAATGTACGTTAAAGTATTGTTTTTAGCTAACTTTTGCTTAGAATGAATGAATGGTCGTCCCGGTTATTTAAATTTTGTTTACTTTTCGAACACGTTTTCGGTTCGTACAGGCCACATACTGTATGGATTTTCCTCATTCCAACGCCAATCACTGAGTTTTTCGATGGCCTGTAAAACCTCTTACTGTCGGGACGATCAGAAATTATGAAAAAAGTGTGAATTTCGGCAGCTCATGCCACTTTAAGCTATGAAAATTTATGTTAATGCGTAGCAATATGATTCTACTGGGATTTCTAGAGTTCTATTTAAAGTGCACAATGTTTGTATTTAGTCAGTCAGTTTTTAATGGGGCTCAAATATATATCAGTGAGTTTTTGGAATGTTATTTGAATACGATTTCTGGGTTTACTCTTAATTGGGGTGTTATATCCGTGGCACATGGCGAAAGTCAATTCCATGCACAATACGAAAATCAATCTGTGTCACAAGACGAAAGTCAACCAATGGCACCAAACGAAAGTCAATCTGTGTCTGGAAAAGAAGGCCAATTCAAGGCACAATATACGAAAGTCAATCTGATGCACAATACGAAAATCAATCTGTGGCACCGTCCAACAAAGTTAACCGGCCTGAGGGTTAAACAAGTGAGAAAAAAAAATTCCCCCAAATCCCCCAAAAATCAAGATAAGAAGGTGGTACCATTGTCAGTCAGGAATTTTACACTAATCTGTTGTTGCTCAATTCTGCAGCCTACCTACTCGAAAATGTTTCCATCCATGCATAGATCACATGGTCATCGTTAAAGGGACTAATCTTAAATTGCTGTTAACATTTTTATACTGTTTCTAATAATTGGAAAATAATTTGACTTTAGATGAATGGTGGTAGGTCGAATTTCAGCGAAAAATGTACAATTAAGGAGCAATTAATGAGAATTCCGTGTTACAGTGTTTATTGTCTGACGGATGGTTTCGTATGGATGTCCAAGCTAACATGATTGAACCCTACTGTAGTGAGAGGTTAAAAGTTTGCTAATATTCATATATCTGATAAACTGTGATGTGCCGACCTTCTTTAGTTTATTTCTACATTATAAAACATGGACAAAACCACAAAAGCGTTAGAAGACAACGAAATTACCTGTTAGGCTGAAGGCGTTCAACGGCCCGCTCTCGAGCCTCGTGGAAATCCTAGGAAATAATTTCTGGTTATAACTAGATTGATTGATTGATGTGTTACGCCGGATTCAAGATTATTTCAGTTATATGGCGGCGTTGGCTGGTTTAAGGGATAGAGGAAACCCGGCTGATTTTCTGGAGGAATCTCCCGACCTTCAGCGAGTACCCATCTTCGCAAGCCAATTTAAAATCTCCATGTCCCCATTCCGTGGTACATGAAGATTTTAACTTGGCTAGAGAAGATGGCGAGTACCTGGCAACTCTTCCACATACGGCGATCGAAAGAAAAATTTTCAATTTGTATTTGGTCTGAGTTGGAGTCGATCCCGCGCCGCATCGATGGGAGGCCTGTGTCCGACTGAGGGGCTGTCAACTCTAACCGGCTTAGCGACCGAGATTCCGCTTAAACCACAAGTGAACAAACAGGCTGCAGAGACGAAAGAAGTTTACCAGTGATCATGCCAACACCTTCCCAATATGAGTATATATACCCTACCCATCTATCATCTGGCACAATCTTTGCTAAAACCATTTTATTGTTAACATGAAAAACAAAATACGGTTTTCTGTATTTTTTCAAAACTAGAATCGTTAAGGAACTGTTCTTTTGAACGTTTTGGCATCATTTAGTATTTGTTTTATTAACTGGCAACGCCGCCATATAATTGAAATAATATTGAGCGCGGCGTAAAACACCAAACAGTCAATTAATCAATTTGTTTGGTCGACCTGTAGGACGCTCGTAAAAAGAAGTATCAAAATATGCAATAAGCTCTCCTAATTCATACTTCAAAGTGGCATGAGCTGCCAAAATTCGAACTATTTTCAGAGATTCTGATCGTCACGACAGTAATTGGCTTTGAAGGTCATCGAAAAACTTAATGATTGGCGTTGGAATGAGGAAAATCCATACAGTACGTGGCCTGTGCGAACAGAAATAGTGTTCGAAAAGTAAACAAAATTTAAATAACCGGGACGACCATTCATTCATTCTAAGTCAAAGTTAGTTGAAAACAATGTTTTATCGTACATTTTCGAGACTAGAAGCACTAAAAAGCTTCTGAATTGTACGTCTTGAGAAAAATAACCGATAATTTGAACATTCTGTTCTTACGTCAAAATATCAACATTTTGGCAGCTCATGCCATTTTAAGATGATTTTTGATTTAGTGACTCAGTCCGTCTGTTTTCATCATCCGACATTTTCCTCGCTTATCTATTTACTAGCATTTTGTTTATGGGTTGTTTTTGTTTGGTCGATGCGGGCTCTAGGCCTACCTATTGGATGCTCGTAAAAAGAAGCATCCAAATATGCAATAAGCTCTCCTTATTCTTACATTAAACCATGAGTGGACTTATAGTGAACTGCTCAAGTGGATGCTCTGTCTGTCAGAGTACACGTTTTTTTTTTAATTCTTATTCTTCATCAGGTGCGAATGATAACATTATTGGTGATCATGTTCAGCTGGTACATATATATATAAGTCATACATATCAGATAAACTGTCGAAATGTGAATAGCTCTATCCTAACACAAAATAAGTATAACAAAATTACTGCCCTCAAACGAATGCCGATTTAGCCAAAGCAGAAACCTGGATGGCGAAAGATAATGTAACACGGGCCAAGAAGGTGGCGACAGAACGGCCATATGCATGGGTGATTCTTGTTGGTAAGGTACAATATATATATATATATTTTGAACACTATAACACACGGGCACAGGGAAAATCTTCTTGTCTAAAATAACCACGTTTCTTATTGTGTTAAAAAGGGGCATATCATTTAGACGTTTATACCCAATCATAAGTTGTTTTAATAAACCACAACCCATGATCTATAATTAGGTTGACGACGGGTAGGAGTTTGGCCTTAGTCAGTAGAATTTTCTGGAACAGAAAATTTGGCAAGAAATCGTCAGTATTTTTGATAAACCTAACACGCCGATATATATGTATGCTTTATTTGTTCGATGAAATAAAGGGGCCTCCGTGGCTCAGTAGGTAGAGCGTAGGACGCTCAATCCGAACAGCCTTCCACCAATGGGTCGCGGGTTCGAATCCCACTCAGTCCAAAAATTGGAAAATTTTCTGACTGGGTTTTCACTCGAACGACCTATGTGGGATGGTTGCCAGTTACCAACGGAAGGTCGTGGGTTTCCTCCGGGCAAAGAGCCCGGTTTCCTCCCACAATAAAACTGGCAACGCCGCCATATAAGTGAAATAATCTTGAGCGCGGCGTAAAACACCAATCAATCAATCAATCGATGAAATAAGGATCGTAGCCTGGACATGTATCCTCGTAAAACATATTCTTCAAGATTATTTTAAACTTTAAAATATTAAAATGACAAATTGCTTTTCAGAAATTTACGAAATTTTATATCTTTTTTAATGTCTTTTGGGGTGAAATAAAAAAAGACGGCTTTCGGTAGAAATAACACCTCTCCTAATGGCTTGTATGACCAGAAATTAGATTTTGGCTGCGGTGGTTGTATTAATGTTTTCGGACGTCAGATTTACATTAAAGTCACGTGAGCTGCCAAAATGTTGATAGGCCGATTTTCCGTGAAAACAGAGTGTGCAAATTATCGACTTTTTTTCTCAAGACATACATGTACAACTCAAAAGCTTTTTAGTTCTGCTAGGCTTAGAACTATTAAACTTCGGCCCAGAATGAATGTCCGTCCTGGTTATTTAAATTTTGCTTAGGCTACTTCTCGGACACGAGTTCGGCTTATACATCACGCAGGCTGTAGACATTTTCATCATTTCAGAGACAATCTTTTGGATTTTCGATGACATTCAAAGCCCCTTACAATAGAAATTTATGAACAAAGTTCGAATTATTGCAGCTCATGCCACTGTAACAGTTTTGTTTTATGTTGCTCATTTAGCCACCTTTATGTCCGCTGCCTTCGCCTTCGGAGGTGCGAAGGCATTTGGTGTGTTTTATGTGGAATTCCTTGAGGTGTATGGCTCGGGATCTGGATCAACCGCATGGATTGCCAGCGTCTCTATGGGACTAATGTTAGGCTGTGGTAAGTTATATCAACCGCATGGATTGCCAGCGTCTCTATGGGGCTGATGTTAGGCTGTGGTAAGTTATATCAACCGCATGGATTGCCAGCGTCTCTATGGGGCTGATGTTAGGCTGTGGTAAGTTATATCAACCGCATGGATTGCCAGCGTCTCTATGGGACTGATGTTAGGCTGTGGTAAGTTATAAGGTCTACAAGTAGTAAAAAACTACACACTCTTAATTCTCACCCCTGTTGTCCTTTTTATATTAGGCCAATATGGAGCGCAAGTCTCATAAGAATTATTACGAGATTTTGTGATATCCGGTGACAGATGACGTCATTAAGAACGTTTTTGATGACGTTGCAATTCCATTTGACGTATTTTGTTCCATAACGTCAGATTTAAACGTCATTTTGGAACGAAAAACTCTCAGTCACATGCGCAATGCAGTGCCGGTGACAGGAAATTTGTGGAATTCACAAGTGACTTGCGCTCCCTATAAGTCGCAAGTTTGGAAGCTGATTCGTTTTGTTTTTTCTTTAATCCATGCAGCATACCATATAGGATTCAAATTTCGAGATGACGTCATTAACATGAATAATTTGACAGGGCACTTTATGTTTTCCTATGGTTAGGCCAAATGCCAAAAGGACTGGTTTCCTCCATCACATCATCATAATTTATTTCAGTCCAAAGAAGAGATGAAATGAAAATGCTATAAAGTAACCAAAAACGTTAGCTGATCAAAAGTCATCACTTTGGTGGTACTACGGTGGCTGATTTCCGCCAACAAAAATAAAAAATATACCGGAAAATCTTTGGCCAAATATTACTTCGGCTTCGGCTTGTATTTACGGCGTAAAAACTCTGTGATTCTTGGACACTTTTAATGGCGTTATAACGCCGTATCTAATTGACTGATATAATCGAATTATATCCTGCAAATCAATGTGCCTATAGATGGAATGCATTAAGGTTTGAATTAATAAATAATATTTATAGAGGGTAGACTCGATAAAATCTAAGATTTGGTTTTCCTCAAGACCCTCTTAATAAATCAATACAACAGAATATGTACAGTACCGGTACTCAGAAGATTACCAATCAAAATAATAAGTTAAGATAACCAATTATAAATAAATTATAAGATAATTAATACACTATTATCAAATACTACAATGGCATTAAAAAGTTGAACTGTTACAATAAGGTGGAAATTACTTTTGGATAACAGCCTTTTGGTTTCGATGTAGTTCTTATGTTGTTATCAATACATTAATGCTATTAAAATCAGTATTTTTATTAAATTACCAAAACTTCAAATATATATAATTTGCAATTATTATTCAATCAAAATGTATTTCTTTACGCAAAATACATTTTCAAATATACTAAATATTTTAAAATTAGACAGAGAAGGGGATGGTTTTATATAATCATGTAATGTACTAACATATACTCCTGCACAGAGAGATTCAATATATTGTGTTCAAACATCACAGTTTTCTTAATCGCTCAAGGTAATAATTACTCACTAGTATGGCGTACATCATTCATACGAATGGACGCGCCAATAAACTAAAACAACCAACCAACTATAATCATGTAAACTGTTTCCAGCAGTAACTAAGTATTTTAAGGTAAATATTTACTGTATGATTTCTAGAATACATACTTATGATAATTCAACATTAATCAACCAATAATAAATTATACATTTATGATCACTAAAACACACTAGTACAGGGAAAAAAAGAAAATCGTCTTGTATGTACCGTATCTCTTCTAATGATTCAGCCACTTTTTGCCTCATAAGGATTCGACCATTAGAAAAGAAATATGCTAAATGTGGCCAGACAAATTTGCTCATTAGAGGTAATTTAAGACTCGCTGTGCAGTGTGTGAAAATGATTATCCTTAAACACTGTACACAACGTCATGTCTCTGTTTTTGTCCGACTCAATGAAAAATTTAGGCCATTAGAATGGCTGAATCTTTAGAAGAAATACGGTATGCTTGCATAGAGACTGGTATATTATATGTAGCCTCACGTTGCTGATTCTCTGCTGAATACATGATTTACTTATTCGCTAAGCAATATACGTAGCATCAGCGGACATCTAATTTAATAATCAAATATCGCCCTAATATTGTGTCGAAAATTTACGACGTTACAACGCAGTAAACTAGGGCGTCATAACGCCGTAATATAGAGCTGAAGACTGACGTCGTAATTTGTTTATTCTTGGCGGAAATCAGCCACCGTCGGGTCGGGGCTACTTGAGAACGTGTTTAAGTGACCAGTTTGAGGTGAGATAGTGTACCTATGAAATCTGGAGAAGAATGGCTGTTCAGTACGTAAGAGGTTCGTTCTCGTATATGGTGCCTGGTGGTAAATATAGAAAGGCGCGTCATCACGATTTATGTACTTTTTAGATGTTGCTTTTTTAGCTGTTCATGCTTGCTGATTTTCAGGAATGGGCTGTTCTTGGCTCTGTCAGATGTTCTCTGTACGTAAAGTTGTCATCTTTGGCGGACTGTTAGCCGCCTTTGGACACTTAGTCAGTGCGTATATCGACCGTATGGAATGGCTCTACTTAACGTACGGCGTCCTAACAGGTATGAGTAGCTAGAGTTCATTAACTGATTGATGTTTTACGCCGCGCTCCAGATCAGTTCAAATATATGGCGGCGTTGCAAAGTCTAGTGGGGTAGGAAACCGGAGTCTGTCCGGAGAAAACTCGTGACTTTCGGCGAGAACCTGGCAGCTCTCCCACATATGCCGATCGAGTGAAATCCGTGTGGAAATCAAACCCACGAGCCATCGATGAGAGGCTTGGGTTGAACGGAGAGACCACTGCTCTTACGTCTTAGCCAACGTCACATTTTACTGATAAAATGCGAAATCAGGACTGCTTGTGGGTTCGAACTCCAATGGATTCTGGACGCGCTCTGGACGATTTTCCGAACGATAATATTGGAATACAAAAAAAAAATAAATAAAATAAACAACGCTCTGAGTGCGTTGGCTGGCGGTATGGTATAGCAACGGCGACCATGACAAAAAATCTAAATTGATGTTATTTTTTTGCAATAAAAAATTCATCCGATCATTGATGAACAACAGTTAAAATAGATTGATTAATTGATGTTTTACGTCGCACTCAATATTAATTCAATTATATAGCTGCGTTGACCCATTTATCAAGATTGTTTGTTGTTTGAAATCAGAAAGATGGAGGTCATGGAAGGTTGATGGTCGATGGCTTTAGTCTGGTGCGTACTGGGAGATTTTTCATTCGAAAAAATCCGGCAACATTAAAACGCTCAGTGCGCAATGTTTTATCCGATCATCGATCAAGTCCGATTTCCTGTCCAAATAAAAACGCCTTTCGTGAAAATAATGTTGAATACTAATTGTTTATCCCTTGTTTGGAAATTCTATTCAATCTTAATATCCTTGTTTTTCTAGGTTTAGGTCGGGGAATGTGTTTCACGCCTTCACTTATGATGGTAAATTCCTACTTTGTTCATCGAAGGGCTTTTGCCAATGGTGTATTCGCTTCTGGAAGTGGTGTGGGGTCCTTTATATTCCCCTTTTTGACTCGGGGCTTATTGGACAGCTATGGCCTCGATGGCGCACTGTTAATCTTTACTGGAATAACGTTAAACATTTGCGTTTGTGGGGCGTTGATGAGGCCTTTGGAAGAGCAGAGCCAAGTTCACTACGCGGACAAAGAACTCTCGGGTACTCTTGAAGAAGAAAAATCCCTTTCTTTAGAAGTAAAATATAACACAGAAAATGGTAATACTGTTTTGAAAAATACTTATACTGATGATTTTGTAACAGCAAGTGAAAAAGAGACATCACGCAGCTTTGTTCAAGAGAGTAATTATTCAGAAATTGAAAAAGAAGCTCTGGTGGTAGTTAACCCCCAGGAAATAGAAAATGGCCCCTTGTTAGAAACTGGTATCAAAGAGAACACTTCCCAAAAGGTGGACCTAACTCTAAAGAAACAAGTATCATTCAATAAAGATGAAATACAAAAACCCGTTGATTCCCCGCAAAATGTCCAGACCGAAGATAACTTTTATAGTATGGACACAAAAGCAAATGTTTCCACTAATACAAAACTCGCGCCTCAGAGACATTCGAAGCGGGATACAGAACAAACGGAGAAAAAGACACGTACATGTGGCGATTTTTGTTTGGCTAGAGTTAAGTCCCCTCATGTCGACTTTAGCATCCTAACATACCCTGTGTTTCTCATTTTTGAGTTGGCGTTTCTTCTGATAACAACTGCATACCTAACGCATTTTATTATGTTACCCGCACATGCTGTTCATCTGGGATTTTCTAAAACGAAAGCTGATCTTCTTTTATCAATAATCGGGATTTCTGATATCATAGGCCGGACATTTCTTGGCTGGTTTTCAGATATTCGTTTAATTTCTAGAGAGAAATTGTCAGCTCTGGTGGCTTTCTTGGGAGGCCTTTCTGCGATACTAGTGACATTTTCATCAGATTTCGCCGTGTTATGTGCCTATGCTGTTTGTGTGGGAATATTACCTGGCGCTGGCAGTGTTATCGCATTTGTTCTTATGACAGAGAGAATCGGGTCCAGAATGGGCCCCGGAGTGTTAGGGGTCCATGCATCGCTGTTTGCCTTACCTGCCTTACTTGGCCCTCCAGTTGCAGGTAGTTTTTTTCTCAATTTCTTAATATATTCTTTAAATATTTCTTGATATATTTTAAAGTGGCATGAGCTGCCAAAATTAACACTTTTTTCATAAAACTAAATGATTGGCGTTGGAATGAGGAAAATCCATACAGTATATGACCTGTACAAACCGAAAACGAGTTCGAAAAGTAAACAAAATTTAAATAACCGGGACGACCATTCATTCATTCTGAGCCAAAGTTAGTTCAAAACAATGCTTTATCGTACATTTTCGAGACTAGAAGCACTAAAAATTATACGTCTTGAGAAAAATAGCAAATAATTTCAACATTCTGTTTAAAGGTCAAAATATCAACATTTTGGCAGCTCATGCCACTTTAAGTAAATATAATATTTTCGTTTAATTATCCCAATATGTTTTTTATTACAGCCTATTTTTTAATGAGAAAGGGTTACGGTATCAGCACGAAGTAAGTTGCTTGTGAACAACACGAGCTTTTGACACCTATAGTCCGGTGTCTTTATCGATTGTAACTGCAATGTTACACTTGATACAGACACCGGTATACATTTAAATGTCGAAAGCTAGTGTTGTTCCTAAACAACTTACTTCGTTGTGGTGCCTTAATCATTACTCGTTAGTATGGAGCCCACGCTTAAAGAGTTTCAAATATTTCTTAGTATATTTTTTATCACTATATCTTTATAAATCACAAGGCTGATCGATACAAGAAATGGATTTCCTTGTTACACCCCCTTAATTGCACATTTGAGCACATTTTCCATTAGAAATTGATTTGCGTATTTGAAGTAAAGATATCAGTAAGCAAGTTATGAGCGCTAGTGGATATTTTATAATTTCTGGGTAATTAAGTTCATTTAATTGCTTGCAGGGTTTATGAACAGGGCTTAAAGAAGGGGACATATCTTCTCGCCCTTTTCGGTTCCATCAAAAGCATAACCGTCGGATAGAATTTGTCAAAATAGTAACGATTTTCTGGCTGTTGTTTTCATTTGAGATCTCGGTAACTCAGTTAAAAGAGCGATAATTTATCAGAGCGACACAAGCTTTCGTTAATGGGTTGAGGGTTCCGGGAGAAGGTTGAGGAGTTCCTCTAGGCGAAGACCCCCCCCCCCCACCCCCTCTTACCCCACACAGCCTGGCAGCGCCGTCATATTAAGTGAATAAACATCAATCAATCAATCATTTGTTACATATATTTTGCAGGTTGGATAAAAGATTGGACAGGGTCATGGAATGTGTCCTTCGTTCTGGTTGGTGTTTGTATGTTAACAGCTTGTGTAACAACACTTTTCATTGGACCAGCTGTGCACAAAATTGTCAAGAAAAGGGAATATATGAAACATAATGTGGACATTACTTAAAGTGGCATGAGCTGCCAAAATGTTGATATTTTGACGTTGAAACAGAATGTTGAAATTATCGGCTATTTTTCTCGAGACGTGCTATTCAGAAGCTTTTTAGTGCTTCTAGTCTCGAGAATGTACGATAAAGTATTGTTTTGAACTAACTTTGGCTTAGAATGAATGAATGGTCGTGCCGGTTATTTAAATTTTGTTCACTTTTCGAACACTATTCCGGTTTGTTTAGGCCATATACTGTATAGTTTTTCCTCATTCCAACGCCAATCATTTAGTTTTTCGATGGCCTTCAAAGCCTCTTTTTGTCGTGCCGATCAGAAATTATGAAAAAGGTATGAATTTTGGCAGCTCATGCCACTTTAACACTAACACAATAAGCGGTTTGTTTTTATAGCTTTTCAACACACACCTTTTCATTTTATTTTTATGCAATATTAAAATTAAATTAATAAATTTGATTAATAGGCCGGTGGCTGTAACTTGAAAAGTCGCTATAAATAGGGTTCCGTGGCCGATCTCTGGAATATACTTTTTGTATGTTTTCTTATATTCCTTAGGACATACTTTAGCACCAAAAAAAGTTCGTCCACTCCAAACCCCGGTGTTTTCCCAAAAAAGCCATGTGAAAGGAACACTTTTTCGCATATATAGTGGCCATAGGCAACATGAGTGCTCTCCCCTTACCTCTATCTAATACATATAATATAGACACATGGGCCCGGAATACACAGAGCGGCGTAGCGTAAGTTTTTACGTATAAACTGTCATGACAACCCATATTGTAGAGATACGGTCTACGAAAGTTACGCAAAAATACATCTACTCCGTTTTGTGAAACAGGCCACTGGCTATTACTCTTTCCACCAATACTACCTTTTTTGGTCGTTTCCGTAGACATAGGATTGAAGGTAGATAGGCCTACTATTTGCATTCCTTTGTCGTATATGAGAGAAAAGTAAAAAAAAAACAGATTTGTATGAGGATCAACATGCTTATGCAATCTATTAACACTATACATTTTTAACACTATATTTTCATCCGATTTTCCCCCGCTGCTTCACGTAACAAATCTGCAATGTATATATAGTACATGTAATAATGTAATTTTAAAATCAGACATGTGGGCCACACAACATATAATTTAAGTTAGAGATACAATAGATGTATTAAAAATGTAATGCAAGCTTCGGTGATATTAGTTTAATCTAAGAATTTTCGGTAGTGAGTCTGGGGGGGGGGGCGCAATTAAACCTTTTTAAGAGCTCCTCCCACACCCAGCAACCCATAGAAACCATTTGCGCTGTAAGGAATATACTTTTTGATTGGTTGTTTAGTATTCAAGTTTATTTTGTTTATATAGTGGCATTGTCAGGATTATTACCAGAAGAAACTCAATGTCAGATGACACCCCAAGGTTACTTCTGTTGGTTTCTGGCTACCGTTCAACTTGAGGCCGACCGATAAGTAATTGTCAACAAATTTGGTGTCAAAACCGAGAATAGAATGTCCATCCTCAAAGGTAGTGGGATGGATGGATTGACGTTTTACACTTCACTCAATTTTTTTTCGCATGTATGATGGTGTTGCCAGGATTATTGGAGGACACTCAAACAACCCAGGCTTAAGCTATACCCCTCCTCCAAGGAAACCCTGACCTTACGCTGGTTCCTGGTGACCATTCCACTTACATCGTTCATGGCCCCCTGAGTGATCGAGAATTTACCTCCGGATTATTTAAGAATGACATCTACTTAGTACATAGCAAATCCACACTAAATCGAATTATTGTATTAAACATAGGGGACATTAACAAATATTTAATTCACCCCCCACCCACCCCTTGTCAAGTTTAACGTTATAATTTAAACTAGGGCACCATACTACACTACAGAACTAGGCTTACACAGAAAATTGCTATAATAGAAAATACAAACCCCCGTCTTCGGCCACGACTTGAAGAAGTTTATCTCTAACTATTTTGTGGGGAAGTGTAATCTTTTTCTCTACACCTGTCTTGCATATAATGCATTGCATTGGCAGCACTACCGATTGATTAATTGATGTTTTACGCCGCACTCAGGATTATTTCTCTTATATGGCGGCGTTACCAGGTTTAGTGGGAGAGGAAACCGGGCTCATTGTCCGGAGGAAAACGCACGACCTTCGGCGAGTACTTGGCAACTCTTCCCCATACGTCGATCGAGTGAAAAATCCACTCAGAAATGTTTAAGTTTGTTTTTGGTCTGAGTCGGATTCGAGCCCGCGTCGCATCGATGGAAGGTCTGTGTGGGACTGAGGGACGATCCCTAACCCACTGGACCACCGAGGTCCCGGCAGCACTGTCGACAACCGTGTAGCAGTTCGACTGCTTTTTCTCGATCTTAACTTTTTCGGTGTTGGGGCTTTAATAGGAGCTTCAGACTTTTTTTTTGTTTGGCAGCCTACATTCGTTAATTGTTTGTGAAATGCTTATAACAGGATCGATGATACCCAATATTTGTTAAATATGTCAGTTTTCTCTCTCACCGCAATGGATTCTTCTGTGTCTAAAAGTACCCATTCTGATTTGATTTTATTTATTCACCAGATAAAATATTACAATTAGTATATTCCTAATATATTTGTGGTCTGGCGGAAATAAAACCCCAAGGAACTTATTGTATCTTGTTTAAATTGAAGTCTATCGTACATCTAGTTCTAGTGAAAGGCAATTCAATTTCATTTTCCCTGCCTTGCGTGTGTACTATACAGGAATAAGTACTTGATTTTCCATCCGATCGCTCTGCCATCTTGCTGTCATTCTGTATGTTTACAAACTATTGTTTATATCGGAAGTAGAAAATTCAGCGATCTGATTGGCTTGTTCAAAAATTATACCGCCAGAAACGGATAAGTAGGCCACAAAGGTTAAAGATAGGTCAGAAACATAAATTGATATTCAGTTGAAGATATCTTATAAACGCCGGGGTTCTGCATGGACGAACTTTTTTTATATATTCTTTAGTTAATCATTACTATTTGAAAACTATCGGAACGTATATTCTTGAGATCGGCTACGGACTGATCGAATTGAAGCTTCGGTCACCAGCCTATAAATGTAATTGACTAAAATAAATTAAATTAATTTATTAATCAAAATACGCAATTTTACCAGTTAGTTCTTTGTTGTTTGGATTGGTGTTTTAACATGCTTTGGTCGTCTTACTAATAGGTAATTTGAAGGTTTGAAGGATTGATGTTTTACGCTTCACTTAAGATTACTTCATTTACATTGTGGGGTTGGTGGGTTTAGTGGGGGGGGGGGGGGGGGGGGGTGGAGGGGGAGGATTCCTGGCTTATTGTCAGGAGGAAACTCCCTACCTTTGGCGCTGGCAACGTTTCCACACAGGGCAACCGAGTGAAAACTCGTACAGAATTTTTCATTTGTTTATTTTTTTTTTGGACTGAGTGTCAGGAAATTTTCTGTATTTGGCAACTACACCATTCAAATATTTGATGAAAACCCAGTTATTAATTTCTGTTTATAGTACATGATGGTGTATATTTATGAACTTTCGAGAGTAGCTACTCTCATCGTCAGATATTACATCACACTGTACTTTGTGTTGTAATATCTGATGATGAGAGTCACTCTGAAACTTCGGGGATTTACGTGCCAAAGCCGGTAGCGAGCGAAGATAGCCGAAGGGAGTTCCGACTGGATGAGAGTCAATCTCATTCTCGCGAGATCCCCTGCTACTACGTGAACGTCGCGTTTACGTAGTAGCAGGGGATCTCGCGAGAATGAGATTGGATGAGAGTCTGAAACTTCGGGGATTTACGTGCCACCGGTATCGACCGAAGATAGCCTAAAGGTGTTCCAAACTGAGTAGCTACTCTCGAAAGCTCATAAATATAGGCCTACAGCATCTTGTACAATATAGTACGAGTTGTCCTATGTGTTTTGGCTTTAGTGAGTGAGTGAGTGATTAGGGTTTTACGTCCTGCTCAACAGTATTTCGGTTATATGAAGACGTTGTCTCCTTGTGACAGGGCGGATTTCCACCGCTCTTTTAGGTGCTGTCTCACCGAGACGACTTGCCGAAGACAACCAGCAAGCCCCCTCACCCAGTCACAGTATACTGACACCGGGCCAACCAGTCGCTGCTCTAATTCCTATTGCTAAGCGCCAAGCGAAGCAGTAACAGCTACCACTGTTAAAGTCTTTGGTCTGACTCGACCCGGGCTTGAACCCAGATCTCCCAGGCCTGAAGCGGACGCTCTACTGACTGAGCTATCGGGGCTGGTCTTTGGCTTTAGTAAAACCACTCCATAGAATTTATAATTTCTCTTTTGTTTGGGATTAGACTGTTAACAGAGGGTTATTTAAATTACATGTTTTCGGGGATACTAGGCCCACTTATACAAAGAAATTACAAACTATTTATCCTTTGGGTTTGAACTTGGACCCAGGAAGATGTCGTGAAAAAACTATAATACCATTTGTCTTTCAGTATAACAAAGCTAGCATCGCTATGGCCAAGATTATAGTAGAAGAACACAAACTACTTCAAAGTAAACTTGCTCGACCTCTGACCCAAATTTTCACTGTCTTTTCCCATGACCCTATAACGATATTCTTACCATAGCTTAAGATACGTAACCATTGTCAATGTTATACAAAGTGTTCCAGAAAATTCTACTGACTAAGGCCTAGCTCCTGTCAGTCGTCAACCTAATGAAATATCATAGATTTACTTTATTACAACAATTTATGATGGGGTTAGTTCAATTTACCGAACGTATGGTGATATTACATATACCAACGTTCAGTCTACGAATTCTGAAATGCTGGTCGGTAAAGTCCGACGCACTTTTGTCGGAAATTAAAAGCCATGAAAATAATATTGTAACTGCTCTGTATGGAAAATTCCTACCCCATACTTCTCTAGAACCCATAAAAGATTATTCTTGTCCTCTTTTATTTATTTTTATTTATTTTATTTACTTGGCATGTACCGTTTGACCCATTTTTAACGTCACGCAAAATGGCGGCAAAGTCTCCAAGAAATGACAGTTTGTTGTTGTTTAAGACCAGGTGTACGCCCTTTGGAATAGCTAGCCTACATGTAATAAAAGTGGACAAGAATAATCTTTTCTTAGTTTTAAAGAAGTCTGAAGTAGGAATCGTCCATATCGAGGAGTTACAATAATATTTTCATGGCTTGTAATTTAAACATCATTTCCACCTTGTATTTCAACTTCATATACTGAACGTTGGTATATGTAATATCACCATAAGTTCGGTAAATTGAACTATGATGGGGTATAAAGGTCTAAATGATATACCTCTTTTTAACACAATTAGAAACTTGTCTCCATGGTTATTTTAGACAAGAAGATTTTCCCTGTGCCCGTGTGTTTTAGTGTGCACTTAACCCTGAATACTAATAGAGCATGTCTACAGCATTGTAAGTAAAAAGACTCGTAAACTTTCCATGTTGTAGAGATCTGCAAAGAGGCCTCTTAGGATACGTATGCCCTGCGCAAGTGGGCCCTGGGTTCTGTAGATATACGAATTAAGTATCCAGCAAACGTTCTGTCTGGCTGAACGGATCTCTTAGTGTCGAATGTCGAAATTCAGATAGTCAACGCGGGATGCGAACGTTTGAGGCTCATTCGACTTTGAATGTATTGAACTGGAAAATCGAATAACCGAAAGTGATATAAAGGTTTTATTTGACTACCCGTCAGTTTAAATAATATCCAAAAAGCATACACTCGGCTGTAGGCTTTCTAACATTGTTGAAAAAGTTTTCACCCCAATCCACTACAGAGGACACTTTCGTCCAATTTCTTTCACACGGTCGCAGTATGTGGAAGAGTTGCCAGGTACTCGCCGAAGGACGGGGCTTTCTGCGGGCAATGAGCCCGGTCCCCCCCCCCCCCCCCACACACACACACTAAACCTGGCAACGCCGCCATGTAAGTGAAATAATCATGAGTGCGGCGTAAAACACCAATCAATCAGTTTCGTGTTTTAAGTGTCATGAGCTGAAATTCAAACTTTTATCAAAAATTCTGAAAGTTATCGAAAAACTAAATCCTTCAAGTTGGTAGGAGGAAAATCCATGCAGCCTGTGTGCTGAACAAGTCGAAATAGTGTCCGAAAAGTAAACAAAATTTAAATAACCGGGACGAACGTTCATTTATTTTAAGCCTAATATAGTTTAAAACACTGCTTTATGGTACAATAACTAGACCAGTAGCACTCAAACCCGGACGAATTGCACGTCTTGAGAAAAGTATTCGACAATCTCCCTATTCTGTTTTAACGGGAAAATATCAACATTTTGGCAGCTCATGCCACAAACGACTTAATGTTGGCGTAACGAATATAAGCCCTTTATTTGCGAAAAACCGGTCCGTATACCTCTAGATAACTTGAAATCCCCTTCTTCCGATTAATTGATCTTATTCGCGTGTGTATCGGTTGGTTTAAAAATAATCTGAGTAGGATAAATAATAACCCGAGTTGCATAAAAAATTACCCGAGTTGGTTAAAAATAACATAGTTCTATCAAAAATATAGGTTGCCAGTTGGTTCAAAAATAATCTGAGCGGGATAAAAAAAATAATAATCGGAGTTGGATAAAAAATACGGATAAACGTAGGATGAAAAATAACCGGAGTTGCCAGTTGGTTCAAAAATAATTTTAGTGGATAAAATAACCTTATTTGGAACAAACAAATCCGAGAGTATAAAAATAAACTGAGTTGGATCAAAAATAACCTGAGAAGGATCAAAAATAATTTGAGTAGGATCACAAATGACATGATTTGGGTGCCAAAAATCTAAGTAGGATAAAAATAATCTGAGTTGGATCGAAAACAATTTGAGTAGGATAAAAATAACCCGAATTGGATGAAAAATAATCTGAGTAAATAACCGGAGTTGGATCAAAAATAACTTGAGTACGATAAAAAATAACACGAGTTGGATAAAAAATAATCTGAGTTGGTTCAAAAATAATCTGAGTAGGATAATAAATAACCTGAGTTGTGTCAAAAACAGCAGCTAATTCATATACAATTTATTTCTCACACTACACCCCCAATATTTCCACTCTCGGGTAGTGTGTTTTATTATCTTCTCACAAGACACCCCCGATATTTCCACTCCCAGGCAGTGTGTTACTGTTATCTTTTCAAAGTACACCCCCAATATTTCCACTCCCAGGCAGTGTGTTATTGCTATCTTCTCACAAGACACCCCCGATATTTCCACTCCCAGCAGTGTGTTACTGTTATCTTTTTACAAGACACCCCCGATATTTCCACTCCCAGGCAGTGTGTTTTATTATCTTCTCACAAGACACCCCCGATATTTCCACTCCCAGGCAGTGTGTTATTGTTATCTTCTCACACTATACCCCCAATATTTCCACTCCCAGGCAGTGTGTTCTTGTTATCTCTTCACAAGACACCCCCGATATTTCCACTCCCAGGCAGTGTGTTACTGTTTTTTTTTCACACAACACCTCTGATATTTCATCAACGATTAAGCATATATTGAACAGTCTGTGATGTTGTCGTTGGTGACGTCATTTCTAACGTTTCAAGGTGTTATCTTTCTTTAGACAGTCATTCTTTGTGTAGTCTAAGAAAAAGATTGATTGGTTGTTTGATGTCTTATATGGCGGCGTTACCAGTTTTATTGTGGAAGGAAACCGGGCTCTATGCCCGGATGAAACCTACGACCTTCCGGTGGTAACTGGCAACCATCCTCCCCATTGGCGGAAAGCTGTTCGGATTGAGCGTCCACCGCTCTGCCTACTGAGAAGGGAGGCCCCGCCGTAAGAAAAAAGATTATCTAACTTGAGCCACTGTGCTACAATGGATATCATTCTCGTTTATTGTTTTCCAAAATAATTCACCAGAGACTCAAGTGATATTCATGGTAACACATTGGCTCATGTTACATAACCTCTATGTAAATTGTTGGTCTAAGATTAGCTTTAAAGTGACACGGGCTGTGAAATGTAGGAGGAATTTTGTTGAAACAAAGCTAAATTCTGGGTCCAGTTTCACAAAGCGATCTCAGCTTAAGGTGATCTTAATTACCAATGGCAACGTATACCTTTAGCATTGGTTGCCATGGTAGTCAAGATCACACTTAGCTAAGATCGCTGTGTGAAACTGGGCCCTGGTAATTTTTACCAAAAAGTACAACATAAAAGCTTTCAGTTGATACATGTACCAATCTTGTAGATGTGGGGATTGGAATTTAGTGCAGGATACAAAAAATGACCTCTATAATTACCTCCATATAAACAACCCTAAGGCTAGACAAGTGCAATTAAAAAGCACAGTTTGTTTGACCCATGGGAAGACTTTGGCACAAATAAAAATAGATTTACATGGTGGCAACAAATACCTTTTAAACAGGTACGTCTTGATTTCTTCCTTACATCTGAAAGCTTAGTAACTTTTATTGATAAAGTTGACATATTTCCAAAAGATAAATCTGACCCTCCCTTTGATAACGCTAACTTGTAAATTTAGTGATTTTCAACGTGGCAAAGGAACATGGAAGTTTAATAACAGCCTTTTAAAAGATGAAGAATATGTAAATAATATAAAAAAATTGATCAGAAGTATCATTAGTCAATATAAAGTACCGAATAATAATTTGATTGAAAATAAAGGGGATAGCACATACACCGCAGATGATCAGTTACTTTTTGAAACCCTACTTTTTGAAATTCGTGGGAAAATCATAGCGGCCCAAAAAAAAAAAGTTTGCTAGAGGAAAAAAGAACTTGAAACAGATATACAAAGAGTGGAGGAAAAAATTAAGAACGGTCGATTAGATCTTTTTATACTGCTTGAACATAAAAAAAGTCTTTAGAAAAAATCCCCCCCCCCCAAAAAAAAAAAAAAGGATAGACGGTCCAGAGTACAAAGACTTGAATTTGATGAGAAGCCCACAAAATATTTCTGTAATCTTGAAAAGCAAAATTATATCAACAAAACTTACAGCGCTTAATTACTACAGATGGAAAAGAGATATCAAGTCAGGGGGGTATATTAAAAGAGGTAGCATCTTTCTACAGTAAATTATATACAAGCACAGAACATGAGCTAGAGGATATAGATCTTAAAAGCCTTCCCCTAGGTACTTTCCCAGTGCTTAATACCTCAACACAACAAACCCTTGAGGGGCCTTAATTCCGAGTTTGAAGCTTTTGAAGCTGTACAAAAACTCAAAAATAATAAAAGTCCCGGCATCGATGGCTTTCAGCTGAATTCTACAAGATTTTTTGGCCAGACATTGGCTATAAACTTTGGCTATGCCAATGGCTCTATGTCAGTAACACAAAGACAAGGATTGATAACCGTTCTTCCAAAAGGCAATAAGCCTAGACAGTATATTAAAAACTGGCCACCCATTACATTACTAAATGTCTCCTATAAGATTGCCTCATCATGTATTGCAAATAGAATTAAATCTACTATGGATTGCCTGATAAATGAGGATCAAACAGGCTTTATTAAAGGCAGATACATAGGGGAGAATATTCGCCTCCTCTGTAATATACTTCACTATTCTGAAAGGGAAAAGATACCAGGATGCTTACTATTAATAGATTTTGAAAAAGCCTTTGATACAGTGTCATGGAAGTTTATCTTCAAAACTAAATCACTTTTTAATTTTGGACCATCAATAATAAATTGGGTCAAGTGCTTTTATGAAAATATAAACTCTCGGGTAAACCAATGTGGCTTTCTGTCGGATATGTTGAATGATTTATTTATTCACCTAATAAAATAAGAGACAGTACAAAGTGCTCAACTACCCTGAAAGAGGCTGTAGACAAGGGGACCCAATTTCAGCTTATATGTTCTTACTGTGTGCTGAAATTATGGCCCAACTCATAAGAATTAATAATGACAAATGTAAATCAAAAACAATATAAAATAAGTCTATTTGCTGATGATGCTACTATGATATTAGACGGTTCGAAAAGATCTGTACAGGCTACTTTAAATACTTTGGGTCACTATCAGGCCTTAAACTTTAAGTGGCATGAGCTGCCAATATTCACACTTTTTTCATAAATTCTGATCGTCCCGACAGTAAGAGGCTTTGAAGGCCATCGAAAAACTAAATGATTGGCGTTGGAATGAGGAAAATCCATACAGTATGTGGCCTGTATGAACCGAAAACGTGTTCGAAAAGTAAACAAAATTTAAATAACCGGGACGACCATTCATTCATTCTAATCCAAAGTTAGTTCAAAACAATGCTTTCTCGTACGTTTTCGAGACTAGAAGCAGTGAAAGGCTTCTGAATTATACGTCTTGAGAAAAATAGCCAATAATTTCAACATTCTGTTTTAACGTCAAAATATCAACATTTTTGGCAGCTCATGCCACTTTAAATACTTTAGAATACTTTTGGTCACTATCAGGCCTTAAACTTAATTTTGAAAAAACTAAGGCTGTGTGGTTTGGATCAAAGATTGGCAGTACAGATACATTTTCCAGAAGGTATAACTTAAAATGGGAGGAAAACTTCAACTTATTTGGTATAGATTTCTGTAGAAATAGAGAGGAAATGGTTTTAAGAAACTAAATTCAAAGACATAAACAAAATTCTCCATAGCTGGGGAAAAAGATATTTAACAGTCCTTGGTAGAGTGACAGTGATTAAGACATTAGCCCTTCCAAAATTAAATATGTTATTTTCATGCCTACCTAATCCACCCAAATGCTTACTTGATGATATTCAAAAGATATTTTTTAAGTTTATTTGGAACGGAAAAAATGACAAAGTAAAGCGTAATGTTATGTACCAAGAGTATAGAGATGGAGGGGTAAAAATGATAAATGTTCAATGGTTTATGAAAGCTATAAAATGTACTTGGTTCCTAAGAATGCAAAAAAAAATGCATCACAATGGTGCGATCTTTTTGTTTTACCAAAGAAAGGCTTATCTTATTGTTGAATTATGAGACTTAGCTAAACATAAAGTTGACAGTCCATTTTGGTTGATTGATTGATTGTTTGGTGTTTTACGCCGCGCTCAAGATTATTTCACTTATATGGCGGCGTTGCCCGTTTTATTGTGGGCTTAATGCCCAGAGGAAACCCACAACCTTCCATTCGTAACTGGCAAACATCCCACATAGGTCGTTCGAGTGAAAACCCAGTCAGAAAATTTTTTGGACTGACTGGGATTCGAACCCGCGACCCAGTCCATTTTGGAAAGATGTTCTTAAGGCCTGGAGTGAAGTTTTTTCTAACCTAAAAATAAGCGATAAAAGAACACAAAGTATCTGGTTTAATGAAAATATAAAAATAGGCGTTAAGATGGTATTTATAAAAAATTGGTATAACCACGGGGTATACTGGATTAATGACCTGATTTCACCAAATGGTGGCTTTCTATCACTTAGAGACTTAAGAATTAAAAACTAATTTTTTGCAATACTATGGTCTCCTGGAAGCTATAAAAAGTTATATAAATACCAAACAAATGCCAGTTGCTCAAGAGAAGTGGGCACAGGTTCTTCAATCTCAGGAAATAGACTGGTCACATTTAAGCTCTCTCCCATTTAAAATTACAATGGATACCCATCTACACTGGTTACAATTTAAGATTTTAAACAGAATATTGGGCACAAATGATTTCTTGTATAAGATAAAAATATTAGACTCCTCCTTATGTGATTTTTGTCAAACAGTGGTTGAAGACTTAAGACATATTTTTTGGAAATCTTTCACTATCCAGAAACTGTGGCATGAGATCAAAACCTGGTTCAATACACACAATCTTTGTTATAACAGAAAATATTGTATTATTTGGCTGCACAGTACAATCTCAAGTGTTTAATGTTCTACTGTTGACAATTAAAAAGTATATATACCAATGTAAGTTGAATAAAAAACTACCTCATTTAATGGGTGTTAAAAAAATGTGTACACAGCTATATGTTTCCGAACAATTTATGTACTCCCAAAACTGCCAACCAGACCATTTTGTTAGGCGATGGGAACTATTTTTACCTATAATGAGAGATTTATAGGCTTAGCAGCATAACATACAGGGGAAATAGTATTTTTTTTCTTCTTCTTCTTATATATTTTTATATAACATTTATCATATTTTCTCTTCTTTTTGTTTTGTGGATGTTTGTGTGTTAATTTTTTTTTTTTAAGGAATGATAGGGTGGGACATTTTTGATTTATCATATGATTATGACAGAATATAGAAACACAAAAATCCCACCCTGATCCGTCTATTATATATAAATCTGTGCATGCCCTGGTAAATTTAGGAATACAGATGTCGCCATGCCAACAGCCTAACAATAGCAGGTGACCTTTACTTTTGAAACAATGTATCCTGCAACACAATTTTGGCTTTCCAATATTAAAGTGGCATGAGCTGCCAAAATTACCACTTTTTTCGTAATTTCTGATCGTCACGACAGTAAGAGTCTTTGAAGGCCATCGAAAAACTAAATGATTGGCATTGGAATGAGGAAAATCCATACTGTATGTGGCCTATACGAACCGGAATAGTGTTCGAAAAGTAACAAAATTTAAATAACCGGGACGACCATTCATTTATTCTAGGCCAAAGTTGGTTCTAAGCCAAAGTTGGACTAGAAGCACTAAAAAGCTTCTGAATTATAAGTCTTGTGAAAAATAGCCTATAATTTCAACATTCTGTTTTTACGTCAAAATATCAACATTTTGGCAGCTCATGCCACTTTAAGAAAAGAGACGTACTGACAACTTTGACAAGAGAAATATTGGTTCATCTACACAGCTGTTTCTGTATAATGTTGTAGAAAGTATCTTATACTATACACCACGCTTTCCAGGCCACATGTAATTGCGTGTTAGGTTGTAAAGGGTGGCGTTATAAAATAAATAGGCCCAAGGCATGCCCAGGGTTAAAAAAAAAAATCTTGTAGATTCACGTTTAGGTAGTTCATAAGCCAAAAAAAAAAACCAAAATTGATCTCCTGCATCCCGACTATTTGAATCTAATCCGTTATTTGAACATGTCTTCGCTTCGCATGGCCACAAGCACACGGAGTGCTCTCCCTTATCCACTCTCTGTTACTAAAAATATGGACATTTATATATATTTATGATCATTACAACACATGGGCACAGGGAAAATCTTCTTGTCTAAAATAACCACGAAGTTTCTAATTGTGTTAAAAAGAGGTATATCATTTAGACCTTTATACCCCATAAATTGTTGTAACAAACCAAACCTATGATATTTCATTAGGTTGACGACTGGCAGGAGCTTGGCCTTAGTCAGTAGAATTTTCTGGAATACTTTTTAAACACATTGACAATGGTTACGCATCTAAGCTATGGTAAGAATATCGTCAGACTATATATTATAGGGTCATGGGAAAAGACAGTGGAAATTTGGTCCCCCCCCCCCCCCACCCCTTTCTTAGAAAAATCTAGGTAGAATTAAGGCAGACAGGGGAGTTTGGCCCTGACCAGTATGTCTTTCAAACGCTTGTTCTTTTTATAAGCAATGACTGGCCTTTGGTCAGAGGTCGAGCAAGTTTACTTTGAAGTAGTTTGTATTCTTCTATTATATTCTTGGCCATAGCGATGCTCGCTTTGTTATACTGAAACACAAATGGTATTATAGTTATGAACACTAAAACACATGGGCAACTCAGAAATTCTTTTTACAATCAGAATCTCTCCAAAAAATCAGAATTTTAGTACCCTGACTTTCAACACAGAAAATTAATCAAAAACAAGTTTTTTCATAAAATAAAAGCAGCCATTTAAAAAAAGTTGGTCCATTATATTTTGACAGAAATACTTACATATATACATACATGCTTTCAATGTAAAATATGAAGGATTTATAAATTATACATATTTACAGAAAATTGAGGTTGAGGAACAATATTACGTTAAAGTTAATTTTTTTAAATTTCAAAACTTGGACCTTTTTGACAGGCGGTGGAATTGATGTTGAATACATAATCTGCAATCATTGATGAAAGTCCTACATTGTTTTTCGTCGAGGACACTTCTAAACGTTCTCATTCAATTCATAAAATTTGGGCGGGCATCTTTTAAAAACTAAATTAAAGTTTGCTCCTAGATCATAGGCCTTACTGATTCACCAATCAAATTGAGTACCAGGGTAATTTAAACTCAATCGATCAGGCTTCTACACCATACTTGAACGTTTCGTCTAAGGGAACGATTTAATTTAAAGTCAGTTGGCATGATTTATCATATATATATAAAAAGTTAAACGCCCATTCCCATTTTGACATCAATCTGTTTTTTGTCGTCTTGCCTTGGCTATATTAGCCTCTCGTTTAGCCTTTCTTTTTTTGTCTTTTTCCTGGCTTTCAATCTGTTTAGCCAATTGCCAGGCGAGAATAGCACTTATGATAAAGAAAGGCGATAGGCACAGAAGAACGTAATATATAAACTCCCATGGGTTTGTGGCCGCCCATTGAATGACATACTCCAGCAACTCTTTCCAGTCCCACCCAAACATCCTTCTGGGAATTATTTCTTGAGCAAAGTCTGAAAAATAAAAATAAAATTCATTCTACTTTGTGGGTTAGCACAACTATCCATTCTTTATAACAAAAGATTGATTGATATCTTATGCCGCACTCAAGATTATTTCACTTATATGTTCGTGTCTGGCGCATCGCTAGGTTATGTGGGGTGAAAGCAGAGCTCTTTGTCAGTGGAAGCCCCTAACTGTCAGCCCTCTAGCAACAATCCCATGAGAGCACAAGTTGACCTCTTTGAGCCTCACTTATGTTTATCAAGAAAATCTGTAAGCGAGGCTCAAAAGGTCAACTTGTGCTCGTACATTTCCCCTGTTCAGTCTAACGGAAACGCGGAGGCCAGCGGGAGATTCTGGCTGTCAATCAAAAATGATGAGGATGCAACACAGATGAGATGTGAGTGTTTGAACTCTTTTTTTTTGGTGGAACGACGAACTTAAAAATCGAACTGAATGTGTATTAAATTTGGGCCGCTTGCGTTGCTTAAATTAGGAGAAAATCTGCGCACAGGTCCTTCAACTCTGTTTGCCGCCCATCATCAATATCTTGGCAACAGAGTTTGAAGAACTTCAACTACACAATCATATGAAACTACAGAGAGAGTATTTCCATTTTTCTTTTCAGAGTGAGCATTCAAACCTTGCTTACACGAGCTGAGAGACAAATGTTTTGGTTTGTGTTGACAGTTTGCTTGTTGTTTTATGCCATGGTACTAACACTTATTAATTCCCCTTCCTATACGCAGGGGGGTTCAGTGGCTCAGTTGGAGTGTTAGTCCCTCAGTTTGACGACAGAAAGTAAGATAATTGTGAAACGTTATCCAACGATTGGTGGGGTCTATTCTCTATTCTCCGGCATTCGATGGTGTAGCAGCAGCTGTTGGGGTAGGTAAACAACGGCCCCATGACAATGGACGCTCGCTTTAGGTGCGGCATGCCTCTAAGCAGTTGGACAGCGTTAGGCGATCGTAGCGGGGGTGTAAACGGCCGATCTGTGGTAGCCTTAGTAGTGTTAACTACTTGGTTATTGATTGATGATTTACCACCTATGACGTGGATTTTCACCACGGTGACGTCATTGATGATTTCAATTAATATGTTACCGCTGGTGCCATACGACGTAGTGCACCGGCTGTTTACCCACTAATTAACGTCAAAATATCAACATTTTGGCAGCTCATGCCGCTTTAAGCCACTGCTAGACAAACAATGTCCCCGTCCGCGCACGTGTCACGGCTCTGGAACTGCTGATTACTTATCAGTTTATGCTAGGGCAGTTAATGCCAACAATTACTATTACTGTTATTAGCCAACGGAAGTGCAGATAAGTACTAATAGCTGGAAGGGATTACTGAGTGTCCGGTTTTCGTGTCTAACCGGTTAACGCTCAGTAAATCACCTTGTATCGCGCGGACTGTACAAACTAGCTCAACTTCAGATTCCCACTGAAGCGAAAACAAGTTAGACTCAAATATACTCACATGATTTATTCTGGGGAAATTTGTTCCCACTATTCACTGAGATAGCCAAATATTGTCCACACCCGGGCCCCTGTAGCGCTAAAAATATCGCGCACTTCAAAATGGAACACAATCACAAACGAAAACGGACTATCTGCTTTTTTGTTTCAGGAAGGAGTAAAACTGAAATGCGTTTTGCAATGGACGCGGAACCTTTTTGAGACCAGAAAAAAATATATTTACTAAGCGAGGAAACTGTTGGGTTTTTTTTGGCGTGGGTGGGGGTGGGGGGGGGGGAGGGGGGGTAGGTAGGGTAGGTAGGGCCTATATCTTATCTATAGGCCTATGGTTCTAACTGAGCACAAAATGTTTCGTAGCCTAGCAACATCTGTGAACCCCTTGTTCTAGTTCTAGCTTTCAGATGGCATGTGGATAGCACATTGTATTATATCCAGATAAAAATTTAAAAAAAAAAAGGGGGTGGGGGTGGGGGGGGGGGGGGGGACTATCAATGGAGATCGATAGTACGCCTACACGCCCAGGGATTCTAGCTCGTGTTTTAATTTTGCTCTTTTGAAATGTATATCATTGTCGAAATAGATGATCCAATTAAATGGTTACATAAGATAAGCATTTGGTTTCGAGTGGTGGACATGTGGGTCTAATTTAGATGTGTGGGGCGGGGTGGGGGTGGGGCTGATTGGGAAGGGGGTTTACAGAGAGTATTTACCATATGTGGATGATGAAGTCAGTGTTTCGAAAGCAAGTTGCAATCATCATCAAGGAAGGTACTGATTTTGTAAATAACCGACACTGACTGACACGGAAAAAAATCCGAGCCAGAGTGAGAATCGAACTCGCGACTTAGGGTTGTCATAAGAGGGGCGAAAATACTATACGATTGTTGTTTTAATTCCGAAGGCGGTACAATGAAGATCGAAGCTTGGGAGGGGTGGGTGGCGGGGGAATACCGGTAACCGGAAAGGGGAGG
This sequence comes from Lepidochitona cinerea, assembly GCA_963971465.1. Classification (NCBI taxonomy): domain Eukaryota; kingdom Metazoa; phylum Mollusca; class Polyplacophora; order Chitonida; family Tonicellidae; genus Lepidochitona; species Lepidochitona cinerea. Next base: position 6,846,169 of record OZ020556.1, read on the forward strand.
GGGTATATATAGGAGGGAGTTGTAATAGCTCATTACCAATCGCTTTACACACTGATGGGAACGATTAAAACTGGTCAGATTAATTACTACGAACACGTCTTTCTACACAAACCATTGTCCCTCTGACGATATCACTTGCTTTAAGAACACGGACTGCAAACGAACGCCGGTTGCGTCTTTAGCCTGGCCACAGACGAAGGGTGAGTGAAATTAATTTCGAATTGTCTCCTTTGATTTATTTCCTCGATTAAGTCTTTTTTTCTTGAGAATTCAACGTTTATATGGGCGGTGATATTTCTATCATATATATCATATAACAGATATGTATAACCATTATTCTCGTTGTTTTGGGATTACTCTTTCTTGAAAATATGGTAGAAATTCGATTCCCGTTTCGGGCGTCACCGGAAAATCGGTAGAAGAATTTCGACCATATTTTCAAGAAAGTGTAATCCCAAAATAACGAGAATACTGTTATATTCACTTTCTGAAAGACACTAACTAATTAAACTCATGCATTCAGCAATGGTAGCTGTGTCAATTACGTTACCAGAGGGGTACTAAATGTCCGCAGTATAGTATCTATACCAGTCAACTACCTCATAAGGCAGCCGGAATTTAGTCCTGGCGATAGGTGCCATACTCTGGGACCCGGGTTCGATTCCCGTTTCGGGCGTCATCGGAAAATCGGTAGAAGAATTTCTACCATATTTTCAAGAAAGTGTAATCCCAAAATAACGAGAATACTGTTATATTCACTTTCTAAAAGACACTAACTAATTAAACTCACGTATAACCATGTCGACGTGTAGGCCCTATATGTAGAATGTCTGCGTCTGGAGGCTCAACTAGCCAAAACTTTGACCATAGGCCTACTCAATAGCTCTCGTTTCAAAGTTTTGGCTAGGGGCTCAACATACTTACGTCCGTCGTAAACTTATATTGAAGGTAAATTTTGCCATGACAGTTTGGCCTTGCGTTAGAATTACGTCGGGCTAAGTGTGTTGAGAAATAGCCCCCCCCCCCCCTGGTCACTATACTCCATGGATGGTTCGCGGGTTTGAGCCCCAGTCTGCTCAAAATATATAATATGAATTGAGAATTTTTAATGTTTTCATTGGATCGTCTTATGTGGGGGAGCTGCCAGGTACTCGCTGAAGTTTTACCCTAGCAAAGGGCCCGGTCCTTGTCCCACTAAACCTGTAATCGCCGCCATAATTAAGTAAAATACTCTTGAGCGCGACGTAAAACATCAATCAATTAATTGAAACATGCTTCAACACACATTCATGATACTGTACTGTGAATATAATAAAAAACTTTATATTCTCATTTCTTGAAAGAACAAAGAATCCAACGATTTTCACAACCCAAAAAGAATTTGAAAACGCTTCCCCTTTAGTAAAGTGGCATGAGCTGCCAAATATATGGAACATTTCGTTGTCAGAAACAGAATTAGCTAATTGTGGGCTAATTTTATCTGAAATTACAAAATAACAACTTTCAGTTGAAACCAATCTTGAGGATGTACGTTAAAGAGGCATGAGCTGTCAAAAGTCGGACTATTTTCATAGATTCTGATTGTCACGATAGTAAGAGGCTCTGAAGGTCATCGAAAAACTTAATGATTGACGTTGGAATGAGGAAAATCCATACAGTATGTGGCCTGTACGAACCGAAAAGTGTTCGAAAAGTAAACAAAATTTAAATAACCGGGACGACCATTCATTCATTCTACGCCTAAGTTAGTTGAAAACAATGCTTTATCGTACATTCTCGAGACTATAAGTACTGAAAGGCTTCTGAATTGTAAATCTTGAGAAAAATAGCCGATAATTTTAACATTCTGTTATAATGGCCAAATATCAACATTTTGGCAGCTCATGCCCCTTTAAGGGGGTTTTATAAGCATCAAAAGTCCCAAAATACAAAGTCATTCATTTTTTTCAATGATCTTTAGATGCCCGGCATTTCTTTAAAGAATCTATATATTTAGCGCTAATTCTTCTCAAACCCTTCTCTTGAGCATTCTCTTGAAAGCTATTTTAATTCCAATAAACACGTGTCAGCGGCGAAGGGAATGTGTTGTGATTGGTCACTCAACATGCTCCTAAAACAAGTGCAAATTCAGAACGTGAGAATTGTTATGATAACAACACATGTCGTTTAAACCACTTTGTAATAACTCCTGAGAAAACTTTCTTCCTCTCCACAGTCATTATAAAAGCTGTCGTAGGGGTAGGTTTTGACACAGCGCGGCGTGGGGTTAATCAGTAAGTGTCAATTCATGTGGCGTATTCCTTGTGTTTGAGCGACCATCGTCGGACAGCTACGCCAATTTTCTCAGCAAATGCTCGCCTTTGATACTGAGCGTTATAGTGAAAATTTTGGCTGTGTTGGCTTTCGACGACGTAACGCTTATGGCATTCATTCTAAGTCGAAGTTAGTTCAAAACAATACTTTATCGTACATTTTCGAGACCCCTTTTTTCTTCAACATTTTGGCAGCTCATGCCACTTTAAAGTGGCATGAGCTGCCAAAATATTGATATTTTGACGTTAAAACAGAATGTTGAAATTATTGGCTATTTTTCTCAAGACGTATAATTCAGAAGCTTTTTAGTGCTTCTAGTCTCGAAAATGTACGATGAAGTATTGTTTTGAACTAACTTCGGCTTAGAATGAATGAATGGTCGTCCCGGTTATTTAAATTTAGTTTACTTTTCGAACACGTTTTCGGTTCGTACAAGCCACATACTGTATGGATTTTCCTCATTCCAACGCCGATCATTTACTTTTTGCGATGGCCTTCAAAGCCTCTTACTGTCGTGACGATTAGAAATTATGAAAAAAGTGTGAATTTTGGCAGCTCATGCCACTTTAACATGCCTTTTGATACGGACAATATTCTGACAGTGGTCAGTTTGTACAGTGTTTTAGTTTATCGAGGTGTCAGTTAGACAAATTTTACTGTATATCGTGACCCTGATCTTATACGCAAAGATTCTCGTCCCCTTTCCCTATATTATGTGGAGGAAAATGGCGATACATTCCTTCCGTGTGATCGGCAAATCCCCGAGGCGTGAAACACTCTTATAGCTTAAACCATTGGCCGTGAAGGCCCATGCCGGATCGAGTCAAAAAAAGATTGCTACACGCATCGTGATTTTGACAGGTAAAATAAATTTGAATTTATATACAAACAGACTATTAAAAGTTTAGTATGTTGAAGTCTGAATATACGAAATATAAAACTGACAAAAATACAATTGGACAGTAATATAAGCCAGCATTGCTATATATAGAGTGAATATAATCAGGCCATGTTGGTAGGATTTCTTCGTTCTCTTGAAGAAAAAGGCTATCTTAATAAAACGCAGTATCGCTATTTGGAATCTGACCTTAATTCTAAAAACAGGGCACTCTGTATTTGGAAAATACACAAACCCATTGATAAATGACCCAAGCCTTGAATGCCCACAGGCCGTTCTATTCGCACGGATTTTGGTAGTGAACGTTAAAGAATGTCAGAGCTTTTTGATTACTATCTAAAACCTATAGCAAATCGGCATGTTAGCTTTATCAAAAATTTAGTGTTCAAAAACAAATTTATCATAGGCCTACATGTTACAACAAAATGTTAAATAGAAAACTTTACGCATTGCAACAAAATGCAACAATAATGATAACGCTATGCAGAAAAATACATGCAGCGTAGGCCTATATGTTGTATATCGGCATTGCAAATCCTCCCCAAGAGTACATAAGTACAGGATTGAAACTAAAATCACTGAGGTTATGAGCGGCCATAAAACGGACTTTCTATATGGTGGTCCATTTGTGTCAATCGCTTTAAACCTTAATGCCACCATGCATACTTGTGTTGTACAGAGATGTCCGAATTTAACGGTATAGCCCGACGGATACCTGACGTGACCTAATTGTAAACGAGACCTCCCTGGCGCGAATACATCGCCTTAAAGGTAGAGCCCTACGCGGATATCTGGTCTTCTTAAAATCCGCGTTGAATTCGCTGGATCTACGTCACTATAGAGGGATAAACGGATGTAAGTAATTACATAGAAAACAAACTGTGTTTAGATCTTCTCCTATAGGTGTCGCATCTTCTCAATGCGTTTAACTGAACCGACTAGTTTTTTTTCACCACCGCTATACATGGTTTATATCTTAATGTATAGTTAACTGCACCGACTCCGGTTTACGAGATATTCATCTGTTGACATAAATTCACAAAGGAATTCGTTTCGTAAGTTATGAATATTATAGTATTTCTAATCTATATATTAGTTTAAATCAGGGCTGTTTTTGAAGGGAAAGAGTGCATGTATATATGAGGGATCATTATTGTTATTATTATGAATTTACTTCCGTGGTATTGGTATACCCTGGCAATAGATATATGGGCTTATATACTATTTTACTTAAAGTTCCATGGGCTGCCAAAATGTTGATGTTTTCCCTTTATAACAAAATGAGGAAATTAGCGGCTATTGTTTTCAAGAGGTACAATTAAGAAGCTTGTTTATGCTTCTAGTGTAGAGAATGTATATGCGTAAGTAGTGTTTTGAACTTACTGAGGTTTAGAATGAATGAAAGTTCGTCCCGGTTATTTATATTTCGTTCATCTTCAGGACATTATTTTGGTTCGTATACATTCCACAGGCTTTAGAGCTATGGATTTTCCTTATTCCAACGCCGATCAGTTACAGTTTTTCGCTGACATTCAAGGCTACTTGCTGTCGGGGCTTACAAAATTACTGAATTAAATGCGAATTTGGCAAGTCATGACACTTAAATTTAAACCTATAGGCCTATATATTTTTGAACACTTAAACACGGACACAGGGAAAATCTTCTTGTCTAAAAATAAGCATATGTTAATAACGTGATACATCTTTTAAGAGAGGGTGAAGCCTTCTCATCAGTTATCTTAGCCGCACTGGTGTGTCTCTATCCTGGTTTACTTACTTTGCCGGTCAGGTAGAGCCACACATTAAACCGCCATTATAAGGGTGAGATAACTCATGTAACCGCATTAGGCCAATTTTTATGCTATGCTTTACAAAGAGTGATTTAACCGTTTCACAACGGATTTCGAAGAAATCAACTGGTTCTGTGAAAAGAGGAATGTTTCAAAGATACAATAGGCGGTAATAGCTGAAAGGTAGTTGAGATTAAGGATAGTTAAGACCTAGCTTAAATCTGAAATCGGAAGTCCTTCCAAATAATTCATTTAAACGCCGTAACTACAGTTATCTCTGCGTCAGTGTATTTCAAATTAGAAAATCACTGCTACAGGTGGAAATGTATTTTGTTGATTTTGGGAATTCTAGATTGAATGAGGACCAATGCTTGCGCCGCAGTGCAGATTGTTGCACTTTTATAGCGCCGTCGATGGGTTTATTTGGGAGGAAACCGGGTTCTCTGTTCGGAGGAAACCTGGTAGCAGGTGCCCGGGAACGCTTCCTCCTAAGGCGATCAAAGGAAAACCTTTTCAGTTTTTTCTTGGACTCAATACTCAAAAAAATACGAATTATAGGCATAGTTATATTTATTTGCTTTTCGGCAATTTCTTTGCATGCTTTATCTATTCCCGGGTTACCCTCTTATTTCAAGAGGAAGCCTTGGCCGATATTATGATAGCCTTTCAATCCGACACAGGCTTTCCATCAATGGGTCGAGAGTTCGAATCCCAATCGGTCCAAGAAAGATGGAAACATTTCTGAGTGGATTTTCACTCGGCCACCGTATGTGGGAGAGTTGCCAGTTACTCTCCGAAGGTCCGAGAATTCATCAAGACAAAGAGCTCGGTTTCCTCCCCACTAAACCTGGCAGGGCCGTCATATAAGTGAAACAATCTTGAGTGAGGCGAAGACATCAATCAATGATAAATCAAATCTCCATTTTTATGATAGAAAAATTAAGAAATAGCTTTATATGGTAGGCCTATAGTGGCAAAAGCTATAAGCATTGATTCAATACCGTTACCTCCAAATTAGTTTTAATATCTGAAAGTAAAGTCGAGCTCTATGACGTGCAATGAATGCACTAAAAGAGGCGCTAAGTAAACTTTACGGGCGATGTAGGGCAGGGTACGTCAAAATCAACACACCTCGCCACTTAATGTTAAACTTTTCAGAGATTCGGGTCACCTAATAAAAGCAGTTTTTAGTATTTCAAAGAACCCACATGTGAGGACGACCTCGGCAAATAATAGACCCTACTAAAACATTTGTGATGTCTTTAAAGAGTTTTGTCATGGCTGTATATATATATTCTGCTGTCTCATATCTTCTTTTGAGTGCAATTTTCTTCCAATAAGTGTCTTGTTGATTTTCAATGGATCCTATGCAAAACAAATATTGGAAAGGCAGCAACATAGGATCATATGCCCTCCCTAAACAACTAGACGCAGCATAGGATAGCTTATCTGATAAACATTTGTAGCAGAGTACAAAATGTACTCATACATCCCGGCTATTTAAATTGTGTCCCTCATAAGCACACATCTTCATCGTTTCGGGTTTTAACGATATTTTTTTATTTTGACGTCAATCTGTTAGTTTTTCAAGGTGCTTGAAATGCTCACTTAATTGTGACAATCGGAATTTATGAGAAAAAAAATCGATATTTTTTAGCTCGTGCCACTTTAATAAACGTTATTGGAGTTTTACGTTGAGTCATATGGGATAAAGACATGTAACATTTTACGATGTAGGCTAAAAGAATGAACTGACTGAATCTAAAGTGGGACACACATTTGATTACAGAGGCTACGTACATTGGTATTGCAGAAAATTCTACTGACTAAAGCCAAACAAACTCCTGCCTGCCGTCAAGCTAATGAAATATCATCGGTTTTGGTTTAATACAACTAATTATGATTGGGTAGAAAGGTCTAAATGATAGACCACCCTTATTAACACAATAAGAAACTTGCCTCTATATAGTTATTTTAGACAAGAAGATTTTCTCTGTGCTCTTGTGTTTTAGTGTTTATAACTACATTAGGATAAAAAGTGGAGGTTATTTGCGGGCTGGTATCCATACCTGACCGCGCATAATAGCCTACATCTTGTTGTTGTACGTAGAGCAGTTTGCAAAGAAAACAGACTCTCGTTAAAAAAAGTCAATTCTAATTACCACAAACAGGCAGGTTGTAACTAATTAAAGTCATAATAATAATACTGAAAAAATCACAGATTCAAATTGAGTGCATCCAAGTGAAGAAATGGAAAATAGTGGAAAGACATTTTTTTAAATGTTAACACGTACAATAGTCTAACATTTATAAAATAAATAAAGGGGGAAAAAGCAAACAAGCAAGAAAAAAAGTATTAGAAAAATAATTAAGACCTAATAGTTTTGTCTCGTGATAATACAGTCCACCAAGATGGTGGTGGTGGTGATTAGATTTATTGGCGTGTGTCAGTCCAAATATAGCCTTCCACCAGGAGAGCGTCTATAGTTTTCATCTGGTATACGGCAAGGTTCTCTTCTGATAGCCCCCCTGTTAATATCGAAATGGTCTAAATGCGTCAGAGTAAATACAATTTGTAAATCGCCAGTTAATGAATAACCTATATCACTCCTACTTCTAACACTTACATCAAACTCTCTGCAAGTAAGAAGCGAAATATTTATTTTAAAGATTGTGTTTTTTATTTTCGGATCGACCTATGTTGAATATATGTACCAACGAATTTTCCTAGAACATTGACCGCAATTCTCCTTAATTGCATATGTTGACAGGTAAATTACCCAACAAGAAGTGTATGTGTAGTTGTTTCAGCGTTAATTGCTGTTGAGTGAATGCTTCGGGCTACATAAAAATACTTGTTTTCCGAGAACAAATTTTCAGGTTGCTCATAGTCACGTGGCAAATTTTTGTATTTTGAAGTTTTTAGATATATTCGCCTTTTTTTTTCTTTTTTTTTTCTCACATCGACATGGTTCATCATATTGTTAGAGTATACTGATTTATTTAAATTTTTAAATAATATCCTTAAAAATTTGAAATAATTTAATTCTTTAAAAATGTCCTAGTAACGCATATCATTCAACTATATGTAGCCACCAAAGAATCAAATGCTGTATGTATGTAAAAAAAATTTCTATGCGTAAAAAAAAACAATACTTGAAATTCACATGGCGTAAAAGACGCTTTTACAACCAACACAAAGAAAGCAGTTTTGGTAATATTTATAAGATTAAAGTTTTGATGCTTGATGTCAATGAATTCGATTTCTTCGCCGTCTTCTGCGAATTTAGGGATTACCAGTAGCTTGTCAGTGTTTTGAAGACTCCGTAATGATGCGCGGACAAAACAGATAAAACACGTTTGTATAACGACGTCTTGACAACTTTATCTGTAAAATTGACACGTTTATCCGGATGTGTGGCCCACTTTGATTTGAAGTCTAAGCGTGTTTATAAAACCAGATATTTGAAAATGATTTGCTTTTGAAGCCTGCCAAAAAAATTACTCTTGCAGGATAATTTTTCAGGTTGACACTAACGGGCTTCTGTATAGGCAAAAAAAATAATAATAATTTCTTTCTGCCATTTTACGTTATACTAGTGTTTCATCAAAAACGTTACTAGAATTGTTTTTGTTCTTATCCCCAGTTATGGAAGCTTATTCGTGCCATAGTATATTTAAACATCGATTTCTGTGGTATGCTGGACAAAAATCGTTCCACTTGAAACCCTCAAATACCAAAAACGCTCTTTAAATCATCATTTCGATTTTCTGGAGCAGGTTAATATTATACTCACTATTATATTTTTTTATTCTAGGCACATATACCCGATGCAGTTCGTTTTTTCACTTCCATAATTTCAACACAGCATCAACGATTCACGATACGTGGCTGACATTTATGAACAGAAGTGTTTTGACCAATAAGAAATAGCGTACATTTCTAACCCATGGTAGATATAATAGAAAATATCTTATAGATTCATTTTATAGGGAATCGCTTAACTATGTGATAAAACAAGGTCTATTAATAGCCTCAAAATTCTGTGAACACTATTTATTTTACATAAAGGCATAGTTTTTCTGGATAACTACTTCTTAGGTACTGTAAGTTCGAGGGTGAGAAATAAACCTAAGAAGTAGTTATCCAGAAAAACTATGCCTTTATGTTACTTATTCCCTACTTCTAAATGTCTTTCAAAAGTATTTATTTTCTTTACATTTCAGAACAATGGCTGTCTGTGAAATAGTGACATTCCTTTTGGTTTCTGCTGTTGTTGTCGAACCATTCCAGTTGACCATAGTTCACACAAACGATGTCCACGCGAGATTTGAAGAAGCCAGTGGTTCCGGTGGAAAATGCAAAGAAGACGCCAAAAAGGAGGGGCGTTGTTATGGGGGCGTGGCTAGAAGATATACGAAGATCAACGAACTGAATGCGACACACCCTAATATGATTTTGATTGACGCGGGTGATCAGTATCAGGGAACGTTGTGGTTTAATGTCTTCAAAGGTCACGCTGCATCGTATTTTATGAATCTTCTGGGATATCAAGCGATGGTAAAATTTTATTATTTGTTAATAAACAGTTTCAACAACTTGATTGTTTGGTGTTTTACACCGCGCTCAAGATTTTTTCACTTATATGGCGGCGTTGCCAGTTTTATTGTGGAAGGAAACCGGGCTCTGTGCCCGGATGAAACCCACGACCTTCCGCTGGTAACTGGCAACCATCCCACATAGGTCGTTCGAGTGAAAACCCAGTCAGAAAATTTTCCAATTTGTTTGGACTGATCAGTGGGATTCGAACCCGCGACCCATTGGTGGAAGGCTGTTCGGATTGAGCGTCCAACGCTCTACCTACTGAGCCACGGAGGCCACGCTTTCAACAACTGGAAGGAATCGCGATCGTGTGATAGCCTATACTAGGGGGAGATTTTGCAAATTAATTCCTGTTGATTCCTAGGCATGTGTTAAGCTATAGCTTAGCGCACACTAGGTGATTCTGAGAGGCCGACAGACCTAGTGTGCGATGGTAATTAGTGGGCGACTGTCGTAGAGACATCTGACATGTTTGATGTCGCCGACGAATCAACTAGTATTCGGCGCCAAAATCTTCTTCATCCAATCAAAACACTAATCGTAATGTCACGTGTTTTAGACATTGTCACTACTTATATCAAATTACGGAAAGTCGTGGGTTTCCTCCAGGCACAGAGCCCCGTTTCCCACAATAAAACTAGCAACGCCGCCATATAAGTGAAATAATCTTGAGCGCGGCGTAAAACACCAAACAATCAACCAACCAATATATCAAATTAGCGGAATCCTCGTAATAATGATATGCCGTAATAAAAGAATTGCGATTTGTTTTTGACAGGCTATTGGAAACCACGAGTTTGATTTAGGAATAAGTGGACTAAAAAATATCCTGAGGGACGCCAACTTTCCGATATTAAGTGCTAATATAAACTCCTCTCAAGAACCCAGCATAACTGGAAAATTTGTTCCGTCCACAGTGCTAAACGTGAACGGCGAGAAGATTGGGATTATCGGTTACACAACACCAGATAGTGCCTTCATCTCAAACCCGGGTAAGTTTCATAACACAAGTGCCCCTGAATGTCTACAAACATAAACTAAACTCTCGATTTCGGCATGACGTCACGATCCTGACAACAAGGCTCCCAAGGTGAAAACAATACCATAACGACGCCATTTGACCACGTGACCCTAAGTACCCTATAGCCGGCTGGTCAGGTATCCGGATGTCCGAAACCGAGAATTGACTATTTGCTATAGCTGCCAAGCTAATTTGTAGTATGGTTTTGGGCCCGCATCTGATGGAGTTGGGTCTCTGACTCCGGAAGAAATTCCATCTCTCCTAACTAGGTCATGATTTAAAAAAAACAATTTTCATTTTTTTTAATGGAGTCATTCTCGTCCGACCGTATCGGTCTAACAACCGAAGGTCTCCACGGTACACTTGCCTAAATGAAGCTAGGTTTTGAATTTCGATCTGACATCACTTGTCTTCGTTTATCCGTTAGTTCCGTTCCTTGCTATCCTATAGGATTTTGTATAATTTTTTTTTACATGGCATATGTCTATACTTGAGTGAAAATTCGCCATCATTGCTTTACATTTGTATCTTTTGTTTAGGAAAACTGATTTTTAGAGACGAAGTTACCTCCGTGCAGCCGATCATCGACGATATGCAGACCGACGGCATTAACAAAATTATATTGCTGGGCCATTCCGGATACAGCCGGGACAAGGAAATCGCTAAAAAGTTGCGCGGGGTGGATGTTGTTGTCGGGGGGCATTCTCACAGTTTCTTGTACACTGGTACGTAGCAGATGAAGTTTGGATAGCAATACGATAGTAAATAATGAATATTTTAGTATCGAACATAGTACAAAATGCTTTGTTTCTCTCTAAAACTACTTATTTTTAAAAGCGTCTCAATTAACCTCTTCACTGTTACGAGATCATTTTAAGCTATAAAAGTTACTCTGCCAGGAGTTTACGCTATGATGTAAGGCGCGTATGTTAGCAGAATAGAGTCTATTACACACAAGTAGTGTTATTCCGAAAAAGGAAAACTTCATATTGACTCAATATTTCGACTTTTATTCAGTCATCATCAGGAGTGAGGTACAAAAAACAAACAGATTAAGCAGTGATATAACAATATTAGGAATGGCCTTACAGATTTACAAACTTATTATCATTATTACATATGAACGTTGACAAAACAGATAAAGAAAACAGATTAGGGGAAACAGCAGGATCTAACTGGCATGGCTAGGGGATATTAACAAAGAGGTGCAGACAGTCTTATCTTAAGAATTAGGACATAGTTCCTCGAAATAAGACAAGTTCTTTAGATGCTTTTAATCCACTGTTTAAGACAGGGCTATTTCTTCTAATACACAGAGCTTCTCTGAACAGCTTCTAATTATTGACAAATCGTATCACTAGTCAGACATATTAGAAGAAATAGCCCTGTCTTAAACAGTGGATTGAAAGCATCTAAAGAACTTGTCTTATTTCGAGGAACTATGTCCTAATTCTTAAGATAAGACTGTCTGCACCTCTGTTAATATCCCCTAGCCATGCCAGTTAGATCCTGCTGTTTCCCCTAATCTGTTTTCTTTATCTGTTTTGTCAACGTTCATATGTAATAATGATAATAAGTTTGTAAATCTGTAAGGCCATTCCTAATATTGTTATATCCCTGCATAATCTGTTTGTTTTTACCTGTATATATACCAATGTTGTTGCTAATGTACCTCACTCCTGATGACGACTGAATAAAAGTCGAAATATTGAGTCAATATGAAGTTTTCGTTTTTCGGAATAACACTACTTGTGTACTACGTTAAACTGATCAGTGGAACTACTGGATTTTGGAGTCTATTATGGTCACGTAAAACTTGTGACGTTGTCTCTCCCTTTCATCTACTAAGCTTATTCTTTAGCTGTTAACTACGGTCGGCCACAGCCTGAAACATTCACCAGCGTAACTTGACCAGGTCATATGTTCCCACACTACAGAGTCGGGATTTACCGAGAGTTCTTGCAGCAAGTGTATCTACCTTAGCCTTAGAATTAGGGGCCTCAAGATCCACCCAATAGCTCGATATTGGCATAGTGGGGTGTATTTGAGACAATTCTTTCAAATGACACGCCGAACTCTATAAATGGATAACATGGCGAGCAAAATCTTTTAGAGTCAAAATCTGCGCAAACTATTATATAGGTAGTTTTGTATTCTAATATTTCGGAATTGTACGCCTTCAATTAAAGTAAAGTCGTGCACTGTATCGTAAAGTTTTCGTATTTTTTTTTGTGTTCAAAAGGTAATCCTCCGACTGATGACGAAATAGTCGGACCGTATCCGACTGTAGAAACAAATCTGGATGGCGACAAAGTTCTGATTATCCAAGATTTTTTCTTCGGCAAATACCTCGGCTATTTAAATGTGAACTTTACGCCAGAAGGGAAAGTGAGCAGTTGGCAAGGGGAGCCGATTCTACTCAACTCTTCCGTACCCGAAAGTAAGTAAAGTCTTATTTAAATTTTCTTTTGAACAACCATAACTTCATGGTGTATTGAAAAATAATATCGCTAAAAATATGTGTTTATTAGGTTTGGGTGAAACTAGCGCTTATGGTTATTGTATTACATTAATTGTTATATTCATGTTTAAAGAATTCCATATTGAAATAAAGACTATTCCTGATCCATTTTCATTTATTATTTTAGATCCGAGGATTGTTCAAGAATTGGCCCGTTGGAAACTTAACGTAACAGCCCAAGGACAGAAGACGGTTGGTTTTAGCCGAGTTGGCCTAGAGGGCAGACGAACTGTATGCCGTGTAGAAGAATGTAATCTAGGTTAGATTTCATATTTATCTTATCCTTGTGATAAGATACGTTTTGTTTGAGTATGCACTCAAATTTACAAACAAACGGCTATCTTCCCTTTCCAATTGAAAATCAGAGGCCTCGGTCGTCCAGGGCCCTGTCTTACGAAGCTGGCGTAAGTTACGTCGAACGTAAATCAGTGTTAAAGCTATAGGAACTTACGCCCTAGTCGCAACTGGTCCATGTTGTCGGTCTATGCGCAACTTTACGCTAGCTTCGTAAGACAGGGCCCAGTGGGTTAAAGGAGAAGAAAAGGAAAAAACTAAGTAAATACAGTACAGGCGCGACACTTTTTCCTTTCTAACGGTACCAAAACCATATTTCTACGATTTTTCCTCGCCCAACTGTGCTATAAGAAAGTTAACAATCGTTATCAGAGAACGTCTAAACTGACTCGGCAGCCATCTTCACAGCAGAGCTTAGCTGTGTGTCTCGATCGGCCAATCAGCATACGCCTGGCCACCAGACACTCACTAGCGTAAGAGAAATTGGTCAACTCTGAAAGTCTCCCATTTAAACCTAGGTTAATTTTGATCATTTCGACGCGCTAATAATAGAAGATAAACACTCTTACAGCTGTGAAATGTACACTGGCTAGTAAATCAACCTTTTGGGAAAACGTGACAGGCTGCTATGTTGTCTACGCGACTTGTGGGGATCGTTGTAGAATTTTAAAAAAAGGTAGTCTTACCGCTGACATTGCAGGTTATAACCATACAAGATATGATAAGCTCGCAAGGGAAGTAATCTACTAATACTTTTTCCGGTCAATTTCAAACCGTCAATGGCGCGCTCCACTGACGATCGAGCACGAGCTTGTCGGGCAGATTCATTTTCATTGTATTTTCACACCGTAAACCACGTGCAAGACTCACACACATGAATACGATGGTCTATGGGAGCCCGTTCGATACGATTGCATGTTGTTTTTTTGTTTTCTCCCCCTTTAAAGTGATTGTTTGTGAGTCACACACAGACCTTCCATCACTCAGACCAAATAAAAATTAAAACATTTCTGAGTGGATTTCTCACTGGGTCGCCATATGGGGAAGAGTTGTCAGATACTCGGGGGTTTCCTCCGAGCAATAAGTCTAGTTTCCTCCCCCACTAAACCTGGCAACGCCCCCATATAAGTGAAATAATCTTGATTGCGGCGTAAAACATCAATCGAATTGAAAACCTAATATAATTATTATGTGCAGGCCTAACCCTCGCCTGATGTTTAAATAATTATACAATTTTCTGGGTTACGTTTTTTTTTAAATATTTGTAAAAATTTCTTATTTTCGGGATGCGAAATTGTAAAATGATATTTTTAAGTAACGATCTGTTTCTTATGTTTTGTTGTTTGATTGCTTTGTCTGTGTATTCATTTATTGGGCCACAAATCCAATATGGAGGCAATCGAACGAGCGAACAACACTAGTATAATGGCTTTCCATTCCAATGGCGAGTCAAAATCCAAACCGAACAGACAAATTCAGAGTACATGTTTACTTGCCTCATGGAATGGATGCAAGAAACCATAGGAAGGTAATGCGGAGGTTTCGTACTATCAACACAGAGTCTGGTGTCCTTCCCTGTAAGACGTGACGTCACGCAAAAACGATGGATTGCATTGTGGATAAATAATGTCGTTTTGCTCTGCAGTGAACGTTTCGTTACAAGCCTATGGAGCGGCGCACCCATATACTTTTCTCTGCAAAATACTTTCGGTTAGCCATACCGAGCCCCTCCAAATACCCATAACACGTTGCCCAGAAGCCTACCTGTTACGTCATTAAGCGATCGGCCTTTGCCTTTAGCCATACCGAACCCGTCCCAATACCCATAACACATTGCACTATGGCCTACCTATGACGTCATTAAGCGATCGAGCTCTAAGCCTGGCAATGTGTTTGCCTGCGACTGTGTGCGAATAAATTGTCAACGGAAACCGGAATTGGGATTGTCCTGTGGCAGCCTATATCCCAGAATTTCATATAAAAATCTTAATAAAAAAATAATATTTTTTTTAATAAAAAAATCTTCTTCTAGGAAACTTCATCACTGATTGCATGATGCGGAAAATATATGAGCTGGAGTCTCCCAACAATACATGGACGACTGCAGCCATTGCCTTGACGAATTCCGGAGGTATACGGACGGACATTGAACAAGGTAAAGTAATTAGAAGTAGGCCTATTCTTTATCGCAGCTCCTTGTTGAAATCCAAGCGATATTTTGCTATTGTCTAATGCCTTTATTCCCGGCTACAGATTTTTTGGGTAACAAATGTCGAAAAAAGAATAATATTATAAAGTGTTCATTCCTTTAAATTTAAAAGTTAAGATTTTATCGAAACCTAACTGACATATCAGCCAAAAAAGTTTAGATTTTATCGCAACTTAACTGACGAATCAGCCTAAAAAGTTTAGATTTTATCGCAACTTAACTGACGAATCAGCCAAGAAAGTTACGTAATCAATACAGCACTAAGAGCAATATCAAAACTACGGGGGAAGGAATCCCGCTTTAGTTCCTTTGGAGGGCATATTTGTAGCATTGCAAATGTTTTACTTTTTACCGCAAGCGTAGAGCGACTTTGTATTTACGACGTCTTACGACGCTTGTTGTTGTATATAATTATATATGACAATGCTTGCAATGAAAGTCTATATTTTCATCATCATATTGGTCACACTATCGGCTCGTGACTGCATGGCTTTTTTGGATTTATCTTTTTCAGGCGATATAACGACAGAGGACATTTTAATATTGATGCCGTTCCAAAACAATATCGACGTCTTCTTTGTCAAAGGCAGCGCCTTGCTAAAGGCATTTGAACACGCCGTGGCTCAATATGACCGAACGTCACCTAATGGCGCATTTCTACAAGTTTCAGGTGAGCTTAATCATAGTATGGCGCCTAAAAAGTAAGGTGCAAATTTAAATTGAAAATTAATTGCAATCTAAACAGAGAAGTTAATCTTCGCATGTTTCGAAGCGAAGGGGAGGTAAGCATGTGGGCATGATTAAAAAAATTGCTCACGAGTAATTCTCTCGAATGTACGACCCATCACATCCTATTTAGCGTATCTTGTCTCGAGTTTACTCCACCTAGTATCTCATGTAGATGAACTTTTTATCTCGTGAGCACGAACTTTACCCGACAAAAACCACTATCATCCTTCGGTGTTTTTCAATGTTTCTATAGAGAAGCTCATTTCGGGTTTAATGGGTTCTCAAATTGCTTCGATGTAATGTTTAAGTGGCATGAGCTGCCTAAATTCACACTTTTTCATAATTTCTGATCGCCACGACAGTAAGAGGCTTTGAAGGCCTTGGAAAAACTAAATGATTGGCGTTGGAATGAGGAAAATCCATACAGTATGTGGCCTGTACGAACCGAAAACGTGTTCGAAAAGTAAAGAAAATTTAAATAACAGGGATGACCATTCATTCATTCTAAGCCAAAGTTAGTTCAAAACAATACTTAATCGTACATTTTAGAGACTAGAAGCACTTTAAAGCTTCTGAATTAAACGTCTTGAGAAAAATAGCCAATAATTTCAACATTCTGTTTTAACGTCAAAATATCAACATTTTGGCAGCTCATGCCACTTTAAAGAAATAAGATTACTGTATACCGGGTAGGTAGTGTTATTTTGTTAAAACGACCTTTTCTTACATTTTTATAGGTGTGCAGCTAATTTATGATTTGAGAAAGCCTAGCGGACAACGGGTTGTGAGCGCCGAAGTACTTTGCAATAAATGTGTTTTTCCAAAATACGAACCAATTAAAAAAGACGATGTGTATCCGGTTGTTATGCCAACGTTCACTGCAGGCGGCGGAGACGGATTTGATTTCGAACTGGGAGACAACGATAATAAAAGACTCGGTGAGTCCGTCCTATGTATTCAGAACTATATGGCCGATGAACTCTATACGTGGAATGGATACGTCTCATTGGCTGGTTTGCATCTGACTTTGTCAAAAGCACCGCCATTTTTAAGTGATGAGCGCGTGCAAGACCGATCTTGATCGATATTGCAGCATCTCTTAGTAATGGCGGTTTTCGATGCAAATCAAATACCACGTGACCTCTATTCCACGTATATACTATCATTTATAGGTATGGAGGGACTATTTCTCATTTTCGGAACCCGCTGTTAGAAGGAGCGTATCCGAATAACTGATATGACACGAGCTTGAAGTTCTTCAAACTCTGTTGCCAAGATCTGTTTGCCGCCCATCATCAATATCTTGGCAACAGAGTTTGAAGAACTTCAACTATATATTCGTCATCCAAAAATGAAATGTAAGCCAACTGTCTAACAAACTGCTTATTTTCTTTTAGAATTCTTGGATTCAGACGTTTTCCAAAAATGTGTGGAGAGGAACTCTCCAGTATTTGCTTCCACGGAGGGAAGAATACGGTTTTGTGGAGTGGATAATACAATCCGGTGTCCTGGCGATGAACCAATAAAATCCTCTGCCAAACAAGCCCTTCCATATTGGACTGTCGCCCCCACAGTCATCATAGCCGTGTTTAGATATTATACTTTGTGATAGACAAAATATTTTAGGTAAAAAAAAAAATTGCTAACGAATCAGTCAGATGCAAAAATTCAAACCTTTTTTCATGAATTTGAATTTAGTCAAAATAATTCGAGTATTTGAAGGTCATCAAATAATCAAGCAGAGGTCTGTAAGAAATAAAAAAAAATATTACCAATCGTGATGACGAGCCTATCTTTGTGTACCCGTACCCAAGTTCTAGGTCTTGATATATGCATTTAGCCGCGTCATCACAATTGTTACGTTACTTGTCATTTAAATAACCGGGACCACCTTTCATTAATTCTACGCCAAAGTTAGTTCATAACAATACTTTATCGTACATTTTCGACACTAGAAGCACTAAAAAGCTTCTGAATTATACGTCTTGAGAAAAATAGCCAATAATTTCAACATTCTGTTTTAATGTCAAAATATCAACATTTTGGCAGCTCATGCCACTTTAACTTACATTTTCGAATTTGGCCTAAAATGATTCCATTTAATCTTTCATAAGTAATAGCCAAAAAACATTCCAAAAGCTTATGACTCTTTTTAAGAGACGAGAATTATCTCGAAAACACAGTATGCAAACAAATTTTAGCACCAAAAAAAAAAAAATTAAAACAAAATATAAGATTATATAGTGTCAACGATCAATCGGACAACTGACAGGAACAGGTTCCTTATTTTTAGAATTCTACGAAGGATACCTTCATATTTTTTTAACTTTTTATCTTTTGTACCCACAATCATATATATTACGGTCTATTTTGCAAATTAACTTTCATATATATATCTGATTTACACTGTATATACAATATAATCAAAGCCATACGATCTCCGGTAAATCTATTGAAAATCGCTGTTTAAAAATGAAATTTTCAGTTTAGAAATGAAAACTCTTTTTTGGTAAATCGTACTAAGATTTTAAATTTAATTTCATGTTTTTTTTTTGTTTTTGTTTTTTTTTGGGTGGGGGGGGGGTCTTAGACCTTGTTGATTTGATGTGATTTTACGCCGAATTCAATAGTATTTCTTTTTTTGAAAGCCAAGTATCCCGGTTTATTGAACGATGGCGGGGGGGGGGGGGGGGGGGGGGGGGGTCGCTCTTCCTAAGCCAAGTATCCTGATATATTCAAGGATGAGTGGGGGTGCTCTTTCCCAGGAGGAGGATTTCTACGTTACCATAGTAACTATGATAACAATGGCATATAGGTCGACGATTCAACAGAAGTAAATTTCTAACCTTCGCCCCTGCCTTATTTTATAACATTGAATCAAGGTGGGGTCACAGGGGGCCGTTTCACGAAGCCGAAGTTTCACAAAGTGCGATCAATCGCAGTTGCCATGACTCCATATCTCTTTACTATGGTATCCATTGGCAACTACGCTTCGTTTGCGATGCGACTGCTTTGTGAAACGGTCCCCTGGACCCAAAAAATGCTTGAGGCTTACTAGCCTCAGGAGTTGAACAGAAATGACTTACACTCTTACAGTAGCATTTTTTGTTTTTGTACAACATAGATAAGTGTTCATTTTGCAATGTATGTACTTTATATTTGTCTTATTTTTTATACGAGCGAAATATATTGGTACTTTATGAATAAACAGATTTTTCAAATTTCTCAGAATTTTGGTTATTGAATTTTGTAAAATATAAGAAAGAAATAACTAAGTTATGTCCACTTCTTGATAGAAAAAGCCATTCAATAACACAGGAACGTTTCAGCACTGTAAACTATTAGAGGGCATAATATCCATACGCCTACATATTTTCGCAACATGCGCAAATTTGATTGATTGATTGATGTTTTACGATGTACTCACAATTATTTCACTTATGTGGCCGCATTGCTACATGTAGGTTTAGTGGCCGACGGGAGGAAACCGGGCTCATTGCCCGGAGGAAACCCCGACCTTCGGCGAGTACCTGGTAACTTTTCCACATACGGCGACCGAGTGGAAAATCCACTCAGAAATTTTTCACTTTTTATTTGGTCTGAGCGCAAATTTAATGTTAACATATCCCCGTCGGATTTAAACGTCATGTTAGAACGAAAAACGCTCAGTCACATGCGCAATGCTGTGCCGGTGACAGGAAATATGTGGAATTCTCACATGACTTGCGCTCCCTATTGTAAACGACGCTTAGTTGCCATTGGATACAATAGTGAAAAGATACGCTTAGTTGCCATTGGATACAACAGTGAAAAGATACGCTTAGTTGCCATTGGATACAATAGTGAAAAGATACGCTTAGTTGTCATTGGATACAACAGTGAAAAGATACGCTTAGTTGCCATTGGATACAACAGTGAAAAGATACGCTTAGTTGCCATTGGATACAATAGTGAAAAGATACGCTTAGTTGCCATTGGATACAATAGTGAAAAGATACATCTTGGCAACTGCGATTGATCGCACTGTGCGACGGCTACGTGAAACGGCCCCCCGAAATGCAGTTGCTATATAAAATATTACCGATGACACCTCTCAAGACATTTACGATCAACGTAACTTTGCGCCTGATCGTAACGTAATGTTGATAGTAAGACCAAGAAAAAGGCTTCATGACGTAAAATTCAACGTTTATTTTCTTAAAATGGACGGAATAAACGTGGGTGACAATGTAACAGAAACATAATATGTACAATAAAATGACTAAACAGGTAATAATGGCTTGTTGATTGATTGGTGTTTTGCGCCAGACTCAATGTTATTTTGGTCATATGGAAGCTCACTCTGAAACTTCGGGGATTTACGTGCGTGAAATAGCCGACCGGTAGCGAGCGAAGATAGCCGAAGGCAGTTCCGACTGATGAAAGCTTTGGGAGAGGGAACCAGGGGCTGATTCTCAACACACTTACGTCCGTCTTAACTAACCTGTTCGTAACGTAATGCTGAAGGTATATGTTGCCATGACAGTTACGATTGATTGATTGATTGTTTGGTGTTTTATGCTGCGCGATAGTGATGCAATAGTGAAAAGATACGCTTAGTTGCCATTGGATACAACAGTGAAAAGATACGCTTAGTTACCATTGGATACAATAGTGAAAAGATACGCTTAGTTGCCATTGGATACAACAGTGAAAAGATACGCTTAGTTACCATTGGATACAATAGTGAAAAGATACGCTTAGTTGCCATTGGATGCAATAGTGAAAAGATACGCTTACTTGCCATTGGATGCAATAGTGAAAAGATACGCTTAGTTGCCATTGGATGCAATAGTGAAAAGATACGCTTAGTTGCCATTGGATGCAATAGTGAAAAGATACGTTTAGTTGCCATCGGATACAATAGTGAAAACATACGCTTAGTTGCCATCGGATACAATAGTGAAAAGATACGCTTAGTTGCCATTGGATACAATTGTGAAAAGATACGCTTAGTTGCCATTGGATACAATAGTGAAAAGATACGTTTAGTTGCCATTGGATGCAATAGTGAAAAGATAGGCTTAGTTGCCATCGGATACAATAGCGAAAAGATACGCTTAGTTGCCATTGGATACAACAGTGAAAAGATACGCTTAGTTGCCATTGGATACAACAGTGAAAAGATACGCTTAGTTGCCATTGGATACAATAGTGAAAAGATACGTTTAGTTGCCATTGGATGCAATAGTGAAAAGATACGCTTAGTTGCCATCGGATACAATAGCGAAAAGATACGCTTAGTTGCCATTGGATACAACAGTGAAAAGATACGCTTAGTTGCCATTGGATACAATAGTGAAAAGATACGCTTAGTTGCCATTGGATAAAACAGTGAAAAGATACGCTTAGTTGCCATTGGATACAATAGTGAAAAGATACGCTTAGTTGCCATCGGATACAATAGTGAAAAGAAACGCTTAGTTGCCATTGGATACAATAGTGAAAAGATACGCTTAGTTGCCATCGGATACAATAGTGAAAAGATACGCTTAGTTGCCATTGGATACAATAGTGAAAAGATACGTTTAGTTGCCATCGGATACAATAGTGAAAACATACGCTTAGTTGCCATCGGATACAATAGTGAAAAGATACGCTTAGTTGCCATTGGATATAATAGTGAAAAGATACGCTTAGTTGCCATTGGATACAATAGTGAAAAGATACGCTTAGTTGCCATTGGATACAATAGTGAAAAGATACGCTTAGTTGCCATTGGATACAATAGTGAAAATTTACATCTTGGCAACTGCGATTGATCGCACTGTGCGACGGCTACGTGAAACGGCCCCCCGAAATGCAGTTGCTATGTAAAATATTACCCATGACACCTCTCAAGACATTTACGACCAACGTAACTTTGCGCCTGATCGTAACGTAATGTTGATAGTAAGACTAAGAAAAAGGCTTCACGACGTAAAATTCAACGAAATAGATTTGTTTATTTTCTTAAAATGGACGGAATAAACGTGGGTGACAATGTAACAGAAACATAATATGTACAATAAAATGACTAAACAAGTAATAATGGCTTGTTGATTGATTGGTGTTTTGCGCCAGACTCAATGTTAGTTTGGAAGCTCACTCTAAGACCTCGGGGATTTACGTGCGTGAAATAGCCGACCGGTAGCGAGCGAAGATAGCCGAAGGGAGTTCCGACTGATGGAAGCTTTGGGGGAGGGAACCAGAGGGGCTGTTTCTCAACACACTTACGTCCGTCCTAAGTTTGCGCCTGTTCGTAATGTAATGCTGAAGGTATATGTTGCCATGACAGTTAAGATTGATTGATTGATTGATTGTTTGGTGTTTTACGCCGCGCTCAAGATTATTTCACTTATGCCATGACAGTTAAGGGCCTTGCACCGGACTTACGTCGGGCGTAAATGTTTTGAGAAACAACCCTCTGGTTCAGTGCCTGGAGTAAATCCAGCTCTGTGCTGGAAGGAAATCTTGGAGCTTCCACAAGAACGTGGAAATCCTTACCATATTTCTTATAAATATTCAGCCATTCTAATGGCCTAAATTTTCCATTGAGTCAGACAAAAATGGAGTCGTGGAGTTGCGTTTAAGGATAACCGTTTTCACACACTGCTCAGCGGGTCATTTTGCCTTAAATTCCCTGTAATGGGCAACTTTGTCTGGCCTCATTTAGCATATTTCTTTTCTGATGGTCGAATCCTTATGACGAAAAAATTGGCTGAATCTTTAGAAGAAATATGGTACATATAGATACTAAAACAGACTACTCTCTTATTCTCAGAGAGTGGGAATTTCAAACCCTGTGGTAAAGCACGTTGGTACTCACATAGACAGATAGGGCGGCTAATGGAAGGAATACAGGGCATTTCGTCCATAAACATTTTCATCCAAGACACTTCGTCCATAAAATTATGTCATTTCGTCCATGAATATAGGACATTTCGTCTATAAATATAGGACATTTCGTCCATAAAGTTATGTCATTTCGTCCATGAATATAGGACATTTCGTCTATAAATATAGGACATTTCGTCCATAAATAAAGGACATTTCGTCCATGAATATAGGACATTTCGTCCATGAATATAGGACATTTCGTCCATAAAACTATTTGAGATCTTAGATGATAGGTCTAAGTCGTAAAGCTGTGTAAAACTCCACAGGCTGTAAAAATGATCAGTAACAAAATTGGACGCATTGTTAGTAGGAGTTAAATGAAACGAAAATGAAATGACACAACAACAACCCCAAACGAGCATAGAAGATAAAATGAAGTTGTTTGGCGTCTTGAATTATTTGGTAAATATTATTTGATGAATTATTTGAATTGAATTATTGATGAATTATTTGATGAATTCATCCGTGTTATACGCCGTATTGTTTCACCGAATATTAGCATTGCAGTAGGGTACACGACACATGACAACCCCAAAACAAATAATGAGTGGTCGATTGATGTTTTACGATGTAATGAGTGGCATTGGTCGTTTAAGTTTGGAAGGAAACAAAGATGATTATCTTGAGGAGCCTATATCGGTTGAGGGAAATATCTTAATTAGACAGCGTCGGTTAGAGTGAAAGTCCCTCAGTCCAACACAGGCCTTCCATCGATGCAGCTTGGATCAATCCGACTGAGACCAAAAAAGAAATTGAAAAACTTCTAAATGGATTTTTCACCTGATCGCCCGCATGTGGAAGAGTTGCCTAATACTCGCCAACAGTCAGGGTTTCCTGTATCAGGCAAAGAGCCAGGGTTCTCCCCCACTAGACCTGACAATGCCACCAAAGCAGTGAAATAATCTTGATTCGTATGCTGCATTGGCGGTGCTGCCAGGCTTAGTGGGGAAGGAAACTCGGTTCTTTACCCGGAGGAAATCCTTGATTGATAACTTATATGGCGGCGTTGCCAGTTTTAGTGTGGGAGGAAACCAGGCTCTATGCCTGGAGGAAACCCACGTCCTTCTGTTGGTAACTGGCAACCATCCCACATAGGTCGTTCGAGTGAAAACCCAGTCAGAAAATTTTCCAATTTTTTGGACTGAGTGGGATTCGAACCCGCGACCCATTGGTGGAAGGAAATCCTTGAACTTTGGCGAGTACATGTACCTGGCAACTCTTCTACATAGAAATCGAGTGGAAAATCCATTCAGTAATTTTTCAGTTTTTATTTGATTTGGGTGAAATACATATAATATAGATTGCACAGAATTATTCTAATGGTGGGACATCAGGGTCGTCAACAAACGTTTCACTATTAGCTCTTTCCGCTTGAGCGCGGGTTCTCCACGGTTGACTGGAGCCTAAGGGAGCCTTAGTCTCAGTCATATTCTGATCGATAATTCCTCCGATATCAACTCCACGATGCGCTGAGGGATCAACTTCCAATCGCTCATTACCCCTGAAAATTGAAATCAAACTAAAACATTTAACTTTTTACATTCGTTTGTGGTTAATAATTTATCTTTTACGCTACAGGGTTTATCAGATTAATTTATGTTTTAAAGGATTTCTGAACAGGATTTAAAGCTGGTTTGTTTTATGGACTGAGTGTATATTTGACAAACATAAGTAGAAACGAACCAACCTTCGCGTTAGTTCCCCGGTAGTCAAAAATAGAATGGAGAGGAAATATGCATATTTTCTGTATTTTTTGTAACTACTCGGAAAAATGACATCATACACGACCTTTGATGTGTACAAACTGCCACGAAGGCGTACTGAGACAGAATTTTTTTTATTATTTTTATTACGTCATCATTGTGTGGGTACGTACACAACGGAGGTCGTGTTTGACGTCATAAGTCCCTGAGATAATTAACTTTCTTAAGCATTGTAGATCGGCAAACGTAGCTTGAATTTTGTAAGTGCTGCGACCAAAATTTCATTTGCTTTTTGGTCAGAATTTTCAATTACATGTTCTACAACACACTTAACGCAAATTAGAAAATATTTCCAAAGGTTGTTCATAAAACCTTTAAGCTTCAGAGTTTATCAGATTGGTTTATGTTTAATGCCCCCATTTGAATTAAGTGATTGGCGGGTTTGTACTTTATGCCCCTTGGTTTATTGGTTGATTGACTAATTGGTTGATTTTTATGCCCTCATTTGTCTTTGGTTACGTCATCGCTGTGAGGGTTTTTACACAATGGAGGTCGTGTCTGACGTCATAAGTCCCTGAGATAATTAACTTTCTTAAGCATTGTACATCGGCAAACGTAGCTTGAATTTTGTATGTGCTGCGACCGAAATTTAATTTGCTTTTGGGTCAGAATTTTCAATTACATGTTCTACAACACACTTAACGCAAATTAGAAAATATTTCCAAAGGTTGTTCATAAAACCTTTAAGCGACAGGGTTTATCAGATTGGTTTATGTTTAATGCCCCCATTTGAATTTAGTGATTGACGGGTTTGTACTTAATGCCCCTTGGTTTATTGGTTGATTTTTATGCCCTCATTTGTATTTGCTGATTGACTGATTTGTGTTTTACACCCCCAAGTTTATTGGATAGGTTGACTTTTACGATTTGTTTTCTTCGATAAATAAAATTTGTAACTTACTTGTTTTTGATCTCGGCATTGCTGTCGTTCTTTGTCTGTTCGGCTTTTTCTGTTTTCACGTGGTTTCTCTGTGGTTTCACCACCGGTTTAGCCTGGAAAATGTCAGATTGGACAGAAATGATTAATCAACAAGTTTCCTTTTTAATCCTATACAAATCAGAGATGTACACAAATCAGTGAACTAACTACGGCAAATTACAATCCTCACTCTGTTGAAAAGATGACAGGTTATTGAGATAGCAGTTGCGTCGAAGCTGGATTCTGACGCCACCTTTCATGTTTCCCTTAATTGGTCACTAAAACCGAGTGACTGTATTAACAATTTAAGCTGTATCTTCAGAATATCACGATTAAGGCTTCTTTAAAAAAGAACTTTACAGGTCCAGTCAGATATCAACTAAACTATTCTATGTTTTAGTCAACTCAGTTGTTAAAAATTTGTTCATAAAATGAATTGCGTTTTCAAGCAACCAAGGACAAAGCCTAGTTTCTTCCCCATATGAATATGTGGGATGGTTGTCAGTTACCACCGGAAGGTCGTGGGTTTCCTCCCACAATAAAACTGGCAACGCCGCCATATAAGTGAAATAACCTTGAGCGCGGCGTAAAACACCAATCAATCAATCAATCCCCATATGTGTTTTTTTTATGTGAACATAAGACATTCGTCTTTTGGGATATCATTGAAATAAATAAATCAACCTCTGACCTTTGGCATGGTGACAAGAAGATGTCCCGTAGTCTGAGATCTTTTGGCACTGCTCGAGTCCGGGCAAATATCCTCTGACAAACATAACTGGAATATCTGAAAGACAGCGGAGAAAAAAATAATTAGCAGTCAGTATGAAGAATTTGGATTATCAACTTATAAGATAATCAAAATAATTTTGGGAAAGCTCTGAAAAGGCATTATTTATTTATTTTTGAACACAAAAACACACAGGCACCTGTAGGGAAAATCTTCTTGTCTAAAATAACCATGAAGACAAGTTTCTAATTGTGTAAGGCATTAGTTATTTATGAGCACTAAAACACACGGGCACAAGGAAAATCTTCTTGTCTAAAATAACCATGGAGACAAGTTTCTAATGGTGTTAAGCATTATATATTAATAGATAGCTGCCGGTATGAAAATATATGACTACAGTACAGTATGTAATCAACTTCACATAACTTGATTGATTGATTGATATTTTACAGAGTGCTCAAGATAATTTAGCTTACATGTTGCCAGATTTTGTGATTGATTGATTGATTGATGGATTGGAGTTTTACGCCGCGCTCAAGATTATTTCCCCTATATGGCGGCGTTGCCAGTTTTATTGTGGGAGGAGACTGGGCTCTATGCCCGGAGGAAACCCACGACCTTTCGATGATAACTGGCAACCATCCCACATAGGTCGTGGGATTCGAACCCACGACCCATTGGTGGAACCAGATTTTCGTGAAGGTGATAGAGAAGACAAAAAAAAATGGAGATTAAGATGTGGTAGATGATTGACTGATTGATGTTTTTCACTGCACTTAAGATTATTTCACTTATATGGCTGCATTGATAGGGTTAGTAGGGGAGAAAACCGGCTTGTTGTTCAGAGAAAACGCCCGACCTTCTGCGAGTATCTGGCAACTCTTCCAAACAGTACATATGCCGCTCAAGTTCGACCTGAGGCCAATTTGACTGAAACCTCAGTTGCCTAACTTACCATATCAAACACAAGTCCTCCACACCCTCCCAGAGGGGCTCCGTGGCTCAGTAGGTAGAGCGTTGGACGCTCAATCTGAACAGCCTTCCACAAATGGGTCACGGATTCAAATCCCACTGGAAAATTTTCTGACTGGGTTTTCACTCGAACGACCTATGTGGGGTGGTTGCCAGTTACCAACGGAAGGTTGTGGGTTTCCTCTGGGCATAGAGCCCAGTTTCCCCCCTCAATAAAACTGACAACGCCGCCAAATAAGTAAATAATCTTGAGCGCGGCGTAAAACACCAAACAATCAAGTCCTCCACACCCCCCATGAAAAGTTATGAAACTGAAAGTATAGATCATTTACCTTGCCTTTAACAACGACCCTCACATATGTAGTCTGTACGTCAACGTCCATCAAAGACGTGTCAAGAAACCTGAAAAACATCGTCAAAACGTCATGTGACTCAATGCGCTAGTCAGTAAAAGTCTAGCCGAGAAATCTGGGCTCTGCCGAATTTTTTTTTATTTATTTTTTTTTTCTGTCCTCTAGACCGACTAGTAAAAGTCATAACTTTGGAGAAAGCATTTTTAAATTAAAACAGCTGTTTTGTGAAACACCGCAGCTTATCAGAGTGTGTGATTGATTGTTTGGTGTTTTACGCCGCGCTCAAGATTATTTCACTTATATGGCAGCGTTGCCAGTTTTATTGTGGGAGGAAACCGGGCTCTATGCCCGGAGGAAAACCACGACCTTCCACTGGTAACTGGCAACCATCCCACATAGGTCATCAGAGTGTGTGATTTCCAAAGAAAGCAGTAAATAGTTCTACACTGGAATATTTTACATTTAATACTTAAAATTAGATCAAAATATCGAGAGAAAGAACAGAGGGCAAAAGATAAAAAGTACAAAACATGAGAAAAAATTTTGTCTCAATAAAAAATGTTTAATCTAATACATTCACTGAATTACTAATTAACAGACACTGATGACCCGGAAAAAAATCAGTAATTTCCTTGATGATGATTGCTGCTTGCTAACACATTCACCTTACAACACATAACAATAGTCTTGATTGATCGATTGACCCAATATTATTTCATTTATATGGCGGCATTGCCAGGTTTAGTGGGGGAGAAAACTGGGCCCCTCTGCCTGTAGAGGAATCCCTTGAACCAAGTCGTCTTCCAAACACGGCTATAGAGTGAACGTCAATCAGAAAATATTAAATTTTCCTTTGGTGTGAGTAGTATTCGATCCCGCGCCACATTGGTGAGAGGCCTGTGTCAGACACTAGTCATGTGCCCGGCTATAGTTATACGCTTGAAAAGTTTGACCGTAACATTAAAACCTGAGCCAGACATCACACTTTCTAACTCACAGACAATATTTTCCTTTATAAAACGCGAGCTAAAAATACAGATTTTTTTTTCAAGAAACCTTGAAAAATTTCTGAGTGGATTTCTCACTCGTTTGTCGTATGTGGAAGATTGGCAGGTCCTTGACAAAGGATTTCAGCAAAGAGCCTGATTTCCTCTCCCACTAAACCTGGTATTGACACCATGTAAGTGAAATAATCTTGATTGCGGTGTAAGACATCAATCAATCAACCAATCAATTCAAGACTCACCTAAAAACAGCTAAGTCTAGAACAATGTTATTTTTATCATCATCGGTAAGAGTGAAGTCCAGCCTACGAACAAAATGTGAAAATATTCATTAATATTTCTATTTAATAACAGGTTTTGTTGGTACCTTTCATGTAATTTAGTCTGCACCTACACTGGCCCACATATTTGATGCATCACATTCACTCGAGCATAATGCCCAATTTCCCGCCGTAATTATCGATGACAATTATAAATGCCCATCATACAGCAATATTTTTTCCAGGAAGTCAGAGTGTTAAGTGATAGTCTACAGACGGCCCAAAAATTAAACAGCAACGAAAAAAATTATCTTACCCAACACAAAGCATTTTATTTTAAACAGATTTCTTTTAAACATATATTAATACTCAATATACATTGTTGAGAAGTGAAGAGGGCAGCTAAACTGATTCACCGTTTTGTTTGTATCGCCATCATTTTCAGGTGGTAACCATTTTTTCAGGAGGTAACCATTTTTCCAGGAGGTAACAATTTTTCAGGAGGTAACCATTTTTTCAGGTGGTAATCATTTTTTCAGGTGGTAATCATTTTTTCAGGTGGTAACCATTTTTTCAGGAGGTAATCATTTTTTCGGATGGTAACCATTTTTCTCAGGAGGTAACCATTTTTATCAGGAGGTAACTATTTTTTTAGGTGGTAACCATTTTTTTCAAGTGGTAACCACTTTCCAAGTGGTAACCATTTTTTTCCAAGTGGTAACCATTTTTTCCAAGTGGTAACCATTTTTTTCAAGTGGTAACCATTTTGTCAAAGTGGTAACCATCTATTTAAACTTGGAAACCATACCATTCCCATCCCAGCACAATGAATCTGAACCAACCTGAAGCCAACGGCTGTTGTAATGTCCAGTGTGTAGGCCCGCGATCAGTTTTAAACATTGGGTTTTGATTATTTTGCTCATCGTTCTTGCATGCACCCGACACATAGTTTAAATGCTGTTAATTAGTTAAAGTGGCATGAGCTGCCAAAATTCACACTTTTTCATAATTTCTTATCGTCACAACAGTAAGAGGCTATGAAGACCATCGAAAAGCTAAATGATTGGCGTTGGAATGAGGAAAATCCATACCGTATGTGGCCTGTACGAACCGAAAACATGTTCGAAAAGCAAACAAAATTTAAATAACCGGGACGACCATTCATTCATTCTAAGCCAAAGTTGGTTCAAAACACTACTTTATCGTACATTTTCGAGACTAGATCCACTAAAAAGCTTCTGAATTATACGTCTTGAGAAAAATAGCCAATAATTTCAACCTTCTGTTTTAGAGTAAAAAATCAACATTTTGGCAGCTCATGCCACTTTAAGCCAACATTGGTGAATACCCTAGCTATTGCCTTCTCCAGTCTCAAACTTCACACGTTGCATCACTGATTAGCCGGGCTTCAGGTTTGAAAGGTTTAATCTACGCCATAGAAAGCTAAATTATTCATTCAACGCAGTTTGGCATGATTGGAGCAGCATGAATTATTTTAAGTTCATTGTCGAAATTAAACCACAGGCAGTCTACTCTGATAGTGTTCATGGCGATAAGCCCTGACTACAAAAATAGGGCCATCAGTATAAAATAAATATTCCTTTTGGAGTCAGAATCTGAGATACATATAAGATACCCCACAAAAAATTAAGTATTCAATAAATTCAAGCCTTACTTTGGTTCGTTTACATTAAAGGGTCTCCCATCATCC
The DNA here is from genome assembly GCA_963971465.1 of Lepidochitona cinerea. NCBI lineage: Eukaryota > Metazoa > Mollusca > Polyplacophora > Chitonida > Tonicellidae > Lepidochitona > Lepidochitona cinerea. The sequence continues at coordinate 6,877,177 of OZ020556.1, forward strand.
GAAAATAACTTCCGCATTGGCTTCTCCGGTTTTTCATTCCTATGACAACAGAAACAAATTATTATAATTTTTTTTTTGATATTGTATTCTGTCTTTTTAACTTTACGAGATATGGCATAAAAAAAAAATGATCATTTTTTGACTGTTACCGAAAATATGGCATGTCTGTAGTTTGATTGATTGACTGATTGAAGGTCGCACACAAGATTATTTCACTTATATGGTGGCACTGCCAGGTTTAAAACTGGCTCTTCAACATACAGGTAAAAAGTTCTTCCATTTCACAGATTATTAAAGCAGCTTGCGCCGATTTATTTGTGGAAGCCCAGGCTTTATGCCAAGAGGAGGCCCCCAGCATTCATTGGGTACTCAGCAGCAACTGTAATACATACCAGGCTTTTATGCTCAGAGGAGGCCCCCAGCCTTCATCAGGTACAGAGCAACTGTTCCACACAAGAGTGATATTAAAAAATATATATATATACAGTTCTAGAGGAGGAAGTGACTCACTCTTCAATAAAGTGGTATGCTAAACAAAACAGCTGATTAAGCTAATCTAGAAATGTTGGGTTTTTCTACACATACTTTTTTTCCTCTTTCTGTCGTTGTTTTTGCATATATTCATGAACTTCTGTTCGGGATTCCGGTGTAAAGGCTGTCTTTTCTTCCCAAAATCTACACAAAAAAATAGATATAAAATTGATTCATGTTTTACAATGAACTCAAGATTATTTCAGTTATATATATTTTTGAACACCAAAACACACGGGCACAGGGAAAATCTTCTTGTCTTAAATAACCATGGAGACAAGTTTCTTATTGTGCTAAAAGGGGGTATATCATTAAGATGTTTATACTCAATCAAAAGTTGTTATAATAACTTTAGAAATCCTTTTGAAAGTAAATGCGCAATTCCGCAAAACTGCCAGTCGAAAAGTGACATTTGTAAATTTGTGGCTTTTGCAGCTAAAACTAGACCTACACATGTTTCAGTGGTAAATATCTCGTTGGCTGAGATCGGACATTCGCATCAGCCTCGCCTTTCGGGCTCAGCTGATACTTTTGCCCGATCTCAGCCAACTCGGTGTTGATACGGCCTCACATATCACACAGTGTTATGATAATCTGTATATATCGACATCAATCCTTTAGTTTTTTAAAGTACTTTAAACGCACAACTTTTTTGTCAATAAAAAAAAAAATAATAAAAAAAAGTCAAAATTTGTTTGCAGCTCGTGTTACTTTAAGACTCACTCTTTATTTTTCTTCTCTTTCTCAGCTTCATCTTCCTCCTCTGTATCAGTGTGGGATTCTCCATCTTCATCATTTCTACAAACAAAAGCAAGAAGTGTTGGTTGAGCTACAGTACAATGAATGGGGGATAAAGTATGGAATTCAAAGTTTCTGCTCATGAGAGGAGGCCGGTTGGCTGAATGGATAAGGCAGCCGCATTTAGTGCTGGCGATAGGTGCCATACTCTGGGACCCGGGTTCGATTCCCGTTTTCTACCATATTTTCAAGAAAGTGTCATCCCAAAAATAACGAGAATACCATGTAACAAGAGTTTTAGTAAACTCAACATACGCCTGCCGTGGCAAAGTCGAACCGCTACGATTAACAACTTTACATTTAATATAACATTTGTTTTAATTTCATCCATTCGAATTTCTTGTTCACATTAGAAGTTTTTTTCTTCTGAATTTTATGAAGCTGCAACTAAATACCAGTACGTTATCCATACTCTTATCTCTATTTAAACAGCCACAGTAGGTTATAGTACACATATATTATCTGTTCAGGTAATTTCAATCACATTTTAATAGCAAAAACTGAAATATTGTGGCTCTTTTGACATTGCTGTTATGTTCCATAATTGGGAAGGAGCAATCAATACAATTTAGCTTACAATTCTTGAATTTTAACAGTTTTGACTGGGACACTGTTCTATTGGACTTGGCTGTAAAAGTTTTATTACAAAGCAAACAATCTTCAGGCTGACCACTGATACAATGGTGTGTAAATATACAAACCTTGTGTACTACTCTGGTGGATGTCATTGTCCCCTTATCTCTATTTAAACAGCCACTCTGATAAATACCAGATGGGTAATAAAGTGGGGAAAATGGTATTTTTTTGTTATTATAGTGCACATTAAATTATCCAAGAAAACAGTCTCAGAATGTATAAATTAATTGCCTTCCAGTATTACTCTGGACCAAGTGTACTCAAAAAAGCATTGATATATATTAATATATATATATTAAACATCAGGTACACATTTCTGATAAAAAAAAACTCTTGAAAACAGACAAAAAATATGTGGACTGAAATCAAATTTGGTAAGCGACACATTATCTACCTATAAGGTATATATACTCTAAAAGAATTGGAGAGATTATATCAAAACGAAAGAAGTTCTGGAGCCAAAAGGGAATATTACGTAATCCAATAAGGCTGCCATATTATGCAACAGGTGATGTCAGAAATGGTACACGACACACTATCTGCCCATAAAGTATATACTCTGAAAGAATCGTCAAGATCGGATCAAAACTCTTCAAGTTATGGAGCGAAGATATAGACTAAGACAGAATATTACATAATCCAATGTAGAAGTCATATTATGCAATCGACAATGTCCTAAATGGTTCATGACACATCTTCTACCCCTAAACTATATGTTGTAAAAATAATTGTAAAGATCGGATCAAAACTCTTCAAGTTATGGAGCGGAAGGGAACGAAGATATAGACGAAGACAGAATATTATATAATCCAATGTAGAAGCCATATTATGCAATGGACAATGTTCTTAATGGTTCATGACACACCTTCTACCCCTAGAGTACATGTTGTAATAAAAAATGGTAAAGATCGGATCAAAACTCTTCAAGTTATGGAGCGGAAGGGAACGAAGATATAGACTAAGACAGAATACTACATAATCCAATGTAGAAGCCACATTATGCAATCGACGATGTCATAAATGGATCATGACACACCTTCTACCCACAAGGTATATGTTGTGAAAGAATTGTAAAGATTAGATCAAAACTCTTCAAGTTATGGAGCGGAAGGGAATCCGGGACGGCGCTGGTGATACCATAAAACTTTTTTAAAGTCGGGCGTATACAAATGATAAGAATACATTGAATTTATGTGCAACACGGAAAAGGGGCTAGGTGGCTTGGTTGGCAGAGTGATAGTCTCTCAGTCTAATACAATTAAGCCTCCCGAAGATGATTCGAATGTCCCTCCGACCGAAGAGAAAAATTCCATATAGTAAATACTGTAAATCACGGTATTTTATGGGCTGAATATAAATTTTAGACAATAAGATTTTCCGCGTGCCCTTGTTTTATAGTGCTCAAAAATATAAATATAAAATATTTTACTACAAACAAAATTAAAAGTAATTGTAAATAAATCAAATTCTAAAATCTTCTATTAATTTATTTGTTTACATATGTTTATTAGCCTGGTAAACCGCAAACGAAAAACAGATGCAGTTCAGTACACATCCGGATTCCTCCTACGCTTCAAGTAAATGTAAAGGGGATTATGGAGGACAGTTAAAGGGAAAGAAAATCTAATCTTTAGACTAGTTTAAATGGAAAGAGTAGAGTTCATTTAGTCCAAAACAACTGTCCAATGTATGTTTTATCCCCACATAAGCGAATAATTGAAATTTGGAGGTGGCGTTACAATACAGAATAAGCTCCATAGGCCATTCACAAGGCCGCCACCATTTTTTCATTAGTTTTATCCAATTATTGTTGAATAAAAATTAAAGTGCGTTATAGAGTAGTCATGTGATGCAATTTAGCCAATGGCTTGGCTAAGAAATGACGCGCGGTTACATACTGACCTATATATACCGAGACAATCTTCCAACTTCAAGTTTGTCGCCATGTTTTTTAAGACCTAAATCTACCATCATACACTAGAGAGCGGTAAAAATACGTCATTATAGATCTAAGAATAGCTACTGCAACATCACGTCATCCTAAAACGGAAAAATGGCTACACAGATAAACCACTGAAACGACATACTTCTGTCTGTTTTTATTAGCTTGAGGGTCACTGGAGGTAATTGACGTGAAATGTTTTAAGTACTTTGAAGGTTGTTGTCGACGATAATCCCTCTGTATTTCTAGAGATTTCCCCTCCTTTAACAAATGGTGTTTGAAATCTTACATTATCATGGGGACACTTTTGTGGGGTTCCTAAGAGGATATTGAAAGTGTTTTGTTTTGCGACGACCGTTTTGGTCACCAATGACCTACATTCTATCAGAGGGTATTATTAGTTACAGGTTTTTGTTCGAGGGGGGATACGAAAATATATGGGGTCTGTAAACGAATATTGGGCGAGGCGAACACGTCAGGAAGTATTCAGTGTGATGTGGGATAATTAAGAATGGATAGTCAATTGACTTACTGGGCCGTGTTGTTAATATCGGTATACCACCTCCCATCAAAACCAGCTTTCTTACTATCTTTTTTCTTCTCTTTCTTTGATTCAGCTTCTGCCTTTTGTTTTAACTGTGAAACACAAACGTACGAAAAAATGGGTGATAAGCTGAGAGAAGAAGATAATTTTCAGTCATGTGTATTTACCGTTGATTAAATGTCCTTCTGTATTTCACACCAAATTTCACAGTCAAAAAAGAATGAAATATTTTCCCGTATTTCTTCTAAATATTCAGCCATTCTAATGGCCTAAATTTTCCATTGAGTCAGACAAAGATGGAGACGTGGAGTTTTCACACACTGCAAGGTAGGTCATATTGCCTTAAATTCCCTCTAATGGGCAAATTTGTCTGGCCTCATTTAGCATATTTCTTTTCTAATGGTCAAATCCTTATGAGGAAAAAAGTGGCTGAATCTTTAAAAGAAATACCCAATAAGATTTCCCCTAAATTAGACATGGATCTGTTCACTTCCTTGAAGATTTTGCCATTTCCAGGTAACATTTTTTAAACAGAGTTTTGATGCCATAGTCATTTTGGAATTCATCCCACTTGGGAGTGTGGACAAATTACAGGTAACTGCATACATACAATAACAATTCTTACCCTGGTCTTTTTGTATTCTTCTTCTTGCGCCTTAATTTGTTTGACAATATTTTCAGAATTCTAAAAAAAAACAAAAAAAAAACATGGGAAGTTTGGAAGTTGCATGTTTTTTTCAACTAAATTGTTTTAGTCAAGGGGAACGTTCCCCCATTCAAGCATGATTGATTGATTGATTGTTTGGTGTTTTACGCCGCGCTCAAGATTATTTCACTCATATGGCGGTGTTGCCAGTTTTATTGTGGAAGGAAACCAGGCTCAATGCCACGAGGAAACCAACGACCTCCCATTGGTAACTGGCAACCATCCCACATAGGTCGTTCGAGTGAAAACCCAGTCAGAAAATTTTCTAATTTTTTTTGACTGAGTGGGCTTCGAACCCGCAACCCATTGGTGGTAGGCTGTTCGGATTGAGCGTCTAACGCTCTACCTACTGAGCCACGGAGGCCCCTCATTCAAGCACGAGAAGGGGGTGCAAATTTGGGAACATAAAAAATAACAGCAGTTTTGTTAACCCCATGCAATTGTGAAAAAATAATCCAAGAAGATTAAATATTTACCTGAAAGGCAGTTATTCTTTCTGATTTTTCAATTTCTGTACCGTCCAAAAACTGCAAATCCAAAATGAATACGAAGGTATTAAGAAAGGAAATGATGATAACCTGTAAAATGTTTGCCCTATAATTAAGAATGTCCTACAAGGCAACAGTTATCGGGTGTAAGACCCTTCTCTGGAAAATATCTGAGTTGGGTTTTCACTGAAATGCTTTACATGTGTGTGGAATGGTTGCCAAGGTGTATTGTTTTTGAGTTGTTGCCTTGTGGGCAACCTAGAAATCAAAATTGGTTCCCCACATCAAGACAGGGTTGCCAGAAATCTTCCACAACAGAAGACAAGTTTGATTGATAGATGTTCTATGATGTCAAACTCAAACTTGTACTTGTTGAAAGTCAGGGTTTTCCTCAAAACCAAAAACCCACTTTTCACCTTCACTAAACCTTGCAAGACAGTCATATACAGAATGTTAGTGAAATAATCTTGAGTGCCCTGTTAGTCAACATAAGTCAATTGTTAAACTAAGAACAATTAAGTCACAAAATACACGAAAGCAAGGAAAAAGTTTACACCCTTACATGTATGTTTGTGTCAGATATATTGATTGATTGATGGTTTGGACAGAGGAAAACCCCAACCTTCATCTGGTACTTTATGTAGAGTGATAGTGCTTGGGGACATAATGGGATTTCAAATGGGATTATATTGTCATTCGGTGGATCAGTCGGTTAGACACAGGCCTTCAATCGATGCGGCGCAGGTTCAAATCCCACTCAGACAAAATATAAAATGAAAAATGTCCGAGTGGATTTTTCACTCCATCGACATATGTGGAAGACTTGCCAGGTACTCGTTAAAGGTCGGAGGTTTCCTCCAGAAAAAGAGCCCGGTTTCCTCCCAACTAATCCTGGCAAAGCCGCCATATATGTGAAATAATTTTGAGTGGGGCGCGAAACATCAATCCAGCAATCAATCAATCATATATTGTCACTTACTTTTAGTTGTGGTAAAGTTGTTATAACATATTCCCTATAACCTTCAAACTGAGCACATGGATTCCCAACCAGAAATCTGAAGATAAAAAAAAATCTTTCATCAAATTTAGTCAAACTATTGGATAGTATTGATATAATTATTACAATAGCAAAATTCATAATTGTTCGTTGATTTAGACTTCCTAATTCACCAAAAACATCGTCGGAACCCACGCTTAAAACTTATGCTCACGCTCACTTTACACGTGGGACAAGTGGAACCAAATCCGTCGTTTCTAATTTAATATGCATGAAGAATTTGATTGGTTCCCCAATCAGAATCGGCGTTACGTAAGCATCCAAGCAATGTTCAAAACAAAGATGGACGACCTTTCGATTTACACTTCAATTCGATAAACGTGTCTCGAAAAGAGTTCTAACGTCTAGAAGAGAATTTTTGATTGGCCCGAGAGCAAATAGGCGTTCCCAGTAAAAAGAGGCTTTAAATCGCAGTTGGCCCAAGGGTAAAAGGTGAGCTTGTTGAGAATTTAACCCTGGGTATCCGAGGATGCAAAGGTAAAATCATCTGTGGAAACCCCAGTTTACTGGCTAAAAAATTCGACTGATTGATTATTTGACTTACATGGTGGAGCTACCTGTTGATGAATTAAATTTGATAATAAAAAACTGTTTAGAAGTCCACTTGAGCTACACCGAAATAATTTCACTGAGAGTATAAATGAAAACGTAAAGTTTTCTACGTTTTGCCACATCTTACAAGACCTTAAAAGTGACATGAGCTGCCAAAATTCACACTTTTTTCATGATTCCTGATCGTCACAACGGTAAGAGGCTTTGAAGGCCATCGAAAAACTAAATGATTAGCGTTGGAATGAGGAAAATCCATACAGTATGCGGCCTGTACGAACCAAAAACGTGTTCGAAAAGTAAACAAAATTTAAATAACCGGGACGACCATTCATTCATTCTAAGCTAAAGTTACATGTAGTTCAAAACAATACTTTATGGTATATTTTCGAGACTAGAAGCACTAAAAAGCTTCTGAATTATACGTCTTGAGAAAAACAGCCAATAATTTCAACATTCTGTTTTTACATCAATTTTGGCAGCTCATGCCACTTTAAACCAGTCAGACTACAGACTAACAGAGTGGCAATGTTTTTTTTAATTAGTATGGTTACAAAAGTAACCCCAGTCAGCAGTAAAACTCAATCAGTACGAGAATTCTTTCGACCTGAGCGAAATAATCTTGAGCGCGGCTCAATGTGATCATTTTTCCAAGACCTTTCAATGATGTTACGTCGTTCTTAATCGCGTGACAGTCTGCATAATACATCATCATGAAGTTCTCTTTCGACCAGTTGATCGCATCTACCTGAGGAGATCTAGACTGATCAGTCGGGAATCGTTTGACTGAACGCCGAACCAGTCTCAGTCGACATGAACAATCTTAAGATTCAATCGTGGACAATTGGATCGGATTTTAACTCGACCTGGGCGGGGCTTAGCTCCTCGATCCACACACAGAATATCATGGCATACTTACAGTTCTCTCAAGTGACACAGATCTTTCAAGTTGTTTATTGTGCTTATTTCACCGACAAAATTCACCGTCAGATCTAACTTTTTGAGCGATTCACAACCTGAAATAGACAAACAATAAGACATTCAAAACAATCTAAAGTCTTACCAGTTTTCGAAGAGATTTATTATCTTGTTTTCAAGACCTAAAAAATAAATTGATTTCTGATGCTTTTTACACCGAAATAAATATAATTGCAATTGTGATTGATTGATTGATGCTTTACAAAAACACTCAAACATTTTTTTCAGTTAAAGTGTTATCAGCCACTTCAAGTCTTAATAAACAAATAAGAAACGTATACCTTCCAAATTTTCAATCCTTTCAACATTGTTCAAGGCAAGATTTAAATACTCTAGCTGTTTCAATCTTCCAACATTTTCTGAAAGAGAAAAGATTGATTGACTGGTCAATAGATCGATTGATTGATTGATAGATAAACTGTTCTTATATCAAAATCACATTTTTTTTAAAATAGCAACAACACAGTTCCTCCAGAACTTTATTCCCGCCATTTTCCATCAGATATACCTTGTAATATATTCAATACATTTTATGCTATGGTGAATAAAACAAACAAACAGTTAACAATGCTATATATATTTAAGAACACTAAAACACACGGCTCAGGGAAAATCTTCTTGTCTAATATATATAACCATGGAGACAAGTTTCTAATTGTGTTAAAAAGAGGTATATCATTTAAGCCGTTATATCCCATTATAAATTGTTATAATAACCTAAACATTTTATGTTTCATTAGGTTGACGACTGACAGGAGCTTGGCCTTAGTCTGTAGAATTTTCTGGGACACTTTGTAATACATTGACAATGCTTATGCATCCTAAGCTATGGCAAGAATATCGGCAGACTGAGATTGAACCCCATAGGATCATGGGAAAAATACATGTATACCGTATTTCTTCTAAATATTCAGCCATTCTAATGACCTAAATTTTCCATTGAGTCATACAAAGATGGAGACGAGGAGTTGTGTTTAAGGATAACCGTTTTCACACAGTGCACGGTGGCTCATATTGCCTTAAATTCCCTCTAATGGGTAAATTTGTCTGGCCTCATTTAGCATATTTCTTTTCTAATGGTCAAATCCTTATAAGGAAAAAAGTGGCTGAATCTTTAGAAGAAATACGGTACCAGACGTTTTGAGTCTCACATTGAAATTCCGTAAGATTTGTGTTTGATAACGTCAGCCGTTAACAGTGACAGGAGTTGGCAAAATGTAAAGCTTTTAAAAATAATTTCTGATTGTTAAAGTGGCATGAGCTGCCAAAATGTTGATATTTTGACGTTAAAACAGAATGTTGCAATTATAGGCTATTTCAGAAGCTTTTTAGTGCTTCTAGTCTCAAAAATGTACGATAAAGTATTGTTTTGAACTAACTTTGGATTAGAATGAATGAATGGTTGTCCCGGTTATTTAAATTTTGTTTACTTTTCGAACACGTTTTTGGTTCGTTCAGGCCCCATACTGTATGGATTTGCCTCATTCCAACGCAAATCATTTAGTTGTTTGGTGGCCGTCAAAGTCTGTTACTGTCGTGACGATAAAAAATTATGCAAAACGTGTGAATTTTGGCAGCTCGTGCCACTTTAAGAAGGGTTTGAAGTTCATGGAAAAACTTGATGATTGATGTTTGTGATCAGTGGGAAGCAAAATAGTGTTTGAAGAGTAAACAAAATTGAAATAACGGTGGCCCAGAACTATACGGTATATGTCTATATGTCATAAGTGCATAAAAAATCGTAAATTAAAAAAAAAAAATCTCACCTATTTTTGGTATCAAATTACTCTGGAGGTATAAGATTTTCAATTCTCGACACCATTTATCCAAATATTCAATTCTAAAAATAAATATTAAAACATGATTGACGGTTTTGGAGTTCTCACCATAGTCAAGATGACAGAACTGGTAATTTAATATGATGTTTTCGGTGTTTTTTATGTAATGAAAGGCCTCTGTTTACATTAATCCGAAATCGTCCGTCAGACAGTAAACAAAAGTACCAGAAAATTCAAACTACATGTAATTGCTCGTTAATTGTACATTTTTCGCTGTAAATCAACCTACATGTACTATCTTTCATCCAAAGTCAATCAAATCGTACAGGTACTTTAACTTAGCAGAAGCTTTAGCAAAAAAAAACAATTTTAAACAAACAGTCCCTTTAATGGGTTCAAGAAACAGTCTAACAAAGGTAAACAAAAGATCAAAGAAGGAAAGTAAAAAAAACCCTTTTTTTTTCACCAATTTGCAATATTTTTTGTTTTATGATCAACAGAATCTAACACTTGTAGTCATTTCAACTAATAAAAGTGATGTAATTCGTTGAGTAATCTTGAGTAAGCTCGCAACAAATAAAAGAATTACTCAACTTGTCTCATACCTGTCATATGTTAAAATAATGTTCTCTTTTTATACATATAGGGGAATCAAGGGGAAGTATGTAACTTGCTATCTCCCCGTGTAAACAGCATTGTCCACGCCACTTTGTGAAACAAGTTCCTGAGTTTCCACCATTTAAATGGAATAATCTTGAGTAAAAAAATCAGTCCTATATAATTTAATGAAAGTTATTGAACTCAAATTCTCTGAGGTGTGTGAAGTTGGCTCGCAGTTCGCAGTTAACAGTTCACAGTTCAGAAGGGACTAGTCATTATTTATACTAATAGGCTTATATCTCTGTAAATATTGGACCAACACACTTCAAATTTTCACAAATATATATCACTGGGATAGGGCTAGCCATTAGTGCAACAATATTCACCCTCTCTACAATCACCGAGACTGAATAGTTAGCTGAATAGTTAACAGCTCACTGAACTGTTTAGTCAATAACTCAAGAAGTATTCTATCCAGAGCCTTCATATTTGGAAGGAATGCAAGATTTGCAGACGGTTGCGTATAGATATCAAAATAGATATCCACCTTCCCTAGCCATTGACTGAATAGTTAACTGAATTGTGAACTGCTAAGTGAACTGTTGTCTGATCAATATCTAGAGAAATATTTCACCCATAGCCTCCATATTTAACACGGAAACATTACTCGCTACAGGCTACAAGTGTGTATTGAAATAGCCGCCTTCCCTAGCCATATGCCGAATTGTTAACTGAATTGTGAACTGCTAAGTGAACTGTTGTCTGGTCAATATCTAGAGAAATATTCCATCCATAGCCTCCATACTTAGCCTGTAGTGTGTAATGTTTTTGTGTAAAATATGGAGGCTATGGGTCAAATATTTCTCTAGATATTGACCAGACAACAGTTCACTTAGTAGTTCACAATTCAGTTAACAATTCAGTCTTTGGCTAGGGAAGGTGGCTATTTCAATACACACTTGTAGCCTGTAGCGAGTAATGTTTCCGTGTTATATATGGAGGCTATGGGTGAAATATTTCTCTAGATATTGACCAGACAACAGTTCAGTTAGCAGTTCAGTTAACAATTCGGCCCCTGACTAGGGAAGGTGAATATTTCGATACACACTTGTAGCCTGTAGCGAGTAGTGTTTCCATGTTAAATATAGAGGCCATGAATGAAATATTTCTCTAGATATTGACCAGACAGCAGTTCAGTTAGCAGTTCACAATTCAGTTAACAATTCAGCCTATGACTACGGAAGGTGGATATTTCGATACAGTGATATATATTTGTGAAAATTTGAAGTGTGTAGGTCCAATATTTATAAAGATATAAGCCTATTAGTATAAATAATGACTAGTCCCTTCTGAACTGTGAACTGCGAGCCAACTTCACACACCTAATTCTCTGAAGCATGCCACAATTTTTTTTTAGTTTTAGTATTAAATACATGTATATAAGTTTGTCTTACTTTTCTACATCTTGTTGATGCAATGAAACTTCCTCCAATGTTGACAGTTCACAGTTATTGTGTTCAGCTCGTTTTTTGATCAAATTTTCTGAAACTAAAAAGAGACGTCACGCTATATTATTAGTTACAGATGTGAGCTTAACTTAAGTTTGAATTCCGTCTGTGTTCACAAATTTTCTTGGGCGATCACACTGCCATCTACCGGGAACTTTCAAATCATGCTCGCCACTACAACCAGTAAGGGCTGTCGGGGAAGGTCGGTGATAACGCAAAGGGAATTTAAACTTAGCGAATTTCGTTGTTTGGCGATGTGTATGGTTACAGATGATGGTTTAGCTCTACGAAGGGATTATCAAAGAAGCTTTCTGACAAAATTTTAGGTGTGTAATGTTTAAAAATTATCATTATTATCATTATCAAAGTTATCATTTTTTTAAAATTCCGAGAGCAACTCTTAGATTTTTCAAATGCACCCTATGTTGGCGTGGTATTGAAGAAGCCCGTGTGTGCGTATCAGAATTTATCCTTCAATCCACTCAACATATTGCGTCGGAGTGTAAGGACTTCGGACTAGGCCGGAGTGTACCTGACCGGCAAAGTAAGTAAACCAGGACAGACACACGAGTGCGGCTAGGCTGGAGGGGACTCACTAAAACGAATGACGAATGAAAGCGAATGACGAATGACAGACGCAATAACTGCTCCCTGCGCGAATGAAAGCGAATGACAAAATAGTCATTCATGCTTATCTCCCTTTGTTCGAAACAGAGCAAGAAAACTACGACTAGTAGACTTTTAAGAAGGAATGACAACTATTTATTCCAGAAAAAGAATGCATACCTCGTTATTCCTCCATCAGAGCCTTTAAAACGGTGAATGACAGACTTTTAAGAAGGAATGACAACTATTTATGGCAGAAATCTTACTTTGTACCTCGTCATTCCTCAACCAGAGCCTAGAAAACGGCGAATGACAGACTTTTAAGAAGGAATGACAACTATTTATGGCAGAAATCTTACTTTGTACCTCGTCATTCCTCAACCAGAGCCTAGAAAACGGCGAATGACAGACTTTTAAGAAGGAATGACAACTATTTATGGCAGAAATCTTACTTTGTACCTCGTCATTACTCAACCTGAACTAAGAAAACCGCGAATGACAGCCTAGTTAATACAAGGAATGACGACTATCCCAGAAATTAAAATTTGTAGCTCAACCTTTAAAACGGCGAATGACAGACTTTTAAATGGGAATGACAACTATTTAACGCAGTAAAGGACTTTACCTCGTCATTCCTCCATCAGAACCTAGAAAACGGCGAATGACAATTAGACTTTTAAGAAAGAATGACAAATATTTGGCCTATAAAATTTTCTTTATACATCGTCATTTCTCCAACCGAGCCAAGAGGCCGGTGAAAAAATGACTTTAAAGAAAGAATGTCAACTATTTAGCTTATAAAATTTTCTTTTTACCTCATTCCTCAAACTGAGACTAGAAAACGGCAAATGACGTGACTTTTAAAAGGGAATGACATCAACTATTTATTCCAGAAAAAAAAATGCATACCTTGTCATTCCTCGACCAGAGCCTTCAAAAACGGCGAATGACAGACGTTTTAAAAGGAATGACAACTATTTATGACAGAAATCTTACTTTACCTCGTCATTCCTCAACCAGAGCCTAGAAAACGGCGAATGATCGATAATAGGAATGACGACTATTTCACCCACAAAATAGAATTAGCACCTAGCCATTCCTCAACCCGAGCCTAAAAAACGGAGAATGACAGACTTTTAGCAACCATATTATGATGCTGTATCGTCGATTTATTCACTTATTTCTTGAAAACAATACATGCATTTACTAATATTTTGCTTTGGGATAAAACAAGCCCGAAAGGGTTTTAATCAACCTTTGGTTAAACCAAACTTTGTTATTTACTGTCATATTTTTTGTGTATATTTTCTGGTTCGGTGAATACATCAAATCAAATCAATGACAATTAAAGTTTTATGTATCGCAGAAACTTTACTTTACAACTACATTTGTACGTCGCCATTCCTCAACCTGGCCGTAGAAAACGGCAAATGACAAAGTTTAAAGAAGGAATGACAAATATTTATCGCAGAAAAACTCGTCATTTCTCAACATGAGCCTAGAAAGCTGCGAATGACAGACTTTTAACAAGGAATGACTACTATTTAAACAAGAAAATAGACTTTGTACCTCACCATTCCTTAATCAGAGCCTAGAAAACGGCTAATGGTAGACTAATTTTAACAAAGAATGACAAAGTCTATGTTTCGCAGAAAATTTAATCCTACCTCGCCGTTCCCCAGCCTGAACCTAGAAAACGGCGAATGACAAAGTTTTAACAAAGAATGACAATTAACTATGCATCGCAGAAAATTTACTTTTTACCTCGTCATTCCTCATCCTGAACCAAGAAAACAGTGAATAACTGACTTTCAAGAAAGAATGACAACTGTTTAGCCTATACAATTTTCTGTGTACCTCGTCATTCCTCAACCTGGGCCTAGAAAACAGCGAATGACAAACTTTTAACGTAAACTGACTACTATTTATCCAAGACGTTCAATGCGGAACGATAGGCCTACACAGAAAAGCGAATGAAAGCGAATGACCAAAGGGAGGTAACCATGAAAGGACGATTTTGTCATTCACTTTCATTCGCTTTTCTGGTGTGCAGTAGCCAACATTAGGCCTACTTGTACTATGTAGGACATGCCATTATATGTTAAACTATCATTCGCCGTTTTCTTGGCTTTGGCTTAGGTATAATCAGGAATATCGTCTCATTTCTGAGAAGAAAGGTGGTCATTCTGAGTTGAAAGGTTGGAATTCGCTTGTTTGTTTGGATTAATGGTTTAAAGAGGCATGAGCTGCCAAAATTCACACTTTTATCATAACTTCTGATCGTGACGACAGTATGAGGCTTTGAAGTCCATCGAAAAACTAAGTGATTGGCGTTGGAATGAGGAAAATCCATACAGTATGTGGCCTGTACGAACCGAAAACGTGTAAAAAAGTAAACAAAATTTAAATAACCGGGACGATCATTCATTCATTCTAAGCCAAAGTTAGTTCAAAACAATACTTTATCGTACATTTTCGAGACCAGAAGCACTGAAAAGTTTCTGAATTGTACGTCTTGCGAAAAATAGGCAATAATTTCAACGTTCTGTTTCAACCTCAAAATATCAACATTTTGGCAGCTCATGCCCCTTTAAGAGATTTCGGTCTCGAGCAAAGGGAGGTAACCATAAAAGGACCATTTTGTCATTCGCTTTCATTCGCTTTTCTGGGGCAATGGCTTATTGTAGTAAACAACACTCTAATGAGCTAGGAGCCTGAGTGTTGTAGAAGATTCGCCATTTTGAAACAGTAGGTGTACGACACAATCTTATGTCGGTGCCCTTTAAACAAAAAAAAATCACGCACTCATACACTGTAATTGCCTTAAAATGAATCCCAGCCTTTTCTGTCTTAATATCCATTCCCTTTTTGTCGAATTATAGACCAGAGTTATTGCATTACATCCAAATCTGGAGCTGATTGGAACACTTTCCCGCGGACACGGCGGTCGCGGCGGTTTGTATTCTCATAAATTCAGGAATCTTCCTATTTTACAAATGGTTCGGCCATGTGGGCCTCATATTAACGCTACATGCAGGAGCTGGGGGTAATGGCCTACGCGTATATATATGGCATCATTTTACGTTAATATCAATCTGACTAAAGTCGAGATGCTCATTGAGGTCTTTTCAATGAGCATCTCGACTTAAGTCAGATTGCGTTAAAATATGTCGTTCGCCGTTCTCTTGGCTTTGGCTAAGGAATAATGGGGAATATTGTCTTATTTCGGAGGAGAATGTTAGTCAATCTGAGTTAAAAGGGTGGAATTCAATTGTTTGCCTGGCTGAATAAATTATGAGACTTCGGTCCCAAGCGATGGAAAATAACCATGGAATGATGAAAGGACGATTTTGTCATTCAGTTTTCTTTGTAAATGAAGCTCTAGTATATATAATTCCGTATTAAAAGTCTGGGATAAATAGTTGTCATTCTTTGTTAAAAGTATGTTTTTAGGCGCTGAATGATTGACGGATGACGAGGGAAACAGTCTATTTTCTGGAATATAAAGTTGCCGTTCTTTGTTAAGTTCCTCATTTGTTCGGCTCTGAATGAATAATATATGATCGACGAAATCTGTTTAAATGGTGCTTTACGCCGCGCTCAAGATTATTTCACTTATAAGGCGCCGTTGCCAGGTTTAGTGGGTGTGGGTGTTGGGGGGGGGGGGGACCCCGACCTTCGGCGAGTACCAGTACCAATACAAATACCATGGATATACGGCGATGACGAGACCGAGACATCGTATATTTTCTGGGATATACAGTTGTCATTCTTTGTTAAAAGTCTGTCATTCACCGTTTTCTCCGCTCTGATTAAGAAATGACGAGGCACACAGTCTATTTTCTAGAATATACAGTTGTCATTCTTTGTTAAAAGTCTGTCATTCGCCGTTTTCTAGGCTCTGATTAAGAAATGACGATGCACACAGTCTATTTTCTAGGACATATACAGTTGTCATTCTTTGGTAAAAGTCTGTCATTCACCGTTTTCTCCGCTCTGATTGAGAAATGACAAGGCACACAGTCTATTTTCTGGGACATATAGTGGTCATTCTTTGTTAAAAGCCTGTCATTCGCCGTTTTCTAGGCTCTGATTAAGAAATGACGAGGCACACAGTCTATTTTCTGGGATATATAGTTGTCATTCTTTGTTAAAAGTCTGTCATATGCCGTTTTATAGGCTCTGATTAAGAAATGACTAGGCACACAGTCTATTTTCTGGGATACATAGTTGTCATTCTTTGTTAAAAGTCTGTCATTTGCCGTTTTCTAGGCTCTATTTGAGGAATGACGAGGGACACAGTCTATTTTTTGGGATAAATAGTTGTCATTCTTTGATAAAAGGCTGTTATTCGCTTTTTTTTCTAGGCTCTGGTTGAGGAATGACGTGGTAGAAAGTCTATTTTCTGGAATAAATAGAACTTTGTCATTCTTTGTTTCTATTTTGTAAAATAAATATTTCCCACCTCGTATTTAAAGTTTGTTATTCGGGGGAATGAACAGGTAAACGAAGTATTTCTTCTGGGGCCAATAGTTTTCATTCCGTGTAAAATAACATGATATAGGAGATCGATTGTCTTTCTAAGATGAATTCGAAAACTCCTGCAATAAAAGTCTGTCATTCCCCGTTTATAATCTGCCATTGATTTCTTTTCGAGTTAGCAAAACCCAACTATTGCAAATACATTGATATGTGCACATGAAGACAAAGGGGGATAACCATGGAGAGATGAATTTGTCATTCGCTTTCATTCGTTTTTATTCTTTTAGCGTAGGATACATCATTTCATGTTAAAAGTGTGTCATTCGCCGTTTTCCTGGTTGACTTACAGAAATGAAATCATATGCCGTGTTATTCCTGATTAGAACGTTGACCAAACAAGTTTTAAAGCCTGTCATTCGCTGTTTTACTCCAGGAGGTAAATGGTATGGTAAGAGCGAGACTACGATATCGATCTAAGGGAGATAAGCACGATGAAACGATTTTGTCATTCGCTTTCATTCGCTTATAAATAATTTTTGAGGATAAATAGTTGTCATTCCTTGCTAAAAGTCTGTCATTTGCCGTTTTTAGGCTCTGATGGAGGAATGACGTGGTAGAAAGCAGATTTTCTGGAATAAATAGTTGTCATTCCTTGTTAAAAGTCTGCCATTCTCCGTTTTCTAGGCTCTGATTGAGGAATGACGAGGCACACAGTGTATTTTTTGGAATAAATAGTTGTCATTCCTTGTTAAAAGGCTGTCATTCTCCGTTTTCCAGGCTCTGATTGAGGAATGACGAGGCACACAGTCTATTTTTGGGGATAAATAGTTGTCATTCCTTGTTAAAAATCTGTCATTCGCCGTTTTCCAGGCTCTGATTGAGGAATGACGAGGCACACAGTGTATTTTTTGGAATAAATAGTTGTCATTCCTTGTTAAAAGGCTGTCATTCGCCGTTTTCTAGGCTCTGATTGAGGATTGACGAGGCACACAGTCTATTTTTGGGGATAAATAGTTGTCATTCCTTGTTAAAAGTCTGTCATTCGCCGTATTCTACGCTCTGATTGAGGATTGACGAGGCACACAGTCTATTTTTGGGGATAAATAGTTGTCATTCCTTGTTAAAAGTCTGTCATTCGCCGTATTCTACGCTCTGATTGAGGATTGACGAGGCACACAGTCTATTTTTGGGGATAAATAGTTGTCATTCCTTGTTAAAAGTCTGTCATTCGCCGTATTCTACGCTCTGATTGAGGATTGACGAGGCACACAGTCTATTTTTGGGGATAAATAGTCGTCCTTCCTTGTTAAAAGTCTGTCATTCGCCGTTTTCTAGGCTCTGATTGAGGAATGACGAGGCACACAGTCTATGTTTTTTAGATAAATGGTTGTCATTCCTTGTTAAAAGTCTGTCATTCGCCGTTTTCTACGCTCTGATTGAGGAATGACGAGGCACACAGTCTATTTTTGGGGATAAATAGTTGTCATTCCTTGTTAAAAGGCTGTCATTCGCCGTTCTCTTGGCTGTGATTGAGAAATGACGAGGCACACAGTCTATTTTTGGGGATAAATAGTTGACATTCCTTGTTAAAAGTCTGTCATTCGCCGTTTTCTACGCTCTGATTGAGGATTGACGAGGCACACAGTCTATTTTTGGGGATAAATAGTTGTCATTCCTTGTTAAAAGTCTGTCATTCGCCGTTTTCTAGGCTCTGATTGAGGAATGACGAGGCACACAGTCTATTTTTGGGGATAAATAGTTGTCATTCCTTGTTAAAAGTCTGTCATTCGCCGTTTTCTAGGCTCTGATTGAGGAATGACGAGGCACACAGTCTATTTTTTGGGATAAATAGTTGTCATTCCTTGTTAAAAGTCCGTCATTCGCCGTTTTCTAGGCTCTGATTGAGGAATTACGAGGCACATAGTCTATGTTTTTCAGATAAATAGTTGTCATTCCTTGTTAAAAGTCTGTCATTCGCCGTTTTCTAGGCTCTGATTGAGGATTGACGAGGCACACAGTCTATTTTTGGGGATAAATAGTTGTCATTCCTTGTTAAAAGTCTGTCATTCGCCGTTTTCTAGGCTCTGATTGAGGAATGACGAGGCACACAGTCTATTTTTTGGGATAAATAGTTGTCATTCCTTGTTAAAAGTCCGTCATTCGCCGTTTTCTAGGCTCTGATTGAGGAATTACGAGGCACACAGTCTATGTTTTTCAGATAAATAGTTGTCATTCCTTGTTAAAAGTCTTTCATTCGCCGTTTTCATGGCTCTGATTGAGGATTGGCGAGACACACAGTCTATTTTTGGGGATAAATAGTTGTCATTCCTTGTTAAAAGTCTGTCATTCTCCGTTCTCTTGGCTGTGATTGAGAAATGACGAGGCACACAGTCTATTTTTGGGGATAATTCGCCGTTTTATTGGCTCTGATTTAGGAATGACGAGCTACAAAGTTTATTCCCTGAAATAAATAGAACTTTGTCATTCTTTGTTTCTTTTTTTGTAAAATAAATTTTTCCCACCGCGTATTTAAAGTTTGCCATTCGGGGGAATGAACAGGAAAACGAAGGATTTCTTCTGGGGCCAATAGTTTTCATTCCGTGTAAAATTACATGATATAGGAGATCGATTGTCTTTCTAAGATGAATTCGAAAACGCCTGCAATAAAAGTCTGCCATTCCCCGTTTATAATCTGCCATTGATTTCTTTTCGAGTTGGCAAAACCCAATTATTGCAAATACATTGATATGTTCACATGGAGACAAAGGGGGATAACCATGGAGAGATGAATTTGTCATTCGCTTTCATTCGTTTTTATTCTTTAAGCGTAGGATACATCATTTCATGTGAAAAGTATGTCATTTTCCTGGTTGACTTACAGAAATGAAATCATATGCCGTGTTATTCCTGATTAGAATGTTTACCAAACAAGTTTTAAAGTCTGTCATTCGCTGTTTTACTCCAGGAGGTAAATGGTATGGTAAGAGCGAGACTACGGTATCGATCTAAGGGAGATAAGCACGATGAGACGATTTTGTCATTCGCTTTCATTCGCACTGGGAGCAGTTATTGTGTCTGTCATTCGTCATTCGCTTTCATTCGTCATTCGTTTTAGTGAGTCCCAGGCTGGAGTGTTGATTCAATCAATGCAGTTTTAATTATCTGGCATTGGCAATCAACCGTAATCACTACAATAATCACTAAAGGAAATATAATAACAACACAAATACTTACTTCGCACCATGGTTAGAGTTTAATTTCAACATCAACTCGCAAAGAAATTACATTCTAAACCTAGCGTGTCGCCGTCACTTGTCGAAACATGCGATTTGTTTACATTCATCTCTATGAACCCTACACAGCAAAGAGTACTACAAGGGGAGGGAACTCGGATTGAAACTTCTTCGGCCACACTGTGAAGGGAAGACTTTTTTGACATGTCATTTCATACATCAAAAAGAAATGCCAACTAACGCCGTCTCTCCTCAACGGTTATCAGAAAACCACGCAAAACGAACCGGTTCCAAAACCGCTTTAAAAGCTAATTTAGTTATTATTTGTTCCCTTATTTATTTATACAGTGCAGGCCTATGAGGTCACTAAAGAAAAAAAGAAAAAAATCCAAAATAATTGGTTTATATTTACAAATCATAAAAGTACCCTAGGCACTCGATTGTTTCACTTGTATGGCGCCGTTGCCAGGTTTAGCGGGGGAGGAAACTAGGGGAATACCAGACCTTTGGTTGATTGATTGATTGTTCGCTGCACTTTATTATTTCACTTTCAGGAAGTACCGAGCAAGTGAAAAATCCACCCAAAAATTGTTCATTTTGATTCGGTTAGGAGTACGAGTCAAACCCACACGGCATCGATGGAAGTCCTGTAGTCTGATAGAGGGACTACGTATCACTTTAAATGACTGAGGAAACTGGGCTCTTTGCTCTGGACCTCAGAGTCTGGAAATCCTTCCGCAAGGTTTGAGATTTCAGTTTTTCATTAACTGAAGAATCACAAGGGTTGGCCATGATACAGTATGTGTACGGTTGTTGCATGTAAATGATTTAAAGTGGCATGAGCTGCCAAATATGTTGATATTTTGACGTTGAAACAGAATGTTGAAATTATTAGCTATTTTTCTCAAGACGTACAATTCAGAAGCTTTTTAGTCCTTCTAGCCTTGAAAATGTACGATAAAGTATTCTTTTGAACTAACTTTGGCTTAGAATGAATGAATGGTCGTCTCGGTTATTTAAATTTTTTTACTTTTTTTGTTTACATTTTCGGTTCATACAGGCCACATACTGCATGGATTTTCCTCGTTCCAACGCTAATCATTTAGTTTTTCGATGGCCTTTAAATCCTCTTACTGTCATGACGATCAGAAATTATGAAAAAAGTATGAATTTTCACAGCTCATGCCACTTTAATGTCTGCAACACTTGGGATTCAAACTCGTAACATGTTGATGGGATGCGTTGGCAAAAAATTTGACGATGTCCTTCGTCTGAGATTGATTTCTACTCTCTTTTCAATTAAGTTCAATGTCAAGGAAAATCAACAACAAACAAGCAGTATGTCCCTTAAAAGCAAATGATTATTTGAAAAATGTTCACAAGATTTGTACAATTTCTCCTTTTAGAAAACAGGGGGCACCAATTAAATGCTTATATATAAATTACAATATTATAGAATTTTGACTGTCCAATACATATTTATGATAGATCACTAAAACACACGAGCACAGGGAAAATCTTCTTGTCTAAAATAACCATGGAGGCAAGTGTCTAATTGTGTTAAAACGAGGTATATCATTTAGACCTTTATACCCCATCATAATTGTTGTAATAAAGAAACCCTATGATATTTCATTAGGTTGACGACTGACAGGAGCTTGGCCTTAGTCAGTAGAATTTTCAGGATACATTGTACATGTGGCCCAACATATGTACCCATCAGTTTTCTGGGTGGTCAATTTTGTTTACTGATTTATTTTATCTATAAAGATTTATCTTCAAATTAAGATCAGTTCACCAGCCAATGTACCAAACTAAAATTAGAATTTGCATCCCCTTTGGGATAGAACAAGTCGCCTGGCTTTATTCTCGCCAAATGTTAACTCCTCATTATCCAATCCTCTAAGCAACTTATTCTTTTTCTGTACACATGTTATGTTATATATATATTTGGTGAATAAACAATCAATGTATATGCATGCTGGGCCTCAGGTTAATGCATGCTGGGCCTCAGGTTAATGCATGCTGGGCCTCAGGTTAATGCATGCTGGGCCTCAGGTTAATGCATGCTGGGCCTCATTTTTAAACATTCCCTAAAATACAGAAAACTGTTTATATATGTACATAAACAAAAGCTGATTTTCTGCATTTTTTCCAGCTAGAATCGAAGATGTTAGAAAGTTTTGTCCAGATTAAAAAATTATGGGGTCTCTTTAATTGGAAACTGACGAGTCAGCAAAATATGAGCCTGTGTATGCAAACGAGTGCAATAAAATATGTGTTTGTTACTTTGAAGTGGCATAAGCGGCAAAAATGTTGATATTTTGCCGTTAGATCAGAATGTTGAAATTATTGGCTATTTTTCTCAAGACCCACAATTCAGAAGCTTTTCAGTGCTATTAGTCACAAGAATGTACCATAAAGTAGTGTTTTGAACTAACTTAAGCTTAAAAGGTTATTTAAATTTTCTTTATTTTTTCAACACTATTTGGGTTAGTATGGGCCACAGACTGTATGGATTTTCCTCATTCCAATGTCCAATCCTGTTAATTATCTGACAATCAGAATTTATTTAAAAAAAAACCCAGAATTTTGACAGCTCATGCCACATAAAGAAAGAAAAATTATTGCTGTTTAGACTGAATTTGGAAGGGTTTTTTGTTTTCTTCTTCATTAAAGTGGCATGAGCTGCCAAAATTCACACTTTTTTCATAATTTCGGATCGTCACGACAGTAAGAGGCTTTGAAGGGCATCGAAAAACTAAATGATTGGCGTTGGAATGAGGAAAATCCATACACTATGTGGCCTTTACAAACGAAACATGTTCGAAAAGTAAACAAAATTTAAACAAGAGATCCCTTAAAGGGATCTTAACGCCCGCGTTCATCTATTCATATTAAATTGATTGATTGATTGTTTGGTATTTTACGCTGTGCTCAAGATTATTTCACTTATATGGCGGCGTTGCCAGTTTTATTGTGGGAGGAAACCAGGCTCTATGCCCGGAGGAAACCCACGACCTTCCGTTGGTAACTGGCAACCATCCCACATAGGTCGTCTATTCATATTAAAGATTGTTACAGCAATAACTGGATATAGGAATTGGGGCCTACATAAAAAATCTTATTCCAGGGAGATAACTATTGTTGAGGAAAATTAAATTGTGAATTGCAAAGTAAGCTCCCTTGAAATTTTGGTTGAAAACAACATTGCCACCTGGTAGCCATATCTAATAAGCAAATGAGATGAAAATGTAGGGTGCACAACTAGATCAGAGGGAGATAATGTCGGCCAAGTTTGGTCAAAATCAGACCAGTAGTTTTCTTGGAATAGAAGTAACAAAAAAACAATATCGCCCTCCTTGCGGCCATATTGAATATGCAAATGAGATCAAAATGAACGGTGCATAACTAGACCATAGGGTGATAATGTATGTTGATTTTGATTAATGTCAGGTAGTTTTCTTGGAAGAAAGATAAAGAAAAAAAAACATCACCCCCTGGCGGCCATATTGAATATGCAAATGAGATGAAGATGTACAGTACACAACAGGGCTATAGGGAGATAATGTGAGCCAAGTTTGGTGAAAATCGGACTGGTAGTTTTCTTGAAAAAAAGTAACAAAAAAAAACAATATCGCCCCCGGTTGGCCATATTGAATATGCAAAATGAGATGAAAATGTACGGTGCACAACTAGACCGTAGGGTGATGATGTATGTTAAGTTTGATTAAGATTGGACAGGTAGTTTTCTTGGAATAAAGGTAACAAAGAAAAACAACACCCCCCCTGGTGGCCATATTGAATATGCAAATGAGATGAAACTGTGCGATGCACAACTAGACTATATGGAGATAATGTCAGCCAAGTTTGATGAAAATCGGACTAGTAGTTTCCTTGGAATAAAGGTAACAAAAAAAAAAAAACAATATCACCCCCTGGTGGCCATATTGAATATGCAAATGAGATGAAAATGTACGGTGTACAACTAGACCGTAGAGTGATGATGTATGTTGAGTTTGATTAAGATTGGACTAATAGTTTTCTTGGAATAAAGGTAACTACCAAAAGTTTTCTTGCAATAAACGTAACAAAGAAAAACAGCATCTCCCCCTGGCGGCCATATTGTTTATGCAAATGAGATGAAAATGTAGGATGCACAACTAGACCATAGGGTGATGATGTATGTTAAGTTTGATTAAGATTGGACAGGTAGTTTTCTTGGAATAAAGGTAACAAAAAAAAACAATATCGCCCCCTGGTGGCCACATTGAATATGCAAATGAGATGAAAACGTACGGTGCACAACTAGACCATAGGGTGATGTTGTATATTAAGTTTGATTAAGATTGGACTGGTAGTTTTCTTGGAATAAAGGTAACTACCGAAAGTTTTCTTGCAATAAACGTAACAAGGAAAAACAACATCTCCCCCTGGCGGCCATATTGTTTATGCAAATGATATGAAAATGTACGATGCACAACTAGACCATAGGGTGATGATGTATATTAAGTTTGATTAAGATTGGACAGGTAGTTTTCTTGGAATAAAGGTAACAAAGAAAAAAAAACATTGCCCCCTGGCGGCCATATTGAATATGCAAATGAGATGAAAATGTGGGATGCACAACTAAACTATATGGAGATAATGTCAGCCAAGTTTGATGAAAATCGGACAGGTAGTTTTCTTGGAATAAAGGTAACAAAAAGAAAAAATATCGCCCCCTGGTGGCCATATTTAATATGCAAATGAGATGAAAATGTACGGTGTACAACTAGACCGTAGGGTGATGATGCATGTTGAGTTTGATTAAGATTGGACTAATAGTTTTCTTGGAATAAAGGTAACTACCGAAAGTTTTCTTGCAATAAACGTAACAAGGAAAAACAACATCTCCCCCTGGCGGCCATATTGTTTATGCAAATGAGATGAAAATGTACGATGCACAACTAGACCATAGGGTGATGATGTATGTTAAGTTTGATTAAGATTGGACAGGTAGTTTTCTTGGAATAAAGGTAACAAAGAAAAACAACACCCCCCCCTGGTGGCCATATTGAATATGCAAATGAGATGAAACTGTGCGATGCACAACTAGACTATATGGAGATAATGTCAGCCAAGTTTGATGAAAATCGGACTAGTAGTTTCCTTGGAATAAAGGTAACAAAAAAAAACAAACAATATCACCCCCTGGTGGCCATATTGAATATGCAAATGAGATGAAAATGTACGGTGTACAACTAGACCGTAGAGTGATGATGTATGTTGAGTTTGATTAAGATTGGACTAATAGTTTTCTTGGAATAAAGGTAACTACCGAAAGTTTTCTTGCAATAAACGTAACAAAGAAAAACAGCATCTCCCCCTGGCGGCCATATTGTTTATGCAAATGAGATGAAAATGTAGGATGCACAACTAAACTATATGGAGATAATGTCAGCCAAGTTTGATGAAAATCGGACAGGTAGTTTTCTTGGAATAAAGGTAACAAAAAGAAAAAATATCGCCCCCTGGTGGCCATATTGAATATGCAAATGAGATGAAAATGTACGGTGTACAACTAGACCGTAGGGTGATGATGCATGTTGAGTTTGATTAAGATTGGACTAATAGTTTTCTTGGAATAAAGGTAACTACCGAAAGTTTTCTTGCAATAAACGTAACAAGGAAAAACAACATCTCCCCCTGGCGGCCATATTGTTTATGCAAATGAGATGAAAATGTACGATGCACAACTAGACCATAGGGTGATGATGTATGTTAAGTTTGATTAAGATTGGACAGGTAGTTTTCTTGGAATAAAGGTAACAAAGAAAAAACAACATCACCCCCTGGCGACCATATTGAATATGCAAATGAGATGAAAATGTGGGATGCACAACTAGACTATATGGAGATAATGTCAGCCAAGTTTGGTGAAAATCGGACTAGTAGTTTTCTTGGAATAAAGGTAACAAAAAAAAACAATATCGCCCCCTGGTGGCCACATTGAATATGCAAATGAGATGAAAACGTATGGTGCACAACAAGACCATAGGGTGATGTTGTATATTAAGTTTGATTAAGATTGGACTGGTAGTTTTCTTGGAATAAAGTTAACTACCGAAAGTTTTCTTGCAATAAACGTAACAAGGAAAAACAACATCTCCCCCTGGCGGCCATATTGTTTATGCAAATGAGATGAAAATGTAGGATGCACAACTAGACCATAGGGTGATGATGTATGTTAAGTTTGATTAAGATTGGACAGGTAGTTTTCTTGGAATAAAGGTAACAAAGAAACAAGAGATCCCTTAAAGGGATCTTAAAGCCCGCGTTCATCTATTCATATTAAATTGATTGATTGATTGTTTGGTGTTTTACGCTGCGCTCAAGATTATTTCACTTACAGCAATAACTGGATATAGTAATTGGGGCCTACATAAAAAATCTTATTCCAGGGAAATAACTATTGTTGAGGAAAATTAAATTGTGAATTGCAAAATTAAGCTCCCCTAGAAATTTTGGTTGAAAACAACATTGCCACCTGGTAGCCATCTTCAATATGCTAATGAAATGATAATGTACGGTGCACAGCTAGAACTTAGAGGGATGATGTGTGTCATGTTTGGTTAAGATCAGGTAAGTAGTTTTCTTGGAATAATGATAATAAATTTCATTTTCAAATTTGGTAAAAAAACAACATTGCTTCCTGGCGGCCATATTTAATAAGCAAATGAGACGAAAATGTAGGGTGCACAACTAGATCAGAGGGAGATAATGTCGGCTAAGTTTGGTCAAAATCAGACCAGTATTTTCTTGGAATAGAAGTAACGAAAAAACAATATCGCCCTCCTGGCGGCCATATTGAATATGCAAATGAGATCAAAATGAACGGTGCATAACTAAACCATAGGGTGATAATGTATGTTGATTTTGATTAATGTCAGGTAGTTTTCTTGGAACAAAGATAAAGAAAAAAAACATCGCCCCCTGGCGGCCATATTGAATATGCAAATGAGATGAAAATGTACAGTACACAGCATGGCTATAGGGAGATAATGTGAGCCAAGTTTGGTGAAAATCGGATTGGTAGTTTTCTTGGAAAAAAAGTAACAAAAAAAAACATCTCCCCCTGGCGGCCATATTAAATATGCAAATGAGATGAAAATGTACGGTGCACCACTAGACCATAGGGTGAGATGATGTATGTTAAGTTTGATTAAGATTGGACAGGTAGTTTTCTTGGAATAAAGGTAACAACAAAAAAACAACATCGCCCCCTGGTGGCCATATTGAATATGCAAATGAGATGAAACTGTAGGATGCACAACTAGACATATATGGAGATAATGTCAGCCAAGTTTGGTGAAAATCGGACTAGTAGTTTCCTTGGAATAAAGGTAACAAAAAAAAAACAATATCGCCCCCTGGTGGCCATATTGAATATGCAAAATGAGATGAAAATGTACGGTGCACAACTAGACCGTAGGGTGATGATGTACGTTGAGTTTGATTAAGATTGGACTAATAGTTTTCTTGGAATAAAGGTAACAAGCGAAAGTTTTCTTGCAATAAACGTAACAAAGAAAAACAACATCTCCCCCTGGCGGCCATATTGATTATGCAAATGAGATGAAAATGTACGATGCACAACTAGACCATAGGGTGATGATGTATGTTAAGTTTGATTAAGATTGGACATGTAGATTTCTTGGAATAAAGGTAACTAAGAAAAACAACATCGCCCCCTGGTGGCCATATTGAATATGCAAATGAGATGAAACTGTACGATGCACAACTAGACTATATGGAGATAATGCCAGCCAAGTTTGATGAAAATCGGACTTGTAGTTTCCTTGGAATAAAGGTAACAAAAAAAAAACAATATCTCCCCCTGGCGGCCATATTGTTTATGCAAATGAGATGAAAATGTACGATGCACAACTAGACCATAGGGTGATGATGTATGTTAAGTTTGATTAAGATTGGACATGTAGTTTTCTTGGAATATAGGTAACAAAGAAAAACAACATCGCCCCCTGGTGGCCATATTGAATATGCAAATTAGATGAAACTGTAGGATGCACAACTAGACTATATGGAGATAATGTCAGCCAAGTTTGATGAAAATCTGACTAGTAGTTTCCTTGGAATAAAGGTAACAAAAAAAAACAATATCGCCCCCTGGTGGCCATATTGAATATGCAAATGAGATGAAAATGTACGGTGTACAACTAGACCGTAGGGTGATGATGCATGTTGAGTTTGATTAAGATTGGACTAATAGTTTTCTTGGAATAAAGGTAACTACCGAAAGTTTTCTTGCAATAAACGTAACAAAGGAAAACAACATCTCCCCCTGGCGGCCATATTGTTTATGCAAATGAGATGAAAATGTACGGTGCACAACTAGACCATAGGGTGATGATGTATGTTAAGTTTGATTAAGATTGGACAGGTAGTTTTCTTGAAATAAAGGTAACAAAGAAAAAACAACATCGCCCCCTGGCGGCCATATTGAATATGCAAATGAGATGAAAATGTAGGATGCACAACTAGACTATATGGAGATAATGTCAGCCAAGTTTGGTGAAAATCGGACAGGTAGTTTTCTTGGAATAAAGGTAACAAAAAAAAACAATATCGCCCCCTGGTGGCCACATTGAATATGCAAATAAGATGAAAACGTACGGTGCACAACTAGACCATAGGGTGATGTTGTATGTTAAGTTTACTTAAGATTGGACAGGTAGTTTTCTTGGAATAAAGGTAACAATCAAAAAGTTAACGGACGGACGACGGACGACGGACAACTGACGACGGACGACGGACGACGGACCACGGAAAAGCGATTTGAATAGCCCTCCATCAGAATGATGGCGGGCTAAAAACAACATCGCCCCCTGGCGGCCATATTGAATATGCAAATGAGATGAAAATGTGGGATGCACAACTAGACTATATGGAGATAATGTCAGCCAAGTTTGATGAAAATCGGACAGGTAGTTTTCTTGGAATAAAGGTAACAAAAAAAAACAATATCGCCCCCTGGTGGCCACATTGAATATGCAAATGAGATAAAAACGTACGGTGCACAACTAGACCATAGGGTGATGTTGTATATTAAGTTTGATTAAGATTGGACTGGTAGTTTTCTTGGAATAAAGGTAACAAGCAAAAAGTTAACGGACGGACGACGGATGACGGACCACGGAAAAGCGATTTGAATAGCCCTCCATCAGAATGATGGCGGGCTAATAACCGGAACGACCATTCATTCATTCTAAGCCAAAGTTCAAAACAATACTTTATCGTACATTTTCAAGAGTAGAAGCACTAACAAGCTTCTGAATTATACGTCTTACGAAAAATAGCCATTAATTTCAACATTATCTTAAACGTCAAAATATCAACATTGTGGCAGCTCATGCCACTTTAATACTTAAATGTGTAACATTCATGTAAAATATAATGTAAACATTTTAATCTGTCACATATATATGATTTTATCAAAGTATTAAGTTGAACAAAATATTAGAGATGAAATTTTAGTATTACATGATTAGATTACAAATCACAGATAGAGTCACTAATTAAAGGTACATGTATTCAGTCACCAGTTTGACTCTCTAGCACTTCCGCAGCCTCCATTTGACAAGGATCGGACATTTCTTTCACACACATTTCAGAGTCAAAAACAGAGTCCAATTTTTCTTCAATCAAACTACTTGAGCTCTGATTGGCTGGAATTTGTGATGAACTTTTGCTATTACAACATGACTTCTGTTCAGCAGGCTTTGTCATTTGTGATTGGCTGGTTGAATTGGAACCTTCAACGTTCTGACCAATCAGAGGTGGCTGATGCTTACGACCACGCCTCTTTCCCAATATCTTTACATAATTGGCTGGCACATAGCCAACTTTCTGTCCATCAACACTAGCAAGTAGCCAGCCTCTGACTCTGGGCTGAAGTTCTGCAAAAAGATAAAGATATTGTTGAAAATTACTTTTGTTAATAATTCTTTCCTAACAGGACTCCCAGTAAAACTAACAAGAGTTTTAGTAAACTCAACATACGCCCGCCGTGGCAAAGTCGAACCGGTCCGCTACGATTAACAACCTAACATTTAATATAACATTTGTTTTAATTTCATCAATTAGAATTTCTTGTTCAGATTAGAAGTTTTTCTTTTCTGAATTTGATGAAGCTGCAACTAAATACCAGTACGTTATAGTACACATATATCATCTGTTCAGGTAATTTCAATCACATTTTAATTGCAAAAACTGAAAATGTGGCTGTTTTGACATTGCTCTTATCAATCAATACAATAGCTTACAATTCTTGAATTTTAACAGTTTTCACTGGGACACTGTTCTATTGGACTTGGCTGTAGTTTTATTACAAAGCAAACAATCTTCAGGCTGACCACTGATATGCTGGTGTGTAAATATACAAACCTTGGATGTCATTGTCCCCTTATCTCTATTTAAACGGCCACTCTGATAAATACCAGATGGGTAATAAAGTGGGGAAAATGGTCTTTTTTTGTTATTATAGTGCACATTAAAGTATCCAAGAAAACAGTCTCAGAATGTATAAATTAATTGGCTTCCAGTATTACTCTGGACCAAGTGTACTCCCAAAAGCATTGATATATATTAATATATATATATATTAAACATCAGGTACACATTTCTGATAAAAAAGCTCTTGAAAACAGACAAAAAATATGTGTACCCAAATCAAATTTGGTATGCGACACATCATCTACCTATAGGTATATATACTCTAAAAGAATCAAAACGAAAGAAGTTCTGGAGCCGCAAGGGAATATTACATAATCCAATAGGGCTGCCATATTATGCAACAGGTGATGTCAGAAATGGTACGTGAAACACCGTCTGCCCATAATGTATATACTCTGAAAGAATCGTCAAGATCGGATCAAAACTTTAGAAGTTATGGAGCGGATGGGAATATTACATAATCCTATATGGCTGCCATATTATGCAACGAGTGAAGTCAGAAATGGTACACAACACACCGTCTGCCCATAAGGTATATACTCTGAAAGAATTGTCAAGATCGGATCAAAACTCTTCAAGTTATGGAGCAGAAGGGAACGAAGATATAGACTAAGACAGAATATTACATAATCCAATGTAGAAGCCATATTATGCAATGGACAATGTTCTTAATGGTTCATGACACACCTTCTACCCCTAGAGTATATGTTGTAAAAAAATTGTTAAGATCGGATCAAAACTCCTCAAGTTATGGAGCGGAAGGGAACGAAGATATAGACTAAGACAGAATACTACATAATCCAATGTAGAAGCCACATTATGCAATCGACGATGTCATAAATGGTTCATGACACACCTTCTACCCACAAGGTATATGTTGTGAAAGAATTGTAAAGATTAGATCAAAACTCTTCAAGTTATGGAGCGGAAGGGAATCCGGGCCGGACGGCCGGACGGACGGACGGACGGCGCTGGTGATACCATAATACGACCGACTTTTTTTAAGTCGGGCGTATAAAAAGGACACTGACTAAACGAATAATTAAATGTATTTCAACATCAATCATTTATTTTATTTTTTAGGAATTTAACACTTGAGTCACTTGAAAAAATATGCAAATTTTGAAAAATGTAACTATTTTCATAATAAAGTAGTAAGGAAACTCTGTAAATATTCATAGTGTAATCTCGATATTTCGACTTTAATTAAGTCATCGACAGGAGAATTATGAGTACATCAAAAGACAGTGTGCATTTATATAGAAAAACAGAATACAATGATGGTTGAAAATATTGAGATTACACCATGAATATTTACAGAGTTTCCTTACTACTTTATTATGTTAAGTTGTTCAGTGGATCAAATAGTAACTCTTTTCTGTTGAAAAAAAATTTGGAGATGATCAGGGGCCCGTTTCCCATAGTGCGTAGATGTATTTTTTGCATAACTTTCATACTAACGTAACTCTATGGGTTGCTATGGCAGTTACACGGAAACTTGACAGATGTAAGATGAGTCTAAAGTCCAGCTCCGGTTAGGTTACGATCCGATCGTTGACGTCTTAAGCATGTTCATGTCAATTGGTTCCTCGTTCAGCCTACAGATTTCTGACTGATCAGTCTTAAGATCCGCTCAGGTCGATGCGATCAGTTGTTCGGAAGCGAACTTCGTCATCTTATTATGCAGACTGGCACCCGACTAGGATAGATGTTACAAAACGTCACTGAAACGCCATGTTCACATGTCAGAAGTGTAAGTCGCTGATTGGCTGCGACCTTATAACCGATAAGAAAATAGAACATGCTCTATCCTTACGATTGTAAGACTGATCATTCTACAACTTATCCAAAGAGTCTTAAGGCGGCTTAGGTCGAAAAAAAATTCTTTGACTGATTGATTCCAGATTTACAGAGGACTGGTACTTGTGCGATCGACCTGAACAGGCTTAAGATCCTGCAATATTGTGCGATCAAGATCGACCTGAACAGGCTTGAGATCCTGCAATATTGTGCGATCGAGATCGACCTGAACAGGCTTAAGATCCTGCAATATTGTGCGATCGAGATCGACCTGAACAGGCTTGAGATCCTGCAATATTGTGTGATCGAGATCGACCTGAACAGGCTTGAGATCCTGCAATATTGTGCGATCGAGATCGACCTGAACAGGCTTAAGATCCTGCAATATTGTGCGATCGAGATCGACCTGAGCAGGCTTGAGATCCTGTAATATTGTGCGATCGAGATCGGCCTGAGCAGGCTTGAGATCCTGCAATATTGTGCGATCGAGATCAACCTGATCAGGCTTGAGATCCTGCAATATTGTGCGATCGAGATCGACCTGAACAGGCTTGAGATCCTGCAATATTGTGCGATCGAGATCAACCTGAACAGGCTTGAGATCCTGCAATATTGTGTGATCGAGATCGACCTGAACAGGCTTGAGATCCTGCAATATTGTGTGATCGAGATCGACCTGAACAGGCTTGAGATCCTGCAATATTGTGTGATCGAGATCGACCTGAACAGGCTTGAGATCCTGCAATATTGTGCGATCGAGATCGACCTGAATAGGCTTAAGATCCTGCAATATTGTGCGATCGAGATCAACCTGAACAGGCTTGAGATCCTGCAATATTATGTGATCGAGATCGACCTGAGCAGGCTTGAGATCCTGCAATATTGTGTGATCGAGATCGACCTGAGCACGCTTGAGATCCTGCAATATTGTGCGATTGAGATCGACCTGAACAGGCTTGAGATCCTGCAATATTATGCGATCGAGATCGACCTGAACAGGCTTAAGATCCTGCAATATTGTGCGATCGAGATCAACCTGAACAGGCTTGAGATCCTGCAATATTACGTGATCGAGATCGACCTGAGCAGGCTTGAGATCCTGCAATATTGTGTGATCGAGATCGACCTGAGCAGGCTTGAGATCCTGCAATATTGTGTGATCGAGATCGACCTGAACAGGCTTGAGATCCTGCAATATTGTGTGATCGAGATCGACCTGAACAGGCTTGAGATCCTGCAATATTGTGTGATCGAGATCGACCTGAAGAGGCTAGAGATCCTGCAATAGTGTGTGATCGAGATCGACCTGAGCAGGCTTGAGATCCTGCAATATTGTGTGATCGAGATCGACCTGAGCAGGCTTGAGATCCTGCAATATTGTGTGATCGAGATCGACCTGAAGAGGCTAGAGATCCTGCAATAGTGTGTGATCGAGATCGACCTGAACAGGCTTGAGATCCTGCAATATTGTGTGATCGAGATCGACCTGAACAGGCTTGAGATCCTGCAATATTGTGTGATCGAGATCGACCTGAACAGGCTTGAGATCCTGCAATAGTGTGTGATCGAGATCGACCTGAAGAGGCTAGAGATCCTGCAATATTGTGTGATCGAGATCGACCTGAACAGGCTTGAGATCCTGCAATATTGTGTGATCGAGATCGACCTGAACAGGCTTGAGATCCTGCAATATTGTGTGATCGAGATCGACCTGAGCAGGCTTGAGATCCTGCAATATTGTGTGATCGAGATCGACCTGAGCAGGCTTGAGATCCTGCAATATTGTGTGATCGAGATCGACCTGAACAGGCTTGAGATCCTGCAATATTGTGTGATCGAGATCGACCTGAGCAGGATTGAGATAATGCAATATTGTGTGATCGAGATCGACCTGAGCAGGCTTGAGATCCTGCAATATTGTGCGATCGAGATCGACCTGAGAAGGCTTGAGATCCTGCAATATTAACAGGTATTAAACCCTATTGGAACTCACCTCTTGGAGCGACATTTATTTTGTCTCCTTCTTTAAAAGAAAGTTCGTCATTTCCGCCCCCGGTGAATGAGAACTCTGCTTGTGCGACCACATGGTCGTCCTGTCCTGTAGCCCAGTCTACAACCTCTGTAAGATTTTAAGATATATATATATACATAAATATAATATTATAACAATATTTTTATTTAGGAATGTTCATTGAAATTTTGCAAACCATACAAGTAATCGCCATATACTTTTGATTGATTGATGTTTTTATACTTTGCACTCAAGATGTCACTTACATCAATGGCGGCTTAACCAGATTTAGTGGGGGCAACTGGGTCTATGCTCAAATATTCAGCCAACATCGTGGAACTCTTCTACATTAGGCAATTGAGTGAAAAACCACTCAGAAATTTTGATTGATTGATAGATGTTTTACGCTGTACTCAAGATTATTTCACTTATATGGTGGCATTGTCAGGTTTAGTGGGGGAGGAAACCAGGCACTTTGCCTGGAGGAAACCCCCGACCTTCAGCGAGTACATGTACCTGGCACCTCTTCCACATACAGCAATTGAGTGAAAAATCCTCTCAGAGATTTTTTGTCTTTGGTCTGAGTGACATTCAAACCCATGCCGCATCGATGAAGGCCTGTGTTGGTTGATTGATTGTTTGGTGTTTTACGCCGCGCTCAAGATTATATATGGCGCGGTTGCCAGTTTTATTGATGATTGCTGTTGTAATTCACAGTGAAACATTTTGGTAAACCCACGACCTACTGGTGGTAACTGGCAACCATCGCCCCGTGTGGGAGTGAGGGACTTTAAGGGTCAGTGTCAGACTGAGAAACTAATCCCTCTATAAAGTTGTCAACTGGGGCCCCTGGGGACACCAAACAAACCAACATGCTTTGTTTATATTAGCTAAACAATTGGTTTTTATACTGAATACCATTTCCCAATACAGTAACCATTTGATTGATTGATTGATTGTTTGGTGCTTTACGCCACGCTCAAGATTATTCATTAACCATTTGAAGACAAATGATTCTAAAAATTATTAAAAGACAGATTGCTGTTGGCTCATTTTTGGTCAAATTTTTAGGGAATCCATTTTGATTTCCGCCAGCGGGAATTCATCAGTCTCTGTGCCCTGCTTCTGAAATCATTAGTTTTGGACACAGCTCTTGAAGGCCATGTTAAACCACACCTAAAGGTAGTTTAGCTGAGTAACCCCTGTTGATAATCTCAGTTAACATGTCAATCATGCTGCCATATTTATGAACACAAAAACGCACAGTGAAAATCTTCTTAACTAAAATAACAGTGGAGACAAGTTCATAAATGGTCAATAATATTGTAGCATTTTGTTTTAAAAGCCCAAACTACCCAGTATTAACTTTAAAGCCTTGATTTAGTCTAAAAAATGGTCTTCATAGAATCTGAGGAGCAACATTTTATTCTTTGTCATCGAAAGATGTTCTTTTCGATAAACCCACGACCCTGTTATTAATTTTTCCCCTATCTGTCACGTAACAGTTTTTGGGTTGATTCATTTATGTTTTACAACGCACTCAAGATTATTTCACTTATATGGTGGCATAGTCAGGCTTAGTGGGGGATAAAACCAGGATCTTAGCCCGGAGGAAAACCTCAACCTTCATAGAGTACCTGGCAACTCTTCCACATATGACATCAAGTTAAAAATCCACTCAGAAATTTGTCGATTAATATTTGCAACTTTTTGGGATAGCTCAATGATCTGTATGTGTACTAACCTTCAGTGGCCGATTTTGTAACAGATGACACAAGCTTCCATATAAGCCAAGGACCTCCGAGGATGATACCAAAAAACATCAATATAGGCCAATTTGTTTTTGATTTCTTCCCATTAATGTTCGAGGCAGCCATAGCTTCATCCGCAGCTTCCGACCAGGCATCGTCAGAGAAACTTGGTGATCGGAGTCCCAACCACACCATTATTTTCCTGACAAAATAACGCAATGTCCGTACAAAGGCAAGGGCAGATAACACCTGTGTTAGCTGTGTCTTCATTCTGGAGAAGTTATCAGCCACTCCTAGCACAGCCCTGAATGAGTTATACACGGCTTGGTAAGTCGAATCGAGCATCATACTGACGGAGGTAACGGCCTGCACGATGTTCTCAATAGATTGAAAAGCTGGGCGGGAACTTTCCTCCGCCACTTGAACAAAACTGTTATTGGAAGCTTCGCCGCCATATCCAAATCTGTTGTAGCCGCCGTAACCCATGCCGGAGTAGCCATAGTTTCCGTAACCGCCATACATCCCGCCACCATACCCCCCAAATCCCCCATAACCCCCCATGCCATTGTATCCTGTGTTAAGCCCAGGTCCGTAACCAGTGGTTGCTGTAGATTGAACAGTTGGGCGGGTCGGAATCGGAGGCGGAGCCCTGGAGGCGGGGTTTAGAGCTGGACCGCCTCCTCCTGGCTGACAACATGGTGGAAGATTGGAGCTATGAAAAGAAACACAAATGCCAGTTAAACGATTTCATTTTGAAGCATTATTTACAAGATATCGAAAGTTGCGCATATGATTGCGTTTTTCGTTTTATTTCTTGTATTTATTCCTATCCTTGACTATTTATACTTAAACACGGATAAAATATACTTAAAATATACTCAAGCACAGATAGGTTTCAATATTCAATGAATGGAATAAAAAGGTATTCGTGAAAATGGTTAAAAATGAAAGATTTTATCAATGTTGAAAATGAGAAAAGTTTGAGTAGCTATGTTATGGATGGGTTGTCGAATGACAAACACAATTTTTTTTTTATTTTTGGCCTTAGAAATTGAAGGCACATGCTTCAAATTACAAAAAAAAAAAAATTTGTTGACCTTCCTATATAGCATAGACCAGCTCAGATAGCATAAATAAAATTTACTGTTACAAATTAATATCAGGGTATGTTACTTTTGTTTTCTGGTAGATATTAAATAAATGAAATCGGCTCAAAAGAAAGATTCTATCAAAAGACAGAAAGATTGATTGATAGATATGTTACGCTGCACTCAAGATTATTTCACTTATATAATATGGCGGTGTTGCCAGTTTTTCAGCATCACGTGTATTTCAAACCAAAACACATCTAGGACAACGTGATCTACTTTGTACGTGGTGATGTTTAATATGAGCTTTCGGGAGCAGCTACTCTCATCATCAGAAATTACAGCACACAAACGGTCATATTAAACACCACCATGTACAAAGTACTACAAGTTGTCCTATGTGTTTTTGGTTTTAAAGTGTTCTGATAATCAGACCATTTGAAGCCAATGCTAAACTTGCTCCAAACTAACTTGCTAACTTGTCCTATGTGTTTTGGTTTTGATGAAACCCCTCCATACAAGAATCTGCATGTATGTTAAGGTCCACTCACACGGTGCGATTTGTCGTACAGACTTGTAGCATGCGATTAAAAGGGATACTTTTAATTAGTTGATATGATTTGTCAACCAATCAAATACATCCATTTTTATCGCATGCTACAAGTCGGTACGACAAATCGCACCGTGTGAGCGGGCCTTAAGCGAGAATGAAAGTAAATCATCCATCATTAAAAGGTTCAATCAATAAAACTTCTATTTCTGACAGCTAAAGCTAGATTTGAATGTGACCAAAGAATGGTCTACACGGATTTCTGTTCCCCATTCAAAATACTTTAGCGCAAAATGCAAATGGTCATATATTCCAGGTAGGCAGCGTTGAAGTGTTTTTTACAATTCCAATTCGCACTACATTGTATAACATTGTATGTTCTGTTTGTATTTTTAATTAAATGTCGACTCACTTCAGCAGACGTTTACACGCTGTCGCAGCGTGTCTTAAGGGGCAAGTAACTCTAGGTAACCTGATACGAACTCGTCTGCCCGATACGGAAAAATATCACGTCTCCACGTGATCGATGACGTCCAATCAAATGCAAGTATTTTGTCTGATGCGGGATAATAATCATTATAGGGTTTTATACGCTAAGGAGTTAAATAGGCCTGCTGAATATTAATAATATGGGTTTAGAAAAAGTCAAGCATACAGATTGTCCTTATAGTTATTTAGGCAATCAGAACACAACTAAGTCTCTATTCGTCAGTAAAAAAAAGGCATATAAGTCAAGTACATTAACTAACGTGTCAAATCATATTTTAGTTTAAATTCTCTGGTTTGATCACAAAGTTGTAGTCAGTGTAACATGATTGTATTGGTAAAGACAAAGTGCATTTCATATTTTTCATGAGATAATAAAAATAAATAGAGCTTCCAGGGTCGCCACTAATGGTTGGAGACATCATTCTGACATGCGTTCTTTCCAGCCATTTTATTTATAAACTTTGGCACAGACACTCTTAACTTTTGAGGCCACTGGAATGGTAAATGTATCTGCCTGTTCATATTAAAAGAAATATACATGGCTGATATACAAGAACTCACAAATGAGAATGTTCATGAATGGAGTCGTGGTCTAGTCTGAAAGTGTATCAAAGCTGATGGCATATGTAGACCAATCAGAAACTTCACCAAGGCCAGGTGAGCACTTGGCAAATTAATAACAGCGAAACAATTTTTTTTCGCTCGTCCCGCTGACTTCAGCTGTTCAGTGCGTTGCGTGCCCCAGCACTGCAGCAGTGTTGTTACTGTTCTACGGCTCAACGTAACTCAAACCGACTGAATCCGGAGTCGCGTCCTGTTGCAAGGCCATGTGCATTTCGCAAAGGTTGAATTTAGGGAACACAGGGAGGAGACTGCCGTTTTGCCTTTTGGAGTTTTGGTTTCTCCAGGTTATTTGATACCAGCAAGACAAAGCAGATTCTATTGATTGATTGATTGATTGTTTGGTGTTTTACGCCGCGCTCAAGATTATTTCACTTATATGGCGGCGTTGCCAGTTTTATTGTGGGAGGAAACCGGGCTCAGTGTCCAGAGGAAACCCACGACCTTCCGCTGGTAACTGGCAACCCAAAATAGATTCGAATGCCGACTCGAAAGCTGGAATCACCCAATCATTTGATAGGGGCTGTTCTACAGTTCGCAACAGGGTTGTTTACTACCATACGCTTAACGGATTATTGTAGTAGTATAGTCACGATAACTGGACCCTCCATGGTACAAGCCCAGTGTAATGTTATGATTATTGCGAAGCTAAGAAAACATTCTACATTTCAGTAGAGGGACTTATTTATCAGCATTACATGATTACCTCGACATTGCATTTGACAAGGGCTGTTCAAGATTTTGTTGGTTGACACCAGGTCTTTCCCAAGGTTTCATTGGCGCAGACATCGGACTCACATTCTATATGTAGATTTTTTAAGACGACCTTTGACAAATCATGTCATCAGAACAGGGGCGGTAACTCTAATAGTTGTTATTTTAGGTCGTACAAGTAGCCCCCCTTGTATATCTGACATCTGCACAATCTATACTCTATAACTTGTAGGCATCAGTAGACAATTAATTTTCCATTTGCCGTAATAATCTAGTATATTAACGTTTGGCTCTGTCACTCGG
This sequence comes from Lepidochitona cinerea, assembly GCA_963971465.1. Taxonomy (NCBI): domain Eukaryota; kingdom Metazoa; phylum Mollusca; class Polyplacophora; order Chitonida; family Tonicellidae; genus Lepidochitona; species Lepidochitona cinerea. Next base: position 6,917,455 of record OZ020556.1, read on the forward strand.
TTATAAACATTCACCCAGCTAAAAGCCTTGGTGGAAACTCGGAAACACCCTAGACAAGTACAGTTCAAATCTTGACAGACCAATAAGGGAGAACTCTCACGATTTTCACTTCCGAAGGGGACAGAGGTGCAGACGAAGTTACATTGTTGCCATGGGCCAAATCAATGCCACGTCAGATAGCTCAATCCGCCACTTTTATTCAATCGTCACCTTTCCTATATTTTTTTAGGCAAACTATACTCAAATCTTTCAGTGGCATTTAGAAGTTGGAAGTACAAATCAAGACGAGGATTACTTATGGATAAACAACTTCTTAATTTATTGGGTGACGACGTTTCGATGTAGTTCTTACATCATTATCAAAGTCAAAGACTTACTAATCCTTCAAGATAATCCACAACGAACTTAACTCATCCCCATTGTTACATTGTTACTTAATCCAGATATTCTCACACCTGTCTTAACTTGTATTTCTGCCAACCACTATATAATGAACTTGTACCTGTTGATTGTCATTGACTTTGATAATGATAAAGAACTACATCGAAACGTTGTCACCCAATAAATTAAGAAGTTGTTTATCCATAAGTAATCCTCGTCTTGATTCAAACTATACTCCATTGAGTCACGTCAATACTCAAAAAAGTATTCCTAACTTAATATGAGAAGTGCGACTAAACAATGCCCAAAGATATCGACCGAAATCTAGGAACTTATTTCGAAAATGGGCTAGTCCTAATTGTCCACTGTGACCATAACATTCATTGCAAGAGCGACTTGTACATATCTCTCTACGCCTGAAATATTTATGCCAATGCCACACAATCTCATGGCTGCATGGTTTAAACAAGCAGTTAATCCTGGAAAGCGAGACGTAGATTACATCTGAGACGAAGATTGATTGATTGTTTGGTGTTTTACGGAATACGCCGCGCTCAAGATTATTTCACTTATATGGCGGCGTTGCCAGTTTTATTGTGGGAGGAAACCAGGCTCCATGCCCGGAGGAAACTCAAGACCTTCCATTGATAACTGGCAACCATCCCACATAGGTCGTTCGAGTGAAAACCCAGTTTTCCAATTTTTTTTGGACAGAATGGGATACGAACCCGCGACCCATTGGTGGAAGGCTGTTGAGATTGAGCGCCCAACGCTCTACCTACTGAGTCACGGAGGCCCCCTGACCTCCGGTGATAGGTAGCCTATGGCTAAATCACGTGCACACGATTGACAACTGCAGACACGCCAGATATTGGTTTCTGGAAGGATAGGCCCTACGTCAATTGAACAATTACTGAGTGGATTTTCACTCGGTCGCCGTGTGTGGAAAAGTTGCCAGGTACTCACCGAAGGTCAGTAGTTTCCTCCGGGCAATGAGCCCGGTTTTCTCGCCTACTAAACTACACCTGGTCACGCCGCCATATAAGTGAAATAATCTTGAGTGCGGCGTAAAACATCGATCAATTTAATTATGTGCGGGTTTGCACGACATTGGCGTAAACATAGATTTAAGTCCTGTTTCCAGTTGCACTTTTATACACAAGATGCTCTGATGATTTGTTTAATGCCCCAGTAAACCCTTTTGCCTCTGCATTAGCAGCGGGATAGAAGGGGGGGGGGGGGGGGTGATGATCTTTCAAAGTCAGAATCATAAATATACACAAAGAAAAGCACCCTCCTGGAAAGTCTGCACCGACCGATAAAATCATTGGCGCAGGGAGATTGTTGGCAAACTGATGTAGCAGAAACGATGGTGATCATAAAGGGCAACCAATAATGACAATAAGCTAGATACGATCTATTCAGGATATCGTTAGCCAAATCAAAAGCGTATTTTAACAAAATAAAACGATCCTTGTAAGTATGAGTCCATCTGGCTTCACAGGGCGAACGTATTGAAGTAAAAATGTCCCTGAGTATACAGAACACATCCCTCGAGCAGAAGGTCAATATCGCGTATAGCCCCTATTAGCTTCCAACCTGCGTCTCAACCCACCAGCGAGACGTCGGATCTGTTGAAGGGGTAACTGCGCGGATTTGAATCCTTTAGAACACAGTTGGGATAGGATGGGCAGAAACATTCAAGCCCAAGAGCCTCATGTACAAAATGTGCGGGAATTGGAAGCCGCATTACATCGGTATTGGCGACAGTTGCCCCTTCAACAGATCGGACATCTCACTGGAGGGTTGAGACGCAGGTTGGAAGCTATGTAATATAGCCACAAGTTCGGTAAAATTGAACTATTTTGAGTTCTGCTTCGGAAACGAAAATTGGGACGGACGGAGTCCATTTGAACAGCCCTATCCTCTGCTCCCAAATTACGTTTGGCGGGGAATACAATTGATTGATTGTTTGGTGTTTTACGCCGCGCTCAAGATTATTTCACTTATGTGGCGGCGTTGCCAGTTTTATTGTGGGAGGAAACCGGGGGGCCGTTTCACGAAGCCGTCGCAAAGTGCGACCAATCGCAGTTGCCAAGACGCCGTATCTCTTCACTATGGTATCCATTGGCAACTACGCTTCGTTTGCGATGCGACTGCTTTGTGAAACGAGCCCCGGGCTCTCTGCCCGGAGGAAACCCACGACCTTCCGCTGGTAACTGGCAACCATCCCACATAGGTCGTTCGAGTGAAAACCCAGTCAGAAACTTTTCCAATTTTTGGACTGAGTGGGATTCGAACCCGCGACCCATTGGTGGAAGGCTGTTCAGATTGAGCGTCCAACGCTCTACCTACTGAGCCACGGAGGCCCCGGCGGGGAATACAAAAATCTCGTCTAACTAAAGTTGACTTATTGGAGCATTACATGCCATTTGTTTATCCTTCAACCAATACATTAAAGCCTAATTTGTCATTTGTGGTTATGTTTACATTTTGAATCGCCACACCCTCCTTAATTTTTATGGAGCCAAATCACTCTGAAATTTACTCTGAGATTTACGTACGTGCATGTCAAAGCCGACCGATAGCAAGCGAAGACAGCCAAAGTTTGTCCCGACAGGAGCCAAATTACTGGGCAAAAATTGAGTCAGTCCGGGTTTCTGACTCCAAAATTGCTATTTTTGTTCATACTAACGGCCATATTTTGGCGTCCGGGCTCATTGCAATCAAACATCGGAGTAGACTGCCCGCTTGTGATCGAGCAGTTTGTGGTCAGATTTAGACAGTAAATAACACTGTAACTAACTCAAATAGTGTCATAACGACATTCATGAATAATTTAGCATTTTGTAAAGTGAATTTAACGTTTTAAAACTGTAATACCGCTTAAGAGCGTTACGTCATCAATGGCGGAGAGTTTAAGACTGGGGTTCAGGGGAAGAATAATGTTTACTGACGGATCCTTTTTCCTTCCATATCAGACACTGGTAGGCAGCGAAATTAGCCCTAAACGTGATTATGATCGTTTAGACACGATTTGAGTAGGTTATATTGCTATTTGTTTGAATCGGACCACATACTGCCCGCTCAGAGCCAGACAGTCTACTCACGCTTTTTGATTGCAATGAACCTAGCCGCACACGTGTGTCTCATCCTGTTTTACTGACTTTGCCGGTCAGGAAGAGCCACATATAAGATCCTGACTCCAAAATACGACCGTCAGTATAAAAAATAGTCATTTTTGAGTCAGAAACCAGAACTAAAATTAATTGATTGTTTGGTGTTTTACGCCGCGCTCAAGATTATTTCACTTATATCGCGGCGTTGCCAGTTTTATTGTGGGAGGAAACCGGGCTCTATGCCCGGAGGAAACCCACGACCTTCCGTTGGTAACTGGCAACCAACTAAAATTGAACATAGGGGGGCCTATCATCATCGGACAGCTTATGACCTACAGCCACAGATAGTTCATGTGCCTCGTAGATATTCAAAGTTTCCCTTCTATTCAGAAACATATTTAGCCTTGTAAAAGCTTAAATACTTAAGCTTAAATACCATTTTCCTCCTAAAGTTCAATGGTCATTTTAAAGATTAAAGTATACGGTAAGATCTCCGCTAATTCAAGTACTCTAAAAAATTCAAGGGCCAGAAAAACATTAACAAAAGTACACTTAAAATTCAACTTTTTTTGTTGAGAGTCTTACCTCCTGGAGTGAGCGATCAGATAATCCTATTGAACGATCGCTGTTGTTGTTTTTATAGGCCAAATGTGGCAAATAGCAATGTAATAATTCGTTATTTTCACATCACTGGTCCTTGAATTAGCGGAGATCTTACCGTACACATAATTTAAGTACAGATATGACAAAGCATAGACCCCTTTTTTCCGCATGTCGAGACGAGCAAAGCAAAATCATGTTGCGGACCGGGGGTCGTCACAAAGTCGTCGCAAAGTGCGATCAATCGCAGTTACCATGACCTCGTATCTCTTCAGTATGGTATCCAGTGGCAGTTAGGCTACGATTGTGATGCGACTGCTTTGTAAAACGAGCCTCTGGAGCTCACAAAACGTCGTAGATGTATTTTTATGCGTAACTTTCATACTAACGTATCCCTACAGTATGGGTTGCTATGGCAGTTACGTGAAAACTTACGCTAGGCTCCGGGAGCCTGTTTTACAAAGCGGCGCAGGGTAAGTTTATACATAACTGTCATAGCAGCCCATACTGTAGAGATATGTTGCTGTGGCAGTTACGTGAAAAGCTCCGGGGGCCAGTTTCACAAAGCGGCGTAGATGTATTTTTTGCGTAACTTTCCTACTACCTCCAATCTCTACTGTATGGGTTGCTATGGCAGTTATGTAAAAACTTACGCTACGCCGCTTTGTGAAACAGGCCCCTGATCTAGCTGGTGGCGCGTAGCTTGAGCAATTTAGAAACACCTGTATTGATGTAAATAGAAATGGACTGAAAAATATCACTGCACCATGTTAAATTCTGTTTTTTTTTCTTAGATCTTAAAAATAAAGAAGTACAAAATAAACAAATAAGGCATTCAGAAGATAATTTGTGAAATCATATGCGAGATTTATTTTGCAATTCCAGTTATTTTTTTTCATAGGATTGAGCTGCGCGTGTAGTTTACATAGCACTCAGTTGGCAAATATTTCCACATATTTTTAATTTAAAACAAAGATGGCGTTATCAATGTTATTGGCTGAATTCAGGTCGACATTTTCACTTTTATAAGCCTGGAGAGCGGCTCTTTTTACCGTTGCAGATTTTTTTTAAGAAATAACCTAATGTCCGAAACAGTCTCCAAGCTCTTGTGAATGATAGATTGATGTTTTACGCCCCACTCAAGATTATTTCACTTATATAGCGGCCGAGAGGAAACCCCCAACCTTTCGGCGAGTACCTGGCACCTCTTCCCCAAACGACATCTGAGTCAAAAATCCAGTCAGAAATAGGATAAAAAAAAGTTATTTAACAGAGATATTTGTCATCTCCATATATGGATATATCATTACCAAATAAGGCAATAGAAGAGAACACAGACTTCTGTGAAGGGAGATAACACATATCTTCCACAATTTCCATATATGGTAATGACTATATTAACATCCACTTAATATTCATCTCTTCCTCAATTTGTTTCCATAAATGGTTACATCATTACCAAATAAGGTAATGTAATGAAAACACAGAAAAGTTCTGAAGTGGAAGACCAATAATATCTTCCCCTAATATTTTTTCCCACATGATCAAATATGGCTTTCTAAAGAAGGTACATAAGAGAAGACGACCCAGATAAAATTATTCTTTAGCCTCTTCAGTTTCTTCTGTAGCATCTTCATCCCCGATATCAGCTGGTCCGCCCATTCCAACTTCATCATCATACTCATCCTGGTCATTGTCTCCGTCAACTTCACGGTTCTGTAATTCAAGCTGTTCCATCGTTTTCGCCAGTTCTAATTCGTCTTGGTCAGAGACTACCTTAGGCTGGGGGAAAAAAGTAAAATCATAAATAACACAACTCAGTACAAACAAGAACAATCATAAATGGCACAACTCAGTACAAAAAAGGACAATCATAAATGACACAACTCGGTACAAAAAAGGACAATCATAAACGACACAACTCAGTACAAAAAAGGACAATCATAAATGACACAACTCAGTACAAAAAAGGACAATCACAAATGACACAATTCAGTACAAAAAAGGACAATCATAAATGACACAACTCAGTACAAAAAAGGACAATCATAAATGACACAACTCAGTACAAAAAAGGACAATCATAAATGACACAACTCAGTACAAAAAAGGACAATCATAAATAACACAACTCAGTACAAATAAATGACTTATATTGAGTTTTCCATTTGATAGTCGTTTGTGGAATGTTCGATTGCCAAAAGTTTCCTTCTTGATCACTTCCCGTACTGAACCGTGCAATGTTGTTATACAATTGAAATAATCTGGTAGGAGACGTAAAAAATAAGAAAAAAAAAATTTTCCATAAAAAAAATTCAGATAAGCATTTTGATTGGAAAAGCCAACCCTTTGTGCAAGAATATTTTTTTTACATTTTCTTCATCATCATATCCCCTTGGTTGGTTGATTGTTGTTTTACGCCTCACTGAAAATTATTTTACTTATATGTGGGGGAGGAAACCTGGCTCATTATCCAGAGGAAACCCCCAACCTTCGGAAAGTACCAGGAGCCTGTTTCACAAAACGGCGTAGATGTATTTTTTGGCGTAATTTTCATAGCAACGTACAAATGTATCTCTACAGTATGGGCTGCTATGGCAGTTACGTGAAAACTTACGCTACGCCGCTTTGTGAAACAGGCCCCTGGCAAGCCTTCCACACAAGCTGATGAAAAATCCATTTCGAATTTCAATTATCAAAGTCAGCAAACTAATTATTTTAACCCAAACGCGAACAAACTTACAGGTCTCTGAACTTTGAATACTCCGCCCATTCCTTCGATAGCCTCTCGGATTTTTTCAATGGCGGTGTTAAGGGCGAGTAATCCATCTGCTCTCTCAAGTGTTTGTGTTGTCATAACGTATAATGGAGGGGCGATCAAATTTATCTGGAAAGAGAAAAAGAACACAGTGAAAAACGACGAGAAAACAAGGCACTTGAAAAGACAGTTGTCCTCACAGTGAAAATCTTCTTGCCTAAAATAACCATGTAGACTAGTTTTTAAAAAGAGGTATATCATTTAGACCTTTATACTGAATCACAGGCTGTTGTAAAAAAACAAAACCCATGATAGACAAACCGGAATTTGGTTTCAGTCAGTAAAAATTTCTGGAATACTTGCTTAAAAGGAGACATCGCTTTAGTTTGTTGTGGTTCTCCACTGACCTTCAGATTATTAGAAAAATAGAGATTTATCAATCTTGGATAAAAGGCTGCAAGTCAACTTTCCTCCAGAAATGTGCGTTTAAAGTGGCATGAGCATGAGCTGCCGAAATTCACACTTTTTTCATGATTTCTAATCGCCGCGACAGTAAGAGGCTTTGAAGGCCATTGAAAAACTAAATGATTGGCGTTGGAATGAGGAAAATCCATACAGTATGTGGCCTATACGAACCGGAATAGTGTTCGAAAAGTAAACAAAATTTAAATAACCGGGACGACCATTCATTCATTCTAAGCCATAGTTCAAAACTACATTATCCTACATTCCCGAGACTATACGCACTACAAAGCTTTTGAAATATATGTGTTAGGAAAATTAGCTGATAATTTCAACATTCTGTTTCAACGTCAAACATCAACATTTTGGCAGCTCATGCCCCTTTAAAGAGTTATTTACGGACTCTCGTGTTGCTATTGTCTGACAGTCAGTAAACAAACAGCCAAAAGTAGACCAAACACGCAGCCAGAAAGGGCTCTACTGCGCACTCGATTCTTCTTACCACAACAAAGCAGACATTAGAATCCTCAAATAAAACTCCCTATCCAGTGGTCTGTGGGAGCTGGGAAAGTTACCAATGGCCATCTGGAAACCTCATATTTATATAAACAACTGTAGCATAGCACACATTTTAACGATATTCGTTAATGTGGCAAATTGCAATGTTTATTGGGATTAGGAAATGAAAATCAATATGCAAATTGATTGATTGATGTTTTACGTTGCACTGATATAATTTGACACATATGTCCAGGTTTAATGGGTTGGTTCATTGATTGATGTTTTACGCCACATTCAAAATTATTTCACATATACATGTATCTGGCCGTGTTGCCCGGTTCAATGAGGTAGGAAACATGGCTCTCTGCCCGGAGTAAACCCCTCAGCCTTTGCCCAGTACCTGGAAACTATTCCACATACAGTGATCAAGAGAAAAATCTAATAAAATTTTTCAATTTTTATTCGGGCCGGATGAAGGGACAATCACTCTAACCAAAGGAACCACAAAGGCCCCAGGTATAATGGGAGAGAAAGCCATACAGAGGAAAAGCTGTTGATTGATTGTTTGGTGTTTTACGCCACGCTCAAGATTATTTCACTTATATGGCGGCGTTGCCAGTTTTATTGTGGGAGGAAACCGGGCTTTATGCCCGAAGTAAACCCACGACCTTGTGTTGGTAACTGGCAACCATCCCACATAGGTCGTTCGAGTGAAAACTCAGTCAGAATATTTTCCAATTTTTCTTTTGGACTGAGTGGGATTTGAACCCGCGACCCTTTGGTGTAAGGCTGTTCGGATTGAACGTCCAACGCTCTACCTACTGAGCCATTGATGCCCCCACTGAGCCATGGATGCCCCTACTGAGCCATGGATGCCCCTGCTGAGCCACGGAGGCCCCTACTGAGCCACATAGGCCATACTGAGCCATGGAGGCCCTACCGAGCTACAGAGGCCCCTACTGAGCCACGGAGGCCCCTACTGAACCACGGAGGCCCCCTGAAAAGCTGTTGAAAAGACATGTAAAAACTGAAGTCTTGATGGTGAACCGGAGACAAACCTTTATTGGTAGAGTTTCCGTGGACACTTGTAACCCTTTGTTTAGTGCACTTTTAACAGCATCAATACCCTCATAGTTGTAACAGGCTACTTCAATATCTGAGAAAATAAACACAAAACAAGGCACTGCCCTTAAATGTCACTTGACAGTCATTCAAAGCCATATTTAGTGATGCTAGTCTTGAGAATGTGCTATGTGGGATGGTTGCCAGTTACCAGGGGAAGGTCGTGGGTTTTCTATGGGCACAGAGCCCGATTTCCTCCCACAATAAAACTGGCAACGCCGCCATATAAGTGAAATAATCTTGAACGTGGCGTAAAACACCAAACAATCAATCAATCAATCGAGAACGTGGGTTGAAGTAGTGTTTTAAATTAACTTAGGTAAAAATTAATGAACTTGTCTCGGTTATTTAATTTTTTTTATATCTTTTGGAGCGCCATTTTGTTTTATAAGACATAAGATTGATTGATTGTATGGTGTCTTACGCCGCGGTGTGGTCAGTTATATTGTGGGAGGAAACCGGGCTCTATGCCCAGAGGAAACCCACGACCTTCCGGTGATAACTGGCAACCATCCCACAATGGTCGTCCGAGTGAAAACCCAGTCGGAAAATTTTCCAATTGTTTTTGGACTAAGTGGGATTTGAACCTGCGACTCATTGGTGGAAGGCTGTTTGGATTGAGCGTCCAACACTCTACCTATTGAGCCACGGAAAAAGAAGAATGCTTTGAACTGTGTGTTAGAATAAAGGAAATAATCTTCAGTGCCCGTAGAGCATCAATCAATCATAAATTCTACTATGGAGTGGTTTTACTAAAGCCAAAACACATAGGACAACTCATACCATATAGTACATGATGGCGTATATTTATGAGCTTTTGAGAGTAGCTACTTTCATCATCAGATAATACATTAATCAATCAATCAATCAATCATTCAGTGTTTGACGGTATGAAAACCTGTCTGTTACCTGAGCGGATTTTAACGGCTTGAGGTGTTAAACGTCTCTTAATATTTTGAAGAAGTACTTCTCTAGTTTTTTCGTCGATTTCACATTCGTCTAAGATTTCTGGATTTCTGTAATGAAAACAAAAGGCTGTCTTTATGCAATCATGATTACTTCAATTACCGTATTTCTTCTAAAGATTCAGTCACTTTTTTCCTCATAAGGATTCGATCATTAGAAAAGAAATCTGCTAAATGAGGCCAGACAAATTTGCCCAGTAGAGGGAATTTAAGGCAATATGACCCGCTAAGCAGTGTATAAAAATGATTATCCTTAAAGACAACTCCTCGTCTCCATTTTTGTCCGACTCAATGGAAAATTTAGGCCATTAGAATGGCTGAATATTTAGAAGAAATACGGTATATCATTAATCTGCCAGGTTGATTCTGCAGGATATAATTTTCTTTGGAATACCCCAGGCCTAGATGTTTTTATCAATGAACTATATACTTGGAATGGTCACGTGACATTGGTTAGATAGGATCTGGCGGGCTAAAATCGCAGTCATAACTATGGGATGTTGTCTCTTTTGAAACACCAATAAACGTTTTCTACAATTTTATGACATCACAAATGAATGGTCAAAATGGACATCCCAAGAGTGTTTTGTCATCAATTTTTGACATAAATAAAGTAGTAATCATGTCGTTCTCTTTCACTTCATACATGTATGTAACGTCAGATCAGTAGTGTCATCTCATACTCATTGCGGTCGTCTCATAATCATGGCGGCGCTCGTTGTACGTCAAAAGTAAATAGTTCATTGCTTTCTATGACCTACGGTAAATGACGACCGATTTTATACCCAAAGTGAGTAGTAGTCTGGTTCAACCTCCTGTTGAGTCGCATGAATTGAGTGATCAGCGGACGTGTGAAACCATTAGTAACTCCCAGAACCTATATAAACTTCTCCAGCACTTATTAATTGGCCCTATTCCAAGATTCCTATCACAGGCTCTTCTTCAAACTCTTCACATAATAATTTATTAGATGCTAGTTCAGCCTCTGGAGGTACATATACCTAGTACTATATCTGTCTATGAGCAAGGAGCCAGGGGGCCGTTTCACGAAAGCCGTCACAAAATGCGATTAATTGCAGTTGTCATGACATCGTATCTCTTCACTATGGTATCCATTGGCAACTATGTGTCGTTCGCGATGCAACTGCTTTGTGAAACGAGCCCCAGGTTTTCACTCTATTCCATTTCCACAACTGCATGATTTAGGCAATAACAAATAAGGGTATGGGTGCAGTGCAAAACTGGGCGGTCAATTAGATATGTTCTGCATAGCAACGTATAAACAAGAAGCGACAAGTTCGTGGTTAATCATTTCAGTATTAACACAGATATTCTCCTGGGCCCTGTCTAACGAAGCTGGCGTAAAGTTGCGCATAGGCCTACAACATGGAGCAGTTGCGACTAGGGTGTAAGTTCCCGATGTTTGTACCACTTACGTGACTGCATGTTTGAAAATTTCGAAAGAAGCTCCCGGTCTGCTGAACTTCCTGTCAAAATGCCAGGCGGTCTTCATGTAAAGATCTTCCAGCTTTGCTTCCGAATAATCCATTAACTCGGCAACATGACGCAGTATACTGTTAACCTGGAAATAACAGGGGAGATAATTACAATCAAATACGGGGAGAATTCCTCTAATTCAAGGACGAGCAATGTGAAGATAACAAATTATTAGACTGCTTTCTGTCATGTTTGGTCTAAAACAACAACAATACGATTGCTCGATAGGATTATCGGTCGCTCCATGCAGGAGGTAAGACACCCAACGTAAAGTCTCAAACTTTTAGAGTGCTTTTCGTAATGTTTTGAGTACTTGAATTAGTGGAATTCTTACCGTAAATATAGGACCTGGGAGTATTTCAAGAGATTTCACAAGGTCTTGTGACAGATGACGTTTTTTTGAATGCTAGGGAATGTAGGCCTACATTAAAAGGACAAAATGCCTAAGTTTGTGGGGCATCCATGGCTCAGTAGGTAGAGCGTTGGGACGTTTGGGGAATGTGGGGAGAACAAAAGAATACTTGAATCGCAGAATTTGTCATCTGCGAACGATTGGATTACGAACGATATTTGGACAAGCTCCCTTAATCAATGGGCTGTGGGTTCGATTCCCACCCAGTCCAAAAAGATATTTTCTGACTGGATTTTCACTTGAACGTCCTATGTGGGATGGTTGCCAGTTATCACTGGAATGTTGTGGGTTTCCTTCGGGCATAGAGCCCGATTTCCTCCCACAATAAAACTCCATATAAGTGAAATAATCTTGAGCGTGGCGTAAAACACCAAACAATCAATCAACCTAAGTTTGTAGTTGTCTTTCTTTGACCTACAGAGAAAAAAAATAAGAAATGACCACCCTTGAATGGAAGAGCACAAGTTGATTTTCGGCCAAAAATTACATTTAAAGAGTTTCTTATAAGGAAGAATCTGGGAGCTGAACCATGTATGCTGTACTGGTCTTCTACAAAGATAATGCTGGTATCAAAAACCACAAATAAATTTTTTATTTTTTTTTTTTGGACTAAAGCCCGGCTCAGGTCGAGTTAAGATCCGATCTGATCGTCGTACGCTCCTGTCTGCAGTGAATCTGCGATCATTCAATCGGAGAACGTTTTTCGACATGTGCGACATTAAGACTCTTCAGATTGGTCTCAGACTGATCAGTCTATTGATCGTAAGGATAGAAACATGTTGTATTTCCTACCAATCAGTCTTAAGGTCGCAGTCAATCAGCGACCTATACTTCATCACGTAAGCATTTTTTTCTCGGCGTTTCGAAGACGTTGTTACGTCATTCCTAGTCTGCCGAATATGGTGACGAAGTTTCCTTCAACTTATCAACTAATCGCATTGACCTGAGCGAGGTTTAAGACTGATCAGTCGGGTATCGTTTGGCTGAACGATAAAACAGTCTCAGTCGACATGAACGGTCTTAAGACTCAATCGCAGTCAACCGGATCGGATCTTATCTCGACCTGAGCCGGGCTTTAGTGGGATTCAAAGTCCAACCTGTGACCCATCAATGGAAGGCTTGAGTCCCAAATGCATGTTAAAAAAGATTTCTGATGCAAGTCTAAAACTCATTTCCAACAATCTCAGTTTTGAAAACTTATTTCAGGTCTAGCAAATTCGACTTGATAATATAACTTACTGCTTTGGCCCTGGCAAATTTGTCCTCACAGCGAATCACTTCCTCGGGTGATACCCTTCTTTTTGACAGGTCAATGTAACCTGAAAACAAGGCAGACAGAGGATCAAATACTTTGTAATTCAATTCTCGGTTTCGGACATCCGGGTACCTGACCAGCCGACCAAGTAAAACAGGAGTACTTAGGGTCACGTGGTCTTCCCTCAGCCAGTCAAAAGGCGTCAGGGACTTGTTGTCACCTCGGAGCCCTTGTTGCCGGGATCGTGACGTCATGCTGAAATCGAGAATGCCTTTGGCAGCACCTCCAAGAACAGTTTATCCTGATACAGCTAGACTAGTCTGGGTTTCTGACTCCAAAATTACTATTTTTTATACTGACGGCCGTATTTTGGAGTCCTGGCTCATTGCAATCAAAAACTCGGAGTTGGCTGCCCGCTTCTGATCGGCGGTCTGATTTAGATAGTAAATAACAATATAACTAACTCAAATAGTGTCAGTACGACATTCATTAATAATTTAGCATTTTTTAAAGTGAATTTAACGTTTAAAAACTGAAAAACTGCTAAACAGTGTTACTTCATCAATGGCGGAGAGTTTGAGACTTGGCGAAGGCAAAAAAAAACGCTAAACAGTTTTACGTCATCAATGGCGGAGAGTTTGAGACTTGGCGAAGGCAAAAGTGAATTAAGAGGAAGAATAATGTTTACTGGCCGATCCTGCTCGTCCATATCAGGCACTGGTAGGTAGGGAAATTATCCATGAACGTGTCGTGATTATGACCGTTTAGACACGATCTGAGTAGGTTATATTGCTATTTCTTTGTCTAAATCAGTATAAACCGTCAGTATAAAAAATAGTAATTTTGGAGTCAGAAACCCGGACTTCAGCTAGACATTTTCTAAAGCCAAAACACAGTCTGGGCCTTTCCCACTACTTTGTACAAGGTGTTATTTAATTAGAGCTTATGAGAGCAGTTACTCTGTATATCAGAAAATAAAGCACACATTTACGGTTGAACTTCTGAGAGATGCAGCTCTAGCACAGCCATATTTAGTACCTCAATGTACAAAGTAGTAAAGGGTCTTGTTTCACAAAGCAGTCGCATCGCAAATGAAGCCTAGTTGCTACTGAATGCCATAGTGAAGAGATAAGACGTCATGGCAACTGCGATTGATCGCACTTAATGACTTTGCGACGGCTTCATGAAACGGCCCCCAGGTTGTCCTAAGTGTTTTGGTTCGAAACATACAGCTGCTATTTGTTGATGATCACTTAAACACACGGGCATATGGAAAATCTTCTTGTCTAAAATAACCATGGAGACAAGTTTCTAATTGTGTTAAAAAGAGGTATATCATTTAGACCTTTATACCCCATAAATTGTTGTAACAAACCAAACCCATGATATTTCATTAGGTTGACGACTGACAGGAGCTTAGCCTTGGTCAGTAGAATTTTCTAGAATCCTTTTGTAACACATTGACAATGGTTTCGCATCTTAACTATGACAAGAACATCGGAAGACTGAGATTGAACCCCATAAATTTTACGCCGCGCTCATGATTATTTCACTTATATTGCGGCGTTGCCAGTTTTATTGTGGGAGGAAACCGGGCTCTATGCCCGGAGGAAACCCACGACCTTCCGCTGGTAACTGGCAACCATCTCACATAGGTCGTTCGAGTGAAACCCAGGTCAGAAATTTTTTTTTTTTGGACTGAGTGGGATTCGAACCCGCGACCCATTGGTGGAAGTTATGTATGTTGAAGTAGTTTTTATGAGCAAGAAAACCCAAAAATTGAACTTGCATATCTCGGATATTTGAATACTGTCCGCTATTTGCACACATCTGGTTCCTTCATGATCGGACGATTCATTGCTTTAGCTATATTTTTTATTTTAACGCCAATCCTTTAACTTTTCTCACCCAATAAGAATCCATGAAATAAGTCCGAATTTTGACACCTCATGTCACTTTGAGGGTACCACATGTCACTTTGAGGGTACCACATGTCACTTTAACATTTCCCCAAAATAAATCCCTTTCAACAAACCTTTATCTTTGTCCACTCGGATAACGACAACACACTCGCTACGTCCGACACGGATCAACTTGTTAATGGAACGAATTCTCCTTCTGGAAAGCTCACTTAAGAGGATCATGCCTTCGATGTCATTGTATTCTAAAAGTTTGACGTAAGCTCCCATCTCGGCAATCGAACGGACATTCACCATGACTACATCCTCTACTTCTGGGAATTTATGCTCGTAAAACCGACAAGTGAGAACCATTGTCAAGTCTTATAATATGTGGCCCTGTTAAAAAGGAAAAATAGAAAATGCAGACAATATTCTGGATTGAAATATATTCAAACTTTACTGTTAAAAGTCTGTTTCAGCTGCTCGTCAAGTTGGCTTTTCAACATGTACATGTACTGTTTGAATGAGTTCGAAAACCCATAAAAATGGCAACAAAGTCTTGTTAGTTGTTGTTTTAGACCAGATTTATGCCCTTTGAAATAGCTACATTTAATAAAAGAGGAAAAGAATAATCTTCTATGAGTGCTAAAGAAGTCTGATGTAGTAATTGTCAATACCGAGCAGTCCCAATAATATTTTCATGGTTTGTAATTTTCGCGTCAAGGTCTGCAGATTTTACCGTCTAGCATTTCAAAATCGTATACCAGACATTGGTAGGGCTATATGTAAAAAAGTCATAAGTTCGGTAAAATTTAGCTCTGGTACCGTATGTAGCGTTAACGTGAGGCCTGAAGAACTGAACACAATGGCATGCTACCCTTAATAAAAGCAATGGGAGGGCTACCCTTAGTAAAATAGTCAAAGGGGGACTGCTAGTTCCAACCAGCTCTAGATATGGATGTAATGCAGTAACTCTGGCCTATAATTTGACAATAGACCCTTTCGGCTTCAGGATTGACGCTTGTGCATTAGTTACGGCTTTTAAATAAATTATTTGGAAGGACTTCGGATTTCCGATTTAAGCTAAGTCTTACCTATCCTTAATTTCAACTACCTTTCAGCTATTACTGCCTATTATATCTTTGAAACATTCCTCTTTTCACTGAACCAGTTGATTTCTTCGAAATCCAATGCTAAACTGTTAAATCACTCTTTGTAAAGCATAGCATAAAAATTGGCCTGATGACTTTACACGAGTTATCTCACCCTTATAATGGCGGTTTAATGTTTGGCTCTACCTGACCGGCAAAGTAAGTAAACCAGGATAGAGACACACGAGTGCGGCTACTTGTGCATAAGTGACAGACGACTTTCCCCAACCAGGAATGACATAATAGTTGTGGATTGCACAAGGCGCATTTTTCAGTTGGAAGTGACGGGCCACTTTTATATTCAAACCAAATTTTCCAATACTTGTTTTTCTACTTTTTTCCTATAATTTATAAAAGACTTGAACTTCCAGAGGGCAGATTATTGACTGTCCAATTTTCGCAACTTATTTACCTTACAAATTTTAATGTTCCAAAGCTAAAAAACAAAACATTAGTATTTCGATCGAAGCAGTGAAGTCACAGTTACTCGTGGTGCAGTGGTTTGTCAAATATATTTCGAACAACTCTCATAAACAGATATTTTATAAAACCATGTGGAACACAAACCTGATGCAATTTGACGAGATTAACTTCCGGTTTACCAGGCCACTCGTACCTTTGCAAAAAGCTCTTGTCAGTTGTACTTCCGGAAGAAATAAACGTGGGGAAATAAAGCGCGACTTTCACTTTCGAAGTTTCATTTCATTCTATGTGAGGATTTAGGTAAGAATGGTCCTAAAGGAAACACCAATTGCGAAATTACAAGACAATCTTGACTAAGTTTACATAGCCGTTGAAGCTGAAATTCAAACTCTGTCTAACTTAGTCCAGGTTTAGGGATACGAACCTTACGTTTGCGCATCTCATCACGCCGGTACGGGTATCCGATCAGTTATCGTACAGAACCAATTATCGTACACCCAACACTTATGCGTCTTTAACCCAAGCGATC
Source organism: Lepidochitona cinerea (assembly GCA_963971465.1). Classification (NCBI taxonomy): domain Eukaryota; kingdom Metazoa; phylum Mollusca; class Polyplacophora; order Chitonida; family Tonicellidae; genus Lepidochitona; species Lepidochitona cinerea. The sequence continues at coordinate 6,934,531 of OZ020556.1, forward strand.
AGGTTTTCCCGTCGATGACAGCCAGCCTACTCATCGAGGCATCTTCTTGCAAAATTTCAACCTCCAAATATAAATAGAACTTTTTATGAAGTTATATTTGTCAGGCGATGCAAGAATAGTCGCCTTTGGCCGTGTCGGGGAATTTTCGAACACGAAAGATGACGTCACAACAGCTTTCACGTTGGGTGTACGATAACTGATCCCTTCACTGTACAAAAACACGCAGAAAAGCGGGTGAATGTCCGGTCCCTAAAAATTTATTTCAGAGTCTTGGGAGAAATCAAACTATTATAACAAAAGTCGGCTGAGCCCAGCTTCACTTCTGTGAAATTTCTTGTCAATGCAAACACTGATGTAAATTTAAGCATTGAAAAACCGGCAAAAGTGTACGATAACTGATCGGATACCCGTAGCTTAACTGAATCTGAAACTAGCCGCAAGCCTTACCTGGATTTCGTGACGTCATGTAGTCTTTAAAAAAAATTAGCTTAAAACCATTTCTCAGACTTTAGTACGTTTACCGATTAGAAACAACCTCACCGTGGATTCAACTTTGTTTTTGAACAACAACAACAGACATAATTCCTCACTTATGATCAGCTTTCTTGCAAATTAGGACAAAGAAGAAAGTACAGATTAGAGAGTATGGCCTCTAAACCGGTAAAGGTGTACAGACAATCCGGCCACAGGGACAACCCGGCCACCAGGAGTTAGCTCACAGCTGGAATATGAGTTATCTCCCCCTTACAAGTTACATGTACTGGCTGTCAGACACGTTCTCACTCGTCCACATTAGCCATGTGGCCGCATTGACCTGAGACCCCTGTAAATCTTGTAACCACATTATTCTGTCAAATTTTTTATTCAAATTTTCTGAGAATTGCTATTTTCTGGTTTAGAACTGAGTTACCTACAACCGGGATCACGATGAGTTGTTAGTAAAATATTTAAAGTGTGAGAACAGTCCGAACGAAAACTCGTACATTTTCCTCAAAGAATGCTGTGAGAAAACGTACCAGTGTTCCTATCTTTGAAAATTCACTAATCTGAGTTATTCCCCCTATTTATTTTTTATATGACACAAGGGGGCCAACTTTGAATGAAGTGGCTTGCCACAAGAACTAAAGTTGTATGCAACAATCTGATGAAGGGAAACTTTAATTCAATCTTGATGATTTACAACTTCACAAAGGCAAGTTTTATACTCCTCATAGTGATTGCAAGATTACCATTGGTGGATTGGTGGGCGAATTTGTGAATTTCTGAGCAATTTATTATTTCTTTTCCTACCCCTACCAGGTTGGGGAAAGTCGCCGATCGACGGGTTGTCCATCGATCAGCGGATAAACCGAACGACAAAGAATAGAGCCCATCGATCGGTGGGTAAAGTTTGGACAAAAATGACAATTTCCTCTCTATCTGCCCTCATTCGCAATTTTGCTGAACTATCCAGTTTTATGACAACAGTGCATGCCCCAAGCTTGTTATTAATGGCTAGTTCTACCTTCGAAGTCAACTCGCCTAAGCTGGTGAAATTTATTTCTTAAAGGCACACTTGCCGCCGTAACCTGTTTAAATTTGCTAAGAAAACCAATTTACATGAGCTTACTACGACTAATACCACTAAACTTAAACATAGGACACATAAAACATGTCTAGTTAGCTTTAGACTGTAAAAATGGGGTGAAAAACAAACGAAGAATCGAAGCCTGATTACAACAACAACGATCAGTGTCGGTCAACTTTCGTGTTGGATTACCCTCCTTTCAGGCCTTTGTATCTGTCTACACTCAAACAATTATCAGCAGGCTTTTCCTGTCGCTGTTAACCGATCGTCAGTCTGTATTTCTCAGATAAATAGGCCTACGTAAAATTACACTGTGCTGTTAGTTCACTCACTCGACTGAAACATAAAATCGCCAATAGGGGGCAGTTCGGTTTGTTTACGTTCCGGGTACGTAACAATTCAAATTAAAAATACAAAGTGACGTCCAAACTTTTAAATTTTGGTAAAAATAGAAAGTTCCTAAATTATATTGTCTGGGAAAAATACAGAAAACGGACTTTCTTTTTTAATGTAAACAATATTCCTGATTTTCGCGGCAAGTGTGCCTTTAAAAAATATAAAAGTCTAAAACAAATTGCGCCATATTAAAGGGGCATGAGCTGCCAAAATGTTGATATTTTGACGTAAACACAGAATGTTGAAATTATCGGCTATTTTTCTCAAGACGTATAATTCAGAAGCTTTTTAGTGCTTCTAGTCTCAAAAATGTACGATAAAGTATTGTTTTGAACTAACATTGACTTAGAATGAATGAATGGTCGTCCCGGTTATTTAAATTTTGCTACTTTTCGAACACGTTTTCGGTTCGTACAGGGCACATACTGTATGGATTTTCCTCATTCCAACGCCAATCATTTAGTTTTTCGATGGCCTTCAAAGCCTCTTACTGTCGTAACAATCAGAAATTATGAAAAAAGTGTGAATTTCGGCAGCTCATGCCCCTTTAAGCATGTGTTTTAAAACAAACCGATATATAAACTCACCTATTCACGTGTAGTGCAGGCTCTGTAGTTTCCAAACATGACCACGTAAAAATGCCCAAGCAAGGCGGAAACTGTTGAAGAACTGGAGGAGTGCAGCACTAACATGGAACTTCCTGTCACTCTTCTGATTGACCTGACCAGCCCCGATAGCTCAGTCGGTAGAGCGTCCGCTTCAAGCCTGGGAGATCCGGGTTCAAGCCCGGGTCGAGTCAGACCAAAGACTTTAACAGTGGTAGCTGTTACTGCTTCGCTTGGCGCTCAGCAATAGGAGTTAGAGCAGCGACTGGTTGGCCCGGTGTCAGTATACTGTGACTGGGTGAGGGGGCTTGCTGGTTGTCTTCGGCAAGTCGTCTCGGTGAGACAGCACCTAAAAGAGCGGTGGAAATCCGTCCTGTCACAAGGAGACAACGTCTTCATATAACCGAAATACTTTTGAGCAGGACGTAAAACCCCAGTCACTCACTCACTCACTCTGATTGACCTCAGTTGACCTTTGCTGTACCATTTTTATACGCCCGGCTTGAAAAGCGGGCTGTATTATGGTATCATCTCCGGCAGTCCGGAAGTCCGGCTGTCCGGCGTCCGCTGTCCCTTCCGCTCCATAACTTCTAAAGTTTTGATTCCATCTGCACAATTTTTTCTGAGTATATACATTATGGGTAGAAGGTGTGTCGCAAACTATTTTTAACATCACTGGTTACATAATATGGGAGTTATATTGGATTATGTAATATTCCCTTCCGCTCCATAACTTCCAATGTTTTGATTCCATCTGCACAATTTTTTCTGAGTATATACCTTATGGGTGGAAGGTGTGTCGCGAAGTATTTTTGACATCATACATTGCGTAATATGGCAGCCATATTGGGTTATGTAATATTTACTTTTTCTCTCCATAACTTTAACAAATATGATCCGATGTTTTCAAATCTTTCATGTTATATACCATATTAACAGACAGTGTGTAAAAAAATTGTTTATGATATCAACTATTGCAAATTATTGGATTATGTACATTCCCTTTTATTCTTACTTTCATTTTCATGAAAATAACCTTTAAATTATAAAATGGCTTCTACTTTTCCGATTCTCATCAAAAAAGGATTTTTTCAAATTGCAATAATGTTTCTAAATTGATTAAAACTATTCTTAAATCAATATATAACGTTTTAATCAAATGAAAAATACATATAAGGATTAAAGTTTTATCTACAGACCAAGCGATAAGTATCCCAGCTTTGGTCTATTTACCTTGTCAACTTACAGTTAGCTCTCAGTCTCTCTCGAGAGATTTATGGCCTCCATAAAACAGTGGGTGACATTAGCAATGGACCCATAGCCAAATCTATTGTAAATCCATTTGGTCTATGATAAAATTAGAAGTAATAACCTGTAGGTATATGGGGAGATTTAGAATATTGTCAAGATGTCTATGGCCAAATAATGTAGATAAAAAATATTATGAGAAAAATTGTCAAATCTACTTGAATTGGTGTGAGCTGCGAAATTGCCAATTAATTACATTTGTTTAAGTATGATTAGTAAATTATAAACTGCTTTTCTAAAAAATTGAAACATTTTAGTGCAACCTTTATTGACTACAAACAATTTTTAACATCGTGATTTAACAGCAGCGAGAATTGATGACTTGTACCGTGTACAAATCTTGTTAATAATTGTTGATCCAAATAGCCCATTTTAAATTTGATACAGATGGATTTTAATGGTTTTAGTGGCAAGATTTCATTTTGTTGACATAACATCACCTTTTACCAAGCTTCACATAATAAAACTGGCAACGCCGCCATATACGCCATATGTAAGTGAAATAATCTTGAGCGCAGCGTAAAACACCAAACAATCAATCAATCAATCATTTACCAAGCTTCAACCTCTTCCCTCTGAATTTTGAAAATTAAATTCAAATAAATATGGAAGGATTTGTTTTGGTATGGCTGCAGTTACTGTGCCTTTCCGGGCGTATTTTGGGTTTCCCGAAACTCTTGTTGGTAGATGTCGTTCCCAGTTCTTCCAACAAGTTTCGCCTTACTTGGGCATGGATTTACTGGTCAATTTGTTTTAGACTTTTAAGAAATAAATTTCGCCGGCTTTGCCGCACGCGCCAAGTTGACTTTGAAGGTAGAACTAGCCATTAACAACAAGCTTGGGACAGACACTGTTGTCGTAGAACGCGATAGTTCGGCGAAAACGCGAAATGAGGGCAGATAGAGAGAAAATTGTCATTTTTGTCCTATTTTACCATAGCCAGTTGGCAATACGGCGAAAGTGTCTGATGAGATTGATCCAACAATGATTGACTGGTAAATCTCCACTAGCTTGTCGTTTTACATTGTAAGTGCCAAACAGCCTTCCACCAATGGGTCGCGGGTTCGAATCCCACTCAGTCCCAAAAAATTGGAAAATTTTCTGACTGGGTTTTCACTCGAACGACCAATGTGGGCTGGTTGCCAGTTACCAGCGGAAGGTCGTGGGTTTCCTCCGGGCATAGAGCCCGGTTCCCTCCCACAATAAAACTGGCCATATAAGTGAAATAATGTTGAGCGCAGCGTAAAACACCGAACAATCAATCAATCAATCGTTGTAAGTGAACTATTTTACACATAGGACAGAATTTGCCAGTTCTTTGAGAACCATAGCGATTGAATCAAGCAAGAAAATTACTTTTTATACGCCCGCTCTTAAAGCGGGTGTATATTGGTATACCGTTGTCCGTCTGTCCGTCCCGGATTTGTGTCCGCTCCATAACTTAAAACCTATTGCCTGAATTTATTTTTTTTCTTCTGATATATGTAGCTTATGGGTAGATGGTGTGTTCTGTACCAAAATGAAATTAGGGTCTTGATATTTGCGGCGACCAAAACGGTCACCAGCCTTTTGACATTCAGTAAACCCAGAACTATTGCATGGATTTTGAATTTTTTTCAAATATAACTAGCTTATGAATAGATGGTGTGTTCTGTACCAAAATTAAATTTGAGTCTCAATATTTTTAGCGACCAAAACAGTCACCAGCCTTTTGGCATTGAGTTTCTCTGGAACTATCTGATGGATTTAAATTTTTTTTTTTTAGTTATAACTGGTTTATGAGTAGATGGTGTGTTCTGTACCAAAATGAAGTTGGAGTGTTGATATTTGCGGTGACCAAAACAGTCACCAGCCTTTTGGCATTGAGTTACTCCGTAATTATTTCATGGATTATAATTTTTTTTCTTCTAATATATGAAGCTTATGATTGGACGATGTGTCCTGTACCAAAATTGAATTGGGATCTCTTTATATGTGGCGACCAGAACAGTCACCAGCCTTTTGGCATTGAGTAACTTGGTACTTATTGCATGGATTATCAATTTTTTTTCAGTTATAACTATCTTATGAGTGGACGGTGTGTCTAGTACTAAAAGTAAATTGGAGTCTCGCTATATGTGTTGACAAAAACAGTCACCCAGTCTTTAGACATTCAGTAATTGAGGAAATGGCTGTTATTCTGTCTGTGGTTTCACAGAATAGCTTAGTTATTTCCAAAACAACTTATTTGATAACCAAGATGACCAAATGAGTTGAGACCTTCTTTCTATTGTTTAATCTGTAATTAAATGAAATTGCTGTTGTATGCCTATATGTAGTGTAGACACTTTTGCAAGTAGCTTTCAGATATAGGTAGCAGCTTATAGGTATGTGATCTGTCAAATACTAAAATTCACCAAGCCCCAGTCTTATTTAGGTGACTGAAAGATTCTACCAGCCAAAATTCTGTTTAAAGCATGTCTTTAATATTAAATATTAAGATAGTGTGCTACAATGAATTTACCCTTGCGGGCGTATTATGAGTTTCTTAAACTCTTGTTTTTCATTCGCTCCCCTTATGTGGTATTGCAGCCTCATTATCCCCTCGCGACGAAAGTCGGGGAGGGATCTAGCGTTGCGTTTGTACGTAAGTAAGTACGTACGTACGTATGTTCACCTTTTGTCATCACTCTAGCGACTTCATTTTTGAACGGATTCTGACCCAACTTCATATATGAGTCCAGCATAGGAATACCTCGAACAAGTTTGTTTTTCAGGGTGCCAAGGTCAAGGTCACAGTTACTATTTATAGAAAATCTTTGTCAGCGCTCTAACGACTTCATTTTTGAACGGATTTTGACCAAACTTCATATATGAGTCCAGTATAGGAATACCTCGAACAAGTTCATGTTTCAGGGTGCCAAGGTCAAGGTCACCATTACTATTAATAGAAAATCGTACGTACGTATGTTCACCTTTTGTAAGCGCTCTAGCAACTTCATTTTTTAACGGATTCGGACCAAACTTCATATATGAGTCAAGCATAGGAATACCTCGAACGAGTTCGTGTTTCAGAGTGTCAAGGTCAAGGTCACCATTACTATTTATTGAAAATCTTTGTCAGCGCACTTGCAAATTCATTTTTGAACGGATCCTGACCAAACTTCATTCATGAGTCCAGCATAGGAATACCTCGAACAAGTTCATGTTTCAGGGTGCCAAGGTCAAGTTCACCGTTACTATTTATAGAAAATCTTTGTCATCACTCTTGCGACTTCATTTCTGAATGGATCCTGACCAAACTCCCTATATGGGTCCAGCATGGGAATACCTCGAACCAGATCGTGTTTCAGGGTGCCAAGGTCAAGGTCAGCGTTACTATTTATAGAAAATCTTTGTCAGCGCTCTTGCAACTTCATTTCTGAACGGATCCTGACCAAACATCATCTATTGGTCCAGCATGGCAATACCTCTAACGTGTCACCGCTCATTTTGCGTCAGAGTTCTTGTGTTAGCACGCGAGGGGATCGTTTGCGATGTCTTGTTTATGAAATATAATGTGTTATAGGCCATATTTATAGGCAGGGATTATTTTATGTTGAGTTGAAACCCTAGTTTTCTTTTGTAGGTGTTAACAGTAATACACAATGAGTTTTTTTGGTAGTTCAAATTTTGGGACCCCTGCTGTATTTGGTAGCAGCACATCCACAACAACGACGAATGCCCCAAACAATGCAGTTGAGGTAAGTATATTAAAGTATTGTCACTTGATACATATGTTATTACATTCACAATGTACATGTAGCTGTTCAGCAGGGTTTTCTGTTTCAAAATGACCTTAAAAACTCAATTTACCGTATTTCTTCTAAAGATTCAGCCACTTTTTTCGTCATAAGGATTTGATCATTAGGAAAGAAATCATTAGGAAAGATATACTAAATGAGGCCAGACAAATTTGCCCATTAGAGAGAGTTTAAGGCAATATGACCCACTGGGCAGTGTGTGAAAACCGTTATCCTTAAACACAACTCCATGTCCCCTTTTTTGTCTGATTAAATGGAAAATTTAGGCCATAAAAAATTGAATTGTGGTTAATCTAGTAAAGTAGTATTTTTCTATGGTTGGCACTTAGTAAATATTTCAAATCTATATTCATATCTTAAAGTGGCATGAGCTGCCAAAATTCCCACTTTTTTCATAATTTGTGATCGTCACGACAGTAAGAGGCTTTGAAGGCCATTTAAAAACTAAATGATTAGCGTTGGAATGAGGAAAATCCATACAGTATTTGGCTTGGACGAACCGAAAACGTGTTCGAAAAGTAAACAAAATTTAAATAACCGGGACGACCATTCGTTCATTCTAAGACAAAGTTAGTCCAAAACAATACTTTATCGTACATTTTCACTAAAAAGCTACTGAATTATACGTTTTGAGAAAAATAGCCAATAATTTCAACATTCTGTTTTAGCGTCAAAATATCAACATTTTGGCAGCTCATGCCATTTTAAGGGGCTCTGCATGTTGTTTCAATCTTTAGACTAAAATAGCAGACTTGAAATATTTTGATCTGACAAACATGAGAAAACTTAATGTACCGTATTTCTTCTAAAGATTCAGCCACTTTTTTCCTCATAAGGATTCGATCATTAGAAAAGATATATGCTAAATGAGGCCAGACAAATTTGCCCATTAGAGGGAATTTAAGGCAATATGACTCGCTGAGCAGTGTGTGAAAACGGTTACCCTTAAACACAACTCCATGTCCCCTTTTTTGTCTGACTCAATGGAAAATTTAGGCCATTAGCATGCTGAATATTTAGAAGAAATACGGTAAGTCTTGAAAGTGTACAAGTCTAACTATTTTTCAGGTATCCTCCCCCCCAGATGACAGTGTGAGTTGTCTAAAGTTCAACCCTCCCAGTTTGCAGATGACATTCCTTGTGGCCGGCAGCTGGGATAATAATGTTAGTCAAGTTATAATTCCTTATCCCCACCCGGCCTGTTTCACAAAGCGGCGTAGATGTATTTTTTGCGCAACTTTCCTACTAACGTATCTCTACAGTATGGGTTGCTATGGCACTTACGTAAAAACTTACGCTACGCCGCTTTGTGAAACAGGCTCCTGCCCAGTAAGGTTATAATTCCTTATCCACAGTAAAGTTATAATTCATTATCCACAGTAAAGTTATAATTCATTATTCTCAGTAAAGTTATAGTTCCTTATCCCCAGTAAAGTTATAATTCATTATCCCCAGTAAAGTTATAATTCCTTATCCCCAGTAAGGTTATAATTCCCTATCCCCAGTAAAGTTATAGTTCCTTATCCCCAGTAAAGTTATAATTCCTTATTCCCAGTAAAGTTATAATTCCTTATCCCAGTAAAGTTATAGTTCCTTATCCCAGTAAAGTTATAATTCCTTATCCTCAGTAAAGTTATAATCCCTTATCCTAAGTAAAGTTATAATCCCTTATCCACAGTAAAGTTATAATTCCTTATCCCCAGTAAAGTTATAATTCCTTATCCTCAGTAAAGTTATAATTCCTTATCCACAGTAAAGTTATAATTCCTTATCCCCAGTAAAGTTATAATTCCTTATCCACAGTAAAGTTATAATCCCTTATCCCCAGTAAAGTTATAATTCCTTATCCCCATTAAAGTTATAGTTCCTTATCCCCAGTAAAGTTATAATTCCTTATCCACAGTAAAGTTATAGTTCCTTATCCACAGTAAAGTTATAATTCCTTATCCTAAGTAAAGTTATAATCCCTTATCCACAGTAAAGTTATAATTCCTTATCCCCAGTAAAGTTATAATTCCTTATCCACAGTAAAGTTATAATTCCTTATCCCCAGTAAAGTTATAATTCCTTATCCCCAGTAAAGTTATAATTCCTTATCCACAGTAAAGTTATAATTCCTTATCCCCAGTAAAGTTATAATTCCTTATCCCCAGCAAAGTTATAATTCCTTATCCCCGGTAAAGTTATAATTCCTTATCCCCGGTAAAGTTATAATTCCTTATCCCCGGTAAAGTTATAGTTCCTTATCCCCAGTAAAGTTATAATTCATTATCCCCAGTAACGTTATAATTCCTTATCCCCAATAAAGTTATAATTCCTTATCCCCTGTAAAGTTATAGTTCCTTATCCCCAGTAAAGTTATAATTCCTTATCCCCAGTAAAGTTATAATTCCTTATCCGCAGTAAAGTTATAATTCCTTATCCCCAGTAAAGTTATAATTTCTTATCCCCAGTAAAGTTATAATTCCTTATCCCCAGTAAAGTTATAGTTCCTTATCCCTAGTAAAGTTATAATTCATTATCCCCAGTAAAGTTATAATCCCTTATCCCTAGTAAAGTTATAATTCCATATCCACAGTAAAGTTATAATCCCTTATCCCCAGTAAAATTATAATTCCTTATCCCCAGTAAAGTTATAATTCCTTATCCCCAGTAAAGTTATAATCCCTTATCCCCAGTAAAGTTATAATTCCTTATCCCCAGTAAAGTTATAATTCCTTATCCCCAGTAAAGTTATAATTCCTTATTCCCAGTAAAGTTATAATTCCTTATCCCCAGTTAAGTTATAATTCCTTATCCCCAGTAAAGTTATAATTCCTTATCCCCAGTAAATTTATAATCCCTTATCCCCAGTAAAGTTATAATTCCTTATCCCCAGTAAAGTTATAATTCCTTATCCCCAGTAAAGTTATAGTTCCTTATCCCCAGTAAAGTTATAATTCCTTATCCTCAGTAAAGTTATAATTCATTATCCCCAGTAAAGTTATAATCCCTTATCCACAGTTAAGTTATAATTCCTTATCCACAGTAAAGTTATAATTCCTTATCCCCAGTAAAGTTATAATCCCTTATCCCCAGTAAAGTTATAATTCATTATCCCCAGTAAAGTTATAATTCCTTATCCCCAGTAAAGTTATAGTTCCTTATCCCCAGTAAAGTTATAATTCCTTATCCTCAGTAAAGTTATAATTCCTTATCCCCAGTAAAGTTATAATCCCTTATCCACAGTTAAGTTATAATTCCTTATCCACAGTAAAGTTATAATTCCTTATCCCCAGTAAAGTTATAATCCCTTATCCCCAGTAAAGTTATAATTCATTATCCCCAGTAAAGTTATAATTCATTATCCCCAGTAAAGTTATAATTCATTATCCCCAGTAAAGTTATAATTCCTTATCCCCAGTAAAGTTATAGTTCCTTATCCCCAGTAAAGTTATAATTCTTTATCCTCAGTAAAGTTATGATTCCTTATCCACAGTGCGGTTATAATTCCTTATCCACAGTAAAGTTATAATTCCTTATCCCCAGTAAAGTTATAATTCCTTATCCCCAGTAAAGTTATAGTTCCTTATCCCCAGTAAAGTTATAATTCCTTATCCTCAGTAAAGTTATGATTCCTTTACCCCAGTAAAGTTATAATTCCTTATCCCCAGTAAAGTTATAGTTCCTTATCCCCAGTAAAGTTATAGTTCCTTATCCCCAGTAAAGTTATAATTCCTTATCCTCAGTAAAGTTATGGTTCCTTTACCCCAGTAAAGTTATAATTCCTTATCCCCAGTAAAGTTATAGTTCCTTATCCCCAGTAAAGTTATAATTCCTTATCCCCAGTAAAGTTATAATCCCTTATCCACAGTTAAGTTATAATTCCTTATCCACAGTAAAGTTATAATTCCTTATCCCCAGTAAAGTTATAATTCCTTATCCCCAGTAAAGTTATAGTTCCTTATCCCCAGTAAAGTTATAATTCCTTATCCTCAGTAAAGTTATGATTCCTTTACCCCAGTAAAGTTATAATTCCTTATCCCCAGTAAAGTTATAGTTCCTTATCCCCAGTAAAGTTATAATTCCTTATCCTCAGTAAAGTTATAATTCCTTATCCCCAGTAAAGTTATAATCCCTTATCCACAGTTAAGTTATAATTCCTTATCCACAGTAAAGTTATAATTCCTTATCCCCAGTAAAGTTATAATTCATTATCCCCATTAAAGTTATGATTCATTATCCCCAGTAAAGTTATAATTCCTTATCCCCAGTAAAGTTATAGTTCCTTATCCCCAGTAAAGTTATAATTCATTATCCCCAGTAAAGTTATAATTCATTATCCCCAGTAAAGTTATAATTCATTATCCCCAGTAAAGTTATAATTCCTTATCCCCAGTAAAGTTATAATCCCTTATTCCCAGTAAAGTTATAATCCCTTATCCCCAGTAAAGTTTTAATTCCTTATCCCCAGTAAAGTTATAATTCATTATCCCCAGTAAAGTTATAATTCCTTATCCACAGTAAAGTTATAATTCCTTATCCACAGTAAAGTTATAATTCCTTATCCTAAGTAAAGTTATAATTCCTTATCCATTATAGTAAAGTTATAATTCCTTATCACCAGTAAAGTTATAATTCCTTATTCCCAGTAAAGCTATAATTCCTTATCCATTATAGTAAAGTTATAATTCCTTATCCCCAGTAAAGTTATAATTCATTATCCACAGTAAAGTTATAATTTTCTTATCCACAGTCAAATTATAATTCCTTATCCCAGTAAAGTTATAATTCCTTATCCCTAGTAAAGTTATAATTCCTTATCCACAGTAAAGTTATAATTCCTTATCCACAGTAAAGTTATAATTCATTATCCACAGTAAAGTTATAATTCCTTATCCCCAGTTAAGTTATAATTCCTTATCCACAGTAAAGTTATAATTCCTTATCCCCAGTAAAGTTATAATTCCTTATCCCCAATAAAGTTATAATTCCTTATCCCTAGTAAAGTTATAATTCCTTATCCACAGTAAAGTTATAATTCCTTATCCCCAGTAAAGTTATAATTCATTATCCACAGTAAAGTTATAATTCCTTATCCCCAGTTAAGTTATAATTCCTTATCCCAGTAAAGTTATAATCCCTTATCCACAGTAAAGTTATAATTCATTATCTACAGTAAAGTTATAATTCCTTATCCCCAGTAAAGTTATAATTCATTATCTACAGTAAAGTTATAATTCCTTATCCCCAGTTAAGTTATAATTCCTTATCCCAGTAAAGTTATAATCCCTTATCCACAGTAAAGTTATAATTTCTTATCCCCAGTAAAATTATAATTCATTATCCACAGTAAAGTTATAATTCCTTATCCACAGTAAAGTTATAATTCCTTATCCCCAGTAAAGTTATAATTTCTTATCCCCAATAAAATTATAATTCATTATCCACAGTAAAGTTGTAATTCATTTTCCCCAGTAAAGTTATAATTCATTATCCCCGGTAAAGAATAACCTTGAAAAGAGCTTGCCTTGCTTAGCAAGTTAGTTTGGAGCAAGTTTAGCATTGGATTCAAATGGTCTGATTATTAGAACTCTTTAATAAAGAAAGTAGCAGGGGCCTCGGGCCCTCGGCACTCGGGGATTTACGTGTATGAAATGCCCTCTGATAGACTGTAGGTCATTTTGAATATGGCGACCAAATAGGTAGCCGTGAAGCGTACAATTCACAAATCATCTTGAGAGCCCAACAAAAGTCTCCTCGTGATGATGTAAGGGACCGAAATGCTCGGTTTGTTAACTTGCAGCCGCGATAAGTTATATAATTTAAGCATTGAAGGATTCCTGATATGTACCGAAACTGTGTCTGTGTACAACATGTGGTTTACCAATTGACAAATTTCTAATTATTTTTATTTTATTTTTTCGTCTAGTAAAACATTTTGATATTACTTTCGACGCCATTTTTATTCAGCCGCAAAATAGGGTGATTTACCGTATAAAAAGCGCAGTGAGACTGTCCGAGGCGTGTCGAAGCCGACCGGTAGCGAGCAAAGATAGCCAAAGGGAGTTCCGAGTGGGGCTTCGGTTGGTCCACACAATGACTACCATTACTCTGTCCCAACAAGTCACTTTTCATTTCCTTGAAAAGATTTATTTTATGATAAACTTAGGCAACCAGTTTTGCCATTTAGTTTGCCCTGTTGGCAACCGCCCTAAATAGTTACGTTCCCGCATTGATTGTATAAGTGAAAAAATGCGAGGTTTGACACCTTCCACAATGCATATTGATTTAGAAGAGATGATTTGGAGAGGGCTTCTTATATGATATGTCAAATGTCAGAAATGTTTGAAACTCTCTTTAAACGTGGGTTCCATACTAATGATAAAAAAATAAAGACACCACCACGTCGTCATTTGTTTTTGAACAACCTGTGCCGGTGTCTTCGTCAAGTGTAACTGAATTTAATGTTTCAAAATATTGACATATATAATAAAGACATTTTTTTTGCGCCGCAATAATTCAGTAACTGAATTTAATGTTTCAAAATATTGACATATATATGTCAATATTTTGAAACACTAAATTCAGTTACACTTGACGAAGACACTGGCACAGGTGTCGAAAGCTTGTGTTGTTCAAAAACAACTGACGACGTGGGGATGTCTTAATTTTTTATCATTAGTATGTCAAATGTCTTTGAGCAGTCTGACATCGTCATTTATATGTAGGATGTAACTGTTGGATGTCAGCTAATTCATAAATAATCTTATTATTAAATAATTCTGTAATTTCCCTGATGACTGCAGTTGGCAAATTAATCTGATAGACTTTTGGTCACCCTTTAACTATGGTATTTGTCCCTGAGAGTGACATTAAGCTCCAATCAATACGCCTGCCTTATACTGAGGGCTGTTTCTCAACATACTTACGCCCAAGGTAACTTTGCGCCTGATCGTAACGTAATGTTGAAGGTATATGTTGCCATGATAGTTAGGCCTTGCATTGGACTTATGTCTGATTCCTATCCATGATATGTGGTATAATCAGCCTGTTTCACAAAGCGGCGTAGCGTAAGTTTTTACGTAAATGCCTTAGCAACCCATACTGTAGACTACGTTAGTATGAAAGTTACACAAAAAATACATCTACGCCGCTTTGTGAAACAGGACCCAGGTAATGTATTTAATTTTAATGAAACCTATTGTTTATTTCCAAACAGGTGAGATGCTGGGAAATACAGCAGAATGGTCAGTCAGTTCCGAAGGCTCAACAGACCCACACGGGACCCATCCTTGCTTGTGACTGGAGTGATGTGAGTTCAACGTTTTTTAAATTATCTAAAGCCGTTTATATTAACCCTTTGGATACGAGCGGACGAAAAAACGGCCAGATATATGTCTTGGATATATACCGAGCGGCCGATATATCGGCCATCAGGGTACCTGTTTGTGACGTGGTAAATTCTGGACGAATCAACGACTTTCTTTTATCAAGCTTCGGCCTGCTCATGTTTACTAGTTAGGTAGAAGCTTCTAAGCCAATCAGCGACCTTATTTCATTGAATTTCGTTCTGCACTTGTGACGGATGTTTTGTTGTTGTTGAACGTCAAAGTGATGGCGAAACGAAAATTGTCAGCCGATCAGGTGATTGAGAATCTCAAGGAGAGAGCGAAGGTGGAGATGCATACGGCCACAAAAGTGACAAAACTGTTCTTTTGAGTAATATTATACTTCAGAGGTAAATACAAAAGAATAAATATGTATAAAACAGACACATAACGAAAAAACATAATTCGCCCATTTTTGCCCAGGAGGGTCATATATAGGCCTGTAGTCGTTCAGGGCTCCAGTGTCCAAAGGGTTAAATAAGATGTTTGGTGTAAGTAGGCAGTCTTCTTACAGCAAATACACATTTTTCTCTACCCAGATTTGAACATAGTTTGTATGTTGTATGTACTATTTTCCCAATATTAATTCATGTTAGCATAAACAATTGATTGACTGGCGTTTTACGCCACACTCCAGATTATTTCACTTATAACATGCATGGCGGCTTTGCCAGGTGTAGTGGGGGAGGAACGGGGTTCTATGCCCGAAGGAAACCTCCGGCCTTAGGCGTGTACCTGGCAACTCTTCCAAATACAGCGACTCTTTCAAATACAGCGACAGAGTGAAAAATCCACTAAGAAATTTTCAATTGTTATTTGGCCTGAGTGACAGTTGATCCCATGTATCATCGATGGAAGACCTGTGTCTGACTGAGGGGACTATCACTTACCGACTGACCCACCAGGCCCCTCAGCATAAAGGAAAGTCACCTGCTATAAGGTGGTAGGGTCCAAATACTTTATGGATGGGTGGCTGGTGGTCCAGTGGGTTAAAGTGGGCAATGAGCCTGGTTTCCTCTCCCACTAAACCTGGCAGCGCCAACATATAAGTGAAATAATCTTGTGTGTGACGTAAAACATCAATCAATCAACCAAATACTTCTGTATCGACAGAACTATTTTCACAGGCTAAGCAAGAACTGGTTGGTAGGTTTGTAATAAAAACGATTCAAGTCTGACTTTAACACCCTTTTAAAAAATGTCAACCTAACCTGACGAATAAGTAACTTTTAGTGTTCTTAGCCCAAAAATGAGATACGGCTGTATTCATCTGCCAGTGGCTGCACATCCCATCTGATGATTCAGTTTTTGATAGACACAGCATGCCCAAAATAGATCTACAGGCCTGTCATTAAGAATAGACTATGAGAGTTACAACATGCTCTCTCAAAACTGGCAGGGTGACCTGTTTCACTCTTTCCCCAAAATGGTCTCCCAAAATTCAATGGGAGTGCACTTCCTTTCCATGTTTTTCAGAGAAAGAACAAGATCGTGATGAAATAAAAGGGTCTGAAGTTACAGAAAAGGAATTTATATTTTTGGTATACTTATATATTTCTGAATTGTCGTGCAAATTCTGGAGAAAAACATCTTTAAATAAATGTTATCCAGTTTTTCATACAGTTAATTCTATTTTAATAGACATGAAAGGGTTGGAGAATAGTTTCATCTTGGGAGAGTGAAAAAGTTAGAGTTAGAGGGAGTGATAAACAGGTCTCCTCAGACCCCTCTGGGGGTGTGTGGAAGGGAAGGAGAGCAATCACTATCCCTTTAATGACAGCCCTGCCTATAGCTATTTTGTTTTACATTTCTGTGAAAATGAAAATTATTCAGAAATAATTCAAGCAAAATATTTTCTTTTTCTCAATTTAAGGATGGCACTAAAGTATTCACAGCCTCGTGTGACAAAACTGCCAAGATGTGGGATTTAAACAGTAACCAAGCCATGCAGATTGCTCAGGTAACATTTTCAAATCATCAACAACCACTGTGCTAAGTGGGGTAGTAACCTGGGCCCTAACTGAAACTGAACTGACTTATTCCCTATCCTACCTATGGGTGGCTTAGAGCCCTTAACGCCCCGTGTGTTTCCTCCGGGAATAGAAGACCAGTTTCCTCCCACAATAAAACTGACAACCCCCGCCATATAAGTGAAATAATCTTGAGCGCGGCCTAAAACACCAAACAATCAATCTAATTTGCACTTAAGACAAAAAAGGCTGTTACTATTTGATAGCAGAATTTAACATCTGATTTACTGTGCTTGATAAATGATGCTTTGACAACACAAGAAAATATAATAGTTTAGCTGCCTTTGCCTACTAGCTTCAGTTTGTTATCCATTGATGTGTTTTACAGCATGATGCCCCGATAAAGACGTGTCATTGGATCAAAGGCACATCCTACAGTTGTTTGATGACAGGCAGCTGGGATAAAACACTTAAAGTAAGAGAATCTCCATTATAATGTTGAGGAGGAATTTTGTAAATGTTAACAATAGCATAAGGTTCTCGGGAGTCTGAGTGACTCAGAGCCAAGAGAATCTCCATTATAATGTTGAGGAAGAATTTTGTAAATGTTAACAATAGCCAGGGACTAATCCAGAGAAAATTTGGGCATACCATTTCGGTTCAAAATGTTCCAACAATAAGACAAAAATCTCTGGCCCAAATTCAACATTAAATGCTATTTTGACTTTAAAATCTGTTGGTTTTAAGAATTTGGGCGGATTTTTTGCTTGTGAGTTTGGGCACCCATACCTGTATACAGGTATCAACATGTCTATGAATAGCATAAGGTTCTCGGGAGTGTGAGTGGCTCAGCCATCTATAACAAGCTGCGGGCCGTTTCACGAAGCCGTCTCACAGTGTGATCAATCGCAGGTGCCATGTTGTCGTATCTCTTCACTACGGTACCCAGCGGCAACTATGCAATGCTTCGGCTGTGATTCAACTGCTTTGTGAAACGAGTCCAGTGTTCAACAACAATCATTATCATTCCATCAGCTAAAAATGTAACTGTTTGCCAGGGCTGGCAAATTGTATTTTTTTTGTTTTGGCCATTGGGCAAAATGTTCGATATAAAGAAAATGCTCACATATGAAAAATAAAGAAAGAGATCAGTATTCATAGTGGCATGAGCTGCCAAAATTCCCACTTTTTTTATAATTTCTGATCGCCATGACAGTAAGAGGCTTTGAAGGCCATCGAAAAACTAAATGATTGGCGTTGGAACGAGGGAAATCCATACAGTATGTGGCCTGTACGAAGGAAAATAGTGTCCAAAAAGTAAACAAAATTTAAATAACCGGAATGACCATTCATTTATTCTAAGCTTAAGTTGGTTCAAAACAATACTATAGTGTACATTTTCGAGACTAGAAGCACTAAACAGCTTCTGAATCATACGTCTACATTTCAACATTCTGTTTTAATGTCAAAATATCAACATATTGGCAGCTCATGCCCCTTTAATACTTATATCCAATATATCTTATTATGTTTTTGTTTTCAGTTTTGGGACACACGCTCCCCGAACCCGATGCTAACTATTCAGCTACCAGAGAGATGCTACTGTGCAGATGTTGTAAGTTTGGGAACAGCTTGAAGAGAAACGCTAATTTCTCTTCTTCTTTTTTTCTCTCGAAGGATTATATTTTTTGTTAATACATGTACAGGCTAATGTATGAAAATCCAATTGATATATTTAAAAAAATTCCCATACAAGCAATTTCAAAGTATCCCCCCCCCCCCCCCCCCCCACCTTTCCCAACTCAATATCACAGTTTCCTCCAAGCAAATAGCCAAGTTTCCTCTTTCACTTTTAGGGTTGCCTTGGAGGCTCAGTCTGTTAGAACGATAGTCCCTCAGTCCGCTTTAGTCCTTCCATGGATGCGGCGCAGGATCAAATCCCACTCTAAACAAATATCAAATAAACATAAATTTTAAAATGTCCGTGTAGATTTTTCACTTGATCACTTGTCAGGTACTCACCCGAAGGTCAGGGCTTTCCTCCCCCCACTAAACCTGACAACGCTGCCTTTTATCTTGAGTGCAACATACAGTAACACATCAATCAATCTATTTTTGTTATCATTTGTAGAAATATCCGATGGCAGTTGTAGGGACAGCTGGTCGAGGATTGATTATTTATCAGTTAGAAAATCAACCCCAAGAATTCAAACGCATCGATTCACCTCTCAAATACCAGGTTGGTTCATCTGTTATCAAATCAAATATTGATGAATACAATTTTATTTGTTATTTACATAAATCTTGTCATACATGTACATATTATGTTGACTTTGTGAAGACTAGTATTCATAGTGATGTATTTTTTTTTTCCGTAGACTTTTTGCTAGTTTAACTATTCAAAATCGCAGAAATTCATATATTTTTTTTACATTTATCGTTGCTACTTGTTTGTAGTTAAGTGGATCGATCATCTAGAGATGTAAAGATGCATATACAACTCTGCTGTGTGTGTACATTCAGGGTGATGACATCATACACAACTCTGTTGTGTGTACATTCAGAGTGATGAAATCATACACAACTCTGCTGTGTGTGTACATTCAGAGTGATGACATCATACACAACTCTGCTGTGTGTGTACATTCAGAGTGATGACATCATACACAACTCTGCTGTGTGTGTACATTCAGAGTGATGACATCATACACAACTCTGCTGTGTGTATACATTCAGAGTGATGACATCATATTCAACTCTGCTGTGTGTATACATTCAGAGTGATGACATCATACACAACTCTGCTGTGTGTGTACATTCAGAGTGATGACATCATACACAACTCTGCTGTGTGTGTACATTCAGAGTGATGACATCATACACAACTCTGCTGTGTGTGTACATTCAGAGTGATGACATCATACACAACTCTGCTGTGTGTGTACATTCAGAGTGATGACATCATACACAACTCTGCTGTGTGTATACATTCAGAGTGATGACATCATATTCAACTCTGCTGTGTGTGTACATTCAGAGTGATGACATCATACACAACTCTGCTGTGTGTGTACATTCAGAGTGATGACATCATACACAACTCTGCTGTGTGTGTACACTCATAGTGATGGCATCATATACAACTCTGCTGTGTGTGTACATTTAGAGTGATGACATCATACACAACTCTGCTGTGTGTGTACATTCAGAGTGATGACATCATACACAACTCTGCTGTGTGTGTACATTTAGAGTGATGACATCATACACAACTCTGCTGTGTGTGTACATTCAGAGTGATGACATCATACACAACTCTGCTGTGTGTACATTCAGAGTGATGACATCATACACAACTCTGCTGTGTGTGTACATTCAGAGGGATGACATCATACACAACTCTGCTGTGTGTGTACATTCAGAGTGATGATTTCATACACAACTCTGCTGTGTGTGTACATTCAGAGTGATGGCATCATACACAACTCTGCTGTGTGTGTACACTCAGAGTGATGACATCATACACAACTGTGCTGTGTGTGTACACTCATATTGATGACATCATACACAACTCTGCTGTGTGTGTACATTCAGAGTGATGACATCATACACAACTCTGCTGTGTGTGTACATTTAGAGTGATGACATCATACACAACTCTGCTGTGTGTGCACATTCAGAGTGATGACATCATATTCAACTGCTGTGTGTGTACATTCAGAGTGATGACATCATACACAACTCTGCTGTGTGTACATTCAGAGTGATGACATCATACACAACTCTGCTGTGTGTGTACATTCAGAGTGATGACATCATACACAACTCTGCTGTGTGTGTACATTCAGAGTGATGAGATCATATACAACTCTGCTGTGTGTGTACATTCAGAGGGATGACATCATACACAACTCTGCTGTGTGTACATTCAGAGTGATGATTTCATACACAACTCTGCTGTGTGTGTACATTCAGGGTGATGACATCATACACAACTCTGCTGTGTGTGTACATTCAGGGTGATGACATCATACACAACTCTGCTGTGTGTGTACATTCAGAGTGATGACATCATACACAACTCTGCTGTGTGTATACATTCAGAGTGATGACATCATACACAACTCTGCTGTGTGTGTACATTCAGAGTGATGACACCATACACAACTCTGCTGTGTGTGTACATTCAGAGTGATGACATCATACACAACTCTGCTGTGTGTGTACATTCAGAGTGATGACATCATACACAACTCTGCTGTGTGTGTACATTCAGAGTGATGACATCATACACAACTCTGCTGTGTGTGTACATTCAGAGTGATGACATCATACACAACTCTGCTGTGTGTACATTCAGAGTGATGACATCATACACAACTCTGCTGTGTGTGTACATTCAGAGGGATGACATCATACACAACTCTGCTGTGTGTGTACATTCAGAGTGATGATTTCATACACAACTCTGCTGTGTGTGTACATTCAGAGTGATGGCATCATACACAACTCTGCTGTGTGTGTACACTCAGAGTGATGACATCATACACAACTGTGCTGTGTGTGTACACTCATATTGATGACATCATACACAACTCTGCTGTGTGTGTACATTCAGAGTGATGACATCATACACAACTCTGCTGTGTGTGTACATTGAGAGTGATGACATCATACGCAACTCTGCTGTGTGTGTACATTCAGAGGGATGACATCATACACAACTCTGCTGTGTGTACATTCAGAGTGATGATTTCATACACAACTCTGTGTGTGTACATTCAGGGTGATGACATCATACACAACTCTGCTGTGTGTGTACATTCAGGGTGATGACATCATACACAACTCTGCTGTGTGTATACATTCAGAGTAATGACATCATACACAACTCTGCTGTGTGTGTACATTCAGAGTAATGACATCATACACAACTCTGCTGTGTGTGTACATTCAGAGTGATGACATCATACACAACTCTGCTGTGTGTGTACATTCAAAGTGATGACATCATATACAACTCTGCTGTGTGTGTACATTCAGAGTGATGACATCATACACAACTCTGCTGTGTGTATACATTCAGAGTGATGACATCATACACAACTCTGCTGTGTGTGTACATTCAGAGTGATGACACCATACACAACTCTGCTGTGTGTGTACATTCAGAGTGATGACATCATACACAACTCTGCTGTGTGTGTACATTCAGAGTAATGACATCATACACAACTCTGCTGTGTGTGTACACACTCATAGTGATGACATCAAATACGACTGAAGGATATCAAAAACAACCTCATCCAATTAACTTTATACATGGAATGGCTGTCACATGACATTTGACATGCAACAAGTGCCACCATTACTGTGAGATGAAATTGCTGATCTAACGTTACAGATAATGGAACAAAGATCAACATCACCTGACTTGGCATGATGGCTTTGTTGTGTATTTACACTCAGAATGATGACACCTCTTAGTTTTTGACCACTTTCAATTCAAACAGACCATAGTTCTCATTTCAACATCAATCATTTAGTTTTTCAGACCTTGGAATCCTTGAAAAAAGTGTGTATCTTGCCACTTTCAGCAAAATAAATTTTAAAGCACTGAACAATCATTAGTTTTTCTCATTTATTTTTAGCATCGTTGTGTGAATATTTTTATGGACAAGAAGACAAACACGCCCACAGGGTTTGCTCTGGGCAGTATAGAGGGAAGGGTAGCTATACACTACGTCAACCCCACCAACCCCAAAGATAACTTCACGTTCAAATGCCATAGGTCAAATGGGTCAACTGGTGGCATTCAGGAAATATATGCAGTGAGTATAATAACTCTTTGTGTTTTGATACAAAATGTGTGTAGAAGAGTTGCCACGTAATCGCGTTAGGTCTATTTCCTCTCCATTTAACTAGCTTGATTGATTGGTGTTTTACGCCGCGCTCAAAATGATTTCACTTATATGGCGGCGTTGCCAGTTTTATTTTGGAAGGAAACCGGGTTCTATGCCGGGAGGAAACCCACGACCTTCCGTTGGTAACTGGCAACCATCCCACATAGGTCGTTCGAGCGAAAACCCAGGCAGAAAATTTTCCAATTCTTTTGGACTGAGTGGGATTTGAACCTGCGACCCATTGGTGGAAGGCTGTTTGGATTGAGCGTCCAACGCTCTACCTACTGAGCCTCACAGGACCCCCATTAAACTAGCAATGGCTCCATTTAAGTGAAATGATGTAGAGTTCAGCGTAAAAATGAATCATCCATTAACCAGCCCAATGTATTGAAGGTTGCCACTTACCAGCGGAAGGTTGTGGGTTTCATCCGGGCATAGAGCCCGGTTTCCTCTCACAATAAAACTGGCATCGCCGCCATAAAAGTGAAATAATCTTGAGCGCGGCGTAAAGCACCAAACAATCAATCAATCAATCCATTAACCAGACCAATGTATTAACAGTTGCCCGGCATGCCCCTAAGCTTTTGGATTTCCTCTGCGGTGCTAAGAGCCAGCTTGTTCTCTTCCAATCAAACTGTCAGTACCAATGTGAAATAATCATGATTGTTATTGCATCCTATTTTAAAAGCACCAATCAAAATCAACCAGACATTCGCCTTGGTTTCCTCTGCCCAATCAGAGAGCTTTTTACTAATATGACAACCTATGTGGGATGGTTGCCAGTTACCAGCGGAAGGTCGTGTGTTTCCTCCGGGCATAGAGCCCGGTTTCCTCCCACAATAAAACAGGCAACGCCGCCATAAAAGTGAAATAATCTTGAGCGCAGCGTAAAACACCAAACAATCAATCAATAAATCAAACTGCCAGTATCTATGTGAAATAATCATGATTGTTATTGCATCCAAAAGCACCAATCAAAATCAACCAGACATTCGGCTTGGTTTCCTCTGTCCAATCAGGGTGCTTTTTACAAATATGACATAACCCAAAACTTGTTATTTTGAATCTAGGTGAATGACATTTCCTTCCACCCAGTACATGGCACCCTGTCCACTGTTGGCTCCGACGGAAGATATAGTTTCTGGGATAAAGACGCCCGGACAAAGCTGAAGACATCTGATCAGTTTGATCAGCCAATATCAACCTGCTGTTTTAACTCACAGGGAAACATTTTTGGTTTTGCCTCCAGTTATGATTGGTCAAAGGTAGGCTTTTTATACTCAAACTGAATTTATATATTCCCATAGATATACATGTAGCCTACGACTGTGCAAACACTTGCCTTTCGACCCTAGGAGAGAGAGCAACATGCATTTTACACACTAAAATTAAAAAATCTTGCCTTAATGTTCTGTATATACTATCCTAGTCTAATGCCCTGTACTGGCTGTCCATTTGTAGGCACTGCTGAATTTATATTTTTTGAACACTAAGACACTTAAAGTGGCATGAGCTGCCAAAATTCATACTTTTTTCATAATTTCTGATCGTCACGACAGTAACATGCTTTGAAGGCCATCGAAAAACTAAATGATTAGCTTTGGAATGCAGACTGGTTGAAATAATCCTGAAAGCGATGCTACTTCTTCTCTCACTCAATCATTGCTACACGTATTTTAGTTGGTCAATTTAAAATGTACAGTGGTGGGGGGGGGGGGGGATCTTTAGGTCGGATGGTACTTTTGTCGCCGTATAACCTTAGCTGCTGAGTGTGACGTTACGCCCCAATCAATCAATCAATCAATCCATGTACAGTGGACACTGGCTATTCAACCCAGCCAAGAGCCTGTTTAAAAAAAAAAGAATTTTTTTCTCATACCTACAATGTGGGATACCATGGTCTGTGACAGTTACGTAAAAACTTTGCTTTGAGAAACAGGCCCACGGATTTGAACTTTAAAGTGGCATGAGCTGCCAAAATTCATACTTTTTTCATAATTTCTGATCGTCACGACAGTAAAGGACTTTGAAGGCCATCAAAAAAGTAAATGATTGGCGTTGGAATGAGGAAAATCAATACAGTATGTGACCTGTACGAACCGTAAACGTGTTCGAAAAGTTAACAAAATTTAAATAACCGGGACGACTTTTCATTCATTTTAAGCCAAACTTAGTTTAAAACAATACTTTATCGTACATTTTCTAGACTAGGAGCACTAAAAAGCTCCTGAATTATACGTCTTGAGAAAAATAGCCAATAATTTCAACATTCTGTTTTAACGTCAAAATATAAACATTTTGGCAGCTCATACCACTTTAAAATCAGTAATGCATTTTATTCTATATAATTATTCAAGAGGATGCAACTTGAAACATATTTCTTCTTTGTTTTTTCTTTTTCTTTCATTTCAAGAATTCTACATGTCTTTTAAACGTTTCTATTACAGGGTCATGAAGCCTATGATCCACAAAAGATGAAGCCCCACATTTACGTCAAATCTTGCTTAGATGAACTCAAACCAAGTGCTAAGAAAAGTTAAAAAGATATCCTATGGTTTCACACAGAGTTAACTCCCCTCCAAAGGCCCAAAAGATGGTAGTGAAATGATTAATTAAGTGAATCATTACTGTTTTACCATTTTTACCATTACTGGGTTTTATAGAAATGAAACCACTTGAAAGAAATAAGTAAATTAATGGAAATTTGATGTTGAGAGATTTCAGTAGTTTATGTTGAAGAAATGAGAAAAATCAAGTAGATTTTATGTTCAGATACTTGTATTTACATTTGTCACGATACAGACTGCAACATCCAAAAATGCGGGGTCTTCTGTTAAATGTATGTGAAAAATGCAGACCCAATTAACAAACAAAAAAATACTTGGACTTTCCATTGCTCTTTAATAGCAATTTACACAGGAGAACAAAACAAAATTTTTTAATATTTTCATCTGATAATCAAAACATTTTTGTCAAATATGTATTTGTTTCGTTAGTTGTAATAGCATTTGTAAATAGAGTTCAATATCTCAACCCCAAAGCTTTGTGTTGTGTGTTTGGTTTTTTATTTTTCCAAAATCTACGTCTCAAAGTCGACGATTGATGATACATATCCATGGCCATCCATGGCCACCTCCCAGAAAGGAAATTAAAAAACTGATAACAGTTTTATGGGTGTCGGATATCTGTGGTAAAGGAAGGCCTGGTCCCTGGGCCCATACGTCGGATTGAACCGACCTCACAAAGATGGACGCAGCATATAAGTCAGTCTGATATCTGTGGTAAAGGAAGGCCTGGTCCCTGGCCCTATACTTCGGATTGAACCGACCTCACAAAGATGGACGCAGCATATAAGTCAGTCGGATATCTGTGGTAAAGGAAGGCCTGGTCCCTGGCCCTATACTTCGGATTGAACCGACCTCACAAAGATGGACGCAGCATATAAGTTTGTCGTTGAATGGCTTCCCTAGATTATCAACCCATGTGGGATGGTTGCCACTGATTCTTTGAGAGGGTGGTTGGGTGCGTTAGTACGAGACCACACCTTTGAATCACACCATAAGCTATGTAGCCAATCCGTTTGTATCATTGTGGGATAAGTTGGATAAGTTTTCCAGCACACACCAGTAACCAGGAAACATAGGTTCCTCTTAAAACGGCAATAACCCTGGGCTGGTTTGGAAAATCGACCATTCAACATCGACCATTCAACCTGTATAAAATCCAAAAAGTTTTGTAAATGAACTTAACTGTGTATTTGCCAAAAGCTGTCAATCTTTCCTCTTACTGCACATAAATATACTCAGGTAGATTGGATGAAATGGATTTAATTTTTCACATGACATGCTTCTGTAAGCTGGAGGGGGATGTATGTCAACAGTTAGAGAGTCTGGATTGTTGTGTCAGTTGGAGGGAGGATAGATTGTTGTGTCAGTGGGAGGGAGGATAGATTGTTGTGTCAGTGGGAGGGAGGATGGATTGTTGTCAGTGGGAGGGAGGATAGATTGTTGTGTCAGTGGGAGGGAGGATGGGTTGTTGTCAGTAGGAGGGAGGATGGGTTGTTGTCAGTGGGAGGGAGGATAGATTGTTGTGTCAGTGGGAGGGAGGATAGAATGTTGTGTCAGTGGGAGGGAGGATGGATTGTTGTCAGTGGGAGGGAGGATAGATTGTTGTGTCAGTGGGAGGGAGGATGGGTTGTTGTCAGTGGGAGGGAGGATGGATTGTTGTGTCAGTGGGAGGGAGGATGGATTGTTGTGTCAGTGGGAGGGAGGATAGATTGTTGTGTCAGTGGGAGGGAGGATGGGTTGTTGTCAGTGGGAGGGAGGATAGATTGTTGTGTCAGTGGGAGGGAGGATGGGTTGTTGTCAGTGGGAGGGAGGATGGATTGTTGTGTCAGTGGGAGGGAGGATGGATTGTTGTGTCAGTGGGAGGGAGGATAGATTGTTGTGTCAGTGGGAGGGAGGATGGGTTGTTGTCAGTGGGAGGGAGGATGGGTTGTTGTCAGTGGGAGTGAGGATAGATTGTTGTGTCAGTGGGAGTGAGGATAGATTGTTGTGTCAGTGGGATGGAGGATAGATTGTTGTGTCATTGGGAGGGAGGGAGGATTGTTATGTGAGTGGGATGGAGGATGAATTGTTGTGTCAGTGGGATGGAGGATGGATTGTTGTTTCAGTGGGATGGAGGATGGATTGCTGTGTCATTGGGAGGGAGGGAGGATTGTTATGTGAGTGGGATGGAGGATGGATTGTTGTCAGTGAGAGGGAGGATGAATTGTTGTGTCAGTGGGATGGAGGATGGATTGTTGTGTCAGTGGGAGGGAGGATGAATTGTTGTGTCAGTGGGATGGAGGATGGATTGTTGTGTCAGTGGGAGGGAGGATAGATTGTTGTGTCAGTGGGATGGAGGATAGATTGTTGTGTCAGTGGGAGGGAGGATAGATTGTTGTGTCAGTGGGAGGGAGGATGGGTTGTTGTCAGTGGGAGGGAGGATGGGTTGTTGTCAGTGGGAGTGAGGATAGATTGTTGTGTCAGTGGGATGGAGGATGGATTGTTGTGTCAGTGGGAGGGAGGATAGATTGTTGTGTCAGTGGGATGGAGGATAGATTGTTGTGTCAGTGGGAGGGAGGATAGATTGTTGTGTCAGTGGGAGGGAGGATGGGTTGTTGTCAGTGGGAGTGAGGATAGATTGCTGTGTCATTGGGAGGGAGGGAGGATTGTTATGTGAGTGGGATGGAGGATAGATTGTTGTGTCAGTGGGAGGGAGGATGGATTGTTGTGTCAGTGGGATGGAGGATAGATTGTTGTGTCAGTGGGAGGGAGGATGGATTGTTGTGTCAGTGGGAGAGAGGATAGATTGTTATGTCAGTGGGAGGGAGGATGGATTGTTGTGTCAATGGGAGGGAGGAGGGATTGTTGTGTCAGTGGGAGGGAGGATAGATTGTTGTGTCAGTGGGAGGGAGGATGGGTTGTTGTCAGTGGGAGGGAGGATGGGTTGTTGTCAGTGGGAGTGAGGATAGATTGTTGTGTCAGTAGGAGTGAGGATGGATTGTTGTGTCAGTGGGAGAGAGGATGGATTGCTGTGTCATAGGGAGGGAGGATGGATTGTTGTGTCCGTGGGAGGGAGGATAGATTGTTATGTCAGTGGGAGGGAGGATGGGTTGTTGTCAGTGGGAGGGAGGATAGATTGTTGTCAGTGGGAGGGAGGATGGATTGTTGTGTCAGTGGGAGGGAGGATAGATTGTTATGTCAGTGGGAGGGAGGATGGGTTGTTGTCATTGGGAGGGAGGATGGGTTGTTGTCAGTGGGAGGGAGGATGGATTGGTGTCAGTGGGAGGGAGGATGGATTGTTGTGTCAGTGGCATGGAGGATAGATTGTTGTGTCAGTGGGATGGAGGATGGATTGTTGTGTCAGTGGGAGGGAGGATAGATTGTTGTGTCAGTGGGAGGGAGGATAGATTGTTGTGTCAGTGGCAGGGAGGATGGGTTGTTGTCAGTGGGAGTGAGGATAGATTGCTGTGTCATTGGGAGGGAGGGAGGATTGTTATGTGAGTGGGATGGAGGATAGATTGTTGTGTCAGTGGGAGGGAGGATGGATTGTTGTGTCAGTGGGATGGAGGATAGATTGTTGTGTCAGTGGGAGGGAGGATGGATTGTTGTGTCAGTGGGAGAGAGGATAGATTGTTATGTCAGTGGGAGGGAGGATGGATTGTTGTGTCAGTGGGAGGGAGGAGGGATTGTTGTGTCAGTGGGAGGGAGGATAGATTGTTGTGTCAGTGGGAGGGAGGATGGGTTGTTGTCAGTGGGAGGGAGGATGGGTTGTTGTCAGTGGGAGTGAGGATAGATTGTTGTGTCAGTAGGAGTGAGGATGGATTGTTGTGTCAGTGGGAGAGAGGATGGATTGCTGTGTCATAGGGAGGGAGGATGGATTGTTGTGTCAGTGGGAGGGAGGATAGATTGTTATGTCAGTGGGAGGGAGGATGGGTTGTTGTCAGTGGGAGGGAGGATAGATTGTTGTCAGTGGGAGGGAGGATGGATTGTTGTGTCAGTGGGAGGGAGGATAGATTGTTATGTCAGTGGGAGGGAGGATGGGTTGTTGTCAGTGGGAGGGAGGATGGGTTGTTGTCAGTGGGAGGGAGGATGGATTGTTGTCAGTGGGAGGGAGGATGGATTGTTGTGTCAGTGGCATGGAGGATAGATTGTTGTGTCAGTGGGATGGAGGATGGATTGCTGTGTCAGTGGGAGGGAGGATAGATTGTTATGTCAGTGGGAGGGAGGATGGATTGTTGTCAGTGGGAGGGAGGATAGATTGTTATGTCAGTGGGAGGGAGGATGGGTTGTTGTCAGTGGGAGGGAGGATGGATTGTTGTGTCAGTGGGAGGGAGGGAGGATTGCTGTGTCAGTGGGAGGGAGGATGGATTGTTGTGTCAGTGGGAGTGAGGATAGATTGTTGTGTCAGTGGGAGGGAGGATTGTTGTGTCAGTGGGTGGGAAGATGGATTGTTGTGTCAGTTGGAGGTAGGATGGATTGTTGTGTCAGTGGGAGGGAGGATTGTTGTGTCAGTGGGAGGGAGGGAGGATTGTTGTGTCAGTGGGAGGGAGGGTAGATTGTTGTGGGAGGGAGGATTGTTGTGTCAGTGGGGGGGGGGGATAGATTGTTGTGTCAGTGGGAGGGAGGATTGTTGTGTCAGGGGGAGGGAGGATTGTGGAGGGAGGAATTGTTAGGGACGATGGATTGTTATTTCAGTGCGAGGGATGTATCGTTAGGGGGATTGAATGTTGCTTCAGCTCAAGGGAGGGATCGTTAGAGAGGATATATTGTTATGTCAGTGGGTGGGGGAGGGGTGGATTGTTGTGTCGGTGGGTTGGAGAGGGGTGGATTGTTGTGTTAGGGAGGGAGGATGGATTGTTGTGTCTGTGGGAGGGAGGGTAGATTGTTGTGTCAGTGGGAGGGAGGATGGATTGTTGTGTCAGTGGGGGGGGGGGGGATACATTGTTGTGTCAGTGGGAGGGAGGATGGATTGTTGTGTCAGTGGGAGGGAGGATAGATTGTTGTGTCATTGGGTGCGGGGGGGGAGGATAGATTGTTGTGTCTGTGGAAGGGAGGATGGATTTTTGTGTCAGTGGGAGGGAGGATAGATTGTTGTGTCATTGGAGGGGATAGATTGTTGTGTCATTGGGGGGGGGATAGATTGTTGTGTCAGCGGGAGAGAGGATGGATTGTTGCGTCAGTGGGAGGGAGGAATCGTTAGGGAGGATAGATTGTTGTCAGTGGGAGGGAGGATATATTGTTGTGTCAGTGGGAGGGAGGATATATTGTTGTGTCAGTGGGAGGGAGGATAGATTGTTGTGTCATTGGGGGGGGGGGATAGATTGTTGTGTCAGTGGGAGGGAGGATGGATTGTTGTGTCAGTGGGAGGGAGGATGGATTGTTGTGTCAGTGGGAGGGAGGATGGATTGTTGTGTCAGTGGGAGGGAGGATTGTGGAGGGAGGAATTGTTAGGGACGATGAAGTTTTTGTCAGCGGAAGATATGAATCGTTAAAGAGGATGGATTGTTGTGTCAGCTGGAGGAAGGAATCATTTGGGAGGATAGATTGATGGAAGGGGAAATGGTTTCGGCAGAGACAGCCGATAGCAACCAAGTGATTCATTACTATTATAATAATTCATACACGTCCAATTTACCTACCGACATTTGGTTCGTACAATTTAGTTTAAAACTGAATTTGGTGTAAAAAAAAACCCTCAATATTTTCAGTTTAAAATTCCCTTCTGAAAATCAAATTTTTTAAACTCAACTTGGGTGTGAAAAACTGAATAATGCTCCATTGATATTGACTATTTATGAAGCACAAATTCAAGAGAAATAGCAGTCAAACGACCGTGGCCGTCATTCTCGTGTTTAGATACTGAGAAACCTGTAGCCTCGTTTTCAGTGCCACCACAACACGGCTTATTTTGAACTTTGGAAGTAAAATAAGCTGATTTTGATGAACTGATATATTTTGAGGCGTATTACTCACAATACTCGTAATAATTCGTTACTTTTTATATTTATTCAGCTGTTTTTGGTCGTGCAGAAAATTAAAGGAGAGGCAACTAGTGTCTTACAACATGAAATTACGATAATACGTTTGTTACCTCCCCTGAACAATAGCCCTCAAATAGTTCATTTCATTTATAGCAATCAATGTGCATTTTTTTTTATTGTTGCACATGAAGAAGAGAATAGGGATAACTTTGATCTAGGTTTGACATTACATGTATATTATTATTATTAGTTTTTTGTCAAACCTTATTTTTTTTCTTGGAATGCATACTTTCAGAAAAAAATTAAATCAATTGGAATTGGTTTGTAACATAGATTTAAACTCAGTTTGAACCCTAAAATGGTCGGTAAATTAAAAAAAAACTCAATTCCTTCTTCTACAAAACTCAATATTTCAGTTTTGGTTTGTAAATTTTGGACTTCTATGAATCCTTGCCAACAGCGGTACCGCCGGTCGGGAATGATTCAATCATATGTTAAATTTAGGATTTTTTTTTTTGGCAGATGTAAAATATTTTGAATTATATTTTCTGAGTACCATTTGTACTCAGTTCCCAAATACATGGATTTACCGTGTGAAAGGCCTAGACTGTCCTAAACACATCAAAGCCCATCGGTACAGGCGAAGACAACAAAGGTTTGCTACGAATGGAGCGTATACAAATCAAGCCTGTCGCCGAGTTTGGTTATTTATGGTTTCTTTGGTGTAACGCCGGGGAGTTTATATGTTTGACTCTAGGCACCATAGAGACCAATTGTTGGGGGTAGACTTCATTGCCCTGTTTACCTCAGTGTTGTTTTGTATTATTCAAGTCAATATAGCCGGGGAGTAAACATCTTTCTATACCTGAAAAGAATCCGGTTGGAACCTGTTTTACTTCAAGTGGCTTGAGCTGCTAAAATTCTTCTGTTGTTGTTTTTTTCTCTATAAATTCTGATTATCATGAAAGTTGAGAGTTTGAAAGAGGAGGGGGGGGGGGGGGGGGGTGTTATTTGTTATCACAATTTGTCATTAAATCAACCAAACCTGACTGAAACTGGTAAATGCTTTCCATGACCTACATCAAACGATATTCTCGCACGTTCGGGATCGGGAATTGCCGAAGGCTCGAGTGGAATGTGTCTCCATGTTTATCCACTTCATCCCCTGGATCAGGGGATACGAGATTCTCGCGTGATGGACTGTGTTTTAAAATTATATGTAGGGATGTGCATGTTAGAAGGGATCCAATGTGATACAATACATCTAGCAAAAACTTTGACCATACTCAATAGCTCTCGTTTTATGAGAAAAATGAGAGCTATGGGGAGCGCAAGTCTCATAAGAATAATTACGAGATTTAGTGATATCCGGTGACAGATGACGCCATTTAGAACGTTTTTGATGACGTTGCAATTCCATTTGACGTATTTTGTTCCACAGCGTCAGATTTAACGTCATGTTGGAACGAAAAACATTCAGTCACATGCGCAATGCTGTGCCGGTGACAGGAAATATGTGGAATTCACACGTGACTTGCGCTTCCTATTGAGTATGGTCAAAGTTTTGGCGACAATACATCAAGCCTTTACGAGTGTTGTATCGCAGGAGAAGAAAACAATAAAATACGTTATGGTTCGGAAGAAATGCCTTTTTTTCTTCTTTCAACCGGTACCAAACATATATTTTTGTGGTGTTTTTCATGGACCATGGTGAAGTTCGTAAACTACCATATACAAAACAAATTGATCAACTTTTAAAATCTCCCATTTAAACCCTTGGAGGTTAATTTCACTCTCTTCAAAGTATTCCTATCTCCAGAAAATCTTTCAGTTTCTAGTAACTTACATTGAATTGCAACGAACACAGAGGAAAATGTGGCTAGCAAAAAACTGGTCTGGTACCATATTGGTGAGTTACGAGGGCCTTGAAGAGGATGAATTTAACCTAGGTTTAAATGGGAGATTTTGAAAGTTGACCGATTTGTTTTGCTTATTGTGGTCTTTTATTAACTACGCTGTCAGGCGTAAAAAATCTCAAAAACATGTGCTTGGTACCGTTGGTAAGGACACATTAGCGCGCTTCTTCTGAACCCTAAAGTGAACGACGTAAACATGCAGGCGGCCAAAAATTAACCATGGTGGCAAAAACGCAATCTCAACAAACTATGATATATGTAGTTTTGTACTCTTTTGTACAACGTGACCTATATATCTCTATTTTGTATAGTTGAACATAAAACGAGTGTTGAATTATTATGCTAATTTTTGCCAACGACCTCGTACAGTATTTATTGGCCGTTTCTCTTGCAGATCTGCTGACTCTTGACTTAATGGTAAGTACGATATAAACTTCCCCTTAAATGTTGAGAAGATATCTGAACACGCTGTAAATCGTATGTATAGCAGGATATATAGGCTACTTTTGATATATTATCGCTTTTTTTGCTGATGTAAGGCCATGGGTTTTCAACTCCAGTTTGACGCCTTTTTTGGTTTCATGCATAGAAATGTTATCAAAGCCTGCTTGTATAGGCCTACATGCCGTTAGTGATTTCTGCTCAAATAATTTTGCAATCATTTTAAGTTTCCGAGTTTTCTGCTACGATGCATGAAAGTAGGCCTACACTCATTCAGAGATAGTGGCTTAATCGGCGGTATTTTTATTTTTAGGTTGGCCAACACATTAAGAATAAGAGATCGCTAACCACAGTTGTATTTTGCATCAACGTCTATGATAGAGATAATAACTCAAAAAGTCTGATTTTCGATCGGTCCGAGAAATATGGGGGAGCAGTCTGACCATTCGGTAAGTCACGTCTTTAAAGTGGTATGAGCTGCCAAAATTCATAGTTGCTGATCGTCACGAGGCTTGGGAGGCTATCGAAAAAATGATTGGCGTTGGAATGAGGAAAATCCATACAGTATGTGGCCTGTACGAACCGAAAATGTGTTCGAAAAGTAAACAAAATTTAAATAACCGGGACGACCATTCATTCATTCTAAGCCAAAATTAGATCCAAATTTATCGTACATTATCGAGACTAGAAGCACTAAAAAGCTTCTGAATTATACGTCTTGAGAAAAATAGCCAACAATTTCAACATTATGTTTTAACGTCAAAATATCAACATTTTGGCAGCTCATGCCACTTTAAATTATTCACGTAAACAGTTGATGCATTTCATCGCAAAATAAAGTTAATTCTTGTTGTTGCCCTGTGCCAGTGTGACTTTGTTTTCAACTATATATTTATGAACACAAAAACACACGGGCACTGGGAAAATCTTCTTGACTAAAATAACCTTGGAGAAAAGTTTCTATATAGTTGTGTTAAAATGGGGTCTGTCATTTAGACCTTTATACCCAGTCATAGGTTGTTGTAACAAACCAAACCCCGTGATATTTCATTAGGTTTAATGCAGACCAATCTGACTAAAGTCTAGAAATAGCATTTTCAATAAGCATCTAGACTTTAGTCAGATTGAGTGCAGACAGGAGTTTGGCTTTAGTAAGCATTTTTTTTTTTCATGAATTATTGACAAAGTTGTACGGATCTTCGGCTATAACAAGAAGTCGGGTAAACTGAATCTGAACAAAATATGATAATAGGAAAAGAAAATGAAATATGTAATATTGTTCCTAGGTAGAGGACAGACAGGGGAGCTTACTGCTGATAAATAGATCTTTCAAATTCTTGTTTTTGTTAACAGCAATGGCTGAGGCCGAGTCTCTCTATTCTGAAGCAGTTTGTATTCTTCTTTTATAACCTGGGCTATATTCATACTGGCTTTATTGTGTACCGAAACACAAATGGTATAATTTTTTTTGACAACACCTTCCCGGATATATATATATTTTATAATACTAAAACACACAGGCACAGGGAAAATCTTCTTGTCTAAAATAACCATGGAGACAAGTTTCTTGTTGTGTTAAAAAGGGGCATTCAGACGTTTATACCCAAAGTTTGTTATAATAAATCACAACCCATGAAAATAGTAGAGTTTACTGGAAATGATAATGTGGCTACAAATCATCAAAATATATAAATACACGGGAAGCCCTATATTCTATTTTAAAATAAAGTTAAAATCGAGAACGCTAGAATCTCTTTGCCCCTGATTCGAGGGCACACACGACGGCAGGTTCTAACTTCTTAGTATTGCTGCTACGCCTTAACTGGGTTATTGATTGATTGTTTGGTGTTTTACGCCGCGCTCAAGATTATTTCACTTATATGGCGGCGTTGCCAGTTTTATTGTTGGAGGAAACCGGGCTCTATGCCCGGAGGAAACCCACGACCTTCCGCTGGTAACTGACAACCATCCCACATAGGTCGTTCGAGTGAAAACACAGTCAGAAAATAACTGGGTGTATTTATAATTATTTTTTTGAGGCGGGGGGGGGGGGGGGGGGGGGTGGGGGGATTTTACTTAAAGCAGATCTAAGCTTGACATTCGCTTTCTTTACAATTATCATAAAGGTTACGGCGACCAGTCTGTCTAAATACGAATAAACTGAGCTTTTCAATATAGGGGATTCCCCGATTTATTCCTAAGATCTTCCTAGATATCGGGTTGACTTTCCTGGTGCCATCCGTATGTGCAAACAACGCGTGTGTTGTCCACGTACCAGCAAGCTTTTTAATACAACGATCGCGGATATTAAAAACTGATCTTCTTAAATTTCTCATCTTACTTAAAGATTAAAGGGTGTAAAGAATTGGGGCGAGGTAGTGGAAGTTGCCCAATATTGACTTACCTATAGGC
The DNA here is from genome assembly GCA_963971465.1 of Lepidochitona cinerea. Lineage (NCBI taxonomy): Eukaryota > Metazoa > Mollusca > Polyplacophora > Chitonida > Tonicellidae > Lepidochitona > Lepidochitona cinerea. Next base: position 6,970,728 of record OZ020556.1, read on the forward strand.
CTACATACGCCATTAATTGTGGATAGATTATTTAGATGGCGATAACATTAATCATCTGATTCAAACTGAAAAGTTAGACCAAATAAAAATTTAACATTTTCTGAGTTGATTTTTCACTCGGTCGCCGTCTGTGGAAAAGTTGCCAGGTGCCTGCGGAAGGTTGGGTGTTTCCTCCGGCAATGAGCCCGGTTTCCTCCCCCACTAAACTTGGCAACGCCGCCAACGACTAGAAGCACTGAAAAGCTTCTGAATTTTACGTCTTGAGAAAAATAGACAATAATTTCAACGTTCTGTTTTAACGTAAAAATATTAACGTTTTGACAGCTCATGCCACTTAAAGCTGGACAGTATTTTCTTACAGATGCTCCACTTCAGGCCGTTGAACGCTTATGCAGCCACGCCGGTCGTTTTATCGCCTTCTGTCTTTTTTGTGTTTTTTGACACTTTATAGTTTATCAGGGAGATAAATCTTTGCTACGATTTCCCAACCCATTACTGTAGGGTTCGTCCATGTATGACATCTGTTTACATCCATAACACATTTCTCATAAATTGTACATTTCTCTCTGAAAATCCACCTACCATACATTTCGCCCAAAGTCAAATCATTCTTATTTTTCAAATTGGTATAGAAATATTATGAAAAATGAAAACAATAATGCAAAATGAGCCCCTTTAAAGGATGTCATGCCCGTTTATCTTTGAACAATACACCAGTAACATCCAATGGCTAATTAATTAAGGAAATAAATAAGTGTTTAATTTTACGATGACAACTTTGATTGGATTAAGGCTCAACGCTATAAGCACGAATGAATCTGATATTTAGATGACCTATATTAATTACATTTGTTGACCATGTGAAGTAGGTCTGAGTTATTTTATTTTTCTCGAGAAAAGAATAAAGTTTCCTGTTTCACTTGCCCGTGGGCTTGCTGTTGTTTTTTCACGCCTTTTTTTAACAAAAACTGTCAAAAAACCTTCAGAGCAAATCAGGTCAACAGTATTAATTAGATAGGTATAGTATATGTACTGCTCGTCTTCTCGTCCGGTTGTTTACGGAAAAACACCGATAGGCTTACAGCAATATCTGAGCCATTCGGATCACTACGGGAGCTTTTGTAGCCCATATCAATTATCGACCGGAAAAGAGCGGAGACAACCGAGATTTGTTGGATGTTCAGGCTGAACTTGAATTGTACGTTACCTCTATGGATTAAGTTTCATTATACGTGAGTGCATCGCAAAGCTGTTGTGTTTTTCAAAGGGTGCAGGTCTAATCATTATGGTAAGTCATTTAAAAAGGAAAGTAGCTACCAAATTTGACACTTTTTTGTTTCAAGAAAAAAATGAAATTCCTGGGTATTTTTTCTCAAAAAGTGAAAATTAAAGGGCTCCTTTGACATCAATACCAAAATGTTGAAATATTTTTTCAAAAACGAAAATTTCAAATTCTCTGTTTTTCTCTCAAGAATTGCAAATACGAATCTTTCTTATAGTAGCGTTTAGAAGTATCTCGCTATAGCTTATAGATAAAGACCTATATTCAATGTATGAACGTTCGTCGCGATCATTAAAACTCTTCTGGATGTTTGAAAAAAGAAAACGGAGAATTGTTCCAGCTAATACCACTTAAAAAATATGTGATATGCCACATTTTTCAAAAAATATATTTTTTTGCTAATAAAAATATCTGGATACTAACGGCTGCTTTTGCTACTGTTACCGACCAACCGCTGAAGGTCAGGGGTTCCCTTCGGGTCTGCATTCTTGTCCGCGTAGGGGCCTCCATGGCTCAGTAGGTAGAGCGTTGGACGCTCAATCCGAACAGTCTTCCACCAACAGGTCGCGGGTTCGAATCCCACTCAGTCCAAAAAATTGGAAAATTTTCTGACAGGCTTTTTACTCGAACGACCTATGTGGGATGGTTGCCAGCTGAAGGCCGTAGGTTTCCTCCGGGCATACAACCCGGTTTCCTCCAACAATAAAACTGGCAACGCCGCCATATAAGTGAAATAATCTTGAGCGCGAGGCGTAAAACACCAAACAATCAATCAATCAATCTTGTCCGCGCAGCCATAAATGGAAATAATAATTATTAGGTTCGGCGTAAAGCATCAATCAATCAATCAAAATGAAATTTTTTTGAGCGAAAAAAAAAACCCAACACAGAAGTGTATACAGCTTTGCAGTGACGTATGGTCACTGTCCCAACAAAAGAAAAAAAATGATGCCGATTTGCACGTGACCCTAATCTGTGGTGATATAACACGGATATGGCCATTCAGACCTGCGTGGCGAATTAACAATATCGTATTCAAACAAACCATGAAACTGACACGACCGTGTTGTCAAATTGTCTTAATGTTTGTACACGAGTTGATAATATTGAAAGACTAACCCGTCTCAGTTAAAAGAATTTTCCCAAACTTAAGATGTGTCGTTGTGTTTGTAAATGGGGTTATGTATAGCTATAGCTTGGACCCTGGGTGTTAATAAAACACTATAGGTCTACTCAAAACAAAAGACATAAGTGTAACATCAAACAAACAAAATATGTTGACATAAGTTGACATTTGTGTCTTTAGTTAATGGTCTGTCCCCTCTGAGATCGGCTCCGCAGCGAAAGATGTCATATAGTTAGGTCTCTAAACTGCCCTGAAATCGGATACCTAGGCCTCTATATATATATTAGAATCGCCGACTGTAAACTAGACTGGTAGGCCTATATAGTTTAAGTTTATACCTACTTTTATGATGAAGGTTTGTACATTTTATTTTATTTTATTTAATGCCATGTTTTTTTTACATAATTTATTGCAATTTAGTTACTCGATCTCTTTAAAGGAACACTAAAATCACCGAAGCCTTTCTGACGTTTGTCAAGGCAGTGAACCCACACGAGCTCGCTATGAGTAAAATCAGTAAAATTATACTCAGGCATTTACAGTTATGTTCATAAATGTCTAAATGATGATGTAAACCCTACGTACAAATGAAGCCGGAACGCCAACCAATCAATCCAAAACCGCGTAACTTCAATGTTGGCTTACACTCATTTCAGGTCTCTTTGCCTGCAGTTTCTGTGTCCCTCGAAACACAGCCTTTGCCTGTGTTTATCAAAATATCTCTAATGTGAAATTGCCGTTAGCTCGTTTGCTCGATTGAAATCTGTAAGCCGCGCGTGACCCCCTCGGGCTCGATCGGCGTTTATTCACATTGCGGGTACCTCATAAATCAAATGTTCACATTAAAATTAAGAATGCAAAATGATGTTAAAACTTTTAAATGTTGCAAAAAGGGATAGTTTCAAACTGCATCTGTATGGGAAAGTACAGAAAGCCATCAGTTCTTTTTAAAGTGGCATGAGTTGCCAAAATGTTGATATTTTGACGTTAAAACAGAATGTTGAAATTATTGGCTATTTTTCTCAAGACGTATAATTCAGAAGCTTTTTAGTGCTTCAGTCTCGACAATATACGAAATAGTATTGTTTTGAACTAACTTTGGCCTAGAATAAATGAATGGTCGTCCCGGTTATTTAAATTTTGTTTACTTTTCGAACACGTTTTCGGTTCGTACAGACAGCATACTGTATGGATTTTCCTCATTCCAACGCCAATCATTTACTTTTTCGATGGCCTTCAAAATCTCTTACTGTCGTGACGATCAGAAATTATGAAAAAAGAGTGAATTTTGGCAGCTCATGCCACTTTAATGTAAACACTATTCTACATTTTAGTGAGTGAGTGATTTGGGTTTTACGTCCTGCTCAACAGTATTTCGGTTATATGAAGACGTTGTCTCCTTGTTGCAGGGCGGATTTCCACCGCTCTTTTAGGTGCTGCCTCACCGAGACGACTTGCCGAAGACAACCAGCAAGCCCCCAGTCACATTATACTGACACCGGGCCAACCAGTCGCTGCTCTAACTCCTATTGCTGAGCGCCAAGCGAAGCAGCAACAGCTACCAATGTTTAAGTCTTTGGTCTGACTCGACCCAGTCTTGAACCCGGAGGCCTGAAGCGGATGCTCTACCGACTGAGCATTTTAGTGTGCCTGTTACATAATCCAAATAGCTCACGGAAGTCATTCTATACGAAAATTTTGCCATTTTGTCGATGAACCATTTAGTATGGTAATACACATATGGAGCCATATTAATAACGTCAATTCTCCTTGATGTGAATGGTAATATATTTTTGAATTATAAAAAATGTAGCGTGGGGCGGGGGGGGGGGGGGGGGGGGCGCTGTACAGGGTGATGTATTTCCAAAAGATTATTTTGCCATTCCTTCTTTTATATGTCTAAGCTACATCGTAACATATTATATATTTATGAACACTAAAATATACGGACACATGGAAAATCTTCTTGTCTAAAATAACCATGGAGTTATACCCCATGATATTTCATCAGAATGACGACTGACAGAAGGTTGTTCCTTAGTCAGTAACATTTTCTGGAACACTTTGTGGCAAATATATGTGCCGAAGGGGTTAGCTAAAACAGGATTGGGTGGGCTCATTCGGACGAGACTTAGTCTCTCAGTCCGGCGGACGCCTTTCCTCGATTCCTCGAGGGGTTATGGGCTCAAAGGCAATGGAATATTTCTGAGCGGGGGGGGGGGGGGGGGGGGTCCCTCGATCGATCCTTTGTGGAAGAGTTGCCAGTTACTTGCCGAAGGTCGTTTTTTTTCCCCTGACAAGAAGCCGGTTTCCTCTCCCACTTAACCTGGCAACGCTGCAATTTAAAGTGGCATGAGCTGCCAAAATGCTGAATGTTGAAATTATCGGCTATTTTTCTCAAGACGCATATAATTCATAAGCTTTTTAGTGGTTCTAGTCTCCAGAAAGAACGATAAAATATTGTTTTGAACCAACTTTGGCTTAGAATGAATAAATGGTCGTCCCGGTTATTTAAATTTGGTTCACTTTTCGGACACTATTTCGGTCCGTATATGCCGTAGACTTTATGGATTTCCCTCATTCCAACGCCAAACATATAGTTTTTCGATGGCCTTCAAAGCCTCTTACTATCTTGGCAATCAGAAATTATGAAAAAAAGTGTAAATTTTGGCAGCTCATGCCACTTTAAGTGAAATAATTGTATTCGTGGTTTCGTCAAGCATCAATCCATCCTGTTCACAGGGCAGAGATACGTCCCTTTGTCCCACTTTGTCGGTGAAATTTAACATTGGGGAATATAGATAAGAAGCCTATTTTCGGTTTTAATATAAAAATTGGGATCAAGATAAGATGTATAACTTTACTGTAGGGATACGTTGCTAGGGCAGTTACGTAAAAATTTACACTACGCCGCTTTGTGAAACAGGCTCCATGTCCTGATTCTACCTCAAACCTGTTTCACGTAGCGGCGTAGCGTAAGTTTTTACGTAAATGCGATAACAACGTACAGGAAACGGGCTTATAGATGTTTCGTCGTATGTGGACGAGTTTCAAGGTACTCGTCGAAAGTCGGTGTTTCCTCCGGACAAAGAGCCTGATCCCCCCCCCCCCATCCCCACTAAGCCTGGTTACGTCACCATACAAGTGAAATAATCTTGAGTGCGGCTCAATAAATATCAATCGATCAATCAGTTATGAGTGTCAAATTCGGAGACTTCAGTAACCTTTTATCACCAGCATGAAATAATGACACCTCCAATATTGGTAGATTGAGTAAATTCACTTCGAAAATATAATCATAAGAAAATCTGAACTATAATTAACATGTCCGGTTTTTTTTTATTCTGGTACAGGCTGTGTTTGAGCTGGAAAACAATAATGTTATATTATTTGCTGGCTGGACGACAGGAACAACGACAGGTAGGCCAAGCAAATATATATAGTTTTTTCTAGACAAGGTGGGGTGGCGCCATTTCGCGCAAAGTTACCTTTTTGGGCTTGGCCTAACCAGCGGCAATTGTGATGACGCGACTATCTATGCATAGTACTACTACTTAGTACACAAAGATAGACTCGTCATCACGATTGAACCAGCGGTCGATTTTTTGAGGGGGGAGTCAAGTGAGAAAAAAATCAACTTTAGTTTTTGGCTTTACAATTACTCTTACATTGACAAAATCTCCTAATTTAAATATGATCACGAAAAAGTCGATCACAATTACACATACAATTTTGATGTCAAAATGGGACTTGTTGTATTCCACTCCCCGGCAACATTACACGCATTACCGTACATAGGTGTGGAGTGACTTTCCATAAACTATGCCCATCTATGCCTGCATATCTGGTAATGCTCGTAATGTTATCTATACGCTCCCGTGTTAAAATTCACCATTACAAAGGGGCGCAACTCTACTGTGTTCACCAATAGATGTTCTTTTCACAAACAAGCGCACATTCACAATCACAAACAATCTATGCCGAATTTGTGCTATAAGGTAAGAGGGAGGGGTGGGGGTAGGGGGGGGGGGGGGGTTGATAGTCTCTCCGCAGCGGCTATTTCTCCCTTCGTTCATCACATCGGCTGGGTCTGTTTGATCCGTTCTTGATAAAACACTGCGTCGCTCGTAGATCTAAAACCTTCTTAAAGTGGCATGAGCTGCCAAAATGTTGACATTTCGACGTTTAAACAGAATGTTGCAATTATTGGCTATTTTTCTAAAGACGTATAATTCAGAAGCCTTTTAGTGCTTCTAGTCTCGAAAATGTACGATAAAGTATTGTTTTGAACTATTAACTTTGGCTTAGAATGAATGAATGGTCGTCCCGGTTATTTAAATTTTGTTTAAATTTCAAACACGTTTTCGGTTCGCACAGGCCACATACTGTATGGATTTTCCTCATTCCAACGCCAATCATTTAGTTTGTCGATGACTGTCGGGACGTTCAGAAATTATGAAAAAAGTGTGAATTTTGGCAGCTCATGTCACTTTAAATATCAACCGATGGAGTTTGTCCTGTTTCAACTCTTTCGAAACTGAGCGCCTCCATCGAGTTCGCATTCTATCTATTTTAAGGGAGTTTAAGTCACGTGGTACTTTTAACCAATCAAGATTATTATGCATTTTTTATAGTAGAAGTGCGAAATTATCAACTAAGATTGGTTGATCTTTTAGTTGATCAACTTAAAATTGGAGATCATTTGTGTTACATGAAGAGAGACATTTAAATCCGGGGGGATGAAAGTCCAGAGAGCTCATTCGAATTTCGAATTTCAGATTTTGAAATTCGAAACTCACATTTCTTAATTTCGAAATTCATTATTCACACATAGTCAATTAAACTATCACTGACACCTTTTAAATTTGTTTTCATCAATCAAATTATTGTTAACACTATTTAGGCCTACATGTAGCCTACACTGGTACTAGGTCAGTGATTTCATTATATTGACATTCGAAATTGGAACGTGAGTTTCGAATTAAATTGAATTTCGAGATTCGAATAAATATTGGAACTTGAGAGAAATTCAATTTCCAAATTCGAATTTCAAATACTGAAATCTCGAAATTCAATTTCCAAATTCGACTTTCAAATATTGAAATTGGAATGTGAGTTCAGAACTATAAATCCGTGGGCTTGCTGAGTGCTGTAAGCGTGAAAATTTCCGCTTTAACAACAAACGCATAAACGCGTTTTGTGTGGTCCTCCACCACTATCTTGAGTTTGTCATTTTTGATGTCGCCATGTTTTGTAAACTCGCAATTAATTTGTTTAAAATCGAAATGGGATTTGTAAATTTCGAATTTCCGATTTTGAAATTCGAAATTGAAAGTCAGTTTTCTAATTTCAAAGTTCAAATCTTGAAATTCGAATGAGTCATCTGGGCTTTTGTATAAAAGAGCTTATCTCCGCGCAGGAAAAATCTTCTTTTCGAGCCAAAGAAAAAATCTACATGGACCATCTCAGGCATCTCGACAATATGATAATATAAAAAAAAGAAATTTAGAAATGTTTGAAGCTCTCTCTAGACGTGGGTTCCGTAATAATGAGATATATTTAAGGCATCGCCACGAGGTTATTTGTTTGTTAAGAACACGAGCTTTCGACACCAGAACCGGTGTCTTCATCGGGTTTAAATGATTACACTTGTGTGTGTAACTGGAATTACACTTGACGAAGACACCCGCATAGGTGTCAAAAGCTCGTGTTCACAAACAACTAACTGTGGGGACGCCTTAAGTATTTCTCATTAGTATAAACACATTGTTGATTTATGATTTCATCAGAGGGTCGGGAGCGGCGATTTTACATTATCTTACAAGTCACAAGTAGAGTGCGTCCCCCTTTTAGCCCAAGAACCAGGGACAACGGGATTCTCGCGTCCTCGGTATCGGCGTTTTGGCGTTTGCTTAAGATTAGGATGTTGCGAAACATGTGTTGAGAAGGGTTCTAGGTCATACAATAAAATTTACTTTTTACGTGTGTTAAAATTAGGAAAATTTCTCAAGATTTTCAACAAGATGGCTGACTTCCTGTTGGTAACATGGCGAGCAAGTTATTAAATAATACTGTCTTTAGTTTTGTTCTCTTATCTAGAATCGTATCCTCTATTTTACAACAGTGTTCTTAAAGTTGAAATAAAATGTCCAGGAAACTTAATTATCATACTAGCCAGAAATCTAATTTATTTATTTATTTCTCCCATAGGTTTGGTGGCTGCTATAGTGTTAACCACGCTTGTGGCGGCCTTATTCGAAGGACTTTTAGAATTTCGCCACATTCAACGCCTTTCCATGACGATTCGAGTCAACAAGTAAGAAGTAAAACATTTTCAAGATTTCTTTGCAAGCATTTACAAAAATAAACCCAAACTCTTGATATTTCATTAGGTCGATTGATTGATTGATTGTTTGGTGTTTTACGCCGCGCTCAAGATTATTTCACTTATATGGCGGCGTTGCCAGTTTTATTGTGGGAGGAAACCGGTCTCTTTGCCCGGAGGAAACCCACGACCTTCCGTTGGTAACTGGCGACCATCCCACATCATTAGGTTGAAGACATGCAGTATAGCTTGACTTTAGTCTGTAGAATTTGTAAAATATTGACGAGGTTGTCCGGATCTTCATCCAGTGCAAAAATATTGGTATACTGAGAATAAACCAAATATGATCATGGGAAAAGAAAGTGAAAATTTAGCTTCCATCAGAAATGCGTACATTTAGGTAGAAGATAGACAAGTGAGTTTAGTCCTGGGTCTTGTTTCACAAAGCACTCGCATCGCAAACGAAGCCTAGTTGCCAATGGATACCGTATTGAAGAGATAGGACGTCATGGCAACTGCGATTGATCGCACTGTGCGACGGCTTCGTGAAACGGCCCCATGACTAGTAGATTTTTCAAACAGCATGTTGTTATTTTTATTTGCTATGATTGGCCTTTGAGTCAGAGGTGGAGCCATTTTACTTCGAAGTTGCTCTGTGGAGTCCGATTCTTCTTGCAATCGCCGTACATGTGGGCAAATAATCTCCCACTTGACTGTTCGTTCATTCGTCTATCAGTAACTTTCGGTTGCATCGGACAAAAGCTGTTGTACAACGGTTTTTATAGACGATATGCTGAATTTTGCAAAAATTCACGTCGCCTGCTTTGGAGTTCTAGATCGATACGTATTTGAGATCGAGTTCCTATGGTGGCTGATTTGTGTCATTTCGCGTTCTCTTGTTTTCGCTGAGAGACTTAGAAGGCGAAAACGCGAAAATACGAAATGGCACAAATCAGCCACCATAAGTTCCTCATGAAAACATAATGGATTCAAACAAGGATCCCAATTAAATAACTTTGAGGTTATTTTTTCATTTGGGGTGTAACGTTTTTTTGGCTTTAGTCACTATAATTTATTTCCAGTAACTAACCTTTGTATCGACCATGCTCTAATAAAAACTTGGGCGTTTATCTTACCGAGAAGAAGAAATAAAACTTTTTTTTCTTCTGTTAACAGGTATTCTGATTGTCGCCCTAGTATGATATCTTATCCACGTCACACCGTTCAGAGTTTACTGCATATTTGTCAAGTACTGCTGGCGTATTTCTTAATGCTTAGTGTCATGACGTTTAACGTGTACGTTCTGGTGGGCATAGCGATTGGCTCTGGTCTTGGGCATTATTTGGTTCGTCCCATTATAGACTTCATGTTTTCACAAAACGAAGACAGGGAAACGTTCATAAGAGACGTCCGACGCTGGAGACGTCAAGAGGACGGCCGATTTCACGAAAGTGTCTCAATGACGTCAGAAGACGGCGCCTTCGTCGAGGAGAAAACAATGACCATGTACGTGACCACTGTGTAGCATCCACTCGTCTAATGGTCGTTTAATTGTCTAAACAATAGTGACGGATAGCCATTTTGTATGTACTTTACCGCTGAAGGCCTAATCGATCTGACTGTCTAATAGAGAACATTGATAACGAGTAGCCATTTTGTACTAATGGAGAGCGATCCTAGCGGTCGAGTGTAATAAGTCAATGTGCCCCAACTAGGCCTACAAGGTTCGTTTCGTTTATATACAAAATTGACTCGAAAATGAATATTTGCTGACCACGAGGAACCCAGAGGTATTTAGTTGGAGGATGGGGAATGGGAAAGGGGGAACTTTATTTGCCCGATGGAGCGATCCTCGCTTGTAGCAAACATAGACCATAGCATTTAGAAGATCTCAAAAACAAAATGGCACCTTGGTAGAGGAAAGCCCAATTTTAGAGTGTTTCCTATGGCAGAATGGCAAATGGGAAATATTAGATGATCAAACAAGTCTGCAACGGCAATAGTGATTGAATTTATCATGATGATGGGTAATATCCTCTGCTGACTGGTATGGAACGATTGCCTATGAGGTCATCGGAGTTTTACATGCTGATTGGCAAAAATGGCGGACGCAGAGTGTTAAGTGTATGGAAAGAGAAGTAAAACTGCAGTCTGATAACTTCGGGGATTTACGTGAGTAAAATACCAAAGCCGACCGGTAGCGAACGAAGATAGCCGAAGTGTGTTCCGCGTGGTAAAACTGTTCAGTCAAGCGTTTTGTTACAGAGACTTGGAAGATACCCAAGGCGTCATGTCTATTTCTTGTTCTCTCAGATTTAAACAATTATGATCACGAACATGTTTTTACATTATCATATTATGCTATATTTGATTGCATTTGTAAGTAAAAGTATAACTAATAGCACGTGCATGTATTGTTGAGTATTATTTTAAACTTATATAATGTTCTGGGCCTAGTTTCACAAAGCGATCTTAGCTAAGTGTGATCTTAACTACCATGGCAACCAATGCTAAAGGTATACGTTGCCATTGGTTATTGAGATCACCTTAAGCTAGGATCGCTTTGTGAAACTGGGCCCAGGTAATTTTGGGTTTAGCTGTATCATATTCTTAATAGTGATTTATAGGAAAGGTAAAAAAAAAATAAAAAATTAAGAAAAAAAAAAACGGCAGGAGTTTCCGTGAAATTGCCATTAATAATAACAAATGTGCATTATAAGTGTCCTGAACGACTCGAATCTTAGTAATGTCCTTCGAACCAACTCACGATTGATCTATTTCTCGGAAATACAGAAGGCGGTTTTGGTTCGAAGGACACATAAAGGTTTTCCGACAAATTTGACACTGTAAAACCAATAGACCTGGAAAGAGCTTGCGCTACGCCGTTTTGTGAAACAGGCTCCAAAGAGGAGTAAAATCTAACAAAGAAATTACGCCTTTTTGATCAAGGAGCTGGTTTTCGGACTTCAATTTTAGGTAGCATATAAACCACCATTTAGACATTTTAAAGTATACCTTTACACCACCATTTAGACATTTTAAAGTATGTCTTTACACCACCATTTGGACATTTTAAAGTTTGTCTTTACACCACCATTTGGACATTTTGAAGTTTGTCTTTACACCACCATTTAGACATTTTGAAGTATGCCTTTACACCACCATTTAGACATTTTAAAGTTTGTCTTTACACCACCATTTGGACATTTTAAAGTTTGTCTTTACACCACCATTTAGACATTTTGAAGTATGCCTTTACACCACCACTAAGACATTTTAAGGTATGCCTTTACACCACCATTTAGACATTTTAAAGTATGTCTTTACACCACCGTTTAGACATTTTAAAGTATGGCTTTACACCACAATTTAGACATTTTAAAGTATGCTTTTACACCACCATTTAGACATTTTAAAGTATGCTTTTACACCACCATTTAGACATTTTAAAGTATGTCTTTACACCACCGTTTAGACATTTTAAAGTATGCCTTTACACCACCATTTAGACATTTTCAAGTATGCCTTTACACCACCATTTAGACATTTTAAAGTATGCCTTTACACCACCATTTAAAGTGGCATCCGCTTCCAAATATAGAAAACATTTTAAAGTGGCACGAGCTGCCAACATGTTGATATTTTGACGTTAAAAGAGAATGTTGAAATTATTGGCTGTTTTTCTCAAAGTGTATAATTCAGAAGCTTTTTAGAGCTTCAAGTCTCGAAAATGTACGATGAAGTATTGTTTTGAACTAACTTGGGCTTAGAATGAATGAATGGTCGTCCCGGTTATTTAAATTTTGTTTACTTTTTGTACACAATTCCGGTTCGCACAGGCCACATACTGTATAGATTTTCCTCATTCCAACTCCAATCACTTAGTTTTTCGATGGCCATCAAAGCCCCTTACTGTCGTGACGATCAGAAATTATGAAAAAAGTATGAAATTTGGCAGCTAAAGGGAGGGTTACGCGAAGCGTTTGCTTGCCGTGATATATTTGCAAACGGATTCCAGTATTAATTGGTTTTGGAGAAATGCCAGCTCAACAGATCCGTATAGCAAGAGTGTCGTACTTATTTCTTCATTCAAACCGCCATTACGAATCTCTTCTATTAACTTTAACCTTTGTACAGAAAATAGATTGCAATGAAGAAGGTAGTGGTGGGCTGTCTCAGTTGGGTGTAGACAATTACATTTTGGAGAGTCGGTTATAAAGTTGTTGAATAAATCGTCATTAAGGGAACTGCAACCGTTTCGCAATCGACAGAGGATGATGTTTGGTAAACGACCACCTACGTAGTACCAAAGTGGAGGTCGTGTCAGTCGAAACACACGGTTTAGTTTTGATTTAAACTCAGAGTGATCGGTTAGAGATTTAATATAATCTGGGAGCGTATTCCAGTCGCGTACAGTTAAAGGAAAAAAAGATTTGCTGAATGCCGCGGTTCTGCAGAAAAATGTTGTGTAGTTATTTTAAGGCTTCTTCGTAAAGAAGTGAACTGGCTACGCTTTTCGTTAAACCGCTAATGACCCGGAGGCAATCCTTTTGCAGATTTTCAAGAGAATTTACTTGAAACTCCGTTAGACTGTCCCAGACTACATCAGCATATTCAAGTGAAGGTCCAATAAATGTTTTATACATAATTTCAAGAGATTTTCTGCTTAAGCGATATCTAAGTCCTCTAAAGAGACATATTTTTGAATGGGCTGAGGTTATACAATTTTCTATATTTTGTGAAATTGACTCCACGTTTTCGTTACTAGTTTTCACGTTTTCTTAAATTCAAAATATATATTCACGTACAGCGTGATGTCAGGATTTTTATATTTATCTGATAGCTTTTAAAAATGTTACGTGTTGTTCAGGGACTGATCCAAGGAAAATTTGGGCATTTTACGTAACTGTCATGGCAACCCATATAATAGAGATACGTTACAAAATGTTCCAACAATAAGACAAAAACAACATCTCTGGCCCATAATTTAACGTTGAATGCTATTTTGACAATAAAATCTGTTGGTTTTAAGAATTTGGGCGGATTTTTAGCTTGTGAGTTTGGGCGCCCATACCTGTATCAAAATGTCTCTGGATCAGTCTATGAATGTTAAAAACAACTAACTGTGTGGTGATGTCTTAATTTTGTATCATCCTCTATTTACTTGACAAAGTACGGAAGCCTATTAGTGCCAGGGGAAAAAAATAAATCAAAAATCGTTTTAACGAATTTCTTGAGCTACTAAAAATAGAATCTAAAAAAATAAATTCGTTATAACGATTTTCTATGTGAAAAAATCTTTTAACGAATTTCTTAAATTACTAAAAATAGAATCTAAAAATAAAATTCGTTATAACGATTTTCTTGTTTCTATTTTCAGTCCTTTAATAAAATCGAAATAACGAATTTTAATTTTAGATTCTGTTTTTAGTAACTCAAGAAATTCGTTAAAACGATTTTTTCATATAGAAAATCGTTATAACGAATTTTATTTTTAGATTCTATTTTTAGTTACTCATGTAATTCGTTAAAACGATTTTTTCACATAGAAAATCGTTATAACGAATTTCATTTTTAGAATCTATTTCTAGTAACTCAAGAAATTCGTTAAAACAATTTTTTCTAATAGAAAATCGTTATAACGAATTTTATTTTTAGATTCCATTATTAGTAACTCAATAAATTCGTTAAAACGATTTTTTTTTTCAATTTTTTTTTCCTTGGCACTAATAGGCTTCCGTAACAAAGACATCGGTCGAAAAAAAAATAGATGTGCTCTTCACAACGTTTATTACGTCGTTCATAACCGGGTAACATTTGACGTCAAAAAGAGCAGACGCGACATCCAAATCATCACACATTGTGACGCAACAATAACACCTCCGCCATACGGTCACGTGACGTAACCAAGTTACAACACTTTGCGAAAACGCCATCAAAGCTTACTTCGCAAGTAACCGAGAAACATACGCCAAATCATGGGAAGACGAGTCCAACGCTTCAAAAAACGCCTCAACAACATGGTGCGGGTCATCCGCAGTTTTATCCGTGCCTGTGGATGTGGTCTAGTCCATAGACATACAGAAACAACATTTGTCCACGTGTCTAAGTTAGGTGAGGACCGAGTAGACAGAGTAACGGGACAATCCAGGACAGAGAGCCTTTCTCTCAGTGAACCGGGCTACAGAAGAAAATTCTCATGGAGGTGCCTGACTTCTGAGACGGAGCAGCAGTCAAATGTCCTCAGGACCCATTTTACGGCTTCCCCAGCCTGGATGTCCGTCTACCCTCAAGACGGAGAAGTCGTGAAGGGCTTCCACAATGGAGCCATGGCGGACGTCAAGTTGATGTCGTCGGTGAGAGGCAGCTTTGTGAGGAAGACGGTGGTCGACGAAGGAGGGGAGTATGAGGCATCAGTGACCATCGATGTCCAGTGTGAGTTTGTTGTCAGACTGCTGTCCTGTTTTACTCAGTCTGGCACAACTTACCTCCATTTCCAGTATTACGGCATGGGAGATTTGTCATACTGGATGGCGATGGATAGGAAAAGAACCGTCTTTTCAGAGGAAATGTCCGCCTGGACAACTCTTCACATCCTTACTGGATTGTCAGCAATCCACAGCAAAGGTATCATTCACATGGATATAAAGCCATCCAACATCCTGATCAATGATCTGGGATATCCTTTGCTCACGGATTTCGGGGCTGCGATTCGTACATGTAACAATATGTGTTTCCACTCCTGCACCCGAGCCTATCTTTGCCCCGAGCTCTCAGAAAACGAAGATCTTATAGTATATTCTGGAGCTGCTGACATGTGGGCTACGACTTTGATTTTTTTTGAGCTCGTGACCAATAAGATGCCTGTACGCTCCCATAAATGGCCGCTAACCTTTTTGAAGGCTGCCCCTTCCTCACACTCTCAGCTCGACCTCTCTCCATTCACTGAGACAGCCGCTGATTTTATCAGATCCGTTCTTCAACCGGACCCTACTGCTCGCCTGGGATACACTAAAGGAGTTAAGGAACTCCTGTTACATCCCTTATTCCAAACATGTGACTGGGAGTCATTGGTCGGGAGATTTTTCTCCTCCCGATCCCCACTCTTTGACAAGCTAATCACCTTGATTAGGGGTTAGGTCTACTTTAGGTAAGTAGACCGAGGATGACTAGTGGAAGACAACCGAAATGCCTAATGGACTACGATTAACAGATTTAGCGATTTTAAAATTAAAAACAACCCCAGGTGCAAACGGCATCAGATCATCAAGCCTATGTAGGACTTCATTGAATCCCAAAAGAACAACTTGTGAGCAAAGTAAAAGAGAAGCAGGCCTATGTGAACGTCGAATACAGAGGAACCAAAATCTTGTTCCAAAAACTTGTTGCAAGTTTATTTGACATTCAGAGGGTTGGTAGCA
The DNA here is from genome assembly GCA_963971465.1 of Lepidochitona cinerea. Lineage (NCBI taxonomy): Eukaryota > Metazoa > Mollusca > Polyplacophora > Chitonida > Tonicellidae > Lepidochitona > Lepidochitona cinerea. Next base: position 6,986,882 of record OZ020556.1, read on the forward strand.
TGCATGCAATACTGATAAATGTGGACGTCTAAATGGCAGGCATATATCCAGACGACATCGAAAAGCAGTTGCGGGTATCTGTTTAAGATTGGACGGCTCTGTGTGGATTAATAATCGATTCAAGATGAAGTAAACAATCCGAGGACTTTTTGGAGCATGATTACAATGCCTCCATAAACCGTTCAACTTCTAAACGGCATTGAAAGACTCGTTAGAACATTCAAAGAACCATACAGAGCCGAATATATACAGACTGATTTGTAAATACATTGTTTTAAAAGCCAATATTATTATACCATAGAACATGCTTTAGTTCTATTGTCAAGACTATGTATGGAACAACTATCAGATATGCGGTCAGTTACTGCATGATCTCCCTTTGGATATTGCATGTGTATCCATGGCAACATGGACGCTATCATGGACACACCATAACTCCAGATTTCATGTGCTGGATACATTAGAACAAGAGTCGACTTCTAAGTAGACATCCATAAAGTGAACAACAATATATTTTTTTTCCGTTATGATGTATTTTTAAAAATCGGCAACAAAGCTTTAAATGTTATGAAGATTTTGGTTAGTTATTTTAGTACCGGTAACTTAAGAGATTCATCTTGTCTGCATATTTGGCACCATTGTTCACTGTAAAGAACACGTTCTTGCGCCGCACTGTTAGTTTTACATATTGAACTAAACCCTTACCTTTCTGTATACATGCAAAGGAACTTTGACTTTCTACTGGCATCTGGCTACAATTCCACCTATAAAAGTTGCAAATTTTTTTTCATATGTTGCCAATTTCTGTACGAATTGTTGCGCGCAATAAGCTTCTAGCTTACTGTGCACGAATAAATTATGTTTAAAAAAAAAAGTTGGTCGGTTTTAGAGTTCAAAAATATATAAGTTGGTCGAAAAAAGGAGTCGGCTGAAAATCAACCAAACGTAAAGTGGGATCCGAAATTCATACATTACTAGTAACTTATACGGGACGGTGTAAACAGCCGAGTGAAGCAATAGGACGCCAAGCTTGTCTCGAGAAGCTCACTGGAAAAAAGAGGCGCTCTTAGTTGCCATGGGAATATTTATACAGGCTTTCAAGTTTATCGTGAAAAGCTACCGTCCAAAAAGAGGCGCTCTTAGTTGCCATGGGAAAATTTATACAGGCTTTCAAGTTTATTAAGAAAAGCTCCCGTCCAAAAAGAGGCGTTCTTGGCATGGAAATATTTATACGGGCTTTCAAGATTATCGTGAAAAGCTGCCGTCCAAAAAGAGGCGTTCTTAGTTGCCATGGGAATATGTATACATACTTTCAAGCTTATTGAGAAAAGCTCTCGTTCAAAAAGAGGCCTTCTTAGTTGCCATGGGAATATTTATACAGGCTTTCAAGCTTATTGTGAAAAACTCCCGCTCAAAAAGAGCAGTTCTTAGTTGCCATGGGAATATTTATACATGCTTTCAATCTTATCTCGAAGAACTTGTTTAAAGTGGCATGAGCTGTCAAAATTCCCACTTTTTCATAATTCCTGATCGGCACGAGTATGAGGCTTTGAAGGCCATCAAAAAACTAAATGATTGGCGTTGGAATGAGGAAATTCCATGCAGTATGTTGCCTATACGAGCCGAAATAGTGTTCGAAAAGTAAACAAAATTTAAATGACCATTCATTCATTCCAAGCCAAAGTTAGTTCAAAACAATACTTTATCGTACATTTTCGAGACTAGAAGCACTAAAAAGCTTCAGAATTATACATCTTGAGAAAAATAGCCAATAATTTCAACATTCTGTTTTAACGTCAAAATATCATTATTTTGGCAGCTCATGCCACTTTAAGAGGCATATAAAAGTTGGAAAGATAATGAAATAAATTGTCTATGGATAAACAACTTCTTTTGAAGAAAATTGTCAAAACACGACGTTTCGGCGTTTATTCTAACATCGTTTTCAAGTAAATGATAACGGTACAGTTGATTGCAGTGCAAATAACAAAGTATAGCTTCTAATTCGGAGTCACTAAGTCCCACGTAGCTCATTCAGAGTTACCAAGTCCGAATTAGCAGCGAATTCGGAATTACTAAGTCCGAATTAACGATTTTTTCTCACCTGTCCCTTATATACCCTCCCGTATGTACCAAAGAAATAAACAATATCAGAAAAGGATTAATGATCTGGGACAGAAAACACGTCAGTCAAGTTAGTAGGCGGTTCGCACGCAGTAGGCGCTAGGCGATTCTAAGGGATCGTTCATTATTTCCTAAATCGCCTACTGGATTATACAGCCCGATCTATTTGTGCCAGGAGAACCAAAATTGCACCATATACACAATAGAGCATGTTCTTTATAACTATACTATCAATTCGGACGATATCCAAAATCCGACGAAATTGGACGAGTGTAGCCCCAGATGGGTTACCCATATAGGCCCCATTTTAATGAGCATATCGGTCCCACTTGACCCCCATATATGGGAATGCTATCTGGAACCCTAGATCGCACGCGAAAATCCCTGCGCTATGTCCGGTAAAGTCGTACGAGGTCTATCTTAGCCCCGTCTAAAGGAGATCTCGCGAGAATAGCCTACGATTGGTTATCATCAAATTGTCCAGGTATTGAGGAAATTCTTGGACATACTGCGGACCATGTGACAGGTTGTCATTGTAAGAGGAGAGTTTGAAATCTGTCAGGCCAAGTTTTCTTCTTATGAAGAGGGATTTGGTAGATTTGCAATGAAATTCGAACAAATTGACCGATTGCTTGATGACGTCACTTGGAAATTACGGGCAAAGCATTTCGGGGGATTGAGGGATGTTAAAATAATTTTAAAGTATGGCGGAAGAAATAATACTGTATCGAAGAGAAGACGTAAAAGGCGTAAAGTTACCAGAAAAAATGTGTGGATAAAAACAGGTTATGTCATCAATGTTATCCAAAAAAGTAACACCTCCAATAAACAAAATGGCGAACTGAGGTATATTTTACCCAGAAAGCTTTGCGTAATTCTATGTGACGTCATCAGGCTCGGAGGTAATTAATGAGTAGAATGAAAAGAGGAATGCTTTAAGTGTGTGGGGAACTTGAAGGTAAAACCTAAACAGCTCTAGGATTAATAGATAGGCCTATTTGAAACTTGGTTCAAATCTGAAAGCCGAAGTAATTCATTTAAAAGCCGTAACTAAGATAGACCTGGCCTTTAAGACTATTATATAGGGTAACTTCTTATTTTAGATTCACTGTAAAAATGTTGTTGTAATTTTACAGCAAAGTTCGCGGGCAATCATAGGACAAGTAACATTTGCTGTAGATTTACATCTGTGTGAATATGTAAATTTACAGTGTGGTGTTAGTAGATTTACAGTGAAACAGTGGATTTACTGGACTAAGTGCTTTCTTCTGTCCTTAAATACAAGTATCTTCTCTGTTAATCTACCAAGATTTTTGTGTAGATTTGTAAATTACCGTAACCAAAACGAGTAAAATTACCGAAAAGTGTTACAGAGTGAGATGTAAAACAACAATATTTATAGGTAGGCTACTCGTACAAATCTGTGTATATTTAGGCCTACAGTGTGTTTACGTAAATTTACATGAGAGTCAATACGGTATAATAATATCACACTCATGGGTAAAACGTTTACAGCACATTCTCCTGTGATGAAATACAAAAGTTTTCCTTGTATTCTACAAACATTTTTTACAGTGTTGGCCTTAGAGGTTAAATCTGGCCCTTTGGAGTTAGGACTAGGGCAACTTCTAATTTTAGATTGAAGAAAAACCCGCTGTTTTAAAAGGGGAGGTAACCGTGTGTACGTTTCTCTTTCCTGAAGTCGAGAAGGACAAACAGATTTCGGCTCAAAAATGTCGAGCGACGAAGGAAAGCCATTGGCGATGCTTTCGCCTATAGGGCGTGAGCCGAGAAGGAAACCTTACAGTATTTTCAGCTCGCCCGATGGACAGGATTGCATGAAGAAGACTGAGACGATGCTTTTACGTGGATCCATAGTGGGTAAGGGATTGTTAGAACGTCAACGACAACTTACAACATAGTCCTATTCGGTGGCCAGTTATCGATGGCCAAATACATGCATGTTATTTATCAGTAGACAGAACTTTGCTGGAAGGATTAGTGAAAATTTGCAATGGTTATTTTGACGACGGCGGACTCGATAGAGAATGGCAACTTGTAAATGTGTGAAACTGGAATCCTTGTTTTAAATCAATGTCTTAGAACTAAATTCTTGTGTATAAATTATTATCACCGTATTGCATATTCTCTTTATTTTTATGATTATACTTTCTTAAGGTAGGCATGTCAAGTGGTTTGTGAAACAAGAACATACCAGTATTTAAGTATGACCAGAATATAAACCCCCACCTGTAAATCAAATACACAAAATAATACGGTCCAATTGTGTGTGTAAGTCTGAAAAACCAACTTTGATGGTTTCTAAATTTCAGGTTTTTTTAGACAGAAGTGAGTACTACTGCAGCAGGCCTGTTGGTAAAATGTATGAAAATACTACAAAATATGACCTAAAAATACCTCAAACAGTGAAATAAATAAAATATATTGTCTCAGCTTTACCTGCAACAAATGATGGCACCCAGCTCAACATACTTTACACACAATCCCACCAACAAACTTGGTCAGTGAACAAAAGATTGTAGTTCATGGGACAACATGGCTGTCCAGTGACTTCAGGGACACATGGTTTTTCTTGACCCACTTACCTGGACTACAACTGATTGATACATGTCACTGTCAGGTAAAATGTAGGCCAAGGATGGGGTTCTCTACTGAGACCCTCCCTGGTTTGATGCCAAATTGTTTTGGCAATGTAACAATGTACTTAGGCATACTCTTGTCTATCACATTTATTTTGCCCCAAAAAACATATACTTTTTTTCAAGTAATTGTTTAAAACCTAATATTACCTGTATACATTTTTCCTGTAGGATTCCATCTCATGGAAACTATTTGAGTGAGAATAACAACAAATGATCAAGAACTATGCTATATATTATCTTCTACATATTATATCTCAAGTAAGGTACATTGTATGAGTCTAATCTTATGTCTTTAAATTAACTCACTGATACTAGAAAATAAAAAATAAAATCTCTCTGAAACACTTGTAGGCCTAGCTAGAATATCAATTCCAGAAAGCAATCTAAACTTCAGCTGAACACATATGGATCTGCATGTAATCTGTTTCCCACCATTTATTTTTTTTCCCCTCAAAATTCCTTGACTTATTATTACGGAAAAGATTTACGATATATAGGCCCCTGGTTACATCATTACGACATTAGGGAAGCTTTCCCGTTAGGACAATGGAGCGTCTTTTTCCTATTATCATCATTATCTCCGTCCGCGCCACATACATTTCCGTCTTTGGAAAAGTTTAGGCAAATCCAGCGTGCGTTTTGTGACCCTACCAATATTATTAAAATATCGAGTGAGTCTAACCTTTTCGAACGTCAGGTATTGCTATTTGATATGGACAAAGATGCCCAATTGTAACGACTAATGTTAAATTTCCGCTGCAGTTAAATTATAATTTTCTTTAAGCTGAAATCTGAATCAACTAGGAATTCTATAATTTAACTTTACCCGAGGTATTTTTCATTCACTGTTTACTCGATCACTATGGAAAACCTATTCATAAATATATTTACCCAACATAGCCTAACTTGTGATATACCCGGAACAATTTCTTTGTACCGGTAGCCGATTTTAACCGATGGAAGCCTCCTCATCAATACTTTAGCAAGTTTGAGGTCATGACCTTATCGTTCCGCGAAAGTGTAAAAATTAAATATCTACGAAATTCTAACATATGCAGACCGGTTAATAAATAGAGATATATATTTACACCCACCTGGCACAATCAGATCGTCAATTTTACGATCGATCTCTCCATTTGCCTATTATTCACGTTTATCAAAGCTCATCTGGCTGGTGTGATCCGTCATGTAGTGATACTAACAACAAACTGTCAACCAGCCTCGCTTTGATACAGATTTTGACAATCAAATTAAAACGTAATGAAAATAACAGAGCGCGTGGAATTTGATATCAATATTTCTAAAAATAGATGCAGATTTAAATAAAATGCTTTTGACGAAATTTTGGACTTCGGATAATTTTTGACAAAAATTAATTCTTTTCACCGTCCACGACAGCTTTAAAAAATATCAAGACTATATAATAGAATATAAAATGTTATCAGCGCAAATTCAACAGTATTAAAATTTTGCTTCCATCACGTTTTACTTTTTTGAAAAAGTCCGCTAAAAAGCACGTGACAGACCGGGAACACAGCTCAGCACATGGTTCCAAACATGGCCGTCAGTGGTGAAAGACGCAAATTTCGCTCTCGTGAAAGGCTTGACGCTGCGATTTACCAAGTGAGAAAGTAGTTTATGTCTTCGTATTTCGTTTTAAATAGAAAGGCCATTCTTTTTTATGTTCATTCCGGGAGTTATTATTCTTTTATTGTCATGTTTCAAGCTTCATAAAATACGCTACTCTTTTGCAAGTTATGTCAAAATTGGTGATATTGATGACGTCATTGACATGCCTACTTAAGGCAGAAATTTTACCACCAAATTTGGGTGATGCTAACCACTGGACTCTAAACAACTTCGCAGGCTAAAAGTATGGCACCTAACGTGTGAATTCCACATATTTCCTGTCACCGGCACTGCATTGCGCATGTGACTGAGCATTTTTCGTTCCAACATGACGTTTAAATCTGACGTTATGGAACAAAATACCTCAAATGGAATTGCAATGTCATCAAAAACGTTCTAGATGGCATCATCTGTCACCGGATATCACCAAATCTCATAATGATTCTTATGAGACTTGCACTCCCTATACACGGGATCCAGGTAAGCGAGTGCGCTTGCGCGACCAGCAAGAGTTGTCTTTCTTGTTTTGCGAGTAACTTTCACGCCATATTCTTCAATACGTTCACGGACGATATTCTGAACTTTGACGGGACATATCTGTTTAATCATCCATAATTGTTAACTTTAAAGTTGCAACTAAGTAAATCTGGTGTGTAGTTCAAAGTCAAAATCCATCTCTAAGTTTAATGTTAAATTTGTTGTGGCGCGCAACACGCCTCTCCAAGCCCGATTTTACATACGAAGGATTTTTCGATTTAAATTCCTCTTTAAAATATCGATAAAGCGTCATAATTGCGAGAGACAATTAGCCCAGTGTCATATCTTTAAATCTATTTACAATTTCAATACAAACAAAGTGAAATCTGGCTCAACTGCTCAAAACAAAACTGTCAATTTATCATTGTCACAGATGCGACCAATCTTTTTCACTCGTATCATCCGGGCATTTCTGGCGCAAGCGAAACCTGGATCTCGTGTATTAGGGATGTGTGGTGTACCCCACCTGACACCTCATCGCACATGACTGAACTAAATGGAGAAGGCGCCTTTGACCTTGTTTTGATTCTCTTATATGATTGGCTGGGATAAGTTTACAGAGAAAATGTATGAGTCAAAGTGTTTTACATTTATTTCTGTTTCTTGCGGGAAATTTCATTGACAAAATTTTTTACCATTAAAATTTATCAATTTTATCACAGCATCAACATTTTGAAAAACTTTTTTAATCCACATCATCTTTGTACAATTTTTTATATTTTGCCATATTAGAAAAACGAAAGACTTTCCATAGATTTTTTAGTGACAATGAAAGTAGAAAAAATCTAAAATTTCTGGCTTATTTGCAGCTCTGAGTGTCTCGTTTATCTAACACAATCACAAATTCCTTTTTTTTAAAATCTGCTGAGAGGACCTTGAATGGGGAAATCGATTAGCACTATATGTTTCAACATGTTTGGGTTTAATGTTTCTTAAAGTGGCATGAGCTGCCGAAATTCACACTTTTTTCATAAATTCTGATCGTCACAACAGTAACAGGCTTTGGAGCCCACCGAAAAACTAAATGATTGGCGTTAGAATTAGGAAAATCCATACAGTTTGTGACCTGTACAAACCGAAAACGTGTTCGAAAAGTAAACAAAATTTAAATAACCGGGACGACCATTCATTCATTCTAAGCCAATGTTAGTTCAAAACAATACTTTATCGTATATTTTCGAGACTAGAAGCACTGAAAAGCTTCTGAATTATACGCCTTGAGAAAAATAGCCAATAATTTCAACATTCTGTTTTAACGTCAAAATATCAACATTTTGGCAGCTCATGCCACTTTAAAAAGTCTTGTTAATAATTATAACTTTTTGTCATTTTGGTAAAGTTGCCTTTTTATGCATTTCTTTAATATTTTTAGGAGATTTATCAGTTTTACTTTGAAATAGTCTTTTTTGATACAGTACATCTCTCTAGTAATGCAGTAGCAAGGTAACTCCGAATAAATTTAACATTTTCCTGAAGATGACAAATATATCTTTGTCGAAATATTGAAATCGTCAATATGCGTTTGTTAAATTTGCTACTACATTATGCGAAGCTATTCAGTGGATCAACAAGTTACATCTCTCTAGACCCTCATCCATTTTTTCTGGAATTTTCGGTTAGCTCTCCCTTCTCAAAGAAATCTTCTGCATGTGGAGGGCAATACTTTCATAGTTGTTTTTCACAGGGTCACCATCAGTGATCTACATGTTTAGCCCAGTAAATGGATATTTGATGTTTGAATGTTCGAAGACAAATTAATCATAATTGATTCATCCAGTAGCAGTTTAATTTACCATCATTATAATGAATTAGTAAGTCCATATCTATTCTTTAAAACTCAGTTTTATTAGTTTCAAGGAATTTGAAAGTTGAACAGTACAACCCTAATGTGATACCTGGCAATTCTTTCGCATAGGGCGACCGAATCGAACCCAGAACTCTTTGATGGGAGCCAGTGCCAGACTGACTGCGAGACTATCACTCTTTCGATTAATCCATCAAGTGTTTTGTATTACAGCGAGTGTGAACTGATCACAGATATTGTTTGTCTCAGATACCCTGTAAGGGCATTCCTTTTTGCCCAAGAATAGCCAAAACCTGTGTTGTGTATTCCGATTTATTCATGCCTAGTTCATGCCTATAGGGCTTGGGAGTCTACCGAGAGATTTCGAGATATCCGGTGACAGATGACGTATTTTCATGACGTTGTCAGTTCGATTGGCGTTTTTTTGTTCTAAAACGTCATAAATGAGCGTTATATTCGACCGATAAAGGCTCCTCACATGTGTAATGACAACGGCGGTGACAGGAAATTTGTGGAATGGTCACGTTACTCCCGCTCCCTATTTGTTAGTTAGCAACAGTCAGACCACCCAGAATAAATGGGAGTCCACAACACAATCTGCCGCTATTCTTGGGGCGGATCAGAATGCCCTCACCAGTGTCTGAGCCAAACTATTGGGATGACAACAGAGGCATTTCGTATCCCTTCTATAGGGAGTGTAAGTCTTATAAGAATAATTACGAGATGTGGGATGGTTGCCAGTTACCAACGGAAGGTCGTGGGTTTCCTCTGGGCATAGAGCCCGGTTTCCTCCCACAATAAAACTGGCAACGCCGCCATATAAGTGAAATAGTCTTGAGTGCGGTGTAAAACACCAAACAATCAACAATCAATCTATAGGGAGCGCAAGTCTCATAAGAATAATTACGAGATTTCGTCATATCCAGTGACAGATGACGCCATTAAGAACGTTTTTATGACGTTGCAATTCCATTTGACGTATTTTGTTCCATAACGTCAGATTTAAATGTCATGCTGGAAAACGAAAAACGCTCAGTCACATGCGCAATGCAGTGCCGGTGACAGGAAATATGTAGAATTCACATGTGACTTGCGCTCCCTATATTAGTCCCAATAAAAACTCAAACCACTTCCAAACTTGTTTCTTATGTCTCTCCTGTTTTGTTACCAGGATCATACGTAGCAGCGACGGAGATGGTAGCTTTCTCACAGCCCACTACACCATTAACTATCTTGGGAAGATTTAGCACTGTTTGTTTCCCAGTTGGTGAGTAATGACTACATTTCATTTGATTATACCTTATTAATATTCATTAGGCTTTACGCCCATTCCATTGGTCCATACGCACCACGTGGCGGGTCAATATTTTTCCTGATATGACCTGGAGTCCGAAAAAGATATTTTATATGACGTCATTAAACTCGCAGTCTTGATTGGATATAACTGATCACGTGATAAATTGTCGTCTGTTTCATTACCAAAACATGGCGCAAAGTTATCGCTTCGCCGAACTATCGGATGCAGCTCAGCCGATACTTCATGCAAATTGAGATAACATTAACACACCGAAAATACTTCCATCATAAAGAAATCGGTATAATAAAACACTTATTAACTCGCATCGGAGTCATTATCATGAATTCCTTACCCTCGGCGAGACGCTGCCAAGCTAACCTCACCTCGGACTGCGTCCTCGGTCAGGTCGGCTTGGCAGCGTCTCACCTCGGGTCCGGTATTCATGGTAATGACTCCAATGCGAGTTAATAAGTGTATAATGTAATGCATGGCTGGGTTTTCAACATAGCCTGCCTGACGCCCACGGACATATTAAAATCCAGGTGTGAATCCATTGACATAAATTTCTTGAGAATGGGAAAAATGTTCAACACTTGAGTAAAAATAAATGACATGTTTTGGACGAGGGGGCAATCGTGAAAAAAAGATTCCAAGCTTTAATCTATGGCATCTAGGACAATGCATTTCAGCAAAGAACACTTATAATCAGTCAATCTAAAGACATATAATTGCTCATTTGGAATTCATGAACAAAAGATGTCAATTTAGCCAATATATTATTTAACAATCTTTATTTGAGCTTGTCCAATTTTGCAAATATATGTAGTTTTAAAAACTTTTATCAGTATATATATATCTAAGAAATGTTTGAAACTCTCTTTAAACGTGGGTTCCAAAACGTAGTTTTTCAAAAACTGATGACGTGGTGATGTCTTAATTTTTTATCATTAATATATATATCTAGTTTCATCAGTTGCCAGGTACTCGGTGTAGGTGGAGAGTTTCCTCCTGGTAAAGATGCAGTTTCCTCCCCCACTTAACGTCACCGTCAAGGCATAATCTAGGGCAAAAGTTTGGGCACCCATAGAACGGCTTGACAATACCATCCCAGGGCCCATGGAGGCTGGCATGGAGAGAACTCCTACTTTAAAATCCATTTCTGTCTAATATGGCCCTAATATTTATGGTTTAAATACTTTGTAGAGCAGTTTTTAATTGAATTCAACATTTAAAGTAACATTCACAACAATTTTTGTTCTCATACCCTGGTCTGGGCGCCCAAACTGCAGACACCCAAACCCCATATATGGGGTTCAAAATCAGCCTAAATTAGGCCCTGGCTGTCTATATATTTTTTTTTCCTTTTTTTATTTATTTATTTCCTGTAAAATTTTGTTACAAGTAACCTGCATAAACATAAAAACAAAAACAGATGTAAGTAATGTTGGAAGACGTAAAGATGTAAAACGTTTCAAAATTATGAGAACTTACGAGCAGGTCTAAGCTAATTATTCCTCAGGATAGGGACCCCTACACTTCCATTGTACTTTCTGTGGTTATCTCACTCTGTCTTTTTGCACCCCTCAGCCTTTCAGGCTCAGGGGTATTGTTATGGGCATGTACATCTGGCCGTCCGTCCGGACGTCTGTCAACAATTATTTGTCCGGACTGTATCTTTGTTACTGTTCAACGGACAGCTTTGATACTCACAGGGAATTTTCCTAGTATACCAAAGATGTGCACTGTCTTTATTCCGCGTTAGTGATTCTGTTGCACAATTATGGCCTTTTGAAATTTTGACTTTAATTTTTTGTCCGGGCTGTATCTCTCTTACTATTCAACTGACAGCATTGATACTCACAGTGAATTTTCCTAGTATACAAAAGATGTGCACTTTTATGTTTATTCCGCATTATACGATTCTGTTGCACAGTTATGACCCTTTGAAATATATACGTTAATTCTCGTCCAGGCTATATTTCTGGTTCTGTGGTGCTGACGAATTCAATACTTATAGTGAATATCCTAGTATGCCAGGGATGTACACTGTCAAATTTAATTTGGCCAAAGAAACTGAAAATCAACAGTGGTTGAATATTTCACGCTTGTATGGTGCTAATTATTTTCTGAATAAACACTTACAAAATAAATCATTGATGACACTATTTTACGGGAATCGCATTATTTGTCTGACAGTTGTAATACACACAGTAAATATCCCTAGTTTCCCATAACTACTTCATGTAGTATGAAGGACTATTCACCAGAATTCAGTGGTAATTGTCAACCTGATAATTACTAGACATATTTGGCTGAGGGGTCAAAGCACCTTTTAGGTGTATTTTCTTAGAAATTCGTTGAAATAATATGGCACCAATCAATGAATCATTTCTTTTAACTTCGTGTTTGTATTTTCGAAATTGCAGTTGCCATGGCAACGGCTTATCCAGCCGTGGTGTGTGTCAGCTCTGCTGTTCGAGGAAAGAAGGATGACATACTTAACCATTTTGTTGCTGGATTTGTCTCCGGGACTATTCTAGGCACAAGAAGTAAGTGCACATGGGTTTGACATGTAATAAAGTGACATGAGCTGTCTTTGTCTTCGGGACTATTCTAGGCACAAGAAGTAAGTGCATATGGGTTTGACATGTAATAAAGTGACATGAGCTGTCTTTGTCTCTGTGGCTATTCTAGGCACAAGAAGTAAGTGCATATGAGTTTGACATGTAATAAAGTGACATGAGCTGTCTTTGTCTCCGGGACTATTCTAGGCACAAGAAGTAAGTGCATATGGGTTTGACATGTAATAAAGTGACATGAGCTGTCTTTGTCTCCGGGACTATTCTAGGCACAGGAAGTAAGTGCATATGGGTTTGACATGTAATAAAGTGACATGAGCTGTCTTTGTCTCCGGGACTATTCTAGGCACAAGAAGTAAGTGCATATGGGTTTGACATGTAATAAAGTGACATGAGCTGTCTTTGTCTCTGTGGCTATTCTAGGCACAAGAAGTAAGTGCATATGAGTTTGACATGTAATAAAGTGACATGAGCTGTCTTTGTCTCCGGGACTATTCTAGGCACAAGAAGTAAGTGCATATGGGTTTGACATGTAATAAAGTGACATGAGCTGTCTTTGTCTCCGGGACTATTCTAGGCACAGGAAGTAAGTGCATATGAGTTTGACATGTAATAAAGTGACATGAGCTGTCTTTGTCTCCGGGACTATTCTAGGCACAAGAATTAAGTGCATATGGGTTTGACATGTAATAAAGTGACATGAGCTGTCTTTGTCTCCGGGACTATTCTAGGCACAGGAAGTAAGTGCATATGAGTTTGACATGTAATAAAGTGACATGAGCTGTCTTTGTCTCCGGGACTATTCTAGGCACAAGAATTAATCGATATGGGTTTGACATGTAATAAAGTGACATGAGCTGTCTTTGTCTCCGGGACTATTCTAGGCTCAAAAAGTAAGTGCATATGAGTTTGACATGTAATAAAGTGACATGAGCTGTCTTTGTCTCTGTGGCTATTCTAGGCACAAGAAGTAAGTGCATATGGGTTTGACATGTAATAAAGTGACATGAGCTGTCTTTGTCTCTGTGGCTATTCTAGGCACAAGAAGTAAGTACACATGGGTTTGACATGTAATAAAGTGACATGAGCTGTCTTTGTCTCCGGGACTATTCTAGGCACAAGAAGTAAGTGCTTTTTGACATGTAATAAAGTGACATGAGCTGTCTTAGTCTCCGGGACTAATACCGACTATTCTAGGCACAAGAAGTAAGTGCATGTGGGTTTGACATGTAACTAAGTGACATGAGCTGTCTTTGTCTCCGGGACTATTCTAGGCACAAGAAGTAAGTACACATGGGTTTGACATGTAATGAAGTGACATGAGCTGTCTTTGTCTCCGGGACTATTCTAGGCACAAGAAGTAAGTGCATATGAGTTTGACATGTAATAAAGTGACATGAGTTGTCTTTGTCTCCAGGACTATTCTAGGCACAAGAAGTAAGTGCATATGGGTTTGACATGTAATAAAGTGACATGAGCTGCCAAAACCATCATCAGCTGTACAAATCCCAAGAGTTTTATGATTAAAAATAGGAAAAAAAATCTGGGGTGTGTAGTTTTGTAGGGGTGTTGTGAGGGGGGTGGTGGTAAGGGGGGTGGTGTGGGTATATATCAATACAGCCAGGTTACCCAATAAAAAGATGATAATTGCTGCCCTTTAATCTTGAGCCGATTAATGAAACAATTCTATCAAACCAAATAAAAACTGCAAAATTCATTTGATCGCTGTATTTGGGAGAGTGACCAGGTACTCGCCGAAATTTTCTGACTGGGTGTTCACTCGAACGACCTATGTGGGATGGTTGCCAGTTACCAGCGAAAGGTCGTGGGTTTCCTTCTGTCAATGAGCTCGATTTCCACCCACAATAAAACTGGCAACGCCGCCATATTAAGTGAAATAATCTTGAGTGCGGCATACAACACCAAACAATCAATCAATCCACCACTAAACCTGGCAATGCAGCTATATAAGTGAAATAATCAGTGCTAAACATCAATCAATCAATCAAAAATATTTTCTGATGATTTGTATGATCTGATAAACTCTTATATCTGTTTTCACAGTGCATAGTCATAAGGTGGCCTGGAGCGCTGGCATTTTTCTGGGCTTGACCGGTATTGCCTTAAAGGTTGTGGCAGACGAAGGCCTCGAATGGATTCCAGCCAGACCTTACAAAATGTTAGGAGGCTTTGACCAATATCGACGAAGTTTTGTGCCCGGCCAAAAATTCAGGCGACTTGAATTATCCGACACAATGGAAAATGGGGTCACTCCAAGTTAGACGCCCTGTCTCACAGTTTAGTCCATTTAGATTTTGTACAGTTAGATTTAGAACAGAGTTATCTGAAGCAGTGCTATTTTATTACTTAATAATTCTTGGTAAGACAGCGAAAACCTTGACATTTGTTTTGTGTGCAAAATTAAAAGCCTTGTGTGAGATAATAATTTTTGGCGGCCATCCAGCTCTGATGAGGGAGACATCTTGACTCCAACACAAAGACGTTAGCATGAATCTGAGTTTGTAAATATATCAATTGTTTAATGTCACTGTTTGGAAATTACACATTTTTTGAACCATGGCTTCCTTGTTTTATTAATTTATTATTGGCTGATGACTTGAGAACTGCTTTGCTAACATATATATTTTTTTGGGTTATTTTTATGCTATGACTAATGTGGGATGGTTGCCAGTTACCACCCGAAGGTCGTGGGTTTCCTCCATCCATAGAGCCCGGTCCTATAACGTCGCCATATAAGTGAAATAATCTTGAGTGCGGCGTAAAACACCAATCAATCAATCAATCAAGCTGTGAAATAGACCAATCTTCGTGGTCAGAACTAATCTGCTTTTTATCAACAAGAAGTCAAATATCGACGTTGCCAGCATAACTCCAGTATCATAACCGATTGAGATACCGTTTCCAAACATGTTCCTATTACAAAATTTTTATTTTTAAAGTGGCATGAGCTGCCAAAATTCACACGTTTTATTTTATAATTTCTGATCGTCACGACAGCAAGAGGCTTTGAAGGCCATCGAAAAACTAAACGATTGGAGTTGGAATGAAGAAAATCCATACAGCATGTGACCTATATAAACCGAAATAGTGTTTGAAATGTAAACAAAATTTAAATAACCGAGACGACCATTCATTCATTCTACGCCTAAGTTAGTTCAAAACAATACTTTATCGTACATACTCGAGACTATAGAAGCATTTAAAAGCTTCTGAATTATACGTCTTGAAAAAAATAGCCATTAATTTCAACATTCTGTTTTAACGTCAAAATATCAACATTTTGGCAGCTCATGTCACTTTAACGTCAAAATATCAACATTTTGACGTTAAAGTGTATTTTGACACTTTAAAACGTCTACATAAAGTTTTTCAATTTGATATCGGAGTTCAATTTGATACTGACCGATAACTTCAGAAGACCACTGGTCGCGAATTCACCTTTTCAAGTTCGGAAGGGGCCTTCGTGGCTCAGTAGGTAGAGAGTTGCACGCTCAATCCGAACAGCCTTCCACCAATGGGTCGGGGGTTCGAATCTCACTCAGTCCAAAATAAAAAAACAAAAATGGAAAATTTTCTACGACTGCTGGAGGCTACCACTTATAAAATACCACTTATAAAATAACAGATTAATAATTCGTAAATACGGATTACAATAAAAACGAATGACTTAGTCTGTAATAACGAATTAATAATCCGTAATAACGTATTAATTAATCTGCAATACTGAATGAATTAATTCGTAATTACGAATTGCTAATTCGTTATAACAGATTAGTTCCAACTATACATATCAGTTTGGAAATGGCAACAGTACCGCTCTCTTACGACGCGATCGATTACGTTGGTATCGCAAGCTAAGACAATAATTCGTTATTACAGAATAGTTAATTCGTTATTACGGATAAATAATTCGTTATTACAGATTAGTTAATTCGTTATTACAGATTAATAATTCGTTATTTGTGTTTGCGCTTGTTTTCTAAACGGTTAGAGATTTTTGACTGAAATATGATGTTTTCCTCAATGTGGGTTACAGATCAAGTTTACGTTTTGTTCCGTTCCGCTTATCTTTACGGAAATTTAAGCCTATTGAAGCCTTTTTTCTAAACACTTTCGGTCACGGGTTCGAATCCCACTAAATCCCACAAAATTGGAAAATTTTCTGACTGGGTTTTCACTCGAACGACCTATGTGGGATGGTTGCCAGTTACCAGCGGAAAGTCGTAGGTTTCTTCCGGGCATAGAGCCCGGTTTCCTCCCACAATAAAACTGGCAACGCCGCCATGTAAGTGAAATAATCTTGAGCGCGGCGTAAAACATTAATCAATCAATCTAAACACTTTCAGATATTGGGCTGAAATGTTATATGTCGTAATGAAGTACAGATCAAGTTTATGTTTCGTTCCGTTTCGTTTATTTTTACGGAAGCTACAACTCGGATTTTCATAGACACTCGTTTGTACGATATTTGAGTCCCCCATGATAAGTTAAAGATTGTTTTTTGTTCTGCTCAGGGATAGAAATAAACGAAAATAGCCTACCTGTTCAACTTTGCGGTAGGTTGATTGGTTGTTTGGTGTTTTACGCCGCGCTCAAGATATTTTCACTTATATGGCGGCGTGGACAGTTTTATTGTGGGAGGAAACAGGGATATCATCCTATGGCCGGAGGAAACCAACGATCTTCTGTTGGTAACTGGCCACCATCCCACATAGGTCGTTCGAGTGAAAACCCAGTCAGAAAATTTTCCAATTTTTTTTTTTGGACTGAGTGGGATTCGAACCCGCGACCCATTGGTGGAAGGGCCGTTCGTCCAAGGCTCTACCTACTGAGTCACGGAGGCCTCTACTTTGCGATAGGGACTGTATTACCATGCAATAATCTCAGAATGATTCTTGATGCTGAAATAAAGGAGTCTGTGGCAATTAGCGAAACTGGTATAGCTTAGAGTTCGTAACTTAGACCGTACAGTCTTAGAATACAGTACAGTTAGACAAACCTACTAGACATAGCCTCGCCTTTTTTTTACAAGGTGCTGCAGTTCAGAGTAATTGAGTTAGTTACTTTCCCACACAGATATTCAAACAATCAGTCCAAACTGACTAACATTTCCTTCAACCAACGTATATTTATCTCAGATAGCTGCTTTAAAACTGAGGCGTGTCACAGCGACTGCAACAAAGAGATGACGTCAATGCCATACAATTCGAACAACGTCATAAACACGTCGTTCTAAGCCGAAAGGGTCTGTAGGACTTTCAGGGGTTTCCTTCAGCCTAAAAGCTTGGTGTAGAAGAGATGCCAGGTACTCGACAAAGGTCTCGGGGTTCCTCCGGGCAACGAGCCTGGTTTCCTCCCCCACTAAATCTGGCAAAGCCGCAATTTAAGTGAAATAATCTTGAAAGGGGCGTAAAACATCAATCAATTAATCGGTCAAAAATCCAAGGTACTTTCTCCTACATCTCCATATAATAGAATAGACCATTTGCCAGTTTTTCGCGTAACAATGACATGACGTCGTGGCGCCAATCTTCGACCGGACAAGCCCAGCTTCCAATTTGACTTTAGCTATATTCATTTGAGCTCCCGTTTCATGCATTTTTTTTTTCGCATTTCTTGATTATTTCAGACATATACTATCACAATATCGGGTTTCTTTCCTAAAATATGTCGTAAAAATGTTGAAAAATTTGAGTTTAAAACAGTCGGATGCTTTGTCCGGTCTACCACATCAATCTAAAATAGAGATTGATCCTACTGCCATTCGTTGAGATATCAACTCTAAAACGATTGAGTGACATGTTTTAACACAAAGGGAGACCACTGCTGTCCACGTCCTTAAAATTGTAAACAACGACACGTGACACTGATAGTTGACTCGGTTGTGTAGAGAGATATTCGATATAATTCTGGTAGGTAACGTTTAAGCCGCCGACAACCTGTTTTGTTATATTGATTGCTACTCTCCTAATACATATAATATACCTTGAAATACCTTGAAGTCCATATCATATTTTGCCTTGACATCCATGGGCGCTGCCGTCTTGTTTTAGAATGTATTTAAGAGCTAATGTAGTGCCGAATATATTTTTGATTTTTAACAAGTATTTCTGCCCTAAGAACCTGCAATGCAGCATATTATAATAGGGTTACATGTTTGCGAACAGAATAGAACAGATGAATAAATAGTATATAGATTAAAAATTCTCAGTAGATTTCTTGCAGTTAACTATGCGCAAAATGGAGTGCGACGGCTCTCGAGCCATGTCTCGAGTTGAAGATCTCGTAGAATGGCACGAGATCTCGATTGCTACCACATATGACCGTCATTGTGACGTCGCTAAATTGCGTCATTTTAAAGTAATTGGCTTGAGTATATTGTAGAACATTAAAATAATAAAAACAATGTTTAGCGAAGCCGGCACACTTGCACAGGCGTTTATTTATATAGATCACGATTTTACAATTGACTCAAGGTGTTCACGGCACAAGTGATCAAGGTGTTCACGGCACAAGTGATCAAGGTGTACACGGCATTTGCATTTAACTAGTTAAAATATTAATAAACAGTACTTGTAACTAACAATATGATTTCTAATACAAAGACAATCTAAACAGAGAAGTTAATCTTCGCATGCAGATTTGAAGTGAAGGGGAGGTAAGCATGTGGACTTTAAAGCTATGCCGGTAACGCGCATCATAGCGACCCTCGGTTACCTCCCCTGGTGCTCAAGTCCGGATGCCGCGATGTATGTGAATTTCGCATTGCGTTAACTTTTATCAGGCGGCTCCGTGTAGAATAAGCTACTATGTATGAGTTGCTGTTCGTATTCCTGTGTGTCCCATCAGCTTTGTAAGTAGACCCACAACTCCATTATACATAATAATCATTTGACTATCGTAACGGCATGGGTATCGCACCTTGTTTGTTTTCATAATGTTGTTGTTGTAAATTTAATTAAGACCAAGGAGTATAGATGGACCCTAGTTCAATTTACCGAACTTATGGTGATATTACATATACCAACGTTCGGTATACGAATTAGAAATACAAGGTGGAAATGATGCTTAAATTGCAAGCCATGAAAATATTATTGTAACTCCTCGGTATGGACGATTCCTACCTCAGACTTCTTTAAAACTCATAAAAGATTATTCTTGTCCGCTTTTATTACATGTAGCTATTCCAAAGGGCGTACACCTGGTCTTAAACAACAACAAACTGTCATTTCTTGGAGACTTTGCCGCCATTTTGCGCGACGTTCGAACTGGGTCAAACGGTGCATGTCAAATAAATAAAATAAATAAAAATAAATAAAAGAGGAAAGAATAATCTTTTATGAGTTCTAAAGAAGTCTGGGGTAGGAATTGTCCATACAGAGCAGTTACAATATTATTTTCATGGCTTGTAATTTCCGACAAAAGTTTGTCGGAGTTTTCCGAGCAGCATTTCAGAATTCACAGACTGAACGTTGGTATATGTAATATCACCATAAGTTCGGTAAATTGAACTAAGATGGACCCAAGGAGTATAGATGGACTTGGATGGACCTATACTCCTTGATTAAGACTGACATTCAATAAACATCGGCCAATGAACTATATGCGTGGAATGGACACGTCTCAATGGCTGGTTTGGATCTGACCGATTTGGATTGATATTGCATCATCTCTTAGTAATGGCGGCGTTCGTTGCAAATCAAATACCACGTGACCTCCATTCCACGTATAAACGGTATATATATATAATTAATCAGCTTGCAAACTTGCGATTAATTATATCCAACGGAAAATAGGAATCGCAATTCAGATCCAACCTTTTTTGTTTGTTGATTATTCTTTTTTAGACTACAGCATACAGGGTGTCCGGATGGAAAATCGGGGGTGTACTGTGACAGTAAGATATATATTGTTTCTGTTTTGTTAACTCCTCTACTCTAGATGGTGGGCCATTCCTACTTCACTTTAGTAAAGGTCTTACTCTGTTATTTATAATTTCCGACTTTTATTGGTCGTCGACCAGGAGCCGACCAACAAATATCCAAACATAAATAACGAGGTACCTGTAGCCATTTAATATTATTGAATTAGGCCATTCCAGGCTGTAGATATATTTTGGTTTTAATTAAAATAGATATTAAACATCACATAACTAACAGTAACAAATAACAAAGTAAAACGTAAATCTCTCCGGCCCATGATGGCCATATTTTTCTAAATAAAATCTGGAGTTATTTACACTAAGTTCTTTTTCCTAATGGTGCATAAACTAGGCCTATATGGGAAAATTTCGGAGCTATTTGTATTTTGTCCGTTATTATAACACACATCGTCCAAACCAATATTTTTAATTCTTTAGTTTTTAATTTACTTCACACGTTCAACTTCTCCTAACAATCACAATTTATAAAAAAAAAAAATGCATAACATGTCACTTTAAAGAGCCAACCGTGCTGTTAAAAAATCTTAAGATTAAAAAAACTCCAGAACTACAAACAATCTTTTCTCCATATATTGGTGATGAACAGAGCGACGCATTAGACTTGTATCTTTAGAAAATCCACCCTTTAACGACTCCAAACGCATTATTATGAATTAATTGTTTCTCTGTTTAACTAGTTGATTGTGGAACGTGTTGGTTACACGAACCCTGTGGCCAAAATACTAGGGTGTGCGATAATGGTTGTGCCCCGGGTTTTTACGGAAGTATCTGTGACAAAGGTTGGTTGGTTGTTTTAGCTTATTGGCGCTTCCATTCGTATGAATGATGTACGCCATTCTGTGACAAAGGTTGGTTGGTTGTTTTAGCTTATTGGCGCTTCCATTCGTATGAATGATGTACGCCATTCTGTGACAAAAGTTGGTTGGTTGTTTTAGCTTATTGGCGCTTCCATTCGTATGAATGATGTACGCCATTCTGTGACAAAGGTTGGTTGGTTGTTTTAGCTTATTGGCGTTTCCATTCGTATGAATGATGTACGCCATTCTGTGACAAAGGTTGGTTGGTTGTTTTAGCTTATTGGCGTTTCCATTCGTATGAATGATGTACGCCATTCTGTGACAAAGGTGAGTTCTAAGATATAATTATGCAAAGGCGTACTTACTTGTTTATTCGTTTTGTGATCTCACTATGGAAGACCGTTCAGGACACCTTTCATTTTGGAAACAAAAAACAAAAAAAAAAACATAGAAAAATTCGAGATGGCCAAGCGATTATCAGAATACGAGATAGGCCTACGCTCACAGTTTTGTCTTTCAGAAACTGCTTTTCACGACTTGTATTTTTCTACAGTATTCTGATCATAGTAAGACGTGATAATTGACCGTGCTCTCCACCTGGCAACTTTGCCACATACAGCAGCATTTATTCTGATTAAAAAGCTACCTGGTAAAAGGCTTGGTCGCTGTTATTCTCACATGTCACTGGCAAAACAGACCCTAAATCCAGAAGAACCTACCAAACTTATGTTACAATAACCCGTACCGTCTTAATTATATACATCTGGGGGCAGTTTCTCAAAAGACATATCCGACTTTAAATTGCGACGGCTCGTTACGTGAATGTGAAGCCCTGTGTTGTTATGACCAGTACAGCGGGTGTAAATCGCTGGAGAAACCGCCCTTGAAGCCTAAACATATTATAAAAAAAAGAGTGGATTACATACATTGAGGATCTTTCTTTGATTGATTGAAGTTTTACGCCGTACTCAAGAGTATTTCACTCAACCTTTTCACATACGGCGATCGTGAGAAAACTCCGCTGGGAAATATTTTAATCTTTTATATGGGAAGCGGTCCGGTACCGCAACGAACAGGGCCTTTGTAACGTTGGAATGACGGACAATCACTCTAACCGACTGACTCACTGCATGCTGACCCTCTTTCTTTGAAGTGATCGCCTTGTTTCAAACCTTTATAGGGGCCTCGGTGGTCCAGTGGGTTAGAGTGATTGGCGCTCAGTCCCACACACTCCTTCCGTCGATGCGGCGCAGGTTCGAATCACACTCGAAATTGAAAAATGTCGGTCGCCGTATGTGGAAGAGTTGCCAGGTAGGCAACTCTCCGTAGGTCGGGGGTTTCCTCCGGGCAATTAATGATCCCGGTTTCCTCCCCCCACTAAACCTGGCAACGCCGCTGTATAAGTGAAATAATCTTGAGTGCCGCGTAAAATATCAATCAATCAATCAAACCTTTATATAGCGACACCCATACGTTGCTGTTTATACATGAAATAAGAGGCAAATTACTGTTGTTCGACAGCGACTCTGAAAACACACAATACAAAGAAAAATTAAGTTCTGTTGTTTTCCAGCTTGTAACAATGGTAAATATGGCCCGGAATGTTCAAGGAAGTGTGGTCGGTGTAAAGGAGGGGCCCAGTGTCATCACATCACCGGTTACTGTACCAATTCAGAATGCCAACCCGGCTGGATAGGTACCAAATGTGACATACGTAAGTTTTAAAGGGGCATGGTCCGTATGAGGAAAATTACATATCCAAAACATTCTCACATGTCACTGTCAGGCACATACTGAAATTGTGTTGAGCATCCTCTGAACCTACGACTAAAATGAACACTCACGCGCACGTCAAATCAATCGATCATTGAAAACACACTCGCCGCCGTAGCCTTTCTGAGATTTGTCAAGATAGCCAGCTTGCTTTGGGTAATTCCTCTAAGATTGAACAAGGGGCGCTTTATGCATGTACAGTTACGTTTAAAGTGGCATGAGCTGCCAAAATGTTGATATTTTGACGTTACGACAGACAGTTGAAATCATTGGCTATTTTTCTCAAGATGTATAATTCAGAAGCTTTTTAGAGCTTCTAGTCTCGAGAGGGTACAATAAAGTATTGTTTTGAACTAACTTTGGCTTAGAATGAATGAATGATCGTCCCGGTTATTCAAATTTTGTTTACTTTTCGAAAACGTTTTCGCTTCGTACAGGCCACATACTGTATGGATTTTCCTCATTCCAATGCCAATCGTTTAATTTTTTGATGGCCTTTAAAGCCTCTTACTGTCGTGACGATCAGAAATTATTAAAAAAAGTGCTAATTTTGGCAGCTCATGCCACTTTAAGTGCCTAAATGATGATGTAACATATGTAAAAATGAAACCCATACACCTACTGATCGATCCGAAGGTGTTGAATTAATCTTACTTGATTTTGTCAGAAATTTACAATCTCAAATTTATCGACAGGCTCGTCCGTGGCCTTCAAAGCAAAACCTTCCTATTTCTCAGATAAAGTCTGTAAATACGTTAACCGGGAATTCCTTTGGTAGATTTAAATTATTTAACGGCTTGTGCATAGAATGTTTCTAACTTTTGGGGCAAAAATGATTGTTGTTTTATAGCAAACAGTATTGTAGATTTCTGTGGCAAATGCGCCTTTTGCTTTCTATTTTGTTACTAATATTTTGGCAGGATGCAAACAAGGTCGTTGGGGTGAAAAGTGTTCTCAAACGTGCGGGACGTGTCTCCACAATGAACCATGTGACATCACTAGCGGGGCATGTCCAAATGGGTGTGATCCGGGGTGGGATGGAGAACTCTGTCAACAAGGTATGTATGCCTTGATCATCATAGTAATCACCCTTTTTACTCTCTTTATGACGCAGAAAATATGATTAAAGAACTTGAAATGAAAACTTCAGGTAAAATAGATTATCCTTCTGAGATAATTATTTTTGTATGATTTGTTATGATTGTACTTGTACTTCCTGATCACCTAAAATCTATAAAATCAACCTCTCTCTTTAAAACCAAATTGAAACAATATTTACTCTCCTCGTAAACCATAGCTCTGTTATTATATACTAAAGGTTCATACGTTCTCCCTAAAAGCAACATCTCATCAAATTTCCGCCATTTTATAATTTAACTTTTAATTACCTTACAAATTTTGGGATATTGGAAGATTGACGTGGAGATAAAAAATATCGGTAAAGACAGTTACCCGTCAGAACCGAAAAATATATGCTATTAGAACAAAATTCCGACTCTTCGTTGCTTATAAAAACTACCTTAAAGGATTTATGAACAGCTTTTGGAAATATTCTCTAATTTGCGTTAGGTCTTTTTGTAGAACATGCACTTTAAAAGTCTGACCAAAAAGAAAATTAAATTTCGGTCGCAGTACATACAAAATTCAAGCTACGTTTACCGATCTACAATGTTTACGAAAGTTAATTATCTCAGAGACTTATGACGTCAAACACGACCTCCGTTGTGTACGTACCCTCACAGCGATGACGTAATAAACGATTTCTGTTGTCTCAGTACGTCTTCGTGACAGTTTGTACACATCGAAGGTCGTGTATGACGTCATTTTTCCGAGCAGTTACGAAAAATACGGAAAATATGCATCTTTCCTCCCCGTCCCGCATGACTACCAGGGAACTAACGCGAAGGTTGTTTCGCTTCAACTGATAATTTTCAAATATATATTTAGTCAATAAACAAGCACAAACCAGCTTTAAATCTTGTTCATATCTCCTTTAACGTACATATCCCAGATTGATATATGAAATAAGCTTATATTTAGTACTTCTTGACAAAAATGTGTTTCGCTGGTATACATACACTACTCTAAATGTCTTTTTAGACATTTGTCGAGATGTTAGTGACGTCACTCAAAACATTATGCCATATAAATGGGTATTTTTATCACGTGACCACTAAGTGACAAGCCACCCGTCAATTACATTAACATAAAAAATGTTTAAAAGAGGCCTGGAACGAGGGCAAGAGGCGAGGGTCCAGTGGACGCCAAGGCCCCGGAAGCTCTGGGGTTCTTCATTGCCAGAGAACCGGTCTGAGGCTGTTCTGCAAGTGAAATTTCTAACAGTTTCCAGATTTTGCTTTCCTAATTCTTAAAAAATAACAGTAAAATCGTTATGTTCCCAAGTTTTAAGTGAAACTTTGTAACTTTTTTGAAGCACAGAGAAAGGGATGATTATTCCAACGTATTAGGCGAGAGTCTAGGGGCCGCCTAGGCCCCGGAAGCGCAGGGGCTCTAGATTGCCAGAGAAACGTTCTGAGGCTGTTCTGGAAGTAAATAACATCTGGATTTTGCTTTCCCTAATTGTTAATAATAACAATATAAGACAAGCAGGAGAAGCGCCCACGGTTTGTTTTGTGCTGATTTGGGCAATTATATGGGAAAACTACATACTTGTGCTATATAAAAGGTCCGCGGATAGTTTTCTTTATATAAAGTGGGGAGGTGGCAGACTACCTAAACCCAGTAGGCCTATCGGTCCACGTGCCGCCTATAGGCTCTTACAATCATCAAACAAAAAACTGCCCATAACTTTCGTTATTCTTTCTTGAAAGTCGCAGTACGGAAGACACTTTCTCAGAGATATCTTGTATATAAATCATCGACGATCCGCCAAATTTGATGAAGCTCCGCATAGAGCCCGGTTTCCTCCCACAATAAAACTGGCAACGCCGCCATATAAGTGAAATAATCTTGAGTGCGGCGTAAAACACCAAACAATCAATCAATCACCCGTCAGCTTTAATGACACACCTGCCTTTCGTTTTCATATTTCAGTTTGTGAAGACGGCTTCTACGGACCTAAATGTGAAGGACTGTGCGGTGCTTGTATAAATAATACCCCTTGTAACAAAACCACAGGTGTGTGTGTCCCTGGGTGTGAACTGGGGTACAAGGGGCAGTATTGTAAAAGTGGTAAGATACTCACAGATTTTTTCTTGATATTTTAGGTGCATCCGTCGCTCAGTCCCTAGAGTTATAGTCTCATCTGGCAGAGGGGTCGTTTCTCAGACACAGGCACACGGAGTGCTCTCCCTTATCCACCCTCAGTTATACTATAAATATAAAACTATAATACCATTTTTCACTGTCTTTTCCCATGACCCTATAATATATAGTCTGACGATATTCTTACCATAGCTTAAGATACCTATAAGCATGGTCAATGTAATACAAAGTGTCCCAGAAAATTCTACTGACTAAGGCCAAGCTCCTGTCAGTCGTCAACCTAATGAAATATCATAGGTTTACTTTATTACAACAATTTATGATGGGGTATAAAGGTCTAAATGATATAGCCCTTTTTAACACAATTAGAAACTTGTCTCCATGGTTATTTTAGACAAGAAGATTTTCCCTGTGCCCGTGTGTTTTAGTGTTCATAAATATATAAATATGGTACATAAAGTAGGGTTTAGGAATATCTTTGCCATTAAAATGAATTTTCTTTACTTTTCGAACATTTCAGACTACATCAGGTTTATTCCCCCCCTTGGCTATTATACCCCACCAAACATAGTTTGAGGGTAGGGGTGGGGGGTGTTGAGTATTGAAATGGGCTCCGCTCGTCCGTCCCTCCGTCCCGATTTCGTTTCCGGAGCAGTACTCGGAAACTATTAGACATAACTCAATGAAACTTGGTGTGTGGAACAATCATCATGTGCAGATGTGCTTTTTTGAGGTTTTCAACTTATTGAAATTTTTTTGGCCGTTTCCATGGAGACATAATTTAGAAATGTTGAGTGGATGGATGACAAGTGGGATCCATCGATTGCGATGGGTTGAGGGTTCGATTCTCTGATGCCGCCCAAAACTCTGCCAGAGTAAAATAATGTGTATACCAAAAATCACGAAATTACATTTTTTTAGGTTGTGAATATGGGAAGTATGGGGAACAGTGCATATATACGTGTGGAAACTGTATACGCGGTGAACCATGTAATAAAGCCTCCGGAGAGTGTTTAAACGGCTGTGAAGAAGGATATAGTGAACCGATGTGTTAAACAGGACGAGGTAATTGTTACAATCTCAACCAGACAAATAACCCATTGAACCAACAACTTTCAATAAATGTCAACCTTGAAGTATTCAATTACCAACCCATTGAATTTTACCTGTGCAAACAAGTAGGTCACAGAAGGTATTGCATTACTGAAATAGGTATGAGCTGCATAAATCCGGATTTTTTTCATAAATTCTATTGCTATGGTGTTAAAAGAAAAAACTAATGGACGAGTTAATAAGCCGTAAGAGCAGAGAATCAGTCGGAACTCCCTTCGGCTATCTCCGCTCGCTACCGGTCGGGTATTTCACGCACGTAAATCCCCGAAGTTTCAGAGTGAGCAGAGAATGTGCACGGACAAAATTCAAATAACTAGGATGTTTGCGTTCATTTTTTAGATCAATACATTTCATTTCATTTCATTTATTAACCACTCAATAATTACATAAGGAAATTTATGTACAATCAATAGAGAATGTGGCGGGAATAAAGCTCTAATGGCTTGTTCTATCCCCTTAACAAAAGTTACAATATATCAATTAATACGTTTAACGTTTTGAATAGTTAGTTTATAATGTTGGCGGATATTTAAGATTTTTTTAAAACCTTAGGCAATGTGTTATTTTAATAACATTAATAACGTATACCTTTTTAAACCCTTTATCCTTAGCAACTAAGATCACCTTAATTTATGTGGCTTCGTAAATGTGGGCCCTGTGGCCCAGGGAATGCAACCCTAAGTGGGGTTCTAACGACATCCCATGTGGAATGGTTGCTAGATACCTGCAAACGAGCGGGGTTTCCTCGGGAAGTCCCCTTAAAGTGGCATGAGCTGCCAAAATTCAAATTTTTTCATAGTTGCTGATCGTTACGACATTAAGAGACTTGGAAGGCTATCGAAAAACTAAATGATTGGCGTTGGAATGAGGAAAATCCATACAGCATGGGGCCTGTACGAACCGAAAATGTGTTCAAAAAGTAAACAAAATTTAGATAACCGGAACGACCATTCATTCATTCTAAGCCAAAGTTAGTTCAAAACAATACTTTATCGTACATTATCGAGACCAAAGGCACTAAAAGCTTTTGAATTATACGTCTTGAGAAAAATAGCCAATAATTTCAACATTCTGTTTTAACGTCAAAATATCAACATTTTGGCAGCTCAGGCCACTTTAACGTCAAAATATCAACATTTTGGCAGCTCATGCTACTTTAACTGGACCAAGCACCCCCGCCATATATTTATGAATACTAAACACACGGGTGCAGGGGAAATCTTGTCTAAAATAACCATCGAGACAAGTTTCTAATTGAAGTTAAAAAAGAGGTATATCAGTGCGACGTTGAACGTCAATCTATGTAAAGTGTTCTCGTAATCAGGCGATCAGAGCATCCAAAAAAAACATGCAAGCCATTCGATGCCTGTATATCATTACAGCGTCTAAAATGTGATGTTTTATATAGTCTACGTTTACTCTTAAAATGTCTTGGAGATCATTTCCACAAAGTCTATATCTCTACATTGGCCAATACTAATGATAGTATATTATATTTATTATATTTTTTATATTTTCTACATTGGCCAGTCTGTGTATTACATTTTGATATTGAACATTTTTTCCTTTTACAGATCGAGATACCGGAAACCCATTACTCAAACAAATGAGCTCATATTTCAATCAGGAAGTTAAAACTGTAAATTCCAGTAAAATTACACCATACATAAATGAGATCACAGGCAGTAGATTTTATTTACATCCTCAATTTCAATATAGAACTGACCCTCCTTCCTATTGTCGAATCTTACCTCGAAAGTTTTGTCTCTTCATTTTGTTTCTATTTAACTCTCACATCGAGGTTAACGCTTTATCATACCTCGAAAGTTTTGTCTCTTCATTTTGTTTCTATTCAACTCTCACATCAAAGCAAAACTTTGTTTTTCGTGGGCGAGTTAATAAACCAAAATTTAACATAGGCTACTTATGTCTTGAGCATGAGCTGCCAAAATTTACACTTTTTTTCATAATTTCTGATCGTCACGACAGTAAGAGGCTTTGAAGGCCATCGAAAAACTATATGATTGGAGTTGGAATGAGGGAAATCCATGAAGTCTACGGTCTATACGAACCGAAATAGTGTCCGAAAAGTAAACAAAATTTAAATAACCGGGAAGACCATTCAGCCAAACTGAGTTCAAAACAATACTTTATCGTTAATTCTCGAGACTAGAAGCACTGAAAAGCTTCTGAATTATACGACTTGAGAAAAATAGCAAATAATTTCAACATTCTGTTTCAACGTCAAAATATCAACATTTTGGCACCTCATGCCACTTTAAGAGAGTTTTATAATGTTCTCCCTTAGGGGTTGTTTTCTGGTAGCTTTAGAATACGTTTACCCTATGGCTGGTAAAGGCGTTCGAGGTATAACATGTTTAATATGCTTATGTAATCAAATGTTTATAAACTACGACCCAGTCTACTAATTAGGCGTAAGCTACACATGCTGCAATTAAATGTATGTTACTGTAAGAACTGACACCTAGCCAGAACTCTGAGGCGCAATATACCTAAATCGTAATGATGTCACTCGAAAAATTGTGGGATACTTGAGGGATCTGACTTTTGTAGTCACTAGTGACCGCTTTCTTACAAGCCCTTATATAAGTGACACGCGTGACTGCAACATACATGTATACTTTTCAGGGCAGACTTTTTGCTGCCACCATGTTCTTCCTCTTGATAATCCGATGACGTCATAAAGTAATGTGTCTATTCCACCTGGTAAGCCTATGTCTAACTTAACGCCGGCTTATTAAGACAAGCACCTGGACCCTCTTTCACAAAGCGGCGTAGCGTAAGTTTTTACGTAAATGCCTTAGCAACCCACACTGTAGAGATACGTTAGTAAGAAAGTTGCGCAAAAAATACATCTACGCCGCTTTGTGAAACAGGCTCCCTGGGGTTATTTCTCAAAATGTTTACGAAAACTTAACGGCTTGTCCGGACCGAGTGCTAAAGGTATTTGTTACTATGATAAACGTTGCATTAGACTTCCATCGGGCGTAACTGAAACAACCCACGACTGTTTTAAGATGATATATATTGTAGCATTCTTATACATTGTTATTCGTGTTTGTTCTGTATGTATCACCTAAAACAAGTGATTGCAAGAGAGGTGCCAAAATTCGGGCTTTTACTTTGAATTTGCAATATTCTATGAAAAAATAAGACCATCTGAGTAAAATGAAAGAAAGGCAAAAAGGTTTGTACATAAAAGTTATTGTGTGAACATTTGCAACTGGATTTACCTTACAAATCTAGCGTAATATTATACATCCGTTTTGAACAAAACATTTGCTTGTCTTTTGGTTTTACGGACGTTTGGCTTTAAAGTGGCATGAGCTGCCAAAAGGTTGATATTTTGACGTAAAAACAGAATGTTGTAATTATCGGCTATTTTACTCAAGACATATAATTCAGAAGTTTTCTAGTGCTTCTAGTCTCGAGAATGTACGATAAAGTATTGTTTTGAACTAACTTTGGCTTAGAATGAATGAATGGTCGTCCCGGTTATTTAAATTTTGTTTACTTTTTGAACACTTTTTCGTTTCGTATAGGCAACATACTGTATAGATTTTCCTCATTCCAACGCCAATCATTTAGTTTTTCGATGGCCTTCAAAGCCTCTTACTGTCGTGACGATCAGAAATTATGAAAACAGTGTGAATTTTGGCAGCTCATGCCCCTTTAAGGATTGCAACACTGCGTGAACGTCGTGTGGGCCTATAAAGTCATCGCATATATTAATACTTTTTGGAGTGAGTGTAAGGAAAATAAGTGTATCACACCAATTGTACTTGACGACTGAAAGGCTTCACCGTAAATGCTCGATCGCCCGATGTGGAAGAGCACTCGCCGGACGAAGCGCCTTAACCCCCCCCCCCCCCCGCCCCCCTCCCCCCCCCACACACACACACTAAACCTGGCAACACCGTCATTAATTTAAGTTCTTCAAACTCTGTTGCCAAAAGATATTGATGATGGGTGGCAAACAGAGTTGAAGGACCGGAAATATTGGAAAACATGTAACTCTATTGTTCACGGATTTTCTTTCAACTTCTCCTGATTTAAGCAACCCAACCGGCCCAAACTTTACAAACATTCAGTTTTATCCTTTAGTTCTCCATTCCACCAAAGAAGCATCCAAACACTCACATTTCTGTTGCGTAGCCTACATTTAGCCATGTTATTTTGACGGAATCGAGGAGGCCAGAGGGAGATTCGGGCTGTCCTTCGAAAAACGACGAGGATGCAACTCAAATGTGAGTGTTTAAACGCTTTTTTCGGTGGAACGGCGAACTAAAAGATCGAACTGAATGTGTATAAAGTTTGTCCGGGTTGCGTTGCTTAAATTAGGAGAAAATCTGAGACAAAGTGTTGATTCTCAGTTTTATATGTTTTCCAATATGGTCATTCCTTCAACTATGTTTGCCACCAATCATCAATATCTTTTGGCAACAGAGTTTGAAGAACTTCAACTACACCGCCATATAAGTTAAATAATTGAGTGCGGCGTAAAACATCCATCAATCAACCGTCGTAAACGAAGCTTCCCTCTTTTCTTCTGTGCGCGTTTAAGTTCTCGTGTTATGAAATGTTTAACGATTATTTAAAATCTGTTCAAATACCCTCCGTTGAAATATAAGATGTGCCCTAAACATAGACTTAAGATAATTTTAATTAATAGAATTTTCTGACTTAAAGTCCCTTTTTCAAATTCATTTCTGCGCGTGAATTGACTGGTGAGCTATGCGTCTGCTGATTGGCCGAATGAGACACGCCGCTAAGCCTTGCTGTGAAGATGGCTGCCGAGTCGTTCTTTGAGAGAGTCTCGCAACTTTCTATTAGCACAGTTTGGCCTGCGAAAGAGGTTGAAAACCACGAGAAAACTAAGTTGATTGATGGTGTAATGGGGAGAATTCTTACATACGAAGCGAAACAATGCCCTAAAACGAAACAATGCCAAAAACGAAACAATGCCCTAAAACGAAACAGTGCCCTAAAACGAAACAATGTCCTAAAATGAAACGATGGCCTAAAACGAAACAGTGCCCTAAAACGAAACAGTGCCCTTAAACGAAACAATGCCTCAAAACGAAACAATGTCCTAAAACGAAACAATGCCCTGAAGCGAAACAATGCACTGAAACGAAACCATGCCCTGAAACGAAACCATGCCCTGAAACGAAACAATGCCCTGAAACGAAACAATGCACTGAAACGAAACAATGCCCTGAAACGAAACAATGCCCTGAAACGAAACAATGCCCTGAAACGAAACAATGCACTGAAACGAAACAATGCCCTGAAACGAAACAATGCCCTGAAACGAAACAATGCACTGAAACGAAACAGTGCCCTAAAACGAAACAGTGCCCTAAAACGAAACAGTGCCCTAAAACGAAACAGTGTCCTAAAACGAAACAGTGTCCTAAAACGAAACAGTGCCCTAAAACGAAACAATGCCTTAAAACGAAACAGTGCCCTAAAACGAAACAATGCCCTAAAACGAAACAATGCCCTAAAACGAAACAGTGCCCTTAAACGAAACAATGCCCTAAAACGAAACAATGCCTTAAAACGAAACAGTGCCCTAAAACGAAACAATGCCCTAAAACGAAACAGTGCCCTTAAACGAAACAATGCCCTAAAACGAAACAGTGTCATAAAACGAAACAGTGTCCTAAAACGAAACAGTGCCCTAAAACGAAACAATGCCTTAAAACGAAACAGTGCCCTAAAACGAAACAATGCCCTAAAACGAAACAATGCCCTAAAACGAACCAATGCCTTAAAACCAAACAATGCCTTAAAACCAAACAATGCCCTGAAACGAAAAACGAAACAGTGCCCTAAAACGAAGCAATGCCCTACAACGAAACAGTGCCCTAAAACGAAACAATGCCCTAAAACGAAACAATGCCCTAAAACGAAACAGTGCCCTAAAACGAAACAGTGCCCTAAAACGAAACAATGCCCTAAAACGAAACAGTGCCCTAAAACGAAAAATGAAACAGTGCCCAAAAACGAAAGAATGCCCTAAAACGAAACAATGCCAGAAAACGAAACAATGCCCTAAAACGAAACAATGCCCTAAAATGAAACAATGCCCTAAAACGGAACAGTGTCCTAAAACGAAACAGTGCCCTAAAACGAAACAATGCCTTAAAACGAAACAGTGCCCTAAAACGAAACAATGCCCTAAAACGAAACAATGCCCTAAAACGAAACAGTGCCCTTAAACGAAATAATGCCCTAAAACGAAACAGTGTCATAAAACGAAACAGTGTCCTAAAACGAAACAGTGCCCTAAAACGAAACAATGCCTTAAAACGAAACAGTGCCCTAAAACGAAACAATGCCCTAAAACGAAACAATGCCCTAAAACGAAACAATGCCATAAAACGAAAACTAAAATGAAACAATGCCCTAAAACGGAACAATGTCCTAAAACAAAACAATGCCCTAAACGAAACAGTGCCCTAAAACGAAACAATGCCCTAAAACGAAACAATGCCCTAAAACGAAACAATGCCCTAAAACGAAAAACGAAAGAATGCCTAAAACGAAAGAATGCCCTAAAACGAAACTGTGCCCTAAAACGAAACAGTGCCCTAAAACGAAAGAATGCCCTAAAACGAAACATTGCCCTAAAACGAAACAGTGCCCTAAAACGAAACAATGCCCTAAAACGAAACAGTGTCCAAAAACGAAACAGTACCCTTAAACGAAACAATGCCCTAAAACGAAACAGTGCCCTAAAACGAAACATTGCCCTAAAACGAAACAGTGCCCTAAAACGAAACAATGCCCTAAAACGAAAAACGAAACAGTGCCCTAAAACAAACAGTGCCCTAAAACGAAACAGTGCCCTAAAACGAAACAGTGCCCTAAAACGAAACAATGTCCTAAAATGAAACAATGCCCTAAAACGAAACAGTGCCCTAAAACGAAACAGTGCCCTAAAACGAAACAATGCCCTAAAACGAAAAACGAAACAATGCCCCAAAACGAAACAATGCCCTGAAGCGAAACAATGCACTGAAACGAAACAGTGCCCTAAAACGAAACAGTGCCCTAAAACGAAATAGTGCCCTAAAACGAAACAGTGCTCTAAAACGAAACAATGCCCTAAAACGAAACAATGCCCTAAAACGAAAAACTAAACAGTGCCCTAAAACGAAACAATGCCCTAAAACGAAACAGTGCCCTAAAACGAAACAATGCCCTAAAACGAAACAATGCCCTAAAACGAAACATTGCCCTAAAACGAAACAGTGCCTTAAAACGAAACAATGCCCTAAAACGAAACCAAATTGAAGTAACCGGTAGGAATGTTTATACATGTACATCCTAGGCTCCGGATTGACCGGGATTTATACGAGCGAATTTATAAGAGGACCCACAAATACGTCAATTTGTGTTCAGAATGTCTGCATGGTGGTGTAATGGTGTATTTATAGAACTGGGGGCCGTTTCACGAAGCCGTCGCAAAGTGCGATCAATCGCAGTTGCCATGACTCCGTATCTCTTCACTATGGTATCCATTGGCAACTACGCTTCGTTTGCGATGAGACTGCTTTGGGAAACGAGCCCCTGAAGTGTAAACGTCAACCATCAGTCAGAAATCGAGTACGTTCTCATTTCACATCTTTTAGCTTTTAGTTTAGATCTCATATATATTTAGATCTCATATATATATCGGAAGACCTTTCTGTGTACCTCAAATAAAACTGCTCGTCTGTATTTCTCAGGTGACTTTCCTTAACAGGATCCATCGCCATGCAGCGGATTTAAAAGTTGTGTGCATTTCCGGACTCATCCTTTGTTTGTATTACTTGTACCAAAGAAGTCAAATTTAGATTCTCAAATTAAAAATAAATTCAGAACTTTTAAATTTGGGGGGAAAATGAAAGTTCATTACTTTCAATAAGAAATATAGAAAACGATCTATTTTTAATGTTGTGAGCGTGATTTTAAAATATATATACTAAATAAAACATCCGACTGGTGTGGTATATCTCTCCAAGCCCAACGCAGGTAGTCTGTTCACTTTGTTGGTATACGTACATTATCGTCATCCGTGTGTGTTGTTGTGTTAGTTTTATGTATGTCTGGAGATATAGGCCAGCACTATATCCTGTTTGTGCCCGTTGACATCATCAGTAAATATTGCTAGAGTTCGGGTTTCAAAATCAAGTAACGAGAAGAAAACCCTGACCTATAAATTTCGAGTCAATCCACCGCTACTGATAAGCCTGCAGTATATTAAAATGGAGATTTTTATTCCACATTGTTGTGCTGTTTTTTTTCCATTTTACATCTATACAAGCAGCTCAAAGTGGACCTGGCTGTTAACCTAACCTCTAAGCCCATTCGGCATACATGAGCCATATCCGTGTCTTCC
This sequence comes from Lepidochitona cinerea, assembly GCA_963971465.1. NCBI lineage: Eukaryota > Metazoa > Mollusca > Polyplacophora > Chitonida > Tonicellidae > Lepidochitona > Lepidochitona cinerea. Next base: position 7,022,799 of record OZ020556.1, read on the forward strand.
GACATGGCCCGATGAGCAGTTATATATACTGCACTCCCCGAAAAAAATTCTGAGTTTCAATTTACTTCCTCAATTGTGACGAGTTGTTTTAACAGCAGTTCTGTTCTTCAGTGTCAGATAAGGACAGAGGCTCCGGACTAACTATGTGTTAAAACTACCAGTAACGTTGTAATTTCAGAGATTTTAAACCTAAATTGTGGTGGTTTTCGATCCGTTGGGCTTGGCTCCAAGCCTGTCCTTAATCACGTTAAAGATGATGTCCTTTGGATTATTTTGTATTGCATTATACACTTCAGGTAAGTGAATATAGTTAAATATTTATATGAAAGATTCTTTATTGTATGTAGGCCCTTGTCAAAAGGGGCCCACTCCCCAAGGGGCCTGTCTAGTGATCATGCGACCCGGGCAGCGAACTACCATTTAAACAGGAACAGCTATCGACAGTGTAAGTAACTTATTTGAGGGCGTGTTCCCAGGATCGAGCTACTGGCCTATGCGCAGTGGGAAGCATGTGGCTGGCCCCTCGTCTCATTGGTCCCCCGTTTCAATAGTCCCCCGTCTCATTGGTACCCCGTTTCATTGGTCCCCCGTCTCAATAGTTCCCCGTCTCATTGGTACCCTGTCTCATTGGCCTCCCGTCCCATTGGTCCCCCGTCTCATTGGTACCCCGTCTCATTGGCCCCCCGTCCCATTGGTCCCCCGTCTCATTGGTACCCCGTCTCATTGGCCCCCTGTCCCATTGGTCCCCCGTCTCATTGGACACCCGGACCATTGAGAAACCAATGAGACGGGGGACCAATGAGACGGGGGACCAATGAGACAGGGGACCAATGGGACGGGGGACCAATGAGAGGGGGGACGAGAGGCCAATGAGACTGAAAACTATTGAGACGGAGTATCAATGAGACGGTGGACTATTGAGCGGACCCCTGCGCGGTGTACCTTTTGAATGATTGATTTACTGATGTATCGATGGGAGGCCTGTGTCGGATTGAGGGACAATCACTCAACACATTTACGCCCGTCGTAAATTTGCGCCTGGTCGTAACGTAATGTCGAAGGTATATGTTGCCATGACGTTACGACCAGGCGTAAAGTTACGTCGGTGTCGAGAAACAGCCCCCTGAAGCTTTAACATTTTCGTTTGGACTAATAAGTGTGATTCGACCCCAGGACCCAATATAAAGCCTATGTTTGACTGAGAGACTCGCTGAGATATCTTTTGACTTTTGACATTCTAATCGAAAGATCGAAATACGCTGTATATTCGATAGTGGACTGTTAAACATAGGATTATGGCAGTCTCACTCATTGTGTTTCGGGGCCTCAGTCCGTTAGAATGATAGTCCCCCAGACCAACACAGGCCTTCCCTTGGTTCGAATCCCACAAAATACAAAGTGAATTTTTCACTCGATGGCCGTATGTGGAGTTGCCAGGTACTCGCCGAAGGTCGGGCCGGGTTCCCTCCGGACAGAGAGCCCGGTTTCCCCCAACACTAAACCTGGCAACGCAGACATAAGGGAAATAATCTTGAGTGCGGCGTAAAACATCAATCAATCAATCATTATGTCTCATCCTGTTTTACGTACTTGCAGGTCAGAAGTATAGAGTTTTGGTTGACTGTAGCCATTGAGGATGCTGGGCATACGTGCATTGTGTCAGTGTTATTTTAAAACCGTAGCAGGGCCGTCATGTTGACATTGTTCGACTATTCACAATTACTGACCTATTTGTGTAGAAATTTGCTTTGGTCTTCCTCCACTGCTCTCATCCATACTATATACTCTATACATACACGGCCCCAGAAATTAATTGTCGCATTCACCGGAGAGCACGACCTGATACTGGTGGGTAAAAGAAAACTATAACCTTAAAGGCCCACTCGCCTTTCAGACATTTGTTAAGGAAGGTAACTTACACAAGCTTACTACATTATATACAAGTAAAATCACTAAAAATAAACATAGCACTACACTTTATACACGCCTCGTTAGGCTTACAATGTCTAAATGGCAGTGTTAGGCATACGAAGAATCGACATTCAAACTCTACCTGACCGGCAAAGTAAGTAAACCAGGATGGAGACACGCGAGTGCGGCTACATTCAAATAAGCCCCAGCAAACTGGACGTCTATTCGACATTTAAACGTCAGAAATCATGAATTGCTATTTCCAGAGAATAGGGGCATTGTATCGTAGATGTTTCACTTATGTTGTAAACTGATCGAAAACCAACTATAAATTTATTAGATTGATGTAAACGCGGCGCTCGAGAATATTTAACTTATACGACGGCGTTGCCAGGATCAATGGAGCAGGAAAACAGGAGAAAACCCGACATACCGCAATCGAGTGAAAAATCCACTAAGATTTTTGTCAATGTTTCTTTGGTCTCAATGGGTTTCAATCACCCGTCGCATGGATCTGTGTTCGCCGGAGTCACCGACGCATGTTACAAACGGACAGACTTCGAATAACTGAGATGCACATTCGGTTTTGCTTTATGTTGTATTTATCCCGTAATTACAGGGACCGCGAAGCATAATTGCATTTGGGGGGGGGGGGGGGGGGGGCAACTATCACAGCCCAAGAGGCGAGTGTCCAGGGGCCGACTAGGCCCCGGAAGCTCTGAGGCGCTAGACGGCCGGAGATGCGATCTGAGGATTTTCTGGAAATAAAAAGGATGATTTGCTTTCTTGCTTGATAGCTAAAAAATGGTAGAACACTTCCTGTTAAAACACTTCCGAATTACACCACATTCAATTTGGGCTGGTGGAGAAATGGAAAACGGAGAGATATCACAAACTGTGAATTATTCCTCCAAGAAAGGGACCCCTAACTAGAGGTTGTTGAAGTTAGAGCGGGGCAACTTTAAGGTCCGGGATCCCGATGCAGTTTTTATCAGTTCATTCACCACTGGAAGTTTGGATCAGGAAGTGACCATGCATGCTTGCTGGCGATATACAAGCTTACGCGATGTGGGTTTGAGTCCTGGTTTAGCATAGAAGCCCGAAAACTAGAACTTTGTGTGAACTCGTATGAAACCATTTTTTGCTCTTCTTTCAGCAGATTTGTTCAGATGTAAACAATATTAACGCTTTCATTTGGAACGTGTTGTATTTTGTGTCAATTGATTGACAACTTTCATCTCACATACCAAACTACGAGCACGTTAACTCATCTTATATGAATGTCAAAAATACAATACCGGTAGTTAAAAAAAGATTGAGGAGATTCGAAAGACCTCACCCCTACCACACTTCGTATAAATCATCGAATTTCGCCCACTTTATTTCAAGTTCATATTTGTATGTAAGAAAACTGCAAAATAATATTTTGGCCCCCCCCCCCCCCAAAAAAAGTTGGAAGGCCAAAATTTGGTGCCCCCCCCCCCCCCCCCCCCTGCTCCGCGGTCCCTGAATTATATAGGCAACTCATGTTTTTTTAAGGAATCCTTCGCTTTTTGCAAACGTAAATCCGTAAACAGAATGTACCCGTGTTTTTTCAGTGTACATGTATATAGGTAACGAGGAAACATGCGAAGATTAAAGGGGCATGAGCTGCCAAAATGTTGATATTTTGACGTTGATACAGAATGTTTAAATTATCGGCTATTTTTCCTAAGACGTATAATTCAAAGACTTTTTAGTGCGCCTAGTCTCGGGAATGTACGTTAAAGTGTTGTTTTGAGCTAACTTTTCCTTAGAATGAATGAGTGGTCGTCCCGGTTATTTAAATTTTGTTTACTTTTCGAACACGCTTTCGGTTCGTACAGGCCACATACTGTATGGATTTTCCTCATTCCAACGCCAATCATTGACTTTTTAGATGGCCTATAAGGCCTCTTACTGTCGGGACTATAAAACATTATGAAAAAAGTGTGAATTTCGGCAGCTCATGCCACTTTAACGATCTTGGCAAATTAACGGCCCACTCGCGGCCTTGTCCTCTCTAATATTCCAGATAAAGGGTACATTTTCTAGAGCTTTAATGTCGCTTACCAGTCTACCCATGTTAATAAGTAAAATTACTTAATTCAACCCGAGACGCATACAAGATACGTTATGTTTAAGATGCCTAAACGGTCGTCGCCAGGGGGCTGTTTCTCGACACCGACGTAACGTCATGGCAACATATACCTCCAACATTACGTTACGACCAGGCGCAAAGTTACGACGGTCGTAAATCTGTTGAGAAACAGCCCCCAGCTGATTTAGATGGACGACATTATTTCTCGGTCTCGGTCGTCGTATGTTGGCATTTTCGGGTACCTAATAAATAAAATTTTCATTTTCAAATAAAATATATAAAATGATGTCCCAGAGTTATTTATATTTTTATAACAAATGTGCCTTTGAAGCAGAAAAATGTCTTCCGATTTAAAATCTGAAATAGGTGGTGTGAATTTTTTGAATACGGTTTTACTGTGTTTAAATACGAAATAAACTCAGAACAAAATTGAAATGACACGAATCCTCCACCATATGGCACTTTATCCCTCCTCACACTGAATACTTCCTATTGATTGGTTGAAGCCAGTCACGTGGAGACCCTGTATATTTCCATATTACGTTTCCGTGCAATCTAAAATAGAGATTGATCCTTCTGCCATTCGTTGAGATATCAACTCTAAAACGATTGAGTGACATGTTGTTTGAACACAAAGGGAGGCAACTGCTGTCGACGTCCTTAAAATTGTAAACAACGACACGTGACACAGATAGTTGACTCGGCTGTGTAGAGAGATATCCGATATAATTCTGGTAGGTAACGTTTAAGCCGCCGTTGACCTGTTTTGTTATATTGATTGCTACTCTCCTAATACATATAAAATACCTTGAAGTCCATATCATAGTTTGCCTTGACATCCATGGGTGATGCCATCTTGTTTTAGAATGTATTTATGAGCTGATGTAGTACCGATTATATTTTTGATTTTTAACAAGTATTTCTGCCCAAAGGCCTTGCGATACAGGTTATTATTGTAGGGTTACATGTTTGGGAACAGTATAGAACAGAGAATTAAATATCATACACATTATAAATTCTCAGTAAGATTCTTACAGTTCACTATGCGCGAAAATGGAGTGCGACGGCTCTCGAGCCATGTCTCGTGTTGAAGATCTCGTAGAATGGCACGAGATCTCGATCGGTTGCCTTGCTGATCCATACAGGGCGACTACCATATATGGCTAGTGACGTCATGTCTAGACACTTGTCAGTCGTGTCTGCTCGTGCCTTACACATTAGAAAATAGCTTTCGGAGTTCAGTTTCTGCATTTTATGAAAGCCAATTTTCAGAAAAACGGGCTTACATGTCGTACAATTTAGGTCTTCGGTGGGATAAATTCGTTACAGGGTTTGTTCGAGGAGGGGATATGGAAATATATGGGGTCAGTAAACAGTATATTGAGCTCGGCTAACACCTCGCCCAATATTTCGTTTACTGACTCCATATATTTCCTTTTTACCCCTCGAACAAACCCTGTAACTAATATTACATGATAGTCATGCATGTATAATACATTGGGCATGCTTGGCAACGTTTTGGCAAAGATTGAATACACGAGAATTAAAAGCTTGATATCGTGACGTTACCAGGCTTTATAGTGGGGAGGAAATCAGGCTCTTTAACCGGAGGAAACCCCCGACCTTCAGTGAGTACCTTGCAGCTCGTCCACATACGTTGACCGAGTGAAAACTCCACTCAGAAATATTTCAATTTGTATTTTGGCCGGAGTGTCTGTGATTCCAACACCCACCGCATCGATGTAAGGTCTGTGCGGGACTGAGGGACGATCACTCTAGCCCACTGAACCACCGAGGTCTGTGTGGGGCTGAGGGATGATCACTCTAACCCACTGGACCACCGAGGTCTGTGTGGGACTGAGGGACGATCACTCTAAGCCACTGGACCACCGAGGTCTGTGTGGGACTGAGGGACGATCACTCTTAGCCCACTGTACCACCGAGGTCTGTGTGGGACTGAGGGACGATCACTCTTAGCCCACTGGACCACCGAGGTCTGTGTAGGACTGAGGGACGATCACCCGAACCCACTGGACCACCGAGGCCTCCTGCATTTGTTATGCAATCTTCCTGGTATAAAAGTCCTATAATTCGAAACATTTGGTCCCATAAAAACTGCAAATCAAGTAGACTTATCCAGCATAAAGAGTATGATGTGTCCTTACGCTAGATGTTGTATCGGATCAGCCCTTGAAAGGCAAGGTGTAGCGCAAGTTTTTAGGTAACTGCCATAGCAGCCCGTACTGTACGCTGAACCCGAGATACGCTGGTATGAAATTTACGCCAAAAATACTTCTCAGTCGTTTTTACCGGCTCCTGCTTCACACGTAACTTTCATACCAACGTATCTCTACCACATGGGTTGCTGTGGCAGTTACGTGAAAATTTACGCTACACCACTTTGTGAAACAGGCTGCAGCTTAGTCCGAAATATCTGCGATGATGTAAGACATGTTCTGACAGATAGACCATCATCATGCCTATCTGTCAGAAAATGTCTTACATCATCATCGCAAATATTTCGGACTAGCTGCAGCTGAGTTGTATCCGGTGATTTAAGAAATGGAAAGGCATGTATTTGTCACATTGTTTTTACTTTCAGGTATTATGGCCCAAGAGCAGTGTTTATTTGGTGCCTCAGACTGTAAGTACGCGTGTAACTGCCTACAAGGTGTTCAATGTGACCGGCTTATGGGTTGTCTTGGAAGGTGTGCCCGGGGGTTTGATGGACCGAAATGCCAAAGACGTAAGTTGAATGTTAGAATTTCCACTGGCTAGCTTGACATGATAAAGTAGAGTGAACAATCCGAAGAAAGACATATCAACTCAATACTGCTGATAATGGTTTGAGAAAAAAACCGAAATATTGAGTTAATATGTCTTACATGTCTTTCTTCGGATTACTCACTCTACTTGTAAGTTGAATATGTTTGCCGATAAATCGATTGATTGATTGTTTGGTGTTTTACGCCGCGCTCAAGATTATTTCACTTATGTGGGAGGAAACCGGGCCCTATGCCCGGAGGAAACCGACGACCTTTCGTTGGTAACTGGCAACCATCCCACATAGGTCGTTCGAGTGAAAACCCAGTCAGAAAATTTTCCAAGTTTTTTGGACTGAGTGGGATTCGAACCCGCGACCCATTGGTGGAAGGCTGTTCGGATTGAGCGTCCAACGCCCTACCTACTGAGCCACGGAGGCCCCTCGATAAATCGAAGGCACGCCTATAATCTATATAACTCATTAAAGTGGCATGAGCTGCCCAAATTCACACTTGTTTCATAATTTCTGATCGTCACGACAGTAAGGGGCTTTAAAGGCCATCGAAAAACTAAATTATTAGCGTTGGAATGAGGAAAATCCATAGAGTATGTGCCCTGTACGAACCGAAGTAGTGTTCGAAAAGTAAACAAAATTTAAATATCCGAGACGACCATTCATTCATTCCAAGCCACAGTTAGTTCAAAACAATACTTTATCGTACATTCTCGAGACTAGAAGTACTAAAAAAACTTCTGAATTATAGATCTTGTGAAAAATAGCCGGTAATATCAATATTCTATTTTGACATGTAAATTAGGTACATCATTAGGTTGCCTTTAAAAGTTTTAATATCGAATTTCTGGGTGTTTTGTGGTCAACTCAAAATCATTATAGCTTCTGCTGATAAGTAACGTTTAATCGGCCCGTTTTACAACCGACGACCCCTAATCAAACAGTACAAAAAATCTCTAAATAAAATTATTGAATCTGTATAAAATTTCTGTATGGATATATTTTAACTGACTGAGTAAATAAATTATTCATTTGCTTGGAACTTTAATTATTATTTTTATTACTTTCACAGAGAATGTAGCACTTGATATGCGTACTGAACAGCAACCAGGAACCCTTGGCGGTTATGAATCCAGATATGCAGTGGATGGAATACTTGATATGATAGTGAATCCAAATCAGAACCAATTCTGCACCCATACAACGGCTGACAGCATGTAAGTTGTCCTCTGGCTGCTTTTAACAATCCCAAACGAACGTTTTATTTATTGTCTAAACACGCTTGTTCCCAATTAACTTTGATCCTTGTATTGAGCTGTTGTATTACAATACTGATTAATTGACCTGTGGTTTTACACCATTTTTAAAGGAGAAGGAAATGAAAGAACTTAGTAAATACAGTACAGGTGCGGTTCATTTTCCTTGGAACCAAAACCATCTCTGTACGATTTTCCTCGCCAGACTGTGCTATAAGAAAGTTTGCAATCGTTATCAGAGAATGTGTAACTAACTCGGCAGCCATCTTCACAACAGCGCTTAGCTGTGTGTCCCGATCGGCCAACCAGCATACGCCAAGCTCTGCCAGTCGCTGCACTAGTGTAAGAGAAATTGGTCAACTATGAAAGTCTGCCATTGAAACCTAGGATGATTCCGATCATTTCGAGGCGCTAATAACGAAAGACAAACACTCTAATAAGTCTGAAATATAAACTGGCTTGTGAATCAACCTTTTGGGAAGACGTGACAGACTGTGCAAGACGCACACACATGGATAGGATGGCCTATATGGGAGCCCGTTCGATACAACAGCATGTTGTTTTTGTGTTTTCTCCACCTTTAAGATTATTTCACTTATATGGTGGGCATGGTACCTTGATTATTGTGGGGGTTATACTAAACCAGAGCACTATAAACCCTCTGTAAACCCATGGTCTGTACGTAGCAATTTCCTTGCGACCTCCCCACATAAATAAGCACACAGGGACACATTCCAGCAAGGACTTCTTACAAATTTAACCCATAGCCGCATGTTGGCCGGAGACGCTGTGTGGCGGGAGGCTATACAGCGATCGTTTAGCAGCGTTTTGTGAACGTAACACTAGGCCACAGCTAGGCCATGCATGCTAGAATGCAAAGTTATGATTTCTTGGAAAGCCAATGACTGTATCCATATCCAAGAGATATATATATCTCAATATTTCTTAATATTCAGTAATCAAACCATAATAAAGAGCTCCGGAAGCATGCAAACAAAGATGTACTACTCTTATAATATTTAGAAAGTGTTCTATGGAAAGAAATGAGAATCCTATATGATGTTGCTGAGTTCTATAGACAAAGGAGGAATCATTCAGTCCTATAGAAAGCCAGTCCCTTGTCCTTTAGAAATTCACGGGAACCACACGGTTCTACAGAACTATGTGCGAGTTCCTATAGATTTTCCAAGTTATTCTGTAAGAAATGGTTGTTCCATTACAAGTTCTATAGAACATTTTTGGCCGGGTAGATTTTTTTCGATCGCCATATGTGTGAGGGTTGTTTGTTACTGGCAAAGAGCCCGGTTTCCTTCTCCAGACTACATGTTAATCTGGTGACGCTGCATCATCGGATACCCAGGATGAAATTCTCGACAAGCTCACCTTTTACCCCTGGGCCAACTACGATTCAAAGCCTCGTTTTCTGGGAACGCCCATTTACTGTCGGACCAATAAAAATTCTCTTCTAAACGATGGAACTCTTCAATTTTTGAGACACGTTTATCGAATTGAAGTGTTAACGGAAAAGTCGTCCATCTTTCTTTTGAACACTGCCTGGATGCTTACATGTACGTAACGCCGATTCTGATTGGTGAAATTTCCGCCACAGTTTTGTGGCGGAAATAATCAAAGTCTATTTTAAATTAGAAACGACGGATTTGGTTCCACTTGTCCCACGGGTAAAGTGAGCGTGAGCGTAAGTTTTAATCATGGGTTCCGATGATGGTAACGCTGCTGCATTGGTGAAATAATATTGAGTATGGCGTATGGCATTAACCATTTTTTTCAAGTTATCTTCATATATTTAGGCTGTAATTAGTAAGTTCATTTGGCTTAGGTTTCCATATCTATTATACACAACCTTGTGTTAACACACCAGAGGCGCAATGAGAAGGACAATGCAAGTACGTCGGCCATGTTAATTCAATGTTTGGTGTTCACTTTTTAAAGAATGTTTTTGTTTTACCCAAAAGTCTTATTGATTATAGTCTTTAAGAAACCGATGAATAAGAGGTTAAGAAGAAAGGCTGGACATTCTCGTTTTCTCATTTTAGGGATAAATCATGGACTGTGTATTTGAATAAAATCCATCCTATCTACAGATTTGTGATCTACAATAGAGCAGAAAATTGTAAGTATTTGACATCTAGCAAGTTTTCGCGAGATTTCGTGATATCAATGACATATGACGCCATTAAGAACGTTTTTGGTGACATTCAAATCTTATTTGACATATTTTTTTTCTACAACGCCAGGGTCCTGTCTTACGAAGCTGGCGTAAAGTTGCGCATAGGCCTACAACATGGACCAGTTGCGACTAGGGCGTAAGTTCCTATATTTTTAACACTGATTTACGTCCGACGTAACTCACGCCAGCTTTATAAGACAGGGCCCAGATGTAAGTGTCATGTTATCTAGAACGAAAAACACTCGATCGCATGCGCAATGACAGTGCCGGTTACAGAAAATTTGTGGAATTCTTACGAGATTTGCACTACCACCATGGGTACTCACTTCCGGTGTCTATGGCCTTTGCTCTGAAAAGAAAGGAAAGGTAGCTGTTATTTCCCAGTAAACTGGATGAAATCAAAGAGAGTAGATTGACAAGAGTGGTCACTTCGTCCGCGCCATGTTGAATGTGAAAAATTTCAATTTAAATCAATTTTATTGTACTTGGCACTTGAACAAAGCAGAGTACAAACAACAAAAAGTGTAACAATCATAACTTGGAAATATTTACAATGGTCATTAAAGTACCCCCTGACACGGACACGATTCAATTCTTAGGAACCTCCTTTCTGTAGGGGGCGCTTCACAGTCGAATCGTGTACAGTCGGAACACCCTTCCGCTAGGGGACCAAAAGAACATGCCGGCAATGCTGATTGGAGACCACTCTTGTCAATCTACTCTCTTTGATGAAATCTGCTGATCAGTTAGCAAGTCTCACACAAGCCTTCCATCGAGTGGGGGGGGGGGGGGGGGGGGGCTCCGTGTCTTAGTAGGTAGAGCGTTGGACGCTCAATCTGAACAGCTTTCCAATGGGTCGCGGGTTCGAATCCCACTCAGTCCAAAAATTGGACAATTTTCTGACTGGGTTTTCACTGGAACGACCTATGTGGGATGGTTGCCAGTTGCCAGCGGAAGGTCGTGGGTTTCCTCCGGGCACAGAGCCCGGTTTCCTCCCACAATAAAACTGGCAACGCCGCCATATAAGTGAAAAAATCTTGAGCCCGGCGTAAAACACCAACCAATCAATCAATCAATCCATCGATGGGTCACGGGGTTGTCACCCACTCAGTCACTCGATCATCCTATATGTGGACAAAGAGACTGGTTTCTTCTATCCAGGTGAATCGATATTTGGGTCAAAGTTAAAAGGCTTTGTGATGGAAAGATGTGTTTGTCGATTTACCACTTCTCATTGAAGGGTAACGATTTCTCAGTCTGTGGCAAACCCCTCCAACGTGAAGCCTGTATCACTAAACGGCTTAGATGTATTATTTTAAGTAACTTTCATAGCAATGTATCTCTACAGGTTTAAAGCCTGTTTCACAAAGCTTTGTAGCGTAAAGCTCCGCTCAGGTCAAGTTAAGATCCGATCCGATCCGATCCGATCGTCGTAAGCTCGAGAACGATTTTCGACATGAGCTTCAGATCGCTCTTCAGATCGGTCTCCGACTGATCAGTCTTACGATCGTAAGGATAGAGCATGTTCTATTTTCTCCTGATCAATCTTAAGGTCGCAGCCAATCAGCGACCTATACTTCATCACGTGGTCATTTTTTCTCGGCGTTTCGGTGACTGTTTTGTCACGTCACTCCTATTCGCGTGCCAGTCTGCCTATAATATAATAACGAAGTTCCTTTCTGACCAACTGATCGATGAGCGGGGATTTATCAGCGAGAAAATGATTTGGCTGAACGATGAACAGCCTTAAGACTCAATTGCAGACAATGGGATCTAACTCGACCTGAGCCGGGCTTAAGTTTTTACGTAACTATCATGGCAACCTATACTGTAGAGGTACGTTGCTATGACAGTTACGTAAAAACGTACACTTCCCCGCTTTGTGAAACCGGTTCTAGGATAATTAGAAAGGCTCTAAAAATTCTAAAAAAAAAGAACATCAGTAAAAGTCAGAAGGACCATCATTAAATGTCAAAACGAGCATCAATAAAAGTCAAACGAACATCAATAAAACTCAGAACTGGCATCGATAAAAGTCAGAACAGACATCAATAAAGGTCAAAACGGACATCAATAAAAGTCAAAACGACAATCAATAAAGGTCAAAACGACAATCAATAAAGGTCAAAACGACCATCAATAAAAGTCAAAACGACCATCAATAAAAGTCAAAACGACCATCAATAGGGGCTTAAAGGTCAAAACGACCATCAATAAAAGTCGAGAACGTTCATCAACAAAAGTCGAGGACGGTCATCAACAAAAGTCGAAAATTACCATCAATAAAAGTCAAAACGACCATCAATAAAAGTCAAAACGACCATCAATAAAAGTCAAAACGACCATCAATAAAAGTCAAAACGACCATCAATAAAAGTCAAAACGACCATCAATAAAAGTCAAAACGACCATCAATAAAAGTCAAAACGACCATCAATAAAAGTCGAGAACGGTCATCAACAAAAGTCGAGAACGGTCATCAACAAAAGTCGAGAACGGTCATCAACAAAAGTCGAGATCGGTCATCACCAAAAGTCGAGAACGGTCATCAACAAAAGTCGAGAACTGCCATCAACAAAAGTCGAAAACGACCATCAATAAAATCCAAAACCGCCATCAATATATCATCCCAGCTCTTTGGATTTTATCCGCTATTTGCACTCTTCTTCAGTTCATACGAGTTTGGCCTACTACCTATTTCAAAGTCATTCCTTTAGTTTTTCAATGTACTTTAACAATGACGTTGAAATGAGAAAAATCCATAAAGTCTGTGTGCTGTACGAGCCGAAATAATCCCAGAAAACTAACCAAAATTTAAATAACCGGGACGAACGTTCATTTATTCTAAGCCTATGAAGTTTGTTCAAAACAATACTTTATCGTACATTCTCGAGACTAGTAGCACTAAAAGCTTCTGAATTGCACGGATTGAGAAAAATAGCCGATAATTTCCACATTCTTTTTTTAAGGGGAAATATAAACCTTTTGGGCAGCGCATGCGACCTAAACAATCGGATTTATAAAAAGTCCTAATGTTTGAAGCTCATGCCCCTTAAAGGGCTTTCTTATAAAACAAATAGAAAGCTCCAGTGGCAATTTACAAACACGTCGTGACGCAAAGGAACTGAAAGGAAAGGTTGTCGTTTAAATTTGTTCACGGAACTTGTGACCGTAATATGCGTTTGACTAAAGATTAAGTGGAGAAAAATTCACCAACACATATTTGCAATACTAAAGATATTGCTTTTTGATCCGGATCACGTGGATATACTGTGAGCCTTTTCTCACATTTGACATATTTTAATGTCAATATTTGCATGTTTTTATCCAATGAGTTCCCATTGTCAAGACGACACGAAAGATCGAAGTTCATTGAAAAAACTAAGCTGAAATAAAAGAAAAGCATTGAGCCTCATGGAACCTATGCAAAAGGGGAAAAATGTTTGGAGAAATAAACTGTGAACAGCTGGGAAACGATCCTTCATTTTAGGTCAATTTAATTCTAATCACTAATTCTAATTCGTATTTTTGCAATGGAAATGTAAGCGTGAGAAAACTAACCCCCAAATATTAACTTTTTACAACTATAATGTCACTTTAAAGGTCGTTCTGCCTTTTGTATATGTCCATTTTGACTTTTATATATGCCATGCAGTTTTGACTTTTACTTTGACCGTTTTGACTTTTAGTATGACCGTTTTGACTTTTATGTATGGCCGTTTTGAATTTTCTATGCGGCCGTTTGACTTTTCTATATGGTCGTTTGACTTTTATATATCCTCGTTTTGACTTTTATATATGACCATTTTGAATTTTATATATATGCCGGTTTTGACATGTATATATAGCCGTTCTGATTTGTTCTGGCGGCCTATGTTTGGCCGTTTTGACTTATGTCACCGTCATATCTTTGGCATGTCGTTGTCTTTGGCCGTCTGGTCCTGGTCGTATTCAGTAATGGCCGTTTTCACTTATGTACACGTTGTTTGCAGTAGGATATCGTCTGAGACTTTTCCAGCTGCAGGTGGGAGACAATGGTGGCAATTTTAAGGAATGTTATACGGATACCACAACAGGAGGCACACCCGGCGGTGTTATCAGAAAGAATTGCCGGAATAATCAGCCTTTACGCGGGAACAAAGTCCGTATTATCAAACCTGGCCCTGACGCTCTAACACTTTGTGAAGTTATTCTCTATGGTAAGTCAATTTAATATATCTCTGAACACTAAAACACACACAGGCACAGGGAAAAGCTTTTCTAAAGCCTAGCGCACACGAGAGGCGCCGGCTGAGCTGCCGGCTACGCGTGGCTGAGAGCTAAGCTGTTTCCCCCGTGTGCGCGTAAATTTTGGTGAGATTTTCGCCTCTCGAGGCGGGGAGGAAAGTATTTAGCATGTTTGATATTTTCTGCCTCTCGTGGCAAGAATCTCACCGTGTGGGCACAACGTAAGCTGCCAGCTGAGCTGAGAAAAGGGATAGTCCAATGGCGCGTACTTATCCAATCATGTGACCACTTAGAATATTACGTAACACAGGTAGTGATATTTATGTAGCTTAATGAACTTGGGTGACCAGGAACTTGCCTCAACCGAGAGCTCATCGTCTGCGCTGAAATCTGTAGCTGCTCCCTGGGCCACGCGTGCCTTGTAGCTCAGCCGGCGCCTCTCGTCTGCGCTAGGCTTAAAATAACCATGGAGACTTAAGCCTAGCGCAGACGAGAGGCGCCGGCTGAGCTACAAGGCACGCGTGGCCAAGGGAGCAGCTACAGATTTCAGCGCAGACGATGAGCTCTCGGCTGAGGCCAGTTCCTTGTCACCCAAGATCACTGGCCTGCACAAGTGCCACTACCCGTGTTACGTAATATTCTAAGTGGTCACATGATTGAATAAGTACGCGCGATTGGACTATCCCTCCTCTCAGCTCAGCCGGCAGCTTACGTTGTGCGCACACGGTGAGATTCTTGCCACGAGAGGCAGAAAATATCAAACATGCTAAATACTTTCCTCCCCGCCTCGAGAGGCGAAAATCTCACCAAAATTTACGCGCACACGGGGGAAACAGCTTAGCTCTCAGCCACGCGTAGCCGGCAGCTCAGCCGGCGCCTCTCGTGTGCGCTAGGCTTAAGTTTCGTATTATGTTCAAAAGGGGTATATCATGCATTCAGACCTTTATACCCAATCATAAGTTGTTGTAATAAACTAAAACCCATGATATTTAATTAGGTTGACGACAGACAGGAAATTAGCATTTTGTCAGTAGAATTTTCTGGAACGCTTTGTAATGTATCGACAATGTTTACGCATATTCAACTGTGGCAAGACAATAGGTAAACTGAGATGGAATCCAAAATGATTATGGGAAAAGGAAGTGATAATTTTGGTTCCCCCAGAAAAAAAATATGTAGAAGAAAGGCAAGGAAGTTTAGCCCTCCTGACTAGTGCCTTCCAAACAAATTTAATGATATCTTATTCGAGTCTGACTCTAAAGGAGATTTATAATAAAAATTGTCTGGATAACCCTATATGTGACTATATACTGGGATGGATATTCTCTGTGGCAGTATGGTAGCATTGATTGATTGATTGGTGCTTTACGCCGCACTCATGATTATTTCACTTGTATGGCGGCATTGCCAGGTTTACTGGGGGAGGAAACCCCGACCTTCGGAGAGTCCCAAGCAACTCTTCCACATACGGCGACGAGCGAAAATAACCCTATATGTGACTATATACTGGGATGGATATTCTCTGTGGCAGTATGGTAGCATTGATTGATTGATTGGTGCTTTACGCCGCAATCATGATTATTTCACTTGTATGGCGGCATTGCCAGGTTTACTGGGGGAGGAAACCCCGACCTTCGGAGAGTCCCAAGCAACTCTTCCACATACGGCGACGAGCGAAAAAAAATTTCTGAGTGTGATTCGAACCCGCGCCGCATCATGGAAGGTCTGTGTTGGACTGAGGGAGGATAACTCTAACCCACTGGACCACGGAGGCCCCGTATGGTCTGAACTGCATGTCCTAATTTGTACATTGCTTCCTAGAAATATTCGGGATGGGTTTGTCCATGTCCGCAAAAGCACCGATGGGTAACGTTTCGTTAAACGATAATTGAAATGTTTTCACCTCAAACGTACTAGATAGAAGAGTTGCTAGGTAGGCCTACTCGGCTGGGGCCCGGGGGTTTCCTCCCTCGCTAAACCTGACAATGTAGCCATATCGGTGAAATTATTTTGAATGCTGTATAAAACAACAATCAATCCATAGGGTCTGCACGCAGAGATGCACATACAGGAAGTATTTATTGCATAGAATAGAGTGTGATATGGCTCACCATGGTAACCCGCCATCTTGGTTTTAAAGGTAGATATAACATCGGCTCTGGATGAATAACGTATCTAAGCTTTATTGCACTTTTTTAAGAAAAACATTTGGGGCAATTGAGGCCCTAAACTCGAGGTACAATTAACAATAACAATAAGCATTTTATTGATTTTTTTTTAAAATTGTGGTCAATACATCCTTTCAAAATTTGTCTATAGTCCATGTTATAAGAATAGAGGGAGGGGGAGGGGGGATTCGGTGGTCCACTGGTTTAGAGTAATCGTTCCTCCGTCCCAAACAGACCTTCCATCGAGGCGTCGAATCACACTCGGATCAATGACAATTTTAAAATTTCTGTTTGGATTTTTCACTCGGTTGAGTGCGGCGTACAACAACAATGAATCAATCGTATAAGAATAGGCCGTTCGACCGACGATTCCAGTTAGTGACGTATTCAGTCTTGATGTCTATTGCCATATGATTCATTATCATATTTACTGACTTGTTCAACAGTTTGTACAGACGGATGGTACCGAGAGGAATGTGACCGGGAGTGTCAATCCACCGACCGATGTTCATCCTGTGATAACAACAACCTGACATGCACAAGTAAGGCCATTTCCTGAAAGCAATTGTAAATTGATTGATTGATTGATTTTTATTCACCATAAGAATTTCGGTATATATACAGAGTCGAACAGAAGAATTGTTGGCGGGAATAAAGCTCCGAGGAGCTTGTTCTATCCCATTTAAACGTAACAAATATAAAATGTATATAATTGGAAGACTGCAGTTATGAATCAGAATGTGTGTATGTGGAAAATAATAATGGTTATGAAAGACATGTATAAACAGACGTAAAAGTAATACAACAAAAGTAATTAACACAAAAATAAGGAGACAAATATGGAAGATAAAATAATTATATAAAGAAAAATATTTAGGAAAAAACAGATAAATATATACATGTAACACATACACATTTAAAGGCCAAACAAATAAATGCTGCACTGAAAGGTGGTGAGGAGTAATATATAGGAGTAAAGTATTACTAGTAGGGACCTAAGCCTATCTCCCTCAAACCAGGGTATATCGATTCATTTAAAGCGGCATGAGCTCTCAAATGTAGTGAAAAAGTTTTGATTTTGGACCCTCTGGCGCATTGTGGCTCTACTTTAGCCATGTATGCTGACCCAGCAAGGAGGAACTTTTAATAGTGCTATGCCAAATACATTAGCCTTGCTGAAGTTCTATGGTCTGTTGAGCTTAAAGTCCAAATTTAGATGTGCGATCGGTTGGTTCTTTTGTCGCCAAATAACCTTAGCTGTTGAGTGCGACGTTAGGCACAAGCAATCAATCAATCGACCAATCAACCAGTCATTCAGTTGATTTTGGACCATCTCCTTGAAAACACGGTTTGATTTTAAGTGGCATGAGCTGCCAAAGGGTCGGTTAGATTAACCGGTCTTGAGTCTCTTTCTACAAAATTCAAACTTCAGGGGCTATTTCTTTTTAACTGCCGTTTTGTCAACAAAGCTTAGGTAATTAAGTATGGAAAAATCATTCTACCCCTCCTGCATGTGCGTGCCGTGTGCAAATATACATGTTAAGTAGAGATGACTTTTCAAACAACATCGAGTCTGTAGTGCAATATCGGCTGGTAGGTTTACCTCCCCCGGGTTACGCAACAAACACCGCTACGGCGGTATTAAACCCTTAAACAACACATGAATGTATCGTTAGGAAATTGGAGGTTGGAGAGCTGCTAATGATGCCCTTTAAAACGCTTTATTTGTTTGTTTTCAGCTTGTGTTACTGGTCGTTGGGGGGAAGACTGTGATTCAACGTGCTTCTGTGAAAATGGTGTCTCTTGTAATAAGATATCTGGACGTTGTCCAAATCGGTGTGCAGCAGGATATACCGGGCAGGCCTGTAACCTAGGTAGGATAAATGATTCATCTGCTTGAAATACACTGTAGCTATACAGAACAAAGGGCCTGCATTCTTAAAGTGGCATGAGCTGCCAAAATTCACACTTTTTTAATGATTTCTGGTCGTCACGACAGTAAGAGGCTTTGAAGGCCATCAAAAAACTAAATGATTGGCGTTGGAATGAGGAATATCCATAGAGTATGTGGCCTGTACAAACCGAAAACGTGTTTGAAAAGTAACCAAAATTTAAATAACCGGGACGACCATTCATTCATTCTAAGTCAAAGTCAGCTCAAAACAATACTTCATCGTACATTCTCGAGACTAGAAGCACTAAAAAGCTTCTGAATTGTACGTCTTGAGAAAAATAGTCGATAATTTCAACATTCTGTTTTAACATCAAAATATCAGCATTTTGGCAGCTCATGCCACTTTAAATAAAAAGTGTCTAAACCAACACTTTGATAAAGCAGAACACTGTCTAAACCGACACCTTGATATTAAAATCAGAACACTCTCCAAACCGACACCTTGATAAACCAGAACACTGTCTAAACCAACACCTTGATAAACCAGAACACTGTCTAAACCGACACCTTGATAAACCAGAACACTGTCTAAACCGACACCTTGATAAACCAGAACACTGTCTAAACCGACACCTTGATAAACCAGAACACTGTCTAAACCAACACTTTGATAAACCAGAACACTGTCTAAACCGACACCTTGATAAACCAGAACACTGTCTAAACCGACACCTTGATAAACCAGAACACTGTCTAAACCGACACCTTGATAAACCAGAACACTGTCTAAACCAACACCTTGATAAACCAGAACACTGTCTAAACCAACACCTTGACAAACCAGAACACTGTCCAAACCAACACCTTGATAAACCAGAACACTGTCTAAACCAACACCTTGACAAACCAGAACACTGTCTAAACCAACACCTTGACAAACCAGAACACTGTCTGAACCAACACCTTGATAAACCAGAACACTGTCCAAACCAACACCTTGATAAACCAGAACACTGTCCAAACCAACACCTTGACAAACCAGAACACTGTCTAAACCAACACTTTGATAACCCAGAACACTGTCTAAACCGATACCTTGATAAACCAGAACACTGTCTAAACCAACACTTTGATAACCCAGAACACTGTCTAAACCGATACCTTGATAAACCAGAACACTGTCTAAACCAACACTTTGATAAACCAGAACACTGTCTAAACCAACACTTTGATAACCCAGAACACTGTCTAAACCGATACCTTGATAAACCAGAACACTGTCTAAACCAACACCTTGATAAACCAGAACACTGTCTAAACCAACACCTTGATAAACCAGAACACTGTCTAAACCAACACCTTGATAAACCAGAACACTGTCTAAACCAACACCTTGATAAACCAGAACACTGTCTAAACCAACACCTTGATAAACCAGAACACTGTCTAAACCGACACCTTGATAAACCAGAACACTGTCTAAACCAACACCTTGATAAACCAGAACACTCTCCAAACCGACACCTTGATAACCCAGAACACTGTCTAAACTGACACTTTTTACTAACCCAGAAATCTGTCTAAACTGACACCTTGATAAAGCAGAACACTGTCCAAACTGACATCTTGATACCCAGAACACTGTCTAAACCGTCACCTTGATAACCCAGAACATTGTCTAAACCGTCACCTTGATAACCCAGAACACTGTCTAAACCAACACCTTGATAAACCAGAACACTGTCTAAACCGACACCTTGATAAACCAGAACACTGTCTAAACCGACACCTGTTTAAATCGACAAGAGGTGCTGGTTTACATAAGCCTCGCTGTGCCCGTGTGTTTTAGTGATCATGAATATATTTATCTTCTTTTACAGCGTGTGCCATTGGACAGTATGGTATTAATTGTGGAATGCGATGTGGAAATTGCTATATAAATGGCTGTAATCGATTCAATGGTAACTGTACCGCTTCCGCACCATTGTGTTTGGCTGGATATGAGGGACCCAGGTGTGACCAAGGTAACACAATTATTTACTTTAGGGGATAGCCGAGAAATCTGGGCTCTGCCGAATTTTTTTTCTCTCCCTGTTCGTCATAAGGCGACAAGACACATTACCAGCCATATAATACCAGTCGCCGTAAGACCGATAATCCGGGCTACTTTAGGGGACTACCCTCCAGGGAATCCACTTCAGGGACCATTTCTCAATTGAGGTCCTGGAAACATACACCTTCAACATTATACCCTACAACAAGTCACAACGTTACTTCAGATGTTTTATGATGTAGCCCTCAGGCTTGAATTTGGTTCTCCACCAAGGCTCCACAAACAAGGGCTTGGATAATTTAAGGGTACTTAAAAGTATAACTTTGATTGATTGTTGTTCTGAAGATAATTGGAATTATATGGCGGCGTTGCCTGGCAACTCTTCCAGATACGCCGATCGATTGAAAAATCCACTCAGAAATTTAAATTTTTTTTTATTTTGGCCTGAGTGTGATTCGAACGCGCGCCGTATCGATGTGTCCGACTGAGGGACTATCACTCTGACCGACTGAACCACTGTAGCCCCCAACAGTAGTAGAAGGAGGCGTCTGAGAATGTTAACCAGTATCACATGTAAACATACTGCCTCTTTAATCGTGTCTTCTTGCTGCATACAACAGCGCCACCCAATGTCTAACGGGAGACAACTCCCTTTATTGTTACTGCCTTTTTTCTAATTTAACTGCTCATTGCGTGTCTCCAATTCCGAACCCTTACGTACAGGAGCTGTGCAGAACTACATGCGCATACACTAATACCATAGCATCTTACCACTACACGTACTGCCAATGCAGATTTTTAGGCAAAAATGTCTATGTGTTACCTTTAATGCAAAACACGCATGCGCATTTCCGATTACTGAAATGACGTATTTGGACAAATTCTTTGAGAGGATGTACTTTTGTCTTGTCAATAAAAAATGGCTTAATGTAACCCGATTCTGTCAATAAACCCTGTTTCTAGCCTAGTGTTTTTGACAATTAAACACCACAAAACCATACCAAAGTTGTTGGCAATTGAAAAACACTGTCTCCAGCGAAGAGCTGGCACAGTTCCAAAACTCACCCACGGCAGGCACGCTATGATTGAAGGAGTTGTTCAACTGAAAGTTTTACGTTAAATTTTATATGCTTTGCTCGAGCCTACTTGAGGTTTTGTACTCAGCACTTATATTCTGTTTTTCCCTTTTACAGTTTGTGTTGGTTATTATGGGCCAGACTGTAAGTCGAAATGTGGGTCCTGTTCAAATTCAGTTCAATGTGGTCTCGTCTCGGGGGAATGTCCTCAGAATATTCCCCGATGTTCTTCGGGGTGGAACGGAACTAAATGCCTCACAAGTAGGTATATGATTTATAAAATATATTTAAGTGGCATTAGCTGCCAAAATTACTGATATTTTTCCCTTAAAGTAGAATGTGGAAATTATCGGCAATTTTTCTCAGAAACTGATTATTGCTATTGGTCTAGATAATGTATGTTGGAACCAACTTAGGCTTGAAATGAAATAAACGTTTGTCCTGGTTATTAAAATTTTGTTTACTTTTTAGACACTAATTCGGCTCCTACAGCACAGATACTGTATTATCTTAATTCCAACGTCAATCATTTAGTTTTTCGACGACTTTTGCTATCGTGACAGTTAGAATTTATGAAAAAGTGTGAATTTTGGCAGCTCATGCCACTTTAAATGGGTACTGTAAGAACATGTACACATTTGTAAGGATGACCGTTTTATCGAGACTTTGCCTCCACATGTTTTCAATCTATGATATATGAAAGTGGCATGAGCTGCCAAAATTTGAGTTTATACAATTTTTTTTTACAAAAGTAAAGGATACGCTTTGACATAAAAATTCAGGAAAACGTAACAGAAGATGTGTGATAAATAACAGACGAAATTCAGGGTGCATTATCACAATTCTGTAGTCTTGTTCCTTACAAAAACCGCTTTAACATATATACATCCCCAAGACTGACTTCAGCGGATAGTACTTAATTTATATATCGTTATGAAATGACGAACAATTGGCAAGTTTTTATGAACGACATTTTACCAGTATTCGGCAGCTCATAGCACTTTAAAATTGTGGCTCATAGAATGCTTTTCAAGTCTGTGTTTTTGTATATCAAAGAAATGAGTACCAAATAAAATTATGTTTTTTTTTTCATTTAAAGTGGTGTAAACAGCAACCTGATATAAACAGACCATTATTTTATGTATTTATACTTCTCATAAATATTACACATACAAGCAGGGTATCCCACAGGTTTTATTGAAAGTCACATAGAGTGCCAATTGATCATATATTTTATCTACTTTCATCATGCAGACGGTTCACATTGGTGTATATAAGCGCTGAATAACACGGAGTACAGGGGGTATTTCATAAACAGGTTTAGAAGGCTAAACTGACCTAGCCGACTAGAATAGCACTGCTTTAACATTACTGCTTAGTCGACTATAGGGCCGTAGTCGGCTATATGAGGTTTATGAAATACCCCCCAGGTACCTCGCTCCCACCTTTAGTTAACATTTTGGAAGGGAATTTAAAAATCTGGTTTTTCTATGTAAATTTATATTTTTTAAAGAATGCCTAGATGGTTGGTATGGTCCTGATTGTAAGAACTCATGTGGGAATTGCAAAAATGGCAGTTCTGCGTGTAACTTTATGGAAGGAACATGTCCTGGAGGTTGTGCTTCCGGTTGGAGAGGAGACGTCTGCAAACAGGGTGAGTCTTAGGACTTTAACCAGAAATTCCCGTTATAAGCATGACTTGAATGATTTACTATATGAATAACATGTGTAATCCTAAACCTCGCTATAAAATTTCGCGTCGTGTTACATGAAGTACATGCCATTTTTTACCCTTTTATTTCAAAACTGCCCATACGCTATTCTAACTAGCAAGGTAAGATTGTTATGGGGGGGGGGGGGGTGCTTAAAACTTCGTAACGCAGGTTTAATCTTAATCGTTTCATTCTCTGTTGAAATTTACTGGCGTTTTATTGAGGCCAATCAGACTTGGGTATCAGATTATCCAATCAAAATAATTGACATACATATAGATCATACATTGGTTAGCCTGCCCACGTCACTCTCATGTGGTTTATAAAAGAGAATAGATTTACAAGAGTGGTCACCCTCTTGTAGAATGGAGTCGCCAATCAAATTTTATAAGAAGAAGAGTGGTCACTTCGTTTGCGCCATGTTGAATTTGAACTGACACTTAGGAACGCTTTGGCACCTCCTTCCTGTAGGGGGCGTCCTAATCGAATCGTGTACAGTCGGAACAACCTTCCGCGAGGGGGCCAGAAGAACATGCCGGCAATGCTGATTGGACGAAGTGACCACTCTTGTCAATCTACTCTCTTTGATTTATAACGCAACCTTGCAATGGGCTACAGTCATTACAAAATCCTCCATTGATAGCATGCTTTAGCTATTTTGTCCTATTGGTATCCCTGTGACTGTCACATCATCTATTAATTCTGTAGAGGTTCCTGCTATAGGAGGAAGCTTTGCACCCAATATTAATGTGGTAATTTTACCGGATGAAGACTTAGATTTGACTATTTCAAAAAGATGCAAACACAGATTCGGGTTGTTAGAAATAGAAAAAAAGGCAACAGCTGCCCTTTTTTCTGGTGAATGTTTCTCTTTTTTTTTCAGGAAAACATTTGTTTTAATTAAATGTTGAGGTTAGAAGACAGTCGTTACAGAGCTTCTGAATTTCGAATGACAAGGTACATATTTTTGTGTACTTGTAGAATGTACGAAAGGGACGTGGGGCGAAAACTGTTCTTCAAAATGCAGTACATTTTGCAAGGGAGGAAACACAGCCTGTGATATATTCAATGGGACGTGCGAGATGGGTTGTCGTCCAGGTGGCATTGGTGAATTTTGTACCCCAGGTAAATTTAAGATGTCTTCCCTGCTGCCAAAATGTTGATATTTTGACGTTACAACATAATATTGAAATTATTGGCTATTTTTCTCAAGACGTGTAATTCAGAAGCTTTTTAGTGCTTCTAGTCTCGAAAACGATAAAGTATTATTTTGTACTAACTTTGGCTTAGAATGAATGAATGGTCGTCCCGGTTATTTAAATTTTGTTTACTTTTCGAACACGTTTTCGGTTCGTATCTCCGTAGACTTTATGGATTTTCCTCATTCCAACGCCAATCATTTAGTTTTTCGATGGCCTCCCAAGCCTCTTACTGTCGTGACGATCAGAACTTATGAAAAAAGGTGTTAATTTGGGCAGCTCATGCCACTTTAAAGGGAAAGTCGGAGTGACATTTCTCCTGTCCCACCCATGCATTCCATCGATACGGCCTAGAAGGAATCCCACTCAGACCAAAAATAAAAGTTGAATGATTTCTTAGTTGATTTTCTGTTCATCGTCGTGTGTTGAAGAGTTGCCAGGTGCTCGTCGAAGATCGTCGAAGAGAGCTTCCCTACTTAACCTAGAAGAGCCGCCATATAGTGAAATAATCTTGAGTGCGTCCTAAAACATCAACCAATCCATTAAAACGAAAGAAAACACACAGAATGATGAAAGTTGGCCATAAACATTTTTTACAGGGCTCTAGTTCCATACCAGTTAAATTGGCAAGAGATGCCAAAATGTAAATATTTTTCTGTATAAAGAGAATGTTGAAATTGTCGGTTATTTCTCTCAAGAGGTGCTATTCAGAAGCTTTCCAGTGCTACTAGTGTCGACAATGTACGTTAAAGTAGTGTTTTAACAAAATCTTAGAATGAATGAACGTTCGTCCCGGCTATTTAAATTTTGTTTCAGATGGCTTGAATAACATCAGAAACTATGTTGTAGGACTATTCTACACATTCTTATCTCCAGATAAAATGACTTATTAGATTGTTTGTTGTTTAAGGATGCGAGAAAGGTAAATGGGGAGTAAACTGTACGTCAAAGTGCAGCGATCTTTGTAAGGGAGGTAACACAGCATGCAATATCATTAACGGAACTTGCGAGATGGGTTGTCTCCCTGGAGGTTTCGGTGAAACGTGTGTTGCAGGTAAGACGACTCATTTCCAAAATGGTATTTAAACCTTATGTTTATTTTTATACACAAAGAAAAAAAGTTATACACCCCCTTGGAAAGTCTGCACCGATCGATAAAATCATTGGTGTAGGGAGATTGGTGTTACCCCTTCGACAGATCCGTCGTCTCACTGGAGGGATGAGACGCAGGTAAGGAGCTATCATTCTGACTATGGAGGCTATACGCGCTATTGACCTTCTGCTCTAGGGATGTGTTCTACACACTCAAAGTGACATTTTTACTTCAATATGTTCGCCCTGTGAAGTCAGATGTTTGGCTAACGATATCTTGAATAAATTGTATAGCTTATTGCCATTAATGGGGATTTCTTATCGCCAGAATGTTGCCCTTTATGATTACAATCGTTTCTGCAACATCAGTTTGCCAACAATCTCCCTAAACCAATGATTTTATCGGTTGGTGCAGACTTTCCAGAGGAGTGCTTAACTTTTTTCTTTGTGTAGCCTATATTTTTGTTTCGCCAGCGCTAATTGGCTACCTCGACAAGTTGCCTCAAGTGGCATGAGCTGCCAAATTTCACACTTTGTACATAAATTATGATTGTCAGGACAGTAAGAGGTTTTGAAGGTCATCAAAAAGCTAAATGATTGACTTGGAAAGAGGAAAATCCATACCGTTTGTGGCCTGTACTAACTGAAATATTGTCCGAAAAGTAAACAAAAATTAAATACCACGAAGAACGTTCGCTCAAAGCACTACCGAGCGTACATTTTCGAGATAATTAAGTAGCACTAAAAATTCTCTTAATTGCACTTCTTGAGAAAAATAGCCGATAATTCAACCCGTTATAAGCATTTTTATCGATATGATCACTCTGCATATTTGAGCTAGAAATGCAAGTTGTGTAAATGGGATCAAGCATTTCTTCGCTTACAGCTGTGACGTCACAGCTCAGCTAATTTTTTTCTGGCACAATGAAACTCTGAGTGTAGATTTCGAAGATCGCTGTAGACCTACGGGTATGTTCTATTGAGTGGGTTATTTTTAAAGTCATCCGCCGATAGTGTAAAATGTATTTTCAAGGAAATTGCAGTCATTTTGGATGCCCTTTAAGGAAAAAATATCAATATTTTCGTAGCTCATGCCGTTTTAAATAGAACGAATAGAATAGCATGAGCTGCCAAAAATCACACTTTTTTAAAATGATTTCCGATCGTCACGACAGTAAGAGGCTTTGAAGGCCATCGAAAAACTAAATGATTGGCGTTGGAATGAGGAAAATACATACAGTATTTGGCCTGTACAAACCGAAAACGTGTTCGAAAAGTAAACAAAATTTAAATAACCGGGACGACCATTCATTCATTCTAAGCCAAAGTTAGTTCAAAAACAATACTTTATCGTACATTTTCGAGACTAGAAGCACTAAAAAGCTTCTGAATTGTACGTCTTGAGAAAAATAGCCAATGGTTTCAAGGTTCTGTTTTAACGTCAAAATATCAACATTTTGGCAGCTCATGCCACTTTAAGTACCGGATGATTGACTGCTGACCTTTTCAGTATTAAAGCTGTTTGACAAAAGTTTTAAAAATTCCCCAAAATCCTGGAAAGCAGAACATATTTTTTTTATTAGTTTTGAAGAAGCTGTACTACTATCTCTTCCATTATCGACTACCTTTTCAGAAAAGAGCACTGGTGACCCGGATTCGGCCCCAGTGCCTGCAATTGCTGGTGGTGTCGTTGGCTGTATTGTTGCCGTGGTTGTTGCAGTTGCAGTTGTATTATTTCTTAGGTAACCGTTTTTGTTATATCCAGATTTTAATAAATTTATAAATAGACAAAAACATGGTTAATACACGGCATACCTGTTACTAAAGAAGCCGTTTTAGGCAAATATGTAACGTAACATTGACATTTAAATAAATTTTATGGATAGGCTTGATAATGTATAACAAGTTTAACAAAAAGGACGTTTAGAGATTCCTAAGACAGCAAAAATGTAAATTAAAATGAATACATAAGGGACCGCTGTGAACAATGATCCCTATATTTGGATAGTAACCACGTATTCCACGAAGGCAAAGAGTCCGGTTTCATCCCCACTAAACCTGACAAAGCTGCCATATAAGTGAAATAATCTTAGGTGCGGCCTAAAACATCAATCAATTCATAAGGAGAGGGTTTAACAAAAATAGTTCTTAGGTTTCGCACCAGTTAGAATAGAGTAATTTAATTGTTGCCTAAAAAGTCTAACAAGTTATATGCACGTTCTCTTACTTCTTACTCATAACACTGTATATTTTGTAGACGTAGGAAGAAGAATGTTGACGACAAAGACCAAAGAAAGGAAATGAGTTCTAAAACGGCATTGTATGCAAACGTGTCTGAAGTCAATCTATCAGAAACGGAAACTGTTACCAACCATGCTTCAAGCAAAGCCGACCCGATTGTGGCGTCTGGTGTTCACTCTGACGGCACAAAGTCCGATCAAGCACCGCGAAAGCTGCGTAAGTTTTGATCCAATAAATCATATACCCAACACCATAAAAACCAATTATTCGGGCCATATTTAACCATGTCTTGTAAAAATAGCGACATGACATTCTCATAAATATATGGTTATGTCATTTAGATCTTAACAATTTGCTTTGGAATCTTAAAAGTAAAGAGATATCTTTCTATTGACAATTACATGTTTTTTTTTATTTGTTTAAGTAGCTAAGGGTAATGCCAACCCACGGTTCGAAATAAAAGGAGAAGACAACTCCACATATTACAATGTGGTCAACTTTTTAAAAGATGGAAACAACGGGATCGATGTTGATGATTTGGCAGGACACATCGCTCAAATGAAGACCAATAAAGCCTTCCTAGCTGAATATGAGGTAAGTTTGAAAATGAAATCGACATTAATATTATATGGAGAGCACCACACAAGTTGTTTAGACTTTAAATTCAAGTTGAAGGCTCAGTTTGCAAAGTGATAGTCTCTCAGTCCGATAAGGGCATTCCATCGATGTGGGGCCGTTCAAATCCCAGTCAGATTAAATAAAATTGAAAAAAATATGAGTGGATCGCCGTATGTGGAAAGTTTGGCAGGTAAATTATATGTGAGTTCAAATCCCACTTAGTCCAAAGAAAATTGAATCTGAGAGCGTTGCCATGCTGATGGAGGATGGGAATGTAAAGCGGGCTCCTTTCTCAGGCCGTCGGTGTCTACATTTCGGTGCACATCAAAGGAATTTTTATCTAGAAGTAATGGATTCCTTCTGCACCAGGTCATACCATCTCTTTAATTATGAGACATTATCTAGAGCCATGTTCATGCTTAGCCATACTTTTGTCTAATGCCGCAAAACTAAAATTGATTGATTGATGTTTTACACTTAATTATTTCATTTATACTACGTACGGCGTTGCCAGGTTTAGTGGTGAAGGAAACTGGGTTCATGGCCCAGAGGAGACGCCCGACCTTCGGCGACAAGGGAAACAATTCACACACCATATTTTCAATTTTTAGCAAAACTTAAAGGCACACTTGCCGCCGTAGCCTGTTTAAATTTGCTGAAAAAACCAATTTACATGAGCTTACTACGACTAATACCACTAAACTTAAACATAGGACACATAAAACATGTCTAGTTAGCTTTAGACTGTAAAAATGGGGTGAAAAACAAACGAAGAATCGAAGCCTGATTACAACAACAACGATCAGTGTCGGTCAACTTTCGTGTTGGTTTACCCTCCTTTCAGGCCTTTGTATCTGTGGTTTACACTCAAACAATTATCAGCAGGCTTTTCCAGTCGCTGTTAACCGATCGTCAGTCTGTATTTCTCAGATAAATAGGCCTACGTAAAATTACACTGTGCCGTTAGTTCACTCACTCGACTGAAACATAAAATCGCCAATAGGGGGCAGATCGGTTTGTTTACGTTCCGGGTACGTAACAATTCAAATTTTCAAATTCAAATTAAAAATACAAAATGCCTTAAAAAGATGTTGACCCCTGGTTATACTACGATATCTTACGTTTGGTAAAACCGTCAGTGACCCCTGGTCTTATCACATGTTACCCTTATATGGGCGGTTATACTACTATATCTTACAACGATTGGCAAAACCGTCAGTGACCCCTGGTCCTATCACATGTTACCCTTATACTACTATATCTTACAACGATTGGCAAAACCGTCAGTGACCCCTGGTCCTATCACATGTTACCCTTATACTACTATATCTTACAACGTTTGGCAAAACCGTCAGTGACCCCTGGTCCTATCACATGTTACCCTTATACTACTATATCTTACAACGTTTGGCAAAACCGTCAGTGACCCCTGGTCCTATCACATGATACCCTTATACTACTATATCTTACAACGTTTGGTAAAACCGTCAGTGACCCCTGGTCCAATCACATGTTACCCTTATACGGGCGGTTATACTACTATATCTTACAACATTTGGCAAAACCGTCAGTGACCCCTGGTCCTATCACATGATACCCTTATACTACTATATCTTACAACGTTTGGCAAAACCGTCAGTGACCCCTGGTCCTATCACATGTTACCCTTATACTACTATATCTTACAACGTTTGGCAAAACCGTCAGTGA
This sequence comes from Lepidochitona cinerea, assembly GCA_963971465.1. NCBI lineage: Eukaryota > Metazoa > Mollusca > Polyplacophora > Chitonida > Tonicellidae > Lepidochitona > Lepidochitona cinerea. The sequence continues at coordinate 7,053,039 of OZ020556.1, forward strand.
CCCCTGGTCCTATCACATGATACCCTTATACTACTATATCTTACAACGTTTGGTAAAACCGTCAGTGACCCCTGGTCCAATCACATGTTACCCTTATACGGGCGGTTATACTACTATATCTTACAACATTTGGCAAAACCGTCAGTGACCCCTGGTCCAGTCACATGTTACCCTTATACGGGCGGTTATACTACTATATCTTACAACGTTTTGCAAAACCGTCAGTGACCCCTGGTCCAGTCACATGTTACCCTTATACGGGCGGTTATACTACTATATCTTACAACGTTTTGCAAAACCGTCAGTGACCCCTGGTCCAATCACATGTTACCCTTATACGGGCGGTTATACTACTATATCTTACAACATTTGGCAAAACCGTCAGTGACCCCTGGTCCAGTCACATGTTACCCTTATACGGGCGGTTATACTACTATATCATACAGCATTTATAGATTTTCGGAACATAATTACTCACGAAAACGTTTTAGAACGTAGCGTTTAAACTGACTTACTCCTAAATGAGTGTTCTTTCTGGCTATTTACGGTCTCTTTACTTTTCGAAAACGATTTCGGTTCGTATAGACCATACACTGTATGGATTTTCCTCATTTCAGTGCGAATCGTTTAGTTTTTTTTATAAACTTCAGACCATCTTATCGTCCTGACAATGAGAATTCGGGAAAAAGTGCAAATATTTGCAGCTGGTGCCAGCTCTTCTTAAACTTTGAGATTTAGACTATCTCTTCAACGAAGTGTGGATGGTTGCCAGTTACCAACGGAAGGTCGTGGGTTTCCTCCGGGTATAGAGCCCAGTTTCCTCCCATAATAAAACTGGCAACGGCGCCATATAAGTGAAATAACCTCAATCAATCAATTAAAGAAGTGTTATACGGAACATTGATAACTATTATATGTGTTATCGTTCTTCTTTGCTAGGCACTTTCAACGGGGCAGAGCAACTGTAAAATGGCTAACAAGAAGGAGAATAGAACAAAGAACCGTTATCGTGGCATTTTAGCCTGTAAGTATTATACATTGGTGCGATTTCATTCACGAGGGAATAGCGCATGAAATATAGTTTACAAAAACAACTTGATTCTTCAAGTCCACACACCCACACACAAATAAGAATATTGTATAAACTCTCCACTGATTTATGTGAGTGTGAGTGTCTCAGCTTAAAGTGGCATGAGCTGTCAAAATGTTGATATGTTTTCGGTTCGCACAGGCCACATACTGTATGGATTTTCCTAATTCCAACGCCAATCAGTTAGTTTTTCGATGGCCTTCAAAGCCTCTTACTGTCGTAACGATCAGAAATTATGAAAAAATGGTGAATTTTGGCAGCTCATGCCACTTTAAGCAAAGGCTCGTTGAACCTTTTGATTCTGTCATTAGTTTAGTTTTCTTTCTCTTGACAATCTGAAGTCGTGGAAATCACTTAATTTTGGCTGCTCATGCCACTTAAACAACAAGTTATAAACAAAAGGGACATGACAGTTAGTACCTATGGGCAAAATGTATGGTAAAATAAATTTCGAACTTTAAATAAAAATTAATTAAAAATGTAACCAGACTCACGTAGATAATGTGACAAGGCCTAATGTTGTTTTTGTTGAGTCGCTAACAAATTTTTTCTGCGTTGTAGATGATCATTCTCGAGTTGTGTTGAAGACCCTTCCTGAAGACCCTCACTCTGATTATATCAACGCCTCTTTTCTACATGTAAGTTTCATTTGTTTGTTTCGCAAGACGACCTAGAACAAACATATCGTATATCCTGTCGCAAACAAAAGGAAAACTGACAAGTAAAAGGGAAATTGACACAATAGAAAGGAAAACGCACGCAAATTAAAGAAACACTGAGGCAACCGAACCGAACGCTGACTCAAACCGAACCAGAGCATCTGTTTGACATGTGTGTTTCGACGGCTAAAATGTTTATTGTCGGCTTTTCTACACATTCGAGATTGGTCGTTCGGAAAAACTGCCATCTTTGACTTGTTAGAGGAAGAACTCTTTCTAAAACATGAACTGAAAGTTTCAATTGTTCCGTTTATTTTGCCTTAGATTTTTTGTTTCATTTCGGAGCATTTTTATACTAAAAAATTCAGGAGGGATTTAGGGTCTAATTATGAAAGTCTTCTTATTTTTTTTAAAAATTTCCCTAAATCTCTTAATTTGACTTTTTATTTCCCCTTTAAATTTTTGGTTCTGTATTTTTCGTTCTATCAGGGCTATAAGGAACCTAATAAATACATCGCTTCCCAAGGTAGGTTACATATCTCTTGTACAGCTGTTAACTAAATATCTATCAAAACTTTACAATGTATCTATACATGCATCTGGGTATGTATTTTGTGCTACTGGTCATTTTAAGCTATAACGATATTGCACCAAAAGGACTACACCTTTTCTTTTTTCATGAGGCCTCGGTGGCTCAATCGGTTAGAGTGATAGTCCCTTAGTCCAACACAGACTTTCCATCGATATGGCGGGACCAAATAAAATTGAAAATTGGATTTTTCACTCGATCGCCTATGTGGAAGAGTTTCCAGGTACTCGCTGATGGTTGGTGGTTTCCTCTGGGCATAGAACCCGGTTTCCTCGCACCAAAGCCTCGTTTTCTGGGAACGCCCATTTACTGTCGGGCCAATCAAAAATTCTCTTCAAAACGTTGGAACTCGTTTGAGAACGTTTTTGAGAACGTTTATTGAACTGAAGTGTAAATCGAAGAGTCGTCCATCTTTGTTTTAAACACTACTTGAATGCTTACGTAACGCCGATTCTGATTGGTGAAATAATCGGAAAACCCCAATCAATCATTTTATATAATAATAGGATGAAATGAAGCTGAAACCGTATTTTCACAGTAATTGACTAGTCGGTAGAGAGATAAATTTCCCACGCGACACAAGCTTATCATCGACCGGTCACGGGTTCAGGTCCCACTCAGTGTAACGACTTGGGCGATTTTTCAGTGGATTTTTGCTCGATCTTACTGTGCGAATGGGTTACCAAGTCTTCACATAAGGTCAGGCGTTCCCTCCTGGCGTAAAACGTCAATCAATGGTGTCCTATCCTGTCTGGCTTTTTTACCTGTCCATTTGATTTGCTTTACATGTGATTTATTTATTCATTGAAGTTATTTCATGTGATTTATTGATTTATTTCTTCGAGATACAGAATCTCTCCTCCCAAAACCAAGTTTCCACTAGTGCGAAATTCTGTTAAAGAAGAAAAACACTGGAAAAGTCAAAATTCCACCCATAGCACTGATAAGCCTCCATAGGTATTAGACTTACAGATGATGTGCCCGTGGCACATTTCAACAGTGAACACCCTAGGTCATTTGGTCAAGGATCATTTTGAAATCATGCCCATTGATTTATCCTTCGGGTTTGAACTTGAACCCGAGAAGATGTGAAAAAAACATTTTTGTTTCACTATAACAAAGCCAGCATCGTTATGGACAAGATTACTGTAGAAGAATACAAACTACTTCACAGTAAAATCGCTCTACCTCTGACCCCTGGATTGGTTCATTTCACTCAATCTAACTCAGCAAGTATTTTTTCTCAACGATGTTGAAGGTTGTTGAGTCTTGTTGTGTGTTATTGAATGCTGTTGGAAAAAACCATCCACACAATTCAACGTCACTCATCTTCCCCTTAAGGTGGTTTTGAATTGTGTCGAGTCCGCAAAAGTTGAGTAGTGTAGACGGAGCTCTATATAGTGTATATAGTGGCTCTTTTCATAAAGCAGTCGCATCGCAAACGAAGCCTAGTTGCCTCTGGATACCATAGTGTAGAGATCCGACGCCATGGCAACTGCGATTGATTTTGTGACAACTTCATCAAACGGCTCCTCAGTGCCTTAACATAGGCTACCTCAACTTGAAGTTGAATCGTGATGAGTGAACAAACGTTGAGGGATTCTGAAAAGTCTAAGAAAGGTTGTTTTGAAATAGACATTTTCTTGAAAGATAACGCTTATTCTACTAAATAGCCCATATTTTGTGTTTCCTTAGAATATAGCTTCTTTGATATTAATATTTTAGGACCTACACCAGTTATGATTAACGACTTTGTCAGAATGACATGGGAGCAGGATGTCGGCAAAATTATCATGTTAACTAATCTGACAGAAAATACCAAAGTAAGATTTATTTTATTTTAAGACTTTCTTTTAAAGCAACATGAGTTGTCAACAAGTTGTGTTTTGCCGCTATTTTTCTCAAAGAACAAATTGAAGGCTATTTAGTGAAACTGCGGTAAATGACTAAGCAGTCTCTAGAAATATGCATTAAATTGTTTAGAACTAACTTTGGCTTAAAATGAATAGCCTTAATTTGTAAGGCCACAATTTTTATGGATTTTTGGTATTACAACGTCCATAATTTAGTTTTATGGCGAACTAATAGTCCTGAAAATTAGAATTTATGAAAAAATGTTACTTTTGGCAGCTCTTGCCACATGTTACGAGACAATATTAAACCCGCAGATTTTATGTACAAATTTTGATTTATATTAGAAAATATTATATGTTATTAATCGAGTGTTTTCGTATTGCCTTGGTATTGGCCTGAGGGTGGCCGTATTGGCCCGAGGCCGCAGGCCGAGGGTCAATGCAACCACCCGAAGGCCAATACCAAGGCAATACGAAAACACTCGATTCATAATATTTGTATTAATAGACTGTAGAAGTTAATTTAATGCAAGCTGTCAAGTTGAACAGGACGTCGCCCACTGAACATTTAATCCATGCCCTAAACAAAATGACGTCCGACCTTTTTTGCGCTCTCTTTTTTGTTCCTGGATCACTCACTCACTCTTCCTCTTCCGCTGTCCTAAAACGGCAATCGGATTTACTTACAGTAGTTTTTTCTTCTAACTCTAATATCCCGTCAATAAGACCTTGTACAACGCGCTCTGGTGTAGACATTTTGAAATCAACATCTGTCGTCTGCGTCTGTCAAACTCTGTGACATCACATGTTACAATTGCCCGTCTTTCAGCCGCACTCGGTGAACTCGGCCAATATGACTTGAACTCGGCCAATATGACTTGAACTCGGCCAATATGACTTGAACTCGGCCTTCATGACTTGAACTAGGCAATACAACCCTACGGCTAATACGAACTTGATTCGTCTGCTGATATTACCCGGCGGAAAAGGTCGAATTCGAGTAATAACTTGCACAGTCAATTAATAAAGTAATGTATTTACATGCAAATATTATACAAACAGTGGAAAGAAAATATAGTAATGTATTTACATGCAAATAATATACAAACAGTGGAAAGAAAATATATATCAAAATTACTTACTTTTAAAGACTAAGAACTGACAGTGCCGACATAGAAAATCGTAACCCGAGAACTGGTATAACCGTCAAGATCCGATGATTATTACGAAATATAATTCACGCAAGCATGTTTTGTTTGAAACACCACATACTTTTTACAACTCTCAAACAGATTTGGAAAATGACGAATATGTTAAAATGTTTTTATCCTCAGGTAAAAAGTTTGCCATATTGGCCCGATCAAGTTTTGAATCGAGTTAGTTTTGGGAAGATATCGGTGACATTACTTTCAGAAGAGATATCGGCGGATTATGTTATACGATCTCTAGACTTTGAACATGCAGACGTAAGTCCACATGATTGTATTTTAAATTCATTCTGTATTAAACATGCACTAAGTTCACGGTTACGTACATGTAAATCCATAGCCTACCTTTGCATATACAACTCATCCGCTAATTTTACTTTATTTTATCACGTGACCGTAAGATTCAACAACTGGATTGCCAGTCATTTAAATACCGAACATGTGATAAAAGTCATTTACTATATGCTTGTTGTATTCTAAGTCCGTTCCAACCTTATATTGGATTATACTTTTGTATCAACCGTATGCGCGAGTAATCGTACATTGTACGTAATTCTCCATGATGTAACATTCTACAGAATACAAGCTTACACTCCATCCATCAATCCGTCTTCATCTGTGTCCTTACCGGCGATTACAGCACAACAATGCTTCAATTTAGTTTCAAATGTGAGAATTTAAATTTTCTTCGAGTAAAGTTTTTAAGATGTTCGGTTCTTGTTCTTTGATTTTAGGAACCGAGTGTTGTCAAAAACATAAAACAGTTTCATTTCACCAGCTGGCCAGATCACGGTGTCCCGTCAGGTGCTACAGGATTGTTAATGTTTAGGGACAAGATTAACGCGACAGAGACCGAGGCCACGGGCCCCCTTCTGGTTCATTGCAGGTAACGTTGGCTGTGCATAGAACGGTTAAAATGAAAACTTAGGTAGAAATACATACATGTACTTTATGCCTCGATTGTAAAGAAAATCGTTTTTATCAAAGAGTCGTCCATCTTTGTTTTGAACACTGCTTGGATGCTTACGTAACACCGATTCTGATTGGTGAAATTTCTGCCACAGTTTTGTGGCGGAACCAATAAAAGTCTACATGAATATTAAATTAGAAACGACGGATTTGGTTCCACTCGTCCCATGGGTAAAGTGAGTGTTCTTGCATACGGACTTGAAGGCGTATTGTTATTTTTTGCAAAATGCTGCTACATGTATATGGTGATTTATTATGGCGATAATGAGTTTGACTAATCTCTAGATATCCAGAAAAAATTTAGCATTTAAAGCAAAACTCTACTGTATACCCTCCCCCCCCCACCCCCATCATAAAATAGATTTATTGCTATCGGTAGTATACCTGAGATTCTACAATAACTCGATGTCATAAATTTGCTTATCCTTTAACATGTTTTTACTCACATCTTTTTAAGAAAAAATGACAAAATGAATGAAAACATTTTTCAAATCAGAAGGGCATTTCCTATTGAATGCAAACGAACTCAGATGTGGGTTTCTCTTGATCACTCTACAGGGAATGGTACTAGGTACCGGTACTTAAACGTCTCCTGTGACGTCACCCTATTGTTCGAGCGGACGATAATTTTTCACGAATCGTCTGCAGACTCCATCAAGTAGCACAGTCCTTCAAATGAAAATTATCTACCACACATGCGCATTGGAAACGAACAATAGCTGCTTCGTAAGTAAGAGTGATGTTTGCCTTATAAAAGGGGATCACAGCCGGGTTGTCCTAATGGAGCGCTTTAAGGATTCAGTTTGTTGGATATGTACGAGTATAAATAAACGAGTAAATAAATGCGGATTGTTTGCAATTGGAGACACAATTTGTTGATTTTTTTAATACAACAAATATTTCTTAATACAATAAAAAAATATTTAAATTACCGTATTTTATCAAATCGCTCAGTTAAGAGAAGCCAATATAACTAGACGTGAAGATTTAAGTCAAATTTAAAACAAAGCAGACTTGTTTTATATGGTGTGTAGCGGAACAAAGACTGTTTTATCGGAAGAAAAACTGATTTATGCAGGGAAAGGGCATCTAACTTTTTGGTCAAATTAATACCTCACTTAAATGCTTCGTTAAAAAAATTTGTTGTACTGTAACGCCATTCAAACGAAATCATTGCGAAATGGGTAGAGTAGGTTGCAGTAAAATTGAATCCCCACTCTAAAATATTCAGAAGATATATTTTATTTTTCCCACACATGATAAACTTTACAAGTATAAATGAACTGACAATCTGGCAATATTTTTGGACACCTAATAAAATGATATATTTGGAAAATTATTTCCCAATATTTACAGCTCAAGTCATACCATATCAGAGCTTACTTGAAGTGAACTTCGTGTAACACGGCACCAAGCTCAGATTGCACCAGACGATTCTTAAAAAATAATCGGCAGGGGCAAAACAAAGAGACTAACGTTTAAGCCGGATAAACGCCTCGCCACTGCCGATTCTTAAAAAATAATCGTCTCCGCGCTCCGCGCCTCGCCGATTATTTTTTAAGAATCGGCAGTAGCTCGGCATTTATCCTATACAGAACATGAGGTCGCCGACTCCACTATTGTCTCAAATTTATTGGACGGCCTTAAGTGTCCCTCAAAGCAATAAGGCCATCTGTACTTGTCAGACTGGTTCCGTAAATTAGGTCAATTCCCAGCTGTTTTAAAAGACCAATCAGTTGCTCTTATATATGCACATATCCGAATTTGTTTACATTGCGTTACCTAACAAATCAACATTTCATTTTAAGATATAAAATACAGAATAAATCAAATCTTTTAATTTTGCCCCCCCCCCCCCCCAAAAAAAAAAAAAAATCCATTCAGGTGGTAATTTCACAAAGGACTCGTATCCTAGTTACCAATGGATGCAACGGCGATTGATAGGACGTAATGGGTAAACTCGAAAACTATTGGTCTTATTCGACGACTTTGTTATACATTTTTTTTAAAGTGCTGGAGTTGGTCGAACTGGTACATATATCGGTCTGGACTATCTGGTAAAACAAGCCAACGATGAACACCAAGTGGATGTGGTTTTCTGTGTCAATCTGATGAGGTCACAAAGACCAAAGATGATTCAGACAGTGGTGAGTTGTCTATATTTTATGGGGGGTGGGGGGGGGGATCATCCCTCAGTTCCACAGACCTTCCATCCATGCGACGCGGGTTTCAATCGGTCGCCGTATGTGGAAGAGTTACCAGATACTCGCCAAAAGTCCGGGAATTTCCTTCGGGGCAAGAGCTCGGTTTCCGACCCCACTAAACGTAACAAAGCCGCTTTATAAGTAAAATAATCTTGAGTGCGACGATCAATCAATCCATCTATAATTTTGTCTTTCAATAATAGATGTTTCTATGGATCCAAACACCCCAAACAGCACAACCACAATGAAGCAACCTGAAGCCAGCGGTTGTATCGATCAGGGGCGTGCCGGAAACCCTTACCCTGGCCTGGATTGACTTATTTCTTCGAGATACAAAGACAGGGGTTCTTTTCACATAGCAGTCGCATCGCAAACGAAGCCTAGTTGCCTCTGGATATCATAGCGTAGAGAGTCAATCGGTTATGTACCATTACTTACTTTTTATTGTAGGAGCAGTATCAGTTCCTGTATGAATCAGTTCTGGAAGCCATCAAAGGGTACGAGCCCTCCATACCTTCTGAGGAGTTTGAGACAGCCTACAGAAAGATGTGTGAACGGGACTCCCAGAGCGGGAAGACGAAACTTGAAGAAATCTTCCAGGTATTGAGTCTCAATGTTTGAACAAGATGAACTTTAACCACTTATCCACCCAGACCTTCGGTTCTTCTGTCCAATGAATTTGGGGGCCCTGGTGACTTAGTCGGTTAGAAAGATAGTCCATCAGTCGAACACAGGCCTTCCCGCGCAAGATCGAATCAGACTCAGACCTAATAAAATAGAAAACATTCAGAGTGGATTTTCTCGCGATCACCTTATGTGGAAGAGTTGCCAGGTACTAGCTGGTGGTCTATGGTTTCCTCCTGTCAATGAGCATGGTTTTCTCTCCACCCCCCCCCCCTCCCCCTCCCCCCCGCTTAACCTGAATCAATTAATCAACCAATGAGTTTGAGCAACATGACTATGTTACCAGCAAGCTCTTTTAGCAATAGGAGTCATATAAGTAAAATAATCTTGAGAGTTAAAGAAAACATCAATCAATCATAAATGTTAATTGTCAATCAAGGTGCCATTTTTTTCTTTTATAGTCATTAACGAAACAGGCTCCGCAGTTTTCTAAGGAAGATTATTCTGCTGCTCTTCATGCCGATAACAAAAATAAAAACAGAAACCTAAAGCTTTTAGCAGGTTAGTATACAAATCAAATGTCATACTTTTCAAAATCACTATCCTGTATAACTTGGTACATGTACTTCAAGTCAGCAAGTACTGTAACTTGGTACATGCACTTCAAGTCAGCAAGTACTGCACTGGCAGGGACTGATCCAGGGAAAATTTGGGCATACCATTTCGGTTCAAAATGTTTCAACAATAAGACAAAAACAACATCTCTGGCCCAAAATTGAACATTAAATGCTATTTTGACATTAAAATCTGTTGGTTTTAAGAATTTGGGCGGATTTTTTGCTTGTGAGTTTGGGCGCCCATACCTGTATACAGGTATCAAAATGTCTCTGGATCAGTCTGTGACTGGCTAGAAAAATGACTATCTGTAGCACTGTACATGAGTCATTTTTGCAGGGTTAGATATTCTTAACACATAAAATAAGGGAAATTGAAAATCAAAAAGCTTCTTATGTAATGGTTCTTTTTTTTAATTTATTTTAATAATTTCACTTAAAAGCTGCATGCCACGAATTTGACAGTTTTGGCATCATTTTGTATTTTTAAATTGAAATTGACTAGAGTATTATTTTATGAACTTTATCTGAGAAATACAGACAGAGGATATGGTTGGAGATAAACCACTTGCAAAAAGGTCTGGGTGATCCTAAAACGAAGCTAACCGCTTTTTGATCGTTGTTGTTGTAATCGGACTTTGATTCTTTGTATGCTTCACAGTCGCATTTAGACAATTTAAACCGAACTGGGCATGTATAGTGTGTCCTATATATATTTTTAGTGGTTTTACTTGTAGTAAATTGGCTTTCTTAAAAAGATTTCGAAAGACTACAGCGGCCAATGGGCGTTTCAAATCCAATATTATTAAATAACTTACCCAACACCATTAGGTTCTTCATGGAGAAACCTCCTCAATGGCTTATCATTCAAGTTGACCGGCATGGCAGATTGTCAGATGCCATTTGGAATACAGAATGGACCGTTTACCTTCACTTAGTTGTTGAAGTTTAGATTCACGGTATTATCATAATTGTATTGCTTGCCATTATTATATATGCGGTTGTAGTATCTCCGTTAGTATCTCTCAGTTTATCATATCTCAATGTATCATATCTCAGGTTACCCTTATATCTCAGGTATCTCATCACTGTTTTATTTTACTTTAGCTGATCAAAGTAGAGTTTACCTTTCCACTCCAGTCAAGGAAAGAAATAACTACATCAATGCCGTGTTTATTCCGGTATGGGCCTTATTTTCTATTACCAAATCTTATTTGTTTTTCTTGATATCTAACTATTCAATAGCATCATTCTGTTCTGAGTGATGATTATTATTCTCTAGAGGACAACCGCGCCATGTTTCTTTTGTGGTTCTTACATCTTATCAAAGCCGCAACGGCGTCTTCCGGTAAACTGTGTAAAGTTGTTATCCACAAGTAATTTTCAGCCTTATTTATACTTCTACAACTTCTAAATGTTTTCTGGATAAACGTTTTGTTTTTTGGAACAGGGGTATAAGGCAAAGAAGGCGTTCATTATTACCCAGACTCCTTTACCGGACACAGTCGTTGATTTCTGGAGATTACTTAATGATCAACTGATAACCACCGTTATTACACTAGACCCACCAGAGGCGTTTGCCTCCAAACAGGTAATGTTAAATCTTATGTACAAATAAGCATAGATATAAAGGAATGGCCATTGACACCAGCAAATAAGTATACCCTCACAAGAGTTTTAAGAACATTAACATATTTCTATATCGAAGCTAACTCTTAAAGTAAAAGGCCCAGGCACCAACGTAGGCTCTTTAGAGGCACCACCAAAGGCTCTCTACATGCACCACCAAAGGCTCTCTACATGCACCACCAAAGGCTCTCTACATGCACCACCAAAGGCTCTCTATATGCACCACCAAAGGCTCTCTATATGCACCACCAAAGGCTCTCTACATGCACCACCAAAGGCTCTCTACATGCACCACCAAAGGCTCTCTACATGCACCACCAAAGGCTCTCTACATGCACCACCAAAGGCTCTCTATATGCACCACCAAAGGCTCTCTACATGCACCACCAAAGGCTCTCTACATGCACCACCAAAGGCTTTCTACATGCACCACCAAAGGCTCTCTACATGCACCACCAAAGGCTCTCTATATGCACCACCAAAGGCTCTCTATATGCACCACCAAAGGCTCTCTACATGCACCACCAAAGGCTCTCTACATGCACCACCAAAGGCTCTCTACATGCACCACCAAAGGCTCTCTACATGCACCACCAAAGGCTCTCTACATGCACCACCAAAGGCTCTCTACATGCACCACCAAAGGCTCTCTACATGCACCACCAAAGGCTCTCTACATGCACCACCAAAGGCTCTCTACATGCACCACCAAAGGCTCTCTACATGCACCACCAAAGGCTCTCTACATGCACCACTAAAGACTCTCTACAGGTACCACCAAAGGCTTTATACAAGCACCCCAAAGGCTCTCTACAGGCACCGCCAAAGGCTTTCTACTGGCACCATCAAAGGCTCGCTACATGCACCACCAAAGGCTCTCTACATGCACCACCAAAGGCTCTCTACATGCACCACCAAAGGCTCTCTACAGGTACCACCAAAGGCTTTATACAAGCACCCCAAAGGCTCTCTACAGGCACCGCCAAAGGCTTTCTACTGGCACCATCAAAGGCTCGCTACATGCACCACCAAAGGCTCTCTACATGCACCACCAAAGGCTTTCTACTGGCACCACCAAAGGCTTTCTACTGGCACCACCAAAGGCTTTCTACAGGCACCACCAAAGGCTCTCTACAGGCACCACCAAAGGCTCTCTACAGGCACCACCAAAGGCTCTCTACAGGCACCACCAAAGGCTCTCTACATGCACCACCAAAGGCTTTCTACTGGCACCACCAAAGGCTTTCTACTGGCACCATCAAAGGCTTTCTACAGGCACCACCAAAGACTTTCTACTGGCACCATCAAAGGCTCTCTACAGGCACTACCAAAGGCTTTCTACAGGCACCATCAAAGCCTCTTTACAGGCACCAACAAAGGCCGTAGAGAGCACCAATAAAGGCTCTACAGGCACAAACCAAGGCTCTCTACAGTCACCATCTAAGGCCCTCTACAGTTGCCAACAAAGGTTCTCTATCTGCACAAACAAAGACTCTACAGGAACTAGCAAAGGCTCTAAAGGCAAAGGCTCCCTATGGACACCGCCAAAGGCTCTCTACAGGCACCACCAAGGGCTCTATGGGCACTAGCAAAGGCTCTCTAAAGGCACCAACAAATTGCTCAGTGCAGACACCAACAAATAGCTTACTGTTGACACCAACAAATATCTTACTACAGACACCAACATATAGCTTACTGCTAACACCAACAAATAACCTACTGCTGACATCAACAAATAGCTTACAGCAGACACCAACAAATAGCTTACTGCTGACACCAACAAATAGTTTACTGCAGACACCAACAAATAGCTTACTGCTGACACCAACATATAGCTTACTGTCGACACTAACAAATAGCTCACAGCAGACACCAAGAAATAGCTTACTGCTGACACCAGCAAATAGCTTACTGCTGACACCAACAAATATCTTACAGCAGACACCAACATATAGCTTACTGCTGACACCAACAAATAGCTTACTGCTGACACCAACAAATAGCTTACTGCAGACACCAACAAATAGCTTACTGCTGACACCAACATATAGCTTACTGCAAACACCAACATATAGCTTACTGCAGACACCAACAAATAGCTTACTGCAGACACCAACAAATAGCTGTCTAAAGACACAACAATAAGCTTAAGGCACCAACACTGGGTGTCTTCAGAAACAAAAGTGGAAATGCCCGATGCAACAACAAATACCCCCAGCCCCAAGCAGATAATTTTATGAAATACGAAGTACTTTCATGGTAAAGTGGATAGATTATCCAATTACAAGGTCTTCGTGCAGGCGGATATTTTCAGGCATAAGTTAGAAATTTGAGTAACTCTTAGATCCCTCGAATTGGGAATATGTGTTATGTAATAGTAAACTTATTTGGGTCGACTAAATAAATGACATTTCTTTACATCATGTTGACCTAATTTTTAGGTTGGTGTATATTGGTCAGAGGTGGAAGATCGACTTGGACCGTTTGTTATAAAAACAAGTGAGGTTGTTGAGGGCAAAAACTTTGATGTGAGAACACTCCAGATGTATAGAGGGAACGAGGTAAAGTATCATAGTGGGAAAGAATAATCCTTCGTCCTAAATGATCTGTTATTGCCAAATACATAATAATGTTTAGAAAAAACAGTGATTAAGGTTGGAATGAAGGGTGCAGGTCCGATGGCCCGCCAGCCAAATAGCCCGCTACCAAAATGGCACGTTGTAGGAGTCAGGTGGCCCGATCAATATAATCAGTTACCTGTGCCAGTAGCTCGGCTTATGCAGCCAGAGATAACACTTGGCTTGTTGTCATAACAAAAAGGGGTCTCGGATAGTGGGAAGAAAATGTGGGTACAAATTGTGACCAATGTGTACCCTTAAGGGGAAAAGTATGTCTAAATGTTGTTTTTTAACAGTTAGTATGAAAATTACCTCAGTCGGAATAGCGATAGTCTCACAGTCCGATACCTCAGTCGGTAGAGCGATAGTCTCACAGTCCGATACCTCAGTCGGTAGAGCGATGGTCTCACAGTCCGATACCTCAGTCGGTAGAGCGATAGTCTCACAGTCCGATACCTCAGTCGGTAGAGCGATGGTCTCACAGTCCGATACCTCAGTCGGTAGAGCGATAGTCTCACAGTCCGATACCTCAGTCGGTAGAGCGATAGTCTCACAGTCCGATACCTCAGTCAGTATAGCGATAGTCTCACAGTCCGATACCTCAGTCGGTATAGCGATGGTCCCCCAGTCCCATATCTCAGTCCGTAGAGCGATAGTCTCACAGTCCGATACCTCAGTCGGTATAGCGATGGTCTAACAGTCCGATACCTCAGTCGGTATAGCGATGGTCTCACAGTCCGATACCTCAGTCTGTAGAGCGATGGTCTCACAGTCCGATACCTCAGTCGGTAGAGCGATAGTCTCCCAGTCCAATACCTCAGTCGGTAGAGCGATGGTCTCACAGCCCGATACCTCAGTCGGTAGAGCGATAGTCTCCCAGTCCGATACCTCAGTCGGTATAGCGATGGTCTCACAGTCCCATACCTCAGTCGGTAGAGCGATGGTCTCACAGTCCGATACCTCAGTCGGTAGAGCGATGCTCTCACAGTCCGATACCTCAGTCGGTAGAGCGATGGTCTCACAGTCCGATACCCCAGTCGGTATAGCGATGCTCTCACAGTCCGATACCTCAGTCGGTAGAGCGATGGTCTCACAGTCCGATACCTCAGTCGGTAGAGCGATGGTCTCACAGTCCGATACCTCAGTCGGTATAGCGATGCTCTCACAGTCCGATACCTCAGTCGGTAGAGCGATGGTCTCACAGTCCGATACCTCAGTCGGTAGAGCGATGGTCTCACAGTCCGATACCCCAGTCGGTAGAGCGATGGTCTCACAGTCCGATACCTCAGTCGGTAGAGCGATAGTCTCCCAGTCCGATACCTCAGTCAGTAGAGCGATGGCCTCACAGTCCGATACCTCAGTCGGTAGAGCGATGGTCTCACAGTCCGATACCTCAGTCGGTAGAGCGATGGTCTCACAGTCCGATACCTCAGTCGGTAGAGCGATGGTCTTACAGTCTGATACCTCAGTTGGTAGAGCGATGGTCTCACAGTCCGATACCTCAGTCGGTAGAGCGATGGTCTCACAGTCCGATACCTCAGTCGGTAGAGCGATGGTCTCACAGTCCGATACCTCAGTCGGTAGAGCGATAGTCTTACAGTCTGATACCTCAGTTGGTAGAGCGATGGTCTCACAGTCCGATACCTCAGTCAGTAGAGCGATGGTCTCACAGTCCGATACCTCAGTCGGTAGAGCGATAGTCTTACAGTCTGATACCTCAGTTGGTAGAGCGATGGTCTCACAGTCCGATACCTCAGTTGGTAGAGCGATGGTCTCCCAGTCCGATATCTCAGTCAGTAGAGCGATACCTCAGTCGGTAGAGCGATGGTCTCACAGTCCGATACCTCAGTCAGTAGAGCGATGGCCTCACAGTCCGATACCTCAGTCAGTAGAGCGATGGTCTCCCAGTCCGATATCTCAGTCAGTAGAGCGATACCTCAGTCGGTAGAGCAATACCTCAGTCAGTAGAGCGATGGCCTCACAGTCCGATACCTCAGTCGGTAGAGCGATAGTCTCACAGTCCGATACCTCAGTCGGTAGAGCGATGGTCTCACAGTCCGATACCTCAGTCGGTAGAGCGATAGTCTCACAGTCCGATACCTCAGTCGGTAGAGCGATAGTCTCACAGTCCGATACCTCAGTCAGTATAGCGATAGTCTCACAGTCCGATACCTCAGTCGGTATAGCGATGGTCCCCCAGTCCCATATCTCAGTCCGTAGAGCGATAGTCTCACAGTCCGATATCTCAGTCCGTAGAGCGATAGCCTCACAGTCCGATACCTCAGTCGGTATAGCGATGGTCTAACAATCCGATACCTCAGTCGGTATAGCGATGGTCTCACAGTCCGATACCTCAGTCTGTAGAGCGATGGTCTCACAGTCCGATACCTCAGTCGGTAGAGCGATAGTCTCCCAGTCCAATACCTCAGTCGGTAGAGCGATGGTCTCACAGTCCGATACCTCAGTCGGTAGAGCGATAGTCTCCCAGTCCGATACCTCAGTCGGTATAGCGATGGTCTCACAGTCCCATACCTCAGTCGGTAGAGCGATGGTCTCACAGTCCGATACCTCAGTCGGTAGAGCGATGCTCTCACAGTCCGATACCTCAGTCGGTAGAGCGATGGTCTCACAGTCCGATACCCCAGTCGGTATAGCGATGCTCTCACAGTCCGATACCTCAGTCGGTAGAGCGATGGTCTCACAGTCCGATACCTCAGTCGGTAGAGCGATGGTCTCACAGTCCGATACCTCAGTCGGTAGAGCGATGGTCTCACAGTCCGATACCCCAGTCGGTAGAGCGATGGTCTCACAGTCCGATACCTCAGTCGGTAGAGCGATAGTCTCCCAGTCCGATACCTCAGTCAGTAGAGCGATGGCCTCACAGTCCGATACCTCAGTCGGTAGAGCGATGGTCTCACAGTCCGATACCTCAGTCGGTAGAGCGATGGTCTCACAGTCCGATACCTCAGTCGGTAGAGCGATGGTCTTACAGTCTGATACCTCAGTTGGTAGAGCGATGGTCTCACAGTCCGATACCTCAGTCGGTAGAGCGATGGTCTCACAGTCCGATACCTCAGTCGGTAGAGCGATGGTCTCACAGTCCGATACCTCAGTCGGTAGAGCGATAGTCTTACAGTCTGATACCTCAGTTGGTAGAGCGATGGTCTCACAGTCCGATACCTCAGTCAGTAGAGCGATGGTCTCACAGTCCGATACCTCAGTCGGTAGAGCGATAGTCTTACAGTCTGATACCTCAGTTGGTAGAGCGATGGTCTCACAGTCCGATACCTCAGTTGGTAGAGCGATGGTCTCCCAGTCCGATATCTCAGTCAGTAGAGCGATACCTCAGTCGGTAGAGCGATGGTCTCACAGTCCGATACCTCAGTCAGTAGAGCGATGGCCTCACAGTCCGATACCTCAGTCAGTAGAGCGATGGTCTCCCAGTCCGATATCTCAGTCAGTAGAGCGATACCTCAGTCGGTAGAGCAATACCTCAGTCAGTAGAGCGATGGCCTCACAGTCCGATACCTCAGTCAGTAGAGCGATGGTCTCCCAGTCCGATATCTCAGTCAGTAGAGCGATACCTCAGTCGGTAGAGCGATAGTCTCCCAGTCCGATACCTCAGTCAGTAGAGCGATGGTCTCACAGTCCGATACCTCAGTCGGTAGAGCGATGGTCTCACAGTCCGATACCTCAGTCGGTAGAGCGATGGTCTCACAGTCCGATACCTCGGGGATTTATTTCGATGGGTGGCGGATCAAATGATTTAGTCCTAAGAAAAAAGTTAAAAATTCTTAGTGGGGTTTTAACTCAATCTGCAGGACTAAAAGCCGGGTGGAAAAAAATCTTAGTGATTTTGGGTTAAGCCCGGACTGGGAATCGAAACCGCGTCCCAAAGTAAGACATATATCGCCAGTACTCAATGCCAAGTGGACGAAATTTTTCTACCGTCTTTGGCTGATGCCCGGATCGGGAATGAAAAGAAATGACAAACGGTATTAAGGCTTGGACAAAATGCCGGGTGGAAGAAATTCTTGCACATAGATTGGATGGTGTCCGGATCTAGAATCGAACCCGCTTTAGTAAGACATGTATCGCGAGTACCAAATGCCGAGTGGAAGAAATTCTTCTACCGACGTTGGCTGATGCCCGGATCGGGAATGGAATAACCACGGCCACAGTAGGGCACTGATCGCCAGCACTGAATGTTGACGTTCTTCTATCACCTTTGGGGGGGGGGGGGGGGGGAGGGGGCTCCGTGGCTCAGTAGGTAGAGCGTTGGACGCTCAATATGAACAGCCTTCCACCAATGGGTCGCGGGTTTGAATCCCACTCAGTCCAAAAATTAGAAAATTTTCTGACTGGGTTTTCACTCGAACGACGTATGTGGGATAGTTGCCAGTTACCAGCGGAAGGTCGTGGGTTTTCTCCGGGCACTGAGCCCGGTTTCCTCCCACAATAAAACTGGCAACGCCACCATATAAGTGAAATAATCTTGAGCACGGCGTAAAACACCAAACAATCAATCAATCAATCATCTTTGGGTGATGCAGAGTAAGGCATGCATTCATCCACCGACTGTGGCTGTTGTCCCGACCAAACCTTTACCCTGACAAGGTACATGTACCTATCGCCATTACTAAATGTAGAGTGTCTTATTTCATAACGTTTAAGCTAATCCCCCAAATAAGGAGAACACTTATCCGTGAAGTGTCTCATTACAGGTGAATAATGTGAATAAAATCAGGCAGTACCATTGCAAGTTTTGGCCTGGGAATTCCTCCTCGATAGTATACACGGGTTTGTTTGAGCTGATTCAAGACGTCCTCAGCTGGAATCAACAGTCTACTAGACAATCTCCAATCCTCGTGCACTGTCTGTAAGTTTAGTTTTCAGTTTGTTTTAGAACATTTTATGTAGTTATTTATTTCATCTAAAGTGGCATGAGCTGTCAAAATTCACACTTCTTTCATAATTTCTGATCATCAGGACAGTAAGGGACTTTGAAGGCAATCGAAAAACTAAATGATTAGCGTTGGAATGAGCAAAATCCATACAGTATGTGGCCTATACGAACCGGAATAGTGTTCGAAAAGTAAACAAAATTTAAATAACCGGGACGACCATTCATTCATTCTAAGTAAAAGTTAGTTCAAAACAATACTTTATCGTACATTCTCGAGACTAGAAGCACTAAAAAGCTTCTGAATTATACGTCTTGAGAAAAATAGCCGATAATTTCAACATTCTGTTTTAACGTCAAAATATCAACATTTTGGCAGCTCATGCCACTTTAAATGTACTGATGGACCGATGGACTTTTTCGTTCATGTACACTACCACTACCATTCTCCTTCAGAGGCAGCTTAGAATTTTTGGAGCATTTTATGACATGTTTTTTGTTGTATCTCATTTTTTTAGGCCACCTTGATCTGATGGTGGTCTTATCAAATCGCGTTTAAGTCCGTGGTCCGATGTCCGTCGTCCGGTGTCTGAAAACTTTTTTGTGATCGCTGTTCCAAGAGAACTACTGGTCGGATCTTCATCAAATTTCACAGACATGTTCCCCTTATGGTCTAGTTGTGCAGCATCTATTTTTTGCTCATTTGCTTATTAAAAATGGCCACTGGCGTCCATTTTGTGATTTTTACCTACATAGTTTGTGATTGCGGGATCTAGAAAACCACCAGGCTGATCTTAATTAAATGTTTTGTGTTGGATCCCCATATGGTCTAGTTGTGCAAAATCTTTTTTTTTGCTATATAGAGACGGCGTCAGTAAAAGTGGCATGTTCTGTGCTATATGGTCTATCATGGAGAAATTGAGAGTCGAACAACAGGTGAACATTATTCACCATGTTAAGGAAATACAGACATGTAAACCCGAAGCTGTGTCTAATTTCGTAAGTATTTATCCTGAACTTTTACTTGGTTTAGTTAAGGTCCGCTCACACAGTGCGATTTATCGTACCAACTTGTAGCATGCGATAAAATGGATGTTTTTGATTGGTTGACAAACCGTATCAACCAATTAAAAGCATCCATTTTAATCGCATGTTACAAGTCTGTACGATAAATCGCACTGTGTGAGCGGACCTTTAGATTCATTCTGTCATTTCAATTTTGTTAACCCAAGGTACCGTCCATTAATTGTCCTTTAAAGTCATTTTTAAGTTTTATTCGGATATGTGTGTTTTTGAAAACATCTTTAGGTAAATCTCGGAGAGTCTATTAGTCCTACATCAAGCAAAACTGATATTTCCGAAGAGTCTCTAATATTTCTGAAGAGTGAATAAGTGAAATAATCTTGAGAAAAGCGTAAAATATCAATCAATTCACCAATTGGGGTTGGCGCCAGCTGAAATTTGTTTTAAAAGAGGATTAGTTTGGCTCGCTGGAAATTTTGTTCAGTTTAGATCAGTTTGGCTTCACTTAAAATATTTAAGCTCAAGTTAAAATAATTTCCATTTCTCAACAATAATTATTGCAAATTGAGATACAAATTTTTCTTTTATTTTTACAGGAAGACTTTCAAATGCTGCATGAAGTGGTCATCGAATATCTTAAAAGCTTTCGAATTTATTCAAATTTTAGTTGAAAGGATACTAAGGAATTTAAATCCCTAATCGAAGAGACAGGACTTAAAGTATATACTGACCAAAGAAGACAGAGGCTGTCTACTGAATTAGACTATGCCAGTTTACAAGGAGCATTTTACCCCATACTTCTTTAAAGTTGCATGAGCTGCCAAAATTCACACTTTTTTCATAATTTCTGATCGTCACAACATAAAGAGGATTTGAAGGCCATTGAAAGACTAAGTGATTGGCGTTAGAATGAGGAAAATCCATACAACATGTGGCCTATACGAACCGAAAATGTGTTCGAAAAGTAAACAAAATTTAAATAACCGGGACGACCATTCATTCATTCTAAGCCAAAGTTAGTTCAAAACAATACTTTATCGTACATTTTCGAGACTAGAGGCACTACAAAACTTCTGAATTATACGTCTTGAGAAAAATAGCCAATAGTTTCAACATTCTGTTTTAACGTCAAAATATCAACATTTTGGCAGCTCATGCCGCTTTAAAGTGTCATGAGCTGCCAAAATGTTGACATTGTATAGATAAAATAGAATGTTGAAAATATTGGTTATTTTTCTGAAGCAGAAGCTTTGCAGTGTCTCTGGTCTCGAAAATGTACGATAAAGCCCTCTTTTGAACTAACTTAGACTTCCAATGAAATGAATATAAATGTCGGTTGTTTATATTTTGTTTTCTTTTGAGCACTGTTTCGATTCGTGTAGGTCACGGAATTTGTGGAATTTGCTCATTCCAACGTCAATCAATTAGTTTTTTGAAGTCCGTCAAAGCCTTTTAATGTAGTGACAATTGGGCAGACTTTTGGCAGCTCATGCCACTTTGATACTTGTACTAGAAACGTGCCTGACCTGGAGTTTACGTGTGTCTCTTTAATACTCCGGGAGACTAATTGTAACAGGGATGTGGATCTTTAGGATAGTACTAGCCCGGATTATCGGTCTTACGGCGACTGGTATTATATGGCTGCTAATGTGTCTTGTTGCCTATGACGAACACGGAGAGAAAAAAAATTCGGCAGAGCCCAGATTTGTCGGCTAGGATAGTATATACTCTACAATGGCTTATTAACACGACTGATAAAGTGCGGCGTAAAGCATCAATCAATCCATTTTTGAATGTGAAAATATTCATAGCTCCTGCAACTTTAAGCGTCTTATTTTCACAACAATAGCAACATATAATTCCCTATTTATATAAGTGTATATTTTGTCGGAAAATTGACTTATGGTTATAATCCTAGATTGATTACTTATTTTTCCACTATTATATGAAGGTGAACGAAGACGGTATGTCCCTTTTAAGATGTCTTTCTTATGAGAGGTTTAATTTACAATTATATCTTTTAGATTTACAAATACCCACGCTAATGCTTATTTCAACAAGAAATCCACTCATAGTCCCAGCAATATCGATAATACCTACCCCTGTATAAACAAAAGCCTTATCGACGCAAAAACCTGGAGTCTATCTTGGTTTTTTTCTGTACTTGTACCCCCATTCGAACCGATCCAAGTGTTTGTACAGAAGTAGGTATTATTGCTGGAAGTCTGAAGAATTGGAAGATAATTCTCATATTCCCACTAGATATAACACCTACCTGTACAAACAGGTAATCCCAGCTCTTCCTTGCCGCACAACCACGTCCTCAAGCGTTGAGAACAGAGGAGGCGTAAGCCGAGCATGCGCCCCACGTACAAAGGGATGTAGCTAGACCGAAGTCAAAACTACCGATACAGGGCATGATATTTCCCTGGGTCATTCCTTTCTGTGGACTCAGTTTTATACATCTGTCATTGGGAAACATTACGCAGTTACTATACGGTTCACTGAATAACTTACAAATGATTCAACTAAGTGGACGTGGCAAACTTTAAAAACAAAATGTTTTAGTGAATTGAACTTATTTGACAGTTTCTACAAATTAATTAAGAACAAGTTTTTTTAGGTTTCTATTAGAAATGTAATTGTGTTTTTTTATAATTGCTGCACAAAAATGTAAACATTGCATTGTAATTTGTAAGGATCGGAGTTACATATAAAGATAACTGTTCCGTGCCATAGGTTTGTCTTGCTGGCATATTAAATTAACTGGTTTCTGTGCCATATGTTTATCTTGTTGGCATATAAAGAAAACTGTTTTCTGTGCCACAGTAATCTGGGTTTCGGGCTCCAAAATTGACTATTTTTTTATAAGAAATGTTTGAAACTCTCTTTAAACGTGGGTTCCATACTAATGATAACAAATTAAAGATATCACGTCAGTTACACTTGACGAAGGCACCGGCACAGGTGCCGAAAGCTCGTGTTGTTAAAAACAACTGAGGACGTGGTGATGTCTTTAATTTGTTATCATTATTTTTTTATACTCAGTCCAAGTGCAAAATAATATTTCTTTATTTTTTCTTCATGTGTTTTTTTATTTTAAACTGTAATTTTGGGGATTGTTGTTGCCGTGACGACTTGGCAGAATTGCAGAACTCCACAGAGCATAGAACTTTATCTCATATATCTAATCCTTTTATTTTGTACTCATTTGAGCACGTTGTTAGAATGATACTTTTTAGGTTTAATACTCAAATCCAACACCCATGTGTGCGGGCGTGCGTGCGTGTTTGCATGTTTGTTGGTGGTTGGGGGGGGGGGGGGGGGGGGGTCAAAGAAAGTTACTCCCAGTCCCTTGTGTGCACTGTCATTTAGAAGTGACACGGTTACAATAAAGAGAAGAATTACCAATGGATAACTTATGTCAGCCATTAAACCAAGAAATGTTAAGTAATTCTTCAGCTCATCGCATTGTAAATATTGTTGTATATAATCTGGCTTAAAGGGGCATGAGCTGCCAAAATGTTGATATTTGGACGTAAACACAGAATCTTGAAATTATCGGCTATTTTTCTTTTTAGTGCTTCTAGTCTCGAAAATGTACGATAAAGTATTGTTTTGAACTAACTTTGGCTTAGAATGAATGAATGGTCGTCCCGGTTATTTAAATTTTGCTACTTTTCGAACACGTTTTCGGTTCGTACAGGGCACATACTGTATGGATTTTCCTCATTCCAACGTCAATCATTTAGTTTTTCGATGGCCTTCAAAGTTTCTACTGTCGTGACGATCAGAAATTATGAAAAAAGTGGGAATTTCGGCAGCTCATGCCCCTTTAACATGCAGAACAT
Source organism: Lepidochitona cinerea (assembly GCA_963971465.1). NCBI lineage: Eukaryota > Metazoa > Mollusca > Polyplacophora > Chitonida > Tonicellidae > Lepidochitona > Lepidochitona cinerea. Next base: position 7,076,873 of record OZ020556.1, read on the forward strand.
GAATAACACGTGCAATAGATTTACAGAAAAAAGGGATTTTTGAACATGGCTTAAGGCTGGTCTCTGTCTGTTTATGGACTTGATGTATATTTTATAAACAAAGTGACGTCATACATGACTTTAGCATGAGCTTGCCATTGCTATTCCCATCAGAGGATTGTTTACCTCGAGCTGCTAGCTCATCAGAGGATTGTTTACCTCGAGCTCCTAGCTCATCAGAGGATTGTTTACCTCGAGCTTCTAGCTCATCAGAGGATTGTTTACCTCGAGCTCCTAGCTCATCAGAGGATTGTTTACTTCGAGCTCCTAGCTCATCAGAGGATTGTTTACCACGAGCTCCTAGCTCATCAGAGGATTGTTTACCTCGAGCTCCTAGCTCATCAGAGGATTGTTTACCTCGAGCTCCTAGCTCATCAGAGGATTGTTTGCCTCGAGCTCCTAGCTCATCAGAGGATTGTTTACCTCGAGATCCTGGCTCATCAGAGGATTGTTTACCTCGAGCTCCTAGCTCATCAGAGGATTGTTTACCTAGATCCCCTAGCTCATCAGAGGATTGTTTACCTCGAACTCCTAGAAATCCAATTTATAATTCTCGAATACTTCTAAATACAAGGCCCTAAATCAAACTCCCTATAGATAGCAGTGGCCGTTTTTTTTTGTTAATAAAAATCCATTAATTTTTTTTCCTTATTTTTTATTTTGATTTTTTTGTCATACTTTATGTCACGGATGTTTATTGTACACTTATTTGTTCCTGAACTTTTTATTTACATGTTTCTTGTTAAATTTTTGTGTTAAATATCTTGTAAATACATGGAAAATTGCATATAATTGTTTTTAATTATACGCATGTCCCGCCTCATTCCAGGCTTTATTTGCATCATTCCAATTAATATTTGCAATTTCGTGATCTTTTGTACAATTTATTTAAAGGGGCATGAGCTGCCAAAATGTTGATATTTTGAAGTTAAAACAGAATGTTGAAATTATCGGCTATTTTTCTCAGACGTATAATTCAGAAGCTTTGTAGTCTTTCTAGTCTCGAGAATGAACGATAAAGTATTGTTTTTAACTAACTTTGGCCTAGAATGAATGAATGGTCGTCTCGGTTATTTAAATTTGTTTACTTTTCGAACACTATTTCTGTTCGTATAGGTCACATAGGCCTACTGTATAGATTTTCCTTATTCTTACTCCACTCATTTAGTTTTTCGATGGCCTTCAAAGCCTCTTACTGTCGTGACGGTCAGAAATTATGAAAAAAGTGTGAATTTTGGCAGCTCATGTCACTTTAAGATCTGTGGTATATGCAAATATTAACGGTCTAGTTTATTTTCTTGTATATATATGTGCATAATACAAGTACATCTTATTGAATTTCGGCATATTTATATCAATTTATTGGAAAATATATGAATTTACAAAATTGTCTTAAACACATTTATACTCTAAAACACATTTATACTCTAAAACACATTTATACTCTAAAACACATTTATACTCTAAAACACATTTATACTCTAAAACACATTTACACTCTAAACACATTTATACTCTAAAATACATTTATACTCTAAAATACATTTATACTCTAAAACTCATCTATACTCGAAAATGATAACAACAATTGAGGATTCTGTAAGATTTGATTTAAAAAACTTTTGAATTTATTATGTTTATAAGAACACTTCCGGCTTCGGCTAAAAGTGCACATTTTTAGCATGTATAAACAAATTATTGTTGTTGTTGTTGTTTTTCAAATATCACAACTTGGAAATCAGTTGGTTTCTGTGTATAGTTTGTATTGCATTCCGTGTTAATTCTGTAGCTTCCAATGCACACCCCCAATGAAGTGTCACTCCGGACCCCCCGTGTCCGTAATTATGTACAACCTGAGAGAGAGAGAGAGAGAGAGAGAAAAAAAAATATTGAAAAACGTTTTAGGCCGCACTCAAGATTTCACATTTGTAGCAGCGTTGCTAGGTTTACCATGAGAAGAAAACCCTCAACCTTCCGCTGATAGCTGACAACCCTTCCATATACCGCGATCGAGGGAACTGAGTAGGTTTCGTTATTTTACACGATGCGAGACTTGATTTCGAGATTTTGCGTAATACCAAAATTTTGGCAGCTCCTGTCACTTTAAAGATAGAGCCTACGTTAAAACAGTCTTTCAAAACGCTACCAATAAAACGCTTTTCGATAATATCAGCTTCGGTAATTGTTAAGAAATATCCAACACCAAAATAAAGTAATGTATCCCGGATGAGTTACGCATTTAAAACCCAGGGGGAGGGGGGGGGGAGGCGTGCCGAACTTCATATATAGATCATCAATAAACTGCAAGGTTTTGGGAAATACAACCAGAACGACGTCAGTCAATCGACGAAAACAAGGCTTAAGAATCCGTAAGAAATACTGGGGAAATGGTCAAGGGCATTAAAAAGTACTATCGGGGGTAGCTTGGAAAAAATCAGTCACATCGCCTGGTATACTAACGATGCAAAAAAAGTGCTTGTTTTTGACCAGCCATAAAAGCAAACGCCCGGCTTTGTTTTCGTGCCAAATTTACATGGTAGGCCTATGCCCCTCAATATATATTTTAACCGTTACAGAATCTGTATAATATAGCCCTATAGCATCTAGACTGAAATGGTTTTTATTTATTCCGATGCTGCTGAATCGAACCCGTAATCCATTGGTAGTTGGCTGGTCTAGCGCCAAATCCATGTACAGCCAGCCCAATGTTCTACATAGTAAGTAGATTAATTGATTGATATTTTACGTCGCACTCAAGATTATTTCACTTATATGGCGGCGTTGCCAGGTTTGGTAGGGGAGGAATCCGGGTTCATTGCCCATAGGAAACCTTCGACGAGTACCTATAGCAACTCTTCCACATACGGCGACCCAGTGAAAAATCCACTAAGAAATGTTTTAATTTTTATTTGGTCTCGAACCGTAGAAAGTAGAATAAGTAATAGGTTTGGTTTATTAAAGGGTGAATTATATACCGGTATATTCTTCCCATTGACTTTCATCATTTCAGTTTCAAGTCGGACGCTTGGTCGGAACGGCCTTAATCCTGCCCACTCATACAACCGACGACCTTCCTACTAAAGTAACAAGATTCATCCTACCATATATTAACATATAAATCAATGGGTGAACGTATAGTTTTAAAATCTAGGGAATGAATTGGAAATGAATGAATGAATTTATGAATAAAACATGATAAAATTAATGTATTTTTAAATGAAAAATTGATTAAATTAATGGATTTATGAATAAATGTTTGCATGAATTAATGTATTTTTAAATGAAAAATTGATTAAAAGAACGGATTTGTGAATAAATGGGTGCATTAATGAATGTATTTTTAAATGAAAACATGATTAAATGAATGGATTTGTGAATAAATGGGTGCATGAATGAATGCATTTTCAAATGAAAACATGATTAAATGAACGGATTAATTAATGAATACGACAATGTAGGAATACAGGGGTGAAAGAATGAATTGGCTGGGTGAGTGGATGAAGTAATAATAATAATAATAATGACGAGATTAATTATTGAAAGAACGAAAAAAATGATCGGATTATTGAGTTTATTGCAAACAAACTTTGCAACCCGGAATAAGTATTATATAACGTTCGCTATAACGGCACGTGCTACCTTGGTAACCTCATATGGCACGTGCTACCTTGGTAACCTCGAATTAAACAGATGGCATACATATCTAATTCTATTAATAGATGAAATACAACTTCACCTTAATACTGGGTAAAAGTTTGACACATCGATCCCAAATTTCGTGACTGTCCTTTTCGTCCACTTGGTTATTCCAGTTACCTTTTTGGATAGTCCCTCCGACCGTCACCGCTTTGGCCCTAAAAATAGGAGAGCATACATATTAAAGACACACTTGCCGCGAAAATCCAGAAGACTGTTTACATTAAAACAGTGAACGGTTTTCTGTATTTTTACCAGAAATTTAAAGTTTTGACATCATTTAGTATTTTTAATTTGAAATTGAAAAACAGATTTTTGAGGTACCCGTAATATCAACAAACTTCGAACCTGATCGTGGGCAAAAGTGCCTTAAGGGTTTGAGTCGTGTGGGCGATCTAACGACAGTATAATTTTACGAACTTTATCGAAGAAATACATACTAACGATCGAGTAAGAGGGACAAAAAAGCTTGAATGAGGGTAATCCAACACTTAAGTTAACCAACGCTGATCGGTGTTGTTGTTGTAATCGAGCTTTGATTCTTCGTTTGTTTTCCCCCGTCATTTATACATTCTAAACCTAATTGGACATACTTTATGTGTGCTATGTTTAATTTTAGTGGTTTTAGCTGTAGTAAGCTCGTGCAAATTGGTTTTCTTAACAAATGTCAAACAGGATACGGCGGCAAGTGGGCCTTTAATTAAACACATCTTACCCTGGCAAGATGTAGGTCACGTGACCTTCCAAGGGGACGTCATCCATGAAAACAAAGTGCTTAATCCACGGAGCGTGAAGCTGTAAAATATTTGGAAAATACTAACATATCATTGATGTATAATACGTTTTTTTGGGAGACAGCCAGAACTTTTCAATTAGTAGTTAACTGACTAAATGGATTGATTGTCTTGGGGCTTCCAACCTGATTGATTGGTTTTTTGATTGATTAACTTGGGCTTAGCGTCGCTTTTAACAGCTAAGGGTTTTTTTTTTGGCGACAAAAGTACCAACAGACCAAAAGATTAACCTCCCAACCCGAGCTCTCATTACTATTTTATTAAAATGGTGACGTTTTCAGGTTGATATCCTTTAGAGTAAATATCTGGCTTTTTTAACGGCAATTTATTCCCTCAACTTACACTTCAACAAATCTGCAACTTGGATTTTTTTTCTTCAAATAAGTGTAACTTCTTTGAAGCAATATTAATCACTCTTCATCTTTGGTGACACGCTTCAAGGAACCCATATTTAGGACAACAGGGCGCCTGAGAGATTCCCGACAGACGTATTGGATAAATGCCGAGCTACTGCCGATTATTTTTTAAGAATCGGCAGTGGCGATGCGTTTATCTGGCTTAAAGGTCTTGCAGTCAAAGCCACAACTGCCGATTATTTTCTACGAATCGTCTGGTGCAATCTGAGCCTGGGGTCGTGTTACACGAAGTTCACTTCAAGTAAGTCTGATATGTCATGACTCTAGCTGCAGTAAATATTGGGAATTAATTTTCCCCAAAAATTGCCAGATTGTTAGTTCTTTTAAACTTGTAAAGTTGAACATTTGTGGGGAAAATAAAATAATTTTTCTGAATGTTTTTTAGTGGGGATTCAATTTTACTGCTCGGACTCGTATGTTTATCAAGAAAATGCGAAAGCGCGGCTCTCATATGTCAGCTTGTGTTCGTACATTTTCCAAGTTAATTTAAAGGAAACGAGGAGCCGAGCGGCAGATTCGGGCTGTCCTTGGAAAAACGACGATGATACAACACAAATGTGAGTGTTTGAACGCCTTTTTTTCGGTGACACGGCGAACCAAAAGATCGAATTGAATGTGTGTAAAGTTTGGGCCGGTTGCGTTGTTTAAAATTAGGAGAAATTTAGCGAAATAGTGTTGTTTCGGTAAATTGACATTTTCCAAGATGGCTGATCCTCCAACTCTGTTGGTCACCCATGATCATATACTTTGACCACAGAGTTGGAGATCTCCAACTACATATGTAATAGCTACATAGTACATAACCTCTTGTAAATTTGTATTGCTGTGATGTTATCGTTTTTCTTTGTCATTGTTTTAGTGCACTGTCACATATTTGGTGTTTTGTACAATAACAATTGAATTGAATTGAACAATAGGGTGACGTCACAGGAGACGTTCACTTCGCGATATCCGGTGACAGATGGTTTTTCTGATATGTTAAACAATGTCAAAACTGAGGGTCACATTTGAACGATAAAGGCTCTCACGATGCGCAATGACAACGCTGGTGACAGGAAATTTGTTGAATTCACATGATCCTCTCGCTCCCTACAGCTGGATGTGAGTTAATATATGTAAATTACGCGTCATCTAACACCAAGTTTAGACATAAAAAAGAAACACTAAATTGGTTGTTATGATTAGACCCTGCTATAGTTTTTAAGAGGTTAATTTTACTATTAGGATTTTAAAATATAACTAGAGTTGTAATGTAAATAGGAACATCACTTATGGTATTCTTTGTTTGTAAACTTCATGTTAGATGGCATTTTGAAGTATATTCATTAATGGCAATTTCGTGTCCGGGGACACCAATTTAGTGTTTCTTTTTTATGTCTAAACTTGGTGTTAGATGACGCGTAATTTACATATACTTTAGCTACCATTTTGCTATCTTGGAGTATAAATACAGGTGGAATCACTGTACTCGTCTTTTCTAAATTCGATGATCCATTCTTGACTTTTACCACCGATGTTGGATGAGTTAAGGTCCAGTTATACAGAGCGCGAAAACGAATGCGGTTTTTCGTCCTGGAATAGCTCGGTCATATTTATGTAATGTCGTTTATATAGAGTGCGAACGCGAACAAATTTTTTGTTCGCGCGAAGGACCGCCCTGATTGCCTCCAGAGCGAATTTTCTAAAAAAAGTCGCGCGGTTTTTTTGCTATCAACCAATCAGCAGGTATTTCCTTCGCATCATTCGCATCAAATAGAAACTTGTACCGTTGCAAGAAAAAGCTAGGCACTAGCGTCAATCTACTTTGCGAAGAAGAATGGACAAGACAATGGATAACACAGAAGCCCTGCTTCTGGAAATTGAGAAGAATCCTGTTTTGTACAAGATTTCAAAGACATCAAGAAAAAAAGAGACATATGGAAAGCAATTGGACAGAAAGTGGGACTGGCAAGTATGTGATTGAAATTTATTTGAGTTTATATGTTTCAACAATTTTAAAACACAGTTTAACTTCCAAATGACCAAATTTTATCTTTCACAGCAAGAAGAAGACCAGGTGCCCCAAAAGCCGTCAACAGTTTTCCGCGTTCGCGTTAGTGCTCTATTTGAATGGCAAAACTGCTCCAAAGTCGCGTTCGTGTTCGCGTTGGACGCGTTCGCGCTCTGTATAACTGTATAACTATACCTTTTTACGACCAGGTTGGAATTCAAATAGTTTAACATTCGGTGTATTTAGCCGGCCGCCAATACGTTTTTCCTCAGCTGGTGGAAGTGAAAGTCCGAGGTTTTGATTAGCTACGAGAAGTTTTACTCGCATCCAATCAAAAGGCGCAATTCGATTTATTTGAGGAGAGTAATCCTCCGAAATAAAATACGGAATATGCGTACTTGGCTGGAGAAGATGGAATGGAGGTGGATATTTTACAAAATTCATAGAGTTCAAAGGTCATCTCACCTTCATCACTTGACCTCTGACCGGAATGACCTCTTTATCGTCGACTAAATTCCAAGCGCTGATTCCACAACAGTTCACGATGATGTCAAATTCATCTGATATCTAAAAGGGTGCACAGAAATACCCGTCATTATTAAAGTGGCAATGAGCTGCCAAAATTCACACATTTTTCATAATTCCTGATCGTCGCGACAGTAAAAGGCTTTAAAGGCCGTCAAAAAACTAAATGATTGGCGTTGGAATGAAGAAAATCCATACAGTATGTGGCCTGTACGAGTCGAAAAGTAAACAAAATTTAAATAACCGGGACGACCATTCATTCATTCTAAGCTAAAGTTCGTGACAAACAATACTTTATCGTACACTTTCGAGACTAGAAGCACCCAAAGTTTCTGAATTTTACGTCTTGAGAAAAATAGCCAATAATTTCAGCATTCTGTTTTAACGTCAAAATATCAACATTTTGGCAGCTTAGGCCACTTAAATGGGAAACAGTTTTAATGACAAATAACATTGGAAAACGTAAAAAAAACTCTGTCAATTTATTCCTGTAAAACCTAGCGCAGACGAGAGGCGCCGGCTGAGCTACAAGGCACGCGTGGCCAAGGGAGCAGCTACGAATTTCAGCGCAGACGATGAGCTCTCGGCTGAGGCCAGTTCCTTGTCACCCAAGTTCACTGACCTACACAAGTGTCACTACCCGTGTTACGTAATATTCTAAGTGGTCACATGATTTAATAGGCACACGTGATTGGACTATCCCTCCTCTCAGCTCAGCCGGCAGCTTACGTTGTCCGCACACGGTGAGATTCTTGCCACGAGAGGCAGAAAATATCAAACATGCTAAATACTTTCCTCACCGCCTCGAGAGGCGAAAATCTCACCCAAATTTACGCGCACACGGGGGAAACAGCTTAGCTCTCAGACACGCGTAGCCGGCAGCTCAGCCGGCGCCTCTCGTGTGCGCTAGGCTTTAAGGATGCAAATTCGAATCGGGAACACTGTGTCCTATTCTGCATAAATGAATAAAATTGACATAAGAAATGTCTTTAATCGGCTTACAAACTTGATAATAATTATAGGAAGTCAGCAATAAGGAAGCCATTTTTTTGGCTATCGTTATATGAAATGATCCAGTAGTATATCTACCTCTTTGACGGAGTTGACCCACTTTTGTAACACTTTGCCGCCAAGCTCTTTAAATCTGTAAACAGATATTTGACAGTTTATATTATTGAATGATTTTTTATTTCCAACTTGTTGTTATACGATACCCAAGGACATGTAGTAGTAAATGTTTTTTAATCGAGGAATACTCTAAATAAAATGTATAGGGTCGAAACGCCGACGGCATAGTTATATCTGGAATATCAGCGGTCAAGCAAGGGTAAATTCATTGTAGCACACTATCTTCATATTCAATATCAAAGACATGCTTTTAAACAGAATTTCGGCTGGTAGAATCTTTCAATCACCTAAAAAAGACTGGAGCTTGGTGAATTTTAGTATTTGACAGAACACATACCTACCTATAAGCTGATACCTATATCTGAAAACTGTACCAAAGCTACTTGCAAAAGTGTCTACACTACATATAGGCATACAACAGCAATTTCATTTAATTACAGATAAAACAATAGAAAGAAGATGCTCCGCAACTCATTTGGTCACCATGGTTATCAAAAAGTTGTTTGGATACAATTAAGCTCTTCTGTGAAACCACAGGCAGATTAACAGACATTTCCTCAATTACTGAATGCCAAAAGGATGGATGAATGACTGTTTTTGGTAGACACATATAGCGAGACCCCAATATACGTTTAGTACAGGACACATCATCTATTTGTAAGCTAGTTATAGCTGAAAAAAGTTTTTTTAAAAATCAATTCAATAGCTCCCAAGTTACTGAATGCCAAAAAGGCTGGGTGACTGTTTTGGTCACCACAAATATCCAGGCCTCAATTTAATTTGGGTACGGCACATACCGTCTACTCATAAGATAGTTATAACTGAAGTTTCCTGAAATAGTTCCCAAGTTACTCAATGCCAAAAGGCTGGTGACTGTTCTGGTCGCCACAAATATCGAGACCCCAATTAAATTTTGGTACATGATCGTCTAAATATATAAAGCTTCATATATCAGAAGAAAAAATTATAATCCATGAAATTATTACAGAGTAACTCAATGTCAAAAGGTTGGTGATCATTTCGGTCATCGCAAATATCAACACCCTAATTTAATTTTGGTACAGGACACACCATCTACTCATTAACAAGGTATAACTGAAAAAAAAAATAAATCAATGCAATAGTTCCGGGGGTTACTGAATGCCATAAGGCTAGGTGACTGCTTTGGTCGCCACAAATAGCAAGATCCCAATTTAATTTTGGTAGGGCCTACCTGACACACTATCTACTCATAAGCAAGTAAAGACTGAAAAAAAATTTAAAATCCATGCAATAGTTCCGGGTTTACTGAATGCCAAAAAGCTAGGCCACTATTTTCGTCGCCACAAATAGCAAGATCCCAATTTAATTTTGGTACAGGACACACTAAGCTAGTTTTACTTGACAAAAAAATTAAATCCATCGAATAGTTCTTGAGTTATTAATTGCCAAAAGGCTGGATGACTGTTTTGGTCGCCAAAAATATTGAGATTCCAATTTAATTTTGGTACGCGACACACCGTCTACCCATAAGCTAAATGTATCAGAAGAAAAAAATAATAAATTCAGGCAATAGGCTTTAAGTTATGAAGCGGACATGAATCCGGGACGGACAGGCGGACAGACGAACATCGGTATACCAATATACACCCGCTACAGCGTATAAAAAACTACTTTATCGCACATTCTTCATACTAGTAGCACTAAAAAGTTTCTGAGTTGCACGTCCTGGGGAAAAATAGTCGATAATTTTCACATTCTGTGTTAGCGTAAAATATCAAAAATTTTTCAGCTCATGTCACTTTAATTACTACATATGTAGGTATTTAAATATTAAAATTCTGCTAAACTCTGAATTAGACATACTTGCTCATTATCCAAGGTAAATACATCGAACACTCGATCGTGATACTTGTAAAAAATGCACCAGACCTACAAGATAATAACAAAATATTTGTATTTTGGACAAATAGATTAATTGTTTGGTGTCTGGTACCGCATGTAAATGAATGTTGCCAGTCACCAAATCATCCTAGTGTGTTACTTACCAGCGGAAGGTCGTGGGTTTCCTCCGGGCACAGAGCCCGGTTTCCTCCCACAATAAAACTGGCAACGCCGCCATATAATCTTGAGCGCGGCGTAAAACACCAAACAATCAATCAATCAACCTAGTGTGTTACATTGATTGATTGATTGACTGGAGTTTAACGCCGCGCTCAAGATTATTTCACTTATATGGCGGCGAAAAGACAGTAAATCATACATTTTTAACATCAAAAATACATTGGAACTGAAAAAATGTCAGAAACAGAAAATCAATAAAAACTGGTAAAACACGGTGTAAATTATTTTTGGAGAATAAAAACAAGGTATATCACAATTATCACCAATGCAGCAACAATAATCAATTTATTTATTTTTCTAAATACAAATTTGTAAAAATGTGTTTATGTTCTCACAAAGTGTAATTTTAACAACAAATGGGTCTATACCATAATAATAAAAAATTTGGCCCAGGCTAGTCGCCTCTTACGATCAAGCTTGCCTGGGAACTGTGAGCCAATTCTTATCCCCCGGAACTCACACGGGGGTCTAGTGTGTTAGAGGAAGCAAATTTTGCAAGCCATTTGACAAAGTATCACCCAAGACAGTAGTCTAAAATCTGCCGAAACATACACCATCTTCACTTAAATAACAATGGATACAAATATCTAACTACTTAAATTTAGAGGGGGGTCATTAAGATCTTTGTACCCAATCATGCGTTGATGTAATGAACCATAACCAATGATATCTTATTAGGTTGAAGACAGACGAGGGCTTGGCATTAGTAGGTAGAATTTTCAGGAACACTCTGTAATAAAGCTGCAATCATCATCAGGGAAATTACTGAATTAGAAAATTAACCGACACTGATTGACCCGGAAAAAATTCCGGGCCAGGGTGAGAATCGAACTAACGACTTGGGTTACCGTCCCACCGCTCTACCAACTGAGCTACCCGGCCTGTAATAAACTGACAAAGTTGTACGGATCTTTCGATATTGCAAGAAGTCAAGTAAACGGAGATTAAACAAAATATGATAATGGGAAAAGAAAGTGAAAATATGAAATTGATTTCTCGGTAGAAGACAGACAAAGGAGTTTCGTCCTGACTACTGAATCTTTCAAACTCACTACCATAAAATGATTTAGGGCAAGGTACAATGAAAGGCCTCTATTGAGTAGAGATATATCACCAGAAGAGAGTTACTCGTTACTACGGTGACCAATATTACTCTCTAAGCCGAAATTAAGGCGGTACATGGTCTGTCCGCAATTTCTCTTAAATCAAGTGTCTGAAGCTAGTGGGTATACAAGCAATTTGCTGTATCTTCAGGCATGTCCATCTTGTTCAAGTTCGGGTTATTAAGACCTTTGTACCCAATCATACGTTGTTGTAATGAACCATAACCAATGATATCTCATTAGGTTGAAGACAGACGAGGGCTTGGCATTAGTAGTTAGAATTTTCAGGAACACTCTGCAGCTTTATTACAATGATTGCAGCTTTATTACAATCATCATCAGGGAAATTACTGAATTAGTAAATTAACCGACACTGATTGACCCGGAAAAAATTCCGGGCCAGGGTGAGAATCGAACTCACGACTTAAGGTTACTGTCCCACCGCTCTACCAACTGAGCTACCCGGCCTGTAATAAACTGACAAAGTTGTACGGATCTTTCGATATGGCAAGAAGTCGAGTAAACGGAGATTAAACAAAATATGATAATGGGAAAAGAAAGTGAAAATATGAAATTGATTTTTAGGTAGAAGACAGACAAGGGAGTTTAGTCCTGACTACTGAATCTTTCAACCTCTTCTTCTTTTTATGAGAAAAGTCACTACCATAGAATGATTTAGGGCAAGGTACAAATGAAAGGCCTCTATTGAGTAGAGATATATCACCAGAAGAGAGTTACTCGTTACTACGGTGACCAATATTACTCTCTAAGCCAAAATCAAGGTGGTTCATGGCCTGTCCGCAATTTCTCTTAAATCAAGTGTCTGAAGCCAGTGGGTTTACGGGTAATTTGCTGTATCTTCAGTTCAGGACATTTTGCCCGTTGATACTTAATTTTGATTGGGATATTTTTGGCATGTCCATCTTGTTCAAGTTCAGGTTCTAAACTTCTCTGGTCGGTAATTTAGCGCGTGACTAGATCTATACAAAATATGGTTAAGCCAGTTGGAAAAAATCTTCCTAACCGCTGTCATGGTATTGCGCATCTGCTTTAGTTACATTAGGAAGGCGCCTTGCATTTAGAAGAGGTGTGCAGAAATTTCCGAAATTTAGAATTAGCTGAGTTATTCCACAGGCACACGGAGTGCTCTCCCTTATCCACCCTCTGTTATGGAGAGGCTATGTAATAGTCGTCTTTAAATGAACAGCCTGGTACGGGAGCTACCTGTTTTGTTTATGAATAGCAGTATTAGGTCGACTGGGTCTGTCCCCCTGCGGTGCGCCTGTGTGCACACAATTGCCAACTGACCAGTCATTAGCATATCAATAGTACTGCAGATATTTAAACGGTACAGCTACACCGTTCCTGGCCAGTTGTCCATTGCATGCTGCTGTGCGGACGCACCGCATTCGAACAAAATTTTTACTATGGCGAATTCCGAGGATTTCAAGGTTTTGTGTGATAAATATGAGCTCCAAACCGATACAATAACGGAACTGGAGAAATTAGGCCTTGACTCTGTGCGAGCATTGAAGTTACTAACAAAACCTTTGATTGAGAAGAATTTCAAAGAATTAAGACTGGGCCAGCGATTGCTACTAAATGCAGCGGTGGAGGACTTACAACAGACAACGCCCCCGATTCCCGGTACATCGAGCCCAAACTCACCTAGACCAACCCAACCAGCAAATCTACAAGACCGAGATCTCCGCGATGCATCGGCACCAGCTTTTCAGGACTTCGAGCAAATCTAGCGGGATCCGCCCCAACCACAAATGGACACTGACGGGCAGGGTGGTAAGCATCTGTTTTTTTATCCTTTTCAACCACCGATGAACTCTAATACGAAACCTGTCCCGTCACCAAAGGACCTCCGTGATTATATATCTTTTGCATTTAGAAGCAAAAGAAATGATGATGCAAACACGCTTAAAATCGGAGAATCTGAACTGGTTTTAAGAGATAGCAGAATTTCCTATTCTCATGTGACTCAGGCGCAGTATATGGAAGCTAGCCTCAAAATTCTCCGGGAGCTTGTATATCACGAAGGCGCAAGCCTTGATCTTGTTATGGATTATGTAACTTACATGATCAAAATCACACTTATGTCCCAAACTTTCCAGTGGGCGTCTGTGCTTCATTATGATACGGAATATAGAAAACTTCAGTCGGATCTAGGCTTTAGATGGGGCTCTGACAATGCTTTCCTATCACAAACCTTTTTGCGACCCCTTACGGATCAGTCGTCTCTAAATAACAAACATTCTAGACTAAATGTTATTAACCCCCAAGGGAAATTTGACCCAAGCAGCGGAAAGCCAATTTGTTTAAAATGGAATAGCAGAACCGGGTGTACGCTAAAGAACTGTAGATATTCTCATGTTGCCTGTCGTGTTTTTCTGGTTCCCACAATGACATTATCCACCGCTCACACCAACAACAACAGCAGAAGAATGACGAAGTAAAAAACTAAACAAGTGCCGCCATGAACCATCTCCACTTCTTAAACATATTGACCAATGGGAAGCCGAACTGACCGGGGACATCGACAGAGAATTTATTTTGAATGGACTTAAACAGGGATTTATGTTAATTGACGATCACGTCGAAATTGGCAACATTCCACACGGGGAAGTTGATAATTACGCCTCAGTGACTGAACAACACGTAGCCAACAAGATTGAACAGCAAATACTTGACGATCTACGAACCGGTAGTTACGTAATTACCACGGAGAAGCCCCGTATAGTCAGTGCGCTGAAAGCAGTCCCTAAAGACAATGGCAGTTATAGACTTATACATGACCTGAGCAGGCCAGAGCCGTCTCTCAACTCCTATGCCTCGGACACTCCTTTTAGCTACGAAACTGTTCAAAATGCATTAGGCTTGATTAAACCTGGCTGGTTTATGGCCAAAATAGACTTGCAATCGGCTTACCGTGTCGTTGGTATACATCCTAGTAATTATAGCTTAACTGGTCTAAAATGGTGTTTTGGAAATAATAAACCAACTTATATGTATGACACCCGGTTGCCATTTGGAGCCCGTCGTAGCCCTTTTATTTTCACTCGCATTACCCAGGCGGTTAAACGAATGATGCAACGTAAAGGTTTTGAGACAATGGTAGTTTACTTAGATGATTTTTTTATAGCAGCGGAATCCTTTTCGGCCTGCCTAAATGCTTATAATACCTTACTGGCACTCCTACGTAAGTTAGGTTTCCAGATAAACTGGTCAAAAATTGTAGACCCATGTCAGCGTATCGTTTTCCTTGGTGTAGTAATAGATACACTAAAAGGGGCAATTAGCCTGCAGGAAGAAAAAATTGTTAAATTATCACAAACTATAACCAATTTTTTAAACCGCAAACGGGCATCCAAAAGGCAACTTCAAAGCTTGGCTGGTCGCTTAAATTGGTGCTCCCTAGTTATTCCATGGGGTAGATTACACACTCGCTCCATTTTTGATTTAATTAGCTCGTTACATCATGCCAACCACAAATGCAGAATTTCTAGTATTTACCAAGATGTGCGCTGGTGGCTAGTTTATATACAGGTTTCTAATGGTTCTAAACTAATTTGGGACGAGCGTCCAGTAGATTTTGTTTTTGCAGACAGTTGCCCAGCCAGCGGTGGAGCTTTCTACCAGGGCGATTGGTTGTATAGTGCTTGGCTTTTCGACAGGCCGGACCTAGCGTCCAGTCACATTAATATTAAAGAGCTAGCCGCAATATGTTCTGCAGCATGGCGCTGGGGACATCTTTGGCAAGGCAAACAAATTTGTATATTTTCAGATAATTCCACAGCCGTTCAAATTGTAAACAAAGGTACCACGGCTAATAAGCACGCTTTAAGCCCTTTACGGGAGCTTTGTATTCTATCGCTATTTTATGATTTCTCACTAAAAGCTATTCATATTCCAGGTATACAGAATGTGACGGCAGACACTGTCTCCAGATTACACCAACCAGGTTATATGAAACGCCTCCAATGTCTTCTCAATATTGAAATTGTTCACCCTGTTGGGATGCTACACCATATGTCATATAATTCCTTGTTGTTTTTGTTAATTCAGACCGAACCGATCTGTGTAAACAACTTGATGACGAGGTGGCCGCCCTAAGGGAGCAGAATTATTCCAAAGCAACTCGAGATGCATACACCGCGCAAGCGCGTGTTTACTATGGGTTTTGCAAGCGAATTAATGTATCCCCTGTTCCTATATCACAAGTTAATTTGACCCGATACGTGGCCGACTGACATCAACACTCATTCGCTACGACGGGGTGGGGCTACATGGTTAATGTCAAAAAATGTTCCCCTGCATATCATTAAAGTACTGGGCAACTGGCGTAGTGATTCTGTATTCCAGTACCTTAAACCTCCAGTATCTGATAAATTACAATGTATGAATAAACTACAACCGAATTCTACTTCTAACACATAATATGGATTGGGTACTACACACGTGTAATTTTTATCAAAATATTTTAGACCTACCTACATGTATCTACACTAATTTTAAATATTCGACTTATGGCAGCATTACAGCTTGTGTCATGGCGGCACGCATGCTTTTTATATATTTTATTGTTCTCACGTTTTAGTTATGTATTGTATGTGACTTGTTTGTGTATAAGTATATTGTCTATGTAATAAATGTTTTCTGCCCGTACTATGGTGTTTGATTTAAGGAGAGGCTATGTAATAGTCGTCTTTAAATGAACAGCCTGGTACGGGAGCTACCTGTTCTGTTTATGAATAGCAGTATTAGGTCGACTGGGTCTGTCCCCCTGCGGTGCGCCTGTGTGCACACAATTGCCAACTGACCAGTCATTAGCATATCAATAGTACTGCAGATATTTAAACGGTACAGCTACACCGTTCCTGGCCAGTTGTCCATTGCATGCTGCTGTGCGGACGCACCGCATTCGAACAAAATTTCCACTCCCACCCTCCCCATACAAGAATCTTGTTTTATCTATATAGCTATACATATGTACCCCTTTTCTACCAGGGGTACTACACACGTGTAATTTTTATCAAAATATTTTAGACCTACCTACATGTATCTACACTAATTTTAAATATTCGACTTATGGCAGCATTACAGCTTGTGTCATGGCGGCACGCATGCTTTTTATATATTTTATTGTTCTCACGTTTTAGTTATGCATTGTATGTGACTTGTTTGTGTATAAGTATATTGTCTATGTAATAAATGTTTTCTGCCCGTACTATGGTGTTTGATTTAAACTATAAATATAGTATAACTATAAATATACTATATATATATAGTATAACAAAGGGTGGATAAGGGAGAGCACTCAGTTTGCCTGTGGTTATTCCGAGGGTTTCACGGACCCCTCGGAGGGGTTCTCATTGCATCTAAAATGATATCACAGGGGAGTAGACTGATACAACTGGGGAGGGGGTGGATGCTAACGTCATATATGGCCCTCTAAAAGCCCGCAAAACATACATGAGTGTGTAAAAAATCAACCCTAAGAAAGTTTCAATTAATATCACCAGAAGTCTATGAACAGGGAAGTGTGAAATGTCGCATTACCCCATATTCAGGGCATTGGTCCTTTCAGCCTGCTTATACTACACTATGTGACGTTTATGCGTGGTAGATTTTGAAATTGTCAACGGTTGCGCAATTTCAAATCAGAAAATAAATTCATTCTCCACTTACTGCATCTATGGGCAATTCCAGTAACCGCAGTTCGGAGAATGCATTGGTTTTTATAAAAGCTTTACCGAACATGCGACTCTGATATCTCCATTTCGACTCAAATCGTTGCAAACAAGTCTTCTTGTCTCATTTTCAACTTAATGAAGTTCTTCGGAAACTTTAACGTTTGCTTCATCAAGTACTGTTGTCGTATCTAAAACGTTCGCCATGTTTTTTTCTTATGCATCCCATAATAGTTCATAGGAGAAAGTGAAGAAAAGCCACGCTTTCTGACTAACCGAGAGAGGGCTCTGTGTATGGTGACCTCTGGGTCAAACGGCGCCAATGCCCTGAATACTATGTAATGGGACGCTTCACACTTCCACATTCATAGACTTCTGATATCACTAATATCATGTAGACTTCAGGCTGCCATCCCTGAGGCACGTTCACCTACCTGCTTTTGGAGAAAGGAAACAGTGCCAATTCTGATTGGCTCATAGGACGGTAACCAAACACGATGTCTGACCAATCAGCGTCCTGGAAATATATATAGATACAGATAGAGAAATGGATGAAATCGAAACCCCCAAAAGCTACCTTTAGACGTCACTGATAGGTTGAGTTAGGTTGACTTACCGCTTCGCAGGGTTGGTAACCTGAACAAAACTTTACTAATCATAATACTGGTTTGCTGGACTTACCGCTTTGACGAGTTGGTAACCTGAGCAAAACTTTACTAGTCATAGTGCTGGTTTGCTGGACTTACCGCTTCGCCGAGTTGATAACCTGAGCAAAACTGTGCCCCCAGTTTACCGGCTAGTTCGGACTGTGCTAATTTTAGTAGATGATCAAATGTTATCTTGGACCATTTTCTGTAATAGAACAAAAATAAAGAGAAATAAATTTCAAAAATGGTCGCTGTCACCCAATAAAAATACCATTAAAAACGCATGGTATTTTGCATGATTTACCATATAAAACAATCCTTTGTTTTTTTACCACACAAATTGGCATTCTTTTTGGTAAACCATAGTATTGAAAAGCGTGGTAAATATACCATAATATCATATTTGAATTTTTGTTAAATTTTGTTTTAAACATGGGATGTGCGATGCAACGATTGCGCGTACAAGGGATGTACGGTGCAAGGGATGTGCGGTGCAAGGGATGTGGGGTGCAAGGGACGGGAGGGGCAAGGGACGCGAGGGGCAAGGGATGTTCGGTGAAAGGGATGTACAGTGTACGGGATGTGCGGTGAAAGGGATGTGCGGTGCAAGGAATGTGCGGTGTAAGAGATGTGCGGTGCAAGGGATGTGCGGTGTAAGAGATGTGCGGTGCAAGGGATGTACGGTGCGTGCAAGGAATGTGCTGTGCAAGGAATGTGCGGTGCAAGGGATGTGCGGTGCAAGGGATGTGCGGTGCAAGGGATGTGAGGTGCAAGGGATGTGAGGTGCAAGGGTGTGCGGTGCAAGGGATGTGCGATGCAAGGGATGTGCGATGCAAGGGATGTGCGGTGCAAGGGATGTGCGGTGCAAGGGATGTGCGGTGCAAGGGATGTGCGGTGCGAATAATGTGCGGTGCGAATAATGTGCGGTGCGAATGATGTGCGGTGCAAGGGATTTGCGGTGCAAGGGATTTGCGGTGCAAGGGATGTGCGGTGCAAGGAATGTGCGGTGCAAGGAATGTGCGGTGCAAGGAATGTGCGGTGCAAGGAATGTGCGGTGCAAGGAATGTGCGGTGCAAGGAACGTGCGGTGCAAGGGACGTGCGGTGCAAGGGACGTGCGGTGCAAGGGACGTGCGGTGCAAGGGACGTGCGGTGCAAGGGACGTGCGGTGCAAGGGACGTGCGGTGCAAGGGACGTGCGGTGCAAGGGACGTGCGGTGCAAGGGACGTGCGGTGCAAGGGACGTGCGGTGCAAGGGACGTGCGGTGCAAGGGACGTGCGGAGCAAGGGACGTGCGGAGCAAGGGATGTGCGGAAAACTTCACACTCCTTTTCTGATTATACGAAACTACTTGATTGAAATTAAATGTGGCGTAATGATAATCACAATGATGCTTGTCAAGGCAAAGTATTCTGTTTGTTGACACTGATGGAAATATTCATCTGAAGAAAACGTTATTTCTCACAAAGTCAAGGTCAAAAGACAAGTTGCAAATAGCACAGGTGTGATTTAGTTATACACACACCCAGAGATCTTAAAATCAAACTTTTTGGGAAGTAGATGGAATTCAAATTGCACCCAGGTTACAAAAAAAAATCATTCCCAATATCTTAAAACGAACTTTAAAGGGGCATGAGCTGCCAAAATTCACACTTTTTTCATAATTTCTGATCGTCACGACAGTAAGAGGCTTTGAAGGCCATGGGAAAACTAAATGATTGGCGTTGGAATGAGAAAAATCCATACAGTATGTGGCCGCTACCAACCGAAAACGTGTTCGAAAAGTAAACAAAATTTAAATAACCGGGACGACCATTCATTCATTCTAAGCCAAAGTTAGTTCAAAACAATACTTTATCGTACATTTTCGAGTCTAGAAGCATTTAAAAGCTTCTAGATTATATGTCTTGAGAAAAATAGCCAATAATTTCAAAATAGTGTGTTAGTTAACGTCAAAATATCAACATTTTGGCAGCTCATGTAAGAATTGATATTCTAGTCCGGGATTGAAATAGTAGAAGAGATCAAATATTGACAATTTAAACTTTATTTCACACACAAAATACTGGTAGTTATACATTACATTGACGGTATGGTTGGTATATGATTTATTGTGTTATTCAGACAGCATTGTTTGCCGTTGAAATAAGAGACTGTAGTCGAGTATATGTCGCCGTGTATTTTCCTTCTTTGCTCCCAGTGTTTTTTACATTGACATTGGACATTAAGAAAGATTCAATATCATAAATCGTTCAGTCTCTCCAGAAACTGTGTATATGGTAAATTGAATTGACAATGTTTTCTCCAAAACCTGAGCTTTTCCAAAAATATATTTCTTTTGGGTTAGCTATTTTTTTAAATAAGAATTAAATCTGAGGATAAAATGGAAAGTTTAAGTTAGCTCAGAGAACTATCTGTCAAAGATGGCGTAAAGATGCGCAAAGGACTAGTTTGACACATGGCGACGTAGTCAGGTTTAGTTGGTGGTGGGGGGGGGGGGGGAGGGGGCACCGGACTTTTTGCCCGAAGGAAACTCCCACCTTCGACGAGTACCTGACAATTTTCTCATGACACAAACAGCGTTCAGTAGGAAAATCGACTTAGACCCAATGAAACAATTGAAAAATTTCTGAGATGGATTCGAACCCGAGTCGCATCAATGGGAGGCCTGCGTCGGACTGATGGACTATCACTATAACTAACTGAACCTCCGAAGTCTCCGGCGTGAAAGAAGACCAAGTTTCAATCTCATTAAGACCATAAAAACCCGTCGACAATTAGTCTAAATTTTCTTACAGATGGTTTGTTTATAGCATGTCCATCAGTCTTTAATCTGTATCTACACCATGTGCAACCCGACTGTCAAACAACGCAGTAAATGGAGCATCATCGGGAAGATCAGTGTAAAATAAGACGTCTTCAACTGATTTACAAATATCATCAATGGTTACATCGCAGTATATACTGCCAGTTGTTGTCGAGGACTCGAAACCAATTAGAAACGTTAAAGCAAGCGTTCCTTGAAGCAGCCAAAAATGTGTTCCGTGGCCCCGCCTTATATTTCAGACGACGAGAATGATGGGTACAGTTTGTAACGTTAAACCCATCTGTTCTACTGGTACGCCAACCAAGCTCGGCCGCCTGAAGTACCTCTCGGTAGCTTTGCGATCTTCAGTCTTGCGTCTGATTGCAGGCGTGTAACATTAAGACATTTTAACATAACACACTGGACGTATATTTAAGGTGGCATGAGCTGCCAAAATGTTGATATTTTGACGTAGGAACAGAATGTTGAGATTATCGGCCATTTTTCTCAAGACGTATAATTCAGAAGCCTTTTAGTGTTTCTAGTCTCGAGAATGTACGATAAAGTATTATTTTAATTAACCTTGCCTTAGAATGAATGAATGGTCGTCCCGGTTATTTAAATTTTGTTTACTTTTCGAACACGTTTTCGGTTCGTACAGGCCACATACTGTATGGATTTTCCTCATTCCAACGCTTATCATTTAGATTTTTGATGGCCTTCAACGCCTCTTACTGTGGTAACGATCAGAAATAATGAAAAAGTGTGAATTTTGGCAGTTTATGCCACTTTAATGTGCCCCATGCTTAATTTGTGGTATTTTTTCTATATTCTAAATTCGGGTTCTTCGCAGATGTCAGAAAGGCTGCGGGCGGCGAGTATAGCCTCCCTTTTACAAATGTGTAAACGCCACATGCATTGGCTTTTTATTCCGGTATATATCGGAGCCGACAGTAGTGAAAAACGCTTCCCAGTCGCGATCAATACATTTATAATTATTTTTTTTACCTTATGTTTGGTCCACTTGATACGAAAGGTTCCCACAATCCTGCAGAGTAATCTCCCGTGGTGTTTGGAGAAAATTCATGGGATATGATAGAGACATCAACATTATCCACTTTCTCTATAATATTAAGAGCTGTTGGAAGTCCAATCACCCCTGCACCGATAACACCCACACGGACACGTGCCATTCTCAGATACTTTACCGTATGATAACTTGAGCTATACGTCCAAAGTAGGCCCAACAACGGCTGTTGTGTTGTGCCTGGAGTCGACGGCTTAAATACCAGTATGTGTTAAACTCGCTCATCTGTTTAAGTCGGTCGATAAGCTTGACCTAATAGTCTAGAACCGCTAGCCTTGCTATATAGTCCCAGCTAGTGGCCTGACTAAGGGCAACTTAGGCCCTATGTACCGAGTATGTAATGGTTAAAGGGTATCCCAAATATCTGGAATATGGATGATTTCATTAACAAATGTATGGTCTTGAATTACATATGAGGTTTATTTACATGGCAACAAAGTTATGCAGAGTTTGAAGCCTAAAGTCAACTCTCTTCCCCAAAAAACATTCTTCAGGCTAGACGCCATTGAATGAAGGCTTGTCCGGGTTCCCACTCCAAAATAACTATTTTTTTTATGCTGATGGCCGTATTTTTACAAGTCATTTTGGAGTGAGATCCCCGGACTATAAGAAGGCAGGCTACGACAGCAGTACTAAAGTTTTTCACATTGATTCCTTATCGGTTTCTGCATGGGCTTGTGGTCGACAACATTGGTCAATTTTCGTTCTGGTATGGTCACTGGTGAGACTGCTAACGATGTGGATCTGTTCAAGTGATTAAATGAACCAAGATCGCAACGACTTGGCGTTCATTTCAAATTTGATCGTTGGTACGTCCGACACCCTTATGTGATATTGCAGCCTCATTTATGAAATAAATTATGATGTTATGGGCATTTTCATCGCTAAAATAACTGTATAGCTCAGCTAGAAATGCAGGTTGCAAAAATGAAATTAGGCATTTCTTATGATAGTTTACTTCAATGACGTCACTCGGAACATCCTTCAGCTATCTTCGCTCGCTACCGGTCGGCTTGTATTTCACCCACGTAAATCCCCGAAGTTTCAGAGTGCAATGACATCACAGCTTAGCTATTTTTTCTAGCACAAGGCAATTGGTTATAGATTTCGAACGTACGCATGCGGTTATTTAGGGTGGTTTTTAAAGTCATTCTCTGCTAAGTAAAATGCAATTTCAAGGAAATTGAAGTCAGTTGGGATACCTTTTTAAAATGGCTTTGAAAAATCAGGTAGGCATACTAAGAGAACTGGATCGCTACAGAGTATGGATTGAATCTTTTCAAAAGCTTCTTGACATTTATTGGTCCAAATAAATCATCGACGTCATAGATGAACGCACAACAACCTTGTAAACCAGATATAACCTGGCAAACGAGTCTTTCGGGGGTGGTCGGCAAAATCCGCATACCACAGGGCATAACTTAATACTGGAGCATGCCCTGCGGCGTGGTGAAGGAATACATTCCAGAAACCTTTTCCGATAGTGGGATTTGTCAAAAACTTTTAGATGGCCAAAGACACAAATTTGGCATTACGGAAGGGCGTCAATACAGTCGACTAGCCTCGGTATTAGAACATTATGGGGTTTGGTAAAAAAGCTGGCTTTTCGGTAATCCGTGGACATTCAGAATGTACCGTCGGGGTAGTACTATAATCCAAGGAGAGCTCTAACAGCTGTTGCTGGGTTTGATTGTCCAGAGGGTATCGAATTTATTTTACAACATATTTGACTTTGGTTGGATTCAGCCTATAAGGATGCTGTATGGGCGAGGAATTTTCAACACAAACATTATGAAAAATAGCATCTGGTCTAGATGGAACATCAGGAAACAAATGTGAAAAGTCAGAGATCAAACTTTGAAGTTGATCCTGTTGATAAGGTTCCAAATGACGCAGTTTTATGGCAATATCTTGAGGGATTTCAGAATCCATTGTTGGTGTTTCAAAACCTGGAATGTAGACACATCGATGGAAGAATTGTCAGTGTCAGTAGAAACTATGTTAACTGGTAAAATAGGTTCCTTGTCAACGCAATTTCTATCTATATATGGTTTTAACATATCGATGTGACATAATTCAATGCTTTGTGCCTATCAAGAGTCTTAAATAAATCAAGTTAAAATAAATAAGTTTTTTCAACAATTTAAGGATCACTTATGGTCCGCTGACGCCATCTGCTGTCGCGCACAGTTAAATAACAAAAGTGTTATTGCACTGCAGTGAATTATGACATTTGTGAGTGAAGGAAATCCCTAGTTTTCACTAATGTATAAATAATAAAGTAATTTGTTTGATTTGTGTGTTTACAAGTTTCTATTCTGTGGAGTTGCCAGTGCGTTTACAAGATTCTATTCTATCGGTTTTTTCAGTGTGATTCCAGGATATCATTCTTTGGATTTATATTTCGTGATGATCTATACTGCTATACCAGTGAACTTTGCGAGTTTTACAATTACAGATTTTTGTCTCGGAACTGTTAATTTGATATAGGCCCCTATGTTTTATTTCTACTGTTTGTATAATATTTGCTTGTAACTTCGTTAGGCCTACTCTGTTTTCTTTTTAAAATAAATCAAAATGTGTTCATACAATCTGCTGTCTGTTTGTTAATTCTTCATTTATTATTTAGTTATCAAGTCGATTGATTTATGTTTTTCGCGCTCAAGATTATTTCACTTATTTGGCGGCATTGCCAGGTTTAGAGGGGGAAGAAACCGAGGTAGGAAACTCTCCCATATACGGCGATCAAGTGAAAAATCCACTTATAATTTTCTAATTTTGTCTGAGTGGCATTCGAACCGGCGCCGCGTCGATGGGAGGCCTGTGTCGATAAGAGGGACTATCCCTCTAGCCGACTGGGCCACGAAATATTACTGTTCAACAAGATCTTAACCAACTCTGGTTAAATCGTTTTCCATAGAAAAATCTTTTCACTTGTAATTTACCGCCGAGCCTGATGACGTCACATAGATTTACGCAAAGCTTTCTGGGTCTAATGTACCTCAGTTCGCCATTTTGTTTCTGGATACTTAGCAAGATGTCACTCTTTTTGAAAACATTAATGACATAACCTGTTTTTATCCACACATTTTTTCTGGTAACTTTACGCCTTTTACGTCTTCTTCTCGATAAAGTATTATTTCTACGGCTATATTTTTAAATTATGTTAATATCCCTCAATCCCCCTTAATGCTTTGCGTGTAAATTCCAAGTGACGTCATCAAGCAATCGGTCAAATTGACTGACAAAGATCTAAACCAGCTTGAATCAAATCCTTTTCTATAAGAAAATCTTTTCACTTGAATTAACTACAAAGATCTAAACTAGCTTGGATCAAATCCTTTTCTATTTATAAGAACATCTTTTCAGTTGAATTAACTGACAAAGATCTAAACCAGCTAGAATCAAATCCTTTTCCATAAGAAAATCTTTCCACTTGAATTAATTGACAAATATCTAAACCAGCTAGAATCAAATCCTTTTCTATAAAAAAATCTTTTCAGTTGAATTAACTGACAAAAATCTAAACCAGCTAGAATCAAATCCTTTTCTATTTATAAGAACATCTTTTTAGTTGAATTAACTGACAAATATCTAAACCAGCTAGAATCAAATCCTTTTCTATAAGAAAATCTTTTCAGTTGAATTAACTGACAAAGATCTAAACCAGCTAGAATCAAATCCTTTTCTATTTATAAGAACATCTTTTTAGTTGAATTAACTGACAAAGATCTAAACCAGCTAGAATCAAATCCTTTTCTATAAGAAAATCTTTTCAGTTGAATTAACTGACAAAAATCTAAACCAGCTAGAATCAAATCCTTTTCTATTTATAATAAAATCTTTTCAGTTGAATTAACTGACAAAGATCTAAACCAGCTTCAATCAAATCCTTTTCCATAGAAATATCTTTTCAGTCGAATTAACTGACAAAGATTTAAACCAACTAGAATCAAATCCTTTTCTATAATAAAATCTTTTCAGTCGAATTAACTGATCAAGCATGATAAAATTCTTTTCCATGGGAAAATGTCTTCAGTCGAAATAAGTGACTCTGTCTAGACAGGCGCACTCAAGTGAATCTATCTGATATAACTTACTTCCCGGTTTGCTATTGACCAATCAGAAGCAATTGCCGTCTCCTGGCGTGCATGTCTATATGTACTGGTAAGATTTTGAGCCCTGTTGATTCGCTCTGGGTTGAATCCTTTTAGACAATTTACAATTTATCAAAGCGACCCCTGGTGGCTGAGCAAATCATTATATCCGCCAGTTTCGTTTTCGGGTTGTTTGTCAAGAGGACATGGGAGAAGATAGAACAGGCTACGTGTTGCAGTAGGCTACATGTAATGAGGTATGTTGGCAAGAAATTAACGTGATGGCCTCATCTGAATTTGAGTGGTTACAACACACTGTGTATGCTGTAGGTCTTTCCGAGCATAGCTCAGGCTACTGTCCGTATATATATACTGGTCAATCGATTGCCGACGCCGACAGGTTAATATAGAAATTCTATTAGAATTACAACATCATCAACACGCTGTTTCAAGCAGCTCACTCGAGTCACTGCATACCTGTCATTTGTAAATAAATGGCTATTTCTGAGTGTCGTTTGCACACAATGTGATATGCTTTTTGAGCGTGTCGTCTTTGACTCTGACAGATATAGATGATAATCCTGTACTGTCGAGGCCTATACTTGTAGGCTACCGGTAATATATTGTTCGAACTTCAATCAAGGAAGGAAAATTGATCATTGTTGATCAGTGTGTTACGTGTGTAGCCCCAGGTAACTAACTCTAGGGTCTACTTGCCAATGCCATGACAGTGCACAGCGGTGCGAATAATACTGGCCTTCTTGGTTTGATTTTCTTCAAAAAGTGCTCTGGTAAATTTGATTTTTGTACGCCCGACTTAAAAAAATTCTGTCGTATTATTTATGGTATCACCAGCTCTGTCCGTCCGTCCTGGATTCCCTTCTGCTCCATTCCATAACTTAGTCTTAAAGTTAAAGAGTTTTGATCTGATCTTTACAATTTTCACAAAATATACCCTATGGGTAGAAGGTGTGTCATAAACCATTTATGACATCTTCTGTTGCATACATCTACATCTACATTGGATTATGTAATATTCTCGTTAGTCTATATCTTCGTTCCCTTCCACTCCATAACTTGAAAAGTTTTGATCCGATCTTTGCATTTTTTTTCACAACAGATACCTTATGGGTAGAAGGTGTGTCATGAATCATTTTAGCTGCACTCGTGTGTCTCTATCCTGTTTTACTTACTCGCCTGTCAGGTAGAGCCACACATTAAGCCGCCATTATAAGGGTGAGATAACTCGTGTAACCTCATTAGGCCAATTTTTATGCTATGCTTTACAAAGAGCGATTTAACAGTTTATTCAAAGAAATCAACTGGTTCAGTGAAAAGAGGAATGTTTCAAAGATATAATAGGCGGTAATAGCTGAATGGTAGTTGAGATTAAGAATAGTTAAGACTTAACTTAAATCTGCAATGCAAATTTCTCCGACATATTTCATTTAAATTAAAAGCTGTAACTAGAATTATTTATGACATCTTCGGTTGCATAATATGGTATCTATATTTGATTATATAATACTCTTGTTCAGAGTTTTGATCCAACCTTTCCAATTCTTTCACAGCATAAACTGTGCAGATGGTGTGTTGTCGGCCATTTATGAATATCCGGTTACATAATACAGCATCCATATTAGATTATGTAATATTCTCTTTTAGTCTACATCGATTCTTTTAACCTGATCTTGACATTTTTTTCAGTGTAAATATAACAGTTATGGGTAGATGGTTTGTCTGTAACCATTTATGAATATCCAGTTACATAATACGGCATCTATATTAGATTATGAATGTAATATTCTCTTTTAGTCCATATCCATTCTTCTTTAGTTTTTACCTGATCTTGACAATTTTTTCAGTGTCAATATAACAGTTATGGGTAGATGGTTTGTCTGGAATTATTTAAGACATCGCTGGTTTCATAATACAGCATATATATATTAGATTATGTAATATTCTGTTTAGTCTATGTCTCGGTTGCTTGCACCCCATAACTTGAAGATTAGGCCTATTGATCTTTACAATTCTTTCACAGCATTTACCTTATGGATACATGGAGTTTTTATTTATAAAAAAATTTGGTTGCATGTTTGCATAATATGACATCTATATTAGATTATGTAATATTCTCTTTTAGTCCATATCTACTTCAGTTTTGAGCTGATCCTGACAATTTTTAGAGTATATATACCCAAGGGTTAGATGGTGTGTCGGGAACAATTTAGGATATCGTTTGTCACATGATACGGCATCCATATATATACATGTATGTTCATGCAATAGAGGAATCAAAATCTATCATATGAACATAGAATATCAATTGCTGAAATTTAAACAAATAGGCTCTATAATGTAGAGTAGGCCTAATCAGTCATAGCAGAGGGTGTATGTTGAGTTTACTCTTGTTATAATATTAGGTACCGCTACCTTTAGTTAAATAGCATTGCCATGATCAATGATCAAGGCCTTGTCACCTTTTGTGGCTACAACTCGTATAAGCTCTTTCTGGGGACCACTACCCTCCTACAAGCAGCATACATGTATAAGCAAATTAATAGGTAAAACAGGATAGAGTATACAGACACAGGTGTGGGAAGTAACAAGCAGTGGGTGTTTTTTGTGTGTGTTTAATATTTGTTTATTCAGCTCTTCGTGGGCGTTTTAGTATGATAAATGTGAATCTTCGCTCAACACAGCCATAATTCAACAATCTGACTCGGTATCTCTGTTCTGATATTTGCTGGTCGTCGGACGCCCTGACGACATAATGAATATCAGATTATTAAACAAGGAGGCAGGTAAGGAATTCACTTTTGGTGAATTAAATACAGTCACTGCTTTACACAGCCATAGGCCAGATACACAGCCATAGACCAGATACACAGGCATAGACCAGATACACAGCCATAGACCAGATACACAGCCATAGGCCAGATACACAGCCATAGGCCAGATACACAGCCATAGGCCAGATACACAGTCATAGGCCAGATACACAGTCATAGGCCAGATACACAGCCATTGGCCAGATACACAGCCATAGACCAGATACACAGCCATAGACCAGATACACAGCCATAGGCCAGATACACAGTCATAGGCCAGATACACAGCCATAGATCAGATACACAGTCATAGGCCAGATACACAGTCATAGGCCAGATACACAGCCATAGACCAGATACAAAGCCATAGACCAGATACAGTCATAGACCAGATACACAGTCATAGACCAGATACACAGCCATAGGTCAGATACACAGCCATAGACCAGATACACAGCCATAAGCCAGATACACAGCCATAGGCCAGATACACAGCGGCGAGCCATAGGCCAGATACACAGCCATAGACCAGATACACAGCCATAGACCAGATACACAGTCATAGGCCAGATACACAGCCATAGACCAGATACACAGCCATAGACCAGATACACAGCCACAGGTCAGATACACAGCCATAGGTCAGATACACAGCCATAGGCCAGATACACAGCCATAGACCAGATACACAGCCATAGGCCAGATACACAGCCACAGGTCAGATACACAGCCATAGGCCAGATACACAGCCATAGGCCAGATACAAAGCCATAGACCAGATACACAGTCATAGACCAGATACACAGCCATAGGCCAGATACACAGCCATAGGCCAGATACACAGCCATATACCAGATACAGTCATAGACCAGATACACAGCCATAGACCAGATACACAGCCACAGGTCAGATACACAGCCACAGACCAGATACACAGCCATATGCCAGATACACAGTCATAGGCCAATTACACAGTCATAGACCAGATACACAGCCATAGGCCAGATACACAGTCATAGACAAGATACACAGTCATAGACCAGATATACAGCCATAGGCCAGATACAGTCATAGGCCAGATACAGTCATAGACCAGATACACAGCCATAGGCCAGATACACAGCCACAGGTCAGATACACAGTCATAGACCAGATACACAGCCATAGGCCAGATACACAGCCATAGGCCAGATACAAAGTCATAGACCAGATACACAGTCATAGACCAGATACACAACGGTAGGCCAGATACACAGCCATAGGCCAGATACACAGTCATAGACCAGATACACAGTCATAGACCAGATACACAGCCATAGACCAGATACACAGCCATAAGCCAAATACACAGCCATAGACCAGATACACAGCCATAGACTAGATACACAGTCATAGACCAGATACACAGCCATAGACCAGATACACATTCATAGGCCAGATACACAGCCATAGACCAGATACACAGTCATAGACCAGATACACAGCCATAGGCCAGATACACAGCCATAGGCCAGATACACAGCCATAGGCCAGATAGACAGCCATAGACCAGATACACAGCCATAGACTAGATACACAGCCATAGACCAGATACACAGCCATATGCCAGATACACATTCATAGGCCAGATACACAGCCATAGACCAGATACACAGTCATAGACCAGATACACAGCCATAGGCCAGATACACAACCATACGTCAGATACACAGCCATAGGCCAGATACACAGCCATAGACCAGATACACAGCCATAGACCAGATACACAGCCATAGACCAGATACACAGCCATAGACCAGATACACAGCCATAGGCCAGATACACAGCCATAGACCAGATACACAGCCATAGACTAGATACACAGCCATAGACCAGATACACAGCCATAGGCCAGATACACATTCATAGGCCAGATACACAGCCATAGACCAGATACACAGTCATAGACCAGATACACAGCCATAGGCCAGATACACAGCCATAGACCAGATACACAGCCATAGACCAGATACACAGCCATAGACCAGATACACAGCCATATGCCAGATACACAGCCATAGGCCAGATACACAGCCATAGACTAGATACACAGTCAAAGACCAGATACACAGCCATAGGCCAGATACACAGCCATAGGCCAGATACACAGCCATAGGCCAGATACACAGCCATAGACCAGATACACAGCCATAGACCAGATACACAGCCATAGGCCAGATACACAGTCATAGACCAGATACACAGTCATAGGCCAGATACACAGTCATATGCCAGATACACAGCCATAGGTAAGATACACAGCCATAGGCCAGATACACAGCCATAGACCAGATACACAGCCACAGGTCAGATACACAGCCATAGACCAGATACACAGCCATAAGCCAAATACACAGCCATAGACCAGATACACAGTCATAGACCAGATACACAGTCATAGACCAGATACACAGCCATAGGCCAGATACACAGCCATAGGTCAGATACACAGCCATAGACCAGATACACAGTCATAGACCAGATACACAGCCATAGGCCAGATACACAGCCATAGGCCAGATACACAGCCATAGACCAGATACACAGTCACAGGTCAGACACACAGCCATAGGACAGATACACAGCCATAGGCCAGATACACAGTCACAGGTCAGATACACAGCCATAGGCCAGATACACAGCCATAAGCCAGATACACAGTCATAGACCAGATACACAGTCATAGACCAGATACACAGCCATAGGCCAGATACACAGTCATAGACCAGATACACAGTCACAGGTCAAATACACAGCCATAGGCCAGATACACAGCCATAGGCCAGATACACAGTCACAGGTCAGATACACAGCCATAGGCCAGATACACAGCCATATGCCAGATACACAGTCACAGGTCAAATACACAGTCATAGACCAGATACACAGCCATAGACCAGATACACAGTCACAGGTCAGATACACAGCCATAGGCCAGATACACAGCCATAGACCAGATACACAGTCATAGACCAGATACACAGTCATAGACCAGATACACAGCCATAGACCAGATACACAGCCATAGACCAGATACACAGCCATAGACCAGATACACAGCCATATGCCAGATACACAGCCATAGACCAGATACACAGCCATAGACCAGATACACAGCCATAGACCAGATACACAGTCATAGACCAGATACACAGTCATAGACCAGATACACAGTCATAGACCAGATACACAGTCATAGACCAGATACACAGCCATAGACCAGATACACAGTCACAGGTCAGATACACAGCCATAGGCCAGATACACAGCCATAGACCAGATACACAGTCATAGACCAGATACACAGTCATAGACCAGATACACAGTCATAGACCAGATACACAGTCATAGACCAGATACACAGTCATAGACCAGATACACAGTCATAGACCAGATACACAGCCATAGGCCAGATACACAGCCATAGACCAGATACACAGCCATAGACCAGATACACAGTCACAGGTCAG
The DNA here is from genome assembly GCA_963971465.1 of Lepidochitona cinerea. Taxonomy (NCBI): domain Eukaryota; kingdom Metazoa; phylum Mollusca; class Polyplacophora; order Chitonida; family Tonicellidae; genus Lepidochitona; species Lepidochitona cinerea. The sequence continues at coordinate 7,109,340 of OZ020556.1, forward strand.
ATACACAGCCATAGGCCAGATACACAGCCATAGACCAGATACACAGTCATAGACCAGATACACAGCCATAGGCCAGATACACAGCCATAGGCCAGATACACAGCCATAGGCCAGATACACAGCCATAGACCAGATACACAGTCACAGGTCAGATACACAGCCATAGGCCAGATACACAGCCATAGACCAGATACACAGTCATAGACCAGATACACAGTCATAGACCAGATACACAGTCATAGGCCAGATACACAGCCATAGGCCAGATACACAGTCATAGACCAGATACACAGTCATAGACCAGATACACAGCCATAGGCCAGATACACAGCCATAGGCCAGATACACAGTCACAGGTCAGATACACAGCCATAGGCCAGATACACAGCCATAGACCAGATACACAGTCATATACAAGATACACAGCCATAGACCAGATACACAGCAATAGACCAGATACACAGTCATAGGCCAGATACACAGTCATAGACCAGATACACAGCCATAGACCAGATACACAGCCATAGGCCAGATACACAGCCATAGACCAGATACACAGCCATTGGCCAGATACACAGCCATAGGCCAGATACACAGTCATAGGCCAGATACACAGCCATAGGTAAGATACACAGCCATAGGCCAGATACACAGCCACAGGTCAGATACACAGTCATAGACCAGATACACAGCCATAAGCCAGATACACAGCCATAGACCAGATACACAGCCATAGGTCAGATACACAGTCATAGACCAGATACACAGTCATAGGCCAGATACACAGCCATAGGCCAGATACACAGCCATAGGTCAGATACACAGCCATAGACCAGATACACAGTCATATACCAGATACACAGCCATAAGCCAGATACACAGCCATAGACCAGATACACAACCATAGACCAGATACACAGTCACAGGTCAGATACACAGCCATAGGCCAGATACACAGCCATAGGCCAGATACACAGTCACAGGTCAGATACACAGTCACAGGTCAGATACACAGCCATAAGCCAGATACACAGTCATAGACCAGATACACAGTCATAGACCAGATACACAGCCATAGGCCAGATACACAGTCATAGACCAGATACACAGTCATAGACCAGATACACAGTCATAGACCAGATACACAGTCATAGACCAGATACACAGCCATAGGCCAGATACACAGTCATAGACCAGATACACAGTCATAGACCAGATACACAGCCATAGGCCAGATACACAGCCATAGGCCAGATACACAGCCATAGGCCAGATACACAGTCATAGACCAGATACACAGTCATAGACCAGATACACAGCCATAGGCCAGATACACAGCCATAGGCCAGATACACAGCCATAGGCCAGATACACAGCCATAGGCCAGATACACAGCCATAGACCAGATACACAGCCATAGACCAGATACACAGCCATAGACCAGATACACAGCCATAGACCAGATACACAGCCATAGACCAGATACACAGCCATAGACCAGATACACAGTCATTGACCAGATACACAGTCATAGGCCAGATACACAGTCATAGACCAGATACACAGCCATAGACCAGATACACAGCCATAGGCCAGATACACAGCCATAGACCAGATACACAGCCATAGGCCAGATACACAGCCATAGGTCAGATACACAGCCTTAGGCCAGATACACAGCCATAGACAAGATACACAGCCATAGACCAGATACACAGCCATAGACCAGATACACAGTCATAGACAAGATACACAGCCATAGACCAGATACACAGCCATAGACCAGATACACAGCCATAGGCCAGATACACAGTCACAGGTCAGATACACAGTCACAGGTCAGATACACAGCCATAGACCAGATACACAGCCATAGACCAGATACACAGTCATAGACAAGATACACAGCCATAGACCAGATACACAGCCATAGACCAGATACACAGTCATAGACAAGATACACAGTCATAGACCAGATACACAGTCATAGACCAGATACACAGCCATAGGCCAGATACACAGCCATAGACCAGATACACAGCCATAAACCAGATACACAGTCATAGGTCAGATACACAGTCATAGACCAGATACACAGCCATAGACCAGATACACAGCCATAGGCCAGATACACAGCCATAGGTAAGATACACAGCCATAGGCCAGATACCCAGCCATAGACCAGATACACAGCCATAGACCAGATACACAGCCCTAGGCCAGATACACAGCCATAGGCCAGATACACAGTCATAGACCAGATACACAGCCATAGGCCAGATACACAGCCATAGACCAGATACACAGCCACAGGTCAGATACACAGCCATAGACCAGATACACAGTCATAGACCAGATACACAGCCATAGACCAGATACACAGCCATAGACCAGATACACAGCCATAAGCCAGATACATAGCCATAGGCCAGATACACAGCCATGGACCAGCTACACAGCCATATGCCAGATACACATTCATAGGCCAAATACACAGCCATAGACCAGATACACAGTCATAGACAAGATACACAACCATGGACCAGATACACATGTACACAGCCATAGACCAGATACACAGCCATAGGTCAGATACACAGCCATAGGCCAGATACACAGTCATAGACAAGATACACAGCCATAGACCAGAAACACAGCCATAGGTCAGATACACAGCCATAGACCAGATACACAGCCATAGGCCAGATACACAGGCATAGACAAGATACACAGCCATAGACCAGATACACATGTACACAGCCATAGACCAGATACACAGTCATAGGCCAGATTCACAACCATAGACCAGATACACAGTCATAGGCCAGATACACAGCCATAGACCAGATACACAACCATAGGCCAGATGCACAACCATATGTCAGATACACAGCCATAGGTCAGATACACAGCCATATGTTAGATACACATTCATAGGTCAGATATACAGCCATAGACCAGATACACAGCCATAGACCAGATACACAGCCATAGGCCAGATACACAACCATAGGTCAGATACACAGTCATAGACAAGATACACAGCCATAGACCAGATACACAGCCATAGGCCAGATACACAGTCATAGGCCAGATACACAGCCATAGGCCAGATACACAGCCATAGACCAGATACGCAGTCATAGACCAGATACACAGCCATAGACTAGATACACAGCCATAGACTAGATACACAGCCATAGGCCAGATACACAGCCATAAGCCAGATACACAGTCATAGACCAGATACACAGCCATAGACCAGATACACAGCCATAGGCCAGATACACAGCCATAGACTAGATACACAGCCATAGGCCAGATACACAGCCATAGGCCAGATACACAGTCATAGACCAGATACACAGCCATAAGCCAGATACACAGCCATAAGCCAGATACACAGCCATAGGCCAGATACACAGCCATGGACCAGATACACAGCCATATGCCAGATACACATTCATAGGCCAAATACACAGCCATAGACCAGATACACAGTCATAGACAAGATACACAACCATGGACCAGATACACATGTACACAGCCATAGACCAGATACACAGCCATAGGTCAGATACACAGCCATAGGCCAGATACACAGTCATAGACAAGATACACAGCCATAGGCCAGAAACACAGCCATAGGTCAGATACACAGCCATAGACCAGATACACAGCCATAGGCCAGATACACAGGCATAGACAAGATACACAGCCATAGACCAGATACACATGTACACAGCCATAGACCAGATACACAGTCATAGGCCAGATACACAACCATAGACCAGATACACAGTCATAGGCCAGATACACAGCCATAGACCAGATACACAACCATAGGCCAGATGCACAACCATATGTCAGATACACAGCCATAGGTCAGATACACAGCCATATGTTAGATACACATTCATAGGTCAGATACACAGCCATAGACCAGATACGCAGCCATAGACCAGATACACAGTCATAGACCAGATACACAGCCATAGACCAGATACACAGCCATAGACCAGATACACAGCCATAGGCCAGATACACAGCCATAGGTCAGATACACAGTCATAGACAAGATACACAGCCATAGACCAGATACACAGCCATAGGCCAGATACACAGTCATAGGCCAGATACACAGCCATAGGCCAGATACACAGCCATAGACCAGATATGCAGTCATAGACCAGATACACAGCCATAGACTAGATACACAGCCATAGACTAGATACACAGCCATAGGCCAGATACACAGCCATAAGCCAGATACACAGTCATAGACCAGATACACAGCCATAGACCAGATACACAGCCATAGACCAGATACACAGCCATAGGCCAGATACACAGCCATAGAGTAGATACACAGCCATAGGCCAGATACACAGCCATAGGCCAGATACACAGTCATAGACCAGATACACAGCCATAGACCAGATACACAGTCATAGGCCAGATACACAGTCATAGGCCAGATACACAACCATAGGCAAGATACACAGCCATAGACCAGATACACAGCCATAGGCCAGATACACAGTCATAGATCAGATACACAGTCATAGACCAGATACACAGCCATAGGCCAGATACACAGCCATAGGCCAGATACACAGTCATAGACCAGATACACAGCCATAGGCCAGATACACAGCCATAGACCAGATACACAGCCATAGACCAGATACACAGCCATAGACCAGATACACAGTCATAGACCAGATACACAGTCATAGACCAGATACACAGCCATAGACCAGATACACAGCCATAGACCAGATACACAGCCATAGGCCAGATACACAGCCATAGGCCAGATACACAGCCATAGACCAGATACACAGCCATAGACCAGATACACAGCCATAGGCCAGATACACAGCCATAGGCCAGGTACACAGCCATAGACCAGATACACAGCCATAGACCAGATACACAGCCATAGGCCAGATACACAGCCATAGACCAGATACACAGCCATAGGCCAGATACACAGCCATAGGCCAGATACACAGCCATAGGCCAGATACACAGTCATTGAACAGATACACAGTCATAGACCAGATTAAGAAATCAGATGATACGGTACCACAACGCCTCGCTACCTAACTTTTCGAGTAAAAACCCAGAATTCTTAACTACGTACCATTGGCTGATCTCTTGATTGGTCAGCAATCATTCTGCACTAGAGGTAAAGGATAAATACACGATGCTTATTGGAGTGTTGGAGACCACATGCATTTAAGTTGTTATCAAGTTACTGCCATTTGTCAGAAATTCTTATTATAAAATTCTATATTAATATGATTTACTGTCATTTTCAGTCTTTGTCTCTCGGAGGTGACCGGAAATACATTTAACCTCATACAGTACGAGGAAAGGAAGCCAGAATCCCAGGTAAGTGCAGAGTCGACCAATTATTATGTGGAAGAGTTGCCAGGTACTCGCGGAAGGTTTCCTTCGGGCAATGAGCCTCCTTCGAGTAATGAACTTGGTTTCCTCCCCCACTAAACCTGGCAACGCTCCCATATAAGTGAAATAATCTTGAGTGTGGCGTAAAACATAAAACAATCAGTCTTTTTACTGCTGATTTGGTAACACAATATATATATTATATCAAAAGTCTATGAATAGATACATTTACGGATCCCTTTCTGTGAAGGGGATATTAATTGAAATGGTTACGCTCTTTCTTTATTTTTATTCAAATGTTTATACCATTTTTGTCGTTCATATAACTCAAACGGCTTTGTATGCACAACGCTCATCTTTCACATGCATAGCAATTTCAACATCCTCAAGTTTATTTTTTGAATTTGTCTCCGATATGGTATTTTAGTCAGTGAGTTTTTCCTGGTGCCAGTGGGCTATAGATTAGAAAACTAACAATGAAGTTTTTTTTATTATAGTGTTTCGAGAGCAAGCTGCAATCATCATCAGGGAAATTACTGTATTAGAAAACAACCGACACCAATTGACCAGTTGGTAGAGCGGTGCGACGGTAACCCTAAGTCATGAGTTCGATTCTCACCCTGGCCCGGAATTTTTTCCGCGTCAATTAGTATCTATTTTTGATAAAGATGATATATTCTGTCTTTTGTAGAAGTGTTTATTTTGGTGGTTTACCCTGATGGAAGTTTCAGAGAAAGGCGACTTTTTACGTACATCGACGTCAAATGATCTCCTCAACAACCATTCCAGAAGCAAAGAGCGGTCAATTGGTCAGCGCTCAATCGTCTTCGTGATACGTGCAGTTATTTTGGCCGTCAGCTTTCTTTGTTTCCTTTACAATGATGTGCTCCAAAACTATTTAGATGTTTTATGGGAGTTTATATCAAATACCTGGATATACAAGTCTGTGTACTTTGAAACCTGGTGCGTAACTCTATGCTACGCTCTGCTCACTCTAGTGCCGTTAGTCATGGACAGAATGCCTTGGTTTGATTGCTTCAAAATCCATCCTTCCGTACGCTACGCTCACATGACAGTCATGGAGATGCTGATTGATGGTGTTGTGTATGTTTCACCGTTGATGTTCCTCGATACGTTCAAAATCAAACGATATCCGGGAGTTGAGGCGGGGGAATTTCGGATACGGGAAGAGTACTGGCTACAGACCACTAGACCATTGCCAAAACATTCACTTTCTCCGTTTCAATTTCTCTTTCAGCTTGGAGGCAGCATTCTTCTTTTCGATATAATGTTCTTCGTTATCCATTACTGTTTCCATCGATCTCATTTTCTTTACAAATATATTCATCGATACCACCATAAGCATGACGTAATTTACTGTCACGTGACCAATCAGCTGACTATTCCCGAACGCCTTGCTTTAATTCTATCCGCTAACGAAGCGCTCAAGATATTACAAAGTCACCCGCTTACGAGAACGTTTTTCATCCCGGTTTTTATTTGGATGTTAATTGAGAACCATTCTGGCTACGATCTGCCCTGGGGTCCTCATTGGGTCATACCTTTCGGACTTTACGGAGGTCCAGTCAAACATTACTTTCATCATCGACATGGAAGTAAATACTATCAACCCTTCTTCTCCTATATTGATCAAATCTTAGATGGCCAGGAAAATAAGAGGAAAAAAAAATCAAATGTAGAATGTGAAAAACTGAAATAATAATTTTCGTTCTTAGAATGTAAACTTTTTTACCGGTGACTTTTGTTAACTTCAAAATCTTGAAAAAACTAGATTGAGAAAAACAAATTATATGTAATGATAAAAGATAATAATAATCACCACGTGGTCAGTTGTTTTTTGGTGATGTCTTAATTTTTTATCATTAGTATGAAACCCACGTTTAAACATTTCTTAAATTATGTGTACTTCCGTTGTAGGAAAAATTAAATTAATTTTTGTTTTTGGTGTATGTAAACTTTTTTTTGTATAATCGATGACTTTTTTATTCATATCAAAATCTATATGTTTTTGGTGTATGTAAACTTTGTTTTGTATAATCGATGACTTTTTTATTCCTATCAAAATCTTGCAAAATGGAGATTCATAAAAACTATGGTAATCAAATTAACAGGGTGACAAATTATCAAATTTTGTTTTTAAAGCTTAAAAATCTTGCGGACCTCCGTAGGTAGAGCGTTTGACGCTCAATCCGAACAGCCTTCCACCAATGGGTCGCGGGTTGGAATCCCACCCAATTTTCTGACTAGGTTTTCACTCGAACGACCTGGGATGGTTGCCAATTACCACTGGAAGGTCATGGGTTACCTCCGGCCATAGAGCCTGTTTTACTCCCACAATAAAACTGGCAATGCCGCCATATAAGTGACAAATCTTGAGCACGGCATAAAACACCAAACAATCAATCAATCAAAATCTTGCTTAAAATAAATTATAATGCACTCGATGAAAAATTAAATTAATTTTGTTTTAAATCTACTCTGAAAAATTTAATTAATTTTGTGTTGAATGTGCTTTGATTTGTATTACTGGTGACTTTATTTGTTGACATCAAACCCCTGCAAGGCAGGATTCAATTTGGTAAAAAATGTGGAATAACCAGTTCAGCTTTGTTTTGGAATGTTTGCTTTGTATTGCCGGTGAATTTTTTATTGACTTAAAAAGTCTTGCAAAAATGAGATAAAGAAAAACTAATTAAATGTTGCCCATGTCTACATGTGTATTTGACTGCATCATGTTTATTTTAAAGTGTTACTTCTATTGAAGTCGGTTGCCAGTTACCAACAGAAGGTTGTGGGTTTCCCCCGGGCATAGAGCCTTGTTTCCTCCCACAATAAGACTGGCAACGCCGCCATATAAGTGAAATAATATTTAACGCGGCGTTAAACACTAAACAATCAATCTATTGAAGTCAAATGTTAGATAATCAAATGTTGGATATCAAGAGTTGAATATCAAATGTTGGATATCAAGTGTTGGATATCAAATTTTGGATATCAAATGTTGGATATCAAGTGTTGGATATCAAATTTTGGATATCAAGTGTGGGATATCAAGTGTGGGATATCAAGTTTGGGATATCGAGTGTGGAATATCAAGTGTGGGATATCAAGTGTGGGATATCAAGTGTGGGATATCAAATGTTGGATATCAAATGTTGGATATCAAGTGTGGGATATCAAGTGTGGGATATCAAGTGTTGGATATCAAGTGTTGGATATCAAGTGTTGGATATCAAATGTTGAATATCAAATGTTAGACAATTAAGAAAAATATCAAAAGCAGAATGTTAAGTTTACTTGTAATTTTAGTTTTTATAGTATATATGTTAAATATTCCATGGTGACCTTTTTTTCTTTAAAGAGAAACAATGAAATACAAATGACCATAGTTTTGTTTATATTCTATAAATTTGTAAAAAAGATTTCTAATATATTTGTTAAATTATAAAAAAAAGATCCATTGTTTTACTGTATTCTTCAGCTTCTAAATGCCACTCAAACAAATTCTATTTCCAGTAATAGAATTATTCAAAGAGGAGGTTCATTTGGTGGTAGGAGTGGGTGAGTCTCGTTTTTGTAATGCAAAGGAATACAAACAATGAAAGAGATCTATTTACAATTCTGTAAGGATTTAATAAATCAATTAAACCTTTATATTTTTATCAAATCGCTTTTCCGTGGTCGGTCGTCAGTCCGTTAACTTTTCGCTTGTTACCTTTATTCCAAGAAAACTACCAGTCCAATCTTAATCAAACTTAACATACATCATCACTCTACGGTCTAGTTGATCTCCGTACATTTTCATCTCATTTGTTTATTCAATATGGCCGCCAGGGGGCGCTGTAGTTTTTCTTTGTGACCTTTATTCCAAGAAAACTACCTGTCCAATCTTAATCAAACTTAACATACATCATCATCCTATGGTCTAGTTGTGCACCGTACATTTTCATCTCATTTGCATATTCAATATGGCCACCAGTGGGCGATATTGTTTTTTTTTGTTACCTTTATTGCAAGAAAACTACCAGTCCGATTTTCACCAAACTTGGCTCACATTATCTCCATATAGTCTAGTTGTGTACCGTACATTTTCATCTCACTTGCATATTCAATATGGCCGCCAGGGGGCACTGTTCTTTTTCGCTTGTTACCTTTATTCCAAGAAAACTACCTGTCCAATATTAATCAAACTTAACATACATCATTACCCTATGGTCTAGTTGTGTACCATACATTTTCATCTCATTTGCATATTCAATATGGCTGCCAGGAGGTGATGTTTTTCGCTTGTTACCTTTATTCCAAGAAAACTACCTGTCCAATATTAATCAAACTCAACATACATCATCAACCTATGGTCTAGTTGCGCACCGTACATTTTCATCTCATTTGCATATTCAATATGGCCGCCAAGGGGTGATATATATATATTTTTTTGTTACTTTATTCCAAGAAAACTACCAGTCCAACTTTCACCAAAATTGGCTCACATAGCTCCCTATAGCCTTGTTGTGTACCGTACATTTTCATCTCACTTGCATATTCAATATGGCTGCCAGGAGGCGATGTTGTTTTTCTTTGTTACCTTTATTCCAAGAAAACTACCTGTCTAATATTAATTAAACGGAACATACATTATCACCCTATGGTCTAGTTATGCATCGTTCATTTTCATCTCATTTGCATGTTCAATATGGCTGCCAGGAGGCGATGTTGTTTTTCTTTGTTACCTTTATTCCAAGAAAACTACCTGTCTAATATTAATTAAACGGAACATACATTATCACCCTATGGTCTAGTTATGCATCGCTCATTTTCATCTCATTTGCATATTCAATATGGCCGCCAGGAGGGCGATATTGTTTTTTGTTTTGTTACCTTTATCCCAAGAAAACTACTGGTCTGATTTTGACCAAACTTGACCAAACCCACATTATCTCCCTATGATCTAGTTGTGCACCCTACATTAGGCCTACATCTCATTTGCTTATTAAATATGGCCGCCAGGAAGCAATGTTATTTTTGAATCAAATTTGAATGAAACCTTTTATCATTAACCAAACATGACAGACATCATCCCCCTAAGTTCTAGCTATGCACCGTGCATTATCATCTCATTAGCATATTCAAGATGGCTACCAGGTGGCAATGTTGTTTTCAACCAAAATTTCAAGGGGAGTCTACTTTGTAATTCACAATTTAATTTTCCTCAACAATAGTTATCTCCCTGGAATAAGATTTTTTTATGTAGCCTATATCCAGTTATTGCTGTAACAATCTTTAATATGGATAGATGAACGCGGGCGTTAAGATCCCTTTAAGGGATCTCTTGTTATTTATACTATCTGAGGAATATATAGAGATATATTCCTCAGAATCCAACGAAATTCAAATTGGAACAGGGTTCCCAAAGTTCATGGAAAAAATCATTTTCTGGTATTTTCCTGGAATAATTTCATTTTCTTAGGAATTTTAAATGTCGTTACAATAAAATAGGGTAACTTTGTCTTCTAGGGGTAAATTTACTGTGAAAGGAAGCAATTTTGAAAGTACATGATTATATGCATATGTGCCAGGTACTGGGTCGAGGTTTTCCTCTGGGCAATGAGCCCAGTTTCCTTCCCCACTAAACCCAGCAACGCCGCCATACAAGTGAAATAATCGTGAGCGCAGTGTAAAACATCAATCAATCAAACTATGTCATTGCAAGTGTCAACATTGTTTTACTGATTGAAACGCTAATACATAGCCGGATATGAAACGTCATATGACAAGTAGCACAACGGAGGAAAATAGGGAAATGGTCTTTTTGCCAGTGTATCCTGAGACAATTTTTTGGGGTTATTTCAGTATTTTCCAAAAGCAATTTGAGAATCCAGGTTAATTAAGGCTTTCCAGGAAGGGTCGGAGCATTGCAGTTTTGTTGTGGAAACCTCTTTATGTTAACACTTTAACAAAGAAAAATGACGTATTTCATTCGGATTGATATGGTTATTAAACAAGCTTTGATTAGTTTTATTTTATGAATTCCTCGACAGGAGTTAAAATTAATTATTCACAGAGGATTTGACTATTTTCTTCTACCTAAATGCCAACAAAAGAGCAGTATTCCAATTGTGTACATGGTTTCTAGGACATGAATTGAACAATTTATGAGTGGAATTTTCACTTGATGTGGAAGACTGGCCAGGTACATTGTACTGGCCGAAGGTTGAGGGGTTTCTGAGCCCGGTTTTCCCCCCTACATTGTACTGGCCGAAGGTTGAGGGGTTTCTGAGCCCGGTTTTCCCCCCTACATTGTACTGGCCGAAGGTTGAGGGGTTTCTGAGCCCGGTTTTCTCCCCTACATTGTACTGGCCGAAGGTTGAGGGGTTTCTGAGCCCGGTTTTCTCCCCTACATTGTACTGGCCGAAGGTTGAGGGGTTTCTGAGCCCGGTTTTCTCCCTTACATTGTACTGGCCGAAGGTTGAGGGGTTTCTGAGCCCGGTTTTCCCCCCTACATTGTACTGGCCGAAGGTTGAGGGGTTTCTGAGCCCGGTTTCCTCCCTTACATTGTACTGGCCGAAGGTTGAGGGGTTTCTGAGCCCGGTTTTCCCCCCTACATTGTACTGGCCGAAGGTTGAGGGGTTTCTGAGCCCGGTTTTCTCCCCTACATTGTACTGGCCGAAGGTTGAGGGGTTTCTGAGCCCGGTTTTCTCCCCTACATTGTACTGGCCGAAGGTTGAGGGGTTTCTGAGCCCGGTTTTCTCCCCTACATTGTACTGGCCGAAGGTTGAGGGGTTTCTGAGCCCGATTTCCTCCCCTACATTGTACTGGCGGAAGGTTGAGGGGTTTCTGAGCCCGATTTCCTCCCCTACATTGTCCTGGCCGTATGTTGAGGGGTTTCTGAGCCCGATTTCCTCCCCTACATTGTACTGGCTGAAGGTTGAGGGGTTTCTGAGCCCGATTTCCTCCCCTGCATTGTACTGGCTGAAGGTTGAGGGGTTTCTGAGCCCGATTTCCTCCCCTACATTGTACTGGCTGAAGGTTGAGGGGTTTCTGAGCCCGATTTCCTCCCCTACATTGTCCTGGCCGTATGTTGAGGGGTTTCTGAGCCCGATTTCCTCCCCTACATTGTACTGCCTGAAGGTTGAGGGGTTTCTGAGCCCGATTTCCTCCCCTACAGTGTACTGGCTGAAGGTTGAGGGGTTTCTGAGCCCGATTTCCTCCCCTACAGTGTACTGGCTGAAGGTTGAGGGGTTTCTGAGCCCGATTCCCTCCCCTACATTGTACTGGCTGAAGGTTGAGGGGTTTCTGAGCCCGGTTTTCCCCCCTACATTGTACTGGCCGAAGGTTGAGGGGTTTCTGAGCCCGGTTTTCTCCCCTACATTGTACTGGCCGAAGGTTGAGGGGTTTCTGAGCCCGATTTCCTCCCCTACATTGTCCTGGCCGTATGTTGAGGGGTTTCTGAGCCCGATTTCCTCCCCTACAGTGTACTGGCTGAAGGTTGAGGGGTTTCTGAGCCCGATTTCCTCCCCTACATTGTACTGGCTGAAGGTTGAGGTGTTTCTGAACAGGATTTTCTCCCCTACATTGTACTGGCCGAAGGTTCAGGGGTTTCTGAGCTCGGTTTTCTCCCCTACATTGTACTGGCTGAAGGTTGAGGGGTTTCTGAGCCCGATTTCCTCCCCTACATTGTACTGGCTGAAGGTTGAGGGGTTTCTGAGCCCGATTTCCTCCCCTACATTGTCCTGGCCGTATGTTGAGGGGTTTCTGAGCCCGATTTCCTCCCCTACATTGTACTGCCTGAAGGTTGAGGGGTTTCTGAGCCCGATTTCCTCCCCTACATTGTACTGGCCGTATGTTGAGGGGTTTCTGAGCCCGATTTCCTCCCCTACATTGTACTGCCTGAAGGTTGAGGGGTTTCTGAGCCCGATTTCCTCCCCTACAGTGTACTGGCTGAAGGTTGAGGGGTTTCTGAGCCCGATTTCCTCCCCTACAGTGTACTGGCTGAAGGTTGAGGGGTTTCTGAGCCCGATTCCCTCCCCTACATTGTACTGGCTGAAGGTTGAGGGGTTTCTGAGCCCGGTTTTCCCCCCTACATTGTACTGGCCGAAGGTTGAGGGGTTTCTGAGCCCGGTTTTCTCCCCTACATTGTACTGGCCGAAGGTTGAGGGGTTTCTGAGCCCGATTTCCTCCCCTACATTGTCCTGGCCGTATGTTGAGGGGTTTCTGAGCCCGATTTCCTCCCCTACAGTGTACTGGCTGAAGGTTGAGGGGTTTCTGAGCCCGATTTCCTCCCCTACATTGTACTGGCTGAAGGTTGAGGTGTTTCTGAACAGGATTTTCTCCCCTACATTGTACTAGCCGAAGGTTGAGGGGTTTCTGAGCCCGATTTTCTCCCTTACATTGTACTGGCCAAGGTTGAGGTGTTTCTGAACCGGATTTTCTCCCCTACTTTGTACTGGCTGAAGGTTGAGGGGTTTCTGAGCACGATTTCCTCCCCTACATTGTACTGGCCGAAGGTTGAGGGGTTTCTGAGCTCGATTTCCTCCCCTACATTGTACTGGCTGAAGGTTGAGGGGTTTCTGAGCTCGATTTCCTCCCCTACATTGTACTGGCTGAAGGTTGAGGGGTTTCTGAGCCCGATTTCCTCCCCTACATTGTACTGGCTGAAGGTTGAGGGGTTTCTGAGCTCGATTTCCTCCCCTACAGTGTACTGGCTGAAGGTTGAGGGGTTTCTGAGCCCGATTTTCTCCCCTACAGTGTACTGGCCGAAGGTTGAGGGGTTTCTGAGCCTGATTTCCTCCCCTACATTGTACTGGCTGAAGGTTGAGGGGTTTCTGAACCCGATTTCCTCCCCTACATTGTACTGGCCGAAGGTTGAGGGGTTTCTGAGCTCGGTTTTCTCCCCTACATTGTACTGGCTGAAGGGTGAGGGGTTTCTGAGCCCAATTTCCTCCCCTACATTGTACTGGCCGAAGGTTGAGGGGTTTCTGAGCTCGGTTTTCTCCCCTACATTGTACTGGCTGAAGGTTGAGGGGTTTCTGAGCCCGATTTCCTCCCCTACATTGTACTGGCTGAAGGTTGAGGGGTTTCTGAGCCCGATTTCCTCCCCTACATTGTACTGGCTGAAGGTTGAGGGGTTTCTGAGCTCGATTTCCTCCCCTACATTGTACTGGCTGAAGGTTGAGGGGTTTCTGAGCCCGATTTCCTCCCCTACATTGTACTGGCTGAAGTTTGAGGGGTTTCTGAGCTCGATTTCCTCCCCTACAGTGTACTGGCTGAAGGTTGAGGGGTTTCTGAGCCCGATTTTCTCCCCTACAGTGTACTGGCCGAAGGTTGAGGGGTTTCTGAGCCCGATTTCCTCCCCTACAGTGTACTGGCTGAAGGTTGAGGGGTTTGTGAGCCCGATTTTCTCCCCTACAGTGTACTGGCCGAAGGTTGAGGGGTTTCTGAGCCCGATTTCCTCCCCTACAGTGTACTAGCCGAAGGTTGAGGGGTTTCTGAGCCCGATTTCCTCCCCTACATTGTACTGGCTGAAGGTTGAGGGGTTTCTGAGCCCAATTTCCTCCCCTACATTGTACTGGCTGAAGGTTGAGGGGTTTCTGAGCCCAATTTCCTCCCCTACAGTGTACTGGCTGAAGGTTGAGGGGTTTCTGAGCCCGATTTCCTCCCCTACATTGTACTGGCCAAGGTTGAGAGTTTCTGAACCCGGTTTTCTCTATGTTGTACTGGCCTATAAAGGTTGAGGTTTTTCTGAACCTGATTTTCTACCCTACATTGTACTGGCCTATAAAGGTTGAGGGGTTTCTGAACCCGATTTCTCCCCTACTTTGTACTGGCCTATAAAGGTTGAGGGGTTTCTGAGCCCGATTTTCTCCCCTACATTGTACTGGCCTAAAAAGGTTGAGGGGTTTCTGAACCCGATTTTCTCCCCTACATTGTACTGTTCGAAGGTTGAGGTGTTTCTGAACCCGATTTTCTCCCCAACATTGTACTGGCTGAAGTTTGAGGGGTTTCTGAGCCCGATTTCCTCCCCTACATTGTACTGGCTGAAGGTTGAGGTGTTTCTGAACCCGATTTTCTCCCCTGCATTGTACTGGCCGAAGGTTGAGGGGTT
Organism: Lepidochitona cinerea; assembly: GCA_963971465.1. Taxonomy (NCBI): domain Eukaryota; kingdom Metazoa; phylum Mollusca; class Polyplacophora; order Chitonida; family Tonicellidae; genus Lepidochitona; species Lepidochitona cinerea. The sequence continues at coordinate 7,124,878 of OZ020556.1, forward strand.
TCTGAGCCCGATTTCCTCCCCTACATTGTACTGGCTGAAGGTTGAGGGGTTTCTGAACCCGATTTTCTCCCCTACATTGTACTGGCCGAAGGTTGAGGGGTTTCTGAGCCCGATTTCCTCCCCTACATTGTACTGGCTGAAGGGTGAGGGGTTTCTGAGCCCGATTTCCTCCCCTACATTGTACTGGCCGAAGGTTGAGGGGTTTCTGAGCCCGATTTCCTCCCCTACATTGTACTGGCTGAAGGGTGAGGGGTTTCTGAGCCTGATTTCCTCCCCTACATTGTACTGGCTGAAGGTTGAGGGGTTTCTGAGCCCAATTTCCTCCCCTACATTGTACTGACCGAAGGTTGAAGGGTTTTCTGAGCCCGATTTCCTCCCCTACATTGTACTGGCTGAAGGGTGAGGGGTTTCTGAGCCCGATTTCCTCCCCTACATTGTACTGGCCGAAGGTTGAGGGGTTTCTGAGCCCGGTTTTCTCCCCTACATTGTACTGGCGGAAGGTTGAGGGGTTTCTGAGCCCGGTTTTCTCCCCTACATTGTACTGGCGGAAGGTTGAGGGGTTTCTGAGCCCGGTTTTCTCCCCTACATGTACTGGCTGAAGGTTGAGGGGTTTCTGAGCCCGATTTCCTCCCTTACATTGTACTGGCCAAAGGTTGAGGGGTTTCTGAGCCCGATTTCCTCCCCTACATTGTACTGGCCGATGGTTAAGGGGTTTCTGAGCCCGATTTTCTCCCCTACATTGTACTGGCCGAAGGTTGAGGGGTTTCTGAGCCCGATTTCCTCCCCTACAGTGTACTGGCTGAAGGTTGAGGGGTTTCTGAGCCCGATTTCCTCCCCTACATTGTACTGGCTGAAGGTTGAGGTGTTTCTGAGCCCGATTTCCTCCCCTACATTGTACTGGCTGAAGGTTGAGGGCTTTCTGAGCCCAATTTCCTCCCCTACAGTGTACTGGCTGAAGGTTGAGGGGTTTCTGAGCCCGATTTCCTCCCCTACATTGTACTGGCCAAGGTTGAGGGGTTTCTGAACCCGGTTTTCTCTATGTTGTACTGGCCTAAAAAGGTTGAGGTGTTTCTGAACCCGATTTCTCCCCTACATTGTACTGGCCTATAAAGGTTGAGGGGTTTCTGAACCCGATTTCTCCCCTACTTTGTACTGGCCTATAAAGGTTGAGGTGTTTCTGAGCCCGATTTTCTCCCCTACATTGTACTGGCCTAAAAAGGTTGAGGTGTTTCTGAACCCGGTTTTCTCCCCTATGTCGTACTGGCCTATAAAGGTTGAGGGGTTTCTGAACCCGATTTTCTCCCCTACATTGTACTGTTCGAAGGTTGAGGTGTTTCTGAACCCGATTTTCTCCCCTACTTTGTACTGGCTGAAGTTTGAGGGGTTTCTGAGCCCCATTTCCTCCCCTACTTTGTACTGGCCGAAGGTTGAGGGGTTTCTGAGCCCGGTTTTCTCCCCTACATTGTACTGGCCGAAGGTTGAGGGGTTTCTGAACCCGGTTTTCTCCCCTACATTGTATTGGCCGAAGGTTGAGGGGTTTCTGAGCCTGATTTCCTCCCCTACATTGTATTGGCCGAAGGTTGAGGGGTTTCTGAGCCTGATTTCCTCCCCTACATTGTACTGGCGGAAGGTTGAGGGGTTTCTGAGCCCGATTTTCTCCCCTACATTGTACTGGCCGAAGGTTGAGGGGTTTCTGAACCCGATTTTCTCCCCTACGTTGTACTGGCTGAAGGGTGAGGGGTTTCTGAGCCCGATTTCCTCCCCTACATTGTACTGGCTGAAGGTTGAGGGGTTTCTGAGCCCGATTTCCTCCCCTACATTGTACTGGCCAAGGTTGAGGGGTTTCTGAACCCGGTTTTCTCTATGTTGTACTGGCCTATAAAGGTTGAGGTTTTTCTGAACCTGATTTTCTCCCCTACATTGTACTGGCCTATAAAGGTTGAGGGGTTTCTGAACCCGATTTCTCCCCTACTTTGTACTGGCCTATAAAGGTTGAGGTGTTTCTGAACCCGATTTTCTCCCCTGCATTGTACTGGCCGAAGGTTGAGGGGTTTCTGAGCCCGATTTCCTCCCCTACATTGTACTGGCTGAAGGTTGAGGGGTTTCTGAACCCGATTTTCTCCCCTACATTGTACTGGCCGAAGGTTGAGGGGTTTCTGAGCCCGATTTCCTCCCCTACATTGTACTGGCTGAAGGGTGAGGGGTTTCTGAGCCCGATTTCCTCCCCTACATTGTACTGGCCGAAGGTTGAGGGGTTTCTGAGCCCGATTTCCTCCCCTACATTGTACTGGCTGAAGGGTGAGGGGTTTCTGAGCCTGATTTCCTCCCCTACATTGTACTGGCTGAAGGTTGAGGGGTTTCTGAGCCCAATTTCCTCCCCTACATTGTACTGACCGAAGGTTGAAGGGTTTTCTGAGCCCGATTTCCTCCCCTACATTGTACTGGCTGAAGGGTGAGGGGTTTCTGAGCCCGATTTCCTCCCCTACATTGTACTGGCCGAAGGTTGAGGGGTTTCTGAGCCCGGTTTTCTCCCCTACATTGTACTGGCGGAAGGTTGAGGGGTTTCTGAGCCCGGTTTTCTCCCCTACATTGTACTGGCGGAAGGTTGAGGGGTTTCTGAGCCCGGTTTTCTCCCCTACATGTACTGGCTGAAGGTTGAGGGGTTTCTGAGCCCGATTTCCTCCCGTACATTGTACTGGCCAAAGGTTGAGGGGTTTCTGAGCCCGATTTCCTCCCCTACATTGTACTGGCCGATGGTTAAGGGGTTTCTGAGCCCGATTTTCTCCCCTACATTGTACTGGCCGAAGGTTGAGGGGTTTCTGAGCCCGATTTCCTCCCCTACATTGTACTGGCTGAAGGTTGAGGGCTTTCTGAGCCCGATTTTCTCCCCTACAGTGTACTGGCTGAAGGTTGAGGGGTTTCTGAGCCCGATTTCCTCCCCTACATTGTACTGGCTGAAGGTTGAGGTGTTTCTGAGCCCGATTTCCTCCCCTACATTGTACTGGCTGAAGGTTGAGGGCTTTCTGAGCCCAATTTCCTCCCCTACAGTGTACTGGCTGAAGGTTGAGGGGTTTCTGAGCCCGATTTCCTCCCCTACATTGTACTGGCCAAGGTTGAGGGGTTTCTGAACCCGGTTTTCTCTATGTTGTACTGGCCTAAAAAGGTTGAGGTGTTTCTGAACCCGATTTCTCCCCTACATTGTACTGGCCTATAAAGGTTGAGGGGTTTCTGAACCCGATTTCTCCCCTACTTTGTACTGGCCTATAAAGGTTGAGGGGTTTCTGAGCCCGATTTTCTCCCCTACATTGTACTGGCCTAAAAAGGTTGAGGTGTTTCTGAACCCGGTTTTCTCCCCTATGTCGTACTGGCCTATAAAGGTTGAGGGGTTTCTGAACCCGATTTTCTCCCCTACATTGTACTGTTCGAAGGTTGAGGTGTTTCTGAGCCCCATTTCCTCCCCTACTTTGTACTGGCCGAAGGTTGAGGGGTTTCTGAGCCTGATTTCCTCCCCTACATTGTACTGGCCGAAGGTTGAGGGGTTTCTGAGCCCGGTTTTCTCCCCTACATTGTACTGGCCGAAGGTTGAGGGGTTTCTGAACCCGGTTTTCTCCCCTACATTGTATTGGCCGAAGGTTGAGGGGTTTCTGAGCCTGATTTCCTCCCCTACATTGTATTGGCCGAAGGTTGAGGGGTTTCTGAGCCTGATTTCCTCCCCTACATTGTACTGGCGGAAGGTTGAGGGGTTTCTGAGCCCGGTTTTCTCCCCTACATTGTACTGGCCGAAGGTTGAGGGGTTTCTGAACCCGATTTTCTCCCCTACGTTGTACTGGCTGAAGGGTGAGGGGTTTCTGAGCCCGATTTCCTCCCCTACATTGTACTGGCTGAAGGTTGAGGGGTTTCTGAGCCCGATTTCCTCCCCTACATTGTACTGGCCAAGGTTGAGGGGTTTCTGAACCCGGTTTTCTCTATGTTGTACTGGCCTATAAAGGTTGAGGTTTTTCTGAACCTGATTTTCTCCCCTACATTGTACTGGCCTATAAAGGTTGAGGGGTTTCTGAACCCGATTTCTCCCCTACTTTGTACTGGCCTATAAAGGTTGAGGGGTTTCTGAGCCCGATTTTCTCCCCTACATTGTACTGGCCTAAAAAGGTTGAGGTGTTTCTGAACCCGGTTTTCTCCCCTATGTCGTACTGGCCTATAAAGGTTGAGGGGTTTCTGAACCCGATTTTCTCCCCTACATTGTACTGTTCGAAGGTTGAGGTGTTTCTGAACCCGATTTTCTCCCCTACATTGTACTGGCCGAAGGTTGAGGGGTTTCTGAGCCCGATTTCCTCCCCTACATTGTACTGGCTGAAGGTTGAGGGCTTTCTGAACCCGATTTTCTCCCCTATATTGTACTGGCCGAAGGTTGAGGGGTTTCTGAGCCCGATTTCCTCCCCTACATTGTACTGGCTGAAGGGTGAGGGGTTTCTGAGCCCGATTTCCTCCCCTACATTGTACTGGCCGAAGGTTGAGGGGTTTCTGAGCCCGATTTCCTCCCCTACATTGTACTGGCTGAAGGGTGAGGGGTTTCTGAGCCCAATTTCCTCCCCTACAGTGTACTGGCTGAAGGTTGAGGGGTTTCTGAGCCCGATTTCCTCCCCTACATTGTACTGGCCGAAGGTTGAGGGGTTTCTGAGCCCGATTTCCTCCCCTACATTGTACTGGCTGAAGGGTGAGGGGTTTCTGAGCCCAATTTCCTCCCCTACAGTGTACTGGCTGAAGGTTGAGGGGTTTCTGAGCTCGATTTCCTCCCCTACATTGTACTGGCCGAAGGTTGAGGGGTTTCTGAGCCCGATTTCCTCCCCTACATTGTACTGGCTGAAGGTTGAGGGGTTTCTGAGTCCAATTTCCTCCCCTACAGTGTACTAACTGAAGGTTGAGGGGTTTCTGAGCCCGATTTCCTCCCCTACATTGTACTGGCCAAGGTTGAGGGGTTTCTGAACCCGGTTTTCTCTATGTTGTACTGGCCTATAAAGGTTGAGGTTTTTCTGAACCTGATTTTCTCCCCTACATTGTACTGGCCTATAAAGGTTGAGGGGTTTCTGAACCCGATTTCTCCCCTACTTTGTACTGGCCTATAAAGGTTGAGGGGTTTCTGAGCCCGATTTTCTCCCCTACATTGTACTGGCCTAAAAAGGTTGAGGTGTTTCTGAACCCGGTTTTCTCCCCTATGTCGTACTGGCCTATAAAGGTTGAGGGGTTTCTGAACCCGATTTTCTCCCCTACATTGTACTGTTCGAAGGTTGAGGTGTTTCTGAACCCGATTTTCTCCCCTACTTTGTACTGGCTGAAGTTTGAGGGGTTTCTGAGCCCCATTTCCTCCCCTACTTTGTACTGGCCGAAGGTTGAGGGGTTTCTAAACCCGATTTTCTCCCCTACATTGTACTGTTCGAAGGTTGAGGTGTTTCTGAACCCGATTTTCTCCCCTACTTTGTACTGGCTGAAGTTTGAGGGGTTTCTGAGCCCCATTTCCTCCCCTACTTTGTACTGGCCGAAGGTTGAGGGGTTTCTAAACCCGATTTTCTCCCCTACATTGTACTGGCCGAAGGTTGAGGGGTTTCTGAGCCTGATTTCCTCCCCTACATTGTACTGGCTGAAGGGTGAGGGGTTTCTGAGCCTGATTTCCTCCCCTACATTGTACTGGCTGAAGGTTGAGGGGTTTCTGAGCGCGATTTCCTCCCCTACATTGTACTGGCTGAAGGGTGAGGGGTTTCTGAGCCTGATTTCCTCCCCTACATTGTACTGGCCGAAGGTTGAGGGGTTTCTGAGCCCGATTTCCTCCCCTACATTGTACTGGCTGAAGTTTGAGGGGTTTCTGAGCCCGATTTCCTCCCCTACATTGTACTGGCTGAAGGTTGAGGGGTTTCTGAGCCCGATTTCCTCCCCTACATTGTACTGGCTGAAGGTTGAGGGGTTTCTGAGCCCGATTTCCTCCCCTACATTGTACTGGCCGAAGGTTGAGGGGTTTCTGAGCCCGGTTTTCTCCCCTACATTGTACTGGCCGAACGTTGAGGGGTTTCTGAGCCCGATTTCCTCCCCTACATTGTACTGGCCGAAGGTTGAGGGGTTTCTGAGCCCGGTTTTCTCCCCTACATTGTACTGGCTGAAGGGTGAGGGGTTTCTGAGCCCGATTTCCTCCCCTACATTGTACTGGCCGATGGTTAAGGGGTTTCTGAGCCCGATTTCCTCCCCTACATTGTACTGGCCGATGGTTAAGGGGTTTCTGAGCCCGATTTTCTCCCCTACATTGTACTGGCCGATGGTTAAGGGGTTTCTGAGCCCAATTTCCTCCCCTACATTGTACTGGCCTTAAGGTTGAGGGGTTTCTGAGCCCGATTTCCTCCCCTACATTGTACTGACCGAAGGTTGAGGGCTTTCTGAGCCCGATTTCCTCCCCTACATTGTACTGGCTGAAGGTTGAGGGGTTTCTGAGCCCGATTTCCTCCCCTACATTGTACTGGCTGAAGGTTGAGGGGTTTCTGAGCCCGATTTCCTCCCCTACATTGTACTGGCTGAAGGTTGAGGGGTTTCTGAGCCCGATTTCCTCCCCTACATTGTACTGGCTGAAGGTTGAGGGGTTTCTAAACCCGATTTCCTCCCCTACATTGTACTGGCAAAGGTTGAGGGGTTTCTGAACCCGATTTCCTCCCCTACATTGTACTGGCTGAAGGTTGAGGGCTTTCTGAGCCCGATTTCCTCCCCTACATTGTACTGGCTGAAGGTTGAGGGGTTTCTGAGCCCGATTTCCTCCCCAACATTGTATTGGCTGAAGGTTGAGGGGTTTCTGAGCCCGATTTCCTCTGCCCACTTAACCTGGCAACACCGTCAGATGCGGAATAATCTTAAGTGCGGTGTAAAATATTAATCTGTTATTTGACCTCGGAAATTATTCAATCAGAACCTGTTTTGATTGATTGTTTGGTGTTTTACGCCACGCTCAAGATTAATTCGTTGCCAGTTTTATTGTGGGAGGAAACTGGGCTCTATGCCCGGAGGAAACCCACAACCTTCCGCTGGTAACTGGCAACTGGCAACCATCCAACATAGGTCGTTCGAGTAGAACCTGTTTTGAAACCAGGTAAAAAATCAAGTACAAAATAATTTAGCTAAAGTGTTCACTTTAACCAGGTTTGTATTAAAGGTAACTTGGAGAAGATAGATGTTGGCTGGTTGATGTTTTATGTGCACTCCAGATTATTTCACTTATATGGCGGCGTTGCCAGGCTTAGTAAAAACAGTTGGCTGAAGATCCTCGGATACCCAGGGTTAAATTCTCAACAAGCTCACCATGAACATGAGCGTAAGTTTTAATCATGGCTTCCGACGATGTTGGCTGAAGTGAACCCTTACAATTTACTGCACAATAGCAACAATTCTCGAGAGACCCTTGAACGTATTTCCGTATTGATCAGAATCAATTACTGGCTTTTTTAATTGATTTTCTGGTAATGCTGGTGGTGTTATTAGTAGATTCCTTTAATTGATTGAGGTGTGAAACATTAACACTCTTTTTTCCCGTTTATATTATATAGGGACGTTGGTAGATCAGTCCAATGTATACAGCGCTTTTTGTTCGGCTGAGTGCTTGTACAAATTATTAAGAGATTTTGTGGCATCCAGTGATAGATGACGATATTAAGAACGTTTTTGGTGACGTTGCGATTCCATTTGATGCATTTAAACAGGTAACCTCTGACGAGTACCTAGCAACTCTCCCACTTAGGGATGGGTTACTTTTTTTCTTGAGACTACATGTAGGTAGATATGGAGTGAGTGAGCGATTCGGGTTTTACGTCCTGCTTAACAGCCAAGCGAAGCAGCAGCAGCTCCCACTATTAAGGTCTTTGGTCTTGAACCTGGATCTCCCAGCCCTGAAGCGGACGTTCTACCGACTGAGCTATCGGGGCTGGTGGTAGATATGAAACCAGTGGTATCTCACTGAAATCCTAGAGTCAGCATGACGACCCCCCCCCCCCCCCCCCCCCCCCTTCCCGCCTTCGATTAGGTAAAAACTAAAACCAGACAAGACGTTTTAAATAATCCTGTCACATCAGTCAGTTATTGACAGTCAATTTTATTGTGATTCACAATTTATGTACAGGCAGCAAGAAATCTCTCTCATACAGCAAGAAAATGGCAACTTCTAGAAAGTAGATTATTTAATATAAACTTTAATACATCCTGCAAGCATTTTACCCCATGTTAGTTTCAATTAATATATGAAGAGCTGTTAATATCAATGTGTCGTTGAGTGAACGATTGTAAGACCACACTCGAGTGAACGATTGTAAGACCACACTTGAGGTAGTTTGTCCACTTTACAAAGTTATTCTATTTATACCAGGCAACAATCCCCATTGAGATAAGAAATCAACCAAAGCCAAGCCAATGAAAAAATGTCAGTGACCTGAGCTGCCAAAATGTTGGTAAATTTTCATTTAAGTGGTATGAGCTGTCAAATGTGTACATTTTTTCATATAAACAAAATTTTCCAATTCTATTTTTTTCAAGAATGGCAAATTAGTAACTATTAAGTTATACCAGTCTTGGTTAGTAATGTGAAGAAGCAAGAAACTCAAGCCTGGGGGGGGGGGGGGGGGGGGGGGGTGAACATGCATCCTCATCTTGCTTATTAACTTCACATTATAAACAAGACTTAAATGGCCTCGCTACTAAATTTCGTGTCATGTTACATGAAGTATGTGCCAAAGTGAGCTTCAAACAGGACACACACTGAATCATTTACTTATATTCAGTTGCTTCCAATGAATTGCTGTGAGAATTTAGGGGAAAAAAGGCAAATTTTAGCAGCTCATGTCACATTGATATCAAGCCATTAGGAGGAGGTTAGGAGGGGGGGTCTGGGGGATAACCCTTATAGGTAGCAAGCAAATACTACATTGTTTCATTTCCTTAAAAATATAAAAACATCTACAACATTCCTCTTAAAAAAATAACGAATATGCCTGATGTAAATAGTTTTACAAATAGGTCAAGGTCAAAGAGCGATGTCAATGTTTTTATTGATAAAGGACCGATATTTCAGAGTAGGCCTTCATTTTGTATATGCATACCTATCCATAGCTCTCAATTTGTCTGTCAGGTGAAAAGTTTATTACATTTTTCAGTCAATAATCAATATTCCCAAAGCTGTTGAAAAATATGGTGAATGGTGAATTTTATCTTCAGGAAAACATTGGAAACAAATCTCCACCTATCTATGGTCTCCGTGGTTATTTTAGACAAGAAGATTTTCCCTGTACCCGTGTGTTATGGTGTTAAAAAATATATGGCATCAGAGCTCCCGTGGCCCTTGCAGTCCAGCCTGTTGATTTGGGATCAGCAGTCCCCAATTTCAGCGAGACCTGAACCAATCTTGTTAAATCAGATTTGTTTATTAATTCACATTTGTGAAAACACATCGGAGGATACAAGATCTGGACTATTTCAGCAGCTTTGGATATTGACTGTTCATGAATCGACCAACTGTTCTACTTTCAGTCAACAATTTGTGAAATCTTGACCCCCCCCCCCCCCCCCCCCCCCCACCGCAACCCCTCACCTACCTAAGTAACGAAACATTTGTTGATTTCTACCCCAACCAAAAGCCTCTAAACACATCTAGGGCCTGAAGGCTTTCGGGGCCTAGGCAGCCCCAGGAGCCTGTTTCACAAAGCGGCGTGGTTTACGTAACTTTCATGGTAACCTATACTGTAGAGATCTGTTGCTATGGCAATTAATTTCGTAAAAACTGACGCTACACCGCTTTGTGAGACAGGCTCGTGGACCCTTGCCTCTTGGCCTGTTTTCGTCACCACCCTCAATCTCGAAAACGCTCCACGGGCTTTGCTTAAGACCAACATATAAATACCCCGAAAAACTTAGCCTGGGAGAGTTCTGCAACCAACAAAGGACACATAAATCATGAAAAATGGCATAACAGTCAGATTATAATTGACAGAAATTAGACAAATATATTTACAAAATGTGAACAATTCTTATGAAAATATTTTCTTTTCTAATTTGAAACCTATTACAGAAAAGCAACATTGTTGATTTCATTTGTGAGACAGTTTTCTTTATAATAGAGCCCTTTAGACCAACACTTTCAGCTTTATTTTGGAATTCTACATGTAAATTTCTAACAAATGCATACGAGATGCAAATCTTATCTACTGATGTAAATATACAGTGCATTTGTATAATTGTTGGAGCTGGTCTGTGCCACTGTTTTTTAATTACAAAATGTATTATAAAATATATGTTTGGATTTTTTTTAAAGGCATTGAAATTCATCTCGATATTTTTGCTTTTATTCTGAAGCCCGGAACTGCACAGGTGTCAAATACAGTTTATTTTTGTGGATTCTGTAGATGTACAATGTGAGTGAGTGAGTGATTGGGGTTTTACGTCCTGCTCAACAGTGTACAATGTGAATACATATATGTAGAAATAATATTTAGGTGAAAAAATTGAGTTCAATTTTAAATACAAGCAAGTGGATTAAAGGTTAGATGAGTGATGGAGTACTGGGACCAGTCTTACACAGCTGGCGTAAATTTGCGCATAAGGGTACAACATGGACCGATTGCTTCCAGGGCGCAAGTTACTATAGATTTAACACTGATAACTGTGATAAAAAGAATCGAATGCGCAGTAGAGCCCTTTGTACATGTAGCTGCGCGTTTGTTGTAGCTGAATGTCATACAAAAAACAAACAACTGGATTCCCTAAAAAACTCGTTAAATGTACATTTGTGGCGGAAAGTCCACTTGCAGCCTTTTATCCGAGATTGATCACTCTGTATTTTTCTAATAATCTGAAGGTCAATGGAGAACCACAACTAACTTAAGCGACATCTCCTTTTAATGGAAACTCAGTGGCAAAGTTATGTTGGGTCTTTTGGGAAACTGATTTCCACTACCGTATTTCTTCTAAAGATTCAGTCACTTTTTTCCTCATAAGGATTCGAACATTAGTAAAGAAACCTGCCAAATAAGGCCAGACAAATTTGCCCAATAGAGAGAATTTAAAGCAATAGGACCCGCTGAGCAGTGTGTGAAAATGGTTATCCTTAAAGACAACTCTTCATCTCCATTTTTGTCTGACTCAATGGAAAATTTAGGCTGAATATTTAGAAGAAATACGGTATTAGAAATTCATTTTAGAACAGGAATCATACAAACACCTAAATATTCCTGCAGCTCATGCCACTTTACAGGGCCAACGACAACTGAGATTTTTAAACATCAAATAAAAAATAAGCACTGGTGGGCAGATGAAATTCTGCATGCCCCAAACCCCCATAAAATTAGATTAAAACAGTCTACCATTTCAACAGCACAGTTAACAGCAAACTAAAAATGTTTAATACAAAGTGGATGAAAAAGAATACAATATAACTTGCAGTTAATTAATTCTCACTCTCTATATATATGTATATATATAAACACTGTTAAGGCGATCCTCACAATTTTGTTATAAAATAGAGCTTATTTTAATATCTATAGGATTTAATCCATGAATCATTTTCTACAAAAAAACGTCTATACAAGTTCAATATTAATACACAACATAGTGCGAGGAATAGATTGCTGTTGTGATTGGCTGCCTCGGGGGGTGGGGTCTATAAATACGTCCATTTCAGACTGTGCATATACAGGTTAAGATTTCATGATCCACAAGCTTAGGTTTTGGGAAGGTTACGGTTGGCATATCCTCCTGCCCCCCAATTTAGAAATAGTGGCTTACATAATGGACCATTAATTTTATTTGTTTTTTTGCCATAAGATCAAAAAAATTTTCAAGTTTCAAAGAGATATGACAAAACATTCTCAAGTTATGGAGTGGAAACCAAATTCATAGAATGGGAATAAGGGAAATTATATGAACCGAAGTAGTGTTCGAAAAGTAAACAGAATTTAAATAACAGAGACGACCATTCATTCATTCAGTCAAAGTTTAGTCAAAGTTAGTTCATAACAATACTTTATCGTTCATTCTCGAGACTAGAAGCACTAAAAAGCTTCTAAATTATACGTCTTGAGAAAAATAACCGATAATTTCAACATTCTGTTTTTACGTCAAAATATCAACATTTTGGCAGCTCATGGCACTTTAAAGTTTCAAAGTGATACAACAAAGCATTCTCAATTTATGGAGCTGATACCAAATTCAAAGATTGAGAATAAGGTAAATTGGCAGTGGCACTTAGCGTTTATTTGGAACTGATACCAAATTCAAAGATTGAGAATAAGGTAAATTGGCTGTGACGCGCATCATAAAATTTGAGATTGACGGTTTCAGAACTGAGCCTTACATTCGAACGATAAAGGCTCCCCACATGTGAAATGACACTTCAGGTGGGAATTTGTGGAATTCTCACGATACTCTCGGTCCCTATTGCATAATAGTGTTATTCACATCGGGGGGCCGTTTCACAAAGCGCAGTTGCCATGACGTCATATCTTTTCACTATGGTATCCATTGAAAAGAGCTCCTGGTGAAAGGATAGTATATGTGCAATTTTTTTCACAGAAACTGATCCATCCTGCTTTAGGATGAGGTAACTTTGAGATGAGATAAAATATATAAAACTTCCCGTGTTCATTAAAAAAAACCCAAAAAACCCAAGATGTGGATCGTCAATTATCTTAACCTCTAATATGCCAGCCTTGAAAAATCTACATCAATTCATAACGGGAGATAATTACATAAGGATTAAGATGAGAGTATTGAAAGAGGTCTTTTTATAATGAGGCAGATACATTTGACCTCAAGTTCATAGGTCACCCATCAAGGTCGTCCCCAAAGTTATGCATCAAGTATGCCCTAGGTCACCAATCAAGGTCGTCCAAGGTCAACCATCAAGGTCACCCATCAAGGTTATCCATGCTTACTCATCAAGGTCGTCCAAGGTCACCTATCAAGGTCGTCCAGGCGGCAAAGTGGCTGACTTGGCAGACGATGAGGAGGAGGATCTTTGCATCCCAAATGATGCATACTGCTTTGTCCCGCGGCCTGACGATGGACTGCAAAACACAAAATATCAACAGTCAGCAAAAATCAACAACTATATAATGAAAAAAAAAGTAAGTTGTCGCCGTCACTGGGGACCCCTTTGGTTGGGCCGACAGCACATTGCTGAATCAAGCAACTGTATAAAGCTTCATGGCTGTGAGAAAAGGATATAGGTTAAAAAACCCAGAGCATTTGCAAAAACCGTTTCACTATCTGACACATACAGATATAAAGAGTCCTTAATTTTATTTCTTTCTCAGACCAGAAAAAAATCCAGCATATTATTTCTACTGGGCAATTATTTTACAAAAGAAATAAAAAACATAAAATTTAGATAACATTTGGATTTTTATATGTCTTTAGGCAGAAAATGGTAAAATATCTCAAAAGTGCCTCACCCCAAACTTCCTGATGTTATTATTCCTTTTTTGGAGACTTTTTTGCGTAGATGTCGAACCCAGTCTTGTTGTTTCTCCGAAGTTTCAGCCAATAAAAGCATTTCTTTAGCCTGGATATCATAATTTACTGAAAAGATAAAACACAACCGTGTTACCATTATTAATCTTAACGATAAAACATTGCCACATCGTGGACATCAAAATTTACTGAAAAGATAATATACCGGATAATATAAGCCTGTCCGCATTGTACATGGATTTCACTTTAGCCTGGATATCATAATACACTACAATGTACATGGATTTCCCTTTTGCCTGGATACCATAATACACTACAATGCACAATGTACATGGATTTCACTTTAGCTTGGATATCATATACACTACAATGCACAATGTACATGGATTTCACTTTAGCTTGGATATCATATACACTACAATGCACAATGTACATGGATTTCCCTTTTGCCTGGATACCATAATACACTACAATGCACAATGTACATGGATTTCCCTTTTGCCTGGATATCATAATACACTACAATGCACAATGTACATGGATTTCACTTTAGCCTGGATATCATAATACACTACAATGTACATGGATTTCACTTTAGCTTGGATATCATATACACTACAATGCACATTTTACATGGATTTCACTTTAGCTTGGATATCATAATACACTACAATGCACAATGTACATGGATTTCACTTTAGCCTGGATATCATAATACACTACAATGTACATGGATTTCACTTTAGCTTGGATATCATAATACACTACAATGCACAATGTACATGGATTTCACTTTAGCTTGGATATCATATACACTACAATGTACATTGTAAATGGATTTCACTTTAGCTTGGATATCATAATACACTACAATGTACATTGTACATGGATTTCACTTTAGCTTGGATATCATAATACACTACAATGTACATTGTACATGGATTTCCCTTTTGCCTGGATACCATAATACACTACAATGTACATTGTACATGGATTTCCCTTTTGCTTGGATATCATAAAACACTACAATGTACATGGATTTCCCTTTAGCTTGTATATCATAATACACTACAATGTACATGAATTTCACTTTAGCTTGGATATCATAATACACTACAATGTACATGAATTTCCCTTTAGCTTGTATATCATAATACACTACAATGTACATGAATTTCACTTTAGCCTGGATACCATAATACACTACAATGTACATTGTACATGGATTTCCCTTTTGCCTGGATACCATAATACACTACAATGTACATTGTACATGGATTTCCCTTTAGCCTGGATATCATAATACACTACAATGTACATGAATTTCCCTTTAGCTTGTATATCATAATACACTACAATGTACATGAATTTCACTTTAGCCTGGATACCATAATACACTACAATGTACATTGTACATGGATTTCCCTTTTGCCTGGATACCATAATACACTACAATGTACATTGTACATGAATTTCCCTTTAGCCTGGATATCATAATACACTACAATGTACATGAATTTCCCTTTAGCTTGTATATCATAATACACTACAATGTACATGAATTTCACTTTAGCTTGGATATCATAATACACTACAATGTACATGGATTTCCCTTTAGTCTTGATATCATAATACACTACAATGTACCTTGTACATGGATTTCCCTTTAGTCTTGATATCATAATACACTACAATGCACATTGTACATGGATTTCCCTTTAGCTTGGATATCATATACACTACAATGCACATTGTACATGGATTTCACTTTAGCTTGGATATCATAATACACTACAATGCACAATGTACATGGATTTCACTTTAGCCTGGATATCATAATACACTACAATGTACATGGATTTCACTTTAGCTTGGATATCATAATACACTACAATGTACATGAATTTCACTTTAGCTTGGATATCATAATACACTACAATGCACATTGTAAATGGATTTCACTTTAGCCTGGATATCATAATACACTACAATGTACATGGATTTCACTTTAGCTTGGATATCATAATACACTACAATGTACATGAATTTCACTTTAGCTTGGATATCATAATACACTACAATGTACATGGATTTCCCTTTAGTCTTGATATCATAATACACTACAATGTACATTGTACATGAATTTCCCTTTAGCCTGGATATCATAATACACTACAATGTACATGGATTTCCCTTTAGTCTTGATATCATAATACACTACAATGTACCTTGTACATGGATTTCCCTTTAGTCTTGATATCATAATACACTACAATGCACATTGTACATGGATTTCCCTTTAGCTTGGATATCATATACACTACAATGCACATTGTACATGGATTTCACTTTAGCTTGGATATCATAATACACTACAATGCACAATGTACATGGATTTCACTTTAGCCTGGATATCATAATACACTACAATGTACATGGATTTCACTTTAGCTTGGATATCATAATACACTACAATGCACAATGTACATGGATTTCACTTTAGCCTGGATATCATAATACACTACAATGTACATGGATTTCACTTTAGCTTGGATATCATAATACACTACAATGCACATTGTACATGGATTTCCCTTTAGCTTGGATATCATAATACACTACAATGCACATTGTACATGGATTTCACTTTAGCCTGGATATCATATACACTACAATGCACATTGTACATGGATTTCACTTTAGCCTGGATATCATAATACACTACAATGCACATTGTACATGGATTTCACTTTAGCTTGGATATCATATACACTACAATGTACATTGTACATGGATTTCACTTTAGCTTGGATATCATAATACACTACAATGTACATTGTACATGGATTTCACTTTAGCTTGGATATCATATACACTACAATGTACATTGTACATGGATTTCACTTTAGCTTGGATATCATATACACTACAATGTACATGGATTTCACTTTAGCTTGGATATCATATACACTACAATGCACATTGTACATGGATTTCACTTTAGCTTGGATATCATATACACTACAATGTACATGGATTTCACTTTAGCTTGGATATCATAATACACTACAATGTACATTGTACATGGATTTCACTTTAACTTGGATATCATAATACACTGCTATGTACATGGGTATCACTTTAGCTTGGGTATCATAATACAGTACAATGCACATTGTACATGGATTTCACTTTAGCTTGGATATCATAATACACTACAATGTACATGGATTTCCCTTTTGCCTGGATATCATAATACACTACAATGCACATGGTACATGGATTTCACTTTTGCCTGGATATCATACTACACTACAATGCACAATGTACATGGATTTCACTTTAGCCTGGATATCATAATACACTACAATGTACATGGATTTCACTTTAGCTTGGATATCATAATACACTACAATGTACATGGATTTCACTTTAGCTTGGATATCATAATACACTACAATGTACATTGTACATGGATTTCCCTTTTGCCTGGATACCATAATACACTACAATGTACATTGTACATGGATTTCCCTTTTGCCTGGATACCATAATACACTACAATGCACAATGTACATGGATTTCACTTTAGCTTGGATATCATAATACACTACAATGCACAATGTACATGGATTTCCCTTTTGCCTGGATATCATAATACACTACAATGCACAATGTACATGGATTTCACTTTAGCTTGGATATCATATACACTACAATGCACAATGTACATGGATTTCACTTTAGCTTGGATATCATATACACTACAATGCACAATGTACATGGATTTCCCTTTTGCCTGGATACCATAATACACTACAATGCACAATGTACATGGATTTCCCTTTTGCCTGGATATCATAATACACTACAATGCACAATGTACATGGATTTCACTTTAGCTTGGATATCATAATACACTACAATGCACAATGTACATGGATTTCACTTTAGCCTGGATATCATAATACACTACAATGTACATGGATTTCACTTTAGCTTGGATATCATAATACACTACAATGCACAATGTACATGGATTTCACTTTAGCTTGGATATCATATACACTACAATGTACATTGTAAATGGATTTCACTTTAGCTTGGATATCATAATACACTACAATGTACATTGTACATGGATTTCACTTTAGCTTGGATATCATAATACACTACAATGTACATTGTACATGGATTTCCCTTTTGCCTGGATACCATAATACACTACAATGTACATTGTACATGGATTTCCCTTTTGCTTGGATATCATAAAACACTACAATGTACATGGATTTCCCTTTAGCTTGTATATCATAATACACTACAATGTACATGAATTTCACTTTAGCTTGGATATCATAATACACTACAATGTACATGAATTTCCCTTTAGCTTGTATATCATAATACACTACAATGTACATGAATTTCACTTTAGCCTGGATACCATAATACACTACAATGTACATTGTACATGGATTTCCCTTTTGCCTGGATACCATAATACACTACAATGTACATTGTACATGGATTTCCCTTTAGCCTGGATATCATAATACACTACAATGTACATGAATTTCCCTTTAGCTTGTATATCATAATACACTACAATGTACATGAATTTCACTTTAGCCTGGATACCATAATACACTACAATGTACATTGTACATGGATTTCCCTTTTGCCTGGATACCATAATACACTACAATGTACATTGTACATGAATTTCCCTTTAGCCTGGATATCATAATACACTACAATGTACATGAATTTCCCTTTAGCTTGTATATCATAATACACTACAATGTACATGAATTTCACTTTAGCTTGGATATCATAATACACTACAATGTACATGGATTTCCCTTTAGTCTTGATATCATAATACACTACAATGTACCTTGTACATGGATTTCCCTTTAGTCTTGATATCATAATACACTACAATGCACATTGTACATGGATTTCCCTTTAGCTTGGATATCATATACACTACAATGCACATTGTACATGGATTTCACTTTAGCTTGGATATCATAATACACTACAATGCACAATGTACATGGATTTCACTTTAGCCTGGATATCATAATACACTACAATGCACATTGTACATGGATTTCACTTTAGCTTGGATATCATATACACTACAATGCACAATGTACATGGATTTCACTTTAGCCTGGATATCATAATACACTACAATGTACATTGTACATGGATTTCACTTTAGCTTGGATATCATATACACTACAATGCACAATGTACATGGATTTCACTTTAGCCTGGATATCATAATACACTACAATGCACATTGTACATGGATTTCACTTTAGCTTGGATATCATATACACTACAATGCACAATGTACATGGATTTCACTTTAGCCTGGATATCATAATACACTACAATGTACATGGATTTCACTTTAGCCTGGATATCATAATACACTACAATGTACATGGATTTCACTTTAGCTTGGATATCATAATACACTACAATGCACAATGTACATGGATTTCACTTTAGCCTGGATATCATAATACACTACAATGTACATGGATTTCACTTTAGCTTGGATATCATAATACACTACAATGCACATTGTACATGGATTTCCCTTTAGCTTGGATATCATAATACACTACAATGCACATTGTACATGGATTTCACTTTAGCCTGGATATCATATACACTACAATGCACATTGTACATGGATTTCACTTTAGCCTGGATATCATAATACACTACAATGCACATTGTACATGGATTTCACTTTAGCTTGGATATCATATACACTACAATGTACATTGTACATGGATTTCACTTTAGCTTGGATATCATAATACACTACAATGTACATTGTACATGGATTTCACTTTAGCTTGGATATCATATACACTACAATGTACATTGTACATGGATTTCACTTTAGCTTGGATATCATATACACTACAATGTACATGGATTTCACTTTAGCTTGGATATCATATACACTACAATGCACATTGTACATGGATTTCACTTTAGCTTGGATATCATATACACTACAATGTACATGGATTTCACTTTAGCTTGGATATCATAATACACTACAATGTACATTGTACATGGATTTCACTTTAACTTGGATATCATAATACACTGCTATGTACATGGGTATCACTTTAGCTTGGGTATCATAATACAGTACAATGCACATTGTACATGGATTTCACTTTAGCTTGGATATCATAATACACTACAATGTACATGGATTTCCCTTTTGCCTGGATATCATAATACACTACAATGCACATGGTACATGGATTTCACTTTTGCCTGGATATCATACTACACTACAATGCACAATGTACATGGATTTCACTTTAGCCTGGATATCATAATACACTACAATGTACATGGATTTCACTTTAGCTTGGATATCATAATACACTACAATGTACATGGATTTCACTTTAGCTTGGATATCATAATACACTACAATGTACATTGTACATGGATTTCCCTTTTGCCTGGATACCATAATACACTACAATGTACATTGTACATGGATTTCCCTTTTGCCTGGATACCATAATACACTACAATGCACAATGTACATGGATTTCACTTTAGCTTGGATATCATAATACACTACAATGCACAATGTACATGGATTTCCCTTTTGCCTGGATATCATAATACACTACAATGCACAATGTACATGGATTTCACTTTAGCTTGGATATCATATACACTACAATGCACAATGTACATGGATTTCACTTTAGCTTGGATATCATATACACTACAATGCACAATGTACATGGATTTCCCTTTTGCCTGGATACCATAATACACTACAATGCACAATGTACATGGATTTCCCTTTTGCCTGGATATCATAATACACTACAATGCACAATGTACATGGATTTCACTTTAGCTTGGATATCATAATACACTACAATGCACAATGTACATGGATTTCCCTTTAACTTGGATATCATAATACACTACAATGTACATGGATTTCACTTTAACTTGGATATCATAATACACTGCTATGTACATGGATTTCACTTTAGCTTGGATATCATAATACACTACAATGCACAATGTACATGGATTTCACTTTAGCCTGGATATCATAATACACTACAATGTACATGGATTTCACTTTAGCTTGGATATCATAATACACTACAATGCACAATGTACATGGATTTCACTTTAGCTTGGATATCATATACACTACAATGTACATTGTAAATGGATTTCACTTTAGCTTGGATATCATAATACACTACAATGTACATTGTACATGGATTTCACTTTAGCTTGGATATCATAATACACTACAATGTACATTGTACATGGATTTCCCTTTTGCCTGGATACCATAATACACTACAATGTACATTGTACATGGATTTCCCTTTTGCTTGGATATCATAAAACACTACAATGTACATGGATTTCCCTTTAGCTTGTATATCATAATACACTACAATGTACATGAATTTCACTTTAGCTTGGATATCATAATACACTACAATGTACATGAATTTCCCTTTAGCTTGTATATCATAATACACTACAATGTACATGAATTTCACTTTAGCCTGGATACCATAATACACTACAATGTACATTGTACATGGATTTCCCTTTTGCCTGGATACCATAATACACTATAATGTACATTGTACATGGATTTCCCTTTAGCCTGGATATCATAATACACTACAATGTACATGAATTTCCCTTTAGCTTGTATATCATAATACACTACAATGTACATGAATTTCACTTTAGCCTGGATACCATAATACACTACAATGTACATTGTACATGGATTTCCCTTTTGCCTGGATACCATAATACACTACAATGTACATTGTACATGAATTTCCCTTTAGCCTGGATATCATAATACACTACAATGTACATGAATTTCCCTTTAGCTTGTATATCATAATACACTACAATGTACATGAATTTCACTTTAGCTTGGATATCATAATACACTACAATGTACATGGATTTCCCTTTAGTCTTGATATCATAATACACTACAATGTACCTTGTACATGGATTTCCCTTTAGTCTTGATATCATAATACACTACAATGCACATTGTACATGGATTTCCCTTTAGCTTGGATATCATATACACTACAATGCACATTGTACATGGATTTCACTTTAGCTTGGATATCATAATACACTACAATGCACAATGTACATGGATTTCACTTTAGCCTGGATATCATAATACACTACAATGTACATGGATTTCACTTTAGCTTGGATATCATAATACACTACAATGTACATGAATTTCACTTTAGCTTGGATATCATAATACACTACAATGTACATGGATTTCCCTTTAGTCTTGATATCATAATACACTACAATGTACCTTGTACATGAATTTCCCTTTAGCCTGGATATCATAATACACTACAATGTACATGGATTTCCCTTTAGTCTTGATATCATAATACACTACAATGTACCTTGTACATGGATTTCCCTTTAGTCTTGATATCATAATACACTACAATGCACATTGTACATGGATTTCCCTTTAGCTTGGATATCATATACACTACAATGCACATTGTACATGGATTTCACTTTAGCTTGGATATCATAATACACTACAATGCACAATGTACATGGATTTCACTTTAGCCTGGATATCATAATACACTACAATGTACATTGTACATGGATTTCACTTTAGCTTGGATATCATAATACACTACAATGCACAATGTACATGGATTTCACTTTAGCCTGGATATCATAATACACTACAATGTACATGGATTTCACTTTAGCTTGGATATCATAATACACTACAATGCACATTGTACATGGATTTCCCTTTAGCTTGGATATCATAATACACTACAATGCACATTGTACATGGATTTCACTTTAGCCTGGATATCATATACACTACAATGCACATTGTACATGGATTTCACTTTAGCCTGGATATCATAATACACTACAATGCACATTGTACATGGATTTCACTTTAGCTTGGATATCATATACACTACAATGTACATTGTACATGGATTTCACTTTAGCTTGGATATCATAATACACTACAATGTACATTGTACATGGATTTCACTTTAGCTTGGATATCATATACACTACAATGTACATTGTACATGGATTTCACTTTAGCTTGGATATCATATACACTACAATGTACATGGATTTCACTTTAGCTTGGATATCATATACACTACAATGCACATTGTACATGGATTTCACTTTAGCTTGGATATCATATACACTACAATGTACATGGATTTCACTTTAGCTTGGATATCATAATACACTACAATGTACATTGTACATGGATTTCACTTTAACTTGGATATCATAATACACTGCTATGTACATGGGTATCACTTTAGCTTGGGTATCATAATACAGTACAATGCACATTGTACATGGATTTCACTTTAGCTTGGATATCATAATACACTACAATGTACATGGATTTCCCTTTTGCCTGGATACCATAATACACTACAATGCACATGGTACATGGATTTCACTTTTGCCTGGATATCATACTACACTACAATGCACAATGTACATGGATTTCACTTTAGCCTGGATATCATAATACACTACAATGTACATGGATTTCACTTTAGCTTGGATATCATAATACACTACAATGTACATGGATTTCACTTTAGCTTGGATATCATAATACACTACAATGTACATTGTACATGGATTTCCCTTTTGCCTGGATACCATAATACACTACAATGTACATTGTACATGGATTTCCCTTTTGCCTGGATACCATAATACACTACAATGCACATTGTACATGGATTTCACTTTAGCCTGGATATCATAATACACTACAATGCACATTGTACATGGATTTCACTTTAGCTTGGATATCATAATACACTACAATGTACATGGATTTCCCTTTTGCCTGGATACCATAATACACTACAATGCACAATGTACATGGATTTCCCTTTTGCCTGGATATCATAATACACTACAATGCACAATGTACATGGATTTCACTTTAGCCTGGATATCATAATACACTACAATGTACATGGATTTCACTTTAGCTTGGATATCATAATACACTACAATGTACATGGATTTCACTTTAGCTTGGATATCATAATACACTACAATGTACATTGTACATGGATTTCCCTTTTGCCTGGATACCATAATACACTACAATGTACATTGTACATGGATTTCCCTTTTGCTTGGATATCATAAAACACTACAATGTACATTGTACATGAATTTCCCTTTAGCCTGGATATCATAATACACTACAATGTACATGAATTTCCCTTTAGCTTGTATATCATAATACACTACAATGTACATGAATTTCACTTTAGCTTGGATATCATAATACACTACAATGTACATGAATTTCCCTTTAGCTTGTATATCATAATACACTACAATGTACATGGATTTCCCTTTAGTCTTGATATCATAATACACTACAATGTACCTTGTACATGGATTTCCCTTTAGTCTTGATATCATAATACACTACAATGCACATTGTACATGGATTTCCCTTTAGCTTGGATATCATATACACTACAATGTACATTGTACATGGATTTCACTCTAGCTTGGATATCATAATACACTACAATGTACATGGATTTCACTTTAGCCTGGGTATCATAATACACTACAATGTACATGGATTTCCCTTTAGCTTGGATATCATAATACACTACAATGTACATGGATTTCCCTTTAGCCTGGATATCATATACACTACAATGTACATGGTACATGGATTTCACTTTAGCACATTGTAAATGGATTTCACTTTAGCCTGGATATCATACTACACTACAATGCACATTGTACATGGATTTCACTTTAGCCTGGATATCATAATACACTACAATGTACATGGTACATGGATTTCCCTTTAGCACATTGTAAATGGATTTCACTTTAGCCTGGATATCATAATACACTACAATGTACATGGTACATGGATTTCACTTTAGCACATTGTAAATGGATTTCACTTTAGCCTGGATATCATAATACACTACAATGTACATTGTACATGGATTTCACTTTAGCCTGGATATCATAATACACTACAATGCACATGGTACATGGATTTCACTTTAGCACATTGTACATGGATTTCCCTTTAGCTTGGATATCATACTACACTACAATGTACATTGTACATGGATTTCCCTTTAGCTTGGATATCATACTACACTACAATGCACATTGTACATGGATTTCACTTTAGCTTGGATATCATACTACACTACAATGCACATTGTACATGGATTTCCCTTTAGCTTGGATATCATACTACACTACAATGCACATTGTACATGGATTTCACTTTAGCTTGGATATCATACTACACTACAATGCACATTGTACATGGATTTCACTTTAGCTTGGATATCATACTACACTACAATGTACATTGTACATGGATTTCACTTTAGCTTGGATATCATACTACACTGCAATGTACATTGTACATGGATTTCACTTTAGCTTGGATATCATACTACACTACAATGTACATTGTACATGGATTTCACTTTAGCTTGGATATCATACTACACTGCAATGTACATTGTACATGGATTTCACTCTAGCTTGGATATCATACTACACTACAATGCACATTGTACATGGATTTCACTTTAGCTTGGATATCATACTACACTACAATGTACATTGTACATGGATTTCACTTTAGCTTGGATATCATACTACACTGCAATGTACATTGTACATGGATTTCCCTTTAGCTTGGATATCATAATACACTACAATGTACATGGATTTCCCTTTAGCCTGGATATCATATACACTACAATGTACATGGTACATGGATTTCACTTTAGCACATTGTAAATGGATTTCACTTTAGCCTGGATATCATACTACACTACAATGCACATTGTACATGGATTTCACTTTAGCACATTGTAAATGGATTTCACTTTAGCCTGGATATCATAATACACTACAATGTACATTGTAAATGGATTTCACTTTAGCCTGGATATCATAATACACTACAATGTACATGGTACATGGATTTCACTTTAGCACATTGTAAATGGATTTCACTTTAGCCTGGATATCATAATACACTACAATGTACATGGTACATGGATTTCACTTTAGCACATTGTAAATGGATTTCACTTTAGCCTGGATATCATACTACACTACAATGCACATTGTACATGGATTTCATTTAGCCTGGATATCATAATACACTACAATGTACATGGTACATGGATTTCACTTTAGCACATTGTAAATGGATTTCACTTTAGCCTGGATGTCATAATACACTACAATGTACATTGTACATGGATTTCACTTTAGCCTGGATATCATAATACACTACAATGTACATGGTACATGGATTTCACTTTAGCACATTGTAAATGGATTTCACTTTAGCCTGGATATCATACTACACTACAATGCACATTGTACATGGATTTCACTTTAGCCTGGATATCATAATACACTACAATGTACATTGTACATGGATTTCACTTTAGCACATTGTAAATGGATTTCACTTTAGCCTGGATATCATACTACACTACAATGCACATTGTACATGGATTTCACTTTAGCACATTGTAAATGGATTTCACTTTAGCCTGGATATCATACTACACTACAATGCACATTGTAAATGGATTTCACTTTAGCCTGGATGTCATAATACACTACAATGTACATTGTACATGGATTTCCCTTAAGCCTGGGTATCATACTTTATTTTCGATAATACACTCTATATTCTTTGGGGGATTGATTGAGTGATGTTTTACGGTGCACTCAAGATTCTGTCACTTATATGTTGGCAGGTTTTAATCAGGATCTTTGTCTTGAGGAAACTCTAACCCCTGGCAACTCTTTCAAATACGACCATCAAGAGAAAATCCACTCAGAAATTGTTCATATGGTCTGAGTGGGATTTGATCCTAAAGGCAGGCCTGGGCAACTTTTCCACAAAGTGAAAGACATTTCTGAATTTTTCTTATGGATTGATTGGGATTTGAACTATTGATGGAAGGTTTGTAGCAAAACTGAAGCCCTGTCACCATACCGATCACGGAGACCACGTATCCCCTGATTTTTGTGATTTAGAAAGTTAATAATTTCATCATACGGGACTTACCTTTACAGTAGCCAATAAATTCTTCGTTTTTATCGAAATGATCTTTGTGTACTTTAACATGGCAACCTAAATACATAAAAAATATAAATCAAAGAGCATTTGATTTTGTGAGGAAAACACAAATCTTTAAATGGTAGGACCATCTGAATGTAAATTTTTAAATGGTAGGACAATGTGAATGCAAATCTTTAAATAGTAGGACCATATGAATGCAAATCTTTAAATGGTAGGATCATATGAATGCAAATCTTTAAATGGTAGGACAATGTGAATGCAATTCTTTAAATGGTAGGACACTGTGAATGTAAATCTTTAAATAGTAGGACCATATGAATGCAAATCTTTAAATGGTAGGACAATGGGAATGTTAATTTTTAAATAGTAGGACAATGTGAATGTAAATCTTTAAATGGTAGTACAATGTGAATGTAAATCTTTAAATGGTAGGACAATGTGAATGTTTTTTTCAATGGTGAACTGTCAACAGATAACACAAAATCTCGTAAGAAAGTAGCAATTTCTTTAGTTCAAGTTAAATAGCTTGGTGAACTCACGTCTACATTCTAATGCTGGTGGTGGATGTAACATATGCCAGACAGGTTTATTACAGGTCTCACAGGTAGTAGGAGTACGGAAATGTAAAGCCAGGAAGTCATGGCCTTTGTATTCCATTCCACCCTGGGGGAAAAAAACATAGAATACAGTCAACTTAAAGGATAAATGACAAGATTAAGACAACACCTACTATTTTGTAATAAAGTTATTTAAGAACATAAACAATACAAATTGATTGACTGTTTGGTGTTTTACGCCACGCTCAAGATTATTTCACTTATACAGCGGCATTGCCGGTTTTATTGTGGGAGGAAACCGGGCTCTATGCCCGGAGCCATGTCTCGTGTTGAAGATCTTGGTTGCATTCCAAAGAAAAGTAGGACTTCAAATACAAAGATTTTTTGGATAGGTTTTCTGTCCCTTTTTCTTTTACACCCTGAAACTTTACAAGAAGCTTGTTATGTTTCAACATTATGTTTTTTTTAATTCTTATTTGGACTAAGTGGGATTCGAGCATGTTACTCATAGATGGTGAGTTTAATTGGTTAGTGTCTTTTAGAAAGTGAGTATAACAGTATTATCCTTATTTTTTGGGATTACACTTTCTTGAAAAATGGCAGAAATTCTTCCACCGATTTTGGGTGATACCCGAAACGTGAATCGAACCCTGGTCCCAGAGTGCTGCACCTATCGCCAGCACTAAATGCCGGCTGCCTTATCCATTCCGCCAACCGGCGAGTCGAGAGTTCGATTGCCGTTTCGAGTATCACCCAAAATCGGTAGAAGAATTTCTGCCATTTTTCAAGAAAGTGTAATCCCAAAAAATAACGAGAATACTGTCATAGATGGTGGTGTCAGTAAGAGAATAGCCCTGTACTATCGGAGCCACAGAGGCCCATTTAAGTAGAACATATTACGTCAGACCTCCCACTCCTACATGGCAACCACATTAATCAATGGATGTGAGAGAGGTACCTGTTGGGCTTTTTGATCGGAACTCTCCAGTCTTCGGTTCTCTCCTTCGGATGCATATAAAATCTGAAGAAAAAAATCAGTCCCTTTCATTGATTGATTGATTGGTGTTTTACGCCCCGCTCAAGATTATTTCACTTATATGGCGGCGTTGCCAGTTTAATTGTGGGAGGAAATCGGGCTCTGTACCCGGAGGAAACCCACGACCTTCCGCTGGTAACTGGCAACCACAGTCCCTTTGAAAAGACAACTTTGCTTGATTGTTTCGATGTTTAACACTGAGAACTTTTAAAAATATTTTGGCAGTATTGCCTGGCTTATTCGGAAAAAACAGTGCGCACTATGACCTATACCTTTGGTTGAACCTTGAAACTATGCTACATAGGTTAATCGAACAGAAAAGTTCAAGTTTTTGTTAGAGAGCTGCAAGGAATTAGAACATTTAAATCATTGATTGACAGTGTCACACATTGAACGTCCACATGCGTCACATTAAAAATGATTAATGGAAAGATTGATAGATGCTTTACGCCATACTCAAGATTATTTCACTTATATGGAGCCGTTGGTAGGTGAAGTGGTGGAGGAAACTGGGCTTTTGTTCGGAGAAATCCCCTATCTTTGGCGAGTACCTGGCAACTTTTTTTCAATTTCCAATTGGTGTGAGAGGGGTTTGATCATGTGCCACATCAATGAGAGGCCTGTGTCGGGCCAGATGACCCTGATGGGTTGATTGATTGTTTGGTGTTTTACGCGGCGCTCAAGATTATTTCACTTATATGGCGGCGTTGCCAGTTTTGTTGTGGGAGGAAATTGGGCTCTGTGCCCGGAGGAAACCCACGACCTTCCGCTGGTAACTGGCGACCCTGATAGGAAGAGCTTTCTTGTTAAATTCTCCAATATGTGCAGGGCTTGACTCAAGCCAATTTAAACAAATTCAGTACTATCTCCGACGATGAAAGCAATTGGAATACTGACATCATCAAATACTATATTTATGGACACTAAAACACACGGGCACAGGGAAAATCTTCTTGTCTAAAATAACCACGGAGACAAGTTTCTAATTGTGTTAAAAAGAGGTATATCATTTAGACCTTTATACCCCATCATAAATTGTTGTAATAAAGTAAACCTATGATATTTCATTAGGTTGACGACTGACAGGAGCTTGGCCTTAGTCAGTAGAATTTTCTGGAACACTTTGTATTACATTGACAATGCTTACGCATCTTAAGCTATTGTAAGAATATCGTCAGACTATATATTATGGGGTCATGGGAAAAGACAGTGAAAAGTCTTATACTAGATATATGGTTGGCTGTATGTGTTACAAAAGGATTCCAGAAAATTCTACTGACTAAGGCTTAGCTCCTGTCAGTCGTCAACCTAATGAAATATCATAGGTTTGATTTGTTACAACAATTTATGGGGTATAAAGGTCTAAATGATATACCTCTTTTTAACACAATTAGAAACTTGTCTCCATGGTTATTTTAGACAAGAAGATTTTCCCTGTGCCCGTGTGTTTTAGTGATCATAAATACTATATTCAAATGAAATACGACTTTACATGGGATTGACTTTGTTGATTGATGTTTGGTGTTTTACGCCGCGCTCAAGATTATTTCACTTACACCTGTATATGGCGGTGTTGCCAGTTTAATTGTGGGAGGAAACCGGGCTCTATGTCCGGAGGAAACCCACGACCTTCCGTTGGTAACTGGCAACCATCCCACATAGGTCGTCCGAATGAAAACCCAGTCAGAAAATTCTTGACTTTGTAAACTAACCTGAAATATTCTGGGAATATCTTTGGCTTCGGCTCTGTATACGTCACCCTGAGTAACAGGACGGACATGGAATAATTTTCTACAATAAATAACAAAGTTCAGAAATTTAAAGGAGATATGGACAAGATTTAAAGCTGGTTTGTGCTTGTTTATTGACTAAATATATATTTGAAAATTATCAGTTGAAACGAAACAACCTTCGCGTTAGTTCCCTGATAGTCAAAAAACGAACGGGGAGGAAATATGCATATTTTCCGTAACTGCTCGGAAAAATGACGTCATACACGACCTTCGATGTGTACAAACTGCCACGAAGACGTACTGAGACAACAGAAATGGTTTATTACGTCATCGCTGTGAGGGTACGTACACAACTTTCGTAAGCATTGTAGATCGGTAAACGTAGCTTGAATTTTGTATGTGTTGCGACCGAAATTTAATTTTCTTTTTGGTCAGACTTTTAAAGTACATGTTCTATAACACACCTAACGCAAATTAGAGAATATTTCCAAAAGCTGTTCATAAATCCTTTAGGCAATAATCATTTACAATGTAATTCAATCAATTATTAGTACAATTATTAAAGTGGCATGAGCTGTCAAAATTCACACTTTCTCCATAAATTTCTGATCGTCACGACAGTAAGAGGGTTTGAAGACCATCGAAAATCTAAAAGATTGGCGTTAGAATGAGGAAAATCTATACAGTATGTGGCCTGTACAAACTGCAATAGTGTCCGAAAAGTAAACAAAATTTAAATAACCGAGAAGACCATTCATTCATTCTAAGCCGAAGTTGGTTCAAAGCAATACTTTATCGTTCATTCTCGAGACTAGAAGCACTAAAAAGCTTCTGAATCATACCTCTTGAGAAAAATAGACAATAATTTCAACATTCTGTTTTAACGTCAAAATATCAACATTTTGGCAGCTCATGCCACTTTAATTATGACCTAACTGATATCATGCGGGTATTATCAAACAAAAGTGATGACATCACAAAGTCTTTCCATTGAATGTGTGTAACACTTTCAAATCACTGCATGTGGCTCTGGCGGACATTGGTTGATGTTTTAAACCGCAATCAAGATTATTTCGCTTATATGGTGGCGTTGCCAGGTTTAGTGTGGGAGTAAACCGGGCTCATTGCTGGGAGAAAACCCCCGACTTTGGATGATTACCTGGGAACTCTTCCACATATGCCGACCATGTGAGTACAATCAGAAAGAATTGCCATATAGTTGATAAAAAATTGTATCCTTCTACTGAGTAAGCCACTAAGAATGACAGAAATATAAGAAAACAAGTTAAGACTTACTCTATATCTATAACCATAATAGGATCAGCAGCCACCTTATCATTCTCAGTGTTGTAAAAAAATATTTTTCGACTGCTAACGACAATCAGTTGTTTTTTCCATGTGATCCCTTTGGCCTTTTTGCCTGCTGGAACTGCTAGCCATCCCTCCATATGACTCTCACCTAAAACAGAGATTTTCAAAATTAGAAATTTGCACAACCATAATAAAGACCACAAGAAGAGGGCTGTATATGTATCAGCCTTGCTGCCAATGGTTGGCAAGAATTTGTTGGCAAGAATTAAAAAAAAAAAAAAAAAAAAAATTCCCCAATGAGCAATCTGCACCTAGGGGGCTATCTCCATGAACTCACTATTGTGTCTTAACCATTCTTATTTGACAATCTAGTTGATTGAGCGCTCTTTTTTCAACTCAATCTGTTAAATGACAAAAATACATCTAATTGAAAGGCCTCAATTTATTATAGGACATCCATGCTAGGTTAAGTGGGCAAAGAACCAGGGCACACTTGCACAAAGCGATCTCAGCTTAAGGTGATCTTAATAACCAATGGCAACGTATACCTTTAGAATTGGTTGCCATGGTAGTTAAGATCACACTTAGCTAAGATCGCTTTGTGAAACTATGCCCAGGGCACACTTGCACAAAGTGTTCTAAACTTAAGGGGACTCTTAACATATCTCTACAATTTTACGAGCCCCATTAAGTCCCATGTTGTAGACATTGACTAAGATTACTCTAAGTTAAAAGCGCTTTATGCAAGTGGGCCTGGGGGCCGTTTCACGAAGCCGTCCCAAAGTGCGATCAATTGCAGTTGCCATGACGTCGTATCTCTTCACTATGATATCCATTGGCAACTTTGCCTCGTTTGCGATGCAACTGCTTTGTGAAACGAGCCCCTGGTCTAACAGTCAATGGTAGATGTATACACGTTAACAATTCCACATAGTACGTACCAGTATTTGCCTCTTCTTCGAGATTGGCGCTATTGACTGAGCCACTATCATTGCTAACGAGGAATAGTTTCGTGCGTAGTTGTTCCAATTCACAATCCTTGGCGTCAATCTCCCGTTGAAGTTTGTTCATGGCTTGCCCCTCCTCATATAAGGCAGCCT
Source organism: Lepidochitona cinerea (assembly GCA_963971465.1). Taxonomy (NCBI): domain Eukaryota; kingdom Metazoa; phylum Mollusca; class Polyplacophora; order Chitonida; family Tonicellidae; genus Lepidochitona; species Lepidochitona cinerea. The sequence continues at coordinate 7,157,343 of OZ020556.1, forward strand.
GAGTCTCTGATAGATCTCGCTGGTTCTTCTCAACCATTTTGTTATACTTCTCTCTCTCCTGGAAATCAGGAAAAATATATTATTTGATGTTTTAAAGTGGCATGAGCTGCCAAAATATTGATTGTTTGGTGTTTTTAAGTGGCATGAGCTGCCAAAATGTTGATATTTTGACGCAACAACAGAATGTTGAAATTATTGTCTATTTTTCTCAAGACCTATAATTCAGAAACTTTTTAGAGCTTCTAGTCTCAAGAGGGTACAATAAAGTATTGTTTTGAACTAACTTTGGCTTAGAATGAATGAATGGTCGTCCCGGTTATTTAAATTTTGTTACTTTTCGAACACGTTTTCGGTTCGTTTAGGCTACATACTGTATGGATTTTCCTCATTCCAACGTTAATCATTTAGTTTTTCGATGGCCTTTAAAGTCTCTTACTGTCGTGACGATCAGAAACTATGAAAAAAGTGTAAATTTTGGCAGCTCATGCCACTTTAAGCCATACCCAAGGTATATGATGGTGTTTCTTGGTTTTGTGGGGGCGGATAAAGCTTTTCATGGAGTGGAACTTTCACAGATAGGGCAATTAATTTAAAAAAAAAAAAAAACAGAACATTTTCTTGGACGGTTGATTGAGTTAAGTTTTACGCCACACTCAAGACTATTTCACTTATATGGCAGTGTTGCCAGGTTTAGATGAGGGAGGAAACTGGGCTCATTGCCCGGAGGAAACCCCCGACCTTCAGCAGGTACCTGTCAACTCTTTCACATACTGAGACCGAGTGAAAAATCCACTCAGAAATTGTTCATTTTTTTTTTCTTGGACGGAGTGGGATTTGAAACCGCGATGTATCAATGGAAGGCCTTGTGTTGGACTGAGAGACTTTCACTCCGCCCTCTAAGCCTCCTCCCTAAATGTTGATGCACTTACCATTGTCAATTCTTGTTGTAATTTTCTACATTCTCGGTCTTTTTTCTTCAGCTCTGACGTACTGACGTAGCCCTTCTGGTTCTTCTTGAAGTCCTTTCTATTCATAATCTCAGCCAATTTGTTGACAGCCTGAATGTAAAACAGAGAGATTTATGATAATTGGAAAAGATTTGGGTAGAGCATTTGCCGTGGATTTGGCTTCAAATTGCAGGGACTGATCCAGGAAAGATTTGAACCTAGCTGTTGTGTCATGGGACCCAATCTAAGAACATCATAGTTAAGCTTTCAATTGATTGATTGATTGATTGATTGTTTGGTGTTTTACGCCGCGCTCAAGATTATTTCACTTATATGGCGGCGTTGCCAGTTTTATTGTGGGAGGAAACCGGGCTCTTTGCCTGGAGGAAACCCACGACCTTTTGTTGGTAACTGGCAACCATCCCACATAGGTCGTTCGAGTGAAAACCCAGTCAGAAAATTTTCCAATTTTTTGGGACTGAGTGGGATTCGAACCCGCGACCCATTGGTGGAAGGCTGTTCCGATTGAGCGTCAAACGCTCTACCTACTGAGCCACGGAGGGCCCCCCCCCCCCCCCCCCAATCTAAGAACATCATAGTTAAGCTTTCAAATAAAGCGAGGAAATACAGATGATTAGACTTATGGTAGCCTTAATTTGCAAAGATTCTCTGACATCTTCATCAGATGTGTGTAACCGGAGCAGATGACTAGAGTACCAGGGGTTCACACAATAAAGCCAATTCACCTATCCCTCTAGGAAGAATTGATGCCCAACATGCACACTCAGTTAGCTAAACAGGAATCACAAAACATACGTCATATTTGGACATTTTCAAAATCTGATTCTGATTGCTGACCATTACTAATCAAATGCGTGAAGATGGTTGAATAAATGTTCAATACACAACAAAGACCAGGACTAATGTCACTAACAAAACAATGAAAGTCATCTGAAAAAATGAGGGGACATCGAGCAGAATTTTTCTGTGGGAGTTCGGGCATACACACCAATATACTGGTTGCAAAATGCCTCTGGATCAGTCTATGAAGTCACATGCTATCAAAGTGACATGTTGTCCAAGTCAAACGCTGTCAAAGTGACATGTTATTTAAGTGACATGTTATTAAAGTGACATGCTGCCTAAGTGACATGCTGCCTAAGTGACATGCTATCTAAGTCACATGTTATTTAAGTGACATGCTGTCTTAAGTGACATGCTATCTAAGTCACATGTTGTTTAAGTGACATGCTATCTAAGTCACATGTTGTTTAAGTGACATGCTGTCTAAAGAAAACGCTGTTTAAGTGACATGTTATCGAAGTGACATGCTGTCTAAGTAAAACGCTGTCTAAGTGACATGTTATCTAAGTGACATGCTGTCTAAGTAAAACCCAGTCTAAGTGACATGTTATCTAAGTAACATGCTGTCTAAGTAAAACGCTGTCTAAGTGACATGTTATCGAAGTGACATGCTGTCTAAGTAAAACGCTGTTTGAGTGACATGTTATCTAAGTGACATGCTGTCTAAGTAAAACGCTGTCTAAGTGACATGTTAACTAAGTGACACAGTATATTTACCTGTTCTTTTTTAATTCTTTCTTCTTTCAACTTGATTCTCAGGTGAGCGATTTCAGAATCTGTATTTGTGGTGGCATGCACAGTATTTTGTAAATCTGAAACGAAAAATAGTTCATAAAATAACAGATCAATGGGTATCGGCAACACATAGGGCAATTCAATGAAGACAAAAAAAATTTACCATTTTTTCTTTGAACTGGGATTCGAAACAGTAGCCCATTCATGGATTGCTCAATTCATGTTTTCCCAGATTTAGTTGGAGGAAACCGGGCTCTTTGCCCAGAGGAAACTCTCCACCTTCGGAGAGTATCTGGAAGCTCGTCCACGATAAAGTGGAAAACCCACTCTGACATTTTTCAATTTCTAATTGGTCCGAGCTGGATTCGATCCAGTGCCCCATCGATGGAAGGCCGGTGTCGGACTGAGGGATCATCACTGAGCCCCCAACCAAGACAGATTTCTGATTTTTTGAAAACATACAAGGAGAGTTACTGACAGTGGCCAAGTAGAAGTGGATTGATTGAAGTTTTAAGCCACACTGAAGATTATTTCGCTAATATGGCAGTGGCTACATGTCCGTATTTCTTCTAAAGATTCAGCCACTTTTTTCATCATAATGATTCAATCATTAGAAAAGAAATATGCTAAATAAGGCCAGACAAATTTGCCCATTAGAGGGAATTTAAGGCAATATGGCCCGCCGAGCAGTGTGTGAAAATGGTTATCCTTAAACACAACTCCTCGCCTCCATTTTTGTCCGACCAATGGAAAATTTAGGCCATTAGAATGGCTGAATATTTAGAAGAAATACGGTAGATACAAGTCTTCCTTACCTTCTTGTAATTTTTTATATTTGTTTTCCAAATCTTCCTTCTCGGACTGCAGTTTTTCTATCAAAGATCTCATTTCTCTCTTTGTTTGCTCCATCTAGAAAACATTCAAGTTTAGATTGATTGATTGTTTGGTGTTTTACACCGCGCTCAAGATTATTTCACTTATATCGCGGCGTTGTCAGTTTTATTGTGGGAGGAAACCGGGCTCTGTGCCCGGAGGAAACCCACGACCTTCCGCTAGTAACTTCAAGTTTAGATAGAGTCCCTTTTACTTGATCAATGTTATAACATGGTTGATTGATTGGAGTTTTATGCCACACTCATTATTGCACTTATATGGCGGTGATCAATGTTATAACATGATTGATTGATTGATTGGAGTTTTACGACGCACTCAAGATTATTTCTCCCTGTCTATGGTAACTGACAATCGTACGGTCGTAAGTTGACAGAGAAAATTTCGTAATATTTTTAAGAAAGTTTTCTTTCACACCGCAAAGATAATTTTCACACACCTGATTTCATATGATGCTTGTTTGATGCAATTTTATTAGTCCCCTTTAAACCAAGAGAAACTCAAACGTGTCATTAATCTTACGTCATTAATTGTTGCATCTTTCTTTGCCAAGTCGTTCTTGTTTCTCGACATTAGATCTTTGATTTCCAATTCTAGCATTGTCTTCTCTTTCTCCACCTCGGAGAGTTGATCTTCCGCAATATTCCGGGCAAGTTGTTCAGAATCGGCTCTTGCAAGCGCCAGCTGTAATTGTGCCACAACTGAGTCTCTGAAACACACAAAGAATAGATTTTAGTATTGTTTTTTCTCCCTTAAGGCCTCGTTTCGCGAAGCAGTCCCATCGCAAACGAGGCATACATGTAGTTGCCAATGGATACCATAGTGACGAGATACGACGTCACGACAACTGCGATTGATTGCTTGTTGTGGCGGCTTCGTGAAATGGCCCACAGGGCTCGAGCATGTATTTGTGTTGATTTATGGTGTTTTTGGCTAGAATTTGCACTCTATTTGAACTTTAACACTCAAACATAACAAGTGGCAAGAGCAACAGAAATGTCAGTTAAAAATAATTTGACCTCATTTGTCAACAAGTATAAATTACAAGCTGTTTAATGTTACTATTCTCAAGAATATACATTAATGTTTAGGAAGTTAGTTCAAAACTGAATAAATGTTTGTCTCCGTTATATAAATCTTATTTACTTTTCCAACACTATTTGGGTTTGATAAGGCCAAATGCTGAATGAATTTTTCATCAAGTCAACATTTAGTTTTTCAATTAACTTTTTTTGTCCTAGAAATAAAACGTGTAATAAAAACGAGGTAATCATTAGATCATCCTGTATGTAGCTTTGCCTGGCTCCCCCCCCCCCCACCCCTCCCAATCCATATATGAAATAAGCTTGTCTGCTGCAGATAACAATCAATCAATCATGGTTGTTTCAGGTACATACATGTACGAACATTGCTAGGTTTATCGGACCACGAACTGGTTTCTAATTTCTTTGACTGATAGCTGCCAGTAAACAGTAGATTATCATTCGCACACACCTTTCTTGTTCCATAGACTTCCATTCCGTATCAGTGTCTTTGATGGCCTTCCCTTTCTCTTCAACTTCTTCTTTCAATTCTTTAACTTGGGTTTTATACAGTGACTAGAGGAAAACAAATATATATATTTATGATCACTAAAACACACGGGCACAGGGAAAATCTTCTTGTCTAAAATAACCACGGAGACAAGTTTCTAATTGTGTTAAAAAGAGGTATATTATTTAGACCTTTATACCCCATCATAAATTGTTGTAATAAAGTAAACCTATGATATTTCATTAGGTTGATGACTGGCAGGAGCTTGGCCTTAGTCAAATTAGATGCATTATATATTGATTGATTGCTGTTTTATGCCGTATTCAAGATTACTTCCCTTGGCGTATATCGCAGGCTTTTGCCCGACCTTTGGCAAGTACTTGGCAACTCTTTCAAAACCTCACTCAGAAATTAGTCCAATTTTCTAAGGTCTGAGTGGGATTCAAACCAGTAACCCAATGATGGAAGGCCTGTGTCAGAATGAGTGCCACCATGAACCCCCAAAGCAAAAACCCCTAGATTTGCATTTTCTTTTTTAACTGATTTCAAAAATTTGAAAAAATTTAGAAAAAAATATACTCAGCTTACTCAGAGAAGTCAAAAGATTTTCAAAGGTAGAAATTTAAAGAAACTTACTGAGAAATACTGCTCGGCTTCCAGTTGGTCTTGTAACTCTTTAATTTGCAAATTCTTACTCGCCACATCACTAAAAATATCGAGAAGTAAATTACAGATGAATTCATGGTCACATGCACATGTCTTGGTTTGTTTTGGGCGGTGAAATGAGATCAATACCTTGTATTTCCATTCAGGAAAAGTTACCTCCCCTTGTTATACTCTCTATTGAAAGGAGAAAGAATTTCCCCACTCTCGCAAGATCTCTGGGACAGGCCTTGTGTTTAATGAATGGGGAATTGCACAGATAACTGTAGACAGGCCATAAGGTGAAAATATTTCTTTTGATTTTACTTCAGACAGTTAAAATAAAAATATAACGGTTGAATTAAGTCATTAAAAACGAAATTAACTGTAAATAGATCTCTTTCATTGTTTGTATTTGTGTCGTGACGAGGCTGTCCCACTCAAACCACTAAATGCACCTCCACTTTGAAGAGTTCTAATAATGGAAATACACCAAATCAAAATGCCAGAAATATTGCAAAGAAGATGTCTACATGTACGGCAGAGTACATACCACCTAAGTTTCAAACCTATCCTCAAAATATTAACCAACATATTGCCCAAACAAAGAAGGCCAGAATTTGACGATTTAAAAAAACTAAGGGCAATTACTGCAAAAATATCACCATCTCGGAGGTAAAAAATGTACTCCTTGGCAATGGAGTAAGTTCGAAACCAATCAAGAGATAAGGTCCGAAAAAAGAAAAAAAAAATTGGCAGAATAAAACTATTTATAGTAAGAAAGGGACATAACTCTAAAAATATCAACTTGACAGAGGTAAAAAAGTGATATAACACAACTACCTTGTAGAGAGTATGTACGTGTATCAGGCAAGTTTGAAACCAATTGTCAAATTATTAAACTAGATATGGTCTCCCGAAAACATAATACATTGACTTACTCCCTGAGTTTCTTGAGAGCCTGTTGTGATATTCCTTTAGCTTCTTTAATATCTTCCAGTTCCTACAAAACAAAGACATACTCAAGATTACTTCAGTTGTATGGCGTATTGACGGAGGCATTCCACTTCTGCAGATCTGTCCTGGATTGATGTTGTATGCAGCACCATCCATTAGTTCACTTACATGGCGGCATTGCTAGATTTAGAGTCTTTTTTGCACAGAGGAAACACCCCCACCACCCGCGATCTTTGGCGAGTACCTGGCAAATCTTTCACATATAGCAATCGAGAAAAAAATCCACTCAGAACTCGTTCCATTTTTATTTGCCCAAGTGGTATTTGATCCAACTCCGCATCGATGGAAGGCCTGACTGAGGGACAATCACTTTAACGGATTGAGCCACCGATGCCCTCGGTAAAAGAGACTGAAAGAGAGAACTTTTTCCATTTTTATTTGCCCGAGTGGTATTTGATCCGACTCCGCATCGATGGAAGGCCTGACTGAGGGACAATCACTTTAACGGACTGGGCCACCGATGCCCTCTGAAATAGAGATTGAAATAGACTGATTGATGATTTACCTTCTTGGATTGTTTACAAAGGGCCCTGGATTCTGTGAGCTGATGGGAGACACTTTTAAAATCATTCTGTAACAGAGTTCTCCTCTGTATTTCCTGCTCTATTTGAAGGGTCAAATTACGAGCCTGAAATAATATAGAAAATAACAAGGAATAATAAATACACCACAACCGTTGATAGTTCGATTCAAAGGGGGTAAACTTCGCATTAAGTAACAAGGGAAGTTAAAATGGTGACACAAAGAATTGAACGCTTCAACAATTGAAATTTAACTTTAAGGCCCACTTGGCGCCGAAGCCTGTTATCTGCAGGCTTTTCGAGTCCCTCTTACTCGATGGTAATTCTGTATTTTTCATATAAAGTACTTAAAATCATACCATTACATGTTAGATCACTCACACGACTCAAAACATTAGGGCACTTGTGCACATGCTCGGAGTTTGTATACATTGTGGAAAACCGCCTAGTCTTTTCTGTAAACAGTATTCTGGATTTTCGAAGCCAGTGTGCCTTTAACGTTCTGATATTTGTTTAACCATTTCAAGAATTTGCCCTGACTACAGTGTAGTTCAAGCTGATCAGAACAAAACTCGTGAAACCTGACTTTATGCACCTCCTCTGATGTGTACATTCCCCCTTTAAGCTACGATGAAGATGCAGTGATATATTCCCCGGGGGTGACGTGATACACATTTCCCGGGGTAACGTGATACAGAAGTCGTACATGATGTCAGTGAACAGAGCTAATACATTTACCGTAACATCTACGATGTTCGAATATAGCATCAAATTTTCCATGTTTTATACCAAAAATTCAATTTTTTATTTTAGTTCATCTTGAAAAGTACATCTTCTAAAACAATTTTAAGAGCAAGTTGTTCATATATCCTAAAACTATAAAGCATTAAATTTTCAATGTTTAACGTCGAAAATTCAATTTTGTATTTTGGTTTGTCTTGAAAAGTACATGTTTTACAACAAATTTAAGAACAAGTTTTTCTATACTATAAAGCATTGAATTTTCCACGTTTTACTTCGAAACTTCAATTTTTTATTTTAGATTATCTTGAAAAGTGCATTTTTAAAACAAATTTGAGACAAAGTTTTTCAAATATCCTAAAACTGAACTGACCTTCTCAACTTGAATATTGTTGTCTTCTTGCATGGAGTTGACTTGTTTTTGTAAAAGAGACAAATCCATACTGAGGTTGCTCTTGATTTTCTCCACCTCCAGTAATTTAAATTCAGCCTTTTCACGTTGTGTCTTCTCCTGGTTGTACTTGAACTCCATGTCTGTAGAAAAAAAAACCCCAAAAATACTTAAAATTTTAAATATTCACTCAAGATTTAACTCCATGTCTGTAGAAAAAAAAAAAATACTTAAAATTTTAAATATTCATTCAAGATCTTAAAAATTCACTCAAAATTTTAAATATTCACTCAAGATTTTAAAAATTCAATCAAAATTTTAAATATTCACTCAAGATTCTAAATATTCACTCAAGATTCTAAATATTCACTCAAGATTTTAAATATTAAATCAACATTACAACTACATGTATTTACACAAGATTCTAAATATTTACTCAAGATTAAAAATATTAATTTAAGATTGTAGATATCCACTCAAGTCTTTCAACATTTACTCCAGATTTTAGAAGTTTACGATGTAAATTACGGCACCTCTGTAGGAAGAGCCCTGATACTTCTCAGCTTAAATTGGAGGCATGTTTCTTACACAAGTAGTGTTATTCCCCCAAAAATGTGTACTATGTTAATTAAAGTGGCATGAGCTGCCAAAATGTTGATATTTTGACGTATTTTCAAGACGTATAATTCTGAAGCTTTTTAGTGCTTCTAGTCTCGAGAATGTACGATAAAGTATTGTTTTAAACTAACTTTTGCTTAGAATGAATGAATGGTCGTCTCGGTTATTGAAATTTTGTTAACTTTTCAACCACGTTTTCGGTTCGTACAGGCCACATACTGTATGGATTTTCCTCATTCCAACGCCAATCATTTAGTTTTTCGATGGCCTTCAAAGCCTCTTACTGTCGTGACGATCAGAAATTATGAAAAAGGTGTGAATTTCAGCAGCTCATGCCACTTTAAATAATTCAGTGGAACTACTGAACGTTACTTACCCCGGATAGCCTCTTGATTTCGTCCTTCCTCGGACTTCAAAATGGAACGCTTTCGTATCGTCTCTTTATGTGCATCAACTTCTTGGTGATATTTGGTCTTATAATCCTGAAGTTCTAGTTGAAGTGAGGCTTTATTCTGTAAATAAATCATATAAAAATAATTTTTGATTGAAGTTATATTAAAGGCACAAATCCAGAAAACTGTTTACATTAAAAACGGTTTCTTTTTGCTCAAATTTTGGCTTTTTTTGTATTTTTAATTTGAAATTGAAAATTTCCCACCAGCAACAGTTATAATTGAATGCTCACTTTTACTAGTGGGAAATTTGGATGAAAAATTGCTGTTTCTAATTTGACATGCATATTAACTTTGATTGGTTCTGCCACAGTTTTTAGACGGAAATTCATCCAATCCCATTTCCTGTTACTTAAACAAGTTGGTAATGAACAAAACGAAGATGGACATCTTTAGTATTGTGTGCGAGACGCCTTTTCAGAGAGAACTATTTCTGAACTTCTTGCGCGAGGAGCTTAATCTCTTTTCTCTCGTTGCCTTGAAATCATCCCGCCAAGGAAAAGTGGAACGGCATGCTGGTTGATTGATTGTTTGGTGTTTTATGCCGCGCTCAAGATTATTTCACTTATATGGCGGCGTTGCCAGTTTTATTGTGGGAGGAAACCGGGCTCTGTGCCCGGAGGAAACCCACGACCTTCCGCTGTTAACTGGCAACCATCCCCCATAGGTCGTTTGAGTGAAATGGCATGCTGGAGTCGAACATTTAATACTGTTCGTTTCGGACGAGTCTCTATCAGTAAGGTTATTGTATGGCAAAAACAAAGCAGAGTGTCTGATTGGTTGACGGCTACAACCCATTGATGGAACCGCTTTACTGACTCGGCCGCCCAAGGTCGCCTAAATAATAAACAACAGTGGCGCAAAATCATACAAAATTTACACGCTTACTTTTTCATGTTTGTTTAACGAGTCTTGCAGCTTGTTGCTTTCTTGAACTAAAAGTTTTTCTTTTTCGTGCATTTTTTTCAAATCATTCTGAGAGGACGTCAGTCGATCTGAAAGCAAGGGAGATATATCCTAAATAAATCTAAAAAATTTAAAATAAACTTAATCAAATCTTATGCATTCAGTCTGCCAGGATGAAAGTCTCACAAGTATAGCTATTTTATATCTCATCAAAAATTAAACGTTGACATTGAAATAAAAAAATATCTAGGCAGTCAGTGTGAAGCAATTTTGTTAAATTGATTATTTTTTACACCATACTCATGATTATATGGCGTAGTTGACAGGCATATTGGTGGAGGAAACAGCAGATTTCTGTGAGTACCTCTTCCACATACAGGCAATTTTGTTAAAAAATGTAATAATATTTAAATAACTGGGATGTATATTTATTCATTCCATGTCAAATTTACTTCGAAACACTACATTCACATATATTTTTAACCCTTGTACCACAAAATAGCAAACAATTAGTGCATAATATAAAAAGATTGATTGATCAATGTTTTACATCGCATTTCACTATTTCACTAATATGGCGGCCGAACGTCGAGGAAACCCTTGGCCTTGAGCGAGTACCTGACAACTCTTCTACACACATGTATGCTGATCAAACAATATTTTTATTTGGCCTGAGTTGGATTCAATCACACACCGCATCAGTGGAAGGCCTGTGTCGGAGTGAGGGACTATCACTTTAACTGACTGAGCCACCAAGGCCCCCAAATATGAAAAGAATGCCCCTTGTCAGAATTGCATAGATCCTCACCTTGATTGATTGATTGGTGATTTACGCCGCGCTCAAGATTTCACTTATATGGCCGCGTTGCCAGTTTTATTGTGGGAGGAAACCGGGCTCTGTGCCCGGAGGAAACCCACGACCTTCCGCTGGTAACTGGCAACCATCCCACATAGGTCGTTCGAATGAAAACCCAGGCAGAAAATTTACCAATTTTTTGGACTGAGTGGGATTCGAACCCATTGTTGGAAGGCTGTTGGGATTGAGCGTCCAACGCTCTACCTACTGAGCCACGGAGGCCCCCAGTCTGCCAGGATGAAAGTTCCAAAAGTCTCTCTAGTATAGCTATTTTATATCTCATCAAAAATTATAAGTTGACATTGAAATAAAAAAAATACCCAGGCAGCCAGTGTGATGCAATTTAGTTAAATTGATTATTTTTTACACCACACTCAAGATTATATAACCGAGTTGCCAGTTTTATTGTGGGAGGAAACCGGGCTCTGTGCCCGGAGGAAACCCATGACCTTCCGGTGTTAACTGGCAACCATTCCACATAGTGCTCACCTTGAAGTTCCTCGACTTGATCGGAGTTGTCTTTGTGGCGACTAGTGGCGATACTGATCTCTGATTGTAACCGGATGTTTTCTCTCTCTAAGGCAAGGCGATTGTCAGAAACTTCTTTCAGTTTCATCTGAATCTCTTCGTAGTTCTGTTCACTCTGGTTATATTTCTACAATACCAATATTATTAATTAATATCATTAATATTATAATTAATAAGACAAAAAAACAAACTTGATTTGCATAAAAAAAGTACGTTAAGATTTACTAAAAAAAAATCATTTTTAAAATTTTCATAAAAATTATTCATTCAGATTTTAAACAAAATATTCGTCTTAAGATTTTCATAAAAATTATTCATTTAGATTGGATAAAAAATATTCGCTTGAAGATTTCCAGAAATATTTCCATAACAAAAATATTCATCTTAAAATTTCCTTAAAAAAAATGTAATTCTCAAAGCCATTTCCTAAGTTTTTTAAAATATTTAACAGCGGCTAAAATTCTGCCTTCTGCTAAATTCTTCAACAGTGATTACTCAATATAGCCGTACTCAAGATTATTTCACTAATATACATGTAGTAGCATTATCCGAATTATTTAGGGATGAAACTCAGCCTTTGGCAGAGAGGAAACCCCTCAACCTCTGCAATCAAGTAAAAAACCCGCTGTTTTTATAATTTTTTGTTTATATATTTGGTAATGGGATAAGAAACTGTGATCCATCGATAAAATGCCTGTGTTGGACTGAGAAACTATCATCTGCCGAACAATAGAAGCCGCAGAAAATAAAACTACAAATGTATCCCCTTCTGTCGATTCTGGATGCAGAATCTGTAGTATTGTCGGTAGATTGGAAATAAAATAGACCCATTCGGCTTAAGGATTGACGCTTGCGCAGAAGCCTCGCTGTATCGCAAAATTACGCTAAATTCAGTTTTTGGATCAATCTGACGTCGGAATCGTCTTCATTTGGTCTATGACGCAACGCAAAATAGGCGTGTCACGGCGACTGCAACAGAGAAATGACGTCAATGCCATAAAATTCGAACAGCGTCATAAAAACGTCGTTCTAAGCCGAAAGGGTCTATTATTTATTCTGCATGTATATCTAATGAGGCTTTATACCCAATTTTTTGTCTGAAAGAAATCAAATACCGTATTTCTTCTAAAGATTCAGCCACTTTTTTCATCATAAGGATTCGATCATTAGAAAAGAAATATGCTAATTAAGACTAGACAAATTTGCCCATTAGAGGGAATTTAAGGCAATATGACCCGCCGAGCAGTGTGTGAAAATGGTTATCCTTAAACACAACTCCTCGTCTCCATTTTTGTCCGACGCAATGGAAAATTTAGGCCATTAGAATGGCTGAATATTTAGAAGAAATACGGTATTCATAAAAAAAAGCGTAATATTGCCGGTCACTTACTGTCATTAACTCGGAATAGTTCTTCTTGAGTTTCCCACTGTTATCTAATTCTTTATTGTAACGGTCTTTTAAATCACTCATCTGCAAAGAAATACAACATATGAAAAATCGAGAGGTGGCAGAATACGTAGATTGGGAAAAACAAATATGATTATTTTACTTGCATGCCAGGAGCCTGTTTTACAAAGCGGCGTAGATGTATTTTTTGCGTAACTTTCATACTAACGTATCTCTACAGTATAGGTTGCTAAGGCATTTACGCAAAAACTTACGCTACACCGTTTTGTGAAACAGGGTCCAGGTTTGTTGGTTCACACAGAACCCTTATGGTAAAGCATTTACAAATGATTAAAATTTGATTTTTTAGTTATATGTGGAAAAACTCGTCCTAGAGCGTTTAGATCAATGATTCCAGGAGGTGCAAGTTTTTGAAAATTGATTATAGTTTACCAGGAATTTTCAAAAAATAGGTCTGAAATGTCTCTCTATGTTGGAAACTTTTTAAAAAAAAAAGATCGTATTAAAGGGGCACTGTTCGTATAAGGAAAATAACAGATTGAGCAGATGTTTGAATCCAGGGCACAACGTTCAACGTGATTACAATTTTTTTTCAGTTAAGCCTATACAAATGCATATAGGCGTTTATTGAATATAGTCCCGAATTTACAAAGTGCCGCCAATGTACTTCCCAACGTGATTAAAATTTGATAAGCTTGGGAGGAATTGATAGTTACCTCCCTTTCCATTGCATTCATCGAATCTTTGAGTCCGTGAGAGAAATCGTCCCTCTGATTACGGGCCATCTCGAGTCGTTTCTTCAAATCTTCACATTGAGTCTGAAACTGCTTCTTAGCATCAGTCTCAGACATAAACCTTTTCTGGGCCTAGTAACATACACGAAACAGACATCAAATAAATTATCATTTTCGGAGGTAATTAAATGGGCTTTTCCTTAAAGGGGCATGAGCTGCCAAAATGTTGATATTTTGATGTTAAAACAGAATGCTGAAATTATTGGGTAGAATTCAGAAGCTTGTTAATGCTTCTAGTCTCGAAAATGTACGAGAAAGTACTGTTTTGAACTAACTTTGGCTGAGAATGAATGAATGGTCGTCCCGGTTATTTAAATTTTGTTTACTTTTGAACACGTTTTCGGTTCATACAGGCCACATACTGTATGGATTTTTCTCATTCCAACGCCAATCATTTAGTTTTTCGATAGCCTTCAAAGCCTCTTACTGTCGTGACGATCAGAAGTTATGAAAAAACTGCGAATTTTGGCAGCTCATGCCCCTTTAATCTGTAAAAAGTAGATTGAGGTTTAACATTACACTCAAGATTACATTTACATGGTGACTTTAAATGATTTAGGAGGGGAGAAAACCGGGCTCTTTGCCCAAAAGAAATGGTCAACCATCAGCCTGTACATGGTAACCAATCTACAAAGGGTGATTCAGTGAAAAACACAGTCAGGAATGTTTCTTTGGATTGAGCGGGATTCCAACCCGTGACACATCGATGGATTGATTGATTGTTTGGTGTTTTACGCCGCGCTCAAGATTATTTCACTTATATGGCGGCGTTGCCAGTTTTATTGCGAGAGGAAATCGGGCTCTGTGCCCGGAGGAAACCCACGACCTTCCGCTGGTAACTGGCAACCATCAAACATAGGTCGTTCGAGTGAAAACCCAGTCAGAAAATTGTCCAATTTTTGGACTGAGTGGGATTCGAACCCGCGACCCATTGGTGGAAGGCTGTTCGGATTGAACGTCCAACGCTCTACCTACTGCGCCACGGAGGCCCCCCACACCGATGGAAGGCTTGTGTTGTACTGAGTTACAATACAATTGGAACTCGGAACCATCTGGGGGAATGCTTATGTACTTGTTTACCAGGTGATTGAATAGAAAGAAAGTTAACATATATTGATTGATTGATGTTTAACGCCGCACTCAAGATTATTTCACTAATGATAGCGGTATTGATGGGTTAAGTGAGAGAGGAAATCACTAAGAAATTGTACAATATTTATTTGGGCTGAGTTGAATTCGATCCCGCGCTTGGTGGACTGACTGACTATCACTCTAACAGACTGAGCCACCCACCCTTTCCCTTGCCCCCTGTTTACATATAAGATCAAACTAAAGAAATATTAAGGGCTTTTATTTCAACTTACAATTGACGTTTCCCCAACACGCCCACGTTGCTGGACAAAGTTCTATTATGTCCGACAACATGAGGTAAATGAAGGCTTAAACACAACGTCACAGTTCAACGTCACAATCACTTTCTTAGGTTGCAACAATCTTTCCCGTTTGACGGACATCAGTTGCCATAAAAGAACGTTTCAGGGAAAGGTCAATTGGGTATAAAGGTCTCGGTGAAATCCCCCTTAGAAACCTGTCTCAATAGTTCTTTTAAAGAAGAAAATTTTCCCGTGACTATGTGTTTTAGTTTTCATAAATATATAAGGCTGAGGGACAATCACTGTAACCGACCGATACCCTCCCTCCCCCTGTAAACATATAAGACAAGAGCTGGCTCTACCTCTTTCAGATCATGCTTGTTCATCGCTATGGATCGTTCCATATCCATAATCTTTTTACTGTCATCTTCTGTAACACGGTCTAACTCTCGAATTGTTATGCTGAAAGTAGAGCAATATCGTCAATATAGTATAGGACAAAATATCACACAGTTTCACCAAAAAGAGTAGATTGACAAGAGTGTTCACTTCACCCGCGCCATGTTGAATTTGAACTGACACGATTCGATTAGTACATGTAGGAACCTTCTTTCTGTAGGGGGCGCCCTACAGTTGAATCGTGTACAGTCGGAACACCCTTCCGCTAGGGGACCAGAAGAACATGTCGGCAATGCTGATTGGACGAAGTGACCACTCTTGTCAATCTACTCTCTTTGGTTTCAGGGAGGCCAGTTCCTTGTTATTCTTAATGGCCACATCGTTTGTTGATGTTATTTCATCTAAAAGGCCAGATTAAACCGGCTGAGTGTTTGGTGCTTTACACTGCACTCAAGATAATTTCACTTAAATGACGGTGTTGCCAGGTTCAGTAGGGGAGGAAACCATGCTCCTTCCCTGGAGAAAACCCTGAACCCTCAATAAGTTTAATTAGCGTCTTTAAAGTGACATGAGCTGCCAAAATGTTGATATTTTGACGTTAAAACAGAATGTTGTAATTATTGGCTAAATTCAGAAGCTTTTTAGTGCTTCTAGTCTCGAGAATGTACGATAAAGTATTGTTTTGAACTAATAATGGCTTAGAATGAAGGAATGATCGTCTCGGTTATTTAAATTTTGTTTACTTTTCGAACGTCTACATTGGCTATTTGTCCGTGTAAATTGTTTACATGCATAAGCAAAGTTTCATTTTTATATTAAAGTGGCATGAGCTGCCAAAATGTTGACTTTTTGGCGTAAAAACGGAATGTTGAAACTATTGGCTATTTTTCTAAAGACGTATAATTCAGAAGCTTTTTAGTGCTTCTAGTCTCGAGAATGAAAGATAAAGTTTTGTTTTGAACCTACTTTGGCTTAGAATGAATGGTCGTCCCGGTTATTTAAATTTTGTTTACTTTTCAAACACGTTTTCGGTTGTACAGGCCACATACTGTATGGATTTCCCTCATTCCAACGCCAATCATTTACTTTTTCGATGGCCTTCAAAGCCTCTTATTGTCGTGACGATCAGAAATTATGAAAAAAGTGTGAATTTTGGCAGTTCATGTCACTTTAAGAAAGTGAGTATAACAATATTCTCCTCATTTTTTAAATTACACTCTTCCAAAATCAGCCATACATGTAATATCACACATTTCTGTCAACATTTAGACAATTTGATAACAAGTGCACAGGCCACTGGAGGAGTATTCTTCAAACAGGACATGCCGGCCAGCCAATGAAACATGGCCTCTCTCGAGTAGAATCACCCTGTAATCAGTTACCAGAACGGATTGCTCTTCCAGTACCAGGACCACATGATAAGACTCAGGGAAAATTTGGGCATGCCATTTTGGTTCAAAATGTTCCAGCAATAAGACAAAAGCAACAACTCTGGCCTAAAATTCAACATTAAATGCTATTTTGACATTAAAATCTGTTGGTTTTAAGAATTTGGGCGGATTTTTTGCTATTGAGTTTGGGCGCCCATACCTGTATACAGGTATCAAAATGTTTCTGGATCAGTCTATGATTTAGACTGAACATTCAAAAAGTTCACACCAAACCAGGGTCATGAGTTCGATGAGTCTAACATTTTCATATTTTCCACGGCCACATGATAAATGAGGAGAGGTTAACTCAACTAAATGTAAAAAGATTGATTGATAGATTAATGTTTTACATCGCACTCAAGATTATTTCGCTCATATGGCAGTGTTGCCAGGTTTAGTGGGGGAGGAAACCAGGCTCATTGCGCGGAGGAAACCTCTGACCTTTAGCGAGTACTAACCAACTCTTCCACATACGGCGACCGAGTGAAAAAGCCACTCAGAAATTTATCAATTTTTATTTGGTCTGAGCGTCTTTTGAACCCGCGCCGCATCGATGGAAGATCTGTGTGGGACTGAGGGACAATCACTCTAACCCACTGGACCACCGAGGCCCCTAATCTAAAAAGATGGGACTGAATTTGTACAAACCTGCATTTTGTTTCTGCTTCGTCTTTGGCAGTTTTGAGAAGGCGGAGCTCATCCCTCATTTGCTGGATTTGATTGGACAAGTCATGATCATGTGACTAGAAACAGAAAATATAACAGTAAAGCAATCATATAACTTACTGAGTTTCTGACATGTCATTCATGTTGTTTCATACCAATGACCACTTAGTATTCAATATAATTATCCGCAAGCCTTGCATTTTCTGATGGTTATTTCAGCTTGATGATAGATTACATATTTGATGTTTAACTCTGCACACATTATAATTGCTGTTACCATATAATACTAAGAATTCCGCTAATTCAAGGACGAGCAATGTGAAGATAACAAATTATTAGACTGCTTTCTGCCATGTTTGGTCTAAAACAACAATAGCGATTGCTCGATAGGATTATCGGTCGCTCCATGCAGGAGGTAAGACACCCAACGAAAAGTCTCAAACTTTTAGAGCGCTTTTCGTAATGTTTTGAGTACTTGAATTAGCGGAATTCTTACCATAGGTAATAATATATGTTATTAATTGAGAGTTTAAATATTGCCCTGGTATTGAACTGAGGGAGGCCGTTATCGACATTTCATTTTTGTTTCAAAGGATGTTTCTCAGTGGTGCAGCTAGGTAGTTCAAAAGTGTATCAAGTTGGACCATGGTTATCTTTGCTAAGTTTTGAAATGACACAAGGACTGAGAAAGGCGAATTTAACAAAAAAAATTCATTTTTTGATATATAATAAAACGATTATTGACTCTCCCGCCAGTTAATATGATGTGAAAAGGGTCTGGAAAATTTATGACTGGTACCTATTTTAGGACCAGAATGTATTAACCCCTAAAGGGACATGCCCGGAACCAGCGACACGTAAAATGTGTGCTATTCGACTGTTATTTACATAAAGATGAGGTTTCCAAATAGCCATTGGTAACTTTCCTAGCTCCCACTGACAGCATGTAGACATTTTTATTTGGGAATTCCTTTGTCCGAGAATGACAACACACTTAATCGGTGAATCCTTTTAAATTTTAACAGTATTGCAAGGAATACCCGTAGTTTAGACTAAAATATCCCAACGAACTGGTAAATGTTTTTCAGAGCCTGTCACACAAACTGGCTCAGACTTTTCCTAAATTCGATCTCGGCTAACTGAGCCAAGTAGACACCCTTCACACAAAAACTCCCTTCTAAATCTAGAATGTATTACTGCAGCCCATAGAATAGTTAGTAACAATTATTAGATCAATATTAAATATTTGATAGAAATTGTTAGTACTTACTTGTGAACCTTTTGGAATGTTAGAGCCCTACAAAGTAAAATAATCAAGATTATTGATCTAAATTGAATGAAACTCATGAAATTAACCAGCATCCTACACAAAGTTAAACGCATATTTTTTTAAAATTTTTGTGAAAATTTCCTTGAGCATTAATTTCTAGAAAACTGAAATTTCAACGAAAATTTAATACTCCAAAGGCTGTCCATTGCATTAAAATAAATGGAGCAGACTTGCATACAAAAACTCAGCGGGGGTATCTGAAAGTGTTTATAAACGATTAAATTGAATTTTTAAGACATTCCCAGAAAGTCAAAAAGTAGGTATATGAACTATGTATAATATTGTTTCATCAGATTTTGTAAAATATTTTTATTTTTTTATTTTCATGTCAGCTGTTCCCTTCAATTCACTCGTATGATTTTTAATAAGCTCTCTCTCACTTTCAAAAACCCATAGTAGTCAGATTCCATTTTTTTACTTTCACGGTACAATTTTTAATTGACAACCAGCAACGTCTTTGCAAGCCCTACTTTTTGATGTCCAGATGCCCTATGTCTGCATTTGCTATTCGTCTGTGTAAATTGTTTACATGCAATGTCCTACGACTACATTTGCTATTCTATATTCGGCGTCAGAAACATTGAATCAGTTCCGAATATAGAAATGCTGGGAATCAACCAGTACCGATGCTAGTTTTGTTACACATCATACCATATACTGTCTTTCATGATGGGTAACAGTTTTCCGTTTCCGTAGTTTTATATTGACAGTAACAGCGGGCTACCGGAACCGATCGTTACAGTGAAATCCTATGGCCTGAAGATGGCGCCATATACAGGTTTCACGGTATCATGTCGCCGCTAGTTACGTATTAAATCAAGGAATGGCAGTTCATTAACATCCATGCAGGGGCATGGGGAACATACATGTTATTCTTGATTAAACTGGGGCAAGCATGGTGTAGGAAGCAAGTCTTTGGTTCAGCTGCAACATGCAGACTGGGAGCTCAAAATAAAATTAATAACGATACAATAAATGATTGTTAGATAAGTAAGTGCTTTTGCCTGAGTTATGATCTTTTACAGAGATAGAGCGAGAGGCTGAGCCATGTTTTCTGGAGACAGAAACCCTGGTTCACAGTAACGGGAAACTAGCAGAGTTTGGTGGGTACCTGGAAACCATCCCACTGCGTCGGAACTTTCCGTGTTTTTAATGACTGTCTTGACAGATTGATTGATGGTTTATGTCGATCTGAAGTATATTTCATGTATATGGCAGGGTTTCAATGTTTACCGGTAGTGGAAACCCAGGTTCTGTACCTGGAAGAAACTTGGCAGTCCTTCAACATGGTGTGATGAAGTGAAGATTTTTGAATTTATGACCCAGAAATCAATTGATTGATGTTTCACAGTTTTCTCAGTTATGTGATTGATGCTTCACATCAAACTCAAGATTATTTCACTTCTGTCGTGGTGTACCAGGTTTAGTGGGGAAGGAAACAGGCTCTTTGCTGCAACGAAACCCCCAACATTTTGAGAGTACCTGGCAACTCATAGAGGACCTCACACGAGTGGTCATTTTGAATATGTTGTGAGTTTCAGCTGTGAATATGAATGTGAAATATCTGTTCTGTGGTGTATGCCATTTTGACAGACCCAATTCAGAGTCAGGCAAGCAAATTAAAACAAAATAAAAAGTTGGACAAACGCTTGTACAATAACTTCCCCATGCTCTCAGCCAATCGTTTTCATTAAAAGTGTTATGAAACAATCCGCAAACCATATTTGCAACATGTCTTTATGTACATAAATAACAGCACAGTTATCAGTTATGTGATAAATCTACAAAGGGTGATTGAGGAATAAAAAATCGAAGCCGTGAGCCCTGAAATACATGTAATCTTGATTTTTTCTTGCACAATTTTATAAAAGTGTGAAAGTCTGTAGTATTCTCGTTATTTTGGGATTACACTTTCTTGAAAATATGGCAGAAATTCCTCTACCGATTTTTTGGGTGACGCCCGAAACGGGAATCGAACCCGGGTTCCAGAGTTTTGCACCTTTCGCCAGCACTAAATTACGTTACCCGAGGGGTACTAAATGTCCGCTGTCGTATCTTTTTTTCGAGGAGGCCGGATTGGCTGAATGGATAAGGCAGCCGGCATTTAGTGCTGGCAATAGGTGCCATACTCTGGGACCCCGGTTTGATTCCCGTTTCGGGCGTCACCCAAAAAATTGGTAGAGGAATTTCTGCCATATTTTCAAGAAAGTGTAATCCCAAAATAACAAGAATACTGTTATATTCACTTTCTAAAAGACACTAACTAATTAAACTTGTGAAAGTCTGGCCTATACAGAGAGGTGTAATAAATTCTACATACTGTTATGACAGACCTGGATTTAAATTTGTTAGTAGGGGATCAATGATCATTGCAAATCATCCAAGAATATATGCATCATGCCAGGTGTTTATGCTAATTTTCAATTTCAGTATTTGTTGTATTGATTATTACACTTACATCCACATAGTCTTTATCAGAGGCCTAAAGAGAAAAGAAGAAGCGAAAACACTAGAAAGTCCAGGAATAAAGGGGGGGGGGGGGCTCCGTGGCTCAGCAGGTAGAGCGTTGGACGCTCAATCCCAACAGCCTTCCACCAATGGGTCGCGGGTTCGAATCCCACTCAGTCCAAAAAATTTGAAAATTTTCTGACTGGGTTTTCACTCGAAAGACCTATGTGGGATGGTTGCCAGTTACCAGCGGAAGGTCGTGGGTTTCCTCCGGGCACAGAGCCCGGTTTCCTCTCACAGGGGGCGATCAGAAATTATGAAAAAGTTTGAATTTTAGCAGGTCATGCCACTTTAAGTGGCATGAGCTGACGAATATAACAAACATTTGTCTGTCTGAACATGCCACTTTAAAGTGGTATAAGCTGCCAAAAACCCTAAATTCTGATTGTCAAGAAAAGCTCAGCATTTGAAAAAGTAGAGGATGGAGGTTGAAATACAGTCAGTATCCAGTACAAACTGAGAATGTGCACTAATAATTGACAAAATTCAAATAACCAGGATGTAGAAGTTTATAGTTTTGTTGCTTATAAAACTACCTTAAAGTGGCATGAGCTGCCAAAATGTTGATATTTTGACGTTAAAACATAATGTTGAAATTATTGGCTATTTTTCTTAAGGTCACAACACCCAGTTTGTGTTTTCTCAGCCAATGAAAATTGACTTCGGTTATACAGGAGCTAGAAGGTGGCTACATAGTGATAGTTTGGTATCTGGGTTATTTGAATATTGGATTGAAACTAACATAGGTCTACTGTACATACTTTAAGCTTTCAATCAATGCCTGATAACAGATTTTTGTGTGTGTTTTTTTAATGTTCACCCAATTTTGAAAATACCAAAGTTTGGCTAGAATAAGTAAGCCTAAAACTGTCAAAATGGCGGTACCCATGTTAAATTGTGTGTAGCTTGAAACCGGCATGCACTATGTCAACTTTATTTGGTTGTAAAGGATTTCTCATGTGTTGATCTATTTGGAAATGGTTAGGAAAAGTCTTAACGAGATTTAGGTAATTAGCCACAAATCAAAACGTTAACATTACCGCAAATGGGAAATGAAACTGTATCATGTAACCTATAGTGAAGTGTGAAAAGTAAGTATTTTGTTCTAAATTTTCAAACCACCACCATTTTTGGTGCCGTTGTATCTGGACTACATATTTGAAATATAAAATAAATGAATTCAGTAAAAAAATTTAAATATTCACCACTTTTTCTGAAAAACAGGCTTTTGTGGACCAGGGCTAGGTTTGAGCAACCACAAGACTCTTATTGTAGGGTGTAAAATACTTGTATATACCTCAGTAGTGATCCATTTCCATCAATGAGGTCTAGGAATGACATTTCACTTCTTGGAATTATTAATGTTTTTCAAAGCAAATGATTGTTTCAGGCTCATTAGCTATTGATGTAAAATAACCAGACCCCCCCCCCCCTCCCACCCCCTTCCCTGTGGGTCTGAAATGATATAATCTGTACAAATTGCCCTTTTTATATCTTAACAGGTAAGCTGACATGACTGTGGCCCTGAATTGGACAGTTTTTAAATCACTGGAGAAGTTTTATTAGCTTTCAAACAGTCCAAATGTTAAGAAATCAGACATTTTTTGGACGGGTGGGGTGGGTTATCTCCCCTGGCTCTGCCCTTATGGCAGTCTCTAACCCGGACAGATGCTAACAGTAAACTACAACCAACAACCCATCATTTCCAGCAAATTTGAAGGGTATTTGATGATTCACCTTTTTATAGCGAGGAATAACATTTTGAATTGGTCCTCAGAAAAACTTTAAAATATAAGCCTGGAAACATGAAGGGGGTGGGTGTGTAAATTACTTCGCAAATTCAAAACGACTGGCCGAAAAGCTTTGATCTTTTGAAATTCAATTTGATATTGGTTAATAAAAGCAAAGTTATTAAATTTGACAAATTTCGAGGAATTATATCCTTGTTATAGGTCACAACACCCAGTTTGTGTTTTCTCAGCCAATGAAAATTGACTTCGGTTATACAGGAGCTAGAAGGTGGCTACATAGTGATAGTTTGGTATCTGGGTTATTTGAATATTGGATTGAAACTAACATAGGTCTACTGTACATACTTTAAGCTTTCAATCAATGCCTGATAACAGATTTTTGTGTGTGTTTTTTTAATGTTCACCCAATTTTGAAAATACCAAAGTTTGGCTAGAATAAGTAAGCCTAAAACTGTCAAAATGGCGGTACCCATGTTAAATTGTGTGTAGCTTGAAACCGGCATGCACTATGTCAACTTTATTTGGTTGTAAAGGATTTCTCATGTGTTGATCTATTTGGAAATGGTTAGGAAAAGTCTTAACGAGATTTAGGTAATTAGCCACAAATCAAAACGTTAACATTACCGCAAATGGGAAATGAAACTGTATCATGTAACCTTAAGACATATAATTCAGAATTTTTAGTACTTCTAGTCTCAAGATTGAACGATAAAGTATTGTTTTGAACTAACTTTGGCTTAGAATAAATGAATGCTCGTCTCGCTTATTTGAATTTTGTTTACTTTTTGGACACTATTTCGGTTCGTATTGGCTGTAGACTTTATGGATTTCCCTCATTCCATGCCAATCATTTAGTTTTTCGATGGCCTTCAAAGCCTCTTACTGTTGTGACGATCAGAAATTATGAAAAATGTGTGAATTTTGGCAGCTCGTGCCACTTTAAAGTGGTATAAGCTGCGTAAAACATAAACCCGGGTAACAATAACGATTTATACTTACTGAGCTGGAGTCTCGGTCAAACATGCTGAAAGAAACGAACAAAATGGGGTTTAAAAATGAATCAAGAGTTAAAAATAAAGTGAATTTAGACTTTGTATTAGAACAAAACCAGAATCTCGACTTTTGGGGGATAGATTTTTGAATTATAACAATTGTATATAAAAATATTAGATTATAAAATTGATTTATGTTTTATGCAAGGCAAGATTTGCTTTATAATATGGTGCTATAGTGGTACTCTTTCCCCAGAGAAAGAGCACCACTATATAAGTGAAATAATCTTGAGCGCGGCGTAAAACACCAAACAATCAATCCCCAGAGTCGATAACATTATGGTGGACCATAGAAACATAGTACAATTAGATGAAAGCCCATTTTTTCTGGACTGAGTGTGACTTAAACCCACGGGGCCGTTTCACAAAGCCGTTGCAAAGTGCAATCAATCGCAGATGCCATGACGTATCTCTTCACTATGTTATCCATTGGCAACTACGCTTAGATTGCAATGCAACTGTTTTGTGAACCAAGTCCCTGGCCTGTTGATAAAAGTTATTTAGTTTGGACGTTAATAGTTTTCATCATAGGAAACAAGCCTTCTTAATACAGGGAGATTAAAAAAAAACTCCCATTAAAAAGGAACTCGAGGAACTTACAGGTTATCCCGATTATATGTGAATCCGATAAATGGAAGATGATTTCCAGCGAAGGCCTTGGGGATTGCGAACGTCTCAGGTGGACTTTCATCTTTTTCAATATCATCAAAGTTACTAGTGTCAATGTCACTAGCAAGATCTGGTACAACTGGAGGATTGGCTGTCAGAAATAAAACAAAATATCACATAAAAATCCAGAAGCACACAGGAGTACTAGATGTTCGCTTTATATATTAACCAGCCTGAAACCTCCTTTTTTTTAGGAAAAATGGTTAACTGGATTAAACAATGGGCATTTCGTGCTGGCAATAGGTGCCATCCTCTGATAGGTGGGATCGCTACAAGCGTAAACCAAAATCAATACAAAAACCACTTTTTATGAAATTGTCCCAATAATAACAGTATAATCTCTCATATAGACACAATAGTGTCGAATGTAAATGTGTCACATGATAAGTGTACTTGATTTCTTATGGACATTTGTTGCAGACAGCAGCATTATTATCTCACTCTAGAATAAGGTTTTGAAGCATGCATTGCTATCCCATATTTTGGATATTTTGTTATTTTATTAAGTCATTCAAACAGAAATTATAATGTTGGGTTGTTTACCTTATATGCTGTACTAAGGAATAATTCACATAATTTGAGAAAGTAGCATGAGCTGACAAAATGTTGCTGTATTTGTGATTGTGTAAGCCTATTTGTCCCAAGATTGATTGATTGATGCTCTACTGAAGATTTTTACACATATGCTTGGAAACTGCCCGACCTTCAGTGAGTACCTGGCAACTCTTCCGTACAATGGAATTGTGTGAAAAATCCACTCAGAAATTTTTCAATTTTAATTTGGTTTGAGTGGGATTGGAAGCCGCACTGCATTGATGGAAGGTCTGTATCGCACTGAGGGACTATCACTCTAACTGACTGAGCCACCAAGGCCACCCTTTGTCATAAGAAATCTTGGGCAGAGGCATATTAGTGGAATATTGTACCACGCAGCTCTCACAGAATTAAGGATGGTCGATTGAGTATTACAAAAAAGGGCATGGAGAGGAACCAGACTCCAAATTTATCCACTTTTTTCTTTGGACTGGATGTGATTTGAACCTACCATCCAAGATGAAGGGCCTGTGTGGGCAAGAAAGGCTTTCTTTCTAAAGACTTAACCTTGGAGGATACCGGATAACTGTCCAAACATATAATGGTTAATATATTTGAGGGTTTTCCGTAATGTTAGCGTTCAGAGAGAGTGAGTGAGTGAGTGATTTGGGTTTTACGTCCTGCTCAACAGTATTTCAGATATATGAAGACGTTGTCTCCTTGTTGCAGGGCGGATTTCCACCGCTCTTTGAGGTGCTGCCTCAACGAGACGACTTGCCGAGTTAGCGTTCAGAAAACTTCAAGTTTATATTCAAAAGTACTGTAGGCAGTCGCCATCAGGACTTTCCCAGGCAATCAATAGACAGATTTTCCCAGGCAATCAATGGACAGATATTCCCTGGCGGCTATGTAAAAAGGGGCATAACTCCAGTATAGAACATCGGATCCCTACATGCAGGTTTCTTGTATTTGTTGTATTCAACATATTGTGTTTACATGGACATTTTTGGCTGACGTTACTGTAAGGGGCATAACTCTTAAAAAACACAACCGATAACACCAATATGCTTCCTGTGCTAGCCAGATTGAACAACTGTGTGAAGTTTCAAAGTTGTGAGTGAAAAACTTTTTGAGATAATGTGTTTACAAGGTACAATGGACGGACGACGGAGGGCAGAATAGGTGATTTGCCAATTACTTTCAAACGACGTAATTTAGCGACGTCACAATTGCGGTTCTTAGTGGTAGACCGGACAAAGCATCCGTATGTTTTTAACTCAATATTTTCAGCATTTTCATGCAATATTTTAGAAAAGAAACCCCACATTATGACAGTTTATGTCTGAAATAATCAAGTATCACGAAAAAATCGTGCATTAAACGGGAGCTTGACTGAATATACTTGAAGTCTTATTAGAAGCTGGGCATGTCCGGTCTAAGATTGGTGCCACGACGTCATGTCATTGTTGCGCGAAAAACTGGCAAATGGTCTATTGCCCGAAGGATAAAAATGGATTGATTGATTGACTGTTGGTGTTTTACGCCGCGCTCAAGATTATTTCACTTATATGGCGGCGTTGCCAGTTTTATTGTGGGAGGAAACTGGGCTCAGTGCCCGGAGGAAACCCACGACCTTCGGCTGGTAAGTAACTGGTGATAAAAATGGAAAATGTTGACTTACTTGTTCTAATAGTGGACCAAGTCCAAATCTCATTTTGAAAGAATCTGTGGGATTTGATTTCATCAACCCCATGTTGTCCTAAACGGTCTACCCTGAAAACACGAAGAAAAGATAGAAATAGAGTTTATCTAACGGGGGGCCAGTATGTTATGATGGATATCTCTTAAAGTGGCATGAGCTGCCAAAATTAATACTTTTTTCATAAATTCTGATCGTCACGACAGTAAGAGGCTTTGGAGGCCATCGAAGAACTAAATGATTGGCGTTGGAATGAGGAAAATCCGTACAGTATGTGGCCTATACAAACCGAAAACGTGTTCAAAATTTAAATAACCGGGACGACCATTCATTCTTTCTAACCTAAGCCAAAGTTCGTTTAAAGCAATACTTTATCGTACATTTTCGAGACAAGAAGCACTAAAAAGCTTCTGAATTATACGTCTTGAGAAAAATAGCCAATAATTTCAACATTCTGTTTTAACGTCAAAATATCAACATTTTGACAGCTCATGTCACTTTAAGTCTATTAATTTTCAGTCACGAACTTGTGAAGTCTGTCTCTCCCACTACACAAGAAATAAGCCATTTATTAAAAAAACGCAGCTCAACTGGATGAAATATTGGCTGACATTGCCTTATTTTCAAGAACGGCCCTTTGAAGAAAGACTTGATAGCGCATTGCAACGTTAGAAATGAGGTCACCAGCAACAGCATCCTGGACCGTTCAAGATATGGATGCTGCTGAATGCGTAATCTTAGCGTCATAATGTCTGATAACGGAATTGTTTCTGCAGTTCTATCGTGAGGCCATAGCGATACTTGGGCCAGAATTTCACACTTTGATTATGAAGAGTAACACACTGCACGGGAGTGGAAATATCACTGGTGTAGTGTGATTGATTGATTAACGGGTTTATGGGGATTGATTAGAATTATCAAAGGATCCTATTTTACAGTTTATGATAAAAATACGAATAATAAGCTAATTCAGCTTCGAAATGAATCAAAAATAATCTTGAGTGCAGCATAAAACATCAACCAATCAAAACCATCACTTCATAGCGATTAAAAAAGTTTCATATTTCATCTTAAACGTTTTATGAACAACCTTTGGAAATATTTTCTAATTTGTGTTAAGTGTGTTGTAGAACATGTACTTTAAAAGCCTGACCAAAAAGAAAATTAAATTTCGGTCACAGCACATATAAAATTCGAGCTACGTTTGCCGATCTACAATGCTTACGAAAGTTAATTATCTCAGAAACTTAGGACGTCAGACAGGACCTCCGTTATGTACATACGTGTACCCTCACATCAAAGGTCGTGTAGGACGTCATTTTTCTGAGAAGTTACGAAAAATACGGAAAATATGCATATTTCCTCCCAGTTCTTTTTTTTGACTACCAGGAATAACACGATGGTTGTTTCATTTCAACCTATGTTTTTCAAATACACTTTTAGTCCATAAACAAACACAAACCAAATCCTGTTCATAAATCTTTTAAACTAAAACGATTGGTAAGTGTTACAGAATTCATCCATGTAGCAGATATCTGAAAAAGGTTTCGCTTTGATTAATGTTTGACATAATATTAATTTTATTAACCTTTTAAGTTAAAAATCCCACTCACCTGTCTGTTAAAAAGGCGCATATCAAACTTTTCGCATCACTGGAGATGTCCAAGTCATGAGGAAACTCTAAGGAATTTTTATGATCCATAATTTTACCGTAAGTACCCACGAGTGAGTCTGCATAAAATGGTGTGTCGCCTGTAACAAGACAAGAATCCAAGGGATGAGGCACTGCATGATAGAGTTGATAATGTTTCACAGGTTAGGGTTCAACATCCCAGTTAAAGCTCAGTCCAGACGAGGGCATTTGGTTGAACTACAAGGCACGCATGGCCAAGGGTGCAGTTACAGATTTCACTGCAGAGGATGAACTCCCAGCAAGTTCCTGGTCACACAAGTTCACTGCCTTACATAAATGTCACTACCCATGGTACGTAACATTCTAAGTGGTCACATGTTTAAATAAGCACATATGATTGGCCTTTCGATTGGCAGACTGTGAGATTCTTGCCTCACAAGGGACGTTTCTAAATGCCTAACGAGGCAAGAATCTCATCAAAATTAACAGGCACACGGGTGAAACAGCTTAGCTTTCATCCACGCGTGGCCGGCAGCTCAGCCGTATCCTTTCATGTGCGCTGAGCTTAAGCTTCATATATACATGTATGTGACAAACTATTTACCCAGTTAATCTTCCATACAACTCTCATAAATCAGCCATTCGTTAGGATTTTTACACCTTTAAAAGTGGTATTGATAATTGTGAATAAGCAATCAAAATTTAATTTTATCTAATAAAATGTTGACCGACATGGTGGTTTACAATGCAATACTGTGTGACAGTCTCACTGGGGCAAGTTAATTAATGTTGACGGCAGCAATGTCAGGACGTCATGTTAGATGGTGGAAACACACAGCAGTGATTCGGATATTTTTGTTATTGAGTCATATTCAGGCATTGAGCATTTTTTCACAAAAGGGCGTAGTGTAAGTTTTTACATATCAGTCATAGCAACGTATCTCAACAGTATGGGTTGCTATGAGAGTTACGCAAAAACTTAAGCCATGGCGCTTTGTGAAAAGGGCTTCAGATCCACTTACTCGAACGACCTATGTGGGATGGTTGCCAGTTACCAGCGGAAGGTCTGGGTTTCCTCTGGGCACAGAGCCCGGTTTCCTCCCGCAATAAAACTGGCAACGCCGCCATATAAGTGAAATAATCTTGAGCGCGGCGTAAAACACCAAAAAATCAATCAATCAGATCCACTTGAATCTATACCCTTTTTTGATCATGTACTTGGCAACAAATCACATAAAAAAAACGCCTAAAAAAATGGGTATGACTTTCCCCTTACTTAGGCAGTTTTGACTACTATTGTGAAATTGCTGAATTCTGTCAATGTAAAATAATTGTTGAAAACACTTTTTACAGAGGTGTTTTCCTTACGCTGAAGTGTACTTACCAACCAGCATTTCATAGAGAAAGACGCCGACAGACCACCAGTCACACTCCCGGCCATAATAACCATCGCCACCCTGTGATTTTAACACCTCCGGGGAGATGTAGTCTGGTGTCCCTACTGCTGTGTCTGATCTCACCATACCATCCTGAAAAACAGACCCTTTGTTTTATATTGAACGTCACACCCAAGGTTATGTGACAAAAGCTAACGGTGGTTTGCCAAGAACTGAATGTGACTGGGACCAAAGATGATGTGATTGGGAAAAAAGACGATGTGAATGGGACCAAAGATGATGTGACTGGGACCAAAGATGATGTGACTGGGACCAAAGATGATGTGACTGGGACCAAAGACGATGTGACTGGGACCAAAGGTGATTTGGCAGGAACTAAAGATGATGTGACTGGGACCAAAGATGATGTGACAGGGACCAAAGATGGTGTGACTGGGACCAAAGATGATGTGACTGGGACCAACGGTGATGTGACTGGGACCAAAGGTGATTTGGCAGGAACTAAAGGTGATTTGGCAGGAACTTAAGATGATGTGACTAGGACCACAGGTGATGTGACTGGGACTAAAGATGATGTGACTGGGACTAAAGGTGATGTGACTGGGACCAAAGATGATGTGACTGGGACCAAAGATGATGTGACTGGGACCAAAGATGATGTGACTGAGACCAAAGATGATGTAACAAGGACCACAGGTGATGTGACTGGGACTAAAGATGATGTGACTGGGACCAAAGGTGATGTGACTGGGACCAAAGATGATGTGACTGGGACCAAAGATGATTTAACTAGGACCAAAGGTGATGTGACTGGGACTAAAGATGATGCGACTGGGACCAAAGGTGATGTGACTGGGACTGAAGATGATGTGACTGAGACCAAAGGTGATTTGGCAGGAACCAAAGATGATGTGACTGGGACCAAAGGTGATGTGACTGGGACCAAAGGTGATGTGACTGGGACCAAAGATAATGTGACTGGGACCAAAGGTGATGTGACTGGGACCAAAGATAATGTGACTGGGACCAAAGGTGATGTGACTGGGACCAAAGGTGATGTGACTGGGACCACAGGTGATGTGAATGGACCAAAGGTGATGTGACTGGGACCAAAGGTGATGTGACTGGGACCAAAAACGATGTGACTGGGACCAAAGGTGATGTGACTGGGACCAAAGGTGATGTGACTGGGACCAAAGGTGATGTGACTGAGACCAAAGGTGATGTGACTGGGACCAAAGGTGATGTGACTGGGACCAAAGATAATGTGACTGGGACCAAAGATAATGTGACTGGGACCAAAGATGATGTGACTGGGACCAAAGGTGATTTGGCAGGAACTAAAGATGATGTGACTGGGACCAAAGGTGGTGTGACTGGGACCAAAGGTGATATGACTGGGACCAAAGGTGATGTGACTGGGACCAAAGGTGATGTGACTGGGACCAAAGGTGATGTGACTGGGACCAAAGATGATGTGACTGAGACCAAAGGTGATTTGACAGGAACCAAATATGATGTGACTGGGACCAAAGGTGATGTGACTGGGACCAAAGGTGATGTGACTGGGACCAAAGATAATGTGACTGGGACCAAAGGTGATGTGACTGGGACCAAAGGTGATGTGACTGGGACCAAAGGTGATGTGACAAGAACTAAAGCTGATGTGACTGGGAGCAAAGGTGATGTGACTAGGACCAAAGGTGATGTGACTGGGACCAAAGGTGATGTGACAGGAACTAAAGGTGATGTGACTGGGACCAAAGGTGATGTGACTGGGACCAACGGTGATGTGACTGGGACCAAAGGTGATGTGACTGGGACCAAAGGTGATGTGACAGGAACTAAAGGTGATGTGACTGGGACCAAAAGTGATGTGACTGGGACCAAAGGTGATGTGACTGGGACCAAAGATGATGTGACTGGGACCAAAGATGATGTGACTGGGACCAAAGATGATGTGACTGGGACCAAAGGTGATGTGACTGGGACCAAAGGTCATGTGACAGGAACTAAAGATGATAAGACAGGAACTAAAGATGATGTGACAGGAACTAAAAAGGATATGACAGGAACTAAAGATGATGGGACACGAACTTAAGATGATGTGACAGGAACTAAAGATAAGGCAACAGGAATTAAAGATGATGTGACAGGAACTAAAGATGGTGTGACAGGAACTTAAGATGATGTGACAGGAACTAAAGATAAGGCGACAGGAATTAAAGATTATGTGACAGGAACTAAAGATGATTTGGCAGGAACTAAAGATGATGTGACAGGAACTAAAAAGGATATGACAGGAACTAAAGATGATGGGACACGAACTTAAGATGATGTGACAAGAACAAAGATCATGTGACTGGAACTAAAGGTGATGAGAGAGAAACTAAAGATGATGTGACAGGAACTAAAGGTGATCTTCGATATGATGATGACTAACCTTATCCATTCTCATACAGGTTCCAAAATCAGCCAGCTTGAGATGGCCTTTCCCATCCAATAACATATTGTCCGGTTTTACATCCCTAGAAAAGATATACGTACAACATTGAGAAACCAGTACATTTCTTACATTCAATTCAGTCAACAAAATTCCTGAAATCAAACGTGTTGAAGCAGTGTCCATAAAAACACTTTCAGATTTTTTATAGATTGATTGATGTTTTACCCCGCACTCAAGATTATTTCACATATATGAGTCATATTATGACTACGTTGCTAGGTCAGGTGGAGGAGAAAACCGGGCTCTTTGTATGGAGGAAAACCCAAACCGTTGGCGAGTAGCTGTCAACTCTTCCACATACAGCGATCAAGTGAAAAATCCGCTCTCAAAGACATTTTACAATTTTTATTTAGTTTGAGTGGGATTGAACCAACGCCGCATCGATGGAAGGCCTGTGTCAGACTGAAGGACTATCACTCTAACTGAATGAGGCCCATTGAGTTTTCAGTTCCAGTTTTTCATATTGTTTAGGTACATGTAGATTGATTGATTGTTTGGTGTTTTACGCCACCCTCAAGATTATTTCACTCATATGGCGGCGTTGCCAGTTTTATTGTGGGAGGAAACCGAGCTCTGTGCCCGGAGGAAACTCACGACCTTCCGCTGGTAACTGGCAACCATCCCACAGAGGCCCCTGTTTAGGTAGAACTTATACAGGTTAAATCATGATCAATGATTCATCGTTCAGTCATTTCCTTTTTTCAATAATCGTTCACATCAGGAAAGCGAAAAAACCTTCAAACAAACCTATGTATAAACCCCATAGAATGAATAGCGTCCAGGGCCAGGACAACTTCAGCACAGTAAAATTTGGCCCATTTTTCGGGGACGTCATAGTTACTCATAAGGTTGACCAGATCTCCGCCAGGCATATAATCCATGACCATATACAGATATCGGGAATCCTGGAAGGAGTAGTGAAGCTAAAACAGAAATTAAAAAAAATGATTAAGATTAAGCTCAAGATTATTTCACTTATATGCCGGCATTGCCAGTTTTAGTGTGGCTCTATGCCCGGAGGAAACCCACGACCTTTCGGTGGTAACTGGCAACCAACCCACATAGGTCGTTCGAGTGAAAACCCAGTCAGAAAACTATTCAATTTTTTGGACTGAGTGGGATTCGAACAAAATTACAAAGATTGATTTATTGATGTTTTGCTCAAGATTATTTTACTCATAGATGGCTATAAAGTGTAGGGTATGGATGGGTTGTTTTCAGCATTTATAATAAATGTATTGGTGAAACTTTAAAATTGAAGCACGATAGCTTCACAGAAAATTTGTACTATTAAGTGCCTGTGATGACACGCTCAAGATTGTTTTACTCATAGATGGCTATTAAGTGTTGGGTATGGATGGGTTGTTTTCAGCATTTATATAACGTATTGTGGAACTTTAAAATTGAAACACGATAGCTTCAAAGATAAATTTCTACTATGAAACCCCCTATTGTCAAAGGTCTCGCACAAATTGGGTAGCCTAGGGTAATTTTGGGAAATGATCAGAAACCATTCTGATGTTGAATTACACATTTTCTACAAATTGGGTAGCCTGGGTTAATTTGTGGAAATGATCAGAAACCATTCTGATGTTGAATTACACATTTTCTACAAATTGGGTAGCCTGGGGTAATTTTGGGAAATGATCAGAAACCATTCTGATGTTACATTACACATTTTCTATAAATTGGGTAGCCTGGGGTAATTTTGGGAAATGATCAGAAACCATTCTGATGTTGAATTACACATTTTCTATAAATTGGGTAGCCTGGGGTAATTTTGGGAAATGATCAGAAACCATTCTGATGTTGAATTACACATTTTCTACAAATTGGGTAGCCCGGGGTAATTTTGGGAAATGATCAGAAACCATTCTGATGTCGAATTACACATTTTCTACAAATTGGGTAGCCCCGGGTTAATTTTGGGAAATGATCAGAAACCATTCTGATGTTGAATTACACATTTTCTACAAATTGGGTAGCCTGGGTTAATTTGTGGAAATGATCAGAAACCATTCTGATGTTGAATTACACATTTTCTACAAATTGGGTAGCCTGGGTTAATTTGTGGAAATGGTCAGAAACCATTCTGATGTTGAATTACACAATTTCTACAAATTGGGTAGCCCCGGGTTAATTTTGGGAAATGGTCAGAAACCATTCTGATGTTGAATTACACATTTTCTACAAATTGGGTAGCCTGGGTTAATTTGTGGAAATGATCAGAAACCATTCTGATGTTGAATTACACATTTTCTACAAATTGGGTAGCCTGGGGTAATTTTGGGAAATGATCAGAAACCATTCTGATGTTGAATTATACATTTTCTACAAATTGGGTGGCCCGGGGTAATTTTGGGAAATGATCAGAAACCATTCTGATGTTGAATTATACATTTTCTACAAATTGGGTAGCCCGGGGGAAATTTTGGGAAATGATCAGAAACCATTCTGATGTTGAATTACACATTTTCTACAAATTGGGCAGCCCGGGGTGATTTTGGGAAATGATCAGAAACCATTCTGATGTTGAATTACACATTTTCTACAAATTGGGTAGCCCGGGGTAATTTTGGGAAATGATCAGAAACCATTCTGATGTTGAATTACACATTTCCTACAAATTGGGTGGCCCGGGTTAATTTTGGGAAATGATCAGAAACCATTCTGATGTTGAATTACACATTTTCTACAAATTGGGTGGCCCGGGGTAATTTGTGGAAATGATCAGAAACCATTCTGATGTTGAATTACACATTTTCTACAAATTGGGTGGCCCGGGGTAATTTTGGGAAATGATTAGAAACCATTCTGACATTGAATTACACATTTCCTACAAATTTGGTAGCTTGGTGTAATTTTGGGAAATGATCAAAAACCATTATAATGTTGAATTACACATTTTCTACAAATTGGGTAGCCCGGGTTAATACTAGGGCACCTGGGCACCTCTATTTGCAATCCCTTGTTGAAGACTTGGTCTTAAATAAGCCATTAGATAGTGATGAAATGACGAGCACCAACAGTCTCATACCTGGACAATCCATTCACTGTTTGCGTTGGCCATTATCTCACGCTCCTCCCAGAAAAATGCGGAATCCGACCTCTTGATCTGAAAGTTAAACACACAAAATATTGTCAACATTAAAAAGAAAAGGAATTTTTTTTTTTTTTTTTTAGAAAAGTGTGTAAATTTCAACGAACCAATTTCATAGAAAGTTACTAAACACTAAAATCTCTAAAATTAAACAAGGGGCACATTAATCACATCCACTTATGTTTAAAATGTCTAAACAGTAGAGTCAAATCATGAGAAAAAGTCACACAATCAGAATCAGAAACCATTCTAATGTTGAATTACACATTTTCTTTTCAGCTTACAATCTAAATTTGATCAATACGTGTCCTTCAAATAATTTTTTTTTATTGTATGGTATCTACTATATTGGATGTATTATATGCATTGTATCTGTTGTATTGTACATAATGTACTGTACATATGTATAAATGTATATGTATGTAATGTATATATATATATATACAAAGAGAGTAGATTGACAAGAGTGATCACTTCGTCCAATCAGCATCACCGGCATGTTCTTCTGGCCCCCTAGCGGAAGGGTGTTCCAACTGTATGTACACGATTCGACTGTAGGTGCCCCCTATAGAAAGGAGGTTCCTAATAATCAAATCGTGTCAGTTCAAATTCAACATGGCGCGGACGAAGTGACCACTCTTGTCAATCTACTCTGCTTGGTACTAGGAATTACCATATTCCCATATTCGCTTTGAGAGGTTCTTTAGATACTCACTCCCTTTAACTAAATATTTCTCTCTATGCAAGATGAAACATCAACTTACCATTTCATATTTGCTGAGAAGTTTCATGGCAAACACTTTCCTGGAATTTCTGTGACGTACCTGAAAAAAAAAATTATTATCAAAAACTTTTCAAAAATAAATATTAATTAAAGAGGAGAAATCCATAATAAATTTACACATGTCACTTATCATTTAATGTACATGTAACTTAAAAATGTTACCAAATGTTGACTATGGAATCTTATTAGCTTTAGAGAAAGAGCTTGGAAAAAAAATCAGTCATTATTGTGATCTAATGTGGTACTCCAAAGTGAAATATTATTTTTGCACTGCCCATAGCAACGTCTACGTAAACAGTATGTGTAACACTTAAAAGGAAGTATATATATTTATGATCACTAAAACACACCGGCACAGGGAAAATCTTCTTGCCTAAAATAACCATGGAGACAAGTTTCTAATTGTGTTAAAAAGAGGTATATCATTTAGACCTTTACAAACTGAGAGACTATCCCTTTACCTACTGAGCCTGAGGTGTAAAAAAGATATTTGCTCACCAGTTGTACTTCTCCGAAAGCGCCCCTTCCTATCACTTTGACGACTTCGAAGTCATTGGCTTTCAGCCGACAGTCATTTATCATCTCGGCAGGATGGGAATCTGAAACAAAAAGTGCAATCGATACTACAATTGATTGATTGAGGCTGAACGGTGCACTCAGCAAGATCATATAAGCCACCTCAGGCCTGGAAATAATTATTTCCCCCCCTGCCTGACATTTTGTGAAACTACTGGGGCGCTGGACACTTTTTCAGCCATCGGAGCCGATGAACCTGTCAAACAACCATTTTGTCTGTGTTCTACCGCTGATTTCCAGGCTTGAAGAGGACCAAATGATCACAAGAATCGCCTTCACCCAACC
This sequence comes from Lepidochitona cinerea, assembly GCA_963971465.1. Lineage (NCBI taxonomy): Eukaryota > Metazoa > Mollusca > Polyplacophora > Chitonida > Tonicellidae > Lepidochitona > Lepidochitona cinerea. The sequence continues at coordinate 7,194,879 of OZ020556.1, forward strand.
ACCCCCATCTAAATTTTGACTCTAATAGACTACATGGCATTGACGTTATTTATCTGTTACAAGTGCTGTGACATCCCTCTATCACATTGCATCATAGACAAAAATGGGCACGATTTCAAAGTCAGATTGATCCTAAAACTCAATGTGGCGTCATGCACTGAGGCTACTTGCGCAAGCGTCAATCCTTAAGCCTAAAGGGTCTATTAGGCTTCACAGGCCATAGAAAGCCAGGAAGGCTAATGTGTGTGGCATACTTAATGTTACTCCTTGCTGGGTCAGCAAATATGGCTAAACCAAAGTCACGATGTTCCCAGCCCAAAGGTAGATACTACCAATAGGGATGAACCTGTCACCTCAATTTGCCCTTTGAAACATAGTTCTCACTTTGATTGGATAGCTCGAGTTATTTCAAGAAAATACGCCTTCAATAAGTTCCAATTAAAAGCACTTCAGATTATTTCACTTATATAATGTGTCGGCCGGTTTAGTCGGATAGAAAACTGGACTTTTTGCCGGCAGGAAACCATGCACCTCTGGTAAGTACCTGGCAGCTCTTCCACCTAGGGCAATGGTGTGAAAAACGCACTCAGAAATATTATAATTGTTGTTGGACGGAGGGAATAGAGCCTGTGACCGGCCCTTAAACCTAGAGTCATTAACATAGTAACTGTGTAAACTCACATCTGTTGAGAAAGTTTTCCACATTTTTGTTTCTACGTAAGCCCGGGAAGTTTAGATCAGCCACCAGGGCGGCCACACTGTCCTAATAACACAAAAACACAAACAGGTATACAGTCAGCAGCATAATTATATGTCATAATGAATATTAATTAAGGTTGATTGTTCATGATGTTTTACGTCGCACTCAAGATTATTTCACTTATATGGCGGCGTCGCCAGGTTTAATGGGGGAGGCGACCGGGCTCCTCGCCCGGAGGAAACTCTCGACCTTCAGCAAGTACCTTGCAATTCTTCCACATACGGTGATCAAATATTAGTTAAGAAACAAGATTACTGACATGAGAATATAAGACAAAATATTAGTATATTAAGTTCCTTAAAAAGTCTTCACTCTAAGTTATAAACAGCACTTCCAATGTTTGTTGACTGCCCCGTAAAACAACAATCAATAAATACAGGATTTGTGTGGAGGAAGCAAACCTCCTATGCCACAAGGAAACTATGATTGATTGATTGATTGTTTAGTGTTTTACGCCGCGCTCAAGATTATTTCACTTATATGGCGGCGTTGCCAGTTTTATTGTGGGAGGAAACCGGGCTCAGTGCCCGGAGGAAACCCACGACCTTTCGCTGGTAACTGGCAACCATCCCACATAGGTCGTTCGAGTGAAAACCAAGTCAGAAAATTTTTTAATTTTTGGACTGAGTGGGATTCGAACCCGCGACCCATTGGTGAAAGGCTGTTCGGATTGAGAGTCCAACGCTCTACCTACTGAGCCACGGAGGCCCCTCAAGGAAACTATCGTATGAGCCTTAAAAAAAAACATCGCTTGGGAGACATGCACTCACCAACAACCCATCCACATGGATTTCTGATTTGGAATTCCGAATACACTCCTCCAGCGTATCGATACGCCGTCGGAAAACATCGTCCACTATAGCCATTCTGTGTTCGTTAGCTTCTCATTTATCTCAAACTTTGCCAATGTATACTAAATGATGGAATGAACACGTTCATACAGAGTGCCATGGTTTTAAATCCCGTTCAAAATCCAGCCATGGGAAGACTCGTTAAACATCACCAAAATCCTGTAACAATTAAATAGATGGATTAATTGATGAAAATATCAAATTTCACAAGAATAGCATATTTAAAAAATTTACTTTTGGTAATACTCATTTTCGGTTTTTCAAAGTTAATGGTTTCATAACTGTCTTTCTTAAATACATTTTCTACAATTTTATGGCATCGCGAATGAACAGTCAAAATTGACGTCACAAGAGAATGTTACAGTGGTAAAAAAGCAGTAATCGTGGGGGGGGGGGTCTAGTGATGTCATTCTCTTTTACTTTATTTGTAAAGCCAGATCAGTAGGGGGGGGGGGGGGGTCTAGTGACGTCGTTCTCTTTTACTTCATTTGTAAAGCCAGATCAGTAGTGTAATCTCACAATCATGGCAGCAGGCAATGCTCGTACTTCAAACGCCATGTGACAACCATTCCCTGTATATAGTTATGAACACTAAAACATACGGGCACAGGGAAAATCTTCTAGTCTGAAGTTTCTAATTTATTGGCTCAAAACAGCTAATGGGTCTCCCTATTACCATAACTTTGTACTCTCCTATCTTGGGGACATTTCATTTCCTTATCAATTATGCAAGGGACAAAACATGCGATTGAAATCTAACTTAAAAAAATCCAGAATTATCAATAAAACTTCGGTGCCTTTTGAGAACAGACTTAGACAAGCAGTACTAAAGGCTTAAGTTTCATGTTACACTTAATCGCCACTTTCGATGTCTATGTCTCCGTCAGTGTTGAAAAGTACATAAAAATGTCTACATAATATGCATGGTCTGCCTTACTACGACTAAAATCTATATATTTGTCAAACTAAGTAAAAGCCAGGGTATTTTGGGATGCCTGTATGTATGTATGCCAATGCTTCATAGATTTGTAAACGAGAAATATAGATCCACAATTCTGAATTATTCCCCCCCCCCCCCTCCACTCCCCCCTTACGCACCGGTCTGTTTCGCCGAGCTGGCAGTCAGGTCTTTCAAGAAACAGCAAAGTCAAATACAATCTGCTAAAAAGGCAAATAATTTCTTACAGGTGACCGAATAATAAATTTTATTTTCACAAAATCGTTTTTTGAGTACCTGGGACGTAAATCAAACATCACTTTAGCCGCACTCGTGTGTCTCTATCCTGGTTTACTTACTTTGCCGGTCAGGTAGAGCCACACATTAAACCGCCATTATAAGGGTGAGATAACTCATGTAACCTCATTAGGCCAATTTTTATGCTATGCTTTACAAAGAGCGATTTAACAGTTTAACAACGGATTTCGAAGAAATCTACTGGTTCAGTGAAAAGAGGAATGTTTCAAAGATATAATAGGGGGTAATAGCTGAAAGGTAGTTGAGATAAAGGATAGTTAAGACTTAGCTTAAATCTGAAATCCGAAGTCCTTCCAAATAATTCATTTAAAAGCCGTAACTAACATCACTTAAGACTGAGAGGTAGATATTAATTCAGATTTCGCAGACCAGGTACCGACCAATAAAAATCCAAACACTAAATACGAGGTTACAGGTAGCTGTTGCTGCCTGTAGCCATTTAATATTATTGAATTATACTTTTATAGTTAGATGACAAATGTATGACTATGAGTGCGGCTGAGTAAAGACTGAAATGATCTTTAACCAATATTTGATCTGTTGATTCCTTCTGAAAATGTATCTAAAATGCTTTCTTGATCCAGATGGATCACATTTTATAATGGAGAGAAAATAAGTCATCAAAACTATCAACAGGTAAATTGATAAATTTAAATTGCCAAATAACATATATTTATGTAGATATTACAATTTACAGCTTATCCTATACGTTCCTGAAATTATCTGCAAGGACCAAGTAAATGCCAGATTTATAAACATGATATTTAAGACTTTAACTTAAACGAGTATTAAATAGTTGACAATTTCAAATTGTTTGAAATTTGATCTTTTTTTACCTGGGCTGAACCTGAGGAAGGCTGTCACCTCGATCTTTAGGTGCAACGTATCTTCAAAGACAACGGATAAAAAATCACAATAATGTACATATAAGAGGCTTCCTAAAATTGACGGCACCTGGATTTTTCTAGACTGTCAAACTTCCCCAAATATTCTGGCTGGACAGTTTTATATACACAGACTCAACTCTAAACTGCCATTACCGAGCCTTTGCTAATGGCGGCTTCATGCATATTCAATACTGAACTCAGCAGTGACACATTTGCCATAGTTTCGAACAAGGAAAAAATATGAATCAGATATAATAATTAAATGAATCGGTCAATGTGAATATTAAACGTGTTTATACACAGTTTGTGATTAGACATAGGGATAACAATGATATCAATCAATGTTGAATTCGTTGCTAAAAATAAAGGCAAAGATTACAACTAAAGGGAGAGAACTTTTGCCGCAAAGGGTGTAGCCGTATTTGACAATCTTAACTCCCTTTGTACTAAGTTAAAGGAGGAGAAAACAAAAAAACAACATGAAATTGTAACGAACAATCACCCTTAGAGTATCAATTTTTAAGCTGTAAATCTTACCTGCGTTTTATGGTGATGCAGAAAATTGCACATGTTTAAATTGGGTCACAAAAACGATGGGGACCGCCATTTGTAAAGCGAGAAATTGACCGGAAACAGATGTGCCTAGCAATTAACCTAGGCTTGAATGGCAGACTAAGAAAGTTGACCAATTTCACTCGCACGTGCGCTTTGAATTGCTGGGTATGCGTCTACTGATTGGCCGAAAGAGACACACCCCTAAGCACTGTTGTGATGATGGCGGCCAAGTAAGCAAGTCGGTCTCAGTCGAAATCCAACGGTTTTATATAACTTCACTTTAGGACTGTGCGGTGGGGAAAAATCGTAAAAATATGTCTATGATACCATTGGAAAGGAAAATTCGCCGTCCGTTTAGTGTATATGCCTGTTTTATTTGTTTTCTCCTCCTTTAAATGTTGTGACAATAATTACCGGTATGTCATCGGTCGAGATGAGTCAACCTTAGCTCTTTTCCATTTCGACAGGCACATTATGATTACCTGTGCGATTAATAGACAAACAAATTATTTCAGATAAATATTTGTCTTTATTTTATTTTTTGTTTGCCTTGATATTCCAAAAAATCTAAATAATGCCAATTCGCCACTGTGACCTTTCTGACATTTGTGCATTATAAAGCGAATTTATATGGGACATATAAAACACGTCCAGTTATGTTTAAAATGTTGTATCTACATAAAGGTATAAAAGCATACATAAAACTACAGTCCGAACGTTAGTTGATCGATTAGATGCCGCGTAACCTAACCTCTAGACCACACACACTTTCAGGTCTGTACACTGATTAAAGTGGCATGAGCTGCCAAAATTCACACTTTTTTCATAATTTCTGATCGTCACGACAGTAAGAGGCTTTGGAGGCCATCGAAAAACTAAATGATTAGTGTTGGAATGAGGAAAATCCATACAGTATGTGGCCTATACGAACCGGAATAGTCGTCCGAAAAGTAAACAAAATTTAAATAACCGGGACGACCATTCATTCATTCTAAGTCAAAGTTAGTTCAAAACAATACTTTATCGTACATATACGAGACTAGAAGCACTATTAAAACGTTTCTGAATTATACGTCTCGAGAAAAATAACCGATAATTTCAACATTCTGTTCTTACGTCAAAATATCAACATTTTGGCAGCTCATGCCACTTTAAACACTGATTAATCTTCTTTTTTTGTTTTTAATTTAAGGTGTCAAATTTATCGGAGGACCAAAACAGCTAATTACATTTCTCGGGTTAGTCGGTCCGTAAACTGGGTCAAGTGCCATCTGGTCTTGCTAATCGACTATGATTCAAACCATAGGCCTATAGGACGCCTATAGGCCTATATGCGCATTTCTTAAGATATCAAATTTTCCTTTTCAAACTAAAAATACAAAATAATAACACTTTTGAAATTTATTTAAAAAAAAATGAACGTTCCTAACGTCTTAAATTCTGGCTGGGAAAATACAGAAGACGGTCAAACTAAAAATACAAAATAAAGCTAAAACTTTTGAAATTTGTTAAATGAACGTTCCTAATTAAACGTCTTAAATTCTGACTGGGAAAATACAGAAGACGGTCTTCCTGTTTAATGTTTACAGTTTTCTGTATTTCCGAGGCGTAGGCTAAATTCTCGGCACCGTCAAATTGCAGATCAAAAAGATGTCCACATTTTACTGTCTTACACAAGGCGTTAGGATTTAACTTCTTTTCCCTTGATAGACGGTATACTGTCACTCTGATAACTTCGGGGATTTACCTGCGTGAAATAAGCCGACCGGTAGCGAGCGAAGATAGCCGAAGGATGTTCCGAGTGGTTCCGAGCGTGTCAAAGCCGAACGAGCGAAGATAGCCGAAGGATGTCCCGAATGCGTTTACTGTATGATAAGCTAATAAAGGTCGATTCTTCGCAGTTTATCAGAGAGATAAATATTAGTTACGCGTGCAGGATCTCTTCCGACATCCACCTGAAACTGTCTTTCAGACAATAAACAATGTACCACTGAATTCACATTAATTGTACATTTTTCGCTGAAAATGGACCTACAACATTTCATCCACTGTCAAATCACCACTGGTAGAAATATCATGAAAAACGACAATAATATAGTATTCTCGTTATTTTGGGATAACGCTTTCTCCTCCTTTAGAGGCGGCCGGTTGGCTGAATGGATAAGGCAGCCGGCATTTAGTGCTGGCGATAGGTGCCATACTCTGGGACCCGGTTTCGGGCGTCACCCAAAAATCGGTAGAAGAATTTCTACCATATTTTCAAGAAAGTGTAATCCCAAAATAACGAGAATACTGTTATGTTCACTTTTTAAAAGACACTAACTAATTTAACTTAGACAATAATATAATAATACACGATGAAACCATTTAAAGTGAAAACTTGAGATAAAATACATGCACCTAACTTAATTCTAGAGAAAATTTTCTTTTGATTGTAAATCAAGCCTTGATAACTTATAACAAGTTATACTGAAATAAATATGGACAAGGTATAGGGGCAGATTAAATCTATTTTTGATCATAGTTAAATAGTATTGGACCAAAATGCTTAAAGTGGCAGGGGCTGCCAAAATTCGAGCTTTTTCATAAATTCTGATCCTCACAACAGGCTTTGGAAGTCATCGAAAAACTAAATGAATGACTTTGGTATGAGGAAAATTCATACAGTCCGTGTGCTGTAGGAGCCGAAATTGTGTCTGAAAAGTAAACAAAATTTACATAACCAGGACGGACGTTCCTTCATTCTAAGCCTTGGTTAGTTCAAAACCTAGTCCCCAATATGGTGAGTGGATTGAAGTTATTGGGATGCGCCAATAGGCCTATATCTACTCAATACAGGACTTTCATTTGTGCCTTGCCCCAAACCATCATCTGATAGCGACTTTTCTATCAGTAAGTTAGTGCATGCTATGGAGTACTCCAGAGTTATAGGCCTGGCTGATATCTATTAAGATTTGAGTGGGGTACGCAGGACCGTTACATCTAAAAGATGTTACACGCCCCCTTATCACATGTATGACCCAGAAATAAGCGTAAGTTGTGACTTGGTATCAAAGAAATTTGATGAGTTAGCTAATCCTAAAGACCAAAATAACCTTACAATCATTCATAATATCTTGCCTTAAAGTGGCATGAGCTGCCAAAATGTTGATATTTTGACGTTAAAACAAAATGTTGAAATTATTGGCTATTTTTCTGAAGACGTATAATTCAGAAGCTTTTTAATGCTTCTAGTCTCGAAAATGTACGATGAAGTATTGTTTTGAACTAACTTTGGCTTAGAATGAATGAATGGTCGTCCCGGTTATTTAAATTTTGTTTAATTTCGAACACTATTCCGGTTCGTATAGGCCACATACTGTATGGATTTTCCTCATTCCAACACTAATCATTTAGTTTTTCGATGGCCTTCAAAGCCTCTCACTGTTGTGACGATCAAAAATTATGAAAAAAGTGTGAATTTTGGCAGCTCATGCCACTTTAAAGACCCAAATATCTTCAAAAAGTCAAATCAAAATAATCAACCGTCAAACACAACCTCCCTCGTGGTGCTATACTGGGGAGAGGCGGGTCGGTAGGCTAATATCATTTTATGCCGTCTCAGAAACGGGTGCAGCTCCCTAAATGATGATTTGTTTAGCGATCATTCTCACAGTCTTTGTAAACACCCCACTGAGACTGCTGAACATTTCTTTCTAAACTGCAACCATGCGGAAATTATTTTCCAACCATGCAGAAATTACTTTGCTCCCATGTTAAAATATTTCCGCAAAGTTTCGATTTACATTTGTTTACAAAACTATGTTGCAGGTGAGTGAAAGCATACGATAAAATAAATTGATTGATTGGTTGATGTTTTACGACGCACTCAAGGTTATTTCGCTTATATATGACGGCGTTGTCAGGTTTAGTTGAGGAGGAAATCGGGCTCATTGCCTGGAAGAAACCCCCGACCTTCGGCGAGTACATGTCTGGCAACTGTTCCACAATCGACTCAGAAATGTTTAAATTTTTATTTGGTCTGAGTGTGATTCGAGCTCGCGCCGCATCGATGGAAGGTCTGTGTGGGACTGAGGGACGATCACTCACTGGACCACAGAGGCCCCTTTACGATAAAATAAAGCCCGGGGCCGAACGCCAACCGATCGACTGGTTGGAAACTCCATGCAGTGTTAGATTATTACTTGTTTGTTTTTATTTTACAATCTCAAATTTATCCGCAGGCTTTTCTGTGTCCATCAAACCAAATCTTTGTCCTGTATTTCTCAGATAGAGCCTGAAAAAACATACCGTTAGCTCGTTTACACTATCCGCTCAATCCGAACAGCCTTCCACCAATGGGTCGCGGGTTCGAATCCCACTCAGTCCAAAAAAAAATGGAAAATTTTCTGACTGGGTTTTCACTCGAACGACCTATGTGGGATGGTTGCCAGTTACCAGCGGAAGGTCGTGGGTTTCCTCCGGGCATAGCTAGCCCGGTTTGCCCCCACAATAAAACTGGCAACGCCGCCATATAAGTGAAATAATCTTTAGCGCGGCGTAAAACACCAAACAGTCAATCAATCAGTCGTTTACACTATCACTGTCTAGGCTCCGAGTGTGTTGACATTGCAGGTACATGCCAAATCAAATTTTCAATTTCAAACTTGTTATACAAAATGATGCTAGCACGTTTACATTTTGGTAAACTTACAAAGCACCGCCTGTAGCTTTTTTGCAAATCCCACAACCTTGTATTCGCGTTTTTTGTTAAAGTGGCATGAGCTGCCAAAATGTTGATATTTTGACGTTAAAACAGAATGTTGAAATTATTGGCTATTTTTCTCAAGACGTATAATTCAGAAACTTTTTAGTGCTTCTATTCTCGAAAATGTACGACAAAGTGTTGTTTTGAACTAACTTTGGCTTAGAATGAATAAATGGTCGTCCCGGTTATTTAAATTTTGTTTACTTTTCGAACATGTTTTCGGTTCATACAGGCCACATACTGTATGTATTTTCCTCATTCCAACGCCAATCATTTAGTTTTTCGATGGCCTTCAAAGCCTGTTACTGTCGTGACGATCAGAAATTATGAAAAACGTGTGAATTTTGACAGCTCATGCCACTTTAAAGGGACATGCCTGGAACGAAAATCGTTAAAATGTGTGCTATTCTACCGTTGTTTTTATAAAGATGAAGTTTCCAGATGACCATTGGTAACTTTCCCAGCTCTCACGGACCACTGGATAGAGAGTTTTACTCGAGGATTCCAATGTCTGCGTTGTTGTGGTAAAAAGAATCGAGTGCGCTCTTTTCGGCTGTGCGTGTGGTCTACTTTCGGCTGGTTGTTTACTGACTGTCAGACAGAAAACAATAGCAACGCGGGATTCCCTAAATGCACATTTTTTGCCGAAAATCGACTTGCAGCCTTTTATCCGAGATTGATCATTCTGTATTTTTCAAATAATCTGAAGGTCAACGGAGAACCACAACAAACTTAGGCGATGTTTCCTTTTAAGCAATATATATATTTTGCTGTTCAAATGTTCCAATTCGCCCAAAATAGTCAATAAGTGCCATGATCCATTTCATTAAAACGAATAAAAAGGGATATTTTGACCAAATATTGCTTTAACGCGGTGACTGGACGTAAAGTAAGATATATACCTAAACAATTTTTTGAATGATTACTAATGAAACATGCGTATTTGAATCATGTTTCTTTTTTCCCTCCGCCTTATATACTTGTCGAATTCGCCTCCAAGGTGGAGACATAACTTCATGATAAGAACTTCAGTCAACAATGCCTCCCCTCCCCTTATGGCATCGAGGCTTAAAGTGGCATGAGCTGCCAAAATTCACACTTTTTCATAAGTCACGACAGTAAGAGGCTTTGAAGGCCATCAAAAAACTAAATGATTGGCGTTGAAATGAGGAAGATCCATACAGTATGTGGCCTGTACGACCTGAAAAAGTAAACAAAATTTAAATAACCGGGACGACCATTCATTCATTCTATGCCAAAGTTAGTTCAAAACAATACTTTATCGTACATTTTCGAGACTATAAGCACTAAAAAGCTTTTGAATTGTATGTCTCGAGAAAAATAGCCAATAGTTTCAACATTCTGTTTTAACGTTAAAATGTCAACATTTTGGCAGCTCACGCCACTTAAAAAAAAGAACGACAATCACTGTCTCTCAAAGAACTCCGGTCGACTGAACAGTTGAGTAAGACCTACTGTCTTGAATACAATGCGAGGCATTAAGTGACATGCTAGAATAGGTAGCATAGAAGTCCCTAGATTTTTATCATAAAAGTGAAATTTAGGATCAAGGCTAGAACTGTTTTGTAAGTACATATGCACCTTTGCATTCAATGAAAGGCACAACTCGGACGGGGTCAAAGGTTATAAGGTTATGGTGACATAAAACGCACAGCATGAAGTTTACCCAAAACACATATCTGTTTGTGCATTATTATCTGAAATTTAAAAAAAGGCAGTTAAAACGACAAAACCGCAACATGTTCAGCGGAATTGTCGTTATTGTGTTTTCTAAAAAGTTAACATTCTTTCCAAAGGAGAAACTAATCTAGTTCCCAAACAGTCTGATTTTTTTCGCAAAGATCTAATCTAACGTACTTTGTCCAAGCCCCAGGTGACTATCCTGCCATTCTGTTATACAACAGAATGGCAGGATAGTCCCCTGGGGCTAACTTTGTCCAGACGAGTAACGCTTACAAGATTATATTTTCTAATTCTTGGGAATAGTCGAGAATTTTGGGTTTTAATGTTTTATCCGAAAAATATATCAACAATTTGGCAGCCTATGGTGCTTTAAGATAAAAAAACAACCATTTTTATATTTTAAAGGCAATATTTAAAAAATTTCCCACACATCTTTGGTTTTATTTCTTCGATTATCTAATACATGTAAGATACGTTATCCCTAAGAAATGTTTGAAACTCTCTTTAAACGTGGTTTCAATACTAAAGAGAAATGGTTAAGGCATCACCACGAAGTAAGTTGTTTGCGAACAACACGAGCTATCGACACAAATGCTGTTGTCTTTATTAAGTGTAAATGTCTATTTTTTTTTGAGTTGATGTAACTGAATTGTGTGCAAAGCAGAATAAACTATTGCGTCTTTCTTAATGCTAGTTGGAAAATATATTTTAAAAAATCGATCGACTGACAAAAGTCAAAAGTTAAAAGTCATTCGAAACCTATTTGAATCTGTATTCGTGAAGAAATGTCCGTCTTTTTTAATGCTAGTTGGAAAATATATTTTAAAAAATCGATCGACTGACAAAAGTCAAAAGTTAAAAGTCATTCGAAACCTATTTGAATCTGTATTCGTGAACAAATGTGAGTCTCTCTTAATGCTAGTTGGAGAATATATTTTAAAAAATCGACCGACTGACAAAAGTCAAAATTTAAAAGTCAGTCGAAACCTATTTGAATATGTATTCGTAAACAAATGTGGGTCAACGTATCAAAGGCTTCTTCCATTTTTTGTTTGCTTAAAATTTTGACTTCATTTTGGTGATAACCGTACTGTTTTGCAGTTATTAAAGTCTCTTCTATTTTGAAGTCTTTAGTCACTCAAAGTGGCATGAGATGCCAAATATACGGAAAATTTCGTTGAAACAGAATTATCTGATTGTGGGTTATTTCAACGTCAATCCTTTAGCTTTTCAAGGTTCTTCATACGTTGAACTTCTTTTGACAATCAGCATTTATGAAAAATTTTATGAAGAATTTTGGCAGATCATGCCACTTTAAATTTTTTTAATCTCCCTGAAAGGATACACCGTTTTAGTTTGTTGACATTCTCCATTGAACTTCACATTATCAGAAAAACAGAAATGGTCAATCTCGGATAAAAGGCTGCAAGCCGACTTTCAACCAATAATGTACACGTAAAGAGTTATTTAAAGTGGCATGAGCTGCCAGAATGCTGATATTTTGACGTTAAATCAGAATGTTGAAATTATTGGCTATTTTTCACAAAACGTATAATTCAGAAGCTTTTTAGTACTTCTAGTCTCGAAAATGTACTAACTTTGGCTTAGAATGAATGAATGGTCGTACCGGTTATTTAAATTTTGTTTACTTTTCGAACACGTTTTCGGTTCGTATACTATACGTACACTATACGGATTTTCCTCATTCCAACGCCAATCATTTATTTTTTCGATGGCCTGGCTTCAAAGCCTCTTACTGTCTTGACGATCAGAAATTATGAAAAAAGTGTGAATTTTGGCAGCTCATGCCACTTTAAGGAATCCCTTCCTAGTATTGTTTTCTGTCTGACAGTCAGTAAACAAACAACCTAAAAACGCACCACACGCGCATCTACAATGGCTCCATACCGCGCACCCAACAAATTTCATCAAACCGGCGACAGGTTTGCATTATTAGTTATTCCGTTCCAACACGCTATGTATTTCACTACAGGTCTAGAGAAGGCGCGAGGAAACGTTCGATATAATCCCATATGCTACAGAAGGTAACAATATAGTCAAAGGGTAACGGTTTATCGCCTTGAGTTGGGACGTCAATTTAACATTACAGGCGTTAATTACATTTTAATTATGCATAGGAAAAACAACTGCACTGTTCAATATGTATGTAGGCTACGTGTAATTCTTCGCCTCGTTAAAGTACGTATTGGAAATTTTACCGTCGGGTTGTGAATTTTAGAGCATTTTGATTGGTCCCTGCAACGTGCCAAAATAAAGAGTTACACCCCTTTGGTGTTTTAATCCGATACCTGTCGGCTTATCTTTTTTCAGTAAGTTTACCGGGCTGGTCGACGCGGTAACATCTCGATTTTATCGAAAATGTATCACTATGATTTTTCGATGAGATTTGTGATCATATTGTTAAATCTGCAATGTGTATCGAGCACGATCTACCCGTGGATCATATCGAAAATTGATTACCCATCCCAGAGTAGATATCTCGACATAACTCCTTTAGAGAAAATTGGAAATCGCCCGGTCGTTAGCCAATGTGCAATGGACTGTATACAAACGGACAAATGCGTGGGGTTTAATTTTCTTCAAGACCCAGGACTTTGTGAGCTTCACGACCTGATATATTCGGATGTGGATTCAACTGCCTTAAAAACGAACAATTCGTCTGGATATTACCTCAAACAGACATTCGCCATTGAAGAGGTAAATTGTATTCATTTTCCTTTTAAAAGTGAACATGCCCTATATCCACAAGAATGCCAACTTAAAACACTGCATATGGTATTCTGAGTTTCATTGTTTTTTCATATAATGAATTTTTTTTTTACGTATTTATTCTGGAAAGAAAATTAGCGAATTTCCTGACCGAAAGATACTTTCTGAAGAAATTTATTCACATTTTGTATCTAAATAAGAATGATTGATAATTGCTGTATATTCGCAAACGTAAATGGCGCAGGAAGATTTTATATAATTTCGAAATTTGTTTGGAATTGAATGTTCCGAAAAGTTGGAGCAGTAGCATTTACAAAGTGTTTGCGACAACAAAGATGGCTGAAACGTAATGGTTGCTTGGTTGTTTGGTGTTCGCGCTCAAGATTATTTCACTTATATGGCGGCGTTGCCAGTTTTATTGTGGGAGGAAACCGGGCTCTATGCCCGGAGGAAACCCTCGACCTTCCGGTGTTAACTGGCAACCCTCCCACATTGAAACGTAATGGGGATGGGTTTATTTATTGGATGAAGTGAATAATGTTAATTTTCTTGCGTGAGTAAACCCCCGACCCTCAGGGAGTAGGCTACCTTTCAGCTCTCCCACATATAGGGTGATCGAGAGAAAAACACTCAGAAATTGGCCAACTTCTCTTGGACTGAGGAAGTGGGATCCGAACCCACGAACCATCGATGGACGTAGGAGACCCTTTTGACTTAGGTGCCGTTTCTCCCGATACAGCCTCGGTTGTCCAGTGGGTTAGAGTGATAGTCTCTGTTCCACACACACCTTCAATCGATGCGGCGCGGGTTCGAAGCACCCTCAGACGAAATAAGAATTGAAAAATTTCATAGTGGATTTTTCACTCGATCGCCATATGTGATTTCCTCCGGGCATTAAGTCTGGTTTCCTCCCGCATTAAACCTGGCAACGCCACAAAGCGAAGATTAGTGAAATAATTTGTTTTGGGAATTAATCAATCCCGATACAGTAAGAACCAGTGAAAAAAGGGACATTCACATAGAATAATCTTATACAAGACTTTGACAAACGCTTTATTATTCCAGTTCGTATGGGCCACATACTGTATAAATTTTCCTCATTCCAACGCCAATCATTTAGTTTTTCGATGGCCTTCAAAGCCTCTAACTGTCGTGAATTTTGGCAGCTCAAGAGAGACCCATGTAATAACGGTCTCGGTGAAACCGTTCATTCATCCACACTTGTCCTTGGTGTCAAAACGGCTTCCCTCTGATTAGTGCTGTTGATAGGTATTCTTTGATTCAGATGAACAAAATTACAACAAGTTAGAGTTATGGAATGGCTTCCCGAGGATATGGAAGATTTTCTGAGAGGTGTGGCCAAGTGCGAATGCACTTGGCCACACCTCACAAACTTTCTTCCATACTCGAGGGAGCCATTCAATAGCGTGCTTGTATCATGGTATTAGTGATTGACGTTGTCAATCAACTAGCAGGTGTTTATTCTCTGATGAAAGCCATACAACAACTTCCAAAATCGGGAAGTTATTCAACGCTTAAGCCCCGTCCACTCTCTGTCTACTGGGTATCGGATTTGCCGAAGACTGCTCTGATGAAAGCCATACAACAACTTCCAAAATCGGGAAGTTATTCAACGCTTAAGCCCCGTCCACTCTCTGTCTACTGGGTATCGGATTTGCCGAAGACTGCTCATCAAAAAAAAAAATCCGCAACCATGATACAAATGGAGTTTACCCCCATCGCCCCAGGACCAATAACAACAAATACAGACTGTAAAAACGGTCTATTGTTACGCCGTTAATAAAAGATCACAAAAAGCAAAACAAATCGGGCAACTTTCAAAATCTCCCATTTAAGCCTAGGCTAATTTCATGCATTTCAGGGCCTTCCAAACTCACCAATATGACATGCAGACCAGTTTTTCGCATTTGAGTCGGAAAAGAGTGAAAATAACCTGGGTTTAACTGGGAGATTTTGACAGTTGACCAATTTGTGTTATGGGCGTAGCATACTACGGTATTTTATAAACATCATGGCGTATGAAAAAATCGTAGAAATATGTGTTTGGTATCGTTCGAAAAGATAACTTATTGTGCTTCTTCCAGACCCTAAAGCGATTTGTTGTTTTCTTCTCATTTAACAAAAGCATTAACGCGAGGGCTATTCACTTTCGATTTTAACGTGAGTAATCGCCGAAATGTTTCGATCTATTTTGCTTTGTTGTTCGAGCTTCACGGTCCAGTCAGAACTCCCTTCGGCTATCTTCGCTCGTTACAGGTCGGCTTTTATTTCACGCACGTTAATCCCCGAAGTTATCAGACTGCTTCACGGTCGTGTGCCTTTTTCGGTGTGGCGTGAAACATGCTTCCCCTATAGAGAATAAGAGTATAACGAACAATTAAAATTATCTGTAAAAACTTAAATATTCGCAATTTTTAATGTCACGTACCTTACATTGACATCAAATTGTTCAAATCTTTCAATTCTCTATAAAAATAACCAAAATTTAACTTATTCTGTTTTAATGATTGATTGATTGATTGATGTTTTACGCCGCACTCAAGATTACTTCACTTATATGGCGACTTTGCCAGGTTTAGTGGGGGAGGAGACTCCCCCAGATACGGCGACTGAATTAGTTACTTTTTATTGATCTGAGTGTGGTTCGAACCCGCGCTACATCGATGGAAGGTCTGCGTGGGACTGAGGGACGATAACTCTAACCCACTGGACAACTGGACCATTATTTAATGACAAATTCCGAATAGTTAGTAGCTTTTGCCATGTCATTTTTTTACATAACAATTATATTTCCTAGCCGTTCTAGTGCTCTTGCCACGTTAAGCGATTAAACTTTGATTATGAAACGTTATTTCTTCATCCTACTATAGGAAGCCCTTGGTGCATGCACAAAAGTGAAATGCCATAATGGAGGCGTTTGTTTGGAGAAGATTTCCACAGCGAATTCCCCCGATGCATTTGTCTGTGTATGTTCACAAGGTTGGACTGGAAAAGAATGCGAAACTAAAGGTAGGTAATTCGAGAGTAAAACACCTTCGGGTAAGCCCTTGATACAGGGGAACGGCATTCTCGTGACCTCGATACCTAAACGTTATTAAGAATAGTATATGGAGATATAAACGTTATTAAGAATAGTATATGGGGATATAAACGTTATTAAGAATAGTATATGGGGATATGTAATGATGAGAAATGATTAAGGCATCACCACGAAGTAAATTGTTTGTGAACAACACGAGCTTTCGAGACCTGTACAGGTGTCGTTATCAAGCGTAACGCGATTTTTCTACACATATACCGGCGTAAATGTAACATTTAACACCGGTATAGGTCACAACACCCAGTTTGTGTTTTCTCAGCCAATGCAAATAGACTAGAGCTATGAGGTGGCTTACATAGTGATAGTTTGGTATCTGGGTTATTTGAATATTCGATTGAAACTAACGCAGGTCTACTGTACATACTTTAAGCTTTCAATGAATGCCTGATAACAGATTCTTGTGTGTGTTTTTTTAATTTTCACCCAATTTTTAAAATACCAAAATTTGGCTAAGAATAAGTAAGTCTAAAACTGTCTAAATGGCGGTACCCATGTTAAATTGTGTGTAGCTTGAAACCGACATGCACTATGTCAACTTTATTTGGTTGTAAAGGATTTCTCATGTGTTGATCTATTTGAAAATGGTAAGGAAAAGTCTTTACGAGATTTAGGTAATTAGCCACAAATCAAAACGTTAACATTACCGCAAATGGGAAATGAAACTGTATCATGTAACCTATAGATGTCGAAAGTTCGTGTTGTTCACAAACAAGCTACTTCGTGGCGATGCCTTAATTATTTCTCCTTAGTATGGCGCACGTTTGAAGAGAATTTCTTGGGGATATTTATCTTATAATGGATAAAATATTTCAACTTTTAAAACAGTTTCAAATCAGAAAAAAAGGCTTTCAAACAATATTGCAGACTTCCTGCTAAGAACACTGCGAGATCTATGTAATATTTTGATGCCAAAAATCTCAATAAAGACTAATGTATATAGTTTTACACTCTTTTTTAGAACGTAGTAGACCGTTATAGTATTTGTTTGAGAGATAAACCATATCATTTTAAGACTATATTTCCGCCCATTATTCCTTAAATTCGGAACATCGTTCGGGCAATTCCGTACCTTAAACACTCTGGTATTAGCTGCAAGCCATTTTGTGTTCGACTTGAAATAGCTGGACCATCTGATAAGAATATTACAGTCTAACAAGGGTGGAGCGAAAACCCAAATCATTTGCTCCCATTTGAAAAATTTGGAATAAGGCAATTGACTTCTGAATTCAAATATTAAAAGATATGGCGATAACCAATTTTGTGTTGCATTGGAGTCACGTGCCTAATTGATATTCAGCCAGTCCTACAATAAATAATTTTACGAATTCAGTTCAAATTTCCTATAATCGTTTACAAAAGGACGTGACGCGGTTATTTTGTGAGACACTTTTAATGAGTCTTGTGGATAAATCAGTGATTGATTGAGTTTTGGGGTTTTAAGTAATACTGTAGAGAGGATGCTGCGTTCAAATCCTGGATTCCCTTAAGATTGGCTTGTTGGATTTAGTAGGCCTATAGCCTTACCAGATACGAACAAAATATCTCAAGGAGTATACAGACAGGGTTCCTCTCCAGTAGGTATAAATCAGTCAAATACACCCTTATCAATTTATCATTCAATCACAGCCCCCCAAAATGCATACAAACAAAAGTTATTAGAAGAACTAGTTTCTAACCATTTTCTTTTATGTATTGATTAGATACCGTTCCAGAATGGAGCGCCTGGGGTGCTTGGGGAAAGTGTTCCGTATCATGTGGCTCCGGTTGGAAATTAAGGACCCGGATCTGCCAGGACTCCGTGCAACAATCAGTGCACCCGTTGCAGTGCGGGGGTCGCGATACAGATATACAGCCTTGTGACTTAGAAAGATGCCCACGTAAGCTGATTTGTTCCTCACACAACCTCTCCCCCACAAAAGCCAAACACAAAAAAAGCATTGTATGTCAAACCTATTCAGGGTGTAGAAAGAAAACCCCGTTTTTGAGGTCAGTTCGTCCACGGGTAATAGCAGTCTAAAATTAGAAGTTACCCTAGTCCTGCCGCCTAGTCTATCTTAGCCACATCTAAAGAAGATCTCGCGAGAATATGATTGGGGTAATGGTTAGCGTAGGCTGATTAAAAGAATTCAAAGAATTTTATGCGGGGGCTATATTTAGCAGTATAAATTTTGAATTACTTTTTGAGAAGTCAAACAATGTTACTCATAAAATCTTTCCCTCAATATTTTTACTGCATAACAATTTGTCTTATTTACATAAAAATCCCCCCCCCCCCTCAAAAAAAAATAGTAATAAAAAAAGAAAAAGCAACCGATATACGCCCGAATCACACACTTAATTAACGAACAAGTACACGTAGAGACGACAATACAGTTGATTTTGGTGTATTTTTTAATGAGCTTCTGAGAGCTGCAGACATTGCAACTGTGTTGTAAAGTATGCAATTTATGTTCTGTTCGAAGCAGTTTCGGGGGTCTTCGTGGCTCAGTGGGTAGAGCGTTGGACACTTAATCCGAACAGCCTTCCACCAATGGGTCGAGGGTTCAAATCCCACTCGATCGGAAAATTTTCTGACTGGGTTTTCACTCGAACGACCTATGTGGGATGGTTGCCAGTTACCACCGGAAGGTCGTGGGTTTCCTCCGGGCATAGAGTCAGGTTTCCTCCCACAATAAAACTGGAAACGTCGCCATATAAGTGAAATAACCTTGAGCGCGGGGTAAAACACCAAACAATCAACCAATCGAATCAGTTTCTCTCGAAGTCTTATTTATGAACATTAAAACATACGAGAACAGGGAAAATTTATATCTCATAAAATACAATACCCTACAACGTATACAGCCAGTTTTCCAATGTGTTTTCGATCTAGTCCAACCCCGCCATAGTAGAATTCAAGTTCGATGTGAGTTTAGGTTGTGATGTTGTTAATGTTCAGGTTGGGAAGACTGGAGTGCTTGGACCTCGTGCTCCACTGATATGACCTGTGGGAAAGGTCATAGGTCCAGATCGAGGCTGTGTTCAAATGGAGGCAAAATAGGCGTCGATCGTTATTGTATGGGACCGGCAAATGAAACTGGAATATGCTACAGTATTGGATGCTCATGTAAGTATACTGATCACTTAAGATATGATACATATTTTTTGTTCACGAAATTGTTTACGGGTTATTATCCAATAGGGTGATTTCTTTTGTCGAGGCGACCTAATGTATGTTTCTGGAATAATCACTTTTGTAAATATATAATCTCCTTGATATGAAATGATCGCCATGACTGATATTATTTACAGCTCCTATTCGCTTAAGAGGCGGAGCTTTGTTCGGCGAAGGGCGTATTGAACTGTACAATGACGTCACTCAAAAATGGGGATCGGTTTGTTCTGACAATTGGAACAGCGCTTCAGCAAGAACCGCTTGCAGGCAAATAGGATTGCCGGAGCTAGCAGAAGGTAGGATTATTACGTATTATGATCTTTTTTTCGTCATAGAAGCTGCAGAACTTACAGTTTTTTTGTAAATTGTGATGCAGACATGAGAAGCTTGTGTATAATAATTGAAATAATTTACGTCCAACTTTATGGAATCATATTTCTGACAGCTAATGCTTATTATACTCAATTTAAAAAAAATGGGTTTTATGAATTTACAAGATTATTTCCCAAGAAATCTAAACCGATTAATTTTAACACAACAGCTAAACCGATTCATTTTAACATTTTACAGTTGTGACTGATGGTCGGTATGGAGTTGAAAACGAAATCTTTACAGTTTCAAACTTTACATGCACCGGAACTGCCACTCATGCAAAGATACAGAAGTGTCAACATTCAGTTTGGTCCGAGAACACGAAATGTTTGACAGGAATATCGGCTGGAGTAAAGTGCAAGGGTAAAGTTAAGCACAGACGGCTGAAATTTTATTTTCACCCAAGATATCAACATTTTGACAGTCTGGGTTATTTAACTTTTCTCTTGAATGATATATGGTAGGTTTTAGTTAGATGGTAACACTTTTGTTTTGTAGTCACTAGTCAGCCGTTGGCTAATTACTCTCAAGCCTAGCGCACACCAGAGGCGCCGGCTGAGCTGCCGGCCACGCGTGGCTGAGAACTAAACTGTTTCCCCTGTGTGCGCGTAAATTTTGGTGAGATTTTCGCCTCGAGCATCTAGCATGTTTCATATTTTCTGCCTCGCGTGGCAAGAATCTCACCAAAAATTTACGCGCACACGGGGGAAACAGTTTAGCTCTCAGTCACGCGTGGCCGGCAGCTCAGCCGGCGCCTCTGGTGTGCGCTAGGCTTGAGAGTAATTAACCAACCGCTGACTAGTGACTACAAAACCAAAGTGTTACCATTTAACTAAAACCTACCATAGATCATTCAAGAGTAAAGTTAAATAAGCCAGACTGCCAAAATGTTGATATTTTGGGGTGAAAATAAAATTTCATAAATATTGACTATTTTTATCAAGAGGTATAATTTATAAGTTTCTTAGTCTCGAGAATGTACATTATTGCAGTGTTTCGTCCCGGTTATTTAGTTTTTATTAACTTTTTGGGGCACTGTTTCGCTTCGTACAAGCCACAGACCGTATGGATTTCCCTCATTCCTTCGTCAATCATTTAGTTTTCTTAAGACCTTATACACCTCGTTTTCTAGTTACAATAAAAATTATTGTATATATTGGGAGCCAACTAATTCTCTACAGCAGTTTCTATCGGTGGTAAGAATATTTTAAAAAATCGGCTTAATCTTAAAGCTTTGCTAGATTTTTTGGAGATAGGCCTTCAAAGATTAGATGAGAGATGGTTTTGAATTAAAAAGGATCATTTAATTTCTGGAGCCTGTTTCACAAAGCGGTGTAGTGTAAGTTTTTCACGTAACTGCCATAGCAACGTATCTCTACAGTATGGGTTGCTATGGCTGTTACGTAAAAACTTACGTTAGTCGCTTTGTGAAGCAGGCTCCCGAAGCGCTCAGTAGTCGATACTCGCTTTGGTCAGCCAAATGCGAGCTTTGGTATCCCCGTGTATGTATCTCCAGTTGGGTTTCAGCGGCCATTTTTATATTTGCTTTGTTGTTCCCCAGTTAACGGCGATTGGAACATGTGGAGTAAATGGGGGGAGTGTTCTGTGACGTGTGGTGATGGCACTCAGACGCGTACCAGACTGTGCAATCTCCCTCCTCCATTGCACGGTGGAAAACAGTGCATTGGAGAGAGTACGGAACTAAGGCCATGTGTCAGATCCCCCTGCCCAGGTTAGTGCTGGCGTTTATACAGTTTTTGTTACATTTTCTAGTCCTAACAATCGGTCTTTTTGGTGCTGAGAATCTAACATAATCACATTGCGCACCCGGTAATGTACCGTAATGGTAATTTTAATGTCATTTATTAATAAGGTGAGTGAACTGGTTCGTATCATAACGACAAAAAATTTGTCCTTAAGTACACGAAGACTTGTCTTGCTAAATTCAGACTAAGTTGTTGAGATAAACTTCACTAGATTTGCTGAAGACGTCTTTCGTCATTATGCGTTTTGTTTCCAGGGAGTGGTCAATGGGGAACATGGGGACCTTGGGAAGCGTGTGACGTCTCTTGTGAAGCCGGAAGACAGAGAAGATATCGGACTTGTGTGGATACACTCGTATCTTGTACAGGAGTATCGGAGGAGTCACAGTCTTGTAACACGAACATACCATGCCCTGGTAAGATTTTCATGTTGCCCATGTTATTCACCAAAACTTATGAAGAAAACACCTATTCACATTGCAATGCACGTGTAACGTCTATGTTGTACTGTCTGTACTTACTGTCTGTATCACCCTTTAACAATGTGTTAAGTAGTCTCAGGCTGGCAGCACGCAAGCCATGAACCAATTGCCCATAAAATTTAAGTCAACATTACAACCTTAAACAAACTGTCCATCAACTTTAAATCGACATTAAAACCTTAAACAAATTGCCGATAAATTTTAAATCAATATTAAAGCCATAAACCAACAAGCCCCTTTCGAGTTTGGCCGAAGTCCAACGAGATCCCGCGTGATCAGTGCTTTTACAAACTGTCCGATCGGCTGTCCGATTAACATTAGTGCTTATTGAGATCAAATGTTAACCTGTTGTTTTACATGTGACTCTCAGCTGACTTTTTACAGATGTCATTTACTGAGACTTATCAAGATATATACAGGATCATTAGATACTTTTTTTGACCGACAGAAAATCATATTATTTGCAGCACAAAAATAAGACACCGTAGCTGTGTTCATCGCCCTTGTTCTTTGACAACCATCGAAGTGATTCTAAGCGATATCAACATTTTTATTGACTGTCAGTTGATAAAAACGCTATTGCCTAGCTTCCGATATATCTTAGTGTGTTTCACAAAGAAATAGTTGAAAAACCTGATTTAGAAATAAAGAATGGAAGATTTTTAGACAAACTCGAAAGGGGCTTATTGCCCATAAATTTCAAATCAACATTAAAACCATAAACCAATTGCCCATAAACTTTAAATCAACAGAACCATAAACCAATTGCCCATAAACTTTAAATCAACAGAACCATAAACCAATTACCCATAAATTTCAAATCAACATTAAAACCATCAACCAATTGCCCATAAACTTTAAATCAACAAAACCATAAACCACTGGAAGTGCTCATCTTCCTTCACTGAGTGCCACAAACCGAAACTTTCCGAGCCACTATACATAACAACGATGTGCTAAACGTGAACTCATCCATCAGTTGTTAAGATATGTATTTTGTTTGAGAATTTCCCCTTTTAGCGCAATAGCCTATCCAGTTTGCCATCTAATCTGCTGTATTGTGCTGGGGCTCGTTTCACAAAGCGGTGGCATAGCATATGAAGTCTAGTTGCCAAGTCATACCATAGAGAAGAGATATGGCGCCATGGCCACTACGAATAATCGCAGTTTGCGACGGCATCGTGAAACGGCCCCCTAAACTTTACATATCAGAAGAAAAACCATATTAAGGTTTTGCAGTATAATGTTTATAAACATACAGACAAAATACGTTTTTTTTACAAAAATCCGAAATAATTGCGACAATATTGCCGAAACAGTGGACGGAGAGTGGTTACATTGGTCGACGTGGTCTGCGTGTGATATGTCATGTGCTGGCGGTCAGCGGCTACGACAAAGAGATTGTTCGGGGCCTAAGCATGGCGGAAAAGGTTGTACAGGAGACGCCAGCGATTCGGAAACTTGCAACTCCCAGGAATGTCCCAGTAAGTGCATTTTTATATAGATTAAATCAACTATACGTCTGCTTCACGCAGAACGAAAATCCTATCTCTCAACCAAAAGTGGGGAGCTGGTTTCGTCGGCAAAGCAATTATCTGTCAGTCCGAGATGAAGCTTCCATCTAAGGTTCGAGGGTTCGAATCTCACTCAATCCACAGAAGCAAAATGCCCAAGTGGGTTTTTACATGATAGACATATTTGGAAAGATTGCCGGGCAGAGACTCAAAGGCTCGCGAGTTGGCTTCGGGTACAGCCCAATTACACCACCAATAACTGACGAGGCTTTTAGCCCGGATTATGGTCTTACGGCGACTGGTATTATATTGCTGCTAATGTGTCTTGTTGCGAACACGAACACGGAGAGAAAAAAAAATTCGGCAGAGCCCAGGTTTCTCGGCTAGGTTTTTATCATCAAAAGCTACCAAGCCGAGAAACGGCGTTTTGGAAATCCCAGAGAGACATTATTGTGATGAAATTGCCATATTGAAGAAACCTTATTCTAGTCGTGAATAAATCGTGATTAAATTGAACATCCCGTTACAAACGAGTTTAACATACTCTAGAATTACAAAATGACGCATGAAGAGTCTCTTAGAAGGCTTATAGCGGAACGAGTTGAGTGAAATAATTGCCAGGTACCAATAAGAAGTCGGAAATAACCTCGGGTGTGACATAAACGTGTCATGGGTTCGTATTTTATCAGTGTGTTTAATATTAACTTTCTTTTTTAGTTGACGGTTATTGGTTGCAATGGTCGGATTGGACATCATGTTCTAAGTCCTGCGAATCTGGAACCCGAGAACGAGTACGAGAGTGTGTCGCTGGGAAATATAGTGGAAAAGACTGTTCTGGAACATCCATGGAAACTGGCAACTGTAACTCGCAGCCTTGTCCTGGTAAGCCCAGGCTTACGTATAAGTCACTATATCTGTTCGTATCCATCTCGGCTTCTTTGTTATCCAATTTGTTAAACTGCGAGGAGCGAGCATCAAAAAGTTCAATGAGTGCCCAAACAAAGGCGTGTGCGTTGAGTGCTTATAAAATCGTCAAGTGAATTTAACAAATATTTTTTGTAACAGAGACGATGCTTGCGCAGAAATGTGGTGGACTCAAGATTCTAGTAATTTCGCTTCTTCATTTTGCATCTTGCGTTCCCTTTTCTTTCTTTGTCCCAACTTTATCAGGATTTTCTTTCTAAACCGTCCCTTTTGTGACGATAAAGAAATGAAATGTTTTTCTCCACAAATGTTTAGACTACTATTAGAGATCCTTCAGTTGTTTGAAATATCTTAATCTACGATCGGTGAAAACTGAATGTGAACGTGAACTGAATTAGCCAATAACCGACACCGAATGACCCCGAGGACGATTGATATTTGCTTTCGAATTAGTTGGATCGATAATTAGCTCGAATGTCTATCAGTGACGACGATTCGCTGTTTTTAAGATGTCAAAACAGTAATGCCATCCTTTTCTCTGTCAATATTTGACAAAACACCTATCTTTAATATTTTTAAAAATAATGTTTTGATCTATTGAACATTTTTAGTAAGCGCCACGAGCACGCCTTTAATAAGAGTTTACCAGAGATCGCTCCAGGCAACGGAAACATTCTGAATTATGTCAGGATTTTGCAATATTGAATATGTGAAGTTGAACACAGAGCACGCTTTACACGGATAACCACTCAATAGGTGTAGCAACATTTAAATGCAGATCCGACAATCCTAAATAAGCCATATTAAACACCAATACACGCTTTATACATATGTGTACTTACCAACAGCCACTCATGATGTACATTACCAAGGTGACACTTAATATCAACCAATCACTGATTCACAAAATCAGCATTGGAATTGACCAATGATAACGCGTGTTCATTTCTCATTAGACTTTGTTATTGCTAGATTGTCTCGAGTTATTTATGGATTATTAGGCTTAACGTGTTTCCAATATTCTTGCTGCTGTTGAGTTCAATTCAACACAGGCGATGATCTGTTACCGAAAGAGAATACTATTAGAGATTAATGATGTTTTAAAAATTTACAGTCGATGGACTTTTTGGTGAATGGTCTCCATGGGGTGAATGTTTAAACACATGTGGTGGAGGAATGGAGACTAGAATTCGACTCTGTTCGCCTCCTCTTCACGGGGGAAAAGACTGTGTTGGCGAAGCCGAAGAAAATCAGATGTGTAATAAAGAGCCGTGTCCAGGTTAGTTTTTATAATAAATATATATAATAATACCAATTATCTTTGCCTTATCTGATTGCATGTATGCATTTCGAACAAGCTTCTTTCTGGTTTTCGAAAATGCGTTCTCGGCAAGCGTTTATTAGTGAACCACAATAAGAAGAAACACAACACTGGCATTGTCATACATTATGTTCTTCAAAAATGTATTATACGACGAACGGCCGTGCTCTCTCCGATTAGATACAGCGGGACACACGTATCTTCCTGACCGGCGAGTAAATAAAACAGGATGAGACATATGTGGGCGGCTAGGGCACACGGGATCGTTAGTAGGATATCTTTCCGAATGGATTTCAAAATCCCAATGACTTGCTCAGGAATATAATTCTAATTTTTTTCTGTATATTATTGTGAAATGTTGATACCTAAAATTATGGAATGCATTTTAATACAGTGGACGGAGAATGGGCTGAATGGTCCTCGTGGTCCAGCTGCCCTGTGTCCTGCGGTGGAGCTGCCAGAACCAGGAAGCGAGCATGTAGGGGACAGGCCCATGGTGGTAGAGATTGTGAGGGAACTGACTCTGAGGAGGAACCGTGCAATACCAGCCCCTGTCCTGGTCAGTCATATTCATCTAAATTATTCATCCATATGATGCACTTGGAATCTCTTTAAGAGAATGTGATCCTCACCAAAGAGTAGATTGACAAGAGTGGTCACTTCGTCCAATCAGCATTGCCGGCATGTTCTTCTGGCCCCCTAGCGAAAGGGTGTTCCGACAGTACACGATTCGACTGTGGGGCGCCCCCTACAGAAAGGAGGTTCCTAATAATCGAAGGGTGTCAGTTCAAATTCAACATGGCGCGGACGAAGTGACCACTCTTGTCAATCTACTCTCTTTGTCCTCACTCCGTCTGTCTGTTTCGGCCCCACGAGTAATAAACTCGGAACAAGAGTGCATAGTATTGTTTCATCGTGCACATATTGAAATTTGGTTATTTGGGCGAGGAAAAGAGGTGAACTTTGATGAAATTATTCTTTTGCAAATAGGTAACCGTTGTATGAAAAGTATTTTCTCTCGTACGTTACCCCGGTGTGACACCTGCCTTTATATATAGTTCTACTCGTGCTAGTAATGTATGTCCTCTGAGTACTGTAGGTTTCGTTGACGTAAATCGAGCAAGTCTGTGGGTTTTCTAGACAGAAGATAGTTTAAGTTTCGCAGACTGATTGGAAGAGTTGCTTATTCCAAATAGATATATGCGTTGCAAAATAACGTCTTGCTATTCGAGTGCGTTAGAGTGCACAAGCCTGGAACAAAGGTCGTTAGAATATGTGCTATTCGACTGTTGTGTTTATATAGATGAGCTTTCCTAACTCCCACTGACCGCTAAATATCCAGTTTTAATTTGTCTGCTTTGTTTACTGACTGAGACAAGAGCGTCGTGGGTTCTCGTGTGGTGCATTTTCTACTGTTTGTTAACAGATCGTCAGACAGAAAACAAAGCATCAGTGAGTTCCCAAAATAACTCTTTAAATATGTATTTTTGGCGGAAAGTCGACTGACAGTCTTTCGTCCGAGATTGATCAGTTCTTTTTTTCTATTAATCTGAAGTTCAACGGGGAATCACAACAAACATTCGCGGTGTCTCCTTTTAGGGGTTGAGCAAATATACTATTGAGAACATAGGTCTCCATTTTGTATTGGTACAGATACGTTTGTGACCTTTTGCCTGAGTCTTTTTTTAACATGTAGCAGATTGCACTTTCTTTTAACACGGTACCATTCACACCCATGTTTCTATGCTATAAACACTTCCCTTGCTGCATATTATGAACACGTATGAGTCTAACGAGGCTCATGAATCATTGCACATGAACTCACCTTACATTGAGTTTCCTGAACATGTGTACTCGGAATTCACTGATTGTGTGTAATTTTATTTATCATACAACTTCTAAATTATTCTGAGCACGTGTATACTAAAATTAAATGATCTTGTGTATTCTAAATATTGTCTCTTCTGAATTTTACTGAGTATGTCTATTCATAATTTTACTGAGCATGTCTATTATGAATTTTACTGAGCATGTCTATTATGAATTTTACTGAGCATGTTTAATAGGAATTTTGCTGAGCATATGTATTCCGAATCATACTCAAATCGTAACATACATTACCAACCTTCCAATCATATTTATTTTCTAACCCAGTGGACGGAGAATGGGGATCATGGTCTGACTGGGGAACATGTTCTCGGACTTGTAACGGAGGTACACGTAAGCGTGAGAGGGTGTGTACCGGACAGGCCCATGGCGGTAAAGATTGCGAAGGCACTGACTGGGAAGTGGAAAATTGTAACACCATCCCATGCCCAGGTGAGAACACTTACAACGGTCGTCTCTGAAAACGATTTCAAATAGATAGATTTTTTAAGCATTGTTTTGGTTTTCTTTTAACCATTTCATCCTTGTTTCCCACACAACAACCGAATGGTTGTAAGCAATGGGCTTGGGTTTCTTCGGCTCACCAAACAAGATACAAGTATATTTTGTTTAACGTTTTGTGCAGTGGATGGGGAGTTTACCTCATGGTCTGAATGGGGACAATGCTCGGTGACGTGTGGCGGGGGAACACAGACAAGAAATAGAGACTGCATTCTTCCCCAACATGGCGGCGAACCCTGCAACGGCGAAAGGTTTCAGATTGGTGATTGCAACACTGACGAATGCCCAGGTTTGAGTCTTGATTGCATTGCATTTTCTATTATGAAATATATCTGGCGAAGAATTGGTTGCTCTGGTACAGTTTTCTCGTCATTAATACAGGTTGGAAACAAAAAAAAAAGCCAAAACAGGGCGCAAAATGAAAAAAGGTATTTTGTCGATACGTGTCTACCGGTTTCGATACAAGAAAACTTACCTAGGAAAATAATAGTGCAATAACAGAGCATGCAATACTAGCTTTTTATCAAATTGTGTGCCTTCTAAGCCCAGCATATTGCAACGAAAACTAATGGGTATTTTTCCACCCCATATTTGGGATTATTCGTTCTTGTCTTGACTATCACTTAAATCCACCGCGGATATTTTGTTGGTAACCACTTTCTGCCCACTCTGATATTGTGTTAATATAGCTGGTGGACTACACTATCTACCTTACATAGCTTTCTCGTTGTTGTTTATCACCGAATAACGTAGACTATCATACTCTGTTGGCGTCCTCTAAAATTTGGCTTGTTTATAGCCTTTCTCGAACTCGAACGGTGCGTTTTCTAAGTAGAAGTAAATGAAAGAACGTAGTAAATACAGCACATGCGCGCTAAACTGTTCTTTCTAACGGCACCAAAACCATATCTCTACGATTTTCCTTGCCAAACTGGGCCGTAAGAAAGTTAACAATCGTTATCAGAGAACCTCTAAGTGACTCGGCAGCCATCTTCAAAACAAAGCTTAGGTGTGTGTCCCCATCGACCAAGCAGTATATGCCTAACTCACCAGTCGCTGCACCAGCGTAAGAAAAATTGGTTAAGTCAACTATTTAAGCCTAGGTTAAATTCGATCATTTCGAGGCGCTAGTAACGAAAGACAAACACTCTAATAACTCTGAAATGTATACTGGTTTTTAAATCAGCATTTTGTGAAGACGTGACAAGTGCCTACTCGACTTGGGAATCGTTGTAGAATTTTCATACACGATACGATAAGTTCGCAAGGGAAATAATTTACTAATACTCAAAGTGTCAATGTTGCGCTCCACTTGCATTACTTAACATGCAATTCCAAGAGTGAAATAAACGAAACACTATTAATTCAAGCTGTTTGGAAAAATAAACATTCATTTTGAAATTGTCGTGTAACAGAAAAATATCAAAATTTTGTCAACTCTAAAAGCAGATTACTCGAAATGTCTCGAGCTCTGTACCCGAAAGAAACTTACCCTTTAAAGACAGACACTAAATTTTCACCTTTTTCATTAAGTGCAAGTCTTACACTTTATACTTATTATAATAAATGGCCTTTTGCTTTAGCTTGGTCTTCGAAAGATTATCTATATAGATGATCTTTATTTATATATCGATTACGACATAGCATGAAGGTTGAGAACAATTGTAACAATGCAAATTAACAAATAGTTCGAATCAATGATTATAGCATAGGGGCAATGATAAAACATGTGTTTGTAGAGCTATTATTGTATTTTATACATGTTTATAATTAATGATAATATAAAAAACTGCGAAAGCCAACATGTTCAAGTGTAGAAAACTAAGGTATGTTATCTGTGAGTATAATACACTACACATTCTATGTAGTACTGTCCTTTAAGCCGTCTTGGCTTATTTACACTATACTTTACACTTTACACTGTCGCTATCAAAAGCAAATGTGTTCTTATCGTTTGTGAACTGTTTCTTTTAAAGTTCAAAACTTGTTTTATTTTACAAAACTTGCGACGAAAAAACATAACCAGGTAAGGCTTGATTCCTATAGAATTGCAATTTTATAAATGTATTGGGATTGTTTTATCCAGTGGACGGTGAATGGACGGCATGGTCGGACTGGGGAGCATGTTCTGTAAGTTGTAATGGAGGTACGCGTGAACGAGAGAGGACATGTATCGGACAGGCTCATGGCGGGGAGGACTGTGAAGGAAATGACTGGGAAGTGGAAGATTGTAACACTATACCATGTCCAGGTGAGATCTTTAACGACTCAAACGTTTCGACACATGGACTGAATCGTAGGATTAGATGGTCGTAGTTCTCATAGCAAACTGTAATGCCGTTTGCCCCCCCCCCCCCCCCCCAAAAAAAAATTGGACAATTTTCTGACTGGGTTTTCACTCGAACGACCTATGTGGGATGGTTGCCAGTTACCAGCGGAATGTCGTGGGTTTTCTCCGGGCATATTGTCCGGTTTCCTCCCACAATAAAACTGGCAACGCCGCCATATAAGTGAAATAATCTTGAGCGCGGTGTAAAACACCAAAGAATCAATCAAACAAGCAATGGTCGTTTGGGTGACCTTAAACCACATTGTTGTTTAAAAGAAAAGAAAACACACAGATTGATCGAAGCTGACCATACATATCGGGTAATGCACAGTAGTTCCATACCAATTATAAAGGGATATTTGCACCAATAAAGAGTTAAACGGCATCTGGAAGTATAGCTATAAATCGGACAAGTGACGCCATTCTCGCGTCTACAAAATACGCGCCTGACTGTCTGGTGCTTTACTATGACGATCTGTATATCTGATTTTTTATATGCTCATTATATTCAGTATTTCATTACTTGGTGTATAAAACTAAATCCAGTCGTATACTATGTAGTGTAAAATGGGTCATGGAATATGGCCAATTTGGATTTAGCGCTAATGTATTTCAAATGGAGAATGGCAATCAGTGCAGCTCTTTCCATGAAGTGGATTTAAAGCCAGCTTGGGCTGAAGTGAGACACGTGACTGAAACTTACACTTTTATTGGCCCGCTCCGTCAGCAGGTGGCCTGCAGAAATCAACATGGCTGATCTAATGTTATTGTCGTTTGTATGGGGATAGTTGAATTAGAAAATCAGCAAAAAATCGTACGAATAAACTGAACAGTTCTCCCAAAAGCTATTAGGCTGCTCTATTTAATAAATGTACACGTTTGGCTGGATTTTCTTTCCTTTTAAGTAGCAAGAATGGCAAATATAACATTTATCTAAAACGGGATTAGGTAATTGTGTGTTATTTTTGCCAAGAAGTACAAGAGCTTATTTGGAAATTTACGTTACGGTAATGAAGTCATACATTCCAGCTCTTTTTTTGCCTGTGAGTCTAATTGGCTTTAACGGTAGTTTTTATTTAAATGGTACGCCTGAAAGAATATACATTTTGGTCCCTAATGTCACATTTATATACACATCGCGATCAAGTAACCCAGGTACGAAACGACGATTCTTAAATCATGCCTGCGATTTTAATACGCTGTGTCAATTTTATAAATATTTCCCAAACAGAGGTTTTAGGCAATCGAGTTTGGTCATTCGGAAAAATCCCCATAAAATCTGTGTAATAATTCCACCCAAAACATGAATTTTCTGCATTAAAGAGAAATCTCCATGCGTTTTCTACAAGATATTGACTAGGCAATTTCGTTAGTCCAAACTAGAACGGGTTTTTTTCTAACCAGATATACTACAAAGTTTAAATCTACAAGTCTGACTAAGCAAATTCTATAGCCTTAAATGCAAGGCCTTCGAGCATGATTTCTTAAAAAAGCTTTGGCATCTTTTGGAAGGCAAACAACAGGGCTTTTAATCAAACCTATTCGAAAGTCCTAACTTCAAGACTTTGCATCGCAACCTAAAATTAATGCGTTTTAATTGACAAACCCTGAAATAGAAAGATGTGTTTTAAATAGATTTCTCCATAATGCTGAGTTAAACTTTTGGACATGTCATAGTCGAAATTAAAGTTGGGGCAAACATACTCACAGTTTCAAAACCGTCCATTGCTATCGTACGATACGACAATATTTATAGTTTTAATATTTATGATTTATTTTTTCTTACCCAGTGGACGGACAATGGGCGGAATGGTCCGACTGGGGTACATGTTCACTAAGTTGTAATGGAGGTACGCGTGAACGAGAGAGGGTGTGTACTGGACAGGCTCATGGCGGGAAAGACTGCGAAGGGACTGCCCGTGAGGTGGAAAAGTGCAATACTACACCATGCCCAGGTGAGATCAGTTATTCCCGTTCAATGTCCTTATGAAATACCACTTATATGACACAAAGCATACCCAGAGAAAGAAAAAAATACCTTACCTCGTCTTAAGGCACCGAAAACAAATATAGCCGGATGCCAATTTGGCGTCCTTTTTCTAGAGAAAATGTGTTTATAGGTTGTTTTGATCCAAATTTCGCTTTAAGATATAATCTATAAAGGAGGTCATTCGAGTCATACTATCCATGGGTCTTAACATACAATGTGTTTTGACCTGTCTTGAGGATACTGATTCCTTGTTTTTTTCTTCTTATTTTTTTACTTTTCTTTTGCAGTGGATGGCGAGTTCGCGGCTTGGTCCACCTGGGGCCTATGTTCGGTGTCATGTGGTGGGGGGACACGCACACGAAATAGAGATTGTATTCTACCCCAACATGGCGGCAAACCCTGTGATGGGGATAGGTTTGAAATTGGTAATTGTGGGACTGAAGAATGTCCAGGTTTGTGCATTGAATGTCTTATTTCAAAACCTAATTGTTACTTTACGTTAATTTATAGGTGAAAAAAGTATTTCAACCATGGGAAAAACACTGGCATCTATTTGCACAAAGGGTTTGGATTAATCACTGGATACTGTATATACAACCAATGTATTGAGCTCCACTCCATTTCCATCATATTGTACTACTTATGACCCCCTGCAAGCGTGATGCCTTATCGAGAGCACCATACTACTTACGACCCACACCCACAAGATATTAGTCTTTACCATTCCTTTACCGTTTTTATCGATATTCCGACTGTATCTAGGGGTTAAAAGTTTGCGACGAATGGAAGCCGATTTAAACATTTGCTGCAGGTGAAATAGCTTGTCCTTTGTTTCCTGTAGTAAACAAACCAAGTTTGACGTAGGATCCCAATTTCCTCCGGGCATAGAGCCCGGTTTCCTCCCACAATAAAACTGGCAACGCAGCCATATAAGTGAAATAATCTTGAGCGCGGCGTAAAACACCAAACAATCAATCAATCAATCAATCAATCAACCAATTTCCAGTTGATACCATCAAAATTCTTTTTTTTTTAAAGCAACGAGTAGAAAAAACAACAACACTGCCTAAATATTTGTTCTAACCCATACCATTTTCGTTTCAACGGCTGAGCTGTTTAATAAAATAGCGTTGAATATGTTTGTTAGAAATCTCGTAAATGAAAAAAGGGCGACGTCATAGCACCTCTCTTACAAAATCTTCGAATCAATGTACTAGCATTTTCACATCGACCATATGGCCACCTAGTCCCAGTTTAATTCAGACTCTAAAAAAGCAATTTAAAAAGTAGTTTGGACCATCAAACACGAGCAGTTGTTGCCTTCAGCATTTCATGAAAAATTGTTGTATTTGTTGTATCAGGTGGACTGAAATACGCCTAGTTGTAATAAATCTGCGGTAACAATTATGAGCTACATACGGGGGAATGGGGACATTTGAGTTCCCCTTGATCGAATGGTCCTGTATTGTATTTTTCATATAAATATATATCTTGGAGTTTTTATCTAATTCATATTGTATTTACCTTGGAGTAAAACCTTGTTTATAGATGTATCAAAAGCAAAACAAAAACAGCGTCTGGATATTTGACCCGTCGGAAGGTTCCGATTATGCATCAAGATAGGCCTACCATAATTAATCTCAAGAAGATTTTCCCTGTGCCCGTGTATTTTAGTGTTCATAAACATATAAGTTTTCCTGTGCCAGGTGCTCAAATTGCTTTCAAACAAAAAAATCATCCACACTGTTGAAAGCAGTCTGTGGCATTGTTATTTTAGTCATGGGGATTTTCCCTTTGCCCGTGTGTTTTTGTGTTCATATATATAAATAATTTCGTTGGAAAAAAGTTTAAATTTCATCTAACTCGGTGTTGTCTATTGCATCCTTCATCTTGTCTGCACTTTTCAATAGCCAACGCACGTGACCTGATTAATCCACTGATCATAGCTAGTTATCTGATGATCATAATTAGTTATCAGATGATCATAAATAGTTATCTGATGATCATAACTAGTTATCAGATGATCATAGCCAGTTATCTGATGATCATAGCCAGTTATCTGATGATCATAGCCAGTTATCTGATGATCATAACTAGTTATCTGATGATCATAACTAGTTATCAGATGATCATAACTAGTTATCATATGATCATAACTAGTTATCAGATGATCATAACTAGTTATCAGATGATCATAGCCAGTTATCAGATGATCATAACTAGTTATCTGATGATCATAACTAGTTATCTGATGATCATAACTAGTTATCTGATGATCATAACTAGTTATCAGATGATCATAACTAGTTATCAGATGATCATAGCCAGTTATCAGATGATCATAACTAGTTATCTGATGATCATAACTAGTTATCTGATGATCATAACTAGTTATCAGATGATCATAGCCAGTTATCAGATGATCATAACTAGTTATCAGATGATCATAACTAGTTATCAGATGATCATAACTAGTTATCTGATGATCATAACTAGTTATCAGATGATCATAACTAGTTATCTGATGATCATAACTAGTTATCAGATGATCATAACTAGTTATCTGATGATCATAACTAGTTATCAGATGATCATAACTAGTTATCTGATGATCATAGCCAGTTATCTGATGATCATAGCCAGTTATCTGATGATCATAACTAGTTATCAGATGATAGAACTAGTTATCTGATGATCATAATTAGCTATCAGATGATCAAAACTAGTTATCTGATGATCATAACTAGTTATCAGATGATCATAACTAGTTATCTGATGATCATAGCCAGTTATCTGATGATCATAACTAGTTATCTGATGATCATAACTAGTTATCAGATGATAGAACTAGTTATCTGATGATCATAACTAGTTATCTGATGATCATAACTAGTTATCTGATGATCATAACTAGTTATCTGATGATCATAACTAGTTATCAGATGATCATAGCCAGTTATCAGATGATCATAGCCAGTTATCAGATGATCATAACTAGTTATCTGATGATCATAACTAGTTATCTGATGATCATAGCCAGTTATCTGATGATCATAGTAAGTTATCTGATGATCATAGCCAGTTATCTGATGATCATAGCCAGTTATCTGATGATCATAACTAGTTATCAGATGATCATAGCCAGTTATCTGATGATCATAGCCAGTTATCTGATGATCATAGCCAGTTATCTGATGATCATAACTAGTTATCTGATGATCATAACTAGTTATCAGATGATCATAACTAGTTATCTGATGATCATAGCCAGTTATCTGATGATCATAACTAGTTATCAGATGATAGAACTAGTTATCTGATGATCATAATTAGCTATCAGATGATCAAAACTAGTTATCTGATGATCATAACTAGTTATCAGATGATAGAACTAGTTATCTGATGATCATAATTAGCTATCAGATGATCAAAACTAGTTATCTGATGATCATAACTAGTTATCAGATGATCATAGCCAGTTATCAGATGATCATAACTAGTTATCTGATGATCATAGCCAGTTATCAGATGATCATAACTAGTTATCTGATGATCATAACTAGTTATCTGATGATCATAACTAGTTATCAGATGATCATAACTAGTTATCAGATGATCATAACTAGTTATCTGATGATCATAACTAGTTATCAGATGATCATAACTAGTTATCAGATGATCATAACTAGTTATCTGATGATCATAGACAGTTATCAGATGATCATAACTAGTTATCAGATGATCATAACTAGTTATCAGATGATCATAACTAGTTATCTGATGATCATAACTAGTTATCTGATGATCATAACTAGTTATCAGATGATCATAACTAGTTATCAGATGATCATAACTAGTTATCAGATGATCATAACTAGTTATCAGATGATCATAACTAGTTATCTGATGATCATAATTAGTTATCTGATGATCATAACTAGTTATCTGATGATCATAACTAGTTATCAGATGATCATAACTAGTTATCAGATGATCATAACCAGTTATCAGATGATCATAACTAGTTATCAGATGATCATAACTAGTTATCAGATGATCATAACTAGTTATCTGATGATCATAGCCAGTTATCTGATGATCATAACTAGTTATCAGATGATCATAGCCAGTTATCTGATGATCCTAGCCAGTTATCTGATGATCATAGCCAGTTATCTGATGATCATAACTAGTTATTTGATGATCATAGCCAGTTATCTGATGATCATAACTAGTTATCTGATGATCATAGCCAGTTATCTGATGATCATAACTAGTTATCAGATGATCATAGCCAGTTATCAGATGATCATAACTAGTTATCAGATGATCATAACTAGTTATCAGATGATCATAACTAGTTATCAGATGATCATAGCCAGTTATCAGATGATCATAACTAGTAATCTGATGATCATAACTAGTTATCAGATGATCATAGCCAGTTATCTGATGATCATAGCCAGTTATCTGATGATCATAGCCAGTTATCTGATGATCATAACTAGTTATCTGATGATCATAACTAGTTATCAGATGATCATAACTAGTTATCTGATGATCATAGCCAGTTATCTGATGATCATAACTAGTTATCAGATGATAGAACTAGTTATCTGATGACCATAATTAGCTATCAGATGATCAAAACTAGTTATCTGATGATCATAACTAGTTATCAGATGATCATAACTAGTTATCTGATGATCATAATTAGTTATCTGATGATCATAACTAGTTATCTGATGATCATAACTAGTTATCAGATGATCATAACTAGTTATCAGATGATCATAACTAGTTATCTGATGATCATAACTAGTTATCAGATGATCATAACTAGTTATCTGATGATCATAGCCAGTTATCTGATGATCATAACTAGTTTTCAGATGATCATAACTAGTTATCTGATGATCATAACTAGTTATCTGATGATCATAACTAGTTATCAGATGATCATAACTAGTTATCAGATGATCATAACTAGTTATCAGATGATCATAACCAGTTATCTGATGATCATAACTAGTTATCAGATGATCATAACTAGTTATCTGATGATCATAACTAGTTATCTGATGATCATAGCCAGTTATCTGATGATCATAGTAAGTTATCTGAATATCATAGCCAGTTATCTGATGATCATAGCCAGTTATC
Organism: Lepidochitona cinerea; assembly: GCA_963971465.1. NCBI lineage: Eukaryota > Metazoa > Mollusca > Polyplacophora > Chitonida > Tonicellidae > Lepidochitona > Lepidochitona cinerea. The sequence goes on from OZ020556.1 coordinate 7,232,889, forward strand.
TGATGATCATAACTAGTTATCAGATGATCATAGCCAGTTATCTGATGATCATAGCCAGTTATCTGATGATCATAGCCAGTTATCTGATGATCATAACTAGTTATCTGATGATCATAACTAGTTATCAGATGATCATAACTAGTTATCTGATGATCATAGCCAGTTATCTGATGATCATAACTAGTTATCAGATGATAGAACTAGTTATCTGATGATCATAATTAGCTATCAGATGATCAAAACTAGTTATCTGATGATCATAACTAGTTATCAGATGATAGAACTAGTTATCTGATGATCATAATTAGCTATCAGATGATCAAAACTAGTTATCTGATGATCATAACTAGTTATCAGATGATCATAGCCAGTTATCAGATGATCATAACTAGTTATCTGATGATCATAGCCAGTTATCAGATGATCATAACTAGTTATCTGATGATCATAACTAGTTATCTGATGATCATAACTAGTTATCAGATGATCATAACTAGTTATCAGATGATCATAACTAGTTATCTGATGATCATAACTAGTTATCAGATGATCATAACTAGTTATCAGATGATCATAACTAGTTATCTGATGATCATAGACAGTTATCAGATGATCATAACTAGTTATCAGATGATCATAACTAGTTATCAGATGATCATAACTAGGTATCTGATGATCATAACTAGTTATCTGATGATCATAACTAGTTATCAGATGATCATAACTAGTTATCAGATGATCATAACTAGTTATCAGATGATCATAACTAGTTATCAGATGATCATAACTAGTTATCTGATGATCATAATTAGTTATCTGATGATCATAACTAGTTATCTGATGATCATAACTAGTTATCAGATGATCATAACTAGTTATCAGATGATCATAACCAGTTATCAGATGATCATAACTAGTTATCAGATGATCATAACTAGTTATCAGATGATCATAAGTAGTTATCTGATGATCATAGCCAGTTATCTGATGATCATAACTAGTTATCAGATGATCATAGCCAGTTATCTGATGATCCTAGCCAGTTATCTGATGATCATAGCCAGTTATCTGATGATCATAACTAGTTATTTGATGATCATAGCCAGTTATCTGATGATCATAACTAGTTATCTGATGATCATAGCCAGTTATCTGATGATCATAACTAGTTATCAGATGATCATAGCCAGTTATCAGATGATCATAACTAGTTATCAGATGATCATAACTAGTTATCAGATGATCATAACTAGTTATCAGATGATCATAGCCAGTTATCAGATGATCATAACTAGTAATCTGATGATCATAACTAGTTATCAGATGATCATAGCCAGTTATCTGATGATCATAGCCAGTTATCTGATGATCATAGCCAGTTATCTGATGATCATAACTAGTTATCTGATGATCATAACTAGTTATCAGATGATCATAACTAGTTATCTGATGATCATAGCCAGTTATCTGATGATCATAACTAGTTATCAGATGATAGAACTAGTTATCTGATGATCATAATTAGCTATCAGATGATCAAAACTAGTTATCTGATGATCATAACTAGTTATCAGATGATCATAACTAGTTATCTGATGATCATAATTAGTTATCTGATGATCATAACTAGTTATCTGATGATCATAACTAGTTATCAGATGATCATAACTAGTTATCAGATGATCATAACTAGTTATCTGATGATCATAACTAGTTATCAGATGATCATAACTAGTTATCTGATGATCATAGCCAGTTATCTGATGATCATAACTAGTTTTCAGATGATCATAACTAGTTATCTGATGATCATAACTAGTTATCTGATGATCATAACTAGTTATCAGATGATCATAACTAGTTATCAGATGATCATAACTAGTTATCAGATGATCATAACCAGTTATCTGATGATCATAACTAGTTATCAGATGATCATAACTAGTTTTCAGATGATCATAACTAGTTATCAGATGATCATAACTAGTTATCAGATGATCATAACTAGTTATCAGATGATCATAACTAGTTATCAGATGATCATAACTAGTTATCAGATGATCATAACTAGTTATCAGATGATCATAACTAGTTATCAGATGATCATAACTAGTTATCAGATGATCATAACTAGTTATCAGATGATCATAACTAGTTATCAGATGATCATAACTAGTTATCAGATGATCATAACTAGTTATCAGATGATCATAACTAGTTATCAGATGATCATAACTAGTTATCAGATGATCATAGCCAGTTATCAGATGATCATAACTAGTTATCTGATGATCATAACTAGTTATCAGATGATCATAGCCAGTTATCAGATGATCATAACTAGTTATCTGATGATCATAACTAGTTATCAGATGATCATAACTAGTTATCAGATGATCATAACTAGTTATCTGATGATCATAACTAGTTATCTGATGATCATAGCCAGTTATCAGATGATCATAACTAGTTATCTGATGATCATAGCCAGTTATCTGATGATCATAACTAGTTATCAGATGATCATAACTAGTTATCTGATGATCATAACTAGTTATCAGATGATCATAACTAGTTATCAGATGATCATAACTAGTTATCAGATGATCATAACTAGTTATCAGATGATCATAACTAGTTATCAGATGATCATAACTAGTTATCAGATGATCATAACTAGTTATCAGATGATCATAACTAGTTATCAGATGATCATAACTAGTTATCAGATGATCATAGCCAGTTATCAGATGATCATAACTAGTTATCTGATGATCATAACTAGTTATCAGATGATCATATCCAGTTATCAGATGATCATAACTAGTTATCTGATGATCATAACTAGTTATCAGATGATCATAACTAGTTATCAGATGATCATAACTAGTTATCAGATCTGATGATCATAGCCAGTTATCTGATGATCATAACTAGTTATCAGATGATAGAACTAGTTATCTGATGATCATAATTAGCTATCAGATGATCAAAACTAGTTATCTGATGATCATAACTAGTTATCAGATGATCATAACTAGTTATCTGATGATCATAATTAGTTATCTGATGATCATAACTAGTTATCTGATGATCATAACTAGTTATCAGATGATCATAACTAGTTCTCAGATGATCATAACTAGTTATCTGATGATCATAACTAGTTATCAGATGATCATAACTAGTTATCTGATGATCATAGCCAGTTATCTGATGATCATAACTAGTTATCTGATGATCATAACTAGTTATCTGATGATCATAGCCAGTTATCTGATGATCATAACTAGTTATCAGATGATCATAGCTAGTTATCTGATGATCATAACTAGTTATCTGATGATCATAGCCAGTTATCTGATGATCATAACTAGTTATCAGATGATCATAACTAGTTATCTGATGATCATAGCCAGTTATCAGATGATAGAACTAGTTATCTGATGATCATAGCCAGTTATCAGATGATCATAACTAGTTATCTGATGATCATAACTAGTTATCAGATGATCATAGCTAGTTATCTGATGATCATAGCCAGTTATCAGATGATCATAACTAGTTATCTGATGATCATAATTAGTTATCTGATGATCATAGCCAGTTATCAGATGATCATAACTAGTTATCTGATGATCATAACTAGTTATCTGATGATCATAACTAGTTATCTGATGATCATAGCCAGTTATCAGATGATCATAACTAGTTATCTGATGATCATAATTAGTTATCTGATGATCATAACTAGTTATCAGATGATCATAACTAGTTATCTGATGATCATAACTAGTTATCTGATGATCATAACTAGTTATCAGATGATCATAACTAGTTATCAGATGATCATAACTAGTTATCAGATGATCATAGCCAGTTATCAGATGATAGAACTAGTTATCTGATGATCATAACTAGTTATCAGATGATCATAACTAGTTATCAGATGATCATAGCCAGTTATCAGATGATAGAACTAGTTATCTGATGATCATAGCCAGTTAGCAGATGATAGAACTAGTTATCTGATGATCATAACTAGTTATCAGATGATCATAACTAGTTATCAGATGATCATAACTAGTTATCAGATGATCATAACTAGTTATCAGATGATCATAACTAGTTATCTGATGATCATAATTAGTTATCGGTGTTCTTGCTTTTGATTACAGCCAGCATGAATTGATTATATAGACATCAGACTATTCTGCATTGAACAGATATCAGTTTGTTTGAGCTCTAATAAGTGTAGGTATTCAAGAACGGTCAGGGATTTCCACGAGATTTTTCACTCAATTTCACTGGATGTGGAAGAGTTGCTCTGGGCAAACAGCCTGGTTTCCTCCTCCACTAAACTTTGGAACGTCGCCATACTAGTAAAATATTCTTGAGTGCGGCGTTAAACACCAATCAATCAATCAGTCAATCAATCAAGGTTTATACACCTAACAGCTCACTTGATCAAAGAATCAATCTATCTGGTATCGGGATGGATATAATTTATGATTTTACTTTTGACATGCTTATAAGGATCGTGATTTTCTTTATTAGTGGATGGGGTCTGGGCGGCATGGTCGGACTGGGGAGCATGTTTTGTAAGTTGTGATGGAGGTACGCGTAAACGAGAGAGGGTTTGTACTGGACAGGCTCATGGCGGGGAGGACTGTGAAGGAAATGACTGGGAAGTGGAAGATTGTAACACTATACCATGTCCAGGTGAGATCCCTTACGCCTTCTGTTTTGGGCTTATCGTATCCCTCTAGTCTTGCCTTAATATTATGGTTTCTCAGCGCGTAGCTTAATGCAGTGTGATGCGCAATTAAATGCCAAAAGATGCAATCGAATTGTTATTTTTACCTGCATGTGTGCACTGCAGCAGGATGGCGCCTTTTCTCTTGAAATGGTGCCTGAATGCCTAAAGAGAAAAACCAAGTACAGGCACAATTTGTGTGATATATTTTGAAAGTAACATCTATACATGTCTTGTTAAATAACATGTTTTTTGCGGAAGCTACCACTTACCAATATATATAATAAACATAGCCATCACATTATCTATATACAGCCGTTTTAGTTAGGAAAGTATGTGTGTTTTAAAAAGGTTTGGATCCAATTAGACCCAATTGAAAAATAAAAATAGTTTTGTTTTCACCCACTTTTGAATAGTCGCTTTGATGAATTTTCGTTTAAGTGGTATGAGCTGCCAAAATTAGATAATTTCATGATTTTAGATTGTAAACAGAAAACTTTTGTATAGCAACAATCATAAATTGGGTCTTTATTGTGTATTAACCCCCCCCCCCCCCCCCCACAAAAAAAATACCGCTGTTTGTTTTAAAACTGAAAGAAGGCAGGTCAGTTTGCTACGTGATGCGGCTATTCTTTCCCAAGCATTTTCTCCTGCCGGTTCCTTTCCTAACCCAAGTAGGGCACCGAATATATTTTCTTTTGTCTTGGACCAGTGCCTGGGTGTTTCTCACTGGCACTTGCAGTTTATAAGTGATTCACAAACTCAGCCGGTATACATACGTTTATTTTTTGTGATTTTGATATTTCTAAAGAATAACTTACCCTGAAACCCCGTGGTCGAAATCAACGAAAAAGGTCTTTAGTTTTAACTGATTTGGGTAATCTGTTGATTGAAACAGTCCTCAATCCTCCTTTTAGACAAAGTGATTTAAACAAATAGCCATGCTTTTTTAGCTTAAGTCTACCGCAGAACCAAATATGAACAATATTAAATTTCTAAGAACAAAATGTGTAATATTTGTATAGCCAAAATGCATTGGAAACTGTGTAAATCCTCACGTCTCGAGGAAACGAACTCTGGTTTAGTCAGGTCGTGTTGAATTATCAGAGATAGTAAACATGCAATTGGATACAGCAGAAAATATTAAATACTCTCGGTTTAAACATGGCTTGGTTTAGTGAAAGGTCCGTTTAAACCGGTTTCCGGCCATTATCCATCGAGGCTCAGATGAAGGCAAATGGTTTATGCATGTCATCCTGTTAGCTGACCCTAACTGGCTTGGTTTCCGTTTTCACTATTGGATTCGTAGAATAGTGAAGGTACCACAAAGGAGTCCGATTTGGTAGCAGCAGCAACCTCCCTAGAGGTCAGGGGCCTGCTTCACAAAGCGATCTTAGCTAAGTGTGATCTTAACTGCCATGACAACCGATGCTAAAGGTATACGTTGCCATTGGTAATTAAGATCATCTTAAGCTAAGATCGCTTTGTGAAACTGGGCCTAGGGGCCTGTTTCACAAAGCGACGTAGTGTAAGTTTTACGTAACTTCCATAGCAACCCATACTGTAGAGATACGTTAGTATGAAAGTTACGCAAAAAATACATATCTACGCCGTTTTGTGAAACAGGACCCTGGAAAGGAGAAAAGGGTTTTTATATAAATCTCTCCAGCCGACCAGCTTTTAACTGAAATTAAATCCAATTTATAATTCCCGTCTTTAGCTAGATCGATTTCAGCGGGTTTTTGCTAATCAAATCATGTTAACGCATTGTTTTTAAAGTGGATGGAGAATTCACCACTTGGTCCTCCTGGGGAACATGTTCAGTTACGTGTGGCGGAGGGACACGCACCAGAAATAGGGACTGTATCCTTCCACAACATGGCGGCAAGCCCTGTGATGGTGACAGATATCAGATTGGTGATTGTGGCACAGATGATTGTCCAGGTTTGAGATTTTATGTCTTAAATGTTCCCGCTAGAAATAATGTTAATTGAATTAAAAAAAATATTTTTTTTGTGTGAACTATAGTGGGAAAAAGACGCTTCGAACACCCTAAACACAGTCGCTTAAATGTAGGAGGAAGGGCGAAATTATATATAGATTATTTTTGAGAAGCTATTAACGACGACCAAACATGGGAAAGATGGCTTTTTAGCCCGCCATCATTCTGATGGTGGGGTATTCAAATCGCTTTTCCGTGGTCCGTCGTCCGTCGTCAGTCGTCCGTCGTCCGTCGTCCGTCGTCCGTCGTCCGTCGTCCGTCCGTTAACTTTTTGCTTGTTACCTTTATTCCAAGAAAACTACCAGTCCAATCTTAATCAAACTTAACATACAACATCACCCTATGGTCTAGTTGTGCACCGTACGTTTTCATCTCATTTGCATATTCAATGTGGCCACCAGGGGGCGATATTGTTTTTTTTTGTTACCTTTATTCCAAGAAAACTACCTGTCCGATTTTCACCAAACTTGGCTGACATTATCTCCATATAGTCTAGTTGTGCATCCTACATTTTCATCTCATTTGCATATTCAATATGGCCGCCAGGGGGCGATGTTGTTTTTTCTTTGTTACCTTTATTTCAAGAAAACTACCTGTCCAATCTTTATCAAACTTAACATACATCATCACCCTATGGTCTAGTTGTGCACCGTACATTTTCATCTCATTTGCATAAACAATATGGCCGCCAGGGGGAGATGTTTTTTTTCTTTGTTATGTTTATTGCAAGAAAACTTTCGGTAGTTACCTTTATTCCAAGAAAACTATTAGTCCAATCTTAATCAAACTCAACATGCATCATCACTCTACGGTCTAGTTGTACACCGTACATTTTCATCTCATTTGAATATTCAATATGGCCACCAGGGGGTGATATTGTTTTTTTTTGTTACCTTTATTCCAAGGAAACTACTAGTCCGATTTTCATCAAACTTGGCTGACATTATCTCCATATAGTCTAGTTGTGCATCGTACAGTTTCATCTCATTTGCATATTCAATATGGCCACCAGGGGGCGATGTTGTTCTTCTTAGTTACCTTTATTCCAAGAAAACTACATGTCAAATCTTAATCAAACTTAACATACATCATCACCCTGTGGTCTAGTTGTGCATCGTACATTTTCATCTCATTTGCATAATCAATATGGCCGCCAGGGGGAGATGTTGTTTTTCTTTGTTACGTTTATTGCAAGAAAACTTTCGCTTGTTACCTTTATTCCAAGAAAACTATCAGTCCAATCTTAATCAAACTCAACGTACATCATCACCCTACGGTCTAGTTGTGCACCGTACATTTTCATCTCATTTTGCATATTCAATATGGCCACCAGGGGGCGATATTGTTTTTTTTTGTTACCTTTATTTCAAGGAAACTACTAGTCCGATTTTCGCCAAACTTGGCTGACATTATCTCCATATAATCTAGTTGTGCATCCTACAGTTTCATCTCATTTGCATATTCAATATGGCCACCAGGGGGCGATGTTGTTTTTTTTTGTTACCTTTATTCCAAGAAAACTACCTGTCCAATCCTAATCAAACTTAACATACATCATCTCACCCTTTGGTCTAGTTGTGCACCGTACATTTTCATCTCATTTGCATATTCAATATGGCCGCCAGGGGGAAATGTTTTTTTTTGTTACTTTTTTCCAAGAAAACTACCAATCCGATTTTCACCAAACTTGGCTCACATTATCTCCCTATAGCCATGTTGTGTACTGTACATTTTCATCTCATTTGCATATTCAATATGGCCGCCAGGGGGCGATGTTTTTTTTCTTTATCTTTGTTCCAAGAAAACTATCTGTCCAATCTTAATCAAACTTAACATACATCATCTCACCCTATGGTGTAGTTGTGCGCCGTACATTGTCATCTCATTTGCATATTCAATATGGCCGCCAGGGGGAGATGTTTTTTTTTTCGTTTATTGCAAGAAAACTTTTGCTTGTTACCTTTATTCCAATAAAACTATCAGTCCAATCTTAATCAAACTGAACATACATCACCCTATGGTCTAGTTGTGCACCATACATTTTCATCTCATTTGCATATTCAATATGGCTGTCAGGGGCAATATATTTTTTTTTGTTACTTCTATTCCAAGAAAATACTGGTCTGATTTTGACCAAACTTGGCCGACATTATCTCCCTCTGATCTAGTTGTGCACCCTACATTTTCATCTCATTTGCTTTTTAAATATGGCCGCCAGGAAGCAATGTTGTTTTTTTAACCAAATTTGAAAATGAAACTTATTATCATTATTCCAAGAAAACTACTGACCTGATCTTAACCAAACATGACACACATCATCCCTCTAAGTTCTAGCTGTGCACCATACATTATCATTTCATTAGCATATTGAAGATGGCTTCCAGGTGGCAATGTTGTTTTCAACCAAAATTTCAAGGGGAGCTTAATTTTGCAATTCACAATTTAATTTTCCTCAACAATAGTTATCTCCCTGTAATAAGATTTTTTATGTAGGCCCCAATTCCTATATCCAGTTATTGCTGTAAGTGAAATAATCTTGAGCGCAGCGTAAAACACCAAACAATCAATCAATCAATTTAATATGAATAGATGAACGCGGGCGTTAAGATCCCTTTAAGGGATCTCTTGTTTATATCCTGATCGTGTTCCGCCATCCAATCATATATTATCCACTGGATAGACAATTTTGGAGCTTTCGATACAACGAAAATAATAAAATATATCCGGGCTTTAACCCAATACTCAAACCTCTCTTCCCACGCCGCCTTTGGGAACCCGGATTCATGGAAGGTAAACGAATTGGTCCTCCTCGCGATATCATTCTTGAACAACTGTTTTGCTTAGTGCATGCAACATATTTTAAACTTTTCACTATGGTGTTATTTCGATGATATCAAGTTTTGAAACATCATTTAAATATTGTCATGGGGTGTTCTTTTTCTAACTCTCGCTGATTCATTGCCTTCGTTATCAAATTGGATAAGTCTACAAACGGTTAATAATCGTTTTTGTTTTAGTCCCTGGTCGATGGAACGTATGGGGGGATTGGAGTGAATGCTCAGTGAGTTGTGGCGGTGGACAGAGAAAGAGGGAGCGCACCTGTGATGGACCTTATTTTGGCGGCGAACCATGTGCTGGAGAAGCGAGTGAACACGAGAAATGTACCCAGACACCATGCCCTAGTCAGTAGCAGACCATGTATTTAGTTTTCCCACATTTTATTTTCATGTTAAATGTTAACTTTTATGTCTGGCTTATTGAATATGGCCGATTACGCTATACTGTTAACTCACCTACACATTCCAATAATAAGGTAGTTTTTTCACTAATGGTTTTAATTTTTGAAAAGCTTTTTATGAAATGCGCCGTTTGTTTCCCCATCCAAAAATGAAAACAGATCTATGGTTTCGGTCGGTTTAAGAGATGTTCAAATTGTCGCCTTTACGATTGAAATCTATATGCACAGAGCCGGGTGTTCTCCCCATTAAACCCCTAACATTGCCAAACTCAGTGAAACACTCTTGAGAATGGTGTTAGACATCAATCAATCAACCAATCAATCAATCAATCAATCAATCAATTAATCAATCAATCAATCAACCAATCAATCAGTATTAATTTAGAGGACACCCCTTCATCTATGAGAAATTCGTCAGTTCCAGGAATTTGGAAGACCTGGTCTGATTGGACACTGTGTTCAGTGACTTGTGGCGGAGGGACCCGAACACGAAGTAGACAATGCGACATGGAGTCATTTGGAGATCTCACATCCCCATGTGATGGGGACTCAGAAGAGGCAGAAAATTGTCACCAATTTCCGTGCGAACCTTATGGTATGTATCAGTGCTTTAACAGTTTTGCACCAGCCTGCACCAGATGAATTCATAAAGCGATGGGCGTTTCATCTGGTAAATGCGAAACCCCAGTTGATTGCTGGATCGAATCAAAATCGTTTTGGAATCGCTTCTCAATCGACCAACTTAAGTTGATGGCTGTGTTCGACCGGCTTACACCCCGGGTATCACCTACGGTGCAAAAAAGAAATTACAACGCTTTTATAATCTGTTGAAATAACTTTGAGTTCAGGCTAATAACAACGATCGATCAATTTATAAATCAATCAATCTATTAAACCAATCAATCGATTCAATCAATCAATAAATTGATTACATAAATCGATGGATATATTAATCAAACGAACGACAAATTATTTAAATTTTTTATTCAGTCACCCCAACAACATATTCAATGCAATAAATCGATCAATTGATTTGTTCAACCCAAGCATTGAATCAACCTTACAATCAATCAATAAAATGTGCTCTCTTTTTAGCCCGCACGTGTTCCGGATTGAAGTCTTTAGGAATGGACGAAAGCCGTAAAGCAGAGATAGATCCGGACGGTCCTGGCGGAGAAAAACAAATCCGGGTTTTTTGTAATTTAGTGGATGAAAATGGTGTTGGCGTAACAGTCATTGGTAAGATATATTGTGAGCATTATTCCAACTTGGTCGCCGTATGTGGAAGAGTTGCCGGATACTCGCCGAAGGTCGGGGGTTTCCTGGTTTTCCTGTGGGAAAAGAACCCGATTTCCTCACCCACTTAACTTAGCTCTATAAGTGGAATAGTTTTGAGTGCTGCCTAAAACATAAAACAATCAGTCCATCATCCAAGCTTACTCAAGCCATACTCTCAAGAAATTGAAGAAACAAGGATAAAGAAAAAGTCGTGGATTCCATTGCAGAAAACGATTGTATGTATTATAGATCCGAGCCTAACGTTTTTCATTTGACTTTTGGCGCAAGAATGTGTGTAGATACCCAAACGTTTTGGGTCGTTTTTGTTGAGGATAATAGCCTTTGACTCGAAAATGTTCCTTGATTATTTTCTGTTTGTTTTACGATTGACGCCGCACTCATTGGTTTTCATCTATACGACATTTCCATGGCATAAGTAACGATTCCGAATAACCGAATTTTTTCCTGCAGCCAATGCAAGTCCGTCATGGAAATGTCACATGTATTTCAACGGAAAGCATTTGTAGCCGCAGATCAATAGTTGCTGACTGCAAAGATTGATTGATTGCTGTTTAGCGCCGCGCTCAAGAGTATTTAGCGTATATGACGAGGTTACCTTGTTTTTTTTAAAGGGGCGATAACCGGGATCTGGTCTAATCTTGCCTTTTAACTGGTACATATGACAACCATTCCACGTGTCTTGGGTTACTGAGTAATTTTTGAATCTGAATTTTTAAAAAAGACCAGGGCCCAGTTTCACAAAGCAATCTTAGCTTAAGGTGATCTTAATTACCAATGGCAACGTATACCTTTAACATTGTTGCCATCGTCATGAAGGATGTTTGGTAATATATTTAATTTCCAATCGAAGGTCACAACCATGAGGAAGAAGAGGAGGTGAACGGCTATGAAGGCGCCGGGGAGTACGACACTGGTCTTCTGGTATATAACGCTTCATGGGACCAAGTATTATCCCTCATCGATTACTCGGACCATTGTGAACAGTATATCAGTTGGAAGTGCCGCGGGACCTTGATCCATAATTACAAGAGTAAGTTATTGGACGGGGACGGGTTTACCTTGACAACGTATTGGCGTACTCGTTCAGGGACCATTGCCGACTACTGGGGAGGAAGTACGCCCGGTTCAAACGCATGCGCTTGTGGTATAACCGGAACCTGTGCCAATAAGACTCTCCCGTGTAATTGTGACTCCAATGACGATGTCTGGAGAGAGGATGCCGGCTTTATTACCTTCAAAGATGACCTGCCAATCACTTCGTTCGCCGCTGGTGACACAGGTAATTATAGATAGTTATATGTCACACCTTCTTTCCTCTGCACATCCTTTTAAACTCCTCTAAAGCTACATCACGTGACTAGTATATTTCTTCAACAGGACCAGCTACTTATTGGTTTATATATCCCATAAATACATTCCGTTATATTATTTATTCATAGTTAAATAAGCCAAAACTAGACCTCACATGTTTCTGTGGCTGTGTCACTTGTTGCTTATTGCATTCCACTTATAGTCGTATTTCACGCTACTTAATGTGGTCATAAGGTGGGTAAACGTTTTGCAAGTGGTATGAGCTGCCAAAATTCGGATTTTTTTCATAAATTCAGATTAAATAAAAAAAGAGAATTTAAGGGTCGAAGTACATTGAGCAACTAAAAAATTGACGTTGAAATAAAAATATATCAGTAAAGTCTGTAGCCCTACAAACTCAAGACGTTTGCTAATCACAGATAAAATTCAAGTAGCCGGAATGTATGGGATCATTTTGGAGGGTTTTGCTGCTGATAAAATTATCTCAACGTACATCTAGTAGACAGGTATCATCGGAAAGCTTTTATGTTGTACTATTTGATAAAAACTTACCAACAAGTCGCCAATTTCTTATTTCAATTTCTCATGGAACTTAAATTTTTTTAAACATTGAAGCCATCAACTAACAAAAGTGGATGCACGTAGAGGAAACCGTTTGTAAACTAACTATATCAGTATTGTCATATTCGGAAAATGGAGAGAATAAATACGCCTACTTTTATTTGAATATTTGTTGAATGGCCTGGCTAAATTAAACTTGACTGTATATGAAATGGCGCCACAAAGCATTCAACATTAAAAGAACCTATAGTATTAAGTAGAGCAAGAGGGGTGAAATGTTATAATTTCGAATAATACGAATAACGTCGCTATATTATCTACTCAAAAACTCCGCTAGTATCATTTTTCTACGCGCATTAGAGCCAACCGAATCACTGGAATTCTCATCGGAAATCTCTACGCGACCCATTGGCAGCTTTTTTCTGCTACTTATTGCTTTGAACACTCCATAATGCTATTCACTTTTTTAAAGTAGCTAGCACTAGCATATTTACCATTGCTTCTTGTGTTGTGCCCCATCTAGGAAGAGAAAGTGAGGAGCAGAAAGAAGTTGGACTATTGACGCTTGGAGCTCTGCATTGTTCGGGAGAATTACCTTAAACACCATGCCAAGTCTACAGCTTTTTCACCTAAATAATTAACACCTTATATATTTTCACGCAATATTCCATGCATAGGCCTACCTTTTATTTTTTCTATTTTATTTAATGGTATATGCCCCTCATCCACACCTTGATTTTGTGACCAGTACAAAAGCTTATTCAAATTTTCTCTTTTTGTTTGGCTTTTGTAACCACAGGTATGCACACGGATGCATCAGGCCAACCTCTTTGGCAGTGTATTTTATTTAAATTTTAAATGGCGTGTGTTCCTGCGGCCAAATCAAATGAGCCCAGGCCAACTCTAAATTAAATTTTTTATTGAAATTTTTACTTCAGTAAAACCAACTAACGGGATTGTATTGCCAACAGATTGGTCATACTTTCTCTCATACTGATGCATGGCCCCTTTAATTCATGTGACCTCGACTAAATAGCAAATTTATTTTGTCCATTGGCGTTTATGTGTACCCTTTTCAAATATTTAAGACATGTTTCTGGTGTATTTTTACTTTGACTCTTGTATGCAAGTCACTTATAACCGAGTGAATACAAACATTATTATTATTATACGTGAAATGAATGTACGACACGACTGCGATAAAAACAATTATTATTATTATTATTATACGTGAAATGAATGTTCGACACGACTGCGGTTAAAACAAGTAAAAAGCGAATTTCAAAAACAAATATGTCAGCAGCTGATAATTTCATTTCACAGGATTTGAAGGGACAGGCATCCACTTGATCGGACCCATCATGTGCTGGGATCTGCCGACGGATTCCGAGGGAGAAATTCAATAATTTAGTTACTGTAAAATGGCGACTTGTACAACGCTTTAGTGACTGCCTGCAACGACAACATGAAAAGCCTCGTTTTAAAATCTCTGATCTGTGAACTTTGACCCTAACGGCAAACCCAGAAATTTCCTAAAAATGATTAAAAGGTTGCCGTATTGTGAATATGAAGAATGATTAGTAATGTTATTGAAATTTATGTTCTACCTATAGGTTTGATGTAATTTTAAAACCTAATAAATATAATTGTAACAATGATAATATTTGTTTTGCTTCGTATATAGGCTATAACTGTAGGTTTGTATCATTGCGGACACCAAAGTTGAACCAAGATGCGCCTGGAGTCTGTTTCACAAAACGGGGTAGCGTAAGTTTTTACGTAACTGCCATAGCAACCCATACTGTAGCGATACGTTGCCATGTCAGTTACGTAAAAACTTACACTACGCCGCTTTGTGAAACAGATTCCATGTATCTAGGACAGTTTTTTAATGTGTCTGGCAAACGAACGGTATGGGCGGCCATCTATGTCAAAAATACAAACTTCGATTCAACAATCAAAGTGCAAATTAACAAGCAAACTCAAAAAATCTAAATCAAAATTCAAACGAACGAACGAAACATTTTAAATCAAAAGCTAACTTCAAATCAACGAAAGTAAAACTTTTAATCAGAAGCAGTTTCGTTAAATCAAAAGCTCCCTTCGAATTGTCGCCAGGGGGGCGCCCAAACCAGGGGAAGATGATTTAAAGGAGGGTAAATCTCTAGAAATACATAGGGACTATCGTCGATAACAGCCTTCAAAGTACTTAAAACATTTCACGTCAATTACCTCCAGTGACCCTCAAGCTAATAAAAACAGACAGAAGTATGTCCTTTCAGTGGCTTATCTGTGTAGCCATTTTTCCGTTTTAGGATGACGTGATGTTGGTGTAGCTATTTTTAGATCAATAATGACGTATTTTTACCGCTCTCTAATGTATAATGGTAGATTTAGGTCCAAAAAACATGGCGACAAACTTGAAGTGGGAAGATTGTCTCCGAATATATAGGCCAGTATGCAACCGCACGCCATTACTTAGCCAGCCATTGGCTAAATTGCATCACATGACTACTCTATAACGCACTTAAAGGGAAAGAAAATCTTAGCTTTAGACTAGTTTAGATGGAAAGAGTAGAGTTCATTTAGTCCAAAACAACTGTCCAATGTATGTTTTATCCCCTCGTAAGTGAATAATTTAAATTTGAAGGTGGCGTTACAATAGAGAATAAGCTCCATAGGCCATTCACAAGGCCGCCACCATTTTTTCATTAGTTTTATCCAATTATTGCTGAATACAAATTTAAGTGCGTTATAGAGTAGTCATGTGACGCAATTTAGCCAATAGCTGGCTAAGTAATGGCGCGCGGTTGCATACTGACCTATATTTTCGGAGACAATCTTGCCACTTCAAGTTTGTCGCCATGTTTTTTTGGACCTAAATCTACCCTTATACATTAGAGAGCGGTAAAAATACGTCATTATTGATCTAAAAATAGCTATACCAACATCACGTCATCCTAAAACGGAAAAATGGCTACACAGATAAGCCACTGAAAGGAAATACTTCTGTCTGTTTTTATTAGCTTGAGGGTCACTGGAGGTAATTGACGTGAAATGTTTTAAGTACTTTGAAGGTTGTTATCGACGATAATCCCTATGTATTTCTAGAGATTTCCCCTCCTTTAAATTTGTATTCAACATTGGATAAAACTAATGAAAAAATGGTGGCGGCCTTGTGAATGGCCTATGGAGCTTATTCTTTATTGTAACGCCACCTTCAAATTTCAATTATTCACTTACGAGGGGATAAAACATACATTGGACGGTTGTTTTGGACTAAGTGAACTCTCCTTTTTCCATCTAAACTAGTCTAAAGCTTAGATTTTCTTTCCCTTTAAAAAGCGAAAGAGAACTTTCCTCTGTACAGATGGTGATCATCATAGAGCGAATGATTCAGTATTTCAAAACAAGGTCGAGAACCTAAACAAAGATCTAAAGGAGTTTATTGCGTAATGTAGAATTGACCACATCCGTACACATTACAAGAATTTTGCCTATTAATATATTTCTGATGAATGTGAAAAGCACGCGTGGCTGACAAAACAATATCTTGTCAACTCCAAAAGATATCATCTCACGATATAAACTGTCAGAACTTGTCTCGTACGTCTCGAAATACTGAATCCGTGCGTTACTAATAAAATAAAGCATGCAATAAGAATTCGAGAAAAACTTTACAAAAAAGTCCAATACCACTAAAACAGAAAATTATATTTTACAATTAAAAAAGCAGAGAAATCTTGTTAATTCGCTTGCTCGTTCCGCCAAAATCGATCTGCAAACAAAAACAGCCTAAAAAATTGAGACTGGTCGTGTTGGTTCCAAGGTCTGGTGGAAGATCTTTAAGAAAACACTAATTCAAACCTTAACGTCACACCACCTCTTAAAAATCCAGACGACTCAATATCCTACGAAAGTACCCAAAAAGCAAACACTCTTAAAGGGGGAGATAACAAAAAATCACTTTAGGGTTCAGAAGAAGCGCACTAACTTTTCCTTTCCAACGATAGCAAACACATATTTTTGCGATTTTTTCACTCCTAACAGTGAAGTTAATAAAATTCCACAATAAGAAAAACAAATTGGTCAACTTTCAAAATCTCCCATTTAAGCCTAGGTTAAATTCATCCTCTTCAAGGCCTTCGTAATTCACCAATATGGCACGCAGACCATTTTTTTGCTAGTCACATTTTCCTCAAAGCTTCTTTTGTAATTCAATTTAAGTTTCGTGAAACTGAAAGCAATTTGCTGGCCATAGGAATACTTTGAAGAGAGTGAAATTAACCTGGGTTTTAATGGGAGATTTTGAAAGTTGACCAATTTGTTTTGTGTATGTAACATAATACGGTATTTTATAAACTGCATCATGTCCCATGACAAAATCGCAAAAATAGTTGTTTGTTACCGCTGGAAAGGAAAAACAAGCGCGCTTGTTTTGAACCATAAAGTATTTTTTGTTTGTTTTCTTCTTCTTTAATACCTTTGTCCTATTTCCCGTCAATCCTTCGTGTGATTAGAATGCTCTTCTAGTAAACAAATCAATCATTAGACCATACCCCACCCCCACTAGCATATGGTATTATGTTTGTAAACGTAATGTTAATATCATTCTCTTTCATATATACGGAATCACTGCAGCTCCTTAAATTTAGATTTCTTGAGTTTGCTTTTTTATTTGCATATTGAATGTTGATTCGAAGTTTGTATTTTTGGCATGGATGGCCGCCCATAACAGACGCACGTCCAATACAAAAATGTGTGATCATCAAATCCGTTGGAAACAAGTGAATTGGTTGATTGGTTTGATTCCTTCAAATTGAGACTGGTCCATTGCTGGTTTGATTTCTTTCAACTTTGATGGTTTACTTGGTCGGTTTTATTAAGTTCTATAGAACCTGAAGCCGACACTATGCACAAAGGATATACTGATTGCTGCTTAAACTTCAAGTACCCCGGACACTTTGACAATCCTACCCGTTCCTTTGTTTACTTGAAGAACCTCAAACTGTAACAATGTAACCGGGTTCGAAGCACACTCAGACCAATTAACCAAGAGTTGTATCCCCCGTCCATTGATCCTAGTTTCCTCCCCCACTAAACCTGGCAACGCCGCCATGTAAGTGAAATAATCTTGAGTGCGGCATAAAACATCAATCAATCAAATATTCTGTGGCTTTGATGTAATGTTTAGCTAAATCAAATTATCTTCAGCTCTTTTGATATATGTCAGTCGTCTCTCAGCCTCACTGCTGGAACAAAATAGCCTTATTTCCCACATATTTATAGTAGATATAGTCGGTTGGGAAGCAAGTCGGGAAAGTTGTACAGACAAAGCCAACTTTGCTAGCCAGATATCTGTTAGAAAATGTTTTCTGACTGTGTGTTCACTAATTTGGTTGATTGATTGATTGATGTTTACGCCGCACTCAAGATTATTTCACTAATATGGCAGCGATGCCAGGTTTTGTGGGAGGGGAAACCGGGTTCTTGGTTGGGAGGAAACATAATCTTGAGAGTGGTATTTAGCACCAAACAACCATCGAATAATTCTATACGATTTAGATTTCAGTGAAAATAAATTTCTTATGATGTCATTCCATATAAAATTGGACTTCCAAAATCTGCACGAAAACTGAAATGAATTATGCCAAAACATATAGAATAACTTTATTTCAAGAAAATTAAATTTGCGCTGCCTTACAAAATCAACACGTCACACTTAATCAGCAGACGCAAAGTTATTTAAAGACAATAAACATATACATATTTAATTAGTTTAGATTAAAAAAGCAGTACTCACTGACGGTCAGTTCTTTTTGTTATATAAGCAAAGAGAGTAGCTTGACAATAGTGGTCACTTCGTCCGCGCCATGTTGAATTTGAACTGACACGATTCGATTATTAGGAACACCCTTCCGCTAGGGGACCAGAAAGAACATGCCGGCAATGCTGATTGGACGAAGTGATCACTCTTGCCAATCTACTCTCTTTGATAAAAGTGAGCTAAAATTGCTACTGTTATATGTACGAGGACAAAGTGATTACATATAGTTACGTCAATACTAAAACATACTTTGACAGCTTTTTATTGACTTGAAACTAGACTGTTAAAAATGTTAAGTGCGTTAGGTATTTTTATGACTGTTGTTGAAATTAGGTCACATTTACATGTATTTCTAGAGATTGTTCATCCTCTATAAAGTACTTGGCTGAGGTAATGCCATGATTAACATCAATGGCACCAGTGCTGGTCGTCCCTCGCCTAAAAGTAAAATCGAATTATAATTTTGTACCTCATATGTCTTCAATATCATTTGTGTTTGTCACACACTTGGTTCCATGTAGCGAATGTTTAAAGGCCCACTTGCCGCCGTACCCTGTTTAAATTTGCTAAGAAAACCAATTTACATGAGCTTACTACGACTAATACCACTAAACTTAAACATAGGACACATAAAACATGTCTAGTTAGCTTTAGAATGTAGAAATGGGGTGAAAAACAAACGAAGAATCGAAGCCTGATTACAACAACAACGATCAGTGTCGGTCAACTTTCGTGTTGGGTTACCCTCCTTTCAGGCCTTTGTATCTGTGGTTCACACTCAAACAATTATCAGCAGGCTTTTCCAGTCGCTGTTAACCGATCGTCAGTCTGTATCTCAGATAAATAGGCCTACGTAAAATTACACTGTGCCGTTAGTTCACTCACTCGACTGAAACATAAAATCGCCCCTGCGAGCAGTTTGGTTTGTTTACGTTCCGGGCACCTAACAATTCAAATTTTCAACTTCAAATTAAAAATACAAAGTGGCGTCCAAACTTTTAAATTTTGATAAAACTAGAAAGTTCCTAACTTATATTGTCTGGGAAAAAATACAGAAAACGGTCTTTCTTTTTTAATGTAAACAATATTCCTGATTTTCGCGGCAAGTGTGCCTTTAAGTGCGTTAGGTATTTTTATGACTTGTTGAAGTTAGATCACATTTATTTGCGGATAAATTCGCACCCGCACCGAGAGGACACACGGCTGCGATTATCGCACAGAGCAGCCTTGATACTGACGGTCACGTGATCTAAATATGGCGGCGTCCAGTAAGCTGAAGATTGCAGCCGCTGCTGCTCTGTTTTTGTTAAAAAAACGCCAGCGTCGCAGATTGCGGTGGAAAAATAGACGACACTGGACAAAACCATGTATACTACGGCGATACAAACACTGAAACAGTCAATTTATGTTAATTTGATAAAAAAAATTTGTCTACTGAAGACACGGGATTTCACAAAATATATAAGATTCTATCCTGTCACGATATATGCTTAATATCGTGTTGAACAAACACGGCTTTTCCGACCATAACAGCACGAGTTCGACTTCTTTTTCCCTAGTCCAGGTTGTACCTGTATTCATATTTGTGGTCGCCGACATTTTGCAAGATCACATGATCTGGATCTCGGCGGTTATTGGCTGCTTTTCAGAGTCGTCCGCAGCGAATATCGCACGGAGAAGACACACGGAGCGATTTTATCCGCGGCGGAAAAAATCGCTGCGGAAATATCTAAAATGTTTGATCGGTCCGAATTTCGATGCGGAAAAATCCGCGGCGAATTTCGCACGTTGAGGAGAGGACACACGTATGCGAATATCGGTGCGATTGCAAAATACGCCGCGGTCATGCGGAAAAATTCGCACGTGTGTCCCCTGCTTTAGTGTGTGAATTTTTAATAAGACAAAAATTAAATATATCAAAAACATATCGAAGATCCAAAAGCTGCAAATGAGAGCTAAGTTAAATTAGAACATAAGCATAGCACATATTTCGTGTATATTGACAAGAATATAATGCGTTCAGAATCGAGTTACTGGTCGGGCAGGGCAGGCATGGTCTGTTTGGATAGGACATCTTGAGTTTCAATGGAAGCGCTTAGATGATGAAATGAATGTACATACAGATAAAGTAATGTCAGTATTTTGTGATTTGCAGAGTTCAATCGAAGAACCGTATAACAAGATAGTAGCACTAACTGGCTCAATATATCCAGTGCGGCGAATAGATTCCATCATTTCTTGTCGCTGAAGGTTGAACATAGGGTAAAATAGTAAATAGTGTTCAGCCGTCTCTGATGCATGTCCACAGGAACAGTTGGGTGAATCAGAAATGAAATTATTGAAGAGATCGTCATGTGACTGAGGTAATGCCATGACTAATATCCATTACACCAGTGCTGGTCGTCCCTCCCCTAATAGTAAAATCGAATTATAATTTTGTACCTCATATGTCTTCAATATCCTTTGTGTTTGTCACACACATGGTTCCATATCAATTGTGATGACGCGACTATCTATGTACATGGGTACACAAATATAGGCTCGTCATCACGATTGGGTTCCATATAGCGAATTGTTAACTCCGGACACGGCTGACACTGGTATAAGCCCTGTACAACCATGACTGGCATCCAACCTAACCAAACTGTGAAATCACCACAATCCAGCATTTGCATTGAACAAGTTACATGCGAATAGAATGGTGGTATAGATATCTTTTTTTTTTTTTTTGCACAACTCATTGCCTTGCGTTTAATAACTTTATTCAGTGACAGATCTAAAACAAGACATTTCAAGGAGAGATGAGTCTTGCATAACTTTAAATGTTTAACATGGATAGATATCTATGTTCTTCTACGACAATACTGCTGGTTAATGAATACTCCCAATGGCCGATTGTATTGCACAGATAACCAGAGAATTATTCCCACTAGTGTTGAAGGGGTCAAAAACAGTTGCCACATCATCCACAAAAATGAACAAAAAATCACCAGCAGAAAGACGATTCGAATGCATCATGAACAATTAACCAAAAAACTGGTCACCAATACACAATTATTCTTCATAAATTCCGCATATACTTCACCCACTATTTTCGTCGTGATGAGTGACGTACCAATCATTTTTGTGTTTCAAATCAGTTGTGAAAGAAAGCACCATTCTGTAAACAGGAGAAACGACCAGTGCCGTATGTCTTATTTGAAAAGAATAAAGACAAATTGTGATTTGCCAATTACTTTCAAATGACGTAATTTAGCGACGTCACAATTACTGCCCCAAGTAGTAGACCGGACAAAGGATCCGTCTGTTTTTAACTTTGTATTTTCGGTATTTTACAACAGATGTAAGAAATGAAAATCTATAATCGGACAGTTTATAACCGAATGAATCTATAAATGGTAAAAAATCGTGTATGAAAATTGATTTTGACCGAATTCGGCAAAAGTCAAATTGAGTACTGGGCTTGTCCGGTGTAAGATTGGTGCAGCGACGTCATTTTATTGTTGCGCGCAAAACTGGCAAATGGTCTATTGGTAAATTGCAGTGACTCACAACAGCGACTGTACTGCGTGTTACTTTTTTATGGCTTAACCATTTCAAGAAGAATGGCGAATGTTATAGGTATATCGCAATAGTATACAGGTGATTAAAAGGGAGGTAACTCTCACAGGACTAAATGGTGTAAAGTAGCGTTTTGAACTAACTTCAGCTTACAAGAATGAACAGAACTTCTTTTAAGAACACTGAGACCAATGATAATTCATTTGTATTGCTAATTTATTGCCAACACTACTATTAACGCTCTTGCTGGTTTTGTATTTTTCTTTGTTAAAGTGGCATGAGCTGCCAAAAATTCACACTTTTTTCATAATTTCTGATCGTCACAACAGTAAGGAGCTTTGAAGGCCATCGAACAACTAAATGATTGGCGTTGGAATGATGAAAATCCACACAATATGCGGCCTATACGAACCGTAATAGTGTTCGAAAAGTAAACAAAATTGAAATAACCGGGACGACCATTCATTTATTCTATGCCAAAGTTAGTTCAAAACAATACTTTATCGTACATTCTCGAAACTAGAAGCACTAAAAAGCTTCTGAAGTATACGTCTTGAGAAAAATAGGCGATAATTTCAACATTCTGTTTTTACGTCAAAATATCAACATTTTGGAAGCTCATGCCGCTTTAAATATACCAAATAATGACTGGCTA
Organism: Lepidochitona cinerea; assembly: GCA_963971465.1. Lineage (NCBI taxonomy): Eukaryota > Metazoa > Mollusca > Polyplacophora > Chitonida > Tonicellidae > Lepidochitona > Lepidochitona cinerea. The sequence continues at coordinate 7,256,099 of OZ020556.1, forward strand.
TGCCAAATATATGACATGGGCTTTATTGAAAACGAGTATCCCTTTTTATTATGCTGTCCGGCCTTTCATGGCCGTCAATTTACAAGTTTCGGGTTCTAATAAACCCCTGTTCAAAAAAACAAAATAATAACTTTGGGTATATATTTGTTAGAGGCTCTATCCTATAGAAGTATTATTTTAGGTCTATAAGGTATAATTACTTGGAACCAACTATGTAATTGCAAACTATGTTTTAATGCATAACCAGTACTGTAAAAAGCCAAATGGCTTATCCTACAATAAAATTGAATTGAATTGAAATAATAAGAAGGCATCGAGATGGCCACTGGCAACCTTCTTTACCATGGTAGAACTTAATGTCGTGTTAAGTACGATGTAAAAAACAATGGCATCTGCTTTGTTAACTTTTAGTTTCAGCCAGGCGGGAGTTTATAACGGAGGCTCTAGAGCGGGCCGTGTTTCGCTTTCAACCTTGCCGGTCGTTTTGTTTTCCTCTGATTTCTATGAGGATATATTTTAGCAACGCTTTCACAATTCACTACAGTAGGTGACATAAAAGTGGCATGAGCTGCCAAAATGTTGATATTTTGACGTTAAAGCAGAATGTTGAAACTATTGACTATTTTTCTCAAGACGTACAATTCAGAAGTTTTTTTAGTGCTTCTTGTCTTGAAAATGTACGATAAAGTATTGCTTTGAACTAACTTTGGCTTAGAATGAATGAATGGTCGTCCCGGTTATTTAAATTTTGTTTACTTTTCGAACACGTTTTCGGTTCGCACAGGCCACACACTTTATGGATTTTCCTCATTCCAACGCCAATCATTTAGTTTTTCGATGACCTTCAAAGTCTCTTACTGTCGTGACGATCAGAAATTATGAAAAAAGTGAATTTTTGCAGGTCATGCCACTTTAACCCGAGACCGTCTGTCAAGAAGTAAACGAATGTACTACTGAATTCCAACCAAGAAGTCGTTAATTGTACATTTTTCGCTATAAGTCAGCCAACCACCTTTTCTCCAAGGGCAATACAATCTTATTTTTCTTATTCAGCAAACATTTAAGATGCTTCGCAATGAGTAATGGCTGTTTTTAGTAATTGGCATGACGGTGTTATTGAAGAAATCGAAAGGCAACTGGCCACAAAACGTAAATATAGTCAACCATTCATATAACAAACATCTGTCTATGATAACGAATGCTGTTAACTAAAAGACGTTTTTCTCTGAACAAAGTGTGTTGATTTTCTTTCTATATCACGACTTGTAAATGTCCAATGGCTAAAATTCTGCCCAAACTTCATCGATAATTTTAAGCTCTACTCGATAGTTATCAATTGATAATCCTCCCAAAAGGTCATCTGTCTAAGTCATGTACTGTAAACCGTTGAAATGGAATTTGGGAAAGATCAGCGCCATTACAGCAGTCTAGCCGATACTATGGGGGCCCATTGAGGCCAGAATGTAGAATTAGTTTTGTTCAGTTTGAAATAGTGATTTGTATTAAATAATTAAGAAAAAAAAAAGAATAAAAATGAAATAGGATAAAAATATAACAGAACAGAAATTTAAAACTGAACTAAAAAACTTATCTTTAAAAAAAGCTTTTTTGTCGATAAAAGTAAACCAAAAGTTTCTTGTCCCATGAGGGCCATATTCCCCCCCAGAATTCTCTTATATTTGCGTGTTTGTTGTGCAGTACTTACCGCCCTTTCACAACTATCCTGCCGCAAGAAACTGCCTTAGTCGGCAGAGTGATACCGGTAGTCTGTCAGACCGGCACGGGCCTTCCATTGATGGGTCGCGGGTTCGAACCACACAGATCAACTTTCACGCTTCTATTTCTTTACAGTATAAAAAAAGACATTCTAATGAAAAAATATGCAATTAACAGCAACATCCCTTGTGTGCTGTACCTTCAATAGTGGGGTTTCAAGGCAGATTTAATGCAAATTATGCATGCGTGTCTCATCTGATAAAGAAATCTGACATTTGGATTTTAATTATAAATCACGGCCGAGGATATCATAAGCCTAAATAGCCTGGTTTCTGGGCAGATTTTAATTTTTACATGTTATATAAATTTATATATATATATATACAATTTTTGCATGATATTCATTGATTTGATTTATTGATGTTTTATACCACCCCTTAGATTATTTCACGTCTCATTGTGCCGACTTTCCTAAATTAAGTTAGGAGGAAAGAAATTAATTCCTTGACCGGAATAAAGTCCCGACTTTAGGTGAGTAAACCTGGCAACTCTTCCACCAACGGCGACCAAGTGAAAATCCCACTCAATTTTTATTGGTCTGAAAGGCTATTTGCGACTCAGTCACCGACCGAGGCCCCACATAACGTGCTTTGATATTTCTTTTCCCGGGATTCACACATATATATATATATATATACTTTTGATAGGCATAAAGCATTTCTTCAATTAAGATATTTTGTTCTAGGGACCTCGTTGGCTCAGTCGACATAGTCTGACACAGGCGATGGGGAACGGGTTCGACTCCAAATAAAAATGAAGATGTTCTAAATGGAAATTTAATCGACTGCCTTATGTGGAAGAGTTGCCAGGTACTTTTCGAAGGTCGGGAGTTTCCTCTCGGCAAAGAGAACGGTTTTTACACACACTAAGCCTGACAAAACCACAATATAAATTATCAGTGAATTACCGCCGAGCTTGATGACGTCACATAGATTTTAGCAAAGCTTTCCGGGTAAAATGTACCTCAGTTGGCCATTTTGTTTATTGGTAATAAGCATACAGTATTATTTCTTACGCCGTATTTTAAAATTATTTTAGCATCCCTCGAAATGCTTTGCGCGTAAATTGTAAGTGACGTCATCAAGCAATCGGTCAATTAATCATGCGGAGAAAAAACATCAATCTATCATTCAATTACATTGCATGTTTTGCTCCACAAGTGTTTTGAGTTGTGTTCCAGTTTGGATTTTCTACACAAAGGTTGCGGAAGAAACTGTATGCCTACTGATGCAGTCATATTTTCCTTTGTTTTCGATCAAATGGCAAAACAAATTTTCAGCGTTTTAAATTTTTTTTACGATTAAAATTTAGTTTTCTATTTTATTTAATTATTTTTTTTATTTTTGTAAACCTCTATTTCAAACTGAAAATAAATAAATTTACAACCAGGCCTCAATGGGCTACCATACTATACCTTAACTTCTCGTGAAAAAGGATTATTTGTTTTGTCACTACCAGCTGTGGGGTCCGGGTAAACCTGGATTATTAGTCTAAGGCCGACTGGCATTGTACGGCTGGTAATGTGGCAGGTCGTGGAAAAGTCGACCCCCCTCCTCCGCACACACACCAAAATAGACGAGATTTCTTGATTAGATCCGGGTTTTAAAGGAATTGACCCATTGTACAATCGCTTCGAAAATCGAGTTTACATTTACTGTTTACATTAAAAAAAAGAAGACGGGTTTCTGTACTTTCTCAGAAGAAGTTAGGAGCTTCCATTTTTTTGCCAAAAATTTGACAAGGAAAATAAGATTTTTTAGGTACCAGCAACGTCTACAAGCGTCTACACCTAAATAAGCGACTTCAAAGGCTTGAATCATGCCTTAAACCAGCTCGCAGTTGACCCAATTTATGGAAATAACCTGATATAGTCATTTTCATTCGAGGGACACAGAAACCCCTTCCAATATATTCAGGACCGTAAATTAAAGACGAAAAGATCTAAAAAATATTGTGCAATAGGTATGATCCCCTTTTACAAGGCAAATATCACTCTTTATTATACAACCAGTATTCATTAACCAATGAAAGACTAGCATTTGTACCACGTGTCGATCATATATCAGTCGATATTGGAGCCGAAAGCGATATCGGATAGTGCTATTGGATTTTCATCCGGGTATCGGCAGAGAGAAGAGCGACTACGTCAGTTCGATGATGTATAACATTCGAATCTGACGTCACCGCGGAGTCGTCTGTTTCGCTCCTGTCGTTTTGTCAGAACCCTCATATCTCTGCAAGATGTTAGATGACGCTGATATAGATAAATTTGTCGAGGGTCAAATACCAGAAAACACTAAAAAGAAAACGAAATGCGACGTTCTAACAATTGTGAATACGTCGAATATTGAAATAAATTATTGTGCTTGTTTAAAGTTAAACTTGAAATAATTGTTGTTGGCGTTGGATTGCATATGTATAATAAAAAGGTTATTATATGACTTCGCATCCAATAGGGATATTGATTGTACTCGTCACCGTTGGGTTGGAAGTTGATATTGGACTCGACGCCTTCGGCGTCTCGTCCAATATCGGCTTTCAACCCAACGGCGACTCGTACAATAAATATCCATATTGGATGCGAAGTCATATAATAACCTCATATTATCACGAAGCAGATATTGTACGTTTCCGATGCGCATGCCTGGTAAATCGTTTACATTTAAAGGACTTGGTTGCATTTTTGAGTGTGCTGACGATTCGTGAAAAAGAATCATCCGCTCGAACAACTCTCGCAACCTTATTAACAAAATCTCTAAGCACATTTCGTATTCAAACTTCACTTCAAAACTGTTGCCTATACCATAAACACACTTTGTAAAACGTCATAATAACTATTTTTGTTAAAATAAATTATTGGCCTTTTCCCCCCTAAATATGTAGAACCAAAGAGTCAGTATGACTGAAAAGCCCAGAGAGAACTCTTGGTTCGTGTTTTACGCCGCATTCAAGATTATTATATTTATATGGCGGCGCTGCCAGGTTTAGTGCGGGAAGAAACCGGGCTCATTGCCCAGTAAGAACCTCCGACCGACCTTCGGCGAGTACCTAGCAACTCTTCTACATACGCCGACCGAGTGAAAAATCAAATATTTTGACTGAGTGTGATTCGAAGTGCGCCGCATCGATGGAAGGTCTGTGTGGGACGGAGGAACGATCACTCTAAACCACTGGACCACCGAGGTCTGTGTGGGATTGAGGGACGATAACTCTAACCCACTGGACCACCGATGTCTATGTGGAACTGAGGGACGATCACTCTTACCCACTGGGCCACCGAGGCCCCCAAGAACTCTTGGTAGGCTGTTATGAAAATCGTAGGATGCTGTATACATACATCAATGTTTTAGCCATTTTGCTACGAGTTAGACGGTATGCCTTGTCAAATTGCTTCTAGAACACTTTGACCTCTTTCGAGTACCAGCAATGGGATTGTTAAGGAACCTTGGGACTGTTTCACGAAGCCGTCGCACAGTGCGAGCAATCGCAGTTGCCATGACGTCGTATCTCTTCAATATGGTATCCATTGACAACTAGGCTTCGTTTGCGATACGACTGCCTTGTTAAACGAGTCTCATCTCTAAACCATTTCATTTTATGAGTAGGTGTTCTTAATTAAATACTAGCTTTAGGGGCAAAGCAGTGATTGCACCTGTTAAAAGGGTGCATCAGTTTGAAATGATGACAGATATGGCCGTGGTGACAAATGAATATTCATGTGCAGCTCACTCCGCCATTTTTCACTTCATGGAGTGAGATTTGAACCCACGACCCATCCATGGAAGGCCTCGTGTCAAGGACGATTAAGCCAATGAGGTCCCAGATGAACTAAGTAAGGAATTACCACCATTCACTTTCATTTTAATCGGATCATAATGTTTCCAAGTAAGGCAATGGTGAAAGAGTTGTCATTGATTTGTACCTTTCTGTGTTCTTCAACGCACAGGGACTAGTTGGAATCCAGGGGCTCGCTTCCCAAAGCAATCGCATCGCAAACGAAGCGTAGTTGCCAATGGATACCATAGAGAAGAGATACGGAGTCATGGCAACTGCGTTTGATGGCACTTTGCGACAGCTTCGGGAAACGGCCCCCTGGTATTTCCAAAGAAAGGCGACCAGTTTTAAGTTATAAATACGGAGGCAGATATGTCATGTAGGCGAAGGGATCAAAACGGCTTGACATTGATTTGAATCTACAGTGAATCTGAAAACTTTTACCCCAAAGAGTTGAGGCCATTATCCGTACAAATAGCCTGTATCAATGGACCAAATATAAAATGAAAACGCTGAAGCCGACCAGACAGGATGCCTAGAGGGAATCCGATATTAATCACCATAACGGACATTATAATCGTTATATCACGTTTTATGTTGTTTTGTAGCAGGCCTATTATTGCTGCACCGAATTTTCTGATAGACCAAATATAAGATACTAGATTTATTATTTTATTATTTTTTACTTATTGTTTTATTTCAATGCGTCACATGCAGGTCAGAGTCCGCGGAGCCTTTCCGATGGTGGAGGTAGGGGACTGACTATCACGCATCAATTTGACAAAGAAAATGGTTTTGAGATGGTTTAAGGGGCTTTCACAATTGAGACTTTCGCCGCACGGTCAAAATACTGAAATCGACCGCACGGTGGAGATAAAATTTTTCGGGCCGCAATAGAATCGGAAAAATTACCGCAAGAAAATAATCCATTTTACGATTGGCCGGGGCATCGTAAGGGCGTGGCAAGGTTCCCTCACGTTTTAATCCACGAATCTCTTGCGGCGAACCGCGCGAGTGACGCAAGCAACGCACGTCTAGCGCACGTGATTCGTGAAACAGTTGCGCGGAGGTGCTACGTGATTCGTTGGAACGTGCGGCGTGCCGCAAGATGCATCGTGCGTCATTGATTTTCGCCGCGCACCAATGAACGGGCGCCTTACGGCGTTTTGTCAAATGGTGCGGCGATTTGGGGCTCCGCAGACGTAATTGCAGTATAAAAAGGTGCATAGATAACAAATAAGTGGCTGTCGCCATCAGGACCCCTCGGGTCTGGGCCAAAGAAACGGAAGATATTTTATTTTCCAGACAATTTGTTGTGAGTGAAAAACTACTCCACATACATGCATCACATTTACAAACAGGTTTTTGGCTGAGTCATGTAAGGGGCATAACTCTTGAAAAACACGTCCGAGCGCGTTGATTTTCAATAGGCTTCTTGTACTTGCTGTATTAAACAAATGTGTGAAGTTTCAAAGTTGTACGTTAAAGACTTTTATAGATAATGTGTTTACAAGGCTTTTTACCGCAGCGGCAATGTAAGGGGCATAACTCTTGAAAAAAACATCCGAGCGCGTTGATTTTCAATAGGCTTCTTGTACTTGCTGTAATAAACAAAAGGACCAATGGACAGACGGACAGACGGACGGACGGACGGACGGACGGACGGACGACGGAGGCACCGACAATACCCTTCGGGCAAAATTTGCCCGAGGGGTAAAAACCGTTAGAAAAAGAACGTCAATCAATTGAGGAAGATCACCACGATGCCCACCAAGAAGAAGACCAAGGCAAAAGCTTCAACTGTTGTGAGATAAAATGAAGCAGCCAAAAATATATACCTGTAGCACACCTGAGGGTATTTTTCGCACGGTGAACGCAAGGCGGTGTAAGACCGGGACGGCGAATCGTTCAACGGTTTACGACTGCCGCAAGGTTGGCGGAACAAGAAATTTCACCGTACGGAGCATCTTACGACACAAAAAAATCGTGCAACAAGCGTGCGTCAGGATACAACGGTTTACGGTGAACGTACTGGCGCCCGCACGGATCAGAGGTAATACAAAAATTCGCACGGCCGAAAATTGGATTCCATGTGCACACTAAACCTTTCTGCGGCTCTTGCGGCACAAAAATTCCGCGCGCAAGGAAGGCTGCGGTCCATCGTACGGAAGGCCAAAATTCATCACCGCAAGAACCGTAAACCCCCCGTATCTCAATTGTGAAAGGGGCTTTACGTTTTATAGAAATGAAACAGTATACCATATACATGCCACCTCACATATCACTGATGGTACAAAACATAAAGCATTACATCCTGAGTGACAATACAATAAAAAAGAGGCAAATCCCTGAAAATTTAGATTTCCAATATTAACCCCCCTCCTCCCCCCAACCCGCACACACGCACAATACACACACGAACACAAGAAAAAACGATAAACACTTATTTAATTGTTTCTGTTGTTTAATAAATGAAATTACGCCAATTCTTGGACTACAAATAGAATTACAAAATAACCCTGGTCACAATTCGTATAGATAATCTAATTCGACCTTGCAAACAAGAACGGTAATACTGCTCCACGTTTTCTTTCTACACACAAATTGAATAATGATATTTCAGGAAGATCGAATCTAACTCAACCAAATAAAAAAAATGACAAAAAATCTGAGTGGCTTTTTCGCTTTATCGCCGTATGTGGGGGAGTTGTCAGGTATTTGCCAAAGGTTGGGGATTTCCTCTGGGCAAAGTACCCGGTTTCCTCCCCATTAAACCTGGTAAAGCCGCCATATAATTAAAATGTCTTGAGTGCGGCGTTAAACATTATTCAATTATTCATTTTGGATCCTTTATAATCAGAGGCGTCATTTTTGGGGAAGGGGGTGGCCAGGTGCGAACGCCCTTCTCCTGCTAAAAAAAAAAAAAACAAAAAAAAAAACGCATGAAGAAAGAGGTGAATGATAACAATTTTAAATACCCCTCCCCTCCTGTCCACCTCAAGACACAAGTAAACGTTGTGGGAAAGAAAGTTCATTAGCCAATGAGTAGCCAATAATAACGTTTCCTCTTTTCCTTAAAGTGGCATGAGCTGCCGAAATTCACACTTTTTTCATAATTTCTGATCGTCCCGACAGTAAGAGGCTTTGAAGGCCATCGAAAAAAACCGGAATAATATTCGAAAAGTAAACAAAATTTAAATAACCGGGACGAACATTCATTCATTGTAAGCCAAAGTTAGTTCAAAACAATACTTTATCCTACATTTTCGAGACTAGAAGCACTAAAAAGCTTCAAAATTATACGTCTTGAGAAAAATAGTCGACGATTTCAACATTCTCTTTTTACGTAAAAAAAATCGACATTTTGGCTGCTCATGCCACTTTAAACCATATCAGTAAGTGGATTGTTTTTGTATACCTTTTGTATGCTGTGCCATCGGACCAATCCAAACCCAGTTAATTTTATTACTGAATAACAAAAAAGTTTGATAAAACAACCCAATGATTGATATCCTTAATATCTGGGTATAATTTTTAGTTATTCCACAGATAGGTTTTGTATACCCGAGAAATCTGGGCTCTGCCGAATTTTTTTTCCTCCGTGTTCGTCATAGGCGACAAGACACATTAGCAGCCATATAATACCAGTCGCCGTAAGACCGATAATCCGGGCTAGGTTTTGTACAGTTATTACAAAAAAGCCTCCGTTGGAATCCTTGATACCCTTGAGATTGTTTCTGTATCATTTTTTTCGAATATTTGTTCATTGCTGCAATCCAAATAAAGTAAATTTAATAACTCGGTAACCAAAGGGTTCGACAAAGCAATCAAATGACTGATGTCCGCCAATATCTGGCCTCATTGTTTTATGTGGAATCCTTCCGATTAATTATCTCAACTTAGATAACGCAGACCAGAATACCCCAAAACACTTTAATATCCTTAGATAAACGATAGTTGTGACGTCACTCTATTGTTCCAACAAGACATTATTTCTTAGGAAAGTCGCCCAATTAAGTGAAGCTCCATTTAAGACGACACTGTGACACAAAGCTTGCGATATTACAGAATACTTTATTTCCTCAAATTACAGTCTGCACAGAGAAATAAGATTTCCATCCTCAAATTAGAGACCATGCTGACAAAAAAAGGTTTATTTCTACTCGAATGTACCGGTACTGTACAAATTTAGATTTATGGTAATGCTATGACTTGAGCATACATTTCCAGACGTTGAATGCACAACTGTTAACATGATATAGTACTGCATTTGTATAACACCAATAAAGAAGGTCGATGAGAAGCCCAAGCAAGCCCAAATCGTTTATGTCAGAGAAACACCTTGTCAACGGTAATTCCGGAAACAAAAAAACATTATTTTTTCTGGAATACCCGCTGCCTCGGCATTTCTCTTATACGTAAAATCAGACAAACATCCTTCGAAGAATTTTAAAAAGTCTTCCCAAAGTCAAACAATACTTCTTCGATTTATTTAGTTTGGATTGATAAGCGCAGGACGATTTTAGAAAAACTATCCACTGATCTTCTGGACTGCCTTCATTCGTAATACAATCACAAATCAAGGAAACGAATGAAAATTATGGTAAATTGTTGACAACAAATATGACATCTGGCTGTTGTAATCTAATTGGGTTTTCCAAACCAGGACTTAACATTTTTATCCATCTTTGTGAACACAAATTGAATTCTACGGAAATACATTCAAATTCAAAATCAATCCACCTTGTTAGGCAGAAAGTGAAAATTAGATTTTATTTTTTGCGAGTTTTGGGATTTTTCAACGATAATCGTTCCTCTATCGCACAAAATGGCATCCATACACATTTTTGTCCCGAATTAGACTATATTAGGTTTCAAAATAAATGAGTACATTTACTTACAAATTGACAATTGGTTTTATACCACGTGCTACTATCAGGAAGGCTCTATTGGCAATTGAACTATTAAAATGTATTCATTTGTCATTGTTAATTTGATTTAAACGTACAATTAAATTCCCTTAAAACAGATTTTTTGCAAAAATAATAGACTTGGTATAGAGATGGTATCAAATCCATTTGCTTCTATTGCAGTGAGACCCACGGCACGAATGAATGAATGAATGATCTTGAAAACAAAAGAAAATTTGTATTTATATAAATAAGAAACAAATCTACAAATTTATATCTGAATTATTTTTAACACTATAACACACGGGCACAGGGAAAATCTTTTTGTCTAAAATAACCTGAATCTGAATTATTGATAGGCCTATCATTATCTGGGATTTGAATTAAACACAATGGTATTGACAAAATGTTAAATGCACCGAGGGAAAGCAAAAAGATATCGAACTTTCATTATGAAAAATTCATAAATTGTTAAATACTAAAATAGTTAATATGTGGGAAATGTTTATTAGGAGTATTTCTGCCAACTGACAATGATATTGTTTCACTGACTGACTGGGTACACGATATATCTTATTGCTTGATTGTCCCATTAATTCAAGCACATATACTTTCACTGACTGGCGAGCACAGATGAGTGGGCACACAATATTTATTTCACTAACTGAGTGGGCACATATTATATATTTCACTAACTTGAGTGGGCACATAAAATATGTTTTATTGAGTGAGTGGGCAGACAATATATATTTAATTGACTGAGTGGGCCCACAATATATATATTTCACCAACTGAGTGGGCACACACAATTTATTTCACCGACTGAGTGGGCACACAAATTATATTTCACTGACTGAGTGGGCACACAATATATATATTTTGTTGAGTGAGTGGGCACACAATATATATTTTGGTTGAGTGAGCGGGCACACAATATATATTTTGGTTGAGTGAGCGGGCACACAATATATATTTTATTGACTAAATGGCATTTACCTGGAAGTGGAAGTTTGACTGTAATACTGTCACACTGTGATGCAACTAAAGGTAAAATGCCCAAATTTTCCAATATTCCTATTTCAAAGTTGAGTGGACACCTAGGAAGAAATGACCACGAAAATATACAAAATTCTAATACACCTTTGTCTCGTTTAACATTACAGAGATACGAGACAACAAAGTACCCTTGCAGGTTTATACTACTTTGAGCTAAAATTATGGGGGAGTTTTAATAATGTTGGAGCTAAAGCTCTGAGTGACAGCTATGTTCCAACACGTCAAAAGATTCCAGCTCGATGACGTCACTTGGTTAATTGGCTTATTGATATGACACTTGAAAGTGAGAACAGTGTTCGATCACGTCGCAACGTTCCAGAATAGTGACGTCATCGCTTTTGAGCTGACCACTGATTTTACTCGGTATACTTTCTACATGTGGGTTGCTTCAGGACATTTGTGATTGGCTCTGGTTACTCTTGGGAGAGTCTGAAAAAGTCTTAAGCTGGTTGGAAAGGCTGGTTTTCAAATTAGACCACTGTACACTAAAATTGAATTAATTTCTTTTGGTATGCATTAGAATAGAAATGGAAGCTACCGTCAACCAAGCCAGAGACGCAAATAAAATATTTCAAAAACATAGAATTTTTCATTAAATCATTTGGCGTTTTTAGTGGGGTAAGTTTTGTACAGTTATTACAAAAGCGTCTCCCTAGGTATCATTGCTATTTGGATTGTTTCTGCATAAACTTTTGAATATTTTGTCATTGCTTCAATCAAAACAAAATAAATTTATTAACTGGATAACAAACGGGTTTGGCAAAACAATCAAATGATTGATGTCCGCCAATATCTGGCCATATTGTTTTTATAAAAATAATCAACTATATTTTCCTTGGTTAAGATTAGTCAAATATCCGGGGAAAGATGTAAGCAATTGTTACCACAGGCCCATAGATTTATTCCGTTTGGATTCTAATCAATATTATTATTCCCTAAGCATATTGAAAATCTGTTCAGCGCAATTTTATTATCACTTAATAGATACATACATTTAAACTAACTAGAATATTCGTTTTAAAACAGTTAATCTAACTATGTAAAACGTATTTATTACAATGACAAGCCACTGTTCCACTGAAGTCAGAAAATCCTGGACCCTGTTTCACAAAGCGGCGTGGCGTAAGTTTTCACGTAACTGCCATAGCAACCCATACTGTAGAGATACGTTGGTATGAAAGTTACGCAAAAATACATCTACGCCGCTTTGTGAAACAGGACCCTGGTTCGGAATTTGTTGAAATGAGGGAAATGAACTGCGTTTAAAGCAAAATCTCTTTTATTAGGTGATATAAGTAAATACAGTTTTTTTCATCTATTTTTCATAACAGAATACATGTAGGCCAAATATTAAAGAGAGGCTAAAAACGACGCTCTTGCATGCTACATGGTTTACATGCGTAATATTATTAACAATCAAAGAAAGGAATAACATTGCGAAAAAATTGTTGGCTACATCTAGAGAACAGGAAAATAGCCCTAGCAACGATTCGTACGGGTTATGGACGTTGGTCTTCCCAACAAGAACTTTGAACACAAATTGAGCGACTTCTGTTTTATCGAAGTGTTTCAGATTCAAATTGAATTCAATTTGTTAGTGAAAGAACGGAAATTACATTTCCATTTTTGGAGAAACGTTTTTTTTGTCCCTCCTAATTGCATCTCTAAATCATAATACTGGAATTGGTCAATGTAATTACCATGAGCTAGACCCAATACTAGATTTTGAAATAAATTGACAGTGGATTGACTAAGCATAGAAAAAAAGAACAGATTTATTTCATGATTATATATTGGAACTAAATGCACGTGTCATTATCACTTAGCCTAATTGAATTTAATGTTTTTTGTATCTAATTCGAGCTTCCTCTTCGGGATGAACATAACCAGTAAAACTGTTCAATCCACTTGGTAAGATGGAAAGGAGATTCTCTTATGAGATCGATTAGGATATTCACGCTATTGTCTTCATTTTTTGTATAAGCCTCTCTTCAAGGAGGAATAGAAATAACCTGGTACCTGGGGGTAAGACACGCCAAAGATAACGGATCGTGTGTATACGATCACGGCTTATACAATCACGACTTTTACAATCATGGTGATTGTAGGGTGTTTGGAATGAGGTACGATCACGATTTATACACTTACGACTTTTTATACAATCATGGTGATTGACAATCAGGGTGTTTGGAATGAGGGTACTTATAATCAGCGAGTTAACAAGCTTCTTAAAATCTGCAAAACTCAAATCTATCTCTGTCTCACGAACTGGCGTGATAATGGTAATTAATAAAACCGTGATCTATAAAACTGTCCAATACAGCTTGTGGGAGAGGTTGAGCCGTTTTGCTAGAGAGTTATGTACTAGGTTTATTTGTGTTTTCTTTGTGCATTTGTGAGATCGCCTTGTAGCCATACGGCCGTTTTGCTAGAGAGTTATGTACTAGGTTTATTTGTGTTTTCTTTGTGTTTTCTTTGTGCATTTGTGAGATCGCTTTGTAGCCATACGGCCGTGCCGAGATCCTCTAAAAATAAATAAAGAATTACAAATTACAAATTGTGTTTTCTTGACCAACAGTTGAAGTGCAGTTCTGTTGTGTAGAGCTTGTCACATAATTCTGGTGATTAATGCATTACAAGGGATGACGAGTATATTCTTCCTGAAATTTAAATGATTTTAAGGTTTAAAATTTATTAAAATGCTTTTGATTTCTTTTCACTGTATTATATGTTTAAATTTAAAGTTGTAATCGTTAGCTAGTTTTATCGTCCGTATAAGAAAATCAGCACATTAAGCAAGCTTACATTTTAATGCTGTACACATATTGGGAAGGTGTTGGGATAGTCATTGGATAGTCCCCGTGGTAGAATGGGGTGCATTTGAAAATCTGGGAGTTGCTCTCGGAGTTTTTGAAAACAAGCTTTATGCGAATTTTGAATTCCTTGCGGCTGATTTGTTTACTTTTTGTTTTAGCTAAAGTGGAGTTTCTAAAACAGGCTCCAATGCAGGGCGTTAACCACTTACATCCTAGCTGGTCGTTTCGTCGTTTTCTGACTTTTAAGTGTTTTTGTTCTGATTATATTATGCGAAAATAAAGTTTAAAAAGGTAAGCTCTTAACATTTTATCAGATAGATAAATTACTTAACGTCTTTACGACGCACTACAGTAGCGTTTACCCGTAAATCGAACCCGTAAATCGAACAGCTGGTTTTGATTGGATGCGAGTAAAACTTCTCGCAGCTAATCAAATCCTCTGGCACTTACACTGAAAATAACGTAATGGCGGCTGTGTATACCTTAAACTTTTGTTTAACGAGTGCTGATTGGCCAAGACCCTGTAAGTCTAGGAAAGACAACTCTTACATTCTCACCAGTGGGCGCTGTTATAATTCTTGTTTTGTGCTCTCGTATATCAATTGTGTTTGGTGTGCGTTAACATAAGTCAGTAATAATACCTCAGTGATTAGAATAAAATGCATTTAAAAGGGCAAACCACCCAAGTATATTGAGACTGTTCGCTGATCATTATTTGGCATTCCGCCAAAATGTTAATTTAAATAGATTAAACTAGGAATTTCTATTAATTCCCTGTTAATTTGTTGCTGTCTGTTTTGTATTCATGGTTATGACTGCCCGTGTCATTGTTTGTTTATGAGTAGACTCTTATGTGTTTGTGACGTAAGTCGCTCTCCAGTTGGAGAAGGCGGGAAGCTGTGGAGTACAGCGAGGATATGATTATATTTGTCTCTCTTCATTTACGTTTGGTTTTGATTCCTACAATATAAATGTTTTGTAACTTTCATCTATCGTTGCTGTGTTTTCCTTCAACTACGGACTAACAATGCAATACCTGACAGTCATGAACATATCGGCTGAGAATAGCCTGTCAATTCGTATAACCATGACCATGAAAGAAAAACTGAATGGCTGAATATTTAAAGTGGCATGAGGTGCCAAAATGTTGATATTTTGACGTTGAAACAGAATATTGAAATTATCAGCTATTTTTCTCAAGAAGTGTAATTTAGAAGCTTTTTAGTGCCTCTAGTCCCGAAAATCTACGATAAAGTATTGCTTTAAACCAAGTTTGGCTTAGAATGAATGAATGGTCGTCCCGGTTATTTAAATTTTGTTTACTTTTCGAACACTATCCCGGTTCGTACAGGACACATACTGTGTGGATTTTTCTCATTCCAACGCCAATCCTTTAGTTTTTCGATGGTATTCAAAGCCTCTTACTGTCGTGACGACCAGAAATTATGAAAAGTGTGAATTTTGGCAGCTCATGCCACTTTAACGGTCCATGGAAGATAGAAAAGTTACAAGTGGTCGTTTGAAAACGGCAGCTCTATCTAAACAACAGGCAAATAGCGCATATTTTGGCATCTTGTTTTGGTCACTGTCGCCACGTCCCTTTAAAGTGATATTGAACACCCAAAATGTCTTCATGTTAAAACTTCTTCATTAGAGTTTGCTGTGTCTATTTAGTTTATTCAAACTGCTGCCAGATATTAAAACTTCACAAGGTATTTATACAAAAGGCTAAATTGTTTCAATCGAAGCAAGGTTAATTCGCTGGGTATACTAACAGGTGCACTTTAATGCAATTAATACCCAGTTATCAAAGACAACGAGCAGCATTCATCAACAGCCAC
This sequence comes from Lepidochitona cinerea, assembly GCA_963971465.1. Lineage (NCBI taxonomy): Eukaryota > Metazoa > Mollusca > Polyplacophora > Chitonida > Tonicellidae > Lepidochitona > Lepidochitona cinerea. The sequence continues at coordinate 7,272,272 of OZ020556.1, forward strand.
AGCGACTTAACAACTACATCTTGACATCAAGAAAAGTTTATATTCGGAGTTCATTTTCATTTTTACTTTCTAATATTATTTTTTAGTTCGACATACTGTCTTTATGTTACATATCCGTTTAAATATATTTGATTCCGGTCTTTTTAATCGTAGGTCAAAGTCTGATTTTTTCTTTCTTTTGACTGTCCTTATGTTACATGCTGTGTTTGTATAGGCCTATAGCTTAATCGATTCGGTTCTTTATAGTTAGAAAGTTCAATGTCCGATACCAAAAGCATCCTTGTAACATACTGAAATAATTGAGATACATGTGTTGAAAAACATATTGAAATCTATGCTTCTATAATTGCCATGTAATTTTCAGATATCCGTTAGACTATTTTATTGAGACCACTGGCTCAGATCGAGATTCAATTTGAAAGGATTAGATCAGAGACGACAGATTACTTTTGAAGTAGATTATTGATTCACGAACGTGGATGGGTCCGCGGAGACATCGGTGTATCATTGTTGAACCGTCATCTCAAAACCACTGTTACGTACCCTTCGCTAACCCATACCGTGTCGTCCACTCAGATAAAATCCAGATAAATTGGGCTGTCAAAAAAGAGTCCCTGGTCTGCACGAAAGAGGATACAATTTATGACAGTTAAACGGAAGGATCTTTGGGTTTAAAACATAAATCAATAACTTTTGTTTCGTTTCAAAATCAGTAATAACAAAATGAGCTTGTTTTTTCTAGCTCGATATATGTTCACTAGCTTCTAAACAATCTGAAATACACGAGGCAAGAGTTTAGGACACATGCACTGAGGACGAATTCGATTTTTTATCGGGGACGAACCTTCCATTAGCAGGCACACCGATCACCCTACTTCCACGTGATTTGAGTTATCACACAGGTAGAACATGGTCTCGCCGTGGAACCGGGGGATAACCGTAAAAACAACCCACAATTTTAGCGTTTTTGTTGTTTTTCTTTGTGTGCTTTTTTGTCTAATGCACGTCTTTCTTACATTAAAAGTCAATGTCCGTAGCTATCAATTACGTGATTCCATTGGCAACCATATCATGCAATATACTGCTTTTGTGTAGAATTGTAGAACTGTTTCTTAATAACGTGATAGTTACTTCCATTTTATAAAGGTATTACATGAAGGTTAAAGGGGGAGAAAACAAAAACATCACTTTAGGGTTCATAAGAAGCGCGCTAATGTTTCCTTTCCAACGGTACCAAACACATATTTTTGCGATTTTTCTACACCTGACAGTGAAGTTAATAAAAGACCTCAATACGCAAAACAAATTGGTAAACTTTCAAAATCTCCCATTTAAGCCTAGGTTAAATTCATCCTCTTCATGGCCTTCGTAACTCTCCGATATGCCACGCATACCATTTTTGGTATAATCTAATGTAAGTTTTGAGAAACTGAAAACAATTTTCTAGAGATAGGAATGTTTGAAGACAGTGAAATCAACCTGGGTTTAAATGGGAGATTTTGAAAGTTGACCAATTTCTTTTGTGTATGTAACATAATACGGTATTTTATAAACTGTATCATGTCCCATGACAAAATAGCAAAAATGTGTTTAGTACCATTGGAAAGGAAAAATAAGCGCGCTTCTTCTGAACCATAAAGTATTTTTCTGTTTTCTTCTCCTTTAAATGTTGGCGACTACGGACTCACAAGCTTATATTGTGCTTAATTGAAAGCTCTACTCATTTTATGGGATCAGGAATCATTTTCCTTATCACGATTGTATTTTGCACACATTGTCTTTATAGCCAGGGATTCTTGGTGGCTCAGTCGGCAACCTGATTGTCCCTCAGTCCGTAACGGGTTTTTCATTTATGTGTCGAGGGTTCGTGTCCCACTCAGTAGGTTTTGTACTCGTATGTGAAAGGGTTGTCATGTACTCATCCAAGATCGGGGTATTCCTCTCAGTAAACGTGACAACACCACCATATCAGTTAAATAATCTTGAGTGCGGCGTAAAACATCAGTCAATCCATCTAGCTAGCCAAACAAAGTTAACTGTGCTAACAATGCTTCGCAAAAAACAAAACAATCGTAGAATATAAGAAATGTTTGAAACTCTCTTGAAACGTGGGTTCCATACTAATGATAACAAATTAAGACATCACCACGTCGTCAGCTGTTTTTGAACAACTGACGACGTGGTGATGTCTTCATTTTTTATCATTAATTGTAGAATATGTGGTAATAAATTTTCAGCATTACCACAGTATTGATTATCCCAGTGAATTAGATTCAACAGTTTCGATATAACTATTTACTTAGTTTTGATTCAGGTAATTAAGGTAGCAAATTCCAATTTATAAAAATTCATCCAAGAGTTTCCGAAATACCAAGGGAATATTACTGATTAATAAACTAAAGATTATTTTGACGCCAATTGATATATTTCTTTTTATTTCTCCACGAGTTTTGTGGCTTAAGAATTGACTAACTTTACCATACATGTAGTTATCAACGATTATTTTTTTAGAGAATCAATTCGGAGAATCCTTACAAAAGCAAACGGAGAGATATTTCACATAAAATATTTCTAAGTTTTTTTTTAAATAATTTCCAAGTGCTTGAATTCCCTACGAGTCGTCATTTTCTCTCCCCAAACTAACTTTAAAACTAAACTTTACAAAACAAAATACACAAAACCTTACACAAAAATAAAAAGGAGCGAATTATTTCCCTGGTAGCTTGGCTATGTGATAAATGAATTACTCAAAATGAAATTTGATAAATACCTTTGTACGATTATTGTGTTTTTCTTTACACCTTTATCTTTATTTCATCTACCCGGAAGAAGTTTGTAAAGTTAAGCTTTAATAAATTGAACCAGCTGAACTCTGCAATTTTTAGGTTTCATCGCACGCAGATGACAATGTCTGGAAGATTCTAAAATATAATGGTCGACGATTGGTGAGAATGAAATCGATCCAGTTCAACTATTTAAGACTTCAGTGATCGAGATCACGTGACATGTATTAGTGATAATCCATAAGCTTGGACATTAGAGAGTTTTCTTCAAAAGACGTTTGAATATTAAAAAGTGAGATGCATGGAAGCCAAAACAAAAAGCTCGGAAACTTGGAAACTTTTACAACATACAAAATCGTGTAAGTGCAACTTTCCTGACCTTTTTTATATAATGCATAAATGCAAATACGTATAATTAGACGTTCCAAACAAACATATGTATTTTAATTGATTCACAAGGCAAAATTCCGACGGGCCATCAACATGGCGAACACAACCCAACAATAACAATTGCTTAATGGCTCAACAAAGCAACCGAATTCTACTCGCACCATTTAATCGCCATTATGGAACAACTACTTCATTGTAACCGTTCTTGTGCGAAGGGAGATCTGCTCGCTGAAGCACTTTCATGGATTTCACGGACAATGCGTAATCTGTTCATCTCAATGCGAGAAGATAGAAAATGGCACCCTGAAGGGAACAAATATCATACGATTCTTTGGAGATCAGTTTAGGCAATGTTGAATCTATAAACTACTCAATATAGTATCTGTTAAAATAACTAGAACTTTGCCGCGGGGCAGATCTGTCAAAAATAGTCTAGCTTAGGCGAAAATCCACTTTAACAATAGTAATTTTCCAGGCAATTCTACTTCATCGATACTGCGGAGTAGTTTGGTTTACAAGAACACTGACCTCTGTAGTTTAAACAACGTGTAAAATTGACACATTACGTACAATTTCCTGTTCGTCCCAGAATACTGTTGAGGGTGCAAAGCTAATAATCGCGTTTAGTCAATAAAGCTGTTTCATAAAACAGCTGAGCCTGTTGAACTGGCCAGCCGATAGTTGGAAATATCCAAACTATGACCACAGAATACTGGACAGCACAACAGCTGTACGATATACTTTAAGCCATAGAGTTTGGATATTTCCAACAAGGCTAGCCCACTAATGCTACAATACATTAATCTTACAGCTTCGTCGTCTTTCTAGATTTAGTAGGGTGTGCGAGTTTCATGAAAGAGTTCGCTGGGACCTGTCTCAGATACAAGTGTAATCAGCTAAACTTGCGTAGTTTTTTTTAGTTACTATGTTTTAACTATACCGGCTAGTCGGCTATTCAATGTAAGTGCGCTAAATGTGTTATATGAAATAACCCTCTGGTTTCTTTTATAGTGATCACAGATAGAAGCATACAAGAGATGGTTACAAGAAGAAAAGAATGACCGAAATGAACTATTTTCTTCTGGTGTTGGCGATTAATGAAATATAAAATTGGAATTTGTTTATATACCACAGAACGGTTATTGTGGCCTTTCCTCTGACCATTAAAAGATAAATGACAAGTTTAAGATAATACTCCCTATTTTGTAATCAATTTGTTAAAGTGGCATGAGCTGCAAAAATGTTGATATTTTGGCGTTTAAACAGATTGTTAAAATTATTGGCTATTTTTCTCAAGACGTATATTTCAGAAGCTTTTTAGTGCTGCTAGTCTCGAGAATGTACAATGAAGTATTGTTTTGAGCCAATTTTGGCTTAGAATGAATGAACGGCTATTTAAATTTTGTTTATTTTCCGAACACTATTTCGGTTTGTAAAGGCCACATACTGTATGGATTTTCCTCACGCCAACGCCAATCGTTTAGTTTTACGATGGCCTTCAAAGCCTCTTATTGTCGTGACGATCAGAAATTATGAAAAAAAATTTTATTTCGGCAGCTCATGCCACTTTAAGAACATACTGTGCAAACTCGGCCAAAAACAAAATGATATTTCTGGCACAAAACACAAAATTGTAGGCATCCCTTTTCTCTCGGCGACCTCTATACGGAAATTAAATAGCTTAACCTTGTGACGTCATAGTTGACATTTGAAATCTACATTACCATTGCTTTGACGTCACTCACGACCGACGTTGAGTCAGGACGAGTGTGTGATTGGTTGAAATGACGAGGAAAGCGTTAACATTTCAGGTAAATGTATGACGTCAAATACGAATATTTGATTCTCCAATATTTGAATCTCCGATTGATGACGGAAGATATGTTTATTTTCTTTGACACCCTATGATCTTACAGGAACCCCTTTTGTTCCAACATTGTGTTATTAAATCAATTTACAGTTACTCATCACCACTAGGTGTTCAGAAAAGACTTCTTATCCTTTAATTGATCTATCTAGAGGAATTTGTATTTTGTCAAGTTAAGATTGATGTGAATGTCAGCACCAATAAATCGAACCTGTTGAACTCGCCATCTTTAAGGTTTCCTTGTAGACAAACGACAATACCCGGGAGAGTCTAAATGTAACGGTATAAGGTGAGTGACAATGAAATCGATGCAGTTCAGCTATATAAGACTTTCTTTACCGAGAGCACCTGAGATACATTTGTGTCAGGTACTAGCCAAAGGTCAGGGGTTTCATCCGGGCAATCAGCCCGGTTTCCTCCCCCACAAAGTGCGGCGTTAAACACAAATCAACCAAAATCAACCCACTAAATCTGGCAACGTGCGGCGTAAAACATCAATCAATCAACCAATCAATCTATATATTCTTATCTCAAGTGGGTAGGAAACTTGGGAAGTTGCAAGGAACTGAGAGTGTTTATTGGCTGTAAAAACAGATTTTAAACTAGACGGTGATACAGATTGACTGTATATGTGATACTGATAGATAAAGGTAAAATGCGCATAATTTTCCAATATTCCAATTCAAAGTTGAGTGGACACCTACGAAGAAATGACCATGGAAATAAACACCATTCTAATACACCTTCGTCTCGTTTAACATTACAGAGATATGAGACCCATTGTCTGAGACAATAAAGTACCCTTGCAGGTTTATACTACTTTGAGCTAAAATTATGGGGGAGTTTGTGTACAATAATCTTGGAGCTAAAGATCAGAGTGACAGCTATGTTCCAACACGTCAAAAGATTCCAGCTCGATGACGTCACTTGGTTAATTGGCTTATTGATATGACACTTGAAATTGAGAACAGTGTTCGATCACGTCGCAACGTTCCAGAATAGTGACGTCATCGCTTTTGAGCCGACCACTGATTTTACTCGGTATACTTTCTATATGTGGGTTGGTTCAGGACATTTGTGATTGGCTCTGGTTACTCGTGGGAGAGTCTGAAAAAATCTTAAGCTGGTTGGATAGGCTGGTTTTCTAATTAGACCAGTGTACACTAAAATTTAAATTAATTTATTTTGGTATGCATTAGAATAGAATGGAAGCTACCGTCAACTTTGCCAGATGCGCAAATAAAATATTTCAAAAACATAGAATTTTTCATTAAATCATTTGGCTTGGTTGGTGGGGTAAGTTTTGTACAGTTATTACAAAAAAATCTCCCTGGGTATCATTGGTATTTGGATTGTTTCTGCATAAACTTTAGAATATTTTGTCATTGCTGCAATCAAAACAAAATGAATTTATTAACTGGATAACAAACGGGTTTGGCAAAACAATCAAATGATTGATGTCCGCCAATATCTGGCCACATTGTTTTTATAAAAATAACTATATTTTCCTTGGTTAAGATTAGTCAAATATCCGGGGAAAGATATAAGCAATTGTTACCAAAGTCTCATAGATTTATTCTGTTTGGATTCTAATCAATATTATTATTTCCCAAGCATATTGAAAATCTGTCAAGCGCAATTTTATTATCATTTAATAGATACATACATTTAAACTAACTAGAATAGTCTTTTTTAAACATTTAATCTAACTATGTAAAACGTATTGATTACAATGGCAAGCCACTGTTCCACTGAAGTCAGAAAATCCTGGACCCTGTTTCACAAAGCGGCGTAGCGTAAGTTTTCACGTAACTGCCATAGCAACCCATACTGTAGAGATGCGTTAGTATGAAAGTTACGCAAAAAATACATCTACGCCGCTTTGTGAAACAGGACCCTGGTTCGGAATTTGTTGAATTGAGGGAAATGAACTGCGTTTAAAGCAAAATCTATTTTATTAGGTGATATAAGTAAATACAGTTTTTTCCATCTATTTTTCATAGCAGAATAGGCCAAATATTAAAGAGAGGCTAAAAACGAAGCTCTTGCATGCTACATTGTTTACATGCGTAATATTATTAACAATCAAAGAAAGGAATAACATTGCGAAAAAATTGTTGGCTACATCTAGAGAACAGGAAAATAGCCCTAGCAACGATTCGTACGGGTTATGGACGTTGGTCTTCCCAACAAGAACTTTGAACACAAATTGAGCAAGTTCTGTTTTATCGAAGTGTTTCAGATTCAAATTGAATTCAATTTGTTAGTGAAAGAACGGAAATTACATTTCCATTTTTGGAGAAATGTGTGTTCTCCCTCCTAATTGCATCTCTAAATCATAATACTGGAATTGGTCAATGTAATTACCATGATCTAGACCCAATGCTAGATTTTGAAATAAATTTACATTGGATTGACTAAGCATAGAAAAAAAAGAACAGATTCATTTAAAAATTATATATTGGAACTAAATCCATGCGTCATTATCACTTAGCCTAATTAAACTTAATGTTTTTTTTTGTGTCTAATTCGAGCTTCCTCTTTGCGATGAACATAACCAGTAAAACTGTTCAATCCACTTGGTAAGATGGAACGGAGATTCTCTTATGAGATCGATTCGGATATCCACGCTATTGTCTTCATTTTTTGTATAAGCCTCTCTCCAAGGAGGAATAGAAATAACCTGGTACCTGGGGGTAGGAAACGTCAAAGATAACGGATCTTGTGTATACGATCACGGCTTATACAATCACGACTTTAACAATCATGGTGATTGTAGGGTGTTTGGAATGAGGTACGATCACGGCTTATACACTCACGACTTTTTATACAATCATGGTGATTGACAATCAGGGTGTTTGGAATGAGGGTACTTATAATCAGCGAGTTAACAAGCTTCTTAAAATCTGCAAAACTCAAATCTATCTCTGTCTCACGAACTGGCGTGATTATGGTAATTAATAAAACCGTGATCTATAAAACTGTCCAATACAGCTTGTGGGAGAGGTTGAGCCGTTTTGCTAGAGAGTTATGTACTAGGTTTATTTGTGTTTTCTTTGTGCATTTGTGAGATCGCCTTGTAGCCATACGGCCGTTTTGCTAGAGAGTTATGTACTAGGTTTATTTGTGTTTTCTTTGTGCATTTATTGGTGCATTTGTGAGATCGCCTTGTAGCCATACGGCTGTGCCGAGATCCTCTAAAAATAAATAAAGAATTACAAATTACAAATTGTGTTTTCTTGACCAACAGTTGAAGTGCAGTTCTGTTGTGTAGAGCTTGTCACATAATTCTGGTCATTAATGCATTACAAAGGATGGCAAGTACATTCTTTCGGAAATTTAAATGATTTTAAGGTTTAATATTTATTAAAATGCTTTTGATTTCTTTTCACTGTATTATATGTTGTTAATGGCGTAATCGTTAGCTAGTTTTACTTTAAAGGGGTATCGTCCGTATAAGGAAATTTGCAGATAAAAAAGCTTACATTTTAATGCTGTACACATATTGGGAAGATGTTGGGATAGTCATTGGTAAATTTCACCCCCTGGTAGACTGTTGATCGACAAGTTTAATACGAATTTCGAATTCCTTGCGGCTGATTTGTTTACTTCTTGTTTTAGCTAAAGTGGAATTTCTAAAATAGGCTCCAATGCGGGTCGTTGACCGCTTACAGCCTAGCTGATCGTCCCATCGTCTTCTGACTTTTAAGTGTTTTTGTTCTGATTGTATTATGCGAAAATAAAGTTTAAAAAGGTAAGCTCTTAAGATTTTATCAGATAGATAAATGTTAGTAACGCCTTTACAACGCACTACAGTAGTGTTTACCCGTGTAGAACCTCTGTTTATATTCACGGAATTTCAGCATATTACTCGTTAATTGTGCATTTTTCGCTTAAAATTAATTTGTCACGGGTAACCCGAAAGAGTGCAATGCTATTGTAATGGACGAAATATTAACAACTAAGCCATGTTTTGATGTTTTCAGGATTGTTTTATTATCAGAGTTGTCTCAAGCAAGGCATTCATTCCCTGTGACTACCTTACAGACCATTGGATAACTTTTGAGTTGGTTATCAACACACCAATGTAATGGTATTGGACAGTTGAAATGTTCATTTCACCGTTACTTTGTACAAGTCCGAGTTGCCAGAAAAAAAGTAACAAGCGTCGTTATGTCAAAAGAACTTTGTTGGTACGACGCTACAATGAAAGTCTGATAGCCTTAAGAAGTTGGTTAACTATAAAAATGACTAGACTTATGTGGGTTAACATTTCTTGGCGGTTTGTTCCAGCTTCCACGACCTTCTTCAAGATTCTTAGCTAATTCATTAGTCAATTAAGCTTAAAAGCCGCACCCGTCGCGCCTTGTATAGTATCAATATTGTTGAACCGTGAAACATGTATAATTCTTGTTTGTTTTTGATTGTTTTTGGTGTGCGTTAACATAAGTCAGTAATAATACCTCAGTTATTAGAATAAAAAGCATTTAAAACGGCAAACCACCCAAGTACGTTGTGACTGTTCGCTGGTCATCATTTGGGATTCCGCCAAAATGTTAATTTAAATATATTAAACTATGAATTTCTATGAATTTCCTGTTAATTTGTTGCTGCCTGTGTTGTATCCCTGGTTATGACCGACCGTCTCATTGTTTGTTTATGAGTAGACTCATGACGTAAGTCGCTCTCCAGTTGGAGAAGGCGGGAAGCTGTGGAGTACAGCGAGGATATGATTATATTTGTCTCTCTTCATTTACGTTTGGTTTTGATTCCTACAATATAAATGTTTTGTAACTTTCATTTATCGTTGCTGTGTTTTCCTTCAACTACGGACTAACAATGCAATATCTGACAGTCATAAACATATCGGCTGAGGATAGCCTGTCAATTCGTATAACCATGACCATGAAAGAAAAACTGAATGGCTGAATATTTAAAGTGGCATGAGGTGCCAAAATGTTGATATTTTGACGTTGAAACAGAATGTTGAAATTATCAGCTATTTTTCTCAAGAAGTGTAATTTAGAAGCTTTTTAGTGCCTCTAGTCCCGAAAATCTACGATAAAGTATTGCTTTGAACCAAGTTTGGCTTAGAATGAATGAATGGTCGTCCCGGTTATTTAAATCTTGTTTACTTTTCGAACACTATCCCGGTTCGTACAGGACACATACTGTGTGGATTTTTCTCATTCCAACGCCAATCCTTTAGTTTTTCGATGGTATTCAAAGCCTCTTACTGTCGTGACGATCAGAAATTATGAAAAGTGTGAATTTTGGCAGCTCATGCCACTTTAACGGTCCATGGAAGATAGAAAAGTTACAAGTCGTCGTTTGAAAACGGCAGCTCTATCTAAACAACAGGCAAATAGCGCATATTTTGGCATCTTGTTTTGGTCACTGTCGCCACGTCCCTTTAAAGTGATATTGAACACCCAAAATGTCTTCATGTTAAAACTTCTTCGTTACAGTTTGCTGTGTCTATCTAGTTTAATCAAACTGCTGTCAGGTATTAAAACTTCACGAGGTATTTATACAAAAGGTTAAATTGTTTCAATCGAAGCTAGGTTAATACGCTGGGTATACTAATAGGTGCACTTTAATGCAATTAATACCCAGTTATCAAATCAACCAAAACACTTAAAACCCACATGCAAGCCACAGGAAGAGGAATTTCATAAACAGAATTAGAACCTAAAGGAGTAGTGTACAGAATTAATTGTAGTTGTAATGCTCATTACATTGGAGAAACATGCAGACCCCTCAACATTGGACTAAAAGAACACCAAACATCTGTTAATAAACTTGATTACAAATCTGCCATTTCTGAACACATAATTTCCAACCCTAGTCACCACATCAAATGGGAAACCTTTTGATCCTCCAAGAAAATCTTCAGCGAGCTTAACTCACCATACTTAATTCTATTGTCACTTTTCTTACTTAATTTATTCTATTACGTACCTGCCCCAAGTTGTAATTCTCTCATCTGCTATATAAATGAATATTTTTTGTTGTTTGTCATTGACTTTGATAACGATGTAAGAACGTCGTCACCCAATAAACCAAGAAGTTGTTATCCATAAGTAATTCTTCACCTTATTGTAACCTTTCAACTTTTAAATGCCATTGTTATCAAAGTCAACGAGCAGCATTCACCAACAGCCACAGCGACTTAACAACTACGTCTTGACAACAAGAAAAGTTTTTATTCGGAGTTCATTTTCATTTTTACTTTCTAATATTGTTTTTAGTTCCACATACTGCCCTTATGTTACATATCCGTTTAAATATATTTGATTCCGGTCTTTTTAACGTAGGTCAAAGTCTGATTTTTCTTTCTTTTGACTGTCTTTATATTATGTTACATGCTGTGTTTGTATATAGCTTAATCGATTCGGTTCTTTATAGTTAGAAAGTTCAATGTCCGATACCAAAAGGCATCCTTGTAACATACTGAAATAATTGAGATACATGTAGAGTTGAAAACATATTGAAATCTAGTCTTCTATAATTGCCATGTAATTTTCAGATATTCGTTAGACTATTTTATTGAGACCGCTGGCTCAGATCGAGATTCAATTTGAAAGGATTAGATCAGAGACGACAGATTACTTTTGAAGTAGATTATTGATTCACGAACGTGGATGAGTCCACGGAGACATCGGTGTATCATTGTTGAACCGTCATCTCAAAACCACTGTTACCCTTCACTAAACCCATACCGTGTCGTCTCTCTGAGATAAAATCCAGCTAAATTTGGCTGTCACAATAGAGTCCCTGGCCTGCTCAAAAGTGGATACAATTTATGACAGTTAAACGGAAGGGTCTTTGGGTTTAAAACATAAATCAATAACTTTTGTTTCGTTTCAAAATCAGTAATAACAAAATGAGCTTGTTTTTTTCTAGCTCGATATATGTTGACTAGCTTCTAAACAATCTGAAACACACGAGGCAAGAGTTAAGGACACATGCACTGAGGACGAATTCGATTTTTTATCGGGACGAACCTTCCATTAGCAGGCACACCGACCACCCTACTTCCACGTGATTTGAGTTATCGCACAGGTAGAACATGGTCTCGCCGTGGAACCGGGGGACAACCGTAAAAACAACCCACAATTTTATCGTTTTTTCTGTGTGCATGGGTGTGTGTGTTGTGAGTGTGTGGGTTTTCTGTGTGTAATTGTCATCGCATGAGCATCGCGTGGAATTTTAATCAAAATTTACCACTAATTGGCTAAAATCTTTTTTGAAGGTTCTAAGTTGTAAAAGAAAAAATAACATTGACGTTCTTTGGATTTTGAAATATACGCTTATCTTGCTTTTTTGTCTAGTGCACGTCTTTCTTACATTAAAAGTCAATGTCCGTAGCTACCAATTACGCGATTCCATTGGCAACCATATCATGCAATATACTGCTTTTGTGTAGAATTGTTTCTTAATCACGTGGTAGTTACTTCCATGTGATAAAGGTATTACATGAAAGTTAAAGGCTGGCGACTGCGGACTCTCCCTATATTCACAAGTTTATTTTTTGCTTAAAGTGGCATGAGCTGCCGAAATTCACCATTTTTTCATAATTTCCGATCGTCACGACAGTAAGAGGCTTTGGAGGCCATCGAAAAACTAAATGATTGGCGTTGGAATGAGGAAAATCCATACAGTATGTGGCCTGTACGAACGGAAACCGTGTCGAAAAGTAAACAAAATTTAAATAACCGGGACGACCATTCATTCATTCTAAGGCAAAGTTAGTTCAAAACAATGCTTTATCGTACATTTTCGAGACTGGTAGCACTAAAAAGCTTCTGAATTGTACCTCTTGAGAAAAATAGCCAATAATTTCAACATTCTGTTTCAACCTCAAAATATCAACATTTTGGCAGCTCATGCCCCTTTAATTGAAAGTTTTACTCATTTTATGGGACCAGGAATCATTTTCCTCATCACGATTGTATTTTTGCACACATCGTCTTTATAGCCTGGGAGTCTTGGTGGCTCAGTCGGCAGCCTGATTGTCCCTCAGTCCGTAACCGGGTTTTGATCTATGTGTCGAGGGTTCGTGTCCCACTCAGTGGGTTGTGTACTCGTATGTGAAAGGGTTGTCATGTACTCATTCAAGTTCGGGGTATTCCTTTTGGTAAACGTGGCAACGCCACCATATCAGTTAAATAATCTTGAGTGCGGCGTAAAACATCAGTCAATCCATCTAGCTAGCCAAACAAAGATAACTGTGCTAACAATGCTTCGCAAAAAACAAAACAATCGTAGAATATAATAAATGTTTGAAACTCTCTTGAAACGTGGGTTCCATACTAATGATAACAAATTAAGACATCACCACGTCGTCAGCTGTTTTTGAACAACTGACGACGTGGTGATGTCTTCATTTTTTATCATTAATTGTAGAATATGTTGCAATAAAGATTCAGCATTACCACAGTATTGATTATCCCAGTGAATTAGATTCAACAGTCTCGATATAACTATTTACTTAGTTTTGGTGTTTTAATTCAGGTAGCAAATTCCAATTACTAAAAATTCATCCAAGATTTTCCGAAATACCAAGGGAGTATTACTGATTAATAAACTAAAGATTATTTTGACGCCAATTGATATATTTTTATTTCTTTTTCCACGAGTTTTGTGGCTTAAGAATTGGCAAACTTTACCATAGTTATCAACGAGTATTTTCTTAGAGAATCAATTCGGAGAAACCTTACAAAAGCAAACGGAGAGATCTTTCACATAAAATATTTCTAAGGTTTTTTTAAAATAATTTCCAAGTGCTTGAATTCCCTACGAGTTGTCATTTTCTCTCACCAAACTAACTTTAAAACTAAACTTTACAAAAAAAAATACACAAAACCTTACACAAAAATAAAAAGAAGCGAATTAATTCCCTGGTAGCTTAGCTATGTGATAAATGAATTGCTCAAAATGAAATTTGATAAATGCCTTTGTACGATTATTGTGTATTTTCTTTACACCGTTATCTTTACTTCATCTACCCAGAAGAAGTTTGGAAAGTTAAGCTTTTATAAATTGAACCAGCTGAACTCTGCAATTTTTAGGTTTCATCGCACGCAGATGACAATGCCTGGAAGATTCTAAAATATAACGGTCGACGATTGGGGACGAAGAAATCGATATAGTTCAACTATTTAGGACTTTCGTGATCGAGAGCACGTGGCATGTATTAGTGATAATTCATAATCTTGAACATTAGAGAGTTTTCTTCAAAAGACGTTAGAATATTAAAAAACGAGGTGCCTGGAAGTCTAAAAAAAGCTCGGAAACTTGGAAACTTATACAACATACAAAATCGTGAAAGTGCAATTGTCCTGACCTTTTTATATAATGCATAAATGCAAATACGTATAATTAGACGTTCCAAAAAACATATGTATTTCAATTAATTCACAAGGAAAAATTCCGACGGACCATTAACTTGGCGAACACAGTCCAACAATAACAATTGCTTAATGGCTCACGAAAGCAACCGAATCCTACTCGCACCATTTAATCGCCATTATGGAACAACTACTTCATTGTAACCGTTCTTGTGCGAAGGGAGATCTGCTCGCTGAAGCACTTTCATGGATTCCACGGACAATGCGTATTCGGTTTATCTCAATGCGAGAAGATAGAAAATGGCACCCTGAAGGGCACAAATATCATACCATTCTTCGGAGATGAGTTTAGGCAATGGTGAATCTATAAACTACTCAATATAGTGTCTGTTAAATTAACTAGAACTTTGCCGCGGGGCAGATCTGTCAAAAACAGTCTAGCTTAGGGGAAAATCCACTTTAACAATAGTAATTTTCCACGCAATTCTATTTCATCGATACTGGGGAGCAGTTTGGTTTACAAGAACACTGACCTCTGTAGTTTAAACAACGTGTAAAATTGACACATTACGTAAAATTTCCTGTTCGTCCCAGAATACTGTTGAGGGTGCAAAGCTAATAATCGCGTTTAGTCAATAAAGCTGTTTCATAAAACAGCTGAGCCCGCTAAACTGGCCAGTCGATAGTTGGAAATATCCAAACTTCATGTCCACAGAATACTGGACAGCACAACAGCTGTACGATATACTTTAAGCCATAGACTTTGGATATTTCCAGGCAGGCTAGCTCACTAATGTTACAATACATTAATCTGACAGTTTCGTCGTCTATCTAGATTTAGTAGGGTGTGTGAGTTTCATAAAAGAGTTCGCTGGGACTTGTCTCAGATACAAGTGTAATTAGCTAAACTTGCGTAGTTTTTTTAGTTACTATGTTTTAACTATATCGGCTAGTCGGCTATTCACTGAAAGTGCGCTAAATGTCTTATATGAAATAACCCTCTACTTTGACGCCACTCACGACCGACGTTGAGTCAAGACGACTGTGTGATTGGTTGAAATTTCAGGTACATGTATGACGTCAAATACGAATATTTGATTCTCCAATATTTGAATCTCCGATTGATGACGGAAGATATGCATATTTCTTTGACACCCTATGATCTTACATTAAGCTCGTTTTGTTCCAACATTGTGTTATTAAATCAATTTACAGTTATACGCCACCACTAGGTTTTCAGAAAAGACTTAATTGATTTAAAATATTTACCACTTTAATTGATCTACCTAGAAGAATTTTGTCAAGTTAAGATTGGTATATAGGCCAGCACCAATAAATCGAACCTGTTAAACTCGCCATCTTTAAGGTTTCCTTGAAGGCAAACGACAATGCCCGGGAGAGTCTAAATGTAAAGGTATAAGGTGAGTGACAATGAAATCGATACAGTTCAGCTATATAAGACATTCTTTACCGAGAGCACCTGAGATACATTTGTGAGAATCCATTAGCTTTAACCAAGTCGTTCAGTACATAACTTATGGACATTTCAGAATGTCTCTCCCAAAGACAGCGTATGCATATTAATCAACATGTGAGATGCTTTTTATACAAAGTTCAAAATAATACTCGGTGAAATTCCTCAACTTTCGCATTATAAATTAATCAAGCAATTTCCCCAATGTGTTGATTCCTAGCAACCATTAAAAGCGAGAGGACAATCACACAATAACAACTGCCCTATGGTTCGACGAAACCAAACTAATTATATTCGCATCATACCACCATCGACCAACTACTTCATTGTAACCGTTGTGGTGTGAACTACATGAACTCTTCTGACCGAAGCACTTATGCGCAGGGCTGTTACAGACAAGGCGTCTTCTTTTTTATCACAATACGAGGAGGTAGAAATATAAAAAAGTAAACGATCTAGGTCAGTACAAGTTCCACTTTTACTATAGTATTTCCGTTTGTTTCGACATATCAGGACTAACAGTGTTTGACGCCTTTGGAATCAGGATCTGACAACTCAAGTCCGATATCTTGTGCTGGGGGCCTGAGGCGAGATCAGTTAAACTGTCTGTCAGGAAACTAATCTTATTGTTTCCGAGTGTAGAGACATCCACACACATTGGCTTCAACGTTTTATAATTAAAGACAAGTACTACACGAGGGAAACATAGGCCTATGTCGATAGCTCCTGTTTGGATGACCAGAAACTAACAGACATGTAAACGACCCAATCGTGCCCACATGCTTACCTCCCCTTCGCTTCAGAACTAAGTCTCGCATGCGAAGATTAACTTCTCTGTTTAGATTGGTAAACGACCAATAATTTTTCTCCAACTTTAAAATACAATTAATAACCTTATATGGGCCCCTACCACGTAAAATACATTGCTTGGGGATCTGAGAGAGCTTATTTTAACTAATACCATTAAATAATAATGATATACCTCTTTTCAATACAATTAGAAACTTGTCTCCATGGTTATTTCAGACAAGAAGATTTTCCCTGTGCGCGTGTGTTTTAGTGTTCATAATTAGATAATAGTTGAGATAGATCAAGTTGTTTTGACGACCAGACTTTGCAGCCAACATATTCAACAGAAATGGTAAAAAAAAATAATGTTCAGATAAAAGGAAACACAGCAAAAGAAATCAACTTTAAAATAAACCTTGGTAACAACATTACGCTTGCCAAATAGCAATACGGAATAAAATATTTACCACAAAATCAGTGGGTCTTTTTAAGACCACGGGGCACAAACACTAGAAAGCCGCCATAATAAATCAGACGTAATGTTAAAAGCAGTTATAGTTATACAAGTGTTCAAACTCAATAGAAACGCTGGGTACAACCAAAGAGAGTAGATTGACAAGAGTGGTCACTTCGTCCATCAGCATTGCCGGCATGTTCTTCTGGCCCCCTAGAGGAAGGGTGTTCCGACTGTACACGATTCGACTGCACGGCGCCCCATACAGAAAGGAGGTTCCTAATAATGGAATCGTGTCAGTTCAAATTCAACATGGCGCGGACGAAGTGACCACTCTTGTCAATCTACTCTCTTTGATACAACTCACACCATTCCTGTCAAGAAGAACCTGATCATCAGTGATCATCCCTTTCTAGGAAAAATCAGTTATATGACAAAATCAGTGGGGCTTTTTAAGACAACGGAACACACACACTGGAAATCCGCCATTATCAATCCGTTGTAATATTAAAAGAATCCCATATAATATTGGATGATACGTTCTAGTAATGGATCATACGTTTCAAACGGCATCCTATCACATGCGTTTATTTTGCATGTTTCGAAAAACAGATCTATAATACCAAAACCATTTCATCGAGTTACTCTATGAGATCGTAAATTAAAGCTGTCATTAGTAACTTAGAAAGTGATTCGATAAAATCTTCCAGGTATAGTAAATTACATTATTTGGTTGATTGATTGATTGATTGGTTGTTTGGTATTTTACGCCGCGCTCAAGATTATTTCACTTATATGGCGGCGTTACCAGTTTTATTATGGGACGAAACCGGGCTCTGTGCCCGGAGGAAACCCACGACCTTCTGCTGGTAACTAGCAACCATTACATTATTTGGGAAATAGACGATATGGTGATTGTTTAAGCATTTAATCCACTTGGTGATTATGGTTCAATTCTATATGTTTTTTTATTCCTTGAAGAGGATAATTGGATAACAGAAACGTCAAAATCGAACTAAGTGCTAGAAATAATATAGTCTAAATTAATTTAGGATTACTCCGCTTTTTGGTAAAATGTTTGGTTTCGTTGGAGTTTTTTTCGAGTCCCTATCAAAATTGTCTATTGGACAAGGATACATCGGTCTTTTCTCGATCACGACAACAAAATCACCCTATCTTTTAAAAGAAAGTGGCACGATTTATTTATTACACGTTCTTGGACCACTGTCTCTTTTAAACGTGTTTAGACTGCACATGCTCAATTTATAGACACTCTGATAAATTATTGTCTTTGATGCATTTGTTTCCCGACCTTCGCAAAGTACAGAGATTTGACATCTGGACAAGGTCTTAGAAATATAGCTGCTATGAGTTGTGGGCGGGTAGCTAGCTTAGAACGTTTTACTCACGCAATGCAGCCTATTCGCCTCATATCTTCCGGTTTTTTTAGCTTTTTGTTTTGAAGTTCAAATCTTCAAAGGATGTTGATCAACGTTATTATCCTGACTCTCATCTCCATGTAACACCGTTTTATAAACATAATTATAGCTCTTTTATATCGAGTTTTCTTTACACAAGTTGTGGGTTTTAGGAGAATTAAACTATTTTTCATCTTCGATTAAGTTATCATATGGATTCTCGTTATTATGGAATTACACTTTCTTGAAAATGTGGTAGAAATTCTTCTACCGATTTTTGGGTGACGCCCGAAACGGGAATCGAACTCAGGTCCCAGAGCACTAAATGCCGGCTGCCTTATCCATTCAGCCAACCGGCCTCCTAAAAAAGGAGGTAGTTGACTGGTAGATACTACAGCGGACACTACAGCAGACACCCTGGGACCCGGGTTCGATTCCCGTTTCGGGCTTCACCCAAAAATCGGTAGAAGAATTTCTACCATATTTTCAAGAAAGTGTAATCCCAAAATAACGTGAATACTGTTATACTCACTTTCTAAAAAGACACTAATTAATTAAAGTTATCATATGGATTGATTATTTTGACGCTGCACCTTAGATTATTTCACTTGTATAATTTACATTGTCATGTTTAGCAAGAGAGTAAATTGGGTTCTTTGCCCGGGGCTTATTCTCGGCCTTAGACAGGTAAATGACAGCCTTACACATAAGGCTATACATTGAAACCCTCTCAGATCAAAAATTCTCTGGGCGGCTTTCTCAGCACCCGAGACTCTCACTCAATCGACCTCGATTTTTAAAGAAGACTTTTGAATGATTTCGTGACGTGTGTTAAACGATTCGTTTAAAGGATTAGAAAACTCGACAAATGCATTACAGGTGTTGTACAAGATTGAGAGGCTTTGGTTGGAAAGCGTAAGGTCTCATCGCCACAAATGCAATACAGGTGCTCCTCCTACTACAAGATTGAGAGGCTTTGGTTGGAAAGCGTAAGGTCTCATCGCCACAAATGCAATACATGTGCTCCTCCTACTACAAGATTGAGAGGCTTTGGTTGGAAAGCGTAAGGTCTCATCGCCACAAATGCAATACAGGTGCTCCTCCTACTACAAGATTGAGAGGCTTTGGTTGGAAAGCGTAAGGTCTCATCGCCACAAATGCAATACAGGTGCTCCTCCTACTACAAGATTGAGAGGCTTTGGTTGGAAAGCGTAAGGTCTCATCGCCACAAATGCAATACAGGTGCTCCTCCTACTACAAGATTGAGGGGCTTTGGTTGGAAAGCGTAAGGTCTCATCGCCACAAATGCAATACAGGTGCTCCTCCTACTACAAGATTGAGAGGCTTTGATTAGAAATTGGATCTCATCGCCATCAATCTTATACAACAAAGCGATACAGTTAAAATTACCAGGGGTTATTCTACTACAGTCCTTGAGGTGAACAAGTTCAATTTTCTGATGCTAATGACATCCTTGGTTTCCTGCAGATACCAGTACAAAGTAGTGATGAAGAAATACGTTGGTCTTATTATTAGATAGCATATCATCCCAATACAACAGATACAAATCCAGGTCGCCCTTATTTGTTGATGCGTTCGGGGTGGAGGGTGGGGGGGGGGGGGGGGGGCGGGGGGGATGGGGGGGGGCGGGGGTTGTATACGATAGATGAAACCTGAGCACCTTCGGTCCCGATTATAAAGTGAGAAAAAATTCTATTTTGCTCTTTCATATAAGCCCCAAAATTGTATCTATAGAATATTTAAAAACATTACTGCGCTATTACCCCTTACCCCGTCCCCAAAATGAGACCTTACAAAACCCCAGAAACAGTGTTTATCAAAATGGATAATTCTGTTTGGGAAGGCATACTCTGTTGAAACCACGGTCTTTTTCTTTTAAGGATTTACCGGCATATACTGTCAGCCTATTGCATTGAGAACATGTTATACCGGCGGTTTTTGACTTAAACTGGATGCATCATAAAACGTCTTTCAGAAACTGTATCTTTCTTCTTGTCGCAACATACTTAGACTTAACGAATATTTGTCAATACGATTTTATTTTATTATAGGAGAACTGCAATATTTTAACCCGCAACTTACCATTAAGTTTATTGTGTTGCTCACCCTAGCCTAACCGTCGGTACTTCATATATCCGTGAGTGTATAGCCATTTTCTTCCAATCATATTTATCCATCCTAGTCTCGTCTTTTTAAGTATCTTCGGTATATGGAATTTTGAAAGTTGCATAAATGTCACATAAGTCAGTGGTCCATTCTTAGACAAAATCAATATGTTTGGAAGATTTCTCAAATTGCGCAATGCGAAACATCCGAGTTTAATAATCATCACTTCTAGGGGAAATGTTTCCCACTAAAGCTTGAATACTCCCCCAGTGCGCTTTTCAACGGTTGTTATTGCTTTTGTGAAGAGACTTAGATACAATTTAATACGATTGTCCAGATATGGTCGATAATAGGTTCACTATAGCCTGAAGACTATTAATTTCGGGTTTTTTTCTCGATAGTCTCTTGATTCTAACAGTCGAGTTTTCGGTGGGAGTGTACCCTGGAGTGTTCGGAAGAATTTTTTTTTGGGGGGGGGGGGGGGGGAATGACGTTTATGACAAATGCATACCCATTTTAAAGTGGATAGAGGTCTTCTCGAATTAAGTCTTTTCAATCGCACACTAAGGTAAGATAGCGGAGGGCCTCCACCGAGTGATTGATTGTTTGGTGTTTTACGCCGCGCTCAAGATTATTTCACTTATATGGCGGCGTTGCCAGTTTTATTGTGGGAGGAAACCGGGCTCTATGCCCGGAGGAAACCCTCCGTTGGTAACTGGCCTCCACCGAGTGACTTTGAGTTATAAAATGTATTAAACCAGAGTACTAAATTTACTACTCGAGTTTAATTCATTTGATATCTGTGTCAGGGCCTGGAGATCATATTTATCACATAAAGCACAGGAGCTGCATTTTGACCCAAAACTATGCTATAATTTTGTGAAAATACGGTAGTTAAAATGTTTGCAACTCTCTTTAAACGTGGGTTCCATACTAATGAGAAATGATAAGGGCATCACCCCGAAGTAAGCGGTTTGTGAGTTTTCGACACCTATGTCGGTGTCGTTTGTAATTGCAATTGAATTTAACATTTCAAAACATGGGTATAAAACAACAGATATGTAATGTAGCCAATCAGTGGTTGTTCGCGAACAACTGACTTCGTGGTGATGCCTCAACTATTTCTCACTAATACGATAGTTTTTAAATAAAATGAATTAGGGCGCATTGCATGTGGTAATATTGTAGTTGATGGTACAACAACATCGCTTACAAACAATGACCAATGCCCGGGTGGTGTATGTGCACTTGGTATACTTATATTTGTACATCTGGCTGAGGACAAATTTATTGGACAATTTATTCTAAAATGTCCACATGAAATATACCCTTTATGTGATATTGAGAAAGGATCATCTTACGGTGGCTTGAATAGGACATTGGTATCCTTTTTGTTTTAAACTTTTTTTTTTGTTTCAAATTATTTTTTTTAGTTATGAATTTTTTTTTTATTTACGGATTTTTTTTTCGTTACAAACTTTTTTTTTAGTTTTAAATTTTATTTATAGTTTTGAATTTTTTTTAAGGAGGTTTTCACCCAGGTGGAAAGTCACATGACTATCCACCCCGGTGATAAGTCATGTGACCAACAATAAAATAGCTGCCAGCTCTCCGCAAGCCGCTTTTTGGTAGCACACATCAACGGTGTGAAAGAGCTTTGGAAATTGCATGCGTGATCCGATTTCTATATGTAAACACAAAAAAGAATATCGAAGCGCCCCTTACGTCCCCGATCTTTATAGCTCAACACACAGCTGGCAGCTATAGTGTTATTATTGTCGATCACATGACTTATCACCAGGAAGGAAAGTCAAGTGACTTTCCACCTGTGGGAAAACCTACTCAAAAAAAAAATTCAAAACTAAAAAAAAAAGTTTGAAACGAAAAAAAAAAATCATAACTAAAAAAAAAATTCATAACTAAAAAAAAAAGATTCATAACTAAAAAAAAAGTTTAAAACAAAAACGATTCCATGTCCTATTCAAGCCACCGTATCATCTTCCTGGATCCAAGACTGTTTTTTATTGACCAATAATCATCATACAGCTGTATGTGGCACCATCTGTAGTAACACCCGCAAATTGAAGGTTGCGTTTTAATCTATGTTTCGGAAAACAATCTCCAGTGAGGTCCCTTAGAAGCTATATATAAAATTGAAAGATGCGTGTTTAAGCTCTTGAAGGATGTCCTCTTATATGACCAATTACACTAATTGGTGGCGCCTCCCAAAACAATTGTCTCAAGGTATTGAAGCTGTATACATAATTTGACGTAAATAGAAGCTGAAAGCCAGGGGACTGTTTCTCAACACATTTACGCCCGTCGTAACGCCTGGTCGTAACGTAATGTTGAAGGTAGGCCTATATGTTGCCATGACGTTACTACCAGGCGCAAAGTTACGTTCGTGTCGAGAAACAGCCGCCTGTATCCCCCATCTTACACGTCGTATACGAGGTACAATAAGAACGTCAGTAACGTTACATTCAAATGATTTAACTCAGTGATACGAAGAGATAAAAAAAGAAACGGGAACATATACTACTATTTTTACGTTGTGTTTTGCTATGTATTTGACCAACGCTTCAATTAAGATTATATACAAATTGTCCTACACTATCCCGTCAAAGTGAACTGGGATAACAAGTCCAGCCCTCTTGTGTGATGTTAAAGGCACACTCGCCGCGAAAATTCAGGATAATGTCTACATAAAAAAACAGTGAGCGGTTTTCTCTATTTTTCTCTGATATCAGAAGTTAGGAACTTTCTATTTTTACCAACAATTTAAAGTTTTGGCATGGTATTTTTAATTTGAAACTGAAAATTAGATTTATCAAGTACCCGCAATGTAAACAAACCCCGAACGAGAACATGCGCACAAGCGCCCTTATGTTTCGAATCGTGTGAGTGATCTAACTTTACGTACTTTATCTGAGATATACAGACTGACGATCGGGTAGGACGGACTCGAAAAGCGTATCGATAATTTTTTGAGTGTAAACCACAGATAAAAAAGCCTTAAATGAGGGTAATCCAACACTTAAGTTTACCGACACTGATCGTTGCCCTATGTTTATTTTTAGTGGTTTAGTTGTTTTTTTAAACAAATGTTCGACAGGCTACGGCAGCAGGTGGGTCTTTAACGATAGATGCATGTGTAATGTTAATGACACCGGGCACAATTTCCTTGAGCTTGGCTTTCGAAGGAGTTAAACGTCCAGTGGATATGAATCTGCGGCGATGCTCAGAACCTGTGTTCTATATGTCCTGCAGGAAAATTGACAAAAATAAAAAAATAAATAATTTAACCAATGCCAAAGTGTGATGGCCTAGCAGTTGGGCGTTTTCTTTTTGGGGAAATTTGTTATAGGTGGGTTTGAATTATTTCTAACGGATTGCATGCACCAATGTAGGAGTTCTATTTCAATGATGTAAGCTAAAGCTGGTTTAATTATGTTTATTTATGGATTAAATGTATATTTGAAAATTTAAGTTCAAAAGAAGCAGCTTCCACGTTAGTTCCCTGGTAGTTGAAAATTGAGTGAGAAAGAAATATCCACATTTTCCAAACTACTCAAAACAAATTACCAGATAATTCCAACAGTCGTGACGTTTATACTAAGGAAACAATGATCTCACTTATTCTAAGCTAAGGGTTAGACAATCCGCCATTAAACACAATGGTCTAAACTCGTTGATCGCTTTGGGATATTTCTGTTTAGTGTGATGCATTATTAATGCACGTGCTCAGCAGTTACAGCGTTGGACGCTCAATCCGAACAACCTTCCACCAATGGGTCGCGGGTTCGATTCCCACTCAGTCCCAAAAATTGGAAAATTTTCTGACTGGGTTTTCACTCGAACGACCTAACGATGGTTGCCAGTTACCAACGGAAGGTCGCGAGCTTCCTCCGGGCATAGAGCCCGGTTTCCTCCCACAATAAAACTGACAACGCCGCCATATAAGTGAAATAATCTTGAGCGCGGCGTAAAACACCAATCAATCAATCAGTAATGCACGTAATGTACTATATTACAATGTAAAGGTATGTCTGATTTCAAAATTTCTCTAATCGTACTTAATCAGAAATTCAAGAGATGGAGTACATTCAAGCCAAATTAGGTACAAAATTAGAACTCGAAAATAACCCTACCAACGATTCGCACAGGTAATTTAATTCGACCTACCAAACAAGATACTAACTAACAGCTCACGCATTCTTTCTCCTTACAAATTGATCAATTGTGTTTCTAGAAACTTATTTGAGATTCCACTGACTCCAGCTTGTCATGTCAAACGCTTTTGGAACGAGGAGTCGAGGACTAGCCTTATTCAGCGACATTGTTACAAAAACAATATACTTCCTGGTAAGAAGGAAAATTGGAAGGCGGTTTATTACAACTATGTCTTCATTTACTTTTGCCAAGAAATAGTTCGGACAAATAAGGTGATTTTTTTTTCGCCGCAGCTCGAATAAGCACGACTTTTTCTGTAAGGGTATCTGTTGGCCAGCGTAAACGGATCCTGTGGAAATTGGCTAGGATTAAAACTCAGCGGACTCACAACATGATTTCAACATAACCTTTTAACACGATGATATATCGACTTTGTATGGATATAAGGCTATGCAAATTTAAAAATAGCATTGTTCTGGAATTTCTAGCGGATTATTTAAAGGCCCACTTGCCGCGAAAATCCGGAATATTGTTTACATTAAAAAAACGACCGTTTTCTGTATTTTTCCCAGACAATATAAGTTAGGAACTTTCTATTTTTACCAAAATTTAAAAGTTTGGACGTCATTTTGTATTTTTAATTTGAATTTGAAAATTTGAATTGTTAGGTGCCATTAATGTCATCAAACTTCGAACCGGGTCGTGTGCAAAAGTGCCGTAATGGTTTGAGTCGTGTGGGCGATCTAACGACAAAGTATAATTTTACGAACTTTATCTAAGAAATACATGCTAACGATCGAGTAAGAGGGACTATAAAAGCCTGCCGAGTGCAAACCACAGACAAAAACGCTTGGGTGAAGGTAATCCAACACTTAAGTTAACAAACACTGATCGGTGTTGTTGTTGTAATCAAGCTTCGATTCATCGTTTGGTTTTCACCCTCATTTATACATTCTAAACCTAATTGGACATACTTTATGTGTGCTATGTTTAACTTTAGGGGCTTTAGCTGTGGTAAGCTGGTGCAAATTGGTTTTCTTAACAAATGTCCAACAGGTTACGGCGGCAAGTGGGCCTTTAAAAGTGCACAAAACTTGTATTGTTAGACTTAAATTACAATCAACGATGGGATTGTTCTTAAATATATCACAGGTGAAAGAAAGGGAACACATTTATAACGAATGCTATGTGGACATCTACATAGCTTTTTCATGCAAAATACATTTACAACACAAACACAGTAAAAATGAGTAAACAAACTCACTCGGTGTTTTCTGTGGATTTCGATCTGACGGCAAAAGGTCATCAGTGTCGACAAACCCCTTCAATGACGTCATGATCAGCGAAATCCCTCGTCCGTTACCTCGTCCGATGCGTTAAAAATGGGACAAACTCCTTTCTCCGTCCGTTAACGCGTGCGTTAAAAACTATCGGACTGGCCATGGAAACACTATAGTGTATTTCTGCAGTTCCCATTCGTTAGGGAAAATCGCATCCGTCAAAGCACGCGTTAACGCAAGTCCGTGGAAACACACCATTACTTGGGCATGAATTTACGTCTCGTGGTCATTTTTGGAAACTACAGGGCGTGCACTACACGTGGATAGGTGAAGCATGTGAGTAGATATATCGGTTTATTTAAAAACACATACTTAAAATGGCGCAATTTGTTTTGGGCTTTTAAGAAATAATTTTCACCGGCTTTGGCGCACGCGAGTTGACTTTGAAGGTAGAACTCGCCATTAAAAAAAGCTTGGAACATGCACTGTTGTCGTAGAACTCGATAGTTTGGCAAAAACGCAAATGAGGGCAGATAGAGAGGAAATAGTCATTTCTTTGTCCAAACTTTACCCACTGATCGACGGGCTCTATTCTCCGTTGTTCGACGGTTCATCCGTCGATCGATGGACAACCCGTCGATCGGCGATTTCCCCAACCTGATAAACACATTCCACTATCGACGTAACGTAGAAATGATCATTCGGCAATTTTCGCTGAGTGGTCAAACTACACCCCTAAACTACCTTATAAAATTCGAACACGTCTCTAGGTTTGGACCAAAAAGTATTTTAGGATTACAGCGATGTATATGTGTTGATTAATAGTGATTTGGTTCTATTAGAAGATCGAGACCACTTGAAATCATCTCTGGTATTTTGGATAATGTTTCATGTAACCAGTAATTCACTTTATAACCGGGACTTAATGGCTTTTTGCAGGCATAATACGGGGTCGATGTTTTGGCAATGTGCTTAGTCTCACCATCAATTCTCGCGACGGTTTACGTGAATAGCGTACATATATTTTTTATCTCATATCCTCTCATAACGTTATATTCTCTAATGCCTTCTACTATGTTGCGGACTCGAATTCCATTCAATGTAAAAATTAAAACGAATGGGGTTTTGCACTATTTATAGGAATATTTCTGGAAAATCTGGCAATGATATAAAGAGCTGTATTCAACATGAATCAATCAATTGATTAAGTTTAAAACTATTGAATCTATGACAGATAGGGCCAAATCTGGAGAAGGTTTTTTATTGGATGAACTGCCTTTGGCGAGTTTCCACTGAAATATACTATAGCACTATACAATATTGTCCCTAAGGTTATCTGGTTGCCAGTTACCAACGGAAGGTCGTGGGTTTCCTCCGGGCATAGAGCCCGGTTTCCTCCCACAATAAAACTGGCAACGCCGCCATATAAGTGAAATAATCTTGAGCGCGGCGTAAAACCCCAAACAATAAAATCAATCAACCCTAAGGTTATCGATTCACAAGCATGGAGGAATCCATGGTTTGATGCGATTTGTGGTATAGCGATAAAGACAAGAAGTAGTCTGCATTGTAAGTAAGGTAAGAGACAAAAACGCGGTGATACGTACAAGTGTAGATACAATTAAGTGGTTGTTGAATAAAACTGATTTAAGGATGCGTGTAGAAATTACCCAGCTTGCTAAACCCCAAAAGAAAGCCCGACTTTCGTCGAGTCAACTCTCCCACATACGACGATCGAGTGAAAAATCCACTCAGAAATGTTTCAATCATATTTGGTCTGAGTGGGATTCATCAATAATATGAAATTACTTGACATTGTTTAACAGACAGAATTCATCTGTGTAACGTGTGGCTTTGTCAGTAACAAATTGTGGGTAGCGGGAGAAAACCCGTAAACGATTGTAATATCCCAAATTAGTCCGTTTAAATAAGTTGACGTTATATGAAAATAGTTTACCAGAATCGTAAAAGTTGTCTAATTTCCTGTCATGACATATTGTTGGTCATTGAATCCTGTACACTATCTAATTAGAGATCACGCACTTTAATAATGACGTCTCAAGTTGTCTTCTTAGTTATGAGGAATTCTAGTAATTGAGTTTCGAAAAACTTCCCGGGGCCTCGGGGCCTCAATTGGGCTCAGCTCGTACAACGATAGTTCCACACAAAGCTACCATCAGTGGGCCGTGGGCTCGAATACCCCTCGGTGCGATTAAAAAGAAAAATACGTGAATATGAGCTTTTACTCAATCGCCGTATGTGGCGGAGCTGCCCGATACTCGCAGTATTCCAGGGCCAAAATGACACGGTTTCCTCCCCCAACTAAACATGGCTACGTCATCATTAGCCGAGAAATTTGGGCTCTGCCAAATTTTTTTTCTCTCCGTGTTCGATCATATAGTAAAAAAGCGATATTTTTTAAGGAGACCCGCCGAAAAAATCGGTCAATATGCAGTCAATATTTGCTTCCAAGTCCACTGATTTTCAACCTGACGTAACGGCCATAGTAAAACATTAACCGACCAAAAAACTCGGCGGGACATCTTAGAAATACGTAACTCATAATCTTAGGAAATATTTTGTCATGACCAATGAACTAGGTCGAATATTAAATATTCTTGGAGTATATTAAATACTAGATGTATAGACCTATATTTTTCCACAGTTATATCGATATTATATTACCCTAGTGATTCGGGCTAAGGCGACAAGACACATTAGCAGCCATATAATACCAGTCGCCGTAAGACCGATAATCCGGGCTACGTCATCATGTAAGATGGGTAATCTTGAGTATGGTGTAAACATTAATCAATCGATCAGAAAAATTCTTTCACGTTCAAAATAATTTTAATTTTTGACAAAAATCTATGTATGAGACTGGAAATGGAAATTACTATAATAGCCTATGTAAGTGTTGAACTGAGCTGTGCCTATTTATTGACAGGGCTGTCACATGAAAAGATTCCATTTTAAAGTGTTATGATACAGACACTATTGAACAGGTGATAGATTCGCCAGTGCGGCAAACTGCCTGGACTCGTCGGTAATGGAACATTGGGCCCTATGGGCTTTAATTCTATATAAACCAGGCACGCATTTAGAAAAAATAAACAAGCAGTATTCTACCCTGATTGAAGTGTTGGGGTTTTTGTGAAAAGAGCTTTCTTGGTATGCATCAGCGAATTAACAATGGAGAGATTCTGATATAATTGAGATTTAAGGATACGTTTAGAATTTGGCTGGTTGTTGAACGATGTATCAATGGTTTTATTTCTATACTAAATACCTAAAAAGAAATCAGCCAAGATAAAATCTAGAGCATTCAATGTGACTGTGGTTAAAAGAGGCCCTCTTGGGAATTGGTGTAACCTTCCATAACAGTTGAGAGTAATCCGAATTGTCCAGAGGTATTCAGCACATCAGATTTAACACGACCGGGTTAATGAACTGAGAGAAAACCAGAGTTGAGATAGATAGTTTCAGAAATTCCCAAAATGCCAAACTAACCAGTAATTTACTTCATGTGGACGCCCCCACCCCCAGCTTTTCTATTAACTAAATCTCTTACAGCATTCAATTCTAAGAAAAATTAACAAATTGGACCAAGTAAGAAAAGTAAGTGTAAATTTATTGATATTTAATGTGTTAGAGTAAACGATGCTCTTTGTCCGGAAGAAATCCTCGACCTTCGGCGAGTATTAGCAACTCTTTCACATAGGCCCCTATCGGCGAATTTTTGTTGTTGGTCTGAGTGGAATTCGAACCGCAGCGATGGAAGGCCTGTATCGGATTGAGGGACTATCTTTTTAACCGCAATATAAGCGAAATAATCTTGAGTGTGGCGTAAAATTCCAATCAATCAATCAATCAATCAATCAACCATCTAATAGTTTCAGTACATGGGCAGAGGAGAACTAGTACATTTTCTTTGTATTTTATCAATATCTTGTTCTGCATTAGCCTTGTTAGAAATGACAGTCACATTCCGTAATGTGTTCAAATAACACCGAGTGTGGATTTTTTGTCCTGATAAATTGAAACTTGCATGGGTTTTCGTTTATTCCATCAACAAGACTGGCATTATACATTATTTTTGTCCTTGGCTGATCTCTTGATTGGCTTTAACCACGAGATATTAACTGAAACCCCAACTACAAGGTTTTGATAACAAAACATATGTCCACCACACCCATAAATATAATTGTACCATGTGGTTTTTCAAAATATGAATCGTCTTAACAGACAGACATGAAAGTTGCCGACCTACAGAAAGATATTTCACAAAATAGTTCTGCTCAAAACAACAACAACCAATGAAAATAACCGAACTGGAGGATAACTGGAGGATTTCCTACTTCCCACGGGCCGCTGGATAGGGAGTTTGATTTGGGGATTTCCTTGTCAGCTTTTTTGTTGAAATAGAATCGTCTATGCAGTAGAGTATGTTGTGGCTGCGCGTGTGGTGCATTCTCGGCTGTTTGTTTACTGATTGTCAGACAGCCAATAGCGACAGGCAGATCACTAAATAACAGGTTAAAGGTATATTTTTGGGCGGAAAGTCGATTGATTCGAGATTAATCACTTCTTATATTTTTACTAATCTAAAGGTCAACGGAGAATCACAACAAACTTTAGCGGTGTCTACTTTTAACGACGCAACACAGAGCTCACGACTGCCTCGGTTATGCCGGTTTACAGAAAACCCATCGCTTTACCTAATCTTTCCTCCTCAAAAGGTGGTAGAACATTTCTAATTGTGTTTCAACTGACAAGTGATTTGAACTTAGTTTGAAACAGAAATATAGGCGTGAGAATATATTGCAAAGAAGACATCTCTAAAATTTCACAGAGGCACATACACAACATTCTTAATTTATTTACATTAATGGTGAAAAAATGGTGTAAAAAGTTCCTAATTTTGTTTTAATGAAAAAATGGAATTGTGTCGACAGTTCATGTGACTTTACGAATAGCAAAATTAGCCCTAATTCTAATGTTCGTTTAGTCATTTATTTATTTGTGGTAACCAAATCTTTGTTATTATGATTGTTTGCTGGGTGGTTTTCCTAACGTTATAGTTATGAACAATCTCTCTGTTTGACGTGTTATGATGGATATGGCTGTATCTGCGATTGGTTGTCGTTAACAGACACACGGATTTTGTTGTAAATATTTCAGTTCCGTATTGCTTTTAGTCAGGCAAACCGAATGTTTTTACCAAGGCTTGTTTTAGAGTTGATTTCATTTGCAGTGTTTCCTTTTTGCCGAACGCTGAACGATTTTTTTTATCATTCCGGTAACTTTGTTAAAAATCAACTTGAATATGTTGGCTGCAAAGTCTGGTCATCAAACCTAGCAAAAACTTGTTGATCCACTGAATAGCTTAGCCTAATGCAAAAGCAAAGTAACTCTGAATAAATTTAATAAACAATTTCTTCAAATTTTCCTGATTTTTCCTGAATTTTTCGAAATATTGAGTTCAATATGCGTTTGTTGAATTTATTCGGAGTTATTTTGCTATTGCATAAAACCCAGCTAAAAACTTGATTTATCCCAATCATTATTACTGTAAAATACTGCATATTATCCGGTTATAAATTGGTTTGTTGAGGTAGTTATACCGACTTTTAGAAGAGGAAGAACCGAGATACGATCAAATATCACAATCATTGATATTAAAGCGAATTTTATTGCCACAAATGATTCCAACGATTATTGTCACAACGTTGTTTTACGAAATATTATAACATGGGATTATGGGATTGTATCCATAATATAAAACAAACTCACAAGGCATAATGCAGAATTCCACAATACTAACGACCGAGAAAGGTGTTAAATATGTTTTTCTACTGTGCTTGACGGCCAGACTTTGCAGTCAACATAATCAACTTCGTAAAGGCGACGACAATGGAAACGTGAGAGAAACAAAAAATGTGATCAAGAGGGGTCACAAAAAATCAACTTAAACGTTAGCATGATTAATAAGTTTATCACACTAATAGCCATAGGAGAATGAAATATTTACAGCAACTTTGGTCTTCAATATGTTGAGTGGATTAAAGATTTTTTGAGGCGCCCACATGAGGATTTGAGACTTCCATAGCTGAGAAAATGAGAACAACCTCCGAAAACCAATAATTTCGTTTTAAGAATTGCAAACGTAGCCCTGCTTTTTATTGTTATGTATTTTTTCTGCAATCATTATTTATCTTTCCATAAAATCTTTTTATTTTGTTTGATAGGTTTTGCAACGTTACGTCTTTGATCTCTCTGTGTGATGGTTTTTATGGCACATCATTTGCCATAAAAAAAGCGATGATCTTGTTGTAAACATTTCATTATCGTATTGCTATTAGTGAGACGAACGTAGCGGTTTTTGTATGATTGATTTTCATTGCTTGAACATCTTTTGCCCGACGATTCCTCTTACCTAATGAAAATTGTTGGCTAAGAGGTCAGGAGGTCTTTACAAGAAAGAAATGTGCTTTATTTGGACTGGTGTAGCAGGGCTCTCCGCTGTGTGATTTAGCACATAGATTTATTCTAGTTATGGCATTAAAACAATGCCATTTTCCTCAGAATCATACCTTTGCTATAGTAATCTAACTGCAAAGTATTTTTGATGGGAATTTGGTATTGCGTCAATCGTTAAACATTTATGTTATCATTTCTGATGGGAATTTGGTACTGCGTCAAACGTTAAGCATTTATGTTATCAGTTTTTTATGCTGCCAACATCTGTTGTTTTTTCTTCATAAATTCCGATTGTCACGAAAAGTTGAGTGTTTAAAGTACTTTGAAAAGCTGACGGACTATATATATATATATATATATACATATATATATATATATATATTGACAAGAAGATTTTCCCTGTGCCCGTGTGTTATAGTGTTCAAAAATATATTTGTATAGTCAGTTACCCCTACGAACGGAAACTGTGTGCTTACAAAGTACATTTAAAGGGTAAATGTCAAGTTCTTTCTGAACACCTGGCGGTGATTTGTTATTGTAAATTGAGTAAATATGTGTCCATGACGAACTTCGAGTAAGGTCACAGGGTGATAAAGAAACAGTGAATTGAAACATTCCCACCGCGGCGGAAACATTCCCACCGCGGCGGAAACATTCCCACCGCGGTGGAAACATTCTCACCGCGGTGGAAATGTTTCCCTTTTGATTTGACAGTTAACATGCGTTTTTCGACTTCGTTTCGAAATCGTTTTACTTAAAGCTATGATTCTTCTGATACACGCTTGATTTTCTTTGACATACAGAATCTCTCTTCTCAAAACCAAGTTTTAGCTTGTACAAAATGCTGTTAAAGACGGGAAAACACTAGAAAAGTCAAAATTCCACCCATGGCACTAATAGGCCGTAATTTATTCTATACGTCTTGATAAAAATAACAACTAATAGCAAATTCTATTTCAACGCCATTGTCTCTAAATGTGGCAGCATTTACGTGTTCACGTGCATTTATTCGGTTGTATCAGCATGAACGATTGCATTCTTATGTGATTATATTGAATTAGAAGCTAATACATGTACGTTCACGTAAGCATGGCTGGTCGATATTGCTGGTTCATGTCGCAATTTTGAATTTTTGAATCCTAGGATTAAAAAAAAAATCTGAATTGCCGTTTTAATTGATAGGCTTATGTAGGTGGTGTTACAGATGCATGGTGAAGATTGAATATTTCGTTTCGGCAAACAATCCCTTCCCAATCTACCACACAACCATCCTTAGGCCTATACGGTCAATATTATTGAGTGCTGCGTAAAAAAACAATCAATGAATCCATTAAAAGATCAATCGCCCAATCAGTTATTTATAATATCTACAAGTTCGAAACATACAAGTACATGCCATGTTTGTTTTCGTCCCTTCACATCTCGGGAGTTAAACGTTGTTCGATGTGTGCCTGCCCCATCGGGGAACATTTTTTCTCAGAGCAATCCGCAACGTATTGCGGAGGGTCTTGCTTGCGATTCGTCTGAAATCGTATGTGTTGTCGAGTGCAAACAATCTTGTAAGTATTGCGTGAGATGTGGTGCCCAAAGGGGTTTTGGAATTCAAGTTACATACTGTTTGTCCTTTGGGTTTAAGCTTGGACCCGGGAAAGTGTAGTGAAAAAAGTATTGTACCATTTGCGTTTCAGTGTTGTAAGGCCAGCTTGAATATAGTCCCAATTACAGTAAAAGAACGCAAACTACTTCAAAACAAAATGGCGCAACCTCTGAGCCAAAGGGCAGTCATTGCTTATTAAAAAAACAGCTAGAGTTTGAAAGACCTACTAGGCAGGGTTGAACACCCTTGTCTGTCTTCTACCAGGGTATCTCTGATGTATCCAAAGTTTTCATCTTCACTTTTCCACGATCATCATTTTCTTATTCCCAGTTTACCCTTGCTATAGATGAAGATCCGCACAACCATTTCAACATATTACAAAGTTCCAGAAAATTCTGCTGATTGAGGTCGGACTGCTGTCTTCTGCATGGTATGGTATCATGTGTTTTGGTTTGTATCATGTGCTTTGGTTTGTATCATTGGTTTTGGTTTGTATCATGGGTTTGGGTTTGTATCATGGGTTTGGGTTTGTATCATGGGTTTTGGTTTGTATCATGGGTTTTGGTTTGTATCATGAGTTTTGGTTTGTATAATGGGTTTTGATTTGTATATTGGGTTTTGGTTTGTATCATGGGTGTTGGTTTGTGTATTGGGTCTTGGTTTGTATCATGGGTTTTCGTTTGTATCATGGGTTTTGGTTTGTATCATGGGTTTTGGTTTGTGTCATGAGTTTTGGTTTGTATCATGGGTTTTGGTTTGTATCATGGGTTTTGGTTTGTATCATGGGTTTTGGTTTGTATTATGGGTATTGGTTTGCATCATGGGTTTGGTTTGTAACCGAAGCTTGTGACTGAGTATAAAGGTCGAAATGACGTGCCCCCCCCCCCCCCCCACACACACACACCTTTTGAATACTTAGAGGCTAGAAATCCCTAAGGTTAATTTAGTCTCGAAGATGTCCGTGTGTACGTGTACGTGAGCCGAAATCTTGACAAGTAAAAACTAATTACCCATGCGATTCATTTCACTTATCCAAGTACAGTGTATTGGAGTTGAATATATCAAAGCCAATTCTCACACGTGTGTTATATTAGAATGGATTTTCCCTTTCATAATGTCTATTCCGCATAATTGCTTAACTATGACTGATTTGGTCACATGCTATAGGGCGATTGTAAAGAGGTCTAAATCTGGACGCGATTTTTACGTGCAATGCACTTTAGTTAACAGCTAAGTGTCCTGTTACAGAGTAGATTATTCCAAAGACTTGGATATCAATATCGATTTGGTTAACCCGCCTCTATACTTTCAATTTCCTCTCAGTGATATAACTTTGGCAGATTTGATCGCTTAACCTGTCGCTTCAAATAGCCGTAGATCAAAGTTTAACACTATGAGAAATCAATATATACATAATCTCACTGTAATGGTACGTACTGACTTACCCGCGTTATTGATATGGTACCTTTTTGTAAGCTCAGTGGCGATACACACCTTCTTGTCCCCGAATGTATCGACCGGTTAATGTCAAACAGACTCGACGACTTAACTCAAACTCGACCGGTTTTCGAAACACGTGTGTCTAAAAATGCGTCTAACAACTAGTTGAGATATGCGAGTCGTTTTGGCAAGAACAAGTTCAGCTGATTTGGTCGGTGATTTGCGTATGTTGAAGTGATTTGACGGATGTTGGATGTGGGCAGTTGAGGTCAGCCGCAGAAAACCGGTTGTCCAGTCAGTGTGACATATAAAGCCTCTCTTAAGAATTAGACGGGAAACTCCAAACGCATGGGTAAACGCGATCTACTTTCATCAGATGAATAAGGTCAATGTATAAAAGTAATCAAACGTACTGAATTTTTCTGCTGTGACTAACCCAAGTTATCGATGTGTTAAAAAGTTCCAGTAGTACTCTTTGATGTTCACATGCTGATAGAACCATAGCTTTAAATGGACAGGAAAAGCCTTAATGAGATTAAGTTATTTAGCCACAACTTAAAACGTCAACATTGTCACAAATGGGAAATGAAACTTCATCCTTTAACCATTGTCCCTCGACACAGTTGAGCATTCTTCAAAGACCATACTTAAAAGTGGCATGAGCTGCCAAAAATTAACATATTTTCATGTGTTCAGATTGTTAAAAGAAAGAGCGAGTTTGCAGCCCATTGGAAAACCAAAAACAACCCCCACAGAAGTCTATACTTTGCACTAACTCGAGGTAATGTATCCCTGTTTAACTTTGAAACTGAAAGTGGGTGGACCATTTTGTTTCGCGAGCACCAGCCGGAAGATCTAAAAAATTGGTCAGCTCATGCCATTTTCAGAGAATCCTAAGACTTCTCAAAGCAAATTGTCCCTGTTGACTAGAATTTATCAGTTTCAATTTTTCTAAAGCAGTTAATACAATCTAGTAAAAGTGTCAGTTAAATGTAATAGTAAACAAAACAAAATATATTACCTGTACTAACATATACTCTTGGGCAAATATATTCTATATATTTTGCCAAGACAGTTGTCTTAAACAGAATTACTCACTAATATGGCGTACATTATTCATACGAATGGACGCACCAATAAGCTAAAGCAACCAACCAATCAAATACAAGACATTGGCCTTGACCTTGACTGGTGTTACTGTTAGTTTTCTCACACGCACGCATTGAATTATGCAATATGCGATTTGTTATGTTTATGTACAGTTTATTTGCTTTAAAGCAAATGCCATATTTTGATGGCGTCTTTAAATCGCATGATTCTAGGTTTTATGGATGAATAAAAGTAAGCCATTACTTACACATTTTTGTATAAAATGAAAATAAAGCTGGACGTATTAATAAATTCCTTTTAAGAAACGCATATCTGGTTTTACACCCATCGTCTGTTATAAAAACGACACGGTTATAAAATCGATACGTGAACGAATCGTGACAGCAAACCGGAAGAATAAAAACATATAACCTGCTATCAACCAACAGAAGAAGAAGAGTGCATTCCTCAGGTGGTATTTTTTCATTAATTCCAATTGACAAGATATTTTGACCATTTGAGATACATTGAACAACTAAACCACGGACGTTGAAATAAAAACAATTACAGTCATTGGCCTACTTGTCACTCGTACGAGCAGAAGATATGTACTAATAAAGGACACAATTAAATTACAAGGATACATGAGTACATTTTTCAATTTACGATGCTTGTATAGAATATTTATTTGAAAGTAAAATATTTATTACTTCAATGCATGGGTTGTGAAGGCATCTATTAGTTCTAAATATAAGAACATATAAACGAGAATAGATATACTGTTTGGGGTTCAAGTGAATCGATGATATTTTACAAATAAAAGCATTTTAGTCTCCGCCTTCTGGTCACGGAAGTGGAAAAAGAGTCCCCATTTTAGTAGTTTGAATTTGAAAAAGAAAATTTGATTAACACCGAAAACCGGTAATGCGCGTATACATGTATAAGCGCATTGAATGGCTCGAATCGTGAATTTAACACGAGATGGCAGTTGACCCAATTTTTAAAACTAACCTAAGTACTACAACCTTGTTGATTTGGGGGGACACAGAACGGCCTTCCCAAAAATTTGAGACAGTAAATTCAAAATAAAAAGATCTGAAATTAGTGTATTCCAGCATAGAAATTACAGGCATTACCGGACATTTTTTATTTGTCCTATGTTTAATTTGAGTGGCGTTACAAGCAGTAAGCTCGTATAAATTCGCTCACTTCACAAATGCCAGAAATGCCTTTAAATCATACATTTCAAGCCGCCATGTATATTTGTTATTAGTAAGATTTTCCAGGCCTAACTATTTATGGTTTATAAATAAAAATTAAACTTCTTGGTCGAAATAGAGCAGCGGTTTCTAAGGAGATAAAAGAATATTTCGCGGTATCAGGGCGTACCGTTAATCAAAGATTGGAGAAAATTAGCGGCATCATATTGCAATGGCATACTGTACGTTATTTGGTCTGAGAAACCCTTTTTCCATCGATCAATTCCATCTGCGATGTTTCCATAGCGTCTATATCTCTTTAGAAGCATCTTTTTATACCGTCTTCGTCAGCAATAAATTGTTTATTTATCGATAAGATGTCACCCGTGTCAGTAACTGGATTAACGCGTGATCCGTATATAATTAATATGTTGACAATATATTTTGACGCAGAATGAGAATAATGAAAAATTAATAAAAACGTGATTCTGGTTTTATAAAATGGATTAGTTGAATTTTCAGCAATAGCTTTGGTAGCTGTATTGAAAACCCCATTCTCCCGTCCTGTTTCGGCCATATGTGCTTCAAAAACACGATTGTCTTGTACAAAATGTTTGACAAGCTACATGTATATATCCCAAATTTAGTAAAGCTGTAAAGTGAAATGAATGGCTTATAAAAACAACCCAAAACCTCTTCAGATACAGGTCTGCAGTTAATATTTCGGACTTCAAGGCTGACTAATTCCCGCCTAGTATCTTGGTTCGCTGCAATATTTCGCAAGTCTGACGTTCTCCAAATATACAAATGTATTCATGAAGCGATTACCCATTGGCAGTTTAGATCTCGCCATATTCTTCGAGGTCATAACCAAGATCGATTTAGGTAGAGACATTTAAGGTTTATAAAGTTTATGATAAATTATGTTTCAAATTTCTATGTACAGATGATGATTTACCTATTTGGCGTTTAACTAAAACGTATCAAACGCAAACAATATAGTAGTTATTTTACAAGCTCTAGAAAATATAGATTTGCTTAGCATTTGAAGTTTTTTAAGAACGATATTTTGTCTTTTTTTAGTCTTTCAAAACTATCCGGTTTACACGCAGAAATTCTAAGCTTGGTCCAATGGGTATTAAAATTTAAGTTTCCTAACGCAAAAGACCAAAGGTCTGAATGTGTGTACAATAAACCACAGCTGTTATAAATCTCATATTTATCCAAAAAAAGAAACAATATCTGTTGCTGGGATCTTTAGAGTTCTAGCGATTCAGATAGTTCAGTGTTTTGATGGAGTATTATACCATGGTTTCCCTACAGAATCTGTTGCTGGGAGTTCGATTGTTTGGATCTTTCTACCTCAAGCACGCCTTGGAAACGAATAAAACATGCTGTCTTCAAATTATTCGTCTATGTATTCTCATGGCACATTCGGTTGCTGTCATTTCCCTTATGATCCAGTAGGTACATGTATGTGCAAAAAGCGTTAATACAAATATAATGAAAACATATTATCATGTATGGACCCCTCTTTGTTATCTAAGGAGAGAAATGCTATACATTGTTTTACTGGCGCATGCTTACTACTTTTTAAAGGCCACCTTCAAAGATGACAGCCCTCGCGCTCTACGTTAGCCATGTAGGCGGACCAAGCAAGAAGGAACATTATGTAAATATTATGACAAATAAATTAGCCTTCCTGGCTCTGGTTATATGCTCTGTGGAGCCGTATGTCCAAATTTAGCGACATTAAGTTCCAATCAATCAAAGATGATAAGTAAACCCTGCCACTGACATAATTCGTCTCTGGAAATGGCTCAAGCATCGTCATTTCTCCGTTGACGCCGATTATGCAAATGGCCACAGATACTACTTATCGGTAACCGTTTCACTCTAGATTTAAAGTGGCATGAGCTGCACTTTTTCATAATTTCTGATCGTTACGACAGTAAGAGGCTTTGAAGGCAATCGAAAAACTAAATAATTGGCGTTGGAATGAAGAAAATCCGTACAGTATGTGGCTTGTTCAAACCAAAAACGCGTTCGAAAAGTAAACAAAATTTAAATAACCGGGACGACCATTCATTCATTCTAAGCCAAAGTTGGTTCAAAACAATATTTTATCGTACATTTTCGACACTAGAAGCACTAAAAAGCTTCTGAATTATACGTCTTAAGTAAAATAGCCAATAATTTCAACATTCTGTTTTAACGTCAAAATATCAACATTTTGGCAGCTCATGCCACTTAAGTAGGATTGAATCACTCGGTGTATGATTTTATCGACACAAACAAAGTCCTTTGATACAAGCAATGAAATACACGTTTTTATATTGGCAGCAACAATAACATTTTCCTTGACACTATTCTCTATAGATAATTGTTGAGCAAAATCAATAGCATTGTTGATGATTTAGCAATGTTAGAAAAAATTTAGTCTCTAAAAGGGTAGGAACAAGATATGCTCTTCGTTCATGTTTTTGTACTCTTATATGCATTATGTTCATACCAACGGATTGAGAAAAACCCACATAGAAAATTCTCCACCATATACAAATCATCAACCCCAGTTTGGCGTGTCCACGTCTAAATAATCGAATCTGTTCGGAAAAAATATCCCACTGCCACCTGTGTCGAAAAAATAACTGACCTACATTATCCGATTTCAAATTGGTACAAGGTTTTGGTTTCAAAAGAATAGCAGCTGTGTTAAAAACCTTCAAATTGGAAGTTAACGTTTATATTAAAAAGGCACGAGCTGCCACAGTTCACACTTTTTTCATAATTTCTGATCGGCACGACAGTAGGAGACTTTGAAGGCCATCGAAAAACTAACTGATTGGCGTTGGATTGAGGAAAATCTATATAGTATGTGGCCTATACGAACCGAAAGTCAAAGTTAGTTAAAAACAATACTTTATC
This sequence comes from Lepidochitona cinerea, assembly GCA_963971465.1. Classification (NCBI taxonomy): domain Eukaryota; kingdom Metazoa; phylum Mollusca; class Polyplacophora; order Chitonida; family Tonicellidae; genus Lepidochitona; species Lepidochitona cinerea. The sequence continues at coordinate 7,313,110 of OZ020556.1, forward strand.
GTTCATTCTCGAGACTAGAAGCGCTAAAATACTTCCGAATTACACGTCTTGAGAAAAATATCTAGTAGTTTCAACATTCTGTTTTAACATCAAAATATCATTTTGGCAGCTCATGCTACTTTAAAGATTATTCCACTCTGACACTGGCGGAGCGGCGTGTTCGCGAGTACAAGGGCCAATGCTATATTTTGTGCACATTTTTTTCTTCAGAAAATTATCTGGGAATTATGCACATTATGCGACAATAGACATAAATAACAAAAGCCTTTGAGAAATATAACTGTTTTAAAAACAGACTTTCATATGGTATGAAACTATGCTATAGTCGAGTGGAAAACACAAACCTATATGTAGTCTTGACCAGCTATTCAGGGGACCGCGAAGGCCCAGTAAGTGACTCGGTCCTAGATCAGAGTAGACAGGCTTGGGGTTTACGTGTATTTTAGGAAGAGATGGATAGCAGATCCAGCTAACAATGAAGGGAGAGGAACCCAGCAAATCCCCGAAGCTCTCGTTCCGTGTACCTCGAAATTCCTTCTCACTGTCAAAAGTCCATCTAAGATTTATTGCTATGTTTTCAATTATCTCCGACCTATGTGGGATGGTTGCCAGTTACCAGCGGAAGGTCGTGGATTTCCTCCGGGCACAGAGCCCGGTTTCCTCCCACAATAAAACTGGCAACGCCGCCATATGAGTGAAATAATCTTGAGCACGCTGTAAAACACCAAACAACCAATTTAATCAATCAATTATCGCACACTAGCTCTAAGTCATCACGTGGTGCAGGGTCTGGGCTATTGCAGGTAACCATTATGAAGACGGATCAGTTATGTGGAATGATATTTTTTATGGTTTCTGTAGATTTAACTGCTATTCGTCCAGATTTTCCCTCGATATACAGAATCAAGTCTTCCATAGATATATGCATTATCCCATCAAACGTAAAGCGTGTGAGTTGAGTACGATGGATCACTGAAACAGCTTTATTGGGTATCAATATCAATGGGAGATTAATAGTAATAATTATCTTTATTCAGTATGTACCATGGGTCCATATACAAAGGTACAAGCAATATTGAACTCGTCTGCGTGCGCATGCTTTTATACATTAGTAGCTAAAACAGTATGGCGCCTTTTCAGACACAAATGAACTAATTTTACAACTTCTTTACGTAAATTTACATTCTTAGACGACATTATAATGTTGAAGCAGTTATTTTTTCTATTCTGTAAAATATGGGAGATTAAGACCACTAGACAAAATTATACCTCGAAATCCGACCACAATATGTCCATCGGTTCTATAAAAACCTTGTATTTGAATTAGTCACAGTTTTAAAGGGGGAGAAAAAAGAGCGGGCTCCCATAGGCCATCTATGAAAATGAATGCATCAGAGAAACTCGCGTTTGATCGTCAGTGGAGCGCGCCATTGGCATTTTGAAATTGACAGGTAGTATTAGTAAATTACTTCAATGTAAGCGGTCAGACTACCTTCTCTGAAAATTCTACAACGACCCCCAAAAATCGTGTAGACGTCCACATGAATTACAAACCAGTATATGCTTAACAGAGTATTTGTCATTAGTGCCTCGAAATGATGGAAATAATCTATGTTTAAATGGCAGACTTTCAGAGTTTACCAACTTCTCTTTCGCTAGTGCAGTGACTGGTGAGCGTGATACACAGCAAAACTTTGCCGTGAAGATAGCTGCCGAGTTAGTTACACATTATCTGATAGCGATTGTTAACTTTCTTCTAGCACAATTTGGCGAGGAAAAATCGTACAGATTGTCTATACTTTCAGGTTACCGGAGTCAATCGAACAGGGAGCTTTGTCACAACAATAGCGCCATTTTTGTTAAGGCCATATGCCCGAGGAGTATTTAATTATACATACGATACCATTGTACTCATAACCTAATTATAAAACTTCAACGCAATTAATTTGACGCATTTACTGTGATATAAGTTACCTCCAAGTAAATGCAAGGCTTTGTTTTGTAGCCAATTTAACCAGATATGTCTCTCAATAGATAGTTTCGATTACAATTTTTTTTTGGGGGGGGGGGGGGGAGGTGACACCTTTGGGTTGAGTTCGATTATGTATTCGGCGCACGCTGAAGGAAATGTCTGACGTAAGCAAAATGTGTTTAATCGCCAGTGACAACTATTTATCTGCATTTCAATAACATGGACGCCATATTGAACTCCGAGTGCACTCTAGCTACTCTGTAGATTATGTGGTGCGGATAAATCGGTCACGTGATACACACATTCTCCACCGAAGAAATTCGTTGGGTCTAAAGCTTCACAATCGAACATTAGCGTCAAGTTTAATCGCGGCTCAATTCTGCGTAATAGGTGAAACTTAAATGAACCAGAGCCTACAATGGTCGGCTAAGTTCTTCAATATGTACAAGTTGAGGAAACCAAGCTCTGTCCAAGTCTATGTGGAAGTGAATGAATTAAATGCCGATATCGTTTAGTGGCGTAAAGCAAAATCTGAATCGCTTCTGTATCTTTGATCATAAGTGGGGCCGTTTGTTTCCCACTAGCCTATACATTACCCGAAAGAGAAAAATCAAATAGCCTATCGAGTATTCATATACTACAGTCTATTTATTTACCGAAATATATTTGATTGGTGTTTTGTCATCAGGTGGTATGAATTTCCAAATGTAGAAGCTCCTCGTCACTAAACTAAAGATAACTGACTAAACCTTTACTTAACTAAAGATAACTGATAAAACCTTTACTTAACTAAAGATAACTGACTAAACCTTTACTTAACTAAATATAACTGACTAAACCTTTACTTACAGGCTTCACTTATTTTCCCTTTTGTCACTAAATGAATCAACTTTGTATCGGTCGTTTGTTTCACTTGAGCGCAAACATTACTTCTAGTTATCGGCTTTCAGCAATAAGCTTAGTATGGCTTCAACGAATTATCTTTTTTCACACCCACGTATTATACTGAAGACTTTCAGACTGAAAACGTGGGATATCTTTTATTAATAGTTCATATTGAATACTGTTCTTTGTAATTATGAGTTTCTTGTTAGAAATACACCTTAGGCCGAAATTATTAAATACGTTTATATGGTGTGTAGATTACATACCAACCTAACTTTTTACGTCTTTTTTTGGAAAGGTGGGGGAAGGAGGTGCACTTTTATGACATTAGGACCGATCGGCTTGCGGATATATAGAGAAGATATCCAGCATTTGGTGCTGGGGATCAGAAACATGGGTTCGATTATCGGTACAGAAATCACTCACTAGCCTTACATCTATTGTTCAAAAATGTTGTTATTTTAATAGTTAGGCTTTCCAGTTAGCCTCAATTTCAAATCGTAACATCCATCTTCAAACTCTAGTAACACCAATATCTATGTCAACACAAAGATGGCGTTAACTAAGGCTAACTAACATCATATAGAAACCGTATAGAAACAAAAGACGTAGTCAAGGAAGTCATTGTTTATAACCAGAGCTAACACATATTGGCCCTTTTCATTTGTAAACACATTTTATTAATGACCCAAATTGGCTCTTTTCAGTTGTAAACACATTTTATTAATGACCCAAATGGGCCCTTTTCATTTGTAAACACATTTTATTAATGACCCAAATGGGCCCTTTCATTTGTAAACACATTTTATTAATGACCCATATTGGCCCTTTTCATTGGTAAACACATTTTATTAATGTCCCAAATGGGCCCTTTTCTGTGGTAAACACATTTTATTAATGACCCATATTGGCCCTTTTCAGTGGTAAACACATTTTATTAATGGCACATATTGGCCTTTTTTATTTGTAAACACATTTTATTAATGACCCATATTTGCCCTTTTCATTGGTAAACACATGTTATTAATGACCTATATTGGCCCTTTTCATTTGTAAACACATTTTATTAATGACCCATATTGGCCCTTTTCATTTGTAAACACATTTTATTAATGGCACATATTGGCCTTTTTTATTTGTAAACACATTTTATTAATGACCCATATTTGCCCTTTTCATTGGTAAACACATGTTATTAATGGCCCATATTGGCCCTTTTCATTGGTAAACACATTTTATTAATGACCTATATTGGCCCTTTTCACTGGTAAACACATTTTATTAATGACCCATATTGGCTCTTTTCATTGGTAAACACATTTTATTAAGGACCCATATTGACCCTTTTCATGTGTAAACACATTTTATTAATGACCCATATTGGCCCTTTTCAGTGGTAAACACATTTTGTTAATGACCCATATTGGCCCTTTTCATTTGTAAACACATTTTATTAATGGCACATATTGGCCTTTTTCATTTGTAAACACATTTTGTTAATGACCCATATTGACCCTTTCATGTGTAAACACATTTTATTAATGACCCATATTGGCCCTTTTCATTTGTAAACACATTTTATTAAAAGTGAGTCGAAGTCTATTTTCAACATAATATTTTTTCTGAAAACTATCTCATTTAAATAAAACTGGCGATTGCTGAGGCCCCATTAAACCCCAACATCGGCTAAAACGAACCTGTAAACATTTGAGATGCAGCCTGGTCAAATAAACCTTGCAGTTGTTACTTAAAAGGCTTCATTCATGGAGCAGTGGATTGGACATACGGGAGATATTGTCAATTTATTGTTACGGATTTTGGATTATATTACGGAAAGAAGTTGTTATTTTAGAATAAACTCGCAGGATGGAGGTCGTATTATACAAATAAAAATGAAGCAATTTTGCAAGACATCGAATTCTTACGATAATTATATCCGTTTTGGGGGATCGGGAAGTAAAAACATCAGAAAAAATATATCGAAAAGGATATGAAATCAATTCTACGGACATTTCAATTTCTTTCACCATGCCACTATGGAATGGACGATTTGCCAAAAAGTCAGGGTATCATGATTGATTGTTTGGTGTTTTACGCCGCGCTCAAGATAATTCCACTTATACGGCGGCGTTGCCAGTTTTATTGTGGGAGGAAACCGGGTTCTGTGCCAGGAGGAAACCCACGACCTTCCGCTGGTAACTGGCAACCATCCCACATAGGTCGTTCGAGTGAAAACCCAGTCAGAAAATTTTCCAATTTTTGAACTGAGTGGGATTCGAACCCGCGACCCATTTGTGGAGATAGTGATATTGAAGACAGAAATACAATCATCAGAAAATCTGGCGTTTTAAAACACCTTGACAAATGAAAACCATGCAAAAATAACTCCAATTAAGACATTTTGTCAGGGTGAATCCGTCATTGAAGGGAAAAATTATAAAAAAAATATTGCCTTGTTTTTTTTAAATGTTCGCAAAGACCGTTTTGGGGGAAGACTTTCTGTAAGATCGTTTTTGGTGTAAAATTTTCGCAAGGCCGCTCTCAGTGTAGAATTATTGGGAGATTGTTTTTAGCGTATAAATTATATAAGATTCATTATATTGCCGAGTTTCCGTGAGATTGCTTTTAGTGTAAAAATCCGTAAGATTTATTTGAGTTTTAGTGTAGAATTTTTCTGATCATAAATATTACCTCAAAATTGTGTCCGGTGTAGAGTTTCACCACGCACTTGTACGTGACAACAGTTGTATATAGTAGATAAGTATAGGATGTAGATAACCTATGTATGTAATATCATACATCAAGTGTATATTGCGCGTAAACCAAAATGGCTACCATCCTTCATATCTAGTATTGAATAAAAACGTTTTAATGTTCAGTAAGACAAATGATTAGACGAACTTTTCCAGAATCTTAACATTAAAGTGGCATGAGCTGCCAAAAATGTTGACATTTTGACGTTAAAACAGAATGTTGAAAATATTGGCTATTTTTTCAAGACGTATAATTCAGAAGTTTTTTAGTGCTTCTAGTCTCGAAAATGTACGATGAAGTATTGTTTCGAACTAATGCTTAGAATGAATGAATGGTCGTCCCGGTTATTTAAATTTTGTTTACTTTTTCGAACACGTTTTCGGTTCGTACAGGCCACATACTGTATGGATTGTCCTCATTCCAACGCAAATCATTTAGTTTTTCGATGACCTTCAAAGCCTCTTAGTGTCGTGACGATCAGAAATTATGAAAAAGTGTGAATGTTGGCAGCTCATGCCACTTTAAGTAGCAGATTCTGTTGAGTAATCACAATCATGCGCTTTTTTATCTTAATGTAATCATCATTTTCAAAAAAACTAAAAAAAAATTAAAACTTAGTTGGGTGCCAAAGTTCATCTAGATGGGAAAATTGAAGACAACGAGTTCACCAATCTTGGTAAAGGAAACATTGAGGAAATAAACCAGGGATGGTTGTTTGAAGCTTTTCCCATTTTCTCCTTTTTCCTCGTGTGTTTGTTTTTCTTGAGGGGGCGGAAATGGGCGTGTCTGTGTGTGTGTGGAAGGGGGGGGGGGTTGTTCCCTCATATCGAAACCCCCTGGGCGATGTTCGTAGGCTAAAAAAAAAACGATCGTACTTGTAGCAGCGATATGAGAAGGATGGGTTAATGCGACTCTAAGTAGACTATTTTCTGATAATTTGAATACTATTTTTAATTCAACTATAGGTCACTAGTTCAGGACCCGAGCTTGTCGCATCTCGTTTTCAGCCAGACTCTGTGGGCAGGGAAATTAGATCCAATCCATGAATTAATAATTTGCCTCACACCATATACATCCCCTGAGTAGATCGAATTTCGGTTCTGGAAAGCCTGTGCATTCAGTGTCTTATTTCTCATGTGAACAAAAATCTTATTGTATTTTCCGTTACTAGTCTATAATAGCACTGGCGAGTTAGTGTAGAGAGATGAAGTGAATTCACTGTCCACCATCTTGTCTCGGATTGCCGTAAAACAGGTTGCGATTGGTTGATTGTTTGGTGTTTTACGCCGCGCTCAGGCTTATTTCACTTATAACGTAAAACAGGAGCTATAGACAAATATCGTTTCTTATCTCCGTTTTTTGTTTGGTTTAGTGATCTTTATTGGGATTCCGTGTTGGATATTTGTCGATCACAGACAGTTCAGGAGCCTGTTTTACAAAGCGGCGGAGCGTAAGTTTTTACGTAACTGCCATAGCAACCCATACTATAGAGATGCGTTAGTAAGAAAGTTACGCAAAACATACATCTACGCCGTTTTGTGAAACAGGCCCCTGGACTTCTATTCCTATATTGACCATGGTAACAACTACTTCTTTTAACAGTTACTGTTCATTGATGGACTTAAATGGCTATTGTAGATTATCAATCGTCCAATTTTTTCTTTTTAACAGTAAAATGGATCTCAAATTCGATATTTTTGAAAATATATCATATGGCAGCGAAATTCCTCTTCTAAGCCCTTAACTGTATATCATTCATGGTCGATTAGACAGTCAAGGTCACTTAAGCACTTGGGAGTCCAGCTCACATAAGCACTTGGGAGTCAAGCTCACATAAGCACTTGGGAGTCAAGATAAGTGATAATGACCTCTACCAACGACAGGAGAACTTAAAGTGACATGAGCTGTCAAAATTCGGATATTTTTCATAAATTCCGATTGTCAACCAAAGTTGAGAGTTTGGGGTAGGCCTACTTGGTAAGAACTAAAGAATTGGCGTTGAAATAGAAATTATAGGTAAAGCCAGTAACCCTTACAGATAGAAAATATGTACAAAAAACGGACAAAATTTAAATAACCCGGATGCATGAGTACATTTTGGGGGAAGGGATGTTATCATAAAACTACCGGTTTAAAACTACCGGAAAGCTGTTATTTTGTACTATATGATAAAAATGACTAACAAATAAACAATTCTGTTTCAACGAAATTCTTTCTACATTTGGCAGCTCGTGCCACTTCAATATGTACTTCAAAGGAAATCTGTCGAAATAATGTAAGACCTAGCATGCGGACATCTTCTCTAGCCAAGATAAAATCTTCATGTCACCATTCCGTGTTTTACCTTGGCGGACAACTCCACTTGAACCCGTAAATCGAACAGCTCGTTTGGATTGGATGCTAGTAAAACTTCTCGCAGCTAATCAAATCCTCGGGCACTTAAACTGAAAATAACGTAATGGCGGCTGTGTACACCTTGAACTTTTGTGCTGATTGGCCAAGACTCTGTAAGTCTAGGAAAGACAACTCTTACATTCCCACCAGTGGGCGCTGTTCGATTTACGGGCTGGAGTGGAGTAGTCCGCCAAGGTAAAACACGGAATGGGGACATGGAGATTTTAACTTGGCTTGAGAAGATGGGCAAACAAAAGCAGAAGGAATCCATATCCTTCCCGGAATCCAGCTATAATTACAAAATACAGCACTTCAGAAAAAAATCTTTTGTTGGACGACTATTTCTGGTTGGAATGAGCACTGACGATACTCCGACATAACAAAGATCTTGATTTTTTTCTTCAGAAAATCGTTTAATAAGTATCTCGGTAAAAGGAAAATAAAAACCCCTGGTGCAACAAAGACGAAGGTATTCCAAACTTGTCGCGATACAGGATGACAAATGACTGTATACATCTTTGATCTCTGCAGCTGTGTTTCCTGATCTATTAAATTTCTTCTCATCGAACTCATTCAGGTGTGCGTTTGGTGACCCCAATGGAAACGCTCGACATCATTGCTATGAATGTCCCATTGTCAGAGGGAATTCGTGATAAATTACCTGCGAAATAAAATAAATTGAACACCCGTTATTGATTTTTCTTTTTGAATAGCCCAGTTTCCTCTCTCACTAAAACTGGCAACGCAGCCGTATTAGTGCACATATTGGTCGAGTATGTTAGTTTCTGATCATCAAGGCACGAGCCTTGGTGTAATACTTGTCTTTGATTTCAAAGGTTGAAGCCAATGTTAAGTGGATGTCTCTACACTCGGAAACAATACGATTAGTTTCCTGACAGACAGTTTAACTGATCTCGCCTCAGGCTCCCAGCACAGGATATCGGACTTGAGTTGTCAGATCCTGATTTAAATGGCGTCAAATACTGTTAGTCCTGATATGTCGAAACAAACGGAAATACTATAGTAAAAGTGGGACTTGAACTAAGATAGATCGTTTATTTCTGTTTATTTTCACTTCCTCGAATTAAGATAAAAAAGACGCATTGTCTGTAAAAACCCTGCTATATAGGTTGAAATGTATCGATTTCGTTGTCACCCACCTCATACCGTTATAGTTAGAACCTCTAATGCATTATTGTTTGTCTGCAAGGAAACCTAAAAGATGGTGAGTTCAACCGGTTCGAGTTATTGGTGCTGACATCTATACCAATCTTAACTTGACAAAATACAAAGTTCTTCCGGGTAGATGAGAAAGGTCAAGTTCGTTTAGAGCACCTAGTGGTGAGGTGTAAATTGACTAAATATGGATTTAAAAACATAATGTTAAAACAAAACGAGCCTACTGTATGGTCAAAGAAAAGGCGATTCAAAATAAGCATATATTACAACACTTCAGAAAAATCTTTTCTTGGAAGGCTATTTCTGGTTGGAATGAACACTGACAGAACTGCGACATATCAAAGATCTTTATTTATTTATGCAACAAAGACGAAGGTATTCCAAACTTGTCGCGATACAGGATGACAAACGATTGTATACCTCTTTGATATCTGCAGCTGTGTTCCCTGATCTATTACGATTCTTCTCATCGGAATCATTCAGGTGTGCGTTTGGTGACCCCGATGGAAACGCTCGACATTATTGCTATGAATGTCCCATTGTCAAATACTTTAGTAAAAGTGGGACTTGAATTAAGATAGATCGTTTATTTCTTTTTATTTCCACTTCCTCGAATTAAGATAAAAAAGACGCATTGTCTGTAAAAATCCTGCTATAGAAAAATCTTTTCTTGGAAGACTATTTCTGGTTGGAATTAGCTGCTGACATAACTCCGACATATCAAAGATCTTTATTTTTGCAACAAAGACGAAGGTATTCCATACTTGTCGCGATACAGGATGACAAATGACTGTATACATCTTTAATCTCTGCAGCTGTGTTTCCTGATCTATTAAATTTCTTCTCATCGAACTCATTCAGGTGTGCGTTTGGTGACCCCGATGGAAACGCTCGACATTATTGCAATAAATGTCCCATTGTCAGAGGGAATTCGTGATAAATTACCTGCGAAATAAAAGAAATTGAACGCCTGTTATGGATTTTTTCTTTTTGAAGATGTTCATCTTAGCGTTGCGAAAAAATTCTGAGATAAATGAGTGAGTAAACAATTTGATTAAATCTTCCAAACGAATTGCATTTTGATTGGAGTTCCACCTCGGGGCCTTCTTACAAAAAGCCGTTAACCGTTTTTTGTCTACCATTGTTCTAGATGCGATGTGAATCAGTCTCCAAACTTCATCTCAATCCAAGCATGTGAATACGATGGTTGAACACAGGGATGTCCTAATCATTGTACTGTGTTAATCTAAATCAACAGCTCATCTATCTGGTAGCCCCTCAAATAGAGAACGACGCATTTGTTTTTGACCATCATTACACCTGTCTAAAATCAATTTAAAATCCATGTTTTATATTTTCTACCACATATATGTATTACACTTCTTGTCATCTAAGTACTATTTCTCGCTACGACTTTAAATATACTAGATGTAAACATGATACATTTTTGCTTAAGAGGGAGCTGACTAAATTCATTATGTGACCCTAAGCTCAGCTAACACACCAATGTTACTAGTGCGTGGAGGTAGACCAAGAATTGACTTGGCGATTTTTATATAAGATTCATTGCATTAAAATTTTATGTGAGGCCCATTTAGATAACAAATCATTAGTAGTTAGTAAAATTGATTCCCCGACCCAAATTTCGCGTCCATTCGTATGAATGATGTACGCAATACCATGAGTAATTATTGCCCTAAGCGATTAAGAATACTGTGATATTTGTATATAATATATTGAATGTCTCTGTGCAAGAGAACTACTACATCTCTTAAGATGTCAAAACATGCAATACAATTGAGCTTAGACCCGTATACGATTTACAGATATTCAAATATACAGTGGTGAGAAATGGAAAGATAGACCGGAAGGTCGATATGTGTTAGTCAGGTGTCACTTGAGCATTATACTGTCGTAAATACAATGTATATACACTCTTATAAATATGCAATTATATTAAAACCTATGTGTATTTATAATATATCTAGCTAAAGCCTGATATACCTTGTTGGTATTTTTAGAAGGACCTAGAACATTGTCCGTGTTGGGTTGATTTATACCCAATGAGATCGGGGAAAAATCATTTCTTTGATAAGCATACTTGATGCAATTAAACAAAAAATGTTCTAAGGTTTCCTGAATATTACAGACATCATACAAGTCTGTGTCAGACAGATGGAATCTGGTTAGGTAAGATTTTAGGGGAATATGACCAGATTGGAGTCTGTGGAACATTACCTTAGCTAGACGAGTGGGGAAATTAAGCTTTGGTGATGAAATTCTAGGATTAAAACGGAAATAAAACCTTCCCTTGTTAGAAATCATTCCACTGTTTCTGCCACTGATTCACAAAATATGACTTAACTTAAAGTAATATATCGGTAACGGTAAAGGGAAATCTGCTGGATATGCTAGTAGGTAAAATAGCTTGTTAAGCTGCCATATCAGCAAGCTCTAAGTCCCACATGAGCAGCTACCCATGTAAATGTGACGCTCACTCCTTCCTTAAAAAAGTGGAATATAAATGTATAATTTCTAAAACAAGTGGATGATAGTTGCTATAGTTGAAGAAGCTCAGGGCTTGTAAAGCACTTAAGGACTCGGAGCAGATTACAGCAAAGTTTGGTTTGTAGTCTAACAAAAATTGGAGGCACATGAACGCATACTGCCCTGACGAGTTAAGTAAGGTTAAGACAGGCAACCTAAATCCAGAACTCAAGTTGTGTTTAATTTTTAAACCAAGGCCTTAGGGTTTTAGCTGCATGAAGCCGGGAGTTTGAGGCCAGTGGCTCATAAATGTAAATATAGGTCGCTCAGATTTACCAGAGCTAATCAGTGGCGCCCACGGAAGTCGCGCGCGAACGCAACACATGATCACTTTACTATTGCTTATATTTGTCCAATTCAATTTCCTAATCGATGACTAAAAATGGCTATATGTATTTAGGTTACAAGTATAAAAACTACGAAACATGACGTATCTAGACCAACCGTTCCAGAGGGAAACATATCGCTCTGACTGAGCTGAGATCAATATTTCTCGACCGTAAAATTTGTTTTATTTCCCATCAGGGCTGTGCCATAAACGGGTAATCGTATTCTATCCAGGATTTGACAAGTCACAAGAAATGTCAATGATCTACACATTTCCATAAACTCTATAACACTCATATATCCCAAGAGTCGGAAATAAAGATTTATTGTGAATGACGAGAAATGCTTTCTAGCTGTTCTCTTCAAAGGCCCATTACTAAATCGGCTTCTTATGGACGTGAAGTAAATCAAGGTCCTTTGAACGTAAGCCCCCTTGTGTTTAACCGCCTCAAAACATCACTAAGATTTCCCCCGCCATCGAGAATTGAAAATTAGCCAAGATTCTTTGAAGAGCCACCTATGCTATCAAAATTCTAATCCGTGCGATTCTTTAACTTGCAAATGTTTTAGTCTGTGATAAAAGGGTTCTAGAACCATCTGAGAGGGATTAGAAATAAAATGCGTCAACTTATTCTCTCTGATTTTACAACGCTGTGCTTGTTTAACGTAACTATGCGGAGATACAGTATCAAATACTGTATTGATTGATTGGTTAATATTACACCCGGCACTCAAGATTATTTCAATTATATGGCGATGTTGTCATATTTAGTGGGGAAAGAAATCGGGCTCTTTGCCTGGAGAAACCCCAGTCCTTCGGCGAGCAACTGGCAACTCTACTTAGATTTCTTACAATTTTTATTTGGTCTGAGTGGCATTCACTCTAATCGACTGAGCCACCGACGCCCCTTAAATAGCTGAAGGGTCCAGTGGAAAAATACTTAAATTATATATCTATTTATTTTCATCTCCACATTTGCTTGAATGATTTTTTTTTAAAGAGTTCATATTTACATTTTGTATATTTACAGATATGGTTCATATGTACAGATATGGTAATTCCCCCAATACAATATAATCTCAATTAAAGTAATGTTGAAAAACCGTAAGGAAATGGCGCTTAAGTAGCCTTATATACGAATCCTTTGCTTTAGAAGCGGTTAATGAATGCAAAGTTCTAAAATACATGTATAACATAAGAATAGTATGTTAAGTCGTTAGAAGCCTTTGAATACAATGCAGCTATCATAAGTTTGTTAGAACGCTCCGTGTCAACTATATCGGAGGGATAAAAACATGATTCTACCCCTCCTGCATGTGCGTGCCGTGTGCAAATATACATGTTAAGTAGAGATGACTTTCAAACGACATCGAGTCTGTAGTGCATCACCGTTGCACGTGACCAAAGCTTATCGTTGATTGGTTAAAAGTTCCCAATCTGTCCGTCACTTTTTCCTCATTTTTCTCAATTATCGGGGTAGAATCGACTTTAATACCTTCGTCTTGGTGTTTATTGCGTAACCCGATACCGCTGGACGTTGGTTCGCACCTCGTCAAACCCCTCGAATGCTGCGCATTCTCGTTGTTTGACTCGGTACGAACCAACGTTCAGCGGTATCGGGTTACGCAACAAACACCGCTACGGCTGTATTAAACCCTTAATTAAGGCATCACCACGAAGTTAGTTTGTTGTGAACAACACGAGCTTGTTTGTGAGTTACACTTGATGAAGACACCGGTAAATGTATCGAAAGCTGATGTTGTGCACAAACCGCTTACTTCGTGGTGATACCTTAATCATTTCTCGCTAGTATTGAATCCACGTTTAAACATTTCTTGTTCCAACGGTATTAACCACGTGTGAATACTTGCAGGGTCACGAAAATAACAAGCCAAAGCAAAATAAATTGGCTGTATTTACGTTGCGGAAACCAGCCAATTTCCATCCTCAGTTGACACTGGATATTTTTGGGTCGGTAACTGTGAAAGGAAAATAGCATGTACAGGCTCATGTAAAGTAGAATGTCCTAACTACCTGCTGTATCCCCAATTGCTTAGGTGTTTAGTGAATTCTTTGTGCTTATAATGACGACTGAGATTTATTTTAATGAGGTGGCTAAGAGAATTATAAATAATTCGTGCAATAATCTTAGTCGTTGCATTTTGGCAATATGTTTTACCTACCTACAGGATCAAAACATTAAATTCTACGCTAATATAAATGTAAATGTATTTATAGATTAAAACAAAACTACATAACAAAATACAGCAATAACTCTGTTATTATATACATCCACAGGTGGTTTTAATAGCCGTGTAGGTGAAACTTTAGATAGCATTGTCAGCGGCCATCGACCTCAAAGTAACCTACTAGAAATTACAATAATGACCTCTCTAATTGTACAAAATCACAAGGTAAAATAATCACTCTGTTTGACAGGCATCCTTTAGAATTATATAAAGTGCGAAACTATCGTATGTAAAAAGGTCAAACAACAAATGACCCGATTGTAAATCTGACGTTATTCAATCGCCAAGGAGCTAATCTAATGCTATTATTAATCAATCAATGGATGCTCATAACTACGACCTTTACATAGACAAGTTTACAGAGTTCTCTGACCAGGCCCCTATTTGTCTGACAACCACAACTGACAAACATCTTGTCAAAGAAAAATCTTAGCCCCATACAAAATGGCGAAAGTTTTAAAAGAGCCAATAAGGCAAGAAAACGAAAGAAAGGGTTAAAAGGAAAACAATTATGTAGTATCTGAATGTCTTTTAAATACGGACCAGCTGTTGGTCATTTTTAAATGAAATCGATTCCGTCAATGGAAACGAAGATGCTGCATTTCATAAATTAGATTAGGAAATATCCCAAATGGAAGTTACAAACACAATAAAATATCTTAAGAAAGATAATGCAAGGAAACTAAAACGAAATCTGGTAGAAAATGTATAATTCTACAGGTGTAAAACAAGAATGACTCAAATAAGGACAATTATTCTTGTTGGTCATTTGGCAAAGCCATTGATGTTTATATTGAATAATAGTATCTATAAGCTACAGCAGTCTAATCAAATTGTAACGGGTGTACAATTAGGATTTAACCCAGGTTATAGAATACCCAGGACATTAATTAACAAATGCATGTATATTAATAATAATAAGAAGAAATTGAATTATTGCTACATTGATTATCGACGCTGGCAGTGTGTAATACAAATCCCTTCGGAGTAAATATATTATTCGTGGAGGTATCACAGGGGAAATGCTTGCATTGTTCTTAAAAGATTAAGTAAAGCATTTGTATTTAGTAATTGTCATACAATAGAACGGGACTATATAAACGTATTCTTGTTATATAAGCGGACGTAGCAAGGTAGAAGATAAATATAGCGTTTTTTTGCCATTTGTGGAATGATTTACGTAAACGGTTTATCAGATTTTATTACATGAACAAAGCTTTCGATTTAAGGTTTGTTGAACTTTCATCCCTTTTAAATGTTAAGGAATTAATTATGGTTGGTAATTACTAGTCTTAGACTGAATTCAGTTGGGCATTGCAAATCAACGATCCCAAGTTGAATAAAGCAGATTAGCATTTTGAACTGATCATTGTTATCGATGTTCGTAATAGCTCAGGTTTGTATCATACCAGGATCCCCAAAGTGTAAACTTACCGTGCTTTGTTCAGAAGGTGAGCGCTGGAAACAATTACGGAATTTCTGTGTATTCTCGTATATTGTATCTCAAGAGAGACACTGGTCAGGTTCTATTTAGACACTCACAAGAAGCAGTTTCTTGTATTACAAGTGCGTGTATTCTCACAGGTCCATCACTAAGATGTCGCACGGCTAATCTATTTAAAATAGGAGAGATAAAGCAATGGCTCTTTGATGTAATATCCACAAAGTAATCAAAATCACAAAGGAATCGCATCTTTGCAATGTTTTATTCGGACAGAACAAATGTAATTTGCTTGCTACTTTTTTCGTGTTACATCAAGGACGTTAAAAACAAAGATGCATTGCGTTTGTCCTTTCTTTTCTGCGAGAGTTCAGTGGACGTATCTTTACCGGTTTAAACAAAAAAATAGTAATCTTTTAGAGCCCACCAAACGTGTCCCAGCTATAGTGCAAGACACCGAATTGCTGTACTTGTTGACTTTCAGTCTAAATCATTAATAATTGAAGCAATGGGAAATAAAGACATATGCAGAGAAACTGCGTCTGCTTTCGTTTGTTTTACACCTGATGGGGTTTACTGGCCTAAACAAATGCAAACAAAAACCTTGGCATGTAGTTTAAGCATTGGATTGATTTAGGGTTATTTTTGTTTTCAATTTGTATCAGTAATAAAATATTTTGAGATGTGCTTTCTGACGTCATTTGTGTTCAGTTCAAAAATAATGTGCCCAGTCTGAAAGGCGAGAAGTGATCTCTAGGGCCAAAAGCGACAATTGGAATTGGGTAGGACCTTGGACTTCAACAAATTAATAAATGATGAAGTAATAAAAAGATTAGCAGATTTCATGTCCAAATTTTGGTAATCCGATAACAGTATATAGATCCGATGATCACGAAACATAAATACAAATAATGAAATCCTGGAATCACACGGGTAAATCCACAGAATAGAAACTTTTATAATATGATCTTTTATTTTCAAGTCTGGTATGATACAATGCATTTCAAGCCATCAATGTCCATTAATAAACATTTTTTCTGAACCATTGGCAGGCAAGTATTTATTGAAATTACAAATAATGTAATCTATTAGGACAGAAAGTAAATACGTGCATTAGTAACCACAACAGTTTTAACCAGTCATTCCAGATTGCTACAAATTTCTCAAGTTTATCATTTTTTAGAGCAATCATTTTTTTCAGTTTTGATATAAAAGCTTAATTTGGAGAGGAGTTCATATATTGATAACTTTCCTGTTTGACATCGTTTTGTATAAACATAATATTTGCTTACTCTCTCACTAACCTGGCAACGTCGCTTTATAAGTGAATTAATCTTGAGTGCGGCGTAAAACACTGAGCCTTAATCATGCGCGTGTGTTTCTTGAAAAGACATAACACGACAATAAATTGAGGTGATATATGTGTATGCCTGAAAGTTTCATGAGCTGTGTTGAATGTAGTTGAACCATAAAAAAGTTACTTTCTAAGAGTGTTGTGAGCCGCCAAACCAACCTCTGTTTTGGTATTAACATTGCCATGGATTGTTCGTCAAACTCCAATAATGACACGCCTCAGCTCTTCGTTACCTTGTCCAAATCAATCAATTTTGGATCCTTTTACTAACTTTTGTTGTCTAACAGATTCCCAGATGATGATTGATGACAAAACAAAACACAGGTCAAGAAACATCACTGCCAAGACATATAAGTGTAAACACCGAATTAATGCATTATACCCAATACATGCAAATCCCAGTTCTTCCTCAAATAGTCAGAATCGTCTATTTTCTGGATACCTATTACATCTGCTGTCTAATGCATCCTATAATGATGAATGAGCCCGAAACCTGATGAGCTGACTGACCAACACATTGGTCAGCTATATGAATGCTGTCAGTTAGTTAATCACAAGCGCTAATCAGATGATTAATATGACCTTCTTAAAAATGACCCCCCCCCCATGTGCCCCAAAATTACTTAAACCGTTCAATACGTTTCAATATTTGATATTAAATCACAAACGCTGGGAAGGATAAAAAAGGCTTTGAAAATCGGGTGTTCAAAACAAGCCAAAAAAGGCAATAATAACAGGATAATTAGGTAAAAAATTGAACCCTCTTCCTTGTGCCGGTACGTGGAAATAATCTCACATAGGTGTTTGTGAACGGATTGGGTGGAAAAGGCCACGACTACGTCAAAAGTACGTTTATGTACTCAAAAAAATGTTTGGGAGTATAAGATTGAAAAGTTGTTTCAATTGTCTTTCAAATGGACAACTTCGAGGTGGGTCATCCCTAAGGACAATCGTAGTAACATAAGCAGGGTAGTTTTTTCCACCTAAGAGTGTCAATTTACAGAAATGCTTTTTTTTTTGATAATCGAGTTTTTTTCTTCAAGATGTGTTGCAACAAAGCCTGTAACTGAAGTCGACATAGTAAAGCATCTGGAATCACCACAGTTATAATGTTCACGAAGCTTAAATAAAATACAATTCACTATTCAAATGGTTCTACATCCTCGGATGCTCAGGGTGAAATTCTAAAGCTCACATTTTACCCCTGGGCCAACTGCCATGAAAAGCTTCGTTTTCTGGGAACGTCCATTTACTGTCCGACCAATCAAAGTTCTCTTATAATCGTTCCACACTTCAGTTTTTGAGACACGTTTATCGAATTAAAGCATAAACTGATTGATTTTCAAGATTATTTCACTTGTATGGCGGCGATGCCAAATTTAGTGTGTTTGGGGGAGTGGGGGGGGGGGGGGGGGTGTAAGCCCGGCGACTCAGTAAGAGAACAACTCAGAAGATTGTTTGCTGATTATTGAGTGATTTCAGCATTGCGAATATAATCGATAATGCAAGTAGATCATCCACGTAGAATTCGACAGGCCGCCTTTAGACAGAGCTGGACAATAAATGTGTATGTTTCAGTCAAAGATCTCTCTTCAGCCTAAGCTGGCTTTGAATCCGCTACACAGAAAGGTCTGCATTGAATTCTATTCACCATTTGAAACACATAGCGCTAAATCCAATTTGGCCCTATTTCATCGTTTAGGTGTTTTTAAAATAATTATAATTCTATAATTATATTATATGAACTTACAACAGATATGATATATATTGCAGGAGTCGCTGTGGGATTTAAACTCCATATCGGTGGAGACGAGATATTCTTTCAATAAAAAGAGTGACGAGTAGCATTATTACCAATATTGGATGTGAATTTATGTAATGACCTTTTTATTATAGGTAAACAATCAAGCTTAAAATATATGAGTCTGCAGCGGAGAGATCTACTTATAGATCAATAAGGCCCGGGATTTTCCCTAAAGATTTCGCGATATCCGGTGACAGATGACGTTTTTTTTTATGACGTTGTCAGTTCGATTGACGTTTTGTTTTGTTCCACACCGTCAGAAATGAGCCTCACATTTGAACAATAAAGGCTACACACATGCGCCGGTGACAGGAAATTTGTTGCATTCTCGCGATACGCCCGCTCCCTATTAATGAGCTGGGGTGAAGCAAGTGGCTAAGTGGAACATTTCGCGAGGACGTCGTCTGCAGTACGTCAGATTCGAACCCTTTGCATCAGTGGGATGACCTTACATGTCGCAGTTGCCGGGACGGAACTCCAATATGACACTCTCATAGTGATTTCGACTCGAATTTGGACGGATACGTGATTGACACGTGGTACAGTCGTTAGATTTCCTTTGGTTAATTTCTGAGCTCCTGGGCCCTGTCTTGCGAAGCTGACGTAAAGTTGCGCATAGGGCTGCAACATGGACCAGTTGCCACTAGGGCGTAATTTCCTATAGTTTTAACACTGATTTACGTCCGACGTAACTTACGCCAGCTTTGTAAGACAGGGCCCTGGTAGTAGATAAACCAGAGCTATAACAAACATCGAATACATCGATCATTTAAAAAGGATAATCTACTTCTCAACTATGGATCGTTGATATACAATACCTTACTAAATTCAGCCTTAGACAAGTATTTAATTTGAAAAGTTTGAAAACGGTAGGTTTCCTCAGATAGTTTGATAAACCGTGTACGTATTTTATGACCCATTTTCCACTTCATTGAATACTATCGAATCGATTTCAGAAGCTGAGTGGTGAAATACTAAATATTATGATCATATAAAAATTCAGATATACAAATCACCATATAGTAAAGCATAGAATTTTCAGCCCTTCTTTTTCTTCTTCTTATAAAATTTGATTGGCAGGAATGATTCGCGCCAAGACATTACTAGTTTAGTAAAGTTAAGTTACATAAAACATTTTAATACCTGTCAGCCCTTATATTTCAGGGGTTCATTTTATAGACCTGCGAATGACGTCACCTGACTTGTTTTGAGTATAAAGTTTTAAGATGGAAACCCCACGATTATATAGGCTAGAATGGAGTTCAGTTTTAGCCACACGAAATGCCCCAAGCACTAGGCAGCATAGGCACCCAATAATGCTAGGAATACCTTGGACAGTTGAAGTGAACACATTAGGTAAAATACGTTTTAACATTTTGGATATTTTGGGGTGATTTCTCGATCTCAAGCTTTGAATTATTTATTCTTTTACTAGTTTTACTAGAAGAGACAATATAATCAAATAGCCAATGTGTGAGGCTGGGTTTTGCACAAAGACGGACACTACACCTGAATAAAGCAGATTAGCAATTCCAACTATTCTCAATAACTCGGGTTTATTTCCCGTTAGTAACCCCAAGATGTAGACTAATCTTGTTTTATCCAGAAGTTAAGTGCTCGTAACAGTCACGAAATCTCTGCGTATTCTCTTATTTTGTATCCCAAGGGAGAGAGACTGATCTAGCTTTATTTTTAATAGCAAGACGCCGCTTATTGTAAGTTTTCCCCCCGAGGCTTGTCACTAAAATGTATCACGATTAATCAATTGAGAATGTTTGAGATGGCAGTGACTGTTCATTGAATTAAACTCACCATAGTAATAAAAATCACACATTTTTAATGTCTAATACTGCCAGAACCAAATATAATAGTCTGATATTTGTTTCACTTTAAAGGCTATATTTGCTTGAATATTAGAACGTAAATGCAGTGCTTTTGCCGTTAGTTTTTGTTAGAGTTCAACATAGTTTTTTTTACCAGATCACGAAAGTTGGAATATGACGTTTGATGTCGTTGATGATCTTCAGTCTTAGTAAATTAGTTTCACCGATAAAACCCACGTGCCACTTTGGGGATTTACGTACATCAAAAACCCTTGGACAGAAAAAAGGCCATTTTAAATGTGATTTCTTAAAATGATATTTTCTTACTTTTTCTAGAAGAGAAGAAGGGAAAACGCCAGTTTGTTATGCTTTCGTTTTTGTCCATTCCAAGAAGTTTGCAAAATCGGTTTGGGGAATTTGATTATCTTCGGTCTTAAATTGGAAAATGGTACTTCGACCGAAGAAACTGGTTTGGTTAAAACAGATCTCCATAATTGGGAAGACAGCAGAACACAACGTGTTGCCTGTAGATGTTAACAAATCGTGTAAGTGCAAAGTGGAGCTTCCGGCGATAACAGAAGTGCATAACCACGGTCTTGGCAGAGGTGATAAGCGCAACTCCCTGTCAGTGACCCATTTCTCAATCTTATTGGGAGATGCCTGCAATTGTCTCTCAATCTTCTCATGTTTCGTAACTGTAACACACAAGAATACCATCAACATACATGGACCCCATGGACAGGGCTGGGAACAGGATGCTCCCTTGCGGGACTCCCATTTCTTTGTCTAATTACCCAAATACATGTAATGTGGAGCCCAGTCGCACCTTGAACGAGTGATGTTTTAAAAGTTAGCGACAAAATCTGACAGGCGCACTGTGAACCCTAGACCAACGTAGATCATTGAGAATGTCCTGTCATAGGCCTATGCTCAGAAAGGCATTTTTATTTAATGTCTCCAACAATACAAAGTGATCAGCAGTTGACCGTGTCTGAATTCGCACTGGATATTAGTTTTTCTCCGGATACCAGACGCGTCTACCAGTGTTCATCCTTTCAATCGTCTTACAGACGCAGCTCGTTAATTAAGTAATAGGTCTGTAATTCGATGGTTCAGAATGATCCTTGCCGGGTTTGGGGACCGGGATAATGCATACCGCCCTCCAGGAAGGAGAAAATGAACCAGTTGACCATACCTGATTAAATAAATCCAATAGGACGTTAAGAAATATTTTTGGAACTTGTCTAATCAATTTGTGATAGTTCTGTCCGGTCTACAGGCTGACTCGTTGGTCTTTTCCAAAGAGGCATTAATTTCACAAAAGAGTAAAGCTGATTGTAGTCTTCCAAATTCTGTGAAGAGATGTCTCTTCCTGGGCCATTATGTTCTAGAATTATGTGGTGTAGTTCTCATTTGCGTCCTTGACTACCTTGGCGGGGTCGCGAAACACACCAAGGTCGCTAAACACGCTATAGAAAAGATTGTATTTTTTTCAATCCTGAATGGCGACTTCGTGTGTTTGGCGGGGTTACGATGGGCGCAAGGTTTGCGAAGGTTGCCAATCACACCGAAGCTAAGTTATACACATCAACTTCAAATAACATCAAAAATTCACTAGTTTGGCGACCCTCGCGATCCCTGTCTTCCCTACCCTTGCAGAGTCTTGGCGAATCAGCTCTAGTTAAGCAAAAGCTCAAGGTTTATACAGTCGCCATTACGTTACTTTTCTGCTGGTCGAAATGCGTGAGTGTCCAATGTTTTGATTGGCTACGAGAAGTTTCACTAGCATCCAATCAAAAGCCTCTGTTCGATTTACGGGTTTGAGTGGAGTAGTCCGCCAAGGTAAAACACGGAATGGGGTCATGGAGTTCTTAACTTGACTGGAGAAGATGCCTTCTACAATGATCTATAATTGTATCGGATCTTCTGTGGGAATATCTGTAGAAATTCATATTTTGGGCGTTACATATTGGTCATATCCAGGTTTCTTCCCAATCAACCCCCAGGCAAGTGAATAAGATTGATTGGTGTTTTACGCCACACTCGAGATTATTTCATTTATTTGCGGCATTGCCAGGTTTAGTGGGGGAGGAAACTTGGCTCTTTGTCATGTTGCTAAGCTGACATGTGACAATTCCTGCGCTATGTTGAGTAAAGGTCTTTTTAGCCACGTTTCATTAATTGTTTAACGTTTCTTTTAATTCTAAGTAAATATTGGCCTATATGGAGATGTTAGGATTGTTATATTTTTCTAAAAGCTTAAAAAATGTTATATTTTTTTTAATAACTCAGCCGAGTATAAAAGACATCTCGCAACTTTCTATATTAAGCCGTTGATGTCAGGATGACTATAAAGATGATAAGAGCTTGACAATATAGGGGATTGAATAAATTACGCAAGACGCAGATTTGTGCAGTTTATCAATATAAGAAATGTCAATTTTCTTGATAATTTGAGTTCCCTTGCCAATTTTCATCTTTCATCTCACATACACGTTAGAAGCCATCGGAAGCTGCACGATGTCACTAATTAGTAAGACCCACTAGAAAGAGTTCAACCCGACTGACAGCCTGTATATTAAAAAGCCCTCGAATGTGATACTGTATATTAAAAATATTTTATCTAGCTGTCCTACCTGGAATGAATTATTTTGACGCCTCTTCATACAAGAGAAATCTTTTATTGTTATAAATAGCATGGCAGATCGAAATGTCTTAATTCTAAGTCTCATGATTCTAAGACTCTTGGCTTTCTTAAGATTGACTGTTCGGGGGAAAAAACCTTTGCAAGAATGCCACACTTTGATATAATGAGAGACAATTCATTAAAAAAAACGCATACTTTTATTTTCGTTATATCGCTCCAACAGAGACTTTGAAAAGCATGTTAGAATTCATTGCTCAATAAGTCATTCGAAAGACACTATTCCATCTATGAATCACAGAATGCAGTCGCTAGACTTAATAATGTTCACCGGAGCACGATTTCCAGACTGTTTCAACGGCACCAGCAATCCGGTTCAACAGCTGGTCGTCAACGTTCTGGCCGACCTAGGATCACATAACAGCCCAAGATCGCTACATCCGGTTACTTCACCTGCGAAACCGGACCAAAACAGCAACAGAAACAGCATAAAATATCCCGTCTAATATTCGGCACAGACAGTCAGAAACCGTTTCCGTCAAAACGGATTACTGGAATCTGCGAAACTGGAGGCGAGTCTTGTTCAGCGATGAATCAAGATTCCAGCTGCAGAGAAGAGATGGTCGTACACGAGTTTACAGACGCCGGAATGAGAGGTTCGCAAGGAACTGTGTCCTTGAGGTCGACAATTTCGGCGGAGGAAGTTTGATGGTGTGGGGTGCCATATCCTGTGCCCGAAAAACTCAACTGGTGCACATTCCCGGCAACCTTAACGTCGTTTGATACACAGATGAGGTTTTGACACCACATATGCTGCCCGTAATGGACCGTAGGGACATTTTTCAGCACGACAACGCTCGGCCGCACACAGCTCGTGCTACTGTTGAATTTCTAGCCAACCAGAACGTAACAGTGCTCCCCTGGCCGTCCAAATCACCAGATTTGGACCTAATAGAACATTTGTGGGATGATTTGGATAGACGCGTGCGCAGTCGTCATCCAGCGCCGCAAATTCTGCAAGAACTGCAGCAGGCTCTTGAGCAAGAATGGAGGAGAATTCCGCAAAACCGTATTCGTCGAATGACTGTGTCTATGCCGAGACGGGTCCGTGCTGTGTTCCAGGTTAATGGTGGGCACAACAGATATTGACGTTGCAGTGACGTCATCTGAGAGATATGAACTTTAATGTGATAAAATTTTACATGTGAATAGACTTTAAAGTCTGAACAACCAGTCTGCCAAATTTCAGTGTAATGTGATGCTTATTGCTGTATTAAAAATGATGTTGAAAATTCATATTTTGAAGAACAAAAAGTGGATGTTGCGTTTCTTTTTTGGGAGAGTATATACACTGTTTTAATGAAGATGGATGTAACAGATTTACAACGAAATTCAAACAAATCCAAGTGTAAAATGAAAAGAAGAATGAATGTTTAAAATGTATGCTGGAGATAAGATGTGAAATGTGAGATTAACGGATATCTAAAGCTAGATGAAAATCTGAAACGCGAAGCCCTTAGAAATATCTTATTTAAAAGCCGTAACTAGATAACGCTTTGCTTTGATTCCTAACTTGTCGGTGACAAAGCAGTAAATAGAAAGTGATAAATTTATTTCAACGTAAGTTTCACTTTTCGAGTTAACCGTGATTTAGATGGTCCTGTTGTTGACACTCAAAGTTCTTACTTTCTAAGTTTGCTGTAAAACGTCAAACATTTCACAGTTACTTGGATCGCATCCGAAACACCTATAATGACGTGCCTCAGCTGTTCGCTACCTTGTCCAAATAAATCAATTTTGGATCCTTTTACTAACTTCTGTTGTCTTACAGATTCCCAGATGATGAATGATCACAAACAAATAACAGGCCAAGAAACATCACTGTCAAAGTACGTCAGTGCAAACACCATATTAGCGGTTTATACCAAAGACATGCAAATCTCAGCTGTTCCCTGAATGGCCAAATTCAATCATTTTGGGATACCTGTGACATCTGTTGTCTAACTTATCCATTGATGATGAATGAGGACTAAAAGTAGTCAGAAAATTCTTGTTTGAAAGTGTGACTTTATTAGTCTCTGTCTCTCTTGCTTCAAAAATAAAAATGATTATTTAGCAAAGTCTCTCGAGCTAACTGCATCTAGAAACTCAAATTAGACGCTGTAAAGCATAAATAAAAAAGAATTAATTTGTTTTGTTTTTGTTTAAGTGTGTGTGTGGTGGTGGTGGGTGGGGGTGATGGTCGCTGGCATCAGACTGTTTCCAAATGCTTTCCGTCGGTATGCCAAACGTTTTATTTACATTCTTACAATAACCTAAGAGGGAAAGATATGAAAACGATATTTAGGTTATGTGAGCTGGTAATATTGGGCCCTGACCGGTCAATTTTAGATTACAGTTTACAGAGACATGCAAGTTTGTTTAACTTCTTGTAAAACTAAACGACTGACGTTTAACATTGGTTGAACTTGTATAATTAAACTAATTAAAAAAAAATAAAAAAATCGATTAACAGGTATGCATATTTGCTTTTAGGCTGTATGACTTCTAAGAGCACGTTCCACCAATGGGTCGCGGGTTCGAATCCCATTCAGTCCGAAAATTGGAAAATTTTCTGACTGGGTTTTCACTCGAACGACCTATGTGGGATGGTTGCCAGTTACCAACGGAAGGTCGTGGGTTTCCTCCGGGCACAGAGCCCGGTTTCCTCCCACAATAAAACTGGCAACGCCACCATATAAGTGAAATAATCTTGAGCGCGGCGTAAAACACCAAACAATCAATCAATCAATCTAAGATCACGTGAATTACGTAGTTTGATAACCTTGAGAAAAAATTGAAAGAAAATCTACATTATAGTAAAAGCAATCAAAATGTGGCAAACCATGCCATTTAAACGAATCTTGGTCATGATTATTGTGCATCGCTATTTACTTCTAACAAACGGAATGGTCGTATAATTCATATAACAGACATCTTGTTCTCTATCTCTCTAACTAGGAAAGTTAGCAATGGCTATCTGGAAACCTCATTTGTTTTATGTCCAATAGGATATTTACTAACAATCTTCCATTCGGCGGCTCTAGGTATGTCTCCATAAGCAACAATCGGTAACTCGATCTAACCCTGCCACGTGTATAGGAGATCTGATTACAAAATTCAGCGCAGGCCTTCTCCATGAAAGACCAATCTTCCAGAACATTGTCCCTACCATCGATACCAATTTACCTGAGCCCTAAATAGAGCTGGATCTTTGTTGGACTCCAAGGTTGGATTGAAAATAACTCTAAATTGGTCACCCATAATGGGGCCTGTGTGCTATTTGATGATTGGGTAAAAATGTTTTCAATCCAGGGAAATAAATAACTGACATGATAAGGCTCAATTGGACACGCGTTCCCGAATACAATACTCGGTAGGAAAAGCCAAGATATGCCGTAGGTAGGATAGCAATCAAGTATTCTTGATAAAAGCTAGTGAATATGATATTTATAGACACTAAAACACTCGGATACAGGGAAAAACATGTATATCATTTACACCTTTTCTGACTGGGTTTTCACTCGAACAATCAATCAGACAATCATTTACACCATAGAGACCAGTTACTAGTTGTGTTAAAAGAGCCACACATATAATCACCTTCATTTGAATGGGGTACAAAATTCAGTCACTCCGCTTGCAAACAGGACATACATTGTATCTAGCTAAAAGGTGTTGTTTTACAGGCGCCATTTTCAATTTTTAAATGCTCACATAGAGATTTAATCGCTGCATCCGAAATTACAAAATGGCTGCCACAAAATTCTAGCTAGCACAGGAGAGACGACCTGGGGCCTGAAACGTAATTTCAACATGGCGACAGTTTAAAAGTCAACGGTCAGTTCTACAAAATGGAATTTGCCACAAAATAACAACGAATCAAGGCTTAAAAAGGTACAATGAAGCTAAATTTTTGTCTGTAGTTACTATTCTAAGTGGAATTTATAGACTTTTTGATGGGGTTGAAATCTGAAATCCGAAGACTGGCCGATTGAATGTAGGTGTTTCCTGTACCTAGCGTTGTGACATCCGTGGCATAAAGTGATAAAAGTTTGCACCATTAATGTAAAATATCAAACTACAATAAAAGTCTTTATACCGCTTCCTATGGGAACAAGGACCGTTAGCAATGGCCATCTGGAAACCTTAATTTTTCTGTCCAATAGGATATTTATTAACAACCTTCCATTCCGCGGCTCTATGTCTCCATAAACAACAAGCGGTAACTGATTTTAACGTGGCCACGTGTATACGATATCTAATAATAAGATTCTACGAAAGGCCAATTTTCGCGAACCTTCGATACCAATTTACCTCATTCCTAGATAGAGCTGGATCTTTATTTGACTCCAAGGTTGGATTGGAAATAACTCTAAATTGGTCACCCATAATGGGGCCTGTGTGCTATTTGATGATTGGGTAAAAATGTTTTCAATCCACGGAAATAAGTAACTGACATGATAAGGCTGAATTGGACACGCGTTGCCGAATACAATACTCGGTAGGAAAAGCCAAGATATGCCGTAGGTAGGATAGCAATCAAGTCTTCTTGATAAGAGCTAGTGAATATGATATTTATAGACACTAAAACACACGGACACAGGGAAAATCCTCTTCACTATCATAACCACGGAGACAAGTTTCTAGTTGTGTTAAAAGTGGGTATGTCATCAAGACATATATACCGAGTCATAGGTTATTGCAATAAGTCAAAACCCTTGATATTTCATAAGGTTGAAGACAGGCAAGAGCTAGGCTTTAGTCAGTAATTTCTCTGATGAACTACTTTGTTATATACCGTACGAACATGTATACAGTTGTAATTATTCCAAGGAAAAAGGCTGATTTATTAAATGACCGACACTGATGGAACTGAACCAAAATAAACGCCCGCTTGAAACTCGAACTTCTGACTCAAGGACACAATGCTCAACAACAGAAGCTACCTACTTAAGTGCGGACGGCTTGGCTTGATTGGTGTTTTTCTTAAACGATATAGGCGACTACATTAAGACCAAATCTCACGTTGGAAGCCGTAATCAATAAAACATGAAGGTGGTTATTTCAAAGTAAATGAAATGCATAGTTTTTCTCGGAGCGAACTTTTCCAGTTTGATAATTTGGATAAGAAACTGTACAGCTTAAAGTGGCATGAGCGGCCAAAGTGTTGATATGTTGACGTTAAAACTGAATGTAGAAATTATTGACTATTTTCCTCATGACGTATAATTCAGAAGCTTTTCAATGCTTATAGTCTCTAGAATGATCGATAAAGTATAGTTTTGAACCAACTTTGGCTTAGAATGAATGAATGGTCGTCCCAGGTTATTCAAATTTTGTTTACCTTTCGGACGTTATTTCGGTTCGTAGAGGCCATAGACTCCAATCATTTAGCCCCTCAAAGCCTCTTACTGTCGTGACGATCAGAGATTATGAAAAAAGTGTGAATTTTGGCTAACATATGCTTGTAGAGAAGTTGTCATCTGCTGGGTGCCCAGTCTTTGTGGCATCTATGGTAACACAGTCGCGGACAGTGAAGCCACATCTGCTTTAACCAAACCAGTATCTTCGGTCGAAGTACCATATTTCGACTTGAAAATACCGCAAGCAGATTTGGCAAAATTGGTGGAATGAACCACTAAATAATAAACTGGAACAAACCCAGGCAGATATCGGTCGTCCATTTTCTCTTTCTGGGAAGGAAAAAGTTGTTTTATCCAGATGTCGTATCGGTCATTTTTTCTTGTCACACCGAAACGTAATCACAGGGGATCCCCATCCATGGTGCATCCCTTGCGATAGCCAATTCGACATCCAACATGTTCTTTGTGAAGTGTGTGAAGTTAAACTTGGTGAGAAATCGCCTATTCAAGACAAACTGCAAGAAGGGACATTTTTGCCAAGCTGAAAATCTGTACCATTATAAAATTGTTAAAACAGATTGGTTTATGCTAGAAAATGTAAACTTTTATTGTAATATACATATTTTTATATACTTCTTATAGAAGCTATTTTAGAGATCATTTAAAATTGCATGTTCTTTTAGCCTTCAGAAAAGTGGTTTACACTCTTTTTAACATGTTCGTACATTTTTTTCCATTGTTTTGTTTGATTGAATTTTGATGTAAACGGGTCTGTTCGAGATAACGTTTTTCGCCGCCATAAAAGTTAAATAATCTTGAGTGCGGCGTAAAACTCCAATCAATCAATCCATGGGAGCATAACCACTGAGAAGACGTGTATTCGCTATATAAAAGGGCGCTATGTCATCCGTAGACATTACGCAGAAAGCAAACTGTTTTGTCCAGAGTTATCCAAGACAATTACCCATAACCTCTCAAACGCGATTCTGTGGTTGCCTGTTACCAACGGAAGGTCGTGGGTTTCCTCCGGGCATAGAGCCCGGTTTCCTCCCACAATAAAACTGGCAACGCCGCCATATAAGTGAAATAATCTTGAGCACGGCGTAAAACACTAATCGATCAACCGCGATTCGGCAAAGTGTACATGCATACAAGCAATTTCCACCAGTCGGCGCTGTTCGAATCGCAGGTTGAGCCTTTGTATTCGCCGATGGAGATTTTGTCTTAGTTCGAGAACATGTGACAGGTTGTAGAATGTTGAAATACCGAAATAAAATACCGAACAAATATAAAAATCACGGGGACTTGTATCGGTGTACTCAAGGTGTACGCATGTATTCAATAGTATCCGTCAAACGTAATTTTTCAGCTAGTGCCAGATGGTTTGATTAGATGCAGTAAGATTTTCTCGCATCTAAAAAAATGTCGTTATTCGTTTCACAGTTCGAGCCGTCATATTCTGCCAAGGTAAAGCACACAATCGCTATAGAGAGTTTGCCTTGGCCTGAGAAAGAGAAAGCTTCATAGATCTATTGCGCCGGTTAAAATTCAGAAAATTTGAGCAAGAGAAAAACTGATCTAATGGGCTTTGTACCTAATGGCGCGAAAAAAAATTGACAATCGTGACCCGTTGATTCAAAGAAATACACCATCACAATGGTGGCCGATATTCGTGGAGCATCAAAATTCTTTACAAGCCTCGCCAAAGTATCCAATTTACCAATTCAGGTGGCACTCCTTGTTTTCAGCAATCAGGTCCAATTCTATTCATTGCCATTATGATATATTCGCTTTCCATCGAACAGGATATCGAAGTTTTGTTTCACAACTTGACGACGTAAAATTGCTTTGAGATTCAGAAACATATAAAACAAACACTGCAGAATTTATCTGTTCTGCACAGCTCAATTTTGCGACTAATTGCTTGCGCGATAGGATAAATGACACTCAAAACATTGCACACAATACATCCTTTTGTTACTAGAGACTGACACTGGACAAACTACCCTAGCGCAGTCAATATAAAGAGAAAATCTATTGAAAATCGTCGAAAATGCCCAACAAAGAAACGTTCAATTTGTACATTAATCATTTATCAGAGTTTTACCTGGAAGAAAAAAACTACTCTCCCTCTGAACAAAAGGAAATTACAACAATGCCACCTGCATCGAAAAACAAATAACTGGCTAACAGTATCCGGTTGCAAATAAAGGCAAGGGTTTAATTAGGAAGGGCACAGCTTTGTTGAAACTTTCAACTTGAAAGATTACTCAAATCGTCCAGGGTATTTCTTGGTTTAGCATATTAAATGGTTTCCCTTTAACGATGATTTGCGAGATAGACTGTGTTTTTCGCTGTGGCTGGCTGCATGATTTTGACTGGTGTGTTGTAGAGAGCCCAACAGAAGCAATTGTTACAAATTAAAAAAAAGTAATGTAGCTTTTTATTCAAAATGTCTTAATGAATACTAGCAACTCTTCTACATAGAGTGACAGAACGAAAAATCTTCTCAACAGTTGTTCAATTTTCGTTTGTTCAGTGTAGGATTTGAAACCGCCGCCCATCTGTCTGTGCCAACTGAAACACCATCACACCCGACAAATGACCTACAAATAAGTAAAACAGGATAGAGACACAGGGCTGAAGCTGTGTTTGTTTCATTTCCTAACCTTGTATGCCAGATATAAACCATTTTGCGTTAGTTGATTTACGCTTATTGGTGCATACTGTTCACTAGAATAACAGTTTGGATAAAATATATATACCTTAAATTAGTCTTGTTTTTGTGTCTGAATTCCCCAAATTTGAATCCGTGGCTGTTGGAAAACACATAGTAGATTTTTTTGACATCAAATAACTAATTAGCTTTCGTCCAAAAATATATTTAAGGCCTACTGTATATACAGGAGGTGTGTTTCTTCACACCCCATTAACATTGCTGTTAGTCAGTTGTTTGGGTTGATTCCAATCACAAAAACACACTTATAGACATGTGACGCTGAATTGGTTAGTGTTTAATATCTACGATAAATACAAATTAAGCTCGTATAGAATGAATTCCTTAAAAAGATTTGTCGTTTGTCATATCACATCGCATCACAGACAAACGTAAAAGAAATTGAAGAAGAAGAAAAAATCAGATACACGGTCAATTCAATTCAATAAATTACTCAGAGTGTTATGAGCAAATCCGAGGAGCTTAATTAAAACTTTCTACGCTTAAAGTGGCATGAGCTGCCGAAAATGTTGATATTTCGACGTAAAAACAGAATGTTGAAATTATTGGCTATTTTCCTCAAGACGTATAATTCTGAAGCTTTTTAGTGCTTCTAGTCTCGAGAACGTACGATAAAGTATAGTTTTTAACTAACTTTGGCTTAGAATGAATGAATGGTCGTCCAGGTTATTTAAATTTTGTTTAAATTTCGAACACGTTTTCGGTTCGTACACGCCACATACTGTATGGACTTTTCTCATTTCAACGCCAGTAGTTTTTCGATGGCCTTCAAAACCTCTTACTGGCGTGACGATCAGAAATTACTAAAAAAAATTTTGAATTTTGGCAGCTCATGCCACTTTAAAAGGGACATAAGCTTCCAAAATTAGGAGATTTCCATAAATAGAGATAGTTAAGAGAAACAAGGAAATCCCCAAACTGGCCCACAGAATAGATTGATTGATTGATTGTTTGGTGTTTTACGCCGCGCTCAAGATTGTTTCACTTATATGGCGGCGTTGCCAGTTTTATTGTGGGAGGAAACTGGGCTCTATGCCCGGAGGAAACCCACGACCTTCCGTTGGTAACTGGCAACCATCCCACATAGGTCGTTCGAGTGAAAACCCTGTCAGAAAATTTTTCAATTTTTTTTTGCCCACAGAATAGAAAAGTTGTTTCTATGTATGAATTTGAAGCAACCTGTAGGTTATTTACAAACTAAAAAACGCGAGCCGTGTACTTCGTACAGACAACTCTAATTTAAAATACATTTTATTTAATTTTAAAATAATATAGATAGTCCCTCAGTCCGACACAGGCTTTCCATCGAATCCCACTCAGACCAAAAAAATAGAATTTTCTCTATTTCGCTGTGTGTGGGTGAGTTACCAGGTACTCGCTGAAAAACGGGGGTTTTCTTTAGCTGAATACATTTCATTTCATTTTAAAAACAATATATGATTTTGATACTATGCTGATATTTTTGCATAATTCTGTTATTTGGTAATTTAGCTACGCAACCTTGTGGTT
Source organism: Lepidochitona cinerea (assembly GCA_963971465.1). Classification (NCBI taxonomy): domain Eukaryota; kingdom Metazoa; phylum Mollusca; class Polyplacophora; order Chitonida; family Tonicellidae; genus Lepidochitona; species Lepidochitona cinerea. The sequence goes on from OZ020556.1 coordinate 7,346,135, forward strand.
TATGAAAAACTAAAACATTTCAATGAAGTGCAGTCAACGTAAGACTGTCAGTCACATGTGTGAACATGGGGGCCGCCATCTTGAATAAAGTGTAATGGCGGCGGGTAGGTAATGTCTGATTCTAATAACGAGGTAGCCTGTACAAGTTTCAAGGCAGGGTACCAGATAAATCTAAGATATGATCTCCTTTGAGATCCCCTCTGGATGGATATTTGCTGACGGGGCTCTGGTACGGAATGTTACTGGTTACTGGAAATATAGTCAGCAATGCAATTAGCCGACGATGTAACGATGTTAGGACCAACTGATTTGTCATGAGCTATGGATACCCCTAGATACATAGCTTATTAAATGTTGCCATCAGCGTGGCACATGTAAGCGTGTTTTACTGACCAGCGAAAATAAAAGCATCAAGGAATAATCCATAGTATGCAACCCAGATTCGTGAACGATTAACCAATTTAAGAATGTTCAAAACATGTTTTATGGCTCCGCAAAGCGTAAGCGGAGCCATTATGTTTTCGGGTCTTCCGTCCGTTCGTCTGTTCGTCCGTCCGTCTTTCCATCCTTGTCCGTACAATAACTCATGAATGATTCATCCGGTCAACTTCAAACTTGGGGTGTTCCTTGACATCGGGCAGAGGACGGTTGGGATTGATTTTCAGCAATGTGCGCAGTCCAATATGGCCGTTCGTCTGTCCGTCTTTCCATCTTTGCCCGTACAATAACTCATGAATGATTCATTCCATCAACTTCAAACTTGGGGTGTGCCTTGGCATTGGGCAGATGACGGTTGGGATTGATTTACAGCAATGTGCGCAATCCAATTTGGCCGCTATCCGTCATATTAGATTATGAGCATGATTTTCTTGTCCGGGCAATAACTTGTGGGTGATTCATCCGATGAACTTCGAACTTGGGGTGTGCCTTGACATCGGACAGAGGACGGTTGGGATTGATTTTCAGCAATGTGCGCAATCCAATATGGCCGCTATCCGTCATATTGGATTATGAGCATGATTTTCTTGTCCGGGCAATAACTTGTGGATGATTAATCCGATGAACTTCAAACTTGGGGTGTGCCTTGACATTGGTAAGAGGATGGCTGGGATTGATTTTCAGCAATGTGCGCAGCCCCATATGGCCGTTCGTCTGTTCGTCCGTGCGTCTTTCCATCCTTGTCCGTACAATAACTCATGAATGATTCATCCGATCAACTTCAAACTTGGGGTGTGCCTTGCCATCGGGCAGAGGACGGTTGGGATTGATTTTCAGCAATCTGCGCAATCCAATATCAAACCTAGGGTGTGCCTTGACATTGAGGAAAGGGCGATTGGGATCAATTTTTAGCCATGTGCCCAATACAATGTGGCTGCCATGAAGCATATTAGATTATGAGCAATATCTTATCGGGAGTAAACTTGCGATAAGGCATTATTTGTTATAAGTTTTCAGCAATCTTGATTGTTAAAGATGGCAGCCATCTTTTAAAATAATTAATGCCAAGAACATCATACATCATCTTTATTTTTTCATTTCTTCTTTATGTCACCTCACAAACCACACTGCCGGTTCTAATACCCTTGTCAATCAGTTCCCCTCCTTCGCGGAACCATCTCCAGTGATTGCGTGCAATCACTTAATCTCTAGTTAAAAATGGCACAACTCATTCGTAAACACTCGTCTATGAAAAAGTAACCTGAGAATTTAAATGCTAATATACACAAATAAAAAAGTTAAGCACCCCCTGGAAAGTCTGCACCGACCGATAAAATCATTGGTGATGTGAGATTGTACGCAAACTGATGTTGCAGAAACTATTGTGATCATAAAGGGCAACATTCGGATAAGAATTCCGATAAGAAAGCACTATTAGTGGCAATAAGCTATACAATATTTTCAAGATATCGTTAGCCAAATCAAAAGTGTATTTTAACTTATGTTTGTAAGTAGGAAGTTTCAGAGTCCACCCCTTCAACAGATACGACGTCTCACTGGAGGGATGAGACGCAGGTTGGAAGCTAATGGAGGCTGTACGCGCTATTGACGTTCTACTCTTGGGATGTGTTCTATACACTCAAAGTGACATTTTTACTTCAATATATTCGCCCTGTGAAGCCAGAGGCTAACGATATCCTGAATAAATTGTATAGCTTATTGCTATTAATGGTGATTTCTTATCGCCAGAATGTTGCCCTTTATGATCACAATCGTTTCTGCAACATCAATTTGCGAACAATCTCTCTACACCAATGATTTTATCGGTCGGTGCAGACTTTCCAGGGAGGTGCTTAACTTTTTCTTTGTGTATAGTTCAAAATCTGCAAAACATGTTGAAAAAGCCGACTTTATGTAATTTTTTCTGCACCACGGCCTTGACGTGTAATTATCTAAATTATTGACCAAATCATGTATAAGATCTGATGATCCATACAATACGCTTTTCTCGGCTGGGTAAGACAAATATGTAATCAACTGAAGCCCGCCATAAAATGCTGTGACTACTCCGATTGCATGGACAACTTCTTAAGGTAGGTGCAAATAAGGCCCTCTAATGCCACCCAAAGCAAACTCCTTCCGAATCTTTCCCTAACTGCAGCCTCGATGTACTTAGCAGATTTAAGATTTTTGGAATCACGGTTAACCCGTGGGCTAGAATAGTTCAGTGAGATACCAAAACGAAAAGCCCGAGAAAGTAACATAGCAGCTGTTATATCTAAGTAATCATCTAAAAAAATTATCGAGGGCCTCTGGCTGGATAGGTGCTTGACCTTGCGTCCATAAATCGAAAAGGCTTGTTAAAGGGCTTAGTTGAGGGGTAATTACGGGTTCCTCAAATATTATGCCAAGGGAATGGGGACAAAAGGCCCATGTGGGATAGGGTGGTAGTGAGTGGGGCGACATTTACACATAGGAGGACTGCAGCTGCATCGCAAACATCGATGAGAGTAAAGACAGGCTTGCTCCAAGTAAGTGCCTGTATCGTTACAATGATAGCACTTTAAACTGAAATGGCCAAGGGACAAGAATTCATGCTTTCAGAATAGCTGGATTTCAGGGTCGATAGCAGCTCAATTGCAAAATGGACTGCAACTAATTCTTAACCAAAATTGAATCTCATCCATTGCCCCCCGAATAACGCCCAGCATCATGGTACTTTGGCATGTAAGACCACCGCCGGCACTAGGATGTGCTTTAATATACAAATCCATGAAGACAAAAAACGCATCCATTTTTCCAAATTCTTAATCTTTTTGGACTGAAAATCCTAGAACATCGATTGTAGCTTCGTTAAGAAACCGCCTTTTTAGGCTAATGCTTTTCTATGATCGGCAACAAACTAGAAAAATCGACGTAACGGCCAGAAATTATTTTATGGCGAAAGTTGTACTAACGTGCATACCTTATCTGTTCTCGCGAGAAGTGGAGGTTTAAAAGGAGACATAGCTTAAATGGCCACTTGCCGCCGTAGCCTGTTTACACAAGCTTAATACGACTAAAACCACTAAAATTAAACATAGGACACGTAAAACATGTCCAGTTAGGTTTAGAATGTAGAAATGGGGATGAAAAACAAACGAAGAATCGAAGCCTGATTACAACAACAACGATCAGTGTCAGTTAACTTTTAGTGGTTGGGTTACCCTCATTTTAGGCCATTGTGTATGGGGTTTACACCCAAACAATTATCGGCAAGCTTTTCGAGGCACTCTTACCCGATCGTCAGTCTGTATTTCTCAGATAAAGTACGTATAAAATTATACTGTACCGTTAGATCACTCATACGGCTCAAACATTAGGGCGCTTGAGCGCATGTTCAGGTTCGGGGTTTGTTGCGGATAATTGATGAATCTAATTTTCAATTTCAAATTGTAAATACTAAATGATGCCAATACTTTCTATTTTTGGTAAAAATAGAAAGTTCCTACCTTCGTCTGCCTGGGAAAAATACAGAAAACATGTATGTAAAAAGAATTCTGGATTTTCGCGGCAAACGTGCCTTTATGTTTCGTGTGGTTCTCCGGTGACCTTCAGGTTATTAGAAGAATACTGAGTGATCAATCTCTAACAAAAGGCTGCAAGTCATCTTTCCGCAAAAAATGTACATTTGACGACTTATTTACTTGTTACTATTGTTTTGTGTCTGACAGTCAATAAACACACAGCCAAAAGTAGACCAAACACGCAGCCAGAAGGGCTCTACTGCGAACTCGATTCTTCTTACCACAACAAAGCAGACCTTGGAATCCTCAAATAAAACTCCCTATCCAGTGGTCCGTGGGAGCTGGGAAAGTTACCAATGGCCATCTGAAAACCTCATCTTTATATATAAACAACGGTAAAATAACACACATTTCAACGATATTCGTTTCGGGCACTTACCTTTAAAGGGAGTCTGAAATGCAAAATGCAATGTGACCCACTTGTCTCGGCTTCAGGGTTGTCCAAATAAAAATTCACTCGATCGCCGTACGTAGAAGAGTTGCCAGGACTCTAAGGTCGGGGTTCTCTTCCGGGCAAGGAGCCAGGTTTCCTCCCCAAGTAAACGTGACAACGATGCCATATATGTGAAATAATCTTGAGTGCCATCAATAAGGGGTTGCAATACACGAGCCGTTTGTGGTGCGTCATAATTCGCACTAGTTCAATTTACCGAACTTATGGTGATATTACATATTCCAACGTTCGGTATACGAATTAGAAATACAAGGTGGAAATGATGCTTAAATTGCAAGCCATGAAAATATTATTGTAATTCCTCGGTATGGACGATTCCTACCTCAGACTTCTTTAAAACTCATAAAAGATTATTCTTGTCCGCTTTTATTACATGTAGCTATTCCAAAGGGCGTACACCTGGTCTTAAACAACAACAAACTGTCATTTCTTGGAGACTTTGCCGCCATTTTGCGCGACGTTCGAACTAGGTCAAACGGTGCATGCCAAATAAATAAAATAAATAAAAATAAATAAAAGAGGACAAGAATAATCTTTTATGGGTTTTAAAGTAGTCTGGGGTAGGAATTGTCCATACAGAGCAGTTAAAATATTATTTTCATGGCTTGTAATTTCCGACAAAAGTTTGTCGGAGTTTTCCGAGCAGCATTTCAGAATTCACAGACTGAACGTTGGTATATGTAATATCACCATAAGTTCGGTAAACTGAACTAAATTCGCACGTACTTGATTCCCAGCCCTTCATAGCAGGCAGAGCGACTCGTTTGTACTTCCGGGTAGTTTTCGGCATAGTTGGGTATTGTATCAAAAAAAAAAGAAATCAAAGCAATCAGTTACAAAGAAAAAGAAACAAACAATTTAATACACAAAACCACGCGATCACCTACCGCGGAATATGACTAGTCCAACAAATATTTTCTTTGGAATTACAAAGAAGAAATTTACCGAAACATTTCTATCGTGACTAAATAACATACAATCTACTCAATCATACAATTGCCGAGGGACAAGGGATTGTTAATTGGTTTGCTCCTTCTTGGTTTATTCAGCCCCACGTAACTAAAAGATCCATTGTCTTCCTATTCTCAATTTGTGATATTTCAATGGAATATATTCGGTAATCAACTATTGCATAACAATATACAATAAAAGCTTAACTATTATATCTCGTGGGCCGACTTTGGTCACTGGGCATGGTCTTTCATTTGTAATGTTGTGTCATCTTTCTTATTAAGAGCCACAATCGCTAATGAGAAATAATAAAGGCATCACAACGAACAAAGTTGTGTGCAAACCACGAGTTTTCGACACCTTTGTCGGTGTCTTTAACAAGTGCAACTGAATTTAATATTTCAAAACATGGATATAAATATTAACTAAAAAGATAAATATGCTATGTGACCGACCAATGAAACTGTTTATAAGTAAGGCATCAGGGTAATAACATTCTGACATCGAAATAACGTACTTTGAGGTGATATCTGGATTATTGTTGGCTATAATGTAGCCTCGTTTAAAGATATTTCAAACAGTTCTTATACCAAGCCACAATATCGTCGCCTATGTGGAATTGAGGAAGAAAAACAAAGAAACCAAATTATAAGCCTTTATATAAGCTTATATGGCAATGTTAATGACTCTGTGGAAAATGAAAATGAAAAAATCTTTATATAACTACTGTGCAGTGCAATAGGAAATAGTTATCTGTCTTAACTAGGGCTGGCATCCTTGTCATAAATTAGTTTTAAATTAAGATATGATCGTTCTGGTACCCGTCCCAATCAACAAATCAGAATCCACTTGAAAATGAAAACATGTATTTAAATTGCAATATGTAAACAGATTCGAGCAATTAATTCATTTAGTTATGTTAATTGCATGGCGATTCAATCCATGCATTTATGTCATTTAAAGTACAAGGTCAAAATTAGCATGCATTTAATTGTTAGTAATGTTCAAGCTTGTAAACTGAAGAGTGAACGTTTCGGTCTTCCATCCAACGAACTTCTGAATTCCCCAGCAATTAGAAACAGGGGCTTAAATCACTAAAATAGGGACTGTAAACTAAACAAACATATGCTTTCATATGTTCCCCTTAAACTCGTCTCTTTTCAATACGGTCTGCATGGGAGAAACATGTGATATTGGGATACAGAGTCACAAGATTCAAGTAATAAATTGATTGATTGATTGTTTGGTGTTTTACGCCGCGCTCAAGATTATTTCACTTATATGGCGGCGTTGCCAGTTTTATTGTGGGAAGAAACCGGGCTCTATGCCCGGAGGAAACCCACGACCTTCCGTTGGTAACTGGCAACCATCCCACATAGGTCGTTCGAGTAAAAAACACAGTCAGAAAATTTTCCAAATTTTTGGACTGAGTGGGATTCGAACCCGCGACCCATTGGTGGAAGGCTGTTTGGATTGAGCGTCCAACGCTCTACCTCAAGTAATAAAGGATTATTCATAAACTCTCTTTATCGTGTAGAGAAAAACCAAATATTCTAGTAAAAACACTCTTATATTTTCGAGGGGGAAAAACAGCTTGTAAGAAGATTTTTCTTACGAAATGATTTCTTGGGAGAGAAACGTTCGCTGAGCTAAAAAGAGAAGAACATAATATTCTCAGCATAAAAAAAAGGCTTCAAAAACGAAACATGTTCTACTTTTCTCGAACTTAAAAACTACATAGACATTCGTTTTAAAGCTGAATTTGCCATTTTTTCATACATTCGGATTATCATTAGAAAAGGTTCATAGTTCATTGAAATGTTAAAAATATGATTTAGTCCAGCTTATAATATCTACAGTTTTTGTTAGAGCGCAGCGTGAAATCAACTTGGCCAAAATGTCCCATTTTAATCGAAATTTAAAAATTAAGAAATTGTTTAACATAATCTGTGGCTCTGGTAAAATATATGAAATGCCGTTTGAATTTGGCCAGTTTCGTGTGACGTCACTGAAAATTGTGAAATACGGTTTTGATTTCGGTCAGTCCGCTGTGACGTCACGGTAAATTGTGAAATGCCGATTGGATTCGGCCAGTTCCGTGTGACGTCACGGCAAATTGTGAAATGTCGTTTGGATTCGGACAGTTCCGAGTGACGTCACGCTAAGAGCATTTGTAAAATATGTTTAAGATCTGAATGGATGGTTGACCTCATCATCCACTGTTGTATTCCGTTACAACAACGTGAATGTTTTAACATCCTGCTCAAAGATAATCTTTTTGGTGAAGCTGATTCCAAATATTGACAATTTGCCATAAAAGTGATTTCAAAGGTAATGTATATCGAACAAGAATCTGAACAACAATAACAACTCATAAGCAACAAAGATTCCAGTCTGTTTTTTGGGAACTTATTCCTAATCAAACTTAAATTATTTAAGAAATTGTTGGCTGGTTGTTTTGGCTTATTGTCGCGTTCATTCGTATGAATGACAAAGAGAGTAGATTGACAAGAGTGGTCACTTCGTCCAATCAGCATTGTCGGCATGTTCTTCTGACCCCCTAGCGGAAGGGTGTTCCGACATAACAAGATTCGACTGTTGGGCGCCCCCCTACAGAAAGGAGGTTCCTAATAATCGAATCGTGTCAGTTCAAATTCAACATGGCGCGGACGAAGTGACCACTCTTGTCAATCTACTCTCTTTGTGAATGATTTACGCCATGCTAGTGAGCAATTGTTACATTGGGCGGATACAAAAAATTGTGATGTCTTTGCACAATCTATAGCATATCCCTACACAGGAGTACTGTCGATCAGTACGGCTGAGACCTACTTAACCTCTTTAGATTATTACACTCATATACGATTTACAGATATGCAAATATATATTTATGGACACTAAAACACACGGGCACAGGGAAAATCTTCTTGTCTAAAATAACCACGGAGACAAGTTTCTAATTGTGTTAAAAAGAGGTATATCATTTAGACCTTTATACCCCATCATAAATTGTTGTAATAAAGTAAACCTATGATATTTCATTAGGTTGACGACTGACAGGAGCTTGGCCTTAGTCAGTAGAATTTTCTGGAACACTTTGTATTACATTGACAATGCTTACGCATCTTAAGCTATAGTAAGAATATCGTCAGACTATATATTATGCCCCCCCCCCCCCACATACCCTTTCCCAGAAAACCTAGGTAGAAGGCAGACAGGGGAGTTTAGCCCTGACCAGTATGTCTTTCAAACTCTTGTTCTTTTTATAAGCAATGACTGGCCTTTGGGTCAGAGGTCGAGCAAGTTTACTTTGAAGTAGTTTGTATTCTTCTACTATAATCTTGGCCATAGCGATGCTAGCTTTGTTATACTGAAACACAAATGGTATTATAGTTTTTTCACGACATCCGGGGTCCAAGTTCAAACCCAAAGGATAAATAGTTTGTAATGTTTGAATCCAAAAACGTTCCCTTTCCAAACGTGTGTGCTTCGTATCTGCAGCGGAAGTGAGAAATGGGAGTTTCTCAATAGGCATGATTTCAAAATGGTCCTTGACCGAATGACCTTGAGTATTGAAATGTTGTGCCACGGGTACATCATGTTTAAGTCTTATGCTAGATAAATGGTTGGCTGCTCTTTGTCGTAGAGAATTCTGAGTTTCTCCGACGTACTGTTTGCGACATTTTTTGCACGTAATTACATACACGATATTAGAGGAGTCACAATTAAGATTCTCTGCCATTTGATATTTGTTGCGAGTTTGTTCTCCGAAAAAGGTTCCGCGATCGGGTACGTATATATCGAGTTTGCATCGCGTCTTAAGGCATTTCATTGATGTACCTGAGAGAAATGTTGGACGGTAGTGGTACACTCGTGAAGGGGAGGTAAGCGTATCGGGGGATGAAGGGGGAAACATGATTTGTCTTACTGTGTTAGATTTCATCCTTCGGAGTAATCTAATAGAATACTTCCGAGGGAGGAGAGCTTTAAAAAGAACAGAACAAGCCTGGTTAAAAAAATCTAAAGAACTACAGTTTCTATAGAATCTAAAAATCTGAGATTTAATGACTCCCTTGAAAGTGTGAGGAGTATGGTATGACCCAGCATGTAGTAGCTGATGCGTGCCAGTAGGTTTGAAGAATACTTTGTAATCTAAATACCCAGTAGTATGATATGTATGACCCTTGTAAATAGTTACATCCAAAAAATCAACAGAAGTGTGATGAATAGTAGGCTGTAATTTAATGCTTGAGTCGTGAGAATTAAGAGTATCAATGAAAATATGAAGTATGTTGCCAAATGATAAAAATGTCATCAGAAACTAGACAACATTTCTTGCTAGAATGTCCCACATATGCCGCTCATAGGAAGCGGATGCTGCACTCAATTTTTCAGACAATTGCACCTGGTGTTCACCAAACCATCTTTATACCAAGTTGCTCCAAACATATTTGTAATATTTTACTTTTTGGCTCTCAAAGTTTTGAAACTAAAACTAATTTTCTTGTTTTTAGTAGTGTTCACCAGTTCATTAAAGAGTCAAACCGATTTTCTTCTGGTGGCAATACTAAAAATTAATCTGTACATACTTATGCAATTTAAGTGATCTTTTATTTGTTACTTTATTTAGTTGATTATGTTGTATCTGTTTGTGTATGTATATATTGTATTTTGTTGAGGAGATCCCCTCGTGGCCTTTGGGCTGTGGGTCATCCTCGAAAAATAAATAAAGCATTACATTACATTACATTACATCCAGATACCGAAGGTAAATAAAAGGTTGTTGGTGACATTTGTGAAGAATCTCACTCTCCCACTCAGCCATAAAAATAGAGGCAAAGTTAGGACTAAAACGTTTCCCCATAGCACACCCTTTAATTTGCTGAAAGATCTCCCCATTGAATTCAAAATCGTTACCTTTTAAGCTAAGTTCCAGCAATTCTAAAATGTCTTTATCCGGACGACGGTGGTCAGGATATCTTTGGAATGCTGATTTTATGGATTTAAGACCCAAATCTATGTCAATGTTTGTATACATAGACTCCACATCCAGAGTAACCAAAATCACATCTTGTGGGATGGATTTCTCAGACAATTTGGCCAATAAATCATCCGTATTCTTTATAAAGCTAGGATGCCGATTCGCTATAGGTTTTAGATAGTAATCAATTAGCTCTGATATTCTATAACTTTCACTGCCACAATCTGAGATAATAGGACGCCCAGGGGGCATTGTAGGCTTCGGCCATTTTTCAATGGGTTTGTGAATTTTCGGAAGAATATAGAAGACCCTGTTTTTAGAGTTATGATCAGATTCCAAATAGCGATACTGTTTTTCATTAAGTAAGCCTTTATCTTGAAGAGAAACAAGAATTTTATTAAACTTCCTAACATTTTCAGGCCAAATTTCCTTATCAAGTTTTTTGTAATGAAGAGGGTTGCTAAGCTGCCGTTCTATCTCTTCAATATAATTCTGTTTTGACATGATAATTGTTGCCGAACCTTTATCAGCAGGTTTAATAACTATGTTTGGATTTCTCCTTAGCTTACTTAAGGCGAGACATTCTGAATGAGTAAGGTTATGTTGGTTTTTCTGATTAGTTAAAGCATCAAACTTCCTTGATACAGAGTCACGACTAATGTTTATTTCTGGATCATACATGTGAGAAGGGGGTGTATAGCCGCTTTTAGATGTAAACGGCTTGCGTACCCCACTAGAACCTCGGTAGATATCAGCCAGACTAAGATTTCTGGAGAACTCCATAACATGCACTAATTTACTAATAGAGAAGTCCCTATCAGATAATGATTTAGGGCAAGGCACAAATGAGAGTCCTCTATTGAGTAGAGATATATCATCAGCAGTGAGTTCCTCGTTACTAAGATTAACAATATTACTTCCTAAGCCGAAAGTAGGGTGGCACATGCCCTGTCCCAAATTTAGTTTAAATCTAGTGTCTGAAGCCAGTGGGTATACAAGCAATTTGCTGTATCTTCGGTCCAGTGAATTTTGTCCGTGGATACTCTAAATTTTGAATTGGGGATTTTTGGTATGACCATAACTCTCTTCATCTTGGAAGCAGAAGAGTTATATAGGTTCAGGTTCGAAACTTCACTGGCCGGCAGTTTAGTGGATGACTGGATCTCTACAAAGTAGATGAGCGAGTTGGAAAAAGTCTTCCTAACCGCTGTCATCATGTTGCGCATTTGAGTTAACGAAGTGTTTGGCTCAGTAGTTGTCTTGTTATTGATACCAATATTCAAGATAACTTTCTCAGGTTTGATATGCAAATATACATTGGTGAAAAGGGGAAGATAGCCAGATGGCAGTAGGTCACAGTTTTATTTTCCTTCATTTCCCATTTGCGGTAATGTTAATGTCTGCTCCCACAGCACCTTCCCTAACTTTCGTTGAACCAAATCCTTTGGAAGTATTTTAAGCACCATATTTTTTACCTATGAAGGTAGAAATTTTAAACTTCGACCAGAAAATGCGTGGAGGGGTCACTTTGCACATACTCCGCCGCGTGTAAACAAACCAAAGCACGCCTAACTACCAGATCTCCATCCACCTGAAATGGTCCCATTCCACTTCTAAAATCATTTCCAGACAGTAACTCAACCCCTGCCCTTTCATAAAAACTACAAATTGCCCAGAAAAAAAATGCAGGGGGCCAGGAAAAAATAATATAAAAAACACACAAAAATATCTGGAACATCCGGAAGTCAGAAACTGTGACGTGTATCCAGATAGGTCAACATTTGCTAGCCAGGTGTCACTTGAGCAGATTTAAGGAACTGTGAAACAGGCTATTTACGGCGAGGAGCTTGTGCAACCCCATATTCTTTTCTCTAATGAAAAAAGACCTTGTTATAGCTTTCGCTGAATTAATATAGTTATCAAATGCATAATGATAACGCCATTTAGTAGTAAATGGACCCCAGACACATGTAGATATCTTCATGTAGTGAATGGCATCTTTAGTCGCACTAGGAAGATAATTGGTTTTTTTTTGTATCATGGTTGCGGCGTTTTTCTTTTGATGAGCAGTCTTCGACAAATCCGATACCCAGTCGACAGAGAGTGGGCGGGGCTTAAGCGTTGAATAACTTTCCGATTTTGGAAGTTGTTGTATGGTTCTCTTGACTGGGTATCATAGAGTAAACACGTGCTAGTTGATTGACAACGTCAATCACTGATACCATGATACAAGCACGTTATTGAATGGCTCCCTCGAGTATGGAAGAAATTCTGAGAAGTTTTGCCTCGTGCTTCGCACTCTGCCACACCTCTCAGAATATCTTCCATACCCTCGGGAAGCCATTCAATAACTCTAACATGTGAGACAGTGGATGTCTTTATGTATAAGGGAAAATAATCGTGTAAATAATGAAAATTCATTTACTTACAAAAATATACTGGTAATGTTGAGAAAGTCGTCTAAATTCGAACCTTCGATAAACCTTCTTAAAGTTTCGTTAAAACAGTAGTTTTCTTCCTTTTAAGACTTTTTTTTTACATTTCCAACTTAGTTAAAGGCACACTTGCCGCGAAAATCAGGAATAGTGTTTACATTAAAAAAGAAAGACCGTTTTCTGTATTTTTCCCAGACAATATAAGTTAGGAACTTTCTATTTTTACCAAAATTTAAAAGTTTGGACGTCACTTTGTATTTTTAATTTGAATTTGAAAATTTGAATTGTTAGGTACCCGGAACGTAAACAAACCGAACTGCCCCCTATTGGCGATTTTATGTTTCAGTCGAGTGACTGAACTAACCGCACAGTGTAATTTTACATAGGCCTATTTATCTGAGAAATACATACTGACGATCGGTTAACAGCGACTGGAAAGCCTGATGATAATTGTTTGAGTGTAAACCACAGATACAAAGGCCTGAAAGGAGGGTAATCAAACACGAAAGTTGATCGACACTGATCATTGTTGTTGTTATCAGGCTTCGATTCTTTGTTTGTTTTTCACCCCATTTCTACATTCTAAAGCTAACTAGACATGTTTTATGTGTCCTATGTTTAAGTTTAGTGGTATTAGTCGTAGTAAGCTCACGTAAATTGGTTTTCTTAGCAAATTTAAACAGGCTACGGCGGCAAGTGTGCCTTTAAGAAGAGATGCCTTGCTTAACCGAAGCAATAAGAAACCTTTACTTGTCAAAGGGGAAATATACTATTATAGGATAAATTGAGAATTTTTATAGGCATATAGAAAAAAGAAATTCTCAAAAATAAAATAAGAAATAGTAAAATTATTTAAGAAATTCAATGTAACTTAAACTTGTTAAAGAAAAAAAATCTATAATATAAGATTTCATTTTTACTGTGAATGCTCCACGAAATCTAATCAAGTGACAAGCATTCTGTCCACGACTCTATTATTCAATTGCGTTCCGTTAATTAGTAATCTAGGGGATGTTGGAATGACCCCCAAGTCAGCCTTGATTCGATTTTGATATTGAATCATTCTGACCGCACCGGTTTAACTGAACATTTCCTCCTTAAAGTGGCATGAGCTGCCAAAATTCACAGTTTTTTCATAACTTCTGATCGTCACGACAGTAAGAGACTTTGAAGGCTATCGAAAAACTAAATGATTGGCATTGGAATGAGAAAAATCCATACAGTATGTGACCTGTATGAACCGAAAACGTGATCAAAAGTAAACAAAATTTAAATAACCGGGACGACCATTCATTCATTCTAAGCCAAAGTTAGCTCAAAACAATACTTTATCGTACATTTTCGAGACTCGAAGCATTAAACAGCTTCTGAATTCTACCTCTTGAGAAAAATAGCCAATAATTTCAGCATTCTGTTTTAACGTCAAAATATCAACATTTTGGCAGCTCATGCCCCTTTAATGAATTATTAGCATAATTACGGACTCGTTGATTCATTAATTATGGATCTATAAATGATTGTGGAAATGAATTCGCTCTGTTGGTTTTACCGGATTTATGTGCAATTAACCCTGGCCTTTGTGTTTTGTTGGGTTCCGTCGCATTGTAAAATGTTTTCCTTTTGCATGAATTCCTGGAATGAGTGTAAAAGGGGATTTCTAAGCATACAGAAGAATCTTGACACGTTTCATTACAGAAGCAGTGTTCGTTTCTTGATTGTTCACAGTTAAGTTCCCCCGGGAAAGAACTGACGAAGGAATGGAATGGCAACCATCCATTGTAGATAACAGATTCGCCTTCATATAATATCAAGTATGCCCAGTTACTGTCGAAAAATCTTTAAAAACAAAAATGAGAGGAGATGTGACAACAAGTAAGGATTCCTGTCAGTCGGACCGATATTCTGATCTCTGTATCCCAAAATTATATTTTGGAAAAGGGGATGATTGATAGATAGCTGCTTGTCAGATTTATGTTACAAAACATCTCAGGAGTAGATATAAATAATATAGAGGTAATAAACTAAGTGAACATTACACTAATAAAACAATATGCTGAAGACGCTTGAATTCAGCCTTTTTCAAGTAGTTAGCTAACTTAATTAATTCTTTAACATTTGAAGAGGATAATAATTGAACAAGTTTAAAAACAGAAGGTTTCCTCCGATAATAAGGTTTGATATACCGTTTACGTAAATCATTCTAGAAGTGGCAAACAAATAAAAAATGGTATTCATCTTCTACCTTATTATTATCATTAAATCACATGCACATTCTTTCGGATCTGACGACCCCTTGGTATCATCCTTGTCGAATTGATAAGTTGTGGCTTGACGGTCTATATTTTGTAATGATATGCTTAAATTCTGTTTTTATGGGTTTTCGTAAATATGACTGAAGACAATGGATGTCCACTAAGTGAAAACTGAATAGAATAATAAAGATACATATTACAATAAGTTAAGGTGGGGTATAATTGTCCAGATAATATCCCTCTTTTACCACAAATTAGAACCTTTCAATGGCATTTAGAAGTTGGAAGGTTACAATAAGGTCAAGAATTACTTATGGATAACAACTTCTTGGTTTATTGGGTGACGACGTTTCGATGTAGTTCTTACATCGTTATCAAAGTCAATGATGTAAGAACTACATCGAAACGTCGTCACCCAATAAACGTCGTCACCCAATAAACCAAGAAGTTGTTATCAATAAGTAATTCTTGGCCTTATCACAAATTAGAAACTTGTCTCCATGGTTATTTTAGACAAGAAGATATTCCCTATGCCCGTGGGTTTTAGTGTTTATAGATATATATAAACTTTTATTGACAATGTTAGGTTTACATCGAACTAGAGATTCTCATAAGCCACACAGTATTCGGTCACATCCATGGAGTGCTCACCTATACCGATACGATTGTAGATCTATCATGCATCGTTTCCTTGTTGTCTTCTACCGGAAGGCGATGTTGGAACGACATACATGTACAGACAGCTCTGATTCGATTTGCATAACTCAGAGAAAAGGTATAATTATATAATCCCGGCTATATACTGCCTATGCAAACCATCTTTGCTAAAGATGCACAAGGATGAGCCCACTCTACTGAATTTGCTCAACATGTGTGAAAAAATTCATCAACGCATCGCTGCAAACTTACTCTGTGCTTTGTAGTCAACTACTGTTATCAAAAAGTGAAAACAAGGTATGGAATGGCTCTGGGTAGTTTCGGATCATGACTGTATTATTCAATTGTGGTCCGGTTAATCAGGAACCCAGGTGCTGTTCGAATGACATCCAGTCTGTATTGATTCCATTATCTTATTTCATCATGCCGAACGTCCTGGTTTAATTGAGCGTTTCTCTTATATTGGCAGGATAAACACGGCCTTTGTAACGGATGGTTATTGGATATGTATGAACAAATAACGTCTGCCTGATGTTTTATTCACATAATTTGTGTGCAAATAATTTTGCAAAATGCATTTGTCTTTGAGTTTTATTCAAGAAGGGTTTGTTTCTTAATTGCTCAGAGTGAACTCTTTAAATATTCTTATACATATGCAAAACAGAGACCCATTATCTAAAACCCTATTGAACCCCTGTGTAGGTTTAATTCCGTAGCGGTTGCGCAAAAAGATGGGGGCGTAAACGTGCTGAATGATAAAGACTTACGAATCCATAGGTGTGTTCGATCGCGTAAAAAATAAAGGATATGACAACATTTACTCACCACCACACGGCAGACCACGGCGTCATTTGTTTCTTAAAGGCGAAGATTAAGCAAAAAACGGGCTTCCATAGAATATGATATTTATTTGAAAGAATCGTATATACGTGTGATTCGCTGAGTCAAAAAATTGGCAGGTAAATGAGAGTGATTGATTGATTGTTTGGTGTTTTACGCCGCGCTTAAGATTATTTCACTTCTATGGCGGCGTTGCCAGTTTTATTGTGGGAGGAAACCGGGCTCTATGCCCGGAGGAAACCCACGACCTTCCGTTGGTAACTGGCAACCATCCCACATAGGTCGTTCGAGTAAAAACCCAGTCAGAAAATTTTCCAATTTTTGGGAGTGGGATTCGAACCCGCGACCCATTAGTGGAAGGCTGTTCGGATTGAGCGTCTAACGCTCTACCTACTGAGGGCAGGTAAATGAGGACATTGCTAGCATTAATCTTACTATTCAAAAACGAACCCTGATTCGACTCGACGGAAAATACCATTCTGCTGTTTAGGATACTGGATGGTGTACGGGCGCCTTAGGGAGGGAAAAGACTGACAAACACCCTGATCAATGCTAATAAATCGGACAAATTTAATGTCCATCAACCCTGGAGCACTACTCTATATGAAACCGATTTTATACGACGGGAAATCTATAAAATATCGAGACTGTCTGAAGGAGTTGTCAGCAGGCAAGAGCCATCTGCATTTGTCACGCAGGGAGTTTTCTTATATGCCCCCCATCATACACATAAAATAGACCACAGTCTGACACAACTCCGAAGAAAGAAAGCATAATTAATGTTCAATATTTCGGTTTATTAAACCATGATCAGGAATGAAGAGGGAATATTTACACAGGTGTATATATAAATTCTTTCTTCGGAGTTGTGACTGTGGTCTATTATGTAAAATTATTCAGTGGGAATCATAATATACACATATAAGTTAACCTATTTCATGTTGGACTACTTGACAAGGTATACGTTTGATACAGAATTCAGGCCTACCACATTTTACATATTGAATAATTTCACGACGGTTTAACGTACCATGAGCTGCACAATAAAGTAGTTCTAATAGGCCGAAAGATTCATGACGTCACTTGAAAAACTTATGGTATTGAGGAGGATAATTGTTTAAAGTGACCGCTTTGTTAAAGTGGCATAAGCTGCCAAAATTAATTTTTTTGTCAACAAATTTGATCATCACGACAGTAAGAGGCTTTGAAGGCCATCGAAAAACTAAATGATTGGCGTTGGAATGAGGAAAATACATACAGTATGTGGCCTATACAAACCCAAATAGTATTCGAAAAGTAAAAAAAAATTAAATAACCGTTCATTCATTCGAAGCCAAAGTTAGTTCAAAACAATACTTTATCGTACATATACGAGACTAAGAAGCACTAAAAAGCTTCTGAATCATACGTCTTGAGAAAAATAGCCGATAGTTTCAACATTCTGTTTCAACGTCAAAATATCAACCTTTTGTTAGCTCATGCCCCTTTAAACCCTTAGTGGGAAGATAACATAATTGCTAGGCGCTATTCTATCCCTCCAGTGACGTCATTGGGGACTCTGTCCATTGTTTGACGTTTCAATCAAGACGGACAAAATAAGGTAGTTTTAGGTAGTCTTATAAGCAGCAAAAATGCTCTTTGTCGACAAAAACAGCCCCCCCCCCCCCCCCTCCCCTTCACTCTACCAGTGAATACATGACAACTCTTCCACATAAGGCTTTCAAATGAGAAAAAAAACTCAGAAATTGTTAAATCTTACTTTCGACTGGCGGGATTCAAGCCCACAGTCAAAAACTTTACTAAGTGCTACCTGGGCATTTACACCGTGCATTACATGGCTACTGAAGGCGCAAGAGCTGAAACTTCTGTACGAGTTCGAAATCTCGGAAATACCAATGATTGAGAATTTGAAACTTTGCCAAGTGAAAGCTCTGGAGTCTCTTAGAATACAATATGATTAAGACGAAATATCTGTCCTGAATAAGGCTAATTTACAAGCAATTTTCACGTGTATTAAAGTCCGGAATCGATTTTATGTCCCTCCATTGTCCGGCTTTTTCAATTGCTTTACAGGCCCTTCCAAGTTGTAAATTGCTCCAGACAGACTTTTAAACAGACATATAAATTATAGTCAACCACGTCCTGGTTCAATTAACGATCCAACTGAAATCACTTTTTTTTAGCAATATGCTTTTTCTTAATACATTGACAAGGCAATAACTGACTTTCTTTTGAAGACAAATGACGCTTTGAAAACTGATAAATGAATTTTGAAATTTGAAACTCCGCCAAGGTCACGTGACTTCATATGCCATCTTGTGGCAAAAAAAAAACATGAATGAATACATGTGTGTACAAAGTTCAAAAACACATTCAAAGTTTCACAGAATTGTTCAAATGGCCCGGAATTTTTCCATGTAAACTATAGTGAATTTAAGTGGAAAATTAAGCTAAATTTCATTTTTAAATGAATATTTAACTTTCTATCCAATAGGTTTCAGATATTTGTTTACGTTTTTTTTTCTTCCACCACGAGCTTTGAATATAATTTGGTGTTTACTGTCATGCAAAACAAAGTCGAGCTGTTTCTTGATAACCTTATTTTATACTTTTTGATAAAAAAATTTAAATATTAAAGACAGAATAGCAGATTATTTTCAATTTGTTGGTTATCGTGACCAGGTTTTTCATTTCTTTTAAAACTACTTTAATGTAAATCTACGAGACTAGTATAATGAGAAACCTCTTGTTCTCTACTACTTTATAAACTGGCGAACAATTAGCTAATTGTGTTTTATCGAAAATTCACTTTATTTGGAAAAATCATGCCACTTGGACTTATTTAGTTTTAATTGACTGTGTA
This sequence comes from Lepidochitona cinerea, assembly GCA_963971465.1. Taxonomy (NCBI): domain Eukaryota; kingdom Metazoa; phylum Mollusca; class Polyplacophora; order Chitonida; family Tonicellidae; genus Lepidochitona; species Lepidochitona cinerea. The sequence continues at coordinate 7,365,572 of OZ020556.1, forward strand.
AACTACACAAATCGAGATGTGTAACCATTTTATTCGTGGTTTTCTTTCATTGTTTTAGGACGCCGGATATAAACTGTGCGTGATACATTTATCTTAGGTTTGGGGTATTTGCAAAATAGCTCTGAAAAAAAATCCCCTAGAAAAGCTTCTAAAGATAAAATCGCATAATGCTCGTTTTCCGCAGCGTCACATAGAGTCTATTTATAAGAGATAAATACGGTAATTTAACGTTCACTTTTTCCTCATTGTTTGGGATTCTAAATACGGATGGTGGTATGCCGGTGTACTTTATAACACTCAATCTTAAAGGCAGAACAGTAACATATTATTTTCACCTACATTCAAGGGGCCTTACATACCAAGGCGACTTTGTTCGGATGTAAGCCAAGAAATTATTTCGAATTTGTCCCGTCTGTATTTGTCAGAGCCAATATTGATTGATTGATTGGAGTTTTACGCCTCGCTCAAGATTATTTCACTTATATGGTGACGAACAGAAGTTAGATTAGGTAGATCCTTTAAGATCAAAAATAAATTTTTTAAAGTGGCTTGAGCTGCCAAAATGTTGATATTCTGACGTTGAAACAGAAAGTTGAAATTATTGGCTATTTTTCTCAAGACGTGTTATTCAGAAGCGTTTCAGTGCTTTTAGTCTCGAAAAAGTACGATAAAGTATTCTTTTGAACTAACTTTGGCTTAGAATGAATGAATGGTCGTCTCGGTTATTTAAATTTTGTTTATTTTTCGAACACGTTTTCGGTTCGTACATGACTAATTCTGTATGGATTTTCCTCATTCCATCATTTAATTTGTTGATGGCCTTCAAAGCCTATTACTGTCGTGGCGATCAGAAATTATGAAAAAAGTGTGAATTTTGGCAGCTCATGCCACTTTAAACAAAAACTGACAGAAACTCAATAGTAAACACTGGTAAAACAAGCGTAAATCATAAAAAAAACTATCACATTTAACACCGAAACATTTCCACATAATGTCATAGAAATATAAACTCTCTATAAATAACTATTTTTAAATAGATATATCTGTCAGAATGTTTAAAAAACAGATTGGTCTATACCATAAATTAAAAAATTTGCCACAGGTTAGTCGCCTCGTACGATCAACCCTGCCTTGTGAGCTGTGGGCCTGTTGCGACCGATACTGTAGTCATTACGAATAATGTATCACTTAGCCGATAATGTATCTCGATAACTTTCTCGATAACGTTACAACAACCGATAATGTTGCAAAAACGCTGGATAAAGTTAAAACTCTCCCAACCGATAATGTAGTAATTTTTGATCGATAACGCTGTAACTTTTTTATAACCGATAATGTAGTAAATTTTGACTGATAACGTTGTAACTTTTTTTCTAACCGATAATGTAGTAAATTTTGACTGATAAAGTTGTAACTTTTTTCTAACCGATAATGTGGTAAATTTTGACTGATAACGTTGTAACTTTTTTCTAACCGATAATGTAGTACATTTTGACTGACAACGTTGTCACTTGTTTTGTAATCGATAATGTAGTAAATTTTGACTGATAACGCTGTAACTTTTTTTTCTAACCGATAATGTAGTAGCTTTTGACTGATGACGTTGTAACTTTTTTCTAACCGATAATGTTATAAATTTTGACTGATAACGTTGTAACTTTTTTCTAACCGATAATATAGTAAATTTTGACTGATGACGTTGTAACTTTTTTTCTAACCGATAATGTAGTAAATTTTGACTGATGACGTTGTAACTTTTTTCTAACCGATAATGTAGTAAATTTTAAATGATGACTTTGTAACTTTTTTTGTAATCGATGAAGTAGTAAAATTTGACATATAACGTTATAAGTTTTGTTTCGCTCATTGATAATATCATGCATGGATCAGAGTAAGATCAAGGAAATGGAGCGATAATCGATTATGATACTAAACGACATAGCGGTCCGACGAATTACCGGAATGTACCAAGATGGACCGGAATGTACCGAGATGTACCGGAAAGTACCGAGATGTACACAAAAAACTCATTTAGGAGGTTTATCTCGTTAATCCAACACTAGATTAATGCCATAGCATAGCAACAAAACGGATACTAGAATCGCCGTTGAGACAGGTGAAGTTTTCTAAACAAATGTCAAGGGGCCACGAGATGGCAAAGAAAAAGTATCAGATCTGGATATAGGCCACAGTTTCTGATTTCCGAAAGAAGTTCCAGATATTTTTGTGTGTGTGTTTTTTTTATATTATTTTTTCCTGACCCCTTGCATTTTTTTTTCTGAGCATTTTTGTAGTTTTTTATGATAGGACAGGGGTTGAGTTACTGTCTGGAAATGATTTTAGAAGTGGAATGGGACCATTTCAGGTGGATGGAGATCTGGTAGTTAGGCGTGCTTCATGCGGCGGGAGTATGTGCAGAGTGATCCCTACTCGCATTTTATGGTCGTAGTTTAAAATTTCTACCTTCAACCTATGAAAATATTGTGCTTAAAAGGACTGTTTAAGGCCTCTCACTGAAGGATTTGGTTCAACGAAAATTAGGGAAGGTGCCGTGGAAGCAGACATTAACATTACCGCACATGGGAAATGAAGGAAAATGAAATTGTGACCTGCTGCCATCTATGTGCGGGATTAAACTCGCAACCTTCGGGGGTTCCTGAAGGGGTCTTGCGATCTCAACTCACTATTTGCATTTTGGGCTCTTGACCCCCGCTTTTATGGTCCCAAGGTGTCGCGATTTCTCTTCTAGGTCCCGCTTATTCGCGATTCGTTATGGAGAGTGAGATCGCTTTTCCAAAGACGCCCGTTATTAACCTGCATACACTGGTCAAAAAGGGACATATTGACTTAGAAGACTTAAAAAGTATAGATTTCTTGTTGTATTTCAGTCAAGTAATAAAAATGGATAACTGCACATAAGAAATCGGTTTTCCTATTTTAACATGTATATATTGACGGATACTTTTCCACCAGAACAAAATCCACGTTATGAAACATAATAAATTGTATCTTACTGACGAGATTGAGGCCATATGCATTGTTCTCGAATAAAATGATATTTTTATTATTTTCATTTGCGTATAAACCTAGTTTAATTTTCTGAATATGTACGCAAGTTAAAATTAAGTTCTTATTACTATGAGTAGATAAGGCTTGAAGTAAAATCAAATGCTATAAGTCGGTAAGCTTTTTTGTAGTGAAACAAAACCATCAAAGTAATTGTTTTTCTGATTGCGAGTTAATAATTATTTTATCTCCCGTGTGTGACATTATTAAAGGGGCATGAGCTGCCAAAATGTTGATATTCTGACATTACAACAGAATGTTGAAATTATTGGCTATTTTTCTCAAGACGTATAATTCAGAAGTTTTTTAGTGCTTCTAGTCTCGAAAATGTACGATAAAGTATTGTTTTGAACTAACTTTGGCTAAGAATGAATGAATGGTCGTCCCGGTTATTTAAATTTTGTTTACTTTCAAACACGTTTTCGGTTCGTATAGGCTGCATACTGTATGGATTTTCCTCATTCCAACGCCAATCATTTAGTTTTTTGATGACCTTCAAAGGCTATTACTGTCGTGACGATCAGAAATTATGAAAAAAATGTGAATTTTGACAGCTCATGCCACTTTAAAGAGTGAAACCGAACTTATAACGTTATCGGTCAAAACTTACTACATAATCGTTTGGAAGTGTTTTAACGTTATATGTCGGTTTTGCAACATTATCGGTTTTTGTAACGTTATCGGGCAAGCGTTGATACATTATCGGTTAAGTGATACATTATTCGAAATTACTACTTGTTGAGGTTTTAAGCAATATTTTTCCTTTTGGACACTAGTGTACTTTTGTTATTTTTTCACGCCCTATTGTGAGGTTTATAACATATCGCATTATGTTACTACGCACAAAACGAATCGTTCTCCCATTTAAAACAAGATTAAATTTAAGGTTTTTAATCTTCTTTAATCTTACAAATTTTTATAGAGTTGCACAGAAGTATTTGGGGAAAAAATTTGGTATACGTGCCAAAAAATGCATATTACTCTATCCCTTCTGTATCGATTGACTTACGTAAAATTCGACATCCTCTGATTTAAGCTGCAGCTTTCTTGCAGCTGTCAAAGAACATTCCAACGGCAAAATACAGTGCTATCTATAGTTTACCCGCTTATCATACCAAATATAACATAAGGCCTGTTCGACTTTCCTGAAAACACAATTTAGTTTTGATGCTACTTGAGGCGCTACAGATGCCTGGGGATAAAATTTGGATGAGAAAGTCCCTGATCAAGGACATTATTTCTGACAAGCTTAATTTCCATTAACTCTACATCGCTGTTCAATAAATATCCGACTTTACACGACAACAAATCCATATCAAGAACGTCTGCAATAGTTGCAAGGAGGCAAAAACCATATGTATCTGCCATGTATGACCCCAGTTTATGTGGAATGGTATCGGTATACAAATCTGAATGTTTTATGTAAAATTCATCACTTTAGAAGTATCCGACTCAAAACACGCTAATATCCACTTGTATATTTCTTCAGATGGGTTTCTCTACAACCAATTCGAGTTTAAACAAGTGGTTGGACTTCGGATGCGATGACGTCATATTTCTGGAACGTTGTGACGCGATGTACACACTGCCTTCTCGCTAGTGTCATCATACTCGGTCCAATTGGGCCTAGTTTCACAAAGCGATCTAAGCTAAGTGTCATCTTAACTACCATGGCAACCAATGCTAAAGGTATACATTGTCATTGGTAATTAAGATCAACTTAAGCTAAGATCACTTTGTGAAACTGGGCCCAGTTACCAAATGACGATAAGGGACCGAATAAGCCAATTTGATTTATGTGCCAAAATTAAATACGCATCAAGACATATTAATTGAATGACGTGCATGTATCGGAACTCCGTTGGCTTACCATTTATTACACATGTATTGTTTTTCATTTGTCAACAATAAAAGGTTTTACAATATAGTTTTGTACAAATAAAAAAGACAAACAATCAGTGTTAAAATGACGATGATTGATCGCATAAAACAAAGTACAAACTGTAGCTGTGGCACGAAAAAGCTGACCAGAGACGAGCGAAAGCAACTGATAACCTTATATTCCGTTGGCGATGCCTTAAAAGTATCTTCTGAACTTCAAATTGAGTATCTACTGATAGTTTGAAGCCTTCGTGGTTAACGTATTTGTTTCTACAGTTCTTGAGATTGATTGATTGTTTGGTGTTTTACACCGCGCTCAAGATTATTTCACTTACATGGCTGCGTTGCCAGTTTTATTGTGGAAGGAAACCGGGCTCTATGTCCGGAGGAAACCCACGACCTTCCGCTGGTAACTGGCAACCATCCCACATAGGTCGTTCGAGTAAAAACCCAGTCAGAAAATTTTCCAATTTTTTTGGACTGAGTGGGATTCGAACCCGCGACCCATTGGCGGAAGGCTCAGTTCTTGAGAGTGCTGCCCTAATATGCACACAGTAATCTACATGCGTGTGTAACTATGGTTTGGAAAAGCGTATGCTGTTTTAGAAAGAAACGCGGTGCGTGTAAACCCGCCATTCGGTAAACTACTACAACAAGTTATACTTAGAAAATGTTTGACAACTACATCTAACTTTTTTCGTGGAGGCGGGACTAGTATACGGACAGCAAACGAGTAACGCTTATCAAAATATTTCTGATATCTGAACCAGCTTGTAGCATTGGTTCAGTCAGTTATCAAACGACAATTAAAGTGGCATGAGCTGCCAAAATATTGATATTTTGAGGTTGAAATTATTGAAATTATTGGCTATTTTTCTCAGAAGCTTTTAAGTGCTTCTAGTCTCGAAAATGTACGATAAAGTATTGTTTTGAACTAACTTTGGCGTAGAATGAATGAATGGTCGTCCCAGTTATTTAAATTTTGTTTACTTTTCGAACACGTTTTCGGTTCGTACAGACCACAAACTGTATGGATTTTCCTCATTCGAACTCTAATCATTTAGTATTTCGATGGCCTTCAAAGACTCTTACTGTCGGGACGATCCGACATTATGAAAAAAGTGTGAATTTTGGCAGCTCATGCCACTTTAAAGTAACCTGGAGCTTCTACATTTGGGATGCTATACCAGTTGCTGACAAAATGCAAAAACTTTTACATTACTCCAATATGTGTTGTCGGTTTTATATTCGATTTTTATTTGAAGTACCTTGAAGAACTAAATGATTGACGTTGAAATAAGAAATAGTGGTAACCGAACAACCTGTACGTACCGAAGATGTGGGCAATTACCGGTCTACATTTTGCCGGGACGTAGAAGTTCATCTTTTTTTTTTTAATTTTTCTTAATAAAAATGACAAACAATTAGCTAATTCTGTTTTGACGATATGATCTCTTTATATGTCAGTCCTTGTATTACGAGCAGTAAGCTTTCCCTCGTCCAATTTTCCTATTTAATTGTTTTTTGTAAGTATTTTGTGTTTCGTGTAAAAGGCTAGAAATCTTTCTCAAATCCTATTGTTTGTTCCCCGTCTCACCCCGAAGGCTGTTTACAATTGGCCGTTTGTTGCTGAAGTCAAGAAATAGTCTCGAACCTTGAATTTGCCAAGCCTTTATAGCTATGGAGATTTACGCTAATTTGTGTTGGTCGAAGTGTTCTGGAACTTTTGAGAATTTATTCAAAGACGCATTGTTTGTATTTTAGTCAATGAGTTTCAAACTGCACCCAGTAAAGCTTGTTAGGTGCTGTTTAACCTGTTTATTATTTTATTGATAATCGGCCTGTTTATTTGACAGTGATTTATTTGATTTGTGAGTTGTATCAAGATTAAATTTTGTGGATTTACCAATGTGATACAATCATCTCATTCTGTGGATTTATATTTCGTGATCATCCGATCTTTACTGCTATACCAGTGAGCGTGGTATTTTTTTTATTTTGTCCCGTAACACTTTTCCACTTTAAGTATCTTATTTCATCTTTAGCAATATGGACTCATTTCTTTATTTCGTGTATATGGGTGAGCCTGTGACGGGATAAGAGAAATTTAAGTTCCAATACTAACATCAGAAGTCTATGAACAGAGAAGTGTGACGTGTCGCATTACCCCATGTTCAGGGCACTGGCGCTTTCAGCCTGCTTATACTACACTATGTGACGTTTATGCGCGGTAGATTTTGAAATTGTCAACGGTTGCGCAATTTCAAATCAGTAAATAAATTCGTTCTCCACTTACTGTATCTATCGGCAATTCCAGCAACCGCAGTTCGGAGAATGAATTGGTTCTTATAAAAGCTTTACCGAACACACGGTTTTGATATCTCCATTTCGACTCAAATCGTTCCAAACAAGGCTTCTTGTCTCCTTTTCAACTGTATGAAGTTCTTCGGAAACTTTAACGTTTGCTCCATCAAGTATTGTTGTCACATCTAAAACGTTCGCCATGTTTTTTCTTATGCATCCCATTATAGTTCATAGGAGGAAGTGAAGAAAAGCCACGCTTTCTGACTAACCGAGAGAGGACGCTGTTTATGGTGACCTTTGGGTCAAAAGGTGCCAATGCCCTGAATATGATGTAATGAGACGCTTCACACTTCCACATTCATAGACTTCTGCTAACATCCATTAGCTAGCACTGCCATGTGACCAATTCGAAGCGAATCTCACAAAATATAGCTGGATAGTTCATTGCGAATAGAACTGAATTGAAGCGGTCACGTTTAATGTTCAAACCATCTATCTATCTTTGGTCGGGTTCGGTTGTCCGTCTTGCTTGAACAAACCGTAGATTACATCAATGTAAGATATAACCATTGTCAATGGGAACTTTGTACCCCGTTTCCTTAAGCACTAGCCATCGTCAATACCGTATTCTCGTTGTTTTGGGATGACACTTTCGTGAAAATATGGTAGAAATTCTTCTACCGATTTTTGGGTTATCGCCCGAAACGGGAATCGAACCTGGGTCCCAGAGTATGGGTTGGCTGAATGGATAAGGCAGCCGGCATTTAGTGCAGGCGATAGGTGCCATACTCTGGGACCCGGGTTCGATTCCCGTTTCGGGCGTCACCCCATGCAAAATCGGTAGAAGAATTTCTACCATATTTTCAAGAAAGTGTAATCTCAAAATAATGAGAATACTGTTAAATTCACTTTCTAAAAGACACTAACTATTTAAAATCGTCAATACCCATTAACTTTATAAGCTGTTGAATCTAAGTTTCTCCCTGTGAATATCAGCAAAAAACTTAACCGAGTCAATCAGCGGGTATGTTGAGTGAAAAATGGACGAGACATTTACTGGTTGTTTGAACGTAGGCGTTACAACGCGTTGTTAAGACATTTTGAAGAACTGTGACATGTTCTGAAATTTTAAAATCTTTTTCACACATATTCTGAAATGAACTCGTTTCACATTGGAGGATACTGACGTTTTTAAATCAATCAATCCCAACATACTTCAGAATCAGTTCTAACTAGTTAAGTAATGACTCTCTGCAATGGAAAATAAAGCCACATTTATTTTCAGAATTCATTATTTAAGTTTTACCTTGCTCTCGTCTGGTTTAATTCCACGGAAACCCAGAGTTAGTGCGTTGGTACCTAGTTAAACATTAAGTCAAAAAGTTCTCAATGCTGATCAATGTGAATCCAGCCTCGATTTTGTTATTAACGTCGGTGATCGGAGAACGATACAACGGTTGCACAAACTTGGTTACAACTATACAACGTGGAACATGCTGCAGCGGAGTTATCTTTTAGACAATGATTCTAAATTAGATGTCGATGATTCATGCCTACTTTGAGAGTACATTACTGTTTATAACAATTATAACAACAATTTTTATGCTTATTTATGTTGTTTATTACACGGTATCCGGATTGAAATGAGCCTTCTTGCTTCGAAATTTAAGTTTATACTATTAAACAGAAGATATGCCAATATACGTTTAAGTGAGCACTGAATCACCCAAGTCTGCTTACGCTATGATGTCCAGATGACGAACTAGATGCCATCGGTTCTACTGTAAGGGCAGTTCTTACACGACCACCACCGAGTTCATAAACCCGAAGGGAAGGCCGATTTGAGTTCTGCTGGGAATTAGATTGCCAGTAAGACGAGCGATTCCGAAGATGGAGAGATCCATATGTGTCTCTTTTTGTTTTTCGCCGGCACAATTTAATGACGGTGTCCTTGACAGCTTTTCTGTACTTCAGTGACATCGTGTGGTATAATATGGGATTGATGGTAGAGCTAACGTAATATAGGACCCCGGAGATGTAGAACAACACTGCCTCAGTTTCTCTTAATTCCCGAGTCCATCTTATCACATAAATTGTCATCAAACGCTGTGCATGGAAAGGTGCCCAACACACGAAGAAAGCCACTACTACAGCAACTGAAAAACCAAAAATAGATCCATGATAATGGCTATATATGGTAACTGAGACAATTTCTTAAGGATGATATAAGAACGCATGGACCTTGATAAAGTTGCATGTAATATTATCATTTAAATTTAGGGACATATAATGATCGGTGCTGAATAGTTTGACTTTCTACTACTTTCATCCGGTGAACAGCAATTGTGTTTGTCTTTAAAAGTACCTCGCTAAAAGTGGCATGAGCTGCCAAAATTCACACTTTTTTCATGATTTCTGATCGTTGCGACAGTAAGAGACTTTGAAGGCCATCGTAAAACTAAATGATTGGCTTTAGAATGAGGAAAATCCATACAGTATGTGGACTGTTCGAACCGAAAACGTGTTCGAAAAGTAAACAAAATTTAAATAACCGGGACGACTATTCATTCATTCTAAGCCAAAGTTAGTTCAAAACAATACTTTATCGTACATTTTCGAGACTAAAGGCACTAAAAAGCTTCTGAATTGTACGTCTTGAGAAAAATTACCAATAATTTCAACATTCCGTGTCAACCTCAAAATATCAACATTTTGACAGCTCATGCCCCTTTAATAGCTGTTATAAATAAAATATCAATCGGTCAATTTGATATTTCACTATTGGAAGTTCTTAACATACGAAATCAATAGGCCTACTACTGAATACCATTTCAACTTTTTAATTATACTGATTCGCTAATGACGTCACGGAGGGAATATAATAACATGACAAATGGTCTTGGCCCAGTTTCACAAAGCGATTTTAGCTAAGTGTGATCTTAACTACCATGGCAACCAATGCTAAAGGTATACGTTGCCATTGGTAATTAAGATCGCTTTGTGAAACTGGGCCCTGCACCACAAAAAAACTATAGGTCAACAACCATGCGTGTCACTAATAAGGGCTTAACAAAGCGGTCACTTCAAACAATTTCCGTCATCCATACCATGATTTACCATAATTTAGTGACGTCATCAAGCTTTCACTTATTCTAAACAGCGAAATTTGTCAAATTTAAGTAGGCCTACAGAATGCTATCAATCTGGGCTGTGTCGGTTTTTATATCTTTTTCTCAGGTTGTCACAGTCCAGATTTACTCGCATATTACGATTTGATATTTCCGCCTTAAAAAAATAATAAAACGATGGCGCAAATTTCTCATCAAATAAGCAAAGTATACAATTACAGTCTGAGGTTATTGGTAAATATGAAATATGGGTTAATAAGACATTTTTGTCAGCCTTGTCGGATCATGAAATGCTTTGTGTCTTAGTGTGCAGTCGAAACTCAAAATGTGATTTCCCTGACTTTGAAGTTAGACACTTTTCGCCATGAACTGTTTCCGTCGAGCCATCTATCACGTGACTGCTTGATTCTTGTCTCTGTGTTTTAGTTTTTCTATATAAGCCACTATAAATTATCCCACTGATGTTGACACATCATTTTCTAACAAATTCGTTTTCATTTTTAAAACATGCACTCTAATAACAATTCTTTTTTAAAACGTTCGGGGATGAATAGGCCGGTCCGATTTTCGTACAGGGGATGATGCACGGTGCGATTTGTCCTACCGACTTGTAGCATGCGATAAAAATGGATGTATTTCATTGGTTGACAAATCGTATCAACCAATTAAAAGCATCCATTTTAATCGTATGCTACAAGTTTGTACGACAAATTGCACTGTGTGAACGGACCTTTAGGCGAAAAACAGTTTGATTCAGAAGGTGTGAGTCAGGCTCTTGGATACAAACATGAAGGGGTATATGTTAGATTCTTAGAACCATAGACAGAGTTTTCGAGCTAGGTCTCTATGTATGTAAACTCATCTGATAGGGGAATAATCTTAGAATAGGTTAACCCTTCATTCTGTGGTAAACACTGCTTTCAATCGACAAGGATTTAAGGCTGATCAAACATAGAAGGATTATAAGTGGTACAAATGGCCTTAAAGCTGGCTCAGATATAGTACACTGGCACCAGTAATGCGCTTAACGTTATCCTTGTTAAGTACCAATGGCTACAACCGAATATGCTAGAGCATGAATGGAAAATAACCAATATGAACAACAAGGCATACTCTGATTTACTTAGAAAACAATATTGAAATGCCTTTGCCAACAAGAAAAAATATTATGGAATTTAAAAACAACTATACACAGACAAACTAACGAGGGTTGTTGCTAAAAGCATTATCCAATATCTCGAATACTTAATATTGTGTGCGGCTTGAAAACAGTTTGACTGTTCATTTTCGGTGTAACCCGTCTAGTTTAAATGAGATAATTTTATCATTTAATTTTTACGCTGTTTAAAAGTTTAATAATCAGTAAAACATATCGTGCCGTCGTGTATGCCCACCGTGAAGGTCGTTCACTCTTCAGAATGATAAGAGTATTTAACTCCGGACTACCTTCATACAGTATTCTCGTTATTTTGGGATTACACTTTCTTGAAAATATGGTAGAAATTCCTCTACCGATTTTTCTACCTTCATACAGTTTACCCGTGATAGCGATCTATTTTTGTCTCGTTAGAGCAAACTTGGTTAGATGTATGATATTTTGACAAAAATTCAAAAAGCTCATAATTCATAATGTATGTTGCTTATTTATCTTATATCCATGAGAGTTTTGACAATACTCTTTTGTAGACTACTCTTTACACGCACAACTTTGAACATAAAAGTACGCAAACTGTGATTTATCTTGGAGACCTCCATTTAAAAAATGAGTTCTGCGATTTCTTTTCTATAAATTGATTCTTGATCTTTGCAATTAGCTTCCCAATACTCGGTTGTGGTTCTCATGACGCATGCGCAAATGTATAGATTATTATCTAGCTTTTCATTGTGGCAGAACGATTTGTCACCGTCTTATGATATCACAAATGACGTCACTGGCTCCAGTTGTTGGACACAAGGATCTACCCAGAATAAGACAAGCGACTTTTAAAAAATAATTATGGGTTCACCCGCAAGCCATGATGTATTTGATGTACTTTAACATTCGCCTTTGAAGTAAACAAAGTAAATCAAGATTGACGAGCAAACGACAAATGGAGTATCGCAATGGATATGGAACCTTCGTGTCAGCTAAGACTATTCAGCAATTGTTAATCCATCACTAAAATTTAGCTGAAGCAATCATTTCTCAGAGCAGCAAATCCCACATGCGCTTTCTCTATAAATCACCATTTATCTCATATCAAAGTTGTCCATGACAGGTCGATACATCAACAGAACTACTACATCCTATTTTGAAACTGTGCTGTCTGAAGAAAACTTTAGACAGAAAAGTGATGCAATCAAAGTGTCATGTTTCTTGATTTTAAGTTACAAAACCGATGGCGTTGTAGATCAAGGCATTCACAAGTTTTTAAATTAAAAAACTGGCAATATTTCTTAAGTAAATCCGAGTGATACATAGCGTTTATTTATAGATAGTTCTACTTATTAGGGGCTTCGATGGTCCAGTGATCTAGGGTGACCGTCCCTTAGTCCCACACAGACCTTCCATCGATGCGGCGCGGGTTTGAATCCCACTCCGACCAAATAAAATAAGGAATAATTTCTGAGTGTTCCTACCTGATGCCTAATGTATTGTGCTGCAAATTAGTAGGTAGCTGCGTTTAGAAGAAAGTTATAGGCCTAATCTGTGTTATACAGAACAGGTTGTGCGGTGTCTCGTAGAATGTGCTGTGTTATTTGTTACGGAATATGTTGTGCCCCTCAGGAGTGGTTGTGGTGTGCCCATCCTGTTCGTGTTGTACTGACTGAGACAGACAGTGGTCTGGTGTGTTCATAAGAATGTGATATTCTTTATTGGCCGAAATGTGTTTACGCCGAGTCCCTGCTCCCCCCCCCCCCATCCCCCTCCATCCCGGGAGTTTTACGCCGAGCCCCTGCCCTCCCCCTCCATCCCCGGAGTTTTACGCCGAGCCCCTGCCCTCCCCCTCCATCCCGGGAGTTTTACGCCGAGCCCCTGCCCTCTCCCTCCATCCCCGGAGTTTACCTTTCCCATCAGTAAATTAACCAATGTACCATGTCATGCAGAATGCTTCGTGCTGTGTCCTGTAGAATTTATTTCATTTTCGTTATTTTAAAGATTCTTTGTGGGAGAAAGACCCATTCACGGACCTAGTATTCGACATGCGATGTGTTTTATATTGCTGGATATTTGAGTGGATGTGGTTTTTATGTTTGTAACCGTTACTAAACTTCACAGGGATAATCACTGCTAGTTTTAGATGTGCATTTTCTACGTTACGAACCTCTACCCTCATTTTTTGTTCCTCTGATAATAAGTATGCCAGTGTTACGAATTATGCCAGTGATACGAATTATGCCAGTGATACGAATTATGCCAGTGTTACGATATATGCCAGTGTTACAAAACATTACAGAAATTATCACTACGATATGTTGATGTGCCTTTCGTACGTTGCGGACATCCACCCTAAATTTAACAGGGACTATATTTCTAGCCTCTGTCATTGTGAACAGGCCAGCGTACAACATGCTATTTTGTATGTCTACGTCATATGATTGTAGTGAGAGTATTCCTCCGCAGCACTGGCAAAAGGGGATTCCCCTTAGCAGACTAAGGCAAATGACCTGGGACGGCCTGAGAGGTCCGTCGCGTTCACGTAGTAGCAGGGGATCTCGCGAGAATGAGATTGGATATCCAGCGTGTGCACCAAGATAAAAAAAATTGATACAAAACGTGGGAGAAGATGCCATGACAAGCACCCATTGTCCATGTCTTAGTATGCTATCAGAAAAGGGCAGTAACTCTAAAAAATAATGAAATCAGCGCAACCAGAATAGGAGGTGCACATCCTCGCATGATATCCAACATGACCACCAAGTTTTTTTTAAAAAATGATGAAAACTGTGGGAGTAGATGCGATGACAAGCACGAAAGTTTCGAAAAAATGACGAAAACTGTGGTAGACAAGCACTAATTGTCTATGTCTTTGTATACTGTCGGGAAAGGGCAATAACTCGGAAAATAATGAAACCAGAATAGGAGGTGCACATCCTCGCATCATATCCAACACGTCCACCAATTTTCGAAAGAAAAAAATAATGAAAACCCTGGGACGAGATGCGATGATAAGATGCCAGTGTTGTATAATTTACGCAGGAATTCCTTCTTTTTTTTAAAGAGATCGAATAAACTAAGGGGGTAAATCCGTATCAATCTTGTCGTCACGGCGCACATTTGCTCTAACTGTGATAGTGTGTTTCTCGTCTGTTTGTTTATCTTATTATTCATAAGGTTGGTGTTCGTGGTGACCCACTTCGACGCATTAAACACCAAGAGATCCAGCTAAATAAAAAATAAATATTTTTCAATAACCTCTGCTTTATGGTTCTCCTGTTGTTTACAATGGTGGTGGTATGTAATATTTTACCTTCCATGCTTTACAGCGTCACTGCATATATAGCATTGACTGTTCCATGCTTACAAACATCTACATGTACCTCCATCTTCACCTTTCAATGGCTTACATTTTACCGGGTGTATGTTCTCTTGTTTGTTGAGCTTCGTGTGGCACTAAGCATTTACTCATTGTCAAATTTTACAGGAATCATGTCTTTTATGTAGGTCATATTTACGGCGAATCTGATAAAATACAAACTAATGACACTTGATAAAATGTTCTGGCATTCAATGACAAACTGTGCTAGAACAGGCCTATGTTAAAACTTGTATTTTGTCATTTTTCTAATAATTGTTTGGCGACTGTTGAATGCGCCTATGACACTCTAGAAGGTTTGTTCATTTACTTGACTTTTATATCGATCCATATCACTAGAGTTTGTATTAAAGTTATTCTATTTATAATAAGCCGAGAAGTCTTGTCTGCCTTGCATATCTCCGAGGAGATGTTTGCGAAAAGATTCGACAAAGAAAGCTTGGCTTTTAGTTTAAATAGCGACGTAAGTTTGCAAACGTTTCAGCAGAGTCAGCAGAGTCAGAGCCCCTCCATCGATGAGGCGCCAGTTCGAACCCGACTCAGATTCTACCGTTGTATGTGGAAGGTCGGGGGTTTCCTCCTAGCAAAGAACTTATGTTTGGAAAAGTAAAATTACATTGAGTGCGGCGTAAAACTTTAATGGAATATAGAGAACATAGAGAAAAAAAGAATATATTTGTAAATAATAACTTGAAGCAAACTCAACATGTTCATGGACGAACGAAAAAAATGGACATAATTAAACATTAGATTGCTCATACTCATATTCTATTTTTTTGTTATTTGCTGCACTGCAGATTATCCCATTAGTTCTGTCTGATTTTGGAAGAAGAAAGATATCGTAGATCTAATCCCCTTAAAGGATGATCAAGCAAATACAGTGAACGTTCCCAGGAAATCCGTTAAGTTCCCTGGGCAAGAACAAGCAGGGGAATGTCCTTCTTTATTAGCGAATGTATCTGTTACAATGTAAAGACCCACCAAGGCAACGTTAAAGACCGGAGTCTTGGTGTGCCGAAGCTTTTAAACTATTGGCGTTTGTTCATAAAGCTTGCAATTCGTTTCCTATTTAAAGTAATTGATCCTGTTAGGTGTCAGAACATCAGAAGGCGAGGGCTAAATTAATGTGACATTAAGGGATTCTTGCAAGCTATAAAATCACAAATGTCGCTCTAGAAAGGAAGGCTTCGTACCTCTTTAAATAAGAGGTGTCACAAAGTAGGACATTACTTTAATCCTGAGAAGCGATCTTGTCCTCGCCGATGTAAAAACTACACATCCTTAGCTATGTAGGTGGCTTGAGATAGAACAGTCTTATCCCCTTTTTGAATTATTAATACGAGCTTATATCCTCTGTTAGTACCTAAGAAGATACATTTAATTCCCTGGCTGTACCGCTAATTAGGGTAAATGGAGCGTTAACAACTGAGTGGGCATGGATATTTGAGGAATACGGAAATAGAGAAAATCCTTTATAAACGGATGAAATAAGTTTTACAGGCGAAGCCAAACATACGCAATACTCGGAAAACGGCTGCTGTTTATGATGGGGCGATATGCTTAATTCCGTCACATCTGAAAACCGCCTGACAGCGTAGGCAGTAGCTAACCAAAAGCTTTTGAAAATCTGGCTAAACCTCAAATATCAAAAGATTTTGATATCCAATAAAACAAAAATGTCTCTGGCAACAACTAAGATAAAGAGAAATATTGTTTCAAATATTGAAATGTCACTACAACGACATTAGCTGCATTACTTGGAAAACATTAAAACAATCTGACAAAGTTTTTACTCGATTGGTTGCCAGGTACTTACTGTCTAAGATTTGGGTAATTGCGACAAAGCAAAAAATCAGGTTTAGTTCCCAATAAAACAGAGCAAGTCCATATACGAGTGATCCTAATGCCGACGTATTACGTCGATTAATGAATTAAAGTGGCATGAGCTGCCAAAATGTTGATATTTTGACGTTAAAACAGAATGTTGAAATTATTGGCTATTTTTCTCAAGACGTACAATTCTGAAGCTTTTTAGTGCTTCTAGTCTCGAAAATGTACGACAAAGTATTGTTTTGAACTAACTTTGGCTTAGAATGAATGAATTGTCGTCCCGGTTATTTAAATTTTGTTTAGGCTACTTTTCGAACACGTTTTCGGTTCGTACAGGCCACATACTGTATGGATTGTCCTCATTCCAACGCCATCCAGTTAGTTTTTCGATGGACTTCAAAGCCTCTTACTGTCGTGACGATCAGAGAGTATGAAAAAAGTGTGAATTTTGGCAGCTCATGCCACTTTAATAATCATATAAAAAGAACTACACTCACCCAACATTTTAATGGCGGCTCTTCTGGACCTCACCATTTGTTGACCGCGTCTATCGCCGTATTTCTCCGAATGAAACCCATTTGTTATCGACGTGGACTGCTTTCTTGAAGACGATTGTATAAGCTTCATTCCTATTAATCCATACAGCACCGAAATTACCGTCATGGGAGCACAAAAGAAAAGGAAAGTGGATATTTCAAAGGCAAGTTGATTCTCATAACCGGGTTTTATAGTGCACGAGGCTGACTCCGGAATGAGAGCGCCTCTCTTATCTTTCATGTAACTGACTCCAAATTGAATGGAAAGAGATATTGAAGAACAAAATGAAATAATCCAAATAATGATGATAACTTTAACCACTCTTGAGAAATAAGACATAGTTTTACTTCGCATTGGATGACAAATAGCTATGTATCTTTCCACGGTAAAAGCTGTTATCGTTAACACCGAACCATTGCTGCAACTTTCTGCCATAACTGAGCGAAAGACGCAAAACACTTCACCAAAAATCCACGGGTACGCACTCCAGAATTTGTAGAGTTCTACAGGTAAGCCGAATAGAAGAACCAACAAATCCGCTACTGCCAGATTGAACAGGTAATAATTTGTTGCGGTATGCATATACTGGTTCGTAATTATCACAACACATGTTATAACATTGCCTATTATACCACTTAGAAAAATCAAGGAATACGCAACGGTTATCGGTACAACTTCTGCAAGAGATTGTCTTCTAGGTCCCAGAATATCCGAAATATTCAACTCACGACTGCTGCCTCTCATGCTGAGAATCATCGATCTGTTGAGGTTTGCTATAACGTACGTTTTATCCATTTCGATATCCATAAGAAACTAGTTACCATTGATCGATCAAACTTCACAAAATACCCGCTTGGAATAAATGGAATTAATAACACAGACGATAAAACTCCGGTACAAAATTAAAATCACATCCCTTTTTTGGTTTTCTTCCTCGTACACGACCTTCGTCACCGTTGGATGGACAGAGTGATAATCCCTTTCTACCGATCACATTTCATATCCAACCCTCGCAGGTTTCCACAGACGTTTCCTACGGCAAGTGTCATCGGCTATATCACCGATCGACAAAGCAGAGAGTTATAGGTGACGTCGATAGGGAGTTACTTGTTGCCTTGTGACAGATCAATACGAAGCCTGGGACTTGTCAGGAGCCGAGTTTCCAAAGACGTCTTTACCCTGGATAGACCATCACAGATATTAAAAACCCATTCAAATCAAAATAAATCTGAAACCTACTTTACAATCATCTCCTTAAAAATCCCATTACACATTATTAAATGTTTTTTTTTATGGAACATTAGGAATATTGCAGATAACATCCAAAATAGACCTGAAACTTATTTTCCATATTTGAACCAGACGTTATACTGGTTGTCGCACGCTAGTGTATTTCACATATATTGCAGCACTGTTCGGTTTATCCATTCAGGAAACCGGACTCCAGGTGACGAAACCCTCCACATTTCGGTGAAACCACAGAGAACTCTCGCGTGAAAACTCATTCAGATACTTTCTTGAACTTGATTGGATTCGAACCCTCGGTCATTCGACAGAAAACTCGAGTGTTAATCGTATGGTAAACCACGTTGTATTTTGGTGTGTGTTTAAAAATTACTGTGCAGGTAATCAATAAAAATTTTAATACTGACGTTATCTGGCATCAGAAGAATTTCAATCCGCTTTATGAATATTGGTAATAAACCTGCAATTACTGAAGGCAGATCAGCAGTAAACCGGGTGATCCTGTTTCAATTACATTTCAAATTTACTTTTTCTGATCTTGATAATTTCTGTCAAAAATGAAAAAATATTCTCAGACAGAGAAAAGGTTATATTATTATCTAAGTTCGAATTTAAATATATTCTTTTGACCACAGTAAATAAGTCCTAACTATAACTTACAACCTAGCAGCTCATCCATTTCAACATATCACTTCAACAGACGTGCTTTTATGCTTTTAAAAGCATACCGATGCCCAATTATCGAAGCAAGGTCTGTGTCGGATGGGGGACTATCACTCTAACAGACTGGGCTACCGAGGTCTCTTTTTGAGTCTGAATGATAGATTGATTGATTGATTGATTGGGGCTTAACGTCGCACTCAACAGCTAAGGTTATATGGCGACAAAAGTACCAACTGACCTAAAGATCTTACCCCCCCCCCCCCCATCCCACCTAAATTTTAACATTAAAACCTCCACAGACCATATGAACGTCAGGAAGGCTAATGTATTTGGCATACTTAATTTTCCTCCATGCTAGGTAGGCAAAAATGGCTATGGCAAAAACCACACAGCCCCCAGCCCGAGGGTCTGAATCATAGAGGTAAATCATCAAACATCAGATTCACTCGACAACGGATATGTTTGGAAACAGAATCAGATATTGATAAATCACGATCATATCAGATCGATTGATTGATTGATAGATTGGTGTTATATGCCTCATTCAAGATTATTTCACTGATATCTGGGCATTGTCAGGCTTAGTGAGGTGGGAAACCGGGTTATTTGTTGGAGGAAACATCCGGCCCTCAATAGGTACCGGGTTATTCAATCGAACCCATGTCCGAGAGTATTGGACCTATCGCCAGCACTAAATGCCGACTGTCTTATCCATACAGCCAACTGGCAGCCTCGCGTTTGAGCAGAATTATAAGAAGAATTTGTGCCATTTTTTAAAATAATGAGAATACAGAATACTAATTGTGAGGCTCTATCTTTCCCGTGTAAAACTCTCAATAAAAAACTGATAAGGCAAGCAAAAAAGACGACGAAAACCTATAAAGGGCTTTTTAAGATAACTAAAAAAGCTCTTTTTTTACATAGGTTTAGTTTTTACATCCAAATCTATCCGAAGAGCTAATTTTGTCCTGATAACGGCCTATCCTAAAGACTTGGCCACGTTCCTTTGTAATCTCCGCGGCAAATATTTTTAATAACTATTGTACAAAGAGAGATCCTTGGAAAATATTATCTGCGTGTGACTGAATTTAAATCTATCATATTCTATTGATTGGGAACTTACGCAGCGGCTTAGCGACACTGGAATAAAAAGCTCTGTATCAGCCATACAAAGTCACATAATAGCCGACATGTCTGAAGTGTAAGATATCGGCAATCACATAACATCAGATATAAAAACCTTTATGAAACTGTCTGATTTGTATCAGGTTTGTGTGCAATGTCACTTAGAAGATCGGAATATGACGAAGCATATTGGATTTTAATATGAATAATAACGTGTTCATTTATTAAAATAGATACTTACTTCTTAAAGGATTTATGAACAGGGTTTAAAGCTGGTTTGTGTTTGTTTATGGGCTAAATGTATACTATTTGAAAAACATCAGTTGAAACGAACAACCTTCGCCTTAATTCCCTGGTAGTCAAAAAAAGAACGGTGAGGAGATATGCATATTTTCCGTATTTTTCGTAACTACTCGGAAAAATGACATCATACACGACCTTCAAGGTGTACAAACTGCCACGAAGACGTACTGAGACAACAGAAATCGTTTATTACGTCATCGCTGTGAGGGTACGTACACAACGGAGGTCGTGTTTGACATAAGTCTATGTGATAATTAACTTTCGTAAGCATTGTAGATCGGCAAACGTAGCTTGGATTTTGTATGTGCTGCGACCGAAATTTAATTTTCTTTTTGGTCAGACTTTTAAAGTACATGTTCTACAACACACTTAACGCAAACTAGAAAATATTTCCAAAGGTTGTTCATAAATCCTTTAAGTAGCATGAGCTTCCAAAATCTGGAGTTATGTAATAAATGTTGGCCAAGAGACGTTTAACGTTTCAAATACCTTTACAAAGATTGGCGTTGAAATGCAAAATATCGGCAAAGCCAGTACACTGTAGGCCTACAAGCCGAAGACAAGGTACAACATTTAAAAAGCCGGAATGTTTGACTTCATTTTTTTTTAATTTTGGGGTTTAAGAAGCTACCTGAACGTACATGTACAAGATAGATCTCAACGAAAATCTCTTGATAAAAATGACAAACAATTAGCTAATTCTGTTTCAAGGAAAATATCCCTATATTTGGCAGCTCGTGACACTTAATTGAATCCATTGCTGGCGGGTTTATGTCGCACTACAGATTGTTTCCTTAAAGGGAAAGAAAATCTAAGCTTTAGACTAGTTTAGATGGAAAGAGTAGTGTTCATTTAGTCCAAAACAACTGTCCAATGTATGTTTTATCCCCTCGTAAGTGAATAATTGAAATTTGAAGGTGGCGTTACAATAGAGAATAAGCTCCATAGGCCATTCACAAGGCTGCCACCATTTTTTCATTAGTTTTATCCAATTATTGTTGAATAAAAATTTAAGTGCGTTATAGAGTAGTCATGTGATACAATTTAGCCAATGGCTGGCTAAGTAATGGCGCGCGGTTGCATACTGACCTATATAATCTTCCCACTTCAAGTTTGTCGCCATGTTTTTTTGGACCTAAATCTACCCTTATACATTAGAGAGCGGTTAAAATACGTCATTATTGATCTAAAAATAGCTATACCAACATCACGTCATCCTAAAACGGAAAAATGGCTACACAGATAAGCCACTGAAAGGACTTACTTCTGTCTGTTTTTATTAGCTTGAGGGTCACTGGAGGTAATTGACGTGAAATGTTTTAAGTACTTTGAAGGTTGTTATCGACGATAATCCCTATGTATTTCTAGAGATTTCCCCTCCTTTAATATAAACAAGGGAAGCAACCCCTTCACAGCAGGTACTTGTATTCGCCGACTTTTGGCTGGTAGTTGGCAACCAGTGATAAAGAGGGGGGGGGGCGGATTAAAACGCTGTTCTTATGAACTGAGTGAGATTGGAACAATTTGAGAGATTTTCCCTTTGCGGACCGTGACGCCGAGTGAAACTACTGATTTTAACCCAATTAAAACCATTTTTGCTTATTTATTTATTTTTCTAATGTTAACTGTACGTGTTTTATATTCTTTTGGGGGAACGGGGTCGTCAAAGTTTACATTTTGTCTGTTATTTATTTTTTTATTTTTGTTACACGGTTGTATCGAATTCTGGGGCGTCATTCATAATCTATCATACACCTAACTTGTCTTATCTATGAATATCAAACACGTAATTGTGTGTTTAGGCGTGATACTTGAGTTGCTATAAAACTCCTTTAACGTACATCTAGATTTGTACCAACAGATTAATGTTAATGAATAGCTTCCCGAGGGTATGGGAGATATTCTGAGAGGTGTGGCAGAGTGCGAACGCACGAGGCCACACCTCTCAGAATTTCTTTCATACTCGAAGGAGCCATTCAATAACGTGCTTGTATCATGGTATTAGTGATTGACGTTGTTAATCAACTAGCACGTGTTTACTCTCTGATACCCAGTCAAGAGAGCCATACAACAACTTCCAAAATCGGAAAGTTCTTCAACGCTTAAGCCCCATCCACTCTCTGTTCACTGGGTATCGGATTTGTCGAAGACTGCTCATCAAAAGAAAAACGCCGCAACCATGATACAAAAAGCCTTTATTTAGCACTTCTCCATACAATTGACGAATAATTTACTAATTTTGATTTAGTTCTTAGGTTTATTTCTCATAACGTTTCGCTAGAATTGCCTCTAGCTTAACCAGGTATATTACAATCTATGAACTTGGATCAACTTATATACAAATAGTAACATAACACTTTCTATGGGTAATGTTCAGGCTGTGGCTTGAATTGTCTTGTACAGGTATCCGGGTGCTGGCCAGGTGGGGTGGATGTGCAAATTACTATCTCACTGAGTGTGTGTGTGTGTGGGGGGGGGGGGTCTGTTGTTATAGAGGCCATACATTTGAGATGGATATTCCCTGGTCCCTGTTGAGTTTATTGCCTGGGAAAACCCCAAAATGTTAGCAAGGAACCTTACCAACTGGAAAACACGTGTGATTAGGGAAGCCATAGAAATACGACGCCACAAACCTAAGAAGTAGTTATCCAGAAAACTATGTCTTTCTGTTACTTATTCCCTACTTTTAAATGTCTTTCAAAAGTTCTAATTTTGATTTAACGATGTTTTTTCTCTCAACATTTTGCAGCTTATGTCACTTTGATATTGGGTGTCCTAGTTGATAATAGTTAATGACTTCAAATGGTCAAATATTCCCTTCTGATTTGTTTAAATAAGTGATTGTTCGTCATTCGGGTGACGTATTATTAAAGGATAAATGCCAAGTTCTTTTTGAACACCTAGCGGTGATTTGTTTTTGCAAATTGAGTAAAAATGTATCTAAAACCCTATAATGCTGAAATAAAAAGAATCTTCCGGTAGGATCCAAGGGTCACAGAAACAGCCATTGAAAATATGTATATCTTCCGCCACCAATCGGATATATCTTCGTATTTGACGTCATAGTTGACATTTAGAACGTTTTCGGCGTCATTTCAACCAACCGCGAAGACGCCCGATTCAACGTCGTTTGTGTATGACGTAACACCAATAGTAATGTACATATCACAAGTCAACAATGACGTCACGGCGCTAAAGCTAATTAATTTCCGTATCTAGGAGGTAGAGAGGAAACGAATGCCTTGATTTTTTTAGGTTTAGTGCCTGCAATCTCATTTTGCTTTGGGCTAAGTTCGTGCCAAATAGGAGGCATTGACTTAAACTTGACATTTATTCTTTAATATATAATCTTACGTTTTTAACTTATCTTGGGTTACGTTTGTTATTTTTTTATGACCCATGTCTTACCGATGTTGCACATTCTTCAAATCGCCTTAGTCCTTTGGATTAAACATCAATATAGATCGAAATATCCGTCTCTGTGGTGATGAGAATCTAATATACACGCCCTGATGTTTGCACCCAAGAGGCCGAATAACACCATCTTCAGAAATTGATATGAGTGAACTGACAGTTTGTTTTGAAGATGTGTAAATAAAGTGTCATTAGCAACCCGAGGATTTATAGCCGCTTTAAAAAAGAAAAAAAAGATAAACATCGAGGATTTCCGGGGAGACTCGAATCAGACCAACGTGCCAGGCCATTCGCACTCGGAACATCCTTCGGCTATCTTCGCTCGCTACCGGTCGGCTTTGACACGCCTCGGCCAGTCTGCGCTTTTTATACGGCAAATCACCGTATTTTTGGGCTGAATAAAAATGGCGTCGAAAGTAAATATCAAAACGTTTCATTGCAGACGAAAAAAGAAAATAAAAATAATGATAAATTTATTAAATTCTAATATCATTTAGAAAGATATTTGTTTATATATTTTATTTAGCCCGGAAAACCACATGTTGTAGACAGACACAGTTTCGGTACAGGAATCCTCCAATGCTTCAATCATTCTCGGTTTCGGACATCCGGCTACCTGACCGGCCGGCTAGGGTACTTAGGGTCACGTGGTCCTCACTCAGCCAGTCAAAATGGCGTCGTTATGTAATTGTTTTCACCTCGGAGCCTTGTTGTCAGGATCGTGACGTCATGCAGAAAACGAGAATATAACTGATCGAGGCTGAAAGTTAACAAACCGAGTGTTTCGGTCCCTTACATTAGCACTGGGACACTTTTGTGGGGTCCTCAAGAAGATTTGGAAATTGTACGCTTCACGGCTACCTATTTGGTCGCCATATTCAAAATGACCTGCAGTCTTTCAGAGGGTATTTCACGCACGTAAATCCCCGAAGTTTCAGAGTGATAACTTCGGGGATATACGTGTGTGTCAAAGCCGACCGGTAGCGAGCGAAGATAGCCGAAGGATGTTCCGAGTGGCTATTCGGACTGTCCACGTGAAACAAACGTTCATGGCGGAAAATGTTAAAGTGAAAGTCAAGGAAATTTAGCTGTGGGTTTCGACTGCGCACAGCGATGAAAAACATCCCATAATCCGACAAGGTTGGCAAAAAATGTTCTTTTTGACCTATACTATCGGACTGTAGTGGTTAATAATCTATTTATTGCTTATTTTATGAGAAAGATGTGTGGCCTTTTTTTCGGTGAGATAAACATAAGAATATATATTTTTTTTCAATCAATCAATATGCGAGTAATTTGGGCTCTGACAAATACAGAGGGGAAAAAATCGACAAAGCCCAAATAATTTCTCGGCTTACATCCGAACAAAGTCGCATTGGTATGTAAGGCCCCTTGAACGTCGGTGAAAATAATATATGTTACTGTTCTGTCTTTAACATTGAGTGTTATAAAGTACACCGGCATACCAGCATCCGTATTTAGAATCCCAAAACAATGAGGAAAAAGTGAACGTTAAATTACCGTATTTATCTGGTATAAATAGACTCTATGCGACGCTGAGGAAAACGAGCATTATGGTTTAGACGCTCTCGTACCTGAACACATGCGATTTTATCTTTAGAAGCTTTTCTAGGGTTTTTTTCATAGCTATTTTGCAAATACCCGAAACCTAAGATAAATGTATCACGCACAGTTTATATCCGGCGTCCTAAAAACAGTGAAAGAAAACCACGAATAAAATGGTTACACATCTCGAATTGTGCAGTTTACACAGTCAATTAAAACCGAATAAGTTAAAGAGGCATGATTTTTTCCAAATAAAGTTAATTTTCAATAAAACAGAATTAGCTGATTGTTCGCCAGTTTATAAAGTAGTAGAGAACAAGAGGTTTCTCATTATACTAGTCTCGTAGATTTACATTTAGATAGTTTTAAAAGAAATGAAAAATCTGAAAATGTACTCCTCCATCCTGGCTATATGAAATTGGTCACGATAACCAACACATTGAAAATAATCTGCTATTCTGTCTTAAATATTTAAAATATACGTACGAACAAAAGTAAACATGTCTCCTATTATGTAAAACCGTCCAAATTATCCTACAACAATCGTAAGAGGCGTAAATATTATGGTGTAATACGGGTGCCAGTACTATACTATATCTGAGCCAGCTTTAAGGCCATGTGTACCACTTATAATCCTTCTATGTTTAACACAGAATGAAGGGTTAACCTATTCTAAGATTCTACCCCTATCAGATGATAGAACATGAGTTTACATACATAGAGACCTAGCTCGAAAACTCTGTGCATGGTCTAAGAATCAAACATACGTCCCTTCATGTTTGTATCGAATCACACTTTCTTTAGAAACTGATGTGAGCGACCTTCCGGTGGTAACTGGCAACCATCCCACAGAAGCCTATTGGAAATGAATGCCGCTTGATAATTTTTCATAGAGTTATGCCCCTTTGCAACTACAGTATTGTATGACTTATTCCCTGTATATTATGTATTATTTGCCTTTACAAGGCATTTTACTTTCATTTTTTTATTATTTTATTTCAACTAGACGTACTAGATATGCAAGCTTATGTATTTCAACTAATGAAGTGTTCAGTCATTGTCATTAATGTCTGTCTGCCTGTCTGTGCGGCCGTAAGTACGTTTAAGGTTTAATTTCAGATTTTTTTTATTACTTTTTGCACTAACACTTTGTTCAAATACATTTATCAACAAATAAATCTGCATTTCCTTGTTGAATTTCCTTGTCTTTTATGATTATCCGATATCATATATCAGCCCTCAGTTTGTGTTTCATGTGATTGTCTCTGTACATGTGGATGTTCTGACCACACAGCCCGATTGTACCTGACATGACAATGAGTGCCAGTGGTGATTGTTTTATTGATTGATTGTTTGGTGTTTTACGCCGCGCTCAAGATTATTTTACTTATATGGCGGCGTTGCCAGTTTTATTGTGGGAGGAAACCGGGCTCTGTGCCCGGAGGAAACCCACGACCTCCCGCTGATAACTGGCAACCATCCCACATAGGTCGTTCGAGTGAAAACCCAGTCAGAAAATTTTCCAATTTTTGGACTGAGTGGTGATTGTAAAACCATGATCAAGTACAAAACACAAATATTACTCGACGGTTGATAAAATAAATTCTTGTTACTCACAGTGCCTTTTTTCTTGGTAAAAAAGCTCTAGGGCCGAGCGGTTTGGGTAAGCGCAGCTTCATGTTTCGCCCTAAAGACACGCACTCTGTCGGGTGGGTTTTAAAATGTTTTCATTGGCCCGGCCTGTTTGTCCCCGAACGTTTTAAAAAAGAATTGTTATTAGAATGCATGTTTTAAAAATTAAAACGAATTTGTTAGAAGATGACGTATCATCGAAGTGCCATCATCAATCGGATAATTTGTAGTGGCTTATATAGAGAAACTAAAACACAGAGGACTTCCGGGGAGACCAGAATCAAGCAGTCACGTGATAGACGACTCGACTAAATAAACAGTTCATGGCGGAAAGTGTCTAACTTGAAAGTCAGGAAAATTACATTTTGGGTTTGGACTGCACACTGAGACACAAAGCATTTCATAATCCGACAAGGCTGACAAAAATGTCTTATTAACCCATATTTCATATTTACCAATAATCTCAGACTGTAATTGTATACAGATAAACATCTACTGTTTTAATGTAAACAGTATTCTAATCTTATGCAAAGAGTGTGCCATTTTCAATAAGGGTGATATTTCTATTATTATTTCGGCATTTATGAACAATTTTGTTCTGTTGATTGATTCGTAAAGGGGAATATTTTTCCCTTTCAATGGCACAAAAAACATTTTGCATGATATTTTCATTCCCGGCACTGAAGCGTAAAGATTAAATCTAGGTTAATTTCATTCATTTCAAGGTTTGAGTAACTCACCAATATGGCACGCAGACCAAATTTCCCCAAAACTTTCTTGGTAATTATAGGAACATTTAAATAAACTAAAAGTAACTTTTTAAAGATAGGAAGATTTTGAAGTGAGTGTATTTGCTGTTGATTTTCAGTGGAGTAACATCATGTAATACAATATTGTTTAACCTTCAGCATGGGGAGTGAACAAATCACAGAACTATTTGTTTGCAATCGTTGCAAAGGCAAAGCAAACCCGTTTCTACTGAACTTTCGGTTTTCTTCTTCTATAGTGTGAAATCATATCTTCTCTCGCAACGTCAAGTTTTGGTGGACTTGAGTGATGATATAAGCAATAACCCATGGGCACCTTATTCCGTACCTTATACAGTGTTGGGTTTATGTATATAAAGAATGCAATAGAGTTACGTCTGTGCCGCAGACAGTCACGATATTTTACAGATTTCCCGTCCTGAAATCGGATTCGAACAGAAGTATGTCGTGCAGTAGCTTATGGAAATTTAGCTTCTCAGATTGGGGGGTGATTTATCAGGGATATTCTCAACTCTGTCCTCAGGCCACAGGAGTTCAGTATTAACAAGAAAAGAAGGAGAAATTGTTGTGACATATTTAAGCATTAGCAAGATATATCTATTTTTAAAAACCCTTTGGTTAGCTACTGCCTATGCTGTCGTGCGGTGTTAAGGCGTGGCGGGATTAAGCATACCATCTCTTTTCGGAGTATTGCGTTTGTTTGGCTTCGCCTGTAACACTTACTTCTACTTTAGGCAGGATTTTCTCTATTTCCGTTTTCATGAAATATCCATGCCCACTCAGTTGCTAACGTACCATTTACCCTAATTAGCGGTACAGCCAGGGAATTAAATGGATCTTCTTAGGTACTAACAGAGGATATAAGCCCGTATTAATAATTCAAAAAGGGGATAAGACTGTTCTATCTCAAGCCACCTACATAGCTAAGGATGTGTAGTTTTTACATCGGCGAGGACAAGATCTCTTCTCAGGATTAATGTAATGTCCTACTTTGTGACACCTCTTATTTAAAGAGGTACGAAGTCTTCCTTTCTAGCGCGATATTTGTGATTTTATAGCTTGCAAGAATCCCTCAATGTCACATTGATTTAGCCCTCGCCTTCTGATGTTCTGACACCTAACAGGATCAATTACTTTAAATAGGAAACGAATTGCAAGCTTTATGAACAAACGCCAATAGTTTAAAAGCTTCGGCACACCAAGACTCCGGTCTTTAACGTTGCCTTGGTGGGTCTTTACATTGTAACAGATACATTTGCTAATAAAGAAGGACAGTCCCCTGCTTGTTCTTTCCCAGGGAACTTAACGGATTTCCTGGGAACGTTCACTGTATTTGTTTGATCATCCTTTAAGGGGATTAGATCCACGATATCTTTCTTCTTCCAACTCAGGGAGGATTAGTGGGATAATCTGCAGTGCAAAAATAACAAAAAAATATAAGAATTTTAACCAGAAATATGATTCTGTTTATATTTTTTGGTTCGTCCCGAAAATCCCCGACCTTCCACATACAACGAATCTGAGTGTGGTTCGAACTGGCGCCCCATTGATGGAGGGACTATTACTCTGCCTAACTCTGATATCTCAATGAAATGTTTGCAAACTTTGAGTTATTACCTGTCGTATGAAAATTACATTGCTATTTAAACTAAACGCTAAGCTTTCTCTGTCGAAACATTTTGCAAGCATCTTTTCGGAGATATGCATGGCGGCTTATAAATAGAATAACTTTGATGCATATGATATGTATCCATATAAAAGTCAAGTCAATGAACAAACCTTCTAGTGTGTCATAGGCGCATTCAACAGTCGTCAAACAATTATTAGAACAATGACAAAATACAAGTTTTAACATAGGCCTGTTCTAGCACAGTTTGTCATTGAATGCAAGAACATTTTATCAAGTGTCATTAGTTTGTATATTATCAGATTCGCCCTAAATATGACCTACATAAAAGGCATTGTTCCTGTAAAATGTGACCATGAGTAAATGTTTGGCGCAACACGAAGCTCAACAAACAAGAGAACATACACCCGCTAAAATGTAAGCCATTGGAAGGTGAATATGGAGGTACATGTAGATGTTTGTAGGCATGGAATAGTCAATGCTATATATGCAGTGACGGTGTAAAGCACGGAAGGTAAAATATTACATACCACCACCATTGTAAACAGCACAACGGGAGAACCATAAAGCACAGGTTATTGAAAAATATATTTTTTCAGCTGGATTTCTTGGTGTTTAATGCGTGGAAGTGGGTCACCACGAAGACCAACCGTATGAATAATAATATAAACAAACAGACGAGAAACATACTATCACGGTTAGAGTACACGCACACTGTGACAAGATTGATAAGGTTTTGATTGTTACGGCAGCAGGTCACAGTTTCATTTTCCTTCATTCCCCATTTGTGGTATTGTTAATGTCTGCTCTCACAGCACCTTCCGTAACTTTCGCTGAACCAAATCCTTCGGTGGGGGCCTCGAACAGTCCTTTGGCAGTATTTTAAGCACAATTTTTCATAGGTTGAAGGTAGAATTTTTTCACTATCATTACAAACAGCTGATAGGGGGTCCCGTTACACACAGTCCGCCGGATGTAAACAGACCAAAGCACGCCTAAATACTAACTCCATCCACCTGAACTGGCCCCATTCCACTTCTAAAATCATTTCCAAAAAGTAACTAAACCCCTTTCCTTTCATAAAAACTACAAAATTGCCCAGAAAAAATGCAGGGGGCCAGGAAAAATAATAAAAAAAACACAGAAATATCTGGAACTTCTTTCGTCCTAGGGAAATCCGGAAGTCAGAAACTGTGACCTGTATCCATACGGACAGCTATCACCCCGACCATAATCAAAGATGTATGAAAGATGAGCCCTCCAAGATGGGACCATGTCGCAAAAATGCAATTATATTCATTTCAGGTGTCTAGAAGGAGATATGAAACAGTTTTTGTTTGT
Source organism: Lepidochitona cinerea (assembly GCA_963971465.1). NCBI lineage: Eukaryota > Metazoa > Mollusca > Polyplacophora > Chitonida > Tonicellidae > Lepidochitona > Lepidochitona cinerea. The sequence continues at coordinate 7,396,518 of OZ020556.1, forward strand.
GCTATTGCCTCAGTCGATCATTTGATATATCCCTTTGTATGCAATTAATTGAAAATTTTTTCTGGTTTTTAATAAAAAGAGAACTTTGAAATCAGTTTGTAAGACAAAACCAGACACTTTTCTTCTTGGTTAAAGTATTGCAAAGTTATACGGTGAAGTATAAATAAAAGCCATAGGTACTTGTAGGACGATCTATAGCTAAACGTTCTGTATTATTCGAATTACTTAAGAAATATTCTCAAATGTAAAATAGCTTGTAAAATGTCTTGATCTACAACGCCGTCAAAATGCTTTTTACAACGCATTCAGAAAGAAACATCGTATGAATCGTTTCAGATTGATCGTTTTTGTAACTTAAAATCCAGAAACACGATACTTTGATTGCATCACTTTCCTGTCTAACATTTTCTTTAGACAACATAGTTCACTGTTCTTTCAAAATAGGATGTAGTAGTTCTGTTGATGTATCGGCCTGTCATTGACAACTTTGATATGAGTTAAATGGTGATTAATAGAGAAAGCGCATGTGGGATTTGCTGCTCTGAGAAATGATTGCTTCAGCTAAATTTTAGTGATGGATTAATAATTGCTGAATAGTCTTAGCTGACACGAAGGTTCCATATCCATTGCGATACTTCATTAGTCGTTTGCTCGTCAATCTTGATTTACTTTGTTTACTTCAAAGGTGAATGTTGAAGGACATCAAAGACATCATGGCGTGCGGGTGAACCCATAATTATTTTTTAAAAGTCGCTTGTCTTATTCTTGGTAAATCCTTGTGTCCAACAACTGAAGCCAGTTACGTCATTTGTGATATCATAAGACGGGGACAAATCGTTCTGTCACAATGAAAAGCTAGATAATAATCTATACATTTGCGCATGCGTCATGAGAACAACAACCGAGTACTGTGAAGCTAATTGCAAAGATCAAGAATCAATTTATAGAAAAGTAATCGCAGAACTTATTTTTCAAATGAAGGTATAGACTTTCAACAAGATAAATCACAGTTCCCATACTCTTGTGTTGAAAGCTGTGTGTGTAAAGAGTACTCTTTTAAAAGAGTTTTGTCCAAAGTCTCATGGACACAGCATAAATCTGACAACGAACATTTATTAAGGAGCACGGATACCAATTTTTGGAATTTTTAATACGAGATTTTTGATTTTTTGTCAAAGTACCATACATTTAATTAAGTTCTCTTTAACGAGAGAAAAATAAATCCTGACCACGGTTAAACTGTATAAAGGTACCAAATTAGTCCGGAGTTAAGTACTCAATCAGTCCAAGGAACGATAAGACAATTCTCTATAAGTAAACGATCTTCACTGTAGGCATGCGTGAAGGCACTATATAGTTTTCTATTTGATACATTTTTTCTCAGCGTAAAGATTAAATGATAAAAGTATCTTATTTAAACCAGACGGGTGACCCTGAAAACGGGCAGTCATACTCTTTTCAACCCGCACACATTATCAAGTATTCGAGACATTGGATAATGCTTTTAGCAGCATACACCATTAGCTTGTCTGTGTATAGTCTTTCATTGAGTTAAAATCCCACTATATTTTTTTATATTTTTGGCAAAGACATCAACCAATTTGTATATTGTTTTCTAAGTAAATCAGGGTATGCCTTGTTGTTTATATTGGTTTTGTTCTATTCATGCTCTAGCATATTCGGTTGTAGCCATGGGTACTTAACAAGGATAACGTTAAGCGCATTACTGGTGCCAGTGTACTATAACTGAGCCAGCTTTAAGGCCATTTGTACCACTTATAATCCTTCTATGTTTGATCAGCCTTAAATCCTTGTCGATTGAAAGCAGTGTTTAACCTATTCTAAGATTATATCCCTATCGGATGATACATTTAGGCCTACATGAATTATAAACATTCTCTCGTTTGGTAAAGACCAAAAGCTTAATGACGTTAAGAATGTTTAATGGCCGTCCTTCAAAATGCGTTGTAGCGCCTACGCTCAACCAGCGTAATGGCTCGTACATTTTTCACTCAACAGACCCACTGATTGACTTGGTTAAGTTTTTTGTGATATTTTGCTGATATTCACAAGGAGAAACTTTTCAACAGCCTATAAAGTTAATTTGTATAGACATATGCCAGTGTTAAAGGATACGCATCCTCGGATGCCCAGGGTTAAATTCTCAACAAGCTCACCTTTTACCCCGGGGCCAACTGCTATTCAAAGCTTCGTTTTCTAGGAACGCCCATTTGCTGTCGGACCAATCAAAAGTTCTCTTCTAAACTTGAAACTTGTGCGTCGTATCCTTCATCATTGTCATCATCGATTAAAACTTACGCTCACTTTACCCGTGGGACAAGAGGAACCAAATCCGTCGTTTCTAATTTAATTTGTATGTAGACTTTGATTGGTCCCGACACAAATCAGTGGCGGAGATTTCCCCAATCAGAATTTGCGTTACGTAGGAAGTGTTCAAAACGAAGATGGCCGACTTTTCGGTTTACAAGAGTATTCTGTCGTATTTCATCATCGCGGCTTATTGATTTGTTATTTACGTTGAGTCAGAATCGCTGCAGTATCTTTTTGACATTTGTTAACAAATTAACACAAACCTACAATAAGCAGAATCCCCATAAATCAAATATAGGGAATATTAAGAAATGATGCTTATACGTAAAGTGATTTTTTACCGTGGTATTATTGCGTATTATTGGCTTTGGTAATAACATTTTAACAACCTATTTTTAAGCAGGAGTTGCTCTCTTGTCATCAAATATTCATACTTAATTAGCTCTTACCTTACCATTTACCCTAATTAGTAGTACAGCGAGGGAATTAAATGTATGTTCTTAGGTACTAACAGAGGCTATAAGCTCGTATTAATAATTCAAAAAGCGGAAAAGACTATTCTATCTATTCTCTTGAGTAAAATAATTTCAGACTTTGTGACGATTCTTTTTTAAAGAGATCAAATATCTCCCTGTTTAGTGCCGTATTTGTGACTTCCCACCTTCCAGGAATCACTTAATGTCACATCAATTTGACCGTCGCCTCCTGATGTCCTGACACCTAACAGAACCAGTTACTCTTACTAGGACACAAATTGCAAGCTTTATGAGCAAACATCGACAGGTTAAAAAGCTTTAAAACATTTCGATGAGGTGTCTTTACATGCAACTGATACATTAGCTAATCAAGAGCGACACCGCTTGTTCTTGAACTGGACACTTAAGGGATGTCTTTGGAACGTTCACTGTAATTACAAAAAGTATGTCAGTTGGGCGCTTTGGATGGATTAGGCTATTCCCAGAGTTCGTGGATATGATTTTATGAGACGTTTAGGAAGCGAATTACAGACAACGCTTAACGGAACATCCTTGGAACCTAACAACTTACGACCATAAAGGTACGTTCACACTATACCCCGAATTCGGTTCGGGGTCCGAAACGATTTCCGTACTAAAATGGCTTCAATGTTTATCAGTACATTTGTTCACACTGGCTTGATCCGAATTCGCTACGGACACCGGATTCGTAAAGCAAGAATATAAATGGCTCACAGAGCCATTTTATTCGGTCCGGGATCAAATTCGTCCACGATTTTCCTCTTTGGCCAATCAGAATCGACCTGTGAAAAACATGGCAATCAAAAATACAGTGACCTACATAGTGGTTCGGAGATTAAACTATCGAGCGGTTTCGTGTAGAGATGGAGTTAAATACATTTTCGCATGATTTCTGAAGGATTATGACAACAGTTGTCTCTTTTCCTCAAAAATTCAAGCAAGAGAATCTCATCTTCCAAACCGCTCTCAACTGTTGTTGAGTTGTGTTGTTGTTGTGTGGGTATGAACTGACTTGATAGAATCGGCCGATTATTCGTTGCAGTGTGAACACAACACACCGAATACGCTGACCTGTCCGAAATCCGGTTCGTACCTCGATCCGAATTCGTTGTATAGTGTGAACGTACCTTAATGAGACTTTGATTGCATTCATTTCCTGATTGCATTTTTTATACCAACTAATATCTCTTAAAACTCTTTAAAAATGTGTCCACCTGGCAATATAATACAGTTTGTAGTGGATATTTATGAGAATGACACCTTACCATTCCAAGAATTATCATAGCATCAGAAGGAAGGGCCAAACACTTGTGTCACAAAAAATGCAATTATCCTTATTTCAGGTGTCTGGAAGCAGATACGAAATAGATTGTGTTTATTGTATTGCCTCCGTGGATCATATGGTCTATTTCTTGTATACAATAATGTTGAAAATGTCATTTTGTCAATTTTGTCAATGTCAATGAGATTGCTTTCTTAGATTTTAATGTTCAACAAAAAAACGTTTAAAAAAAAATCACAGCTAACGTTTCAAATTGATCGTTTTGTAACTTAAAATCAAGAAACATGACACTTTGATTGCATCGTGTTTTTGACTTCAAAGTCGAATGTTCTTCCCATATAAGATGTAGTAGTTCTGTTTATGTATCGATCAGTCATTGAAAACTTTGATATGAGTTAAATGGTGATTTAAAGAGAAAGTGCATGTGGGATTAGCTGCTCTGAGAAATGATTGCTTCAGCTAAATTTTAGTGATGGATTAACAATTGCTGAATAGTCTTAGCTGACACGAAGGTTCCATATCCATTGCGATACTTCATTTGTCGTTTGCTCGTCAATCTTGATTTACTTTGTTTACTTCAAAGGTGAATGCTAAAGTACATCAAATACATCATCGAGTGCGGGTCAATCAATATTCATTAAACATAAAGTTGCTTGTTTGTTTGGTGTTTTACGCCGCGCTCAAGATTATTTCACTTATATGGCGGCGTTCGCCAGTTTTATTGTGGGAGGAAACCGGGCTCTATGCTCGGAGGAAACCCACGACCTTCCGTTGGTAACTGGCAACCATCCCAAATAGGTCGTTCGAGTGAAAACCCAGTCAGAAAATTTTCCAATGTTTGGACTGAGTGGGATTCGAACCCGCGACCCTAAAGTAAACCCTTGTTTAAACGACTTAAGCCAGCTGTGTCATCAGTGGTATCATAAAATGATGACCAATTGTGGTGTCGCTAAAAAATCTCCACAATAGTCGATACATTCTCCTATGCACCAAAACAACAGCTGGGTATTTTGAGGTACACACTTAAGAAATAAAGGACGTCCTGGTGACCTGTGTGTTGTTGAATAAAGGGTCACCTGAGGAATTTACCACTATTTGAGAGCGAGGGGCGAAGCCCAAATAACAGTGGTAAATTCCGCAACTGAGACCTTATTCAACAACACACAGGTCACCAGGGCGTCCTTTATTTCTATTCTAATACAGAAAAAAGGAAAAGTCACTCAATTTTAAGGAGAAAAATATAAAGTTTTATTGACAAAACAACCTTTTCCAACCCGCAATTTTGTGCGAAGTCATTTTGTTGGGCACGCGCTGGAATAGCCTATGTGATGAAATCATACATTTGTTAACATCCGTGTGTCTGTGATCATCGGCCAAGGGACTGGAGCACCGCGAGTGTGTGCGGAAGAAGCTGCCTGGGACGTCACTGCTGAATGCAGGGTCATGCTGAGGTAACGTCGTTGATCCGTCGAAGGCCTCTGCACATTATTAGTTACACAGTCTGTGTGTGACCCAATACGGAAATATATGGGGTTAGTAAAATTTTAAATTAAACGAGACTTACCTGGAAGTTGAAGTTTGATTGTAATTCTACCGAGATTAGGGATTCACGTAGTGATTACACGAGATTGCGCGAGAGCCAAGCTGTAGGCATAATTTGTAGCGTTTGAGTTCAAATATACAGATGAAAACTAAAAGGGATGGGGACCATATAACGACTAACCCACTAAGAAAACACTGTCCAGATTTCGAAAAAACCCGCAGTGAATAAAAGGGTGGGGTGTAATCACTACGTGAATCCCTAATCTCGGTAGAATTACAATCAAACTTCAACTTCCAGGTAAGTCTCGTTTAATTTTAAATTCTACCTCGATTTGGTCTCACTCCGTAATTACACGAGATGTTCAAAGAAATATTTGATCTCAAACAAAACAGATCAACAAATACAATTTGAGTATTATGTATATTCACCTTCTTTGTAACAGAAGTCAAAGCACATACAAAAGATACGTAGTTAGGTTATCACTTTTTCCCAGAAATACATAGTAATTAAGTCGTATAACTTGTTTCTAACAGTGAACGACCGACAAAATACTAGGATTGAACATCGGGTTATTATAGTACTACGCAAACGTAGATTCTCGCCGCCAACCTGCGGCTTTCATAGTTGAGTTTAAAGGAAGAGAAGATTTAAATACCCGGCTCGTTGAAGCAGCCCGAGTACTATGAGAAGTGAGAATAATCATGTCGATTCCTGATTCCACCAAAGTCAGTTTTAACCACCTTGATATAGTGTCTTTAGATACTGCTTTATGGGGTTTCATATACGATAATAATAACTGCGTTTCAGAGCCTCTAAATGGCCCTACTCTACTCTGGCACTCCTGGAGATAAGTAATGATACATAAACGTTGGTCTGCCGGATAGGCGCTGAATTCAACCTCAGAGAGATGCTGAGTTGGTGTACTTTGTTTCAGTAGATCACCAATGCGGAAAGAACATAATGAAGTAGTCAATGACCTATTACGAATATCAAACAAATGTAATGTTTGCACCCGTTGCCCACTGAGCAAGGCCAATAGCATGGCCAGTTTAAGAGTTAATTGTATCAGAGAAATTTGATTGGCTGGGCAGAGAGAAGATAAATAATTCAACACAAGTGAGGTGTCCCACGATGGCGCAAATGATTCTTGTAGAATGGAGTCGCCAATCAAATTGTATAAGAAGAAGGTGTCCCACGTGATATTACCCCTGGGTAAAGATGGGCGGATAATAACGAGAGGATAGTTGCCCACTGGGTGCCCATTGATTAACAGTATAGTGGAGAGAGCCGATCTGCACAGCACTATAACTTAAGCCAGTGTCAAACAGAAAAGTCAGAAAATCAATCACAGCTACCACATCTGCACTGTGTGGATGGATACCCCGTCCAGGACAAAAATTCGCCCAGCGCCGGAGATATGAGGAATACTGTTTCTGGGCGTCTTGTCTCCAGGATGCTTGCAGGATGTATACTGATCGTTTCGAAAGCCGATGGTTTCATATCATTCCCTGACAAGTGACATGCCGTCAGTCGCATTTTCGTCAGTGGGAAGTTCTCTTGGTGTAATGGATGGATGAGGATATTTTCCCCTCTCGGTAGTAATAGAGGACGCTGTGTCAGCATTCTCAGTAGTTTCGAAAACCACATTTGCGTTGGCCACAGTGGGACAACTATAATTGTCTCCAACTTCTGCAAGACTCTGCCGCTTAAACTAAAAGGACAAAAACATAATTCAATGGATTGCTCCGAACGATAGAGAACGCATCACATGAGTGAGCACCAGGATCTGATTTCCAGGATACGTATTTGGGTAGCTGATGGTTGAGACGGGAGGCAAATAGGTCTATACTTGGATGGCCAAAAGGTCGACAGATAAAGGAAAATATGGAAGGGTTAAGTTGCCATTCTTGACAACTGTGATTGGTTCTTGATTGTTTATCAGCCTCGACATTCATTGATGAAGGGAGGTAACTTGCCGTTAACTTTATCTTCCTTGCCAAACACCATAACCATATTCCTTTGGTGACACTAAAGCATGTATACTTTTTACCGCCTTGTTTGTTAATGTACGAGACGGCGGTGGAGTTATCAGTCAAGATACGGACATGAATCCCTTTCATATTTTACAAAAAGTTTTTAATGTAAAAAACTGGCTAGCAACTCTAAATAATTAATGCTTTGTGTAGCTTCAATGTGGGACCAATTATCGCCGGCTGACGTTTTGTCATAAGTTCCACCCCAAGCGGTAAGTGAGGTGTCGGAAGTTAACGTAACATGTTGCTGAGGGTGTGTAATAGCTTTAGGGAAATTGCTTACATTCACAATCCAAAGGTCCAAATCTTTCAAAGCCAGATTACTCATAGACAAAGTATTGTCAAATTGTCCCTTAGAATTTTTGAGAGCCTGTGATTTTTCAATATCCAATAAACGATAGTACAACAACCCATAGTCTACGCCAGGGCAAGCGGATACAGACATACCAACAACTACAGCCACTTAGCGTTTTAAAAAAACAGAGTTGGTAGTAGCGTTCAATCTTAAACAAGCTTGCTTGATTTTCAAGGCTTTTCTTAGCTGAATACCAATTGTCATATTAACGGAATCCATAACAAAGCCTAAGTATTGTACGACATGGCTAGGCTTTAACACAGATTTTTCAGGGTGAATCATAAAACCAAAGTTAACCAGCATATCTATTGTGCTTGTTGTGTCCGCCTTACAAGAAGATTCGGAATCAGAAATTATTTAAATGGCATTAAAATAGACTATCAAAATAACTCCTCTAGACCGCAAAACTGCACATGGTGCTTTGAGTATTTTGGTGAACACGCGAGGAGCGGAAGCCACGCCATTCGGCAAGCAGGTATATTTGTAAAAGGAACCATGCCATTCAAATTTCAAATATTGTTGATGTTTGTAAAACAATTGGAACAGAATAATAGGCATCTTTAAGATGGAAGTGAAGAAACAATTAGCGGTAACCAACTGGAGAACTGAATAAATGGTGGCCATTTTGAAATGCCGATATACAACAAGTTGGTTAAATTTGGATAAATCCAAGATCATCCGGTATGTATTGTTTTCCTTTTTCTTCAAGAAAATCGTGAACAAGAACTGTTCACGTGCATGGTCACATTTCACAATGACCTCTTAAGGACACCAATTTAAGGATTTCTTCAGAAATTAATTTTGACTCCGTGTCGGAAAATCGTACAGATTGGGGAGGTGAAAATTGAATAGGCGTACATTACAGTTCAATAGAACGGCCTGACACCGCATTAAGCAGCCATTTGTCAGAGGAAATAAACTTCCACTCAACAATATATGAGGATAGTCTACCAGAAACAAAAGGTTGAATTTTATGCTGAACATAACAGATTAAGTCGTCAGTGGAACGAGCTATACGCTCGTGTTTCCATCTTTCCTCGGGCCTCGGTTGTACCGCTTGCCCTGAAACTGAGCAGACCTGTTGAAGTTGGTGCGGCCTAGAACATGCTGTCGGTTTTGGTGGTAATTAGAAGGGCGTGTGTCACGCCTTTGAACAGATCTACCAATTTGGTTCGATTATCTAATGTCTCGTAGCCTTTTCGGGTGATCGTCACCTAAAAGAAAATTAGAAACTGGGGTGTCCCGAGAGCAGAGTGATTAGTTAAGCTCCATTTTAGACTGGGCCAGAATGGCTACAGCATCAGTGGCCCTTCCAATGTTCGATTTTAGTTCCGTGTCGGAAAGTGGAGTTTTCTTGATAGAGGCCAAACTGTCCAAGACAGGAAGAAGAGCACATATAGATTTGTTAATATCCAACAGAATAGTTTGCATTGCCAGATCACGTGATCGAGCTGTTCTGTCAATTTTTGCCCAAATCTCAAGATTGACCAGTGTCGGACCGAGTGTTTCCCCATTTTTCGGGCTAGGATATTTATCTAGCAAAGCTTTCAAAGGGTCATCAAGCAATTTTCCGTTCATAATTTTATGGAACAAATCAGACACTTTATCAGAGACAGGTGCCCCAACAGACTCCACACTGCCATAATCTTGAACAATATCAGAAAACAAGTCGTTATCCTCGGCTGATTTTGGATTCGGCTGTGTCAGCCCAATTGAGTGAAGGTCATGTTCCTCTTCACTTGATGCAACAAGAGCATCCAAATCAACGGCCTGCCTTTCTACAGGAGGCTCGTGTTCAGAATAGGAGGAAAACAGGTCGGTTAATTTTTGGCGTGTCGCTCCAGTGGACCCAATAAACTCTGTGAGTTTTTGTAAATTGGCAGACATATATGACATAGCTTTAAGCATATGGGATTGCATATTTTCTATATTTGAACAATTATCAATGTTAGAGGACGACGTACCTGCAATGCACGGAGATTCATCTACCACGTGTTCACGGTCAGCCTCACTGTCCTTCATGTTAAAAGGCTTGGAACGAGAAATGGATTTCTTTTTCCCTTTGCCTTTGGATAGTGTCTGTGTTAATTCCTGTGTTAAAACAATTGACATCATCATCGCCAACTGCCAAAATGGCCTGAGCGGACAAATCTGGCTGAGCCATAATTACACGTCTGATGCCTACGAAGTTCAGCTTGCACATGCCTACAGCTTGGCTCTCGCGCAATCTCGTGTAATTACGGAGTGAGACCAAATCGAGTTAGAACCCATATTGGGCGAGGCGTCAGCCGTCAGCCGATTTTACTCATAACGAATTTATCCCGCTGAAGACCCTTCCTTAGCCGACGCTTGTTTGGTTGATAGTTTTTGACTTAGCGAAGGTGTTTACATCTCAGTCGATACCGATACGGCGATAGTTCTACTCAGTTCTGGCCACTAGACTAACCAGGTAACCTACATTCAGCAGATCTTGGGATAAGTACGCTTGCTATTCTCTGATAAAGGTTTCCACAGCGCCCAAAACTATAGCCATGTACATCCATATGTTCTGTTTGTATGTCGACTCACTTTAGCAGACGTGCACACCCTGTCGCATTGTATTCAGGGGCAAGTAACTCTAGGTAACCTGATACGAACTCGGTCTGCCTGATACGGAAAAATATCACGTCTCCACGTGATCGATGACGTCCAATCAAATGCAAGTATTTTGTCTGATGCGGGATAAAGCTGATTACACTGGCCTCGTTCCGAAGACCGGTTACTGACATGATACCACGAACATCAACGCCTGCGGCGTTCAACACCGTAGTACACGTTCCTCGTACACAATGGTTTGTGTATCGCTGACTCAGTTCAGTGTTATTTACTTTGAATGAAGCATTTGTTTTGATAGAAGCAGACGTCACCACAAAGACCTATAACCCCCCCCCCCCCTGCATATATGCGCAAAGTGGTTGAAACCAGCAGGAACCCTTTATTGTATCAGATAATGGGTCCCTGGTTTCCCTATCTCTGTAATGTTAAACGAGTTGGAGGTGTATTAGAATACAAGATCAAGTTCAATTATTCATTATTTTTGGGTTAAGAGCATTATTTTCATTGCATTCAAAATCTATTTACGTTAAAATTACATCATATTTTCTCATGTTTAGCTAAGACATTGTGTTCCACGTAAAACAGGATATGCCTTGCTCCCTCATCAATCCCATATTATACCACACGATGTCACTGAAGTACAGAAAAGCTGTCAAAGACACCGTCATTAAATTGTGCCGGCGAAAAACAAAAAGAGACACATACGGATCACTCCATCTTCGGAATCGCTCGTCTTACTGGCAATCTAATTCTCAGCAGAACTCGAATCGGCCTTCCCTTCGGGTTTATGAACTCGGTGGTGGTCGTGTAAGAATTGCTCTCACAGTAGAGCCGATGTCACCAGGACATTAAAGTGTAGACAGGCTTGGGTGTTTCAATGTTCAAGCTACGTGTGTAATAATAAATATTATCTAATATTGTATACTAAAATTATATTTAAAGCCGGCGAAGCAAAACTCTCTCTGTAATGTTTATAACTCATGGGTCTCATTCTACACCATCGACCTCAGGGCCCTGTCTTACGAAGCTGGCGTAAGTTACGTCGGACGTAAATCAGTGTTAAAACTATAGGAACTTACGCCTTGAACGCAACCGGTCCATGTTGTAGGCGTATGCGCAAATTTACGCCAGCTTTGTAAGACAGGCCCCTGGGCCCTGTCTTACAAAGCTGGCGTAAGTTACGTCGGACGTAAATCAGTGTTAAAGCTATAGGAACTTACGCCCTAGTCGCAACTGGTCCATGTTGTAGGCCTATGTGCAACTTTACGCCAGCTTTGTAAGACAGGGCCCTGTTCGTCATTGCAGGGTGAGAATGGGTCTCAGCACCAATTCAAGCACAATCTTATGGAAGATCCATTTTGTGTTTATTGTGGTTGTGTTTGCGAAACTGTGTACCATTTTTTCTTCGATTGTCCCGCATTTACCATCAATAGCACAAGTATATCGGAGTCAATCGGTAATATAGTCTGCCCAAATACTAAACTCTCTACGTTTCTTCATCACTGTGCTGATTTTTTTTGCAAACTAGTTTTGAAGGGTTCTTGTGATCTGTCGAATTATCAAAACATTTTTCAGATAATTCACGAGTATATTTAGAACACAAACCGATTTTTTAAAAATAAAATGTGTAATTTGTTCTGTATTGTTATGCTGATGAAAAATATTATTTGTTCTTGTTTTATATTTATGATCACTAAACAAACGGGCACAGGGAAAATCTTCTTGTCTAAAATAACCATGGAGACAAGTTTCTAATTGTATTAAAAAGACGTATATCATTTAGACCGTTATACCCCAGAAATTGTTGTAACCAATCAAACCTATGATATTTCAACATGTATGTCTTTATTCTGTTGAGGGGATCTACTACTGGCCATAGGACTGTAAGAAATCCTCGTTAAATAAATAAAGAATAACATTAAATTAAAACTAAAGATTTGGCTTCTGAAGAATTATTTTTGTGATAAAATATAAACATATTGTACTTTGCCGTTTGGGTGAAACAGCTGTTTTGACTGGATTAAAATCGATCACACTGAAGTTGTATGGTTGGTAAAGATAATTTAATCATAAATCTGACTTATATGTTTTGTATTCCCTTAAAGTGTCATGAGCTGCCAAAATTCACACTTTTTTTTCATAATTTCTGATCGCCACGACAGTAAGAGGTTTTGAAGGCCATCGAAAAACTAAATGATTGGCGTTGGAATGAGGAAAATCTATACAGTATGTGGCCTGTACGAACCGAAAACGTGTTCGAAAAGTAAACAAAATTTAAATAACCGGGACGACCATTCATTCATTCTAAGCCAAAATTAGTTCAAAACAATACTATATCGTATATTTTCGAGACTAGAAGCACTAAAAAGCTTCTGAATTATACGTCTTGAGAAAAATAGCCAATAATTTCAAGATGCTGTTTTAAGGTAAATATATCAACATTTTGGCAGCTCATGCCACTTTAAAATTGTGTTCAGGGCGTTGTGAATAAAGGGAGTTCAGATGTTACAGAGTTCTTCGTCTTATCTCTTCTCCGTATCCGTTCCTTCTAAGAAACCAGTATATTAACTGTCGCAAAAAAAAAACGACAAAAAGCTAGACTTTATCGGAACCTCATGGTTATGCGGTGGTAGTAACTCCGACCAAATTCTACCCGATGACGCCAATCTGGCTATTGTATGCGGGGATAGACTAAACCTCTCCGACAGTAACTCCGACCAAATTCTACACAATGACGCCAATCTGGCTATTGTATGCGGGGATAGACTAAACCTCTCAGGTAGTAACTCCGACCAAATTCTACCCGATGACGCCAATCTGGCTATTGTATGCGGGGATAGACTTAACCTCTCCGACAGTAACTCCGACTAAACTCCACCCAATGACGCCAATCTGGCTATTGTATGCGGGGATAGAATAAAACTCTCCGACAGTAACTCCGACCAAATTCTACCCGATGACGCCAATCTGGCTATTGTATGCGGGGATAGACTTAACCTCTCAGATAGTAACTCCGACCAAATTCTACCCAATGACTCCAATCTGGCTATTGTATGCGGGGATAGACTAAACCTCTCCGACAGTAACTCCGACCAAATTCTACCCAATGACGCCAATCTGGCTATTGTGTGCGGGGATAGAATAAAACTCTCCGACAGTAACTCCGACCAAATTCTACCCAATGACGCCAATCTGGCTATTGTGTGCGGGGATAGAATAAAACTCTCCGACAGTAACTCCGACCAAATTATACCCGATGACGCCAACCTGGCTATTGTATGCGGGGATAGACTAAAACTCTCAGATAGTAACTCCGACCAAATTCTACCCAATGACGCCAATCTGGCTATTGTATGCGGGGATAGACTTAACCTCTCCGACAGTAACTCCGACCAAATTCTACCCAATGACGCCAATCTGGCTATTGTATGCGGGGATAGACTAAACCTCTCAGATAGTAACTCCGACCAAATTCTACCCGATGACGCCAATCTGGCTATTGTATGCGGGGATAGACTTAACCTCTCCGACAGTAACTCCGACCAAATTCTACCCAATGACGCCAATCTGGCTATTGTATGCGGGGATAGACTTAACCTCTCAGATAGTAACTCCGACCAAATTCTACCCGATGACGCCAATCTGGCTTTGTATGGGGGGATAGACTAAACCTCTCCGACAGTAACTCCGACCAAATTCTACCCAATAACTCCAATCTGGCTATTGTATGCGGGGATAGACTAAACCTCTCCGACAGTAACTCCGACCAAATTATACCCGATGACGCCAATCTGGCTACTGTATGCGGGGATAGACTAAAACTCTCAGATAGTAACTCTGACCAAAGTCTACCCGATGACGCCAATCTGGCTATTGTATGTGCTATAAACAAACTCTCCGACAGAAACTCCGACCTAATCCTACCCGATGACGCAAGTCTGGCTATTGTATGTGGGAAAGACTCAAACTCTCCTAGGATAAGCCAGCTAATCACCAGCGTTAAACCATCGGTTGGGTGAATGCTACAACGATGAGCAAAACGGTAAAAAAACTCAAGGCTGATCGTGGGCCAAAGATACAACAACAGTTCGCTTCAGGCTGGTTCATTGTGATTGTTCTGTCTGGGATATCAGGTTAGCGTTTTCAAAAGTGAGAAAACCACCCACGACGCTGAACTCAAATTATCAGTAAATACTCACTTGGAGATGAACACTGTATGGGTATCGCCAAGGGATATAAGGCAATTGACTGTTTCCGCTCCGCTGTGGTCCGGTTCCCTTTGCGTCCTACAGTGCCATTTATGCTACAGCGATTCACGGTAGTTTCGGGCTAAATACTTTTGACGTTTTTTTTTTCTTTGAATAGTTCGATCACCAATCAAAAAACTGTTAAACCCTTTAAAAGTTCAGGCAACGAAGTTTCGATACATTTTTAAATGGCTTTGATAACTTATCGTTTTATTCAGTTTCATTTTGTAACTCGACCGAGACTACTGTGCATTCGCGTCACAACATTCTAGAATTTAGACGTCATAGCATTCATATTCAAAGTACTTAAATGTATTTCAAGTTATATTGGTTGAGGAGAAACTCATCTGAAAAAATTATACAAGGTGAAATCACTGGGGGGTTTTTTTTTTGGAGAGAAACTTAAAGATTTTACCTGACGAATACTGATAGTTTAGCATGCTTACAAGTATCGCAGACAGTCTCGATATTATAAGAAATTCCCAACATAGAGATTCTTACATTTGAGTTTGACAAAGTGTCCCAACAAGACAGTTGTGATGCATACGTTTTTTAAGAGGGGGTCAACAAATGGGATCTGGTTGACGTGAGAGAATAAATAACATTGCTGGTGAATAGAGATGGCGGACAGGTGTGGTCAGACTTTTTCCACGGAGGTAAATCATCCTCAAAATGCACTATTATACTGACAGGATTTGCCTTCTGATGCTTTACATACATTAACGTAACAACAGAGGAACGAACAATGCCTTCCAAGAAACATAAAAAGGGACAGAAACGAAGCAAGAATGATATCAGCGCTTCAACCGACACATCTGCGGAGTTCCAAACCACGCCATTTTCATCCACCCCTCAGTCAGCCGTGAGGCCAGGTAATGAATTTACACCTGTTATCCCTGCACCTGATACTGCTGAACTCACTACAAACCCATGCCCTCAAGCTCAAATATGCGAGGCACCACCTAGCTATATTACCGTCATTCTCGATAAACTTAAATCAATAGACGACAGACTATCAAAAGTTGACGAAATGAACAAAATGATAACGAATGTAAACTCCCGATTGTCTAAAATCGAAACGGTAATGAAAGACAGTAAGAAAGAGGTGCGAGAAATAAATGACAATTTAAATGTGATCACTGGCCAGGTGAAATTACTGGAGCAAAAAATGTTGAAATTTGACAATTACAGGGAGGAGATGGCTAATAATGAAGCACAGGTGAATACTATGTTTTCCAGAATGATTGATTTGGAGGCGAGATCTAGAAGAAATAATTTAATATTTGGGGGAGTAGACGAAAAGCATGACGAAAAGTGTGAGGAGGTGTTGAAAGAATTCATTGAAAAGCAGTTATGTGTGGCAGGTAATGAGATTGATAAGCTGAGGTTCCAGAGGGTGCATAGGCTAGGTGGTAAAAGGGCAGGTTATAATAGGCCTATTATAGCAGCTTTCTCCGAGTATCAAGACCGTGAAATGATCAGACAGCGAGGTAAACACCTGGCCCAAACCAGCTATAGTATGTATGAGGACTTCCCTCGTGAGGTCCGCGAGGCCCGCCGAAAGCTTGTACCTGAAATGAAAGCTCTAAAGCAAAGTGGCGACCGTGCGGCAATTGTGTACCCTGCACGTCTGTTATGTAATGGGCGTGTTGTGAAGGAGATCCCGGTGGTCAATACTACTAAGTAATGTTCACTGGAGTGTAACCAACATGTTGCAGCTAGTAATGACAACTCGCAAGGTGAGCAAATAATTCAATTAGCCTCATGGAATATCCAGAGACGTTTTACACATAAAATTGCTGATACAGAATTCAGGAAAATTATAGAACAGTTTGACATAGTGGGACTTTCAGAGTGCTGGTTCAGTGAAAATACTGAAGATGTAGTCACTATTGATTCGCATGAGTGCTACTGTTATCGAAGGAAAGTTATGCGTGGTGGTGGTATGGCTATCCTAATACACCATCGTTACTCAAACCAGGCCAAAATAGTAGAGGTTTTATTTGATAGCATTTTTGTTGTTGACATAAACAAAAATAATAATGATAAAAATGAGAAAGTGTTTGTGATATTTGTTTACATACCTGATGCTAATAGCAGATTCTATTCTGTGCTCAATGTTGACTTGTTTACTGAGTTAGAAACTTGTATTACAAAGTATAGTAATCTTGGGCATGTAATCTGTATGGGTGACTTTAACAGCCGGACCGCTACTTCTGAAGATTTCATAAGCAATGACTCATTACCGGACAGTGTGTTTGAATCTATTAAAATTGTGTGTGATTATAATAATGATATTACACCACCTCCTCGTACCTCACAGGACTCTTTGTGTAATCTGTTTGGGAAAAAACTGCTTAGTTTGTGTAAAACGGTAAACTGTAGAATTTTAAATGGTAGGACCAGAGGTGATACTGCTGGGAATGTTACTTTTTATAGCAAGAGAGGCTGTAGTGTTATTGATTATGCATTGGTGACGCACAATTTTATGTCACGTGTCAAACATTTTAAAATCCTAGATTTTAATGAGTTTTCAGACCATGCGCCAATCTCCGTAGTGTGCAGAGTTCCAACTCTTTTTAATACGCGTTCTAGTAATACTTCTGCTTTACCTAAGATAAATCACACAACTGTCAGATGGAATGAGGAAAACAGAGCATTGGTCGGTGAATGCCTTAAGTTAAATGTTGATCGGCTAAAACATTCTATAAGCACTCATTGTTCAGACCTACATACAATATGTAAATGTTTTGCTTCTATTTTGGGAGAAATTGTCACTGTCTTTAACTCCAAACGTATTGTAAACTATAAATGCAGTCCGACACGTGACCCAGATAAACCCTGGTTTGACTATGCTTGTAACCAAGCTCTCAGGGATTATAAAAACGCAACTAAGTCATTCAACTTTCGTAAATCTGATCTAAATAGAAAAAAGCTGTGTGAAGCCAAAAATATCTACAAAAAAGTTACAAAAAGTAAAAAAAGATATTTTAGAGAATTAGAAGGAGACCAATTGGAACTTCTTCAAAAATCTAACCCAAAGGAATTCTATTCAAAATTTAAATCTAAGGTTACGCCAAAAAAGAGTACCATTACCACAAAAACCTTTTTCAAACATTTCAAGGATCTATCAGATAGTGTGAAACAGGGTGAAGAGCCCAGACATGACGAAGAAAGTAACCGCTTTATTGATGATTATGATGATGATTATGTAGATTGTGTTGATGATTATGATGATGTTGGTGATGATTATGATGATGTTGGTGATGATTATGTTGATGATTATGATGATGTTGGTGATGATTATGTTGATGCTTATGATGATGTTGGTGATGATTATTTAGATGATGTAGATGATGTTGGTGATGATTATTTAGATGATGTAGATGATGATTATTTAGCTTATGATGATTATACTGAAGATGATATTACAAGTAGTGTTAATAGCATTGACAACAATAGTAGGGCTGATAATGAGGATAAAAGTTGTATCTTCGGGGAACTCGATGAAGAAATACAGGATTTTGAAATCTTAAACGCCATTAAGACTCTAAAGAAAGATAAAAGTGCTGGGTTAGATGGGATTTTAAATGAAGTCTTTATTTATTTTAGTGACATTTTATTGCCATTGCTACTCCAGCTGTTTAATGATATACTTAGATCAGGGGTATTTCCGTCTTGTTGGACAAAAGGTGTCATTATACCTGTATACAAAAAGGGTGATCCTGAAGATACAAACAATTATCGTGGAATTACACTTGTCAGTCACTTATGTAAGCTCTTTACATCTGTTTTAAACAACAGGTTACTGAAATGGCACAATGATATGAGCGTTATCACAGATGCACAAATGGGCTTTAAACAAGGTTTTGGCACTCGTGATGCAATTTTCACTCTAAGTGCATTAATAAATAAGTGTGTCCGAAATAAGAAAAAAACTATTCTGCTGCTTTGTAGATTACAGCAAAGCATTTGACTCTGTGAAACACTCTTATTTATGGGCTAAACTACTACAAGAAGGAATTGGGGGTAAACTGCTAAACGTCATTAAATCAATGTATATGAATATAAGGCTTTGTGTCAGGTGGCAGGGAAATTATACCGATTCCTTCTTATACTCAATTGGTTTGATGCAAGGGGAGTGTCTCTCACCCATAATGTTTTCTTTATTTTTGAATGACATTGAAATGGAACTATTAACTAATGACTCTCCAGGTATTACTGTGAATGACATCAATTTAATGTTACTTATGTATGCAGATGACACTGTCCTATTGGCAGAGTCAGCTGATAAACTTCAAATGTTAATTACAGGTCTGGCCGAGTATTGTAAAAAATGGCAACTGACTATTAACGTAAGAAAAACCAAAATTGTAATATTTCGACCAAGCTGGCACTCTCCTGCTGTTCATTTTTACTTACATGGTAATGAGCTAGAAATTTTAAATGAATTCACATATTTAGGGTTATTATTTACATATAATGGTAAATTCAAAAAATGTCAGCAAAAATTAGCTGAACAAAGTAAAAGAGCCATGTATGGTCTCCGAAGTAAAATATCTGACTATGGTTTAAACTTCTATACAAAATTATCCCTTTTTGATACTTATATCTCCAGTATTATGAACTATGGATGTGAGACTTGGGGTATACATGCTGCAAAAGACATTGAAACTTTACATCTTTCATATTGTAAATGGTTACTTGGAGTCCCTAAGACTACAAATAATGCAATGGTCTATTTTGAATTAGGGCGTTACCCTATGCTGCTTCATAGAAAGTATCAAATGGTAAAATACTGGGCTAGACTAATCAATACTGATAATTGTATATTATCCCATCTTGTCAGTGATATGTATGAGTCGTGCCTTTCTTCCCCCAGTAAAACCAACTGGCTTACCCACATAAGAGATGAACTAAATAACTCTGGATTAAGTGAGTATTGGATATCGCAGTCGGTACCTAACGTCACTGCCTTTATAAAGATTTATAAACAAAATTTGGTTGACCAATTTATCCAATCTATTCAATCACAGATGGAGAAAACGTCAACTTGTGCCTTGTATAAACACATGGTGGACTCCCTCACTCTCCAGTTTTATTTACAGAAATCTACTCTGAGTAAATATCATAGGATCATTACAATATATCGCATATCTGCCCACGGTCTGGCTGTTCAGAAAGGAAGGTACGACAATACACCACGCACTGAAAGATTATGTAGCTTCTGTAATTCTCAAAGTATTGAGGACGAATATCATTTTATATTAATCTGTCCTGCATTTAAGGCGCTAAGAGAAAAATATATAAAGAAATACTTTTATAAAAAACCATCAGTATTTAAATTGCTACAGTTACTATCTTGTACAAATGTAAAACAGTTAAGACATTTAGGAATGTATCTAGATAAGGCAACCAAACTTAGAAAGTAATTTTTGGCTGCCCTCCGCCTAGTCCTATTAACTATGTATTTCATGTACCAATAAGCTGTATGCTTACGGTTAATAAACTTACTTACTTACTTACATGGATGGAAGCCTTAATGGAAATTGAGCCTGTCTGACATTCTTGCAACAATCTCATCCCCAGGCGTTTTGTAGACTGTACAATTTGCTCAAAAACAAAATGTCATTTTCAGGAAAGTGGAACAAGCCGTTGCTATATTTGGGTGAGAGATAAAATATCCGTAACATTGTCGTCCTTCGTATGAATGATATTTACAGCCGTATTGACTGGATTTAATCGGATCACGTGGAAATCCCTGTAAACCCAAGTTGTTACGTGAAAGGTAGATTAACGGGATAACTAGAGGGCGATATATCTTATCTTTCTATAGCATGTTTTTATATTTAGTGTAAATTAAGTTGGAAAACAAAAACTGAGCTGATTTTAGAGTTCATGGGAAACCTACAATGAGGGTTTATATCAAGATCATAAAAACGAACTTGAATATTGAAAAGGGAAGATACACAGATTGGTTATTATTGAAACTCGAAGTTTAGACTACGGCTATTCATTTCCGTCATATTGCAATTAGTTCTCCAATTACGAAAGCACATATTCCATGGGATAGTCATTTTAAAATTATTTTATTGTATCCTCTGGAAATCATTTACATGTATGTCAGACAAAGACCATTCCAAATTCAACTATAGAAAAAATTGTCATGTAGGCAGAAGCCTATTACAAAAACTATAGGATGAAACTTGACGCGGCTATGGCTAATTGGCAGGAGATAAGTGATAACAAACAGGTGTGGGAGTACAGTATCTGATAATTAAACTGTGCCTGGATTAAATATTCATAACAAAATATGGTGCAGTTCATTTTGAGACTTTATCGAGTGTCACATAATACATATATTATAGATTATCTACCGAAGCTTTTTAATTCCCTTTTGAATGATTTAATGTACCACGTGGGTTTTGATGACAAGCACACAGACTAAGGATTGGTAGATGTTTTAGAACTATTTATCGTTTTGTAAATATCGATTTTTGATTACCTTTAACGATGACTCAGATTCGAAGAATTTGTTGTAAAAGAGCCAACGAAACATTTCATTAATTACTTCATCCATTGCACGATTTCGTATAATTATGTGTTGTTATGAAACGAACAAAACGATTTAACGTAAAGAATACATGTGGTTTCTTCCGACCAGCGTCGCCTGCAGGCAGTCTCGATATTTAACAGCTCGCTGTCATAAAAATCGGATTCCTGTTAAACGCTGTCGTGCTGTAAAGTTGATGGCAGTTAAGCCCGTCAGATTTAATGTCCTTGATCAGGGAGATTCACGTCACTATTCTGTCCCAGGTCTTTGTAGACCATCGAGTACACTCGTCAAAATTATACTGAACTAAAGCGTTGTTTAATTTCACCGGATTAAGATGCAATGTTTTCTACCTTCGGAATGAATTTTAACACCGGATAAAGCGTTTCATTTTAAACGGAAGTATTAACTGACCAATCTGGTGCACAACCTGTTAGAAGTGTAAAATCAAACAGACAAACACAGATGACTTCTGGCAAACTTCTGGTAAGCACGTGGTGGCGTTTCCAACCAATGAAAAACAAAGGTCGATCTGAAGCTTTGTGTTATTTATTACGGCCACGTATTCAATCAGTGTTATAAACAGTGACCAGGATAAAAGAGCAGAAAATTCTACTGACTAAAGTCAAACTTTTGTCCGTCGTCAAGCTAATGAAATATCACGAAGTTTAGGTTATTACAACAACCTATCAATGGGTATAAAGGTCTAAATGATATGCCCCTTTTTAACGCAAATATAAATTTGTCTCCATGGGTATATTAGACAAGAAGATTTTTCTGTGCCCGTGTGTTTTAGTGTTCATAAATATATATACTTAGAATAGAGATTGCAACATTTGTAAGGTTGACCAAGACGCAGTAAAATCTAGTTTTTGGGATAAACAAGTGGAACATATTACTGTCGTCGTTGCCAGTTGGTCTAGATAAATTTCAGCATATTTTTTTCCATTCTCTTTCTTTGTGCAACATTTATACAGGACTTTGTAAACAGAATAACCCTCATTAATATCGCATTCCTTTGAGTGCTTGTTTAGTGAACCTGCAAATATAGTAGAAGAGTAGATAGCCCTTCAAATCCCTCAGAGGAAAACACGTTTGTGCACAGAAGTATTTATGGAAAGAGCCCTAGGGTTTGGTTATCTCGCCAGCACTTTTCCCAATTGCCATAAAAAAATACAAAAGTTTTCTATCCAAACAGAGTCCGCTTGTTTTTTTGGAAAGAAAGGCAATATACAGTCAGTTGCAGGGTCCACGATCTAATTCATATCTGGCCGACAAAAGATCGGCCAGCCTACGGGAATTCGTTTCTCTCCAATAAACGCTATTTTTATTCTCTACCCACTTTTATCTTTGTTCGAAAAGTTGTAGTGATATTAACTGGGGTGATACTATTTAAACAAACTTTAAAAACACTCAAAATGTTGATCTGGATATCTGGTCGTATTATTTTTACAAAGGTTCTGGCAAATGCATTGTTTCCCATCACTTACATAGTAATTTTACTCAAAAGGTACGTTAGGCAAGGTATAATAGTTGAAGAAACTAGATTGATTGATTGATTGATTGTTTGGTGTTTTACGCCGCGCTCAAGATTATTTCACTTATATGGCGGCGTTGCCAGTTTTATTGTGGGAGGAAACCGGGCTCTATGCCCGGAGGAAACCCACGACCTTTTTGTTGGTAACTGGCAACCATCCCACATAGGTCGTTCGAGTGAAAACCCAGTCAGAAAATTTTCCATTTTTTTGGACTGAGTGGGATTCGAACCCGCGACCCATTGGTGGAAGGCTGTTCTGATTGAAGAAACTAGAAGCCTACTATAAGATAAATGACGGGTATCTGGTGACAGAGACAGGTTAAAACCATTACTTAATACAGATTGCGTGGAAATTCAGAGATAAAGATATACTGAATGTGCTTAGCATAAAAACCGAACTTAGTGGCTAGATTGTTGTTTTAGCTTATTGGCGCGTCCATATACTAGCGAGTATGTATTACCTCGAGCGGTTAAGAAAACTGTCTTAGCGCAATATATTGAATATCTCTGTACAGGAGTATATGTTAGTACGTTTAAGAACTACTTAATTTCTGATGATATTAAAACATGCAATACAATTGAGCTTACACCCATATACAATTTACAGATATGCAAATAAACAGTTGTGAGAAAAGGGAAGATCGAGAGATCGGTCAATATTGAAAAGGGAAGATACACAGATTGGTTATTATTGAAACCCGAAGTTTAGACTACGGCTATTCATTTCCGTCATATTGCAATTAGTTCTCCAATTACGAAAGCCCATATTCCATGGGATAGTCATTTTAAAATTATTGTATTGTGTCCTCTGGAAATCATTTACATGTAGGTCAGACAAAGACCATTCCATATTAAACTATAGAAAAAAATGTCATGTAGGCAGAAGCCTATTACAAAAACTATAGGATGAAACTTGACGCGGCTACGGCTAATTGGCAGGAGTTAAGTGAAAACGAACAGGTGTGGGAGTACAGTATCTGATAATTAAACTGTGCCTGGATTAAATATTCATAACAAAATATGGTGCAGTTCATTTTGAGACTTTATCGAGTGTCACATAAAATGTTTCCTCCGGCAATGAGCCCGGTTTCCACCCCCACTTAACTTGGCCACATCGCCATATAAGTGAAATAATCTTGAGTGCGGCGATAAACATCAGTCAATCAATCAACACAGCTGTTGATTTCAAAAGCCCTAAAACTCATCTCTCTTTTTGGCCTGCCTTACCAAATCTGTGACATATGTTTTTAACGTAGTCGGTTGAATTCCTGACAAACATAGTTTGCCTCGTTCAGTGTGAATAGCGATCTGTATTTGTTAGTGTTAATTTCACTCACTTGAAAGTTTTCTAATTATAATCTAAGCTTCTAGAAACTTTTAATCATAAAATATGGCTTCGCAAAAAACAGCAATTTGCTTGGATGCGAACAGGAATATCACTTTGAACTGGGGGAATTTACCTTGAGGTTTACATAGATGGAATTTTTGTTTTCAACGTTAGGCTCTTTTGAAAAATATTCATCATTGGTTGTAAAACCCTAGAAAAATATGTATTTATTTAGCTAAAAAAGGGAACTTACAAATGTTTTTGTTTTTCTCTTCCCTCAAAGGGGCTTGAGCTGTCAAAATTTGGATTTTTAATAATTTCGATTGTCAATAGAAGATGATTGAAAAGGATTGAACTAAAGGATTGAATTTGAACTAAAACATATCAGTAGAGTTAGTAAGTAACTTGTTAAAACCGAAGGTTTTTTTTCATAAGGGAAATATTTCAAATAGCCAGGATGTAAGAGTTCATTTGTGTGTTGCTGCTGCTTATAAAACTACCTATATTAGCTCGGATTATCGGTCTTACGGCGACTGGTATTATATGGCTGCTAATGTGTCTTGACGAACACGGAGAGAAAAAAAAATTCGGCAGAGCCCAGATTTCTAGGCTATACCTATACTTACATCTCCTAGATTGGTGTCCGAGGAAAGGTCTCCGTTTGTAATTCTTGATAAGAATGACGAATATACGATTTTGTCCATATATTTTCATACCAATTTCAGATGTTGATATCAATCAAGCCATCGATCGATAGATACATGTGCTATTATTGTATTCAAAATGATATCTCTGAGAAAACCTCTTTCACCAGTGTTCATGGCGTGTACAGGTGGGTGTAGCAGAACTGAAACACGGTGAACCTACACCAGGTATCATATACTCATTCAAACTTAAAGGAAGCGCCATCACAATACGCTAACTGCTTAGCATACATGTTAATGGAATCGAAATATATGTAATAAAAAACCGCAATGCACATATAGACACAGCTTCAATTTTGCTTTACAATGTTAAAGGGTTAAGTGAATCAAGTACAACCTGAATCTGAACCTACAAAGTGAATCAAGTACAATTTTGTGTAAAATCTTCAGCCTGGTAGATCTGTCAACAAGAGTTTCGGGAAACCCAAAATACGCCCGGTAAGGCCCTGTCACTGCAGCCATACAAAAACAAATCCTTCCATATATATATTTTTGAATATATGCAATGGGTCCTTCAGATATGAAATCTCATCTGGTGTTAAATGTCCAGGTCTTCAGCTTGGAGTCCAGCTAATTCTGACTGGTCAGTGGGTTAAATCACTTGCTGAAGACATCACTGGCCAGGATGTTTGCCACATTTTATATAGGTATATTTGGACAGAGCCTAATCTCTGAGATGGTCAATGGTGTGTAAATATACAAGTCTTATCTGTTTACACTTACAACCAGGTTTATGAATATTGTCAAACATATCTTTAAGCAACTATATTTGCTTTACCATATGGGTAATAAAACTGAATTGAAGAGCCTTTAAAACAGAGAAATAATTATAATTCTAAACTTTTTAGGTTTTGGCCACCATAGCTATCACTAAATTATCCAAGGAAGCTGACACACCTACCCATAAGCTACATCCTCAGAAAAAATTGTCCAGATAGAATCAAAACTTTGAAAGTTATGGAGCGGAAGGGAATATTACATAATCCAACATAACTCCCATATTATGTAACCAGTGATGTTAAAAATAGTTTGCGACACACCTTCTACCCATAAGGTATATACTCAGAAAAAATTGTGCAGATGGAATCAAAACTTTAGAAGTTAGGTAGTGGAAGGGAATATTACATAATCCAATATTACTCCCATATTATGTAACCAGTGATGTTAAAAATAGTTTGCGACACACCTTCCACCCATAAGGTATACACTCAGAAAAAATTGTGCAGATGGAATCAAAACTTTAGAAGTTATGGAGCGGAAAGGGGAAAGCGGACGCCGGACAGCCGGACTGCCGGACTACCGGACTGCCGGACGGACGGAGATGATACCATAATACAGCCCGCTTTTCAAGCCGGGCGTATAAAAACAAAAACGTTGTACTTTCTGTCGATTTTATAAGAAGCTCACCGTGCTGTAGCGCTTATAGAAATTAAGCTAGTCAGATTTGATGTGGCTGATTGGGGATATTCTCACGACAAACTTGTCCCAAGGCGTCTGTAGAACATTAAATAAGCTCAACAACTGAGTGACATTTCAGTCTAACTAACTCATGTTTTATTTAGCGAGGATTGGAGAACAAATATTTAGCAGACAATGCAATCTACCTTCGGGCCATTTTTGACACTGGTCTTTGGTAGTAGCAACTGCTCCAGAAACACTGAAGGTCAGAAACTGAAATGTTCCCGGGAAGTCATTTTGATGGTAATTCATATAAAAAGCGCAACTGACTTATTGATTTACGGAATACCAATATTGTTTTTGTGTCAGCCTGATTAAGTTCGCTATCGAATTCACTAACAAGGTGTCGAAACCTTTCCTGTGCCTGTCGGTTCCTTGATCGCTCAAAATTGTATGGCATTGATTTATTATTACTTCATTTAGTAGAACGAAAGTAGTAAATTCTTCGGCACCGATACGACGTGCCTTGAAAGTCTCCTGATAAACGGAGATATGAAAGCTGCCCGTGATATAAGTACAGCTGGTTTCTTCCGACCAGCGTCGCCTGCAGGCAGTCTCGATATTTAACAGCTCGCTGTCATAAAAATCGGATTCCTGTTAAACGCCGTCGTGCTGTAAAGTTGATGGCAGTTAAGCCCGTAAGATTTAATGTCCTTGATCAGGGAGATTCACGTCACTATTCTGCCCCAGGTTTTTGTAGACCATCGAGTACACTCGTCAAAAGAATTATACTTTCTTGTGGAACTATAGCGTGGTTTAATTTCACCGGATTAAGAAATAAGATAGGCCTATAGTATGCAATGTTTTCTAGCTTCGGGTGAATTTTAATACCAGATTTTGTAAGATAAATCGTTTCATTTTAAACGGAAGTATTAACTGACCAATCTGGTGCACAACCTGTTAGAAGTGTAAAATCAAACAGACAAACACAGATGACTTCTGGTAAGCACGTGGTGTCGTTTCCAACCAATGAAAAACAAAGGTCGATCTGAAGCTTGGTGTTATTTATTACGGCCACATATTCAATCAGTGTTATAAACAGTGACCAGGATAAAAGAGCAGGAAATTCTACTGACTAAAGTCAAACTTTTGTCCGTCGTCAAGCTAATGAAATATCACGAAGTTTAGGTTATTACAACCACCTATTAATAGGTATAAAGGTCTAAATGATGTGCCCCTATTTAACGCAAATATAAATTTGTCTCCATGGGTATATTAGACAAGAAGATTTTTCTGTGCCCGTGTGTTTTAGTGTTCATAAATATACTTAGAATAGAGATTGCAATATTTGGTAGGTTTAATTACGTTTACCAAGACGCAGTAAAATCTAGTTTTTAGGAGAAACAAGTGGAACATATTACTGTCGTCATTGCCAGTTGATCTAGATAAATTTCAGCAGATTTTTTCCCATTCTCTTTCTTTCGTGCAACATTTATAAAGGACTTTGTAAACAGACTAACCCTCATTAATATCGTATTCCTTTCGAGTGCTTGTTTAGTGAACCTGCAAATATAGTAGAAGAGTAGATAGCCCTTCAAATCCCTCAGAGGAAAACACGTTTGTGCACAGAAGTATTGATGGAAAGAGCCCCAGGGTTTGGTTATCTCGCCAGCACTTTTCCCAATTGGCATAAAAAAAATACAAAAGTTTTCTATCCAAACAGAATCCGCTTGTTTTTTTGGAAAGAAAGGCAATCTACAGTCAGTTGCAGGGTCCACGATCTAATTCATATCTGGCCGACAAAAGATCGGCCAGCCTACGGGAATTCGTGTCTCTCCAATAAACGCTATTTTTATTCTCTACCCACTTTTATCTTTGTTTTAAAAGTTGTAGTGATATAAACTGGGGTGATACTATTTAAACAAACTTTAAAAACACTCAAAATGTTGATCTGGATATCTGCTCGTATTATTTTTACAAAGGTTCTGGCAAATTGATTGCTTTCAATCACTTACATAGTAATTTTACTCCAAAGGTACGTTAGGCAAGGTATAATAGTTGAAAAACTAGAAGCCTGCTATAAGAAAAATGACCGGTATCTGGTGCCAGAGACAGGTTAAAACCATTACTTAAAACAGATTGCGTGGAAATTCAGAGATAAAAATGTACTGAATGTGCTTAGCATAAAAACCGAACTTAGTGGCTAGATTGTTGTTTTAGCTTATTGGCGCGTCCATATACTAGTGAGTATTTATTACCTCGAGCGGTTAAGAAAACTGTCTTAGCACAATATATTGAATATCTCTGTACAGGAGTATAGGTTAGTACGTTTAAGAACTACTTAATTTCTGATGATATTAAAACATGCAATACAATTGAGCTTACACCCATATACAATTTACAGATATGCAAATAAACAGTGGTGAGAAAAGGGAAGATCGAGAGATCGATCAATATTGAAAAGGGAAGATACACAGATTGGTTATTATTGAAACCCGAAGTTTAGACTACGGCTATTCATTTCCGTCATATTGCACTTAGTTTATTATTTTCAGTTCGGAAATTACGGAAGCACATATAGGCCTATCACGGGAAAGTCATTTTAAAATTATTTTATTGTGCCCTGTGGAATTCATTTACATGTACGTCAGACAAAGACCATCCCATATTAAACTATAGAAAAAAATGTCATGTAGGCAGAAGCCTTTTACAAAAACTATAGGATGAAACTTGACGCGGCTACGGCTAATTGGCAGGAGATAAGTGATAACGAACAGGTGTGGGACTACGGTATTGGATAATTAAACAATAATTAAAGCTGGTCTAAACCAATTATATAATGGATTGCATTGAGGGTGTTGGTAAATTTAATAAAAAGTCATAAATACAAATTTTCTATTATTATTTAGTTAACTCCTGCTTATACTTTTAAATTGAATTACACTTTTCCTCCAAACAATTTCTTCTTATATTTAAAACTTATTGATTTTCTTTAAAAGAAAATCTGCGATATATACTGATATTCTTATCGTTAACTTATCAATTCGTATTAAAGCTGGTCTAAACCAATTATCTTATGTATTGCAATCAATGAGGCTGTTGATAAAATTGAATAAAAGGTCATAAATAAAAAGTTTCTAGTATTATTTAGCTAACAGTTTAACTCCTGCTTATACTTTTAACTTAAATTACACTTTTCTTCCAAACAATTTCTTCTGATATTTAAAATTTATTGATTTTTAAATTGAAATCTGTCATATTCTTGAGCATTAAAGGATAGATGTGCAATTATTTTTCAGAAAAAGGACAACATCTACTAGAGTTTTAATTTACAAAATTTGGTGACTGGGGATGATATTCACCACATTGAAGTGTTTGTTAAATATTTCTACAAGAATAGAGTGGTGTGCCCAAGTCAATGAGATTGTTTATCATTTTAAGTGTTTTATGATAAATATTTGGAGAGAAAATATGGACATTTGAAATGTGCTGAAAAATTAAAAAAGACAATCATCATCAGGGAAATTACTGAATTATGAAATATTTCTACAAGAATCATGGCATGGTATTAACAAAAATCTACAAGAATATGATGGTGTGCCCATAATCAATGAGATTAAGAAATGTTTGAAACTCTCTTTAAACATGGGTTCCATTTTAATGATAAAAAATTAAGACATCACCACGTCATTAGTTGTTTTTTAACAACACGAGCTTTCGACACCTGTGCCGGTGTCTTCGTCAAGTGTAACTGAATTTAATGTTTCAAAATATTGACATATATACAAAAGAAAAGAACAAATGTGTTAAGTGGCCAATCAGTGAATTGTTTGCAACAGTTACTATGTTAGCAATATTCTGACGTCGGAAACTACAAAATGGCATCATCAAGAATGACATAAATCTGTTAACATTATAATACAAAATGACGTTATAAGCTTACGTTATAATAAGAAATGACGTAATAAGTTAACATTACAATTCAAACGTAACGTGACATCAATGAGATTGTTTATCATTTTAAGTGTTTTATGAAAAATATTTGGAGAGAGAATATTGACATTTGAATTATGCTGAAAACTTAAAAAACATATCGAGCTGCAAACATCATCAGGGAAATTCCTGAATTAGTAAACGAGAACACAGGAAAATTTGAATCTCTTAAATGATACTTTTTGAACCCACCACTTGCAAATAACAGACCTGACTCACTCACACCTGCCAATGATACATCATAAATAATCAAATTCTAATGAAGATGTGTGAGTGAATTTTGATAATTATGCATTCCAAGGTAAGGATATGGATGAGTGAGTGAGAGAAGATTTAACATTATTTCAGTCTTATCGCAACAACGATAGGGATGAAATAACCTTTGGTTGGTGCGTGAAGAACCAAAAACTGAAATATTTAAAATCTCATATTTATAGTCATGTTTTTAGACACAAAGAAAATAGAAAAAAAAAAACAGTTTATTATTTTATATTGTAGTGCACTGTCTATGTTACACAACTACCCAGTACTCTATTTACCGTTTTGTTTATTGTTTTAAATAAAACATTGTCTCCCTTTTTGTACATTCATCTGTGCACAGAAATACAAATATTTTGATCTTTTAAACTTGTGTTTTAGCTATTTAACTTTGTGTTGTCCTTCAACACTTCTGACTTGCTCGATCATGTTTAACCAGTCTATTATTTTTCAAAATTTAAGCCCAGTAACAATTTTGGCCCTCTCTTATCCATCATAAGTGTTGGCGACCTGAAAAAAAAAATGAAAAATATATAAAATATGTATATAAACCAAGCTTTACAACTGGACCTGTTTAAATTTGCCACATGACAGTCATATGCAGACAATTATAGAATTTGTTGTTTTAATAGATAATAAGTTTGAGACCTGAGTGTTCTGTGACTATCTTATGCCCAACAAAACCATGCAGTCAGATAACCAACAACACATGAGTTTCAAATAACTGTTCTTTATATGTGTATGATGTACGGTAAAATACTGAAAATATAATAAAGAGGTATATAAGTAAAATGAAAACAAATGTGTTGTTATAGTACATGGGAAACACAGCATGCATTTGAGGCTGGCCCAAAGGGACAAAACTCACAATTTATACATATTAGAGTTACCTCCCCTGATTGTACACATGCTGGCCTCATCGACAACGTATAATAATTAATACTGCTCTAACGTTACTGAAATTATAGAGACAATTTCTCGTTAACCGCAATGGTATTAGAATATGTAAAATTGCTACAGAGGCTTACTTTAAATACTTCGAATACAAACAACTAAGAACAACGTCACCTTAGAGAATATCTTAAAAAAACGAAAGTAAAATGTCCGCTAAATTCAACGAGGTTGTTGTTGTTTCACTTAAAATTATTCAGTTTGTAAATAATGGTAATCGATGTTCATAGGGGCGAAATAGTTGGCTAACGTACTTATTTCAACTGTATGGAAACTCACACTGTGGTAGCTGTAGGTTTGACAAAGGCGTTGATCCGGATGGCTTGGATGGTTAGGAACTAATAACTTATGATGAAACACACGGAATACGAACAGCAACAAACCAAAAACTAACTCCTCTCACTGAAGAGTTCCAATAACTTGAATAAGGCAAATATATTAAGATAGAAATAATGTCTCTGATATTGAGACAGAACACTGAGAGATTTTTCCAATTATGTAGTTTATTTTATATAGATATATTTTTTAAGAACACTAAAACACATGGCACGGTTACGGGCCAATCTTCTGGTAGAATCCCAAATGCCCTTGCCATATTATAAGTTTGGGGGGAAATATTAACCCATGATTGATTCATTGATTTGTCTTTTACACCACATAAAGAATTACTTTATTTGCACAGTGGCACAAATTGCTGTGGAGCTAGAAATGCTCAACCTTCTGTTAGTTCCCGTCAACCATCTCCACTTACGACAGCTATTAACATGAACCCAATATTAAAAATCCTATTCCCACTAATATTTTTTGTAAATTTCCACTTCGTACATGCAAAGGGTTAATCAGAGAAAGTTGTGGCGATAGCTGGTAAAATAAGAAAATGAAACCGCCAGTAAACTATGATTTATGAATAGTTGTCTATGGGATTCAGTATGTGTTTGGAAGAGCTGTCATCTAAGCATAAATTGTTAGTGTTCTACTTGGCGCATTCATGTCAAACTTTGCACACTATTTTTACATATAGGCCTAGTTGGCTTGATTCCTGCCAAATTTCAACAAAACATAGATTAAATGCGTTTCTACTGAACTTAAAAGTGATTATATATTTTTGTCTCTTATTACCGAAACTACAAATGACTTTGAATAACTTTCAAATAAAGTGGGGTGAGTAAATCCATTAAAGATATGGATGACATATAGAATGAAATTTTCAGTCAACATTTTTCTGGGGCCTCCGTGACTCAGTCATGCAGTTAGGGTGATAGTTCATCAGTCGGACACAGGCCTTCCATCAAATAAATGCCGTGCATTTTCATATCGAAATCGGGTCAATTAAAAAAGTGAACAATTTCTTTCACTTAAACGCCGTTTTTCTGCCATTTTTCAAGAAAGTGTGATCACAAAAATAACGAGAATACTGTTATACTCAGTTTCTGAGACACTAGATTAAACGCATGCATTCTGCAATGAGAGCTGTGGCAATTACCTTACCGGGAACTTGTTTCACAAAGCGGCGTAGCGTATAACTGCCATAGCAGCCCATTCTGTAGAGATGGGTTGATATGACAGTTACGCCGCTTTGTGAAAACGGTCCCAGAGGTGTACTAAATGTCCGATATGATTTATATCTACCAGCCAAGTACCTCCCTTTTTCGAGGAGGCCGGTTGGCTGAATGGATAAGACAACCGTCATTTAGTGCTGGTGATATGGCACCCGGGTTCGATTCGCGTGTCGGACGTCACCCAAAATCGGTAGAAGATTTTCTGTAAATTTTCAAGACATTGTAATCCTAAAATAACAATAATCTTCCGATGACTCACTTAACTTGATAATCAATGCATTTACATAAAATTATTGCATCGAAAGAACAAATTTCTTCCATAGATTAATATTTTATTCAGTAATAAACCAAATGACAACATTTCACTGTAGATCATTCGCAGACGACCATAATATACATATACAATATAATAATTCTGTGACCCCCCCCCCCCCCCCCCCCCCCCTAAAAATAACTAGGTGATGCGAAAATAACAAAATGTACACTAAATTCCACTATCATCCTATCCTTCGGGTCTCAGTGCATCAATTGATAGAACGATCGTCACTCAGTCGACACAAAGTTAACTACGTGGACGGGTTGCCAGGCACTCACTGAAGGCCTGGGTCCTGTTTCACAAAGCGGCGTAAATGCCTTTTTTGTGTAACTTTCATACTAACGTATCTCTACGGTATGGGTTGCTATGGCAGTTACGTGAAAACTTACGCTACGCTGCTTTGTGAAACATGCTCCAAGACTTTCTACCTGGCAACGTCAGCATGTAAATGAAATAGTTTTGAGTTGGGTTTCAAAGATCAATCAATCAATCAATAAACCATAGTTTGTTCCATCGATTGATTTCTACGTCTCACTCAAGATGATTTCACTTCTAGGCAGCATTCAGTGTAGAAAACTGCCCAGAGAAAACCGTAAACTTTTGCTTCATAGTCGATATACATGTAGGGCCTACTGTTGCGCATATACTGTATATGTCCATCTTTTTTTTCCCTTTTCTAAACATGTTTATTTGGATAATAAATGTACACTTTAAGCCAAGGCTTATACTGTGTACTTTTCATATTATACATTGTCCATCTTTCAAAATACATGTCTACACCACTGTTGATGCAATATG
Organism: Lepidochitona cinerea; assembly: GCA_963971465.1. Lineage (NCBI taxonomy): Eukaryota > Metazoa > Mollusca > Polyplacophora > Chitonida > Tonicellidae > Lepidochitona > Lepidochitona cinerea. The sequence continues at coordinate 7,430,795 of OZ020556.1, forward strand.
TACGTACAATAAAACATAAATTGTTTAAAAGGATACGGTGTATCATTTCAGAACAATAACAATTATCTCAATAACAGTTTCATAAACAATAATTTAAAGTCATGTCTTGTCAAAATTACAGCACGCTCTGGGAATGTCAAAAATATGGTACCTCGGTCATAGAAACAAATAAAGCCCAAAAAACATGCTGATATATACACGGTAATATATATGTTATTCTGCTTGAGAAAGATTGATTGAGTAGGGCTTAAGGTCGCACTCAACAGCTAAGGTTATATGGCGACAAAAGTACCAATCGACCAAAAGATCTTACCCAGCCCCATCCCACCTACATTTTGAACAGACCACCTAAATTTTAACATTAAAACCTACACAGACCATATGAATGTTAGGAAGGCTAATGTATTTGGCATACTTCCTTTTCCTCCATGCTAGGGCTTGCGAAAGACATCACATGTTCAACACTCTTGTTTTCCACAAAAATCACAAAATGGTGACGTATTGATCATTTATCTCATCCCCATCATCATTTATCTCATCATCATCATCATCTATCCCAGCAGCATCATCATTTATCTCCGCATCATCATCATTTATCCTAGCATCATCATCATTTATCCCATCATCATCATCATCTACCCCAGGATCATCATCATGTATCCCAGCATCATCATCATTTATCCCAGGATCATCATCATTTATCCCAGCATCATCATCATCTACCCCAGGATCCTCATCATGTATCCCAGCATCATCATCATCTACCCCAGGATCCTCATCATGTATCCCAGCATCATCATCATTTATCCCAGGATCATCATCATTTATACCAGCATCATCATCATTTATCTCATCACCATCATCATTTATCCCAGCATCATCATCATTTATCCCAGCATCATCATCATCTACCCCAGGATCATCATCATGTATCCCAGCATCATCATCATCTACCCCAGGATCCTCATCATGTATCCCAGCATCATCATCATCTACCCCAGGATCATCATCATTTATCCCAGGATCATCATCATTTATCCTAGCATCATCATCATCTACCCCAGGATCATCATCATTTATCCCAGGATCATCATCATTTATCCCAGCATCATCATCATCTACCCCAGGATCCTCATCATGTATCCCAGCATCATCATCATTTATCCCAGCAGCATCATAATTTATCTCATCATCATCATCATTTATCCCAGCATCATCATCATTTATCTCATCACCATCATCATTTATCCCAGCATCATCATCATTTATCCCAGCATCATCATCATTTATCCCAGCATCATCATCATTTATCCCAGCATCATCATCATTTATCCCAGCAGCATCATAATTTATCTCATCATCATCATCATTTATCCCAGCACCATCATCATTTATCTCATCATCATCATCATTTATCCCAGCATCATCATCGTTTATCTCATCATCATCATCATTTATCCCAGCATCATCATCATTTATCCCAGCATCATCATCATTTATCCCAGCATCATCATCATCATTTATCCCAGCATCATCATCATTTATCTCATCATCATCATCATTTATCCCAGCATCATCATCGTTTATCCCAGCACCATCATCATTTATCCCAGCATCATCATCATTTATCCCAGCATCATCATCATTTATCTCATCACCATCATCATCATTTATCCCAGCATCATCATCATTTATCTCATCATCATCATCATTTATCCCAGCATCATCATCATTTATCTCATCACCATCATCATCATTTATCTCATCATCATCATCATTTATCTCATCACCATCATCATCATTTATCCCAGCACCATCATCATTTATCTCATCATCATCATCATTTATCTCATCACCATCATCATCATTTATCTCATCATCATCATCATTTATCTCATCATCATCATCATCATTTATCTCATCATCATCATCATTTATCTCATCACCATCATCATCATTTATCCCAGCACCATCATCATTTATCTCATCATCATCATCATTTATCTCATCACCATCATCATCATTTATCTCATCATCATCATCATTTATCTCATCATCATCATCATCATTTATCCCAGCATCATCATCATTTATCTCATCATCATCATCATTTATCCCAGCATCATCATCGTTTATCCCAGCACCATCATCATTTATCACAGCATCATCATCATCTACCCCAGGATCCTCATCATGTATCCCAGCATCATCATCATTTATCCCAGCATCATCATCATGTATCCCAGCATCATCATCATGTATCCCAGCACCATCATCATTTATCTCATCACCATCATCATTTATCCCAGCATCATCATAAGTGTTTTACTAAAACTAACTAAAAATGCCTTAGAGCCAAATAAAAATCTTTACAGTAACACAATGGAACAAAGGCTTAGCGGCCGTGAATGCCTCATAGAGTATACATCTGTTGAGAATACAAGTTGTTCCGCTGAACCATTTTGTAACTCTGCAACCATTATTTCTCTAACGATTTTGCCAATGAAGTGTCTAATATTTGTATGATATCTAGCAAGGAATCTGTCTTTACTTATAATTTGAAGGAATTCTCTATTTTTTTTTTCACTCTAAACGAGTTTTGTCTTAGCTACATGAATAGGATTTCCACTTCCTTGAGGAATTGTCTCCCTTTGTCCCCAGCCAAATGACAGTAATATTCTGACGACTTCCGGTGACGTAAATTGGCCAGGAATCTCGCATATTCAAGATAAACCGCTTCAAACAGAGGTTCTGAAAAAATAGAAAATCAGCTTATATACAAACATACGTCTAACAAAACGACCTGTAATACTGGCCATTTTGTTTGCTTGATCAGAAGCACTTGAGCATTTAGTTAAACGCCAACAGCCTTACTTGTTTCTTTGTTAACCTTACTGAAAGTACATGTGCTATAAACGATGACAAGGTTAGCTCCCTTGTTTACTTCAAGTATTTTTAACAGAGACAATTAATTCATAAAACCTTACTTTTTTTTCTCGTTTACTTTAGGACTCAAATCTTTCAATGGCATTTAGACGTTTACATCGTTTAAATCGAAACGTCGTCACCCAATAAACCAAGAAGTTGTTATCCATAAGTAATTCTTCACCTTATTTTAGAAGGACTCTTCATGCATTATTGTTTACATTTTACATAATATTTCAAAATTCCACTTATTTGAAAAAGAACAGTGATTTGACTTTGGGTAATTGATTGATGTTTTACGCCACACTCAAGATTCCCTTACATAGCAGGGTTGGCATGTTTAATGGAAGAGGAACCACGCTCTTTGCCCAGATGAAACCCCTCGACCTTCAGCGGGTACCTGGCAAATCTTTCACATACGATGATCGAGTGAAAAATTCACAAAATAAAGTGTTCCAAACATTGTTAAAGTGGCATGAGCTGCCAAAATGTTGATATTTTGACGTTAAAACAGAATGTTGAAATTATTGGCTATTTTTCTCAAGACGTATAATTCAGAAACTTTTTAGTGCTTCTAATCTGGAAAATGTACGATAAAGTTTTGTTTTGAACTAACTTTGGCTTAGAATGAATGAATGGTCGTCTCAGTTATTTAAATTTTGCTTACTTTGCGAACACGTTTTCGGTTCGTACAAGCCCCATACTGTATGGATTTTCCTCATTCCAACGCCAATCATTTAGTTTTTCGATGACCTTCAAGGCCTCTTACTGTTGTGACGATCAGAAATTATGAAAAAAGTGTGAATTTTGGTAGCTCATGCCACTTTAATCATACGTACTTGTTTCCTCGTTTTCTTCCAGCACTCCAAACTCCAAACAGGCCTCCATAAAACAAACAGCTCGATCAAAATGTCTCATCCCATACAACATTTCCACAACTTTCAGGAACTGGCCAAGGGAAAGCATCACCAAAACAGCTTTGGACTGCAAACAAACATACGCAGTTATAGACCAACATTGCAACCAAACATACACAGTTATAGACCAACATTGCAACTAAACATATGAAGTTATAGACCAACATTGCAACCAAACATACGCGGTTATAGACCAACATGAATACCAATATTATTATTCTTAAAAAAATCATTTTATTAGTGAATAACTGACTCTGAAAAAACAAGAAAAAATCCATGACCTGGTTCAGATGGGTCGATTTTGATTATGTGGCGTACGCAGACAATTATGTCTTACGTACATGTAGGCCCGATATCTGTGCTCTGTTAAAATCGAGCGTCCAGACTCGAAAGGTAATTTCTGACGTAAGCAAGATGTGTTTGCTCTTCAGTGTTAAAATCGAACCTGAAGTAAACAAACATCATAGTTGCCATGACTACTTGTTTATCTGCATTTGAATAACATTGGCAATCCGAGTGAATCCTGGCTACTTGTGGTGCGGATAAATTGGTCACGCTGAAGAAAGTCGTTCGGTTTACAGTTTCTCTTGCATCATGGAATTCGACCACACGTGTACATGTTAGCAAACATCAAGGTGGCTAAGACTGCCTGTATAAAATTACCCATAAATTAAACGTATACAAGATAAGTTGTTTGAGAGGCATTTAGAAGTCGGTAATAGGAACACAAAAGAAGAGATTTCTGGATAAGGGTCCAACGTTAATAAATAAGAAGTTGTTATCCAGAAATCTCTTCTTTTGGTTGATTGATTGTTTAGTGTTTTACGCCGCGCTCAAGGTTATTTCACTTATATGGCGGCGTTGCCAGTTTTATTGTGGAAGGAAACCAGGCCCAATGCCCGGAAGAAACCCACGACCTTCCGTTGGTAACTGGCAACCATCCCACATAGGTCGTTCGAGCGAAAACCCAGGCAGAAATTTTCTAATTTTTTTGGACTGAGTGGGATTCGAACCCGCGACCCATTGGTGGAAGGCTGTTCGGATTGAGCGTCCAACGCTCTACCTTCTGAGCCACAGAGGCCCCCGAGATTCATTTAGAAGTCGGTAATAGTAACACAAAAGAAGAGATTTCTGGATAAGGGTCTAACATTAATAAATAAGAAGTTGTTATCCAGAAATCTCTTTTTTTGGGATACTGGATACAAAGCTTTATACACCCTTGGAGGTACAATATAAGAAACACTTGCTAGAAGCTAATAAGTCAATGTATAATACATAATAAAGATAACATGTGAACTGACCTTGAGGTTAGCATGTGGCCCACTGAGATGATCTGTCCATCTCTTCATCACCTCACTATATTCACGATACTGGAGGCTGGCCTAAGGGAGGAACGGCAGAATAAATATCACAGGTAATAGACATTTTATATTTTTGTTCCTAAATGAAAAGAATTCCTTGAAAAATGATGAAAATTCCTGAATTCATTTTGGATGCAGTCTGGAGGAGAATTAGGGATGGTATCGAGAGCAATCGGTCCATGTTGTAGGCCTATGTGCAAATTTACGCCAGCTTTGTAAGACAGGCCCCAGACTGATAGTGTCTGCAAGACAGGCCCCAGACTGATAGTGTCTGTAAGACAGGCCCCAGACTGAAAGTGTCTGTAAGACAGGCCCCAGACTGAAAGTGTCTGTAAGACAGGCCCCAGACTGAAAGTGTCTGTAAGACAGGCCCCAGATTGATAGTGTCAGTCCGACACACATCATAAATGTATGGATCCCTGGTTTCAAATTCCAATCCGTCGAAAGAAAATTTGAACAATTTCTGAGTGGATTTGTTATTTGATCGCTCTACGTGGAAGAGGTACTCATTGATGGTTGCCGATTTTCTCCGGCCATCGAAATGGAAACGCACAGCTTCCACTAAATGTCTTAAGTTGGGGTCACACTACAACTCCTTTGTGGTAACTCTAAACCTTCTGACTAAGAGTAATCACACTATTAAAACGTTTATGTAACATCTATCAACTTCTTTTTTAATTGAACGTTTGTTTGCTGTTTGTGCCATACTCAAGATTATTTCACCTTTTTGAGTAAGGCTGGTGCAACCACAAGCATCCCCATATATGCACGTATGAAATGGAAATCCAGGGGAACAAGATTCGAACCCGCCAGCCCTTGTCAAACAATGATAGTTGAGTGGCCATCGCTTAGGATTAGGTTTAGTGTTCGAACCCGCCAGGCCTTGTCAAACAATATTATGCCGATAGTTGAGTGGCCATCGTTTAGGGTTAGGTTTAGTGTTCGTACCCGCCAGCCTTTGTCAAACAATAATATGCCGATAGTTGAGTGGCCATCGTTTAGGGTCAGGTTTAGTGTCCTACCTTAGCTAGCCATACCGCTTGGTGCCAAGCGCCGTAAGTCTGTAGGTATCTGCATGCATCTAAACCTTTGTCTATTAAACATAACAATTGGACCCCCTCTGAAAATAAAAATAAAACTGTTGTCAAGCGCTACTTTTCTCATTATGTTTCAACGGGAAAATATCAACATTTTGTCAGCTCATGTCACTTTAAGCAATTTTGTATACGGTAAGAATTCCGCTAATTCAAGTACTCAAAACATTACGAAAAGCACTCTAAAAGTTTGAGACTTTTCGTTGGGTGTCTTACCTCCTGCATGGAGCGACTGATAATCCTATCGAGCAATCGCTATTGTTGTTGTTTTAGACCAAACATGGCAGAAAGCAGTCTAATAATTTGTTATCTTCACATTGCTCGTCCTGGAATTAGCGGAATTCTTACCGTATATGTATCTCCCTGGTAGAAATGCACGTAATGAATTTGAACACATCTCGTCAGATTAAAGGGACACCCACTTTTCATCATTCATTAGCTAATTGCACAAATATAAGTGAGTTTGTTTTAAAAGTCAATTCTCATTAACAGGCAATTAGTCGGGATTACAAGGTACTTCTGTCTGAACGAATTTTTTATTTTTTTTTGCTATTTTTCAGCTACACTGTATTTACCCTCATTGTTTGGAATTAAAGAATTTTAAACTGAGCTTTTGAATGAGACAAGAACCTCCAGGCAGTTACAGTGACCACTTTTGTCAATGAACCAGCAAACAAGGGAGAAGAAAGCTTAAAACCCACGACATCAGTCACCGCCTAACAGTAAAACCCACGACATCAGTCACTGCCTAACAGTAAAACCCACGACATCAGTCACCGCCTAACAGTAAGACAGTGTATGTGCAACAATCAGAACTAACCAAAGAAATACAGACTACGGACGAACGGACATGAATACAATACCCTTTGGCCAACTTTTGGCCGGGGGGTAAAAACTGTAATACCTGAGAGGCGACTATTAGCAATGAGGGTGTAATACCTGAGAGGCGACTATTAGCAATGAGGGTGTAATACCTGAGAGACGGCTATTAGCAATGAGGGTGTAATACCTGAGAGGCGGCTATTAGCAATGAGGGTGTAATACCTGAGAGGCGACTATTAGCAATGAGGGTGTAATACCTGAGAGGCGGCTATTAGCAATGAGGGTGTAATACCTGAGAGGCGACTATTAGCAATGAGGGTGTAATACCTGAGAGGCGGCTATTAGCAATGAGGGTGTAATACCTGAGAGGCGGCTATTAGCAATGAGGGTGTAATACCTGAGAGGCGACTATTAGCAATGAGGGTGTAATACCTGAGAGGCGACTATTAGCAATGAGGGTGTAATACCTGAGAGGCGGCTATTAGCAATGAGGGTGTAATACCTGAGAGGCGGCTATTAGCAATGAGGGTGTAATACCTGAGAGGCGACTATTAGCAATGAGGGTGTAATACCTGAGAGGCGGCTATTAGCAATGAGGGTGTAATACCTGAGAGGCGACTATTAACAATGAGGGTGTAATACCTGAGAGGCGACTATTAGCAATGAGGGTGTAATACCTGAGAGGCGGCTATTAGCAATGAGGGTGTAATACCTGAGAGGCGACTATTAGCAATGAGGGTGTAATACCTGAGAGGCGACTATTAGCAATGAGGGTGTAATACCTGAGAGGCGACTATTAGCAATGAGGGTGTAATACCTGAGAGGCGACTATTAGCAATGAGGGTGTAATACCTGAGAGGCGGCTATTAGCAATGAGGGTGTAATACCTGAGAGGCGGCTATTAGCAATGAGGGTGTAATACCTGAGAGGCGACTATTAGCAATGAGGGTGTAATACCTGAGAGGCGACTATTAGCAATGAGGGTGTAATACCTGAGAGGCGACTATTAGCAATGAGGGTGTAATACCTGAGAGGCGACTATTAGCAATGAGGGTGTAATACCTGAGAGGCGACTATTAGCAATGAGGGTGTAATACCTGAGAGGCGACTATTAGCAATGAGGGTGTAATACCTGAGAGGCGACTATTAGCAATGAGGGTGTAATACCTGAGAGGCGACTATTAGCAATGAGGGTGTAATACCTGAGAGGCGACTATTAGCAATGAGGGTGTAATACCTGAGAGGCGACTATTAGCAATGAGGGTGTAATACCTGAGAGGCGACTATTAGCAATGAGGGTGTAATACCTGAGAGGCGACTATTAGCAATGAGGGTGTAATACCTGAGAGGCGACTATTAGCAATGAGGGTGTAATACCTGAGAGGCGACTATTAGCAATGAGGGTGTAATACCTGAGAGGCGACTATTAGCAATGAGGGTGTAATACCTGAGAGGCGACTATTAGCAATGAGGGTGTAATACCTGAGAGGCGACTATTAGCAATGAGGGTGTAATACCTGAGAGGCGACTATTAGCAATGAGGGTGTAATACCTGAGAGGCGACTATTAGCAATGAGGGTGTAATACCTGAGAGGCGACTATTAGCAATGAGGGTGTAATACCTGAGAGGCGACTATTAGCAATGAGGGTGTAATACCTGAGAGGCGACTATTAGCAATGAGGGTGTAATACCTGAGAGGCGACTATTAGCAATGAGGGTGTAATACCTGAGAGGCGACTATTAGCAATGAGGGTGTAATACCTGAGAGGCGACTATTAGCAATGAGGGTGTAATACCTGAGAGGCGACTATTAGCAATGAGGGTGTAATACCTGAGAGGCGACTATTAGCAATGAGGGTGTAATACCTGAGAGGCGACTATTAGCAATGAGGGTGTAATACCTGAGAGGCGGCTATTAGCAATGAGGGTGTAATACCTGAGAGGCGACTATTAGCAATGAGGGTGTAATACCTGAGAGGCGACTATTAGCAATGAGGGTGTAATACCTGAGAGGCGACTATTAGCAATGAGGGTGTAATACCTGAGAGGCGACTATTAGCAATGAGGGTGTAATACCTGAGAGGCGACTATTAGCAATGAGGGTGTAATACCTGAGAGGCGGCTATTAGGAATGAGGGTGTAATACCTGAGAGGCGGCTATTAGCAATGAGGGTGTAATACCTGAGAGGCGACTATTAGCAATGAGGGTGTAATACCTGAGAGGCGACTATTAGCAATGAGGGTGTAATACCTGAGAGGCGACTATTAGCAATGAGGGTGTAATACCTGAGAGGCGACTATTAGCAATGAGGGTGTAATACCTGAGAGGCGACTATTAGCAATGAGGGTGTAATACCTGAGAGGCGACTATTAGCAATGAGGGTGTAATACCTGAGAGGCGACTATTAGCAATGAGGGTGTAATACCTGAGAGGCGACTATTAGCAATGAGGGTGTAATACCTGAGAGGCGACTATTAGCAATGAGGGTGTAATACCTGAGAGGCGACTATTAGCAATGAGGGTGTAATACCTGAGAGGCGACTATTAGCAATGAGGGTGTAATACCTGAGAGGCGACTATTAGCAATGAGGTTTGTGGCCACCAGTTTAATGGTACTCTGGGAGGCTCCTGAGGACCGGATACTGGCCACTAAACACGCTCTGAAAAAACACACAAACGTTTCGTTATTAATGAGAAATGATTAGGGTATCACCACGAAGTAACTTATATGGTGGCATTGCCAGGTTTAGTGGGGGAGGAAATCTGGCTCATTGCCCTGAAAAAACGGCGAGTACCTTGAAAAATCAAATTTTTGAGTGTGATGTAAACCTGTACATTGAAGTAGTGTTTAGGTCTAGAGTGAATGAACTTTCCTCTCGGGTATTTAAATTTTTTTCATTTTTTGGACATTACTTTTTTGCCAGCAGACCACAGACAGTATGGGTTTTCATCATTCATAAGAGAATCATTCAGTTTTTCAATGATCTTCCAACCCTGTTATTGTCCTGACAATCGCAATTTATGATAAAAGTGGGAATTTCGGCAGCTCATGTCACTTTCAAGACTAATCGGTAAGATTTTTAAGTCCCACTCAAGATTATTTCAATAATATTGGATGTTACCAGTAAAGGATGAAAACGGGCTAAGTGCCCGTAGGAAATCCTGCCTGAAACTTAAAAACCATGTCAGTCACATAGGTTTGTCCGATAAAACCCCAGGTAAATTAAAAAAATTAATTGTATTAATTTCATTTTTTTAAGGACTGACTGATTTAAGGGGCTTTCACAATTGAGATACGGCGGGTTTACGGCTCTTGCGGTCATGAATTTTGGCCTTCCGTACGATGCACCGCAGCCTTCCTTGCGGGCAACCGCACCTTACCGCGCGGAATTTTTGGTGTGCACATGGAATCCAATTTTCGGCCGTGCGAATTTTTTTATTACCTCTGATCCGTGCGGGCGCTAGTACGTTCACCGTAAACCCTTGTATCTTGATGTGCAGTTGTTGCACGATTTTTTGTGTCGTACATGTAAGATGCTCCATACGGTGAAATTTCTTGTTCCGCCAACCTTGCGGCAGTCGTAAACCGTTGAACGATTCGTCGTCTCGGTCTTGCACCGCCTTGCGTTCACCGTGCGAAAAAAAAAACTCAGGTGTGCTACAGGTATATATTTTTCTAACGGTTTTTTGGAACTCTGCGCCTTTTTATACTGCAATCACGTCTGCGAGCCCAAAATCGCCGCACGATTTGACAAAACGCCGTAAGGCGCCCGCTCATTGATGCGCGGCAATAAACAATGACGCACGATACATCTTGCGACACGCAGCACGTTCCAACCAATCACATAGCACCTCCGCGCAACTGTCTCACAGATCACGTGCGCTAGACGTGCGTTGCTTGCGTCACTCCGCGCGGTTCGTCGCAAGAGATTCGTGGATTAAAACGTGCGGGAATCTTGCCATGCCCTTACGATGCCCCGGCCAATCGTAAAATGGATTATTTTCTTGCGGTAATTTTCCCGATTCTACAGCGGTCCATGTATCTCTTCAGTATGGGTTGCTATGGAAGTTACGTCAAAACTTACGCCACGCCACTTTGTGAAACAGGCTCCTGTTATAGTGATATATGTATCTGTAAAGAACAACCATTCTATATATAGGGCAATCAAACAAAAACGTATTGTCAGAATTTTTGGTTGATGATTGATTGGTGTTTTACGCCGCACTCAAGATTATTTCGCTTACATGCTGGAGTTGCCAGTCTTATTGTGAGAGGAAACCGGGCTCTATGCCCGGATGAAACCCACGACCTTCCGGAGGTAACTGGCAACCATTCCACATAGGTCGTTCGAGTGAAAACCCAGTCACAAAATTGTCAGATTTTTTGGGACTGAGTGGGAGTTGAACCCGTGACCCATTGGCGGAAGGCTGTTCGCCACTACAACACACTACCTACTGACCCACAGAGGCCCCGACTTAGAATTTTTTGGGCAAAATAAATTAAAGGGAACACTTAAAGTAAAATACATAATACTTCATCTTAAAGACAATATCTACCTGGTCCCAAAACAGGGCTTATTTATTGTTTATGACTTTCCTACAAGAAGCTATGGTTAATTATTCTCAGATGTCAAGGTGACATGATGTCACTGAAACATGTGCACACCTTGCAACTGGCAATATGATTGGTTTATTTGACCTAAATACACCAATAGCAGTTCAGCATAATAGGTGTGCACATGTTTCAGTGACATCCTGTCACCTTGACATCTGAGAATAATTAACCATAGCGTCTTGTAGGAAAGTCATAAACAATAAATAAGCCCTGTTTTGGGACCAGGTAGATATTGTCTTTAAGATGAAGTATTATGTATTTTACCTTAAGTGTTCCCTTTAAATATTTGACCCATCGATGGAAAACTTGTGTCCGCACGAGCCCCGTCTGGATCACAACAATAACCTGGTAAATTGGGAGCATATACCTGAGTGAATCCACATAATATCTGTCATTATCGGATTCCGTCTCCAATAGCAACTGAACAGCTCTGTCTGTTTGACCCAATAGTATGTAGTTCTCAGCACATTTCTTTGTATGTTCGTAAGTCGCTCTCTTGCTGTCGTGTAAAGCCACACGATCTAATTGATATTTCTGATATAAAACAAAATTGTAAACGATCATAAAAAAATCAATAAAACTAGTTTGGTCTCACAAGAGAAACAAACTCCAACGGGGGACAGACCATCCCCCCCCCCCCCAACCCACCCGGACATAAGCCACCTGGACAAAAGCCCCCCAGGACATAAGCCACTACCTGTAATCCCCAAAGGTGCAGAAGAGCCCCGTATAAACCCATTTTCTTTTATTAAAGATCTAAATATTTTGTCCAGAGGGGCTGTCCTACGTTCACTCAAACATCTTTACACATAGCAATGAGCGTCCTGTACATTTTTCATAAAGCGTTCACCTGAAAGGCATCCTTATCGCACAGAACATCGTAACATCTCTCCAGCGGCGCCTCTGTAAACTCACTGTGGATAGCAGGTGTTTCTGCCTCTGGTTCACCTTCCTTCTCGAAAGACGCGTCACTCTGTATGGAGGTTTGACTAACAAGCTACAAAACATAAATAAAAGTACATATAAAAATACATTCATGAATTTGTCACTTTTTTATTATTGATTTGAAGTTGAACACACGTAATTAAGGTAATTAATTAAAAATTAAAAAGAATGAAAATTAAAAAATTAATTAATATTACATTCATGAATTTGTCACTTTTTTATTATTGATTTGAAGTTGAACACACGTAATTAAGGTAATTAATTAAAAATTAAAAAGAATTAAAATTAAAAAATTAATTAATATTACATTCATGAATTTGTCACTTTTTTAGTATTGATTTGAAGTTGAACCCCTGTGACTAAGGTAATTACTACACGCTACCGTCTTGACCTCCCCCATTCAGCTAGATTTATTACCGGTAATGAACTGCACTCAAGATTATTTCACTTATATTACGGCGTGGCGACGTTAGTGTAATGGGCATTTTCCTCGCGGAAGACACTCAACAATCTACAGATACGTTGGCAACCATTGCACAAAGTCAAGTTAAAACACACTCATACTATTGCAATCTAAGAAGCTGGATTGATTGATTGATTGATTTGATGTTTTACGCCGCACTCAAGATTATTTCACTTATATAGCGGCAGTCTTTGCCAGGACATTCTTTGCCCGGAGGAAATCCCTGTCTTTGGCGAGTACCTAGCAACTCTTCCACATGGCGATGAAGTGAAAAAAAACATTTTATTTGGTCTGAGAATGGAATTGGAAGAACTCAAAAGAGACACGATGTTTTGACCTGATTAATAAATTGCTTGGTATTTTACATAAATACTAGCAATACAAATTCACAGCAGATCAGTCCGAGATTGGGGTATAACAATCAGTCAGATAGGAATCATACATGTATATTACAAAGTGCACATGATTGCCCTTTTCCCAGATCAGCGGCTTGCTCGCCTTTTGCGTAACAGTGAGATTCTTGTCAAGCAAGGCCGAAAATATAGATAGATACTTCCCCTGTTACCCCGTGAGGCAAAACTCTCCCCAAACTTTACATGTTCATATTATGGGTGGAACTTATCATTGCAATGAGGCTGAAATAATGAGTGACGTTAAATCTTCTCTCACTCACAGTCTCAATTGACCCTACGCAGACTCCGCCCCTCAAGAGCGAATGGACCAATCAGCTTGCTAGAATTCCCGACCTCGGACAAACAAGAACGAAAAATGGCGATCGAGTAATACTTGAAGGCACATGGACTTCCCTCGCTGTAAATGATATTTCCACCAGTACATCGTGCACATATATTCACCAGACAGTTTTATTATACAGTGATGCGCTTCTGGAGAACTGCAGACAGAAAGTTATCGGTAAGAATTGTGCACAGTTCAACCAACAACCACACTAGCGGCCATGTTTCATCTTGAGCAATGTTTGTCTGAGGTGACCTCATTACCATAAGTAGGCGAAGTGTCGCGTAAGGTCAATTAGGTCTCAGTCAGATCCACTTGTTAGGCTATATTATATATTATATATTATACCTTGTAATTAAAATGGGCTTACCGAGTTCTGGGGCGAACACTTTTCTACCTTCAGATAATGAAGAGCTATGGTCCAAAAGTCGGTTTCCGATTCATCTCCAAATACCCTAAAATGAAGGGCAGAATTTCTACATCCTAATGCTGTATTTAGAAGCGGCAAATCAGTAATACAGCCAAAGATACATTTATATGCAAACTGTAAAAAATGTGACAACAAAAGAGACCATGCCATGCAGTTGTAAAAATAAAAATATGGTGCTGTTATGAAGAAAACTGCAAAAATTCAAATTGATTTATGATCTACATCATCCAAGAGCCTGTATTTAACTTATATGGGGACATGGCAGAGTGGGGGAGGAAGCCATACTCTGTGTCCAGATAACACCCCCTTTATATTTAGTTTATACCTGAAAAAATTCCACATAGAGACTAAATTAAAATCTTGGCAAAAATTTTTAATTTTTTTTAAAGGTTGGGGGACTATACCAGACTAACAACAGATACAAGTAATGTCATAGGGACAATATTTCTGCTTCTTTTTTTTTTAGTAAAATGCATTTTGTTCAATCTCCGCGCTTCGATAAGGCATGAGGGGGCCTCCGTGGGTGGCTCAGTAGGTAGAGCGTTGGACGCTCAATCCGAACAGCCTTCCACCAATGAGTCGCGGGTTCAAATCACACTCAGTCCAAAAATTAGAAAATTTTCTGACTGGCTTTTCACTCGAACGACCTATGTGGGATGGTTGCCAGTTACCAGCGGAAGGTCGTGGGTTTCCACCGGGCACTGAGTCCGGTTTCCTCCCACAATAAAACTGGCAAAGCCGCCATATAACTTAAATAATCTTGAGTGTGGCGTAAAACACCAAGCAATCAATCAATCAATCAATGAGGCATGTATTTGAATAAAAGTACATGTAGGTACTATTCCTGGGAATTTGACAATTCCAACACCCTCTTAAACAAAAGCTAATTTTGAAAGCCAATTTTTAGCACCTTTTTTCAAATTTCTGAATAACCCCTTGATATCAATGTAGGTGTTCTAAGGATAAACAAGAGCAGTATGTTGATAACATCACTTCGTTTTCAGGGACATACCCGGGAATAGCTAAACAAATATCATTAAAATGGGTGCTATTCTAACGTTGTTTATATAAAGATGGGGTTTGCAGATAGCCATGGGTAACTTTTATAGCTCCCACGGACCGTTGGATAGGGAATTTTATTTGGCGATTTCTTTGTCTGCTATGTTGGGGTAACAAAAAATGGAATGTCAGCTTCGTTTTCGTGTCGTTTCCCTCAATCCAATTTAACGGAGCCGATCCACTGTTACCCATGCATCAAAGTAAAAAAATTGCGAGCTTTCTCTGGAAAACGAGCCACGAGTAGGACCTCGTCGCGACGCAAGATATTCCGTTTTCCTTCATTATTTGTATATTCTTAGCAAGAAGTCGACTTACAGTCTTTCATCTGAGATTGATCACTTATTTTTCTACTAATCTGAAGGCCATCGGAGAATCGCAATAAAATTAAGCTGTGTGTCGTATACATGTACATGTAAAACAATCATATTTTAATATAAACATTAAAACACACAGGCACAGGAAAATCTTCTTGACTAAAATAACTGATATCATGGGGATATTGAAGACCAAAATCCACTGACCTTGATAGTAATAAACACCTCTGAGCAATTCCAAATTTACAATGTGGCAGATACTCAGCCAAATCGCTAAATAGGGAAGAAAACATAATAAGATAAGAACATGTATAACACAATCATATCCTTCATACAAATATCTTTAAACAAATGTATAGCAATTCCAAATTTACAATGTGGCAGATACTCAGCCAAATCACTAAACAGGGAAGAAAACATAATAAGATAAGATAAGAACATGTATAACACAATGATATCCTTCATACAAATATCTTTAAACAAATGGTGGCGCCTCCATGGTTCAGTAGGTAAAGCGTTGGACGCTCAATCCAAACAGCCCTCCACCAATGGGTCGTGGGTTCAAATCCAACTCAGTCAAAAAAAATTGGAAAATTTGCTGACTGGGTTTTTACTCGAACGACCTATGTGGGATGGTTGCCAGTTACCAACGGAAGGTCATGGGTTTCCTCCGGGCACAGAGCCCGGTTTCCTCCCACAATAAAACTGGCAACGCCGCCATATAAGTGAAATAACCTTGAGTGCGGCGTAAAACACCAAACAATCAATTAATTAAACAAATGTATAGCAATTACTATTTCTTTTCACGGGGAGCTATAAATTATTTTATCAAAACCTTAAGACAAAACTGGAACCACAATAATATACAAAATAATACATACAAGTACTGTGATGTGTTTTAGTTTGCTTTAAAATTGTTATGGATGTTTTTAGAAATTTTTCCACAGGGAGGTACATCTTCTCGAGCTAGTATGTTATAAAATTTTCATGGAACCTATTCCGTGTTTTACCTTGGCGGAATACTCCAAGTCGTAAATAAAACTTCTCACAGCTACATGTAATCAAAATCTTGGGCACTTACAATCTTCCACAATCTGAGAAATAACTTAATGGCGGCTGTATACAACTTGCGCTTTTGTTTAACAAGTGCTGATTGGCCAATACTATGTAAGGGTAGGACAGACATCTCTTACATTGTTAGCTCTGGGCGCGGTTCGATTTACCGTTTAGAGTAAAGTATTGCGCCAACTTAAAACTCGGAATGGGTAAAAAATGAAAATTTTAACTTGAAGATGAAGAAGGTGGTGTGAATTACTTGTATTAATTCTTAAAGTGGCATGAGCTGCCAAAATGTTGATATTTTGACTTTGAAACAGAATGTTGAAATTATCGACTATTTTTCTCAAGACGTATAATTCAGAAGCTTTTTAGTGCTTCTAGTCTCGAGAATGTACGATAAAGTATCGTTTTGAACTAACTTTGGCTTAGAATGAATGAATGGTCATCCCGGTTATTTAAATTTTGTTTACTTTTCGAACACATTTTCGGTTCGTACAGGCCACATGCTGTATGGATTTTTCTCATTCCAAAGCTAATCAAGCCTCTTACTGTAGTGACGATCAGTAATTATGAAAAAAAGTTTGAATTTTGGCAGCTCATGCCCCTTTAAGTAAAAGTTCAAAAGTTTAAAGCCTAAAATCTTCACATGAAGGTCAAAATTACACAAACATGAAGCCCTACTGTGGTTGTTTGCAAACTTACCAGTCAAGAACAGCCAGTTGCTGATTGACACTCTGTTCAATTTCTTTATCACTCTCTTCCATATTGTCTAATTTCAGACTATAAGTCTCATTCCAGGGCTGGTGTTGTAGAACGCACTTCAACAACAACGCTGCCTTCGCATTCATCAAGCGAGGACAAAATATGGGATCTGGCGAGGAAAAGAAAAACAGTCAAGCTCAAGATTATTTCACTTAAATATATGGAGGCATTGCCAGTTTTAGTGTGGGAGGAAACCGGGCTCTGTGCCCGGAGGAAACCCACGACCTTCCGTTGGTAACTGGCAACCATCCCACATAGGTCGTTCGAGTGAAAACCCTGTCTGAAAATTTTCAATTTTTTTTTAACTGAGTAGGATTCGAACCCGCGACCCATTGGTGGAAGGCTGTTTGGGTTGAGTATCCAACGCTCTACTTACATGTACTCAGCCACGGAGGCCCCTAAACCTTTTTGAGGCTATGACATGTATGTGCTTTTAGTGCCATAGACAATAATTCGCATGAGTGATTAACATAATATATCACATTACACCGCCGATATTGCCATTCCCAGCCATTTTGTTCTTTTTTCTATAAACAATTCTCAAATTATGGCCCAAAATTACTGATGATTGGTTTAAGCCATTCTTTACCAAATTTAACTAATTATCAAGATTACTTTGAGCGTAAAAATAAACATTCGTTTTCGTTCTAATGTTCTATATGTTTGATCAAAAGCCATTGGTTGTGCCTGCCACATTGAACAAAAGAGCAACCAATCATATTTTGGTTAAAATACAGTGGACTTCTTTTATGCAAAATAATTTCTAAACATTAGGTGATAGCTACTTCCATATAAGGAAAAGTGTATTGATTGATGTTTTACGATTTAAATAAGCCAAGATTATTTCCCAGGCTTGAACCCGGATCTCCCAGACCTGAAGCGGACGCTCTGCCGAATGAGCTGTCAGGTTGAGGAAAGAAAACTGAGTTTTAAAGGTAACTGTGTTGATGAAACTCAAAAATCAACTTCCAGAAAAGCAAGCGTGGATGAAATGCAACTGCAAACTTACCAGTTAATTCTCGATCCATAATTGCTGATGACGACATCTTTAACTGGTAGTCCATGACGCGAACACATCCCTCCTCTGTGGCGATCACTGGTTTATCCGAACACGCCCATTCACCGTCAATGATTCGAGTCATGTCCTTTGGTGTCTTTATACTATATAGACTTTTACCCTACAGAATAATAACACTCATATTTTGATTGATTGATTGTTTGGTGTTTTATGTTGCGCGCTAGATTATTTCACTAATATGGCGGCATTACCAGTTTTATTGTGGGAGGAAACCCGGCTCTCTGCCCGGAGGAAACCCACAACCTTCTGGTGGTAACTGACAATCATCCCACATAGGTCGTTCATGTGAAAAGCAATTTTTTTTGACTGAGTGGAATTCGAGCCCGTGACCCATTGGTGGAAAGCTGTTCAGATTGAGCGTCCAACGCTCTACCTACTGAGCCACAGAGTAGGTTGAGCCACAGAATCTTATATTTTGAGTCTGAACCTACCTTAAAGTGGCATGAGCTGCCAAAATTCACACTTTTTTCATAATTTCTGATCGTCACGACAGTAATAGGCTTTGAGGCTTTGAAAACGTGTACGAAAGGTAAACAAAATTTAAATAACTGTGACGACCATTCATTCATTCTAAGCCAAAGTTAGTTCAAAACAATACTTTATCGCACATTTTCGAGACTAGAAGCACTAAAAAGCTTCTGAATTATATGTCTTGAGAAAAATAGCCAATAATTAAAACATTCTGATTTAACGTCAAAATATCAGCATTTAGGCAGCTTATGCCACTTTAAGAGGGGATTGCCTGATTGAAGAAAATTTAACTTGTATTGAGTACAAAACTGTAGTTTGAATTAATGATTGTAGATTGCCATGATGAGTGACATCACATTTTAATAGCATCAGAAACATGTACATTAAATCTTTCAGATGGCCCATGAACGTGATTGTAGCGCCTGCTGGATGTTTGTGACAAACAACATACGATCATTCGGGGAACTCCTCAGAGTGTCTATTTATAGCTTGAAGCGAAGAATTGAGCCCAGTAGCAACATTCTGCTATATGTATTAAACCATTCTGATGTTAAAACTCATTCTGTACTAGTTGCTTGTTGGGAGCCCATAATATAATTATTTAAAGTGGCATGAGCTGACAAAATGTTGATATTTTGAGGTTGAAGCAGAATGTTGAAATTATTGGCTATTTTTCTCAAGACGTATAATTCAGAAGTTTTTTAGTGCTTCTAGTCTCGAAAATGTACGATACAGTATTGTTTTGAACTAACTTTGGCTTAATATGAATGAATGGTCGTCCCGGTTATTTAAATTTTGTTTACTTTTCTAACACGTTTTCAGTTGGTACAGGCCACATACTGTATGGATTTTCCTCATTCCAACGCCAATCATTTAGTTTTTCGATGGCTTTCAAGGCCTCAAACTGTCGTGACGATCAGAAATTCTGAAAAAAGTGTGAATTTTGGCAGCTCATGCCACTTTAAATATCCATACTTGTACCATTAAACCAGATATTGTTAACCTTGTTTTTATGGACCTGTTTGTGTCTGAAATAAATTATTATTATTTGTTGTGTGCATTGCTTCATCAACATATCCATCCCCACCCCTGTGTTTTAGTGTACATAAAGATATACGCCCCCCCCCCCCCAACCCCTGTGTTTTAGTGTTCATTAAGATATATGCCCCCCCCCCCCCCCCCCCGCCCCAACCCCTGTGTTTTAGATAAAGATATATTCCCCCCACACACAGGAATACTGACCTCTACTGCATCCCAGATTTCAATTCCAGTACTGAATAAAACCAGGAATCTCATATTGCCTCGGCCCGGAGCAAAACGAATCTTCTTCACCCAGCCACGATTGGTTGGAAAATACCTGCAGAAATCAGCGAACATACCATGAAAGACATCGATTGATTAATAAGGAATTTACTGGCCGAATAATTAGGAAGATATGTACAATTGATTGGTATTTAGTACCTCATTCATTTTTCGTTTAGATAAATAGCTCAAGTACCAGGTTGATCGTACAATGAAACTGATTGATTGGTTAATGTTGTGCGCTGAACTCGAGATTATTTCCCTTATATGGCAGGGAGAAAGGCATAGGGGGGACTTGTGTGTTTGCCTATAAGCAGCCACAGCCTTCCTTTGGCAACCCTTTCACAGAGTCCGGTTTCCTCCCACAATAAAACTGGCAACGCCGCCATTTATAAGTGAAATAATCTTGACAGCGGCGTAAAACACCAAACAATCACAAATGGCCCACTCAGATTTGTTTTTCTTGGGATTCAACAGAGGGATCAATAGATGCACTGACTGATTGATTTTTTACGCCGCACTCAAGATTATTTAACTTATATGGCGCCGATGTCAGGTTTAGTGGGGGTGGAAACTGGACTCTTTTGCCTGAGTGGGCCCCGAAAGCGGCATGAACTGCCAAATATTGGTAAAACTTAAAGTTTCTTCGGTCAGCTAATTAGCAGTTTTAAAAATGTTTCACCTGGCATATAATATCAATCAAACAATCAATCAATAATATTGGCTGATATGGTAAAAAACAAAAAAAATGTTTTCATCTTCCTGTTTTAATATATTTATGATCACTAAAACGCATGGGCACAGGGAAAATCGTCTTGTCTAAAATAACCATGGAGACAAGTTTCTAATTGTATTAAAGTTGTCACAGCTTAAAATTAAAAATAAACTGTTAACTTACTTTGATTTTTTATGTTTAAGATCCCAGATGTTGATATGCCCATCCACGTCCCCAAAAATGATCTGATCTCCTTTCCAAGCGATGCTATCAATAACGGCCATACCAGGCTGAAAATAAAGTCCGATACTACAATTTTCCATACATAGGAAAATAATCTGTTTAAACTCTAGCTCTGTTCTGAGATGAAACCAGACATCCTGGTGGTAGGCCAATTTGACAAATCTTCCTCATACAACAATCCAGAAAACCCAGGCAGTAATCTTTAGATTCAAAATGAAACCGTGCCGCCATTTTGAATTTTAAAAAATTTGTCATACTATAAATATAGAGATACAGATTCAATTTTGGATAGAGAATGAAATTTGGTAATCACGAAATGCATATCGAAGGTCTTTCAGTGCTGTCGGCTCAAATACAATGACGCCACTCTTCTGGAACGTTGTGACGTGATCGAACACTGCTCTCTCTCTCTCTCAAGTGTCATCTCAATCAGCCGAGTAACCAAACGACGTTATCAATTTGGACGTGTTGGAACACAGCTGTCACTTACAGCTACACAAACCCACCCCTATTTTATAGTTCAAAGTGGTTTAAACCTGCAGGATACTTTATTGTCTCAGATAATGGGTCTTTCTTTTTTTCCTATCTCTATAACGTTAAACGAAATGAAGGTGTATTAGAGTTGTACATACTAAGGTATGCACATGGGCATAACAAACCATCATGTAAACTGACCTCTGCAGGGATTTTACTGCTGTCTGTAATGGTACTCCCTTCTACGATGAAATGATAAACGACTGACTCTGGGTCTGTAATAATCACATGTTCTTTAGTTGAGGATTTAACTGCGGATTTGGAATCACTGTAATAAAACAATAATTAGATGTACTTGTTTAATTCATATCTTTTTCTTTACTTTAAATACGGCGGAATTTGACTGAATATATACTCAAATAAAAATAGCGTGTTCCTGTAAACCACTAAATCTTTACTTCTCATATGGGTACATGTACATAATATTATACTAAAGTCTTTATATTTACTGACACCAAATCATGTGATGTCCTCCTAGTGGTGTCAGTGTTAAAGACAGCTGACACGTTTACATTCTTCCGATGGCAGCACTGTACCATAGAAAACCATGGTAAATGGTATGATGTATGATATACCATGGTATTGTATGGTAAACCATGGTATTGTATGGTAAACCATGGTATTGTATGGTAAACCATGGTGTCAACGCAGGCCATAGTATTTTTTATTTTTTACGCTACGCCGCTTTGTGAAACAGGCTCCTGGGGTCCGTTTTACAAAGCACCCGCAAGCTACATTTGACGTAATTACCATGGCGTCACAATACTTCAGAGTTACGTTGTCATAGTACAGTGTAGTTACGGTTGATGTAAAGTTACGCCATCTTTGTAAAACAGCTCCCTGGAAACCATATACATATACATAATACACTTGGTAGAATTGGTAGATAAAATGTTTGGATATTTCCTGTTTCACAGCATACTCAACCTAACCTACACAAATATCTGAGGATCAATCAGTTTTGTATTTTTATCATTTATTTAATGGGTGATGAAAGTGTTGTATACGTGGACGGAACCCTCACCCTCCTGCTCAAAATAATAGGAACAAACCTGCCGGCAGGATCAGTGATAGTCAGCGGGTGCTCTGTGTTTGTACTCGGTCCATCATGTCTCTGAAGCAAGCGTTTCTTCAAGGTTTTGATTGCATGGGATGGAGACCATTCCTGTTGATTTTCAAAAATATATTGATTGATTTTTTTTTACAATATATAAAACAAGAGTTTTAGTAAACTCAACATACGCCCGCCGTGGCAAAGACGAACCGCTACGATTAACTTTACATTTAATATAACATTTGTTTTAATTTCATCAATTCAAATTTCTTGTTCACATTAGTAGTTTTTCTTTTCTGAATTTGATGAAGCTGCAACTAAATACCAGTACGTTATAGTACACACATATTATCATTTTAATTGCAAAAACTGAAATATTGTGGCTGTTTTGACATTGCTGTTATGTTCCATAATAGCTTACAATTCTTGAATTTTAACAGCTTTGACTGGGACACTGTTCTATTAGACTTGGCAGTGATAGTTTTATTACAAAGCAAACAATCTTCAGGCTGACCACTGATATGCTGACCACTGACATTGTCCCCTTATCTCTATTTAAACAGCCACTCTGGTAAATTCCAGATGGGCAATAAAGCTGTGAAAATGGTCCTTTTTTATCATAGCACACATTTAACTATCCAAAAAAACAGTCTCAGAATGTATAAATTAATTGGCTTCAAGTATTACCCTGGACCAAGTGTACTAAAAAAAGCATTGATATATATTAATATATATATATTAAACATCAGGTACACATTTCTGATAAAAAAAACTCTTGAAAAGACAAAAAATATGTGGACCCAAATCAAATTTGGTATGTGACGCATCGTCTACCTATTAGGTATATATACTCTAGAAGAATTGGAGAAATTATATCAAAACGAAAGAAGTTCTGGGGCCGAAAGGGAAAATTACATAATCCAATAGGGCTGCCATATTATGCAACAGGTGATGTCAGAAATGGTACTTGAAACACCGTCTGCCCATAAGGTATATACTCTGAAAGAATCGTCAAGATCGGATCAAAACTTTAGAAGTTATGGAACGGAAGGGAATATTACATAATCCTATATGGCTGGCAGATTATGCAATGGGTGAAGTCAGAAATGGTTCATGACACACCTTCTACCCCTAAACTATATGTTGTAAAAAAAATTGTAAAGATCGGATCAAAACTCTTCAAGTTATGGAGCGGAAGGGAACGAATATATAGACTAAGACAGAATATTACATAATCCAATGTAGAAGCCATATTATGCAATGGACATTTTCTTAATGGTTCATGACACACCTTCTACCCCTAAACTATATGTTGTCAAAAAATTGTAAAGATCGGATCAAAACTCTTGAAGTTATGGAGCGGAAGGGAACGAATATATAGACTAAGACAGAATACTACATAATCCAATGTAGAAGCAACATTATGCAATCGACGATGTCATAAATGGTTCATGACACACCTTCTACCCACAAGGTATATGTTGTGAAAGAATTGTAAAGATTAGATCAAAACTCTTCAAGTTATGGAGCGGAAGGGAATCCGGGACGGACGGCCGGACGGACGGACGGACGGACGGACGGACGGCGCTGGTGATACCATAATACGACCGACTTTTTTTAAGTCGGGCGTATAATTATACCACTTACAGAACAGCAGCTCCAGATTAATTGTGGGAGGAAACTGGGCTCCATATCCAGGTTTATTGTGGGTGGAAACTGGGTTTCATACCCAGGTTTATTGTGGGAGGAAACTGGGTTTCATAACCAGGTTTATTGTGGGAGGAAACTGGGTTTCATACCCAGGTTTATTGTGGGAGGAAACTGGGTTTCATACCCAGGTTTATTGTGGGAGGAAACTGGGCTCCATGTACAGTTTTGTGAGAGGAAACTGCATTCCATACCCAGGTTTATTGTGGGAGGAAACTGGGCCCCATACCCAGGTTTATTGTGGGAGGAAACTGGGCCCCATACCCAGGTTTATTGTGGGAGGAAACTGGGTTCCATACCCAGGTTTATTGTAGGAAGAAACTGGGATTCATACTCTGGTTTATTGTGGGAGGAAACTGGGTTCCATACCCAGGTTTATTGTAGGAGGAAACTGGGTTCCATACCCAGGTTTATTGTAGGAAGAAACTGGGATTCATACTCTGGTTTATTGTGGGAGGAAACTGGGTTCCATACCCAGGTTTATTGTGGGGGGAAACTGGGTTCCATACCCAGGTTTATTGTGGGAGGAAACTGGGTTCCATACCCAGGTTTATTGTGGGAGGAAACTGGGTTCCATACCCAGGTTTATTGTGGGGAGAAACTAGGAAACTCTCCCAAAGGGCAATCAAGTAAAAAACACTTCTGCCATTTTTATGGACTAAGTGATACTCCAACTGTCGATGGAAGGCTTATGTTCAACTATTGCTCTGCCGACTGAGCAAATGATGCCTTACATGTAACCACGTTATGAAAAGTCCATATGGATATCTATGTTTACTTTATAGATGAAGATCTGACAGTCAGAGCTTACCAGGGCTGTGGCTCGAGGAAAATTCTTGGGCATTTCTCTCAGTAAGGTTAGAGTTTTTACATCCCACAGTTCAAAAGGTTTGTCTTTAAAACAAACTGCAAAGTATTGCCTACAACAAGCATAAATAATAATCCAACAGATATACAACAATGATTTTAATGATTTTCAAGTGAAGAAGAAACAGAAGGTCGCTCTATAGGTACATGTAGGGAGAAATCTCACAGCTCAAAGTTTCACTCGAACGACCTATATGGGATGGTTGCCAGTTACCAACGGAAGGTGGTGGGTTTCCTCCGGGCATAGAGCCCTGTTTCCTCCCACAATAAAACTGGCAACGCCGCCATATAAGCGAAATAATCTTGAACGCGGCGTAAAACACCAAACAATCAATCAATCACAGCTCAAAGTGTGTGTTTAAAAGAAACAGTAAAGTACTACATGTTCCTCCCTAATTCATTAACAGCGGAGAAAAAAAACCCACTTATAGTAATTAAAATGATGATGGACATGTTAGATATGTATGGCTGAATTGTCAGCAGGATGATGGATTGATATTTTATGCCGCACTCAAGAGGAAACAGGGCTCTTGGCCCGAAAGAATTGATTGATTCATTGATTGATTGGGGCTTAACATCACACTCAACAGCTAAAGGTTATATTGCGACAAAAGTACCAACCAACCAAAAGATCTTACCCACCCCCATCCCACCTAAATTTTAACATTAAAACCTCCACAGACCATTTGAACGTCAGGAAGGCTAATGCATTGCCCGGAAGAAACCTTCACTTGGTGAGTTCCTCCTCCACATATGCCGATCGAGTGAAAAATACACACAGGACTTTTGTAATATTTATTTAGTCTGAATGGTATTTGGTCAAAGGTGCATCGATGGAAGGACTGTGCCGGACTCGGAGATTCTGCCGACTGAACCAGCGAAGATCTCACCACTTTAAGAGAAAAACAAACTTGAACAATTTTATACCACTTGTAGGATTATTTTCATTAAACCAGTATGACTACGTTGTTTATATTTATGGACACTGTAACACATGGGCACAGGGAAAATCTTCTTGTCTAAACTAACCATGGAGACAAGTTTCTAATTGTGTTAAAAAGAGGTATATCATTTAGACCTTTATACCCCATCATAAATTGTTGTAATATAAAGTAAACCTATGATATTTCATTAGGTTGACGACTGACAGGAGCTTGGTCTTAGTCAGTAGAATTTTCTGGAACACTTTGTATTACATTGACAATGCTTACGTATCTTAAGCTATGGTAAGAATATCGTCAGACTATATATTATAGGGTCATGGGAAAAGACAGTGAAAATTTGCCCCCCCACCCACCCCCACCCCTTACCCAGAAAAACCTAGGTAGAAGGCAGACAGGGGAGTTTAGTCCTGACCAGTATGTCTTTCAAACTCTTGTTTTTTTTATAAGCAATGACTGGCCTTTGGGTCAGAGGTCGAGCAAGTTTACTTTGAAGTAGTTTGTATTCATCTACTATAATCTTGGCCATAGCGATGCTAGCTTTGTTATACTGAAAGACAAATGGTATTATAGTTTTTTCACGACATCTTCCTGGGTCCAAGTTCAAACCCAAAGGATAAATAGTTTGTAATGTTTGAATCCAAAAACTTTCCCTTTCCAAACGTTTGTGCTTGGTATCTGCAGCGGAAGTGAGAAAAGGGATTTTCTCAATAGGCATGATTTCAAAATGGTCCTTGACCGAATGACCTAGAGTATTGAAATGTTGTGCCACAGGTACATCATGTTTAAGTCTAATACTAGATAAATGGTTGGCTGCTCTTTGTCGTAGAGAATTCTGAGTTTCTCCAACATACTGTTTTCGACACGTTGTTTATTGTGAGAGAAACTCCATGACTTTCTTATAGAATAAAGGGGTAAAAGAATCCTGGATACACCAATTTCGGTAAGCTTTCATAGAGAATCCATATAAAGGCAGTATTACTGATAGTGTACATCTATGGAACCAATTTTTCTTAAACTTAAATAATACATTTTTTGTAATAGTTCACTAACACTCCCACCCCTCCCCACCCTTAGAAATCCACAAGACAATAAACATGTTTTACTTTAAACAGGAGACTTTCAGAAACTCTATAGGGGATTCTTCATCTGTGTTCCTTCTGACAGGTGTCACTTTGCCTGAAAAAAAACACACACACACACGTAAAAGTTAAAGGCCCACTTGCCGCCGTAGCCGGTTTGCGCTTGTTAAGAAAACCAATTTGCACCAGCTTACTACAGCTAAAACCACTAAAATTAAACATAGCACAGATAAAGCATGTCCAATTAGGTTTAGAATGTATAAATGACGGGGAAAAACAAACGAAGAATCAAAGCTCGATTACAACAACACCGATCAGTGTTGGTTAACTTAAGTGTTTTAATTACCCTCATTCGAGCTTTTTTGTCTATGGTTTGCACTCGGCAGGCTTTTATAGTCCCTCTTACTCGATCGTTAGTATGTATTTCTTAGATAAAGTTCGTAAAATTATACTGTGTCGTTAGATCGCCCACACGACTCAAACCCTTACGGCACTTTTGCACACGATCAGGTTCGAAGTTTGTTGACATTACGGGTACCTCAAAAATCTGTTTTTCAATTTCAAATTAAAAATACTAAAGGATGTCAAACTTTTTCTGTCTGGGAAAAATACAGAAAACCGTCCACTGTTTTTAATGTAAACAGTCTTCTGGATTTTCGCGGCAAGTGTGCATGCCTTTAAAGTGGCATGAGCTGCCGAAATTAACACATTTTTCATAATTTCTGATCGTCACGACAGTAAGAGGCTTTGAAGGCCATCGAAAAACTAAATGATTGCTGTTGGCATGAGGAAAATCCATTCAGTATGTAGCCTGTATGAACCGAAAACGTGTTGGAAAAGTAAACAAAATTTAAATAACAGGCACGACCATTCATTCATTCTAAGCCAAAGTTAGTTCAAAACAATACTTTATTATACATTTTCGAGACTAGAAGCACTAAAAAGCTTCTGAATTCTACGTCTTCGCCAATTATTTTAACATTTTGGCAGCTCATGTCACTTTAAAATTATGACATAAAAATATCATTGCATGGAGCACTATATATTTCAGTGTTGTTGCTTGATCAAGTGAGAGCGGCTAAATATCCAACAAGATTCTTGGAGCCAAAGAATGAAATTGTCTCATTATTTGCTGGAGAATGAAAAACTTTCTATGGAAGCTCATACAAATTTATTGGACCACACATCCTATTTTTAAATCAACTTGTTCTTAGAGTTAACTAGGGCCACAGATGGAACAATGGGCAATAAAGGCAGTGATTGAATGCATAATTATATGTCTTATAACCAGTCAATGACTGCAAAAAATACATGGGGTCACCGGTGACTCTAGAGTGTTTTAAGAACTATGCTGTGCCATCTTGACCTAAAAAAAAACATAATTTCTAGCGAAAAATCTACAAATACCAAGTCTTTTAAACTTTATATGGGCATCTCGCAGATTACCGGTAATTAGCTTAGAGACAGGACGTCTTACACAGACTTTGATGAGTCAGTGCTTGCTTGGAACAACAACAACATTCAAAAGCCTATATTAAACACAAATATTTTCAATCGCCTTTTCTTTGACATACAAAGGCCAAAAAGAAAGCTTGTTTTATTTCAACATTTTTTTTTTTAAATAAAGATTTAGTCAGATCCGGGACTAATATGAAAAGGATTGGAAACTCCTTTGTATTACAGCCAGTCTACTCGCTGCAGTTTGGCTCGCTTTTTTTTTGTCTCAGACACCCCGCGAGGGCATTCTGATCCGCCCCGAGAATTGCTGAAATCCGTGTTGTGTATTCTGATTCATTCCGAACCTTACTGATGTGGTGGATATATGGACTGCGCATGCCTATTTGGATGTAAGTTAGCAACAGAAAACAATCACCATTTTGACTATACTGACATTTCATGTGCAGTCCATATATCCCCGGCATCGGTATAAAGGTTCAGAATGAATCGCAATACAAAACACAAATTTCGGCTATTCTCGGGGTGGATCGGATTGCCCTTTAGCGAGTCAAACTGCAGCGAGCAGACTGGTTGTAATACAAAGGCGTTTCCAATCCCTTTCATACATGTACATGTATTTTATAGTGTCAGGGGCCTGTTTCACAAAGTGTCGTACATGTAGTGTAAGTTTTTACGTAACTGCCATAGCAACCTATACTGTAGCAATACGTTGGTATGAAAGTCAGGCAAAAAATACATCTACTCTGTTTTGTGAAACAGGCCCCAGATCAGATTAAAGGAGTTGAAATAACCTGAGACAGTGTCCACCAACATGATTTCATTCTTCACCAGGTTCGTAGTTCCAGGGTTTGGAAATGCAAAGGAGAGAAAACTCGTCAGATTCACCCATTCTATCCCCCTGTAAAAAAATAACAACCCTTAAATGTAGATTTTTCTCCTAAATCTATAAATTTAATATGTTTCTTTCCAACAATTGAACTTAAACACTGTATATACTTGTTTCTCACACTACACCCCCGATAATTCCACTCCCAGGCAGTGTGTTATTTTTTGCCAGAGGCTTGTGACTTTGAAAATTAATAGACTTGAGTGATATTCATCGTAACACACTGGCTCTCGTTAGATAACCTCTATATAACAACACAGTTCACAATTTCTACCACCTTGTAAATGTGTAAACCTGATACAACTCGAATCCGCCCCTTCAAGAAGAACCAGATCACTCCTGATCCCGCCCTTTAAGGGATGATCTAATATAGGCCTACCACCATCACATATGAGATCGGATCATGAGCTTCAAAGAGAGGAAAAGTACAATCCTTTCTCAGCCAATTAGAACTGCCTTTTATTAATATTTTTACCTTCAAAATAGGAGAGTGCCTACTGTAAATTAACCTGCATTCGTGATCTATCCGTTTCAAGCGCATGATCCGATCTTATATGCGCTGGTTGGTATATTAGATCATCCCTTGAAGGGCAGGATCAGGAGTGATCTGGTTCCTCTTGAAGAGGCGGATCTGAGTTGTATCGGGTGGCACATAACATTTACTTGGAGAAATAAGCCCTGACTGGTATGTAATTAGAGTTTACAGACCTGACAGTAATGTAAGGTGAAGAATTACTTATGGATAACAACTTCTTGGTTTATTGGGTGACAGCGTTTCGATGTAGTTCTTACATCGTTATCAAAGTCAATATCAAAGTCAATATGACATTGATAACGATGTAAGAACTACATTGAAATGCCGTCACCCAATAAACCAAGAAGTTGTTATCCATAAGTAATTCTTCACCTTATTGTTAACCTTTCAACTTGTAAATGCCATTGAAAGATCTGACTGTACTGGCATGTAGTAGACCCTTTCAGAAGCCTCGGTGTATGGCAAAATGACGCTAAATTGAGTTTTTGGATCAATCTGACGTCAGAATCGTGTTTATTTCGTCTATGGCATAATGCAAAAGAGGCGTGTCACAGCGACCGCAACAGAGAGATGACGTCAATGCCATACAATTCGAAAACGTCGTTCTAAGCCGGAAGGGTCTATTAGAGTTTACAAATCTGACAGTACTGATATGCAAATAGAGGTTATCTAATGAGAGCCAGTATGTTACGATGAATATCACTCGAGTCTTTTAATTTTCAAAGTTACGAGCCTCTGGCGAGTGACTTTGGAAATTAATAAACGAGAGTGATATTCATTGTAATACACCGGCTCGAGTCTGATAATCTTTTTCTCACACTACCCAAAAAACACAGCGTTTTATAAAAAAAACACGGCTAACTTTAACTATAGTTCAAAAAAATATTTGGCGAAGTCCGTCTATTTTCAAGAATGGCTGTCCAAAAAAGACTCGATAAGGCATTGTGACGCCAGAAATGACGTCATCAACGAGGGCATTCCAGACCCTTCAATATAGAGTTGCAGCTGGACGCTTGATCTTAATGTCATAATGACTGATGATGTAATTAATTTGTGACGTCAGTTTTGACAGATCTTTCGTGAGGTCATAGCGTTACTCGGGCCATAATTTCACACGTTGATTACCTGAGTGGAATTATCGGGGGTGTAGTGTAAGAATTAGAGTTTACAAACCTGACAGTACTGGTATGTAATCAGAGTTTACAGACCTGACTGTACTGGTATGTAATTACAGTTTACAGACCTGACTGTACTGGTATGTAATCAGAGTTTACAGACCTGACTGTACTGGTGTGTAATTACAGATTTACAGACCTGACTGTACTGGTATGTAATCAGAGTTTACAGACCTGATAGTACTGGTATGTAATTAGAGTTTACAGACCTGACTGTACTGGTATGTAATTACAGTTTACAGACCTGACTGTACTGGTGTGTAATTACAGTTTACAGACCTGACAGTACTGGTATGTACACTGTATTCTTTCTCCACCTGACCACTGGACAAGTTCAGAATCTGTACATAACCAGTCTGGCAACCTGTAAACAGAAAAAATATACACTGGTAATGAAGCATTCCCAGTTATTACTTGCTCTTCCAGGCGGTCAACACCTAACAAAAATTATTAATTATATATCTAATTTATAATGGCTGGGTTGTCGATGAAACCAAGCTCTTTGCCTAGATGAAACCCGACCTTCAAACAATTACAAGGAAGCTGTCCCCATAAAGCACCGAGTCAAAAATACACTCAGACATTTTTTAGTTTCTCGTTGGACTGATCATGCTGTGTACCTACCACTTCTGTGAGACTGAGAGACCATTACTTTGCCCACTGAGCCTCCCCAAAATACATAGTAGCTTGGGACTATAATTTGACGGATAGGAAACACCATTGCAAATACACTCTTGGAATTACAATTCGTCGACGGATTGGAAATGCTATTGTAAAACAGCCAGACACCGATTGTTTGTCTCTGATACCTGGTGGGACGAATCCGATTACCCCAGTGAATTCCCCAATCCTGTGTTGTGTATTCTGATTCACTTCAAAACATACAGTAGCACCAGATATCAATATGTTTTGGAGAAATACATGATACAAGGCTGGACTATTCATGGGGCAATTGATTAGCCCCACCAGATGTTGGAAACAAACAATAGTGATGTAAACGATTGCCAGGGCCCTGTCTTACACAGCTGGCGTAAGTTACGTCAGACGTAAATCAGTGTTAAAACTATAGGAACTTACGCCCTAGTCGCAACTGGTCCATGTTGTAGGCCTATGCGCAACTTTAAGTCAGCTTCGTAAGACAGGGCCCAGTAGGCTGGCTGTAATTGAAAGGTGTTTCCTATCCCTCCAATTCTAATCCCAGTTTAAGTTGAAGATCGGGTGTACCACTTCTATGTATTGTAAGCTATAGTTATGATCACTAAAACACACGGGCACAGGGAAAATCTTCTATACATGTATTTGTTGTACTTACCAACTGCTAGTAATGGTTGATAAAAACTCCAGTTTTTAGTGGTTAATGGTGGGCACATTCGAATGACACTAACATGACTCATCACTCCGCTAATCAGTCCTGTCAGGAAGCATTTCATCATCACCGTATGCTTATGCTGATTGGATAAACCATTAAATCCAGTGTTCTGTGACTGACCAATCAAATCACTCAGTGTAGATTTTGGATATGGTATGTCACTGATGATTGGCAGCTTGTTTTCCTTCTGGTTCAAGTTTGAGAGTTGACTGAAATCTGTGAGAGATGCCCCAGGGGTGTAAAGAGGCGATGAAAATGCCTGGTTAGAGCCAATACCATCCTGCAGAGACAGCAAACATATCATTAACTTTCTTTCAAATTACTCATATTAGGCTTGATTGATTGATTGATTGGAGCTGAACGTCCCACTGAACAGCAAAGGTTTCTGGCGACAAAAGTACCAACCGACCAAAAGATATTATTAGGGAGCATTAAATGCTTGCTCACTCAGCCTATCGTTTTTCAAAAAACAATCGCTGGCGATCAACACCTATTGTTTTTGCTTGCCTCAATCCCCAACTGCCGAAAGGTTCAAAGTTAATCCTCGGTCGAGTTTCGTTCCTATTTTCAAAACAGTGTGTTTTGCTGATTGACGTGGTCATATAGACAGGCCTGAATTGATTGATTGATTGTTTGGTGTTTTACGCCGCGCTCAAGATTATTTCACTTATATGGCGGCGTTGCCAGTTTTATTGTGGGAGGAAACCGGGCTCTGTGCTCGGAGGAAACCCACAACCTTCGCTGGTGCATGTTGTTGGAAGTCACAGAGTCACAGAGAAGTCACAGAGTATTTATGAACACTAAAACACACGGGCACCGGGAAAATCTTCTTGTCTAAAATAACCATGGAGACAAGTTTCTAATTGTGTTAAAAAGAGGTATATCATTTGGACCTTTAAACCCCATAAACTGTTGTAACAAGTCATAATGTATATATTCTTTGTTATCACGATCTTTTGCATAAGCGTTAAACATACCAAATATCCACATGCAATAGTATTGTTTGACATCCAATTAAAACATTTCCAAATGTAACTCATTTTCTCTCTCGCATTTCTTTTTTCCCACTGTTGATTCACTATTCAGCAAGTTTTGTTATAAAAAAACTAATAAATATGGGTTGACCCCCCCTCAAGTATTATAGATTAAAGTAGTTAAAACCAGCGGTTCTCCCAGGGTCAACAAAAAATGTAAGATCTTGCTCAATAGATTATCTCTATCATGTTACTGACTGAGCCCTGTCTAACTTTCACCGCTGAAAATAAATTGTGGTACATGTATATTGAAACTGATGCCCAGATAGGGTTTTCAAAAAGTTCAACAGCGTGCAACGTAGATGAAAGACCTTTAGCCTGTGGAGGACGTGTGATCAGAACGTGAAGTAAGGATACATAGGTTTGATCATTGATTGACGTTTGACGCCATGCCCAAGATTATTTCATTTTATATGGAAGGTCATGGAGACAAGTTTCTAATTGTGTTAAAAAGAGGTATATCATTTAGACCCTAATACCCCATCATAAATTGTTGTAATAAAGTAAACCTATGATATTTCATTAGGTTGACGACTGACAGGAGCTTGGTCTTAGTCAGTAGAATTTTCTGGATGTGGAAATATAGGAAATATACTCACAGAGACCGTGACAGTTATCACTTCCCAAAAGATAACTCGACTGTCACTCATAATGAGAGCCACTCCCTTTTCTGTGACAGGTGATAAAGCCAGTCCTAAAACTTTACTGTGTTTGGTTAGCCTCATAGGGTCCGATTGACATCGCAGGTCATAGGCCACATCCAATGAGACGTGTGGGGGTGTATCATCTGAAATTCAGAAACAAAGCTGTCATAGTCCTTGTCCAATGAGACATGTGGGGGTGTATCATCTGAAATTCAGAAACAAAGCTGTCATAGGCCACATCCAATGAGACATGTGGGGGTGTATCATCTGAAATTCAGAAACAAAGCTGTCATAGGCCACATCCAATGAGACATGTGGGGGTGTATCATCTGAAATTCAGAAACAAAGCTGTCATAGGCCACATCCAATGAGACATGTGGGGGTGTATCATCTGTAATTCAGAAACAAAGCTGGCATAGGCCACATCCAATGAGACATGTGGGGGTGTATCATCTGAAATTCAGAAACAAAGCTGTCAAAGGCCTTGTCCAATGAGACATGTGGGGGTGTATCATCTGAAATTCAGAAACAAAGCTGGCATAGGCCACATCCAATGAGACATGTGGGGGTGTATCATCTGAAATTCAGAAACAAAGCTGTCAAAGGCCTTGTCCAATGAGACATGTGGGGGTGTATCATCTGTAATTCAGAAACAAAGCTGGCATAGGCCACATCCAATGAGACGTGTGGGGGTGTATCATCTGAAATTCAGAAACAAAGCTGTCATAGGCCTTTCCATATAGGTCATGTATTGATTCGCTAATAGGTTTAACAGCCCACTCAAAAATCAGATACTGTGCATGCAGGAAGCCCCAACCTCCCAGTAATACTTGTTCATATTCCACATATGAGATTTTTACATTTTTTTTTTCTTTTGTGGGGCATCTATTGTATTACCCTTTGTCGGGAAACTAATTTGGTTATAAATTAGCTAGGGGACTGAGTGAAAAAATGTTTATGAGATTTGAATAAAAAAACACCAATGAACTCCAAATGCTAGCCATATCTACACAATCCAGATCGCTTGGTGCAACACAGGCCTTCCATCGATGAGGTGTGGGATCAAATACCACTCAGACCAAAGAAATATTGAACGTGGAGTAAAACATCAATCAATCCAACTTTACTGTGGTCATTTTCTTTTGAAGTGTGGGTCACTTGAACATTTTACAATAAAGATCAATTATATCAAAATTTTAGTGAGAAAATCTGTTTTTACCGAAAGCTCCGCTTCCTTCTGATGCAGGGGTACAAATGACATTAGTCTTCCGCCGCACACGCACTGTTACGCTTCCGTTTTCATGCAGACACATAAGCGCATCTCTCTGCCGGCACGTCAAGATCTGAATAAATACAGTGAAAGCTCTATATAAACCCAGCCATGACGAGGGGAGAGGGCCGGCATGTCAAGATCTGAACAATTACAGTGAAAGCTCTATATAAACCCAGCCATGACTTAAGGGGGGGGGGGGGGGGGGGGGGGGGGCGGGGGGGGGGATGTGACTGAAAACTATACTTTTATTGGCCAGCTCTTATTTTCTTATTCTTTGAGGAGTTGACAAGTGTGTCTTAAATCACAAATATTCATCGGTAAACGATAGTTGTGACGTCACGCTATTGTTCCAACAAGACATTATTTCTTAGGAAAGTCGCCCAATTAAGTGAAGCTTTGTTTAAGACGACACCATGATAAAAAGCTAAGGATATTACAGCAGACTTTATTAACTCAAATTACAGGGCTGCACAGAGAAATAATCCTTCCATCCTTAAATTAGGTGACCATGCCGAGAAAAAAGGGTATCAGACAATATTTTTCAGGATTACCCGCTGCCTCGGTATTTCTCTTATACCTAATACATGGCCTTTCTTTATCCAGCTATGCAGAGGATGTTCAATTTAATTTTATAACATCTAATCACTTCAAAGTTCTAAACAAAAGGGAATAGTTAAAGGGAAAGTGTGTTTTAATGTTAAACTAAATGTAGTTAAGATGAAAAGAGTATATTTCATGTGGTCTAAAACAATTGACCAGTGTATGTTTTAACCCCTTGTACATGTATAAAGTGTTGTTTGCTGATGGAGTTTATGGTTGTTTTGTTTGTTACATAGTTTTGTCTGTGCCGGGAGGGGGGGGGGGGGGGGGGGTGGAGGAAGCAAAATTTATGGGGTTCAATCTCAGTCCACCGATGTTCTTGCAATAATTAAGATGCGTAACCATTGTCAATGTGTTACAAAAGGATTCCAGACAATTCTACTGACTATTAAAGGCTTAAAGTTTTAGTGATCATAAATATAAAGTGTGTTATGGTGTTAAAAAAAATATAAAGTGAATAATTGAAATTTGAATGTGTCGTTATAATGAAGAACAGCTTTAACGGCCATTCAAAAGACAGCTACCATTTTTTCATTAGTTTTATCCAATCAATCGTGAATAAAATTGAGATGCGTTATTGAGTAGCCATGTGATGCAATTTAGCCAATGGCTTGGCTAAGAAATGAGCTAGGGTTGCAACACTGACCTACATATTACAAAACAACAAATATCAAATGGCAGAGAATCTTAATTGTGACTCCTCTAATATCGTGTATGTAATCACGTGCAAAAAATGTCGCAAACAGTACGTCGGAGAAACTCAGAATTCTCTACGACAAAGAGCAGCCAACCATTTATCTAGTATAAGACTTAAACATGATGTACCCGTGGCACAACATTTCAATACTCAAGGTCATTCGGTCAAGGACCATTTTGAAATCATGCCTATTGAGAAAATCCCATTTCTCACTTCCGATGCAGATACCAAGCACAAACGTTTGGAAAGGGAAAGTTATTGGATTCAAACATTACAAACTATTTATCCTTTGGGTTTGAACTTGGACCCCGGAAGATGTCGTGAAAAAACTATAATACCATTTGTGTTTCAGTATAACAAAGCTAGCATCGCTATGGCCAAGATTATAGTAGAAGAATACAAACTACTTCAAAGTAAACTTGCTCGACCTCTGACCCAAAGGCCAGTCATTGCTTATAAAAAGAACAAGAGTTTGAAAGACATACTGGTCAGGGCTAAACTCCCCTGTCTGCCTTCTACCTAGGTTTTTCTGGGAAAGGGTATGGGGGGGGGGGGGGGCATAATATATAGTCTGACGATATTCTTACTATAGCTTAAGATGCGTAAGCATTGTCAATGTAATACAAAGTGTTCCAGAAAATTCTACTGACTAAGGCCAAGCTCCTGTCAGTCGTCAACCTAATGAAATATCATAGGTTTACTTTATTACAACAATTTATGATGGGGTATAAAGGTCTAAATGATATACCTCTTTTTAACACAATTAGAAACTTGTCTCCGTGGTTATTTTAGACAAGAAGATTTTCCCTGTGCCTGTGTGTTTTAGTGTCCATAAATATTACAAAACATGTTGCCATGTTTTTGGGGCCTAAATCTACAATGTAAATGTACTATAATACATTTAATACACAGTAGTAAAAATACGTCATTATTGATCTAAAAATAGCTGATGCAACATCACGTCATCTTAAAGAGAAAATGGCGACACAGATAAGCCACTGAAAGGACATACTATTATCTTTTTTATTAGCTTGAGGGTCACAGGCGGTAATTAACATGGGATGATTTAAGTACTGTGTTATCAAAGTTTAACCATATGTATTTCTAGAGATTTGCCATCCATTAAATTATGTTTTCAATGGCATAACGTGCTAACGAGGTAATTAAAAAATGATTTGTATTATGTCAATGGAAAAGAATTTCCATTTCTTTTTAGTGGCATGAGCTGCCAAAAACCACATCTCATCAAAAAACTAAATCAATGACGTTGGAATGAGGAAAATCCATACAGTCTGTGTGTTGTGCAAGCCAAAATAATGGACGAACGTTCATTCATTCTAGGCCAATGTTTGTTAAAAACACTACTTTAACATTCATTCTGAGACTAGTAGCACTAAAAGCTTGTAAATCGTACTTCTGGAGAAAAATGATGACATGTTTAACAAACTTTGCACTACCAGGAGCCTGTTTCACAAAGCGGTGAAGCGAAGTTTTTACGTAACTGTCGTCACAACTCATACTGTAGAGATACGTTGCTATGGGAAAAAAACGCAAAAAATGCATTTACGCCGTTTTGCGAAACAGGCTCCTGGGCCAAGTTTCACAAAGCGATCTTAGCTTAAGGTGATCTTAATTAACAATGGCAACGTATACCTTTAGCATTGGTTGCCATGGTAGTTAAGATCACACTTAGCTAAGATCGCTTTGTAAAACTAGGCCCTGATGCCCTGTCAAAATGTGCCAGTAACCTAACATACAAGGGGCTAGTTTCACAAAGCAGTCGTATCGCGAACGAAACGTAGTTGCCAATGGATACCATAGTGAAGAGATACCACGTCATGGCAACTGCGATGGATCGCACTGTGCGATGGATCGCACTGTGCGATGGCTTTGTGAAACAGCCCCAAGGAGGGAAGAGTTTTTTGTCCAACCTGCGAGAAGGGTGAGCCCGTTCTCTCCATAGTGATCGTACCCACGGTCTGGTTGATCTGCAGATCCAGGATTAGTATTTCCCGTGGGTAGAGCAGTATCAGATGGTGGCGACACGCCCCATGGTACAACAACTGTAAACATTCATTCAGATTCACCCCATCTTCATCAGACTTTGTAGAACTGCAATCAGAGCATGACAGATTACATACGATGTAGTAACAGTGACACGTCACGTCAGTTACAGTGACACGTCACATTTGTTACAGAGGCGTCAGTTACAGTGACACGTCATGTCAGTTACAGTGACACGTCATGTCAGTTACAGTGACACGTCACATCAGTTACAGTGACACGTCACATCAGTTACAGTGACACGTCACATCAGTTACAGTGACACGTCACATCAGTTACAGTGACACGTCACGTCAGTTACAGTGACATGTCACGCCAGCTACAGTGACACGTCACATTTGTTACAGAGGCGTCAGTTACAGTGACACGTCACGCCAGCTACAGTGACACGTCACATTTGTTACAGAGGCGTCAGTTACAGTGACACGTCACGCCAGCTACAGTGACACGTCACATTTGTTACAGAGGCGTCAGTTACAGTGACACGTCACGTCAGTTACAGTGACACGTCACGTCAGTTACAGTGACATGTCACGCCAGCTACAGTGACACGTCACATTTGTTACAGAGGCGTCAGTTACAGTGACACGTCACATTTGTTACAGAGACGTCAGTTACAGTGACACGTCACATTTGTTACAGAGACGTCAGTTACAGTGACACGTCACATTTGTTACAGAGACGTCAGTTACAGTGACAGGTCATGTCAGTTACAGTCACACGTCACGTCAGTTACAGTGACACATCACGTTTGTTACAGAGACGTCAGTTACAGTGACACGTCAGGTTTGTTACAGAGACGTCAGTTACAGTGACACATCACATTTGTTACAGAGACGTCAGTTACAGTCACACGTCACATTTGTTACAGAGACGTCAGTTACAGTCACACGTCACGTCAGTTACAGTCACACATCACATTTGTTACAGAGACGTCAGTTACAGTGACAGGTCATGTCAGTTACAGTCACACGTCACGTCAGTTACAGTGACACATCATGTCAATTACAGTGACACGTCATGTCAGTTACAGTGAAAAATCCACTTAGTCAAGTCAATGGCAGGAACAGATCTGGTAAAACTGTCATATACGTGAAATAATCTTGAGAGCAGCGTGAAACATTAACCATTTTTTTGACAGGTTTATATTTTTAGAGACGATGCTCAAAGAACGGTATCAGACTCTTTGCCTAGAGGAAATTTCCCCTGGCCCTAAGTGAGTACCAGACAACTCTTTCTCATAGGGCGACAAAGTGTTTTTTCAATTTTATTTGGTCTGACTGGGTTTTAAAGCCATTGATGGATTGATTGTTTGGTGTTTTACGCCGAGCTCAAGATTATTTCACTTTTATGGCGGCGTTGCCAGTTTTATTGTGGGAGGAAACCGGGCTCTATGCCCAGAGGAAACCCACGACCTTCGGTTGGTAACTGGCAACCATCCCACATAGGTTGTTCGACTGAAAACCCAGTCAGAAAATTTTCCAATTTTTTGGGACTGAGTGGGATTCGAACCCGCGGCCCATGCCCTTGATGGAAGGCTTGTGACAAACTGAGAGAATATCACTCTGTCAACTGATCCACTGAGGCCCCTTGTAACGTGTATTAGAGATGCCTAAGCATCATCAATGTACATGTATTCAAAACGAAGTGCTCCAGAAAATTCTACTGACTAAGGCCAAACTGCTGTCTGCCGTCAACCTAATGAAATATCATTGGTTTTAGTTTATTACAACAACTTATGATGGGGTATAAAGGTGTAAATGATATACCCTGTTTAACACAATTAGAAACTTGTCTCCATGGTTATTTTAAAGATTTTCTCTGTGCCCATGTGTTTTAGTGTTCATAAATATACTTGTATTTGAAATCGCCCATACCTTTGTTTGATTTCCCCAACAAGAATTCGACTCATCCTTTTAGCTAGCGTTCTCGTCTCTTTCTTCTCCGTTGCACTGGACCCTGTAAACGTATCATTACGGTGAACACGCTAGAAAAATTACCTTTTTTTCTCTATTTACATTTTATGATAAGGATTTTTGTTCAGGGGCAAAAAAAAAGTTTATAATGCACAAATGTGTACTAGATTGTTTGATGGGTGTCTTTATCACACAGCACTTAAGATTATTTCACCTACAGTGGCATTGCCAGGTTTAATGAGGGAGGGAATAGGGCTTTTAGCCTGGAGGAAACCCACGGCAATCAGTGTCTACCTGGCAACTTTTCCACATACATTGTATTCCTGTACATTGAACGCCAGGCTACCTCCTGTACACTACCAAACGTGCCTCCAATTTGAAGAGCTCCACTAATGGAAAAAGAGCGTATTAGGACCAAGAACTCAATCAGATAGGATTACTTTACCTGTGGCTGAAGAACTGGAAATGTAAAACTTCTTCCCATTACTGGAGGGAACTTTGGTTATGGAGAAATCCCGGATAAATACTATACAATCCTGCCCTAAAACTAAAATACAAAGAAAAAAATATTTAGGCATTGAATGAATATAGCATTGGTTACAGTGATAACATTCACTGAGTTTATTTTTCTCTAAATTGCCATTTGTGGAAGAGCTGCCAGTTTACACTGCCAGCATTTACACTGAAGATTGTTTGATTGATTGTTTGGTGTTTTTGCAGCGCTCAAGATTA
Organism: Lepidochitona cinerea; assembly: GCA_963971465.1. Taxonomy (NCBI): domain Eukaryota; kingdom Metazoa; phylum Mollusca; class Polyplacophora; order Chitonida; family Tonicellidae; genus Lepidochitona; species Lepidochitona cinerea. Next base: position 7,472,675 of record OZ020556.1, read on the forward strand.
TTTCACTTATATGGCGACATTTCCAGTTTTATTGTGGGAGGAAACAGGGCTCTGTGCTCGCAGGAAACCCACGACCTTCCACTGGTAACTGGCAACCATCTTCCATAGGTTTCCAATTTTTGAAGAGAAAAATCCCCAAAGAGTTAAATGCAGCATTGGGTTATAAATTCCAAATACATGTGTAGTGTTGATTATAGTTCTTTCACAAAAACAAAAAAAGATGGCCACAAAAGTCACATGACATTGTAAAGAGCAAGGAAAATTTACATGAATATTAAGTGTTGATCAGTTAATTGGTTGAAACAATTTTTTTCGTAAACAGTTATAAACTGGACACCTATACTGCAAACTAATCAAAAAATGACCTCAGCTTCTTTGTAGTAATTTCATCAATAATCAAAGCCTTCTTAAAAGTGAAAGCTTCATTTAAATAGAAGACCTTGAATAGTTTTTGATTTTTTTACAAATTTTGATTACAACAAAACTTTGACCAATGAAACAGGGTAATGAATTTTTGAATAATTGAAACATTCAGTGTACCCAAGAAATCTGAGCATTATTGGCTTTCTTACATGTCAGCACAGATTGATTGATTGATTGTTTGGTGTTTTACGTTTTTTTGTGGGAGGAAACCGGGCTCTGTGCCCGGAGGAAACCCACGACCTTCCGCTGGTAACTGGCAACCATCCCACATAGGTCGTTCGAGTGAAAACCCAGTCAGAAAATTTTCCAATTTTTGGACTGAGTGGGATTCGAACCCGCGATCCATTGGTGTGTCAGCACAGAAAATGTCTGCACTAGCTGTGTTAACTGACCACTTTTTTAATTAGTTTGCAGTATAGATGACCAGTTTATAACTGGGTCACTGTTAACGAATTCAATACCAGGGGCCTGTTTCACAAAGCGGCATAGCGTAAGTTTTTGCGTAACTGCCATAGCAACCCATACTGTAGAGATACGTTAGTATGAAAGTTACGCAAAAAATGCATCTACGCCGCTTTGTGAAACAGGACCCAGAGCTTTTATAGAAACCAGTGAAAAAATGCTGAATTGACCAGTACAAGCTCAAGGCCAATGTAAATTTTGACGTCCTATAACAGAAATAATCTTGAGTACACCAGAAAACTCCTATGAATAAATCCACCAATATAAATTCAAGTAAATCAACAAAATGTTTTATAACATTGTTTTTAAAACACATACATGCCACCTGTTTGGGATCGAAGGGATCAAAAGCAAACGAGAGTAGGGCCTCGGTGTAAGACTTCCTCCACAGCTTGGTGCCCGTGTCTGCGTTCCAGAGTACGAGTGAGTACGGAGGATGAAGAGCAACCAGTAAATCACGTGAAGCATCTTGACTGTTCATCCACTGTAAATCTTGAAAAAAAACCACAAAATTTGTCTCCTGTTAGTTATTTAAAGAGGCATGAGCTGCCAAATTCAAACTTTTTTCATAATTTCTGATCGTCATGACAGTAAGAGGCTTTGAAGGCCATCAAAAAACTGAATGATTGGTGTTGGAAAGAGGAAAATCCATACAACATGTTGCGTGTACAAACCGAAAATGTGTTCGAAAAGTAAACAAAATTTAAATAACCGGGACGACCATTCATTCATTCTAAGCCAAAGTTAGTTCAAAACAATACTTTATCGTACATTTTTGAGAGTAGAAGCACTAAAAAGCTTTCTGAATTATATGTCTTGAGAAAAATAGCCAATAATTTCAACATTCTGTTTTAACCTCAAAATATCAACATTTTGGCAGCTCATGCCACTTAAACATCTTTACGTGTGTACACAGGTAGACTTGTGGTGTCTGACATTAATATTTTTCTGAGGGGAAGCCGAGACAAAATATATGTCCGATTCCAAATATCTATTTGTATACCCTAGAAAGCGCATCAAAGGCCTTCACTTCGTGGTAATACCTACACAGTTAGCACTCGTATACAGACTTGCATTGTGGGAATTTCGACTTATCAAATGCCTAGAAATTTCTCTCAGTGGTGATAAATTATCATCAACAAGTGTTAAATACAAAAACAAAAATAATCAGAAAAGACACAATATTTCAACTATTGTTTGTTATTTTCAATTAAAGTGTCATAAATACTGTGTCATAAATTCTGATTGTCATCAGAAGTTAAGCATTGGTTAATTGATTGATGTTTCACTTATATGGCGGCGTTGCCAGGTTAAGTAGGGGGAAAACCTCGAGCTCATTGCCCGGAGGAAACCCTCGACCTTCGGCCATTACCTGGCAACTCTTCCACATACGGCAACTGAGTGAAACAAACACTCAGAATTTGTCAATTTTTATTTGGTTTGAGTGGGATTTGACCCCGCACAGCATCAATAGGTCTGTGTAGGACTGAGCAACGATCACTCTAACCCACTGGACCACTGAGGCCATCCCAAACTAAATAAAGTAATAAAGTGTTTTAAAATGTGTGATTGATCTGTACCTTGCACTGGTCTATGGCCGTCTTCAAACTCTGCTTTAGCATAGCCTTGTGCTACATCCCACACTATTATTGTACCATTAGTGTCTGCAGAGGCCAGTCGGAGAACATATGGACTACCAATATCATGATGATAATTCTCATGTGCCCATTTTAACTGAATCATACAGAAAAAAAAAACATTAACATACGGACTACCAATATCATGATGATAATTCCCATGTGCCCATTTTATCTGAATCATACAGAAAAAAAAACATTAACATACGGACTACCAATATCATGATGATAATTCTCATGTGCCCATTTTAACTGAATCATACAGCAAAAAAAAACATTAACATACGGACTACCAATATCATGATGATAATTCCCATGTGCCCATTTTATCTGAATCATACAGAAAAAAAAACATTAACATACGGACTACCAATATCATGATGATAATTCTCATGTGCCCATTTAAAATGAATCATACAGAAAAAAAAACATAGGCATTATTGGATTGATGGATGTTAATTTCAGTTATATGGGGGCTTTTCCAGTATAAAAGGGGCCAGCCTCAGATGACCAACCTTTCTGTGGTATTTGGCAACAATTCAACAAGAGACAATCAAGGGAAAACCCACTTAAAATTTCGAATTTTAAATAGGTTGGATTAGAACCTGCAACCCATTGATGGAAAAGGGGGAATTAGTGAACTGAAAGAGCACTTAAGTTCAGGTTGAATGATTGATGTTTTACATTGTACGTCAGATTTTTTGTCAGGTGTAGTGGGGAGGGGAACCAGGTTCTTTGCACCGAGGAAACCCCTGACCTTCAGTGAGTACATGTAACTGGCAACTCTTCCACAAATGGCAATTTAGAGAAAAATAAACTCAGTAAATGTTATCACTGTAACCAACTGAGATACCGACGCCCCCTTTTAGATTAGGAGCAAGTAAAGTAGATTTATGTAATCTTGGATTTACCTTACAAGTTACAAGAATTCAGTTGTAACTGTTCATTTTAATTTCCCTTTTCTTGAAAGAACATGGCTTTTTTTGTTGATATTTTATGCCGCACTCAAGATTATTTCACTTATATAGGTGCATTGCCAGGTTTAGTGGGGAAGGAAGCTGGGCTTTTTTGCAATAAGGAAAAAACGCAGAAATTCTTCAATTTTTATTGGGCCTGACTGGGATTCCATCCCACACTGCAACGATGGAAGGCCTTTATTGGACTGAGGGACTCACTCTAACCGACTGAGCCACCAAGGCCCTTGTGATCAGGTAGCTCAGTTGATCAACTGGAGGGACGGTACACGTTTGATCCTCACCCGGGCCAGGATTTATTTTTTTCGGGTTCATTAGAGTTGATTATTTAACAATTAAAAGATTTATTGTACTTACTTTAGTTACATAGCCTTTGTGACCTTCCAAAACTTGAACAGCCTACAATTATAGCAGTTCCAATTAGTACAAACAGTAATTTCCAAAGAACTTCTTGATTTATTTTTTACGCCACAACTAAGATTATTTCACTTATATGGTGGGGTTGCCAGGTTTATAAAAGTGGGGGGTAGAAACTGGGCTATTTGCCTGGAGGAAACTTCCAGCAGGCCATAGGATTTCACGGTAACCATCGGTTCGACAAGCAGGTTGTTTTAAAAGTAAAACTACAGAAACGAAAATCTGTTACCTATCATGACCACTACTGCTGGTTTGTTCCCAGCATTTCAATATATGGAACCGATACAATGTTTCGATTTCGATCAGCACCAAAGTTATCTGGCCTGCCTGCTGAGGCATTTATTGCTATGAAAATGTTTTTTTTTATTGACGCCATGAGTGTAGCATTATGAATGGCAACCGTCCTCATGGATTGTGAGGGTTGCAAGTACAAGTGTTTAAATGGGGAGAAAACAAAAAATCACTTTAGGGTTCTGAAGAAGCGCGCTAATGTTTCCTTTCCAACGGTAGGCCTACCAAACACATATTTTTGCGATTTTTTTACACCTGACAGTGAAGTTCACAATAAGCAAAACAAATTGGTCAGCTTTCAAAATCTGCCATTTAAGCCTAGGTTAAATTCATCCTCTTCAAGGCCTTCGTAACTGTCTGATATGCCAAGCATACCATTTTTGTGCTAGCCACATATTCCTCAAAGCTTCCTTTATAATTTAATGTAAGTTTTAAGAAACTGAAAACAATTTTCTGGAGATAGGAATGCTTTGAAGACAGTGAAATTACCCTGGGTTTAAATGGGAGATTTTGAAAGTTGACCAATTTATTTTGTGTATGTAACATAATACGGTATTTTATAAACTGCATCATATCCCATGAAAAAATAGCAAAAATATGTGTTTAGTACCATTGGAAAGGAAAAATAAGCGCGCTTCTTCTGGACCATAAAGTATTTTTTTGTTTTCTTCTCCTTTAAAGACTTTTATCTGAAATATAATTGATTTCTGGAAAGATTTCAACAAATTGTACATGCAGCGGGCATCAACCCATAGCTATTTACAAACCTGCACTGTCTTGGGGTCTATGACAACAACAAAGTTCTGGCACCCATGAGCAAGCATTTCTTGCCATCCCCTGAAACAAAAAAGTATGAAGATATAAAGTTATTAATATTAAAAGGAATAAAGTAAGAAGATTGGGTGATGTTTCCATAAGATCGCTATATGCAGGGGCTTCGCCAGGGGTTTGTTGGGGGGGGGGGGGGGGGGGCAACCCTCTCCGGCTTAAAAAAAACTAAAAACTAGAATTAGAAAGAAAGGAGAAAGTCAATTGTCTGCCTACAATATTATGCTCATTTAAGAGAAATTTTTGGTGACATTTAGTCCATTTTTATTAGTAAGAAATGAGCTAGAGTCCATCTTCAGCCAGCCAGAGCTTCAGAATCCTACGCTGCTGTATAGCGCTATGATAGTCCATTACCATGTCCCTCTCATAACTTTGGCCAATTCCTGGCTACGGTATTATTATGTGGGGCTGGTTATACATGATGTAGGTCCTATGGGTATCCGATCAGTTATTGTACACTTTTGCCGGTTTTTCAGAGTTAGAATTTACAGTAGTGTGTACATTGAAAAGAAATTTCACAGAAGTAAAGCTGGGCTTAGCCTTAGCTGACTTTTGTTAAAATAATTTAATTTCCCCCAAGAATTTTGAATGAAGTTTTATGGACGGGCCATTCACCCGCTCGTCTGCCTGCTTTTATAGAGTGACAAGAACTAATTATCGTAAAAGGGTATCTAAAATATGAAATGCGCATGCATGTATCGCAGTTCAAGTAACACAAAGAAATTTAATGGTGAGACGCTAGGGTCTTATTGAGTGCGCATGTGGTTCTGCGCAGCTCCAGATTGAAAAGGTAGGGCTCCGAGACCCGTTGAGTGCGGATGTAAATAGAAAAAAAATATTATATCAACTTTGGTGAGTTGCAGTAGGCAGGTCGGGTCAATTTTAGTCATCCATAGTTTGTTTCTAAAACTTATACCAAACTATTCTTCACATAGTTATAAGATGTAATTAGAATTCCGTTTGACATGTATGATCATATTTACTTAGAAAAATGATATTTAATAAATCAGGGGAGACAACTTTTGTCTCTAAATATGGGCCTTTTCCAAGCATTTTTATGAATGGTAGTTATTTTTCTGTTCTAGCGAAAATGAGCAAACAGGGTCCAGTGAAAGGGCCCTGAAAAAATATACAGACTACATTTTTTGTTTTATTTTTAACTTTTGAGACTCACATTTGTTTTTTAACTTTTATGATCGAATACCTTGTACCAACATTTGATGACGTCACCGACCTGCCTAGTTGCAGTGAAGGGAGTTATCTACTGTAAGACGTTAGGTGGCGCTGTTATACACAGCAAGAAGATAGGATGAAAGAAACAGTTGACGCTTCCAAACATTCCCGTATACTACTTTTGTTACTGTCATTATAGACCGTTTAGTCAAGAACCAATGAATGCAAGTCAATTGACCGATTGTTTGATGACGTCACTTGGAATATATGCGCAAAGCATTTCGGGGTATTGAGGGATCTTAAAATAATTTTTAACTATGGCGGTTGGAATAATACTCTATCGAGAAAAAGACGCAAAAGGCGATAAGTTATCCGAAAAATGTGTGGATAAAAACAGGTTTATGTCATCAATGTTTTCCAAAAAAGTGACAGCTTGCTAAGTACCAACAAACAAAATGGCGAACTGAGGTATATTTTACCCAGAAAGCTTTGCGTAAATCTATGTGACGTCATCAGACTCGGCGGTAATTAAAAACTTTCCCACGGTTGCTCCGCCCACATTGGCCACCATGTATTCTTTACCATTCCCAAAAACGTTCCCACGCTTGCTCTGCCCACATTGCTTCACCTGATATTCTTTACCATTCCCCATGAAAGTTGGGTAAGTGGTACTGTACGATAACTGATCGGATACTCGTACACTTGTCATCAAAACAATCGCGAAAATTGGTGCCCTGATAATCCTGATTAATGTTTGTTGAGTGACACTTACCAATCACATGCTCCCTTGTTATGTTGATGCAGGGTACCCGTCAACACTTTTGGTGACAGTTTCATCATCATGTCAGATAGATGGGTCAATGTATGTCAATCCGGTTAAATTCTGAGTGCGTTTCCAGACAATTTTCCCCTTCAGCCAGGGCCGAGTGTAGCCATCAGTTTCTTCCGGAGCAGTTCACATCAGCTGGACTGTCATTTTGACGTCACTACCGAATCGGTGCCCACGCGCTTACCTCCCTTAGCCGAGTCTCGTTTGAGAAGATTTTAAGGTGTGTTTTTTTTTTGATAGGGAAAACTCTTTAGCCTAAAAAGTAATGCTTTGAAATTTTGTGTTTTTTTTTTCTTCAAATGAGCACAAAGCATTCATCACCCTACAGATAACGGAAATTCCAGGACGTCTGCAGCCAAGAATAAAATTGGTCTTTTTGGAGTAATTAGTAGTAGGCCTACATACACGTTTTCGTGGTACCGGGTAGGCCTACTCAAGTTTTCGTGGCAAAGATTTATTTCGTTGTATTTCTCGATCGCGTGACGATAAGCTGCGCCAATCAATGTCATTTCTTTTTGCAGACGTCTGTCACTTTGCTGAATAAAAATGTTCCGTATTTCTTTAGTCTGTGTAATTTTTTCTCAACTTACCCAAATATTATATTTTTGCTTCTTTTAAATTATTTTTGGCAGAACTAAAACGACTCGAGCTTCGTAAATTACTCTCCAAAGTTGAGTAATGAATATGTATTTGTTGTTCGGTTTTGAGGTTGTCTGCAGGAATCTACAGGAAACCGACACACTCGATCCGCACGATCAATATTTAAATTTCAACTCCAGCCATCCAACCAAAACCAAGACAGGCATCATCACTACCTTAGCTTAAAGGGGCATGAGCTGCCGAAATTCACACATTTTTCATAATTTCTGATCGTCACGACAGTAAGAGGCTTTGAAGGCCATCGAAAAACTAAATGATTGGCGTTGGAATGAGGAAAATTCCTACAGTATGTGCCCTGTACGAACCGAAAACGTGTTCGAAAAGTAGCAAAATTTAAATAACCGGGACGACCATTCATTCATTCTAAGCCAAAGTTAGTTCAAAACAATACTTTATCGTACATTTCCGAGACTAGAAGCACTAAAAAGCTTCTGAATTATAAGTCTTGAGAAAAATAGCCGATAATTTCAACATTCTGTGTTTACGTCAAAATATCAACATTTTGGCAGCTCATGCCCCTTTAACGAGCCATTGAAATTTGTAGAATTAAACCAAAACCGAACTAGAACATCTCAAGACAGTATTTGTTACCTACGATGATTACCCTGAGAAAGTCGTCAGTCAAGCTTTACACAATGCAACAAGAAACAAGAAGAAGCATCCCAATACCAAGTTTGATGAAACGAACATTAGAATATCAATACCATACACAGGCAAGACCTCCTACCACATATCCAGACTCCTACGAACCGCCGGTATCAAAACCAGCTTCTCCACTTCACCAAAGTTAAAAAACATTCTCAATGCTACTGGGAAAAATCTAATGACCACGTACGCCACAACCACCTAAAGGTTCTGTGTACACAATAGACCGTTTGCCAGTTTTGCACGCAACAATGAAATGACGTCGTGGTATCAATCTTACACCGGACAAGCCCCTTAGCCATTTTGACTTTTGCCGAATTCGGTCAAAATCCCTTTTCATCCACGATTTTTTCACATTTCTAGATTCATTTGGATATAAACTGTCCGAGTATAGGTTTTCATTTCATATATCTGTCGTAAAATATCGAAAATTTGATGTTAAAAACAGGTGGATCCTTTGTCCGGTCTACTACTTGGGGCAGTAATTGTGACGTCGTTAAATAACGTCACTTGCAAGTAATTGGCAAATCATCAATTAACTGCAGTTGCGGGAACCTATAATGAGGCATATTGCTTTGTGACTCGAACTCAAGATATTTTTCAGCCTTTTTTTTTCAATACTTTCGTGCGAGCAGGCGATTTTCTGTCTTACCAACTAGCTGTTGAGGCTATTTTATGTATTATTTATTTATTTATTTTATTTTACTTAAAACCCACCATTATAGAAAAGATATTAATTAACGGCCCACACACTATGGTAAACTAGGCTATATTAAATAATGATAACGGATATATTAATCTCATCATATATATTAAAATGACTATATATAAATTGAATTCTCGGGTGTCTTTCAGTTTGTCTGTATGACTCTGTGCAACAGTAGCCTACATCAGTACCGGTATATACTTTGGCCATAGATATGTCCATATGTTTGTCAATGAGTTCGTACTGTGGGTCTAATTGTGCTATTAATTATCTACCTAGTATTTTTTTTCCACAACATTACGAACGTTCCCGGTCTTTCCTATTTACAAACATTACGAGTCTTATTTGGTTCTATTTAGAATTGAGCTTAGGGGCCTATAATTCTATTACCTTTTTTAATGTCAAAGTGGTGAAATATTCACAACTATAGCCCCATATGCTTTGACATATGGCGTTTACTTTTTTATCAGGGTAGACTGAATATACAGGCCAATACATGATTGATTGAAACAAGTCTATTGTCAGGTTAGTTAGTTCACTAGAAAGCTACTTTATCATGAGCATCAGATGGTGCAATATCACTGCCCATAAAATTAATATCAATTGACGAGCATTGACGTCGTCTGGAGCATAAAAGTGTCTTCGTTTTAGATGCAATAAATACCACATGCCATTTGTCAGCCCATGATTGAATTGATGACAAATCTTGGTTTATCGAGTTAGATATTTCAGGTTGTTCTAAGTTGTCCGAGATTATATAGAGCGTGGTATCGTCCGCGAAAAGACGGACATTGTTGATAATCGAGCTAGGCAAATCATTAATATAGATGATGAAGAGCAGAGGCCCCAAAACAGAGCCTTGGGGCACTCCCGCAGATAATTCATTCAGCTTTGAACAACACCCATCAAGGACAACTCTCTGTTTGCGATCACTTAAATATGATGCAAACCATCGTATGATTGTATCATCAATTCCAAGATTGGCAAGTTTGAGTAAAAGGCCTTCATGCCAAACACGGTCGAACGCCTTTGAAATGTCAAAAAACAAAAACAATATCTCTTTGCCTTCGTCAAGGGCTTTAGCTAAATCAAAATATATGTCTATCAGCTGGAAAACTGTAGACTTGCCGGGCAAAAAACCATATTGACTTTCAGAAATATCAACATGAATAAACTCAAACACTGCTTTAAATACAATTCGTTCAAATATTTTACTCAAGCAACTTAAAAGCGAAATTGGACGATAATTACAAGGGCGCGAAGAGTCTCCTGATTTAAAGACAGGAGTGACGTTCGCAATTTTCCATGTCTTGGGATATGTGCAGGTTTCTAATGAATAATTCATCAGTTGAGACAAAGGTTTAGCTAGGGCCAAACGTGCTTCGTGTAGGACCTTCGGACTTATGCCATCTGGTCCCACAGCCTTATTGGTGTCTATATCCTCTAGCTTCGAAAGAACATTATCTTCAGAAATATGTATGTAAGATAGTCGGGGGCCATCAAAAGAAGGCAAGATGGGCGGGTCGTTCGAATCGGTATCGTCCAGAGAGCATACCGATGAAAAATAATTATTCAATAAGTTTGCCTTTGCTTCAGATTCATACAAGAATTCCCCTGCATCACTTTTTAACGGAGGAATCCGGTTGAAATTTACATTTGAATCTTTTAGATAAGATTTGCAAAGTTTCCATCAAAATTTTTATCCACCTTACCATCAGATATTTGCCTTGCAACTTAAAAATTTGTCGTCCCAAGGATAATCGGCCACACACCAAGAAATGCGCGATGAGGATTTAACTGAAATGTTTGGTTTCGTGCATGCACTCGTATAGCACTGTTGCACCCGATTGAAAGCACATGTACTTCCACTGTTCGCTTAATGTTATCATAATTATCAATGCGTCATCATTTAAAAATCAGATGGGATCATTAACTTGTAGATGGCATAAAATAACATTGGAAAACTGTGGACCACGGAAGAGGAGAGAATGAATGGACTTGCTCATATGTATGTAAATACAGAGTTGCCGCTGAATTATTCCAGAGTTATGGATGAATTTTCGCGCAAAAATCGCAAGCTGTCGTTTTAAAGCTATACAGAATCTTGAAATTGTTTTGAAATTGTTACTGAGAGTATTACGTAAACAGGCAAAACATACACAGTTCCATTTTGATTTCTTTTTTTTTCCGCAAATAAAGTTAGCAACCGATAATTCATTATATGTTTATATTTAGGTTGAATTTAAAATACCTGATTAAAATAAGTGATACTCGAGAGGGAATAGAGGTATCACGCTTATGATGTAGGCCCGTTGGACCTTCCCGTTTATTCAGACGTGGCTCTAAGCTAAAACATCTTCCTTGTAGACATATTTTCCCGCCAACTCCCCTAGAAATTTTTTCACGGGCTATATTTATGAAGATGTACTCTGAAAAATAATGTCTAGTTTTACACGCCGAAATGGCTTTGAACGCATCTCCGGCGATCTAGGATCCCAGAGCTTGCGGGGCCTGTACTATCCAGTACTTCTAGTCGTATTACATTCAATGTTGACAGTGTTACAGTTACAAGTCACATAGCTGCGCCCCCCCCCCCCCCCCGTAACTGGGCAACGATTGAATTCTTTTTTTTCCATGAGAGCCGAACCATAAACGTGATTTGTCACCTGGCAATCATCCCTGACAATCATCCCCGACAATCGTGCACACATGCTTACCTCCCTTTGCTTAAAATGGCACACTGCTTATAAGCAAAGAGAGTAGACACTCGGAACATCCTTCGGCTATCTTCGCTCGCTACCGGTCCACGCACGTAAATCCCCGAAGTTTCAGAGTGAGAGAGTAGATTGACAAGAGTCGTCACTTCGTCCAATCAGCATTGCCGGCATGTTTTTTCTGGCCCCCTAGCGGAAGTGTGTTCCAACTGTACATGGTTCTATTATAGGGCGCCCCCTACAGGGAGGAGGTTCCTAATCGAATAGTGTACAGTTCAAATCCAACATGGCGCGAGCGAAGAGACCACTCTTGTCAATCTACTCTCTACTCGATTTTCCACACAAAAAGTGTACATTTAAAGAGTTTTTAAAGCCTAGCGCACACGAGAGGCACCGGCTGAGCTACAAGCCACGCGTGGCCAAGGGAGCAGCTACAGCTACAGCTACAGCTACAAATTGGGTCATATGGTTTGCAGCCATGCACTCTGATTGGCATCTCAATAACGTTGTAACAAAAGGCGTTCTTCGAATTCCCGTCTACCTCTTTTTTGTACGGACAATGTGTCAATTTTACGCTGTGCGAACATGAGTAAAAAGAATACGATAAACACATTGATTCGATCCACATCCCTAGATAACTAAATAGGCCTATGCTATTCTGATTATGAGAAAAAGTTATCATTTCTGAAAATTCAATTCTTTGTGGGTCTGATTTCTCTAATCGAATAGTTTTTTTTTTAATTATTTAGCACATCTGTCGTGAATAGAACAAGTACGTGCATATATGGTTGAAAAATACTTTCGTTTGATTCCAATTCAATTCATATAAATAAACTTCGATACGGAGAATATAATGATGTGTTGAGAAACCCAATGTTTGTTGGAAGAGAGAGAAAGTCGCTGTGAGTAGAGCTTCGATGATATATTCTGGGGGCTGGGGGGCTTTTTTTTCTTCTAGATTTGGATATGTACAGCGTCGTGTATCCAATCGTATCTCCTTAATTTTCTGATATTTTTGAAGAAAGTAAATTTACACGAGCTTACTACAGGGAAAAACCACAAAAATTAAACATTGGATTCATCTTTCGTGATCCCGTTAGGTTAATAATGTACGTCTAAATGGTGCAAACAATTCGCCTATGTGTCTGTCCGATTAGTTGATAATCTATTGATGATGTATATTCTCGCACTCGGGGTGCTTTTACCAGCGGACTCACCATGTGCCTCCGGAGAAAAGCAAGGTGCTTTATTTTGTACATACAGTATGTATAGCACATTATCGATATCAAGATGATATTCGTCGATTAAATAATAACAATAAAAAAAGAAAACGTTACTCAATTGATTAGGTGGAAATTTAGCCAGGCTCAGTGGTAAAAACTTGTTGCACTGAATGCCAATGGTTCCATACAGACCTAACGTAGCCGAGAAATCTTGGCTCTGCCGAATTTTTTTTTCCGTGAAAATTCGGCAGAGCCAAGATTTCTCGGCTAAGACCTAACGGTACCGTTGGGATCACAGAGGCCGAGATGGATCACAGGGATTTCGAGTCTGTGATATGCGTGCACTTAACTGATTACTTGAGTGTTACATTATTTTTCATTTTCAGACGCTCCCCTAGAAATTTTTTCACGGGCTATATTTATGAAGATGTACTCTGAAAAATAATGTCTAGTTTTACACGCCGAAATGGCTTTGAACGCATCTCCGGCGATCTAGGATCCCAGAGCTTGCGGGGCCTGTACTATCCAGTACTTCTAGTCGTATTACATTCAATGTTGACAGTGTTACAGTTACAAGTCACATAGCTGCGCCCCCCCCCCCCCCCCCCCGTAACTAGGCAACGATTGAATTCTTTTTTTTCCATGAGAGCCGAACCATAAACGTGATTTGTCACCTGGCAATCATCCCTGACAATCATCCCCGACAATCGTGCACACATGCTTACCTCCCTTTGCTTAAAATGGCACACTGCTTATAAGCAAAGAGAGTAGACACTCGGAACATCCTTCGGCTATCTTCGCTCGCTACCGGTCCACGCACGTAAATCCCCGAAGTTTCAGAGTGAGAGAGTAGATTGACAAGAGTCGTCACTTCGTCCAATCAGCATTGCCGGCATGTTTTTTCTGGCCCCCTAGCGGAAGTGTGTTCCAACTGTACATGGTTCTATTATAGGGCGCCCCCTACAGGGAGGAGGTTCCTAATCGAATAGTGTACAGTTCAAATCCAACATGGCGCGAGCGAAGAGACCACTCTTGTCAATCTACTCTCTACTCGATTTTCCACACAAAAAGTGTACATTTAAAGAGTTTTTAAAGCCTAGCGCACACGAGAGGCACCGGCTGAGCTACAAGCCACGCGTGGCCAAGGGAGCAGCTACAGCTACAGCTACAGCTACAAATTGGGTCATATGGTTTGCAGCCATGCACTCTGATTGGCATCTCAATAACGTTGTAACAAAAGGCGTTCTTCGAATTCCCGTCTACCTCTTTTTTGTACGGACAATGTGTCAATTTTACGCTGTGCGAACATGAGTAAAAAGAATACGATAAACACATTGATTCGATCCACATCCCTAGATAACTAAATAGGCCTATGCTATTCTGATTATGAGAAAAAGTTATCATTTCTGAAAATTCAATTCTTTGTGGGTCTGATTTCTCTAATCGAATAGTTTTTTTTTTAATTATTTAGCACATCTGTCGTGAATAGAACAAGTACGTGCATATATGGTTGAAAAATACTTTCGTTTGATTCCAATTCAATTCATATAAATAAACTTCGATACGGAGAATATAATGATGTGTTGAGAAACCCAATGTTTGTTGGAAGAGAGAGAAAGTCGCTGTGAGTAGAGCTTCGATGATATATTCTGGGGGCTGGGGGGCTTTTTTTTCTTCTAGATTTGGATATGTACAGCGTCGTGTATCCAATCGTATCTCCTTAATTTTCTGATATTTTTGAAGAAAGTAAATTTACACGAGCTTACTACAGGGAAAAACCACAAAAATTAAACATTGGATTCATCTTTCGTGATCCCGTTAGGTTAATAATGTACGTCTAAATGGTGCAAACAATTCGCCTATGTGTCTGTCCGATTAGTTGATAATCTATTGATGATGTATATTCTCGCACTCGGGGTGCTTTTACCAGCGGACTCACCATGTGCCTCCGGAGAAAAGCAAGGTGCTTTATTTTGTACATACAGTATGTATAGCACATTATCGATATCAAGATGATATTCGTCGATTAAATAATAACAATAAAAAAAGAAAACGTTACTCAATTGATTAGGTGGAAATTTAGCCAGGCTCAGTGGTAAAAACTTGTTGCACTGAATGCCAATGGTTCCATACAGACCTAACGTAGCCGAGAAATCTTGGCTCTGCCGAATTTTTTTTTCCGTGAAAATTCGGCAGAGCCAAGATTTCTCGGCTAAGACCTAACGGTACCGTTGGGATCACAGAGGCCGAGATGGATCACAGGGATTTCGAGTCTGTGATATGCGTGCACTTAACTGATTACTTGAGTGTTACATTATTTTTCATTTTCAGACGTTCGAGATAATTTAGAATGTATATCTTTATCAGGTAAGAGGATTATGGTGTTCCAGTTTGACAATTCAATTAATTTTTGAATATGTATTTCAAGATTTTAAAAAACTTTTCTTCTTGTTAAAGCTATATATATTCTTTATGACATTTCTATAGAAAAACCTTCATTTTCGAAAAATATTAAATGACCCCGAAAATCTTGAATTTTGGTAAAATTCGAATGTTTCACGTTTCTTTTATCGAAGAAAATACAGAAACCCATGAGCTGCCAAACTCTCACCTTTTTCGTAATTTCTGATCGTTACAACAGTAAGAGGCTTTGAATTCCATCGAAAAACTAAATGATTGGCGTTGGAAAGAGGGAAATCCATGAAGTCTACTGCCTATGCGAACCGAAATAGTGTCCGAAAAGTAAACAAAATTTAAATGACCGGGACGAACATTCATCATTCTAAGCCAAAGTTAGTTCAACGCAATACTTTATCGTTCATTCTCGAGACTAGAAGCACTAAAAAGCATCTGAATTATACGTCTTGAGAAAAATAGCTGATAATTTCAACATTCTGTTTTTACGTCAAAATATCAACATTTGGGCAGCTCATGCCACTTTAAAGCTCACTGGGAATTTTATCCTTTATGAAATTTGCATAGTAAAACCTTCATTTTCGAAAAATATTAAATTACCCCGAAAATCTAGAATTTTGGTAAAAAGTGGAGTGTTTCGCGTTTCCTTTATCGAAGAAAATGCAGAAACTCGTTTTTAGTTTAATGTTAACAGCTTTCTGTATTTTAGCACCATGAATGACTTTTAAAATTACAAATACGAAAATACCCCCGATCATAGACCTGGAACCCCATTTCAAATATTAGATTGATAGATTTCATCTATCGGTCGTTGTTACATGTAAGCGGGAAAGGAAAACGGAATGTGTGTACGGAAGAAACCCCGGCATCCAGGTGGCGTTTACATGTAAATGTACCCTGTCAGTCGAAATATCATAGGTTTACTTTATTACAACAATTTATGATGGGGTATAAAGGTCTAAATGATATACCTCTTTTTAACACAATTAGAAACTTGTCTCCATGGTTATTTTAGACAAGAAGATTTTCCCTGTGCCCGTGTGTTTTAGTGTTCATAAATATATGTACCAGTCAATGACAGTTGCATCAGTGCACGGCCAATAAACCTATCTCCTTAAAACCATAGGGTACATCGTCGATTCACTTAACATGTTGACCAGTTTATATATCATAACATACATAATTTATATATTTATTACATTTCGCTTGGACTTCGATGGGTTCAAACATAGGTTGTCGTTGGAGGTTTAGGGATCTAGAGCTATTGTACAAACAAGTAAATAGGATGTGGGGAGGTGGGGCGGGGGGGGGGGGGGGGGTTGGAATACTTTATGATCATTCAAAGAAGAAGAGGATTAGTAAATTGCTAGAATTGCCCGGTTATCTTTCCCGTTAAAGTGCCATAAACTGCTCGATTTAGGTAAAGTATCGATTGATTGATTGATTGTTTGGTGTTTTACGCCGCGCTCAAGATTATTTCACTTATATGGCGGCGTTGCCAGTTTTATTGTGGGAGGAAACCGGGCTCTGTGCCCGGAGGAAACCCACGACCTTCCGCTTGTAACTGGCAACCATCCCACATAGGTCGTTCGAGTGAAAACCCAGTCAGAACATTTTCCAATTTTTGGACTGAGTGGGATTCGAACCCGCGACCCATTAGTGGAAGTAAACTATCGATGAAACAGAATTAGGGAATTGTTTTTTTATCAATAGAACTTTCTACTGATTCCAATCTTGGAGATGTACCTTAAGATTGTTTATAAGCAACAGAAAATCTTAAAATGAACTCAACCATCCCCCTTATTTGAATTTCAACCATTTTTAGCGCACATCTTTGATTCGTGTAGGTCACTGGCACTCGGAACATCCTTCGGCTATCTTCGCTCGCTACCGGTCGGCTTTGACACGCCTCGGACACACTCGGAACATCCTTCGGCTATCTTCGCTCGCTACCGGTCGGCTTTGACACGCACGTAAATCCCCGAAGTTTCAGAGTGGGTCACTGGCTTTACTTGTATTTTTTTTACTTCACCGCCAATCAAGATACGTCAATCTCCCAAATTCTGACAATCAGAGTTATTTTTGAAAATCCGAATTTAACGACCAACAACAATGAACACAAGTTAGGAGACTCGTCACCATCACAATTAGCCAAAGTCGAGATAGCGACCTCTAGCGCCAAAAGTGGCCATTTATTGGCCCTGGGTTTGAGAGTTTATCCGGGCGGTGAACTGAACACGTGACTTCTAATCATTCTACAAAACAGCCATACCATGAAGTCTTACGTTTGCTCTCATAACACGCTTTTTATTCACCTCATGTCCAACACTTCAAACACTGGTAACTATTGAAGATATCCGTGGATACCGGTAACCAGTTCAGGGTGACTTAATTCGGCAGGTCGATAATCTTGCCCGATTTGGTCAAAATGGGACAATTTTGGGAAATTGACTTTTCGTTACTTTCTTAACGTTTCTTTTAATTCCAAGTAAATATGCGCGTATAGTGTGATGTCAGGATTGTTATAATTTTCTTACAGCTTTTAAAAATATTAACACAAAAGAAGAGATTTCTGGATAACAACTTCTTATTTATTAATGTCGGTACGTTTCGGTATAGTACGTTTCGGTATAGTACGTTTCGGTAAAGATACTAATCTCTTCTTTTGTGTTACTATTACCGACTTCTAAATGCCTCTCAAACAACAAAATATTACCCGAGCTGGCCTGTAGAGGAGTGCGAGGTCAATCTTAGCTTCGTCTAACTGAGATCTCGCGAGAATTCCCTACGATTGCTTATTAATATAGCTTGTGACTTTTCTTGCAGAATTGCCATTGGTCTCCTGACTGTTTACCAATGCCTTATTGGTCTTAAAGGGGTACAATGGGAGCAAGTCACTGGGAAGTTTAGAGTTGTTGCATCTGGTGTTTGGGGCGTCGGGACGGACTTCCAAGTCTACTATCTCGCAGGCACTTACCAGTGGCCCGATTCAACGGGATCGGGATGGGAAAATAATGACGGGAGCCTAATTGCATTAGATGTCGGCAATGGGATCATTTGGGGAGTGAATAAATACGGCAACATATATGTGAGAACAGGGATAATGCAACTAACAGAAGCTGGTTGCGGCTGGAAGAATGTCTCGGGCTCACTGGAGTACATTAGTGTCAGCAGAAGGAATCATGTCTGGGGAATCCACTGGAACGGTCAAATTTATCGACGCGATTGATTGATTGATTGGTGTTTTACGCCGCGCTCAAGATTATTTCACTTATATGGCGGCGTTGCCAGCTTTATTGTGGGAGGAAACCGGGCTCTGTGCCCGGAGGAAACCCACGACCTTCCGCTGGTAACTGGCAACCATCCCACATAGGTCGTTCGAGTGAAAACCCAGTCAGAAAATTTTCCAATTTTTTGGACTGAGTGGGATTCTAACCCGCGACCCATTGGTGGAAGGCTGTTGGGATTGAGCGTCCAACGCTCTTCCTACTGAGCCACAGAGGCCCCTTATCGACGCGAAGGTGTGGCTGAAAATAACATACTGGGAAGCTCGTGGGCACCAGTGGACGGCCATTTGTCGCAAATCTCAGTGGGTCACTCAGGTGTCTGGGGCGTGGATGATTGGAAGAGGGTGTTCTATAGGGAAGGCACGTATAACGATGTAGACAGCCCGGGGTCAGGATGGACCCAGGTGGACGGTAACTTGACATCAATAACCTCCGGGATCTATGGAGTATGGGGCATTGGTACGGATGGAAACTCCGTGTACAGGATCGGCACCAGAGGCTCCAATCCTACCGGAACCGGATGGAGTACATTCCCAGCTTCCTCTGCGCTTAAAGGGAAAGAAAATCTAAGCTTTAGACTAGTTTTAAATAGATGGAAAGAGTAGAGTTCATTTAGTCCAAAACAACTGTCCAATGTATGTTTTATCCCCTCGTAACTGAATAATTGAAATTTGAAGGTGGCGTTACAATAGAGAATAAGCTCCATAGGCCATTCACAAGGCCGCCACCATTTTTTCATCAGTTTTTTATCAGTTTTTAATTTAATAAAAATTTAAGTGCGTTATAGAGTAGTCATGTGATGCAATTTAGCCAATGGCTGGCTAAGTAATGGCGCGAGGTTGCATACTGACCTATATATTTGGAGACAATCTTCCCTCTTCAAGTTTGTCGCCATGTTTTTTTGGACCTAAATCTACCCTTATACATTAGAGAGCGGCAAAAATACGTCATTATTGATCTAAAAATAGGTATACCAACATCACGTCATCCTAAAACGGAATAATGGCTACACAGATAAGCCACTGAAAGGACATACTTCTGTCTGTTTTTATTAGCTTGAGTGTCACTGGGGGTAATTGACGTGAAATGTTTTAAGTACTTTGAAGGTTGTTATCGACGATAATCCCTATGTATTTCTAGAGATTTCCCCTCCTTTAAAGGTCCGCTCACACAGTGCGATTTATCGTACAGACTTGTAGCATGTGATTAAAATAGATGCTTTTAATTGGTTGATACGGTTTGTCAACCAATCAAATATATCCATTTTTATCACATGCGACAAGTCGGTACGATAAATCGCACTGTGTGAGCGGAAGGCCCGTTCACACTGTGCGATTTGTCGTATCGACTTGTAGGATGCGATTAAAATGGGTGCTTTTGATTGGTTGTTAAATCTTATTCACCAATTAGAAGCATTAATTTTCGTCGCATCCTACAAGTCGATACGACAAATCGCACAGTGTGAACGGGCCTTTAAGGCAAATCGATCTGGTGGACCAAAGGGCCTGGGCTACCGATATAACAAACAATGTTTTCACCACAACTGTAATTTTGACCAACTGAAGAATTTGATATTCCAAAGTGAAATGTCCCGCTCTCCCAAGACATACTTTCAAGAAACATTATGCTTTTTTTCTTTAATTTCCGGTTTGCTGTTTTCTCGCCACAATCAATTGTTCTTCTTGGCTTGACTGTGATCGCATTAAACTGTGAAAACCAAAACTTGTTATTGTTTTAAGTATTTGTATACTTATATTTATTGTCCAAGTTTGAGATAGCCAAATAAAGCTTGAGTTCCACCATTTTAGTAGACATTTATATCAGTTGAAAATTGGAATGAACTATTTCTAAGGCACTGCGAAGAAGTAATAAAATAACATTGTAACATGGTTGAGGCTTATTTCCTTTGCCATTCGCCTTTGAAGAGAGTGTAGCAATGGTCCATCTAACATCCACTTCTGCAAAACAGTTAAACCAATCATATTCAACAAAAATGAAAACGAACTAATCATCACTCTCGAGGGTGCCCTTGTTATTTTTAGCAGCTAGTGGTTTTTAAATTCTATGTTCGGTGCTCTAGCCGATGACATCGACCGTTGGGACTTAGAAAACTAATCTATTTTGGAAACCTAAAGCAAACCTGATAAACATCCTTCCTTGATCAAAGTAAAATAAAAACATAAGATACTTGTGGTTATTGCTTCAACGATAATCACTGTTGTCTCAGACAAAGCTACATTACTCGTGTAGCTTTCAGTGAAGGGGAGGGAACTGTTCAAAAAAGTAAAGCACATCTGTTGCGCGGGTGAGTTCCCCTTAGTTGAATCCCAGAAGAACCTTCTCCGGGAATCTCATTTCCTCTGCGGTCATTGAAGGGACAAGGCAAGGTGTTGTCAGTGAAAAGATAAATCTTCGTTTTATCAACGGAATCACTCACTAATATTTTCGGTTTACTATTACTTCTATTTATATTACTTGTTTAAAAACAAAATGCAAAATAAAATCTTTTAATTAAAAAAAAAAAAAAAAAAAAAGTTTATCCGTTTCTGCCACCATTAATGGGAAAAGCACATGGCACCAATTTATACTTGTCTCCATGGCTATTTAAAAAAAAAAAAAAAAAAATGTCCTGTGCAAGTGTGTGTTGACGTTAAACATAAACGAACAAATTTATTGTCCCTTCAGAAGCTACAGCCATAAATTTCCAATGTTAGCTTAATCGAAAGGCGACGTGTTGAGGAACTGTGAATGAATTCATATATATAATGTATAGCCTATAGATATACTGGTTCAGGCTACAATGAAGTATTGAAAAATAATCCTTAATTAATTCATTGTTTTAGTAAACTGATTTATCATGCCCCGAACCAGAGCGTCGACTCGCCCTGGTAGGCGACGTCAACCGACTCAAGCTTCCCACAGTGGACCTCAGCCGAAGAGGAGGCGCACAAGACCGCCCACTGCTGATCCTTTGCATGCTTCGCCTCTCCCACCTCCGTGTATCCAGCCGGCTGCACCTACTCAACCCCAGCCTGTTGAATCGGTCGAGCTGCCCACAATTTTCCTCCCATCTGAGCCATCATTACAGGTTTTTGCGGGTCCTCAGCCACAGGTTTGCGAGACAGTCCCCTCTTCAGCTCTGAACGTACCATCCATTCGAACTCCAGTGTCAGGTAATATGAGTTTATCACATGTTGTTCCCATAAATGGTATAAATGATATTGGAATGCATGTACCCCCCGCAATCAAACAATCTATTTTAAATGGGGAATATGTTGATCTTGGGAAACTTTTACCTAAGAATTTGAATATGAACAATGACGCTAATTATAAGCTATCGATGTTAGGTGGAGAGATAGTGGTGCAGCCCAAAACACCTATTCAAAAAATTTCTGATATTTGTACCTGGACCGATGCCTTTTTGATATATATGGCCATATTTGTTTCTGTTCATCCTGAGCACACGCAGGGTTTGCTCAAATACATGCAATCTGTACGAATGGGTGCATCAAGATCTCTGGGTTTGGGGTGGAAAATTTACGATGAGCAGTTTAGAATTCGTAAAGCTCGAAATCCTAGTTCTTCGTGGGGGGCACCAGATTACGAGCTCTGGTTAATATATATGCATTCAGTAACCCCAGTAATAACCGGGAAACCTAGCTTCCGCAGCCCCGTTGAAGGTCGCAAATGTTTCGACTTCAATTATAAAGATAAATGTAGACGAGCTCGATGTTCTTACCTTCACAAGTGCCTGCTTTGTCAGGGTAACCATCCACAGATACGTTGTCCTAATCAAGCAAACTTCACACATTTTCGAAGCCAAACAAATCAAAACAATAGCAACCCTCAAACAGCCACAAGATTTATGGGAGATGGGAAAAAGTCCAATCAAAATTAGTGCCTTAAAGCGTATGATAGCTAATTACCCAAACCACGATGCCGCGAGAGAGCTCGTCAATGGATTTGAGTTTGGTTTTAGAATTCAATACACCGGTCCTCGAAAATTTAGGGAATCCAAAAATCTGAAGTCCGCTTCACAATTTATACTTCAGGTGGAGCAAAAAATCATTAGTGAAATAGGATTGGGTAGGATATGCGGCCCATTTAAAACCCCGCCGATATCAAGCTTACAAATGTCCCCTATAGGTGTGATTCCCCAAAAAGATGGCAGTTATCGCATGATTACTCACCTCTCGTTTCCCGAAGGTAACAGCATCAATGAATTCATTGATGAGGAAACATGTTCAGTCAAATATCAATCATTTGATAGCGTCTTGCGCATTGTGAGCAAAATTGGAAAAGGGGCCCTTCTTGGGGAAAAAAGACATCAAATCGGCATTTCGCCTTTTACCAATCAACCCGGCTGATTTTGACCTGCTTGGATTTAAGTTTTAAAATTCTTACTTTATTGATAAATGTTTACCGATGGGTTGTTCTATCTCTTGTGCACTATTTGAAAAGTTCTCAACCTTTATTCATTGGCTAATAACCAAACAGACTTTATCTAATTCAGTAGGTCACTATCTAGATGATTTCATATTTGTGGGTTCTGCGAATTCCGCAGAATGCAAAGATTTCATGAGCGTATTTGACTCGGTGTGCAAGGAGTTGTGCGTTCCATTGGCCCCGAATAAAACAGAGGGACCAATTACCAATCTTGTATATTTAGGTCTAGAAATTAATACTGTTGAAATGGCCGTAAAAATACCACAAAATAAGATCGTGAAATTGACCGAGAAATTGAGCGGCTTGTTGTCGGCCCAAAAAGTAACCTTGAAAGAACTACAATCGTGCGTCGGGCTTCTAGCCTTTTGTGCTCGGGCAATTCCACCAGCAAGAGCATTTAACCGTAGATTTTATGATGCAATGATTGGTGTTCGAGCCCGACACCACAAAGTTCGAGTTTCTGCTGCTATGAAGGGGGACATACAAATCTGGCTATCATTTCTAGAACAGTTTAATGGCACATACGCAATATGTGAACCACTGTCAAGTACGATTCATTTATACACAGACAGTACCGGTGACCCGTTACTAGGTTGCGGGGCTATTTTTGGAAACCGCTGGGCGTATTGGCAGTGGCCCCATTATTGGCGAGGGTCCAACATACTGAAACAAGTAACATTTTTAGAGATTATCCCCGTTATAATGGCTCTATTTCTCTGGGGAGACCAATTTATTCATCAAAAAGTAACAATTCATACTGATAATCAGGCCTTAGTTCATATTTTAAATAAATCAACTTCCAGTTCAAGTAGAATAATGGTAATTTTGAGACAAGTGGTTCTATTTACAATGATCAATGAGTTTCAAATAGAAGCAAAACACATTTCTGGTATTGCTAATCAGACAGCAGACTCAATCTCTCGGTTTCAGTGGAAGCGTTTTCGATGTCTAGCACCACAGGCAGATTACCATCCCACTCCGTTACACCAACGTTTTCTGAAACTGATATCCAGCATCGAATAAATGATCTTATCCAGGCCTCTTTATCCAGCAACACTTGGAAAACTTACAACACTGGACTAACAGTGTTTGAACAGTTTCGAACGACGCACGGTTTGCATATTGTGTGGCCCATTCCACTATCACACGTTGTGAAATTTGTATCATTTCTATCCCTGAGGGGCTCCTCATATGCAACAGTGAAATGTTACTTAGCGGGAATTAGCTTCTATAGTAAATTAAAAAATCATGTTGACAACACTTCTTCCTTTATTGTTCAAAAATTGCTCGAAGGTTGTAAACGAACAATGACCAGTAAAGATACAAGACTTCCCATTACCAGGGATTTACTCGTTAAGATAATTTCATCTTTGTCTCACATCTGTTTATCAAAATATGAGACGGCCATGTTTGCAGCAGCTTTCTCCCTTGCATTCCATGCCTTCTTACGGGTGGGTGAGATAACGTTTACTGGGAACACACCAATAAACCGGGTACTGTTTCGTCGGAATGTCCACGTCCTTCCTAATTCAGTAGACTTGTACCTTGAAAACTCAAAAAAACTGATCAAACTGGCAAAGGGTCACAAATTAGATTAATTAAAGTGTCCGAATGCACGTCCTCTGTGTGTCCGTTGCAGTTGCTGAACAACTTTCTGTCCATAAGAACAAAAATCCAGGGCCCCTTATTTTGCCATTTTAGTGGAACCCCCTTGACAAGGTATCAGTTCTCCTCTATGTTAACCAGGTCAATCCGGTTACTAGGATGGGATTCAAATCGCTTTAAGTCATTTTTTTCGCATTGGGGCGGCATCGGATGCAGTAATGAGAGGTTTGTCAGACGAACAAATAAAATCAATGGGGAGATGGCGAAGTGATGTCTTCAAGACCTATATTCGTTTGCCAGCTTTGTTGAATATATAAGCCATTGTTTTTCAATAATTGTCTAAATGCATGATCACATGTATAATAAAAAAATAAAAAAAAAAAATCCTTTATATATATTTAGTTTTTTTTCAGGAGACAGTAAGCGTATATGGTGCGTGGGATCTTCAATCTTAAAACACGCCTTTGTCCACGCACGACAAGTCCGGGGCTGGTGGCATTAACTTAGGACTTGACAGGCTTAAGTTTTCAGTTTGGTGGCAAGGTAGGAGCGGGTTATCGGCCTTCAAACTAAGAAAAACAATCAAGCACCTGATGAAGTTTGAAGACGAACCGGCTTGCCTGTTATTACATTGTGGTGCTAATGATCTGGGGAGGGTTTCCTTATTAGAGCTCCGAAATCATTTAAAATTGGAGGTGACATACTTGCGACTTATTTTCCCTAAGGCACTGATTGTTTGGTCGCAACTTTTGCCGAGATCCCAGTGGAGATTTAGCTCCAATAATAATGCTATGGCGTCTTCCTTGAAAAGATTGAACAGCTGTTTGGCAGCGTACACAATAAGCTTAGGGGGAGCCTATGTGCGTTACCCAGAGCTGTCAAAAGTCACACCCGAGCTATATTTGGAGGATGGGGTTCACCTTACCCAACTGGGAAATGATGTCCTCCTTAACACAATTCAAGGGGCCTTAGACTCTTTCATTTCCTGCCCTACGTCAGTAGTTTTCCCTTAATTGGTGTGACATTCCACTCAGCTGCTAATGTTGCAATCCGGATATAAATAACTGACATTTGTACCCTTTAAATTTTTTGTGATCTGGCCACAGCTTTCTTCTCCTGGTAGGCGCTTCCCCTGCTTTCCTTGGGGCGAACCTTGTTCGTTTGGCATATGCGCGTCACCAGGATTAATTTATCCTTTTTACCATGAATTTGTTGGTTTACATTAAATTGTTGAAGCATGCTTGCTTTTTATTGTTGTTGGGACCCACCAGTCCATTGTTGCTTGGGGCCCATCTGGCCCAATTGTTGCTGGAATAGTGTGAACCACTGGACCCAGGGTTCACATATATTCACATTTATTATTTTCATAATTTTGAGGTATGCCCAATACCCGTGTGGGTTGGTATGCCTCACCTTTCATTTAAATTAATAAAAGCTGTGGCCAGAATTTATTCCAAATATATTTGTTTGTTGTTTTGTTGGTTTGTTCTTAGACAATTGTGGTTATTGCTTCAACGATAATCACTGTTGTCTCAGACAAAGCTACATTACTCGTGTAGCTTTCAGTGAAGGGGAGGGAACTGTTCAAAAAAGTAAAGCACATCTGTTGCGCGGGTGAGTTCCCCTTAGTTGAATCCCAGAAGAACCTTCTCCGGGAATCTCATTTCCTCTGCGGTCATTGAAGGGACAAGGCAAGGTGTTGTCAGTGAAAAGATAAACCCACCCTCGTCTCCCACTCATAAGATAGTTGTATAGTGTAAATTATTAAATGTGAAATATTGACTCTACCTATTTTTGTTTCAGATACACTGTCCTTGTCGGCCACGGGAGGTACAATGTACTGATATTTGGCATATGCGCGTCACCAGGATTAATTTATCCTTTTTACCATGAATTTGTTGGTTTACATTAAATTGTTGAAGCATGCTTGCTTTTTATTGTTGTTGGGACCCACCAGTCCATTGTTGCTTGGGGCCCATCTGGCCCAATTGTTGCTGGAATAGTGTGAACCACTGGACCCAGGGTTCACATATATTCACATTTATTATTTTCATAATTTTGAGGTATGCCCAATACCCGTGCGGGTTGGTATGCCTCACCTTTCATTTAAATTAATAAAAGCTGTGGCCAGAATTTATTCCAAATATATTTGTTTGTTGTTTTGTTGGTTTGTTCTTAGACAAAACTGGTTTAATTTATTATACGCAAGATAAATAGTATCACTTCTAATAATAAATCTAGACGGACGACAGGAGGGAGTAAGGGAGGGCGGACGTACGGAGCGCATTTTCCCCTCGCCGCTTTTGTGATGGGGGATAAAGACCATATTCCCCCCCCCCCCAAAAAAAAAAATCGTGAAATAGTCAGCTAATGTTATATGTTATCCTGATGTTTTGAACATTGATAAGATAATTCCGATTCTTAAGAAGAAAAACAAGCTTGAACAACTTCTTGATTTATTGGGTGACGAGGTTTTGATGTAGTTCTTACATCGTTATCAAAGTCAATAACGTCGTCACCCAATAAACCAAGGAGTTGTTATCCATAAGTAATTCTTCACCTTATTGTTAACCTTTCAACTTCTAAATGCCATTGAAAGATTTGAAAAAAAGATAACTATCGCCCTATAAGCTTATTGCCGTCCTTAACTAAGATATTTAAAAAAATGTACTGGAGACCATAACTTGAGCATTTTAACAAAATTTTCTCAGGCTTTTTGTCAGCATACCCGTAAAGGGTTCCGTGCCAACACAACAGCACTGAGATGTGTGGGACACTGGAAAAAGCCTCGGTAACAAGAAATATCGTTGGAATTGTTTATATAGACCAGCCTTAGCCTTGGACTCATTCTCGCACAGCCTTTTCATTGCAAAATGCCCGACGCATAACGTAACGTATAAATCCGTTGGATTATTTGCAGACTGTCTCAAACATGTTGATATTTTGACGTTAAAACAGAATGTTAAAATTACTCACTATTTTTCTCAAGACGTATAATTCAGAAGCTTTTTAGTGCTTCTGGTCTCGAAAATGTACGATAAAGTATTGTTTTGAACTAACTTTGGCTTAGAATGAATGAATGGTCGTCCGGGTTATTTAAATTTTGTTTACTTTTCGAACACGTTTTCGGTTCGTACAGGTCACACACTGCATGGATTGTCCTCATTCCAACGCCAATTGTTTAGTTTTTCGATGGTCTTCAAAGCCTCTTACTGTCGTGACGATCAGAAATTATGAACAACGTGTGAATTTTGGCAGCTCATGCCGCTTTAATGTTCCTCTATAATTATTCCTCTATAACTAAGCAAATGATAACGCCCTGTCTGGCACCTCTCACGAGATCCTCTTTACTAAATTAAGGCACAATACTCTCATAGCTATCGATTGGTTTTCACAATTTTTTCTCAGTTCAAGCGCTAAACATTTCAAGGTTACATGGAGTGTTACATGGCAGGTGTAACATGGCAGGGCCATGTTTTAGATCTCGGAGAGATAAATATAGAAATGGTTGACGATGTCAAATTACTAGTTGCCCACGTCGGCGGCAAGCTGAATTTCGACAAGCATCTGCTGTGTTAAAGACACCGCCAGACAAGTCAATGTACTTAGAAAAGTATCTGGGCTACACGATTTTCAAAGTATAATGGCAATTTACAAAAGCTCCGTTTTATCTCCAGTTCTTCATATCTTCAGTTATTGTCCTGCGAATTCAGCTATAGACTATGCTTTGATATGGCAGGAAAAAATAAACGAATCAGCCGTTAGATTTCTTTTTTAATGATCACCCTCATATGGAACAAGCTGAATTGTTGGTGAATTGTTTTATATTATCCAAAACGTGCTTCATAGTGGTTGGCTCGTTTTTAACGCCTCTACGGTGAGACAAGTTCCCTATTCCGTTTGTCTGGGGTACCGATACCGAACTACAGAAGGTAAACAACTACATAAACTAAACAACTACAGAAACTAAACAACTACAGAAGGTAAACAACTACAGAAACTAAACAACAACAGAAACTAAACAACTACAGAAACTAAACAACAACAGAAACTAAACAACAACAGAAACTAAACAACTATAGAAACTAAACAACAACAGAAACTAAACACATTCATCATCAATTGCGCAATTGGAAAAGCATTTCCTAATACATCTACGTAACCAATATACCATGGGTGCCATCTCAACTCTCTAAAAGCGCCCAAGAATAGGCTAAAATTTATTGACAATTCTGGTGCGGCTATAGACATAAAAAGGACGGTGAGTGCTTAGCTATCTTCCTGAACACTGGTGATTTGGAAACCTTGCGATCTTGGTTAACAGAAAGATACTGGATTGGCCTTCAACATCGTTCCAATCAGCATGTTTAGAGGACAGGACACACGGACAAATCGAAAAAAGTTGTTGTCCAAGATGACATTTAATAAAAAACAATAAACTAATCGCCTTATAATTGTACCCACTTACAGGGGCACTTTGCCCTGCAGTGACAATATATACCATTGCAGAGCAAAGCTTCCATGCAGCATGATTTGGGTGCTAGTACGGAACAACGATATAGTGATTAGTTCATTGTCCATTGGCATCTTATATCAATGGCTCCGACTCCTTCAAGGCCCTTCACTTTATATCAGATGTCAAGCTTTGTTATTCTAAAAGAGCAATTTGGTCAATAACCTTCCGCGCACATGAAGTACGACATGTTATCAATCGTATAAAATACACGATTTCCAAGTAAATCAATCCGCATCAAGCCGTTTGGTAAATCTAAATGCTTTGTTTCATAAAAAGAAATTAAGGCTTAGAAATCTACAAGCCCTTTAGACTTCTTTTCACGAGGAACTACTTATTGCTCTAGGACATGTCTTGCACTGAGGGCCATGCTATAAACCATCGGTCAAAATGTGACAGCTATAGACCGAAGTGCTTTCCTCTGAAAATCAGTATAAGTAAATCAGAACAGATTGGATGTAAATGATCAGGTCACTCCGGGTGTAAACACTAAGCAACAGCACCTAGATTTTAAACCCGGGCCAAAAGAAAATTCTGCTCAGAAAAAGAAAAAAAGTAATTAAGTCTAAAACTGATCTCTTAAATAAATAATTAAAGGATTTATGATATACAAAAGAAATATCCAGGGCTTACATGAATCCATAATTGATTCCATGAATTAGACAAGGAAACTTTTGTTCAATTTCTCATCAGGAATCTAAGTAAAATCAGTCATATTCTAATATATAAATGTTTGCAGAAATACATACTATGATACATGAAACACAAACTATTTGAAACTAATTCTTCAGCTTAGTGTTCCCTTTTAACAGAATTATTCCTCTATAACTAAGCAAATGATAACACCCTTTCTGGCACCTCTCACGAGATCCTCTTTACTAAATTAAGGCACGATACTCTCATAGCTATCGATTGGATTTCACAAAATTTTCTCAGTTCAAGCGCTAAACATTTCAAGGTTACATGGTGTGTAACATGGCGTGTTACATGGCAGGGTCATGCTTAAGATCTCGGACAGATAAATATAGAAATGGTTGGCGTTGTCAAATTACTAGGTGTCCACGTCGGTGCCAAGCTGAATTTCGACAAGCATCTGCTATGTTAAAGACACCGCCAGACAAGTCAATGTGCTTAGACAATTATCCGGGGAACACGATTTTAAAAGTAAAATTGTAATTTACAAAAACTTTATTTGATCTCCAGCTCTTAACATATTCAGCTATAGACTATGCTTTGATACGGTAGGAAAAAAATTAACGAATCAGCCGTTAGATTTCTTTTTTAATGATTACCCTCATATGAAACAAGCTGAAATGTTGGTGAATTGTTTTATAGTATCCAAAACGTGCTTCATAGTGGTTGGCTCGTTTTTAACGTCTCTGTGGAAAGACAAGTTCCCTGTGCCGTCACTATGTGAGGCGTGGCTTAAATTAATTCAACCAATCAATAGGCTACCGTGTAGCAGTCAGTCTCCAGCAGACGGTCGAGTCATTCATTGCTCTTCATTCCACCAAGCACATAGCTATGAACAGAACTTTGTTTACCAGTGCTACCACGCCGTAAGTAGATGCCCCATAAACAAAATGTTTGCATCTTTTCTTGAACTACTTTCAATTAATAGTTAAAGCATTATCTATATATTACATTCTCCCAAAGTTTAATCGACCATTTAGTCCTTAACTACATACAAATATGCAATCTCTATCTGCCATAATGTTAACCACATCGCTTGCAGATATCTCAAAATTCAACCGTAACTATAAACATCCTCTTTATGTAATGCAATGCTTATTTCGGATAACACGTTTTACTATCGCTAATTAGCGTGTAATTTCTTTAACATGTTTGTGCCTTTCGATCTCGGCACAATCTTCACTCGCTGTCTTAACTAGACAATTCTTTATTTGTTAATCTAGTCTATCAATGTTTTGTATACTGTTCGTATTGTTTCCTTAACAGGAATTTACCCTTACAAGAGAACCTCAGTTGTGTAAAATAAACAGTATTAAATCACCACCTTCTTCGATTGACATTAATTCTGTGGAGGTTCGGGGTAAACGGGACTGTTAGATCCCCTCCGAGGGTGAATGCAGTACAGTAAATTCGGCGTGTCAGACCAACTGACAACATTGTTCAACATTGTAACAAGAAACGGATACAAAGAAAACAGTATTGTTACGGGCATGAGACCAACGTCAAAATAACACACGTTACCACGACAACGGTTCTCCCATACAGCAAACTGAACCCTATTTCCCTGCTATCTGTTTAACATGGAACAACCTAAACTAGTGGAAGAAGACTCGTCTGAAAGGCCTACACGGCACAGACATTTAACTGAAAAAGGAAAAGAGAATTTCCAACATCTTCGAAATGAACATTTACACAAACTAAATGACATATGGAAAGAAATAGAAAATTTACTTTCAAGTTTCCACCAAATCTCCCATGGAGACATTACATTATACAAAACACTGGAAAAATCAATCAATTTAAAGTACAGAGAATACAGAAAGCTTAACTCTAATTTTAAAGAATTTTTGAGGAGACATGGTGAAACAGAGGAAGATTTAAAAACAAATGAGCCAATCCTTTCTAAACGTGAGGATACACTACAACAAACTTTGGACAATATACATGAAATAATTTCTGAAACCTCACAATCATCATCAAAACGTTCATCCATACACGGAAGTAAATCCATCGCCTCGCGGATGTCAAATAGAAGCTCCGTTATAAATCAGAAATTGGCAGAGGCTGAGGCCGCCCGGTTGAAAGTTGAGTTTGCCAAAAAGGAAACTGAACTGAAAAAGAAACAGGCACATGCTGAATTAAACAAAGCCATGCTGGATGCTGAAATTGATCTTCTAAGGCAAGAAAAGGAAGCCGCCGCAATGGAAGCTGAGGTCAGAGTGCTACAATCCGCCAACAGTGGCAGTTCCAATTCTGCTACAAATCACATCAATATTGGTCTGCCTCAGGAAAGTCCAACTGACAGAACAAAACAATACGTCGAAAAACACTCAACATCCCTTACCATAGAAAATCAGCATGACATACAATTAAATGACAAATCGGGCACACAACAGCAATACACACCAGCACCCGACAAAATTGCACCTGTACATTTAAACCCTTCAGCTCATTCATTCATACCACGTGACCAATCAGCACCAAATAATCACCCTTACGACTCTTTAGTTGCATCAGAGCTCACTCGATTTCTCCTTAAAAAGGATCTTCTCCTGTCACGACTCACTCGATTTAATGATCAACCGGAAAACTATGCTATGTGGAAATCTAGCTTCAAGATTATTATGCATGACCTAGAGGTGACAGAAAGTGAAGAGCTTGACTTATTGGTGAAATGGCTTGGACCAGAATCGTCCAGAACTGCCATAAGCCTTCGGACATCAAATGTCTTCAATCCTCTACGTGGACTTCAACGTGCCTGGGAACGCCTCGACGAACGATTTGGCAGCCCGGAGAGGGTAGAGGCCGCTCTCAAGCTTAAACTTTCGAGTTTCCCCAAGTTGTCCAACAGGGACTACAGAAAGTTATATGAACTCTCAGATATTATTGCAGAAATTGAGTCCGTAAAAGAAGACCCAAAGTACAGCTCAGTGTTCGCATATCTTGACTCTTCTTCTGGTATTAAACCAATCATCAGCAAGTTACCCTACGGTATACAGGAAAAATGGGCCTCCGATGCTATCAACTTTAAACGACGCAACAACGTCTGTTTTCCGCCATTTTCCTTCTTTGCTAATTTCATTCGAGATGTAAGCCTTTTCAAAAATGACCCGAGCTTTCTATACGACAGTCCTCAGATGTCTCAACCAAAGAGAGAAATGCCATTTCATCGAACAAAACAGACTATCTCATGCTCAAAGACAGATGTTCAAAATGGCCGCCAGTCTTCATCACATATCACAAACCCTAAAACTCATTGTCCCATACACAAGTCGAAACACACTCTCAATCAATGTAGAGGGTTTCGATTTAAACCAATCCAAGATCATAGAAAACTGCTTAAAGACCTAGGTATTTGTTACAGATGCTGTGAGGCTGACGATCATATGGCAGATAAGTGCAATGCAAATATTCTTTGTAAAGACTGTGGGAGTAGCAAACATCCCTACACCAAACACAAGCCAACATTCATGAATCTCCCAACAAGCACGGCGGGGAGAAACCTGAGCAGCCAGTTTACACTAAATGTACCCAAGTCTGTGGACAAACCTTTGGAGGTAAATCCTGTGGAAAAACTATCCTTGTAAAAGTCTACCATAAAGATAACCCTGAAAATTCCATTCAAACATATGCCATATTGGACGATCAAAGCAATACTACTCTGGCTAGTCCCGAACTATTTGATGCTCTTAACATACATACAGACACAATAACATACACCTTGTCATCTTGTGCTGGTTTGGTGAACACTACAGGAAAACAAGCTATAGGATTAATGGTAGAAAATACCGATGGTTCCTTTAAGTTACAGCTACCTACAGTTATTGAATGTGCACAAATACCAGACATACGAGAAGAAATACCTACCCCGGAAGTCGCCTTGCATCACACTCACCTGAGAGACATTGCTCGTTTTATTCCACCCATTCAAAGTGACACACCCATCTTATTACTTATTGGTAGGGATGCCCCCGAGCTTCACCACGTTTTAGAACAACGGACTGGCGCACACAATGCACCATACGCTCAGCTGCTGCCATTAGGGTGGACAATCATAGGTGAATCATGTCTTGGAAATTTCCATCGACCAAAGCTCATCAACACTAACAAAACCCATATGCTTACCAACGGCCGCCCTTCCATCTGTGAACCCTGTCCAAACAATTTCAATGTGAAACCTACATTCTCCATTGATCTCTTAAAATGTCAAACAGACAACTTGGGAGATTCTGTGTTCACCACTACGAAAGACGATGAGAAACTGGGTCATTCTATCGACGACAAACGGTTCCTTGATATTATGGACAAAAACTTTCAGAAGGGCCCAGATGGAAAATGGGTCGCACCTCTTCCGTTTCGCTCTCCAAGACAGCGTCTGCCCAACAACAGACCCCAAGCTGTCAAACGTGCCAAAACTCTCCACAACAGTTTGCTGAAATCAGATACTAAAAGAGAACATTTCATTTCCTT
This sequence comes from Lepidochitona cinerea, assembly GCA_963971465.1. Taxonomy (NCBI): domain Eukaryota; kingdom Metazoa; phylum Mollusca; class Polyplacophora; order Chitonida; family Tonicellidae; genus Lepidochitona; species Lepidochitona cinerea. The sequence continues at coordinate 7,507,086 of OZ020556.1, forward strand.
CATGCAAGGCATCTTGGACAAAGGTCACGCTGAAATCGCCCCACCGCTGGACAAAGGTCAAGAGTGTTGGTATCTCCCGATATTTGGCGTTTACCATCCTAGAAAGCCCAATCAAATAAGAGCTGTCTTTGATTCTTCAGCAGCATTTGATGGTTTATCACTCAACAACGTCCTCCTTACTGGTCCCGATCTAACAAATAACCTCTTAGGGATACTCGTCCGGTTCCGCAAGGAACAGATTGCTGTCTCAGCCGACATAGAGCAAATGTTTTACAGCTTTCAAGTACCAGCACACCATAGAGACTTTCTCCGATTTTTATGGTATAAAAACAATGACCTTGAACAAGAACTCGTCGAGTATCGGATGTGTGTACATGTGTTCGGTAACTCTCCATCGCCTGCCGTAGCTGCATATGGCCTCAGGAAATCTGTCCAGCAAACGGACGTCAGTGAAGATGTACAACATTTCGTCTCCAATAACTTTTATGTAGATGATGCCTTAATTTCTCTGCCAACTACCTCACAAGCAATTGATCTTCTTCAAAGGACTAAACAAGCTCTTGACACGGGAGGAAAACTCAGGTTACACAAATTTGCATCTAATAGCTCTGAAGTCATGAGCGCCTTTCCCCAACACGACCTTGCCAAAGAAATTAAAGACATCGACCTACATTCTCAAAATCTACCTCTCCAACGAAGTCTTGGTGTGACATGGGATCTTCATGGCGACTTTTTTACGTTCCAAGTTTCTACGGAAAGCAAACCTTTCACAAGAAGAGGAATTCTTTCGACAGTAAACAGCCTCTACGATCCTTTAGGTTTTGCATCCCCAGTCACCATCAAAGGGAAGATATTACTAAGGGAACTCATGGCATCCACCAAGTCCTGGGACGAACCCTTAGATGACGAGTATCAAGACCTGTGGGAAACTTGGAGATTATCTTTGAATGATCTGGAAACACTGAAAATACCTAGACCCTACACCAGCATCTCTCTTCAGGAAATAGCCAAAACAGAAATCCACATATTTTCAGACGCCTCTGAAAAGGCCATAGCTGCTGTAGCATATCTTAGAACAGAAGATTCCCAACACAACACAACATTTTCCTTCATTCTTGGCAAAGCTAAAATAGCACCATCGCACTGTCACACAATACCTCGCCTGGAACTCTGCGCAGCTGTGCTGGCAGTAGAGATATCCAATGTCATCAACGACCAGCTTGACATACAAGTTAACCTGACACGTTTTCACACAGACAGCAAAGCCGTCCTTGGCTACATCAATAACGATTCAAGGCGCTTTTACATTTACGTTAGTAACAGGGTTGCAAAAATACGTAAATGGACCAATCCAGAACAGTGGGAATATGTCCCTTCTCATCTCAATCCAGCTGACCAAGCCACCAGATCACTTTCAGCCAAGCAATTAGGACAAAGCATGTGGCTCTCTGGACCCCCTCCAACTCCAACAGTTGAAACTCAAAACCCCTCACCTGATCCTGTATATCCTTTACAACTTCCCGACGACGAGAAAGAAATTCGACCACAAGCCACAGTTTTAGCCACTGGCACCAGTCTCCACTCAGAGTTAGTCCACAAATTCAGCAGGTCTTCTGACTGGAACAGGTTGGTAAAGTCGATCGCTCTCCTCCGTCACATCGCTAAAAGTTGTAAATCGAAGACTGAAGATTGCAAAGGCTGGCACATTTGCAAACACTATTTGGAGCCTGACAATATTTCTAGCACAGAGACTTTCATCCTGCAACATTTGCAACAACACGCCTTTGCAACAGAAATAGCATGCATCAAGCATAACAAACCTCTTCCGAGAAACAGCCACATAAACGACCTTAATCCTACAATCGATACTAACGGACTTCTTGTTGTCGGCGGACGACTTAACAAAGCTGACTTACCTCTACAAGAGAAGAATCCTCTCATCATACCAGGTCGTCACCACGTTGCCACTCTGCTTGTTCGCCACTGCCACGAGCAGGTTCAACATCAAGGCCGCACCTTCACAGAGGGAGCAGTTAGATCATCTGGTTATTGGATAATCGGTGGCAAACGTTTAATCTCATCTGTCCTCCACAAATGTGTCAAATGTAGGAAACTACGTGGTAAGCAACAACATCAACAGATGGCGGATCTTCCTGATAGCCGCTTACAAGTAGCACCTCCTTTCTCTTATGTTGGTGTCGACACTTTCGGCCCTTGGTCGATAGTCACACGTAAAACTAGAGGCGGGCAAGCATGCAGCAAACGATGGGCTGTGCTGTTCACTTGCATGTCAACCCGTGCCATCCATATTGAAGTCGTCGAAGAACTCAGTTCGTCATCCTTCATAAACGCCCTTAGACGCTTCTATGCTCTTAGAGGACATGTGAAAGAGTTTAGGTCCGATCGCGGGACCAATTTTGTTGGATCTACAGATCTTTTGAACATAGAGGCCGTTAATATTGAAGATACACCTGTGAAGAACTTTCTCAACAGCAACAAAACCAGATGGTTATTCAACCCACCTCATGCATCCCACATGGGAGGAGCATGGGAAAGACTTATTGGTGTCACCCGCAAAATTCTAGATTCACTGCTTACTACCCCACAGAAACATTTAACTCACGAAGTTCTTAGTACCTTTATGGCAGAAGTGTGCGCCATAGTGAACTCTCGTCCAATCACGCCTGTTTCGACAGATGCAGAAAATCCTTCGATCTTGTCCCCTGCTATTCTTCTGACTCAAAAAACCTTCCAGACTTCAACCTGCGACTTTCAATCCCTTGATCTTAAAGACATGTACAGGGCACAATGGAAGAGAGTGCAAGCTTTAGCTGAAATGTTTTGGAACAGATGGAGAAGAGAGTATTTACATAATCTCCAAAGCAGGCGTAAGTGGAAAGACAATCAACCTAATGTAAAAGCAGGAGACCTAGTTCTTATGAAAGACAAGGAATTGAACAGAATAGAGTGGCCCATGGGAGTTATCAAGCGTGTTTTTACTAGCAGTGACACTAAAGTTAGGTCTGTTGAAGTCAAAATTATCAAGAATGGTGTTGGAACCGTATATACACGTCCCATTTCCGAACTTGTGCTTCTCATCTCCGACTAGTGTCTGCAATACTTGGAACTTTAATGATTGAACTCTTTAAATGAACTTTTTTCGTTTTTCATTCATACTGACTTTCACTTAAAAATTATTATTACCCATGTTGTTCAAATATTCTTTTTGTTTTGTGATGTCAAGAAAGACATCAGACGGGGAGTGTGCCGTCACTATGTGAGGCGTGGCTTAAATTAATTCAACCAATCAATAGGCTACCGTGTAGCAGTCAGTCTCCAGCAGACGGTCGAGTCATTCATTGCTCTTCATTCCACCAAGCACATAGCTATGAACAGAACTTTGTTTACCAGTGCTACCACGCCGTAAGTAGATGCCCCATAAACAAAATGTTTGCATCTTTTCTTGAACTACTTTCAATTAATAGTTAAAGCATTATCTATATATTACATTCTCCCAAAGTTTAATCGACCATTTAGTCCTTAACTACATACAAATATGCAATCTCTATCTGCCATAATGTTAACCACATCGCTTGCAGATATCTCAAAATTCAACCGTAACTATGCTTATTTCGGATAACACGTTTTACTATCGCTAATTAGCGTGTAATTTCTTTAACATGTTTGTGCCTTTCGATCTCGGCACAATCTTCACTCGCTGTCTTAACTAGACAATTCTTTATTTGTTAATCTAGTCTATCAATGTTTTGTATACTGTTCGTATTGTTTCCTTAACAGGAATTTACCCTTACAAGAGAACCTCAGTTGTGTAAAATAAACAGTATTAAATCACCACCTTCTTCGGTTGACATTAATTCTGTGGAGGTTCGGGGTAAACGGGACTGTTAGATCCCCTCCGAGGGTGAATGCAGTACATTCCCTATTCCGTTTCTCTGGGGTACCGATACCGAACTACAGAAGATAAACAACTACAGAAACTAAACTATAGAAGGTTAACACATTCATCATCAATTGCGCAATTGGAAATGCATTTCCTAATACATCTACGAAACCAATACACCATGGGTGCCATCTCAACCCCTTTAAAAGCTCCCAAGAATAGGCTAAAATTTATTGACAATTCTGTTGCGGCTGTAGACATAAAAAGGACGCTGAGTGCTTAGCTATCTCCCTTAACACTGGTGATTTGGAAGCCTTGCGATCTTGGTTAACAGAAAGATACAGGATTGGCCAACAACATCGTTTCAATCAGCATGTTTAGTGGACAAGACACATGGACAAATCGAAAAAAAGTTGTTGTCCAAGATGGCATTTAATAAAGAACAATAAACTAATCACCTTATAATTGTATCAACTTACAGGGGCACTTTGCCCTGCAGTGACAATATATACCATTGCAGAGCAAAGCTTCCATGCAGCATGATTTTGGTACTATAGCACGGAACAACGATATAGTAATTAGTTCATTGTCCCTTGGCATCTTATATGAATGGTTCCAACTCCTTCAAGGTCCTTCACTTTCTATCAGATGTCAAGCTTTGTTATTCTGAAAGAGTAATTTGGTCAATAACCTTCCGCGCGCATGAAGTATGACTTGTTATCAATCGTATAGAAACACACGATTTCCAAATAAACCAATCCGCATCAAGTCGTTTGGTAAATATAAATGCTTTGTTTCATGAAAAGAAATTAAGATTTAGAAATCTACAAGCCCTTTAGACTTCTTTTCACGAGGAACTACTTATCGCTCTAGTACTGAGGGCCATGATATAAACCATCGGTCAAAATGTGACAGCTATAGACCGAGGTGCTTTCGTATGAAAATCAATAAAAGTAAATCAGAACAGATTGGATGTAAATGATCTGGTCACTCCGGGTGTAAACACTAAGCAACAGCACCTATATTTTAAACCCGGGGCCAAAAGAAAATTCTGCTCAGAAAAAGAAAAAAAGTAATTAAGTCTAAAACTGATCTTAAAAAAAATAATTAAAGGATTTATGATATATAAAAGAAATAGATAGGCCTAACATGAATCCACAATTGATTCCATGAATTAGACAAGGAAACTTTTTTTATTTTCTCATCAGTAATCTATAAGTAAAAATAGTCTTATTCTAATATATTATTTAATGCACAAAAGGATAGTATGATACATGAAACCCAAAATATTTGAAGTATGATGTAAAAAATACAATATTTTCATCAAGAGGATCTTGGTTCAAAGTAGATCGTTCATCAAGAGGATCTTGGTTCAAAGTAGATCGTTCATCACGAGGATCTTGGTTCAAAGTAGATCGTTCATCAAGAGGATCTTGGTTCAAAGTAGATCGTTCATCAAGAGGATCTTGGTTCAAAGTAGATCGTTCATCAAGAGGATCTTGGTTCAAAGTAGATCGTTCATCAAGAGGATCTTGGTTCAAAGTAGATCGTTCATCAAGAGGATCTTGGTTCAAAGTAGATCGTTCATCAAGAGGATCTTGGTTCAAAGTAGATCGTTCATCAAGAGGATCTTGGTTCAAAGTAGATCGTTCATCAAGAGGATCTTGGTTCAAAGTAGATCGTTCATCAAGAGGATCTTGGTTCAAAGTAGATCGTTCATCAAGAGGATCTTGGTTCAAAGTAGATCGTTCATCAAGAGGATCTTGGTTCAAAGTAGATCGTTCATCAAGAGGATCTTGGTTCAAAGTAGATTGTTCGTCAAGAGGATCTCACACAAAAAGTGTTTTCAGTTGAAGATGTTTGTGTTTCATTTGACACATTTTAGAGTCCACTTTTCCTAAGAATTCACCTGCAGAAAATTTGCGACTGCCTTACATGGGCAGGAGCCTGTTTTCACAAAGCGGCGTAGCGTAAGTTTTCACGTAAATGCCATAGCAACCCATACTGTAGAGATACATTGCTGTGGCAATTGCGTGAAAACTTACGCTAAGCCGCTTCGTGAAACAGGTGCGGAGTGTCCACTGAAAAGTCTTCTGAAGTTCAGGCAATAAAAAACATATCGTCTTTACCCTTGTCCCCATGTAAGAATGAAGATTTCGGCCTATGCAAGTCAACAGACAAATTCATCAAGGTTTTTAAAATACCATTTCTTCAAGTTTTTCAAGCTTTCAATTTTATAAAAAGAAATTCAAAGTAAAATTATATCACTTTATTCTATATTCATACTAAGTATATAAATTGAAAGATCAGCCAACTATTACACTTTCCAACATACTGAAGTTAAAGTGGCATGAGCTGCCAAAATTCACATTTTCATAATTTCTGATCGTCACGACAGTAAAAGGCTTTGAAGGCTGTCCAAAAACTAAATGATTAGCGTTGGAATGAGGGAAATCCATACAGTATGTGGCCTATACGAACCGAAATGGTGTTCGAAATGTAAACAAATTTAAATAACCGGGACGACCATTCATTCATTCTAAACCTTAATCAGTTCAAAACAATACTTTATCGTACATACTCAAGACTGGAAGCACTAAAAAGCTTATGAATTATACGTCTTGATAAAAATAGCCAATAATTTCAACGTTCTGTTTTAACGTCAAAATATTAAAGGCACACTTGCCGCCGTAGCCTGTTTAAATTTGCTAAGAAAACCAATTTACATGAGCTTACTACGACTAATACCACTAAACTTAAACATAGGACACATAAAACATGTCTAGTTAGCTTTAGACTGTAAAAATGGGGTGAAAAACAAACGAAGAATCGAAGCCTGATTACACCAACAACGATCAGTGTCGGTCAACTTTCGTGATGGATTACCCTCCTTTCAGGCCTTTGTATCTGTGGTTTACACTCAAACAATTATCAGCAGGCTTTTCCAGTCGCTGTTAACCGATCGTCAGTCTGTATTTCTCAGATAAATAGGCCTACGTAAAATTACACTGTGCCGTTAGTTCACTCACTCGACTGAAACATAAAATCGCCAATAGGGGGCAGTTCGGTTTGTTTACGTTCCGGGTACGTAACAATTCAAATTTTCAAATTCAAATTAAAAATACAAAGTGACGTCCAAACTTTTAAATTTTGGTAAAAATAGAAAGTTCCTAACTTATATTGTCTGGGAAAAATACAGAATACGGTCTTTCTTTTTTAATGTAAACAATATTCCTGATTTTCGCGGCAAGTGTGCCTTTAACATTTTGGCAGCTCATGTCACTTTAAGTAATGCTCTCGTAGCACCTGATGGCCATTGGTAACTTCCCTAGCTCCCACGGACCACTGGATAGGGAGTTTTATTTGAGGATTCTAATCTCTGCTTTGTTGTGGTAAAAAGAATCGAGGACTCTACTTTCTGGCTGCGCGTTTGGTCTACTTTTGGCGGTTTGCTTACTGACTGTCAGACACAAAACAATAGCAGCACGAGATTCCCTAAATAACTCGTTAAATGTACATTTTTGGCGGAAAGCTGACTTGCAGTCTTTTATCCGAGATTGATCACTCTGTATTTTTCTAATAATCTGAAGGTCAACGGAGAACCACAACAAACTTAAGCGATGTCTCCTTTTAATCATAACTGATTACGACTGAGAGGTAACAAATAGAGTGTTTAGTTTCCTATGGAATGCCAAAGCGGAAAAAATTCAACATTTGCAATTTTACCTTCAGCATCTCGATTTTTTGTTCAACAAAACAATATTTTTCAACATTCGTTAAAAATTTTGTCAACGACCATATTTTGTGGCTCAATTCTATGTTATTTTATATTTAAATCGCGTTTATTTCATTCAAGACCCCAAAAAATCATACCACATGCATCTGAAAAAATAATCCAAAACATTATCATACCGGTACATCAATTTTTACAGCCAGCTTAGTGTTATTTTATATGCGTAACATGTCTTTTTTTATTTCATCCAAAAGATTTTTAAAAATGCATTACCTCTAAAATTTGGTTCAAGGCGTACGATTTTTCGTTTCAACCACTGAACAGTTTTTATCGTTCAACTGTTGAGCTGGTTTTCGTCCAATCGTTGAAGTGTTTTTCCGTAAAATGTTGACCTGATTTTCCCGTTTAATGTTGAACTACTTTTTAGTTGAGAGAAAAAAAAAGATTTCTCGCAGCACGTGACACTTAGTCGTGATTACACAAATCGGTGACGTCACAGTGTTGTTGTTGACACGTCCCATTGATGTAGACGACCAACGGGTATCCTTCATCGAGACGATGCCTCCCCTGATTAACGATAATATTCAATTTCTGCTGTCGCTTCCTCGCTTTGCCTTAGAAGCCGACATGCAAACGAACACTTTTGACTTAAATGTGGCCGAGTATTATAGGGATGGATACTGTGACGTCATCAGTTTTTGTATAGTCACGTGTTTCTTGCGCGAGATGTCAAAACCATGTAAAAAAACAGGTCAACAATAAATCGGTTTAACAGTTGCGCGAAAAAAAACATGTTCACTGGTTAAACGAAAAAACACTTCAACAGCTGAACGAAAAAAAAACACGTTAACGGTTGAACGTAAAAACGGTAAAGTAGTGGAATGAAAAGTTGCAAGTGTTGGACCAATTTTTAGAGGTAATAAATAAAAAAGACATACTAGTGTAATTATATGTATCGATGATGTAAAATTTTGTGTATTTCTTGGATTATTTTTTTAGGATAGTATTTTTTTTAAGTGTGTTTCGTTTGAAAATTTTGCCATATATCTTGTTACTTGTTTTTTGACAAAATTTTTGACGAATGTTGAAAAATATTGTTTTGTTGAACAAAAAATCGAGACGCTGAAGGTAAAATTGCAAATGTTGAATTTTTTCCGCTTTGGCATTCCATAGTATGTTTCCCGTTGTTATCTCTGGGACACTGCTGTTGGACTATACCTAGAGGATATGGGAAGTATTCGTCTTGAGGCCCTACCTGATCGCTGGGATCCATCGCGAAATTTGTTGTGGTTCTCAGATTATTAGAAAAATACGGAGTGATCAATCTCGGATAAAAGGCTGCAAGTCGAATTTCCCCCCAAACTATACATTTAATGAGTTATTTAGGGAATCCCGTGTTGATATTGTTTTCTGTCTGACAGTCAGTAAACAAACAGCCGAAAGTGGACCAAGCGCGCAGCTACAGAGGGCTCCACAGCAAAGCACACTAGAATCCTCAAATAAAACTCCCTATCCAATGATCCATGGGAGCTGGGGTAGTTACCAATGGTCATCTGGAAACCTCATCTTTATATAGGCCTAAGCAGCGATAGGATAGCACAGATTTTAACGATATTCGTTCAGGGCATATTCCTTTTAACTACATGAATAGCAAAGCGTCTAATTGGCCTGTCGGTGAATGAGCGTTCTTGGGAAAACGACGAAATTTCCTTCAGTTTGCCCAGGGGTAAATCTGAGCTGGTTGCTGTTAAACCCTGGTATCCTAATATGACGGTTCTCATGCTGGCGATTGTCGAAATCTGACAGCGGCTGGTTAAGGCCAAAATCGTTCGCTTCAATTTCAACCCACAGCTGTTAAGACTATTAGCTGTTAAAGTGGCATGAGCTGCCAAAATTAACACTTTTTTCATAATTTCTGATCGTTACAACAGTAAGGCACTTTGAAGGCCATCGAAAAACTAAACGATTAACGTTGGAATGAGGAAAATCCATACAGTATGTGGCCTATACGAACCGGAATAATGTTCGAAATGTAAACAAAATTTAAATAACTGGGACGACCATTCATTCATTCTAAGCCAAAGTGAGTTCAAAACAATACTTTATCGTACATTCTCGAGACTAGAAGCACTAAAAAGCTTTTGAATTATACGTCTTGATCAAAATACACAATAATTTCAACAATCTGTTTTAACGTCAAAATATCAACATTTTGGCAGCTCATGCCACTTTAAGCTATGTATATACTATTACGTAAATGTCTGTTCGCTCTTGACCTTGATTGTTTCGTTAAAGTTGTATGTCCTTTTAACCTCCGACCAAAATGGTGATTTACACTCTTTTTAACATGTTTTACAAGTTTATTTCCGTCTTTTTTGTTTAAATGTATTTTGATGTTATTTGAGTCTTCTTTTCGCCACCATATGAGTGAAATAATCTTTTGTGCGGCGTAAAACTCAAATCAATCAATCAATCGATCGTTTCGTTAGAATTATGTGGCTAACAAACGTGCTTTTGTCAGCCATGTTTTTTGATAGTTCATTGTTGATATCACGTGGCCAATTTGTATGGATTTATGGTAAAATCTCATTTCCTGTTCATTGGTACATCTAATTGTTTGCGCATGACAAAGCATGATTAGATAGAAGAAAATGTCCCAAATAAAATTTAAAGAATTCGTACTGGATTTTTCTCTCGATCGCCTCTCGGTGTGGAAGAGTTGCCAGGTAGGCTACTCGCGCCGAAGGTCGGAGGTTTCCTCTGGACAAATAGCCAAGTCCCCACCCCCCCCCCCCCCCCCGCCCCCAGATAACTGAAATAACCTTTCATGCGGCGTAAAACATCAAGCAATCAATCCTGTCCGAGATGGAAGGTCATCCGCCACTCGGATATTCTCAGTGGTTTGTGTACGTTAAATAATCTCGGACAAGTTGCAGGTTATTTTGAATGCGGCGACCAAAAACGTAGCCGCGAAGCAAACCCTTCCCATATTCTCGCGGGAGCCAAAGAAAAGTGTCCCAGTAACAAGGAACTAAAACACTCTATTTGCTTACTTTAAACCTTAATCACATATAATTGAAGCATTAGCGAAATCCAGTTATTTGTTTCCATTTGTGGTACACAAGATGTGTTTTTCGGGCTAAATAACATTATATAAACAATAACTTTAAGGAGGATTTTAACATTTGATTAATTTACGACTATTTTTATTTTCAATTTTTATCTGTAATATAAACATTTTGACGTGTACTTCCTGTCGACATTTGTGTTCAGTCCCAAAATACTGTGATTTACCGTATAAAAAGCGCAGACTGTCAGAGGCATGTCAAAGCAGACCGGAAGCGAGCGAAGACAGCCGAAGTTTGTTCCGAACGGGTCATCAGCCGCATGCTTAGTTCTGAAGCGATGGATACGATAGCCTCTAACCATTGTGGCTCCATGGTCGAACTATGAAAGGGCGTAAATATTTTAAAATCTGAACCGAACAGAGCTTTGAAATGACGTCTTGTATGCTGTTCGGACAGTTATCTAACGGAAACTGTCTGACAAAAGAAGCCAAACATCGGTTAAAAATTCTGTTTGATTCTCAACTGAGAAATCAGTGTAGGCCCGATATACTGTTCCAACCATCTTTGTCTCTATATGCCTAGATGTGTTTACATTGCAGATGTTGTTAGACAAACCATATAGTTACGTTCATAGCACGAACTCGTGTGCCAAATTAACTCATTCTCCGTGGTATGCGTTCAGAAACGGGCGCTGTCTGAATACACTCCAATCGAATGTGACATCTTATCTTTTGTCTTTGCCCATATTTACCGCATCTTTACTCATCAATACTATGGCACACATGTATGCAGAGGAAAGTCCCTAGCAACCTCACATCCCAATCGTTAAACGAAGGGTCGGTGGAGCTCTGCTGCCTACAACTGTCAAGACGTTAAGTTCGGTAATTTCCAATAGAATTGAATGAAATATTGGGTTACCATGCAGTGAGCTTCTCAGCTGACCGTCCATGGAGAATTTTGTTCCCCCGAGCTCTATGGCCAGAGTTATTGGACGTAGTGTAATGGGACAGAGCAGTGGTTTCCTCCAGTCCTGTCAATCAATAGCTACTTGCCGACCGTTCTTGTCAGACTTGTCATTAACGGCAACTTGTGTATGCCTCCACCAATATATTTACTTAATTGCTGTTCATCTGTGCTCGGTTTACATCTGTTTAGTAGCAAGGTGAACATTCTTCAGCTGAGTAGTGGTCGTTCATATGGATTACAGTGTAAGATGTAGTATCTTGGATTCCAAAGGGCAGCCACCATAGATAACATTTATATGGTAAGACATTATACACTCTTACATACTTATAATGTTCCTTTTTCAGTAATGCTACTATTTTGTCAGAAAGGCAGCTGGCAAAAGTGTGAATATCAAATAAATGCCAAAAAACTAACCCGTTTCAGAAAACCAAAATTTTTGAAACTATACTGTGTGGTGTACACTATGACGGTTACGTTCCAAAAAACCATTGCGTTCCATGGAAGGTTCCTGTTCAAATGCTGTTAGATTTGTCTCTTTAAAATTATTGTTTCAAACGCACACTCACCGCAATATGTAAAAAACCGTTGACATTGAAAAGGAAAGATCGTTAACTGTATTGTCCCCTGTTCATTGAAGTAAGGAACTTCATTTTTGCCAAATTTAAACAGTAAGGCCTATGTATTATTAATTTTAAAATGAAAAATTGATTTCGTAGTAACTCTAAATGTCAACACCTGATGTGACTCCCCTCCACATACACCCTCCCCCCCCCCTCCCCTCCAAACACACACACACCCCGACCCAAATGTCAACACATGATGTGACTCCCCTCCCCCCACACAGAATGCGCATACGCGCCTTTAATCATAGTAACATTTTAAACCAACTTGCATTTGGCCCCTTTTACGTACCCAACCCGAGGAATAAAGACTATGGTTAAGGTTCAAGGCACCCAAAAAGACGATAAACTCGCGACGGATTCTGACTTGCCTTTACCATGGCTGTGGAAAACTATTTAATTGGCTAACATTTCCTCCGCCACTGGGATAGTTGTGTACAGACATTCATCCTACCAACCCGCCCCCCCCCCCCTGGGATAGTTGTGTACATACATTCAACCTACAAACATTTCCTCCTCCACTGGAATTGTTGTGTACAGACATTCAGCCTACCAACATTTCCTCCGCCACTGGAATTGTTGTGTACAGACATTCAGCCTACCAACATTTCCTCCGCCACTGGAATTGTTGTGTACAGACATTCAACCTACCAACATTTCCTCCGCCACTGGGATTGTTGTGTACAGACATTCAACCTACCAACATTTCCTCTGCCACTGGAATTGTTGTGTACAGACATTCAACCTACCAACATTTCCTCCGCCACTGGGATTGTTGTGTACAGACATTCAACCTACCAACATTTCCTCCGCCACTGGGATTGTTGTGTACAGACATTCAACCTACCAACATTTCCTCTGCCACTGGAATTGTTGTGTACAGACATTCAACCTACCAACATTTCCTCTGCCACTGGGATTGTTGTGTACAGACATTCAACCTACCAACATTTCCTCCGCCACTGGAATTGCTGTGTACAGACATTCAACCTACCAACATTTCCTCCGCCACTGGAATTGTTGTGTACAGACATTCAACCTGCCAACATTTCCTCTGCCACTGGGATTGTTGTGTACAGACATTCAACCTGAACCTACCAACATTTCCTCTGCCACTGGAATTGTTGTGTACAGACATTCAACCTACCAACATTTCCTCCGCCACTGGAATTGCTGAGTACAGACATTCAACCTACCAACATTTCCTCCGCCACTGGAATTGTTGTGTACAGACATTCAACCTGCCAACATTTCCTCTGCCACTGGGATTGTTGTGTACAGACATTCAACCTGAACCTACCAACATTTCCTCTGCCACTGGGATTGTTGTGTACAGACATTCAACCTACTCCTCCACTGGGATTGTTGTGTACAGACATTCAACCTGCCAACATTTCCTCTGCCACTGGAATTGTTGTGTACAGACATTCAACCTGCCAACATTTCCTCTGCCACTGGGATTGTTGTGTACAGACATTCAACCTGCCAACATTTCCTCTGCCACTGGAATTGTTGTATACAGACATTCAACCTGAACCTACCAACATTTCCTCTGCCACTGGAATTGTTGTGTACAGACATTCAACCTGAACCTACCAACATTTCCTCTGCCACTGGGATTGTTGTGTACAGACATTCAACCTGCCAACATTTCCTACGCCACTGGAATTGCTGTGTACAGACATTCAACCTACCAACATTTCCTCCGCCACTGGAATTGTTGTGTACAGACATTCAACCTGCCAACATTTCCTCTGCCACTGGGATTGTTGTGTACAGACATTCAACCTACGAACATTTCCTCCTCCACTGGGATTGTTGTGTACAGACATTCAACATACCAACATTTCCTCTGCCACTGGGATTGTTGTGTACAGACATTCAACCTACCAACATTTCCTCCGCCACTGGAATTGTTGTGTACAGACATTCAACCTGCCAACATTTCCTCTGCCACTGGGATTGTTGTGTACAGACATTCAACCTACGAACATTTCCTCCTCCACTGGGATTGTTGTGTACAGACATTCAACATACCAACATTTCCTACGCCACTGGAATTGCTGTGTACAGACATTCAACCTACCAACATTTCCTCCGCCACTGGAATTGTTGTGTACAGACATTCAACCTGCCAACATTTCCTCTGCCACTGGGATTGTTGTGTACAGACATTCAACCTACGAATATTTCCTCCTCCACTGGGATTGTTGTGTACAGACATTCAACCTACCAACATTTCCTACGCCACTGGAATTGTTGTGTACAGACATTCAACCTACCAACATTTCCTCCGCCACTGGAATTGTTGTGTACAGACATTCAACCTACGAACATTTTCTCCTCCACTGGGATTGTTGGGTACAGACATTCAACATACCAACATTTCCTCTGCCACTGGGATTGTTGTGTACAAACATTCAACCTACGAACATTTCCTCCTCCACTGGGATTGTTGTGTACAGACATTCAACCTGCCAACATTTCCTCTGCCACTGGGATTGTTGTGTACAGACATTCAACCTGAACCTACCAACATTTCCTCTGCCACTGGGATTATTGTGTACAGACATTCAACCTACCAATCTTTCCTCTGTCACAGAAGTTGTGTACAGACATTCAACCTACCAACATTTCCTCCGCCACTGGAATTGTTGCGTACAGACATTCAACATACCAACATTTCCTCCGCCACTGGGATTGTTGTGTACAGACATTCAACCCACCAACATTTCCTCTGCCACTGGGATTGTTGTGTACAGACATTCAACCTACCAACATTTCCTCCGCCACTGGGATTGTTGTGTACAGACATTCAACCTACCAACATATCCTCCACCACTGGAATTGTTACGTACAGACATTTTTCCCCGATGATCTGAAAACAATTTTTTAAACTAATATGAACTATGGTTTTGACAGTAGATACAGATCATGGCTATCGAAGCGATTGAATCAACGGATATACAGGGCAATTCAGGGCCCTTCTCAGGGTAACGCTTATTCACTTTTCACAGAACACTCCCGTTCACATGAACAACTGCTCAAGTTTTTAGGTCGATGGTGGCTAACCAACTCAAGACAATTATATACAAAATTAAAAAAAGTTACGCAACTCCCTGGAGTCTGCATCGACCGAGACAAAACATTGGTGTACGGAGATTGTTGGCAAACTGATGTTGCAGAAACGATTGTGACCATAAAGGGCAACATTCTGGCGATAAGAAATCACCATTAGGCCCTAATGGCAATAAGCTATTTGAATCCTTTAGAGCACAGGATGGACAGAAACATTCAAGCCTCCTGTACAAAACCTGCACGAATTGGAAGCCGTATTACATCGGTATTGGCGGCAGTTACCCCTTAAACAGATCCGACGTCTCAGTGGAGGGATGAGGCGCAGGTTGGAAGCCAATGGAGGCTATACGCGCTATTGACCTTCTGCTCTAGGGATGTGTTCTACACACTCAAAGGGACAATTTTACTTCAATATGTTCGCCCTGTGAAGCCAGATGGACTCTGAAGTTTCATACTTACAAGCATCTTTTTATTTTGTTAAAATACACTTTTGATTTGGCTAACGATATGCTGAATAAATTGTATAGCTTTTTGTCATTAATGGTGATTTCTTATCGCCCTTTATGATCACAATCGTTTCTGCAACATCAGTTTGTCAACAATCTCACTACACCAATGACTATCGGTCGGTGCAGAATTTCCAGGGGGGTGCTTAACTTTTTTCTTTGTGTATAGAAAGTTCTCTATTCAGTTTTTCTAGTAAAAAAAACACCATTCTTGATATGAAGTCCGTTAGCCAGTTTGACTTTATTTCCATGAATTATAAATAAATCAGCTCATCGTTTGTGTAACATTTTTAACAGATATTTTATCGCTAATTTTTTGATCAAGAGATGTTTCCTTGGCCGATAGTCTCGTTCTCTACCAAGGGCTTTCACAGGGGCATCGGTTGCACACTGTACAAACGTGTATGTTCAATTGAATTGCTTTTGTATTATTCATTATCAATTCACCGAAATAAAAATACTGCGACTGTGATTGAAAGTTTTATTCGAGGTCGTCTTCAGTTCATATAGCCAGAGTAACTGCTGAAGTTGAATTAGTATGGTCTAATAGAATTATCGATTTAATACACTGGACAATAGTTCGCAGCCATCTGACGGTTACACGCAACATGGAGACAAAGACGTGACTGGGCTGAACGGACAATTAGTCAGCGTGCATTGTACTTGGTAGACCAATGTCTATGATGATCATATGCAATACTCTATGGGGGCCGCATTCAACAGTCTCATAGGAACCATAGCCTATCGTCTATACAATAGTCTATCGGGGCCATGTTCATAGGAGGGGAATTCAATAGTCTTTGGGGACAATGTTCAATATGTGGAACTCTATCCAATAGTTAATTGGAGCGGTAATTAAATCTATGGAAGTCCAGTTCACTATTCTATAGGGTCTAATTCAATAGTTAATTGGAGCGGTGACCAAAATCTATGGACATCAACTTCAAAAGCCTATGCCGGGCCCAAATCAGTAGTATATGGGGGACCCCATTCAATAGTCCATGGGGACCCTATTCAATAATCCATGGGGACCCTATTCAATAATCCATGGAGACCCTATTCAATAGTCCATGGGAACCCTATTCAATAGTGTATGTGGGGCCCTATTCAGTAGTTTATATGGGACCATATTCAATAGTCGATGTTAGGCCCTATCCAATAGTCTATATGGGGTCCTATTGAATAGTCGATGTGAAGCCCTATCCAATAGTCTATTTGAGATCCTAATTAATAGTATATGGGACCCTGTTCAATAGTATATGTGAGACCCTATTCAATAGTCTATGTGGGACCCTATTCAATAGTCTATATGAGGCCCTATTCAATAGTCTATGTGGGACCCTATTCCATAGTCTATGTGGAACCCTATTTAATAGTCTATGTGGGACTCTATTCAGTAGTCTATGTTGCACCCTATTCAATAGTCTATGTGGGACGCTATCCAATAGTCTATGTGGCACCCTATTCAATAGTCTATGTGAGGCCCTATTCAATAGTATATGTGGGGCCCTATTCAATAGTCTATGTGGGGACCTATGCAATAGTATATATTACCCTATTCAATAGTCGATGTGACCGTATTCAATAGTTTATGTGAGGCCCTAGCCCTATTCAATAGTCGATGAGCAGCCCTATTCAATAGTCGATGTGCAGCCCTATTCAATAGTCGATGTGACCGTATACAATAGTCAGTGTGACGCCCTAGCCCTATTCAATAGTCTATGTGAGACCCTATTCAATAGTCTATGTGAGACCCTATTCAATAGTCGATGTGCAGCCCTATTTCATAGTCGATGTGGGACCCTTTTCAATAGTCTATGTGGGACCCTTTTCAATAGTCTATGTGGGGCCCTATTCAATAGTCGATGTGCAGCCCTATTCAATAGTCAATGTAACGCCCTAGCCCTATTCAATAGTATATGTGGGGCCCTATTCAATAGTCTATGTGGGATCCTATTCAATAGTCTTCCAATTACTTCATTTTTGTAAAGAGTTCAGGGGCATATAATATGATATGTAATATGATGGAACAGAGGTACTGAACAATATGTAATATAGGTATTGAACAATATGTAATATGATGGAACAGAGGTACTGAATAATATGTAATATGATGGAATATAGGTACTGAACAATATGTAATATGTTGGAACAGAGGTACTGAACAATATGTAATATGATGGAACAGAGGTATTGACCACTATGTAATATGATGGAACAGAGGTACTGAACAATATGTAATATGATGTAACAGAGGTACTGAACAATATGTAATATGATGGAATGGAGGTATTGACCAATATGTAATATGATGGAACAGAGGTATTGACCAATATGTAATATGATGGAACAGAGGTACTGAACAATATGTAATATGATGTAACAGAGGTACTGAACAATATGTAATATGATGGAATGGAGGTATTGACCAATATGTAATATGATGGAACAGAGGTACTGAACAATATGTAATATGATGGAACAGAGGTACTGAACAATATGTAATATGATGGAATGGAGGTATTGACCAATATGTAATATGATGTAACAGAGGTACTGAACAACATGTAATATGATGGAATAGAGGTACTGAACAATATGTAATATGATGGAATATAGGTATTGAACAATATGTAATATGATGGAATATAGGTTTAAAAACAATATGTAATATGATGGAATATAGGTATTGAACAATATGTAATATGATGGAACAGAGGTACTGAACAACATGTAATATGATGGAATATAGGTATTGAACAATATGTAATATGATGGAATATAGGTATTAAACAATATGTAATATGATGGAATATAGGTATTGAACAATATGTAATATGATGGAACAGAGGTACTGAACAACATGTAATATGATGGAATATAGGTATTGAACAATATGTAATATGATGGAATATAGGTATTGAACAATATGTAATATGATGGAATATAGGTACTGAACAATATGTAATATGATGGAATATAGGTACTGAATAATATGTAATATGATGGAATAGAGGTACTGAACAATATGTAATATGATGGAACAGAGGTACTGAACAATATGTAATATGATGGAACAGAGGTACTGAACAATATGTAATATGATGGAACAAAATACAAAGCAGTTTAATGGAATGAGTTGCTCTTTAGCTGTATGGCTGTGTTGTTGTTTGTATTAGACATTGGATCTTCGCCTAAAATCGACTAATAAATGTTATTAGAGTGTGTTTTCAATACAACAAACCAAAACATTATCAGCCTTGTATTTTCCAACATTGACAATTGATTTCAAACAGAATTAAAAAAGAGGGGAGTTCTTATAGTCCTCCATGATCCATTCCGTTAGAATGAAGTGTGTATGACTACTTCTTAAATTATGCACTAGATGCCGCTTAGCGAAGAAAGACGGATGATAAAAAATTTACAACTTCCCTAACGGCTTTCCTTAGCGGAGACACTAGAATATAGAGAAGTAATTAGACGTGAAGACGTTGGGGTTATCGGTAGAAGACAAAATGTATTACCTCTCCAAGACTATTACTATTCTGTCGTTGACATAACGGTCATCTCCACCAAGACGTCTGCTTACGCCTACTGACCGGGTAAGATTTCCTCACGCACTCACGCACGGACAACCGTCCGTGAATAGACTACTTAGATATGGTATACTATAAAAAAGCAATATCCAAAAACGTTTCGAGGAAAACAGTTTGAGTCAAGGCTTTGCTTTAAAATCTTCGGTTTGCAGGTATGGACATTTAGGTCATCTGGGAAAGTGAAAACAAACTAAGTCAAAATTTCGCAATCAAGTTCGACAGGTGACGTATTATTTCACTTATATGGTGGCGGTGGAAGGTTTAGTGGGGAGGAAACCTGGCGCATCGCCCGGAGGAAACCTCCGACCTTCGACCAGTACCTGGCAACTCTTCAACGTACGGCGACGGAGTGAAAAATCCACTCAGAATTTTTTCAATTTTTATTTGGTCTGAGTGTGATTCGAACCCGCGCCGCATCGATGGAAGGTCTGTGTGGGACTGAGGGACGATCACTCTAACCCACTGGACCATCGAGGCCCCGGGTGACGTATTGAGCCATGAGACAGCCAGTGATCCCGTTTGATAATAGTCCGTGGATACATATGCTTTACCGGCCAACGGATAACATTATACGGAAATCATCAGACGACAGACAGGTCAATTCACGGAAAATAGGAAATAGAAGTTTATATTTGAAACGTAGATCATGAGATATGTCTACCTTAATTAATTATATTCTAACAATATTATTTTCAGTATCTACCATTAACCTAGTCTTTTAACACAGTATTTTTTGTTTGTTTTAGAACCCGGATGTGAAACTGAAGATGGTTAGTGCGGAGATGGAAGATAATCGTTAGTATAGAGTGTGTTTGTTTTCTGATCGCTCTGTGTTCACTGTGAGAGAATGAGCTTCTTTGTTCCTAGTGTTCATGTTGGACGATCCAAACCTTTCGACCCCGATGATCCATTTAGTGGTAGATTACCGTTCTCTGCCTCAAGACGACGACCCAAACGGAAAAAACCTCCAGTCCCATGCACATGCAATATACCGTATATATGTCAGATTATACTTATATCGTCAACCGGTTTTCTGATTCTTCTCTCTGGCGTTGGTATGAGTGTACTTGGATATTATCCGGGATATTTTGCAGGAGAACGTGTTTTGAACGGAACAAGTTTTGAGCAAAATAAGCTAGTATATTATCACATCCGAAATTTGGCCTTTGTGGGGCCAATTTTAATGGGAATAGGGTGCTTTGCAATTATTATAGCAGGAGTGGTTTATTTCGAATTTCGAGACAAATATTTTTTGGATTTACCGCAAGATGAAATCAAATCAATGCCGAAACAAGTCGTACGTAATATGTTGGTTGACCAGTTCCGACATAATTATTTTAGAGGAATACCAATTCCCTTTATGACCCCAGAGCAGCAGGCCGAACAGGAATACAAAATGCTACACAAAGACTCTTTGCAGGATAAGGAAAATGCCACAAAACCGGCTTCAAACACGAGGAAGGGTAGCTCCGTTAGTATGATGGATTCTTTAGCTCC
The DNA here is from genome assembly GCA_963971465.1 of Lepidochitona cinerea. Taxonomy (NCBI): domain Eukaryota; kingdom Metazoa; phylum Mollusca; class Polyplacophora; order Chitonida; family Tonicellidae; genus Lepidochitona; species Lepidochitona cinerea. The sequence goes on from OZ020556.1 coordinate 7,528,051, forward strand.
AATGGTTCGCCATGAGTTGCCTGGGATGCAAAAGGCTCATTCCACAACCACCCTACCCACCAGAAAGCCTGCTGTGATTTTATCGCCAATAAATCTTGTGTCCATCTCGAAAAGAAATGTAAACGATGGTGGTCTTGACCGTGGGTCACTGGCAAATGTCTTTCGATTAGCGCCTTCCTCGTTATCGAGTCGTTCGTCAACAACGGGGGTAGAAAATCCGGCCTATTTGAGTGATGATGATTCCGATAAAACTGGGTCAGATCAATGTGATTTAGAAAACTCATCCGATGTATTTAGCCCGGATATTTCAACAAACGATGTCTGTGCCTCTGGTACTTTCTCTAGCTCTGTGATTGTTCATGCAGCATCCATTCATTTCCCATCGAACGATAAGGATTTCCTGGGAACATCCGATCTACAAAACCCCAAAGTTAACCAGTCATTTAACGCACAAAGGCAGCTTTTATCGTCAAAACAACGAAAAGCCACATATAAGTCGTGCCCCACTCTTCAAGAAATACGTGTAAAACCCAACTATTCTTCACCTATTCCTAAAAAAAGAGCAAAAAGTTTTCGAGATCAAACTAACAGTGACAAAACATCTAAAAGACGGCTTGCTCTATCCCATGGTGATCTTCATAAATTAAATAGTAAAACAAGTATGTCTAAAAGTGTTCCCAAGTCGGATGACAATGGTTCATACAACGTCACAAGTGATCGATCGAGGCAGAAAAATGATATATTTACTGTAACGAATGGCAATGAGTGTCAGTTGCATTTTCTCAATGAGAACTGCATGCGAGAAGAGTGCCCACCAAGCCAGCTGGGAAGACGTGACGGAGACAGTGCATCTTCTTCTACCGTTCATTGTGATAGCGATACGGATTCATCCAGTTCTAGGAAAACCAATTCTAAACAGGGAAGCCAGATTGTGGAAAAGTACACTGAACCAGTTGGACGTGTAGAAAGTGAAATATCAGGGAACAATAACGTTGTAACATAATCATAACGTTACACAAACGCTGTTACCAGTCTCTGCACCTCGCAGTATTACAAACACACCATGATAGTACAAACTAACTGGTACTTGTATGTTTCATATTATAAACATTGTGTATATCATTTTACAGGTGGTCACATCGAAAATAAATTAGCTTTATTTCTTTAACGAGAACATCGAAAATAAATGTGTTCTAACAAATATGTTGGTAAGTTTTGATATTTTAGCATATGCCGCATTATCCCACCTCACACTGAATACTTCCTGTTCATTGGTTCAAAACTGTCACGTGGAGAACCTGTATATTCCATATTACGTCGCCATGCTGATCCATACATGGCGACTACCATATATGGCTTGTGACGTCATATCTAGACACTTGTAAGTCAAGTTTGGTCGTGCCATACATATGAGAAAATAGTTTTCGGAGTTCATTTTCTGCCTTTTATGAAAGTCAAGTCTGAGAAAGAAAGGTGAAATATCGTACAATTTAGGTCTTCGGTGCGATAAATGCGTTACAGGGTTTGATCGAGGGGGGATACGGCAATATATGGGGTCAGTAAACAGTATATTGAGCTCGGCTAACGCCTCGCCCAATATTCGTTTACTGACCCCATATATTGCCGTATCCCCCCTCGAACAAACCCTGTAACTAAAATAATATACAATCACTTTAGAACTGGAATCGTTCGTTATGGTGGTGGTATTTGCACGCCATATGTATATCTTGGTTAGTTTATTTATCCATTCATCTAAATCAGTTAGTCAGTTAAAAACTCAAACAAAATATATAATGCCATAATTGATATTTCTTTGAGATATATGAAAAGTTGTAACACCGCGAAAGGAAATTAGCTATCAATTGAGACACTCCTCGACACCCCCCCCCCCCTCACCACCCACCCCCCCCCCCTCACCACCCCCCCCCCACCCCCCCCCCCCCCGTGCCTCAGAAATTCTGATTAAAAATATTACTACAGTCAGCAGCCTATGCGAGCCCAATACGTAGTTCAGAAAGCACGGAAGTAAGAGTTACATTTTGGGATTTTTGCTGCTATTCAAACCATCTCAACATACGCCCTCAACAGTGGTTTCAACGGAAAAGCTTTTATTCTGTACTTTCCCATAAAGTAACCAAACAATTAACTAATTCTGCTTCAACGAAATTGTCCTTACATTTGCCTTCTACTGCTAAACCGGTCAATAAAGGCTCTCTAGGCTCCATTAGGAATCACCAATGAAGTAGAAAATTGTTTAGGCCGTCTTCTTCATAACGTTCTTCACAAAGGCCAGAATTCTGGAGGTTCGTCTTATATAAATATTGGTTTATACTGAAGTGCCCAGATAATAGTGGAAATACCAGAATCTCATCTTGCGTACTACCCAAAGAGCCCTCAGTAACCGAATCGTTGAGTGAATAAAAGAATCTTCCTGGAAGGTTGTATCGCATGAGTTTCGCCACATTTGTGTAAAGATATTTTACTAGACGAGAAATCTAGGCTCTGCCGAATTTTTTTTCTCTCCGTGTTCGTCAAGACACATTAGTAGCCATATAACAACAGTCGCCGTAAGACCGATAATCCGGGCTAATATTTTACTTAATGGAATAATTCTTCACTCGACAATTGTTTATGATGTTCTGGAATCGTGAATATCGTGGATAAGGTTTCATTGCTCGGACTTTTCTATTGTTAAATCTTCTTGCTTATATTCTTCTTAAAGTGACATGAGCTGCCAAAATTGAGATATTTGGCCATTATAACAGAATGTTAAAATTATCGGCTATTTTTCTCAAGACGTACGATTCAGAAGCCTTTTAAAACTTGTAGTCTCGAGAATGTACCATAAATCATTGTTTTCAATTAATTTAGGCTTAGAATGAATGAATGGTTGTCCCGGTTATTTAAATTTTGTTTACTTTAAGAACACTATTTCGGTTTGTATAGGCCACATACTGTATGGATTTTCTTCATTCCAACGCCAATCATTAAGTTTTTCGATGACATTCAAAGCCGTTTACTGTCGTGACAATCAGAATCTATGAAAATAGAGCGAATTTTGGCAGCTCATGCCACTTTAAATTGACATGAGCTACCAAAATTTGTACTTTTTTTTTCATAAATTCTGAATGTCACGACAAAAACGAGGCTCATTCCAACGCTAATCATTTAGTTTTTGGATGGCCTTCAAAGCCTCTTACTGTCGTGACCATCAGAAATTATGAAAAAAAAGGGTGAATTTTGGCAGCTCATGCCACTTTAATCTAAAAATTTAAGCATTGCCGTTTGAATGATAAAAAATCATGCCGTCTTTCGTCGGTACGAAGCGAACTAGTTTTTAAAAAGTGAACAAATTTAAATAACCCGGACGAACATTCATTTATTCTTCGCCCAAATTAGCATTACTTGAACGTAGGCCTACATTACTGAAGCTAGTAGCATTAAAACGCTTATAAGTTGTACTTGTTGAGAAAAATAGCCGATATATTTTAAGATGTTCTTTCACAGAAAAAAATCTACATTTTGGCAGCTCATCCACATTAAAAATGTTATTCTGTGTGAAGGTCATTTTTCCACCAGGCAAATATCAAAACATTTTTTCTTGTAATATTAAAATATTTCGTGGAGGAAATATTGGAAGGTTGAATGTCTGTACACAATTCAAGCGGTGGAGGAAATATTGGGAGGTTGAATGTTTGCAAACAACTTCGGTGGCAGAGGAAATGTTGGTAGGTTGAATGTCTGTACACAACTTCGATGGCAGAGGAAATATTGGTAGGTTTAAGGTTTGTAAATAACTTCGGCTGCAAAGGAAATGTTGGTACATGTAGGTTGAAGGTTTGTAAACAACTTCGGTGGCAGAGGAAATGTTGGTAGATTGAAGGTTTGCAAACAACTTCGGTGGCAGAGGAAATGTTGGTAGATTGAATGTTTTTGAACAACTTCGGTGGCAGAGGAAATGTTGGTAGATTGAATGTTTGTAAACAACTTCGGTGGGAGAGGAAATGTTGGTAGGTTGAAGGTTTGCAAACATCTTCGGTGGCAGAGGAAATGTTGGTAGGTTGAATGTTTGTAAACAACTTCGGTGGTAGAAGAAATGTTGGTAGATTAAATGTTTGTAAACAACTTCGGTGTTAGAGGAAATGTTGGTAGATTAAATGTTTGTAAACAACTTCGGTGACAGAGGAAATCTTGGTACATGTAAATTGAAGGTTACAAACCTAACAACTTCGGTGGCAGAGGAAATGTTGGTAGATTGAATGTTTGTAAACAACTTCGGTGGTAGAGGAAATGTTGATAGATTAAATGTTTGTAACCAGCTTCGGTGGCAGAGGAAATGTTGGTAGATTGAATGTCTGTACACACAATCCCAGTGTTGGTGGAAATGTTGGTAGATTGAATGTCTGTACGCAACAATTCCAGTGCCGGAGGGACGATTGGTAGGTTGAATGTCTGTAAACACAATTCCAGTTGTGGAAGGACGATTGGTAGGTTGAATGTCTGTACACACAATCCCAGTGGTGGAGGGAGGATTGGTAGGTTGAATGTCTGTACACACGATCCCAGTGGTGGAGGGAGGATTGGTAGGTTGAATGTCTGTACACACAATCCCAGTGGTGGAGGGAAGATTGGTAGGTTGAATGTCTGTAAAAACAATTCCAGTTGTGGAAGGACGATTGGCAGGTTGAATGTCTGTACACACAATCCCAGTTGTGGAGGGAAGATTGGTAGGTTGAATGTCTCTACGCAACAGTTCAGTGGTGAAAGATTTATTAACCAATTACCTGCTTATATACAGCAATGATGACCTAGCAAAATCTAAAATATATTATGAAAAAAGTGAATGACGCAGATACAAATGCATGTTAACGTCAAAGCGTTAGACGGTAGACTTCAAAGCAGTTTTTGATATTGTCATTTTTTGTTGTCAGAAACTTTTATTAAATTTGTTGTCAAATTTTTGAATGTAGGTCACGTTAAAATATCGTCTTTTAAAACTCCATTATCAGCGTTCGTTTCTCATATACGTAATGATTGTGTGTACAGGATTATCGATCATATTTCAAGTAACATACCATTTTCTTTAGGGACAAATAAAGAAAAGAGGGACAAATCTCGCCGTAACTAAACCACTAATCTCCGCCAATTATTAATTAAAAACCTCGTGATAACTAAACCACAGATATTCGTTTTTCGTGTATTAAAAGTCTCGACATAACTAAACCACAATTTCCAGCTGTTTTTGGCTACAATCCTCGTGATAATTATTAAAAGCAAAACAAAATAAACGATTCATGAGTTACTAATCTCGATAAAAATAAGCCACAGATTTTCGTTCATACAAGCCTCGACCTAGCTAAACATTAGCTTTTCGTTTTTCATGTATTACAAACCTTGACACAACTGTAAATCCACATACTTTCGTTTTTCGTGAGCTACAAACGTGAGTTGCAAAATGATAGGCATTCCATCTAAGGTCTCAGGTTCGAATCCCAGTGAGACCAAAATAAAAAATGGAACATTTTCTGGGTGGGGTTTTCACTCGGTGGCGTTATTTGGAAAAGTTGCCAGGTACTCGCCGAAAGTCGACGGCCAACCAAAGAGGCCGGTTTCCTCACCACTAAACCTACCAACGCCGCCATATAGCGAAACAATCCTGAGTGAGCGTAAAACATCAATCAATCAATCATACAGGTTTTCAACTTTCTTCCACGTTAAATAACATCGTGCCAGTTTGGATTTCTGTCTGATATATCCACATCCACATGGGTCGTGATTCAAATATAGGTCTCGGCAAGGGATTCAAACAGAGGTCTTGGCAAGTGATTCAAATATAGGTCTTGACAAGTGATTCAAACAAAGGTCTTAGCAAATGGTTCAAACATAGGTCTTGGCAAGTGATTCAAACATAGGTCTTGGCAAGTGATTCAAATATAGGTTTAGGCAAGTGATTCAAATATAGGTCTTGGCAAGTGATTCAAACAGAGGTCTTGGCATGGGATTCAAATGTAGGTCTTGGTAAGTGATTCGTTAAAGGTCTTGCTAAGGGTTTCAAATGTAGGTCTTGGAAAGTCATTCAAATATAGATTTTGGCAAGTGATTCATTAAAGGTCTTGCTAAGGGTTTCAAATATAGGTTTAGGCAAGTGATTCATTAAAGGTCTTGCTAAAGATTTCAAACAAAGGTCTCGGTAAGTGATTCAAACAGAGGTTTGGCAAGTGATTCAAACAAAGGTCTTGGTAAGGGATTCAAACAAAGGTCTTGGCAAGTGATTCAAGTATAGGTTTAGGCAAGTGATTCAAACAGAGGTATTGGTAAGTGATTCAAACAAAGGTCTTGGTAAGTGATTCAAATATAGTTATTGGCAAGTGTTTCAAATATAGGTCTTGGCAAGTGATTCAAATATAGGTTTAGGCAAGTGATTCATTAAAGGTCTGGCTATGGGTTTCAAATATAGGTTTTGGTAAGTGATTCAAACAAAGGTCTTGGCAAGTGATAAGAAAAGTCTTGAAAATGGATTCAAACAGAGGTTGATAGAGTTGAAGCAAAAGTGTTAACAATGCGTGGAAACAAATTTGTTGACAATGTGTGGAAAGAAACTGGACGGAGATAGAGAAATAACTTTAAAAGAGAAAGAGAGGAGAGCGATTAAGGTAAAACATTTCCGCATGTGTTCTAATAACAAAGATATACCCCTGACCAATCTTCTGGCATAGTGTCTGTAAATTGTTTAACTGATGAGGTAGGTGATTTTTTCTTACATCTGGGATGAGAGCTTTTTTTCAGGGTTGTATTTATCCCGTATTACATCCTGAGGAGAGCACATGTTGTTGCCACTTGAAGTCTACATGGCATATCTTACATCATCCCTACCAAACCTCATTTTTAGTACAATTTCTAGAACACACAAGCCTGTATGTTAATGGATGGTCTACGGCAGGGTTCGTGTAGCATTATTGAGAGGGGGGGGGGCTAACATCATTGAGAGGGGAAGGGGTAACTATCCCTTTTTAAAATGCGAGAGTCCAAGGCTCAGGCTTTCAGGCCCTAGATGACTGGAACTGGCTTTGAAGGATTGTCTTTGGGATAGAAATGAAACCTTTTTAAAATAAGTTTTGGTGGATATTTCAGAAACTGAAATTGTTGGTTCAATTCAAGAAGAGCTGACATTCAAAACTGTTCAAATATGTCAGTTCCTGTATGCTCGGGTGAAGCGCTTGTTTACTTTTTTTTTTTTTTCCTATTTGTTTTTTTTCTTTCACAATCTATAGAACATAAATTTGAAATAAATACATTTAATTTAGCAAGATGATTTCAGGGGCCGCTAAACATTGTTAAAAATGGAATTTTGCATGGGAAAGGGAATTGCGTGCGTGCGTGTGTGTGTGTGTGTGTGGGGGGGGGGGGGTGTTGACGATCCAACACCAACAGGCGAGGCTTCAGGGGGTGAAAATGGTACAGGAATTCTGCTAAATGAAGTATCTTGTTATGGTCAATATGACCTATATTACCCCGTTCTCTGACAGCCTGGGAACATCAATTGTCGGGTAGACGGATGACCGAAGCAGTAAATGGACAGGTTATTGACCCACACAGAGCAAGACTTTCTTTCAAGGAGATTGCAAGAAGAATCGGCCGTCCCCTCTCCACAGAAAGTCGTTTTGTACGACAACATGAACGACAAAATTCTGTATATAAACTGTATCTACTGTATTCTAACCATTTCTCCTGAAGATGACAAATAAAATTTTGTCGAAATATTCAGAACGTCAACAATGCGTCGTCTTATTTTATTCGGAGTATCTATGCTTTTGCATCATGAACAAACGAATGGCGTAAAATTTAACCACAGACGTGTAGGCCGACATTGTACGATCTCGGACAAAGACGAGAAAAGCTTGCTGGAGGTCAGTAAGGTTTCACACACTTTTCAAGCTGGAACTGGATGCAAACTGGTTTGAAAAGTCTCTGTCTAGTCATCCCACTTTTTAAACGGGGTTGCATCCAGTTCCAGCTTGAAAAGTCTCTGTCTCGTCATCTGCTGAACAGTTCAAAATAGCAGACTCCTTCTGCATGCAGCTAAACTCTGCCTACAGTACAGTACAGTGCCAGAAATATGGGAGGGGTACAACATTTTTGGTCAAGTATATATTAAAATATTATGACGTCATTTACTGTGCAATGGATTGATAGCGGGATGTTTTACACCACGTTGATGATTCTGCTTTCCATTAAAAGGCATCGTTCCCGGAGTTATTATGGTAGACAACCTGATGCTATGCCATTTTAGGAGGAAATATTCATTTGCTATTAAAGCTCACGTTGAACTCCTCTCTCGACGAAGGGAAAATTATCTATGGGAGGAAAAAGAATAAGATTTGACTCGACCACGTCATTGTCTTTACAATCTCGTGCAAATCCTGTGTTCTGCTTTCCAAATGAAAACGGGGCCTCGGTCCTACACAGACCTTCCATCGATGCGGAGCGGGTTTGAATCACACTCAGACCAAATAAAAAAAGACTGGAAAATTTCTGGTTGGATTTTTCTTACTCCGTCGCCGTATGTGGAAGGTACTCGCCGAAGGTCGGGCGCACAATGAGCCCGATCCCACCTCCCCTCCCTCGCCCCACTAAACCTGGCAGTGCCGCCATATAGGCCTAAGTGAAATAATCTTGAGTGCGGCATAAAACATCAATCAATCAATCAAATGAAAACACAAAAGAATAAACATTGGCTCATCTGACACTTACGGTCAACGCAACCAGTTTCTGTAATTCAGTCGATGAAAATCCATCTCGGATATAGCTAGGAAGTGGCTTACTTGGCGATAGTTTTGTATCTGGGTTATTTCAATATTGGATTGAAACTAATGCAGATCCAATGTACATACTTTAAGCTTTCAATCAATGCCGAATTGAAGATGTTTGTCTGTCTGTCTGTCTTTATTTTTATTTTTATTTTTTTTTTACATTTATAAGCAATTTTGAAAATACTACAGTTTGGCTGAGATTTTCTAAGCTTAACATTGTAAAAATGGTGGTACCCATGCTGGTTACTTATAGTTGGTTACCTACATATATCGATCGGATTGAGTTTGATTGGTTGACTGGGTGGTGTTTGCTCTATATATTATTGGTGGCGGACATGTTTATTAGGAAAACTAGGGAACTAGGCTCTAACCACGACTCTACTTTGACACGTGGTAATCATCTCGCGAGATTAAAAACACAATCAAAAAATTTCCATAATTTGTTTACATTGAGTGGGATTCGAACCCACGACCGCAAACCCACGAAGGATGCCCCTTTGGGTGTCCAATGCTCTACGTAGAGCCCAGACCCGGTGAGAACCCCAGGAACTTTATTATTTTATTTTTAGGAAACGATTAGGGTACAATGTATATCAAACTTTGTGATTTTGTTCTTACATCAAGACACCCTATTTAGACTGGGGTATATAGGCCTATGTCTTATCGAAATCTATTAAAGTCTTAGTCTTAGAAAGTTTTAAACCTGGCAACGCCCCAATCAATCGATCAATCAAAACGTTCAGTAAAAGTTTCGGTAAAAGCCTAGCGCACACCAGAGGCACCGGTTGAGCTGCCGGCCACGCGTGGCTGAGAAAGTATCTAGCATGTTTTATATTTTCTGCTTCGCGTGGCCAAAATCACACCGCGTGTGCACAACGTGAGCTGCCAGCTGAGCTGAGAGGAGGGAAAGGCCAATCGTGTGGACCTATTGAAACACGTGATCACTCAGAATTGATTCACTGTATCGTACCACGTTAGTTAATATTACCACGGTTCTGCAGAGTTGCCTTATTTCACTGTGTTATACCAAGTTTTAAAAGTGACATGAGCTGCCAAAATTCACACTTTTTTCATAATTTCTGATTGTCACGACAGTAAGAGGCTTTGACGGCCATCGAAAAACCAAATGATTGGCGTTGGAATGAGGAAAATCAATAAAGTATGTGGCCTATACGAAACGGAATAGTGTTCGAAAAGTAAAAAAAAATTAAATAACCGGGACGATCATTCATTCTAAGCCAAAGTTAGTTCAAAACAATACTTTATCGTACATTCTCGAGACTAGAAGCACTAAAAGGCTTCCGAATAATACGCTTTGTGAAAAATAGCCGATTTCAACATGATTTGAAAACAGTCTTCGGAGAAAGACAGAAACGTCATCATTAAATAAACCTAGAAGTGTGTTACCCATACGAAAGTCTTACGTTATTTATTCTGTTTTTACGTTAAACTATCAACATTTTGGCAGCTTATGCCACTTTAAGAGAACGAATTTGAAAAAAAAAATTCTAATTTCTACTAGAGGACATTTCACGTCGGCGGGGTTATAAAATGTTTGGACAAAGAATCAATGTTACCCTGGTGTTTCTAAACGACCAAAGCATATCGGATGAATAATTCATAGGCTCCACTCCGCTTTGGTAGTTAGAAAAACAAAATCTTGAGAAACCTGATGAATATTCATATGAACAGCCTCGTTTTAATCTAGCCAATCATTGAAGGTTAATCGTTTCTAGTATTGCTTTGGGCTTTAAATGGACACGAGCTGCGAAAATTCAAACTTTTAAAAAAATTCAGATTGTCAAGAGAAGTTGAGTGTTTAAATTACGTTGAAAAACCAAAGAACTGACGTTGAGGTAAATATCGAGAAAGCCCGTTCGTACAGATTATGTGTGCTGACAATGAACCCAATTTGAATAGCCGGGATGGATTTCATTTCGGGTTTTAGTTGCTCATAAAAACTCCCTTAGCACATCGTAGGTCTCCAAGATTGGTATTAGTGGATGACTGCTAAGCTTTCCTCCTATATTTGAAAACGACAAACAATCAGTTTGTTCTGTATCAACAAAATTCTCGCTGCATTTAGCAGCTGACGCCACTTTGAATTACTGTATAATGTTTTGGACCAATTTGGGGAAATTCGAAGCTCTGTATGAGCTGCCGTTTATGACAATATTGTATATATGCTAGAAATAAATTTACCTCTGATATATAGATTTTTTGAGCTTAGAATATAATTTATTTCTAAAAATGTTTTTTCTTAAAGGGGCATGAGCTGCCGAAATTCACACTTTTTTCATAATTTCTGATCGTCACGACAGTAAGAGGCTTTGAAGGCCATCGAAAAACTAAATGATTGGCGTTGGAATGAGGAAAATCCATACAGTATGTGGTCTGTACGAACGGAAAACGTGTTCGAAAAGTAAACAAAATTTAAATAACCGGGACGACCATTCATTCATTCTAAGGCAAAGTTAGTTCAAAACAATCCGTTATCGCACATTTTTTAGACTAGAAGCAATAAAAAGCTTCTGAATTATACGTCTTGAGAAAAATTGCAAATGATTTCAACGTTCTGTTTTTAAGTCAAAATATCAACATTTTGGCAGCTCATGCCACTTTAAATTACTATATAATGTTTTGGACCAATCTGGGAAAATTCAAAGTTCTGTATGAGCTGCCGTTTATGACAATATTGTATATATGCTAGAAATAAATTTACCTGTGATATATATATTTTTTGAGCTTAAAATACAATTTATTTATAAAAGTGTTTTAATTTATTTCTAAAAATGAATTTATTTTTTCTATATAAAATTTGCTATTTTTATTCAAACAAAGATTATATATTATTATATATAAAGTTATTGAATATTTTTAAAAAAACTCCGTGTCGGTTACAAAAGAAATAATAAGTAAAATCATAAAGTAAATCATAGCATAGTAGACAGGATAAGCTCCACTCGGAACATCCTTCGGCTATCTTCGCTCGCTACCGGTCGGCGTTGACACGGTATTTCACGCACGTAAATCCCCTAAGTTATCAGAGTGGATAAGCTCACGCTGAACCGTCCAACCATTACACACATAAGATATAACATATCGTGTTTACACAGTATTATTTTTTATTAATCATAACAAAGGTTACTTCGTGCTTAAAGGGACACCGGCTGCCAAATATCGAGAACATTTTGTTAAAACAGAATTAGCAAATGTTTCTCATGAAGTACGATATAGCTTTCTGCCAATGCCAATCTTGGACATGTATACGTGAAGATACTTCTTATGAGAAACAAAGACTGGAAAAAGAAATTCAGATATTTGAATTGCGTCCGTTATTAGCAAACATTTCCTATACAAGTTTACCGATATTTTTTTTTTTTTTTTGTGTTTCAACGTCAATCCTTTAGTTTTTCAAGGTACTTCAAGCGATCTTGACAACCGGATTTTAAAAAAAAGACTGACATTTCCATCAAGTAGCCTATCGATCGTAGGAATTGATCACTTGGGTAACCAAAATCAACGGCTCCAGCGATACAATCGTCTCGCGATATTCAATTACGCGTAAAATCTCATCAGCGGAGAAATGGTAATCACGAAAACGTTAATTTGTAAATACATGTTTCATATACACGGCCTCTACATCACCGAGGCAAATACATCAGCTAAATTATGAACACTTCTATATGCCTCTTAAAGGGGCATGAGCTGCCAAAATGTTGATATTTTGACTTAAAAACAGAATTTTGAAATTATTGGCTATTTTTCTCCAGACGTATAATTCAGAAGCTTTTAATTGCTTCTAGTCTCAAAAATGTGCGATAAAGTATTGTTTTGAACTTAGAATGAATGAATAGTCGTCCCGGTTATTTAAATTTTGTTTACTTTTCGAACAAGTTTTCGGTTCGTACAGGCCACATACTGTATGTATTTTCCTCATCCCAACGCCAATCATTTAGTTTTTCGATGGCCTTCAAAGCCTCTAACCGTCGTGACGATCAGAAATTATGAAAGAAGTGTGAAGTTCGGCAGCTCATGTCTCTTTAAACAAGTTATCAGCTAAATCGTTCGCCATATTATGAAGTTGGCAGCTTTTATAAAAGCAGACCTACATGTATACCCGTCGGAAATTTCAAGTTTTCAATTCTTTCTTGGTCCACTGATATGAGCAGTTTCTACAGAAGTCATGACGGTTATTAATAAATTGATTGATTGATTGTTTGGTGTTTTACGCCGTGCTCATGATTATTTCACTTATATGACGGCGTTGCCAGTTTTATTGTGGGAGGAAACCGGGCTCTTTGCCCGGAGGAAACCCACGACCTTCCGCTGGTAACTGGCAACCATCCCACATAGGTCGTTCGAGTGAAAACCCAGTCAGAAAATTTTCCAATTTTAGGACTGAGTGGGATTCGAACCCGCGAGTTATTAATAAAAAAGAAAATCGTACTGCAAAACTGCGACACGGGTGTTAAATAACCAAACCCAATAGATCAAATACAATTAATATTTTATAATTTTGTCATTTGTTATAAATAGTTACAAAATGCCATGTGCTATAAATAATTACTGAATGTCATGTGCTATAAATAGTTACAGAATGCCATGTGTTCTAAATAGTTACAGAATGCCATGTGTTCTAAATAGTTACTGAATGCCACGTGCTATAAATAGTTACGGAATGCCATGTGCTATAAATAGTTACCGAATGTCATGTGCTATAAATAGTTACTGAATGCTATGTGCTATAAATAGTTACGGAATGCCATGTGCTATGAATAGTTACTGAATGCCATGTGCTATAAATAGTTACGGAATGACATGTGCTATAAATAGTTACAAAATGTCAACTGTTATAAATAGTTACAGAATGTCATTTGTTTATAAATAGTTACAGAATGTCATTCGTTATAAATAGTTACAGAATGTCATTTGTTATAAATAGTTACAGAATGCCATGTGTTCTAAATAGTTACGGAATGCCATGTGCTGTATATAGATGAGAGAAAATGAAACAAGTATTACTCCTATTGTTTAATGCAGAAGATTTCTGAACGACCTATTATCATTTTGTCATTGCACAAGTTGCCTGGAGCCTGTTTCACAAAGCGGCGTAGCTTCAGTTTTTACGTAACTACCATAGCAACCTAACTCTACAAAATACTGTAGAGGTACGTTAGTATGAAAGTTACGTAAAAAATACATCTACGCCGCTTTGTGAAACAGGCTCCAGGTACCTAACGTGGTTCATTACAATTAACTCACTCATCTGTAAACAGAAACCCGTATTCTGGTACCCGGAAAAAGAATTCACTCGGTAGTCCGTGCACACCCAATCATATAGTTATACATTTAGTCACAAGTTTGGAGGTTGATTTAGTTCAACAGATATAGCTTCGATTTGATAGCTATAACACTAGTAATTTAAAACTGATTTTCGTGTTTTTACAGGATAATTTCCACAAGGGTTGTTTCCCACCAACATGACCATTATAACAAAATAATAAAAAAAACATAATCGATCTGATTCAGTTATAATAGCTGATCGATTGATTGATGTTTTACGCCGCACTCAATATTATTTCACTTATGTTTTAATAGCTGCAACAACTTGTGCATCATCCTCATGGATCGGTAAGCGCCAATAAAAATTCAAATCCCCCCCCCCCCCCCCCCCCAATAGCTGCAACACGTGTCCCACTCACAGTATAGTAGGAATGGAGACCTTGGCCGATTCAGGTTGATTTGTACACTAGCCCGGATTATCCGTCTCACGGCGACTGGTATTATATGGCTGCTAATGTGTCTTGTCACCTTATGACGAACACGGAGAGAAAAAAAATTCGGCAGAGCCCAGATTTCTCGGCTAGTTTGTACACCGACTTTGTTCACTCTGCTCGTCGATTTCACCTGTTTTTTTCCCCAGAACAACCAAATTGTCGAGGAGAAAGGCTCTTAGCTGTATAAACCTTGAGGGTTATTTGAAGGACGCTGTTGAACAGATGGGATGTTGGAAGACAACCAGACCCCCATACATTCACATTCATTCCGGAAACTACAAATATACATTTCCGGTCGATACCATTTGTCAATAGGATTTCTATTGTACTGTTGTTATCTTGGAGGTTCTGGGGCTCGAATTTATGTCGGAAATATTTCTTTGGGAAAAACTCAGATCAAACACAACATGGTGTTATTATTTTCAGATAGTTAATTCCTATTTCATTTTACTTATTTCAACAAAAGATATATGTGTTAATATGTGGATGAATATACATAGATGAGTTTTCTATTTATTAAACAGTTTACAACTTAAAAGTACCTGAATGGAACAAAGTCGAACTGAAGTTGGACGCAGGGACACACAGTATTGATTGATTGACTGATGTTGTGATTCGATATAAATGTGAGAACGGAGTGATTCGATATAAATGTGAGAACCGAGTGATTCGATATAAATGTTAGAACGGAGTGATTTGATATAAATGGGATAACCGAGTGATTCAATATAAATGTGAGAACGGAGTGATTCGATATAAATGGGATAACCAAATGATTCGATATAAATGTGAGAACGGAGTGATTCGATATAAATGTAAGAACAGAGTGATTTGATATTAATGTGAGAACGGAGTGATTTGATATAAATGTAAGAACGGAGTGATTCGATATAAATGTAAGAACCGAGTGATTCGATATAAATGTGAGAACCGAGTGATTCAATATAAATGTGAAAACCGAGTGATTCGATATAAATGGGAGAACCGAGTGATTCGTTATAAATGGATAACCGAGTGATTCGTTATAAATGGATAACCGAGTGATTCGTTATAAATGTAAGAACCGAGTGATTCAATATAAATGTGAGAACCGAGTGATTCGTTATAAATGTGAGAACCGAGTGATTCGTTATAAATGGATAACCGAGTGATTCGTTATAAATGGATAACCGAGTGATTCGTTATAAATGTAAGAACCGAGTGATTCAATATAAATGTGAGAACCGAGTGATTCGTTATAAATGTAAGAACCGAGTGATTCAATATAAATGTGAGAACCGAGTGATTCGTTATAAATGTGAGAACCGAGTGATTCGTAATAAATGTAAGAACCGAGTGATTCGATATAAATGTGAGAACCGAGTGATTCAATATAAATGTGAAAACCGAGTGATTCGATATAAATGGGAGAACCGAGTGATTCGTTATAAATGGATAACCGAGTGATTCGTTATAAATGGATAACCGAGTGATTCGTTATAAATGTGAGAACCGAGTGATTCGTTATAAATGTGAGAACCGAGTGATTCGTTATAAATGTGAGAACCGAGTGATTCGTTATAAATGGATAACCGAGTGATTCGTTATAAATGGATAACCGAGTGATTCGTTATAAATGTGAGAACCGAGTGATTCGATATAAATGGGAGAACCGATATAAATGCCAGAAGCATGTCTTCCAGTTCCAGTATAGGCCACATGTCTAAGATACAAATTTGAAAGAACTGTGTAAATAAAGCAAAGAAAACAAACAGATTTATTCCCATTGATTACATGGACTGGATTGATACTAGTTAACTGTTTACACAATATCAATCAATTCACAGCTGGGTCGTTTCCCATGGAGCTCTCTCGGAGGACAGGGATACCATTATCATTGTTTCTACGCGTGTATATCAGTTTTTGTCCCGGATGGATTTTATAATATATCTATTCTACAGGCCTTGATGTACAAAGAACAATTTTACTTTGACGTCCATGTATCTGAATTTCGTAATCAAACGATCGTGAAGAAATGTATCAGTGAAAGCCGTTTTGTTTCCAGATCAGAAAACTTGAATATCCATACCTACATGTAGGCCAAAGTATATTGATTTGCCGGCCAATAGAGTTGGAAAGTGTAACGTGTGGAAAAATGTAAACTTTAATCATCTTAATTTTTTCTTTGATTTTCTCCTAATTGAAGCAACACAGCCTGTTGAAATTTACTATGCCTCCCAATCAATTCTTTAGTTCGACATTCACATCAAAACAGTCGTGCAAATGGTTTCATTTGACCGGTATCCGGAAGCAACTCTGAGTTAGGAAAACATCAGAATCCTGTAGTCGATAGAGAAAAGCGAAGATACCGATCAAATGTGAGCATTTGCATCAGGGGCGTAGGAGCAATATTGAAGGGGGGAGGGGGGCACTATCCCAGTCCTAAAGGCGACGGTTCAGGGGACGCCTAGTCCCCGGAAGCTCTAGGAACCTAGAAGCCGGGAGATGCGCTCTAAAGGTTTTCCTGGAAATAAAACTGACCTGATGGTTGGCAGGTTTATAGTTTGACATTTGCGGTTTTTCTTCACATATACCCATTTGTAAATTAACATGAGCGCTCGTTGCCTATTGATTCACATAATAATTTAGAGAAACAATATTTTTTTCCTTCTGTTTTAGGCTTGAGATAGCGTTAGGCTATATGGCTTCTACAGAAATAGCTATCCACTAAACTATGTTTAGTTTTATTTAGTCTCTACTTTTAGTTTTAAATTGGATTCAAAAGCCATTCCCCAATAGCCTTCAATGATCGGTTGTACTGCTAAATAGAAACTGTTTATCTTTCAAGTTCACGTAATTTTCAGTCAGTCGCTCAAATGCAGCATGATATTTGTGGGTGTGTGCGGCAACTAAAAAATCCGGATGCATAGAAATTTTCAACCAGCTGTGTTGCTTTCATTGGGAGAAAATCGGAGAAAAATGACATGATTCTATAAGTTACATTTTTCAATGCGTTAATACTTTTCAAATCTACCGGCCGGCACAACATATGAATACTTTGGCCATAGAGTTTGGATATTTCCAACTATACCTTGAAACTTTGCTAAAGTCTTCTGTGTGCCCGTGTGGCGTAGTGTTCATAACTATATACCTAACAATACATGCTGAAGTTAAATAAAATGGTTTTAATATTGTTGGAAAGAAATTACCGGTTCTTAGCCCGGATTATCGGTCTTACTGCGACTGGTATTATATGGCTGCTAAAGGCCCGCTCACACGGTGCGATTTGTCGTACAGACTTGTAGCATGCGATAAAAATGGATGTATTTGATTGGTTGACAAATCGTATCAACAAATTTTTAATCGCATGCTACAAGTCTGTACGACAAATCGCACTGTGTGAACGGACCTTAATGTGTCTTGTCGCCTTATGAGGAACAGGGGGAGAAAAAAAATCGGCAGAGCCTAGATTTCTCGGCTAACTGGTTCTTGGTTACCTACCTAAACTATGTGTAATGCCTGAAAATCAGTTGTTACCGTATAGATATGTATATTGAGATTCCGCTTTATTAAAACCAGTTGCTACTGTATAGATACGTATATTGAGATTCCGCTATATTAAAATATCGCGATGGTCTCCGCCTGTGGCATAAGATATTGTTTACATTCATCCGATCGGCCGTCATGTTAGGTGTACTTTAGCCGAGAAATCTGGGCTCGGCCGATTTTTTTTTCTCTCCGTGTTCGTCATAAGGCGACAAGACATATTAGCAGCCATATAATACCAGTCGCCGTAAGACCGATAATCCGGGCTTGGTGTACTTGAATACACGAGGTAAGCTAACAGAGAAACCACTGCTCTGCACAATCCATTCACTGTGCAGGTTAGATGGCAAGCTTTGTCTTCAGTAAGAGTGGACTCGTCTGAAGTTTCTTGGTAAGGCTATACCACTAACTTGGAATTGTCTGTCTTTTGGTTAAACAATCATTTAATGAGCTAGGAGCTCGAGGATTGAAGAACATTCGCCATGTTAAACATGAGAGTCTCCGATGGGCATATACAGCCGCTGAGTCGGTCCTTTTTTTCATCCGGTACACTCAAGATTATTTCGCTTAAATAAGGCGGCGTTGACAGGTTTTCTTGAAGAGGAAAACTGTCCATTTGCCAGGAGGAAACAGTCGGCTTCCAACTATTATCCGACATAAAGAACGACCCAGTGAAATTCCAATGAGAATTTTTTGGGTTTGAGTGGGATTCAAACGCGTGACCAATCGACGGGAGAATTACGATTGAAGATTATCACTCTGTCGACTGAGATCCCTTTTAGAAACGTATTAATGTTGTAGCAAGAACCATTGGAAAAGGTGTTGTTTTAATGAACTTGTACTATGGGCGCATTGTCCACTAAGTGTGCAAATAGCCAAGACTCAATGAAGTACATTTTCCTAAAGTGCCTCGTTTGTGTGGCATTTTGTATTTATCTATATCGCCATCTAACCATTTGTGCCCAATTCTGTAAATCAACCTGCAGGTACGATACAATAACGCTTCCAAAATAGGAACAATTTCAACTTAAATCAAATCTCCATTTCATTCCTGAAAATACCTAGATGTTTGAAAGTACGAAGCAAAAATAAAAATGTTCTCTTGCTCATAATATTTCACTAAATGAGCATTTCATAAAGGGGAACAAGTCATGATCAAACGTCTTATTGATATTGCATACTTCATACATATTGTAGCTATTTTTTAAAATATGAGTAACTGAACACGCACGACAGATGGTTTCTTCTATAGCGTTTTTGTTTGCAGAGACTGAGAGCTGAGCCCCTCCCTCCTCCTCCCTCTCCCACCCTTTTTCAGCTTGATCTACGCTAGTTTATTCCACGAACCTGATCAAACGAGGTCTTTAACGTTTGCAATTTCCTGTCATCTGGCAATTTTACGAGTTATTTGTCTTCACAAAAAATCGAGCTATATTAGAAATGCCTTCAAAAGGAAACACCGCGAAAATGTTGTTGTGATTCTCCGTTGACCTTCAGTTTAGTAGAAAAATAAGAAGTGATAAATCTAGGATGAAAGACTGTAAGCCGACTTCCAGCAAAAATATATATTTAAAGGGTTATTTAGGGATTTCTCTGTGGCTTTGTTTTCTGTCTGACAGTTGGTAAACAAACAGCCGAAAATGCACCACAAGCGCATCCACAGCGCCCTTGTGCTGCGCACCTAATTTAGGTCCATTCTCAGTCAGTAAACAAAGCAGACAAAGGATTCCCCAATTAAAACTTGCTATTCAGCGGTTAGTGGGAGCTACATGTAGGAAAGTTACCAATGGCCATCCGGAAACCTCAAACAACAATAGTTCCCATTTTAACGATCTTTGTTAAGGGCTTGTCCCTTAAATGCTTGTTGAAATCTTCACAAATGTCAACTTTCTTTTAATACAGCGTATCGATTGTAAAATCAGAATTTCGTCCTAAATTGTAACAATGTATGTAACATTGTGATCATAAGGGGAATATATGGACTTCTTTGTGGTCCAAAATATGGCAATAAAGGAGATCGGGTAAAGTACTACAAGCCGAGAGCCAGATGCAATGTAGTTTATAAACGAGAACGATTGTTGTCTCAGCTAAATTCAAGAACACAAGAATTTCTTATAATGAACCATCTGGTTTAATACGGATTTCATTTATTTCACTAATTGGAAATTAATTCTGAACGAATGTCTAGAATACGGCTCTCTCCGGCTACAACATATGCCTCCCAATTTCTACAATATGTCTCTCAGTCTCTGCAAAAAGGTCTCATTTCACTAATTGGATCGTTTCAATCTTCTTAGGGGATAATTACTTACACAATAGGTTGTCTGATTGTACCCTGAGGAGAGAAGTTTTGCTCTTACCCGAGTCCGCATTGAACTCATTTCCCAGACAGTTCTGGAGCCTGTTTCACAAAGCGGCGTAGATGTATTTTTGCGTAACTTTCATACTAACGTATCTCTACAGTATGGGTTGCTATGGTAGTTACGTGAAAACTTACGCTACGCCGCTTTGTGAAACAGGACCCTGTTCTACAGCTTATAAATACTGTGTATATCATACCCTTTTTTAGGTATTCTGAGAGGATTTTTTGGGGTCTAGAATATGGCTCCAGAACTCTATAATATGACTCTTTGATATGGCTCTCGATGTCTACACTATGACTTCCGACATTAACAAAACGTCTACACTATGGTCCTCAATGTCTACGATACGGCTAACAATGTCATTAATATGGTTCCCAACGTCTACAATACAGCTACCATCGTCTAAAATACAGCTAACATCTAAAATATGGCCCCTAATGTGTACAATACGACTCCCAACAATACAATACGGCTACCATCGCCTAAAATACAGCTAAAGTCTATAATATGACCCGTAATGTCTACAGCTCCCAACGTCTACAATATAACCCCTAATGTCTACAGCTCCCAAAGTGTACAATATGACCCCTAATGTCTACAGCTCCCAACGTCTACAATATGACCCCTAATGTCTACAGCTCCCAACGTCTACAATATGGCCCCTAATGTCTACAGCTCCCAAAGTCTATAATATGACCTCTAATGACTACAGCTCCCAACGTCTACAATACGGCTCAGAATGTCTACAATACGACTAACGTCTACAATATGACCCCTAATGTCTACAGCTCCCAAAGTCTACAAGATGACCCCTAATGTCTACAGCTCCCAACGTCTACAATCTGACCCCTAATGTATACAGCTCCCAACGTCGACAATACGGCTCAGAATGTCTACAATACAGCTAATGTCTACAATATGACCCCTAATGTCTACAGCTCCCACTGTCTACAATATGACCCCTAATGACTGCAGCTCCCAAAGTCTACAAGATGACCCATAATGTCTACAGCTCCCAACGTCTACAATACGGCTCAGAATGTCTACAATACGGCTAACGTCTACAATATGACCCCTAATGTCTACAGCTCCCAATGTCTACAATATGACCCCTAATGACTACAGCTCCCAAAGTCTACAAGATGACCCCTAATGTCTACGGCTCCCAATGTCCGCAATACGGCTTCCAACGTCTACAATATGATCCGTATTGTCTGCAACACCGCTCTTAACGTATTCAATACGGCTCCCAACGATTTAAATACGGCCCCAATGTCTTAAATACCGCATCAAATGTGTTTAGTATGGCTCTCAACGTCTACAGTACGACTTTAGCCGTCCACAATCGGGTACCAATATCAACAAAACAATCCTTACTGTTTACATATGTTTGCAATATGCCTCCCAATATCAATATGGCTCTTAAAGTGGCATGAGCTGCCGAAATTTACACTTTTTTCATAATTTCTGATCATCACGGCAGTAAGAGGCTTTGGTGGCCATCGAAAAACTAAATGATTGGCGTTGGAATGAGGAAAATCCATACAGTATGTGGCCTGTATGAATCGAAAACGTGTTCGAAAAGTAAACAAAATTTAAATAACCGGGACGACCATTCATTCATTCTAAGCCAAAGTTAGTTCAAAACAATACTTTATCGTACATTCTCGAGACTAGAAGCACTAAAAAGATTCTGAATTATGCGTCTTGAGAAAAATAGCCAATAATTTCAACATTCTGTTTTAACGTCAAAATATCAACATTTTGGCAGCTCATGCCACTTTAATGTAATGAAATTGGACAAAATTTCTGACTGGGTTTTCACTCGAACGACCTATGGGGGATGGTTGCCAGTTACCACCGGAAGGTCGTATGTTTCCTCCGGGCATAGAGCCCGATTTCCTCTATCAATAAAACTGGCAACGCCGCCATGTAAGTGAAATAATCTTGAGCGCGGCGTAACACATCAAGCAATCAATCAATCAATCACTGAATGTAAAGTAATGCTTTATTTTTTTAAAGAGGATTACAAACAGTCAGAGACTACTAAGTTGCTCTTCTCTAAAACATATTAAACAGGAAGAGAAAAAAAATAATGATAAAGTACATAAGATACATTAACAGCTATTGGCGCTCTTAATGTCTACAACATTGCACCAATGTCTGTAATATGGACCCCAATGTCTGCAAAATGGCCTAAGACCTAACTACCTCTAAAACGACTTCTGGCCAGCCTCTGATGTGCATGGTTTTCAAATGGGGATGGGGACCTGGGGCCTGTCTGACAAAGCTGGCGTAAATTTGCGCATAGGCCTACAGCATGGACCGGTTGCGTCCAAGGCGTAAGTTCCTATAATTTTAACACTGATTTACGTCCGACGTAACTTACGTCAGCCTTGTAAAACAGGGCCATGGTGGCTCAGTCGAAAGGAGTGATCGTCTCTCAGTCCGACACAAGCATTTCATCGATACGGCGCGGGTTCACCGATATTTTTCATTTCAACGTCAATCATCTAGATTAAGTTCTTCAAACGCTGAATTTCCCTTGAAATTAACTCGGTTTGATTTTCATTTATTTTAAGGCCCTGATAACTAAAGACAGTTGCCTGAATTAAACTTTTTTGGAATTTATACCAACTAAATTAATCTTTTGAAAAAGCCTGAACAAATTAATTGTCTGTATGACAAGGTGGCAAATCGGGGATTTTTTCAGTCAATTAATTCTTGCAAATGGCGGACTCCGCTTACAATTTTGTAGCTCTCAAGGGGACGGCTGTATCAAATTGAATGTTGTTGTTGTTGTTTCAACACCTCCATTTTTACAACTAAATTAATAATCTAGTTTGAAGTTAACGTTGGTCAAAGAAGTAAGGTCACATGTCAGTGATAGTTGATAGTGATTGGCTGTTTCGACATAGAACTATTTCCAGATCATGAAACTTACCCTCTTTGTTAGGCGAGAAATCTGGGCTTTTCGAAGTCCACTGGCTTTCAACCTGACGTAACCGCAATAGTTAAACATTTAACCGACCAGTTAAGCTGGGCGGGGCGTCGTAGAAATACGTCACTCGTATATCTTCGGAAGTCTTTCGTCATGACCTACTTCCGCCCTACACAGTTGACAGATCTCCGTTTTTACAAACGTCGGGGGCCGTTTGTTTGGCAGCGCCAGAGGGAGCTGTGAGGAGCATGCGCAATCTGAAAATTAGGTCGACTATGGTCTGCTCTGTTGTCACTTTTGTGGAAGATAGCAAGTATATTAGGGGGAATAGTTCCTAACACAACAGTTACGTACAAGCCGTGTGCCTGAAAATCTTGCCTAAGATCTCGTCTTTCAATAAAGGTAAATTTCCAGCAATTGGCGTCGCGTAAATTATCGTGTGCAGTCATTTTTGTAATATCTATAAATATATTTGTTTATATATTTTGTTCAGCCCTATACACCCCATGTTGTGTAACACCAAGGGGACAGACGCAGTTTCGGTACGTGATTCTTCTAATGCATCAACTATAACTGATCGAGACTGAATGTTAACAAACGCAGTGTGTCGGTCTCCTACATTATCACAGAGGCAGAGGATATGGAAATTGTTCGTTTCACGTCTACATTTTTAGTAGCTACATTCAAAATGACCTGGGCCATGTCTTGCAAAGCTGGCGTAAGTTACGTCGGACGTAAATCAGTGTTAAAGCTATAGTAACTTACGCCCTAGTCGCAACTGGTCCATGTTGTAGGCCTATGCGCAACTTTACGCCAGCTTTGTAAGACAGGGCCCAGCAGTCTACCAGAGGGTATTTCACGCACGTAAATCCTTGAATTTTCAGACGGTTCATCCACATACAGCGATTGAGGGGAAATCAACTGAAAAATTTAACTTTATTTGTTCTGAGAGACTAAATTGAAAAACGAAAAAGGCATTGCAACCGTATACATTTAAAACGATATATAACATTAAAGTGGCATGAGCTGCCAAAATTCTAACTTTTTTCATAATTTCTGATCCTCACGACAGTAGGAGGCTTTGAAGGTCACTGAAAAACTAAATGATTTGAGTTGGAATGAGGAAAATCCATACAGTATGTGGCCTGAACGAACCGAAAACGTGTTCTAAAAGTAAACAAAATTTAAATAACCGGGACGATCATTCATTTATTCTAATCCGAAGTTAGTTCAAAACGACACTTTATCTTACATTTTCGAGACTAGAAGCACTAAAATGATTCTGAATTATACGTGTTACTCTTTGCTAGATACCCAAACTGTTGGTTATGTCCACGTGTGGTAGTGAACCCTCTTCGCCATCACTTCCAAAAGCAATTCGGGGTGCTTTGTTGTAATACTCGGCGCTATATTCGGCTAGAACCGCCGGCAATGACTTTCTGGGAGAAATTTTGACCTCGACTTTGGAACCATCAGGTTTGACCCCAATATCCCTCTGGCTGATATAACGGGCATCAAGGGGAGATAAACTATTTAAAGAAACTGCACTGGGCCTGTGACCTTTGACGTATCTCCCCCATTTTGTTTTCACGCTGCCTTTTCTTTGATAGCCGGAGGAAATGATAGTTTCCGTGCTGGCGTCAGAAAGAGAACCTCTAGAAGAATTGAGCGTCGACTCA
This sequence comes from Lepidochitona cinerea, assembly GCA_963971465.1. Classification (NCBI taxonomy): domain Eukaryota; kingdom Metazoa; phylum Mollusca; class Polyplacophora; order Chitonida; family Tonicellidae; genus Lepidochitona; species Lepidochitona cinerea. The sequence goes on from OZ020556.1 coordinate 7,553,149, forward strand.
AAAGACGACCCGATACAGACGAGCACTGAATCAGTGTTCCCTGGTCTACCCGAGTTTATTGTGTTAGCACTATTGGCAAAATTGCAATCTCCGGATATTGAAACAGTGCACTCTTCATTTTCTCCATCGCAAAATACCTCGCACGTAACCGTGGAGACACTGGATAGCTTGCGAATTCTGTTGTTGTCGAGGTGCGAGATACCCTCGTTTTCAGAATGAGGCTCCACCTGTATTGTTACACCATGGCCAGGAGAAAAGGCAGACTTTGTATGGGTTCTCCGGTTCTCTATCATTCGAAATCCACTGTGTTTTGATGTCTGTTCGGATTTATTAGAGACCAATATCCAATTCGCGAGAACCTTCCTTAAAACAGGACTTGTCAGAATGAATAAAAAAGATCGGATAATAGGACATAACAAGAAGAGAAGCCCGGACACGAAGTTAAGAATGGCTTGTGGTGTTGCGGTCAAGAACTCTGAAATTTCCGTGAGAGTAAAGGCGACGATAGGACAAATACAAACAAATATCAACACCACAGCAACGCTCGTGGAGGCTCGAATTTCTTGAAGGGCTGGTCTATTGGAACGCTTGCCTTTAAATCCGATGCGCTGGATACACGGCTTCCACCAGCCATTATGGTGGATTTTCCAAATTGTAGCAGAAGCCAGGCCAAGTGAAACGGCGGTAGGAAATACCATAAACAGGACAGTTGTGACTTTACTGGCCCAGCCAGAGATCATGTCACATCGAAACATTACCGCTATATATCCATAGTTAGGGCTGGCCAGAAACGGCAAAGCTGCGGTTAAAACTGCAAAGAAAAAATAGCATCAATCATTAGCTAACTTTTACTAGCGCTAATTCTATTTTGAAATGCATTAGAGCCTACTCCATCTGGCCAACAACTTGAATTGGCTTAATAAATAGCCTTTAAATATTCGTTTAGATGGATTTAACTCTATGTATAAATGAAAGTTTACCTTACTTGGCTACTATTTGCTTGGCTTTTTTTAAAGTACCGCTTGTCTCTATTTAACACTTACGTGACGTCACAAAGGAAAAGCAAACGCCAACTTTACCAGCTTGGTACAGACTTGCCTCCCTTTGCAGGCAAGGTCGAAACATGGCCAAGTACCTTTAAACAAAGGAAACAAGAATAGTATATTTTTTGTCAGCATTAATAAACAGTGGGGAAATCAGATGATGACGTATTGCCCCGGTTCACAAGTCATGTAAAGAACAGATACATGTATACTAAGAATAGACGATTGACTGATTTTTACGCGGCACGCAAGATTGTTTCACTAAAATGGCGGCGTTGTCGGGTTTGGTGGGAGAGAAAACCCTCCGACCTTTGACGAGTACTTGGAAACTCTTCCAATTACGGCGCTCCAAAGAACAGACGGAAGTGCAAACAGGATATCCAGTTCATCATTTTCTGATCATAGGCCTACTACAGTCGGTCCTCCCTTCGGCTATCTTCGCTCGCTACCGGTCGGGTATTTCACACACGTAAATCACCGAAGTTTCAGAGTGAGGCCTACTAGTTTCAACAATGCCCAATGAAAGAATATGCACTGACAGACCCCTACTGCCAACAAAGGGCAAATAACTGAACAACGTAAATTGATGAACATTTAATAAAGCTATACAAGGAGATGCATAGAAAAACACTCACATTCTGTTTATATAAATACTGCTAAAAAGGCAATAATTCTTAAAGTAATGAAACCTACGCAACCCAAATAGGAGACATACGTCCTCACATGGCAAACAGTATGCCCACCAGCATCCAAGGAAATCCGATGGAAGTTGTTGAAAGAGAAGTAGGCTACTCTTTAGTGTTGGTAAGTTAATCATCAAGTGCCGTAATGTTGGCATTCATGTTTTGGCTTTTCAAGTGAGTCATGAGGTGATAATGGCATTCGTGTTTTGGCTTTTCAAGTGTGTCATGAGGCTATAATAGCATTCGTGTTGTGGCTTTTCAAGTGTGTCATGAGGCGATAATGGCAGTCGGTTTTGGCTTTTCAAGTGTGTCATGAGGCGATAATGGCATTCGTGTTTTGGCTTTTCAAGTGTGTCATGAGGCGATACTGGCATTCGTGTTTTGGCTTTTCAAGTGTGTCATGAGGCGATAATGGCATTCGTGTTTTGGCTTTTCAAGTGTGTCATGGGGCGATAATGGCATTCGTGTTTTGCTTTTCAAGTGTGTCATGAGGCGATAATGGCATTCGTGTTTTGGCTTTTCAAGTGTGTCATGGGGCGATAATGGCATTCGTGTTTTGCTTTTCAAGTGTGTCATGAGGTGATAATGGCATTCGTGTTTTGGCTTTTCAAGTGTGTCATGGGGCGATAATAGCATTCGTGTTTTGGCTTTTCAAGTGTGTCATGAGGCGATAATGGTATTCGTGTTTTGGCTTTTCAAGTGTGTCGTGAGGCGATAATGGCATTCGTGTTTTTGGCTTTTCAAGTGTGTCATGAGGCGATAATGACATTCGTGTTTTGGCTTTTCAAGTGTGTCATCAGGCGATAATGGCATTCGTGTTGTGGCTTTTCAAGTGTGTCATGAGGCGATAATGGCAGTCGGTTTTGGCTTTTCAAGTGTGTCATGAGGCGATAATGGCATTCGTGTTTTGGCTTTTCAAGTGTGTCATGGGGCGATAATGGCATTGGTGTTTAGACTTTTCAAGTGTGTCATGAGGCGATAATGGCATTCGTGTTTTGGCTTTTCAAGTGTGTCATGAGGCGATAATGGCATTCGTGTTTTGGCTTTTCAAGCGTGTCATGAGGCGATAATGCAGTCGGTTTTGGCTTTTCAAGTGTGTCATGGGGCGATAATGGCATTCGTGTTTTGGCTTTTCAAGTGTGTCATGGGGCGATAATGGCATTCGTGTTGTGGCTTTTCAAGTGTGTCATGGGGCGATAATGGCATTCGTGTTTTGGCTTTTCAAGTGTGTCATGAGGCGATAATGACATTCGTGTTTTGGCTTTTCAAGTGTGTCATGGGGCGATAATGGCATTCGTGTTTTGCTTTTCAAGTGTGTCATGAGGTGATAATGACATTCGTGTTTTGGCTTTTCAAGTGTGTCATGAGGCGATACTGGCATTCGTGTTTTGGCTTTTCAAGTGTGTCATGAGGCGATAATGGCATTCGTGTTTTGGCTTTTCAAGTGTGTCATGGGGCGATAATGGCATTCGTGTTTTGGCTTTTCAAGTGTGTCATGGGGCGATAATGGCATTCGTGTTTTGGCTTTTCAAGTGTGTCATGAGGCGATAATGGCATTCGTGTTTTGGCTTTTCAAGTGTGTCATGGGGCGATAATGGCATTCGTGTTTTGCTTTTCAAGTGTGTCATGAGGTGATAATGACATTCGTGTTTTGGCTTTTCAAGTGTGTCATGAGGCGATACTGGCATTCGTGTTTTGGCTTTTCAAGTGTGTCATGAGGCGATAATGGCATTCGTGTTTTGGCTTTTCAAGTGTGTCATGAGGCGATAATGGCATACGTGTTTTGGCTTTTCAAGTGTGTCATGAGGCGATAATAGCAGTCGGTTTTGGCTTTTCAAGTGTGTCATGAGGAGATAATGGCATTCGTGTTTTGGCTTTCCAAGTGTGTCATGAGGCGATAATGGCAGTCAGTTTTGGCTTTCCAAGTGTGTCATGAGGAGATAATGGCATTCGTGTTTTGGCTTTTCAAGTGTGTCATGAGGCGATAATGGCATTCGTGTTTTGGCTCGAAAATGGCATTCGTCTTTTGGCTTTCCAAGTGTGTCATGAGGCGATAATGGCAGTCAGTTTTGGCTTTTCCAGTGTGTCAAGAGGCGATGATGGCATTCGTGTTTTGGCTTTTCAAGTGTGTCATGAGGCGATAATGGCATTCGTGTTTTGGCTTTTCAAGTGTGTCATGAGGAGATAATGGCATTCGTCTTTTGACTTTTCAAGTGTGTCATGAGGAGATAATGGCATTCGTGTTTTGGCTTTTCAAGTGTGTCATGACGCGATACTGGCATTCGTGTTTTGGCTTTTCAAGTGTGTCGTGAGGCGATACTGACATTCGTGTGTTGGCTTTTCAAGTGTGTCAAGAGGCGATAGTGGCATTCGTGTTTTGGCTTTTCAAGTTTGTCATGAGGCGATAATGGCATTCGTGTTTTGGCTTTTCAAGTGTGTCATGAGGTGATAATGGCAGTCGGTTTTGGTTATTCAAATACTTCATGTCATAGTGTTGGACTTTGTCATGGAATTGTTTCATGACGTGATGTTGGCAATGACGTCCCCTAATGTTAGTTATTTTATTATGAAATGACATAATGTTGGTACATGTATTCTGTTTGGGTATTGAACTATTTTATATTATGATTGCATTCGGTTTTGACCATTCCAGTATTCCATGACGTTATACTCAATCAATTCTAATTTTCAATTTCAAATTAAAAATACTAAATGATGCACAAAAATTTTGCTTTTGGCAAAAAAGGGAGTTCCTAACTTCTTCTGTCTGGGGAAAATACAGAAAACCGGCCACTGTTTTTTTTTTATGTAAACAATACTCTGGATGTTCGCGGCAAGTGTGTCTTTAAGAAAAAGTTGGTGCTTTACGAAACCCCTACGTCTAAGGCATAAATTGACGCAATGGTGTCCTTATGTGTTGTTTTAGGCATAAATTGACGTAATGATGTCCTTATGTGTTGTTTTAGGCATAAATTGACGTAATGGTGTCCGTATGTGTTGTTTTAGGCATAAATCGACGTAATGATATCCCTATGTGTTGTTTTAGGCATAAATCGACGTAATGATATCCATATGTGTTGTTTTAGGTATAAATCGACGTAACGATGCCCCTATGTGTTGTTTTAGGCATAAATCGACGTAATGGTGTCCTTAAGTGTTGTTTTTTGGCATTGAATGACGTAATGATCTCCCTATAGCGTATGTGTTATTTCTGGGCATTAAGTGACGTAGTGATGTCCCCGTGTGTTATTTCTGGGCATTTGTTTTAAGAATAAATTGACGTAATGATGTCCTCATGTGTTATTTCTGGGTATTAAGTGACGGAATGATGTCCTTATGTTATGTCTATTTAATTTTCAGTGATGTAATAATATCCCTGTGTGCCGTTTTTTCGGCATTAAGCAACTTAATAATGTCCCTCGAGGTTTTTTAATTGTCAAATGACGTAACGATTTCTCTCATGGTAGTTTAATTGTTAAGCTGCGTAATGACGTCCTTACATAACTAACCTGATGATCGATAAGAGAAGAAGTAAGATGGTTTGAAACAGGATCGTTGTCTTGGTGACGTATCCAAACAATGTACAAACCACATTTCCCAGAAGCCATCGCTTTCCTACCGCACTGGAGATACACGGAATGTAAGTGAGAACTATCCGAGCGACGTCAGCGTACGTCAGCCAACGTAATACCACAGCTGCAACAACAAAAATTATATATTATCTGATAGCTATTTTGTTTGTTATCGTCAATTTGATTTACAGAAAATACGTTCCGTTTTCTTCCTAAGTGTTTTGTTTGACGAGTTATTATAGAGGGTAAAACAAATTCAATGGATGGTCACAACTGCAACGTTTGCATTTAGGCTGCTTTCATAAAGTCACGCTGTCGGGTGAACGGAGCCTGTTTCACAAAATGGCGTAGATGTATTTTTGGGGTACTTTCATAGCAACGTATCTCTACAGTATGGGTTGCTATGGCAGTTACGTAAAAACTTACGCTACGCCGCTGTGTGAAACAGGCTACAGGCACTGGTATCCTGGTATGCACTGTGACTCGACCCGACTGGAAAATTGCGTCGCGTCGCAGATAAAAAGTGTAGTGTATACCAGTCTACGACGCAAATCGGTCTCTCGGCTTCAGTTGCGTCGGGTGATCTGAACGTGTTAGATATAGAATCGGGTTGAGTCGGGTCTGGTCAGACAGTGTATCCACTCTTGTGACAATCGTCCTAGTGAGTCTGAACCTGTAGACCAATCAGAAACTAGTCAGGTGACATCAAACAAAGGTCTCTTCTTTACCTTACTTCGCTAGAGAATTCTGAATGTCTTTTCTCCCGATGACTTGAGTTGCTTGCAGTGTATACCGTTCTAGGACGTGACGCAACTCAATTCAACTAAAACCGACTCGACTCGGGTACAGTCGGGTTGGGGAGCTTTCTTTTCCTATTATAATATTTTGCTCAATTTTGCCTTGTCCGATTTCTTGTTGTAGCTGAAGATCCGTACAACTTTGACAATGTATTCCAGAAAATTATCCTGTCTGTCTTTAACCTAATGAATTATCATGGGGATTGGATTATTACCACAACCGAAATGATTGGGTAGAAAGGTCTATACGATATACTTTCCTCTGCTTATTATAACACAATTAGACTCTTGTTCCTTGGCTATTTTAGTCAATAGTTAAGATTTTCCCTGCGCCCGTGTGTTTAGTGTTTATAAATAAACGCTTACCTGTAAATGTGTTTTTCTTCGCCTTGCTCAGTGCGAATACCAGGGCGATAGTTGCAGTGAAACACAAGAGCAACAGTATTAAACAGCACGGTAGATAGATGATAGGTAAAATATCGGTAATATCAGAGAGCTGAAATTGAAAAAGAAAGGTTTTATCGGTGGGTTGAAAAAGAACAAAACAGAAAGCGAGCTGCCAAAATTAGGAAATTAAACGAGACTTACCTTGGTTAAAGTCGATGTTTGATTCCAATTATTGTAGTAAACAATAATCACTGTAGAGATCAAGTGAATAGAACTGCGCAAGCGCCGCATGGGCATATTTTAAAGAAATTTTTGGCGTGAAACAAAACATCCAAGACTGTAGAGACAATTGATTTATACATAGATGTCTAAGAAAAGGGAGGGTGGGAGAGGCACTTGATCTCTACAGTGATTATTGTTTACTACAATAATTGGAATCAAACATCGACTTTAACCAAGGTAAGTCTCGTTTAATTTCCTAATTATTTCTCGTAAACATCACTTACGAGATCACGTGAATCTTTAAAGCCAACACGCAAAAAATTCCGTAAACAAAAAATTGTCGGATTTATTTGTTTCGTACACCATAATAAAATGCTTATAAAAGAATGAATCGCACAGTAACTCTGTCTTTATAAGTTCAGCACATTTTCAGAAAAGGAGTCAGAACACAAAGGTTTGTCATAATACGTTTGAAATGTAGATGCATTAGTCCATCCAGCTTTCTGTAAAATAATGTCGATAGGAACTTGGCAAGATTTTGCCTTGCACACTGAAGCAGTACGCACACTGTGTGCTTTGAAAACAGATGTATCTACACCAGCTAAAGTCATTACTGTTCGCAGCCAGCGAGCCACTGTATCGGTAGAAACAGGTGCATGGGGTTTAATATAACTTATAAACAAACTGTCACACAACGGGTCACGTAACAAGGAAGTACAACGTAAATATTCCTTTAAAACTGTATAAACACATAACCTCCTATCTGGAGAATAAGCCCGTAAAATAGTTTTTGACCGAAACTTTGGTCTACACGTCTTCAAAAGTTTAGAATAAGAAAAATAAAAAGCATCATCACTTTCTATCATGTTAGATAGGCATAAAGCTTGTATAGACTGTACCCTGGATGCAGATGTCAGTGCGATTAGCATGACTAATTTGAATGTCAATAACTTTAATGATAAAGAAACCAGAGGTTCCAGGGAAATTAAATAGTTAAGCACTCTAGAAACATCCCATGTTACCGCGTATCTCGGCTGAGATGGACGTAAGTTGTATACACCTCTCAAAAACCTAATAACAAGCGGATGACTCCCAGCAGAAAATCCTTCTAAGATTATTCCAGTTGATGTTAATGCACTACGAGCAGTGTTTATCGCACTATATCCTAGCGCGGACTCATACAGGGAGGTCAAAAAATCCAGCACAGTTACTACAGTCGGCAAAAATGGATCATGTAACCTTTGACGACAGAAAAATAACCACCTTCTATAGTATGTCTGATACTGCTTCTGTGTGCCATGTCTCCAAGATGCAACGATGATTTCGGTAGTTTTGTGCGAAATGCCTCGGTCCGTAAACTGTCTCCGGAGAGCCGACAAGCCATCAACACTATTGAGTTCTTTAGTGGGTGATGTACAGATTGATTGGGTTGAATCAACAGATCGTCTATTGTCGGTAGAATGAGTGGGTAGTCCACCAACTGTTCCATCAGAAGGGGGAACCATATCTGAGTTGGCCAAATAGGAGCCACCAATATACACTCCGCAGCTTCTTGTTGAATTTTCCGTAGACATCGGGCCAGAAGACTGAAAGGAGGATTTAGATAGGAATAAAAATTGTGCCACGAAATGCTAAAGGCATTTACATATATAGCATCTGGATCAGGTCTATAAGAACAATATACTGGGACCTGGTTATTTAACCTAGAAGCGAACAGATCTACTTCTGGTGTGCCAAATTTTGTAACTATACTTTGAAATACTACAGGATTCAACATCCATTCAATTTGATCATCAAATTTCCGAGATAATTGATCAGCTACAGTGTTAGAAACACCGGGTATATAATTAGCAGTTAACCATATGTTTCTAGCAACACACCACGACCAAATTTCTCTAGCAACTGTGTCACATTGTATAGAAGTAGTACCACCCATATTATTAACATAAGCTATGGCAGTTTGGTTATCCATTAACACATTCACATGTTTTCCTTCAATAGACTTTGAGAAAGAACGCAATGCATAAAAGCACGCCAAAATCTCTAAGTAATTAATATGGTATTTTGCCTCCGTGGTATTCCAACGACCGCCGGTTTTTGTAGCCTCCATTGAGGCGCCCCAACCTTCAAGAGATGCATCTGATGCAATTGTAACTGCAAAAGGTTTATGTGAAATGTCTCTGAACGACTGTGAAACATTGTCTATCCACCATTGTAACTCAACCTTCATATCGGATGTTACACACATCAGGCAATCATAATTTCCTGCAGATGATTTTACAGATATTATTTTTGCTTGCTCTAAACACCGATAATGCAGTCTACCTAGCGGTACTGCGGTGAAAGCCGTCACAAGGTAACCTATAACCTGGGCCACTCTGCGAATCTTGACCTGCTTCTGCTTTATGAGGTCAGAACAAGCATAAATAATAGCCTGCTTTCTCCTCGCAGTTAGACGAACTGTCATATTGAGCGAATTTATTTCTTTACCAAGAAACGTTATATGTTGAGTCGGTACAAGACTCGACTTTGAATTATTAACATGAAAGCCAAGAGATTTTACAAGTTTTACAGTGTCATTTACAGATATTTGACAACTAATGAACGAATCACCAATTATGAGAGAATCGTCGATATAGCCAACTATGACATGTCCGAGGCGACGCAAGACAGAAAAAAAAAACAGGTTTCAATAGCTTTGTGAAAATGCGGGGTGCACTTGCCAAATGTCACTGGGTGGTACCTCTTGAATAACTTTCAGCGTTAAAAGAGATTTAATTTCATCTCGGATGATCTCAGTTTCCTTTAGACTAAATGTAGGCTGATTAGGCTTTTGAACCTGTTCGGGTTCTTCGTCGTGAATAAATTCTAAATTGTATCCTTGAACAATTTGAAGGATATTAGGATCGGACGTGAGACATTCCCACTGTGAGATAAAGTGTTTCAGAGTACCCGCTTCAAATGGGACTAGCTTTTGACAAAATTCTTTACCTGCCTGAGATAAATGAAGGTCTATTTGCTTGTCTTGAATTGGCCCGCGCCCCGGCGCTGGAAGTTTTTTGCCTCAAATGACTGTGGTCTGCCTCTACCACGACCTCGACCTCGTCCTCTGGCTCTAAAACCCGGACGACCTCTATAGGATCCCCTGAAACCAACTCTGTTGCTTATTCTAGAGCAATCTGAGATATCTTTGACAGTTTTTGGAACATCGTCCCCAAAGAGGTGGTCAGTAAACTTCAGGTTATGGCTACATAAATGAGTGTACTCCCCTTTCATGTCTGGTTTCATCAACTCTCTGCGCAACATGCACAATTGTCTATTCGCATGCCCAAATAAAGCCAAAGATTCCAATACACTGGGCAGAAGACTAGATGTCTCAGCATTGTCTATCTTGGCCATTAAATCAGCGATTTTTGTCAGGCCTATAGCTCCTTTGATAAACGAGGATTGCACATTTTGTAATTTTTTATCATTTGTGCGTGAGACGGGACTTAAAAAATCCCACACCATCTGATTGGTTTTCACAACTACTAAAGATGTAGCGTTGTCTGGCCTATTCAATTTTTTTACCAAACCAAGATAACCTTCCTCTTCTATACCCTCTCGGAACCAATCGTTGACCAGCTTCGCAAGTTGGCCGTCAACCTCAGAATCTACAGATTCTTTAGTTTGAAGGTTTTTGCCAGCTACTAAAAATTTATTGTCGGATTGCACATTCTCATCAATACAAATCCGCTTTGGTGAGATGTCTATTGTATTAGATGGATTAGCTGTCTCGTCAAACTCATATTCACCTTCACCTTCATACGTATCGTCATACCCATAATTGTAGACCTCGTCTACTCGTGTGTTGAGCTGCTCAATTTTATCATTTTGATTATTTTGATTTTGCTGAATTACATTCAACATGGCCAGGACATCTGCGATGCCGGCAGAGTGAGGAGTCCCAGGTGCGTCTCCCAGGCACGGGGACTTAATAAGAGAACTACCTGCATTTTGACTGTTAAACAAAGGGACAGTAACAGCTCCACTGGTCGAAGGAGTCGTAACCACAGAGACTTTAGCCGAGGAAGCTTTCCGTTTACCTGGCTTTTTAGAACTCACAGTCGGGGACGTTCGCACATTAATTTTCGAGAGTTCGAGACTCTCAGTCTCTGACATTGACATGTTAGAAGAGACAAAGCCCCACGTGCTACAACTGCCCCGAAAGTAGTCTGATATCAGCTGGAAATTATCCACCGAAATTTTAAGCAGTAATTCTGATTGAAAATGTAACTCCGTTACAATAAAAAACAAGAATCGATGGTCAAACCTGCACTCGAAATGAACTTAGATAAGAGCAGAAGGGACAGCGTCCTTTCCACTCAAGCGGCTAGCAGATCAATGCCCATGCGGCGCTTGCGCAGTTCTATTCACGTGATCTCGTAAGTGATGTTTACGAGAAATAATTCAGATTCCCTCGGTGGGTTGAAAAAGAACAAAACAGAAAGCGAGCTGCCAAAATTCAGATTCCCCCCCCCCCCCTAAATTCCGATTATCAACAGAAGTTAAGCGTTTGATTTGTCTGGAAAATTAAAGCATTGGGGGGGGGGGACAAAAACTACCTTGGCGTATTTTGCCAAGATTGGTATCTGTGGAAAGCTCTTATTTTGTACGTTTTGATAAAAATGACTACCAGCTTATTTCGCTTCAACTAAATCCTCGCTATATTTGGCAGGTCTGCCACCTTTTCACAAGAAACTTAAAGAGAAATGAGCTGCCAAAAGTTACACTTTTTTCGTAATTTCTGATCGTCACAACAGTAACAGGCTTTGAAGACCATTGAAAAACTAAATGATTGGCGTTGGAATGGGGAAAATCCATCGATATGTGGCCGGTACGAACCGAAAATGAGCTCGAAAAGTGAACAAAATTTAAATAACTGGGACGACCATTCATTTATTCTAAGCCAAAGTTAGTTCAAAACAATACTTTATCGTACATTTTCGTGATTAGAAGCGCTACACAGCTTCTGATTTATACGTCTTGAGAAAAATAGCCACAATTTCAACATTCTGTATTAACGTCAAAATATCCATATTTTGGCAGCTCATGCCACTTTAACGAAAATCGAATTATAAACCTAAATACCTATTTGACACACGTCATAAAACCAAGGGTAGCTAGAGAATTCATTATAAGTCAAAAAAGGCACGGGTAAATCAACGATTCTTGCAGTCCAGCAATACCAGGCATAAATACGTGTTATATACGTCAAACAGATAATAGATTGAATAAACCCCACTGGAAAGAACCATTTGTCTGTTTCCCTATCATCTAAAAAAAGGGCAAGTATTTTTAACCGACCTCTGTTTCACGGGCAGTGGATGCATTCCCTGTACACGACTCCTTATCCATATGACAGTCCATCTTTTTGTCAATCTACAGGTGAACAGCGCACTATGTACATCCATGTTTCACACATGTAATCTTGGTTATAATTTCACGTTTTGACACTTTGTCGCCATAGAAACCACCAACAGTTTGGCTAGCGGATCCTACGCAATTTCGTCTGAAGAGAAAAAGGTGTCATTCGCACCTTTCTTTTACCGGTACTGGAAGCTCGTCAGAGGTTAATACGGAGAAAAAGGAAGAACGGTGGCTTTTGCTGGTAAAACTTTGTATCCATTCTGATTGCGCATGCATATCGGGTAACCCAAAATTTTTTAATTTTATCCCATTAGTACTAGTTGAAAATACAGATATTTGAAATTGGATTTGGGAAGTCTTGGGAGTTGTTCCAAGAAATGAGTTGAAATCTAATGGTCTCTGCATCTTTAGTGTTCGAGTTATAAAAACAAGGTGTTGTGGTTAACAGTATCGACTGCCTTTGCCAGTTTTTTGTTTTGGTTTCCGATATGTTATTTAGTAGTTTTAGTCAGATGGAGTATAATGGCTTGTACTAAACTTAACAAGTACTAAAGATGACAAGCAGGAAAGTATCGTCTTCTAAAAACGCTAACAGCAGGAAAGTATCGCCTTCTAAAAACGCTAACAGCAGGAAAGTATCGTCTTCTAAAAACGCTAACAGCAGGAAAGTATCGTCTTCTAAAAACGCTAACAGCAGGAAAGTATCGTCTTCTAAAAACGCTAACAGCAGGAAAGTATCGTCTTCTAAAAACGCTAACAGCAGGAAAGTATCGTCTTCTAAAAACGCTAACAGCAGGAAAGTATCGTCTTCTAAAAACGCTAACAGCAGGAAAGTATCGTCTTCTAAAAACGCTAACAGCAGGAAAGTATCGTCTTCTAAAAACGCTAACAGCAGGAAAGTATCGTCTTCTAAAAACGCTAACAGTAGGAAAGTATCGTCTTCTAAAAACGCTAACAGCAGGAAAGTATCGTCTTCTAAAAACGCTAACAGCAGGAAAGTATCGTCTTCTAAAACGCTAACAGCAGGAAAGTATCGTCTTCTAAAAACGCTAACAGCAGGAAAGTATCGTCTTCTACAAACGCTAACAGCAGGAAAGTATCGTCTTCTAAAAACGCTAACAGCAGGAAAGTATCGTCTTCTAAAAACGCTAACAGCAGGAAAGTATCGTCTTCTACAAACGCTAACAGCAGGAAAGTATCGTCTTCTAAAAACGCTAACAGCAGGAAAGTATCGTCTTCTAAAAACGCTAACAGCAGGAAAGTATCGTCTTCTAAAAACGCCAACAGCTGGAAAGTATCGTCTTCTAAAAACGCTAACAGCAGGAAAGTATCGTCTTCTAAAAACACCAACAGCTGGAAAGTATCGTCTTCTAAAAACGCCAACAGCAGGAAAGTATCGTCTTCTACAAACGCTAACAGCAGGAAAGTGTCGTCATCTAAAAACGCTAACCATTAAAGAAACCATAACAACTTATTTTTTAAATTTGATCCAAGCAAAAACACTGAAATAAACGGCGATTTGATATTAAAGACATATCCCGCTTTATATCATCTCAAGGCAAAAATCAGAGAGATGCCCCCCCCCCCCCCCCCCTCCCATTCGATTGTCAACAAAATGCATGTCTAAGATATAAGGGCTTACAATTATTGTTGGTCAACACTTTGTATACCTGAACTTCCTCAAGACGACAAATATACCTTTGTCAAAATAGTGAGATTAGCAGTATGCCTTTGTTGAATTAACTCACACTGTAAAATGTAACCCGTAAATTTTACGCTAGAATACTGGCAGCTGGGCTGCCAGCTTTCTACCGTAAAAATAAGGGTAGACCGTAAAATCATAAGTTACGGTATACCGTATTTTTTACCGTAAACGCGCGGTATTGTTATCGTAAAAAAGGACGGCATTATATTGAAAATTGGGGGAAACCAGGGAACTATGAGTAATGTCCCCAGACTAAAAAAACATTATGAAATCAGCAGGCTAAGAAATACAGGACTTTAAATCTTGAACCCCAGCATGGATCTGCTAATGTAGATTTTCAAATGTTATGTACCCCCAACAAAATAGTAAAACTGACTACTTCTGCAAGTTGACAAACATATATTTATTTGAAAAAAATCTCTTCATACACTCGCTTAGGGCAGGTAACTCTATCTACACTTTCTAATACAGCTATGTTAAATTAACTATCTTAGCCTATAATGACAATTTTTTTCTTTTATTAAATCGCCTACGGCGGGATTCGAACCTCTAACCTCCCACACAGGAGCTGCGCACAACTACATGCGCACTAGCCATAACGATTAACCACTAGACTAACCACAAATATAAAGAGTTGGTGGCCACATTTCCATGCCTTACTAGCGCTTCGGTGTGCGCATGCATTTTACGATGACAAGGATCCCTGAAGTACCGAATCAATCGAGAGCGAACTCAGTGACGATAGTAACATCCCTTAATTTACTTTAAAAATGAGTTTTCTTGGTCACAAAAAAGTCATTCTCGCTGGAACAATACAGTTGAATTACTTAATTAGTAAATACAGGGATCGGGTTTCGATTCCTTTATATATTAATGATCACTAAAACACACGGGCACAGGGAAAATCTTCTTGTCTATAACTCAACTACAAATTCAAGAAGGTTACTGACTGGGCCATACAGATCAAAACCATGATGGGGAGGTAATGTGATTTGACTGGAGCTTTTGTTGTAACCGTCTTTTTACCATTCGTATGTATGTCAACGGTAAAACAACAACGACAATGCTATATTACTATTTATAGGCCGATTGTTTGATGACGTCATAGGAGTGGTTTGTTGATGTCATGGGAGGGATTGCTCATTGCTCTACGCTGAATCCTTTCCAAGCCGGCATATATTATTATTATTAGCAATAGAAGTAGAGTTCCAAGCATTCGAGCAATATGGTAAGTGGGGAAGGATTAAACGTTTTCGCAAGTAATGGTAAAAAATGTCTCATCCTAGCTTTTAATATGGATTTTAACAGCATTTATATGGTTACACCAGTTAGGGTTAATTTTCGAACCCGAGTCCCATAGTGTGGCACCTATCGCCAGCACTAAATGCCGGCTGTCTTATCCATTCAGCCAACCGGCCTCCTCTAAAAAAAGGAGGTAGTTGACTGATAGATACTACAGTGGACATTTAGTACCCCTCTAGTAACGTAATTGACACAGCTCCCATAAATGACAGTAACTAATTAGCCTCAAGATTATTTTTGATATGTACTTTAGGCAAAGAATTATAGTTACGTCTGTATACGTTTCACAATATTGGTTTGATTGGACCACAGGCACACGGAGTGTTCTCCCTTATCCACCCTCAGTTATACTATAAATATGGACAAGACAGGAAACACTTATTCTGACTGCCCCCAGCAAAATCCGTCAGAGTTTCTTAAAAATATCTCCTTTGTATATTAAACTTCACATGAGTCTCGGAGAGATCCTTGTCAAGCAATATCGAGGCCTAAGAGCAAACAAAACACCCTTTGCCGAATGATTTATCAAGTTTTCCAGTGAAATTCAAGTTGACAGAAAATTCCAATCGAAGTCTCAGACACTTGACGCTCTGGGAGCCTCGCTTTCACTTTGGGACTTTACGCGATCTTACGAACGGTCAAACCGTTTTACAGATTCCGTAAAGCCCCGAAGTGAAAGCGAGGTTCCCAGATAAAGAGAAAACATGTATCCAAATAATGACATAGTATAAAGTAGAAGGTAGATAATAACTTCATAAAACAGTATATCTTAAGTAGGGCGGTGGTCTTTTTAACAGCTTTAGACCCTTATTTACAAACTTAGCAAGATTGCACATAACTGATATTTCTATTCTTTAGCAGATTACAGACCCTGTTAATATCTTGAGTTGCCACAAAATACGGTGCGATATAGTATTCCCTTAAGTTTGAGAGAACCGTGCATTTAGCAATAAAGTGAAATTCATCTCCTATGACATTAGCATTACAAAACCTACAGAACCGCTCTTCGAATGGGATACTCCTGTGTCGCCCGACTTCCACATCCAGACAATGGTTACTGGTTCTGAATTGACATAATACCATTGCATGGTTAGGTTCAAGTTTCAAGAGGTAGCTCTCTAGTGTAAGATCCTACTTGAACAAGCGGAACATTCTAAATTTGTTGGAGTTATCAATTTGGGCGCTGATCCGATAAGAACCTTTGTACCGTGTTAATTAGCCATGTTTTGCTGGGGAAAGCTTTCGAAGCCGAAAATGTTGGCTAATCCGCAAGATTCTAATAAATTTTTAAAATAGACTAACCATTTTGAATTGTACGATTTTGCCACATATAATTTATAAACTGATTCTGAGATTGGGTAAAAATGCCGCGAATTGACCGATTGTTTGATGACGTCACTTGGAATATACGCGCAAAGCATTTCGGGATATTAAGGGATCTTAGAATAATTTTTAAATATGGCGGTTGGAATTATACTCTATCGAGATAAAGACGTAAAAGGCGTTAAGTTATCCGAAAAATGTGTGGATAAAAACAGGTTACGTCATCAATGTTTTCCAAAAAAGTGACCGCTTGCTATAAGTACCAATAAACAAAATGGCGAACTGAGGTATATTTTACCCAGAAAGCTTAGCGTAAATCTATGTGACGTCATCAGGCTCGGCGGTAATTGCATGGTTTATGGTGAGTTAGGGCGAATGCCAATTAGAATAAAAATAGCTAGGAGAATTATATCATTTTGGGCCAATTTGTTATTGGATAACCACAAACTTTCAAGCAAAGCCTATCGTGTTATTTATAAATTATATGTGGCAAAATCATACAATTCAAAATGGTTAGTCATTTGCGGTAAAGTTAATGTCTGCTTTCACAGCACCTTCCCTAACTTTCGTTGAACCAAATCCTTCGGTGGGGGCCTTGAACAGTCCTTTGGCAGTATTCTAAGCACAATTTTTTTATAGGTTGAAGGTAGAATTTTTTCACTATCATTTCAAACAGCTGATAGGGGTCCCTTTACATACAGTCCGCCGGATGTAAACAGAACAAAGCACGCCTAACTACCAGATCTCCATCCACCTGAACTGGTCCCATTCCACTTCTAAAATCATTTCCAGACAGTAACTCAACCCCTGTCCTTTCATAAAAATTACAAAAATGCCCAGAAAAAAAGCAGGGGGCCAGGAAAAAATAATTTAAAAAACACACAAAAATATCTGGAACTTCTGTGACCTGTATCCAAATAAACTATAATCGATCGCCATGACAGTTTTCCACATTTGATACCTAGCCGAGAAAGCTGGGCTCTGCCGAATTTTTTTTTCTCTCCGTGAAAGTCGCCGTAAGACCGATAATCCGGGCTAATTTGATACCATATCTTTCTTTGCAATCATATTACCCATCAAACAACAAACCCCGAATAAGGATGAATAACAATTCTTCCATGGCCCTTATGAAATCTTCAGCAAATGGAGCCTGTTTCACAAAACGGCGTAGCGTAATTTTACGTAACTGCCATAGCAACCCATACTGTAGAGATACGTTGGTATGAAAGTTACGCAAAAAATACATCTACGCCGCTTTGTGAAACAGGACCCAGGAGCCTACTTGGCACATATTGCTAACCTGCAAATATCGCTAACCTTGAGGTCGCAGCTATTGCGATTCGCGCTTGTTTTTAAAAATTCTTTTGTTGAAGGTCATTGAAAAACTCTTGACGATGAAATAAGGAAGTTCTATTTAGTCGGTTATTCGAGCCGAAATAGTGTTCGAAAAGTAAACTTTATTCACATAACCTGGACGAACGTTCATTCATTCTGAACGTAAGTTAGTTCAAATCAATACCTTCTCATACATAATCGAAATTAAAAAGCTTATACATTGTACGTCTTGTGCCGAGCACTATTAGTGCCATGGGTGGAATTTTGTCTTTTAAATAACCGATAATTTTAACATTCTGTTTTAACGACAAAATATCAACATTTTGGCAGCTCATTCCACTATAATTTTAGGTTAATGGATTGAATTAAAAACAGACTTAACTATAGCGCATTCACGTCTCTGTTTTATAAAAGATTAAGATATTCTGACACAAAAGCTCTAAAAATGATATTTGAAATAACAGGAGAGTCAGGTGAGATTATACACGTCGCTGATCTTTTCTCCGATCCCC
The DNA here is from genome assembly GCA_963971465.1 of Lepidochitona cinerea. NCBI lineage: Eukaryota > Metazoa > Mollusca > Polyplacophora > Chitonida > Tonicellidae > Lepidochitona > Lepidochitona cinerea. The sequence goes on from OZ020556.1 coordinate 7,571,439, forward strand.
TCTGTATGTGGTATCGCCGACATCAGGTATTTTTCCGGGGAATGAGTTAACCCTCGCTGGGCTTACGTGTATTTACATAGCGACGAAAGATCAATCTCAGCCTTGAGCAGCACGCCTGTCTTATAGGCTATATTTACCAGGAGTTTAGAGAGGACGACAATCACGTTATATTCGGTTTGAGTACACTGACAAACTGCACCGATGATAACAGTGAACAATCAGTGATATACACCCGAGGGTTGCGTTGTAGCGATCAGGAGCTTTTTACCATCCCTTCATATTGCCAGATAGCCCTAATCTAACGGTCTAGCGCCTTCTTAACGCTGTATTGACGAACATATGGGAGATCGCAGACAAAATCCACTTCAATTCCGCAGTTTTTGTTTAAACTAAATGCGCATCTTCTGTCTTTATCGGAAAAAGAATGTGTGTATAAAAAGTTTGACATTAAAAGAGAGTTCAGAAACACTTGACCTAACCGCCATCATCTAGGGCAGACCAACTATTGTCTACGCATTGATTAACGGCGTCATGGCTTCCGGCGGACATAAGGTAGGTAGCATTGAGCGATTTACAGGAATTAGTGACAAGCATTTCTTTGAAACAAGCTCACCAACATCTCTGGGACCAGGGGCCTGTTTCACAAAGCGGCGTAGTGTAAGTTTGTACGTAAATGTCCTGGTAACCCATACTGTAGAGATATGTAACTACATGTATGTAAGTTACGCAAAAAATAAAAACATCTAGGCCGTTTTGTGAAACAAGCCCCTGATTTGTTATAACACCGTGATCAGATATTGATTGACGTCACGCCTCTTTAGAGTTCAGCGGGCTGTTTCTCAACTCATTTACGCCCGTCGTAACTTTGCGCCTAGCCGTAACGTAATGTTGAAGGTATATGTTGCCATGACGTTACGTCGGTGTCGAGAAACAGCCCCCTGAATGTTCAACGTTAAACTGCAATAAATAACATAGTTACTGATGGGTAGGATTTTCCTACTTTTTATGTTAAGCAACTTTTATATCAAATACAAATTCTGTGAATAATTTGAGATATATTTTTCAAATGACTTTGGTTCTCAAATTGATCAAATCCATAGAAGACTGAAAAACGTTTCCATTATGTAATATGTTTTACTATATGCCCAAAGGCCTTATAGTCTCATGATTACCCGTGTTTATGGATACCCCCTTCATATCAAGCGACATACAATGTATGTTATACAGTTACAACGAGTGTTATACTGGCTAATTGACATGTTTAAAATTAGACAATTCAAAACATTTGCCTACTCTTTATGACACTAATGTTGACTTGAATTCTACTAAAATAAAATGAATATACACCATCATGTACATTATAGTACGAGTTGTCCTATGTGTTTTGTCTATGTGTAAAGGACGACATTCACAGGCAGTGACGTGAAGAGTTGAGATTACGTAATATTAACTGTCATGTGACCGCCTATTGACCAATGAAATTGCATTCTACCCCTCCTGCATGTGCGTGCCGTGTGCAAATATACATGTTAAGTAGAGATGACTTTTCAAACAACATCGAGTCTGTAGTGCAACGTCGGCTGGTAGGTTTACCTCCCCCGGAAGAAGTGATCTTTTGCTTGCTATCATACAAAATGAAGGATTTAACCTGATAATGTTGTGAGTGTGGTTATATTCTGTCCTGTTATATTGAAAAATGGGCTGTCATGAACGTATACAGTCACCAAAGGGTTGATTTCACAACATTTCCCCCGATAGCGTCGTCAGCAACCCAGCCTGTCAAAGCGGTAGTCATAGTGACATTATGTCATTCTGCTTCAAAATATCTGGGTCAACCGTTGCACGTGACCAAAGCTTATCGTTGATTGGTTAAAAGTTCCCACTCTGTCCAGAGGGAGGGAAAAGGAACGGCAATCAACAACAGGTCACTTTTTCCTCATTTTTCTCAATTATCGGGGTAGAATCGACTTTAATACCTTCGTCTTAATACCTTCCTCGAATGCTGCGCATTCTCGTGGTTTGACTTGGTACGAACCAACGTTCAGCGGTATCGGGTTACGCAACAAACACCGCTACGGCGGTATTAAACCCTTAAACACTCACTCCTTCGGCATCGGTCAATATAAGTTGTCCAGGTCATTATAACATCATATTAACTGGCATGAGAGTCAATAATTGTATAATAATAGACAATAGCACGGTTTAGGATATTTCAATACCCATATTAAAATTTTTCATTTTAAATAGTTTTCATTCAATTGCTGCAATTAATAGATTGTTCGCTATTTATTTTTCTTGCAAACATTTCGAATGGGGTACTTAACGTTGATAATAGGCCAGCACGCCCAAAAATGCACATTACGGTAGTATTTAACAACAGAGAATATATCAACGGCAGATCCATTGTTTCTTTTTTTTCTTCAAAAAGAGCAAAAATATTCCCTCCTGTTATGCGTATTTTGTCTGTTAATCGCACTGATGTTCGCTATCCCACGGGATCCATCTTCAACCGATATTGTGTTTCAATTCCTCTTTAAACTTCAACGGGAATGGCTTGTCTGTCAATAGATAGTGTAGGCCGTAACCAAATCCTGACAACTGATGTCAAGGTACGCATGACTGTACAGGACTTACTGCACATATACACAGGTTTACACAATATGAAAATGATCTCACATTGATATAAGTGAGAAATTACAATAGCAAAATTAAATAAAAATATGATATAATTTACTACTATGTGTTGTGAGTTCTGAATTCGGTGGAATAATGCCAGAACGGACGTTCTGTGGTAATAATTGTAGCAACACCATATAACGGAGTGTAGCACTTTTTATATAATGTTTTATATTTTTTATTTATTATATTTCATTATGTTCTCATTTGGCGAAATTCTAATTTGCGTTAAGTGTGTTGTAGAACATATACTTTAAAAGTCTGTCCAAAAATAAAATAAAATTTCGGTCGCAGCACATACAAAATTCAAGCTACGTCTGTCGATCTATACAATGATTACGAAAGTTAATTATCTCAGAGACTTATGACGTCAAACACGACCTCCGTTGTGTACGTACCCTCACAGCGGTGACGTAATAAACGATTTCTGCTGTCTCAGTCAATGAACTATATGCGTGGAATGGACACGTCTCATTGGCTGGTTTGGATCGGACTTTATAAAATCTGCCGCCATTGACAGTTGATAAGCGCGTACAGAACAGATCTGGATGGACGCTCCACTATCTCCTAGTAATGGCGGCATTCGAAACATATCAAGCACCAAGTGACCTCCGTTCCACGCATATAGTTCATTGGTCTCAGTACGTCTTCGTGGCAGTTTGTACACATCGAAGGTCGTGCATGACAAAATACGGAAAATATGCATATTTCCTCCCCGTTCTCTTTTGACTACCAGGGAACTAACGCGAAGGTTGTTTAGTTTCAACTGATTTTTCAAATATATATTTAGTCCATAAACAAACACAAACTAGGTTTAAATCCTGTTCATAAATCCTTTAAAAGATAATATTCTCCACGAGCGTAACCAGATAAGTAGGTGTATTGCGTATTGACAAACCCCAGTCCGTCTTACGTTACCTGATGGGGTAATTAGATTCCTCCTATTTCTGTGAACAAGTGCAGCACGCCATTATGGTTCCCCCTAGCAATATGTAAGCACGTTTCATCAAAAGTCGAATAAGTACTAAAAGGTGTGTGTATAGAAAAGAACATGATTTGCATTTTTTTTTTCATAAATTCTGATTGTAACCAAAGAGAGTAGATTGACAAGAGTGGTCACTTTGTCCGCGCCATGTTGAATTTGAACTGGCACGATTCGATTATTAGGAACCTCCTTTCTATAGGGGGCGCGCCACAGTAGAATCGTGTACAGTCGGAACACCCTTCCGCTAGGGGCCAGAAGAACATGCCGGCAATGCTGATTGGAAGAAGTGACCACTCTTGTCAATCTACTCTGTTGTAACGACAGTATAAAGAGGCTCGGATGGAATGATGATTGGCGCAGGTATGAGGAAAATCCAAACAGTCTGTGGCCACCAGGACCAAACTAGTGTTCGAAACGTATTATAACACAATTTAAAAAACTGGGACGAACATTCATTCATTCTAAGACTAAAATAGTTCAAAACAATACTTGATCGCACATTTTCGAGTCTAGAAGCACTAAAAAGCGTCTGAATTATACGTCTTGAGAAAAACTGCCCATAATTTCATTATTCTGTTTTAACGGTTAAACATTAACATGTTGGCAGCTCATCCAATTTATAAATTGAAATCTGTGGTCAAGTAATTTTTACTCAGCTTGAAAAGAAAATCAATTATGGATTTTACATAGTAATACTGTAAAATTGATAAATGTTCGCATGCCGAATTTACAATGTAACACTCCAAATAAGGATAAACAGTGAAATCCCAAATAATAATTGTCGTTAGTGAATCACACAGATCTAAATGTCGTATAGTGAATCACACAGATTTAAGTGTCGTATTGTGAATCACACAGGTTGAAATATCGTATTGTAAATAACACATATCTCAATGCCGTATAGTGAATCAAACAGACTTAAATGTCGTATAGTGAATCACACAGATTCAAATATCGTATAGTAAATCAAACAGATTTAAATGTCGTATTGTGAATCACACAGATTTAAATATCATTAAGTGAGTCACACAGATTTAAATATCGTATAGCGAATCACACAAATCCAAGTTTTGCATAGTGAATCACACAGATTTAAATATCGTATAATGAATCACACAGATTGAAATATCGTAAAGTGAATCACACATATTCAAGTGCCGTATAGTGAATCACACAGATCCAAGTTTTGCATAGTGAATCACACAGATTTAAATGTCGTATATTGATAACACAGATTAAAATATCGTATAATGAATAACAAAGATTGAAATATCGTATAGTGATTCACACAGATTAAAATGCCGTATAGTGAATCACACAGATCCAAGTTTTGCATAGTGAATCACACGGATTTAAAGGTCGTTTAGTGAATCACACAGATTAAAATGTCGTATAGTGAATCACACAGATTAAAATGTCGTATAGTGAATCACACGGCTTCGAGTGTCGTAAAGTGAATCACACAGATTCAAGTGATAAATAGTGAATCACTCAGACTCAAATGCCGTATAGTAAATCAAACAGATTCTAAGGTCGTATTGTGAATCACACAAATTTTAATGTCATTAAGTGAATCAAACTGATTTCAATGTCGTACAGTGAATCACACGGCTTCAAGTGTCGTAAGTGAATCACACAAATTTCTATGTCGTATAGTGAATCACACGGCTGCGAGTGTCGTAAGTGAATTACACAGATTCAAGTGTCGTATGGTGAATCACACGGTTTCGAGTATCGTATAGTGAATCACACAGATTCAAGTGTCGTATAGTGAATCACACAGATTGAAGTGTCGTATAGTGAATCACACAGAATCAAGTGTCGTATAGTGAATCACACAGATTCAATTGTCGTTTAGTGAATCACACAGATTCAAGTGTCGTGTCACGATCTTTCCCTCTTAGAAATAGTCTAGAACGATACTAACGATGCCATAATTATATCTCATAATAGACACCACGTTAAAGGACAGCTTCTAACAATTCTCCTAAGAAAGATGCTGTTTAATAAGTCTCAAATTTCTTTACTTTTGCCAATGCAGGTTTTCTCGGTGCACTGTAGGCCTAATTGTCAATTTGTAATAGAGTGGACCATTACACTAACTTACGTGCATATAAACATTTCCCAATAATAGATACAGTGTGTTTTTTCTATACACGCCTATTGAAAAGGTGCCCAATTATGTCCGATGGTTTTAATCGAAGGTACATATCAGTCTGATAAGACGTGCACATCACAATTGGGTTTGTCAGATTATTCCGGCTTTGGTTCGTCGTCGTTCTCAACTGCTTTGCCTTTGTTTGGACTTTTCACATAGCAATGACAGACATGGATTATATTGTATATTTCAGTTAATTAGCTGTAAGTTTAGAAGCTTGTTAAAATGCTGTTGTTGAAGTAAAATGAGCTGCGAATTATAAGAAAATTTTTACTGAGACAGAATTAGCTCGTTTTTTACGTTTCTCACCTACATAATTAGGATAAGTTTTTCTAGCGTTTGTTCGTCATCTGACCTCCGGGATAAAATCTCAACGAGCTCACCCCTGGGCAAATTGATGAAAAATCCTCGATTTACGAAAGACCAATTAGACGCTCTTTTATAATCGTGTGATGAGATAACCTTGCCGATGGGCGGGACGTCCCAATTATTCTGCCCTTAACCGGACAAACGATCCGTCCGTTATTTACCGTACTCAAACTCCTCTAATGCTTCAATTATAAAACTGATCAAGGTTGAAAGTTTACAAACGTTTTAAGCCCCATACATTATTACGGGGAGGCTTTTGTTTGGCCCTTAAGATGATATGGGAATTGTTAGTTTCGCGACTACCTTTTATGATCGACACATTCAAAATGACCTGCAATCCACCAGAGCGTATTTCACGTACGTAAATCCCCAAAGTTTCAGACTGCCATACACAGAGACATCATAAGCAATAAGCCCCTTTCGGGTTTGGCGGAAGTCCCACGAGATCACGCGAGACCCGTGTTTAGGGGTATAACTTTCACCGATCGACTGTCCGATTAACATTAGTGCTTATGGAGATCGGTTGTAACCCTGTTGTTATTTTTGTGATTCTCAACTTACAATCTATACTTTTTACAAAAATCTTTTTCTGAGACATATCGAGATATGTACAAAGCCATTAGATACTTCTTTTTGCCGGACAAAGAAATAATATTATTAAACACAAGGAAACGTTCTGTTTACTAAAATTATATATATATATTGCAGCATTTGGTTTACACTTTAAATGCTATAAAGACTATTTTCTCTTTGCATTTTAGTATATCAAGTGATTTATTCCGGCTCGAGTGGTAATTCGGAACAAACCTCGATGTTTCCGTTCGTTTCAGTGTTTCTGAAAGTTAAACGAAACGAAAATTAGTTATTTTTGATGATGTCATTTTCTTTACTGTAGTTGGTGTTTAATACAGACCCGGGTCCTATTGTTCTGTTTAAGGAATGGAAGCTGGAAACCACAGGAAGTAAGTACATGTATTATAGTGTTTGTGTTCGGACCGCTTTATTTCCTATATATACTCACGAACACTAAAATAACCATGGAGATAAGTTTCAAATTCTGTTTTCAAAATCGTGTATGTCATTTGGAAATTTATACGCTATCATAAGATGTTGTTGTAAACTAAAACCCTTGATATTTCCAATGAACTATATGCGTGGAATGAACACGTCTCATTGGCTGGTTTGGATCTGACTTTGTAAAATGTGCCGCCATTGATAGTTAAAGCGCGCGTGCATAACAGACCTGGATCAACATGGCATCATCTCCTAGTAATGGCGACATTCGATGCATATCAAATACCACGTGACCTTCATTCCACGCATACAGTTCATTGGATATTTCATTAGGTTTGCCCTCAGTATGTAGTTGTTGTGTCTGGAACACTTTGTAATATATTGGCATTGGTTGTACGGATCTTCAGATACACTGTAAAAAATAATTTGCAACTTTACAGCAGTAAGTAGCCTGTGTACCTACAAATCACCAACATGATAATATTAACATGCTTCTGTTTCTATTCTAAAGGTGTGGCAGCCACATGTGTTCTGATCGCCATCTGGGCTCTTCTCTACGAAGGAGTAAAGTTTTTCAGAAACACTCTGTACGACGACCCTAATGTTAAGCCCAGGTAACTATTTGTCTTTCTCCGTGTGACCGTTCGAGGCATAACTCTTCAAGGGAATTGTCAGTATTTGGGTTTCTCCGTATAGCCGTCCAAGGCATAACTCTTCAAGGGAATTGTCAGTATTTGGGTTTCTCCGTGTGACCGTCCGAGGCATAAGTCTTCAAGGGAATTGTCAGTATCTGTCTTTCTCCGTGTGACCGTCCGAGGCATAACTCTTCAAGGGAATTGTCAGTATTTGGGTTTCTCCGTATGACCGTCCGAGGCATAAGTCTTCAAGGGAATTGGCAATATTTTTCTTTCTCTGTATGACCCCTCCGAGGCATAACTCTTCAAGGGAATTGTCAGTATTTGGGTGTCTCCGTGTGACCGTCCGAGGCATAACTCTTCAAGGGAATTGTCAGTATTTGGGTTTCTCCGTTTGACCGTCCGAGGCATAACTCTTCAAGGGAATTGTCAATATTTTTCTTTCTCTGTATGACCGTCCGAGGCATAACTCTTCAAGGGAATTGTCAGTATTTGGATTTCTCCGTGTGACCGTCCGAGGCATAACTCTTCAAGGGAATTGTCAGTATTTGGGGTTCTCCGTGTGACCGTCCGAGGCATAACTCTTCAAGGGAATTGTCAGTATTTGGGGTTCTCCGTTTGACCGTCCGAGGCATAACTCTTCAAGTGAATTGTCAGTATTTGGGGTTCTCCGAGTGACCGTCCAAGGCATAACTCTTCAAGTGAATTGTCAGTATTAGGGGTTCTCCGTTTGACCGTCCGAAGCATAAATCTTTAAGGGAATTGTCAGTATTTGAGTTTCTCCGTGTGACCGTCCGAGGCATAAGTCTTCAAGGGAATTGTCAGTATTTGGGTGTCTCCGTGTGACCGTCCGAGGCATAACTCTTCAAGGGAATTGTCAGTATTTGGGTTTCTCCGTTTGACCGTCCGAGGCATAACTCTTCAAGGGAATTGTCAATATTTTTCTTTCTCTGTATGACCGTCCGAGGCATAATTCTTCAAGGGAATTGTCAGTATTTGGATTTCTCCGTGTGACCGTCCGAGGCATAACTAATTATCAGTATTTGGGTTTCTCCGTGTGACCGTCCGAGGCATAACTCTTCAAGGGAATTGTCAGTATTTTTCTTTCTCCGTTTGACGGTCCGAGGCATAAGACTTCAAGGGAATTGTCAGTATTTGGGTTTCTCCGTGCGGCCGTCCAAGCCATAACTCTTCAAGGGAATTGTCAGTATTTGGGTTTCTCCGTGTGACCGTCCAAGGCATGACTCTTCAAGGGAATTGTCAGTATTTGGGTTTCTCCGTGCGGCCGTCCAAGCCATAACTCTCCAAGGGAATTGTCAGTATTTGGGTTTCTCCGTGTGACCGTCCGAGGCATAACTCTTCAAGGGAATTGTCAGTATTTGGGTTTCTCCGTATGACCGTCCGAGGCATAAGTCTTCAAGGGAATTGTCAATATTTTTCTTTCTCTGTATGACCCCTCCGAGGCATAACTCTTCAAGGGAATTGTCAGTATTTGGATTTCTCCGTGTGACCGTCCGAGGCATAACTCTTCAAGGGAATTGTCAGTATTTGGGTTTCTCCGTTTGACCGTCCGAGGCATAACTCTTAAAGGGAATTGTCAATATTTTTCTTTCTCTGTATGACCGTCCGAGGCATAACTCTTCAGGGGAATTGTCAATATTTTTCTTTCTCTGTATGACCGTCCGAGGCATAACTCTTCAAGGGAATTGTCAGTATTTGGATTTCTCCGTGTGACCGTCCGAGGCATAACTCTTCAGGGGAATTGTCAATATTTTTCTTTCTCTGTATGACCGTCCGAGGCATAACTCTTCAAGGGAATTGTCAGTATTTGGATTTCTCCGTTTGACCGTCCGAGGCATAACTCTTCAAGGGAATTGTCAGTATTTGGGTTTCTCCGTGCGGCCGTCCATTGCATAACTCTTCAAGGGAATTGTCAGTATTTGGGTTTCTCCGTGTGACCGTCCGAGGCATAATTCTTCAAAGGAATTGTCAGTATTTGGGTTTCTCCGTGTGACCGTCCGAGGCATAACTCTTCAAGGGAATTGTCAGTATTTGGGTTTCTCCGTGTGGTCGTCCGAGGCATAACTCTTCAGGGGAATTGTCAATATTTTTCTTTCTCCGTGTGGTCGTCCGAGGCATAACTCTTCAAGGGAATTGTCAATATTTTTCTTTCTCTGTATGACCGTCCGAGGCATAACTCTTCAAGGGAATTGTCAGTAATTGGGTTTCTCCGTTTGACCGTCCGAGGCAAAAGTCTTCAAGGGAATTGTCAGTATTTGGGTTTCTCCGTGTGACCGTCCAAGGCATAACCCTTCAAAGGAATTGTCAGTATTTGGGTTTCTCCATTTGACCGTCCCAGGCATAATTCTTCAAGGGAATTGTCAGTATTTGGGGTTTTCCGTGTGACCGTCCAATGCATAACTCTTCAAGGGAATTGTCAGTATTTGGGATTCTCTGTGTGACCGCCCGAGGCATAACTCTTCAAGGGAATTGTCAGTATTTGGGTTTCTCCGTGTGACCGTCCGAGGCATAACTCTTCAAGGGAATTGTCAGTATTTGGGATTCTCTGTGTGACCGCCCGAGGCATAACTCTTCAAGGGAATTGTCAGTATTTGGGTTTCTCCGTGTGACCGTCCGAGGCATAACTCTTCAAGGGAATTGTCAGTATTTGGGTTTCTCCGTGCGACCGTCCGAGGCATAACTCTTCAAGGGAATTGTCAGTATTTGGGATTCTCCGTATGACCGTCCGAGGCATAATACTTCAAGGGAATTGTCAGTATTTGGGTTTCTCCGTGTGACCGTCCGAGGCATAACTAATTATCAGTATTTGGGTTTCTCCGTGTGACCGTCCAAGGCATAACTCTTCAAGGGAATTGTCAGTATTTGAGTTTCTCTGTGTGACCGCCCGAAGCATAACTCTTCAAGGGAATTGTCAGTATTTGGGGTTCTCCGTGTGACCGTCCGAGGCATAACTCTTCAAGGGAATTGTCAGTATCTGTCTTTCTCCGTGTGACCGTTCAAGGCATAATTCTTCAAGGGAATTGTTAGTATTTGGATTTCTCCGTATGACCGTCCGAGGCATAACTCTTCAAGGGAATTGTCAGTATTTGTCTTTCTCCGTGTGACCGTCCGAGGCATAACTCTTCAAGGGAATTGTCAGTATTTGTCTTTCTCCATCTGACCGTTCAAGGCATAATTCTTCAAGGGAATTGTTAGTATTTGGATTTCTCCGTATGACCGTCCGAGGCATAACTCTTCATGGGAATTGTCAGTATTTGTCTTTCTCCGTTTGACCGTCCGAGGCATAACTCTTCAAGGGAATTGTCAGTATTTGTCTTTCTCCATGTGACCGTCCGAGGCATAACTCTTCAAGGGAATTGTCAGTATTTGTCTTTCTCCGTTTGACCGTCCGAGGCATAACTCTTCAAGGGAATTGTCAGTATTTGTCTTTCTCCGTTTGACAGTCCGAGGCATAACTCTTCAAGGGAATTGTCAGTATTTGTCTTTCTCCGTTTGACTGTCCGAGGCATAACTCTTCAAGGGAATTGTCAGTATTTGGGTTTCTCCGTGTGACCGTCCGAGGCATAACTCTTCAAGGGAATTGTTAGTATTTGTCTTTCTCCGTGTGACCGTTCAAGGCATAACTCTTCAAGGGAATTGTCAGTATTTGGGTGTCTCCGTGTGACCGTCCGAGGCATAACTCTTCAAGGGAATTGTCAGTATTTGGGTTTCTCCGTTTGACCGTCCGAGGCATAACTCTTCAAGGGAATTGTCAATATTTTTCTTTCTCTGTATGACCGTCCGAGGCATAACTCTTCAAGGGAATTGTCAGTAATTGGGTTTCTCCGTTTGGCCGTCCGAGGCATAACTCTTCAAGGGAATTGTCAGTGTTTGGGTTTCTCCGTGTGACCGTCCGAGGCAAAAGTCTTCAAGGGAATTGTCAGTATTTGGGTTTCTCCGTGTGACCGTCCAAGGCATAACCCTTCAAAGGAATTGTCAGTATTTGGGTTTCTCCGTTTGACCGTCCGAGGCATAATTCTTCAAGGGAATTGTCAGTATTTGGGATTCTCTGTGTGACCGCCCGAGGCATAACTCTTCAAGGGAATTGTCAGTATTTGGGTTTCTCCGTGTGACCGTCCGAGGCATAACTCTTCAAGGGAATTGTCAGTATTTGGGATTCTCTGTGTGACCGCCCGAGGCATAACTCTTCAAGGGAATTGTCAGTATTTGGGTTTCTCCGTGTGACCGTCCGAGGCATAACTCTTCAAGGGAATTGTCAGTATTTGGGTTTCTCCGTGTGACCGTCCGAGGCATAACTCTTCAAGGGAATTGTCAGTATTTGGGATTCTCCGTATGACCGTCCGAGGCATAATACTTCAAGGGAATTGTCAGTATTTGGGTTTCTCCGTGTGACCGTCCGAGGCATAACTAATTATCAGTATTTCGGTTTCTCCGTGTGACCGTCCAAGGCATAACTCTTCAAGGGAATTGTCAGTTTTTGAGTTTCTCTGTGTGACCGCCCGAAGCATAACTCTTCAAGGGAATTGTCAGTATTTGGGGTTCTCCGTGTGACCGTCCGAGGCATAACTCTTCAAGGGAATTGTCAGTATTTGGGTTTCTCCGTTTGACCGTCCGAGGCATAATTCTTCAAAGGAATTGTCAGTATTTGGGTTTCTCCGTTTGGCCGTCCGAGGCATAACTCTTCAAGGGAATTGTCAGTATTTTTCTTTCTCCGTTTGACGGTCCGAGGCATAAGACTTTCAAGGGAATTGTCAGTATTTGGGTTTCTCCGTGCGGGCGTCCAAGCCATAACTCTTCAAGGGAATTGTCAGTATCTGTCTTTCTCCGTGTGGTCGTTCGAGGCATAACTCTTCAAGGGAATTGTCAGTATTTGGGTTTCTCCGTATGACCGTCCGAGGCATAACTCTTCAAGGGAATTGTCAGTATCTGTCTTTCTCCGTATGACCGTCCGAGGCATAACTCTTCAAGGGAATTGTCAATATTTTTCTTTTTACGTATGACCGTCCGAGGCATAACTCTTCAAGGGAATTGTCAGTATTTTTCTTTCTCCGTTTGACGGTCCAAGGCATAAGACTTCAAGGGAATTGTCAGTATTTGGGTTTCTCCGTGCGGCCGTCCAAGCCATACCTCTTCAAGGGGATTGTCAGTATTTGGGTTTCTCCGTGTGACCGTCCAAGGCATAACTCTTCAAGGGAATTGTCAGTATTTGGGTTTCTCCGTGCGGCCGTCCAAGCCATAACTCTTCAAGGGAATTGTCAGTATTTGGGTTTCTCCGTGTGACCGTCCAAGGCATAACTCTTCAAGTGAATTGTCAGTATTTGGGGTTCTCCGTGTGACCGTCCAAGGCATAACTCTTCAAGTGAATTGTCAGTATTAGGGGTTCTCCGTTTGACCGTCCGAGGCATAACTTTTCAAAGGAATTGTCAGTATCTGTCTTTCTCCGTGTGACCGTCCGAGGCAAAGCTCTTCAAGGGAATTGTCAGTATTTGTGTTTCTCTGTGTGACCGCCCGAAGCATAACTCTTCAAGGGAATTGTCAATATTTTTCTTTCTCTGTATGACCCCTCCGAGGCATAACTCTTCAAGGGAATTGTCAGTATTTGGGTTTCTCCGTGTGACCGTCCGAGGCATAACTCTTCAAGGGAATTGTCAGTATTTGGGTTTCTCCGTTTGACCGTCCGAGGCATAACTGTTCAAGGGAATTGTCAGTATTTGGGTTTCTCCTTGTGACCGTCCGAGGCATAAGTCTTCGAGGGAGGTGCCAATGTTTGTCTTTCTCCTTGTGACCGTCCGAGGCATAACTCTTCAAGGGAATTGTCAGTATTTGGGTTTCTCTGTATGACCGTCCGAGGCATAAGTCTTCAAGGGAATTGTCAGTATTTGGGTTTCTCCGTGTGACCGTCCGAGGCATAACTCTTCAAGGGAATTGTCAGTATTTAGGTTTCTCCGTGTGATCGTCCGAGGCATAACTCTTCAAGGGAATTGTCAGTATTTGGGTTTCTCCGTTTGACCGTCCGAGGCATAACTCTTCAAGGGAATTGTCAGTATTTGGATTTCTCCGTGTGACCGTCAGAGGCATAACTCTTCAAGGGAATCGTCAGTATTTGGGTTTCTCCGTGTGACCATCCGAGGCATAACTCTTCAAGGGAATTGTCAGTATTTGGGTTTCTCCATTTGACCGTCCGAGGCATAATACTTCAAGGGAATTGTCAGTATTTGGGTTTCTCCGTGTGACCGTCCGAGGCATAACTAATTATCAGTATTTGGGTTTCTCCGTGTGACCGTCCGAGGCATAACTCTTCAAGGGAATTGTCAGTATTTGGGTTTCTCTGTGTGACCGCCCGAGGCATAACTCTTCAAGGGAATTGTCAGTATTTGGGTTTCTCCGTGCGGCCGTCCATTGCATAACTCTTCAAGGGAATTGTCAGTATTTGGGTTTCTCCGTGTGACCGTCAGAGGCATAATTCTTCAAAGGAATTGTCAGTATTTGGGTTTCTCCGTTTGGCCGTCCGAGGCATAACTCTTCAAGGGAATTGTCAGTATTTGGGTTTCTCCGTGTGGTCGTCCGAGGCATAACTCTTCAGGGGAATTGTCAATATTTTTCTTTCTCCGTGTGGTCGTCCGAGGCATAACTCTTCAAGGGAATTGTCAGTATTTGGGTTTCTCGGTATGACCGTCCGAGGCATGACTTTTCAAAGGAATTGTCAGTATCTGTCTTTCTCCGTGTGACCGTCCGAGGCAAAGCTCTTCAAGGGAATTGTCAGTATTTGAGTTTCTCTGTGTGACCGCCCGAAGCATAACTCTTCAAGGGAATTGTCAATATTTTTCTTTCTTTGTATGACCCCTCCGAGGCATAACTCTTCAACGGAATTGTCAGTATTTGGGTGTCTCCGTGTGACCGTCCGAGGCATAACTCTTCAAGGGAATTGTCAGTATTTGGGTTTCTCCGTTTGACCGTCCGAAGCATAACTCTTCAAGGGAATTGTCAATATTTTTCTTTCTCTGTATGACCCCTCCGAGGCATAACTCTTCAACGGAATTGTCAGTATTTGGGTGTCTCCGTGTGACCGTCCGAGGCATAACTCTTCAAGGGAATTGTCAGTATTTGGATTTCTCCGTGTGACCGTCCGAGGCATAACTCTTCAAGGGAATCGTCAGTATTTGGGTTTCTCCGTGTGACCATCCGAGGCATAACTCTTCAAGGGAATTGTCAGTATTTGGGTTTCTCCATTTGACCGTCCGAGGCATAATACTTCAAGGGAATTGTCAGTATTTGGGTTTCTCCGTGTGACCGTCCGAGGCATAACTAATTATCAGTATTTGGGTTTCTCCGTGTGACCGTCCAAGGCATAACTCTTCAAGGGAATTGTCAGTATTTGGGTTTCTCCTTGTGGCCGTCCGAGGTATAAGTCTTCGAGGGAGGTGCCAGTATTTGGGTTTCTCCGTGTGACCGTCCGTGGCATAACTCTCCAAGGGAATTGTCAGTATTTGGGCTTCTCCGTGTGACCGTCCGAGGAACAGTTCTTCGAGGTATTACTTTCGAGTTTGTAATTTTCTTTTTAATGTATTTCACTTACATTGACCTCTGACCAACAATAAGAGTCAAATTTGACACCTTCGCCAATGACGAGATCGGGACCCTGTTTCACAAAGCGGCGTAGCGTAAGTTTTTACGTAAATGCCTTAATTAGCAGCCCATACTGTAGAGATACGTTAGTAAGAAAGTTACGCAAAAAATACATCTACGCCGCTTTGTGAAACAGGCTGCAGGCCTCTCAATATAGCAGAAATGACCTTCACCAACTGAATACTGGGCGGTAGGAAATAAGATAGGATGTGCACTCTACTCCAACTGTTTTTAATCTTCTCATTTTTGTTGGACTTCAGAACTTCGCCATTTTACTGGGGACATCTTCTGCATACAATACTTCATCTTCTACAGCTCATTGGAGGTTACGTGCTCATGTTGGTTGCTATGACGATGAATATTTGGCTTTTCTTATCCATACTCCTGGGCCTTGGATTAGGTTATTTTATATACGGTTGGGGTAAAATACAACTGGCGGGAAAATCTAACCAACAAAATAACGGAACTACGAGACAAGGGAGACAACCTATTACTGGCCTCCTGGCGGCGACAGAGGGGAAAACTCCACGTCAATACGAATTAGAACCATTGCGAGAAAACCTGTATATCAAACCACACACAACAATGACCCCTGAAAATGGGGTCGTGGTTATGAATGTTACGTCCATCTAAGGAAATAGGATTATCATGTTATATTTGTTGATACTCTACACTTGCGCATCGCTATTGGCGTATTGTGATACTTATATGTAAAACCAGGACTTCATGCATATGTAGTCTTAATAATCCAATACGTCTTTCAATACGCTATTTGAAAATATGCAATGCTTTTATTCAATAATGTTCTTACATAACGCTATGCAGGACTGCAGTAGATGTAGGCCTAATGTTATTTTTCAAAACGTTAATTATGTTATGGTATTCAACCAAGACGCTAAAATATTGGGTCATGTTTTAGAATCGGTACAGGATTTGCGTAATGTTATTGAATGTACACAGGAATAGCGTTATGACATGCACTACACATATGCAATGATATTGACAAAGTGTAATACATATTTTATGTTATTGACACAGTGCAATACGCATGTAATGTTATTTACACAGTGTAATATGCATGTAATGTGATTGACACAGTGCAATACGCATGCAATGTTATTGACACAGTGCAATACGTATGTAATGTTATTGACACGGTGCAATACGTATTTCATGTTATTGACACAGTGCAATACGCATGTAATGTTATTGACACAGTGCAATACGTACGTAATGTTATTGACACAGTGCAATACGTATACAATGTTATTGACACAGTACTATACGTATGTAATGCTATTGACACAATGCAATACGTATGTAATGTTATTGACACAGTGCAATACGTATGCAATGTTATTGACACAGTGCAATACGTACGTAATGTTCTTGACACAGTGCAATACGTATACAATGTTATTGACACAGTGCAATACGTATGTAATGTTATTGACACAGTGCAATACGTATGTAATGTTATTGACACACTGCAATACGTATGCAATGTTATTGACACAGTGCAATACGTATGCAATGTTATTGACACAGTGTAATACGTATGTAATGTTATTGACACAGTGCAATACGTGTGTAATGTTATTGACACAGTGCAATACGTGTGCAATGTTATTGACACAGTGTAATACGTATGTAATGTTATTGACACAGTGTAATACGTATGTCATGTTATTGACATAGTGTAATACGTATGTAATGTTATTGACACAGTGTAATGTTATTGACACAGTGCAATACGTATGTAATGTTATTGACACAGTGCAATACGTGTGTAGTGTTATTGACACAGTGCAATACGTATGTAATGGTATTGACACAGTGCAATACGTGTGTAATGTTATTGACACAGTGCAATACGTGTGTAATGTTATTGACACAGTGCAATACGTATGTAATGTTATTGACACAGTGCAATACGTATGTAATGTTATTGACACAGTGCAATACGTGTGTAATGTTATTGACACAGTGCAATACGTATGTAATGTTATTGACACAGTGCAATACGTATGTAATGTTATTGACACAGTGCAATACGTATGTAATGGTATTGACACAGTGCAATACGTGTGTAATGTTATTGACACAGTGTAATGTTATTGACACAGTGCAATACGTGTGCAATGTTATTGACACAGTGTAATACGTATGTAATGTTATTGACACAGTGCAATACGTATGTAGTGTTATTGACACAGTGCAATACGTATGTAATGTTATTGACACAGTGCAATACGTATGTAATGTTATTGACACAGTGCAATACGTATGTAATGTTATTGGCACAGTGCAATACGTATGTAATGTTATTGACACAGTGCAATACGTGTGTAATGTTATTGACACAGTGCAATACGTATGTAATGTTATTGACACAGTGCAATACGTATGTAATGTTATTGACACAGTGCAATACGTATGTAATGTTATTGACACAGTGCAATACGTATGTAGTGTTATTGGCACAGTGCAATACGTATGTAGTGTTATTGACACAGTGCAATACGTATGTAATGTTATTGGCACAGTGCAATACGTATGTAATGTTATTGACACAGTGCAATACGTGTGTAATGTTATTGACACAGTGCAATACGTATGTAATGTTATTGACACAGTGCAATACGTATGTAATGTTATTGACACAGTGCAATACGTATGTAATGGTATTGACACAGTGCAATACGTGTGTAATGTTATTGACACAGTGTAATGTTATTGACACAGTGCAATACGTGTGCAATGTTATTGACACAGTGTAATACGTATGTAATGTTATTGACACAGTGCAATACGTATGTAGTGTTATTGACACAGTGCAATACGTATGTAATGTTATTGACACAGTGCAATACGTATGTAATGTTATTGACACAGTGCAATACGTATGTAATGTTATTGACACAGTGCAATACGTATGTAATGCTATTGACACAGTGTAATACGTATGTAATGTTATTGACACAGTGCAATACGTGTGTAATGTTATTGACACAGTGCAATACGTATGTAATGCTATTGACACAGTGTAATACGTATGTAATGTTATTGACACAGTGCAATACGTATGTAATGTTATTGACACAGTGTTATACGTATGTAATGTTATTGACACAGTGCAATACGTATGTAATGGTATTGACACAGTGCAATACGTGTGTAATGTTATTGACACAGTGCAATACGTATGTAATGTTATTGACACAGTGCAATACGTGTGTAATGTTATTGACAGAGTGTAATGTTATTGACACAGTGCAATACGTGTGCAATGGTATTGACACAGTGCAATACGTGTGCAATGTTATTGACACAGTGTAATACGTATGTAATGTTATTGACACAGTGCAATACGTATGCAATGTTATTGACACAGTGTAATACGTATGTAATGTTATTGACACAGTGTAATACGTATGTAATGTTATTGACACAGTGCAATACGTGTGTAATGTTATTGACACAGTGTAATGTTATTGGCACAGTGTAATGTTATTGACACAGTGTAATGTTATTGACACAGTGCAATCCGTGTGTAATGTTATTGACACAGTGTAATGTTATTGACACAGTGCAATACGTGTGCAATGTTATTGACACAGTGCAATACGTATGTAATGTTATTGACACAGTGCAATACGTATGTAATGTTATTGACACAGTGCAATACGTATGTAATGTTATTGACACAGTGTAATACGTATGTAATGTTATTGTCACAGTGAAATACGTATGTAATGTTATTGACACAGTGCAATACGTATGCAATGTTATTGACACAGTGTAATACGTATGTAATGCTATTGACACAGTGTAATACGTATGTAATGTTATTGACACAGTGCAATACGTATGTAATGTTATTGACACAGCGCAATACGTATGTAATGTTATTGACACAGTGTAATACGTATGTAATGTTATTGACACAGTGCAATACGTATGTAATGTTATTGACACAGTGTAATACGTATGTAATGTTATTGACACAGTGTAATACGTATGTAATGTTATTGACACAGTGCAATACGTATGTAATGTTATTGACACAGTGCAATACGTATGTAATGTTATTGACACAGTGTAATACGTATGTAATGTTATTGACACAGTGCAATAGGGCCTACGTATTTTATGTTATTGACACAGTGCAATACGTGTATAATGATGTTTATTAAATGTATTACTCTTGAAATTCATTTAATTTATGAAATTTCTTGACAAGATGTCCAACCATTCATCCGACTCAATTTGACGGTTGTGTTTTTAATTTTAGGCTCTCCGAGAGCGTTTTGACGGCCTATTCTCCTAACTTTCCCTTACTTCCCCTTGGTCACGCCCTCTCTTAGTTCAGTCTAATTCTTATCTAATGTTGCTTCGTCAATATAAAGCTTTGATATATGTATCGAAAGAGAACGCTATTGGTTACGCCTTGTTAGGCCGACCCTATGTGTTAACTGGTACTGAACCAACACACTACTGAAATATTTATATTGATACAGGCTAAATGTAAATTACTGTGTAACGGCATGGGCTCACTTAGTAGGAAATTGACTTCATGCTTTGGCTCGCAATTCTGTTATGCCGTATACGCTGTTAGTTGTATTCGATTCAACGATTCGAAGTCCATTGTTATTGGCATATATGGTAAATTATAAATGACCTCACCACAAATTATTTCCATTTTTGCAAGTTTGCCAAGGCGGCTGAAATCGTGTCAGTTAATATTTTATATGAAATATATCTTCCAGTTTTTTATTTGAATTTGTCAATTGAATTTTGCTGTGTTGCCGAAACCCTCTATTTCAAATGTCTCAACGGATGAAGTAATACTAAACAGGGAATTGGAAAGCGACTTTTTTATCCAAGCTCACCCATGGCAGTGTATACATTTTGTCGACCGAACAATTTATTTGTCTTAAAGTGGTATGAGCTGCCAAAATTCACACTTTTTTCATAATTTCTGATCATCACAACAGTATGAGGCTTTGAAGGCCATCGAAAAACTAAATGATTGGCGTTGGAATGAGGAAAATCCAAACAGTATGTGGCCTGTACGAACCGAAAACGTGTTCGAAAAGTAAACAAAATTTAACTAACCGGGACGACCATTCATTCATTCTAAGCCAAAGTTAGTTCAAAAAAATATATGTCTTGAGAAAAATAGCCAATAATTAAATTAAATTTTGTTTACTTTTCTAACACTATTTCGGTTCGTATAGGCCACATACTGTATAGATTTTTCTCATTCCAACGCTAATAATCCAGTTTTTCGATGGCCTCCAAAGCCTCTTACCGTCGTGGCAATCAGAAATTATGAAAAAAGTGTGAATTTTGGCAGCTCATGCCACTTTAAGGTCCTTGACATTATTCGATTTTAGGGCCCCATTCCATTTGTAGTTCATAGTTGAGAGTGGTGTTTCCACTTGACCACATTTTTCACGTAAACAAACGGGTAAATGTTTCGATTCAGTTCTGTCGTCCATTCGAAAAGTTGTTAGGGCCGTCAGAATATGCCCTGGTGCAATACAATAATCGATTAGACTAAATCCATTATAAGCTAAATACGTTGTCTCCATTTCTGTCAAAAAGATGGTTGCCATTTAAATTATACAAATACATGAAACACGTATATCAAAGATTTATTGATTTATGTTTTACGCCGCACTCAAGATTATTTCACTTATATGGCAGCGTTGCCAGGTTTAGTGGGGGGGGGGGGGAAACCGGGTATATATCAAAGACAACCCTAACGTATTTACAACATGATCTTTTGATACTCGAGGTTTAAAATCTTTTGAACATCGTATGGATTTGAGTAATACATTGGAGTAAGCTCCGGGGGGTATTTCATAAACAAGTTTGGGAGGCCAACCTGACCTAGCCGACTAGAATAGCACTGCTTTAACATTACTGCTTAGTCGACTATCTAACCGTAGTCGGCTATATGTGGTTTATGAAATACCCCCCTGATGTTCTCGCGTTAAAATCTCCGCCAATCAAAATACTTCAATATTTCAAGTATTAATTTTTTTACGACGGCAATGGCATTGTTGGTAGACCAGTCCGAATAACATTTTGCATCTCTAGGAAGAATATATACCGACCCAAAGAGAACATCAGAACTTATATTTAAACAGTCGTTAGATATTAGAAAAAAAAATAATACTATCCTTGGTCTGTAAAATATTGTATGATAGACTCGTGGATGAAAACGCTAATCCCTCCAGAAAATCGACCTCTAATACATAAACGGTTAGCACTTCACAATGTGGTAAACAATTAACTATATACGTGGACTCTGGGACTAATACTAGTCCCGAGTGGAATGGACATGTCTCATTGGCTGGTTTAGATCTGACTTTGTAAAAAGTGCCGCCATTGATATAGTTGATGAGCGCGTGGATGGCCGATCTGGACCGATATTGAGGCATTTCTTAGTAATGGCGGCGTTCGATGCAAATAAAATACCATGTGACCTCCATTCCATGTATTATAGTTCATTGGTGGTAAATTATGGTTAACCTCTAACTCACTTTTATCTCACCGCGTCTCAGGAAAATAAATAATGTTGAACCCAAATAGATATTCAAGAAAATCATTGTCTGATAGTTAAGAAGTTTATCCATCTATATTCGGGTCATGTGTAAAATTAAAAACACAATTTTCAGAGTGAAGCACTTTGACCTGCAGTTGTCAGGTTTTCACGGATAGTTTATAGCATGACCCTCAGTACAACAAGGAAAACATTCCTCAAAATTTGTCAAATTTATTCAATTTGCTTTTATTTACCTATATCAAATTGAATTTCAAAAGATCCAAGCTTTTCGGCCAGTCGTTTTGAATTTGTGAGCTTATTTACACACCCACCCCTTCATGTTTCTAGGCTTTTGTTTTAAAGTTTTTATACATGTAAGAACCAATTCATAATGTTATTCCTTGCTATAAAAAGGGAATCAGCTTTAAATTTGCTGGAAATGGTTGGCTGTTAATTTCAGTTTACTGTGGGTATCTTGCCGGGTTAGAGACTGTCACAAGGGCACGGCCAGGGGGGGATAACCCATCCCACCCGTCAAAAATGTCTTTTCCTAACATTTGGACTGTTTGTATGGACATAATCCTCGAACTGGTGTTTTAAAAACTGTCAAATTAAGTGCCACAATCATGTCAGTTTACCTGCTAAAAGAAAAAAAGTGCATTTTGTACAGATTATATTATTTCAGACACACAGAACAGGGGTGGGAGGGCGGTGGCGGGGTATTTTTTATCAATAGCTAATAAGCTTGAAATAATCATTTGCTTTGAAAAACATTAATATTTCCAAGATATGAATTGTCATTCCTAGGCCTCATTGATGTAAATGGACCACTATCAGAGGCACAAACAAGTATTTTACACCCTATATTCAGAATCTTTTATCTGCTCTAACCTAGTCCTGGTCTACAAAAGCCTGATTTTCAGAAAAAGTGGTGAACATTTTTAAAAAATCGACTGAATTCATCTATTTTATATTTCAAATATCTAGTCCAGATATAACGGCATCAAAAATGTTGGTGGTTTGAAAATTTAACACAAAATACCTACTTTTTACACACTGCTATAGGTTACAGGATACAGTTTCATTTCCAATTTGCGGTAATGTTAACGTTTTGATTTGTGGCTAATAACCTAAATCTCGTTAAGGCTTTTCATTTCCATTTTAAATAGATCAATACATGAGACATCCTTTACAACCAAAAAACGTTGACAGAGTGCATACTCTGTATACAGTCATTGATTGAAAGCTGTACAGTAGACCTGCATTAGTTTCAATCTAATATTCAAATAACCCATATACAAAATTATCGCTATGTCAGCCACTTCCTAGCTCTAGCGAAACCCAGATCAATTTCCATTGGCTGAAAAAACAGAAACTGGACGTTGTGTCCCACAAGAGAAGTTCTCCGTGAAAAGTGGTCTAAAACATGTGCAGATTTGTAAATTTTTATTTCTTTTAATGAAACAAAGCACATTATGTTATCCAAGAGGTTGAATGCTGATTAATTTACTCGACAGTCGTGTATTTTTACATGATTTAGAACAATTCGTGCTTCTTTTTCGGTTATTGACAAAATTCCGCTTTCAAAAAAAAAACAAAGCTTGTCTGCGCTTACGTAAATAATCAATTCTGTCGACTTTTTTATCGCACAATCGCCGGGTATTTCGAAATTCCTAATTTTGGGGAATATCTACATGTCAAATTTATTGAATTTGTCAACAGATTTTAGAATCTCGAATTTCGGTACGAAACTCACTTTCTTAAAGTGGTATGAGCTGCCGAAATTCACACTTTTTTCATAATTTCTCACCGTCACGACAGTAAGAGGCTTTGAAGGCCATCCAAAAACTAAATGATTGGCGTTGGAATGAGGAAAATCCATACAGTATGTGGCCTGTACGAACCGAAAACGTGTTCAAAAAGTAAACAAAATTTAAATAACCGGGACCACCATTCATTCATTCTTAGCCAAAGTTAGTTCAAAACAATACTTTATCATACATTTTCGAGACTAAAAGCACTAAAAAGCTTATGAATTATACGTCTTGAGAAAAATAGCCAATAATTTCAACATTCTGTTCTAACGTCAAAATATCATCATTTTGGCAGCTCATGCCACTTTAACGTCTTTCAGAGCGCGGCGTACGGCCGAAAAGCACGTGATAAGTATTATAAAGTGTTCCACAAAATGTTAATGACTAAAGCCAAACTCATATCTGTCGTCAACCTAATGAAATATCATAGATTCTATAGTTTATTACAAAACTTATGATTGGGTATATAAGTCTAAATGGTATACTCCTTTTCAACACAATAAGAAATGTGTCTCTATGATAAGATATTTTCGGTGGCCGTGTCCTTCGGTGTTCATAAATAAAAAGCAGAGCATGAATATGTCCTAGATTATAATAGAAGAATACAAACAGCTTCAGACTATAATGGGGCGGCCTCTGAGCCAACGACCAGTCCAATTGTGATGACGCGACTATCTATGCATAGCAAGACTAGTCAGTACTTGGGTACACAAAGATAGGCTCGTCATCACGATTGCCACCAGTCATTACAAGAGTTTGAAATATATATTAGTCATGAGTAAACTCCCTTGTCCGTTTTCAACCTACGAACCAAATAACATATTTTGGCTTTATTTTCCAATTGTCATATTTTATTTAGTTAAAGTTTACCCGACTTCTTGCCATAAGATCCGTACAATTTTGTCAATATATTACAAAGTGTTCCAGAAATGTTACTAAAGTCTTTTGTAATCCTAATGAACTATCATGGGTTTTAGTTTATTACAAAAACTTATATGATTGGGTATAAAGGCCTAAATGATATCACCCATGTTTAACACGTTTAGAAACTTGTCTAGTTTTAAAGTGGGGTAATGTGGACCCTCGGGAAATATGGACACTCCAATTGTGCATTCTAAACTGAGAAGTTAATCTTCGCATGCGAGACTAAACCTCTCAGCCATACGGAAGCCATATTAGAGAGTCCATGTACGCGGATTGATCTCAGCCACACCACACCGCCGCGAGAACTTCTTTGACCTATTAATAAACACGTGGCCCACAGCCGATAACGTTGATATTGTAGCTTGGTTGTACAAAGCGGCGACTATATGCTCCCAAGAAAGTTTTCGGGAGGCATAAAAAAAGGAAAACAACCTGTCAGAACAAGATACTTTAACTAACAAACATCAACTTCTTGAAAAATGGCAGAATTTCTGCCATTTTTCAAGTAAGTGTAATTCCCAAAAATAACGAGAATACTGTTATACTCACTTTTTAAAAGACACTAAGTAAAAGAGAATAGCCGTTAGCAGATGGCGTAATAGCTTAGCAAAAGCCTCCGGGGTTAATTTACATATTTAGTTCTTGATTATAGTTCTATTTTGTACAATAAACAATTTGCTGTAATCTACACTCACTGGCGATTTGAAGACGATCGAATCTTACAAGCAAATCAATTGTCCTATTTTTCCTTGCAACAGTTAATGAAAAGTTTTGACGTTGATGTTT
Source organism: Lepidochitona cinerea (assembly GCA_963971465.1). Classification (NCBI taxonomy): domain Eukaryota; kingdom Metazoa; phylum Mollusca; class Polyplacophora; order Chitonida; family Tonicellidae; genus Lepidochitona; species Lepidochitona cinerea. Next base: position 7,597,003 of record OZ020556.1, read on the forward strand.
GTTAGTTAAAGTATCTTGTTCTGACAGGTTGTTTTCCTTTTTTTTATGCCTCCCGAAAACTTTCGGGGGAGCATATAGTCGCCGCTTTGTCCGTCCGTCGGTCCGTCCGTCAGGATTTCTTGTCAGGGGCATATTTCTGGTAATATTGTTAGGATTGGTTTGAAACTTCGCTGGTATATCCTCATTATCAAGACCTTGTGCAGTGTTGTGCTTTTCTCTCCGTGACGAGAATAATTTTATTGCCCTTGGTTTCTATCAAAATAAAAGGCAGCACCTAAAAGATGCTTTGACCCCTCAGCCAAATATGTCCAATAATTACCAGGTTGACAACTACCACTGAATTCTGGTGAATAGTCCTTCATACTACATGAAGTAGGTGTGGGAAACTAGGGATATTTACTGTGAATCAAATAGTAACTGAGAGTTACCTCTTATTTATGAGATGTATCGTGTCACATCTGAATAAAACTTGAATGAAAGAGAGTGCTAGGACTCCACTAATCAAGGGAGACATGTCATGCAAGTTTCAAAACGGATTCATGAAATGATAACTCAAATCTTTTAGTACGGAGTATATTTTCCTCAAAAACTTTATGCCATCTACGACAAAATGTACATAGGGCCTACACTGTAAGCCATATTTCAAATAGAATTACATGGAGAGACGTATTCTTCTTTTATGCGGCATTCCAGTTTATTTCACTTATAGATAGAATTTCAAGTTTTAGGGTTCACTGTTGATGATGGTTTGAGAAAATAGTATAGAGACTGTAAGTATATATATTATTTGGTAGTACTGGATATCAGTAAGTTAATATCTTACTGTATTACTGTTTCAAGCGGACAAAAAAAAAATAACGTCAAAATTTCAAAGATCCATAACTCTGCAACATAATCGTATAACGCGGGATAAACATGACAGTGCACATCTTTGCTATACTAGGAATATTCACTGCGAGTATCAACGCTGTCAGTTGAATAGTTACGAAGATACAGCCCGGACAAAAAAATTAACGTCAAAACTTCAAAGGGCCATAACTCTGCAACATAATCGTATAACGCGGAATAAACATGACAGTGCACATCTTTGGTATACTAGGAATATTCACTGTGAGTATCATTGGTCCCCCGTCTCAATAGTCCCCCGTCTCATTGGTCCCCCGTCTCAATAGTCCCCCGTCTCATTGGTCCCCCGTCTCAATAGTCCTCCGTCTCCTTGGACACCCCTCTCATTGGTCCCCCGTCTCCATAGTCCCCTGTCTCACTGGACACCCCTCTCATTGAGACAGGGGACCAATGAGACGGGGGACCAAAGAGACAGGGGACCATTGAGAAACCAATGAGACGGGGGACCAATGAGACGGGGGACCAATGAGACGGGGAACCAATGCGACGGGGGACCATTGAGAAACCAATGAGACGGGGAACCAATGAGACGGGGGGCCAATGAGACGGGAGGAATATTGAGAGACCAATGAGACGGGGGATCAATGAGACGGGGGACTAATGAGACGGGGGACTATTGAGCGGACCCCCCATTTCAATGCTTTTAAGCGGAAGTCGAAAAGTAATGTAACAATCAATAGCCGTGATAAATTGTTATCTCCTAATTAGGAGATAATTTATCTCCTAATTAGGAGATATTATCTCCTAATTAGGACTTATTATCTCATAATTAGGAGAAAAGTTATCTCCTATATCTCCTAATTAGGACTTATTATCTCCTAATTAGGAGATAAGTTTTCTCCTAATTAGGAGAAAATTTATCTCCTAATTAGGAGATATTATCTCCTAATTAGGACTTATTATCTCCTAATTAGGAGATAATTTATCTCCTAATTAGGAGAAAACTCGTTTTTATTTTTCACCCTGGCACTAATACGCTTCCGTAGATATTCGCTGTACGCGAAGGCCATTAGAAAAAAATAAATTTCTAAGAATGTTTGTAACTTACTTTAGATTTATGATTTTGCTTTTTCAAGAGTGAAATCAACTGTACAAAGACACATACTACGACATATCTCTTGAAGTTGAACACGTGTAAAGTGTCTGAGACAGATAGTGATCGGTGTGTAGACAGTAGAGTATAGGGCCTATACCTTACCACAATTCACTGATGTAAATGCCTTGTCTTATTATTTAATAATCTGGTATTCAGCTGTTGGTTGAACAGCCAGATAAAATCAGAATGGAAAGATCGAGATAGATATTTAAATTTAAAAATTCATAATAACAGTAAGCCTGACAAATAGGACCTTAAAGTTGGTAATTTGAGCACTTACAGTATAACTGGCACCATGATTAATAAGAACTGACAAAAAATGTACCTCATTGACTGGGTTTAACTTTGTTTTAAGGATAAATGAAGTAACATGGAAAGAAATTCTTGTTAGGTAGATGGAAAATAAGTTATCTTTACCAAACAATTTTGAGTGGATTGACCATTGGATTTTTTCATCCTAACAGATAATCCAAGATTTATTTCAATTATTAGGGGGCTAGAAATGTGAAATCCTGACCTTCCACTTGTTGATTGATGTTCAACCTCCATGACGGTCTGAATTATTTAATTTCATTATTGCGAGGTGCAGTGTTTGATGAGGAAGCCAGGCTTTTTTGCCTCATGGAAACATCTGACGTTTCAGGTGCTTGCATGATCATATATATTGAAAACCCTCTCATTTTGTTTCTCCATTTTTATTATTTTAACTGAGTTGCATTCGAACCGGAGGCCCATGGATGGAAGGCTTGGGACGCGTGGGAGTGAGACACTTTATCTCTCTACACAACTTCCCCAAGGAACCCACTCCCCTCTCTCCCACCATCAACAGAAAACAAAAATGCTCTAGAATTGAACAGATATGCATTGATTGTAATAGATTATAACATTTTATCTCGTACATTATATATATATTTATACAGGACAATGTGACATAACTAATTTGGTAACAGCATATCAATTACAAAGGGTTCTCAAATCTGAAAATTACACATTAGATTCTGTTAAAGAAGAAATGTCTCTTGAAACTTTAAAGGTTATTCAAATAGCTATCTTATTTTCTAATTGGCTTATATTCAATTCAATTTCACTGTACAAAACACCAAGTGAAAGGCAGTGTATATCAATTTAAAAAGAGCAATAGCATTTAGTTAACTAAGAGAATACAGAAACATACAGATTATTGAATTAAAGGAGAGCCTGTGCACAATAGCATGTTTATCATGTGGGATGTCGTTTTTTAGTGGCCAGTTGAATTGACTGACATATTGGCTTACATAATTCAGATATATTGTTAAAGTGGCATGAGCTGCCGAAATTCACACTTCTTTCATAGTTTCTGATCGTCACGACAGTAACAGGCTTTGAAGGCCATCGAAAAACTAAATGATTGGCGTTGGGATGAGGAAAATCCATACAGTATGTGGCCTGTATGAACGGAAAACGTGTTCGAAAAGTAAACAAAATTTAAATAACCGGGACGACCATTCATTCATTCTAATCCAAAGTTAGTTCAAGACAATACTTTATCGTACATTCTCGAGACTTGAAGCACTAAAAAGCTTTTGAATCATACGCCTTGTGAAAAATAGCCGATAATTTCAACATTCTGTTTCAACGTCAAAATATCAACATTTTGGCAGCTCATGCCCCTTTAAGTAAAGTGAAAATGAACTTTTCTAAATATAGTACTAAATATAGGACAAATATCAATGATTTGGGAAAATAAAGGGGTACGTAAATCTTTATAATTTGGACATGCAATTATGAAATGATGTTCATCTACTAGGATACCTGGGCAAAATGGGCAAACACGTTCTGATAAATGAAAACGTAAATGACGTCCTTTTTCTATTTTTGATTAATCCAAGTTTCCGCACCAGTAATAGTATATATTTGGTCCAAATTTTACAAAAGAAACGAAGAAATCCACGGCATCAATCAATGTGCAAATTAACTTGCATGTCGAAATCTTGGTAATGTTCCCCAGCCTGATATGTTGAGCACATGGTAACATAGTTCAATGTAATAAACCTTTAACTTCTATATTCAATGTCTTCAGATAGTTCTTGACACTCTCTAGTGTTTCTCCACATCCTCATTTTTTTTTATTTTGCATGAACCATAATGACATGACAGATGGGATTTTACTGCAGTGAAAAACAGCTTAATCTGAAACAAAAAATTTAATATGTTGTTTAATAACAAATTAATGGCAGTATCATTATTAACTATAATTATTGAACACAAAATCCTATAAAAGTAATAGATATTTTAGATATTTCCTTTCAAAATGCAAGTCTATATTTTATTTTTTTCCCCATAGCTTTCACTATTTTTTGTTCAATATTGATATAATATATTTAGCTCTCCACTGCATTAACTGTTATTCACTGTCCATCTTGAATTGAATAGTTATAATATGCTATTATTATATTATATTCACCTCCCAGCCAATATATGTACGTGAAGAGATTATTTTCCAAATTATTTTTTTTGGAAATGGCATGAGCATCAAAAGTTGCTGTTTTTTTGCTAACAGTTTTGGGAGTTTAGAGTACATCGAAAACCCACTTTAAAAGACATTAAAACAAATACATGTACATGTAATATGCATTTAGCTGTATGAAGCAATGTTTAACTTTAAGTGAAAACTGTAAACAAAATTTAAATAACAGGGATGTAGTTAATTTCATTCATTCTAGGCCAAAGGTACTTATTTACACCACTTTAGCAGATCATCTAATTTGCATTTCTGAGAGAAACAATAACTGGTAATTTCCTAGTATTGTTTCATCCATGAAATAACAATATTTTGCAGCTCATGCCAAATTAGTTTACCCTTGTTCTAAATACTGTATTTCTAGTAAAAATATATCATATTTCATATAATCAATTCCCAAAAGAAAAAAATGTACCAGCGTAGTTGAACTAGTTCAAAATATGAAGAAAGATATTGTGCGACATAGGTGGGGTACATAAAATAAAACCAAACAAACAGCATGACAACGAACATTCAGGCACTGGACGCAGGGGCTGACTGAAGCATGAACCTGCCTGGCTGGAATGGCCTGTACAGGCAGAGTAATACTGGCTACAAGTACAACTACCGACCGTACTGTCTGCGCCTAACCGCAAAATACAACTGTAAGTAAAATGAGTTTACCTTGGTGCCTTAGTGCTGGATGCAAACGCTATAAATCTCAGCGGATAAAAATTATACATTTGCCTGTATAGTCCCTCGTTTCTAGTCGTGATTTTAAGGAATGTTTAGCTAGTAAACAGCTGTGAACGACCACTCAGACTAGTCTTCGGAATCGTCGCCATGTTTTGTGTTGACAAATGACGTCAGGAACTATTTGAACGGCTTTCGTCGACTTCTGTCCCTTTCAGACATCAAAACCATGCTTCATGGATGTATTCTCTTTTAAGAGTGGGTTTTGGAAGTTATGGGGCAGTTAATTTTACAAGTTGTTCGGTTATAACCATTTCCCATCTCTCGTGGGTTTTCCCATGTCTAAGATGTCCCGCCATTAGCCACATGCTTAGTTCTGAAGCGAAGGGGAGGTAAGCATGTGGGCACGATTGTCCAATTGTGATGTCGACGCGACTATCTATGCATAGCAAGGCTAGCACTTGTCAGTACTTGGGTACACAAAAATAGGCTCGTCATCACGATTTATGGACCTTCAACATATTTCAGACGGCACTGTCTGTCAGTACTGCCATCTACATTGTCGTGACGCAGCTGTTTATGACGCACCCAGAGCATCGACTGCTATATCTATGCAAAGAACGCTGAGGCAAGTATGCCGAACACAAGATATCTACCCGATTTCTTATGATGTTAATCGCAATCTAAAACGACTGATTACCATAGCCTCATAGGTATACTCATTTTAATCCCTCATGATATGTTAGATAAAAGTTCTTGAATCAATCTCCCCGCATAACAAATGTCGACTGTTGTTGTTCTGTTTTTTTTTTTTTCATTTCGCGGGTTAAAAAAAGTATGTCGTTAGGGTCATATAGCCACCACCCTGGCCATATTACCGTCGGGGTGGCCATATAACCCCACCATCATCATTTTGTTTCAATACCCGTTTTATAGGTTTTATGTTGTTCTTAAGGAGGAAGTTTTAATGTTTTCAGAATCAAAGTTTGTTCGCATTTCACTCCTCTGGTTGTTTTCATTCACTTGGGGGCAATACGGACACAGGGGTCCGTATTAGCCCTGATGGCGGGAAATATGGACACAATGGGATTTCTTTTCGAATTGTTTCATTGTCGGCTGATCTATTGTCAATACCTAATGCCCCAAGGAGTATTAAGAGATGATATTCTTTTAGGATAGAACCGGTATAGTGGATCAGAACTACCACCCGCTTAAGGGGTCCATATTACCCCACCTTACACTATATTTAAATCAGCGGGTAGCATTTATATCAAAGAGAGTAGATTGACAAGATTGGTCACTTCGTCCGCGCCATGTTGAATTTGAACAATTTCAATTTAATTTAATTTTATTGTACTTTGCACTTTAACAAAGCAGAGTACAAACAACAAAAAGTGTAACAATCATAACTTGGAAATATTTACAATGGTAACTAAAGTACCCCCCTGACACGGACACGATTCGATTATTATGAACCTCCTTTCTGTAGGTGGCGCAGAACAGTTGAATTGTGTACAGTCGGAACACCCTTCCGCCAGGGGGCCAGAAGAACATGCCGGCAATGCTGATTGGACGAAGTGACCACTCTTGTCAATCTACTCTCTTTGATTATATTGCTACGTGAGATTTTAATGGTTACATTTAAATGGGCACCGCGTAAGTTTGTGGTGATCCTCTGTTGACCTTCAGATTAGTACAAAAATAAGAAGTGACCACTATCGAATAAAAGACGAAGTCGACTTTCCTCCAAAGATATAGATTTATTTATTGAGGTTATTGAGGGAATTCTCTGTTGGTTTGTTTGACTGACAGTCAATTAACAAACAGCCGAAAATGCACCACATGCGCATCCACAACGATCGTGTAGGCCTACTGCGCACCTAACTAATGTCTCTCCGTTCTCAAATCAGTAAACAAAGCAGACAAAGGATTTCCCTACTAAAACTCACTATTCAGCCGTCAGTGTAGTTCGAGTTTCTGACTCCAAAATTACTATTTTTTTTACACTGACGGCCGTATTTTGAAAATACGACCGTCAGTAAAAACAAAAAAGTCATTTTGGAGTCAGAAACTTGGAGTACCGTCAGTGATGGGAGCTAGGAAAGTAACCAATGGCCATCTGGAAACCTCATCTATGTAAAAACAAGTGTCGAATATAGCATACATTATAACGGTCTTTGTTCCGGGCGTGTCCTATGAATGGGTATCCGGCTGATAAGATTTAGTGTAAAATTCGTTATATACATACTTTCTAAGGTATTTTATAATGTGTCATGCACTAGTTAAGATAGGATACATATTTGACCTACTTCCTAGTTCTGTTAATGACAGCTATACTACACGTGAAAATTTCACAGATAGTTATTAGTCACTCATTTTTATCTTTAGTTGTTAATACCATTAATCCACCCAAATTATAATTGAATTTTAGAAGTAGTCATCGGACATCCGGGAATCTCATCGCCTGGTTAAGCGATATTGGTGTTAAATTTAGATGAATAAGAAAAGCAAAGGTTATTGTCCAACTAGATACCAATATCTCGCCCTCAACAGCCCCTTTCCAAAACCCAATAGCACAGTTCACTCAAAACTCAAGGACCCCGAGAATGGAACAAACTGTCTACTCATCTAAAATCGATTCCCTCAAGTTCACTCTACAAATCAAAATTAAAAGAAATAGACAAGAGACATGGTTTTCTTATCGCCATAGCAAAGCTTATTTCACTTACGTGTATATTTACTATTTTGGTGAACAAAATTTTTTTTTCCCCCAGTTTTTTTTCTTCAAATTTGACTTAATCGCTTAATGGGGAATAGTTTGCAGACACATGTGAGGGTTGGATGATTCCTTCGGGAACAGGTCTCGTGTTCCTCCCATATAAATCTGGCAACGCCGTCGTATCCGGTAAATAATCATGAACCCGGCGTAATCCACCAATCAATATATCCAATTTGAGGTGAATTATGTGTTATACAACGCCTACCATCTACTATCATAATTCTCACGGAACCATTCTCCGCCGGATCCGTGAAATCATGAACCCGGCGTAATCCGCCAATCAATTTATCCAATTTGAGGTGAACTAGATGTGTTATACAACGCCTACCATCTACTATCATAATTCTCACGGAACCATTCTCCAATTGTTTTTTACTTCCTTATTCGTAGAAATAACAAAGTCTTTGCGAGTGTTCTTGTCTCCTATTACAGGACGTGATATGTAACGTGAGAGTCATAGCCTATTTCCGATTTGGTAGATTTAGACAGTATTTAAAAGGGTTGGAGGTGTTTCGCGCTAAGACGCATACGTTTTTGTCGTTGTCAAACAGCTCGTACTGGTCTGAAAGCATGGCGGTTCGAGCAACTCTCTGTGTATGTCTGATCGTGTTCCTGGCATCTACGGAAGGTAAGAATGGGCTACGATTTAAAGTGGCATGAGCTGACCGACAGCGAGCGAAGACAGCCGAAGTTTGTCCGACTGACATATACTTAAAGTGGCGTGAGCTGCCAAAATGTTGATATTTTGACGGTAAAACAGAATGTTGAAATTATTGGCTATTTTTCTCAAGACGTGTAATTCAGAAGCTTTTTAGCGTCTCGAAAATGTACGATAAAGTATTGGTTTGAACTAACTTTGACTTAGAATGAATGAATGGTCGTCCCGGTTATTTAAATTTTGTTAAGTTTTCGAACACGTTTTCAGTTCGTACAGGCCACATACTGTATGGATTTTCCTCATTCCAACGCCAATCATTTAGTTTTTCGATGGCCTTCACACCTCTTACTGTTGTGACGATCAGAAATTATGAAAAAGTGTGAATTTTGGCAGCTCATGTCACTTTAACGAAATGTGTTTGTACGATTAGTTGAACTGTACAAAATACGTGTATATAATTTTAGACGTTACAAACAATTTTGCTATAACATGGAACTATATACAAAATGCAGTTTTGTTACATCTAATAATCAACTATAAAATCTTGAGAACAAATAAGAAGATTGTACGATTCTCAGTACATTACAAACTATGTAAACACAGGGATACCTCAGGGGATAGTAAGTAACACTATAGTCGGCCTATAACAGTACTATCGTTAATTTGGATAACACCTTCTTTTAAAAACGGCTTCCATTGTCGGCTGATGCATTCACTACAAAGGTAGATTTTCTGCCAGTTTAAAGCTATAATCACAAAATATCGATTGATTGTCTAGATATATTTTAAAGTGGCATGAGCTGCCAAAATGTTGATATTTTGACGTTAAAACAGAATGTTGAAATTATTGACTATTTTTCTCAAGACGTATAATCCAGAAGCTTTTTGGCGCTTCTAGTCTCGCAAATGTTCGATAAAGTATTGTTTGGAACTAACCTTGGCTTAGAATAAATGAATGGTCGTCCCGGTTATTTAAATTTTGTTTACTTTTCGAACACGTTTTCGCGTCGTACCGGCCACATACTGTATGGATTTTCCTCATTCGAACGCCAATCATTTAGTTTTTCGATGGCTTCCAAAGCCTCTTACTGTCGTGACAATCAGAAATTATGAAAAAAGTGTAATTTTGGCAGCTCATGCCACTTTAACGTTTTAGGGTTTTCAGTTTTGTTTTTTAGTTTTAGTGTATTTTTTTTATTTTTAACTAAGGTGATAACCTCCCATCTAGGCGATAACTACTTAAGCTTTTCACCGATGTGATAACTTTTCACCGAGGTGATAACCTCTCCACCTAGGTGATAGCCTTTCCACCTAGGTGATAACTTTTCACGAAGGTGAGAACCTTTTCTCCTAGGTGAGAACCTTTCCACCTAGGGGATAACCTTTCCACCTAGGGGATAACCTTTCCACCTATAGATGATAACCTTTTTACTTATAGATGATAACCTTTTTACTTAGGTGATAACCTTTTTACTTAGGTGATAACTCACGTGTTCCTAAACATTCGTATAATCAGATAACCTTCAAAGCTAATGGGATTCTATCTCTCGATCCAGCTAGGCATCCAGCTATAGGCATCTAGCTAGGCACTTGAAATGTGGACTGGGCATTAAGTATGGGACGCAAATGTCTCGGATAAATTATTTGGCCATTGTTTCGGAAATATTACGGCTTAATTACGGAAGCCAATAGATTGATTGTTTGGGGCTTAACGTCGCACTCAACAGCTAAGGTTATATGGCGACAAAAGTACCAACCGACCAAAAGACCTTCCTGACGTTCTATGGTCTGTGGAGCCTAATGTCCCTTGACATCAGGCTCCACAGACCATAGAACGCCAGGAAGGTTAATGTCACATGCTTAATGCTCCCCCTTGCTGGGTCAGAATACTGGAAGCCGATGGGGGCCATCTTGCTATTCAGATCACGTGACAACGACTCGAGGTCGCGGAGTTGTGAGACAAGATCAAGTTTCAGACCCTGGGGGCCGAGAAAGGAATGCAGTTCAAAGGAGACCAGATATAATGATATATTTATTTGGTTTGGATATATAGTCAGCGCTCGTGTCACATATCTCAAAAAGCATGAGTAGCCTACATAAATTACCCAACCTTAAACAGTCAAAAACAGAAGCGCTTCACTATGGTTTACCTGTTTGTTTTATAGGCCTACAATCGAATTTGAATATCTTTTCTCGATTAAATTTAAGCCTACTTACACACTGGTTGAATTGAGACATTTACTATCATTTTGTATGATTATGAACAAAAAAAAAACAATTCCTAAAATCACGTGCAATATTATTTCCAGAAGAGGACACTTCTCTAAGAAGCCAGAGCCTTTCAGCTCCCGACCCCAGTCTCTTGGGCGGGGATATTCAGCATCCCTCCCGGTCAAACTTTCCATCATCGTCGAAACCCACGGTTAAAACTTCCGCTTACGCTCACCCCTGGGTATCCGAGGATGGCTTTCCATATGTTACTCGATCTATAACTATAACTATTTTATGGTCAATTTTTTTTTCTCAGATTCTGAAAAGAATTCGATAACCACAAACAGTTATATAGAGGTTAACTAACGAGAGCTCGTTTGTTACGATGAATATCATTCGATCGAGTCTGTTAATTTTCAAAGTCACGAACCTCTGGCGAGTGATTTTGAAAATTGATAAATGAGAGTGATATTCATTGTAACAAACGGAATACACACAAAAATACCGCATTTTATTCTGAAATGCAGCCCCACATCACATCGTTCAACCCAGCCAATCTTTCTTTTTTATGGACTAATAAAGTTAGCTCCGGCATGTAGCGTTAATGTGAGGTCCGAAGGGAAGACCGCTACGGAGAGTAGCCATGTTTAAAATAGAAAGATTCCTGAATGGCTGAGAATACAAAATATTGCCGCCATGGCGCGGGAAGGTGTTCTAACTAGCTTTAGATATGGATCTAATGCAATAATTCCAACAGGCTTCAGGGCCCAGTTTCACAGAGCGATCTTAGCTTAAGGCCCTGGCTCCAAAAATTGTCTAAGCTTAATAACTAGTATATGTTTCCACTCAAAGCAAAGTCAGACACGGATCAAATGAGTTAGTATACACAACCGCTGGATTTCTTCAAATCTTTTTTTATGTCGGTTTAATCATTCTTTATTGACGCAAGATTTGTTTACAACAACTTTAAAAGCTCTGTTGCAGAATTAAGAATCTTTTTTAAAAGGAATCGGATAAATAGAACTGTTTTTACAATGTTGAATTGTTTTTTATTTGTTCAAAATTAAGAAAAATCATTTCAGATGAGTATCACTTTTCAACAAAGCCAATCTTCAAATTAAAAACTGCATATCAGTGGATAGTCAACATTGTAATCCATATGTATTCAAAATGATCAAAGTTCTATCCACAAAACTAAGTGAGATATGGCTCATCAAAATATTTTAGAATTCAAAATGGTGCAAAAGTCACGAGACGAAACAACAAACAAAATGGCGTCCTGGTTGGGTGACCCCATCCTAGCATTGCAAGCATTACCATATACCGCTGCGTAGAGCGTCTTAGTATATACTAAGTCGCTCTACGCCTGCGGTATATGTAATGCTTGCAATGCTGAACCCATCCGTGTTTACAAAACTGACACATTAAAACAAATGTTTATAACTTCCATGAGATGGTGAGAAACATTTGTCACATTAAATGAAGACGTACTCTGGTTGTCAGTATCCAGAATTTCCTTATCCTAGTTTCGGCCACACAGACTAAATAAAAATCTTTAACATTTTTTAACCTTTCAAATTCTTTGTCGAACTCTTTAAAATATCAATACAACGGCTGCTATTTTCTGTTTCCAATTAAACATTTGATACATTTTACTTTTATTTTAGGGTTCTTTCTCAGAAGAAAGCCTCGTAGTGTATGTCACCAAATCTTTAGGGAACGTGTTTGTTTTTCTACCGATAAACCATACACCAACTCCAAGAGGAAGTTACCCGAGTCGCCGTCTAAACAAGGTGTAACCTTCGAGCTGTATACGCCAAATAATCCAACCAGGCCCCAATATGTAACCGGAATGAAAAGAGAAAGAGTTACTTCAACAACACTGAATCCACGAAAACCAACACGTGTTATTGTTCACGGATTTCGAGGCTGTGCGTGCAAACCGTGGGTTAAGAATATGACCAAAGAACTTTTACAAAGGGTAAGTAACACACAACATCCGACACACGAAATTATGAAGTTTCTAAGGTAGTTACAGGGTTTGTTCGAGGGGGATACGGAAATATATGGGGTCAGTAAACGAAATATTGGGCGAGGCGTTAGCCCACCGATTGATTGATTGTTTGTTGTTTTACGCCGCGCTCAAGATTATTTCACTTATATGGCGGCGTTGCCAGTTTTATTGTGGGAGGAAACCGGGCTCTATGCCCGGAGGAAACCCACGACCTTCCGCTGGTAACTGGCAACCATCCCACATAGGTTGTTCGAGTGAAAACCCAGTCAGAAAATTTTCCAATTTTTTGGACTGAGTGGGATTCGAACCCGCGACCCATTGGTGTTAGCCCACCGAAGACCTAACTTGTACTACATTCAAGCCCTCTTTCTGAAAATTGGCTTTCATAAAATTAAAATGCAGAAAGAGAACTCCGAAAGCTATTTTCTAATATGTATGGCACGAGCAGACACGACTGACAAGTGTCTAGACATCACGTCACAAACCATATATGAGCCGAGGGTCAATGCAACCGCCCGAAGGTAGAAGTTAATTTAATGCAAGCTGTCAAGTTGAACAGGAGGTGGCCCACTGAACATTAAATCCATGACTTAAACAAATTGATATCCAACCTTTTTTGCGTTCTGTGTTTTTTTTGTTCCTGGATCAGTAGAGAAGTTTCTTCCTCTTCTGCTGTCCTAAAACGGCAATCGGGTTCATTTACAGCAGTTTCTTCTTCTAACACTGTCACTTCTATCCTGTCAATAAGAGCTTGTACAACGGGCTCTAGTGTCGACATTTTGATATCAACATCTGTCGTCTGCTTCTGTCGAACTCTGGGACGTCACATGTTTATTGCGTCTTTTAGCCGCACTCCGTGAACTCGGCCAATATGACTTGAACTCGGCCAATATGACTTGAACTCGGCCAATACAGCTCTTCGGCTAATACGAACTTGATTCGTATGCTGATATTACCCGGCCGTGAAGGTCATATTCGGGCAATAACTTGCACAGTCAATTAATAAGGAAATATACAGGGTCTCCACGTGACTGGCTTCAACCAATGAACAGGAAGTATTCAGTGTGAGACGGGATAATTATATATACAGGGCGTCATCGAATTCATTACACGCGAGTAGTAATTTTGCATTTGTTCCTAGCCTCGATGAATCCCCCCCCCCCCCCCCCCACACCCGATATCAAATATATCTTCAGTATATCTGTATCTTCAGCCATATACCCTATATTCAGCAACACACAGCTCACCAGGATGTCATTTATTTCTTAAATAAAAGAGCACCCCTCCTTTATAAAGGCCTGTCCGTATAAAATACATATCTAAAGACACAATATATACCCATCTTCAGCTATGAAAAGAATAGACCTATCGGTAGACTGAGATTGAAACCCGTAGTATCATGGGAAAAGAAAGTGAACATTTGGGTTCTCCCAGAAAAAAATCTAAGTATAAAAAGAGACAAGGGAGTTTAGCCCTGACTATAAATATATATATAAGCTAAAACAACCAACCAACCATAAATATATATATACTCGAACTGAGGTATCTAAATTATTTATTTCCCAGGACGGTTCTAACGTGATTGTTGTGAACTGGAAAAATGGTGCCACCAAATCATTCCTGAGGTACAATCAAGCTGTTGCTAATACTAGAGTTGTGGGAGCTTTGTTGGCCAGTTTGATCAAACAAATCTCGTTGGAAATGAAGATTTCACTCAGTAAATTCCACATCATCGGGCATAGTCTTGGTGCGCACGTTGCAGGATATGCCGGTCAGCGACTCGATGGTGGACTGGGACGCATCACAGGTAGGCCAACCATAGAAATACACATTTTATAACATTATGAAGTTCACAAACCATACCTAAATTTTCAGGTTTGTTTCCATTCCAGTGGAAATAAAATAATGTTTTAATATCATCAAAATCTCACCTTGTCTGAGTTTGAATTTAAAATAGCCTGTCTTTTCAAAATTCAAAATGACTCTAAACGCTTTTCATGCCATCTCAAATCCCTTAGCACCGGGGCATCGGCGGCCCTGGGACCTTGTCTTTGTAGGAACCTTCCCCTCCCATTACAGTTACCTTTAAACCACACTTACTGATGGTAGAAAATCGTCCCGACCCCCAGTGGTTCTAAGTCAAGTGGATTTCTTCGCCGGCGGGACACTAGGGATATCCATACGCATAAACCCCTTAAATGCATCCGCCATCTAACACCTCAAAGCTTCCGGTACCTATGGGCCCTTCTCCCAAGTCATGCATTTCAAACGTTTTGCAAGATGCGAAAGCATAGGTACTCCGAATAAAGTAAGACGACGAATTGTTGACGTTCTCAATATTTCGACAAATTTGTATTTGCCATCTTCAGGAGAAATGGTTAGAATACAGTAGATACAGTTTAAATACACAATTTCCAGAGAAGACAGACATTAAAGCAAGGGTATAATATGCAATGATTGGATGATTGATGTAGGCCCCTATTAAGAAAACATAACCGTGGGGGTTTATAGGCTATCCTTGGTCTAATGTCTGTCTTCTCTGGAAATTGTGTATACAGTACACTGTTATAAATGTGGTTGTAATTTTACAGCAAAGTTCGCGGGCAATCGTAGGACAAGTAAAATTTGCTGTAGATTTACACCTGTGTGAATATGTAAATTTACAGTGTGGTGTTAATAGATTTACAGTGAAACAGTATATTTACTGGACTTCGTGTTGCCTTCTGTCCTTATACAAGTATCTTCTCCGTTAATCTACCAAGGTTGTTTGTAAATTAGCCAAAAAGAGTAAATTTACCGAAATGTGTTACAGAGTTACATGTTAAACAACAATACTTAAAGGTACTCTTACAAATCTATGTATATTTACAGTGTGTTTACGTAAATTTACATGGGAGCCAATATAATAACATCGCACCCAGGGGTAAAACGTTTACAGCACATTCTCCTGTGGTGAAATACAAAAGTTTTTCTTGTAGTTCTACAAACATTTTTTACAGTGTATAATCTGTATCACGTGAGGACGTCAGCAATGCGTCGTCTTACTTTATTCGGAGTATCTATGGTGTTTTGCATCTTGATAAGCTAGTTGATGGATCAACAAGATCAAACGTTTTCCTACCTACCAAAGGACCTCTCAATGGCATTGACAAAGGAACGATGTACGGGAAAATTATAATGTCCATCTGGAACGTAGAGTCATTTTGCGTAAGAACAAATAGAAACACAAAAAAGCACACTTTTATTTTTCCCTTTTTCCAAGATATAGCGTAACTATAGGGGTATTTATAAAGGTCTAAACGATATATCTCTTTTTAACACAATTAGCAACTTGTCTCCATGGTTATTTTAGACAAGAAGATTTTCCCTGTGCCCGTGTGTTTTAGTGATCATAAATATGTTTACCGGTTAACAAAATGGCGAACTGAGGTACATTTTACCCAGAAAGCTTTGCGTAAATCTGTGTGACGTCATCAGGCTCGGCGGTAATTGAATTGCTCTATATTCCACTCGTTACCTTATTTTATTTTACTTTAGGACTAGATCCAGCTGGTCCGTCTTTTGAGAAATATGGTCGACCTGTTAGACTCGATGACACGGACGCCATCTTTGTTGATGTTGTTCACACAAATGGGAAATCTTTATTGAAAGGAGGTTAGTAACCTGCTATATATAACGCAATTTATAAAACAAGAAACAAAGAATTCTGTCAAACATCAATATAAGAAATGTTTGAAACTCTCTTTAAACGTGGGTGCCATACTGTAGTATCTTATGTACTGAAGAGTGAAGACTCAAGTTCATAACAAAATATATTTACGGAGAAAACACATGGTACAGTCATTTCATGTCTAAGCCTCCAGCGCCTCTACTGGCTGGTCGCTCCTCAAGGGAGATAAGGACATAGTATAGATCACAACACATACGAATGATAAAAAACACTTGACGAAGACACCGGCACAGGTGTCGGAAGCTCGTGTTGTTCAAAAACAACTGACGACGCGGCGATGTCTTAATATTTTATCATTAAGATCAATATAGTTTGGTTATGTGGATATTTCCAACCATGATGTAGGCTAAGCATTTTTAAAATTTCAAAAAAAATAAAATTTATATATATATTTTATGGGAATTTATATAACGGTAGGCCTATAATCAGGATTTATTCAAGTATAATCAGGATTAATAATCAATTTTTATGGATGTTTTATCCATGTACAGGTTTTGGGATACATAAAGCTATCGGGGATGCTGACTTTTATCCTAACGGTGGACAGATACAGCCAGGATGTCCCAGAAAGCTCTACGACAAAATTAAAAGCCTTTTTAAAGGAACTTGTAAGTATAAGTTTTGTTGTTGATATTTTTATGTAGAAGAATACTTTTTATGTAATCACGTTAGTAACCGAAAAAATGCACGTTATTGATTGACAAAAATCAAATATCCGTTTTTTTTTTTCGTTTTGTTTATAAAAACTGCATTTAAGTGGCAAGTGCTGCCGAATACACGAAAATTTCGTTGAAACAGAATTCGATAAATGTTCATCATTTTATCAAGGAGTTAAAATAAGAGTTTTCCGCTAATACCAATCTTTATAATAGATTACTATGTGTAGCGGCTAGACTAAAACTAAGATATATAGTATAATATATTCCTATGTGCAGCGGCTAGACTAATACCAAGATATATAGTATAATATATTCCTATGTGCAGCGGCTAGACTAAAACCAAGATACATAGTACGAATTCTACTATACTTTGTTTGTGGTGGTATTTTATATGTGATTTCGAGGGCAGCTATTTCACCATTATTTTAACTGTAGTGTAATATACGTTTCTTGGGTGCGGTGTAAAACAACTATTAATCAAATTAGTGTAATTAATGAAAGTAAAGCCAGGAACCAGGGCCCAGTTTCACAAAGCGATCTTAGCTTAGGGTGATCTTAATTACCAATGGCAACGTATGTCTTTAGCATTGGTTGCCATGGTAGTTAAGATCACACTTAGCTAAGATCGCTTTGTGAAATTAGGCCCTGGTCAGTATATTCGCTGATTTCTGTCTGTTTCAGCCCTAAAGGACAGCTTCGGGTGCAGCCATCTAAGAGCTTTTGAGCTTTTCACGGAGTCCATCAATTCCAGGTGTACATTTGAAGCCTGTGGAAAATCTGGCTGTTCTGAGATGGGATTTCACGCCCTACCAAACAGAAGAGGAAGCTTTTCCTTAACAACCAAATCTAAATCTCCATTTTGTGTAGTCTAATCTGATAACATTTTTATTGAAGTTTGTCAGTTGGCTCGTAAAGTGGCATGAGCTGCCAAAATGTTGATATTTTGACGTTAAAACAGAATGTTGAATTTATTGGCTATTTTTCTCAAGACGTATATATACTTCAGAAGCTTTTTAGTGCTTCTAGTCTCGAAAATGTACGATAAAGTATTCTTTGGCTTAGAATGAATGAATGGTCGTCGTGGTTATTTTATTTTGTCTACTTTTCGAACACGTTTTCGGTTCGTACAGGCCACATACTGTATGGATTTTCCTCATTCCAACGCCAATCATTTAGTTTTTCGATGGCCTTCAAAGCCATCGTGACGATCAGACATTATGAAAAAACTGTGAATTTTGGCAGCTCATGCCACTATAATGTCTGTATAAATTGCTTCAATTATATATTTTGCCTTTTGTAATAAAACGAATACTAGCAGAAAATAATTTTAGGAATCTATCAAAAATTATTAAGATGAGTATCATTTTCTATTAAACTGTCCATTTTACAGGGATCTATACTTGCCACATTATTTTTACTCTTAGTGAAGTGTTAATAAGAATCTTTTATGACCCTTCCGTTCCTCATATAACCTTCGCCTCCGTGTAAGGGTGTATGATTATTAGAAGGTTAATAACGATTCATACATCCAGGGTAAGATATCAATAACCAACCCATATTATATATCACGGATAAAACCAAAGTGTTGGTGTTTGTCAGCAAAAAATACAATAGAAATTATATAAAAGAATTTTGGCAACATAGAAATGTGAAATGATTTTAATAAATGACGTAAAAGAATTTTTGGCACATATGCGTGTGCAATGCATTTGATAGCAGGAATTAAAGAATTTTTAACTAAGTCCCACGCAGACCTTCCATCGATGCGGAACGGGTTTGAATCATACTTGTATCAAATAAAAATTGAAAAATTTCTTTGTGGATTTGTGCTCTCCAAATGCGGCCCTCTTACTTCATTACACTCTACACCAGATTCTCAAGATTACTGTAACAAAACACACAGCCAGAGTGCCTTTCCAATTTGATTTATTCAAGAAAAATGCATATTAGTTTTTTTATAAAATAGTTCTTTCTGTTGACAAAATTAAAATCAAAATGGTAAGTAAAACCAAAGAATAAAACAAAAATATCACATATGTTTCATTACAGGCACGCCTATCAGACTGACATAAAACACAATAAGTAATGCAAACAAACACAGTACATACCCACTGTGGAGAAATAAGTGGGATTCCATTTATTGTATAAATTTATTTACATTATTAGATCATGTTGAATCTGATTGGTTAATATTATCTGGAATGGTTTCTGATTGGTCCTCATCAAAGGGATTTTGATTGGCTCCATCCTGTTGAATATTCATATCCTTAGGTTTCCATATATGAACAGAATTCCCACTGCCAGCATAAGCCAGAATACCATTTCTGTAATGAACCTGAAGGACAAAAAAAAACGCAAATTTAACAAGGGCTTAGTGAAACCCCGCAGTTCACCCTAGTGGCTGATGCAGGTATGTAATATGAGCATCATATTTATGAACACTAAAAGACACGGTCACAAGTAAAATCTTCTTGACTTAAATAACCATGAGACAAGTTTCTTATAGTGTTAAAAAGAGGTATGTCATTTAGACCTTTATACCCAAATCATACATAGGTTGTAATAAACAAATATCTATGGTATTTCTTTAGGTTGAAGACAGGAGTTTGGCTTTAGTCAGAAAAAATTTCTGGAATACTTTGTAAAATATTGACGAAGTTGTTAGAATCTTCAGCTACATGTATGGCAAAAAAGTCAGGGCAACTGAGATCAAACAAAATAAAATAAATAGAAAAGAAATTGAAAATATGTAATTTGGTTTGTATATTAGATTGATTGATTGATTGTTTGGTGTTTTACGCCGCGCTCAAGATTATTTCACTTATATGGCGGCATTGCCAGTTTTATTGTGGGAGGAAACCGGGCTCTATGCCCGGAGGAAACCCACGACCTTCCGCTGGTAACTGGCAACCATCCCACATAGGTCATTCGAGTGAAAACCGCTGTCAGTATAGTAAAAGCAAGAATGAACTAAACATCACCATAGCTATTCACTCACGTATTGTGATTCCTACAATCCTGTTACAGGTCAAGAATTAACTACATGGTACTTCTTTCATATTGATTGATTGATGTTTTACGCCGCAATCATGATTATTGCAAAGACAATAAGATTGCACTCAAGATTATTGCAAAGACAATAAGATTGATTGATTGATTGATGTTTTACGTCGCAATCAAGATTATTGCAAAGACAATAAGATTGTACTCAATATTATTGCAAAGACAAAAAGATTAATTGATTGATTGATGTTTTACGCCGCAATCAAGATTATTGCAAAGACAATAAGATTGTACTCAAGATTATTGCAAAGACAATAAGATTGAT
The DNA here is from genome assembly GCA_963971465.1 of Lepidochitona cinerea. Classification (NCBI taxonomy): domain Eukaryota; kingdom Metazoa; phylum Mollusca; class Polyplacophora; order Chitonida; family Tonicellidae; genus Lepidochitona; species Lepidochitona cinerea. The sequence continues at coordinate 7,617,556 of OZ020556.1, forward strand.
TGATTGATGTTTTACGCCGCACTCAATATTATTGCAAAGACAAAAAGATTAATTGATTGATTGATGTTTTACGCCGCAATCAAGATTATTGCAAAGACAATAAGATTGCACTAAAGATTATTGCAAAGACAGTAAGATTGATTGATTGATTGATGTTTTACGCCGCAATCAAGATTATTGCAAAGACAATAAGATTGTACTCAAGATTATTGCAAAGACAATAAGATTGATTGATTGATGTTTTACGCCGCACTCAAGATTATTGCAAAGACAATAAGATTGCACTCAAGATTAGTGCAAAGACAATAAGATTGATTGATTGATGTTTCACGCTGCAATCAACATCATTGCAAAGACAATAAGATTGATTGATTGATGTTTTAAGCTGCACTCAAGATTATTGCAAAGACAATAAGATTGATTGATTGATGTTTTACGCCGCACTCAAGGTTATTGCAAAGACAATAAGATTGATTGATTGATGTTTTACGTCGCACTCAAGATTATTGCAAAGACAATAAGATTGATTGATGTTTTAAGCCGCACTCAAGATTATTGCAAAGACAATAAAAAGCTCTGATTGGTTCTGCCGTTTTATGGCGGAAATCTGACCAATCACAATTCCAGCTACTTAAACAGGTCAATAATCAACAAAACAAAGATGGACGACTTGTAAATTGTATAAGAAATGTTTGAAACTCTCTTTTAACGTGGGTTCCAAACTAATGATAAAAAATTAAGACATCATCACGTCGTCAATTACACTTGTGTCACAGGTGTCCAAAGCTCATGTTGTTCAAAATCAACTGACGACATGGTGATGTCTTAGTTTTTTATCATTTGTCAATTGCATGATTAAAGCCCTGTTGAAAGAAATTTTTTTGTTAACTTTTGAAAGGCTGAGATGCCTTTGTTGTTTGTTTTTTTTACCTCCGGCAATGTCGTCGGAAATGTGGGAGTCGAGCAAACATTTCAGGTTGTCGCTTGTTGACGAGTCTCTGTCTATAGGCAAGGTTACTGTATCGTTAAATTGTAACAAAGCGTCTAGTTTGCCAGCGAATGGGCGTTTCTGGTAAAATGATGAAATTCTGTTGAGTTTTCCCAGCCTGGGTAAATGTGATCTTATTGTAATTTTAATTGTGGGGTCCAAGTATGTAATAAATGCTGCAATTGAATATTTACTCACAGTAGCTTGTTCCCCACTTTCAGCTATGGTGAATATTTCAACGGGGTTTTGTGTTGGATGAAGAACTTTGACTGTGTTATCTGTGGAAGATGTAAAGATGGCCCCTGTTGTATGTTGAATGGATGTCACCTTCCCACTGTGACCTACATCATAACTCTGGAAGAAAACAACACACAAAAACATGCTATCGTATATCATAGGCAAATAACGGGATCCCACACAGTATGCCAGAAGCTTTTCGAATAGGTTGTCCTTTGTCAATAGCCTCAGAAACAAGTCTATGTGGGACTGATCAACATTTTTATTTAGTGGTTTTCGTCTCACAAATGCTCTATCTGGTGACAAACAAATATTATATTTGCTGAGCCACACATGCTCTGTGTGCTGAGCAGCTGAGGTTCTGTCTGCTGAGCAATAAAATGCTCCATCTGCTGAACAGCCAAAGCTCTATCAGTTGAGCAAAGAAGGCTCTATGTAATGAGCAGCCAATCATTTATCTACTGAGCAACAAATGCCCTTTGAAATTTTGAACTTAAATTGAAATTAAATTAATTTTTAATGTACTACAGCATCCACCCATGCATAAGCCACATACATGTTTATGTAGGGTGTAAGAATTCAAAATCAGATGAAAACTGTGCAATTTATCGAGTTGAAAGGTATTTCACATAATCCAGAGGCAATACTTTATTCCAACTACAAAATAGTATGAGAGCTACATGTATTATCAGCTGGAAAGACTTAAATACATACTCTGAAAAAAATTTCAAAATAGGATTAAAACTGTTGAAGATACGATGAGAAAGGCAAAATTACATAATTCAATATGGCCTCTTCAAGTTGCAGAGCTGAAGGGAAGTTCTTCCAATATTACATCGTTCCATATTCCCACATTAATATGAAGTAGGTGACAACAAAAATAATAAGGTGCGACACACATGACCATACAATGATAAGAAATATACATCCACATTCACAAAAAAATATTGAGATCGTATATGCACTGTAGAAGGTATGGTAGTAAACCCTAACACTACCAACGTTTTGAAGTCAGGTATACTTAAAGTGGCATGAGCTGCCAAAATGTTGATATTTTGACGTAAAAACAGAATGTTAAAATTATTGGTTATTTTTCACAAGACATATAATTCAGAAGCTTTTTAGTGCTTCTAGTCTCGAGAATGTACGATAAAGTATTGTTTTGAACTAACTTTGCCTTAGAATGAATGAATGGTCGTCCTGGTTATTTAAATTTTGTTTACTTTTTGAACACTTTTCCGTTTGGTCGGCCTATAGGCCACATACTGTATGGATTTTCCTATTTCCAACGCAAATCAGAAATTATTAAAAAAGTGTGAAATTTAGCAGCTCATGCCACTTTACAGTATTTATGTACTTACATCCACTAGATCAAAGAGTCCATTTGTTGGGTCAAAGAGATGTAATTGGCCCTGTTTATCTCCCACCCACAACTGGTTGTCTCCATAACTCATACACATTGGGTAGTACTCCAGCTAAAACATTCACAAAACAATCACAATTTATCACCGCCAACCATTCTAAAGATAACAGCTGATGATCAAATAGCTGATCTAAAAGCCCAAGATCTTTTTACCAGTTTTCTACAAGTCAAGATCACAATTGAAAATTACTCAGGCCATGCTTTCATGAATATGAGTGAGTGAGTGAGTGATTTGGGTTTTACGTCCTGCTCAACATTATTTCAGTTATATGAATACGTTGTCCCCTTGTGGCAGGGCGTATTTCCACCGCTCTTTTAGGTGCTGCCTCACCGAGACCACTTGCCGAAGACAACCAGCAAGCCCCATCACCCAGTCACAGTATACTGACACCGGGCCAACCAGTCGCTGCTCTAACTCCTATTGCTGAGCGCCAAGCGGAGCAGTAACAGCTACCACTGTTAAAGTCTTTGGTCTGACTCGACCCGAGCTTGAACCCGGATCTCCCAGGCCTGAAGCGGACACTCTACCGACTGGCTATCGGGGCTGGTTTCCTGCATATGAGAACAAGTGATATTTTGCCATTTTGATGATGTACTGAAGGCCTACATGTATCGGAAGATTAGCTTATAATTAGCTAATTTAAAACAGAAGTCACCTTGGTGACATTCACGAGTTGGATAATATTAGTTATATGACGCCCTTCTGTGGGGCGTGGCTATACGGGTAGATATTTGCTGAGTCTGCTCGCAAAATTGCTAGCCCGTCCCGGGACAACCAGATTTTTTTTCGAGCTACCAGATTTTGGGAACCGGCTGCCCGACAGGCTATCAGTTATTTTAATAAAGAGGAATAAAATCATGCTCGAAAAATCATTAATCAAAATAGATTGTAAGCCTGATTGTCTTTATTAGCACAAAAAATCACTCTGCAGCCTTGTTTACTGTTCACGTCCACACAGGTAAGGTATGAGTCCTACTGAAAATGTACCAGTGTTATTAAAGTCACCAATCGGTGAGCACGTGTTCAGTCAGTGGGAGACATGAAAGGGTTATCAAGCGACAGCTGTCAAAAATGGATTTGCGTAATTATTTCACTGCTTCTACTCCCTGTGTAGTCCGAAATATCTGCGATGATGATGTAAGACATTTTCTGACAGATAAGCCATCATCATGATGATGTTTCGCACTTCTTCCCGTGAAGGTGAAAATCGCGAAGCAGAGAAAACGGTCAAATCCAACCACGGAAAAGACAGACTATGAGTATATAAGGAAGCGTGTATTTGTAACGTCTTGGACAAAAGAATACACATGGTTGATTGATTGATTGTTTGGTGTTTTACGCCGCGCTCAAGATTATTTCACTTATATGGCTGCGTTGCCAGTTATATTGTTGGAGGAAACCGGGCTCAATGCCTGGAGGAAACCCACGACATTCCGTTGGTACATGTGGTTGAAGCATGACATGAAAAACGAAAGCATGTTTTGTAGCATTTGTCGTGCATTCCCGCTCATTGCCGATGGCAGTAGTCCGTTTATCAGACTCTGAATACTCTGACAATGTTTTTTTTTTCCTTTTAATGCCAAAATATTTTCATGTGTTGGAAAAAATAGTCGATATAATGGAAATCGTTATACCTAATAAATCAGGAAATAAAAACATCTTTAATACAGTGAAAGTTTTTGGGCTACCTAAAAAAAAATTTAGGCTACCAAATTAATGATGTAGCTTGCCCGAAGGGCTACTAGATTTTTTCAAATTTTGCAAGCCCTGACTGACATTAATATTTTTAAGAGAAAAAAAATATATATCAGATACCAAATATCTACCCAGAAACTTACTGGGACTGTACCTAGGCACAATAATATACAAGAAAACTTACCGGGATGGTTTTAAATGTTTTTCCAGCGGTCCTGTCAGTAATACATATTGTTTTATCTTCACTGCCAGAGATGATGTAGTTTTTGTCGACTGCCAAACACAGGATAGGTTGCCTATGATATCTCTTGTCACTAACGATACCTTCTCGTGGGTCAATCTGGTAGATGCGTTTATCATAACTACCTGCTATAATACAGCCTTTCTCTAAATGTACGTTCAATATGGCAGAGCGGCATCTGAAAAAAAATAGAATAATGCTATAGCAACGTCATCTACATATTTTCTTTTGTTGTTCCTTGATGTATGAAAAGTACCTGAATTATCGCTAAATTTCTGAGACAATGTTCAATTTCTGACACGAGGAGATCCCCTAAAATGATTGGTTGATCTTTTCAGCCACACTTGAAAATACTACATATTTATGGCGACATTGCCAGGTTTAGTGGGGGGGGGGAGGTTGATTTGGGCTCTTTACCCAGAGGAAACCCCCGATCTTCCGGACCTTTTAGGTCACCTAAAATGAAATGTAAGACTCAGTTCAAACTGAATTAATGAGGTCCCAATTGGAAGTCTTGAGAAAAATAGCTGATAATTTCAGCATACTGTTTTAAAGGGAAAATATCATCATTAGGGCAGCTCATGCCACTTTAAAGATGATTTTTATAGCAGAATTTCTGTTATTTTTCCTATGTGTGTTATACCATAAGCCAAGAAGAAATGATACTTACTTAAAGTGATTGATTTCTGTACATCCGGCGTTGAGGTCCCACAGTTTGATGTAGGTATCCCAGGAACCTGTGCAGAGTTGGTTATCAAGGGAGGCAACTGACCAAATCCAGCCCTGGGTGCCAAAAGTAAAGTTATAAAGGCTGGCATATTGAATGAACATGTCCAACTGGCTGGTTCAGGGAATAAAACCCCCCAAAAGTAGGTCATTTGTAACCCCCACCTCCATCAAATCAAAATTTATGGCAACACCCACCAACCCTCATCACATCAACAGATATGACAACACCCACCCACCCCAATCACATCAACAGGTCTGACAACACCCACCCACCCGATGACATCAGCAGATCTGACAACACCGACCCACACCACATCACATGTCATCTGACAACACCCACCTACCAAACCACATTAACATATCTGACAACACCCACCCACCCCTATCACATCAACAGATGTGACAACACTCACCCACCCCTATCACATCAACAGATCTGACAACACCCACCCACCCCTATCACATCAACAGATATGACAACATCCACCCACCTTCATCCCACCCCGATCACATCAACAGATATGACAACACCCACCCACCCCTGTCACATCAACAAACCTGACAACACCCACCCACCCCTATCACATCAACATATCTGACAACACCCAACCATCCCTATCACATCAACAAAACCTGACAACACCCACCAACCCTCATCACATCAACAAACCTGACAACACCCCCATCACATCAACAGGTCTGACAACACCCATCCACCCCTACACAACCCCTATCGCTTTGACAGATCTGTGAACACCAACCTACCAAACCACATCAACATATCTGATAACACCCACCCACCCATATCACATCAACAGATATGACAACACCCACCCACCCTCATTCCATCAACAGATATGTCATCACCACCGACCAAACCGCATGAACACACACACGCATTCCCAAGACACCTGACATTACAGCGCTCCAGATAAGGGGCAACGTGATATTTTAGGTACAGCCATGTAATTGAATATATTTATGAACACTAAAACACACGGGCACAGAGAAAATCTTCTTGTCTAAAATAATCATGGAGACATGTTTGTTACGTTTATAACTTACCTTATGAGCCAGTGAGGAATGTATGTTAGCTGCTTTCATGGAGGCTGGATTCTCCGTTAACTTGTTTATGTCCACCATATTTAAATAACGATCTCTGGATCCAGATACAAATATATTTTTATCCTGAAAAAATTTTTTATTAAAAAATCACTAAAAGCGTCATAATATTTTTAACGGATTGACGGACATGTTTTTCTGCAATTTTATACAGTTCTAAATTCATGTTTAACCAAAAAATGATGAGTTAAGTCTGATCAGACATCAAATTGTTTGTACTGTGTCGTTTACCAGAAATATATTTAAGCTGCAGCAGTTCAAACAGCTACCCTTAAAGGGACGTGCTCGAAACAAATGACGTTAAAATGATTGCTATTCTACCGTTGTATATATAAAGATGAGGTTTCCAGATGGCAATAATCAAAGTAGGGGGGCCAGACCTATCTTTGGCCCTCCCAATAATTGGCCTATTAAAAAAATTATGGAGTTTTCAAAACACAATAGTTAGGGGTGACTATAGGCCCCTAGACCCTCGCGTGATTGTGCTGTCATAGTAGCCCACCTGTCCGCAGATTGCTGGCTACGAGACTGAGGGAGAGTGTACCTATTATATTAGCCCGGATTACCGGTCTTACGGCGACTGGTATTATATGGCTGCTAATGTTACTTGTCGCCTTAGCCCGAAAAAGCTTTGAAAGTTTATTGGGTGCGTACTTTATCTACTACGTCAGTTGTTACAGATCCCTAAAATATCTAGCGCAATGGATTTTTTTTTCTTCCAAAGTGAGTAGAAGTCCAAGTTTACAAGTCAAAAATCTTTTCATCAAATTTCACCTGTTAGGCCTTCAAAATGGCCCAAAACGCATGTACATGTATGGCATTCTCCTATTTCAGAGCTTACGGGGCCTAGGCGGCCCCTGGACCCTCGCCTGTTGTGCGGGGATAGGGCCTTAACTACTGACACCTTCCAACACTGACCCTTTATTCAGCAACACCGACCCTTTATTCAGCAACACTGACCCTTTATTTAGCAACACCGACCCCTTATTCAGCAAAACCGACCCCTTATTCAGCAACACCGACCCGTTATTCAGCAACACTGGCCCGTTATTCAGCAACACCGACCCCTTATTCAGCAACACCGACCCCTTATTCAGCAACACCAACCCCTTATTCAGAAACCGACCCCTTATTCAGAAACACTGACCCCTTATTCAGCAACACCGACCCCTTTATCAGCAACACCGACCCCTTATTCAGCAACACCGACCCCTTAATCAGCAACACCGACCCCTTATTCAGCAACACCGACCCCTTAATCAGCAAAACCGACCTCTTATTCAACAACACTGATTCCTTATTCAGCAAAACCAACCCCTTATTCAGCAACACTGACCCCTTATTCAGCAACACCGACCCCTTCTTTAGCAACAACGACCCCTTATTCAGCAACACCGACCCTTTATTTAGCAACACCGACCCCTCATTCAGCAACACCGACCCCTTATTCAGCAACACCGACCCCTTATTCAGCAAAACCGACCCCTTATTCTGCAACACCGACCCCTTATTCAGCAACACCGACCCCTTATTCAGCAACACCGACCCCTTATTCAGCAACACCGACCCCTCATTCAGCAACACCGACCCCTTATTCAGCAACACCGACCCCTTATTCAGCAAAACCAACCCCTTATTCTGCAACACCGACCCCTTATTCAGCAACACCGACCCCTTATTCAGCAACACCGACCCCTTATTCAGCAAAACCGACCCCTTATTCTGCAACACCGACCCCTTATTCAGCAACACCGACCCCTTAATCAGCAACACCGACCCCTTATTCAGCAACACCGACCCCTTATTCAGCAACACCGACCCCTTATTCAGCAACACCGAACCCTTATTCAACAATACAGACCTCTTATTCAGTATCACCAAACCTTTATTCAGCAACAGTGACCCCTTATTCAGCAACACCAACCCCTTATTCAGCAACAGTGACCCCTTATTCAGCAACACTGACCCCTTAATCAGCAACACCGACCCCTTATTCAGCAACACCGACCCTTTGTTCAGCAACACCAACCCCTTATTCAGCAACACCGACCCCTTATTCAGCAACACTGACCCCTTAATCAGCAACACCGACCCCTTATTCAGCAACACCGACCCCTTATTCAGCAACACCGACCCCTTATTCAGCAACACCGACCCCTTATTCAGCAACACCGACCCTTTGTTCAGCAACACCGACCCCTTATTCAGCAACACCGACCCCTTATTCAGCAACACCGACCCTTTGTTCAGCAACACCGACCCCTTATTCAGCAACACCGACCCCTTATTCAGCAAAACCGACCCCTTATTCTGCAACAACGACCCCTTATTCAGCAACACCGACCCCTTAATCAGCAACACCGACCCCTTATTCAGCAACACCGACCCCTTATTCAGCAACACCGACCCCTTATTCAGCAACACCGACCCCTTATTCAGCAACACCGACCCCTTATTCAGCAACACCGAACCCTTATTCAACAATACAGACCTCTTATTCAGTATCACCAAACCTTTATTCAGCAACAGTGACCCCTTATTCAGCAACAGTGACCCCTTATTCAGCAACAGTGACCCTTTATTCAGCAACACCAACCCCTTATTCAGCAACAGTGACCCCTTATTCAGCAACACTGACCCCTTATTCAGCAACAGTGACCCCTTATTCAGCAACAGTGACCCTTTATTCAGCAACACCAACCCCTTATTCAGCAACAGTGACCCCTTATTCAGCAACACTGACCCCTTATTCAGCAACACCGACCCTTTGTTCAGCAACAGTGACCCCTTATTCAGCAACACTGACCCCTTATTCAGCAACACCGACCCCTTATTCAGCAACACTGACCCCTTATTCAGCAACACCGACCCTTTGTTCAGCAACACCGACCCCTTATTCAGCAACACCGACCCCTTATTCAGCAAAACCGACCCCTTATTCTGCAACACCGACCCCTTAATCAGCAACACCGACCCTTTGTTCAGCAACAGTGACCCCTTATTCAGCAACACCGACCCCTTAATCAGCAACACCGACCCCTTATTCAGCAACACTGACCCCTTATTCAGCAACACCGACCCTTTGTTCAGCAACACCGACCCCTTATTCAGCAACACCGACCCCTTATTCAGCAAAACCGACCCCTTATTCTGCAACACCGACCCCTTATTCAGCAACACCGACCCCTTAATCAGCAACACCGACCCCTTATTCAGCAACACCGACCCCTTATTCAGCAACAGTGACCCCTTATTCAGCAAGTGACCCTTTATTCAGCAACACCAACCCCTTATTCAGCAACACCGACCCCTTATTCAGCAAAACCGACCCCTTATTCTGCAACACCGACCCCTTATTCAGCAAAACCGACCCCTTATTCTGCAACACCGACCCCTTATTCAGCAACACCGACCCCTTAATCAGCAACACCGACCCCTTATTCAGCAACACCGACCCCTTATTCAGCAACACCGACCCCTTAATCAGCAACACCGACCCCTTATTCAGCAACACCGACCCCTTATTCAGCAACACCGACCCCTTATTCAGCAACACCGACCCCTTATTCAGCAACACCGAACCCTTATTCAACAATACAGACCTCTTATTCAGTAACACCGAACCCTTATTCAACAACAGTGACCCCTTATTCAGCAACAGTGACCCCTTAATCAGAAACAGTGACCCCTTATTCAGCAACAGTGACCCCTTATTCAGCAACACCGACCCCTTTATCAGCAACAGTGACCCCTTATTCAGCAACACCGACCCCTTATTCAGCAACACCGACCCCTTATTCAGCAACAGTGACCCCTTATTCAGCAACACCGACCCCTTATTCAGCAACACCGACCCCTTATTCAGCAACAGTGACCCCTTAATCAGAAACAGTGACCCCTTATTCAGCAACACTGACCCCTTATTCAGCAACACCGACCCCTTATTCAGCAACAGTGACCCCTTATTCAGCAACACCGACCCCTTATTCAGCAACACCGACCCCTTATTCAGCAACACCGAACCCTTATTCAACAATACCGAACCCTTATTCAACAATACAGACCTCTTATTCAGTAACAGTGACCCTTTGTTCAGCAACAGTGACCCCTTATTCAGCAACATTTAACACAAAATCCAATAAACAAACGCATTTAAGCAAACCAAGACACCTCTAAATTGAGAGTAAAGCCTACAGTGGCGTGAAACTCATGCTCCGAGTCGGGCAGTGACGTATCAATCGCAACATTGTTCCCTTTTGGAGAGGTCATCTAGTACATAAAGTGGCAGCGATACGCAACAAGAATTTGGCTTTTCATTTTGTTTTTCATTTTGCTTTTCACTTTGTTTTTCATTTTTTTTTTCTTTTATTTTTCATTGTGTTTTTTATTTTGTTTTTCATTCTGCTTTTCATTTTGTTTTTCATTTTGATTTTCATTTTGTTGTTCATTTTGCTTTTCATTTTGTTTTTCATTTTCATTTTGATTTTCATTTTGTTTTTTATTTTGTTTTTCATTTTGTTTTTCATTTTAATTTTCATTTTGTTTTTCATTTTGTTTTTCATTTTGTTTTTCATTTTGTTTTTCATTCTGCTTTTCATTTTGTTTTTCATTTTGATTTTCATTTTGTTGTTCATTTTGCTTTTCATTTTGTTTTTCATTTTCATTTTGATTTTCATTTTGTTTTTTATTTTGTTTTTCATTTTGTTTTTCATTTTAATTTTCATTTTGTTTTTCATTATGCTTTTCATTTGGTTTTTCATTATGCTTTTCATTTTGTTTTTCATTTTGATTTTCATCTTGTTTTTCATTTTAATTTTCATTTTGATTTTCATTTTGTTTTTCATTTTAATTTTCATTTTGTTTTTCATTTTCTTTTCATTTTGTTTTTCATTTTTCATTTTGATTTTCATTTTGTTTTTCATTTTTCATTTTGATTTTCATTTTGTTTTTCATTTTTCATTTTGATTTTCATTTTGTTTTTCATTTTGTTTTTCATTTTGCTTTTCATTTTGTTTTTCTTTTTTTTTTCATTGTGTTTTTCATTTTGTTTTTCATTTTTCATTTTGATTTTCATTTTGTTTTTCATTTTGTTTTTCATTTTGCTTTTCATTTTGTTTTTCTTTTTTTTTTTTATTGTGTTTTTCATTTTGATTTTCATTTTGTTTTTCATTTTGTTTTTCATTTTGATTTTCATTTTGTTTTTCATTTTGTTTTTCATTTTGTTTTTCATTTTGTTTTTCATTTTCATCATGTTTTACATTTTAATTTTCATTTTGTTTTTCATTTTGTTTTTCATTCTGCTTTTCATTTTGTTTTTCATTTTGATTTTCATTTTGTTGTTCATTTTGATTTTCATTTGTTTTTCATTTTGTTTTTCATTATGTTTTCATTTTGTTTTTCATTATGCTTTTCATTTTGTTTTTCATTTTGATTTTCATCTTGTTTTTCATTTTAATTTTCATTTTGTTTTTCATTTTAATTTTCATTTTGTATTTCATTTTCTTTTGATTTTGTTTTTGATTTTGATTTTGTTTTTGATTTTGTTTTTGATTTTGTTTTTCATTTTGCTTTTCACTTTGTTTTTCATTTTGATTTTCATTTAGTTTTTCATTTTATTTTTCATTTTTTTTTTCATTTTGATTTTCATTTTGATTTTCATTTTGCTTTTTATTTTATTTTTCATTTTGCTTTTGATTCTTTTTTGTTTGTTTTATTTCCATTTCTTTTTTTCAACTCCCTTTTCAATTTCTTTTTTGTTTTATTTTATAATTTTTCTTTTATTTCATGAAATTATAACAAAAAATGTACTTGGCAACGATGGGCCACCATACTTGTCCCATGTTCAGACGGAGACAATAATTGATAAACCAGGCCAAGATTGCTTCACTTTCATGATGCCATTGGTAGGTTTACTGAGGGAGGAAAGCATGTCCCTATTTCCACCTAAAGGACTAGTTGAGTGGTTCTCATGAGACACCAGGGGGCTGTTTCTAGACACCGACGTAACTTTGCGCCTGGTCGTAAGGTCATGGCAACATATACCTTCAACATTACGTTACGACCAGGCGCAAAGTTACGACGGGCGTAAATGTGTTGAGAAACAGCCCCCAGACTGGTGCTTCAAAATTCCAGCTCCCACCAGACACTTTGGCTCGCTACCTTCCATCCTGTCACCAAGATAGTGTAATATGCACAGTGCCTGTGGTGTAAATTGACAGGGAGATCTGGGGCCGGTTGCACAAACGTGTATTAAGCTTAAGTCTGACTTATCTTGGCCACGTCACAATCAAATTCCTTTGTTACGCGATTTATTTAAGCCCGACTTAAGCTTAATACAGCTCTGTGCAACCGGTCCCAAGACATACATGTAGAGTTGTTGAAATATGCCTTACCTTTAGAATATGAACGCAATCGACAGGTGCAAATATATTGTCATGATAAGATAGCACATGGTGAAAATCCCGTGGACACGCCCACTTTTTACTCATTTCTTCTCGCTCAATACAAGCTTTCCTCCAATCAAAATCATCCACTATGAAAACACAGAAAAAAGGCCACATATAAATAATATTAAATCAATTAAATGTAATTTATGTACCAGAAGCCTTTTTCACAAAGCGGCATAGCATAAGTTTTTAAGTAACTGTCATAGCAATGTATCTCTAAAGTATGGGTTGCTATGGCAGTTACTTGTACCAGGGGGCTTTTTCTAGACACCGACGTAACTTTGCGCCTGGTCGTAACGTCATGGCAACATATACCTTCAACATAACGTTACGACCAGCCGCAAAGTTGCGATGGGCGTAAATGTGCTGAGAAACAGGCCCCCGATCTATTTGCAGTGCAAGTGTTGCGCTAAATCACATTTTGTCAAGAATATCCTTTATTCTTCGTCGTTACGGATCGAACAAGTTGAAACATTAAAGAAATCCTTTTTATTACATATTTTAATAATTATAATTCTGTGGTTCTGGAAAAGTTGAGAAATGATGTTTGGAGTCGGCCAGTTAAAGTGGCATGAGCTGCCAAAATTGACACTTTTTTCATAATTTCTGATCGTCACGAGAGTAAGAGGCTTTGAAAGCCACCGAAAAACTAAATGATTGGCGTTGGAATGAGGAAAATCCATACAGTATGTGCCCTATGGGGAAACGGAATAGTGTTCGAAAAGTAAACAAAATTTAAATAACCAGGACGACCATTCATTCTTTCTCAGCCAAAGTTAGTTCAAAACAATACTTTATCGTACATTATCGAGACAAGAAGCACTAAAATGCTCCGGAATAATACGTCTACAATAAAATAGCCGATAATTTCAACATTCTGTTTTTACGCCAAAATATCAACATTTTGGCAGCTCATGCCACTTTAAGTGTGATGTCTAGACAGAGGAGCGTCATTTGGCCTAACATTGTGGTATTTGATCTAAGGTCATAGGCACAAATGCATCTAGACTGGACTTGACATTATAAAGGCATTCGCCTATATGGACGTAGCCTTTCTGTAATTCTTGTTGGGGTGTCAAACCACACACTTAACTTGCATGATAATATATGCACAAGTTTTAATTTTGTGGCAAAATTTCTTTCGGAACAACAGAAAAATATAAGTGTTGATTTATGTTGTTTTTGGCTATACTAGAACTTGTGCTCCAACTTAGTTTAAAGTGGCATGAGCTGCCAAAATGTTGATATTTTGACGTTAAAACAGAATGTTGAAATTATTGACTATTTTTCTCAAGATGTATAATTCAGAAGCTTTTTAGTGCTTCTAGTCTCGGAAATGTACGATAAAGTATTGTTTTGAACTAACTTTGGCTAGGAATGAATGAATGGTGGTCCCGGTTATTTAAATTTTGTTTACTTATTGAACACGTTTTCGGTTCGTACAGGTCACATACATGTACTGTATGCATTTTCCTCATTCTGCCAATCATTTAGTTTTTCGATGGCCTTCAAAGCCTTTTACTGTCGTGACAATCAGAAATTATGAAAAAAGTGTGCATTTTGGAAGCTCATGAATTAAATTGAATTGAATTGCCACTTTAATGGAGTTATTTATGTTCATGCATGTATATAATGGTTAGATTGTTTACCGGACACAGCAGGATATGTGTAAGGCCATCGATTGAGAATCCGAGATTTCCAATAACTGTCAACACTCAGGATATCATGGAAAGGCTGACTGACACAACTCAATGTACTGCTGATAAATTTAGCATCAACATAGGAGCACACATGCATCAGTAGTTCTAATGGTAGAGATTCCAATGTTGCAGGCCCTGGTTCCCCGTCCAGCAGAGAGGCTTCACTGGGTGGATGTGGGTTACTGATGCCAGTTGGGGAGTTATCAATATGAACATTGGTAAGTCTGTCAGCCAGCAGGCCAACTGGGCCCTCTTCTATTACCAAGTTGTCTCCTCCTGCTGCAGTCACTTCAGCCATATTGACCTGTCAAAAAATCAGCATGTGAACTCAAAATTTAAAAAAAACATTAATACATTTTAATTTAATTTTGTGCATAGGCTTCTATTAGTAAGTGATATGATCAATTTTTGGGGGGTGTATTATAGGATACACATCCTCCATAGCCTATATGCCCCCCTCCCCATTCATTGGTTAACTGGACACACTTTTTAAGCACTGTTTTTTTGCTTGAAACTAGATAATCAGATAATTGGATATATAAAGTGTTAGTAAGGTATCGGTATTACACTTTCAAATTGTTGAAACACTTTGAATATCACCCTTAAAAATAGTTAAAAACAAAACATAAAATATTGCAAATCAGCAGCCATCTTATCAAAGAGAGGAGGCAGTCATTGTTTTAAACTTAGCAAAATTCTTTGCTGACATTGTGTAAGGCCACAGATGAGGGTTTTAATAGATCCTCAAAGGGATTATCAAAGAATTTCTCGGACACAGGTGGGTAGCTTTCATAACTTTCAAGGTATGCCGGTAAATTTAAAAAAAATGTTGATAACAGCTTTGATTTTGTCGACGTGGTATTGAAGAAACCCATATTGTGGCGGAACGTCAATCCATTCAACATATTTCAGGCTAGATGCTAACGTGCAGAATGTTGGCTAGTCCAGATTTCTGACTCCAAGATGATATTCACGCGGCCGTATTTTGGAAATCAGGCTTATAAGTTATATATTATATATGATACTGAAAGATACATTTCATATACTTTTGATATTATTTGGTTAAATGGAGCAATTCAGCGATGGGTGGTCGCTTCGGTCGGACCTAAAGTGGCTAAAATCAGCAAAAAGTGTCTTCTCACGACTCGTCGACGTCAATTAATTATGAACTGTCCGCTGAAGTTACAAATCACTAGAATTGATCTGACAAAACATTTGTAATTTCATTTTGTATACCAAGGGGTCCATGTAATCCTTCCGGGTCGTTCACTCTGATGACACACGGCTAAAAAAATATAGTAGTCATCTCTGAATCAGAACCCAAGAGGCGGGACAATTTGAGCTTCACCGACAAAGTGGTAAACTCAAATGTCGCCGAACATGTGCATAGCTGTCAAAAATCAAAACAACATTGAAAGCCTGAGAATATGTAAGGCAAGCGTTGATTGGTTGTGCCAATAACTGGATTAGGAACGATTAAGGCGAAACAATAAACAGTTTTGATGGAAAAATTGAAATAACTAGCAACTTTAGATCAGACAATTCACATTATAAGAGACAATGAATAGTTGACGTCCGTTCGTCTTTCGTTTGGTTAAAATTTTATAATGTTCCTCAACCAATCCCAGCCAATAGAAAGCCATTTCTCTTACTACTTCCCGGAGAAACGCAAGATTGATTCGGAGGTTTCCGGATTTATCTTATTTTCGCCGAAGTTTATTATATAGTCAAGATCTGTCCATTCAAGGAAACTTTGTGGAATTAAAATCGCAGATTTAAAAGTTTTATGCTTATATTTTGACTTTCAAAATCTGTTTGAAGCTATTCAAAAATCATCCAACATTCGGTGTTTTCCGTCAAAACGGACTTCGGGAAACAGCAGAATCTAAGATGGCGTGGCAGCCAGAGGAAAACGGCCTAAGACAAATCTTACAATTATTGCGAGAATCGCAGTCACCTGACACTGCCACCCAAAGAGTCGTCCAGCAAGTATCCTTTTTACAAAATCTGTTAGAATAATTTGGCTATATGCCTCTCAACTTGTGTTTAAGGTCATTTTTTGGTCTCGTATGATCAATGAATTGAGTCCGGATTATCTGCGTTAGATTGAATGAACGGAATCTTCCGACCCACGTGCTGTTCAGTTTTGAATTAAAATTAACGTTTTGTATTCCAATTCCCTGAATTTTTGGACAGAACAAAGAACTTGTCAGTCACTTTCAATTTGAGCTATTTTTGACATGCCACTCTCAATTTCAAAGACGTCGAATCCTTTTTAATTTCCAGGCTTGGGATATTCCACCAAAACTGGCAAAAGGGAATTCCTTGCCTGTCCAGGTTAGGGAAAGTCGCGTCGATGAAACTGCGGAACGAAGAATAATAGGACATGGATTTGTGGTCATGTGGTCAAACATGTCCGTAGATATTTCGGTAAAGGATTCTCTCACAGAGCTTTGTTGTTTGAGCCATTTCGTACATGCCATGTTTTTCCCAAAGAACGTACAAAACGCTGTTTTTGAGAAAACTCAACGCCGAGCCGTACCAGCTTCGCTTAATGTTATTTTTTTACAAATATTGGTCAACTTACAACAAAAAGTAATTCCAAAATCTAACCTTTTCAAAAAAAACAAAGATTTAAATAACATCGTGCCTTCAGTCTTCAGTTTAGTCGACGATGAGTCTTCGCGCGAAAGCAGATCACATGCTAGAAACACTTACTATACAGAGCAGTCGGAAGACTCTTATTTTCGTAAATTAATTTTATTTCTTTTGCTTATTTATTATATGTTTGAGATTGCTGTTATCCACATAGTCTGTGCAACTTGTAAAATCATTGTCTATAGTCTTTTTCGAAAGCACAATCTCTCCTGCGTTTCCGGAGTCTCTGGTACTAAAACTTTTCAGCACTCTGCAGATAATCAGTGAACAAGGCCCCAACGGGAAACTAGCAAATCAATTGGTCCTAATACTTAATTGGCCCAGCGCACCAACCGTCAACAGGGACTGATCCAGGGAAAATTTGGGCATACCATTTTCGTTCAAAATGTTCCTACAATAAGACAAAAACAACATCTCTGGCCCAAAATTCAACATTATATGCTATTTTGACATTAAAATCTGTTGGTTTTAAGAATTTGGGCGGATTTTATGCTTGTGAGTTTGGGCGCCCATACCTGTATACAGGTATCAAAATGTCTCTGGATCAGTCTATGGTCAATCAACCCAACAGCTATGATTGACATCTTTATAGCGTATGAACATTTTAGAGTGGACGAATACATAGCATGTCATTCATTGTCACGTAATATAACTTGGTTGAGATGGCTGGTCCGGAGATTTCATTTTGACAGACGTTCTTTCCTGCCATTTTCTTTCAAAACTGTGACACAGACACTGTTGGTAGTCTTGATTTTTTAGGCCACTTGAGTGATAAGTGCGTATTCATATTTAAAAAAATAAGAGGGGCATTCAAATGACACGGATCGAAACGCAGAATGAGAATTTTCAAGAATCAGATGGAGTCGTGGTCAAGTCAGACAGTGTATCCACGCTGACGACGTATGTAGACCAATCGGAAACTTCGCTCAAGTCAGGTGACCACTTGGCAAACTAACAAGATCGGAACAATTTCTTTGTTTGGGCGCCCTATCGTTTTCCGGAAGCAAAACTGTCCTAGATACGGCTCTGACAAGTATAATACTTTTAGTAGTATAACTACGTTGGTCTACGTATGTTGTTTGTTCAGTGATTTGCCTAATTCTATAAACGCTGACTACGATGTAAAAGACCGTGTGATTGTGAGCGCATCCAAACATAAAATTCCAAGACCAACTCGTGCTTTGCTTGCTTGAAATGAGCATGTCGTTTCGTCTATTGGATATCAAAAGCAATCCAAAGACCACAATTAAGCATTTTTTTTTAGACATACTGTCATAATATTGAATTTAGTCTGGAATACACGGCCTCTATCTTTCGCCAGTGATGACAAGTGATGATAATTGGACCCTCACTGATACAACCCCAATAATACGTCTTCCCTGGTGACGTATGTTTCGGCCGTTGCGGAACAGGCGGTACCGGTAAATGAAACAAATGGAAAGTTGCAAAACTCAATGAATTCACTTCGCCACCTATTAGGGACAAGTTAAATGGCACTATTTTCACTTAAAATTTACTTTAGGTCCAATAATTTTAGAATTTTTGATTTAAAATTTTTTTTTACTTCTCAAACTCAATGTACGTAGTAGTAGTTCAAATTGATCGTGATTTGATTTAACTCATTACCAAACCCTTTGGGGGTATTCTTGGCTGACAAATTTTCTTCTTTTTTTTCGGCCCGGCTCTCACACTCATGAATACACAAACTCTGCTGTCTCAATGCATCTTCTTGAGTGATCGTACACACGTAAAGCCTGCCGCAGACGAGAGCTATCTGCTGAGCTAAATTTCATTCGTGACACTTGCCTTAAGCACATAGCTTACGTTAGCGGTGCTTTTGGTGAGATTTTCGTCATTCGTGGCGCTGCGTCAAATATCCAACGTGTTTGATAATTTTGTTCATTCGCGCAACTTACCTCTCGTGTGCGGTGGACGTGAGCTAACTGCTTACGACTTTTTGCAACGTCATAAACGTAAACAAACACAGACCAGCTTTCAGCTCTGTTGATAAATCCTTTAAGCGATTTTTTCACTTAAATTTTGTTTTAATAATATATCAAATCTGGGTTATAGTAAAAAAAAATGTCCTTAACACAGCTATCAGAAATTGGAGGAGCTAAACAAGTATCCGGATTTCAACAATTACTTGATCTTTGTGTTAACAAAGCTTACATCTGAAGGTAAGTTAACTTCTAACATTCTTAGCAATAGGCAGTGACTGAAATATTTAGGTGCCAGCAGTGCTCCAGATAAGGGGTGTATCGGCGTATTTTACGCCTTCAGAATGACCTGGTACGTCCAGGCTTTAAAAGTTAGGCGTACTCATTACTCCACTTAATATTCAATGCGGTCTATCTGATACACTAATACGTACGACCACCACACGTTGAGTGATTCTAATTCTTATTGAATTCTAAACAAAAAGGATCTTTGCTTTCAATATCGGCAAAGTCACAGCAAGAATTATTATACGAGATTATGCCCTGATGGAGATTTCAGGCTTATAGTAGAAACGTATAGTTGTTGTGAATTAACCATTATTAATAGATTCGCGCAAAAATAAATATGTGATAAAAATCAACCAGAATTTTGTTTGTTTTTCATACCGACATATTTTGGTAATACGGTCGTCAGTATATAAAAAGGAAATCATTTTGTAGTCAGTAAAGCGGACTAAGCCACAAATCGATAAATTGACGTTTCTGTATACTTTCTCAATATATCGCGGCTTTTGAAGCCTTCGGCGAACAAGATATCAAAATACCGAGGTGTAAAGATCAAAATTCACTAATAACATGTACTCAGATCGAGAGATATTAACTTACAAACTCATGTTTGCTGCAGTCTTTACAGTCTACACATGTTCTAATTTTAAAACTTCGAGTTCTTGAAAATCACGTAGCAATAGTTTAATATTACTTGAAGTGAAAATCCATGTGGTCTGTGGCAGTTTTACCGATAACTAAAATAGGTAGTCGTTTGATTGGCTCTTATTTTGATTGACAGCTATGTATAGTCCAATTGGCAGCCATACGACCCAAATAAAGCTGAACAACTCACTCTGGCGTGTCAAATATATAAGATACATGTACATGTATTTTAGGTCTTATTACAATAAAACATTACAAATTGTCTTTTGGTCGATCTAACATTTAAAAGTAATTCTCTATGGTTTTAAACAGTGAGTATAATTTAGCAACAACCCATTGAGTCTATGGAGTTTTGAGTGACGTGTTATTTGCAAAAATGCAAAATCAATAAATTTTCTTTTTATAATTTACATTATTCATGATGCAAGGATTGTATTTTAGAGAATCCACATGATTCCTATAGATTTATCTCACTTCAGTCTAAATAAGATTAACAACTATCTGGCTTTCACCTAAAAAATTTATCACCCGATTCCAAAATCAGGAGAACAATTTACTAATCACCTGAAAATCCCGTATATCTAAGCCTGTTGTCTTCCGCTTTCAGTTTTGGGAACCTGGAGACGACTAAATATTTAATGAGATTCTTCGTTATTTTGATCTGAACACAGTGCATACAGACTAGGTTAAAACACATGGCCTTTGATTCACACTTTAATAACCCAGCGCTCCAGTTAAGAGGCATATTTGGCGTATTTTACGCATTCAAAATGATCCAAAACGCATCCAATCTCAAAATGTCAACAAATGTGCAAAAAAAATTCGACAACCTGAGCGAAAGGAGTTGACTAAGAAATTTCTGTGGCTGGTACTAATTAGAGTCGGAGAACAGAAAAGACTATTTTGTAAACCGGGTTAGGCCGAGAAAAAAGGAATGTCATGGGAACGCTTGGATAGTTAAATATACACATCAAGTATTCAAAAACATAATAACATTTCTGTTCATAAATAAATGCTGCTGGTATACAGTGATAAAAAAGAAATGAATCCAAGATTCCTGATTTAATTTGTCTATAATGTTTAATAGTTTGTGTTTTGAAGGAGTATTAGTACTCCTCTAATAATCAACAATACTCCCTGAGCTCAAAACAGATTTGAGGAGTACAGTCAATGAACTATATGCGTGCAATGGACACGTCTCATTGGCTGGTTTGGATCTGACTTCGTAAAATGTGCCGCCATTGATAGTTAAAGCGCGCGTGCATAACAGACCTGGATCAAACTCGCATCTTCTCATAGTAATGGCGGCATTTGATGCATATCAAATACCACGTGACCTCCATTCCACGCATACAGTAACTTTATTGAGTGCAGTCCTCCTACTAAAAAAAATTATCTGGAGCACTGTTAACCCTTGAATGGAAAAACACATATTACATGTAGGTAAAAAAATACGGAAGGCCGTGACTTGACAGTAAAATTTTGACTAAATACAGTTGTTACATCAACTTGGTTTTTATCTGCCAAATATTTTACATATAGAAACCCTTGTACAGGTGAAAGAAAGTTATACCGACCATGACTGTGTTTTAAAAATGAAATAACATTTAATAGTCTTAACATTGAAACCATGTATTATTATTATTGATTGGTTCATCAATGGAGTCCATTGTGTTGGTTTGTAGTTTGTGACAACCCAGTATACAACCTCTTTGCAATCAATACTGAGTCTGCTTAGCTCAAAACACGATATTACCTCTTTGATGACTGCCATTTTCTAACAGCAGGTCTTTGTGGAACTGCATTAGGAACGGGCTCAGGGAAAATCT
The DNA here is from genome assembly GCA_963971465.1 of Lepidochitona cinerea. NCBI lineage: Eukaryota > Metazoa > Mollusca > Polyplacophora > Chitonida > Tonicellidae > Lepidochitona > Lepidochitona cinerea. The sequence goes on from OZ020556.1 coordinate 7,639,495, forward strand.
TATCTAAATTAATCACAGAGACAGAGCAAAATTTATGGGGTTCAATCTCAGTCCACCGATGTTTTTGCCATAGTTAAGATGCGTAACCATTGTCAATGTGTTACAAAAAGATTCCAGAAATTCTACTCACCAAGGCTAAGCTCTTGTCAGTCGTCAACCTAATGAAATATCATAGGTTTGGTTTGTTACAACAATTTATGGGGTATAAAGGTCTAAATGATACACCTTTTTTTAACACAATTAGAAACTTGTCTCCATGGTTATTTTAGACAAGAAGATTTTCCCTGTGCCCGTGTGTTTTAGTGATAAATATATAAATGTTCATTAATAGCTCATATTTTTTTTTGTCACCAGATGAACCCACAAGGAGTCTGAGCGGTTTGATATTGAAAAATAATGTGCGGGCACATTATGAAAAATTTCCTGAGGAAGTGACAAACTTTATTAAGGCAGAATGTTTGAACAGTATAGGCGATTCGTCCCCTTTGATCCGGGCCACAATTGGTATCTTAATTACTACTGTTGTGGCTAAAGCTGGTCTCCATAACTGGCAGGAACTGCTTCCACAACTCTGTGTCTATCTGGACTCCGAAGATTATAATGTGTGCGAGGTAAGCTAGCCATTCCTTATTCTAACACTACCGTATTTCTTCTAAAGATTCAGCCACTGTTTTCCTCATAAGGATTCGACCATTAGAAAAGAAACATGCTAAATGAGGCCAGACAAATTTGCCCATTACAGGGAATTTAAGGCAATATGACCCACCGTGCAGTGTGTGAAAATGGTTATCCTGAAACACAACTCCACGTCTCAATTTTTGTCTGACTCAATGCAAAATTTAGGCTATTAGAATGGCCGAACATTTAGTAGAAATACGATACTTCAGACAATTTTGATATATTTTTTATAGTTTGTTGGTGTTGACCTTCCTACCTAAGCTTCATCAATAAGCATCATGAAAAATTACTGAACGGATAAATAACCGAAGCTGATTTTGTAACCGGCAAACCGATCCTGGGCAGCAGTGCCGGGTATCTTGGTTGGTAGAGCCGTGGTTAGAGAGTTTAATTCTCACCCTGGTTAGGGGGTGGGTTGTTCAAAAGAAAATTAGCTTAACGGCAGGTTAAATGACGTGGCATAACAAAGAAATCCCTTTGTTACGCGATGTCAACCGGCCCCAGATTTTTGTTATATGAATGGTCGACTGTATTTACAGGGTGCGTTTGGAGCCATGCAGAAGATTTGTGAGGATTCCGCAGAGGCTTTAGACAGCGATGTGGTTAACCGACCACTCAACATACTTATTCCAAAATTCCTACAGTTCTTTAAACACAACAGTCCCAAAATCAGGTCAGATTATCCATTTCCACCTTTTCAATTAGCTTTGGTGGTTAATGCTTAATGCATTACTATATAAATAAATGATGTCCTGTTGCTGAATAAAGGGTCTCAAATAGTATGATTATCCCTTTATTCAGCAACACACAGCTTTAAAAGTGGCATGAGCTGCCAAAATGCACACATTTTTCATAATTTCTGATCATCACAACAGTAAGAGGCTTTGAAGGCCATCGAAAAACTACATGTAAATGATTGGCGTTGGAATGAGGAAAATCCATACAGTATGTGGCCTACACCGTAATAGTGTTCGAAAAGTAAACAAAATTTAAATAACCGGGACGACCATTCATTCATTCTAAGCCAAAGTTAGTTCAAAACAACACGTTATTGTACATTCTCGAGCCTAGAAGTACTATAAAGCTTCTGAATTATACGTCTTGAGAAAAATAGCCGATAATTTCAACATTCTGTTTCAACGTCAAAATGTCAATATTTTGGCAGCTCATGCCCCTTTAAATAAAACACTACCTGTAAACCATTGTTTTTAAATAGCACCATACGTTTAACTCGTGACAACATCATACTTTCCTATTATACTTAAGCTGTAAAGACGTACTATAAGTAACACAAATTTATGGGAAAAACAAACTTTTATTTATTAAAACAGCTTCGTTTTCAATATAGACTTGTAAAGACATTACTGAGTGTGATTGGAAGGCTTTGACAGTTAATCTGGGAGTTCAATGTGGGTAAAAATTGGAAAATTTTCTGACTGGGTTTTCACTCGAACGACCTATGTGGGATGGTTGCCAGTTACCAGCGGAAGGTCGTGGGTTTCCTCCGGGCACTGAGCCCGGTTTCCTCCCACAATAAAACTGGCAACGCCGCCATATAAGTGAAATACTCTTGAGCGCGGCGTAAAACACCAATCAATCAATGTGGGTACGTTTTGTCCACCTCATGTCATGTTATATATGTGAATATGTTTTCTGTTGTCAGGTCACACTCTATAGCATGTGTTAACCAGTTTATCATGTGTAAAACTCAAGCTCTTATGATGCATATAGACGCCTTTATACAGGTGAGCTGAAATAACTATGCAGGGATTCATACACGTCCAATTTACTTACCGATATTCGGTTCGTAAAATTGAGTTTAAAACTGAATTTGGTGTTGAAAAACTCTATATTTTCAGTTTAAAATTTCCTTTTGAAAACTAAAATTTCCAAACTCAATTTGGGCGTGAAAAACTGAATATTGCTTGATTGGTATCCACTGTTTATGATGAAAAAATCCAAGTTCAAGGGAAAAGTTTATTTAGAAACCGCCGTCAAACGACCATGGTCGTCATTCTCTTGTTGTTGTTTAAATACTGAGAAATCAGTGTCTCCACAACATGGCTTATTGTGCACTTTGAAAGTCTTTTTGATTACCTAAACATTTCTAAACTAAGCTTATTTTGATGAACTGAGAAATTTTGGGGAGTATTACCCACAATAATGAGAATAATTCAAGACTTGTTATATTTATTCAGCTGTTTTTGGCCGTATAGAAAATTAAAGGGGAGACAACTTTTTTTTTTTTTTTTTTTTTTTTTTTAATGTCTTACAACATGAAATATGTTAGTTACCTCCCCTGAACCATAGTTCTCAAATAGTTCCATTCATTTGTCAAGTAAATCATTGTGTATTTTCTTATTGTTACACATGAAGAAGGGATAACTTTGATCTAGGTTTGACATTACATATATATTATTATCATTAGTTTTTTGTCAAACCTGTTTTTTTTCTTGGAATTCATACTTATATGAAAAAAGAAATATTAAATTGGAACTGGTTTGTAACATAGATTTTAACTCAATTTTAACCCTAAAATGGTCGGTAAATTTAAAAAAAACTGAATTTCACCTTCTAAAAAACTGAATTTTTCAATTTCGGTTTGTAAATTTTGGACTTCTATGAATCCCTGCTATGATGCCAGAATATTATATCAAACTCGTTGTTAACGCTCTAAATAGTTTGTCATTCAGTGAGCTCCCTACATATTGATTATCACCACTGTCATATGACAACAACAACATAAGCGGATATTTGAGATTCTAAAATCTGTTGGCAAAGTTAGAATGAAAACGAGCTGTAGCTATCCCCACAGATATATTAACTTCGAAATACCTTCTGTTTCTTTTTTCGACAAGACAAAAAAGATTTTTGTTTGTAATTAAAATTCATGATGTTGTTACCCCCTCCCCCCCCCCCCCTTCCCCTTCTTAACAGTTTCCTATCCAAAGGAATTAAGTATCCAATAACCTTGACACTTTTGATTTACCTGTATTGCCCTGGGATTTCAGTTAATCGGTACAGATGTAATTAGCACACAATCTTTCTTAACGTCACCCATTAGTTAATAGAAAAAATTCTGAGTAGATTTTTTCTCATGATCGCCATGTGTAGAAGAGTTTCCATGAACTGGCTGAAGATTGAGTGAAGTACGGTAAGAATTCCGCTAATTCAAGTACTCAAAACGTTACGAAAAGCACTCTAAAAGTTTGAGACTTTTCGTTGGGTGTCTTACCTCTTGCATGGCGCGCTGAAAAACCTATCGAGCAATCACTATTGCTGTTGTTTTAGACCAAACATGGCAGAAAGCAGTCTAATAATTTGTTATCTTCACATTGCTCGTCCTTGAATTAGCGGAATTCTTACCCATAGACTGATCCAGAGACATTTTGATACCTGAATACAGGTATGGGCGCCCAAACTCACAAGCAAAAAATCCGCCCAAATTCTTAAAACCAACAGATTTTAATGTCAAAATAGCATTTAATGTTGAATCTTGGGCCAGAGATGTTGTTTTTGTCTTATTGTTGGAACATTTTGAACCGAAATGGTATGCCCAAATTTTCCCTGGATCAGTCCCTGTTACCATAGTCTTCAGTGCAGGGTAAAACATCAATCAATCAACCATAGAAAAGTGAAAAAGAGAATTTGACTGGTTAACTTCTGTTTGTTTAGAACCTGTTTTACCTGGCCGAGGACACAGACCCTGAAGTAAGAAAGAATGTTTGCCGTGCTCTTGTGATGTTAGTCGAGGTCCGTATGGATCGGTTAATTCCGCAGATCAATAATATTATACAGGTAAGTCACATGACAACATGTTTCATCCCTCAATTTGTCAATCCATGAAATCTTCATTAGGTATTACAGACATTGGCTACACAATGTTTGAAATGTTTCCCTAGCTGGTCCTTTAAAGGGGCATGAGCTGCCAAAATGTTGATATTTTGACGTTACAACATAATGTTGAAATTATTGGCTATTTTTCTCAAGACGTATAATACAGAAGCTTTTTAGTGCTTCTAGTCTTGTTTTGAACTAACTTTGACTTAGAATGAATGAATGGTCGTCCCCGTTATTTAAATTCTGTTTACTTTTCGAACACTATTCCGGTTCGTATAGTCCACATACTGTATGGATTTTCCTAATTTCAACGCCAATCATTTAGTTTTTCGATCGCCTTCAAAGCCTCTTACTGTCGTAACGATCAGAAATTTGGAATCAGAAAGTTGTTGAACCATACTAGGGCAAGATCATAACAATGAAATTGATAGTTGCAAAAAATGTCTTTCCTGGTGCAGGGACTGTGGATTTTGGTACATGTATATGTCAAACTGCATTTTTTCTTTTTCAGTATATGTTGTTACGGACACAGGACGCTGATGACGGGGTGTCATTAGAAGCGTGTGAATTCTGGCTCTCATTGGCTGAACAACCTATCTGTAAAGAAGTTTTAACCAATCATATTGAAAGTCTTGTCCCGATATTGGTGAAGGGAATGAAATACTCAGAGATTGATATCATTCTTCTAAAGGTAAGACCAAAGATCATGTCTGTTTTTAACATTCAGTTCAGTGGTCTGCAGAAGGTTACTGTTAGGATTGTTAAGTAACCGTTGTCCTACATTCTGTTAGATAGAAGACCTACACTGTATATTAAGAGAGAGGACAGTCACCCCCAAGTAAGCTTGTAAACAATGTAGTTTTTCATCTTCGTGATCTTCATGGTTAAAATATTTTCCAATAGATGTCTGGGGCTCGTTTCACAAAGCAGTCTCATCGCAAACGAAGCGCAGTTTCCAATGGACACTATAGTGAAGAGATACGGAGTCATGGCAACTGTGATTGAACTCACTTTGCGACGGCTTCGTGAAACAGCCCCCTGGTTGATGAGAATAAATTGCACATTTGGAACAAAAATTTTCTAGGGGTTTTTGATAGAAGCTGGTTGAAGATTGGTCTGTGTAGGCCACTGCCCTTCCATACCTCTGCTGCTCCTCCATAACTACTTTCTGGCTCTTCTCTTTTTCAGGGTGATGTAGAGGAGGATGATATGGTGCCCGATAAAGAGTCTGATATAAAACCAAGATTTCACAAATCCAAGACCCATAGTCAAAAACATCAAGACGCTGAAGATGGCAATAATGTAAGTTATAGTCTGTAAAGTCTAGCACCAGGGGGGTATTTCATAAACCACATATAGCCGACTACGGTCAGATAGTCGACTAAGCAGTAATGTTAAAGCAGTGCTATTCTGGTCGGCTAGGTCAGTTTAGCCTTCTAAACCTGTATTAATACCCCCCAGAGATTTTGCCTGAGCTATGTCTGTATGCAAAAAATTTTGTGAGAATTTCAGCTAAGACCCTTGAAATGTTAGGAAATATAGGCAGTGACAGTTGCATGTATGTAGACTAGTGAATATGGGTGACCAGGACGCTGCCTCCGCCACGAAATCTGTAGCCGCTCCCTCGACCACCCATACCTTACATCTTAGCCAAAATAGTCATTTAGAACAGGCACATCCCTTACCAGTCCAATAGTCATTTAGAACAGGCACATCTCTTACCAGCCCAATAGTCATTTAGTACTGACCCTTCTCTTACCAGCCCAATAGTCATTTAGAACTGACCCTTCTCTTACCAGCCCAATAGTCATTTAGAACTGACCCTTCTGTTACCAGTCCAATAGTCATTTAGAACTGGCCCTTCTCTTACCAGCCCATTAGTCATTTAGAACTGACCCTTCTCTTACCAGCCCATTAGTCATTTAGAACAGGCACATCCCTTAACAGCCCAATAGTCATTTACAACTGGTCCTTCCCTTACCAGCCCAATAGTCATTTAGAACTGGTCCTTCTCTTACCAGCCCAATAGTCATTTAGTACTGGCCCTTCTCTTACCAGCCCAATAGTCATTTAGTACTGGCCCTTCTCTTACCAGCCCAATAGTCATTTAGAACTGGCCCTTTTCTTGCTAGCCCAATTGTCATTTAGAACTGGCCCTTCTTTTACCAGCCCAATAGTCGTTTAGAACTTGCCCTTTTCTTGCTAGCCCAATTGTCATTTAGAACTGGCCCTTCTTTTACCAGCACATTAGTCATTTAGAACTGGCCCTTCTCTTACCAGCCCAATAGTCATTTAGAACTGGTCCTTCTCTTACCAGCCCAGTGTAGTCATGTTGAGCAAGTTTTGCCAGCACAATAAAACACTTTGTACATTATCACTATTAATGGCTTGTTTAACATTTCTTCCAGGATGGTGAATGCTCAGACGATGGATATGACGATGACGACAGTCTCTCAGATTGGAATTTACGTAAGATATACTTTATCCTCAGGGATTCATAGAAGTTATGTTAAAAATACCATTTTTAACTTATGTCTGAAAAGCTTAAGTATTCATTTATTCAATTTGACTTGAAATATTCAGATTTGGTGAAACTATTGTTCAATGTATGAAGAAGAAGAAGAAAAAAAACTGCCAAATTGTCAAAACTCTCGACCCAGATCCACTCTAAAAATTCTCAATTTATATTTGGTCTATGATTTGAACCTGTGCCACATCAATGGTAGTGCCTTATTGAGGGACAATCACTCTTACCCACTGGACCACCGAGGCCCCCTTAGATGGTGTATGTATTTTGAAGAGTATAAGAAACACAATGTACATGTATGGAAAACAATTTGTCATTGTAGGGAAATGTTCTGCTGCTGCTTTAGACGTCCTGGCCAATGTGTTCAGGGATGATCTCTTACCCATACTGCTGCCCATTTTGAAAGAAACGCTGTTTCATACAGACTGGGAGATAAAGGAGTCTGGGATACTCGTACTCGGGGCTATAGCTGAGGGTTTGTACTACCTTAATCAAATCACACATTTGACATACTCGTACTAGGGGCCATAGCTGAGGGTTTGTACTACCTTAATCAAATAACACATTTGACATACTCGTACTAGGGGCCATAGCTGAGGGTTTGTACTACCTTAATCAGATCACACATTTGACATACTCGTACTAGGGGCCATAGCTGAGGGTTTGTACTACCTTAATCAAATATCATATTTACGTACTCGTACTAGGGGCCATAGCTGAGGGTTTATACTACCTTAATCAAATCACACATTTGACATACTCGTACTAGGGGCCATAGCTGAGGGTTTATACTACCTTAATCAAATCACACATTTGACATACTCAGGGGCCATAGCTGAGGGTTTGTACTACCTTAATCAAATAACACATTTGACATACTCGTACTCGGGGGCTATAGCTGAGGGTTTGTACTACCTTAATCAAATAACACATTTGACATACTCGTACTAGGGGCCATAGCTGAGGGTTTGTACTACCTTAATCAAATCACACATTTGACATACTCGTACTAGGGGCCATAGCTGAGGGTTTGTACTACCTTAATCAAATCACACATTTGACATAATTCGTACTAGGGGCCATAGCTGAGGGTTTGTACTACCTTAATCAAATCACACATTTGACAGTCGTATGCGGGGCTATAGCTGAGGATTTGTACTACCTTAATCAAATCACACATTTGACGTACTCTGGGCTATAGCTGAGGGTTTGTACTACCTTAATCAAAACACACATTTGACATACTCTAGGGCCATAGCTGAGGGTTTGTACTACCTTAATCAAATCACACATTTGACATACTCGGGGCCATAGCTGAGGGTTTGTACTACCTTAATCAAAACACACATTTGACATACTCTGGGCCATAGCTGAGGGTTTGTACTACCTTAATCAAATCACACATTTGACATACTAGGGGTCATAGCTGAGGGTTTGTACTATCTTAATCAAAACACACATTTGACATACTCGTACTCGGGGTCATAGCTGAGGGTTTGTACTATCTTAATCAAAACACACATTTGGCATACTCGGGGTCATAGCTGAGGGTTTGTACTACCTTAATCAAAACACACATTTGGCATACTCGGGCCATAGCTGAGGGTTTGTACTACCTGAATCAAATCACACATTTGACATACTCGGGGCCATAGCTGAGGGTTTGTACTACCTTAATCAAAACACACATTTGACATACTCGGGGCCATAGCTGAGGGTTTGTACTACCTTAATCAAATCACACATTTGACATACTCGGGGTCATAGCTGAGGGTTTGTACTACCTTAATCAAATCACACATTTGACATACTCGGGGTCATAGCTGAGGGTTTATACTACCTTAATCAAATCACACATTTGACATACTCGGGGTCATAGCTGAGGGTTTGTACTACCTTAATCAAATCACATATTTGACATACTCGGGGGCCATAGCTGAGGGTTTGTACTACCTTAATCAAATAACACATTTGACATACTCGTACTAGGGGCCATAGCTGAGGGTTTGTACTACCTTAATCAGATCACACATTTGCCGTACTCGGGGGCTATAGCTGAGGGTTTGTACTACCTTAATCAAATCACCCATTTGACATACTCGGGGGCTATAGCTGAGGGTTTGTACTACCTTAATCAAAACACACATTTGACATACTCGGGGACCATAGCTGAGGGTTTGTACTACCTTAATCAAATCACACATTTGACATACTCAGGGACCATAGCTGAGGGTTTGTACTACCTTAATCAAATCACACATTTGACATACTCGTACTAGAGGCCATAGCTGAGGGTTTGTACTACCTTAATCAAATAACACATTTGACATACTCGTACTAGGGGCCATAGCTGAGGGTTTGTACTACCTTAATCAAATAACACATTTGACATACTCGTACTCGGGGGCCATAGCTGAGCGTTTGTACTACCTTAATCAAATAACACATTTGACATACTCGTACTAGGGGCCATAGCTGAGGGTTTGTACTACCTTAATCAAATAACACATTTGCCGTACTCGGGGGCTATAGCTGAGGGTTTGTACTACCTTAATCAGATCACCCATTTGACATACTCAGGGACCATAGCTGAGGGTTTGTACTACCTTAATCAAATAACACATTTGACATACTCGTACTAGGGGCCATAGCTGAGGGTTTGTACTACCTTAATCCGATCACACATTTGACATACTCATACTCGGGGCCATAGCTGAGGGTTTGTACTACCTTAATCAAATCACACATTTGCCGTACTCGTACTCGGGGCTATAGCTGAGGGTTTGTACTACCTTAATCAAATCACACATTTGACATACTCGTACGCGGGAGCCATAGCTGAGGGTTTGTACTGCCTTAATCAAATCACACATTTGCCGTACTAGGGGCTATAGCTGAGGGTTTGTACTGCCTTAATCAAATCACACATTTGACATACTCGGGGGCTATAGCTGAGGGTTTGTACTACCTTAATCAAATCACACATTTGACATACTCGTACTCGGGGCCATAGCTGAGGGTTTGTACTACCTTAATCAAATCACACATTTGACATACTCGTACTCGGGGCTATAGCTGAGGGTTTGTACTACCTTAATCAAATCACACATTTGACATACTCGTACTAGGGGCCATAGCTGAGGGTTTGTACTACCTTAGTCAAATCACACATTTGACATACTCAGGGGCCATAGCTGAGGGTTTGTACTACCTTAATCAAATCACATATTTGCCATACTCGGGGCCATAGCTGAGGGTTTGTACTACCTTAATCAAATAACACATTTGACATACTCGTACTAGGGGCCATAGCTGAGGGTTTGTACTACCTTAATCAAATCACACATTTGACATACTCTAGGGGCCATAGCTGAGGGTTTGTACTACCTTAATCAAATCACATATTTGACATACTCGTACTAGGGGCCATAGCTGAGGGTTTGTACTACCTTAATCAAATAACACATTTGACATACTCGTACTCGGGGCTATAGCTGAGGGTTTGTACTACCTTAATCAAATAACACATTTGACATACTCGTACTCGGGGCTATAGCTGAGGGTTTGTACTACCTTAATCAAAACACACATTTGACATACTCTAGGGCCATAGCTGAGGGTTTGTACTACCTTAATCAAATCACACATTTGTCGTACTAGGGGCCATAGCTGAGGGTTTGTACTACCCTTATCAAATCACACATTTGGCTTACTAGGGGCCATAGCTGAGGGTTTGTACTACCTTAATCAAATCACACATTTGACATACTCGTACTAGAGGCCATAGCTGAGGGTTTGTACTACCTTAATCAAATCACACATTTGACATACTCGTACTAGAGGCCATAGCTGAGGGTTTGTACATAACAATTTAAATGTAATCTCAAATTTGACATACAATAAGATCTCCTATAGTTCAAGCACTCTATAAATTGTGGTTCTGAAAAACATTGCGCAAATAATTCTAAAATTGCGAGTAATTTGGCTGGCCTAAAAATCATGTGTGACGATTATACCGTGGGCCGCCGGCTGACTTACATAGGGCTAATCAATTACTTATCTGCTTTACGCACAGTAGGAATAAACTTTCATTGTTATCCTTGCAGGTTGTATGAATGGTATGATCCCCCACCTACCAGAGTTAATCCCATATTTAATTAGTTGTTTGTCTGATAAGAAGGCACTTGTTCGTTCTATCACCTGCTGGACGTTATCTCGTTATGCCCACTGGGTGGTGGGTCAGCCGCATCAATCATACCTCAAACCCCTCATGACTGAGGTAGGTCATTCTATAACCTCATTACTAATATGGTTTCAACTTTCTATCCTATAACTTTTAAAAAAATTTTAGTCCTATTTTCTGCTATCTTATATACTGTATACCTTATTGCCAGATGTTGTGAGACATTGTAAAACACACAATGCTTTGTACATTACAAACATACTTTTCGATCACCTTTTTAGAATGATGGGGCGTCTACGGTCCAGTGAGTTAGACTAATCGCCCCTCAGTCCCACAGATACCTTCCAACATTGCGGTGCAGGTTCAGACTCCGACCAAACAAAAACTGAAAAATTTCTGAGTGGATTTTTCACTCGGTCGCCGTATGTGGAAGAGTTGCCAGGTACTCGCCGAAGGCCAAGGTTTTTCTTCGGGCATAGAGCCCGGTTTCCTCTCCCACTAAACCTGGCAATGTTGCCATATAAGTGAAATAATCTTGAGAATGACGTAAAGCGCCAATCAATCACCTCTTCCTCAGAATGATACCCAACCAGGATATTTGTATAAATTTGAAAGTTAATTTGTTTGTACTAATGTCTTCGTCAAGTGTAACAAGAAGACACCGGCACAGGTGTCGAAAGCTCGTGTTGTTCAAAAACTGACGCTTGGTGATGTCTTCATTTTTTTTAAAAAATTTATTATCATTAGTATGGAACCGGCACAGGTGTGGAAAGCTTGTGTTGTTCAAAAACTCGCGTTGGGTGATGTCTTCATTTTTTAAAAAAAAATTATTATCATTAGTATGGAACCGGCACAGGTGTCGAAAGCTTGTGTTGTTCAAAAACTGACGTTGGGTGATGTCTTCATTTTTTTTTTTTTTTTTTATCATTAGTATGGAACCGACGTTTAAAGAGAGTTTCAAACATTTCTTACATCGAATTTGTTTGTAGTTATTAAAGCGCGTACTGGATGGTAATAAGAGAGTACAAGAGGCGGCATGTTCAGCGTTTGCTACCCTGGAGGAGGAAGCCTGTACAGAGCTTGTCCCTTATCTCGCTTTTATACTGGAAACATTAGTGTTCGCTTTCAGCAAGTATCAGGTCAGTTTCAACCCTCTTATTATTAACTGTTGAGCAGGACGTAAAACCCAAATCACTCACTCACTCTTATTATTGATTATAGCCCCAAAATATATATTTTTTTTTGGGGGGGGGGGGGGGGGGGGGGGGGGGGGGGGGGTTATTATGGGGCCGCTCTGTCTGTAGACTCAATCTTTCTGGACAGCTACACAGTTTTTGTCCCCCGCCACGTAAGTGGAAGGGGGACTTGGAAATGCTGCCCGTTCGTCCTTCCGTCCGTCCTTCCGTCTTTCCGTCCTTCCGTCCGTCCCAATTTCTTGTGAACGCGATAGCTTAAGAGCCGCAAGATGCAGATCTTTCATTTTTTGGTATATAAAGACACACTTGAGAGACCTTGGTCAAGTTCGATTTTCGGGGATGTCGACCTTTTTTTTTTTAGGTCACAGAGGTCATTGAGGTCAAAGTCTGAAATTTGCTTGTGAACGCGATAGCTTAAGAACTGATAGATGCAGATCTTTCATTTTTGGTATATAGAGACACATTTGAGAGACCTTGGTCAAGTTCGATTTTCGGGGATGTCGACCTTTTTTTTTTAGGTCACAGAGGTCATTGAGGTCAAAGTCTGAAATTTGCTTGTGAACGCGATAGCTTAAGAACTGATAGATGCAGATCTTTCATTTTTGGTATATAGAGACACATTTGAGAGACCTTGGTCAAGTTCGATTTTCGGGGATGTTGACCTTTTTTTTTTAGGTCACAGAGGTCATTGAAGTCAAATTCTGGAATTTGCTTGTGAACGCGATAGCGTAAGAACCGCAAGATGCAGATCTTTCATTTTTGGTATATAGAGACACATTAGGGAGACCTTGGTCCATTTTCGGGGATGTCAACCTATATTTTTAGGTCACAGAGGTCATAGACGTCAAAATTCTGGAATTGGCTTGTGAACGCCATAGCTTAAGAACTGCTAGATGCAGATCTTTCATTTTTGGTATATAGAGACACATTAGAGAGACCTTGGTCAATTTACATAAATCAGATCACACTCCCACAATCATTGAACATCAGATATATGGTGATTATATCCAATGTATAATGAGCAACTACAGTCCTATCGCCGTAAGCCGGCAAATAATTTTCGGTAGCTTTCGCGGAAACTGGTCTGAACTCACGCTTATTCTCACAGCTGGATGAGATTTTGTCCGCGGAAGGTATTTCAGAAGTAGTTCAGGTCGCCTGGAGAGGTGTGTATTCACTGCGTCTGAGCTCCCGTAGTGTCTTCGTTAACGCGGAAGCCAGTCCAGTCACTTCAGCTTACATTGGGCTTTAGTCAAATTTACGCCATGCATAGTTTTTGTCAACAAAAACCTAATATTTTTAATCAAAAAGCCCATATCGTTGATTTTCCTGATGCATGGTTTGATTACTTTCACAAATCGCGTATCATTATGGTATATTTTGCCCATGCGCTCTGTTTGAAAACGAGTCCGACTCAAAAGGCGGACTGAATTTGTGAATAACATTTATATAAAAATAGCTTCTAAAAATGTTTAGTACAGAGTAAGGGAGGAATTTTAATAAAATACGACGTGGAAATTCAGAATTCCTAACTTGTAAAGTTTTGAACAGTTGTATGACGGTATATGAAATCGATACCTTGTGCGAAACAAGTGACAAACATAATGAATGTTGGATCGTGGAGATGTAACAGAAAACATTTCACAATCTAGTTTTGTGTTTTTCTTGCTTTCTTTTTTGTTTGTTTTAAAATATATCCATAACACTCTGTTGGCAGTATGATTTATATGCTCACGCTGTGTTGAGCAACACTCCCTTGGAAATTTCCCTTACGTTAATCGCATGTTATTTTCAAGCGCCGGGTAATTAGAGACTATAAATGGTGTCGTTATATAATAAATCCGAACACATGGTGAGAGTATTCACAGCATTTTTTTTAAACTGGGTTCTGTTGAAAACAACTCAGAATTAACTCAATGTAATCAGCTGCCCCTTCTTAAATAAACACGATCTGTTCACCTTCATATTTTGACACATGTAAGTTCATGAGCTTTTAGATTGATTGGTGTTTTGCGCTGAACTCGAGATTATTTCACTTATAAGGCGGTGTTTTAAGGTTTAGTGGGGGAGGAAATCGGGCTCATCCCCGACCCTGCTTTTCCACGGCCATCAAAAATGCCGCAAACGATAAAAAAAAATGTATTAATCTTGGGAATAGCCGTTGAATCAGAATACTTTATACGAATTCTGATTTGTACAAGTATTAGTTTTATCTTTACTTCAGCTGTTTAATTACATATATTTAATAAAGAATTAAACCACTCAGTTGTTTGTATTTAATCTGACCACAATATAACGAAGGACACCTAGCCCCATAAACCTGCCGTTGTGAAGTGACAGTTATAGACAACTTGGAAAGTTTCAACTCTCAATTAATATTCTGACTTTCCATTGGTCTGTACCCTCTACAACTTGATCCAGGTGACGCCATACAGTCTACATGACAGTTGTCAGTAAAGTCTCATTGGGTAATCCTTATTTAACATTAATAGGGGTGTAACCTTCATGTGCCATGTACATGTAGCTGTTGTCTTAGAAATAGTCGAACCTTTTAATTTCTATTTTTTTTTTTAATGTAAAACGATTTAAAGAAATCCTTACCCAATAATAACCATATTTCTTGCTGATCATACATGTAAATAAAAAACCTCCAAAACTCTACACCCTAGAGAAAGGTTAGAAATTGACTCAACCAGGCTTGATCAACTGCGCATGTGTCTTTATTGGGATTTTAACCGTGCACTATCACGCAAACGGTGGATATCCCTTTAGGTTGTGTTTTAGAGATTCATTTGTGGAAAAAAATACTTTACAGAACGAGTGACTAATCACCAGGATCAGATATTTAGGAACCAGTTATTTCCAAATGAAAGACATTTCATGTGAATTTTAAAAGGAAAGATCCGTGAAAACGACGAATTCATTTGATTACGGGGAAAACAGACTTTCTGCGGCAACTTTTTTGCCGTAGCCTAATAATAATATTAATAAAATTAAAATTGAGTGAACACAGGTCTAAGACAACAATAAGCACCTTCCGCGTAAACTGCAGGGGCTAGTTTTAATCGGTCGTTAGACCATGGGTTTGTCTGCCACAGGGAGTAGTCAAAGCTCTGCTGGAGTTCACTGAAGACACACAGACGGCCTGTCCCAGGGTAAAGTAACACATACAGTTCGTGGGTGCTTAGTAACAAATCTTAAATAAAATACTGTTTTATAATTGAAGATTGATAAATATAAGACTAAAAGGAAATCTGTTGACATTTTCATACAAAAATAAAGCTAAAATGTATCCCGTATAGTGAATTTTAAGTCGGACTACTTTCAATAGCGCACTCATTATTAGCCGTTTTGCAGGGCAAGTTCAACTCTCGGGGAAGCTTCCGAAGGCTGTCTACCGCATTGGTCGGCTGGGGATTTGCCGGCTTACGGCGATAGGACTGTAGTTTCCAAACAACATTTATGGCGGGGGACCTGCTAGCTACTTGGCTTGTCATGCTAGATCTACGAAATTGTGTAATGCATATTGGCTGGTGTGCATTTGTGTATCTGAAATTCCTTGCCCTTTATTCAAATTTGTCAAATTACACATTGTCTTGCTATTTCTATAGTTTTGTTCTTAAATGTAAGTCAATTTTAAATTCTCGTTATTTGTGGGATTACACTATCTTGAAAAATGCCAGAAATTCTTCTAATTTTTGGTTGGGGCACATGTTTTGCTACCAAAAACATAGGTTAAATCTCCAAGATTGGTGGATAAGTGTGCGTATGAATTCTATTTCTAACCATAAATCTGACTGATTGTATATACGTATTTCTTCTAAAGATTCAGCCATTTTTTTCCTCGTAAGGATTCGATCATTAGAAAAGAAATCTGCTGAATGAGGCCAGACAAATTTGCCCAATAGAGGGAATTTAAGGCAATATGACCCGCTGAGCAGTGTGTCTGACTCAATGGAAAAATTTAGGCCATTAGAATGGCTGAATATTTAGAAGAAATACGGGGCTTGTTTCACAAAGCAGTTGCATCACAAAGGAGGCCTTGTTGCCAATGGATACCATAGTGAAGAGGTACAAAGTCATGGCAACTGTGATTGATCGCATTTTGCGACGGCTTCGTGAAACGGCCCCCCAATGTCTAGTTTGGTAGGCCTGTTGTATGATTGTTACATGTGATTGATTGATTGATACCTGTTGTATTTTCTGCAGCACAAAAACCTGTTGATTCTGTATGATGCTATCGGCACTTTGGCAGATTCTGTTGGACATCACCTGAATAAACCTGTAAGTTAGACCTACCTGATCTTGTCCAAGTCAATATTAACAATATCTCAATAAACCTGTAAGTTAGATCTACCTGATCTTGTCCAAGTGATTACAGCTCACTAATGTTTAATAATCAATAACATAATGATGTCATAGTTTTGTGGAGTGATGTTGTAGTGGCTTATCCATAAGACAGAAAAGTCAGCAATTACATACTGAAAGAAGCAGAATGACTGCTGACTTGGTTTGCTGTTTTCTTGAAAGTTGGTGCCTTTTCATCATACTACAGAAACTGAACTGATAAAATGAAATTAATGGTTTGTCGATCCTTCTCAAGACATTGTCATGTAACAAATGTGATATATTTTGATTGTCTTTTTACAGGAATATGTAAATATGTTAATGCAAATGTGATATGTTCTGATTGTCTTTTTACAGGAATATGTAAATATGTTAATGCAAATGTGATATATTCTGATTGTCTTTTTACAGGAATATGTAAATATGTTAATGCAAATGCGATATATTCTGATTGTCTTTTTACAGGAATATGTAAATATGTTAATGCAAATGCGATATATTCTGATTGTCTTTTTACAGGAATATGTAAATATGTTAATGCAAATGTGATATATTCTGATTGTCTTTTTACAGGAATATGTAAATATGTTAATGCCACCTCTGATAGAGAAGTGGAACGTACTGAAAGATGAAGATAAAGATTTGTTTCCCTTGTTAGAGGTCAGTCAATCAGTCATTCATCACTCAACTCTCCGCTGCTTGTGTAAAAAAAATAAGGCCTGCTAACCACTTTTAACAGGTGTCCGTATGCACAGATTTGTTTTTGGGGGTTGTGGCCAAAAAATTGTACCACAGGGAAACACAGATCATGACTAAACCTTATACGACTAAACTAGCAACCTATTACTCATACCATGAGGGTAGAAAGTCTCATAATATAGATAGCTTTTGATACTTTGCGGTTTGAAATTAATTTAGTGTTCGGAAGTAATAACAAAGTGATATTGTTACAATTTTTTGGCCACAACCCCCAAAAACAAATTTGGCTGTAAAAACTGGCTCTAAACTGTGAAATGGCTGTTATTTTTTCTCTTTGTCCATGTGCCTTTTTTTCTGTCCAAATAATACATTACCTTTCTCTATGAATCGCAATCGTCAGAATGATAATTTCTGTCGGAACGGAAAGAGAAAGAAAATCAAACTCCTTTCTATTACCCTCCCAGACAGTACAATTACTGGCCTTGGGTAAAGTGGAGGGAAACATTAAATAAACCATTTTTATACGCCTAACTTAAAAAAAGTCTCGTATTATGGTATCACCAGCGCCATCCGTACGGCCATCAGTCCCGGATACTCTCAGCTGCTTGCCATGTGGTTGTTTGATAAACCCATCAATCTGCTTTTTCTCCTGGCATAGAGCTGTGTCTTCTATCACTAAAAGGGGCCCTCCGTAGCTCAGTAGGTAGAGCGTAGGACACTCAATCCGAACAGTCTTCCACCAATGGGTCGCGGGTTCAAATCCCACTCAGTCCAAAAATTGGAAAATTTTCTGACTTAGTTTTCACTCGAACGACCTATGTGGGATGGTTGCCAGTTACCAGCGAACGGGCGTGGGTTTCCTCCGGGCATGGAGCCCGGTCTCCTCCCACAATAAAACTGGCAACGGCGCCATATAAGTGAAATAATCTTGAGACCGGTGTTAAACACCAATCAATCTATCACTTAAAGGCGCCCTCTGTAGCTCAGTCGGTTAGAGTGATAGTCCGTCCGACGCAGAGCGGAGTGGATTTTTTTACTCAATCGCCGTGTGTGGAAGAGCTGCCAGGAACGCGCCGTAGGGCAGCGGATTTCACCCGGTTTCCTCTCCTACTAAACCTGGCAACGCGACCATATAAGTGAAATAATCTTGAGTGTGGTGTTAAACATCCATCGATCAATCTATCACTAACAAAACCAACACATACAAGTCTAAGCGCTTTAAGTGACTTTACTTTCAGATTAAAGCTGACAACACTGGCCTATTCCGTCCAACCTTTGTACATTGATCTTTCATATATTTACTTATAGGCAAAATTTTGTATTCATATATAGAATATTATTTGATTGTATTGATTATGGAAAGATTTCCCAATTGACAAGGGGACCTCTGTGGCTCAGTAAGTAGGGCGTTGGATGCTCAATCCGAATAGCCTTCCACCAATGGGTCGCGGGTTCAAATCCCACTCAGTCCCCCCAAAAATTGGACAATTTTCTGTCTGGGTTTTCAATTGAACGACCTATGTGGGATGGTTGCCAGTTACCAACGGAAGGTCGTGGGTTTCCTCCGGGCATAGAGCCCGGTTTCCTCCCACAATAAAACTGGCAACGCCGCCATATAAGTGAAATAATCTTGAGCGCGGCGTAAAACACCAAACAATCAATCAATTGAACGACCCATGTGGGATAGTTGCCAGTTACCACCGAATCTTGAGCGCGGCGTAAAACAACCAACCAACCCAACTGACAACTGTTTTCTCTGGGCCTTGTAATAATCCATTATTGTATGTTGTCAGTGTTTATCAAGTGTGGCGACAGCTCTACAGAATGGTTTCCTGCCCTACTGTGAACCGGTTTACAGAAGATGTGTGTCTCTTGTGGAACAAACACTTCATCAAAACTTTGTAAGTCTTAATCAAAGTATATCTTCAAATTACATTAGCTCGACAGTCAAATTGCCTTCAGTTCCGGCGGCAAAATTATTCACGACCAATATTGATTTTCTTGTAGACTTTTTGAGGCTTGGCAGACTTTAACTTCAACAGTTATTTTTTCTCTTTGTCGATGTGTCAGTATTTTTTCCAAATAACTACCTTTCTCTATGAATCGCAATCGTCTGAATGATAATTTCTGTCGGAACGGAAAGAGAAAGAAAATAAAACTTCTTTCTATTACCCTCCCAGACAGTACAATTACTGGCCTTGGGTTAAGTGGAGGGAAACATTAAATAAACCACTTTTATACCCCCAGATGAAAAATCTGATATTACGACATTCTTAGAAATGCGGTTTTCTGGGGTCTGCTTATTCTTTTGCTCCGTAACTCCACAAGTTTTCATCTAATCTTTGCAATTTTTATTAACCCAATAGATATGTTTCATGACTATTGATGGCCTCTCATGTTACATAATATGGTAGCCATGTTGGATTGTGTTAAAAAAAAATTCTGCTCTACAAGTTTTAAAGTTTTGATCTAATCTAAGCAATTCTTTCAAATCTGCTGGACTTCAGACTATAGCTGTTTGACATACAATGTACACTCGTGTGTACAGCCTGGTCTGTATGTTGAACTTTCAGTTTCAAAGCAGACAACAGAAATATGCATGGTTTTGTGCTTGACTTAAATTGCACGAAGCCATGTGGTACGATGACATATCAGAACTGGTACATACTAACTGTAACTGTTATTCAGAGTGCATGTTTTGTCTGCTTTTTACTTTTCTTTATAAAATTACCCTGCGTGAAATTCTTTTGTGTTACCCCACCCTTAACTGTACAATCGTTGTGTCACAATATAAAGCCTGCAAACCACACTAACAATGTAACAGGTGTCTATGTACACAGATTCGGCTGTAAAAACTGGCTCTAAACTGTGAAGTGACTGTTACTTTTTCCCTTTGTCAATGCGTCAGTATTGTTTCAAAATAACTACCTTTCTCTATGAATCGCAATCGTCAGAATGATAATTTCTGTCGGAACGGAAAGAGAAAGAAAATCAAACTCCTTTCTATTACCCTCCCAGACAGTACAATTACTGGCCTTGGGTAAAGTGGAGGGAAACATTAAATAAACCATTTGTATACACCCAGATAAAAAATCTGACATAATGGGATTCTAAGTATTGCGGTTGTCTGGGGTCTGCTTTCACTCCATAACTTTTAAAGTGTTTCATCTACGGTAATCTTTGCAATGTTAAGGTATAAACCTTACAGGTACAGTGTAGGTGTGTCATGACTACTGATTACCTCATATGTTACATAACATATACATGTAGCAGTCACAATGGATTAGGATAAAAAATATAGCCGCTCCACAAGTTTTAAAATTTTGATCTAATCTTAACAATTCTTTCAAATCTGCTGTGACCAGCCCCGATAGCTCAGTCGGTAGAGCGTCCGCTTCAGGCCTGGGAGATCCGGGTTAAAGCCTGGGTAGAGTCAGACCAAAGACTTTAACCCTGGTAGCTGCTGCTGCTTCGCTTGGCGCTCAGAAATAGGAGTTAGAGCAGGGACTGGTTGGCCTGGTGTCAGTATACTGTGACTGGGTGAGGGGGCTTGCTGGGTGTCTTCAGCAAGTCGTCTCGGTGAGGCAGCACCATATAAAAGAGCAGTGGAAATCCGCCCTGCAACAAGGAGACGTCTTCATATAACTGAAATACTGTTGAGCAGGACGTTAAACCCAAATCACTCACTCACTCAAATCTGCTGGACTTCAGACTATAGCTGTTTGACATTCAATGTACACTCGTGTGTACATCCTGTTTTGTATGTTGAACTTTCAGTTTCAAAGCAGACAACAGAAATATACATTGTTTTGTGCTTGACTTAAATTACACGAAGCCATGTGGTACGATGACATATCAAAACTGGTACATACCGTATTTCTTCTAAATATTCAGCCATTCTAAAGGCCTAAATTTTCCATTGAGTCAGACAAAAAAGGGGGCATGTAGTTGTGTTTAAGGATAACCTTTTTCACACATTGCTCAGCGAGTCATATTGCCTTAAATTCCCTCTAATGGGCAAATTTGTCTGGCCTCATTTAGTATATATCTTTTCTAATGATCGAATCCTTATGAGGAAAAAAGTGGCTGAATCTTTAGAAGAAATACAGTACTAACTGTAACTGCTATTCAGCGTGCATGTTTTGTCTGCTTTTCGCGTTTCTTTATCCAATTACCCTGCATGAAATTCTTTTGTGTTAACACACGCTTTACTGTACAATCGTCATGTGACAATATAAAGCCTGCAAACCACACTAACAATGTAACAGGTGTCTATGTACACAGATTCGGCTGTAAAAGGTGGCTTTAGACTGTTTAAGTGACAGTTATTTTTTCCCTTTATCGATGCGTCAGTATTTTTTCAAAATAACTACCTTTCTCTATGAATCGCAATCGTCAGAATGATAATTTCTGTCGGAACGGAAAGAGAAAGAAAATCAAACTCCTTTCTATTACCCTCCCAGACAGTACAATTACTGGCCTTGGGCTAAGTGGAGGGAAACATTAAATAAACCATTTTTATACACCCAGATGAAAAATCTGATACAGTGTATTATGGCATTCTCAGAATTCCGGCTGTGCGTTGTCTGCTATCTCTTTCTTTCCAGAACTTCTAAAGTTTTCAACTAATCTTTGCGATTTTTTAAAGATATAAACCTTATCGATAGGTGTTAAGGACCTCCTGTGTTACATAATATATAGCAGTCACATTTGATTGTGTTAAAAAGAAAATTTTCGCTCCACAACAAGTTTTTCTAATCTTAGCAATTCTTTCAAATCTGCTGGAATTCAGACTACGGTCTTTTTCGCATTCAATGTACTAAAGCCTTAAAGAATTTTGCTAGCTGCACCTACATGTATTCTAAAATGATATATCAACTCTGTTTTGATTTCTCCTAGCAATCCATATGCCATCCGATCATTGTTCTAAGTCTCTGAAATTTGGAGCTGCTCGAAACTGACCCTGTAGGAAAGACGCAATTTTGAGCAGGTTATTAAGATGGAATGATCCAATGTGACCAATCACAGCCAATTATAGACGTGATTTTATTTGACAGGCCACTCTAACACAACATAGTTGATACTGTTGATGTGCATGTAAGCAAATTGATTGCCATATCCTTATGTTTGACAGGCCAGCCTAACACAACCTGACCAGTTTGATCCTCCTGATAAAGACTTTATGATCGTAGCGTTGGATTTACTGAGTGGATTAGCGGAAGGATTAGAGCAGCATATAGAGAGCCTGGTTGCCAATAGCAACATCCTCAAACTACTCTTTCAGTGTATGCAGGTAGGTCTACTATTCATATTGCCTCGTTTCCATTCATTAGAATCCCACCAATAGGGGGCCTCCATGTCTCAGTCGTTCGATTCCCACTCAGTCCAAAAAATTGGAAAATTTTCTGACTGGGTTTTCACTGGAACGACCTATGTGGGATGGTTGCCAGTTACCATACATTAGAATCCCACCAATAGGAGGCCTCCATGTCTCTGTTTGAAAGTTTCAATTGAAATCCCTTTCCCATTTACACCCCACTAGATTGATGGATTGATTGGTCTTTACGCCGCACTCTAGATTATTTCACGTTTATTGGGTGGGGCCGGAAGAAACCCCTGACCTTCTGGGAGTGGCTGGCATCTCTTCCACATAAGGTGGTTTAGTGAAAAATCCACTCAGAAAGTTGTCACTGTTTTATTTAGTCCGAGTTGGATTTGGCCCTGCACTGCGTTGATGGAAAGGCTGTGTCGGACTCAGAGACTATCACCCTGACTGACTGGGCCACGAGGCCTCATTGGATGAAAATAGTCAAGTGCAAAGCGGCCTCGTTGGCCCAGTCGGCTAGAGTGCTGTTCCTCAGTCCGACACAAGCCTCCATTGATGCGGGCGTATTTAAATCCTTAGTGGATTTTTCACTTGAACTTCGTTTGTCCTAACAACATTTCTCAAATTTTGCATGGACCACTGAGTTCTATTAAAATATAAATTAAAGACAATTTATTCAATGTTCAACTTGTTAGATCAAGTAAGCAAGTAAAAAGTGATATTCTAGACAAAACTCGAACACTCAACAACAACTTTGAGATTCTACCTTAAGTGATAAGACTATTTTGTCTGTAAATATATATGATAAGTTAGCGGGAATGAAATCAGATCTAGCCTTGCATTGACCAGGATCCCATGCCAGAAGTACGACAGAGTTCATTTGCTTTACTTGGAGATTTGACTAAGGCCTGCTTTCAACATGTCAAGCCTTGTATCGGTAAGTTATACACCATTTTTACTAGTTACCCCTGTGTGTGAACCAATACACATGGACACACTATACGGTAAGAATTCCGCTAATTCAAGGACGAGCCATAGACTGATCCAGAGACATTTTGATACCTGTATACAGGTATGGGCGCCCAAACTCACAAGCAAAAAATCCGCCCAAATTCTTAAAACCAACAGATTTTAATGTCAAAATAGCATTTAATGTTGAATTTTGGGCCAGAGATGTTGTTTTTGGAACATTTTTGGAACATTTTGAACCGAAATGGTATGCCCAAATTTTCCCTGGATCAGTCCCTGCGAGCAATGTGAAGACAACAAATTATTAGACTGCGTTCTGCATTGTTTGGTCTAAAACCACAACAATAGCGATTGCTCGATAGGATTATCGGTCGCTCCATGCAGGAGGTAAGACACCCAACGAAAAGTCTCAAACTTTTAGAGCGCTTTTCGTAATGTTTTGAGTACTTGAATTAGCGGAATTCTTACCGTACCCTTCATTGTCTTCACCACCTGGATGATGACAGCCTCTTACCTGTTGATGTTTCTGATCATTGGTTGTATTCGTACTGTCTGACAGGGATTCAGATTATGGATAAATATATATTTCATCGTACACTATTGTCTCCTGTGCAGGGATTTCATCTTACACTATTTTCTCAGGTGTAGGGGATTTCATCGTACACTTGCCTCTGTTTTAGGGGATTTCATCTTAAACTATTGTCTTGAGTAGGGGATTTCATCTTACACTATTGTCTCCTGTGTAGGGGATTTCATCTTACACTATTGGCTCCTGTGTAGGGGATTTCATCTTACACTACTGACTCTGTTGTAGGGATTTCATCTTACACTATTGTCTCTGATGTAGGGGATTTCATCTTACACTATTGTCTCTGATGTAGGGGATTTCATCTTACACTATTGTCTCTGTTGTAGGGGATTTCATCTTACACTATTGTCTGGTTGGGGGATTTCATCTTACACTATTGTCTGTACAGTAGGAGATTTCATCTCACACTATTGTCTCCTGTGCAGGGGATTTCATTTTACACTATTTTCTCTGTTTTAAGGGATTTCATCTTACACTATAGTCTCTGGTGTAGGGGATTTCATCATACACTATTGTCTCCTGTATTAGGGGATTTCATCTTACACTATTATCTCTAGTAGGGGATTTCATCTTACACTGTTGTCTCAAGTAGGGAATTTCATCTTGCACTATTGTCTCTAGTAGGGGATTTCATCTTGCACTGTTGTCTCTAGTTAGGGGATTTCATCTTACACTATTGTCTCTTGTGTAGGGGATTTCATTGTACACTATTGTCTGTACAGTAGGGGATTTCATCTTACACTATTGTCTCTGCATTACGGGATTTCATCTTACACTATTGTCTCTGCATTACGGGATTTCATCTTACACTATTGTCTCTGCATTACGGGATTTCATCTTACACTATTGTCTCTGCATTACGGGATTTCACCTTACACTATTGTCTCTGCATTACGGGATTTCATCTTACACTATTGTCTCTGCATTACGGGATTTCATCTTACACTATTGTCTCTGCATTACGGGATTTCATCTTACACTATTGTCTCTTGTGTAGGGAGATTTCATCTTACACTATTGTCTCTTGTGTAGGGGGTTTCATCTTACACTATTGTCTCCTGTGCAGGGATTTCATCTTACACTATTGTCTCTGGTGTAGGGGATTTCATCTTGCACTATTGTCTCTGGTGTAGGGGATTTCATCTTGCACTATTGTCTCTGGTGTAGGGAATTTCATCTTGCACTATTGTCTCTGGTGTAGGGGATTTCATCTTGCACTATTGTCTCTGGTGTAGGGGATTTCATCTTGCACTATTGTCTCTGGTGTAGGGGATTTCATCTTGCACTATTGTCTCTTGTGTAGGGGATTTTATCTTACACTATTGTCTCCTGTGTAGGGGATTTTATCTTACACTATTGTCTCTGGTGTAAGGATTTCATTTTACACTTGCCTATCCTGTTTCTTATCATTGGTTGTATTCGTACTGTCTATCAGTGATAAGCCCCTCCCCACCTGGATGATGACAGCCTCATACCTGTTGATGTTTCTGATCATTGGTTGTATTCGTGCTGTCTATCAGTGATAAGCCCCTCCCCACATGGATGATGACAGCCTCATACCTGTTGATGTTTCTGATCATTGGTTGTATTCGTGCTGTCTATCAGTGATAAGCCCCTCCCCACCTGGATGATGACAGCCTCTTACCTGTTGATGTTTCTGATCATTGGTTGTATCCGTGCTGTCTATCAGTGATAAGCCCCTCCCCACCTGGATGATGACAGCCTCATACCTGTTGATGTTTCTGATCATTGGTTGTATCCGTGCTGTCTATCAGTGATAAGCCCCTCCCCACCTGCATGATGACAGCCTCATACCTGTTGATGTTTCTGATCATTGGTTGTATTCGTGCTGTCTATCAGTGATAAGCCCCTCCCCACATGGATGATGACAGCCTCATACCTGTTGATGTTTCTGATCATTGGTTGTATTCGTACTGTCTATCAGTGATAAGCCCCTCCCCACCTGGATGATGACAGCCTCATACCTGTTGATGTTTCTGATCATTGGTTGTATTCGTACTGTCTGACAGGGATTCAGATTATGGATAAATATATATTTCATCGTACACTATTGTCTCCTGTGCAGGGATTTCATCTTACACTTTTATCTCCTGTGCAGGGGATTTCATTGTACACTATTGTCTGTACAGTAGGGGATTTCATTGTACACTATTATCTCTGGTGTTGGGGATTTCATCTTACACTATTGTCTCTGGTGTAGGGGATTTCATCTTACACTATTGTCTGTACAGTAGGGGATTTCATCTTACACTATTGTCTGTACAGTAGGGGATTTCATCTTACACTATTGTCTGGTGTAGGGGATTTCATCTTACACTATTGTCTCTTGTGTAGGGGATTTGATCTTACGCTATTGTCTGTTGTGTAGGGGATTTGATCTAACACTATTGTCTGTTGTAGGGGATTTCATCTTACACTATTGTCTGTACAGTAGGGGATTTCATCTTACACTTTTGCCTCTGGTGTAGGGAATTTCCCCTTACACTATTGTCTCTGGTATGGGGATTTCATCTTACACTATTGTCTGTTGTAGGGGATTTGATCTTACGCTATTGTCTGTTGTGTAGGGGATTTGATCTAACACTATTGTCTCTGGTAGGGGGATTTCATCTTACACCATTAACTCTGTTGTAGGGGATTTCATGTTACACTATTGTCTGTTGTAGGGGATTTCATCTTACGCTATTGTCTGTTGTAGGGGATTTCATCTTACGCTATTGTCTGTTGTAGGGGATTTCATCTTACGCTATTGTCTGTTGTGTAGGGGATTTGATCTAACACTATTGTCTGTTGTAGGGGATTTCATCTTACACTAATGTCTGTTGTAGGGGATTTCATCTTACACTATTGTCTGTACAGTAGGGGATTTCATCTTACACTTTTGCCTCTGGTGTAGGGAATTTCCCCTTACACTATTGTCTCTGGTAGGGGGATTTAATCTTACACTATTGTTTTTAGTAGGAGATTTCATCTTGCACTATTGTCTCTGATGTAGGGGATTTAATCTTACACTATTGTCTCCTGTGCAGGGGATTTCATCTTACACTATTGTCTGGTGTAGGGGATTTCATGTTACACTATTGTCTCTGATGTAGGGGATTTCATCTGACCCTATTGTCTCTTTGGTAGGGGATTTCATCTTACCCTATTGTCTCTTTGGTAGGGGATTTCATCTTACACTATTGTCTCTGGTGTAGGGGATTTCATCTTACGCTATTGTCTTTAGTAGGGGATTTCATCTTACACTATTGTCTTTAGTAGGGGATTTCATCTTACACTATTGTCTCTGGTGTAGGGGATTTAATCTTACACTATTGTTTTTAGTAGGGGATTTCATCTTGCACTATTGTCTCTGGTGTAGGGGATTTAATCTTACACTATTGTCTCTAGTAGGGGATTTCATCTTGCACTATTGTCTCTAGTAGGGGATTTCATCTTACACTATTGTCTCTGGTGTAAGGATTTCATTTTACACTTGCCTATCCTGTTTCTGATCATTGGTTGTATCCAAGTCTATCAGTGATAAGCCCCTCCCCACCTGGATGATGACAGCCTCATACCTGTTGATGTTTCTGATCATTGGTTGTATCTGTGCTGTCTATCAGTGATAAGCCCCTCCCCACCTGGATAATGACAGCCTCATACCTGTTGATGTTTCTGATCATTGGTTGTATTCGTACTGTCTATCAGTGATAAGCCCCTCCCCACCTGGATAATGACAGCCTCATACCTGTTGATGTTTCTGATCATTGGTTGTATTCGTACTGTCTATCAGTGATAAGCCCCTCCCCACTACTGTCTGACAGGGATCCTTATTATGGATTTCATCTTACACTATTGTCTGTTGTAGGGGATTTCATCTTACACTATTGTCTGTTGTAGGGGATTTCATCTTACACTATTGTCTCTTGTGTAGGGGATTTCATCTTAAACTATTTTCTCTGTTTTAAGAGATTTCATCTTACACTATTGTCTCTATTGTAGGAGATTTCATGCCGATTTTAGGAGCTAATTTAAACCCCGAGTTTATATCTGTGTGTAATAATGCCACCTGGGCTATTGGAGAGATATCCATGCAAATGGGTGAGTACAAATTACAGAAGGAAAATAGACTTTACTACACTGAAGTTAAATCTCCCATGTTATACTGGGAGAGGAATTAATGACCACCTCTCACCATAGTCCAGTGCAATTACACGTTGACCTTAAACAAATTGCAATAGTTTTGTTGTATCTTGTTCAGGAGATCACGCTCAGGTTGATCGGAATTCCCCGATAAAAAAAATCAGACCACCAGAATTGGATTCAAAATGGCCACAATTGAGGTTGTAGAAGGGCTGGGATTTCTTCCCCTCCTCCCCACCCACCTAATGTATTAAAAGCATATACGAAGGTGACCCCAATGAGTTCAAGTACATTTTGAAAGTCACCAAAGTGTTAATGTTCAAGTGTGATATTGAAGTGGGTTTGTTGGTACATAGAGGGCATAATAGGCCAAAGAGCCTATTTTCATCCCCTTATGTTTCTGAGAATGCCACTGAAACGTCAGGGGCCGGTTGCACAAAAGTGTATTAAGCTGAAGTCTGACTTAACTATGCGACGTCACAATCAAATTCCTTTGTGACGTGAGGTATTTAAGCCTGACTTAAGCTTAATACACCTTTGTGCAACCGGCCCCTGAGGTACACTGGGCAATGTAAACAAACTCTTGAGTCTGTCACATGCATCTATCAAGTCAAGGAACACTCTCCATAGCCATTCTGTGTTTTACCTTGGCCGAATATGGGGGTTTTACTGTGTTCGATTTACGGGTTGAACCCTCCTATTATGACAAGTTAAACACAGAATGACTGTAGAGATTTTACCTTGCCTCGTGAAGATATGTGCCCTTCTGATGTGAACCCTGTAATCTACGGCCACGAGTGTGCTGTTGAATTAATATTTTAAATTTATATAAAGAATGACGTCAGTGTTTCTTCAGGTTCATCAAGTTATGAACGAGTTTGCCCCTGTGCAAACTAAATAAATCCGCAAAGCGGTTTATGAAAAGTTTGCACAGGGACCAGTTTGTTCATAACTCGATGAACCGAAGAAACATTGAAGTCAATCCTTATAATTTAATTACTATTACATGTACATACCACATTAAACAAAAACAGATATCCATAAGAGGTGATATATTTTGTTTTCAAGAATCAAAACAATCTACCAAGTCACAATCACAAGCAAAGATAATTGTATGTGATGACGTCATAGCGTTGTCTATCAATGCAGCTCTGCTGACATGAGTGCAAACGTTTACGTATGCCAACATAATAAGCTCTTTATTTCTTTGAAATCTTATCGGAATGAAAAAAATATGAGCCGGTATTTATTCAACATATTTTTTAATTAATTACATTCTTCGTTTCAATAAATAGAAGGTTGGCCTATTGTTGTTTCGTCGGTGCGTCATATTTATCGTTGTCAAAAATATTCTGTATTGGTGGGTGGGGTTGGTTCAGACAGAACGAAAATCAGATTAACAATCAAATTGCAGTTTTCGTCTTAAACACACTGGAAATTAAATTATATTATTTTCAATGCAATTCACACTTGACCTTTCTCTATGAATCGCAATCGTCAGAATGATAATTTCTGTCGGAACGGAAAGAGAAAGAAAATCAAACTCCTTTCTATTACCCACCCAGACAGTACAATTACTGGCCTTGGGTTAAGTGGAGGGAAACATGTTGTTAATTAGGACCTGTTGGCGATATCCAATGCCCATGTTTGCTATTTATTAGGAAGGTAGAAATTTCTTAATTAAATTTTCCATGGTTTTAGACAGCAGATTTTCCCTGTGCCTGTGCGTTTTAGTGTTCACAAATATAAATGAAGTGTATACTTTTTTTTGACAGGAGAGGACATGAGACCGTATGTTCCATTAGTTCTCAATCCACTGATTGATATTATTAATCGGGCGAATACCCCCAAGACATTACTCGAGAACACAGGTGAGTACGGTGGTCAGCAATGAACCACATAATGTTCGGGTTGATTCGTAATGACGACCATCCTCCCAACAATAGCTTTGCAGGTTCAAGAAAACCTTGTACAGGGCCTGCAATGAACCGCATAATGTTCGGATTGATTCGTAATGACGACCATCCTCCCAACAATAGCTTTGCAGGTTCAAGAAAACCTTGTACAGGGCCTGCAATTCTCCGGTTCGGCCTGAAAAGGCATGAAATTCAGGCAAATGTTTAACCCTCGGTGCACAAAGCTGTTTTCAGGAGGTGCTGTTGGTTGCTACAATGATGATCTTGGTGACTTTCTTCCCTTAAAGCATTGAGAGTTAGTAGCTTTGCACTTGTAGCTTATCCTCAGTCATGGACGGACAGGCAGGAAGTACAGATTTTTTTTAGCTTAATTGCAGAGATCATTGTCCTGGAAAACCTGAATATTCGACGTGGTTAAACCTCTCAAAAACCTTGAAATTCCAGTTCTCCCTTGAGTACAACCCGGGAGGTTGAAACATTACCTGATAATTCAGTTACATACCAAGATTTAATCATGGTTTGTGTTGCATAGTCTTTAACAGCAACACAGGCCTTCCAACGGTAGGCTGCAAGCTTGAATCTCACTCAGTCCAAAGAATAACAAATGTGTAAGAGTTGCTAGGTATGTGTAAGGTGGCAAGTTTTCTCTAAGGAATGCTGTTATGCGAAAGAGCCAACTAAACCTGGCATTGCAACCATATAAATGAAATAATCTTGAGTATGGCTTAAAACAACTATCGATCAATTTGCCAGGGATAGAGGCTCCTTCCTAACACCACAATGGGGCCTCCGTGGTCCAGTGGGTTAGAGTGATCAGCCCTCAGTCCCACACAGACCTCGGTGGTCCAGTGGGTTAGAGTGATCGGCCCTCAGTCCCACACAGACATTCCATCGATGCGCCGCGGGTTAAATCACACTCTGACCAAATGAACGTTGAAAAATTTCTGAGTGAATTTTTTACTTGGTGGCCGTATGTGGAAGAGTTGCCAGGTACTTGCCGAAGTTCGGGGGGTTTCCTCCGGCAATGAGCTCTGTTTCTTCCCCAACTAAACCTGGCAAAGCCGCCATATAAGTGAAATAATCTTGAGTGCGCGTAAAAACATCAATCAACCAACCAACCTTACACCACAAAGCCTGCCAATAATACCATATAAGGGAAATAATCTTGAGTGTGGCATAAAACATGAATGAATTAATCAAACCCTAACTATAATTGTAAAAAAAACTTAATGGTACTTGCAGTGACCGATGATAATACCGTAAAGATAACTTAGTGATGAAAGGACCAATTCAGTAATTTAAGATATGGGTTGAATTTCTCATTTCCAGGAACTGTATCTTTGCACTGTTACTGTTTTGTTTTATGCCAGTGTTGTATGATGGATGCCATTGTTGTAAGGCACAAATAGGAGAAGTCCTTGTTTAAATCAGATCTGGTCATTGACTTCATAACTTCAGGGCTTGTTTCACCCAGCAATGTATAATGTGTTTTTAGACCACCATGATCTCATGGTGGTCTTATCAAATCGCTTTTTGTCCGTCGTCCGTCGTCCGTCGTCCGTCGTCCGTCGTCTGTCGTCCGTCGTCCGGTGTCTGTAAACTTTTCTTGTGATCGCGATTCCAAGAGAACTACTGGTCGGATTTTCATCAAATTTTACAGACATGTTCCCCTTATGGTCTAGTTGTGCAACATCTATTTTGTTTGCTCATTTGCATATTAAAATGGCCGCTGGCGGTCATTTTGTGATTTTTACCTACATAGTTTGTGATCGCGGAATCTAGAAATCCACCAGGCCGATCTTGATGAAATGTTTTTGTATTGGTTCCCCATATGGTCTAGTTGTGCAACATCTATTTTTCTGAGCTCATTTGCATATTAAAATGTCCGCTAGGCGACCATTTTGTTTTTCTATTTTTTATCGCTTTTCTCTCTTGTGACCGCGATTCCAAGAGAAGTCCTATTCGGATCTTCTTTAAATTCCACACGCACGTTCCTCTTATGGTCTAGTTGCAGGGGTGTGAGACTTCCGCGGAAACGCGGAAAATCGCGTTTTTTAAAATGGCTGTCCGCGGCATTTTCCTGAATTCCGCGTTTTTGTTCAAGGGTGAAGTGTCAATTTTATTTATGTGCATGTAGTATTAGCATTTAACTGATAGTGATTGAAGGTGTACGTAGGCCTATGTAATAATCTCCCGTAGAGTTCCGCCTGAACTCTGGAGGACTGGCGAATGTTTGTTCGAAGGCTTAAGCTGCGTTTCCACTTGTGCGGATACGGGTGCGGATACGGACGCGGCAAAAATCGCTTTATAGTTAGAGTAGAGGTAGTGTTTCCATTTGTACGGTTGCGGATACGGCTGCGGATACGGTCGCCGGTGCGGTAAATTCCGACCGGACCATGTAGCGATCGGCACGGTGCCGCATGCGGAACCGGATGCGGAACGGACAAGTGGAAACACTCTGTACGGCTATCTGTACGACAATTCCCCATATTATACCTTACATTTTCATGAAAATATTGTTTTGCACAGGAACTTTTGCATGTATCTCTCAGAACTTAAACAATAGTAAAATATACATATTGGTCACCGTTGGATGGCAAAGATTAGGCCCACCGCACATCTGAACATGACAATATATTTTTTTTCTTTTTCCCTTTTAATCCTGAACTCACCAATGCTCCTTGAATTTCTCGTCTTAGTTTTTCTAATAATGCACACGAACTCGGTAGTTACCAAACCCTCATTTAGAACAATAACCCGAGTCACTTAGATTTTTTACAGGCGATTTTCTGGACGAAATAAGATCAGATGCCGTACGGACAACCGCATATATGGAAACACACACGCCGCAGAGTCTACCGCGCGGCTTTCCGTATCCGCACCGCGTCCGTATCCGCATCCGCACAAGTGGAAACGTAGCTTAAAGCTGCGTTTCCACTTGTGCGGATACGGACGCGGCAAAAATCACTTTATAGTTAGAGTAGAGGTAGTGTTTCCATTTGTACGGTTGCGGATACGGCTGCGGATACGGTCGCCGGTGCGGTAAATTTCGACCGGACCATGTAGCGATCGGCACGGTGCCGCATGCGGAACCGGATGCGGATCGGACAAATGGAAACACTCTGTACGGCTATCTGTACGACAATTCCCCATATTATACCTTACATTTTCATGAAAATATTGTTTTGCACAGGAACTTTTGCATGTATCTCTCAGAACTTAAACAATAGTAAAATATACATATTCGTCACCGTTGGATGGCAAAGATTAGGCCCATCGCACATCTGAACATGACAATATATTTTTTTTCTTTTTCCCTTTTAATCCTGAACTCACCAATGCTCCTTGAATTTCTCGTCTTAGTTTTTCTAATAATGCACACGAACTCGGTAGTTACCAAACCCTCATCTAGATCAATAACCCGAGTCATTTAGATTTTTTACAGGCGATTTTCTGGACGAAATAAGATCAGATGCCGTACGGACAACCGCATATATGGAAACACACACGCCGCAGAGTCTACCGCGCGGCTTTACGTACCCGCACCGTGTCCGTATCCGCATCCGCACAAGTGGAAACGTAGCTTTAGCCGTAACGCCGCCGTGTGGTAGCTTATTTATAATACTATTATTATTACTACATTGGTCCGCGTTGGTTGTTTTTCAGTGATTTGCCTATTAATTCTATAAACGCTGACTCAAGGAGGTATATCTCCTTGCGCTGACTACGATGTGAAAGACCACGAGCGCATCCAAACATAAAATTCGAAGACCAGCTCGTGCTTTAAGTTTAACTTAAGTTTATTGCGTGTTTGAAATGAAATTGTCGTTTTGTCTACTGGATATCAAAAGCAATCCAAAGACCACAATTAAGCGTTGTTTTTCAAACATACTGCCATAAAATTGAATTTAGTCTGGAATGCACGGCCTCTGCTATTTTCCCGCAGTGATGACAAGTGACGATAATTGGACCCTCACCGATACAACCCCAATAATACGTCTTCGCTGCTGACGCACGTTTCGGCAGTAAGTGAAACAGACGGTAAATGAAACAAATGGAAAGTTTCAAAACTCGAAGAATTCAGTTCGCAATCTATTAAGGACAAGTTAAATGGCACCATTTTCACGTACAATTTACTTTAGGTCCAGTAATTTAACAAATTTTTAGAATTTTTGATTTTTAATTTTTTTTTTTAATATTTTTTTTTCTCAAGCTCAATCAGTCAATGTAGTAGGGGCCTAGTAGTTCAAGTTGATGTGATTTGATTTAACTCTTAAGTAAACCCTTTGGGGGTATTCTTGACAAACAAATTTTCCTCTTTTTTTCGGGCCGGCTCTCACACCCCTGTAGTTGTGCAACATGTATTTCTTTTGCTCATTTGCATATCAAAATGGCCGCTGGGCGACCATTTTGTTTTTCTTCTTTTTCTCACTTTTCTCCTAAAGTAAAGAAAGGCTAGGATTTTCGTAAACTAATTTACGCATGTTAGCCCTATGGTCTCGTTGCGCACTATGCACTTTTGTGCTCATTTGCATATTCAAAATGGCGGCCACTGGCCTTTATTTTTTTATCACTGTTCTAAAGTAATGAAAGGATGTTCGTAAAATGTTATACGCAGGTTAACCCTATGGCCTTGTTATGCACTCGCTGCTCATTTGCATATTCAAAATGGCGGCCGGTAGTTTTTTCTGTGATTTCTATCTACATAGTTTGTGATCGCGGACTCAACAAAACTACCAGGCGGATCTTGATGATTTTTTTTTGTGTTGCTTCCTCATATGGTCAAGTTATGCAACATGTATTTTTTTCGTCGTTGACGTTTTCATTTAACACATTCGGTACCGCTGTCGCCATTTGGCGTTAGAGTGCTAGCCTGCTTCATTACCGAAGACATCGTAGGCCTATGGCGACAGCAGAAAAGTCGGCTAAAACCCCACTGACGCCGTATGGTTATTTTTTCTTACAACTTCAACTGATTTTGAAAATGCACA
The DNA here is from genome assembly GCA_963971465.1 of Lepidochitona cinerea. Lineage (NCBI taxonomy): Eukaryota > Metazoa > Mollusca > Polyplacophora > Chitonida > Tonicellidae > Lepidochitona > Lepidochitona cinerea. Next base: position 7,674,902 of record OZ020556.1, read on the forward strand.
AATAAAATCACATGTTGCATCTGTTGATTGCTTTGTGTTTTGTTTTGTCAATCTTTGAATACGGTTAAAGAGGTTTAATTTACTTTAACGGACGCGCAATTCAACTTCCAACTTGTCTAGGTGAGAACGGACACTTCAAGCATACGTATATAACAAGAAAATGTTAAATATGACAATAAAAGCTTGTGGAATTCCTTATATTTACAGCTTCAGATCTTAATATATAGTTTCCTTGTCTCCAATATACTGACAGTGAGTGAGATATTTAAATATCTATGATTAAAAAGTGCTAAAATCGGGTGGTGAAATTAGCTAGTGCGAGTTCCCGCTGTCAATCACCGGGTCCCTACCAGGCATTTTAAAAGCATGGCCCAGTTAAAGACAAATAAGCTATTTTTGGCACTGAGGACGTTATTTTGGAATTTCCTAGTCCAGAGTAGTGGAAAAAAGGCATTTATCGGAGCTTTATTAAACCTCAGAGTGAAATTGCAATCCTCGTGTCATTTTAAAACGTATCAAAATCGACTCCTTTCAGATTTCCAAGGGCGACTATAAGAAACAGAATTATCTATGCATGTTGCCGGCCGCCACGGCTTGTTCGAAGTCGGTAAAATGGCCTTCTCGAATTTGGATTTTAAACGCCTAAATTCTTTCCAAAAATGTAACAATAATAAATATTTTTAAAGGAGAGTGTTCCCTAAGACATTTAAGAAGATCCATATTGTATTTTTCGGAGTGTGAAAGGAAGGAATATTTCAAAATGAAATGAAATACACGGCACCGTACAATCACTATTTTGCCGATCGAATTTGCATTCAGGCAGCTATGTACAGCAACTGACTTCGCAATTGTAAATGCTGTTTACCAATAAAGTAACTGAAATGTTTTTATTTAATCATATATTTATATCAAATCGTGCATGAAGATTTTTTTATAAGTTCACTAATTTCTGAACGATCGGGACATTTTTTGCCATTAATTTTTAAACTGACTTTCGTCATGTTTAAATTTTTACTCATCAGTTGAGTGATACGTCGCCCGTTCTTCACTTTTCACGGGCTATTTTTGACAGATATACATTATCTTTTGATTTGTAAACAAACACTCAATGCATCTTGGTAACATCTGTACAATCGTTTTGGATTTTGTAAATTTTAATTGTGTACAGGACTCAAACAAGCGATATCACTGACTGGCCTGTGTGCAAGTACATATAGCTCCGGTAAGTAGCGTTAATGTGCGGCCTCCTTGAAGAAAGTTGGTTTTGAGTTTTCAGATAACAGCCACTATCTACCGAAGAAACTTTGTTCTTGTCCAGCCACCCACCAACTGAAGAAATAAATTTCATATATCAAATTTGCGATCCTCACTTTCTGATAGTGTTCTATGGTGGGCTAAGATCAGTTCACTGATCTCTTGTTTTTTTTTGTTACTGTATTCTTCTAAATATTCAGCCATTCTAATGGCCTAAATTTTCCATTGAGTCGGACAAAAATGGAGACGAGGAGTTATCTTTAAGGATAACCGTTTTCACACACTGCTCAGTGAGTCATATTGCCTTAAATTCCCTCTATTGGGCAAATTTGTCTGGCCTTATTTAGCATATTTCTTTTCTAATGATCGAATCCTTATGAGGAAAAAAGTGGCTGAATCTTTAGAAGAAGTACGTAAATAGTATCCACAAACTATATGTTGACAATTAGCAAACCTGATTTAAACGAGGATGCTCTTTAGGATAAGCCTGTAACTAACCTTTCACCGAACTACTGATAAGTCTATGTAATATGTAGCCACCACTGAATTGTATTTTACATTGTTTCTATATATTTGATATATTTGTATTTTGATTTCTTCTCCACCAGGAGACCGGTTGTTTGGTACAATTTGGCTTTTTTTATTTCCTGATGATTTTTTTACGTGAATGTTTCTGTTGATTTGTTGTCTGTTTTTTTTTTCTTCCCTTCTATTTGCCTCGTGGTGTCATTAACTAGCCATTACAATAGGCCGCCTGGGTCTAGTCTGCCCACAGGAAGTGGCCCCTGTATTACAACAGTTTATCAGACAGTGGTGTGTAACATTACTATTTTTTATCTTCATTTTTTATCTTCTCACCTTTTTTCATTTAAAGGAGACTTTGTTTTGGGGGGTTGTATTATCTATGTTATTATTGGGAGGTATTATATTTGGTTAGTATAATTGTGTGCCAGTTATTATTACCGTATCTGTACTCGATGGTTAACATTGTCAATGGCTGTGAAATATTGCATTTTAAGGACTTTTTGAGAGTTCAATTCAAATATCCTACTAAATTTGTTAAAGAAGGTTTATATGGGGACAAGGGAAATGTTTTCTCTCCCCCCAATAAACCTGTGTATCTCCTCCTCTCAATTTGCCCTCCGTTGGGCTTGCTTCAAAACAAAAACATTTCTACTTCTTCAGTCCAGCTATTACTATAACTTATATGCTTGGAACGCAAACATATTTGGGAAAATTGTTGGCATTTCAAAGATGCTTTATATGATTTTGGATATGCATCAAAGACAATTTTTTTGCTCTTTATCAAAGTTTTCTATATTGCTTTATAAATAGTGTGTTTATTTTCCATGTTAGTTATCTTTTCTTTGGGTGATTGTATGTCTGTCTTGGCTTGTTAATTAACGGGTGGATTTGCATAGATGATCTGTTGTATGACGAATTAAGTGTAGTCCATGTTTTTGGTTTGACTAGGTGTACATCTTTACGGAACATTCGCGATAACGAGGAGAAAGACTCCGCCTTCCGTGGCGTCTGTAACATGATCAGTGTCAATCCTAATGGAGTTGTTCACGATTTTATCTTTTTCTGTGATGCCGTTGCCTCCTGGATGCAACCTAAAGAAGACCTGAAAGAAATGTTTCATCGGGTATGTATCCCTCATTACATAAGTGCTGCTAAAACTGACTCCCACTCCCCGTTAAATATAGGGTACCTGTCAAAACGAACCACCTCCCCCACTCCCTGTTGAATATAGGGTACCTGTCAAAACTAACCACCTCCCCCACTCACCATTGAATATAGGGTACCTGTCAAAACTAGCCATTCCCCTACTCCCTGTTGAATATAGGGTACCTGTCAAAACTAACCACCTCCCCCACTCCCTCTTGAATATAGGGTACCTGTCAAAACTAACCAGACCCCCCACTCCCTGTTGAATATAGGGTACCTGTCAAAACTAACCACCTCCCCCACTCACTATTGAATATAAGGTACCTGTCAAAACTAACCACCTCCCCCACTCACTGTTGAATATAAGGTACCTGTCAAAACTAACCACCTCCCCCACTCACTGTTGAGTATAGGGTACCCTTCAAAACTAACCACCTCTCCCACTCCCTGTTGAATATAGGGTACCTGTCAAAACTAACCACCTCCCCCACTCACTGTTGAGTATAGGGTACCTGTCAAAACTAACCACCTCTCCCACTCCCTGTTGAATATAGGGTACCTGTCAAAACTAACCACCTCCCCCACTCACTGTTGAGTATAGGGTACCTGTCAAAACTAACCACCTCCCCCACTCACTGTTGAATATAAGGTACCTGTCAAAACTAACCACCTCCCCCACTCCCTGTTGAGTATAGGGTACCTGTCAAAACTAACCACCTCCCCCACTCCCTGTTGAGTATAGGGTACCTGTCAAAACTAACCACCTCCCCCACTCACTGTTGAATATAAGGTACCTGTCAAAACTAACCACCTCCCCCACTCCCTGTTGAGTATAGGGTACCTGTCAAAACTAACCACCTCCCACTCCCTGTTGAATATAAGGTACCTGTCAAAACTAACCACCTCCCACTCACTGTTGAATATAGGATACCTGTCAAAACTAACTACAAATATCTATCTTCCCAAACCTCAGCAATATCACGTTATTGGTGGAGAGAGCCAAATATTGTCATCAATGAGCGCTAAAATAACTGATGGGTTCTTTGTCAATCATTATTTTATGGGAAGATGGTGGTTTCCCCTGATTCTCTAATGTTGCCAATCATTGCTTTATGAGAAGATAGTGGTTTTACCTAACTCTCTAATGTTTGCCAATCATTGCTTTATGAGAAGATGGTGGTTTCATCTAACTATCTAATGTTGCCAATCATTGCTTTATGAGAAGATGTTGGATTCACCTAACTCTCTAATGTTGCCAATCATTGCTTTATGAGAAGATGGTGGTTTCACTTAACTCTCTAATGTTGCCAATCATTGCTTTATGAGAAGATGGTGGTTTCAACTAACTCTCTAATGTTGCCAAGCATTGCTTTATGAGAAGATGGTGGTTTCACTTAACTCGCTAATGTTGCCAATCATTGCTTTATGAGAAGATGGTGGTTTCAACTAACTCTCTAATGTTGCCAATCATTGCTTTATGAGAAGATGGTGGTTTCAACTAACTCTCTAATGTTGCCAATCATTGCTTTATGAGAAGATTGTGGTTTCACCTAACTCTCTAATGTTGCCAATAATTGCTTTATGAGAACACGGTGGTTTCATCTTACTATCTAATGTTGCCAATCATTGCTTTATGAGAAGATGGTTGTTTCACCTAACTCTCTAATGTTGCCAATCATTGCTTTGAGAAGATGGTGGTTTCACCGAACTCTCTAATGTTGCCAATCATTGCTTTATGAGAAGATGGTGATTTCACCTAGCTCTCTAATGTTGCTATTCATTGCTTTATGAGAAGATGGGGATTTCACCTAACTCTCTACTTTTGCCAATCATTGCTTTATAATGAGAAGATGGTGGTTTCACCTAACTCTAATGTTGCCAATCATTGCTTTATGAGAAGATGATGGTGGTTTCACTTAACTCTCTAATGTTGCCAATCATTGCTTTATGAGAAGATGATGGTGGTTTCACCTAACTCTCTAATGTGGCCAATCATTGCTTTATGAGAAGATGATGGTGGTTTCACAGGACTCTCTAGTGTTGCCAATCATTGTTTTATGAGAAGATGGTGGTTTCACCTAACTCACTAATGTTCCCAATCATTGCTTTATGAGAAGATGATGGTGGTTTCACCTAACTCTCTAATGTTGCCAATCATTGCTTTGTGATGGTGGTTTCACTTAACTCTCTAATGTTGCCAATCATTGCTTTATGAGAAGATGATGGTGGTTTCACCTAACTCTCTAATGTTGCCAATCATTGCTTTATGAGAAGATGATGGTGGTTTCACAGGACTCTCTAGTGTTGCCAATCATTGTTTTATGAGAAGATGGTGGTTTCATCTAACTCTCTAATGTTGCCAATCATTGCTTTATGAGAAGATGGTGGTTTCACCTAACTCTCTAATGTTGTCAATCATTGCTTTATGAGAAGATGATGGTGGTTTCACCTAACTCTCTAATGTTGCCAATCATTGCTTTATGAGAAGATGATGGTGGTTTCACCTAACTCTCTAATGTTGCCAATCATTGCTTTATGAGAAGATGATGGTGGTTTCACAGGACTCTCTAGTGTTGCCAATCATTGTTTTATGAGAAGATGGTGGTTTCACCTAACTCTCTAATGTTGCCAATCATTGCTTTGTGATGGTGGTTTCACCTAACTCTCTACTGTTGCCAATCATTGCTTTATGAGAAGATGGTGGTTTCACCTAACTCTAATTTTGCCAATCATTGCTTTATGGGAAGATGGTGGTTTCACCTAACTCACTAATGTTGCCAATCATTGCTTTATGAGAAGATGGTGGTTTCACCTAACTCTCTAATGTTGCCAATCATTGTTTTATGAGAAGATGGTGGTTTCACCTAACTCTCTGATATTGCCAATCATTGCTTTATGAGAAGATGGTGGTTTCACCTAACTCTTTTATGTTGCCAATCATTGCTTTATGAGAAGATGGTGGTTTCACCTAACTCTAATGTTGCCAATCATTGCTTTATGAGAAGATGGTGGTTTCACCTAACTCGCTAATGTTGCCAATCATTGCTTTATGGGAAGATGGTGGTTTCACCTAACTCGCTAATGTTGCCAATCATTGCTTTATGGGAAGATGGTGGTTTCACCTAACTCTCTAATGTGGCCAATAAAGTCTTTTTGAGGAGCTGTCTGACATAAAAGACCACTATATCTGAATGTTCTCTTTCTCATCACTTTTTTACTCTATTTACAGATTCTTCATGGCTTTAAGACTCAGGTGGGGGATGAAAGTTGGACGAAATTCTCTGACCAGTTTCCACAGCCCCTCAGGGAGCGACTAGCCGTTCATTATGGGGTCTGAACCCCACATCACTGGTAGGTAACCTGTCACAACATGATGACCAAGGAGGGTACTGTTTGTAGCCTTTTGCTACTATTGTCTGCTTTACAGTATCCTTCCCTCAATGACTTCTTCAGCATTTGTAATATCAACTTCTCGAACGACCTATGTGGGATGGTTGCCAGTAACCACTGGAAGGTCGTGGGTATCCTCCGGGCATAGAGCCCGGTTTCCTCCCACAACGAAACTGGCAACGCCGCCAAATAAGTGAAATAATCTTGAGCGCGGTGTAAAACACCAAACATTCAATCTTCACAGCTACAGCTATGGACGAGTTGCCGGGTACTCAAAAGTCGGGGATTTCCTCATGGCTAAGAACCTGGTTTCCTGCCCTACTAAACTTGGCAACGCCGCCATGGGAAATAATCTTGAGTGCGGCTTAAACCGTCAATCACGGCTACAGCTATTTTCATACATTCCTAAGTCGACCCATATAATATAGTGTGCTATATCTCTTAGGTCCGTCTCAATTAAATAGTTGCAAGTTTGAGAGTTGGTTAAAATTTTCTTTTAAAGTGAAATTTTGTTTGCAGTGTATAAACAAAGTTTGACACAGGGTTAAAATTTTCGAGTTGATATCAATATGAATATTCTATCATTACATCAGTTAACAACTTTAAGATTGGTGTAGTATTATATGGGTGGCAATATAAAGAAAGAAAGAGTACTAAACAATTGTTTCGTGAGAAAATTGTGAAGCTTTGTGAATGCACACTACTGTATCTGTTTGTTTTTTTATGCTTAATTTGATGTTTGTTATATGTTGTAGGTATTGGGGGTGAATTGGTTCTCCTTCCACACACTGAGGATCATCTCTGCGTTGGGAGAGGCCGTGGGCCAGGCGGGTTGGCGGTGGGGTCTGGGGCTAGCACCCAACTCAGTAGGGCGGGCAAGCCCTAACTTAACCGGGCGGGTTCTTTTAGCAGTGGGCTATGGTTTGATATCATCATGGCGGTGGGAGGGACAGGGTGGGAACCTATATAGCTCGCTAAGACACCCAGCATGACACTTATAGCATGTAGCCATTTCTATGGTCCCGTAACATTAATTAAAGGAAAGGCCATGCTCTTATCAAAGGGCCTATCATTGTAAGGTAAACTAGTACCTTAACAGGGAACCTCCCTCGTTCTTCTAAAGGGGGTAGCGGGAGCCCCTAATGGGGTAGTGTTTAGGAGGGCACATTGTAAGTTGCTGATTTTAGATGAAAAAACCTAACCATTAGTTATATGGGGTGCATAAGACATAATTTTTATCCATGGCTGCCATTCCATCAGTGTGGAATTGACCATAGTACATTAACTGAAATACACACCTATCATCATCCCATTTTTTAGTCGTCTTTATATGTTAACTACAGATTTTCAACAGAAGTCATGATTCTTGTGAAGTGTACACACATTGAAGATATTTATAGGCTGCGACACTTGTATACTCCGTTTACTTCCTTCTCAAATTCAGAATAAATGCCACAAATATTTGTTGAGGTGGGGGAGGGGCTCGATGTGCGAGCCATAAAGCCCTGTTTCCTCCTCCACTAAACATTGCAACGCAACCATCTAAGTGAAATTATTTTTGAGTGCAGTGAAAAACATCAATCAATCATCAACATGTTAGTTCTAACTTTTTGTATGGACTGAGCAGTGATTTACCAATAGAGGTTACAAGTAAGATATGGACAGTTTGTGTGTGTTAATATTCGACTGAGGCACATCACATGCCTGAGTCGACACAGGCACATCACCTCCCCGAGTCGACACAGACACATCATCTCCCCGAGTCGACACAGGCACATCACCTCCCTGAGTCGACACAGGCACATCATCTCCCGGAGTCGACACTGGTCATGTATTGTTTCCATAACTGTGGTAATGCTGCCAATAAAGCATTGAATTTTCGATGTTTTTCGCTCAATTATTTATTTTCCTTGTGGTTTCTGTTTGTAAAATATATATGAATCTTGTAAAACACATTTAACATGAAATAGGATTTAATACGCAAACCTGCTCATATATACATTAAGGAAATACTTCAGTCTATATTGGGGATCAGTCACTGAACAATTTCTGAGTGCTAGTCTTGGGGGGGGGGTTTCCTCTGGGTAAAGAGCCACGTTTCTTCCCCACTAATCACAGCTAAGTGAAAAAAATCAAGTGCGACATTAAACATCAATTTATTTGTTTAGAAATTATGTAGCTTATTTTTTTATGGAAATCCAACCTGTGTTATGTTTAGCATCTCTCTTGTCTGAAGTTAAAATAATGCAAATTTATTTCTCTGGTTATTTCATACAGCTTAAAAAAAACACTGCTATTTGCACCTGAGCCTTCTTTTCTGCTAAAAGAAAAATTGGTATCTTACTCATAATGCATACAAGAGGCGCCGGCTGAGCTGCCGGCCACGCATGGCTGAGAGCTAAGCTGTTTCCCCTGGCCCTTTGCGTATAAGTTTTAGTGAGATCTTCGCCTCTCGAGGCAGTGAGGAAAGTATCTAGCATGTTTGATATTTTCTGCCTCTCCTTGCAAGAATCTCACCGTGTGCGCACAACGTGAGCTGAGCTGAGAGGAGGGATAATCCAATCCCGTATGCCTATTAACTCATGTGACCTCGTAGAATATTACGTAACACAGGTAGTGCTATTTATGCAGCTTAGTGAACTTGGGTGACCAGGAACTTGCGTCACCCGAGAGATCATCTTCTGCGCTGGAATCAGTAACTGCTCCCTGGGCCACGCGTGCCTTGTAGCTCAACCGGCACCTCTCGTGTGCGCTAGGTTTTAAGAAAGAAATATCTTATCAGAAGCTTATAGGTACTTGTATGCAGTCTATTTTTTACAGGTTTTGCTTTTTCCTAAAATTATTCACATTGTGGCAAGAGCTTATACTTCAATCTCCATACAAATATTCTATACAATCGACAGATTGTTTGATGACGTCACTTAGAATTTACACGCAAAGCATTTCGGGAGATGGAAGGATGGTTACATAATTTTTCAATATGGCGAAAGGAATAATACTGTATCGAGAAGAAAACGTAAAAGATGCAAAGTCACCAGAAAAATGTGTGGATAAAAACACTTAATGTCACCAATACTTTCCAAAAATGTGACCTCTTTCGCTAAGTTCTGGTAAACCACAAAATGTTGAACTGAGGGACCGACATGTAGTTTACCCAGAAAGCTTTGCGTAAATCTATTTGACGTCATCAGGCTCGTCGGCAATAGGTTAGATTCTTTAAGCAACTTGAATTGTGGGCATAGAAGTCCAATCATGTGTATTTCTAGAGATTTTCCCCTCATCATTAAAGGAAATTGTCTTCTGAATTTCAACCACTAACAAAGGCTTCAGCTTTTTTGATCTATGAAAACTTGATAGATATTATACTGGGACACAGTCTATTTGATAGGTCTATTTTACCTACAGGCAACCTGTCTGTTTTGAATAAGCTGTAATACACATGTACATGTCTGAATTGTTCTATCTCATCTATAAGCAATCTGAGTGTTTTTTACATGCATATACATGTATATCCAATACCTACTCATGCTTTCTGGAAATTTGTTGATGAATTTGCAGTGCACTCTAGTGTGATAAGAGACATGCGAGACATCAACAATAAGGTGAACAATTACTTATGGATAACCACTTCTTGGTTTATTGCGTGACAACGTAGTTCTTACATCGTTATGAAAGTCAGTGTTTCAGTCCAGTGTGACGAACTTCATCTCGCCAATCTACTTTAGCATGTGGTAATAATTGTATTTGAGAATATCAGTGACTGTTTTGAGCATTTCGAGGTCTCCATTTATCAACTGTTAACTGCAGAATGGTTTAAGAAGACACCAACGTCCTAGTTGTCGATGTGAAATATTGGAGCATTAGGACTATCCACAAAGGGATTATCAGCTTCAGGATTTCGGCACATAAATGTTAAAGCTTCCGTTGTGTAGATCATAAAGAACCATTAATTTTGGCAGCTGAAATAATTTTTTTTTTCTAGATTGTATTGTTTGTTGTATTGTTAACTTTTATGTATTTCTTATTGTTATTTGCTTTATTCATTCCGTAGCAAATTGTCACAAACTAAAAGGACAAAAATTTCAAGATTAGATTATGTTCAGTGCTTCTAAGGCCTTGTAAATGTAATTCTTAATTCAGGGGTTTAATTTCATATCACTATACTAGCTGCTTATTTGCTTTCCTTAGGGGAAAAATTAACTTATTTTTAATTTTCCTCAGTTTTTCTGTCATTGGTTACTTGTATTGACAGCAGAATTTGTGCCATTTGACAAGAATGTATGTTAGGTCACTGAATTAGTAAATAACGGACACTGATGACCCGCAAAAATGTCTGGGCCAGGGTGAGAATCGAATTTACGGTGACAGTCCCACAGCTCTACCAACTGAGCTATCTGAAACTGCTGGGCTCACTCGTTAGATTTTCTTATACTCACAGACATAGATTCATCCAGGATCCGACTGTCTAAAACAGCTATTTTTGCACAGTCTCCACAAGATTGGGTGTCCATTTTAACCTACTTTTGTATGTTAACCATGTTAAATTGCTGGAATGGTTGCCAGTTACCAACGGAAGGTCGTGGGTTTCCTTCGGGCATAGAGCCCGGTTTCCTCCCACAATAAAACTGGCAACGCCGCCATATACGTGAAATAATCTTTAGCACGGCGTAAAACACCAAGCAATCAATTAAATTGCTGGATTATTGGGTGTCCACATCAGATGAGTTTTGACCACAGGGTGTCCCGAAGACGCATGGACACCCCTGTGGATGAACACAGAGCTTAAATCAAGCCCATTAGAATATTGATATTTAAATTTTCACATGTGATGAAGTCAGTGTTTTAAAAGAAAGCTTGCTGACTTCCTGAAGTATTGTTTTGAGTCATGAGTGTCACTTATTTACTAATTCAAGAATTTCCCTGATGATGATTGTAGTTTGGGACAAAAATGTGTCCTAGTTCATCTTTAGAACATTGTTAACAGACAAGAATGTATCCTACATGTAGGTCATTTTCATAAGTGTCTAGACAGACAAGAATTTATTCTAGGCTATTTTCAATAGTTTCCAGACAGAAAAGAATGTATCTTAGGTTATACATGTATGTAAAAGTTTCCAGATATATGTTCTCCAACATCTACGGGAGGAGGCTAGTTGTTCAGTTGGCAGAGCGATAGTCAGTCCGACTGTTCAACTCAAAACCCACTCATTCCTTCAAAAAATTGACAAATTTGAGATTGGATATTCCATTTCATTGCCTTGTGTTGAAGAGTTGCCCCACTAAACCTGGCATCGCCGTCATATAAAGGAAATCTTTTTTGAGAGTGGCAAAAAAAAAAACCAATTAATCAACCAGCATCTGAGTTTTGTTAAGCAAAATTTTTAACTCCAACATTTTGTATCTTGTGTTGATCGTTGCCTCTAATCCAATGTTCAAAGGAGTTGTTCAAAGAGAAGATTATAGATTGATCAATTTGACTTCTTAGCTCAAATCCATCCGGTCCTATCATTTGTAAATATTTTAAATGTGATTTGTGCTCTTGGAGGCTCAACCTCTTTCTTTGTGTTAGTGTATGGGTGTGTAACAGGGAGTGTTAGAAACTGGGAGGGGGGGGAAGGTGCTGTGATGTGTCTGAATAGGGTTAGCTAGGTGGGTGACAAATTCCTGAGTTAGTAAGGTGCAAGTGCAGTGTGAAATGAAATATGCAGTAAACTGACGCCCTGGTACTTCTGGGCAACCGGGAAAAAAATTGTATGCTCCCCGAAAACATTGGGGAGCATATAGTCACCACTTTGTCGGTCATCCCTATTTCTTGTCCAGGCCAAATCTCGGTTGATATCTTGAGGATTGGTTTAAACTTTTAGGGGATATATGCACTTCGAAGTAGTTCTGCAGTTCTTCTTTCTTTCCTTCGTGATGCCGATATTTACAGAGTTATTTCCCTTTGTTTCTCCTAATCCCAAAACTCCGTTCTTATTCTTTGTCCAGGCCATATCTCACTATCTTGAGGATCGTTTTAAAATTTCTCTGGGATATACTCACTACCAACTGCAACTTTCTTTCCTCCATGATGCTGATCATTTTAGAGTTATTGCCCTTTGTTTCCGCACAATATTGCCCTATGTCTTTAATAATAATATATGAATTACTTTGCAATCTGGTTGGTATATATACCCACTATTCAACAGCTATGCCGTGTCCTGTTTCTCCAGGGTGATCATTTAGTTTAGAGTTTTTTCCCTTTAATTTCTTCAAAGTTGCTTAAGCAAATATCTGCGATGACGTCTAGGGGAGCATCTTGATGGTTTTCTTGTTTAGTAAGTGTGTCCGTAAAACTCTGTTTCTTGACTTTCTTTAATACAATTGCCTATAATCTTGAGCGGACGTCACGTCACAAGTATCAACATAACGAAGACACCGCCTTTGCGAGATTTCCAACCACACTCCTTTAAGTTTACAAAATTTTATCAGATGAATGTTCCACTTATGCAAGAAACCTTGCTGAATAACAACTGGGATTTACCTGTAGAGATTTAAAGTATCTGTATTCTGTTTCTCGACACCGACGTAACTTTGCGGCTGGTCGTAACGCAATGCTGAAGGTATATGTTGCCATGACGTTACGACCAGGCGCAAAGTTACAACGGGCGTAAATGTGTTGAGAAACAGCCCCCTGTATTCCATTTGATTCTCTGCACTTGCACTTTATGATAAGATGGGGATATTCTGAAGGTACTTGATTCTATGTACAAGTGATGAGATTGGCTGCTGTCACCCATTGTATTGACACAGAACTAACTTTGTCTGACTTTACCTGCATGTTTGATAAGACAAATAAAATGAAAAACTGGAACAATATAATTCGACTTGTCTTGATCATTTAAAGATTGATTGGTTGTTTGGTGTTTTACGCCGCGCTCAAGATTATATCACTTATATGGCGGCGTTGCCAGGTTTATTGTTGAAGGAAACCGAGTTTCGATGCTCGGAGGAAACCCACGACCTTCCGGTTGTAACTGGCAACCATCCCACATAGGTCGTTCGGCTGAAAACCCAGAAAATTTTCCGATTTTTTTGGACAGTGGGATTCGACTGTGCGACACATTGGTGGAAGGCTGTTCGGATTGAGCGTTTAACCCTCTTCCTACTGAGCCACGGAGACCCCATCATTTCAAGAAAGGAGCATCATTGTTTGTTGATATTTGAATTCTTATTAAATAGACCTTGATTTTAGTTGGTCTATTTTATGGTCTATGACTTATCTTAATACAGGTCTGCACGCCATACTTCTTTAATCAAGATCACTAAAACAACATTCTGCTGCTGAATCTGGAGAGGCATCCAAGCAATTGAATATGATGTTTTTTATTCAAGGGTAGGCTACTATTTGAGAAGTAGGGCCTTGGTACCAAGCATTTAGATCACCCTCGATCAAGGATAACCTGATGACAAAGCAACAAGAAACGATTGTTTAATTACACACAAAGACATATATGGCCCCATTTTACATGTATTTCGATTTATGCCAACAGACCGAAGCACACCCAATTTTCGGGTCTCCATCCACCTCCATCCTCCATGGTTCCACTGAACATTCATTATTGTTATCAGTTAGAAAAACGACTATCACACAACGAATTTAAACTCTGTTTTCTATCCTCTATAGATTCTAATTTTTTGTACGGCACATTTAATTTTAGGTCTTTATTCCCGTTTGGCGCTTTCTTGTCTTGATAACCATGGGGTAAAGTTTTCGATTCAGTAGATTTCTCAGTTTGTGTTTTGAGACAGACGTGTCGGCGATATTCAAAACACCAAGTTTTGGACAGTGTTCTGATATACTGTCAATAACTAAATCACTGACAAGGAAACATTTGCCGACATCGAGTTCCCGTAAACTGGGTAACATTGTAAGGAAATGTGCGAGACAAGCAGATGTAATACTGGTACATTTCTTCAAGCTGAGAACTCTCAATGGTAGCCGGTGTTCGGAGAGTGACACAAGCCCTGGGTCACTGATCTTCCAACAGCCTTTCAAAATCAGCTCAGTTAAGATGAAAAAAAATTTGCCGATGGTAATCAGACTATCGTTGCTGATAAACGTGTAACTCAAATCAAGGCTTTGTATTTGGGGACATGTAGCTGCTAAGGCTAAAATAGAATCGTCTCCGATATGACAGCGGACAAGCCGAAGACTAGTAAGGTTTCTACAATAGCGAGCAAATTTCCGTACGTCTGTGTCGATGATAGGAGAAGTTGGGGATTGTCCATCATATGGTAAGGGCACCAAACCAATGGCCAATGATAGGACTCCACTGCAAACTTCTGCCATTCTCCTCACTCGGTGGATGTCCGCTGTAAGATGATGACATCCGATAATATCCAGATGACGGAGAGTAAGGGTGTGTCTCGTGACAACTGCTAACGTCATATCCGGGCAAAGCCATCGACAGTCATTTAGATTCAACGATTGGAGGATTCGGGGATAAGTCACGAGGTATCCAAGACTGTGTGACGTCAGATTGCTGCATCGTGACAAGTTCAAATGTTTTACGTTTCTAAAGTGTTTCAATATCGTCCACAATTTATTATCATCTATGATTGTATTTTGGGAGAAATCCAAATCTTGCAAGATATTTGTAGAATAAAACCTTAATTTACAGAGAACGTTTTGAGGAATGTCCAGCGAAGCACGCACATTAGCCCTCTTGTACAAAGAAAAATCTTCTGTCAAATTTCTAAAGCGTTCGCAAGTTCTAGCTAGAATACAAATGGAATAGTCCACAGGTATTTGGTGAAAAATCTTGAGTAAGAGGCTGTCGGGTAAATCTGTAAGTGTTGGGCTACGTCTGTCCAGGTCGTTCTGTTTTCCTAATGATAGATGTCTCATACCAATTCCTGCAATAGTAAATTGTGAGTATGGTAAAACTCAACATAATGTGAATAAGACACTTTGAAAATGGTTTATGTGAAGGCAGAATTGGAATTTGTGTTCCTGCGATCCGCTAGCTTTTTTGAGTTGAATTAGTTAGTGTCCTTTAAAAAGTGAATATAACAGTATTCACTGATTGGCCTCTAAACACATTTGTTCTGTATATATGTCAATATTTTGAAACATTAAATTCAGTTACACTTGACGAAGACACCGGCACAGGTGTCGAAAGCTCGTGTTGTTAAAAAACAACTGAGGACGTGGTGATGTCTTTAATTTTTTATCATTAACAGTATTCTCGTTATTTTGGGATTACACTTTCTTGAAAATATGGTAGAAATTCCTCCCAAAATAACGAGAATACTGCTAGCTTTCTTCCCTATTTTACAACGTTGCTCGATCATGTATTAAACAATACAGGATATGGAAAATATAATAATAAATTTATATTTCAGTGACAAGGACAGAATTTACAGTTGAGAAAAAAGTTGAATTGCGGACATTGAAATAATGATAATACATAAATAAATAAATACAATGGCATTGATCATAACACGATAGCGAAATCACAGTTTCCAATTGCGTGTACATTTGCTGATTTGAGTTTGATACATTTTGTGTATGAAGAAACTTATGTTAGAAGTAAGTGTGTAGGTGCTTTGATAATTTCTGTTCTCATCTTAATGTGCCCGGACGGACTATAGAATACGCCCCCCCGAAACCCCCCGTTTTATTCATTTCTTCTAGAACTTATGACTAATTTAATATTACAAGCTTAAAACTAAACTATCCCTACTAAAAGCTAAAAGAAATAACATCTAAAAGACGAATTTGAAGAGAAGTTAAAAACGAAGGACCTATTCTATATTTGCACCATGTGCCCTATACATTTCTGTATCAACAGATGTTTAAAGAATTAATTGTCTATAAGAAAAAAAGTTAAAAATACATACTTGCCAGTCCCAAATCCATTCAGAAATATTTAACGATACCACATGTAACCTTCCGGCCTATATGTTTGTTGTGTTTACGTTGATCTTTTTTTCTACCAATGAGCTGCCGGGTTTCTTATGACGTCGAGAGGCTTTGACGTTCCGTTTTGTTTCCCTGATATGTTTGTCGAGGTAATCTGACGCTAAAATAACGTAACAGTATTCTGAGGAATGACGTTCACGTCAGTCAACGTAGTAGGCGGTTCACAGGAGGCGGTTTGAAGGGATCATTCATAATTTCTTCAATCGCCCACAGCCCAATCTATTCGTGCCAGAATAACCAAAATTGCACTAAATACACAATAAGCCCCTTTCGGGTTTGGCTATAATCCCGCGAGATGACACGATAAAGGAGTTTAGGGGTAAAATTTTCCCTGACCAGCCATTCATTTAACGTTAGCGTTTATGCGGATCGGCAGTTGTCATTACTTCTTGATTTCTAGGCCATTTCTTTAATCTAAATCGGTTTGAGAAACACACCGGAAGCTATCAGTATCGTTTTTGTCAATTGACAGTCAATAAAAGTATTTATATCGTGTGGATACGCTTCGAAGTCGTCAAAAGCCAACGGTGAAAAACACAACTACGACGTGTAATTTTTGTGTTAGAAATAATATTTTTTTTTTGTCGGTCAAACAAAAGTATATGATGACTTTGAAACTCGAAAGAATGCTTTTTATACCTATGCTATCAATTTGGACGATATCCAAAATGCGACGAAATTGGACGAGTGTTACTCAATCGCCGTTCAATCGCCTACTAGGTTATACAGCCCAATTTATCTATGCTAGGATAACCAAAATTATGTCCTATATTCAATAGAGCATGCTCTTTATAACTATGCCATCAATTTGGACGATATCCAGAATGCAACGAAATTGGACGAGTGTAACTTCATCGCCGTCCAATCACCTACTGAGCACACATCAAGATCTGTTTATGAGAGGATAACCCCAAAATTAATGCGTTCAACTCTTCATAACTTTAAACACATATTTAATAGTTAGAAATCATTTGACAGAAACTGCCTTTAGTGGGTATTATTTCGTTTTGAGTTATTCGTGATGAAAATGATGGTGCGTGTGCGTGTGTGTGTGGGGGGGGGGGGGGGGGTGCACCGGATATAAATTAATTGTGGTCATGAACGAATGGGACTATTGGGGGAACACGTATATATGAAAGAATGGGGACGGAATACGGATATGAACTAATGGAGATATGGGTTGAATATGTCTATGGGAGAAGGGGGATTTTTATTGAACGACAGTATGGAGGGACGGGAAAATGGGTTGAATAGGGTTATCGGAGATTGGGAATATTTACTGAACGTTAGTATTAACGAATTGGGAAATGTGGTGAACAGGGTTATTGGAGAACGGGGACATTTACTGAACGAATTGGGAAATGGGTTGAATAAGGTTATTGGCGAACGGGGACATTTACTGAATGAATGGGGAAATGGGTTGAATAAGGTTATTGGAGAACGGGGACATTTACTGAACGAATGGGGAAATGGGTTGAATAATGCTATTGGAGAACGGGGACATTTACTGAACGAATGGGGAAATGGGTTAAATAAGGTTATTGGAGAACAATGAAATTTAATGAACGAATGGGGAAATGGGTTGAATAAGGCTATTGGAGAACGGGGACATTTACTGAACGAATGGGGAAATGGGTTGAATAAGGTTATTGGAGAACGGGGACATTTACTGAACGAATGGGGAAATGGGTTGAATAATGCTATTGGAGAACGGGGACATTTAATGAACGAATTGGGAAATGGGTTGAATAAGGCTATTGGAGAACGGGGACATTTAATGAACGAATTGGGAAATGGGTTGAATAAGGTTATTGGAGAACGGGGGCATTTACTGAACGAATGGGGAAATGGGTTGAATAAGGTTATTGGAGAACGGGGGCATTTACTGAACGAATGGGGAAATGGGTTGAATAAGGTTATGGGAGAACGGGGACATTTACTGAACTAATTGGGAAATGGGTTGAATAAGGTTATTGGAGAACGGGGGCATTTACTGAACGAATGGGGAAATGGGTTAAATAAGCCTTGGTCAAATACACATGTAACGTATTCTTCTCAAGCTTATACATGTATATAGGCCTATATTATTATCTTTTAATCGTGCAAAACCGTCATATATTAGGCCAGGGCATATCCTTTGAGTATCGGTAGGCTAATCAATTCCATTTCCATCAAATACAAAGTACGATATCCTCATGGGATAGCATCTCTATTTATAGTCCTATCTAATGTACCCGAATTACCGCCGAGTCTGATGACGTCACACAGATTTGCGCAAAGCTTTCTGGGTAAAATGTACCTCAGTTCGCCATTTTGTTAACCGGTACTTATAAAGTTATAGCAAGACGTCACTTCCATTGATGGAACACATTGATGACATAACGTTTTTAAAAGTTGATGCTGATAGAGTTATGAAAACAACATGTTGTGTGCTGAACTGCACGTCTTCATGTCAGAAGCGCGACAGATAAGCGCCGGCGAAAGACCTGGCACCTTTTACGTCCTCTACGATACAGTTTTATTCCTTCGGCCATTTTGTAAAATTATGAGAATTTCCCTCAATCTCCCGAAATGCTTTGCGCATAATTTCCAAGTGACGTCATCAAGCAATCGGTCAATTGATGGTACTACAGGGACGTTCTAAATGGAAGCGAGTGGTGTCAGCTAAAACAATGTGTATTACGTGTACGATGATAAAGCAGATCAGTTCCAAATCCAGGGGGTCAAGACATATATCCCAACAGTCAATAGGCAATCTAGAGCCCCTGAGCTTCCGGGGCCTGGGCCCTCGCATATTGGCTTAGAATAGTCACAACTCACACACTTCCGAAATGTCAAAAGGCACCATTTATAACTTTAAAAATAAACATTTTAGAATCAATTTAAATGATTAGATGATTAGGAATACGACAAGAGGGGTATCTAGTAAAGGGTGTAGATATATGGCTAGTATTATTATTAACATAGTATATTCCAAGTAAAAATAATGAATAGTTTTTGAAGACTGGTTACACCGAGAAAGATTTACTGACACAGGAAAACAAAATAAGATATTAACCATTATCATCAAAGGGTGTAATGTTATTATCTGTGTCAGCCCGTGCCCCTGTCCAGTAAACCATACTTTTTTATATATGACAAATGTTCTTAATAAATAAAACTGGAACGGTTAAGAAGAGGATCAGAGCGAACATAGAAACAAGAAAAATATTAAACATAAGTAATATAATAAACAGTAAATATACAGTTGAGTTAGATAATAAGGTGAAATATTTCAAAATAGGTGATTTGCCAATTACTTTCAAATGACGTAATTTAGCGACGTCACAATTACTACCCCAAGAGGTAGACCGGACAAAGGATCCGTCTGTTTTTAACTTCAAATTATCGGTATTTTACAACAGATATAACAAATAAAAACCTACATTCGGACAGTTTATATCCGAATGAATCTAGAAATGTGAAAAAATAGCGGACGTAAAGGGATTTTGACCGAATATGGCAAAAGTCAAGATGACCTCTGGGCTTGTCCGGTGTAAGATTGATGCCGCGACGTCATTTCATTGTTGCGCGCAAAACTGGCAAATGGTCTATTAACAGGCTCATTTTATCCATAAACAGGATTTGTGATAGAACACGGAATTACAAAAATTTCAGAAGATAAATGTCAAAGGGTTACTTAGAACACATATTACATGTAAAACGATGGGGCTTCTTCAAAATATACTGCACCGCAAAAGAAACGTCACCCTATTCAAATGTTGGTAAATGCATATTTTATCATAATTTTCAATAATTTTCCTCTTTTGATATCCTTGCTAGACCTGGTTTGAAGGCAGTGTTCAGGAAAGCTTGGTTTCTGATCATGTTACTAATATGCAAAATAGGTCATCAGAGTACAGTTACTAAAGTAATGATGGGGGGCTTTTTCGGTTCGTTTTGCCTGAAGGTCACAATGCATGTGTGTTGCGAAGTGTCATCCCTATAAAAAAAAGCCACCGAGCATGCAACGAATCATTAGCAGTTTGACAGTAGTTACATGCCACGACTATTACCGGAGCAGGGAGACCAAGCCTTGGAGAGACTTCATGCTGACCAGACTGCAGGACCTGTGGCAAACCACTTCAATGTTTATGTCCGAACAATATACCGCCTGCAGCAACGGGTTCAAGCCACTGGGAGCACAGCAGACCGTCCTCGTAGTGAAAGACCGCCTGTAACAACGTTGAGGCAAGATCGACAGATTGTTTGTCAACACCTGCGAAACCGCTTCGCTACAGCTGCGGAAACACCAGAGACCAATCAGCGACGACACGGTGCGCAGGCGTTTGAGGCAGGCAAATGTCAGATGTCACAGGCCTCACGATAGGCAGACATAGGCATGTTTATCAACATACGATGCATTTGCATCACAGGGGTAACTGCGAGGATTTAAATCCTTTAGAGCACATTTCGGATAGGATGGGCAAAAGCCCTAGAGCCTCGTGTACAAAATCTGCCGGAATTGGAAGCCGCATTACATCGGTACTGGCGGCAGTTACCCCTTCAATAGATCCGACGCCTCACTGGAGGGATGAGACGCAGGCTGGAGGTAATGGAGGGATGTGTTCTACACACTCAAAGTGACATTTTTATTTCAATAAATCAATCTGTTCGCCCTGTGAAGCCAGATGGACTCTGAACTTACAAGCATCTTTTTATTTTGTTAAAAATACATTGTTGATTTCTTATCGCAACATCAGTTTGACAACAATCTCCCAACACCAATGATTTTATCGGTCGGTGCAGACTCCAAGGGAGTGCTTAACTTTTTTCTTCGTGTATATATGTAGGCCTACATCTAAGAAACTTAATCGTTGGATGTACAGGATGTCAGTCAAATAAGCTCTACTTGGGAGTACAATAAATGGCTAAAAAAACAACAATCCTTTGCAATATCCACACGTACCCTTGGATCGCAGAAGATTCATGGTGTAAACATGCGCCGAGTTGATATACCAAATGGTAATGACATCCACTCGAAAAGATGGAATTTAAAGTGAGGAAATTTTCTGTATTTCTCAGCGAGTCGAAAGCTGTGGTAAGCATGCACATTGCAAATCAATAAATGTAAATCTCCATATTGGATTAATTCCAGGATAACATGTAACATATTTTGATAAAATGCGAGAGCAAAATTTATTAATTTAATTTCTTGATTTTAAGAATAACTTTTGTTACGAGACGAAACATTTAATTTGTCATTCTCAACCAGCAACAAAATATTCCCAGTTGTCAGCATTCTGTATTAAAAATCTATAATTCCATAATTCCATCGCATTTAATTTTTTCAATAAACTTTCGCCTTTTAATAACATATTATCAATGAGCAGAATCAAGAATATAAATCACCTTTAAACACAATATTATCAATAATCACAATTAAGAAATTCATTTAGCAAAAACCAGCTGTGACAAGTTAATTTGAATGACACAGATATCAAGATTTGGGATTAAGATTTATAAACCAGCCGAATTCAGACCACATTCATAGGCTTCCGTCGCAGCTAACATCATGTGGAATTCTGTAAATTCGGCCGTAAAAGCAGTAATGTACCTTTTGTTTCTTTACGTGATATCTGGTAAGTATTTTTCTAATACCCATAGCTGTCCCAATACTTTAGTAGCATGATCTATCCAAATTGGATTGTACGTAGCGGAAATGAGAACAGTATTGTACGCCTAACCATAAATTTCTCTGCTTTTAAAATGGAAGACGGCAGGTTGGGGAGGGGCGGGGGGCAGTGTATTTTAGGACAAATTCACTTTACTTTTGATTTTTTTCTAAAATCTAATTTTTCGGGACAACACGCCCCCTTCGTACTTCGAATTCATGTTCTCACTAAAGAGGCAATGTGTTCACTTTCTTATCAACATGAATAGAAAGGCAGCTCATGCGATATGTAAATATAGTAAATTGTGCTATTGCCTTTCCACTTTATAAAATAACATAGACTTAAAAAAGTCAAAGGCATACGCCGATGTCTTCTGTATTTTTTCTGATAATGGATCAAAATAGCAGGGTATGCTTATGAGCTATCGATACCACTGAACATTTACTAAATTGAACTGATGGTCGGTAAACATAAATCTACCCATGTACCGATTTGGGACTTTTGGGGCCTAGTGGGCCCCATGGTTCATGGATTGTTGATTTGAAATCTTTCAAAACTGTTTCACGTGACCTAGCAAGTACAGGTACAGGTGATTGTGCTCCTCGTGTCAAACCCCTCAAATACTAACCTGAATCCGCCTATGGAACTCGCAACGTCGCCTCGTGTTACGTGACTCTATCGGCTTCCACATGAAAGTAAAGCCCGGGAAATTTTAACAAAATCTTGAGACAGATCTCACGATTTTGCACCCGTCGGAGGCGCTCTCCGGACGCCTGCGGCTTGTGGCAGATTTTGTAGGCATCGCCACAGCCGTCGCGGTCCCCAACTTTGAACTTAAAATTTTAAGATTGCTCGCAAGATTTTTCACCCATTTTGGCCATTCCAGACACAATCTCCGATGACCTACGATGCCCTACATATACCCAGGGTGGGGGAAAATTAAAAGAAAAGACCCTCGCAGATATCGTCTCCGATGCGATCGGAGGCTAATCCCACGATTTTTCGACAAAACCGGGTCAAAATCCTTGAAAAAATCTCAGACAATGTGTCTGCTCCACTTTTATTAGGATTATTGATAGGATTGTTCCAGGGATTCTTTGTTTTCTACGACGACCCCCGGCCAAAACTAATCCCCGACAGATCGCCGACATTGTGACTGGGCCATTAGCCAAACGATTACCAACTGATCAGTCTTTAAGCCCGCTCAGGTCGACGCGATCAGTTGATCGGAAGGGAATTTCGTCAATACATTCTGCACACTGGCATGCCACTAGGAATGACACAACAATACAACATCTTCGAAACACCGAGAAAAAAAGGATCACGTAATGAAGTATAGGTCGCTGATTGGCTGTGACCTTAAGATTGATCGGAAAAAAAATAGAACATGTTTCCATCCTTACGATCGTAAGACTGAGCAGTCTGAGACCGATCTGAAGAGTCTTAAGGCTGCTCATGTCGAAAAAGGATCTCCGACTGATTGATCGCAGATTCCCTACAGACTGGAGCTTACCACGATCAGATCGAATCTTAACTCGACCTTGAAACCCTCGGCTTGAAACTTTTGGCAACTTGTGTTCCTTTAAAAGGAATTAAGACTATAAAGGCCCGTTATCACTGTGCGATTTGTCGTACCGACTTGTGGGATGCGATTGAAACGGATGCATTTGATTGGTTGATAAATCATTTTGACCAATTAAAAGCCTCCATTTTCACCTTTAGACATTTTGCGTTTAGTTTTGTTCATTGTTCTTTTCACAGCTGCAGGCGCTGCCTTTAGAAAAGATTGTAGTAAAAGGTGCCTATACAACTGTTTGGATTTGTCGGACGACAAACAATGGTGCTACGAGGTGATGTGCGGCTGCAATCCACGGTATGCCTTTAACTAACGATAACAAGAGTTTCGGGAAACCCAAAATACGCCCGGAAAGGCACAGGAACTGCGGCCATAGCAAAACAAATCCTTCCATATTTATTTGAATTTAATTTTCAAAGTTCAGAGGAAGGAGGTTGAAGCTTGGTAAATGGTGATGTAATGTCAACAAAATGAAATCTTACCACTAAAACCTTTAAAATCCATTTGTATCAAATTTAAAATGGGCTATTTGGATCAACGATCATTAACTAGATTTGTACTCGGTACAAGTCATCAATTCTCGCTGCTGTTAAATCGCGATGTTAAACATTCAGTTTGTTCTCAGTTTGTTGTCAATAGAGGTTGGACTAGAATGTTTCAATTTTTTTAGAAAAGCAGTTCATAATTTTCTAATCATACTTAAAGTGGCATGAGCTGCCAAAATGTTGATATTTTGATGTTAAAACAGAATGTTGACATTATTGGCTATTTTTCTCAAGAAGTATAATTCAGAAGCTTTTTAGTGCTTCTAGTCTCGAAAATGTACGATAAAGTATTGTTTTGAACTAACTTTGGCTTAGAATGAATGAATGGTCGTCCCGGTTATTTAGATTCGTATAGGCCACATACTGTATGTATTTTCCTCATTCCAACGCCAATCATTTAGTTTTTGATGGCCTTCAAAGCCTGTTACTGTCGTGACGATCAGAAATTATGAAAAAAGTATGAATTTTGACAGCTCATGCCACTTTAAACAAATGTAATTAATTGGCAATTTCGCAGCTCACGCCACAATTTTTCTCATAATATCATTTATCTATAATATTTGGCTACAAAAATATATATAACAGTTGAGCATGGCTATGAAAAGGGAAACATTAATACGAAGCCTACATTTATGGGGAGAAGAGGCCATGTGGTACGGAAGGCAATAAAGGTTTCAGCACTTGTGATAAGAGCTAGTGTATGTTTACATAGAAAATGGAACAAGGCTGAGTTACTTATCTCTTTGTCTGTAGATAAAACTTTAATTCTTATAAGTTTTTTTTTATTTGATTAAATGTTATATATTGATTTAAGAATAGTTTTAATCAATTTAGAAACATTATTGCAGTTTGAAAAACTTTGGAAGTTATGGAGCGGAAGGGAAAGCGGACGTGGGACTGCCGCAGACGATACCCTAATATAGTCCGAGTTTCTGACTCCAAAATTACTATTTTTTTAATACTGACGGCCAAAATACGACCGTCAGTAAAAACAAAAAAGTCATTTTGACTTTTCTGGAGTCAGAAACCCGGACTAACCCTAATACAGCCCGTTTTTCAAGCGGGGCGTATAAAAATCTGTACACCCATTCTGTTTTTCAGCAAATAACTTTTGAAGAATCAGTTCATATGTTTTTGCTAAACGCAGCATTTAAATTTATTTAACATTTATAACTATCAGTTCAATAAAGTTCAATAAATGCGATGTCTTATTAATGATAAAACAAATTAGGGTCATTAATGTAATAGATATTGAGATTTTGGTGG
Organism: Lepidochitona cinerea; assembly: GCA_963971465.1. Lineage (NCBI taxonomy): Eukaryota > Metazoa > Mollusca > Polyplacophora > Chitonida > Tonicellidae > Lepidochitona > Lepidochitona cinerea. Next base: position 7,700,225 of record OZ020556.1, read on the forward strand.
ACATTTAGACGATAGAGATTGTTACCGTGATACTTGAGAAATTGTTGAATCTTTTATTCACCCAAAGTATTGCTTCCATGCATTAGCACAATAACCAAATAACGAATCCAAACTCACTCAAAAAGGAGTAAATATATCCAATGCAAGCCCAGAAAATAGTCGTGGACCAAGTCTACCCTACTTTGCCCTGTTGTTCGTGCGTGGGCGCGGCATAGAGATCTAAAAATAACTAGGGAGCATCGCCCAATCAGAGCAATGTAAAGGTCTGACGCCACAGTGGAGGGCGAGCTAGGGTAGATCAAAATGGCGCGCTCGCCCGTCAGACCTTTACATTGCTCTGATTGGACGATGCTTTAGGTTACAAAATTTAATTAGTCACAAAAAGCAAGGTGGGAAGCATCTGAAAGGAAGGTTACTCGATCTACTCCATTATTCTGTGCTGGCGATTACGGGTAACTGGGGTAGTTGAAAATGGCGCCTGTCTGGCGTCAGCTTGTGAGGCCAATGAGCTCTCTAGTTATCTTTAGATCTCGATGGGGCGCGGTAAGTTGACCATCAAAACTGCCAACTTAGACCGGAAGTGATATAAAGTACAAGCAGAAGTCTATGAATGGGGAAGTGTGAAACATCTCATTACACCATATTCCGGGCATTTGAAGCCTCATATCAATATAAGTTCACGGTTAAGTTCTATTCTAAAAGCTCCCTCACTACTTCGTTTTGTCAATATTTTTAAACATATAAATAACAAAGGCAGAAAATTACATGAGAATTTTGTTTCCTCTTTACAGATAATGGAATTCCAGGACAGTGCCATGTTATTTTTGGTGGGATTTTCAGCGGTGGTCAAAATCTCCCTGTCTATCCTGTCATTATATTTCCGGTTTTATTAAACTTCTGCCTGATGAACAAGTACGCATGCGTTGGTACATTTATCTATCTTCCCACCTTTCTGCCAACGACAGCTTTCAGTTAATTACCGCCCAGCCTGATGACGTCACATAGAATTACGCAAAGCTTTCTGGGTAATATGTACCTCAGTTCGCCATTTTGTTTAGCAAGGTGTTACTTTTTTGGAAAACATTGAAGACATAACCTGTTTTTATCCACACATTTTCTCTGGTAACTTTACGCCTTTTACGTCTTCTGTTCGATACAGTATTATTTCTTCCGCCATATTTTAAAATTATTTTAACATCCCTCAATCTCCCGAAATGCTTTGCCCGTAATTTCCAAGTGACGTCATCAATCAATCGGTCAATTAGGGTATCAATTACCTCCGAGCCTGATGACGTCACATAGAATTACACAAAGCTTTCTGGGTAAAATGTACCTCAGTTCGCCATTTTGTTTATTGGTACTTAACAAGGTGTTACTTTTTTGGATAACATTGATGACATAACCTGTTTTTATCCACACATTTTTTCTGGTTACTTTACGCCTTTTACGTCTTCTCTTAGATACAGTATTATTTCTTCCGCCATATTTTAAAATTATTTTAACATCCCTTAATCCCCCGAAATGCTTTGCCCGTAATTTCCAAGTGACGTCATCAAGCAATCGGTCAATTGATCGTTCACTCGGAACATCCTTCGGCTATCTTCGCTACCGGTCGGCTTTGACACAGAGTGTTGATCGTTATGTGTTGTTATCTTAGCATTCCAAGTTACTATCACCGATTGGTTTTCACCCAACTCTCTCGGCATTATTTAGTGTAACATCAAAACGACAAATTCCGGCCGTTGTATATGTATAACGGAAGATGGACCTCAAATATATTTCTTTCGTCCATTTATAACAGTCGCAATATTGCATTCTATTTGTCCCATTGGACAAGTTTCTGTTTTCAAAACCAATCTCTATTTTGAGGAGGGGCCTCGGTGGATCAGTCCGTTGGAGTAATTGTACCTCAGTCGGATCGATGCGGCGCGGGTGGAAAGCCCAATCAGACGAAATAAAACTGAAAGATTTTTCACTGTTTCGCCACATGTGGAAGAGATGCAAGGTACACGCCCAAGGTAGGGAGTTTTCTGCGGGCAGAGCGCCCAATTTCCTCGCCCACTAAACCTGGGAATGCCGCCGTATAAGTGAAATACTCTTGAGTGCGACGTAAACATCAATCAATCAATATTTTGAGGAGTTAGCCTTGGACTGGCGATCTCTCGCCAAGGGAAACTGCATGCACTCTAACAGAACATTTTTGGTAACGAATCAGCATAAATCACAATCTAAAATTAGAGGTTACCCTAGTCCTAAAGGCCAGATTTAACCTCTAAGGCCAAGGGTTGACATTTTTATCAGAAATATCCACTGGATTGGGGTTGGAGAGTTCACATAGGTCAATTGATCATGTGACTTTTAAGTTTTCTACAAAACAACACCATGGAATTTTACCTGGCATTTGCTCACATCTATGTGCTTTTCTATTATTCTCATACATTTAGCTAGAGCCATTGTTAGTTACGTCATACATTTAAACACTAGCAGCTATTGGAAACGCCCCGTCGAACCTATCACAGTGGCCAGTTCAAAGTGAATCGGATCGACAGAGATCGCCACCATTTTGCCTGTTTTCGTCAAAATGGGACTATTTCGTCACATTGACTCTACGTTTTCGTTACTAGTTTAACGTTTTCTTAAATTCAACATGTATATTCACGTACAGCGTGATGTCACGATTTTTATATTTATCTGATAGCTTGTCGGGTAAAGTCGTACGAGGTCTATCTTAGCCACGTCTATAGGAGATCTCGCGCGAATACGATTGCATAAATCATGAACCAGAATCAACAGGCGAGTGTTGAGAAGATATATGCCATAACAGAGAGCGACATGTGTGTGAATGATTTTCTAAAAATTAACTGAAAGCTGCGTTAGACATTCATTTCCCCTAGAATTTGACAGGCTTATTCCAAAGGTCGACACCAATGGGTCGCGGGTTCGAATCCCACTCAGTCCAAAAATTGGAAAATTTTCTGACTGGGTTTTCACTCGAACGCCCTATGTGGGATGGTTGCCAGTTACCAGCGGAAGGTCGTGGGTTTCCTCCGGGCACAGAGCCCGGTTTCCTCCCACAATAAAACTGGCAACGCCGCCATATAAGTGAAATAATCTTGAGCGTGGCGTAAAACACCAAACAATTAATTAATCAACCCAAAGGTCGAAACAGCCGTTATCGATTTAGACGCTCTGTCTTACACAGCCTCAAAGGGACAAGATCTTTTAGAATAAGTTTTTCCCTAACTGCTCTAAAAAGATAGTCTTCTCCGTCGACGGTCTTCTATCGGGCTGCGTAGCGGATCAAACCCACTCAATTCGAAATACACACATTTATCTATACACAAGGAAAAAAGTTAAGCACCCCATGCTGAAATTAATTATAAAAATCTGTATTAATGTTTACTGTAATGCCAGTTATGATGATGATAAGAATGATGTTCTATTGACCGATTGTGGCAATTCGTGTGTGACAGTAACGCAAAAACTCCATGTAATGCGACATGAATTTTTTTTTTTTTTTTTGCAATAACGCAGAATTCCGTATGCCTCCCCTTAAATGTTTTGTAATTAAGGCCGGTTTTGCGCAACGTGGACTCTTCTGTGAACATGACACGAAGGTGGATATCAGAGGGGCAAATATGGCAAATTATCGGTATGCACTCCGCAGGGATGTCGTACAAAGCTATCGGGCGTCAATTAAGCTAGCATTATACAGTGATAAGCAGATTGGAGAGAAAACGCGGTGAAACTAGTGCTGTGGAGGACCGACCACTGATCCGACTCGTACGACGTCATCCATTAGCATAGTCCATCTTTGAAGCGGCAATGGCTTCTCAACCGACGTCTGTGCACAAGAAAGCTGCAGGCCTGAGGGCAAGGAGAGTCATCGAACGCCCCCTATTGTCAGATCGCCATCAACGGATACATTTGGCTTGGTGTTTAGCACGACGAGGTTGGAATTTGAGGATCTGGCGAAGAATCCATTGGTCGGACGAAAGTCGTTTCTTGCTCAACGTCACGGATGGGCGAACGAGGGTTTGGAGGCACAAAAACACAGCACATACACCCAAGAACATCCATCCATATGTTCCTTATGGAGAGGGTTCTGTAATGGTTTGGGGTGCATCTCTCACGACTGCAAACTGGTCACTATACGAGGAAACCTCACAGGTGACCGGTACATTCGGGAGGTTCTGCAACCAGTTGTCGTGCCTCATTTTGAGAACCACCTATTAGGCTCAAACCCTGTTGTATATGGATGATAACGCCAGACCTCATCGTTTTTGATGATTTTTCTTCATAATAGGGCAAGGCAAAGGGACACCTTCAGTACAATAAGTGTTTAAACGCATTCTTTTTTCAGAAAATGAGACACAAATCCACATGTTGATGTTAATGTACTTCAGTTACCGATGTATATTTACATGAACGCATCGGTGTGGATTTACAGTAAAAAATGATGGCCACAAAGTTACCAACACTTTTCACTGTAAAATCACGCTCGTTTTTTTCACACTGTAGGCCTATATAACGGCGTTGCCAGGTTTAGTGGGAGAGGTGTTTTCTCGGGGTAACCTCCGACCTTCGGCAACTACCTGACTACCCTTCCACATCGTGAAAAATCAACTCGTTTTTTTATTTCATTTTTACTTGATCTGAGTGGGATTTGAACCCGCGACCCATAGAAGGAAGGCCAGTGTCGGGCTGAGAGATATCACTCTGCAGACTGAGCTACAGAGGCCCCTTTTGGGGTTCTCCACTTAGCGGACTCATCCAAAAAATCTACACAAAACCATTTAAAAAAAAACTAAAAACGACTTGACTTATTTTTTAAGAATTAAGGAAAGCAAAATCCGGAAATTATTAGCATTTTTGGTTGCAGAACACCCTCAGAACGCTTTTCGGGCAATTAAGAACCCCAGAGGACAAACTACCGTCGTCTTCACTTTATCGTAAACGTCTATACAGTTTTAAATAGGCAAATTCCTTAACATTTTGTAACCATAAACACTCAAGAAATAAACGCCTTCTGGAACAAAGGGCGAAAATAATGAGGGACGCATAACACCAAATAAACCATAGACATCAATCTAAACAGAGAAGTTAATCTTCGCATGCGAGACTTAGTTCTGAAGCGAAGGGGAGGTAAGCATGTGGGCACGATTGCCACAGACATATCAGGCTGTTACATGACAGATTGGTTAGTTCGCCTCAAAGTCTGAATTCCCTGGGTAACCTATACACTCTCGGAGAAGATGTCTTGTTGAAGAGTGAATAAATAAATACTTAACAGCCAGAAGGTCTTGAAACCGTCGAAGGGTCGTCCTGAGGTTGTACTTGTCTAACGCCCCTGTTTCATGACTAAAAACTTATTTAAATACAGTTTTGTTTCCCCCAAAAAGTCGCGAGAAGAGCTTTAATCCAGATATTCGCCCCTTTAAATCCAGAAGTGTTTGTATGTTTATTGCAAAGGAAACATGCCGAGTGACCGAAAACAGATCGTTACAATGTTTGCCATTCGACTTGTGTATGTAACGATGTGGTTTTCCGAAGACCGCTGGTAAGAATGGTAACTAGCTATATTTTGGCAAGAAAAATTGGTAACAAAGCTAGCATTGCTATGGCCAAGATTATAGTAGAAGGATACAAACTACTTCAAAGTAAACTTGCTCGACCTCTGACCCAAAGGCCAGTCAAAAAGAACAAGAGTTTGAAAGACATACTGGTCAGGGCTAAACTCCCCTGTCTGCCTTCTACCTAGGTTTTCTGGGAAAGGGGTATGGGGGGGGGGATGGGGGAATTTTCACTGTCTTTTCCCATGACCCCATAATATATAGTCTGACGATATTCTTACTATAGCTTAAGATGCATAAGCATTGTCAATGCAATACAAAGTGTTCCAGAAAATTCTACTGACTAAGGCCAAGCTCCTGTCAGTCGTCAACCTAATGAAAAATCATAGGTTTACTTTATTACAACAATTTATGATGGGGTATAAAGGTCTAAATGATATACCTCTTTTTAACACAATTAGAAACTTGTCTCCGTGGTTATTTTAGACAAGAAGATTTTCCCTGTGCCCGTGTGTTTTAGTGCTCATAAATATATATTTTGAGGAGGAAGATATGTCTATTATGGTGGCTGATTTGTGCCATTTCTTATTCCCGCGTTTTCGCTTTAGTCAAATCCAGGCGAAAACAAGAAAGTGGGAATGTGAAAAACAAGGAAAAGAAAATAAGAAAACACGACGGCAAAACCAAGACATTGCGAGAAAAAGAAAGCACGGAAAAATACGGTGGCTTATAAAGTCCTTTTTCGACTTGTATATACACGCACCTTTTCCAATAACTCGAAAGGTCAAAACGCCCAATTTTGACCAACCCGCGCTTTTTTTAACCGCGGGCTGTCGAAATATTCAAACAGTCGATCGATAGGTAAAACGTCGCGTTCAATATGCAACAAGAAATCACGAGTTTCGACCTGAACATTTCTTCCTGTCGCCGCGCGTGTTGGTAACTATCGACATCTATACAAACAATATCGATGCCGGACAACTTCAAGAGGACCTTTCGACTTTTTAGGTTTAAGGCGTTTCAGTGGGAAAGGCACTTTAATAAATTTATTACATATATAGCCAGTGGCCCTAGTCCGCAATATGTTGAGTGGATTGAAGGATAAATTCTGATACGCCCGCACGGGCTTCTTCAATACCACGTCAACATAGGGTACATTTGAAAAATCTAAGAGTTGCTCTCGGAATTTTTTAAAAATGATAACTCGCAATTTTTAAACATTACTCACCTAAAATTTTGTCAGAAAGCTTCTTTGATAATCCCTTCGTAGAGCTAAACCATCATTTGTGATCATACACATCGCCAAACAACGAAATTCGCTAAGTTTAAATTCCCTTTGCGTTATCACCGACTTTCCCTGACAGCCGTTACCGGTTGTAGTGGCGAGCATGATTTGAAAGTTCGCGGTAGATGGCGGTGTGATCGCCCGAGAAAATTTTTAGTCAACAGACGGAATTCAAACTTAGCGAAATTGGCTGCTAACAGATTTTAAGGTCACATATGATGGTTTAGCTCTACGAAGGGATTATCAAAGAAGCTTTCTGACAAAATTTTAGGTGAGTAATGTTTAAAAATTGCGAGTTATCATTTTTTAAAAATTCCGAGAGCAACTTTTAGATTTTTCAAATTTACCCTATGTTGACGTGGTATTGAAGAAGGCCGTGCGGGCGTATCAGAATTTATCCTTCAATCCACTCAACATATTGCGGACTACAGTGGCCCGTGCGAACCGAAATAGTGTTTGGAAAATAGACAAAATTAAAACAAAAAACACTACGCCAAAGTATATTTTTGAGACCATTATCACTAAAAACTTCTGGAAAATAACGGAAAAACGTCATCATTTTAACAGCTCATATCAATTTAACTGATGTGGAATTTTCTTTAACGAGAACAGGCTTGAGACTACTTGTTCAAAGGCTACGATAGCATCACGTTTTAACTACAGTATTTTAACTACAGTATTTTAACTACATCCTATATATTTAGTTCTATTCGTCAAAAATTCGAATACCGGTATACCCTATATATGCTAAAACCCGTTAAATTGACTAAGATACAAACATTTTGATTTCGAATTTGTTTTATGCAGTCTAATTTGTCTCTTCAATATCAAATCATCGGCTATATAATTTAGCGTTGGGCATGTTTATTTCATTAAAATAAATGCTATGCTATATAGTATAATAAGTTCTGTTATATATAAAGAATTTAAATTCCGATAGCCGATATAAGCCTGTCGTTTTCTGATGATAGTAAGTGAAACTTTATAACGAGTCAAAATAAAAAAAGACGCCTAACTCAATGATAATCTTATATATTCTGTTAATACCAACGTTCCTTCCTTTTGACTTTTTAAATGCATGGCGGACGACTCGAAACGGTTTCGATTTGTACGCCATCGATAGATTTTATATTAAATGGAAGTCAAAAGTTACCGAGGGTTACCCACAGTTATACAGCCACGAGGGATTCTCGTCCAAAAATAAAACAATGAACATAAAACATATATATACAAATAGTACGGATTTAATTGCAAAACTCAAACAAATGTTCTATTTGCCAATGTGTCTTAGTATTCCTAAAGTATCACTATATTTTTTGGCTAAGCTTAATACATTAATATTGATGATCTTTTACATACATACTATATCAATATTATTTGTTGTACAACAATGGAATATTAAGATGGGTCATTAATGCTAATTAATTCAGGGAAGTTTTATAGTGAGACCCTTTAATATAAGTGTACACAACAGAGCATGTGTTACCCAGTGCAGGCATTTATCGATGTTTTTCTGCCCATAACATGTCGCTAAACACATGCGCACTCGTTCATACACTACTTTCTCTTCATAACCCTTATAGATTGACTGTTTACCATGTCTGGGCGTTCATGATGCATCGATCCGTGTTCGCTAGCACGCTGTCTTTATAAACCATCTCGTCTTGACCGCTAGAGCTTTGAAAGAGATAATGTCGGACTGGTATGGAAATAGCAATCCTTTACTAGGACATGTCCCAATGTAAACGGACTAATCCCGATCTCAGCCAAGGCGGGTAGAAATCACGCTCCAACAAGACAATAGAATTGCTCTTGATCAATATGACCCTTCGAACATCTGCGAGAAGAAACCGACATGGCATGGAACACATCCTCGTGAAGCTGTTCGGATGACCTACACGTGGGGATGGAAAGATGCATCACTGCCACGCCTTGAAAGATTTGGACATACTCATAGTGTTGATCATAAAGATCATTGGCATTTTGGATTAATTTACCAAGCAAGGTATGTGTATGCGTGTTTTAACTTTAAATATTTTCATTCCTTAAGAGGGGTTTTTGCATTGGGCAGCATTTGTAACAAAAATACTAGCGCCGCGTTTTTTTTCTTTTCTTTTTATTTGGTTCTTCTAGTACTGGTATTTTAGCTTTCTCAAACGCCTTTTTGGATTAAATAGAGGTGAGTTATTTTGAGTGCTGTCTAAAAGAGTTTCTGCCAGTCTCATATCTGCAAATGTCACATTCCTTTCCTGGCTACACTTTATCGATTACATGACAAAAGCCACATTGATAGACCGAGCTTGAAGATAGTCTGTCGTGTGGCGGACAGAAAGACTGAAGGAATCTTCCCAACTAGACACTTTGTGGCCATATATATTTAAAAACACTAAAACAGACGGGCACAGGGAAAATCTTCTTGTCTAAAATAACCATGGAGACAAATTTCTTATTGTGTTAAAAAGAGGTATATCATTTAGACCTTTGTACCCTATCATATAAGTTGTTTTAATCAACTAAACCCATGATATTTCATTATGTTTACGAATAACCTTGGCCATATATAGATGAACGTCAGTCATGTAAATATTGTCCAGTATACATTGTATTGTGCCAGACGTTAATACATTATTAATACATGTTGATTTTTACTCTTCAAACTTCTTTCTATTAAAGGGAAAGCCATTTAGAGCTAGTTACTGTTTATTTATGTGGAATTATCGCTCTACATGTGAAGTATGGAACAGAACAGAACCGACAAGCCTTCACTTATTAACCGATAAATTGATGTCCACTCTATCGAACGTCTATTTAGCATGCATTGTCAATCTGGTTTGGCTGATTTAACCCTTGGCATCGCTAGAAGCACTGTTTATAACCATGTTTATGGGTTAGAAACACGGTTTGGTGGCGAGATGACATTTTCGTGAGCACGTTTGCACACGATATATGTCGTGTTTACTGGGAGAGGACTGCCCTGGGCTTATGGCATATTCAACCCCGACCCTCCTCTATTATTCGGAAAGGCAGAAATGTTTTGTTAATGGTCAGACTTTCACTGTTCAGTATTCCACCGAAAAAAAAAATACGGGAACCCAGGCAATTATTTTTCTTCACAAAAACTACCCCCTATACGCACCCCATTATGAGCAAACCTGGACTATCTTCGTTCAGTTCCGATAAGCTTTATTCTCGCGAGATCTCACGTGGCTTATATAAGCTTTTTCACCACATATAGCGCAGTAATTAGCAAATGCCAGCTTGGAGAATCATTTATATAAGAAAAATACATCAATTCTGACATTAGACTACACGTGAATATTTGCTTGGAGTTAAAAGGAAAGTTTAACAAGCGACGAACACGGAGAGTCAATTTCACAAAATAGTCCCATTTTGACAAAATAGGGCGATGCTCCCTGTCGATTCGAATCACCTTGAACCTGTCACTTGATGTTGCCGATATTTAAAATGTTTGAGAACGATATATCTAACCAAGTGTAGAAAAGCGGGTAGATGCGAGCAAAAGCCAGGTTGAATTTCATGATGTTGTTGTTTTGTCGAATGTTTAAAAGTCGTATGATCAATTGACCTCCGGAGAGAACTGTCCAACCCATGTACATTGGATTAAAATGACCAGTTTTGACATTAGAGGTTACATCTAAACTTTAGAACTAAAGTGACTTTTTATATTAGATTAGCCTTAGACAGTCTGCAATATTTATACGGTAAATGGCTTCATTTTTGGGCTAAATACAAATGACGACGTAGTACGTATCACAATAGTTTTAGACAAGAAGATTTTCCGAGTGCTTTAGTGTTTATAAATAATTTACGACTAATAACAAGAGAAAACCAAAATAGCCATTGGTTATCCAAGTCCTAAAAATATCCATAAAGTTATCCGTTATATGGGTTATTTAAACCGGTAAACCTACTTCACTCAAGGAAATGTCTTACTCCGTTGTTTATGGCCCAGTCACAATGTCGGCGATCTGTCGGGGATTAGTTTTGGCCGGGGGTGGTCGTAGAAAATAAAGAATCCTTGAACAATCCTATCAATAATCCTAATAAAAGTGGAGCAGTCACATTGTCTGAGATTTTTTCAAGGATTTTGATCCGGTTTTGTCGAAAAATCGTGGGATTAGCCTCCGACCGGAGACGATATTTGCGAGGGTCTTTTTTAATTCCCCCCCCCCCCCCACCCTGGGTATATGTGGGGGAAAAGGAGGGTTTTCTGACCTCGCATCTGTATTTCTTCCTGTACACTGTAGGGTGGTATCCCTCATCTGGCTGTACATAGAACAGTCACTTCAACGATTAATCGGAGGGCATCGTAGGTCATCGGAGATTGTGTCTTGGATGGCCAAAATGGGTGAAAATCTTGCGAGCAATCTTAAGATTTTAAGTTCAAAGTTGGGGACCGCGACGACCGTGGCGATGCCTAAAAAACCTGCGACAAGCCGCAGGCGTCCGGAGAGCGCCTCCGACGGGTGCAAAATCGTGGGATCTGTCTCAAGATTTTGTTAAAATTTCTCGGGTTTTACTCATCGCCGACGCATCGCAACTGATTTGTGACTGGGGTATTAATAATTTCAGATATTTATTGGTCGTCGACCAGGTACAAACCAATAAATATCCAAACATAAATAACGAAGTACGGAGCGTGTTCGTTTCGAGGCTACTGTTTGTGTTGCCACATACAAAATGACGTACAACCTGTACAAGGGTATTTGACGTACGTATATCCCCACGCCACCCTCTCAACAACAAAATGCACAGAAACCGTTTGCTCTCACGAAGTTTCGATACAATAATATATATGTTCGTGTCGATTGAGTAACACTGTTGAAAGAGGATCCGATACAATAATATATATGTTCGTGTCGATTGAGTAACACTGTTGAAAGAGGATCCGATACAATAATATATATGTTCGTGTCGATTGAGTAACACTGTTGAAAGAGGATCCGATACAATAATATATATGTTCGTGTCAATTGAGTAACACTGTTGAAAGAGAACCCGATAGAATAATATATATGTTCGTGTCGATGAAGTAACAGAGAATCCGTATTGCTGCTATATAAATTACCTCCGCAAATAGAACAATAGAATTGCTGTTGTACTTAATTACATATACGGTTTATTTACATGGCACACTTAGTTACGCAAATATTGCGCCTGATGTCTTGTCCTTACAACGTTGTTCTCAGCCTTGACGTCATTGGGGGAAACCATCTGACCACAACACCGTTTTTCTTTCCATTTGATTTTTATAGCCTCCCCCACCCCCTCCTCACACTCCCCGTGCATATTATCGATTATCGATATAATGACTATAGCTTTTTTGTTCTGTTATGAGGAACATTGCGGTTGCTACCAACGTGAAACTGTTCAAGTTATCTAAGGAATCATGGTAAAATTAGGTTTGTCGTATCACACAAAGGTTTCCCGAATCTCGTTCTTCTAAGGCTCAGCCTCGGTCGCCGTTTGTGGAAGAGTTGCCATGTACTCGCCGAAGGTCGGGGGTTTCCTCCGGGCATTGAGCCCTATCCCCCCCCCACTAAACCTGGCAAGGCCGCCATATAAGCGAAATAATCTTGAGTTTTGTGCAAAACATCATCATAGTGCGTTAGAATTAGGGAACTGGCATGATGGCGACGCAAATGAGTAAGCCAATGTCAGTCTAGTATAACGTAGATTCCATGACTTCAATCCCAGTTGGCGGAGAATTTGAAATTAGAATGATGATTTAGGTGGCAATAATCGTATAAACGCATGTATTTAACTGCCTTATCTCTAAGCCAAATCACCAATAGGTTCCAATAATGTAGCACTTGCAGTTACTGATTGCAATCAATGTGCTGTTAAGCTGCCGTCCAATAATTTACTTAGTGGCCAGGGGTCTCTGTGGGATAACACATACATGTAGAATGCCGTATAACCAATACGATGGTCTCATCTTCACGTCTACCATTTACTATGATATTTTTAGCACACATGTATTCAATCACTGATTGTACTGATTGACTTAACCCAATCTGACTTAAGTTTAGGTGTTTATTGAAAAGAGCATCCAGACTTAAGTTAGATTGGATTTAATCACGCCCCTGTCCGTATCACTGATTGTACTGACTGGTTAAACCACGCCCCTGTCCGTATCACTGATTGTACTGACTGGTTAAACCACGCCCCTGTCCGTATCACTGATTGTACTGACTGGTTAAACCACGCCCCTGTCCGTATCACTGATTGTACCGACTGGTTAAACCACGCCTTTGTGGCCCTGTCTGTATCACTGATTGTACTGACTGGTTAAACCACGCCTTTGTGGCCCTGTCTGTATCACTGATTGTACTGACTGGTTAAACCACGCCTTTGTGGCCCTGTCTGTATCACTGATTGTACTGACTGATTAAACCACGCCCTTGTCCGTATCACTGATTTTACTGACTGGTTAAACCACGCCCTTGTCCATATCACTGATTGTACTGACTGCTTAAACCACGCCCCTGTCCGTATCACTGATTGTACTGACTGATTAAAACCACTCCCCTGTCCGTATAACTGATTGTACTGACTGGTTAAACCACGCCCCTGTCCGTATCACTGATTGTACTGACTGGTTAAACCACGCCCTTCGTATCACTGATTGTACTGACTGGTTAAACCACGCCCCTGCCCGTATCACTGATTGTACTGACTGGTTTAACCACGCCCCATGTCCGTATCAGTGATTGTACTGACTGGTTAAACCACGCCCTCTGTCCGTATCACTGATTGTACTGACTGGTAAAACCACGCCCTTGTCCATATCACTGATAGTACTGACTAATTAAACCACGCCCATGTCCGTATCACTGTTTGTACTGACTGATTAAACCACGCCCCATGTCCGTATCACTGATTGTACTGACTGGTTAAACCACGCCCCTGTGGGTATCACCGATTGTACTGACTGATTAAACCACGCCCCTGTCCGTATCACTGATTGTGCTGACTGATTAAACCACGCCCCTGTCCGTATCACTGATTGTACTGACTGATTGAACCACGCCCCTGTCCGTATCACTGATTGTACTGACTGATTAAACCACCAAGAACAAGTGTGTGAAAGATATACTGGTCAGGGCCAAACTTCCTTGTCTGTCTTCTACCTAGGTTTTTCTGGGGGAGTCAAAATGTTCACTTTGTTTTCCTATGATCCTATGGGGTTTAATCTCAGACTACTGATATTCTTGCCATAACTTAAGATGCGTAAGCATTGTCAATATATTACAAAGTATTCCAGAAAATTCTACTGACTAAGGCCAAGCTATTGTCGGCCATCAACCTAATGAAATATCATGGGTTTTAGTTTATTACAACAACTTATGATTGGGTATAAACGTCTAAATGATATACCTCTTTTTAACACAACAAGTAGAAATTTGTCTCCATGGTATTTTGGACAGGAAGATTTTCCCGTGTGTTTTAGTGGTCATAACTATACATCGACTATAATTGAGTGTTCTAGTTGAAGGGCTATGAATTGTTAAATGAAGAAATCTCTCACAATAAGAGATTCAGAGTCTTTGCAATTGCATCTGCATACTGTCAGAAAGGCCATTGAAGGTTTCTTTATGGCTTTAAAACATCCTATAGTTGTGTAAATTGGAGCATACTAATGGTGAATTTGAACAATTTGAGCTGACAGTTGTTGAAAAAATCCTGTGAAATTTTCTTGGAATGACTGTTATGGCGGGGGAAATTTGACAGGAGCGAGTCCCTAAAGGGAGAATGCCTTCGCCCCATGCTGGACACATGATCAATACTAAAGTAATTTCCAACACAGCCAGACACTCTCCATGTCATCGGTGATATTATGATCCGAGATTTCCAAGGCCAGTAATAAAGGTCTACTTGTGCCTGCAGAGCCATCGATCTCGATGAAAGATGCCATTGGGTAGTTTCAGTTCTCACTAAAATGACTGGTTAACCGAAAGAGCGTACGGGCACTGGCTTTAATACAGCACACAACTTTTCTAACACATAGCACTTATATAGTCGTACAAAGAGCGTTTTCAGCTGTAGGAATTCCAGGCCTTGAGTTGTTTAAGACAGTATGATTGAACTTAATCACTAACAAATGCTCTCAAATGACTTGTCTTATGAACAAACAGTAATTAATCTGTGACAACATTCATTGAAGAACCTGAAGCATTTGGTACCGAATACACATTGAACGTGATATCAGGTGTATCTTCAGGCAATACAATATATTCTCAAAATTTGCCAAGCTAAATGTGTATCTAATCAGTATTGGGATATCAGGGGTGTCTTCAGGCAATACAATATATTCTCAAAATTTGCCAAGCTAAATGTGTATCTAATCAGTATTGGCTGACATGCGCTCTTTCGCAACAAAGAAATAGACGCACAAAGCAAAGGAAGCTTTCTGTCCTCAATTGAAGAATAGTTATATGTGTCAGTAAAGAACTGATGTTTATTGCTTCTTACTGGGATTTATGGGATATGCAATCTTGTCCATGATTGAAAGACAATATCGTATGAGGCAAATTGGGGTTATGTCTGTTTCTAGCATTCAATAGGCTCAGTAGGTTAGAGTGATAGTCCCTCAGTCCGACACAGGCCTTCCATCTTTACCGCGTGGGGTCGAATCCCACTCGAACATATCAAATAAAATTTGAAAATTGATGAATGGATTTTTCACTCGATCGCCGCATGTGGAGAGTAACCAGGTACTCGGAGTATGTCGGGGTTTTCCTCTGGGAAATGAATCCGGTTTCCTCATCCACTAAACCTGTAAACGCCGCCATATAACTGAAATAATCTTGAGTGCGGCGTAAAACATCAATTAATCAAATGATTCATTAGAGGGTTGGCAAATTAAAATTTTGAGTCAATATGTCTTAGATGCCAGTCTACTATTTGCTCCCTCTGTTACTCAATTCTGGTTTAAGCAAACTGTATTTATTGACCGCCAAATATGGGTTAATCCGTATCTTCATTCTTCAATTCTTGTGGAGTCTTCAAAAACATGTATTTGTAGTGTGTTTTATATACAAAATCACTCATTTTCACTCTGAATTTATATTGCATATCCGTGTTGTGCAAAATCGTCTTAGCATTTGTCTCGTCAAGATCCGTTCACACGGTGCGATTGTAGCATGCGATTAAAAGAAATGCTTTTAATTGGTTGATACGATTTGTCAACCAATCAAATACATCCATTTTCATGGCATGCTACAAGTCGGCACGACAAATCGCACCGTGTGAGCGGGCCTTTAATTATGGTACCAGCAAAATAACCTTGTTCTGACCATTTGGCGCCTTTGCCACTCTGCAATAAAGGTACTGACAGTAAGTCCACTGTACATTGTATCTATACTTTTGTTAGGGTCAAAGTCTTTCTCTGGAGATTTTACTGAACGCTCTCTTTGTTAACCTTGTTTAGACGTATGTATTTATATACCATATAGGTGCCAAATATCGTTAGTCTCCGATTATGTACATATCAGTGTTGTGACGTCATCCACGACGGACGTTAAGTCAGCGTGTCTTCATGATTGCGACGAAAGCGTTTAAAAGTCAAGTATGACGTCTCATTCCGAATGGGGACGGAAGATGCGCATATCTTCAATAGCCTTTTCTTTCACATCCCAGTTACAGGAAGCTTGTTTTGTTTCCAAGTTATATTTTAAATACAATTTACGGTTACAAATTATCGTCAGGCGTTCAGAAAGAACTAGGCATTTGTCCTCAAGAAAGGTGGTCCAGATTGAACCTTTACGGTTGAGGTATTTCTATAAGATTGTAGCCATTTTGACAGAACTGACCTTCATTCCTATAAAGTATCGATTTGATTGCTGTCGTCTGCTCTATCAATCCCATACGAACGCCTTCGGGTTCAAAATCCGTCCACTGTATTTTTATTGCAATCGATAAAGCAGTCGACTAAAAAGTCAGTCAACGGCGGGTGCCAAACAAATGTGGTATGGTAAAATGTGCTGTATATATGGCGAGTAATTGGTATTCTACTAACTTTTTGAAATCTACCCCGAAACACACGCTTCACAAGACTGCATCCAAAAAGCACAACAGATACACATTTCTGAATATAACTGAGGCGATTGTCTCAATGGATGTATACCAATTTTGTGTTTCTTCAAGTCTTGAAATTTAAGTAATCACTATATCAGTTTTATAAGTTTATCAAAGGATAAATGCCAAGTTCTTTCTGAACACCTACCTAGCTGTAAATGGACTGAATAGGTATTTAAAAACATAATATTGAAACAAAACAAGCTTCCTGTAAGGTCGAGGGGTTTTATAGAAAAAGCGATTGAGAATGTGCATATCTTCCGTCACCAATCGGAAATATCTTCGTATTTGACGTCATACTTGACAATTTGAACGCTTTCTTCGTCATTTCAACCAATCATGAGGACGCCTTGACGTAGATACAATGGTAATGTTAACTATCGCGTCACGGTCGGTGCTGAGCTAATTAGTTTCCGTATAGAGGTCTAGAGAGAAAATAAGGTCTCGAAATTCCTAGGTTCTGTGCCAGAAATCTCATTTTCAATCGGGCAGGGTTCGTACAGTATATGATCATGAACAAATCGATTACAAAATAGGAGGTATTTTCCATAAACTTGCCATTTATTCTTTAATATACCTGCGATCTAATACATTGTGTTTGTATACCTTGTAGGTTACGGAAGTGAATTAAGGCTAACAGCCGTTTGAAATGGAAGATATAATAAACCATGACATTACCCGGTGATCAAATGTCGATATCTAATTTTTCAACGAATGTGAAAAGCTGGGTAGAGAACTTGGTGTTATCTTCAGACGATTCGGCTGTAATCCCGTATACAGGAGATCACAAGTAATTACCAAGATGTAAAAAGTGACCATGTGAGGCGGAGACAAAGCATTGGAACTTTGATACAGTTGGCATTTTTGATTTCAAGGATGGCTTTTAAAGTGAAATGAGTAGTATGTATTTGTCAGTGAATTCGACTTTTGCCGTTGTGGCTTACTTTGCCGGTTTTATTCAGTTTATTGTGGCCTTTTCTACCACTCAGTGGGTCGGGTTGGAAAATCACAAGTTTGAGAGTCTGTGGAAGACATGCCGATGGTTTGGTGTCGAACAGGAATGGAGATGCCACGATGTTAATCCAAATGGTATGTATTTAACAAGTACATCTGGTACCTATTCATCTTGTCATCATTCCTCGTTCTTCGGTTTTATCAACTGTCAAAACATGATCTTTTTTAAAAAAAAATCAGCAGGAAACAGACATTTGAATTTCATTTAAAAACTACACAGTTTACGTTAAAATAAAAGATATCTCATGGCGCACCCGATGCAACTCAGATCACCCCCTTCAAGAAGAACCAGATCATACCAACCGAACATTAATATATTCTTCAATTAATTGTAAGAAAGTTCATATTAACGGGCTGTACGTGTTATTTATAAACACCGAGGATGCCATCAACCAAAAGGCAATAGTTTGTGTTCCTTGTATAATGTTACGTAATAGCGTATCACCGAAAAATGTCTCCACTTTCGGCAGATCATGCAGTTTTAACTGTCTTTAAAAATTCCTTCCCGTAAGCCATTCTGTCATAGAATCAAATCTCATATACATCGCAGTCTAGATATTTGTCCTTTAATAAACGTCACCTATAAAGATTGCCACCAAACTTAGAAATGTGTTTTATTTCACAATTGTGTTTGTTACTGTTTGTAGCTGCTTCTTATTTGCATACGCTCGCGCTTCTGTCGGGTTTGGGACCTCGGTGGCCCTGTCGTTAGAGTGATAGTCTTTCATATCGGCCAAGGTCTTCTTCCTAAGGTTCGCGGATTCGGATTCCCTTAAGACCAAAGAAAAGTTTTCCGGGTTTATACTCGATCGCCAAATTTGGAAAGGTTTCCAGGTATCCGCCGAGGGTCTGGGCCTTGTCTTACGAAGCTGGCGTAAAGTTGCGCATAGGCCTACAACATGGACCAGTTGCGACTAGGGCGTAAGTTCCTATAGCTATAACACTGATTTACGTCCGACGTAACTTACGCCAGCTTTGTAAGACAGGGCCATGGAGTGTGCATAACTTAGCTACCAATCACTCCAATGCCAGATGACCTGACCGTGCTGTAAGCACAGACGAAAGGTCTGATCTTAATCATTGTTGACCTTCAAGCTTACGCTCTAGATGTCCACTGAATTATCCGGCATCCCATTGCTCTTAATTATCAGATACAATGCATTATTTAGCTGTTGGTGTATTCATTTGTGTTTTTCCAGTGCCGATGTACATTATCGCTAATCTTAATCAACCTTTGAATCGTCTAACTATGGATGAATTTCCTTACACTCCAGATTCAGCTCCAATATGCTAGTGATATACAAAGCAGCTGAACTAGTGCATCGGGTGCCATCACTTTAAGATAAATGTTGTAAATTTTTCTCTATCCGCAGGATACGTCCAGGTTTCCCAGGCATTTGCTGTTATGGCCTTGATGTGTTTTATTGCTTCCTTTGTCTTGGTCATCCCTTTTGTCATATCAATCTCCCTTCAGAAGTCACGTGGTGTACTTTTAGCTCTCGTCTTTCTCACTTTCATCGCTGGTAAGTCAATACCAATGGAAATAAAATTCAAATCCAGCTTTTGTAAGTTTCAGGCTGGATTCATACAGTGGTAATGGTAATGCTTGACAGACAATATTAGACGAAAGCCATGAGTTTTCCTCTGCCATCAAGCCATTCCGACAAACCATATCAATGAAATCATTTTGGATAATCCATCGAACAAAAGCTATAGCTTAAAGTGGCATGAGCTGTCAAAATGTTGATATTTTGACGTAAGAACAGAATGTTGAAATTATCGGTTAATTTTCTCAAGACGTATAATTCAGAAGCTCCTCATTGCTTCTAGTCTCGAAAATGTACGATAAAGTATGGTTTTTAACTAACTTTGGCTTAGAATGAATGAATGGTCGTCCAGGTTATTTAAATTTTGTTTACTTTTTGAACACGTTTTCGGTTCGTACAGGCCACATACTGTATGGATTTTCCTCATTCCAACGCCAACCATTTAGTTTTCCGATGGCCTTTAAAGCCTCTTACTGTTGTGACGATC
Source organism: Lepidochitona cinerea (assembly GCA_963971465.1). Taxonomy (NCBI): domain Eukaryota; kingdom Metazoa; phylum Mollusca; class Polyplacophora; order Chitonida; family Tonicellidae; genus Lepidochitona; species Lepidochitona cinerea. The sequence continues at coordinate 7,720,232 of OZ020556.1, forward strand.
AGAAATTATGAAAAAAAGTGTGAATTTTGGCAGCTCATGCCACTTTAAGTAAGGGAAATTTTCAACATTACATCCTCATCTCATCAGATGTTTTTTGTCTTTTGTCAGGATGTATGACAGTCATGTCGGCCATTGTCATGGGGGTTAAAGGTGAACACGTTCTCAGCTACTATGCCATAGAACAGGATCTTCCAGTCGGCTTTATTGTGGGTTGGTCGTATGTCGTAGCCATAACGGCAGCCGTTTTTACTTTTATAGCATTTGTGATTTTCACTATGGAGTTTTTAAGAATAGCCTCAATATCAGAAATCACGAACGTTTGACAACTACTTGTAAGCGCGTTACTATATATTTTGGATTTGAGGTAGAAAATCCAAAGGTTCAGCTAAGGAGATTTTAGTGGTGGGTTTGTCAACGCTGGATGGGCTACATTAGTGTTCGCTTTATCAACGCTGGGTGTGCTACATCGGCGGTCGCTTTGTTCAACGCCATCAGTGGTCGCTTTGTCAACGGTGGATGTGCTACATCGGTGGTCGCTTTGATCAACACCGGATGCGCTACATCAGTGGTCGATTTGTTCAACGCCATCAGTGGTCGCTTTGTCAACGGTGGATGTGCTACATCTGTGGTCGGTTTAATCAACGCCGGGTGGGCTACATCAGTGGTCGCTTTGTTCACCGCCTTGTGGGCTACACCAGAGGGCACGTCTTCAACGCTCTTCTTTGGAGTGTCAAAAATTCATCCCCATCAAAGCAGATACAAATTTACTAAGAAAATGAAGGGCTATGTGGATATATTCTGAACAGTAGTTATTAAACATTGTATATAAAACTCGTGGTGCTAGAAGATAATACGGAGTGTCAATGAAGGGAAGATTACCAGTAGCAAGTACCTTGTCAAATGGTACTTTTTGTAGGCAGCAATATGAAGCGTCAAGTGGTGAAAACTCGGGGAAAAAACAGTTTCATCAGACGTTAATTACACGCCATTTACAACCGGCGATCGTCTTCATACGAGATCGCGTAATGGATACCAAACTGCTAAGTAATAGTGAAACTGCCGTTTTCGGGAAAACATAACTTGTGCTCCTTTAACAAAGCAGTGGACAAAATGATGAAAGGTCTTGGTATCAACATAATACAGCAATGACAAGTCTGATTCTTCTCAGAAATTGTGACAGTTGCTTTCAACTCGCTAACTGGCTATGTCTGGTTGTAACGAACAGTGGGCTATTTTAACGTTTTAGTTTCAGAAAATTGGAAGATGGCTCTCGAATGCATGTGGTCGTTCTAGTTCAGTTAATAATTGATTCCAAAAACAAGATATAAAAACCTATACAACAGTGTGGCCTCATAAGCAAATTATGTAAGATGTGCCCGAAACCTGATTGTATACGATGCGAAGATCTAGGACAAAGCCGATTAATATACAGTTGTATGCAATGTGAAGATGATACGGAAACGGCTTGTCAGAAGTTATTACGCTGGAGTAAAATGTCGAATTCATTTCGTTCAATGTGCCATGTTTTTTTTATTGATTGACCCTCAAGTGAGTCATTTTCTAATAGCATCTTTGGTGGAGAAAAGTTAGACAATATACAAACACTCGCGTTGAAATCAATCGAGACACAAAGGGTTGTGAAAAATGCTCTTGCTTATGCATTGTAGACCTACATTCCAAGGTTGCTTGTTTGTTGTTTTTTCTTAACTTTTGTTGGGCTTGTTGAATGTGTTATAAATACTTTTTTTCGTAAATGAAACAACTATACATTCCAACAAAGACATTTTCTCTAGTTCTGAAACTATATATTATGTATATACTTGTACAAAAATTTACCCCACCTCACACTGAATACTTCCTTTCGTTTGGTTCAAACCAGTCACGTGGAGACCCTGTATATTCCATATTACATCACACGCTGACCCAATGAACTATATACTTGGAATGCACACATCTCATTGGCTGGTTTGGATCTGACTTTGTAAAAAGCACCGCCATTGCTGAATAATGAGCGGTGCATGGCCGATCTGGATCGATATATCACCCAATGAACTATATACGTGGAATGGAGGTCACGTGATATTTGCTTTGCATCGAACACCGCCACTACTAGAAAAGGTGCAATTTCGGTCCAGATCGGTCATACACGCGCGCATCAACTATCAATGGCGGCGCTTTTTACAGTCAGATACCACGTGACCTCCATCCCACGTATATAGCTCATTGTGCTGATGCATACAGGACGACTACCATATATGACTCGTAATGTTTAGACACTTGCCAGTTGTGTCTGCTCGCGCGATACATACAACAGCATTCCGAGTTCTCTTTCTTCCATTTATGAAACAGTTAATTTTGAGAAAGAACGCTTTAATATCAAATAATTTAGGTATTCGGTGCATTAAATTCATGACGGGGTTCGTACGAGGGAATACGGAAATATATGGCGTCAGTATATTGTGCCCGGATATTTCCGTATCGCCCTCGAACAAACCCTGTTACTAATATTGCTCGTGTAGCCATTTGGGTTGTTTTACTCGTATTTATAATCTGAAAGAATGGTCAACTTTGAACTACGAAAAACCCAAGCAAATTGTATCCGCCCCTCTCTGATTAGCTCCCTCCTACTCCCAGCTTAGTAAGTTACAGGGTTTGTTCGAAGGGGAGTATGGAAACATTTGCCGTCAGTTAAGCTAATATTGGGCGAGGCGTTATACAGGTTCACCACGTGGCTAGTTTGAACCAATCGAAATGAAGTATTCAGTGTGAGGTGGGATTAGATTTGACACAAATCAATCACTACAGCAGATGGACCCGGACTCAATGGATTCGGAGCTGTCCCCATAGTTTCCGCAATGATCCGTTGCCAGTTACCAGCGGAAGGTCGTGGGTTTCCTCCGGGCACAGAGCCCGGTTTCCTCCCACAATAAAACTGGCAACGCCGCCATATAAGTGAAATAATCTTGAGCGCGGCGTAAAACACCAAACAATCAATCAATCAATCAATCCTCAATGATCCAAGTTCTTTTCAACTAAACTGAATTCGACTTAGTTTAGACCTCAAACATATTAAGCATTTTCTTTTGTATTTTTACAGTTACACTGAAATATTTATCCCAGTAAAACGAACGGGTTTTCTTGTTATGTTTTCCCTTTAGAGAGGTATACGAATAAATGCCCTGGCATACGCTTAAAGAGATCGACAATCGCTGTAAAAAAGGAAACCATTAAGTTATTTATGCAATATTGAACCTTGCGAACTAAACTAAAGAACAAAACTACGAATGCCATTCTTTTATAACATTTCAACTCTAAAAGACTTGTAAGTCAAGTTTTCCTATGGTCGTGCTTAAAATATTGGCTATATCCCCGAGAACATTTACTGTACAAGTTTAGTTTACACTTTCAAAACCGACGTTGCGAAAATATCGCCACCCCAACTGAAAAAAATCTACTTTACCCATCACGGTTTCTTCAACTCTTGGGACACAGCTTTTTGTCAAGAAGATTTTCCATGTGCCCGTGTGTTTTAGTGCCTATAAATATAACATAAAAAAAGTAAACACATTTAAAAAGACCCAGTTTTCGCTGTAGGTAATGCAGAGTCTGCCATGATGAAATAAGTGTGGAGGAAGGTCCGTTGTTAATCCTCGTCGCCAAATTGTAGTATCTTATGTACTGAAGAGTGAAGACTCAAGTTCATAACAAAATATATTTACGGAGAAACCACATGGTACAGTCATTTCATGCCTAAGCCTCCAGCGCCTCTACTGGCTGGTCGCTCCTCAAGGGAGGTCACTCTAATGACATAGTATAGAACACAACATAGCCATTCTGATATCCTGTGTTACACTCACTTCCAGTTTTTTGTTGTGTTTTATTTATCGTTTATCGGAAGATCTTCCTCTCTAGGAACCAAAACCGTCGTTTGTATTTTTCAGGTTAGATACGTAAAATGAGTCAACGACCATCTGGATTATAAGATAATAGTAAGTTTCAAGTCATTTAGAGTGTTTATGTACATTCCCGGGCTCGTCGTCTACTGACAGTGGTGGTACTTTACAAATAAAATCGTCATTTTCAAATTAAAATTACAGCATGAATTCAAAACTTGAATTTTAACCAAAAAAATGAAGCTTCTTAACTTCTTCCATCGTGGAAAAATACAGAAAACCGTCTTCGTATTTAACCGTTATCTACATTTCCACCCCATCATGTTTCGATAAATCTGGAAGTCTTAGTCTTACTTTTTGTCCAAAAGCCATCACAAAAAGCGTTATATCCCAGTTGTTCCCCTTGTTAACTTTATAACATCAGAATTCATGCTCCGCCATTATCGAATAAGTACTTGTTATTGCGCACCCGCCACTGCCATACAACTGTTTCTTTTCTCAAGTTACAACGATTTTTGACAAGCTGTCGAATTAGATTGAGTGACACCTTGTCATTTACAACAACAACACTTTAGTCCTGATTGTTTGTTTGTTACTGATATGTGTAATAAAGATTTGTCATATAATGTTGAATTCCTCCTTACATGTTAATATATTGACTGTGGGGTTTCTTTGTGGGCCTATACAATAAAGATGTTTTGTTACGACGAAAAATATGTAGCCTATTAGTCCTTCGAAAAGTTCAAATACTAATTAAAGTGGCATGAGCTGCCAAAATTTTGAAATTTTGACTTCAAAACAGAATACTGAAATTATTGGCTATTTTTCTCAAGACGTAAAATTCAGAGGCTTTTTAGTGCTTCTAGTCTCGAAAATGTACGATAAAGTATTGTTTTGAACTTATTTTGTGTTGGAATGAATGAATGGTCGTCCCGGTTATTTAAATTTTGTTTACTTTTCTAACATGTTTTCGATTCGTACAGGCCACATATTGTATGGATTTTCCTCATTCCAACGGCGATCATTTAGTTTTTCGATGGCCTTCAAAGCCTATTACTGTCATGACGATCAGAAATTATGAAACAAGTGTGAATTTTGGCAGCTCATGCCACTTTAAGTAATAATAAGATCTTGGCAAAACAATGTGCTCAGTTTCCAGTGAGAATCGAATTTCTGTTTACTGTCATACTACTACAACCCCTTCAGAGCCAATTAGGCCTACTTATTTATTCCGAAACGTTCTGCTGCAAAGGGATGTATTTATGATAAGATGCTACAGTGCGTGTTGGCTAAAGCGATACCAAAGCGTCAGTGAGAGAGCACCAACATCCCAGCAACCGTTCTTTGGTCGAAGCATTTGCCGGTAAGCGAGTCATTCACTGTCGCATTGTGAGTCAATCGTTTGACTCTTGAAAACAACCCACCGTTATTCTAAGTGCGATAGCTCCGATTGACAGACAAACCTGTTTTACATTTACGGCAAAAACCCGGCGATAATTATACAGGTGCCCGAATGAAATTATCGATATTGCAGTATTTGAGATACCCTTTAGGCATTCATTCTTTGATAACAGACTAGCCCGGATTATCGGTCTTACGACGACTGGTATTATATGGCTGGTAATGTGTCTTGTATGACGAACACGGAGAAAAAACAAATTCGGCAGAGCCCAGATTTCTCGGCTAATAACAGACCTATTCTCGGAAATGCTGGAAGATTTTTAACTGTTTTGAAGCTGCCAAAGAGCTGCAACACTGTTGTTGAAATGATTTGATGTTTGATGCACAATTTAAACTTCTGGTTAAGCTCATCAACGCCCAAGACTTTCCGAATGTTTGTATTCAGAAAGGGTTCAATTTCATTCAATTAGTTGCAAGTGTGACAGCTGGTTAGAAATTTGTTTTAAGTTAATTTTTTGTCAATAAGGAGAAAAATAACTTATGGATAACAACTTCTTGGTTTATTGGGTGACGACTTCACCTTATTGTTAACCTTTCAACTTCTAAATGCCATTGAAAGATTTAATTTTTTGTTCTTTAAAACATGCAGTGCAACAGACCAAGTTTGACATAGGGTTCACATTATTTTGAATTGATATGATCAAGATTAATAGTTTGACAGTGTTTTAGCGTTCTCCAATAACAAATGCCATACAGACTGTTATCAACCAACATGGCTGACAAATCGAGTGACGTCACACTTTATTTCAATCCGAGAGGGCCAATGTTATTGGGAGGTGCCTGGGCGTGATCTATTTGTATCGCTTCTTGTCATCAGAATCTAACCCTACAATAATTGGCCAAAAAACTGCTGATTATTAATTTCCCACACCCACTGACATTCGACCTCGCGGATTTGAATAAATTTTTACGTCACCGGATATTTTGGCTATGTCAATGGAAAACGGTCCTTATAGCAATTAGCATTGTTAAACTCTAAAAGCTTTGTCAAATTGTTCAAGTTAATCGCATCAGCTCGAAATTTAAATTATTTTTAAAATTTAGATTGTTGCACTGTATAAATGAAAGAAACATATTTTTTTATTTGCTTTCAAACGTGAGACGAATGAATAGGGCCTAGTAGAGACCGTGTATATTCCATACAGGGCGACAACCATATATGGCTGGTGACGTCGTGTCCAGACGCTTTTCAGTCAATTCTGCTCGTGTCACACATATAAGAAAATAGCATTCAGTTCATTTTCTGCGTTTTATGAAAGTCAAGTTTGAGAAAGCAGACTAGAGTATAGTACAAATTAGGTTTTTTTCGATGGGGGCTACGGAAATATATGGGTTTAAAAATCAGTATATTCGGTTACTGACCACATATGTTTCCGTATGATCCCTCGAACAAACCCTGTAACTAATGTTATCCAGTTACCGACCGTCCATTCCGCAAGTGATTTATTTTATAGGTCAGTTTGTGTTCACTGAGAAGTCACTTGTCGGAAATTACCCACATTTTCCAAGATTAACAAACCATGAAGCCAGATCAGACTGTGAATAACAGCTATTGCTGGTCAAGCGTAAAGGGGAGATAACTCAATTGTCCCGCATACAGCGAAGTCGGACACTCTGATAACTTCGGGATTTACGTGCGTGAAATACCCTCTGATAGACTGCAGGTCATTTTGAATTTGACGACCAAATAGGAAGCCGTGTAGCCGAGAAATCTTGGCTCTGCCGAATTTTTTTTTCCGTGTTCGTCATAGCCAAGATCACTTCCATAGTAAAAAAGGGATATATGTTAAGGAGACCCGCCGAAAATATCGGCGGCGCAAATTTCACAACAAATAAGCAAAGAATAAAATATTTACCACTGCATTCCGATAGCATAGACCACGAAGAAGGAGTTTGTCAAACTTACGCCGCTGTAAACTGACTAAAGATATATGATTGAAGTATTTCTACGACGCCCCGCACAGTTTAACTGGTCGTTTAAATGTTTTACTATGGCGGTTACGTCAGGTTGAAAGCCAGTGGACTTCGAAACAAATATTGACTGCATAAGGGAAAGTTTACCACTTTACAGTGGCGTAAGTTTGACAAACTCCTTCTTCGTGGTCTATACTATCGGAATGCAGTGGTAAATATTTTATTCTTTGCTTATTTGTTGTGAAATTTGCGCCGCCGATTTTTTCGGCGGGTCTCCTTAACTTATATCCCTTTTTTACTATGGAAGTGATCTTGGCTATGACGAACACGGAAAAAAAAATTCGGCAGAGCCAAGATTTCTCGGCTAGAAGCCGTGATGCGAACAATTTCCAAATCATCTTGAGGCCCCCACAAAAGTATCCCCGTGATAATGTTAGGGACCGAAACACTCGGTTTGTTAACTCTCAGCCTCGATCCGTTATAAAATTGAAGTATTTGAAGATTCCTGATATGTACCGAAACTGCGTCTGTCTACATGTGGTTTACCGGGCTAAATAAAATATATAAACAAAAATCTTTCTAAATGATATTAGCATTTAATAAATTTAGAATTATTTTTATTTTATTTTTTCGTCTGTAGTAAAACAATTTGATATTTACTTTCGACGCCATTTTTATTCAGCCCAAAATTACGGTGATTTACCGTATAAAAAGCGCAGCCTGTTTGAGGCGAAGATAGCCGAAGGGTGTTCCGACTGCGAAGTCGGATTGTCAAATGGGACTTTTCTCCATAAAGTCCGGAATGTTGGCCTTTTCCCTGCGCCAATGTACTTTTGAATTAGAATATATATAACGTGCATGGTGCAGGGAAGATTGGGATCATGTGGGGCTCACTCCTTTAGGGAAACTTTCATTGTGGGTCAAGAATAAAAAAAAGACGCAAAGCGACAAGGCTTTGTGTTGCATATTTGCGCTGTTCATGCACTTGAAGGTAACAATACAGCTTGAATGAAAATAATTCTAGAATATTAATATTGGGTCTTTATTGAAGGGTGAGATTGCCGCTTGGGCGTCCCAGATGCTTTCTTTCCTCTGGTATGCATGCATAATATTATTAATTTATGATCACTAAAACACACGGGAACAGGGAAAATCTTCTTGTCTAAAATAACCATGGAGACAAGTTTCTAATTGTGTTAAAAACAGGTATATCATTTAGACCTTTATACCCCATAAATTGTTGTAACAAACCATAATATTATTTAGACAGTCACGCATTTATAATACCTGAAAAAATGGACCATCAAGCATTAATCAAGTACATAAATATGGCCACTTGATCTTCCTCAGATGTACCTTATTGGGGTGGGAATGATAAGGTCAGGCGTTTTCTTGGTTTATTTGTTTCGCGATATAACCTCACCTTGTCCTTTATTGTTTTGTTCCTGTTTTTCTGCTTAATTATGTTTGAGTTTTTGTTCGTGTTTGTCTGCTTAATTATGTTTGAGTTTTTGTTCGTGTTTGTCTGCTTAATTATGTTTGAGTTTTTGTTCGTGTTTGTCTGCTTAATTATGTTTGAGTTTTTGTTCGTGTTTGTCTGCTTAATTATGTTTGAGTTTTTGTTCGTGTTTGTCTGCTTAATTATGTTTGAGTTTTTGTTCGTGTTTGTCTGCTTAATTATGTTTGAGTTTTTGTTCGTGTTTGTCTGCTTAATTATGTTTGTTTTGTTTGTTCTGTTCCTTACCAGCTTTAATGTGTTGGCCAACGAGCTGACTCGGTCTTCCTGATGCTTGCCCTTCTTGTCTTGGACGACTGGACATCATGAGTATTAAAGTGGCATGAGCTGCCAAAATTGAGATATTTGGCCATTACCTCCGAATGTTAAAATTATCGGCTATTTTTCTCAAGACCTACAATTTAGAAGCTTTTTAGTGCTTCTAGTCTCAAAAATGTAGGATAAAGTATTGTTTTGAACTATCTTTGGCTTAGAATGAATGAATGGTCGTCCCAGTTATTTAAATTTTGCTTACTTTTCTAACACTATTTCGGTTGATTTTATAATGAAAAATATCATTTACTTACAAGGGAAATTTTACTGACAAAGATGCACATTACATTGCCCAAAAAATATCCCAAAAAATCATTTTTTTTTTAAATTATTTGACTGAAAACGATCTATAAGATACATTTTCAGCTGGTGAAAACAAAAATTTCGGCCTAATTATGTGATTCGAACAAGTTTGAAGTTATCATATACCGATGATCTGTGTTTAAAAACACTCATTATTTGTTTCAAAATTATAATTATTTGATGAAAAATAAAATGATAGCCAATTATTAAAATTTTCATTGATCATCAAGATATCTCCTATTGCACATTGTCACAAGTTCTCGGAGAGTGATATTGGTAATATTTTGTGCAGTTTTGCAGAGATTTATTTACTCATACTATAACTTTCAGTCATCCGATATATTTGAGGTCTTCCCTTTTAACGTATAGGACTTTTTCGACTTCAAAATATAAAAAAAATTATATCCGCCGGAAACACAACCTTCCTCCTGATTTTGTTCATTCGAAATATATCCAGCTTTGGAAATATATCCAGCTTTGGCAATATATCCAGCTTTGGCAATATATCCAGCTTTGGAAATATATCCAGCTTTGGAAATATATCCAGCTTTAGAAATATATCCAGCTTTGGAAATATATCCAGCTTTGGAAATATATCCAGCTTTGGAAATATATCCAGCTTTGGAAATATATCCAGCTTTGGAAATATATCCAGCTTTGGAAATATATCCAGCTTTGGAAATATATCCAGCTTTGGAAATATATCCAGCTTTGGAAATATATCCAGCTTTAGAAATATATCCAGCTTTGGAAATATATCCAGCTTTGAAAATATATCCAGCTTTGGAAATATATCCAGCTTTAGAAATATATCCAGCTTTGGAAATATATCCAGCTTTGGCAATATATCCAGCTTTGGAAATATATCCAGCTTTGGAAATATATCCACCTTTGGAAATATATCCAGCTTTGGAAATATATCCAGCTTGCCCCGGCTTTCATAGCTTCACTTTTTCTATCATTTGTTATATGACAGATTAAAACGAACGCCCGTACAAATAACAGAGAGAGGGGTCGTCTTTGTCGAAAATCATAACTGTTTGCACTGTTTTAAAGTCTATATTCGGTTAGGGGTGCGGATGTTGTACGAAATCAAGATAAATCGCCACTTTGATATCAGAGACACAAAATGTTAAAAAATAAGATGGCCATTATTGTCTACCATAACCACTGTGGCCTACATAACGGGAGCGAGAGATTTGCCACTCATTGGACTGCAGTTCCAGGCCATTGATATTAAACATGGCGGACGCCATAATACCTAACAGATTCCCAGTTGATTGTATCATAAAACTCGGCGGCAGTGCAATCACAGTAAAGAAACAATACGAAACAATCCGGTCGGAGGAACTTCAACTGGCTGCAAGCCTAATTCAGAAATGTGTAGAGAACAACATACGTTGTGTTATAATTCACGGCGCAGGGTAAGCAATGCATGAGATGTTAAGTATGGAAGCTCGTTAGGTCTATATAGGTTACAGGATACAGTTTCGTTTCCCATTTGCGGTAATGTAAAAGAAGGAAAGGAAAGAACTTAGTAAATTTAGTACAGACGTGGTAAATTCTCCTTTTTAACGGTACCAAAACCAATTAAAATTGATTAAAAGCTTAAAGTGGCATGAGCTGCCAAAATTCACAATTTGTTCATAATTTCTGATCGTCACGACACGACAGTAAGAGGCTTTGAAGGCCATCGAAAAACTAAATGATTGGTGTTGAAATGAGGAAAATCCATACAGTATGTGGCCTGTACGAACCGAAAACGTGTTCGAAAAGTAAACAAAATTTAAATAACCGGGACGACCATTCATTCATTCTAAGCCAAAGTTAGTTGAAAACAATACTTTATCGTACATTTTCGAGACTAGAAGCTTCTGAATTATACGTCTTGAGAAAAATAGCCAATCATTTCAACTTTCTGTTTTAACATCAAAATGGCCTTCTTATCAACATTTTGGCAGCTCATGCCCCTTTAAAGTATGTTCAGTAGACATTGGTTTCAGTCCAATCTCCAAATAAATCAGATACAAAGCTAACGCTATGTAGGCCTAAGCCATTTCCTAGCTCTAGCATAACCGAGATCAATTTTTGATTGGTTGAAAAATAGAAACTGGGTGCTGTGACCTCAGCATCACTGGAGATACGATTTGTGCATAAAGACGTCACACGAAAAGAGGGATGTACGTGACGGAATCTGGCCTGGGGCTTAAAACTGTGCGTTTTCTTAATGACCCTTGTAGCGATACGCATAAATGCACGCACACTTTTCTGTAACAAATACTCTCCTTCCACCATATGTGTAACTATGCAGCCTATATCAAGGATATCGTCAGACAGAGATCTAATGACGTCATCGGGGTATACTGAAACATATCAGGACCCTGTTTCACAAAGCGGCGAAGCGCAAGTTATCACGTAACTACCATAGCAACCCATACTGTAGATGATGACTGAATAAAAGTCGAAATATTGAGTCAATATGAAGTTTTCGTTTTTCGGAATAACACTACTTGTGTACTACGTTAAACTAATCAGTGGAACTACTGGACCATACTGTAGAGATATGTTAGTTTGAAAGTTACGCAAAAATACATCTACGCCGCTTTGTGAAACAGGCCCCTGATGTTTTAAATACCTTTTTCATTTACAGTTCATTTGGACATTTTCAAGCCGCTCAATATTCTTTAAAATCGGGATTCAAACATCTTCCAGATTCTGAAAGTCGGCAGAGAAAATACGGATTTGCTGTCACGAGACAATCAGTTACCAAGGTAATGACGGATAAACCAAGTTGCATTATATATGACAGTCAGTATAAATACAAAAAAATGGCACGATTTACCAAATTGTTGAAATAAGAAAACTTTCTCGTCGTTTTTATTATAAAGTACAATATAAGAGTTTTCCGTTGATGTCCATCTTGGACATGCCGGTTAACATGTTAGCCCTACAATTAGCCGAGAAATCTGGGCTCTGTCGAATTTGTATTTCTCTCCGTGTTCGTCATAAGGCGACAAGGCACATTAGCAGCCATATAATATCAGTCGCCGTAAGACCGATAGTCCGGGCTAGCCCTACAATGAACTATTTGAAGTTTGGCCGTTATAAACACACATGGTCAGTTCTTTGCTCGAAGGAAACGCGCCCGACCTTTGGCGAATAACTGTTAACTGTTTCGCAAACGGTGAATAAATGATATGTTGAACATTGGGTTTTTTGTCTTTGTTTAATCCGACCATTTGATTATGTACAGGAATCATTGCATTCCAAACCAGCATTACCAAAGAGAGTAGATAGACAAGAGTGGTCACTTCGTCCGCGCCATGTTGAATTTGAACTGACACGATTCGATGATTATGAACCTCCTTTCTGTAGGGGGCGCTCTCCGTTAGAATCGTGTAAAGTCGGAACACCCTTCCGCTAGGGGGCCAGAGGAACATGCCGGCAATGATGATTGGACGAAGTTACCACTCTTGTCGATCTACTCTCTTTGGCATTACTGCTGGCAGATCTTCGTTGGAAATTTAAATTTCAACATGTATGCTTATATACAATTTTTGAAGCACAAAAAACATGCACACATATTTAAGACCTAGAGGCGGGGGCTTTATATCTATGGCAGTGAGAAGCGAGTCATGTGCGATGTCCAATTTAAATTGGCATGAAGTGCCAGATATGAGGAAAATTTCGTTGAAACAGAATTCTCTCATCGTTGGGGTTTTTTATTATCTGAAACTACAAAAGAGCTTTCACTTGATCAATACCAATCGTCAAGATGTGCGTTAAAGGGTATCCCAAATGCTGCAATATAGATAATTCCATAAAAAAAACGTTTCCTGGTCTTTAATTACATATGAGGTTTATTTGTATGAAAAAAAAATTCTTTTAGGAATAAATTATATTTCAAGCCCTAAATTATATATATCACAAGAAAAGTTATTTCTAGCATGTGTACAATATTGTCATAAACGGCAGCTCATATACGACAGTAAAACGTCGTACTTTTTTGTTATTTTAAGGTGGGATGAATGAACCCACTGAAATGTGGACATAAATTACATTTGACTTGTTTAAATGGCATTTAGAAGATGAGCATAATAACGAAGGAAAGAACTCTGTTGCGTATGGATTTACAACTTCTTGGTTAATTGGGAACGACAACCAATGAACCAAGAAGTTGTAAATCAATACGCAAGAGTGTTCTTTCCTTCATTATAAATTACATTGTTAAATCAAAGCTCTTTTAGTTAATTCCTTCCGCCTGATACAAATGGATTTGATCCTATTCTTAAATAGATAAACTGTGTTATATTTCAGTTAAACAAACTGGTTGTCGACAGCTTGGTTGAGAGAAATATTCCTGCTATAGCTCTTTCAGTAAGTATCAATATCACTATATTATTAAAGTTAGATATTCATGGATACAGTTACTTTGGATCAGATTCTCCTTCCTTCTCGAATTTATGTAAACCAGGAGCAGAATATGACTGCCGAACAGTCACTGTCCAGTGTTGATTCAACGTGGAATCAAGGTCGGCAGAGAAAGTCAATTCGTGTCGGTATTGGGTTAAAGTGACATGAGCTGCCAAAATGTTGATATTTTGACTTTTAAACAGAAAGTTTAAAGTATTGGCTATTTTTCTCAAGACGTATTATTCAGAAGCTTTTTAGTGCTTCTAGTCTCGAAAATGTACGATAAAGTATTGTTTTGAACTAACTTTGGCTTAGAATGAATGAATGGTCCTTATTTAAATTTTGCTTACTTTCGAACACGTTTTCGGTTCGTACAGTCCATATACTGTATGGATTTTCGTCATTCCAACGCCAATCATTTATTTTTGGGATGGCCTTCAAAGCCTGTTACTGTCGTGACGATCAGAAATTATGAAAAAAGTGTGAATTTTGGCAGCTCATGCCACTTTAACGTTGGATTTTGAGTAGCAAGGTTGTATCTGTTCAATTATGTGACTAGATTGGTGTCAAACGCTAAACCCTTGTGGGCCCAGGTTACCATGGTTGTTTATTCGGCGGTGATTTAATCATCAGTCAACATTGGCCAAACGTCCGCCACCAATTGGTATAGGTGGTCTTATATCATTGTTGGTTCGCTCTACTCGATTTGTAAAGCGTTGACCCTCGGTCGGCACCTACAGTTAAGTGTCGGTCACCCTCAGTTGGCCCAACGTTATTTCATGGTGACCCTCTCTACGATGGCATAATCATTATTTAGTAACATTGGCTCGACTTTCTTATCCCAGGCGCATAGTTTGTCATAGTCGGTAAATGCTTCGCTGTTCACAATTAACTCTCCTTTTGTTGTATATTGGCACGGTCGGCCAGCATTGACAACCTAAATCTTGCTAAATGTTGTGCCGGTAATGTTATAGTTGGCTTATCGACTTTTTTTCTAAATTGGCTTGACGTTAAATTTTAATATAACATCGATTGGGTACACTGCAGGTGTCATCAGAATCGTTCTGACTTATGGTCCAGTCACAATGTCGGCGATCTGTGGCCGGAGGTCGTCGTAGAAAATAAAGAATCCTTGAACAATCCTATCAATAATCCTAATAAAAGTGGAGCAGTCACATTGTATGAGTTTTTTTAATGGATTTTGACCCGGTTTTGTCGAAAAATCGTGGGATTAGCCTCCGATCGCCATCGATTGCATCGGAGGCGATCGGAAACGATATCTGCGAGGGTCTTTTCTTTTAATTTTTCCGCCACCCTGGGTATATGTGGGGGAAAAGAGGGTTTTCTGACCTCGCATCTGTATTTCTTCTGGTATCCCTCATCTGGTTGTACATAGAACAGTCATTAATCGGAGGGCATCGTAGGTCATCGGAGATTGTGTCTTGGATGGCCAAAATGGGTGAAAAATCTTGCGAGCAATCTTAAAATTTTAAGTTCAAAGTTGGGGACCGCGACGACTGTGGCGATGCCTAAAAAATCTGCGACAAGCCGCAGGCGTCCGGAGAGCGCCTCCGATGGGTGCAAAATCGTAAGATCTGTCTCAAGATTTTGTTAAAATTTCCCGGGTTTTACCCATCGCCGACGCATCGCAACTGATTTGTGACTGGGGCATAATCCGCATTCTATGGCTTTGCTTTTTAGCCTTTCCTTCGTAAAACTCCACATTCACCTGTGTAAGACCAGCTTCAGCTTAGTCGTTCGTCCGATATGAGCGAATCAGTTATCAGCACCTCGTTGGCAATAATCCTTACGTGGCAACTTAGCATACCTACGCTAACGTAACATTATTTTGGCCCAACGTTAGGACAACAGTGTCGCTGGATCGATGCCAGGCCGACAGTCGTCCAACTTTTTACCGACATGGGGAATCGTTGCCATCGTTCTTATATTGCCTGAAGAATGTTTGCCTGCTGACGAGACCCGATCCCGCTCCGACGTTTATTGGACATTCAGCCAACACATACCAACAACATGCCAATCTTAGACAAACTATTCATCTGCACAGTATCAACAGTTATACAACGTTAGGCCCACCATTCGGCAATGTCGTCAACAAATTACCAGCATTAAATCATGCAATTAAACCACAATGGTTGACTAGAGAATGACGACTGTAGTTTCGGTTTTGATTGATTGATTAATGTTTTACGCCTCACTCAAGATTACTGCACTTACATGGCGGCGTTGCCAGGTTAAGTGTGGGGGGAGGGGGGCTGGGCTCTTTGCCCGGAGGAAACCCCCGACCTTGAGTGAGTACCTGGCAACTCTTCCACATACGTCGATCGAGTGAAAAATCCGTTCAGAAATTTTAATCTGTCAGTTTTTGGTCTGAGCACGATTCGAACCCGCGCCGCATAGATGGAAGACCTGTGTCGGACTGAGTGACAATCAGTCTAACCATTTATCATTTCCAATTGAATTAATCTAGTGAACCATCAGTGTACTTCAACAAATTTTCTAAGCGAATTATTTCCTTCGCGTTAAGCGGCTCTATAGTTCGTAACTAAAAACGCTTAGCTCATTCTTGTGTATTCACATCACAAAGCTAACCTATACTGACTGTCTATTTAAAGGCACACTTGCCGGGAATATCCAAAAGACTTTTTACATTAAAAACAATGGACGATTTTCTGTATTTTTCCCAGACAGAAAAAGTTAGGAACTTTCTATTTTTAACAGTAATTGAAAGTTGTGACATCATTTAGTATTTTTTATTTGAAATAGAAAAACAGATTTTCCAGGTACCCGCAATGTAAACAAACTTCGAACCTGAGCGTGTGCACAAGTACCCTAATGGAGGCCTTTAAGTCTCAAAATAATTATACAAGGCGACAAAATAGATGCTAAGGATGTATACCAAAGCATCAAGGACGTGATAGGCAGCGGTCCAGGGGTCCTCAAAGGTTTAGTCCATGTTGGAAGGGAAGTGTGGAATATCACCCTCTCTAATGAGGAAATGAAGGACAAATTGCTTGAGGCCGGTGTGATCATTCGCGGTATCGAGTGTCCTATGTACCCAATCGAGCAAGCCCGAACCTTAGTGAAGGTTAAATGTCCGATTGAAATTAATGATTCTTTAATTGAAGAGAAGTTTACCTTTTTCGGTAAAGTCCATTCAATCGAAAGAGAAACTTACATGTTCGATAGGGCACTACAAACAGGCGTACGAAGGGTATGGATGTCTGCACTTACCCAAACCATACCGGATGCCATTTTCTTAGGTTCTGAATTTAGATTACCCGTGTGGTATAGAGGACAAATCAAAACTTGTCATCTTTGTGGTCAAGCTGGACACATGAAAAGAGAATGTCCTCAAAAGGACAAATGTTTAAACTGTGGCTCTTTTGAGCATTTTCAGAGAATCTGTCCCCTCTTAGCAGAGGAAAGGGACTTAAATGATAATGGGGAAAATAATGGGGATAAAGAAACTGTAGAGGTGAATGAGAACACAATTAGTGTAGCGGGGAAAATAAATGTGGAAACAGAAGAAACTACAACAATTTGGGGCGATAATTTAGAAACCGAAAATGTACTTCCCTTTTGTAACAACAATACTGATGATGTGGCTGCTTCCACCAGCCAACATGATGTCGAATCAGAACAAACTATACCAGAAACTATTGTCAAACAAACAAGCTTAGATTGCATTGAAAGTTTAGATCCAATGGATCTCTTAATGCTTTCTTCTGGGTCGGTTATCAGTGGGGCTGACTCTGACATCGTACCACCTACACAGCACAATGAGGCTAGAAATTTTCCCAGTGAGGGGCTATCTGGGGTTGGCGAAGACAGCCATGTAGACCAAACCGATATGAGTGACACTGCATCTGTTGTATCGGTCGATCCAGATGATAGTCACCCAGCTTATTCCAATGGGAAGGGGGAGGTTATCGTCCCTATGAACACCAGGTTAGGTGTTATTTACAGAAGGTTAATGAAGGGGGCCACGATTGAAGGTGTTAAAAAACATAGAAAGGTAGTGACTTTATCTCAGGAATTGTTTGAGAAACGCAAGGCTGAGCTTTTTAAGAAAGGTAGGAAGAACAAAAGTAGAACACAACATTAAGTTCTTTCCAATGGAGGTCTTCACATACATTTTTTTGTTAACTGTTGCAATGGCGATGAACATTACATCTTTGAACACACAGGGACTTTTGTCTGAATACAAACAATGGGCACTCAAGGAAAAACTTAAAACCCTGAAAACGTCAATTGGCTGCCTTCAGGAAACTCATTTCAACAATGACAGGGACGTGAAAGCCTTTGAGAAACTAATAGGTGGTAAAGTAATTTCATCAAACGGAACAAACCGGTCTGCAGGTACAGCGATTGCCTTGCTGCCCTCCTTCTTTCTCTCTGGAACGGTTGAGTCGTATGAAACTGACGACAGAGGGAGGTGGGTCAAAGCTTGCCTAGTTTATTCAAACCTTTCTTTTACGGTTGTGTGCATTCATGCACCAACGTACATGCCCGAACGGAAAACTTTTTTCTATCACATAGTAGATTTACTTCAAAATGCCGGAGACAATATCTTACTAGTGGGCGACTTTAATTGTGTCCTAGATAGCTTAGACCGACGTTCTACTTCTTCCTTGCCTCGTAAAGACTCCTCTGAGGCTGCTTTAAAAAATATCACCACTACTTACAATCTTATCGATGCTTACAGACATACTTACCCTGACGAGGAAAGCTATACTTGGTTCTCGTCCAACGGAGCAGTTGCTTCTAGGATAGATCGGGTCTATGTCAGTAATTCATTTAAAGCTTTTGTCTCTACAGTCGCTAGTGAACCAGTAGCCTTTTCCGACCATAAAATGTTAACTGCTACTCTTGATAGTGGTGATTTTGTGATCCGAGGAAAGGGGTTTTGGAAGTTGAACGTAGAACATACTCACGATGACCGCTTCGTGCAGTTAATAAATGATTTCTGGTCATATTGGGTATCCCAAAAATCTTCCTTTCTAGATATTTTAGAGTGGTGGGACGAGGGCAAGAAAGGAATACAAAAAGTTGCCATATCATTTTCTAAAGGTAAAGCACGTCGGCTAAAGAAATATCGGCGCAAATTAGAAAAATCCTTCGCTTCTGTGTCGGCAAAGGTAGAAAACGGCAGACAAGAGCTTGTCGAATTACGAGACACTTTCCGGCGAAAGCTGAAAGCTCTGGACCAAGAAACTTTCGATGCAGCTAAGATCAGAGCAAGGGTAAAATGGTCTCTTGATGGAGAAAAACCCACACGGTATTTTTGCTCGCTTGAAAAGTCTAGAGGCAGAGAAAAACTTATAAGCGAGATTAAAGCGGCTGATGGTAGTTTAAAATCTTCTCCACAAGATATGCTAAAGGCAGCCGCATCATTTTATGATGATTTGTTTTCCTCTGACGAGTGCGATGAAGTTAAACAGAGAGACATCATACAGCACTTATCTGCTTTAATTAGTCCGGTTGAAAATCAAGTGTGTGACTCAGCTATCACACTTGAGGAATTAAAAGGTTCACTCACATCTATGGCTTACAACAAATCCCCTGGTATGGATGGAATACCTTACGAGTTTTATCAGTGTTTCTGGGAGATTATTGGGCCACATATGCTTGAAGTGTTCAATTTCGCTTTTGAAGCTGGACGATTGTCTCCCTCAATGCAGGAAGCTGCTGTGAGATTGACTCACAAGCGAGGGCCACGCGATGACCTTAAAAACTGGCGGCCAATCTCATTATTGTGTACGGATTACAAAATACTCACAAAACTCTTAACTCGGCGTCTGGGCTCAGTGATAGCCTCGGTGGTAAACTCTGATCAGACCTGTTCCGTGCCCGGACGGTCTATTCTCACAAACAGCTTCTTAGTAAGGGACCTACTCGAAACCACAGAAGAATGCGACATCGAAGGGGCTATCCTTAGCCTAGACAATGAGAAGGCTTTTGATAGGCTGGAGTGGTCGTTTCTCATCAAGGTCCTTGAACGAATGGGGTTTGGTCCCAGCTTTATACAATGGTTAAAGGTTTTGTACAGATCTACTTCCAGTAAGATACTAATTAACAATCACATCAGCGACCCAGTACCCCTCAGAAGGGGAGTTCGCCAGGGATGTCCTCTATCCCCTTTACTGTACGTGTTAGCCGCTGAACCACTGGCTGCGGCTATTAGAGCCTCTGCAATCAGCGGCATCGTAGTCCCCGGGGTTGAAAATCCCTTGAAAGTATCTCAATATGCGGACGACATGGCCGTGTTTGTAGGAGAACAGGGGGATTTTGGCAGGCTGCATAACATCCTGAACACTTACCAAGGGGCATCAGGGGCAAAAGTAAATCGGTTGAAATCCAAAGGACTATTTTTAGGACCTTGGAAAAGACGGACCGATGCACCACTTGGATTCCAATGGTCCTCCGAGTCGATCGAGCTTCTAGGAATTTCTCACGGAGGTACTAATCCTCCATTACGAAACTGGGAAGAAAAGGCTAAAAAGCTTACCTCCACCTTGCGAACTTGGAGAAAACGCCCATTGAGTATTTTCGGAAGGGTCTTAGTCCTAAATATAATGAGCCTCTCTAAACTATGGTATTTGGCGTCCGTCTTTAATATCCCCAATTCTGTAGAAATTTCTCTCAACGATCACGTTAAGTCTTTCCTATGGGAGGACAAGAAACCCCTTGTCCGCAAGGAAGTTTGCGAGCTACCCAAAGGCAAAGGCGGGTTAGGTTTAGTTAATATAAGGGATAAAGTTAAATCACTTAGACTAAAATTTTTATCTCAACTTCTCTCCAGCGAAGCACAGTGGGCATCCCTGGCCCGAGCATTGTGGAGAAGGCGTCTTTCCCCACTTTCGGCGGAGCATCTATTTTTAGATTTGGGAGATCGTCCGCAAGTCACCCAACTTCCCCGTTGGTATAGCGACATCGCTAGTGAGATTTTAAATATTGAACGTGGGATAACTGAGC
Organism: Lepidochitona cinerea; assembly: GCA_963971465.1. Classification (NCBI taxonomy): domain Eukaryota; kingdom Metazoa; phylum Mollusca; class Polyplacophora; order Chitonida; family Tonicellidae; genus Lepidochitona; species Lepidochitona cinerea. The sequence goes on from OZ020556.1 coordinate 7,741,040, forward strand.
CGTCCTGCTGGCAGGAAGCTCTGTCACAGCCGTTATATTTCAACCCGCTAATTCGTAATAAAGCCGGTGATGTGTTTCCAATCGGAAGTCTAAGCCCGTTGGGGGTCAGGAACTTTAGACACATCGTCAACAACAACCGTTCTTGGAAAAGCATAGAAGACATATGTCAAACATCTGAAAGGAGACTTAGTAGTGTAGACCGGCAATTGTTGGCCTTGCAACAGGGAATTCCGTCCGCATGGTTGGACCTTCCGGACTCCCCCGTTGAAGGAAAGGTTTGTTACACGGTGAAGGGCAACAGTCTTGGAGCATTGTCTTCGAGGTGGTGGTATGCTTACCTACTACAAAAGCAAACACCTACTGTAGCCGCACTCGCTAAGTGGGAAGAGCAGGGACAGCACCCAGAATCATGGGAAGGCAGTTTTTCAAAATTAGCCGAGTCACGGGTCGACAATTATGCTAGAGAAAGTGTATGGCTTTTGTGGCATAGGGTTTTGTGGTTGGGGCCGAATCTGGTCCGAGCCGGCGTCACTGATGACGACACTTGCCCGATGTGTAAATCGGATAGGGAGACTTTCCAACATCTGTTTCTGCACTGTGCAGAGACAAAAAAACTGTGGAGTTATGTTGGAAATCTTCTTTCCTTGGTCGGGGACACAAAAGTAGCTCTATCACAGTTTCGGTTTTTGTGGGGAGAACTGCCACAGGACTCCAAAGTAAGGAGGCAGGTCATATGGGAGTGCATTGTTTTAGCTGTGGGCACTATCCGGCGGCATCGCAATTATGTTGCGGCCCATGACGAACCCTTCGACCATAGGAAAGCTCTGCAGTTTCATTGGCGCAGAGACTTAACATTACATATTATGTGCCGTTTTAAACATCTTAAACGCATCGGGAAAATAAATGTGTTTGAAACCGCTTGGTGTAAAGGTCACATCCTTGCCGAGCTTCGGGCTGGGAATTTGATTTTAAAACTGTAATGTGGAACGTGTGCAGGACATACGGAGTTTATTTTTAATATCTGAGTGTAAAAGAATAAGTATAAATGTGTTCTTCGTCCATCCGGTAGAGATACCAGTAATCCATCTTCCGGTTGCATCGTTTTAGTTGCACTTAGATAAGCAAGCCTTGTCCTTTCATGTAGATGCGTTGTAGTATCGTTTAAATATCTCTCGCAGCCTAGTCTGCTGCGAAGCAAAAAAAAAAAAAAAAAAAAAAAAAAAAAAGTACCCTAATGGTTTGAGTGGTGTGGGCGATCTAACGACACAGCGGCAAGTGGGCCTTTAACGGAACATAGTTTACGTGAGATAGCTAGCGAGATTTACTATATCAAATGATACACTGATCACATTGCATGCCAATGGAGAACCATCAGTCCTGTTTATAACATGACTTTCTAGTTACATGAAATACTAGCCTATTTTTTCATTTAGCCGTGTGGTTCTTGGAGGACCTCGGGTGATACGGTGGAACGAACGGGTCTGGATGCAGTGAAAGATTTGGTAACTGAGGGATTTCTACCGGTCCTACACGGCGATGGGTGTCTTGATTCCAACCAGGGGTGTAATATCCTCAGTGGCGACACAGTCATTCTGGTACAGTATATGGCTATTTCTCATTGATACCAGCCAGGGGTGTAATATCCTCAGTGGTGACACAGTCATTCTGGTACAGTATATGGCTATTTCTCATTGATACCAGCCAGGGGTGTAATATCCTCAGTGGCGACACAGTCATTCTGGTACAGTATATGGCTATTTCTCGTTGATACCAACCAGGGGTGTAATATCCTCAGTGGCGACACAGTCATTCTGGTACAGTATATGGCTATTTCTCATTGATACCAACCAGGGGTGTAATATCCTCAGTGGCGACACAGTCATTCTGGTACAGTATATGGCTATTTCTCATTGATACCAGCCAGGGGTGTAATATCCTCAGTGGTGACACAGTCATTCTGGTACAGTATATGGCTATTTCTCATTGATACCAGCCAGGGGTGTAATATCCTCAGTGGCGACACAGTCATTCTGGTACAGTATATGGCTATTTCTCGTTGATACCAACCAGGGGTGTAATATCCTCAGTGGCGACACAGTCATTCTGGTACAGTATATGGCTATTTCTCGTTGATACCAACCAGGGGTGTAATATCCTCAGTGGCGACACAGTCATTCTGGTACAGTATATGGCTATTTCTCATTGATACCAACCAGGGGTGTAATATCCTCAGTGGCGACACAGTCATTCTGGTACAGTATATGGCTATTTCTCATTGATACCAACCAGGGGTGTAATATCCTCAGTGGTGACACAGTCATTCTGGTACAGTATATGGCTATTTCTCATTGATACCAACCACCAGGGGTGTAAATCCTCAGTGGTGACACAGTCATTCTGGTACAGTATATGACTATTTCTGATTGATACCAACCAGGGGTGTAATATCCTCAGTGGCGACACAGTCATTCTGGTACAGTATATGGCTATTTCTCATTGATACCAACCAGGGGTGTAATATCCTCAGTGGTGACACAGTCATTCTGGTACAGTATATGGCTATTTCTCATTGATACCAACCAGGGGTGTAATATTCTCAGTGGCGACACAATCATTCTGGTACAGTATATGGCTATTTCTCATTGATACCAACCAGGGGTGTAATATCGTCAGTGGTGACACAGTCATTCTGGTACAGTATATGGCTATTTCTCATTGATACCAACCAGGGGTGTAATATCCTCAGTGGTGACACAGTCATTCTGGTACACTATATGGCTATATCTCATTGATACCAACCAGGGGTGTAATATCCTCAGTGGTGACACAGTCATTCTGGTACAGTATATGGCTATTTCTCATTGATACCAACCAGGGGTGTAATATCGTCAGTGGTGACACAGTCATTCTGGTACAGTATATGGCTATATCTCATTGATACCAACCAGGGGTGTAATATCCTCAGTGGTGACACAGTCATTCTGGTACAGTATATGGCTATATCTCATTGATACCAACCAGGGGTGTAATATCCTCAGTGGTGACACAGTCATTCTGGTACAGTATATGGCTATTTCTCATTAAAGTTGTACCAGCTGCCAACATTCGGACTATTTATTGAATTCCGTTTGTCAAGAGAAGTTCAGCGTTTAAAGTACCTCCAAAAACCAAAGATGGAAAAATATTACGAACCGAAGTTATGACGGACAACAGGCACACGGAGTGCTCTCCCTTATCCACCCTCTGTTACGCTATAAATGTGGACATATTTATAGTATAACCAAAGAGAGTAGATTGACAAGAGTGGTCACTTCGTCCAATCAGCATTGCCGGCATGTTTTTCGGCCCCCTAGCGGAAGGGTGTTCCGACTGTACACGATTCGACTGTAAAGCGCCCCCTAGAGAAAGGAGGTTCCTAATAATCAAATCGCGTCCGTGTCAGCGGGTACTTTAGTTACCATTGTAAATATTTCCAAGTTATGATTGTTACACTTTTTGTTGTTTGTATTCTGCTTTGTTCAAGTGCCAAGTACAATAGAATTGAATTAAATTGAAATTTTTCAAATTCAACATGGCGCGGACGAAGTGACCACTCTTGTCAATCTACTCTCTTTGGTATAACAGACGGTGGATAAGGGAGAGCACTCAGTGTGCCTGTGGACGGACACACTTCACATAGCCCGGATGTATGAGTGTTATTTGCGGTTTTTATTCCTTATAAAAACTACATCTCCTTGATTGGTATAAGCGGGGAAACTATTATGTTTTGTACTCTTTTATAAACTGATGAACAATTACCGCCGAGCTTGATGACGTCACATAGATTTACGCAAAGCTTTCGGGGTAAAATGTACCTCAGTTCGCCATTTTGTTTATTGGTACTTAGCAAGATGTCACTTTTTTTCGGAAAACATTGATGACATAACTTTTTATCCACACATTTTTCTGGTAACTTTACGCCTTTAACGTCTTCTTCTCGATACAGTTTTATTTCTTCGGCCACATTTTAAAATTATGTTAAGATCCCTCAATCCTCCGAAATGCTTTGCGCGTAAATTCCAAGTGAGGTCATCAAGCAATCGGTCAATTGTGAGAGATGTTTGAAACTCTCTGTAAGCGTAGGTTCCATACTAATGAGAAATGATTCGGGCATCAACACGGAGTAAATTGTTTGTGAACAACATGAGCTTTCGAAATCTATCAATTGGTAAAGACACCGATGTCGAAAGCCCCTGTTGTTCACAAACAACTTACTTCGTGGTGGTGCCTCAAAGTGGCATGAGCTGCCAAACTGTTGATATTTTTACGTTAAAACAGAATGTTGAAATTATTGGCTATTTTTCTCAAGACGTATAATTCAGAAGCTTTTAGTGCTTCTCGTCCCGAAAATGTACGATAAAGTATTGTTTTGAACTAACTTTTACTAAGAATGAATGAATGGTCGTCCCGGCTATTTCAATTTTGTTTACTTTTCGAACACTATTTCGGCTCGCACAGGCCACATACTGTACGGATTTTCCTCATTCCAACGCCAATCATTTAGTTTTGTGATAGCCTTCAAAGCCTCTTACTGTCGTGACGATCAGAAATTATGAAAAAAGTGTGAACTTTGGGAGCTCATGCCACTTTAATCATTTCTCATTAGTGACGGACAATTGGCTATTTTACCCAAATTCTCTTTATGTGGCATCTCATGCCACTGTAAGGTTTCTATTTCACTAGTGAACCGGGCACAGAGCCCGGTTTCCTCCCACAATAAAACTGGCAACGCCGCCATATAAGTGAAATAATCTTGAGCGCGGCGTAAAACACCAATCAATCAATCAATCAATCAATCTATTTCACTAGTGAAGGGTGCACGCATCTTGATCTGTGTTTAAGGAACTTTGCAAGAAGTTTGATGTTGGACGAGTTGTCTTCCTAACCGATGTGGATGGCATATATGACAGGCCTCCCAAATCTGAAGGTCAGTATGATTGTGTAAATACAAGATAGGGTGTAACAAGAAGAAATACTAGATTCAAATCTTTCAATGGCATTTAGAAGTTGAAAGGTAAACAATAAGGTGAAGAATTACTTTTAATATGGATAACAACTTCTTGGTTTATTGGATGACGACGTTTCGATTTAGTTCTTACATCGTTATCAAAGTCAATATTAGATACTATGATTGATTGATTGATGCTTTATCCCGCACTAAAGATTATTTCACTTATATGGCGGCGTTGTCAGGTTTAGTGGGGGGAGGAAACCGGACTCATTGTCCGGAGGTAACCCCCGACCTTCGGCGAGGCCATGGCAACTCTTCCACATACGGGAAATACAAGAAGAAAGAGAGAGAAGAAAGAACAATATATATAATGTACGTAATCAAATCTGCCATTACAGCCCAGGGGCCTGTTTCACAAAGCGGCGTAGCGTAAGTTTTCATGCAACTGCCATAGCAACCCATACTGTAGAGATACGTTATTAAGAAAGTTACGCAAAAAATACATCTACGCCGCTTTGTGAAACAAGCTCCAGGGGCCTGCTTTACTAACCAGCGTAGGGTAAGTTTTTACGTAACTTCGGTAACAACCCATACTGTTCCTATGAAAGTTACACAAAAAAATGCATCTACACCATTTAGTGAAACAGGCTCCAGAGTTTGCTTCATGGTCGAAATTGTTTCATTCATAAAGGTGAGCCAATCAAAGGTTACAACTGTATCCGGGCTGTTTTATAGAAAAAGTCGTCTGCAGAGTGACATGGTGGCATTTTCAATTAGTTTCAAGAGTCAATTAGGATGCTAAGTTTTGAAATGACGCAAGGAATTAGAAAGGCAAATTTAATAAATAAATGCATTTTTCCAGGTCATTATAACATCTTATTATACTTCATTGATATTCATTAGGCTTTGCTCCTATTCTATTGGTTCATACGTACCAGTGCTGTGTCAACATTTTTCGATGTATGACCTTGAGAAGAGTCCGAAAGAGATATTTTAGATGACGTCATTAAACGCGCAATCTTGAATGGATATACCTGATCACGTGACAAATGTCGTCTGTTTCATTACCCAAGCATGGCGCAAAGTTATCACTTCTCCGCGAACTATCGGATCCAGAGTTGCAGATACTCAATACAATTCGAGACATAAATAATACACCGAAAATACTTCCAATATAAAGAAATCGGTATAATAAAACACTTATTAACTTGCATCGGAGTCATTACCATGAACTGCGTAACCTCGCAAGACGCCGCAATGCTAACCTGGCCTCGTCATGTGGTCTGGGTCAGGTCAGCTTGAGTGTCTCACCTCGGAGCCGGTAATTATGGTAATGACTCCGATGCGAGTTTATAAGTGAATCGTATTAGTCACTAATTGTATAACATCTGATCAACATAGACTTCCTGATTCTCACCCCTTCAATGGCCAGTAATAGACTAAATCTGATCAACGAAGATTTTTGGAATAAGATTCAAACATCGCCTTTGATAAGTTTCTTTTCCACACTTAAGTAAGCTCGGTTTCACATCAATGTCACTCAAATAAGTCATCTTTTTTATCTTATTTGTTTTAGGCAGCCGTCGACTCCCAGAAATCTCCATTGATAAAAATAGAATGATTCAAGGTGACATTGCTACTGACGTTTCCGGTAGTGACGTCACAGGAGGGATGCGATTGAAACTGGAAACAGCCGAAAAAATTGTGATTGCAACTAACGGTGGGACGCCTGTATTTGTGTGTGGTTTACACTCGCCTGTGGCCGAAGCTGTCTGTTTGAAGGGGGTTGACTATAGCAACGGCGAAGGAACGTTGATACGTTTGAAGGGCGATTGAACGTTAGCCAACCCCGGCTCTCTCGTCATTACATAGGGCGAATATTCTGGCCAGTAATGTTTACAATATTACATAATTGTTGTTTCACTCAACCATTTTACTAGTCAGTATTAAAGTCCGACAACAGATTGCAACGGCTCAATGTTCATCCACAGTCTCTGAGCCTATGCGGTATCTGAACTCTCGTCTCTTGGTTTGGGATCGTCAGTCCCCCCCCCCCCCCCTTCACTCGCAAACATACCCCAATTTACAAAACGTTAAAGTGACATCAGCTGCCAAAATTCACACTTTTTTTCATCATTTCTGATCGTCACGACAGTAAGGCCCTCACAAAACTAAATGATTGGTGTTGGAATGAGGAAAATCCATACAGTATGTGGCCTGTACGAACCGAAAACGTGTTGTCTTATTGAATAATTTTTGATTCTGTGTGGCTGGTTTAGTTATTCAGAGCTGGAAATTCCCTCTTTCTCTTGATAATCTGAATTCATGAAAATATCCTACTTTTGGCAGCTTTTAACCAATATTTGATCACCTTTTTCTTACATCTATTGAACACATACAGCGTTGATGAACTCATACACTCACGATAAAGAAAGTTTTTAACTTTGCCTTAAAGCGGCATGAGCTGCCAAAATAAACACTTTTTCATAATTTCTGATCGCAATACTTTATCGTACATTTTCGAGAGTAGATTCGAAGCACTAAAAAGCGTCTGAATTGCAAGTCTTGAGAAAAATAGCCAATATTTTCAACATTCTGTTTTAACCACAAAATATCAACATTTTGGCAGCTCATGCCACTTTAAACATCGCGGAAAACATAAATTGGCCTATAGTATTTAAAATGTGGAATGCAAGATGCTAGTGGCCAACAAACAAAATTATTAACTTTGATGAAGTTAAGACAATTACTTGTAAGAGAAAGTTGTCGGTGTATCTACCCCAGCACACTGTATCACGTGAATCCACTATTAAAAGTCATACTCTACCTCTTTTTAAACCTGGGGTCCGAGGTTGAGGGAATGACCTCAATCTTCCATGAACATGCTTTATGAAATGTACATTTCATTTTGAGAAATTGTAACCACTTTATTTATTTCATTTTGAAATCAATCGTCAATAAACCAAGAAATAATTGTATATAAAACGAAAATACTTGTTAGAAAATTTTGGTCTGTGCCATAAAGTCGATATCTGGTATTCGCTTTCCGGTATTCGCTGCAAATCGCTTATAACTCCGTATAATCGGCATCATCAGTATCGATTCTATCCTGGGTAAGTTGTCATACACCGTTTACGACATTTTCGAATCCATCGGGGTTTGCAGATTGCCACCGCCACATGTCCTCGCCTGAAATCAACAAGAATGATTGATTGATTGATTGTTTGGCGCGCTCAAGATTATTTCACTTATATGGCGGCGTTGCCAGTTTTACTGTGGGCGGAAACCGGGCTCTATGCCCGGAGGAAACCCACGACCTTCCGCTGGTAACTGGCAACCATCCCACATAGGTCGTTCGAGTGAAAACCCAGTCAGAAAATTTTTCCAATTTTTTGGACTGAGTGGGATTCGAACCCGCGACACGAAATGAACAAGAAATTTTATCTTTGTTGTGCAGAGTCTATCATTTATTGGATTGATTTACTTTTGTAGCCACTAGTCCACTGTCATTGGCTGAAAAACTTACATATTTGCTGTAAGTTTCTGGTTGCCTTCCAGTCGAGTTCCCGCTCCGCCTTTGAGGCGTCTCCATAACACACAGGAACATCTCCATCTCTTCTGTTGACAACTTTATACGCAATCTGTTGAAGACAATATTTTTTTTACAGTTTGTTTGTTTGTTTTTATTCACCATAGCATAACATGTATTGAATATATTACAAGGTATATCTGATTGAAAATGGCGGGAATAAAGTTCTAGAGGAACCGTATTCAGCAATAGAGAATGGAAAGCCAAACTCTCTCTCTCTATTGCATTATGTAGGTTTTTCTTTTCCTAACATGTCTAATCTTTCTCTTTGAAGATAAATTAAAGTGGCATGAGCTGCCAAAATTCACACTTTTTTCATAATATCTGATCATCACGACAGTAAGAGGCTTTGAAGGCCATCGAAAAACTAAATGATTGGCGTTGGAATGAGGAAAATCCATACAGTATGTGGCCTGTACGAACCGAAAACGTGTTCGAAAAGTAACAAAATTTAAATAACCGGGACGACCATTCGTTCATTCTAAGTCAAAGTTTGTTCAAAACAATACTTTATCGTACATTTTTGAGACTAGAGAAGGACTAAAAAGCTTCTGAATTATACGTCTTGAGAAAAATAGCCGATAATTTCAACATTCTGTGTTTACGTCAAAATATCAACATTTTGGCAGCTCATGCCCCTTTAACATTAAAGGCACACTCGCCGTGAAATCCCAGAATATTAAAACCCATCTAGCGTTCTAGCAGAACAATATAATTTGACGAACTTGTATCCGAGAAATATAAAAATTAAAGGTTTTGAACGATATGTATTGGTATCTATTGTAAACGGAGTTGTCGAATCAATAATATGAAACACAGTTTGTGGGGCGTATTGAATGAAGCATATCGTTACAATTCCTGAAATATTTTCCCAGACTTACCGATTTACCAGAAACTTTTTCGAACATTTTCAAGACTTCCAGAACTGAATATCCAACACCGGTTCCCAGATTATACGCCTGAAAAAAATTGATGATACATTTGTGCTGTAAAGTAAAATCATCCATATTTAGAATAAGATCATCCCTATTTAGAGTAAATTCATCCATATTTAGAGTAAAATCATCCTTATTTAGAGTAAAATCATCCATATTTAGAGTAAAATCATCCCTATTTAGAGTAAAATCATCCCTATTTAGAGTAAAATCATCCATATTTAGAATAAAATCATCCCTATTTACAGTAAAATCATCCCTATTTAGAGTAAAATCATCCCTATTCAGAGTAAAATCATCCCTATTTAGAGTAAAATCATCCATATTTAGAGTAAAATCATCCATATTTAGATAAATCTTTTTCAAGCAAATTTTCGTATATACTCCTGCCAACTTGTACGATTTGTCACTGAAGGTAACAAGATACGGTACAGTAACATTTCACATTTGCGGTTAACGTTAAAGTTTTAATTTGTGGCTAATTACCTAAATCTCAAAGCTTTTCCTTTCCATTTTCAAATAGATCAACACATGAGACATCCTTGACAACCAAATAAAGTTGTCATGATAGTGGCTGCCGGTTTCACGCTACATACAATTCAAAGCAGGTATCGCCATTTTGACAATTTTAAAATAACAAATTAAAAAAATTGGTTAAAACACACAAAAAACTTCAATCAGGCATTGATCGAAAGCTTTAAAGGGGCATGAGCTGCCAAAATGTTGATATTTTGACGTAAACACAGAATGTTGAAATTATCGGCTATTTTTCTCAAGACGTATAATTCAGAAGCTTTTTAGTGCTTATAGTCTCAAAAATGTACGATAAAGTATTGTTTTGAACTAACTTTGACTTAGAATGAATGAATGGTCGTCCCGGTTATTTAAATTTTGCTACTTTTCGAACACGTTTTCGGTTCGTACAGGGCACATACTGTATGGATTTTCCTCATTCCAACGCCAATCATTAAGTTTTTCGATGGCCTTCAAAGCCTCTTACTGTCGTGACGATTAGAAATTATGAAAAAAGTGTGAATTTCGGCAGCTCATGCCCCTTTAAGTATATATGTTACTTTGTACAGTAGATCTGCATTAGTTTCAAACCTATATTCAAATAACCCAGATACAAAAGTAAGCCACTTCCTAGCTCTAGCACCCAGATCCAAAACTACCGCTATAAGTAAGCCACTTTCTAGCTCTACCACCCAGATACAAAACTACCGCTAAGTAAGCCACTTCCTAGCTCTAGCACACAGATACAAAACTACCGCTAAGTAAGCCACTTCCTAGCTCTAGCACATAGATACAAACCTACCGCTAAGTAAGCCACTTCCTAGCTCTAGCCCACAGATACAAAACTACCGCTAAGTAAGCCACTTCCTAGCTCTAGCACACAGATACAAAACTACCGCTATAAGTAAGCCACTTCCTAGTTCTAGCACACAGATACAAAACTACCGCTAAGTAAGCCACTTCCTAGCTCTAGCACACAGATACAAAACTACCGCTATAAGTAAGCCACTTTCTAGCTCTACCACCCAGATACAAAACTACCGCTAAGTAAGCCACTTCCTAGCTCTAGCACCTAGATACAAAACTACCGCTAAGTAAGCCACGTCCTAGCTCTACCACCCAGATACAAAACTACCGCTAAGTAAGCCACTTCCTAGCTCTAGCACACAGATACAAAACTACCGCTAAATAAGCCACTTCCTAGCTCTAGCACACAGATACAAAACTACCGCTATAAGTAACCCACTTTCTAGCTCTAGAAGCCAGATACAAAACTACCGCTATAAGTAACCCACTTTCTAGCTCTAGCACCCAGATACAAAACTATTGCTAAGTAAGCCACTTCCTAGCTCTAGCACCCAGATACAAAACTACCGCTAAGTAACCCACTTCCTAGCTCTAGCACCCAGATACAAAACTGCCGCTAAGTAAGCCACTTCCTAGCTCTAGCACCCAGATACAAAACTATCGCTAAGTAAGCCACTTCCTAGCTCTACCACCCAGATACAAAACTACCGGTAAGTAATCCACTTCCTAGCTCTAGCACACAGATACCTAACTACCGCTAAGTAAGCCACTTCCTAGCTCTAGCACACAGATACAAAACTACCGCTATAAGTAACCCACTTTCTAGCTCTAGCACCCAGATACAAAACTACCGCTAAGTAAGCAACTTTCTAGCTCTAACCGAGACTAATTTTCATTGGCTGAGAAACTGAGTGCTTAGACCTGAAGAAGGATGCATCAAAAGCAGATAAACGGAGTGAATTTCTATTTTCGTAAAAAGGATTTTAGAATGTAATTTCAAGACTCTCTGTTTGTCAATTTTCACATCGTCAAAAAAAATTCAACTTTTTTAAAAGCCGTGTTTTAATGGGTATTGTTAGGCCATGCGCCAAAATTCATAATTGATGTTAAAACAAGGAATACCCATTTAAGTTATGTGGCCTATACAAACCTAAACGGTGAAAAAATAAACAGAATTAACAATCGGGATAAATGCACGTTCATTGGTTTAAAGTGGCACGAGTTGCTAAAATTCAGAACACTTGTTATGCACTAGTGTCCAAAAGAAACGATACCAACTTGTTATCAAAATATTTGTATTACGAATTGATTTTGTAATATGAAAACATGTCAATTCGTATCGCAGATCCCAAACACAGCGCATCAACCAAAAATACCGGGAACACTTGATCACTTCCGGGAGAATATGTAAATTTAGTGCAAGTGACATTGCCCTCTTAAGCATGTTCTTGGCGTACAGAAAGGCTGTTTAAAAGGGCTGAGCATACTCGTTGATATCACAGCAACACAAAGATCACAAGCCATGCCCCGTTTGACCGCCATCGAGAGAGAGAGAGCCGTTGGAATGGTCCAACAAGGAGCGGCACACGTCGATGTAACCAGAAGGTTGGGTTGTACACGCATCACTATCACCAGGTTGATGCGGCGGATACGTCAGACTACAGACAGGCCCATGAGTGGAAGACCACGAGTAATCACGCCCAGTGAAGATCGTTACATCCGGGTATTACACCAGAGAAACCGCCTCGTAACAGCAACGTTCACAGCGGCTACAGCACTGGGACACAGGATCAGTAGACAGACCGTCTACAGCTAGGAGGCTGCGGATCGGCACCGGAACGACAGATTGGTATGGACCAGGCGAGTTCGACGTCGGTAACAGCGGGACTGGGCACGGGGTCTGATGAGAGCAGATTCCTCATCTTCAGAAACGACGGACGGCAGTGTGTTTACCGAAGAGTTGGTGAACGTTTGGTGCCTGGAATAAGAACGATGTGTCCTCAAGGAATGGGAACGCATCACTCCCAACGTCATCAGACGTTTGGCGTCATCAGTTCAAGGCGTGTTCTGACATGTATTGATGTTCACAGTGGACATACCCGCTACTGACTTGACTTTGAGACGTGTGCATGGTGTGACACTTCCCGTTGTTTCTGTGACCAGTGCTCTAACGAAATGTTCGAAATGGAAACCACGCGAGTTTAGTACCAGCAAACACGTAAAAAAAAAAAACCCTACAATATCAGCCGCATGCAAGTATAAAAGACGGATGAGGCCCCTTGTGTCGAGTTTTTCATCTTTCGGAGAAGACAATATACGGGCTTCCGATCGTTTTCGCTTGGTCAAATCTGGGATCATCCCAGGTCAAATCAAGGCGAAAATAGAAAAAACACGAAGTTTTAAAACTTAAAACCTAAGCGAAAACAAGAAAACATGAATGTGAAAGCAGGAAATTGCGAGAATAAGAAAACAAGAAATCAACAAATAAGAAAATACGGAAAAAGACCTACAGCCTTAATTGTGTTAATCTTTCATTTTCGCCTGAAATTCGACTAAGATTCAAAGCGAAAGTAAGAAATCGCTAAGTTTCTTCCTTTACACTTTGCGTTTATTTATTCTCGCTTTTTTCTGCAGACACCTTGGGTGAAGCAAACACAAAAAAAACAAGATGTAAGAGTCGCTTTCGTTCCACCTTGCTCAATTACTGACTAGCAGTAATCAATTGACAAATGTTTACTGTATACGACATATATGTGCGACAAATAAACAAGACCGGCTTTAAAATATTTGGTCTTTTTGTCTCATTTGTATATTTTTTTCTTTTTCAAAAATTTCCCGGATAATAATTGCTATTTGCTTTAAAAGAGGTATAGTTTTTTCAAATATTCGAATTCCCACTGATTAGTCTAGCGTAATAGAGCAACGTAAGCACTCCGAGGAATGACAAAGACTTCATGTTTAACTAAACACGATCGAAGTCTTTGTCATTCCTCGGAGTGCTTACGTTGCTCTACAGTTTTTCAAGCAATCAAAACTCACCTTACATCCGCCATCTTCTGGAAGCTTCTTCAAGGATGCCACGTGACCGATTGCCAGGTCCATCACGTGAATGTAATCACGTACAGCTGAAATTGTAAGAAATTGTTCAGAGAGGTATAATGAGAATAATAGAACCAACAAAAATCTATCTAAACATAATTACATCCAAGACCGAAGAAAAAACAAAACAGTGTTCGACCTCAAAACGTCAGTTTAAATTTTGCCTCGTACAGCGTAACGATTTTCCAAGGAACATCTATATGTATCAGGGGCTCGTTTCACAAAGCATTCGCATCGCTAACGGTTACTATAGTATCTACTGAAGACATACGGAGTCATGACAACTCCGATAGATCGCACTTTGCGACGGCTTCGTGAAACGGCCCCCTGGTAGAAATAGAGACCGTAACGCCATTTACTACTTTAAATGTGTGAAATTGTTTGCCCGACAATACCTGTTCCATCAGGTGTGGTGTAATCATCCCCGTATATCTGTATCTCTTGGCGCTTCCCTATGGCTACCTGGGAAAGGAAAGGCATCAAGTTGTGAGGAACGCCCCGCGGGTCTTCTCCGATCATACCTGAGCAATGTGCTCCTACTGGGTTAAAGTACCGTAATAAAATAACTGTCCATTCCTGTTAACAATACAAATTGTATACACAGGCTGAATATTAGTTGGTATCAAAATAGAAAAAAACAACAACCCACTTCCCCAACTTCTACCTCCATCTCACCCACAGTCAACCTGTCCAACTCACACCTCCATCTCACCCACAGTCAACCTGTCCAACTCCCACCTCCATCTCACCCACAGTCAACCTGTCCAACTCACACCTCCATCTCACCCACAGTCAACCTGTCCAACTCACACCTCAATCTCACCCACAGTCAACCTGCCCAACTTACACCTCCATCTCACCCACAGTCAACCTGCCCAACTCACACCTCCATCTCACCCACAGCCAACCTGCCCAACTCACACCTCCATCTTACCCACAGTCAACCTGCCCAACTCACACCTCCATCTCACCCACAGTCAACCTGCCCAACTCACACCTCCATCTCACCCACAGTCAACCTGCCCAACTCACACCTCCATCTCACCCACAGTCAACCTGCCAAACTCACACCTCCATCTCACCCACAGTCAACCTGCCCAACTCCATCTCACCCACAGTCAACCTGCCCAACTCACACCTCCATCTCACCCACAGTCAACCTGCCCAACTCCCACCTCCATCTCACCCACAGTCAACCTGCCCAACTCACACCTCCATCACACCCACAGTCAACCTACCCAACTCACACCTCCATCTCACCCACAGTCAACCGCCCAACTCACACCTCCATCTCACCCTCAGTCAACCTGCCCAACTCACACCTCCATCTCCCCCACAGCCAACCTACCCGACTCCCACCTCCATCTCACCCACAGTCAACCTGCCCAACTCACACCTCCATCTCACCCACAGTCAACCTGCCCAACTCCATCTCACCCACAGTCAACCTGTCCAACTCACACCTCCATCTCACCCACAGTCAACCTGCCAACTCCCACCTCCATCACACCCACAGTCAACCTGCCCAACTCACACCTCCATCACACCCACAGTCAACCTACCCGACTCACACCTCCATCACACCCACAGTCAACTAGTCCAACTCTCACCTCCATCTCACCCACAGTCAACCTGCCCAACTCACACCTCCATTTCACCCACAGTCAACCTGCCCAACTCACACCTCCATCTCACCCACAGTCAACCTGACCAACTCACACCTCCATCTCACCCACAGTCAACCTGCCCAACTCCATCTCACCCACAGCCAACCTGTCCAACTCACACCTCCATCTCACCCACAGTCAACCTGCCCAACTCCCACCTCCATCTCACCCACAGTCAACCTGCCCAACTCCCACCTCCATCTCACCCTCAGTCAACCTGCCCAACTCCCACCTCCATCTCACCCACAGTCAACCTGACCAACTCACACCTCCATCTCACCCACAGTCAACCTGCCCAACTCCATCTCACCCACAGTCAACCTGCCCAACTCCATCTCACCCACAGTCAACCTGACCAACTCCCACCTCCATCTCACCCACAGTCAACCTGACCAACTCACACCTCCATCTCACCCACAGTCAACCTGCCCAACTCCATCTCACCCACAGTCAACCTGACCAACTCACACCTCCATCTCACCCACAGTCAACCTGCCCAACTCCATCTCACCCACAGTCAACCTGTCCAACTCACACCTCCATCTCACCTCCCACCTCCATCTCACCCACAGTCAACCTGCCCAACTCACACCTCCATCTCACCCACAGTCAACCGGACCAACTCACACCTCCATCTCAACCACAGTCAACCTGACCAACTCACACCTCCATTTCACCCACAGTCAACCTGCCCAACTCACACCTCCATCTCACCCACAGTCAACCTGACCAACTCACACCTCCATCTCACCCACAGCCAACCTGCCCAACTCCATCTCACCCACAGTCAACCTGTCCAACTCACACCTCCATCTCACCCACAGCCAACCTGTCCAACTCACACCTCCATCTCACCCACAGTCAACCTGCCCAACTCACACCTCCATCACACCCACAGTCAACCTGCCCAACTCCCACCTCCATCTCACCCACAGCCAACCTGTCCAACTCACACCTCCATCTAAACCACAGTCAACCTGTCCAACTCCCACCTCCATCTCACCCTCAGTCAACCTGCCCAACTCACACCTCCATCTCACCCACAGTCAACCTGCCCAACTCCCACCTCCATCTCACCCTTAGTCAACCTGCACAACTCACACCTACATCTCACCCACAGTCAACCTGCCCAACTCCCACCTCCATCTCAACCACAGTCAACCTGCCCAACTCCCACCTCCATCTCACCCACAGTCAACCTGCCCAACTCCCACCTCCATCTCACCCACAGTCAACCCGCCCAACTCACACTTCCATCTCACCCACAGTCAACCTGCCCAACTCCCACCTCCATCTCACCCACAGTCAACCTGCCCAACTCACACCTCCATCTCACCCACAGTCAACCTGCCCAACTCCCACCTCCATTTCACCCACAGTCAACCTGTCCAACTCACACCTCCATCTCACCTCCCACCTCCATCTCACCCACAGTCAACCTGTCCAACTCCCACCTCCATCTCACCCACAGTCAACCTGTCCAACTCACACCTCCATCTCACCCACAGTCAACCTGTCCAACTCACACCTCAATCTCACCCACAGTCAACCTGCCCAACTTACACCTCCATCTCACCCACAGTCAACCTGCCCAACTCACACCTCCATCTCACCCACAGCCAACCTGCCCAACTCACACCTCCATCTTACCCACAGTCAACCTGCCCAACTCACACCTCCATCTCACCCACAGTCAACCTGCCCAACTCCCACCTCCATCTCACCCACAGTCAACCTGCCAAACTCACACCTCCATCTCACCCACAGTCAACCTGCCCAACTCCATCTAACCCACAGTCAACCTGCCCAACTCACACCTCCATCTCACCCACAGTCAACCTGCCCAACTCACACCTCCATCACACCCACAGTCAACCTACCCAACTCACACCTCCATCTCACCCACAGTCAACCTGCCCAACTCACACCTCCATCTCACCCTCAGTCAACCTGCCCAACTCACACCTCCATCTCCCCCACAGCCAACCTGCCCGACTCCCACCTCCATCTCACCCACAGTCAACCTGTCCAACTCACACCTCAATCTCACCCACAGTCAACCTGCCCAACTTACACCTCCATCTCACCCACAGTCAACCTGCCCAACTCCCACCTCCATCTCACCCACAGTCAACCTGCCCAACTCCATCTCACCCACAGTCAACCTGCCCAACTCCATCTCACCCACAGTCAACCTGACCAACTCCCACCTCCATCTCACCCACAGTCAACCTGACGAACTCACACCTCCATCTCACCCACAGTCAACCTGCCCAACTCCATCTCACCCACAGTCAACCTGACCAACTCACACCTCCATCACACCCACAGACAACCTACCCAACTCACACCTCCATTTCACCCACAGTCAACCTGCCCAACTCACACCTCCATCTCACCCACAGTCAACCTGACCAACTCACACCTCCATCTCACCCACAGTCAACCTGCCCAACTCCATCTCACCCACAGCCAACCTGTCCAACTCACACCTCCATCTCACCCACAGTCAACCTGCCCAACTCCCACCTCCATCTCACCCACAGTCAACCTGCCCAACTCCCACCTCCATCTCACCCTCAGTCAACCTGCCCAACTCCCACCTCCATCTCACCCACAGTCAACCTGACCAACTCACACCTCCATCTCACCCACAGTCAACCTGCCCAACTCCATCTCACCCACAGTCAACCTGCCCAACTCCATCTCACCCACAGTCAACCTGACCAACTCCCACCTCCATCTCACCCACAGTCAACCTGACCAACTCACACCTCCATCTCACCCACAGTCAACCTGCCCAACTCCATCTCACCCACAGTCAACCTGACCAACTCACACCTCCATCTCACCCACAGTCAACCTGCCCAACTCCATCTCACCCACAGTCAACCTGTCCAACTCACACCTCCATCTCACCTCCCACCTCCATCTCACCCACAGTCAACCTGCCCAACTCACACCTCCATCTCACCCACAGTCAACCGGACCAACTCACACCTCCATCTCAACCACAGTCAACCTGACCAACTCACACCTCCATTTCACCCACAGTCAACCTGCCCAACTCACACCTCCATCTCACCCACAGTCAACCTGACCAACTCACACCTCCATCTCACCCACAGTCAACCTGCCCAACTCCATCTCACCCACAGTCAACCTGTCCAACTCACACCTCCATCTCACCCACAGCCAACCTGTCCAACTCACACCTCCATCTCACCCACAGTCAACCTGCCCAACTCACACCTCCATCACACCCACAGTCAACCTGCCCAACTCCCACCTCCATCTCACCCACAGCCAACCTGTCCAACTCACACCTCCATCTCAACCACAGTCAACCTGTCCAACTCCCACCTCCATTTCACCCACAGTCAACCTGCCCAACTCACACCTCCATCTCACCCACAGTCAACCTGACCAACTCACACCTCCATCTCACCCACAGTCAACCTGCCCAACTCCATCTCACCCACAGCCAACCTGTCCAACTCACACCTCCATCTCACCCACAGTCAACCTGCCCAACTCCCACCTCCATCTCACCCACAGTCAACCTGCCCAACTCCCACCTCCATCTCACCCTCAGTCAACCTGCCCAACTCCCACCTCCATCTCACCCACAGTCAACCTGACCAACTCACACCTCCATCTCACCCACAGTCAACCTGCCCAACTCCATCTCACCCACAGTCAACCTGCCCAACTCCATCTCACCCACAGTCAACCTGACCAACTCCCACCTCCATCTCACCCACAGTCAACCTGACCAACTCACACCTCCATCTCACCCACAGTCAACCTGCCCAACTCCATCTCACCCACAGTCAACCTGACCAACTCACACCTCCATCTCACCCACAGTCAACCTGCCCAACTCCATCTCACCCACAGTCAACCTGTCCAACTCACACCTCCATCTCACCTCCCACCTCCATCTCACCCACAGTCAACCTGCCCAACTCACACCTCCATCTCACCCACAGTCAACCGGACCAACTCACACCTCCATCTCAACCACAGTCAACCTGACCAACTCACACCTCCATTTCACCCACAGTCAACCTGCCCAACTCACACCTCCATCTCACCCACAGTCAACCTGACCAACTCACACCTCCATCTCACCCACAGTCAACCTGCCCAACTCCATCTCACCCACAGTCAACCTGTCCAACTCACACCTCCATCTCACCCACAGCCAACCTGTCCAACTCACACCTCCATCTCACCCACAGTCAACCTGCCCAACTCACACCTCCATCACACCCACAGTCAACCTGCCCAACTCCCACCTCCATCTCACCCACAGCCAACCTGTCCAACTCACACCTCCATCTCAACCACAGTCAACCTGTCCAACTCCCACCTCCATCTCACCCTCAGTCAACCTGCCCAACTCACACCTCCATCTCACCCACAGTCAACCTGCCCAACTCCCACCTCCATCTCACCCTTAGTCAACCTGCACAACTCACACCTACATCTCACCCACAGTCAACCTGCCCAACTCCCACCTCCATCTCAACCACAGTCAACCTGCCCAACTCCCACCTCCATCTCACCCACAGTCAACCTGCCCAACTCCCACCTCCATCTCACCCACAGTCAACCTGCCCAACTCACACTTCCATCTCACCCACAGTCAACCTGCCCAACTCCCACCTCCATCTCACCCACAGTCAACCTGCCCAACTCACACCTCCATCTCACCCACAGTCAACCTGCCCAACTCCCACCTCCATTTCACCCACAGTCAACCTGTCCAACTCACACCTCCATCTCACCTCCCACCTCCATCTCACCCACAGTCAACCTGTCCAACTCCCACCTCCATCTCACCCACAGTCAACCTGTCCAACTCACACCTCCATCTCACCCACAGTCAACCTGTCCAACTCACACCTCAATCTCACCCACAGTCAACCTGCCCAACTTACACCTCCATCTCACCCACAGTCAACCTGCCCAACTCACACCTCCATCTCACCCACAGCCAACCTGCCCAACTCACACCTCCATCTTACCCACAGTCAACCTGCCCAACTCACACCTCCATCTCACCCACAGTCAACCTGCCCAACTCCCACCTCCATCTCACCCACAGTCAACCTGCCAAACTCACACCTCCATCTCACCCACAGTCAACCTGCCCAACTCCATCTAACCCACAGTCAACCTGCCCAACTCACACCTCCATCTCACCCACAGTCAACCTGCCCAACTCACACCTCCATCACACCCACAGTCAA
Organism: Lepidochitona cinerea; assembly: GCA_963971465.1. NCBI lineage: Eukaryota > Metazoa > Mollusca > Polyplacophora > Chitonida > Tonicellidae > Lepidochitona > Lepidochitona cinerea. The sequence goes on from OZ020556.1 coordinate 7,761,898, forward strand.
CCTACCCAACTCACACCTCCATCTCACCCACAGTCAACCTGCCCAACTCACACCTCCATCTCACCCTCAGTCAACCTGCCCAACTCACACCTCCATCTCCCCCACAGCCAACCTGCCCGACTCCCACCTCCATCTCACCCACAGTCAACCTGTCCAACTCACACCTCAATCTCACCCACAGTCAACCTGCCCAACTTACACCTCCATCTCACCCACAGTCAACCTGCCCAACTCCCACCTCCATCTCACCCACAGTCAACCTGCCCAACTCCATCTCACCCACAGTCAACCTGCCCAACTCCATCTCACCCACAGTCAACCTGACCAACTCCCACCTCCATCTCACCCACAGTCAACCTGACGAACTCACACCTCCATCTCACCCACAGTCAACCTGCCCAACTCCATCTCACCCACAGTCAACCTGACCAACTCACACCTCCATCACACCCACAGACAACCTACCCAACTCACACCTCCATCTCACCCACAGTCAACCTGCCCAACTCACACCTCCATCTCACCCTCAGTCAACCTGCCCAACTCACACCTCCATCTCACCCACAGTCAACCTGCCCAACTCACACCTCCATCTCACCCACAGTCAACCTGCCCAACTCCATCTCACCCACAGTCAACCAGTCCAACTCACACCTCCATCTCACCCACAGTCAACCTTCCCAACTCCATCTCACCCACAGTCAACCTGTCCAACTCACACCTCCATCTCACCCACAGTCAACCTGCCCAGCTCCCACCTCCATCTCACCCACAGTCAACCTGCCCAACTCACACCTCCATCAGACCCACAGTCAACCTACCCGACTCACACCTCCATCACACCCACAGTCAACTTGTCCAACTCTCACCTCCATCTCACCCACAGTCAACCTGCCCAACTCACACCTCCATTTCACCCACAGTCAACCTGCCCAACTCACACCTCCATCTCACCCACAGTCAACCTGACCAACTCACACCTCCATCTCACCCACAGTCAACCTGCCCAACTCCATCTCACCCACAGCCAACCTGTCCAACTCACACCTCCATCTCACCCACAGTCAACCTGCCCAACTCCCACCTCCATCTCACCCACAGTCAACCTGCCCAACTCCCACCTCCATCTCACCCTCAGTCAACCTGCCCAACTCCCACCTCCATCTCACCCACAGTCAACCTGACCAACTCACACCTCCATCTCACCCACAGTCAACCTGCCCAACTCACACCTCCATCTCACCCTCAGTCAACCTGCCCAACTCCCACCTCCATCTCACCCTCAGTCAACCTGCCCAACTCCCACCTCCATCTCACCCACAGTCAACCTGACCAACTCACACCTCCATCTCACCCACAGTCAACCTGACCAACTCACACCTCCATCTCACCCACAGTCAACCTGACCAACTCCATCTCACCCACAGCCAACTTGTCCAACTCACACCTCCATCTCACCCACAGTCAACCTGCCCAACTCCCACCTCCATCTCACCCACAGTCAACCTGCCCAACTCCCACCTCCATCTCACCCTCAGTCAACCTGCCCAACTCCCACCACCATCTCACCCACAGTCAACCTGACCAACTCACACCTCCATCTCACCCACAGTCAACCTGCCCAACTCACACCTCCATCTCACCCTCAGTCAACCTGCCCAACTCCCACCTCCATCTCACCCTCAGTCAACCTGCCCAACTCCCACCTCCATCTCACCCACAGTCAACCTGACCAACTCCCACCTCCATCTCACCCACAGTCAACCTGACCAACTCACACCTCCATCTCACCCACAGTCAACCTGCCCAACTCCCACCTATATCTCACCCTCAGTCAACCTGCCCAACTCCCACCTCCATCTCACCCACAGTCAACCTGCCCAACTCCCACCTCCATCTCACCCACAGTCAACCTGACCAACTCACACCTCCATCTCACCCACAGTCAACCTGCCCAACTCACACCTCCATCTCACCCACAGTCAACCTGCCCAACTCCATCTCACCCACAGTCAACCTGACCAACTCCCACCTCCATCTCACCCACAGTCAACCTGACGAACTCACACCTCCATCTCACCCACAGTCAACCTGCCCAACTCCATCTCACCCACAGTCAACCTGACCAACTCACACCTCCATCTCACCCACAGTCAACCTGCCCAACTCCATCTCACCCACAGTCAACCTGTCCAACTCACACCTCCATCTCACCTCCCACCTCCATCTCACCCACAGTCAACCTGCCCAACTCACACCTCCATCTCACCCACAGTCAACCTGACCAACTCACACCTCCATCTCAACCACAGTCAACCTGACCAACTCACACCTCCATTTCACCCACAGTCAACCTGCCCAACTCACACCTCCATCTCACCCACAGTCAACCTGACCAACTCACACCTCCATCTCACCCACAGTCAACCTGCCCAACTCCATCTCACCCACAGTCAACCTGTCCAACTCACACCTCCATCTCACCCACAGCCAACCTGTCCAACTCACACCTCCATCTCACCCACAGTCAACCTGCCCAACTCACACCTCCATCACACCCACAGTCAACCTGCCCAACTCCCACCTCCATCTCACCCACAGCCAACCTGTCCAACTCACACCTCCATCTCAACCACAGTCAACCTGTCCAACTCCCACCTCCATCTCACCCTCAGTCAACCTGCCCAACTCACACCTCCATCTCACCCACAGTCAACCTGCCCAACTTCCACCTCCATCTCACCCACAGCCAACCTGTCCAACTCCCACCTCCATCTCACCCACAGTCAACCTGTCCAACTCCCACCTCCATCTCACCCTCAGTCAACCTGCACAACTCACACCTACATCTCACCCACAGTCAACCTGCCCAACTCCCACCTCCATCTCAACCACAGTCAACCTGCCCAACTCCCACCTCCATCTCACCCACAGTCAACCTGCCCAACTCCCACCTCCATCTCACCCACAGTCAACCTGCCCAACTCACACTTCCATCTCACCCACAGTCAACCTGCCCAACTCCCACCTCCATCTCACCCACAGTCAACCTGCCCAACTCACACCTCCATCTCACCCACAGTCAACCTGCCCAACTCCCACCTCCATCTCACCCACAGTCAACCTGCCCAACTCACACTTCCATCTCACCCACTGTCAACCTGCCCAACTCACACCTCCATCTCACCCACAGCCAACCTGCCGAACTCACACCTCCATCTCACCCACAGTCAACCTGCCCAACTCCCACCTCCATCTCACCCACAGTCAACCTGTCCAACTCACACCTCCATCTCACCCTCAGTCAACCTGCCCAAACTCCCACCTCCATCTCACCCACAGTCAACCTGCCCAACTCCCACCTCCATCTCACCCACAGTCAACCTGCCCAACTCACACCTCCATCTCACCCACAGTCAACCTGACCAACTCACATCTCCATCTCACCCACAGTCAACCTGCGCAACTCACACCTCCATCTCACCCACAGCCAACCTGCCCAACTCCCACCTCCATCTCACCCACAGTCAACCTGCCCAACTCACACCTCCATCTCACCCACAGCCAACCTGCCCAACTCCCACCTCCATCTCACCCACAGTCAACTTGCCCAACTCACACCTCCATCTCACCCTCAGTCAACCTGCCCAACTCCCACCTCCATCTCACCCACAGTCAACCTGCCCAACTCCCATCTCCATGTCACCCACAGCCAACCTGCCCAACTCACACCTCCATCTCACCCACAGTCAACCTGTCCAACTCCCACCTCCATCTCACCCTCAGTCAACCTGCCCGACTCACACCTCCATCTCACCCACAGTCAACCTGCCCACCTCCATCTCACCCACAGTCAACTTGCCCAACTCCCACCTCCATCTCACCCACAGCCAACCTGACCAACTCACACCTCCATCTCACCCACAGTCAACCTGACCAACTCCCACCTCCATCTCACCCACAGCCAACCTGCCCACCTCCATCTCACCCACAGTCAACCTGCCCAACTCCCACCTCCATCTCACCCACAGCCAACCTGACCAACTCCCACCTCCATCTCACCAACAGCCAACCTGCCCAACTCCCATCTCCATCTCACCCACAGCCAACCTGCCCACCTCCATCTCACCCACAGTCAACCTGCCCAACTCCCACCTCCATCTCACCCACAGCCAACCTGACCAACTCCCACCTCCATCTCACCCACAGCCAACCTGCCCAACTCCCATCTCCATCTCACCCACAGTCAACCTGCCCACCTCCATCTCACCCACAGTCAACCTGCCCAACTCCCACCTCCATCTCACCCACAGCCAACCTGACCAACTCCCACCTCCATCCCACCCACAGTCAACCTGCCCAACTCACACCTCCAACTCACCCTCAGTCAACCTGCCCAACTCCCACCTCCATCCCACCCACAGTCAACCTGCCCAACTCACACCTCCATCTCACCCACAGCCAACCTGCCCAACTCCATCTCACCCACAGCCAACCTGCCCAACTCCCACCTCCATCTCACCCACAGTCAACCTGCCCGACTCACACCTCCATCTCACCCTCAGTCAACCTGCCCACTTCCATCTCACCCACAGCCAACCTGCTCAACTTACACCTCAATCTCACTCACAGCCAACCTGCCCAACTCACACCTCCATCTCACCTACAGTCAACCTGCCCGACTCACACCTCCATCTCACCCACAGTCAACCTGCCCACCTCCATCTCACCCACAGCCAACCTGCCCAACTCACACCTCCATCTCACCCACAGTCAACCTGCCCAACTCCATCTCACCCACAGTCAACCTGTCCAACTCACACCTCCATCTCACCTCCCACCTCCATCTCACCCACAGTCAACCTGCCCAACTCACACCTCCATCTCACCCACAGTCAACCTGACCAACTCACACCTCCATCTCAACCACAGTCAACCTGACCAACTCACACCTCCATTTCACCCACAGTCAACCTGCCCAACTCACACCTCCATCTCACCCACAGTCAACCTGACCAACTCACACCTCCATCTCACCCACAGTCAACCTGCCCAACTCCATCTCACCCACAGTCAACCTGTCCAACTCACACCTCCATCTCACCCACAGCCAACCTGTCCAACTCACACCTCCATCTCACCCACAGTCAACCTGCCCAACTCACACCTCCATCACACCCACAGTCAACCTGCCCAACTCCCACCTCCATCTCACCCACAGCCAACCTGTCCAACTCACACCTCCATCTCAACCACAGTCAACCTGTCCAACTCCCACCTCCATCTCACCCTCAGTCAACCTGCCCAACTCACACCTCCATCTCACCCACAGTCAACCTGCCCAACTTCCACCTCCATCTCACCCACAGCCAACCTGCCCAACTCCCACCTCCATCTCACCCACAGTCAACCTGCCCAACTCCCACCTCCATCTCACCCTTAGTCAACCTGCACAACTCACACCTACATCTCACCCACAGTCAACCTGCCCAACTCCCACCTCCATCTCAACCACAGTCAACCTGCCCAACTCCCACCTCCATCTCACCCACAGTCAACCTGCCCAACTCCCACCTCCATCTCACCCACAGTCAACCTGCCCAACTCACACTTCCATCTCACCCACAGTCAACCTGCCCAACTCCCACCTCCATCTCACCCACAGTCAACCTGCCCAACTCACACCTCCATCTCACCCACAGTCAACCTGCCCAACTCCCACCTCCATTTCACCCACAGTCAACCTGTCCAACTCACACCTCCATCTCACCTCTCACCTCCATCTCACCCACAGTCAACCTGTCCAACTCCCACCTCCATCTCACCCACAGTCAACCTGTCCAACTCACACCTCCATCTCACCCACAGTCAACCTGTCCAACTCACACCTCAATCTCACCCACAGTCAACCTGCCCAACTCACACCTCCATCTCACCCACAGTCAACCTGCCCAACTCACACCTCCATCTCACCCTCAGTCAACCTGCCCAACTCCCACCTCCATCTCACCCACAGTCAACCTGCCCAACTCCCACCTCCATCTCACCCACAGTCAACCTGACCAACTCACACCTCCATCTCACCCACAGTCAACCTGCCCAACTCACACCTCCATCTCACCCACAGTCAACCTGCCCAACTCCATCTCACCCACAGTCAACCTGACCAACTCCCACCTCCATCTCACCCACAGTCAACCTGACGAACTCACACCTCCATCTCACCCACAGTCAACCTGCCCAACTCCATCTCACCCACAGTCAACCTGACCAACTCACACCTCCATCTCACCCACAGTCAACCTGCCCAACTCCATCTCACCCACAGTCAACCTGTCCAACTCACACCTCCATCTCACCTCCCACCTCCATCTCACCAACAGTCAACCTGCCCAACTCACACCTCCATCTCACCCACAGTCAACCTGACCAACTCACACCTCCATCTCAACCACAGTCAACCTGACCAACTCACACCTCCATTTCACCCACAGTCAACCTGCCCAACTCACACCTCCATCTCACCCACAGTCAACCTGACCAACTCACACCTCCATCTCACCCACAGTCAACCTGCCCAACTCCATCTCACCCACAGTCAACCTGTCCAACTCACACCTCCATCTCACCCACAGCCAACCTGTCCAACTCACACCTCCATCTCACCCACAGTCAACCTGCCCAACTCACACCTCCATCACACCCACAGTCAACCTGCCCAACTCCCACCTCCATCTCACCCACAGCCAACCTGTCCAACTCACACCTCCATCTCAACCACAGTCAACCTGTCCAACTCCCACCTCCATCTCACCCTCAGTCAACCTGCCCAACTCACACCTCCATCTCACCCACAGTCAACCTGCCCAACTTCCACCTCCATCTCACCCACAGCCAACCTGCCCAACTCCCACCTCCATCTCACCCACAGTCAACCTGTCCAACTCCCACCTCCATCTCACCCTCAGTCAACCTGCACAACTCACACCTACATCTCACCCACAGTCAACCTGCCCAACTCCCACCTCCATCTCAACCACAGTCAACCTGCCCAACTCCCACCTCCATCTCACCCACAGTCAACCTGCCCAACTCCCACCTCCATCTCACCCACAGTCAACCTGCCCAACTCACACTTCCATCTCACCCACAGTCAACCTGCCCAACTCCCACCTCCATCTCACCCACAGTCAACCTGCCCAACTCACACCTCCATCTCACCCACAGTCAACCTGCCCAACTCCCACCTCCATCTCACCCACAGTCAACCTGCCCAACTCACACTTCCATCTCACCCACAGTCAACCTGCCCAACTCACACCTCCATCTCACCCACAGCCAACCTGCCCAACTCACACCTCCATCTCACCCACAGTCAACCTGCCCAACTCCCACCTCCATCTCACCCACAGTCAACCTGTCCAACTCACACCTCCATCTCACCCTCAGTCAACCTGCCCAAACTCCCACCTCCATCTCACCCACAGTCAACCTGCCCAACTCCCACCTCCATCTCACCCACAGTCAACCTGCCCAACTCACACCTCCATCTCACCCACAGTCAACCTGACCAACTCACATCTCCATCTCACCCACAGTCAACCTGCGCAACTCACACCTCCATCTCACCCACAGCCAACCTGCCCAACTCCCACCTCCATCTCACCCACAGTCAACCTGCCCAACTCACACCTCCATCTCACCCACAGCCAACCTGCCCAACTCCCACCTCCATCTCACCCACAGTCAACTTGCCCAACTCACACCTCCATCTCACCCTCAGTCAACCTGCCCAACTCCCACCTCCATCTCACCCACAGTCAACCTGCCCAACTCCCATCTCCATGTCACCCACAGCCAACCTGCCCAACTCACACCTCCATCTCACCCACAGTCAACCTGTCCAACTCCCACCTCCATCTCACCCTCAGTCAACCTGCCCGACTCACACCTCCATCTCACCCACAGTCAACCTGCCCACCTCCATCTCACCCACAGTCAACTTGCCCAACTCCCACCTCCATCTCACCCACAGCCAACCTGACCAACTCACACCTCCATCTCACCCACAGTCAACCTGACCAACTCCCACCTCCATCTCACCCACAGCCAACCTGCCCACCTCCATCTCACCCACAGTCAACCTGCCCAACTCCCACCTCCATCTCACCCACAGCCAACCTGACCAACTCCCACCTCCATCTCACCAACAGCCAACCTGCCCAACTCCCATCTCCATCTCACCCACAGCCAACCTGCCCACCTCCATCTCACCCACAGTCAACCTGCCCAACTCCCACCTCCATCTCACCCACAGCCAACCTGACCAACTCCCACCTCCATCTCACCCACAGCCAACCTGCCCAACTCCCATCTCCATCTCACCCACAGTCAACCTGCCCACCTCCATCTCACCCACAGTCAACCTGCCCAACTCCCACCTCCATCTCACCCACAGCCAACCTGACCAACTCCCACCTCCATCCCACCCACAGTCAACCTGCCCAACTCACACCTCCAACTCACCCTCAGTCAACCTGCCCAACTCCCACCTCCATCCCACCCACAGTCAACCTGCCCAACTCACACCTCCATCTCACCCACAGCCAACCTGCCCAACTCCATCTCACCCACAGCCAACCTGCCCAACTCCCACCTCCATCTCACCCACAGTCAACCTGCCCGACTCACACCTCCATCTCACCCTCAGTCAACCTGCCCACCTCCATCTCACCCACAGCCAACCTGCTCAACTTACACCTCAATCTCACTCACAGCCAACCTGCCCAACTCACACCTCCATCTCACCTACAGTCAACCTGCCCGACTCACACCTCCATCTCACCCACAGTCAACCTGCCCACCTCCATCTCACCCACAGCCAACCTGCCCAACTCACACCTCCATCTCACCCACAGTCAACCTGCCCAACTCCATCTCACCCACAGTCAACCTGTCCAACTCACACCTCCATCTCACCTCCCACCTCCATTTCACCCACAGTCAACCTGCCCAACTCACACCTCCATCTCACCCACAGTCAACCTGACCAACTCACACCTCCATCTCAACCACAGTCAACCTGACCAACTCACACCTCCATTTCACCCACAGTCAACCTGCCCAACTCACACCTCCATCTCACCCACAGTCAACCTGACCAACTCACACCTCCATCTCACCCACAGTCAACCTGCCCAACTCCATCTCACCCACAGTCAACCTGTCCAACTCACACCTCCATCTCACCCACAGCAAACCTGTCCAACTCACACCTCCATCTCACCCACAGTCAACCTGCCCAACTCACACCTCCATCACACCCACAGTCAACCTGCCCAACTCCCACCTCCATCTCACCCACAGCCAACCTGTCCAACTCACACCTCCATCTCAACCACAGTCAACCTGTCCAACTCCCACCTCCATCTCACCCTCAGTCAACCTGCCCAACTCACACCTCCATCTCACCCACAGTCAACCTGCCCAACTTCCACCTCCATCTCACCCACAGTCAACCTGCCCAACTCACACCTCCATCTCACCCACAGTCAACCTGCCCAACTCCATCTCACCCACAGTCAACCTGACCAACTCCCACCTCCATCTCACCCACAGTCAACCTGACGAACTCACACCTCCATCTCACCCACAGTCAACCTGCCCAACTCCATCTCACCCACAGTCAACCTGACCAACTCACACCTCCATCTCACCCACAGTCAACCTGCCCAACTCCATCTCACCCACAGTCAACCTGTCCAACTCACACCTCCATCTCACCTCCCACCTCCATCTCACCCACAGTCAACCTGCCCAACTCACACCTCCATCTCACCCACAGTCAACCTGACCAACTCACACCTCCATCTCAACCACAGTCAACCTGACCAACTCACACCTCCATTTCACCCACAGTCAACCGGCCCAACTCCCACCTCCATCTCACCCACAGTCAACCTGACCAACTCACACCTCCATCTCACCCACAGTCAACCTGCCCAACTCCATCTCACCCACAGTCAACCTGTCCAACTCACACCTCCATCTCACCCACAGCCAACCTGTCCAACTCACACCTCCATCTCACCCACAGTCAACCTGCCCAACTCACACCTCCATCACACCCACAGTCAACCTGCCCAACTCCCACCTCCATCTCACCCACAGCCAACCTGTCCAACTCACACCTCCATCTCAACCACAGTCAACCTGTCCAACTCCCACCTCCATCTCACCCTCAGTCAACCTGCCCAACTCACACCTCCATCTCACCCACAGTCAACCTGCCCAACTTCCACCTCCATCTCACCCACAGCCAACCTGCCCAACTTCCACCTCCATCTCACCCACAGTCAACCTGTCCAACTCCCACCTCCATCTCACCCTCAGTCAACCTGCACAACTCACACCTACATCTCACCCACAGTCAACCTGCCCAACTCCCACCTCCATCTCAACCACATTCAACCTGCCCAACTCCCACCTCCATCTCACCCACAGTCAACCTGCCCAACTCCCACCTCCATCTCACCCACAGTCAACCTGCCCAACTCACACTTCCATCTCACCCACAGTCAACCTGCCCAACTCCCACCTCCATCTCACCCACAGTCAACCTGCCCAACTCACACCTCCATCTCACCCACAGTCAACCTGCCCAACTCCCACCTCCATCTCACCCACAGTCAACCTGCCCAACTCACACTTCCATCTCACCCACAGTCAACCTGCCCAACTCACACCTCCATCTCACCCACAGCCAACCTGCCCAACTCACACCTCCATCTCACCCACAGTCAACCTGCCCAACTCCCACCTCCATCTCACCCACAGTCAACCTGTCCAACTCACACCTCCATCTCACCCTCAGTCAACCTGCCCAAACTCCCACCTCCATCTCACCCACAGTCAACCTGCCCAACTCCCACCTCCATCTCACCCACAGTCAACCTGCGCAACTCACATCTCCATCTCACCCACAGCCAACCTGCCCAACTCACACCTCCATCTCACCCTCAGTCAACCTGCCCAACTCCCACCTCCATCTCACCCACAGTCAACCTGCCCAACTCCCACCTCCATCTCACCCACAGTCAACCTGCGCAACTCCCACCTCCATCTCACCCACAGTCAACCTGCCCAACTCACATCTCCATCTCACCCACAGTCAACCTGCGCAACTCACACCTCCATCTCACCCACAGCCAACCTGCCCAACTCCCACCTCCATCTCACCCACAGTCAACCTGCCCAACTCACACCTCCATCTCACCCACAGCCAACCTGCCCAACTCCCACCTCCATCTCACCCACAGTCAACTTGCCCAACTCACACCTCCATCTCACCCTCAGTCAACCTGCCCAACTCCCACCTCCATCTCACCCACAGTCAACCTGCCCAACTCCCATCTCCATGTCACCCACAGCCAACCTGCCCAACTCACACCTCCATCTCACCCACAGTCAACCTGTCCAACTCCCACCTCCATCTCACCCTCAGTCAACCTGCCCGACTCACACCTCCATCTCACCCACAGTCAACCTGCCCACCTCCATCTCACCCACAGTCAACTAGCCCAACTCCCACCTCCATCTCACCCACAGCCAACCTGACCAACTCACACCTCCATCTCACCCACAGTCAACCTGACCAACTCCCACCTCCATCTCACCCACAGCCAACCTGCCCACCTCCATCTCACCCACAGTCAACCTGCCCAACTCCCACCTCCATCTCACCCACAGCCAACCTGACCAACTCCCACCTCCATCTCACCAACAGCCAACCTGCCCAACTCCCATCTCCATCTCACCCACAGCCAACCTGCCCACCTCCATCTCACCCACAGTCAACCTGCCCAACTCCCACCTCCATCTCACCCACAGCCAACCTGACCAACTCCCACCTCCATCTCACCCACAGCCAACCTGCCCAACTCCCATCTCCATCTCACCCACAGTCAACCTGCCCACCTCCATCTCACCCACAGTCAACCTGCCCAACTCCCACCTCCATCTCACCCACAGCCAACCTGACCAACTCCCACCTCCATCCCACCCACAGTCAACCTGCCCAACTCACACCTCCAACTCACCCTCAGTCAACCTGCCCAACTCCCACCTCCATCCCACCCACAGTCAACCTGCCCAACTCACACCTCCATCTCACCCACAGCCAACCTGCCCAACTCCATCTCACCCACAGCCAACCTGCCCAACTCCCACCTCCATCTCACCCACAGTCAACCTGCCCGACTCACACCTCCATCTCACCCTCAGTCAACCTGCCCACCTCCATCTCACCCACAGCCAACCTGCTCAACTTACACCTCAATCTCACTCACAGCCAACCTGCCCAACTCACACCTCCATCTCACCTACAGTCAACCTGCCCGACTCACACCTCCATCTCACCCACAGTCAACCTGCCCACCTTCATCTCACCCACAGCCAACCTGCCCAACTCACACCTCCATCTCACCCACAGTCAACCTGCCCAACTCCATCTCACCCACAGTCAACCTGTCCAACTCACACCTCCATCTCACCTCCCACCTCCATCTCACCCACAGTCAACCTGCCCAACTCACACCTCCATCTCACCCACAGTCAACCTGACCAACTCACACCTCCATCTCAACCACAGTCAACCTGACCAACTCACACCTCCATTTCACCCACAGTCAACATGCCCAACTCACACCTCCATCTCACCCACAGTCAACCTGACCAACTCACACCTCCATCTCACCCACAGTCAACCTGCCCAACTCCATCTCACCCACAGTCAACCTGTCCAACTCACACCTCCATCTCACCCACAGCCAACCTGTCCAACTCACACCTCCATCTCACCCACAGTCAACCTGCCCAACTCACACCTCCATCACACCCACAGTCAACCTGCCCAACTCCCACCTCCATCTCACCCACAGCCAACCTGTCCAACTCACACCTCCATCTCACCCTCAGTCAACCTGCCCACCTCCATCTCACCCACAGCCAACCTGCTCAACTTACACCTCAATCTCACTCACAGCCAACCTGCCCAACTCACACCTCCATCTCACCTACAGTCAACCTGCCCGACTCACACCTCCATCTCACCCACAGTCAACCTGCCCACCTCCATCTCACCCACAGCCAACCTGCCCAACTCCCACCTCCATCTCACCCACAGTCAACCTGCCCAACTCACACTTCCATCTCACCCACAGTCAACCTGCCCAACTCCCACCTCCATCTCACCCACAGTCAACCTGCCCAACTCACACCTCCATCTCACCCACAGTCAACCTGCCCAACTCCCACCTCCATTTCACCCACAGTCAACCTGTCCAACTCACACCTCCATCTCACCCACAGTCAACCTGTCCAACTCCCACCTCCATCTCACCCACAGTCAACCTGTCCAACTCACACCTCCATCTCACCCACAGTCAACCTGTCCAACTCACACCTCAATCTCACCCACAGTCAACCTGCCCAACTTACACCTCCATCTCACCCACAGTCAACCTGCCCAACTCACACCTCCATCTCATCCACAGCCAACCTGCCCAACTCACACCTCCATCTTACCCACAGTCAACCTGCCCAACTCACACCTCCATCTCACCCACAGTCAACCTGCCCAACTCACACCTCCATCTCACCCACAGTCAACCTGCCCAACTCCCACCTCCATCTCACCCACAGTCAACCTGCCAAACTCACACCTCCATCTCACCCACAGTCAACCTGCCCAACTCCATCTAACCCACAGTCAACCTGCCCAACTCACACCTCCATCTCACCCACAGTCAACCTGCCCAACTCACACCTCCATCACACCCACAGTCAACCTACCCAACTCACACCTCCATCTCACCCACAGTCAACCTGCCCAACTCACACCTCCATCTCACCCTCAGTCAACCTGCCCAACTCACACCTCCATCTCCCCCACAGCCAACCTGCCCGACTCCCACCTCCATCTCACCCACAGTCAACCTGCCCAACTCACACCTCCATCTCACCCACAGTCAACCTGTCCAACTTACACCTCCATCTCACCCACAGTCAACCTGCCCAACTCCATCTCACCCACAGTCAACCTGTCCAACTCACACCTCCATCTCACCCACAGTCAACCTGCCCAGCTCCCACCTCCATCTCACCCACAGTCAACCTGCCCAACTCACACCTCCATCACACCCACAGTCAACCTACCCGACTCACACCTCCATCACACCCACAGTCAACTTGTCCAACTCTCACCTCCATCTCACCCACAGTCAACCTGCCCAACTCACACCTCCATTTCACCCACAGTCAACCTGCCCAACTCACACCTCCATCTCACCCACAGTCAACCTGACCAACTCACACCTCCATCTCACCCACAGTCAACCTGCCCAACTCCATCTCACCCACAGCCAACCTGTCCAACTCACACCTCCATCTCACCCACAGTCAACCTGCCCAACTCCCACCTCCATCTCACCCACAGTCAACCTGCCCAACTCCCACCTCCATCTCACCCTCAGTCAACCTGCCCAACTCCCACCTCCATCTCACCCACAGTCAACCTGACCAACTCACACCTCCATCTCACCCACAGTCAACCTGCCCAACTCCATCTCACCCACAGTCAACCTGCCCAACTCCATCTCACCCACAGTCAACCTGACCAACTCCCACCTCCATCTCACCCACAGTCAACCTGACGAACTCACACCTCCATCTCACCCACAGTCAACCTGCCCAACTCCATCTCACCCACAGTCAACCTGACCAACTCACACCTCCATCACACCCACAGTCAACCTACCCAACTCACACCTCCATCTCACCCACAGTCAACCTGCCCAACTCACACCTCCATCTCACCCTCAGTCAACCTGCCCAACTCACACCTCCATCTCCCCCACAGCCAACCTGCCCGACTCCCACCTCCATCTCACCCACAGTCAACCTGCCCAACTCACACCTCCATCTCACCCACAGTCAACCTGCCCAACTCCATCTCACCCACAGTCAACCAGTCCAACTCACACCTCCATCTCACCCACAGTCAACCTGCCCAACTCCATCTCACCCACAGTCAACCTGTCCAACTCACACCTCCATCTCACCCACAGTCAACCTGCCCAGCTCCCACCTCCATCTCACCCACAGTCAACCTGCCCAACTCACACCTCCATCAGACCCACAGTCAACCTACCCGACTCACACCTCCATCACACCCACAGTCAACTTGTCCAACTCTCACCTCCATCTCACCCACAGTCAACCTGCCCAACTCACACCTCCATTTCACCCACAGTCAACCTGCCCAACTCACACCTCCATCTCACCCACAGTCAACCTGACCAACTCACACCTCCATCTCACCCACAGTCAACCTGCCCAACTCCATCTCACCCACAGCCAACCTGTCCAACTCACACCTCCATCTCACCCACAGTCAACCTGCCCAACTCCCACCTCCATCTCACCCACAGTCAACCTGCCCAACTCCCAACTCCATCTCACCCTCAGTCAACCTGCCCAACTCCCACCTCCATCTCACCCACAGTCAACCTGACCAACTCACACCTCCATCTCACCCACAGTCAACCTGCCCAACTCACACCTCCATCTCACCCTCAGTCAACCTGCCCAACTCCCACCTCCATCTCACCCTCAGTCAACCTGCCCAACTCCCACCTCCATCTCACCCACAGTCAACCTGACCAACTCACACCTCCATCTCACCCACAGTCAACCTGACCAACTCACACCTCCATCTCACCCACAGTCAACCTGACCAACTCCATCTCACCCACAGCCAACCTGTCCAACTCACACCTCCATCTCACCCACAGTCAACCTGCCCAACTCCCACCTCCATCTCACCCACAGTCAACCTGCCCAACTCCCACCTCCATCTCACCCTCAGTCAACCTGCCCAACTCCCACCTCCATCTCACCCACAGTCAACCTGACCAACTCACACCTCCATCTCACCCACAGTCAACCTGCCCAACTCACACCTCCATCTCACCCTCAGTCAACCTGACCAACTCACACCTCCATCTCACCCACAGTCAACCTGCCCAACTCCCACCTCCATCTCACCCTCAGTCAACCTGCCCAACTCCCACCTCCATCTCACCCACAGTCAACCTGCCCAACTCCCACCTCCATCTCACCCACAGTCAACCTGACCAACTCACACCTCCATCTCACCCACAGTCAACCTGCCCAACTCACACCTCCATCTCACCCACAGTCAACCTGCCCAACTCCATCTCACCCACAGTCAACCTGACCAACTCCCACCTGCATCTCACCCACAGTTAACCTGACGAACTCACACCTCCATCTCACCCACAGTCAACGTGCCCAACTCCATCTCACCCACAGTCAACCTGACCAACTCACACCTCCATCTCACCCACAGTCAACCTGCCCAACTCCATCTCACCCACAGTCAACCTGTCCAACTCACACCTCCATCTCACCTCCCACCTCCATCTCACCAACAGTCAACCTGCCCAACTCACACCTCCATCTCACCCACAGTCAACCTGACCAACTCACACCTCCATCTCAACCACAGTCAACCTGACCAACTCACACCTCCATTTCACCCACAGTCAACCTGCCCAACTCACACCTCCATCTCACCCACAGTCAACCTGACCAACTCACACCTCCATCTCACCCACAGTCAACCTGCCCAACTCCATCTCACCCACAGTCAACCTGTCCAACTCACACCTCCATCTCACCCACAGCCAACCTGTCCAACTCACACCTCCATCTCACCCACAGTCAACCTGCCCAACTCACACCTCCATCACACCCACAGTCAACCTGCCCAACTCCCACCTCCATCTCACCCACAGCCAACCTGTCCAACTCACACCTCCATCTCAACCACAGTCAACCTGTCCAACTCCCACCTCCATCTCACCCTCAGTCAACCTGCCCAACTCACACCTCCATCTCACCCACAGTCAACCTGCCCAACTTCCACCTCCATCTCACCCACAGCCAACCTGCCCAACTCCCACCTCCATCTCACCCACAGTCAACCTGTCCAACTCCCACCTCCATCTCACCCTCAGTCAACCTGCACAACTCACACCTACATCTCACCCACAGTCAACCTGCCCAACTCCCACCTCCATCTCAACCACAGTCAACCTGCCCAACTCCCACCTCCATCTCACCCACAGTCAACCTGCCCAACTCCCACCTCCATCTCACCCACAGTCAACCTGCCCAACTCACACTTCCATCTCACCCACAGTCAACCTGCCCAACTCCCACCTCCATCTCACCCACAGTCAACCTGCCCAACTCACACCTCCATCTCACCCACAGTCAACCTGCCCAACTCCCACCTCCATCTCACCCACAGTCAACCTGCCCAACTCACACTTCCATCTCACCCACAGTCAACCTGCCCAACTCACACCTCCATCTCACCCACAGCCAACCTGCCCAACTCACACCTCCATCTCACCCACAGTCAACCTGCCCAACTCCCACCTCCATCTCACCCACAGTCAACCTGTCCAACTCACACCTCCATCTCACCCTCAGTCAACCTGCCCAAACTCCCACCTCCATCTCACCCACAGTCAACCTGCCCAACTCCCACCTCCATCTCACCCACAGTCAACCTGCCCAACTCACACCTCCATCTCACCCACAGTCAACCTGACCAACTCACATCTCCATCTCACCCACAGTCAACCTGCGCAACTCACACCTCCATCTCACCCACAGCCAACCTTCCCAACTCCCACCTCCATCTCACCCACAGTCAACCTGCCCAACTTACACCTCCATCTCACCCACAGCCAACCTGCCCAACTCCCACCTCCATCTCACCCACAGTCAACTTGCCCAACTCACACCTCCATCTCACCCTCAGTCAACCTGCCCAACTCCCACCTCCATCTCACCCACAGTCAACCTGCCCAACTCCCATCTCCATGTCACCCACAGCCAACCTGCCCAACTCACACCTCCATCTCACCCACAGTCAACCTGTCCAACTCCCACTTTCATCTCACCCTCAGTCAACCTGCCCGACTCACACCTCCATCTCACCCACAGTCAACCTGCCCACCTCCATCTCACCCACAGTCAACTTGCCCAACTCCCACCTCCATCTCACCCACAGCCAACCTGACCAACTCACACCTCCATCTCACCCACAGTCAACCTGACCAACTCCCACCTCCATCTCACCCACAGCCAACCTGCCCACCTCCATCTCACCCACAGTCAACCTGCCCAACTCCCACCTCCATCTCACCCACAGCCAACCTGACCAACTCCCACCTCCATCTCACCAACAGCCAACCTGCCCAACTCCCATCTCCATCTCACCCACAGCCAACCTGCCCACCTCCATCTCACCCACAGTCAACCTGCCCAACTCCCACCTCCATCTCACCCACAGCCAACCTGACCAACTCCCATCTCCATCTCACCCACAGCCAACCTGACCAACTCCCACCTCCATCTCACCCACAGCCAACCTGACCAACTCACACCTCCATCTCACCCACAGTCAACCTGCCCAACTCCCATTTCACCCACAGTCAACCTGCCCACCCCCATCTCACCCACAGTCAACCTGCCCAACTCCCACCTCCATCTCACCCACAGCCAACCTGACCAACTCCCACCTCCATCTCACCCACAGCCAACCTGCCCAACTCCCATCTCCATCTCACCCACAGTCAACCTGCCCACCTCCATCTCACCCACAGTCAACCTGCCCAACTCCCACCTCCATCTCACCCACAGCCAACCTGACCAACTCCCACCTCCATCCCACCCACAGTCAACCTGCCCAACTCACACCTCCAACTCACCCTCAGTCAACCTGCCCAACTCCCACCTCCATCCCACCCACAGTCAACCTGCCCAACTCACACCTCCATCTCACCCACAGCCAACCTGCCCAACTCCATCTCACCCACAGCCAACCTGCCCAACTCCCACCTCCATCTCACCCACAGTCAACCTGCCCGACTCACACCTCCATCTCACCCTCAGTCAAGCTGCCCACCTCCATCTCACCCACAGCCAACCTGCTCAACTTACACCTCCATCTCACTCACAGCCAACCTGCCCAACTCACACCTCCATCTCACCTACAGTCAACCTGCCCGACTCACACCTCCATCTCACCCACAGTCAACCTGCCCACCTCCATCTCACCCACAGCCAACCTGCCCAACTCACACCTCCATCTCACCCACAGTCAACCTGCCCAACTCCATCTCACCCACAGCCAACCTGCCCAACTCCCACATCCATCTCACCCACAGTCAACCTGCCCAACTTCCACCTCCATCTCACCCACAGTCAACCTTCCCAACTCACACCCCCATCTCACCCACAGTGAACCTGCCCAACTCACACCTCCATCTCACCCACAGTCAACCTGCCCAACTCACACCTCCATCTCACCAACAGACAACCTGCCCAACTCACACCTCCATCTCACCCACAGTCAACCTGCCCAACTCACACCTCCATCTCACCCACAGTCAACCTTCCCAACTCACACCCCCATCTCACCCACAGTGAACCTGCCCAACTCCCACCTCCATCTCAACCACAGTCAACCTGACCAACTCACACCTCCATCTCACCCACAGTCAACCTGCCCAACTTCTACCTCCATCTCACCCACAGTCAACCTACCCAACTTCCACCTCCATCTCACCCACAGTCAACCTGACCAACTCACACCTCCATCTCACCCGCGGCCAGCGTGCCCAACTCCCACATCCATCTCACCCACAGTCAACCTGCCAGACTCACACCTCAATCTCACCCACAGTCAACCTGCCCAACTCCCACCTCCATCTCACCCACAGTCAACCTGCCCAACTCCCACCTCCATCTCACCCACAGTCAACCTGTCCAACTCCCACCTCCATCTCACCCTCAGTCAACCTGCCCAACTCCCACCTCCATCTCACCCACAGCAACCTGCCCAACTCACACCTCCATCTCACCCACAGTCAACATGCCCAACTCCCACCTCCATCTCACCCACAGCCAACCTGACCAACTCACACCTCCATCTCATCCACAGTCAACCTGACCAACTCCCACCTCCATCTCACCCACAGCCAACCTGCCCAACTCACACCTCCATCTCACCCACAGTCAACCTGACCAACTCACACCTCCATCTCACCCACAGCCAACCTGCCCAACTCCCACCTCCATCTCACCCACAATCAACCTACCCAACTTCCACCTCCATCTCACCCACAGTCAACCTGACCAACTCACACCTCCATCTCACCCGCGGCCAGCGTGCCCAACTCCCACATCCATCTCACCCACAGTCAACCTGCTTGACTCACACCTCAATCTCACCCACAGTCAACCTGTCCAACTCACACCTCCATCTCACCCACAGTCAACCTGCCCAACTCCCACCTCCATCTCACCCACAGTCAACCTGCCCAACTCACACCTCCATCTCACCCACAGCCAACCTGCCCAACTCCCGCCTCCATCCCATCCACAGTCAACCTGCCCAACTCACACCTCCATCTCACCCACAGTCAACCTGACCAACTCACACCTCCATCTCACCCACAGCCAACCTGCCCGACTTCTACCCCCATCTCACCCTTAGTCAACCTGTCCGACTCCCACGTCCATCTCACCCACAGTCAACCTGCCCAACTCCCACCTCCATCTCACCCACAGTCAACCTGCCCAACTCCCATCTCCATGTCACCCACAGCCAACCTGCCCAACTCACACCTCCATCTCACCCACAGTCAACCTGACCAACTCACACCTCCATCTCACCCACAGCCAACCTGCCCAACTCACACCTCTATCTCACCCACAGTCAACCTGCCCACCTCCATCTCACCCACAGTCAACCTGCCCAACTCACACCTCCATCTCACCCACAGCCAACCTGCCCAACTCCCACCTCCATCCCATCCACAGTCAACCTGATCAACTCCCGCCTCCATCCCATCCACAGTCAACCTGCCCAACTCACACCTCCATCTCAACCACAGTTAACCTGCCCAACTCACACCTCCATCTCACCCACAGCCAACCTGCCCGACTTCTACCCCCATCTCACCCTTAGTCAACCTGTCCGACTCCCACCTCCATCTCACCCACAGTCAACCTGCCCAACTCCCACCTCCATCTCACCCACAGTCAACCTGCCCAACTCCCATCTCCCTGTCACCCACAGCCAACCTGCCCAACTCACACCTCCATCTCACCCACAGTCAACCTGACCAACTCACACCTCCATCTCACCCACAGCCAACCTGCCCAACTCCCACCTCCATCCCATCCACAGTCAACCTGACCAACTCCCGCCTCCATCCCATCCACAGTCAACCTGCCCAACTCCCATCTCCCTGTCACCCACAGCCAACCTGCCCAACTCACACCTCCATCTCACCCACAGTCAACCTGCCCAACTCACACCTCCATCTCACCCACAGTCAACTTGCCCAACTCCCACCTCCATCTCACCCACAGTCAACCTGACCAACTCCCGCCTCCATCCCATCCACAGTCAACCTGCCCAACTCACACCTCCATCTCACCCACAGTCAACCTGCCCAACTCACACCTCCATCTCACCCACAGCCAACCTGCCCAACTCACACCTCCATCTCACCCACAGTCAACCTGCCCGACTCACATCTCCCTGTCACCCACAGCCAACCTGACCAACTCACACCTCCATCTCACCCACAGTCAACCTGCCCAACTCCCATCTCCCTGTCACCCACAGCCAACCTGCCCAACTCACACCTCCATCTCACCCACAGTCAACCTGCCCAACTCACACCTCCATCTCACCCACAGTCAACTTGCCCAACTCCCACCTCCATCTCACCCACAGTCAACCTGCCCAACTCCCACCTCCATCCCATCCACAGTCAACCTGACCAACTCCCGCCTCCATCCCATCCACAGTCAACCTGCCCAACTCACACCTCCATCTCACCCACAGTCAACCTGCCCAACTCACACCTCCATCTCACCCACAGCCAACCTGCCCGACTTCTACCCCCATCTCACCCTTAGTCAACCTGTCCGACTCCCACCTCCATCTCACCCACAGTCAACCTGCCCAACTCCCACCTCCATCTCACCCACAGTCAACCTGCCCAACTCCCACCTCCATCTCACCCACAGCCAACCTGCCCGACTTCTACCCCCATCTCACCCTCAGTCAACCTGCCCAACTCACACCTCCATCTCACCCACAGTCAACCTGCCCAACTCCCACCTCCATCTCACCCACAGTCAACCTGCCCAACTTACACCTCCATCTCACCCACAGTCAACCTGCCCAACTCCCACCTCCATCTCACCCACAGTCAACCTGCCCAACTCCCACCTCCATCTCACCCACAGTCAACCTGCCCAACTCACACCTCCATCTCACCCTCAGTCAACCTGCCCAACTCACACCTCCATCTCACCCACAGTCAACCTGACCAACTCCCACCTCCATCTCACCCACAGCCAACCTGCCCAACTCCCACCCCCATCTCACCCACAGTCAACCTGCCCAACTCACACCTCCATCTCACCCTCAGTCAACCTGCCCAACTCACACCTCCATCCCACCCACAGTCAACCTGCCCACCTCCATCTCACCCACAGTCAACCTGCCCAACTCACACCTCCATCTCACCCACAGCCAACCTGCCCAACTCCCACCTCCATCTCACCCACAGTCAACCTGCCCAACTCACACCTCCATCTCACCCTCAGTCAACCTGCCCAACTCACACCTCCATCCCACCCACAGTCAACCTGCCCACCTCCATCTCACCCACAGTCAACCTGCCCAACTCACACCTCCATCTCACCCACAGCCAACCTGCCCAATTCACACCTCCATCTCACCCACAGTCAACCTGCCCACCTCCATCTCACCCACAGTCAACCTGCCCAACTCACACCTCCATCCCATCCACAGTCAACCTGCCCAACTCACACCTCCATCTCACCCACAGTCAACCTGCCCAACTCACACCTCCATCCCATCCACAGCCAACCTGCCCAACTCCCACCCCCATCTCACCCACAGTCAACCTGCCCAACTCCCACCTCCATCTCACCCACAGTCAACCTGCCCAACTCCCACCTCCATCTCACCCACAGTCAACCTGACCAACTCACACCTCCATCTCACCCACAGTCAACCTGCTCAACTCCCACCTCCATCTCACCGACAGTCAACCTGCCCAACTCACACCTCCATCCCATCCACAGTCAACCTGCCCAACTCACACCTCCATCTCACCCACAGTCAACCTGCTCAACTCCCATCTCCATCTCACCGACAGTCAACCTGCCCAACTCACACCCCCATCTCACCCACAGTCAACCTGCCCAACTCACACCTCCATCTCACCCACAGTCAACCTGACCAACTCACACCTCCATCTCACCCACAGTCAACCTGCCCAACTCACACCTCCATCTCACCCACAGTCAACCTGCCCAACTCCCATCTCCATCTCACCCAGTCAACCTGACCAACTCCCACCTCTATCTCACCCACAGCCAACCTGCCCGACTCAGACCTCCATCTCACCCACAGTCAACCTGCCCACCTCCATCTCACCCAGTCAACCTGCCCAACTCACACCTCGATCTCACCCACATTCAACCTGACCAACTCACACCTCCATCTCACCCACAGTCAACCTGACCAACTCACACCTCCATCTCACCCACAGTCAACCTGCCCAACTCACACCTCCATCTCACCCACAGTCAACCTGCCCAACTCCCACCTCCATCTCACCCTCAGCCAACCTGCCCGACGCAGACCTCCATCTCACCCACAGTCAACCTGCCAACCTCCATCTCACCCACAGTCAACCTGCCCAACTACCACCTCCATCTCAACAACAGTCAACCTGCCCAACTCACATCTCCATCTCACCCACAGTCAACCTGCCCAACTCACACCTCCATCCCACCCACAGTCAACCTGCCCAACTCACACCTCCATCTCACCCACAGTCAACCTGCCGAACTCCCACCTCCATCTCACCCACAGTCAACCTGCCCAACTAACACCTCCATCTCACCCACAGTCAACCTGCCCAACTCACACCTCCATCTCACCCACAGTCAACCTGCCCAACTCACACCTCCATCTCACCCACAGTCAACCTGCCCAACTCACACCTCCATCTCACCCACAGTCAACCTGCCGAACTCACACCTCCATCTCACCCACAGTCAACCTGCCCAACTCACACCTCCATCTCACCCACAGTCAACCTGCCCAACTCACACCTCCATCTCACCCACAGTCAACCTGCCCAACTCACACCTCCATCTCACCCACAGTCAACCTGTCCAACTCACACCTCCATCTCACCCACAGCCAACCTGCCCACATCCATCTCACCCACAGTCAACCTGCCCAACTCACACCTCCATCTCACCCACAGCCAACCTGCCCACATCCGTCTCACCCATAGCCAACCTGCCCAACTCACACCTCCATCTCACCGACAGTCAACCTGCCCAACTCACACCTAAATCTCACCCAGTCAACCTGCCCAACTCACACCTCCATCTCACCCACAGCCAACCTGTCCAACTCCCACCTCCATCTGACGCACAGTCAACCTGCCCAACTTACACCTCCATCTCACCCACAGTCAACCTGTCCGACTCAGACCTCCATGTCACCCACAGTCAACCTGCCCAACTCACACCTCAATCTCACCCTCAGTCAACCTGCCCAACTCACACCTCCATCTCACCCACAGTCAACCTGCCCAACTTCCACCTCCATCTCACCCACAGCCAACCTGGCCAACTCCCACCTCCATCTCACCCACAGTCAACCTGCCCAACTCCCACCTCCATCTCACCCTCAGTCAACCTGCACAACTCACACCTACATCTCACCCACAGTCAACCTGCCCAACTCCCACCTCCATCTCAACCACAGTCAACCTGCCCAACTCCCACCTCCATCTCACCCACAGTCAACCTGCCCAACTCCCACCTCCATCTCACCCACAGTCAACCTGCCCAACTCACACCTCCATCTCACCCACAGTCAACCTGCCCAACTCCCACCTCCATCTCACCCACAGTCAACCTGCCCAACTCACACTTCCATCTCACCCACAGTCAACCTGCCCAACTCACACCTCCATCTCACCCACAGCCAACCTGCCCAACTCACACCTCCATCTCACCCACAGTCAACCTGCCCAACTCCCACCTCCATCTCACCCACAGTCAACCTGTCCAACTCACACCTCCATCTCACCCTCAGTCAACCTGCCCAAACTCCCACCTCCATCTCACCCACAGTCAACCTGCCCAACTCCCACCTCCATCTCACCCACAGTCAACCTGCCCAACTCACACCTCCATCTCACCCACAGTCAACCTGACCAACTCACATCTCCATCTCACCCACAGTCAACCTGCGCAACTCACACCTCCATCTCACCCACAGCCAACCTGCCCAACTCCCACCTCCATCTCACCCACAGTCAACCTGCCCAACTCACACCTCCATCTCACCCACAGCCAACCTGCCCAACTCCCACCTCCATCTCACCCACAGTCAACTTGCCCAACTCACACCTCCATCTCACCCTCAGTCAACCTGCCCAACTCCCACCTCCATCTCACCCACAGTCAACCTGCCCAACTCCCATCTCCATGTCACCCACAGCCAACCTGCCCAACTCACACCTCCATCTCACCCACAGTCAACCTGTCCAACTCCCACCTCCATCTCACCCTCAGTCAACCTGCCCGACTCACACCTCCATCTCACCCACAGTCAACCTGCCCACCTCCATCTCACCCACAGTCAACTTGCCCAACTCCCACCTCCATCTCACCCACAGCCAACCTGACCAACTCACACCTCCATCTCACCCACAGTCAACCTGACCAACTCCCACCTCCATCTCACCCACAGCCAACCTGCCCACCTCCATCTCACCCACAGTCAACCTGCCCAACTCCCACCTCCATCTCACCCACAGCCAACCTGACCAACTCCCACCTCCATCTCACCAACAGCCAACCTGCCCAACTCCCATCTCCATCTCACCCACAGCCAACCTGCCCACCTCCATCTCACCCACAGTCAACCTGCCCAACTCCCACCTCCATCTCACCCACAGCCAACCTGACCAACTCCCACCTCCATCTCACCCACAGCCAACCTGACCAACTCCCACCTCCATCTCACCCACAGCCAACCTGACCAACTCACACCTCCATCTCACCCACAGTCAACCTGCCCAACTCCCATTTCACCCAGTCAACCTGCCCACCCCCATCTCACCCACAGTCAACCTGCCCAACTCCCACCTCCATCTCACCCACAGCCAACCTGACCAACTCCCACCTCCATCTCACCCACAGCCAACCTGCCCAACTCCCATCTCCATCTCACCCACAGTCAACCTGCCCACCTCCATCTCACCCACAGTCAACCTGCCAACTCCCACCTCCATCTCACCCACAGCCAACCTGACCAACTCCCACCTCCATCCCACCCACATTCAACCTGCCCAACTCACACCTCCAACTCACCCTCAGTCAACCTGCCCAACTCCCACCTCCATCCCACCCACAGTCAACCTGCCCAACTCACACCTCCATCTCACCCACAGCCAACCTGCCCAACTCCATCTCACCCACAGCCAACCTGCCCAACTCCCACCTCCATCTCACCCACAGTCAACCTGCCCGACTCACACCTCCATCTCACCCTCAGTCAACCTGCCCACCTCCATCTCACCCACAGCCAACCTGCTCAACTTACACCTCCATCTCACTCACAGCCAACCTGCCCAACTCACACCTCCATCTCACCTACAGTCAACCTGCCCGACTCACACCTCCATCTCACCCACAGTCAACCTGCCCACCTCCATCTCACCCACAGCCAACCTACCCAACTCACACCTCCATCTCACCCACAGTCAACCTGCCAAACTCCATCTCACCCACAGCCAACCTGCCCAACTCCCACATCCATCTCACCCACAGTCAACCTGCCCAACTTTCACCTCCATCTCACCCACAGTCAACCTTCCCAACTCACACCCCCATCTCACCCACAGTGAACCTGCCCAACTCACACCTCCATCTCACCCACAGTCAACCTGCCCAACTCACACTTCCATCTCACCCACAGTCAACCTGCCCAACTCACACCTCCATCTCACCCACAGTCAACCTGCCCAACTCCCATTTCACCCAGTCAACCTGCCCACCCCCATCTCACCCACAGTCAACCTGCCCAACTCCCACCTCCATCTCACCCACAGCCAACCTGACCAACTCCCACCTCCATCTCACCCACAGCCAACCTGCCCAACTCCCATCTCCATCTCACCCACAGTCAACCTGCCCACCTCCATCTCACCCACAGTCAACCTGCCAACTCCCACCTCCATCTCACCCACAGCCAACCTGACCAACTCCCACCTCCATCCCACCCACATTCAACCTGCCCAACTCACACCTCCAACTCACCCTCAGTCAACCTGCCCAACTCCCACCTCCATCCCACCCACAGTCAACCTGCCCAACTCACACCTCCATCTCACCCACAGCCAACCTGCCCAACTCCATCTCACCCACAGCCAACCTGCCCAACTCCCACCTCCATCTCACCCACAGTCAACCTGCCCGACTCACACCTCCATCTCACCCTCAGTCAACCTGCCCACCTCCATCTCACCCACAGCCAACCTGCTCAACTTACACCTCCATCTCACTCACAGCCAACCTGCCCAACTCACACCTCCATCTCACCTACAGTCAACCTGCCCGACTCACACCTCCATCTCACCCACAGTCAACCTGCCCACCTCCATCTCACCCACAGCCAACCTACCCAACTCACACCTCCATCTCACCCACAGTCAACCTGCCAAACTCCATCTCACCCACAGCCAACCTGCCCAACTCCCACATCCATCTCACCCACAGTCAACCTGCCCAACTTTCACCTCCATCTCACCCACAGTCAACCTGCCCACCTCCATCTCACCCACAGCCAACCTACCCAACTCACACCTCCATCTCACCCACAGTCAACCTGCCAAACTCCATCTCACCCACAGCCAACCTGCCCAACTCCCACATCCATCTCACCCACAGTCAACCTGCCCAACTTTCACCTCCATCTCACCCACAGTCAACCTTCCCAACTCACACCCCCATCTCACCCACAGTGAACCTGCCCAACTCACACCTCCATCTCACCCACAGTCAACCTGCCCAACTCACACTTCCATCTCACCCACAGTCAACCTGCCCAACTCACACCTCCATCTCACCCACAGTCAACCTGCCCAACTCCCATTTCACCCAGTCAACCTGCCCACCCCCATCTCACCCACAGTCAACCTGCCCAACTCCCACCTCCATCTCACCCACAGCCAACCTGACCAACTCCCACCTCCATCTCACCCACAGCCAACCTGCCCAACTCCCATCTCCATCTCACCCACAGTCAACCTGCCCACCTCCATCTCACCCACAGTCAACCTGCCAACTCCCACCTCCATCTCACCCACAGCCAACCTGACCAACTCCCACCTCCATCCCACCCACATTCAACCTGCCCAACTCACACCTCCAACTCACCCTCAGTCAACCTGCCCAACTCCCACCTCCATCCCACCCACAGTCAACCTGCCCAACTCACACCTCCATCTCACCCACAGCCAACCTGCCCAACTCCATCTCACCCACAGCCAACCTGCCCAACTCCCACCTCCATCTCACCCACAGTCAACCTGCCCGACTCACACCTCCATCTCACCCTCAGTCAACCTGCCCACCTCCATCTCACCCACAGCCAACCTGCTCAACTTACACCTCCATCTCACTCACAGCCAACCTGCCCAACTCACACCTCCATCTCACCTACAGTCAACCTGCCCGACTCACACCTCCATCTCACCCACAGTCAACCTGCCCACCTCCATCTCACCCACAGCCAACCTACCCAACTCACACCTCCATCTCACCCACAGTCAACCTGCCAAACTCCATCTCACCCACAGCCAACCTGCCCAACTCCCACATCCATCTCACCCACAGTCAACCTGCCCAACTTTCACCTCCATCTCACCCACAGTCAACCTTCCCAACTCACACCCCCATCTCACCCACAGTGAACCTGCCCAACTCACACCTCCATCTCACCCACAGTCAACCTGCCCAACTCACACTTCCATCTCACCCACAGACAACCTGTCCAACTCACACCTCCATCTCACCCACAGTCAACCTGCCCAACTCACACCTCCATCTCACCCACAGTCAACCTTCCCAACTCACACCCCCATCTCACCCACAGTGAACCTGCCCAACTCCCACCTCCATCTCAACCACAGTCAACCTGACCAACTCACACCTCCATCTCACCCACAGTCAACCTGCCCAACTTCTACCTCCATCTCACCCACAGTCAACCTACCCAACTTCCACCTCCATCTCACCCACAGTCAACCTGACCAACTCACACCTCCATCTCACCCGCGGCCAGCGTGCCCAACTCCCACATCCATCTCACCCACAGTCAACCTGCCAGACTCACACCTCAATCTCACCCACAGTCAACCTGCCCAACTCACACCTCCATCTCACCCACAGTCAACCTGCCCAACTCCCACCTCCATCTCACCCACAGTCAACCTGTTCAACTCCCACCTCCATCTCACCCTCAGTCAACCTGCCCAACTCCCACCTCCATCTCACCCACAGCAACCTGCCCAACTCACACCTCCATCTCACCCACAGTCAACATGCCCAACTCCCACCTCCATCTCACCCACAGCCAACCTGACCAACTCACACCTCCATCTCACCCACAGTCAACCTAACCAACTCCCACCTCCATCTCACCCACAGCCAACCTGCCCAACTCACACCTCCATCTCACCCACAGTCAACCTGACCAACTCACACCTCCATCTCACCCACAGCCAACCTGCCCAACTCCCACCTCCATCTCACCCACAATCAACCTACCCAACTTCCACCTCCATCTCACCCACAGTCAACCTGACCAACTCACACCTCCATCTCACCCGCGGCCAGCGTGCCCAACTCCCATATCCATCCCATCCACAGTCAACCTGCAAGACTCACACCTCAATCTCACCCACAGTCAACCTGTCCAACTCACACCTCCATCTCACCCACAGTCAACCTGCCCAAATCCCACCTCCATCTCACCCACAGTCAACCTGCCCAACTCACACCTCCATCTCACCCACAGCCAACCTGCCCAACTCCCGCCTCCATCCCATCCACAGTCAACCTGCCCAACTCACACCTCCATCTCACCCACAGTCAACCTGCCCAACTCACACCTCCATCTCACCCACAGCCAACTTGCCCGACTTCTACCCCCATCTCACCCTTAGTCAACCTGTCCGACTCCCACCTCCATCTCACCCACAGTCAACCTGCCCAACTCCCACCTCCATCTCACCCACAGTCAACCTGCCCAACTCCCATCTCCATGTCACCCACAGCCAACCTGCCCAACTCACACCTCCATCTCACCCACAGTCAACCTGACCAACTCACACCTCCATCTCACCCACAGCCAACCTGCCCAACTCACACCTCCATCTCACCCACAGTCAATCTGCCCACCTCCATCTCACCCACAGTCAACCTGCCCAACTCACACCTCTATCTCACCCACAGCCAACCTGCCCAACTCCCACCTCCATCCCATCCACAGTCAACCTGACCAACTCCCGCCTCCATCCCATCCACAGTCAACCTGCCCAACTCACACCTCCATCTCACCCACAGTCAACCTGCCCAACTCACACCTCCATCTCACCCACAGCCAACCTGCCCGACTTCTACCCCCATCTCACCCTTAGTCAACCTGTCCGACTCCCACCTCCATCTCACCCACAGTCAACCTGCCCAACTCCCACCTCCATCTCACCCACAGTCAACCTGCCCAACTCCCATCTCCATGTCACCCACAGCCAACCTGCCCAACTCACACCTCCATCTCACCCACAGTCAACCTGACCAACTCACACCTCCATCTCACCCACAGCCAACCTGCCCAACTCCCACCTCCATCCCATCCACAGTCAACCTGACCAACTCCCGCCTCCATCCCATCCACAGTCAACCTGCCCAACTCACACCTCCATCTCACCCACAGTCAACCTGCCCAACTCACACCTCCATCTCACCCACAGCCAACCTGCCCGACTTCTACCCCCATCTCACCCTTAGTCAACCTGTTCGACTCCCACCTCCATCTCACCCACAGTCAACCTGCCCAACTCCCACCTCCATCTCACCCACAGTCAACCTGCCCAACTCCCACCTCCATCTCACCCACAGCCAACCTGCCCGACTTCTACCCCCATCTCACCCTCAGTCAACCTGCCCAACTCACACCTCCATCTCACCCACAGTCAACCTGCCCAACTCCCACCTCCATCTCACCCACAGTCAACCTGCCCAACTTACACCTCCATCTCACCCACAGTCAACCTGCCCAACTCCCACCTCCATCTCACCCACAGTCAACCTGCCCAACTCCCACCTCCATCTCACCCACAGTCAACCTGCCCAACTCACACCTCCATCTCACCCTCAGTCAACCTGCCCAACTCACACCTCCATCTCACCCACAGTCAACCTGACCAACTCCCACCTCCATCTCACCCACAGCCAACCTGCCCAACTCCCACCTCCATCTCACCCACAGTCAACCTGCCCAACTCACACCTCCATCTCACCCTCAGTCAACCTGCCCAACTCACACCTCCATCCCACCCACAGTCAACCTGCCCACCTCCATCTCACCCACAGTCAAACTGCCCAACTCACACCTCCATCTCACCCACAGCCAACCTGCCCAATTCACACCTCCATCTCACCCACAGTCAACCTGCCCACCTCCATCTCACCGACAGTCAACCTGCCCAACTCACACCTCCATCCCATCCACAGTCAACCTGCCAAACTCACACTTCCATCTCACCCACAGTCAACCTGCCCAACTCACACCTCCATCCCATCCACAGCCAACCTGCCCAACTCCCACCTCCATCTCACCCACAGTCAACCTGCCCAACTCCCACCTCCATCTCACCCACAGTCAACCTGCCCAACTCCCACCTCCATCTCACCCACAGTCAACCTGCCCAACTCAGACCTCCATCTCACCCACAGTCAACCTGCTCAACTCCCACCTCCATCTCACCGACAGTCAACCTGCCCAACTCACACCTCCATCCCATCCACAGTCAACCTGCCCAACTCACACCTCCATCTCACCCTCAGTCAACCTGCCCAACTCACACCTCCATCCCACCCACAGTCAACCTGCCCACCTCCATCTCACCCACAGTCAACCTGCCCAACTCACACCTCCATCTCACCCACAGCCAACCTGCCCAATTCACACCTCCATCTCACCCACAGTCAACCTGCCCACCTCCATCTCACCGACAGTCAACCTGCCCAACTCACACCTCCATCCCATCCACAGTCAACCTGCCAAACTCACACTTCCATCTCACCCACAGTCAACCTGCCCAACTCACACCTTCATCCCATCCACAGCCAACCTGCCCAACTCCCACCTCCATCTCACCCACAGTCAACCTGCCCAACTCCCACCTCCATCTCACCCACAGTCAACCTGCCCAACTCCCACCTCCATCTCACCGACAGTCAACCTGCCCAACTCACACCTCCATCTCACCCACAGTCAACCTGCCCAACTCACACCTCCATCCCATCCACAGTCAACCTGCCAAACTCACACTTCCATCTCACCCACAGTCAACCTGCCCAACTCACACCTCCATCCCATCCACAGCCAACCTGCCCAACTCCCACCTCCATCTCACCCACAGTCAACCTGCCCAACTCCCACCTCCATCTCACCTTCAGCCAACCTGCCCAACTTCTACCTCCATCTCACCCGCAGTCAACTTGCCCAACTTCTACCTCCATCTCACACACAGTCAACCTGCCCAACTCCCACCTGCATCTCACCCACAGTCAACCTGCCCAACTCACACCTCCATCTCACCCACAGTCAACCTGCCCAACTCCCACCTCCATCTCACCCACAGTCAACCTGCCCAACTCACACCTCCATCTCACCCACAGCCAACCTGCCCAACTCACACCTCCATCTCACCCACAGTCAACCTGCCCAACTCACACCTCCATCTCACCCACAGTCAACCTGCCCAACTCACACCTCCATCTCACCCACAGCCAACCTGCCCAACTCACACCTCCATCTCACCCACAGCCAACCTGCCCACATCCGTCTCACCCACAGTCAACCTGCCCAACTCACACCTCCATCTCACCCACAGTCAACCTGCCCAACTTACACCTCCATCTCACCCACAGTCAACCTGCCCAACTCCCACCTCCATCTTACCCGCGGCCAGCGTGCCCAACTCCCACCTCCATCTCACCCACAGTCAACCTGCCCAACTCCCACCTCCATCTTACCCGCGGCCAGCGTGCCCAACTCCCACCTCCATCTCACCCACAGTCAACCTGCCCAACTCACACTTCCATCTCACCCACAGTCAACCTGCCCAACTCCCACCCACAGTCAACCCGCCCAACTCACACCTCCATCTCACCCACAGTCAACCTGCCCAACTCCCACCTCCATCCCACCCACAGTCAACCCGCCCAACTCACACCTCCATCTCATCCACAGTCAACCTGCCCAACTCCCACCTCCATCCCACCCACAGTCAACCTGCCCAACTCCCACCTCCATCTTACCCACAGTCAACCTGCCCAACTCCCACCTCCATCTCACCCGCAGTCAACCCGCCCAACTCACACCTCCATCTCACCCGCTGTCACCCTGCCCAACTCACACCTCCATCTCACCTTCAGTCAACTTGCCCAACTCCCACTTACATCTCACAGACCATACGTCTCGGGTATTTCGTCCCTTGTGCTACCCTCAGACACACCCTAACCCGAGTAATCTAATTACCCATTTGTCCATTTTTTGTTTTTCTTACCGGTTCGGCCTTACATGTGTCCCGTAGAATCTCCTCGATGAAGTATTTGGTTTTCCCATATGGATTAGTGCATTCTCCACGCGGATGATTTTCGTCAACAGGTAAATACTGCGGTGGTCCATACACTGTGGTAGAGCTTGAAAACACGAATTTGTATACTTTGTGGGTCTTCATTGTCTACAATGTTACAAGCTATATTTAAAAAAAAAATTAAAAGATACACGAACATTGACTCTAATAATAAGCGTTTATTTCAGACTCTCCAAAGAGGTCCATAAAAGTACAAAAAAACAGAAAGAAAGAAAAAAAAAAACAGTAGGTGGACTGGCAGTAAGCACTACCTAAGTAGTTTAATTAGCACCAGGTTTACACCTTCTAACATCAGATTGACATCAAGAATAACTTTCTTAAGTCGCACGGTCTTAATTATTCTGTGTTTTCCTACCTTTAGCAGATTCAAGGTTCCCGTCACGTTAGTTTGATAGTAGAACAAAGGCCGTTGCACTGAATCGCCCACGGCTTTCACACCGGCAAAATGTAACACACTGTCAAATCTGTGCTGTTCAAAGACAAACAACCAATCAAGATATTAAAAGTGTCATGAGGTGCCAAAAGTTAGAATTTATCGGCTATATTTCGTGAGAAGTAATAAGTATACTTTTTAAGGGTATGTACGTTAAAGTAGTATTTTGAACTAACGGCAAAAGGAATGAAAGTTCGTCACGGGGTATTAGATGTTGTTTACTTTTCAAACATTATTTGGGTTAGTACGCCTACAGTCTTACAGATTGTATGTATACATAGCAAGAGAAGTGTTGCAACTCCAAATGAAAACCATTGGTATATTTGAAGATCTAAATCATTCGAAACTGATCTTGAAGGTTGGCATTTAACTGGGATCTGGGTTTGAATCTGTTATGTTTTCACGATGAATTTCAAACCATGCGACAAGCAAATAAAAAATTGAAAAATTTCCAAGTGGATTTTTCACTCGATCGCCGTATGTAGAAACGTTGCCAGGTAATCACAGAAAGGTCGGGGGTTTCCTCGTAGCAAATAGTCCGGTTTGCTCTCCCACTAAATACGTGAACTGATGTTGAGTGCGGTACAAAACTTAGATCAATCAATCAACAAAATCCTGCCCTATGGATTTGATAAAAAAAATTGATAAATCAAAATCTTCGCGTATTGGAAGCAGCATTGAATGATGAGCGGCGCCAGTTGGTAATGGGACAATCCGACGTCTTGTTAGTGGCATGGGAAGCGACTTGAGGCTGTGATCCAAGTGTTTGGTGGAAGTTCCCGATATTAACTGATTGGATCGTATTCTATCATCTCCAAATGTGACTTTAAACCTCTCATTTCAGTTCTGTCAACATGGAATTTTGTGATTTCACCATACCTTTTGATTCCTGGTTTTGCGTGAAGTTTCGTGCAAATGTTCAACGCCAGTTTCTCACATGTCTGTATGTATTGATGTTCTGACGTAAGTTCGTGTTACAGCCAATGAAATATTTTCTTAGTATTCACAAACGCACCATTCTTCATATACTTTCTTTTTTATTCGCTCCTTTGATCTGTCTACAATCAGTATGCCTACCATGCAAAAAGTCTACGGTGCTCTGTCTACAATCAGTACCATGCAAAAAGTCTACGGTGCTCTGTCTACAATCAGTACCATGCAAAAAGTCTACGGTGCTCTGTCTACAATCAGTGCCATGCAAAAAGTCTACGGTGCTCTGTCTACAATCAGTACCATGCAAAAAGTCTACGGGTTGCTCTCTATTCCTACTACAAATATTTAGTTCTCCGATGAACAAAACACTCTGTCTGTGGTCATGGAGGAAAAAACTGAATCTTTGCAGTCCATGCCAGATTAATGGAAATATGAAGTTCATGAATAAAAAGTATAAAGTAAGACCACTTTTGTCAAAAACCAATGTATAGCAATAGGCACCTGTCCCCTCCACCAGAAGACAGCTTTAGTAGAACAGGAACCTGCTCTTCCTCCAAACGACAGCTGTAGTCGAACAGGAACCTGCTCTTCCTCCAAACGACAGCTGTAGTAGAACAGGAAGCTGCTCTTCCTCCAAACGATAGCTGTAGTAGAACAGGAACCTGCTCTTCCTCCAAACGATAGCTGTAGTAGAACAGGAACCTGCTCTTCCTCCAAACGATAGCTTTAGTAGAACAGGAACCTGCTCTTCCTCCAAACGATAGCTTCAGTAGAACAGGAACCTGCTCTTCCTCCAAACGACAGCTTCAGTAGAACAGAAACCTGCTCTTCCTCCAAACGATAGCTGTAGTAGAACAGGAACCTGCTCTTCCTCCAAACGACAGCTTCAGTAGAACAGGAACCTGCTCTTCCTCCAAACGATAGCTGTAGTAGAACAGGAACCTGCTCTTCCTCCAAACGATAGCTTTAGTAGAACAGGAACCTGCTCTTCCTCCAAACGACAGCTTCAGTAGAACAGGAACCTGCTCTTCCTCCAAACGATAGCTTCAGTAGAACAGGAACCTGCTCTTCCTCCAAACGATAGCTTCAGTAGAACAGGAACCTGCTCTTCCTCCAAACGACAGCTTCAGTAGAACAGGAACCTGCTCTTCCTCCAAACGATAGCTGTAGTAGAACAGGAACCTGCTCTTCCTCCAAACGATAGCTGTAGTAGAACAGGAACCTGCTCTTCCTCCAAACGATAGCTTTAGTAGAACAGGAACCTGCTCTTCCTCCAAACGACAGCTTCAGTAGAACAGGAACCTGCTCTTCCTCCAAACGATAGCTTTAGTAGAACAGGAACCTGCTCTTCCTCCAAACGATAGCTTTAGTAGAACAGGAACCTGCTCTTCCTCCAAACGATAGCTTCAGTAGAACAGGAACCTGCTCTTCCTCCAAACGACAGCTTCAGTAGAACAGAAACCTGCTCTTCCTCCAAACGATAGCTGTAGTAGAACAGGAACCTGCTCTTCCTCCAAACGATAGCTGTAGTAGAACAGAAACCGGCTCTTCCTCCAAACGATAGCTTTAGTAGAACAGGAACCTGCTCTTCCTCCAAACGACAGCTTCAGTAGAACAGGAACCTGCTCTTCCTCCAAACGATAGCTTTAGTAGAACAGGAACCTGCTCTTCCTCCAAACGATAGCTTTAGTAGAACAGGAACCGGCTCTTCCTCCAAACGATAGCTGTAGTAGAACAGGAACCTGCTCTTCCTCCAAACGATAGCTTTAGTAGAACAGGAACCTGCTCTTCCTCCAAACGATAGCTTTAGTAGAACAGGAACCTGCTCTTCCTCCAAACGACAGCTTCAGTAGAACAGGAACCTGCTCTTCCTCCAAACGATAGCTTTAGTAGAACAGGAACCTGCTCTTCCTCCAAACGATAGCTTTAGTAGAACAGGAACCTGCTCTTCCTCCAAACGATAGCTTCAGTAGAACAGGAACCTGCTCTTCCTCCAAACGACAGCTTCAGTAGAACAGAAACCTGCTCTTCCTCCAAACGACAGCTTCAGTAGAACAGAAACCTGCTCTTCCTCCAAACGATAGCTTTAGTAGAACAGAAACCTGCTCTTCCTCCAAACGACAGCTTCAGTAGAACAGAAACCTGCTCTTCCTCCAAACGATAGCTTTAGTAGAACAGAAACCTGCTCTTCCTCCAAACGATAGCTTTAGTAGAACAGGAACCTGCTCTTCCTCCAAACGATAGCTTTAGTAGAACAAAAACCTGCTCTTCCCCCAAACGACAGCTTTAGTAGAACAGAAACCTGCTCTTCCCCCAAACGACAGCTTTAGTAGAACAAAAACCTGCTCTTCCTCCAAACGACAGCTTAAGTAGAACAGGAACCTGTAACCTCCACCAAACGACAGCTTTAGTAGAACAGGAACCTGTCCCCTCCACCAAACGACAGCTTTAGTAGAACAGGAACCGGTAACTTCCACCAAACGACAGCTTTAGTAGAACAGGAACCTGTAACCTCCACCAAACGACAGCTTTAGTAGAACAGGAACCTTTAACCTCCACCAAACGATAGCTTCAGCGAAAAAGGAACATGCAACCTCCACCAAGCGATATATTTAAGGGAATACGAGCATGTCCCCTCCTTAAAACGACAGCTTTAGTTTGAAGACGAACCTGTGGCCTTCTCCAAATGATATTTTAAGTGAAAAGAAAC
Source organism: Lepidochitona cinerea (assembly GCA_963971465.1). NCBI lineage: Eukaryota > Metazoa > Mollusca > Polyplacophora > Chitonida > Tonicellidae > Lepidochitona > Lepidochitona cinerea. Next base: position 7,800,164 of record OZ020556.1, read on the forward strand.
TTGTTCCCTCCACCAAACAATATATTTAGTAGAATAGTAACCTGTCCCCTCCACCAAACGATATATTTAAGGGAATACGAGCCTGGTCCCTCCTTCAAACGACAGCTTTAGTTTGAATACGAACCTGTCCCCTCTACCAAGTTACAGTTTTAGTTTGAAAACGAACCTGTCCCATCCACCAAGCCACATCTTTAGTTTGAAAACGAGCCTGTCCCCTCCACCAAGCCACATCTTAAGTTTGAAAACGAACCTGACCCCTCCACCAAGCCACATCTTTAGTTTGAAAACGAATCTGTCCCCTCCACCAAGCCACATCTTTAGTTTGAAAACGAATCTGTCCCCTCCACCAAGCCACATCTTTAGTTTGAAAACGAACCTGTCCCCTCCACCAAACCACATCTTTAGTTTGAAAACGAACCTTTACCCTCCACCAAGCCACATCTTTAGTTTGAAAACGAACCTGTCCCCTCCACCAAGACACATCTTTAGTTTGAAAACGAACCTGTCGCCTCCACCAAGCCACAGCTTTAGGTTGAAAACGAAACTGTCCCCTCCACCAAGGCACATCTTTAGTTTGAAAACGAACCTGTCCCCTCCACCAAGCCACATCTTTAGTTTGAAAACGAACCTGTCCCCTCCCCCAAGCCACACCTTTAGGTTGAAAACGAACCTGTACCCTTCACCAAGCCACATCTTTAGTTTGAAAACGAACCTGTCCCCTCCACCAAGACACATCTTTAGTTTGAAAACGAACCTGTCCCCTCCACCAAGCCACATCTTTAGTTTGAAAACGAACCTGTCCCCTCCACCAAGCCACATCTTTAGTTTGAAAACGAACCTGTCCCCTCCACCAAGCCACATCTTTAGTTTGAAAACGAACCTGTCCCCTCCACCAAGCCACATCTTTAGTTTGAAAACGAACCTGTCCCCTCCACCAAGCCACATCTTTAGTTTGAAAACGAACCTGTCCCCTCCACCAAGCCACATCTTTAGTTTGAAAACGAGCCTGTCCCCTCCACCAAGCCACATCTTTAGTTTGAAAACGAGCCTGTCCGCTCCACCAAGCCAAATCTTTAGTTTGAAAACGAACCTGTCCCCTCCACCAAGCCACATCTTTAGTTTGAAAACGAACCTGTCCCCTCCACCAAGCCACATCTTTAGTTTGAAAACGAACCTGTCCCCTCCACCAAGCCACGTCCTTAGTTTGATTAGAAACCTTTCTCTTACTCCAAACTACAGTTTTAGGGGAATAAGATCCTGTCCCTTACTCCAAACGACAGTTTTAGGGGAATAAGATCCTGTCCTTTACTCCAAACGATAGCTTTAGGGGAATAAGATCCTGTCCCTTACTCCAAACGACAGTTTTAGGGGAATAAGATCCTGTCTCTTACTTCAAACTACAGTTTTAGGGGAATAAAATCCTGTCTCTTACTCCAAACGACAGTTTTAGGGGAATAAGATCCCGTCCTTTACTCCAAACTACAGTTTTAGGGGAATAAGATCCTGTCCCTTACTACAAACGACAGTTTTAGGGGAATCAGATCATATCTCTTACTCCAAACGACAGTTTTAGGGGAATAAGATCCTGTCCCTTACTCCAAACGACAGTTTTAGGGAATACGATCCTGTCCCTTACTCCAAACGATAGTTTTAGGGAATACGATCCTGTCCCTTACTCCAAACGACAGTTTTAGGGGAATAAGATCCTGTCTCTTACTCCAAACCACAGTTTTAGGGCAATACGATCCTGTCTCTTACTCCAAACGACAGTTTTAGGGGAATAAGATCCTGTCCCTTACTCCAAACGATAGTTTTAGGGGAATAAGATCCTGTCCCTTACTCTAAACTACAGTTTTAGGGGAAGAAGATCCTGTCCCTTACTCCAAACTACAGTTTTAGGGGAATAAGGTCCTGTCCCTTACTCCAAACTACAGTTTTAGGGGAATAAGATCCTGTCCCTTACTCCAAACGACAGTTTTAGGGGAATAAGATCCTGTCCCTTACTCTAAACTACAGCTTTAGGGGAATAAGATCCTGTCCCTTACTCCAAACGACAGTTTTAGGGGAATAAGATCCTGTCCCTTACTCTAAACTACAGTTTTAGGGGAATAAGATCCTGTCCCTTACTCCAAACTTCAGTTTTAGGGGAATAAGATCCTGTCCCTTACTACAAACGACAGTTTTAGGGGAATCAGATCCTGTCCCTTACTCCAAACGACAGTTTTAGGGAATACGATCCTGTCCCTTACTCCAAACGACAGTTTTAGGGAATACGATCCTGTCCCTTACTCCAAACGACAGTTTTAGGGGAATAAGATGCTGTCCCTTACTCCAAACCACAGTTTTAGGGCAATACGATCCTGTCCCTTACTCCAAACTACAGTTTTAGGGAAATAAGATACTGTCCCTTACTCCAAACGACAGTTTTAGGGGAATAAGATCCTGTCCCTTACTCCAAGCTACAGTTTTAGGGGAATAAGATCCTGTCCCTTACTCCAAACTACAGTTTTAGGGGAATAAGATCCTGTCCCTTACTCCAAACGACTGTTTTAGGGGAATAAGATCCTGTCCCTTACTCCAAACGCCAGTTTTAGGGGAATAAGATCCTGTCTCTTACTCCAAACGACAGTTTTAGTGGAATAAGATCCTGTCTCTTACTCCAAACGACAGTTTTAGGGGAATAAGATCCTGTCTCTTACTCCAAACGACAGTTTTAGGGGAATAAGATCCTGTCTCCTACTCCAAACGACAGTTTTAGGGGAATAAGATCCTGTCTCTTACTCCAAACGACAGTTTTAGGGGAATAAGATCCTGTCTCTTACTCCAAACGACAGTTTTAGGGGAATAAGATCCTGTCCCTTACTCCAAACGACTGTTTTAGGGGAATAAGATCCTGTCCCTTTTTCCAAACTACAGTTTTAGGGGAATATGATCCTGTCCCTTAATCCAAACGACAGTTTTAGGGGAATAAGATCCTGTCCCTTACTCCAAACGACAGTTTTAGGGGAATAAGATCCTGTCCCTTACTCCAAACGACAGTTTTAGGGGAATAAGATCCTGTCCCTTACTCCAAACGACAGCTTTAGGGGAATAAGATCCTGTCCCTTACTCCAAACGATAGTTTTAGGGCAATAAGATCCTGTCTCGTACTCCAAGCTACAGTTTTAGGGGAATAAGATCCTGTCCCTTACTCCAAACGACAGTTTAGGGGAATAAGATCCTGTCCCTTACTCCAAACGACAGTTTTAGGGGAATAAGATCCTGTCCCTTACTCCAAACGACAGTTTAGGGGAATAAGATCCTGTCTCTTACTCCAAACGACAGTTTTAGGGGAATAAGATCCTGTCCTTTACTCCAAACAACAGCTTTAGGGGAATAAGATCCTGTCTCTTACTCCAAACGACAGTTTTAGGGGAATAAGATCCTGTCCCTTACTCCAAACGACAGTTTTAGGGGAATAAGATCCTGTCTCTTACTCCAAACGACAGTTTTAGGGGAATAAGATCCTGTCCCTTACTCCAAACAACAGCTTTAGGGGAATAAGATCCTGTCCCTTACTCCAAACGATAGTTTTAGGGCAATAAGATCCTGTCCCTTACTCCAAACGACAGTTTTAGGGGAATAAGATCCTGTCCCTTACTCCAAACGACAGTTTAGGGGAATAAGATCCTGTCCCTTACTCCAAACGACAGTTTTAGGGGAATAAGATCCTGTCCCTTACTCCAAGCTACAGTTTTAGGGGAATAAGATCCTGCCCCTTACTCCAAACGACAGTTTTAGGGGAATAAGATCCTGTTCCTTACTCCAAACGACAGTTTTAGGGGAATAAGGTCCTGTTCCTTACTCCAAACGACAGGTTTAGGGGAATAAGATCCTGTCCCTTACTTCAAGCTGCAGTTTTAGGGGAATAAGATCCTGTCCCTTACTCCAAACTACAGTTTTAGGGGAATAAGATCCTATCCCTTACTCCAAACGACAGTTTTAGGGGAATAAGATCCTGTCCCTTACTCCAAACGACAGTTTTAGGGGAATACGATCCTGTCTCTTACTCCAAACGACAGTTTTAGGGGAATAAGGTCCTGTCCCTTACTCCAAACGATAGGGGAATAAGATCCTGTCCCTTACTCCAAACTACAGTTTTAGGGGAATAAGATCCTGTCTCTTACTCCAAACTACAGTTTTAGGGGAATAAGATCCTGCCCCTTACTCCAAACGACAGTTTTAGGGGAATAAGATCCTGTCCCTTACTCCAAACTACAGTTTTAGGGGAATAAGATCCTGTCCCTTACTCCAAACTACAGTTTTAGGGGAATAAGACCCTGTCCCTTACTCCAAACGACAGTTTTAGGGGAATAAGATCCTGTCCCTTACTCCAAACTACAGTTTTAGGGAAATAAGATACTGTCCCTTACTCCAAACGACAGTTTTAGCGGAATAAGATCCTGTCCCTTACTCCAAACGACAGTTTTAGGGGAATAAGATCCTGTCCCTTACTCCAAACGACAGTTTTAGGGGAATAAGGTCCTGTCCCTTACTCCAAACGATAGCTTTAGGGGAATAAGATCCTGTCTCTTACTCCAAACGACAGTTTTAGGGGAATAAGATCCTGTCCCTTACTCCAAACGACTGTTTTAGGGGAATAAGATCCTGTCCCTTACTCCAAACGACAGTTTTAGGGGAATAAGGTCCTGTCCCTTACTCCAAACGACAGTTTTAGGGAATTAAGGTCCTGTCCCTTACTCCAAACGACAGTTTTAGGGGAATAAGATCCTGTCTCTTACTCCAAACGACAGTTTTAGGGAAATAAGATCCTGTCTCTTACTCCAAACGACAGTTTTAGGGGAATAAGATCCTGTCCCTTACTCCAAACTACAGTTTTAGGGGAATAAGATCCTGTCCCTTACTCCAAAGTACAGTTTTAGGGGAATAAGATCCTGTCCCTTACGCCAAACGACAGTTTTAGGGGAATAAGATCTTGTCCCTTACTCCAAATTACAGCTTTAGGGGAATAAGATCCTTTCCCTTACTCCAAATTACAGTTTTAGGGGAATAAGATCCTGTCCCTTACTCCAAACGACAGTTTTAGGGGAATAAGATCCTGTCTCTTACTCCAAACGACAGTTTTAGGGGAATAAGATCCTGTCTCTTACTCCAAACGACAGTTTTAGGGGAATAAGATCCTGTCTCTTACTCCAAACGACAGTTTTAGGGGAATAAGATCCTGTCCCTTACTCCACACGACAGTTTTAGGGGAATAAAATCCTGTTCCTTACTCCAAACGACAGTTTTAGGGGAATAAGATCATGTCTCTTACTCCAAACTACAGTTTTAGGGGATTAAGATCCTGTCTCTTACTCCAAACGACAGTTTTAGGGGAATAAGATCCTGTCTCTTACTCCAAACGATAGTTTTAGGGGAATAAGATCCTGTCCCTTACTCCAAACGACAGTTTTAGGGGAATAAGATCCTGTCCCTTACTCCAAACGACAGTTTTAGGGGAATAAGATCCTGTCCCTTACTCCAAATTACAGTTTTAGGTGAATAAGATCCTGTCTCTTACTTCAAACGACAGTTTTAGGGGAATAGGATCCTGTCCCTTACTCCAAACGACAGTTTTAGGGGAATAAAATCCTGTCCCTTACTCCAAACGACAGTTTTAGGGGAAAAAGGTCCTGTCCCTTACTCCAAACGACAGTTTTAGCGGAATTTGATCATGTCTCTTACTCCAAACTACAGTTTTAGGGGAATAAGGTCCTGTCTCTTACTCCAAACGACTGTTTTAGGGGAATAAAATCCTGTCCCTTACTCCAAACGACTGTTTTAGGGGTATGAGATCCTGTCCCTTACTCCAAACGACAGTTTTAGGGGAATAAGATCCTGTCCCTTACTCCAAACGACAGTTTTAGGGGAATAAGATCCTGTCCCTTACTCCAAACTACAGTTTTAGGGGAATAAGATCCTGTCTCTTAATCCAAACGACAGTTTTAGGGAATAAGATCCTATCTCTTACTCCAAACTACAGTTTTAGGGGCTTAAGATCCTGTCTCTTACTCCAAACGACAGTTTAGGGGAATAAGATCCTGTCCCTTACTCCAAACGACAGTTTTAGGGGAATAAGATCCTGTCCCTTACTCCAAACGATAGCTTTAGGGGAATAAGATCCTGTCCCTTACTCCAAACGACTGTTTTAGGGGAATAAGATCTTGTCTCTTACTCCAAACGACTAATTTAGGGGAATAAGATCCTGTCCCTTACTCCAAACGACTGTTTTAGGGGTATGAGATCCTGTCCCTTACTCCAAACGACAGTTTTAGGGGAATAAGACCCTGTCCCTTACTCCAAACGACAGTTTTAGGGGAATAAGATTCTGTCCCTTACTTCAAACGACAGTTTAGGGGAATAAAATCCTGTCCCTTACTTCAAACGACAGTTTTAGGGGTATGAGATCCTGTCCCTTACTCCAAACGACAGTTTTAGGGGAATAAGATCCTGTCCCTTACTCCAAACGACAGTTTTAGGGGTATGAGCTCCTGTCCCTTACTCCAAACGACAGTTTTAGGGGAATAAGATCCTGTCTCTTACTCCAAACGGCAGTTTTAGGGGAATAAGATCCTGTCCCTTACTCCAAACTACAGTTTTAGGGGAATAAGATCCTGTCTCTTAATCCAAACGACAGTTTTAGGGGAATAAGATCCTGTCTCTTACTCCAAACTACAGTTTTAGGGGCTTAAGATCCTGTCTCTTACTCCAAACGACAGTTTAGGGGAATAAGATCCTGTCCCTTACTCCAAACGACAGTTTTAGGGGAATAAGATCCTGTCCCTTACTCCAAACTACAGTTTTAAGGGAATAAGATCCTGTCCCTTACTACAAACGACAGTTTTAGGGGAATCAGATCATATCTCTTACTCCAAACGACAGTTTTAGGGGAATAAGATCCTGTCCCTTACTCCAAACGACAGTTTTAGGGAATACGATCCTGTCCCTTACTCCAAACGACAGTTTTAGGGAATACGATCCTGTCCCTTACTCCAAACGACAGTTTTAGGGGAATAAGATGCTGTCCCTTACTCCAAACCACAGTTTTAGGGCAATACGATCCTGTCCCTTACTCCAAACTACAGTTTTAGGGAAATAAGATACTGTCCCTTACTCCAAACGACAGTTTTAGGGGAATAAGATCCTGTCCCTTACTCCAAGCTACAGTTTTAGGGGAATAAGATCCTGTCCCTTACTCCAAACTACAGTTTTAGGGGAATAAGATCCTGTCCCTTACTCCAAACGACTGTTTTAGGGGAATAAGATCCTGTCCCTTACTCCAAACGCCAGTTTTAGGGGAATAAGATCCTGTCTCTTACTCCAAACGACAGTTTTAGGGGAATAAGATCCTGTCTCTTACTCCAAACGACAGTTTTAGGGGAATAAGATCCTGTCTCTTACTCCAAACGACAGTTTTAGGGGAATAAGATCCTGTCTCATACTCCAAACGACAGTTTTAGGGGAATAAGATCCTGTCTCTTACTCCAAACGACAGTTTTAGGGGAATAAGATCCTGTCTCTTACTCCAAACGACAGTTTTAGGGGAATAAGATCCTGTCCCTTACTCCAAACGACTGTTTTAGGGGAATAAGATCCTGTCCCTTTTTCCAAACTACAGTTTTAGGGGAATATGATCCTGTCCCTTAATCCAAACGACAGTTTTAGGGGAATAAGATCCTGTCCCTTACTCCAAACGACAGTTTTAGGGGAATAAGATCCTGTCCCTTACTCCAAACGACAGTTTTAGGGGAATAAGATCCTGTCCCTTACTCCAAACGACAGCTTTAGGGGAATAAGATCCTGTCCCTTACTCCAAACGATAGTTTTAGGGCAATAAGATCCTGTCTCGTACTCCAAGCTACAGTTTTAGGGGAATAAGATCCTGTCCCTTACTCCAAACGACAGTTTAGGGGAATAAGATCCTGTCCCTTACTCCAAACGACAGTTTAGGGGAATAAGATCCTGTCCCTTACTCCAAACGACAGTTTAGGGGAATAAGATCCTGTCTCTTACTCCAAACGACAGTTTTAGGGGAATAAGATCCTGTCCCTTACTCCAAACAACAGCTTTAGGGGAATAAGATCCTGTCTCTTACTCCAAACGACAGTTTTAGGGGAATAAGATCCTGTCCCTTACTCCAAACGACAGTTTTAGGGGAATAAGATCCTGTCTCTTACTCCAAACGACAGTTTTAGGGGAATAAGATCCTGTCCCTTACTCCAAACAACAGCTTTAGGGGAATAAGATCCTGTCCCTTACTCCAAACGATAGTTTTAGGGCAATAAGATCCTGTCCCTTACTCCAAACGACAGTTTTAGGGGAATAAGATCCTGTCCCTTACTCCAAACGACAGTTTAGGGGAATAAGATCCTGTCCCTTACTCCAAACGACAGTTTTAGGGGAATAAGATCCTGTCCCTTACTCCAAGCTACAGTTTTAGGGGAATAAGATCCTGCCCCTTACTCCAAACGACAGTTTTAGGGGAATAAGATCCTGTTCCTTACTCCAAACGACAGTTTTAGGGGAATAAGGTCCTGTTCCTTACTCCAAACGACAGTTTTAGGGGAATAAGATCCTGTCCCTTACTCCAAGCTGCAGTTTTAGGGGAATAAGATCCTGTCCCTTACTCCAAACTACAGTTTTAGGGGAATAAGATCCTATCCCTTACTCCAAACGACAGTTTTAGGGGAATAAGATCCTGTCCCTTACTCCAAACGACAGTTTTAGGGGAATAAGATCCTGTCTCTTACTCCAAACGACAGTTTTAGGGGAATAAGGTCCTGTCCCTTACTCCAAACGATAGGGGAATAAGATCCTGTCCCTTACTCCAAACTACAGTTTTAGGGGAATAAGATCCTGTCCCTTACTCCAAACGACAGTTTTAGGGGAATAAGATCCTGTCCCTTACTCCAAACGACAGTTTTAGGGGAATAAGATCCTGTCCCTTACTCCAAACTACAGTTTTAGGGGAATAAGATCCTGTCCCTTACTACAAACGACAGTTTTAGGGGAATCAGATCATATCTCTTACTCCAAACGACAGTTTTAGGGGAATAAGATCCTGTCCCTTACTCCAAACGACAGTTTTAGGGAATACGATCCTGTCCCTTACTCCAAACGACAGTTTTAGGGAATACGATCCTGTCCCTTACTCCAAACGACAGTTTTAGGGGAATAAGATGCTGTCCCTTACTCCAAACCACAGTTTTAGGGCAATACGATCCTGTCCCTTACTCCAAACTACAGTTTTAGGGAAATAAGATACTGTCCCTTACTCCAAACGACAGTTTTAGGGGAATAAGATCCTGTCCCTTACTCCAAGCTACAGTTTTAGGGGAATAAGATCCTGTCCCTTACTCCAAACTACAGTTTTAGGGGAATAAGATCCTGTCCCTTACTCCAAACGACTGTTTTAGGGGAATAAGATCCTGTCCCTTACTCCAAACGCCAGTTTTAGGGGAATAAGATCCTGTCTCTTACTCCAAACGACAGTTTTAGGGGAATAAGATCCTGTCTCTTACTCCAAACGACAGTTTTAGGGGAATAAGATCCTGTCTCTTACTCCAAACGACAGTTTTAGGGGAATAAGATCCTGTCTCCTACTCCAAACGACAGTTTTAGGGGAATAAGATCCTGTCTCTTACTCCAAACGACAGTTTTAGGGGAATAAGATCCTGTCTCTTACTCCAAACGACAGTTTTAGGGGAATAAGATCCTGTCCCTTACTCCAAACGACTGTTTTAGGGGAATAAGATCCTGTCCCTTTTTCCAAACTACAGTTTTAGGGGAATATGATCCTGTCCCTTAATCCAAACGACAGTTTTAGGGGAATAAGATCCTGTCCCTTACTCCAAACGACAGTTTTAGGGGAATAAGATCCTGTCCCTTACTCCAAACGACAGTTTTAGGGGAATAAGATCCTGTCCCTTACTCCAAACGACAGCTTTAGGGGAATAAGATCCTGTCCCTTACTCCAAACGATAGTTTTAGGGCAATAAGATTCTGTCTCGTACTCCAAGCTACAGTTTTAGGGGAATAAGATCCTGTCCCTTACTCCAAACGACAGTTTAGGGGAATAAGATCCTGTCCCTTACTCCAAACGACAGTTTTAGGGGAATAAGATCCTGTCCCTTACTCCAAACGACAGTTTAGGGGAATAAGATCCTGTCTCTTACTCCAAACGACAGTTTTAGGGGAATAAGATCCTGTCCCTTACTCCAAACAACAGCTTTAGGGGAATAAGATCCTGTATCTTACTCCAAACGACAGTTTTAGGGGAATAAGATCCTGTCCCTTACTCCAAACGACAGTTTTAGGGGAATAAGATCCTGTCTCTTACTCCAAACGACAGTTTTAGGGGAATAAGATCCTGTCCCTTACTCCAAACAACAGCTTTAGGGGAATAAGATCCTGTCCCTTACTCCAAACGATAGTTTTAGGGCAATAAGATCCTGTCCCTTACTCCAAACGACAGTTTTAGGGGAATAAGATCCTGTCCCTTACTCCAAACGACAGTTTAGGGGAATAAGATCCTGTCCCTTACTCCAAACGACAGTTTTAGGGGAATAAGATCCTGTCCCTTACTCCAAACGACAGTTTAGGGGAATAAGATCCTGTCTCTTACTCCAAACGACAGTTTTAGGGGAATAAGATCCTGTCCCTTACTCCAAACAACAGCTTTAGGGGAATAAGATCCTGTATCTTACTCCAAACGACAGTTTTAGGGGAATAAGATCCTGTCCCTTACTCCAAACGACAGTTTTAGGGGAATAAGATCCTGTCTCTTACTCCAAACGACAGTTTTAGGGGAATAAGATCCTGTCCCTTACTCCAAACAACAGCTTTAGGGGAATAAGATCCTGTCCCTTACTCCAAACGATAGTTTTAGGGCAATAAGATCCTGTCCCTTACTCCAAACGACAGTTTTAGGGGAATAAGATCCTGTCCCTTACTCCAAACGACAGTTTAGGGGAATAAGATCCTGTCCCTTACTCCAAACGACAGTTTTAGGGGAATAAGATCCTGTCCCTTACTCCAAGCTACAGTTTTAGGGGAATAAGATCCTGCCCCTTACTCCAAACGACAGTTTTAGGGGAATAAGATCCTGTTCCTTACTCCAAACGACAGTTTTAGGGGAATAAGGTCCTGTTCCTTACTCCAAACGACAGTTTTAGGGGAATAAGATCCTGTCCCTTACTCCAAGCTGCAGTTTTAGGGGAATAAGATCCTGTCCCTTACTCCAAACTACAGTTTTAGGGGAATAAGATCCTATCCCTTACTCCAAACGACAGTTTTAGGGGAATAAGATCCTGTCCCTTACTCCAAACGACAGTTTTAGGGGAATAAGATCCTGTCTCTTACTCCAAACGACAGTTTTAGGGGAATAAGGTCCTGTCCCTTACTCCAAACGATAGGGGAATAAGATCCTGTCCCTTACTCCAAACTACAGTTTTAGGGGAATAAGATCCTGTCTCTTACTCCAAACTACAGTTTTAGGGGAATAAGATCCTGCCCCTTACTCCAAACGACAGTTTTAGGGGAATAAGATCCTGTCCCTTACTCCAAACTACAGTTTTAGGGGAATAAGATCCTGTCCCTTACTCCAAACTACAGTTTTAGGGGAATAAGATCCTGTCCCTTACTCCAAACGACAGTTTTAGGGGAATAAGATCCTGTCCCTTACTCCAAACTACAGTTTTAGGGAAATAAGATACTGTCCCTTACTCCAAACGACAGTTTTAGGGGAATAAGATCCTGTCCCTTACTCCAAACGACAGTTTTAGGGGAATAAGATCCTGTCCCTTACTCCAAACGACAGTTTTAGGGGAATAAGGTCCTGTCCCTTACTCCAAACGATAGCTTTAGGGGAATAAGATCCTGTCTCTTACTCCAAACGACAGTTTTAGGGGAATAAGATCCTGTCCCTTACTCCAAACGACTGTTTTAGGGGAATAAGATCCTGTCCCTTACTCCAAACGACAGTTTTAGGGGAATAAGGTCCTGTCCCTTACTCCAAACGACATTTTTAGGGAATTAAGGTCCTGTCCCTTACTCCAAACGACAGTTTTAGGGGAATAAGATCCTGTCTCTTACTCCAAACGACAGTTTTAGGGAAATAAGATCCTGTCTCTTACTCCAAACGACAGTTTTAGGGGAATAAGATCCTGTCCCTTACTCCAAACAACAGTTTTAGGGGAATAAGATCCTGTCCCTTACTCCAAAGTACAGTTTTAGGGGAATAAGATCCTGTCCCTTACGCCAAACGACAGTTTTAGGGGAATAAGATCTTGTCCCTTACTCCAAATTACAGCTTTAGGGGAATAAGATCCTTTCCCTTACTCCAAATTACAGTTTTAGGGGAATAAGATCCTGTCCCTTACTCCAAACGACAGTTTTAGGGGAATAAGATCCTGTCTCTTACTCCAAACGACAGTTTTAGGGGAATAAGATCCTGTCTCTTACTCCAAACGACAGTTTTAGGGGAATAAGATCCTGTCTCTTACTCCAAACGACAGTTTTAGGGGAATAAGATCCTGTCCCTTACTCCACACGACAGTTTTAGGGGAATAAAATCCTGTTCCTTACTCCAAACGACAGTTTTAGGGGAATAAGATCATGTCTCTTACTCCAAACTACAGTTTTAGGGGATTAAGATCCTGTCTCTTACTCCAAACGACAATTTTATGGGAATAAGATCCTGTCTCTTACTCCAAACGATAGTTTTAGGGGAATAAGATCCTGTCCCTTACTCCAAACGACAGTTTTAGGGGAATAAGATCCTGTCCCTTACTCCAAACGACAGTTTTAGGGGAATAAGATCCTGTCCCTTACTCCAAATTACAGTTTTAGGTGAATAAGATCCTGTCTCTTACTTCAAACGACAGTTTTAGGGGAATAGGATCCTGTCCCTTACTCCAAACGACAGTTTTAGGGGAATAAAATCCTGTCCCTTACTCCAAACGACAGTTTTAGGGGAATAAGGTCCTGTCCCTTACTCCAAACGACAGTTTTAGCGGAATTTGATCATGTCTCTTACTCCAAACTACAGTTTTAGGGGAATAAGGTCCTGTCTCTTACTCCAAACGACTGTTTTAGGGGTATGAGATCCTGTCCCTTACTCCAAACGACAGTTTTAGGGGAATAAGATCCTGTCCCTTACTCCAAACGACAGTTTTAGGGGAATAAGATCCTGTCCCTTACTCCAAACTACAGTTTTAGGGGAATAAGATCCTGTCTCTTAATCCAAACGACAGTTTTAGGGAATAAGATCCTATCTCTTACTCCAAACTACAGTTTTAGGGGCTTAAGATCCTGTCTCTTACTCCAAACGACAGTTTAGGGGAATAAGATCCTGTCCCTTACTCCAAACGACAGTTTTAGGGAAATAAGATCCTGTCCCTTACTCCAAACGATAGCTTTAGGGGAATAAGATCCTGTCCCTTACTCCAAACGACTGTTTTAGGGGAATAAGATCTTGTCTCTTACTCCAAACGACTGTTTTAGGGGAATAAGATCCTGTCCCTTACTCCAAACGACTGTTTTAGGGGTATGAGATCCTGTCCCTTACTCCAAACGACAATTTTAGGGGAATAAGACCCTGTCCCTTACTCCAAACGACAGTTTTAGGGGAATAAGATTCTGTCCCTTACTTCAAACGACAGTTTAGGGGAATAAAATCCTGTCCCTTACTTCAAACGACAGTTTTAGGGGTATGAGATCCTGTCCCTTACTCCAAACGACAGTTTTAGGGGAATAAGATCCTGTCCCTTACTCCAAACGACAGTTTTAGGGGTATGAGCTCCTGTCCCTTACTCCAAACGACAGTTTTAGGGGAATAAGATCCTGTCTCTTACTCCAAACGGCAGTTTTAGGGGAATAAGATCCTGTCCCTTACTCCAAACTACAGTTTTAGGGGAATAAGATCCTGTCTCTTAATCCAAACGACAGTTTTAGGGGAATAAGATCCTGTCTCTTACTCCAAACTACAGTTTTAGGGGCTTAAGATCCTGTCTCTTACTCCAAACGACAGTTTAGGGGAATAAGATCCTGTCCCTTACTCCAAACGACAGTTTTAGGGGAATAAGATCCTGTCCCTTACTCCAAACGATAGCTTTAGGGGAATAAGATCCTGTCCCTTACTCCAAACGACTGTTTTAGGGGAATAAGATCTTGTCTCTTAATCCAAACGACAGTTTTAGGGGAATAAGATCCTGTCTCTTACTCCAAACTACAGTTTTAGGGGCTTAAGATCCTGTCTCTTACTCCAAACGACAGTTTAGGGGAATAAGATCCTGTCCCTTACTCCAAACGACAGTTTTAGGGGTATGAGATCCTGTCCCTTACTCCAAACGACAGTTTTAGGGGAATAAGATCCTGTCCCTTACTCCAAACGACAGTTTTAGGGGTATGAGCTCCTGTCCCTTACTCCAAACGACAGTTTTAGGGGAATAAGATCCTGTCTCTTACTCCAAACGGCAGTTTTAGGGGAATAAGATCCTGTCCCTTACTCCAAACTACAGTTTTAGGGGAATAAGATCCTGTCTCTTAATCCAAACGACAGTTTTAGGGGAATAAGATCCTGTCTCTTACTCCAAACTACAGTTTTAGGGGCTTAAGATCCTGTCTCTTACTCCAAACGACAGTTTAGGGGAATAAGATCCTGTCCCTTACTCCAAACGACAGTTTTAGGGGAATAAGATCCTGTCCCTTACTCCAAACGATAGTTTTAGGGGAATAAGATCCTGTCTCTTACTCCAAACGACAGTTTAGGGGAATAAGATCCTGTCTCTTACTCCAAACGACAGTTTAGGGGAATAAGATCCTGTCTCTTACTCCAAACGATAGTTTTAGGGGAATAAGATCCTGTCCCTTACTCCAAACGACAGTTTTAGGGGAATAAGATCCTGTCCCTTACTCTAAACTACAGTTTTAGGGGAATAAGATTCTATCTCTTACTCCAAACTACAGTTTTAGGGAATACGATCCTGTCTCTTACTCCAAACGACAGTTTTAGGGGAATAAGATCCTGTCCCTTACTCCAAACCACAGTTTTAGGGCAATACGATCCTGTCTCTTATTCCAAACGACAGTTTTAGGGGAATAAGATCCTGTCCCTTACTCCAAACGACAGTTTTAGGGGAATAAGATCCTGTCCCTTACTCTAAACTACAGTTTTAGGGGAAGAAGATCCTGTCCCTTACTCCAAACTACAGTTTTAGGGGAAGAAGATCCTGTCCCTTACTCCAAACTACAGTTTTAGGGGAATAAGATCCTGTCCCTTACTCCAAACGACAGTTTTAGGGGAATAAGATCCTGTCCCTTACTCTAAACTACAGCTTTAGGGGAATAAGATCCTGTCCCTTACTCCAAACGACAGTTTTAGGGGAATAAGATCCTGTCCCTTACTCTAAACTACAGTTTTAGGGGAATAAGATCCTGTCCCTTACTCCAAACGACAGTTTTAGGGGAATAAGATCCTGTCCCTTACTCCAAACGACAGTTTTAGGGGAATAAGATCCTGTCCCTTACTCCAAACTACAGTTTTAGGGAAATAAGATCCTGTCCCTTACTCCAAACGACAGTTTTAGGGGAATAAGATCCTGTCCCTTACTCCAAACTACAGTTTTAGGGGAATAAGATCCTGTCCCTTACTCCAAACTACAGTTTAGGTGAATAAGATCATGTCCCTTACTCCAAACGACAGTTTTAGGGGAATAAGATCCTGTCCCTTACTATAAACTACAGTTTTAGGGGAATAAGATCCTGTCCCTTACTCCAAACGACAGTTTTAGGGGAATAAGATCATGTCCCTTACTCCAAAGGACAGTTTTAGGGGAATAAGATCCTGTCCCTTACTCTAAACTACAGTTTTAGGGGAAGAAGATCCTGTCCCTTACTCCAAACTACAGTTTTAGGGGAAGAAGATCCTGTCCCTTACTCCAAACTACAGTTTTAGGGGAATAAGATCCTGTCCCTTACTCCAAACGACAGTTTTAGGGGAATAAGATCCTGTCCCTTACTCTAAACTACAGCTTTAGGGGAATAAGATCCTGTCCCTTACTCCAAACGACAGTTTTAGGGGAATAAGATCCTGTCCCTTACTCTAAACTACAGTTTTAGGGGAATAAGATCCTGTCCCTTACTCCAAACGACAGTTTAGGGGAATAAGATCCTGTCCCTTACTCCAAACGACAGTTTTAGGGAAATAAGATCCTGTCCCTTACTCCAAACGATAGCTTTAGGGGAATAAGATCCTGTCCCTTACTCCAAACGACTGTTTTAGGGGAATAAGATCTTGTCTCTTACTCCAAACGACTGTTTTAGGGGTATGAGATCCTGTCCCTTACTCCAAACGACAGTTTTAGGGGAATAAGACCCTGTCCCTTACTCCAAACGACAGTTTTAGGGGAATAAGATTCTGTCCCTTACTTCAAACGACAGTTTAGGGGAATAAAATCCTGTCCCTTACTTCAAACGACAGTTTTAGGGGTATGAGATCCTGTCCCTTACTCCAAACGACAGTTTTAGGGGAATAAGATCCTGTCCCTTACTCCAAACGACAGTTTTAGGGGTATGAGCTCCTGTCCCTTACTCCAAACGACAGTTTTAGGGGAATAAGATCCTGTCTCTTACTCCAAACGGCAGTTTTAGGGGAATAAGATCCTGTCCCTTACTCCAAACTACAGTTTTAGGGGAATAAGATCCTGTCTCTTAATCCAAACGACAGTTTTAGGGGAATAAGATCCTGTCTCTTACTCCAAACTACAGTTTTAGGGGCTTAAGATCCTGTCTCTTACTCCAAACGACAGTTTAGGGGAATAAGATCCTGTCCCTTACTCCAAACGACAGTTTTAGGGGAATAAGATCCTGTCCCTTACTCCAAACGATAGTTTTAGGGGAATAAGATCCTGTCTCTTACTCCAAACGACAGTTTAGGGGAATAAGATCCTGTCTCTTACTCCAAACGACAGTTTAGGGGAATAAGATCCTGTCTCTTACTCCAAACGATAGTTTTAGGGGAATAAGATCCTGTCCCTTACTCCAAACGACAGTTTTAGGGGAATAAGATCCTGTCCCTTACTCCAAACTACAGTTTTAGGGGAATAAGATCCTGTCCCTTACTCTAAACTACAGTTTTAGGGGAATAAGATCCTATCTCTTACTCCAAACTACAGTTTTAGGGAATACGATCCTGTCTCTTACTCCAAACGACAGTTTTAGGGGAATAAGATCCTGTCCCTTACTCCAAACCACAGTTTTAGGGCAATACGATCCTGTCTCTTATTCCAAACGACAGTTTTAGGGGAATAAGATCCTGTCCCTTACTCCAAACGACAGTTTTAGGGGAATAAGATCCTGTCCCTTACTCTAAACTACAGTTTTAGGGGAATAAGACCCTGTCCCTTACTCCAAACGACAGTTTTAGGGGAATAAGATTCTGTCCCTTACTTCAAACGACAGTTTAGGGGAATAAAATCCTGTCCCTTACTTCAAACGACAGTTTTAGGGGTATGAGATCCTGTCCCTTACTCCAAACGACAGTTTTAGGGGAATAAGATCCTGTCCCTTACTCCAAACGACAGTTTTAGGGGTATGAGCTCCTGTCCCTTACTCCAAACGACAGTTTTAGGGGAATAAGATCCTGTCTCTTACTCCAAACGGCAGTTTTAGGGGAATAAGATCCTGTCCCTTACTCCAAACTACAGTTTTAGGGGAATAAGATCCTGTCTCTTAATCCAAACGACAGTTTTAGGGGAATAAGATCCTGTCTCTTACTCCAAACTACAGTTTTAGGGGCTTAAGATCCTGTCTCTTACTCCAAACGACAGTTTAGGGGAATAAGATCCTGTCCCTTACTCCAAACGACAGTTTTAGGGGAATAAGATCCTGTCCCTTACTCCAAACGATAGTTTTAGGGGAATAAGATCCTGTCTCTTACTCCAAACGACAGTTTAGGGGAATAAGATCCTGTCTCTTACTCCAAACGACAGTTTAGGGGAATAAGATCCTGTCTCTTACTCCAAACGATAGTTTTAGGGGAATAAGATCCTGTCCCTTACTCCAAACGACAGTTTTAGGGGAATAAGATCCTGTCCCTTACTCCAAACTACAGTTTTAGGGGAATAAGATCCTGTCCCTTACTCTAAACTACAGTTTTAGGGGAATAAGATCCTATCTCTTACTCCAAACTACAGTTTTAGGGAATACGATCCTGTCTCTTACTCCAAACGACAGTTTTAGGGGAATAAGATCCTGTCCCTTACTCCAAACCACAGTTTTAGGGCAATACGATCCTGTCTCTTATTCCAAACGACAGTTTTAGGGGAATAAGATCCTGTCCCTTACTCCAAACGACAGTTTTAGGGGAATAAGATCCTGTCCCTTACTCTAAACTACAGTTTTAGGGGAAGAAGATCCTGTCCCTTACTCCAAACTACAGTTTTAGGGGAAGAAGATCCTGTCCCTTACTCCAAACTACAGTTTTAGGGGAATAAGATCCTGTCCCTTACTCCAAACGACAGTTTTAGGGGAATAAGATCCTGTCCCTTACTCTAAACTACAGCTTTAGGGGAATAAGATCCTGTCCCTTACTCCAAACGACAGTTTTAGGGGAATAAGATCCTGTCCCTTACTCTAAACTACAGTTTTAGGGGAATAAGATCCTGTCCCTTACTCCAAACGACAGTTTTAGGGGAATAAGATCCTGTCCCTTACTCCAAACGACAGTTTTAGGGGAATAAGATCCTGTCCCTTACTCCAAACTACAGTTTTAGGGAAATAAGATCCTGTCCCTTACTCCAAACGACAGTTTTAGGGGAATAAGATCCTGTCCCTTACTCCAAACTACAGTTTTAGGGGAATAAGATCCTGTCCCTTACTCCAAACTACAGTTTAGGTGAATAAGATCATGTCCCTTACTCCAAACGACAGTTTTAGGGGAATAAGATCCTGTCCCTTACTCTAAACTACAGTTTTAGGGGAATAAGATCCTGTCCCTTACTCCAAACGACAGTTTTAGGGGAATAAGATCATGTCCCTTACTCCAAAGGACAGTTTTAGGGGAATAAGATCCTGTCCCTTACTCTAAACTACAATTTTAGGGGAAGAAGATCCTGTCCCTTACTCCAAACTACAGTTTTAGGGGAAGAAGATCCTGTCCCTTACTCCAAACTACAGTTTTAGGGGAATAAGATCCTGTCCCTTACTCCAAACGACAGTTTTAGGGGAATAAGATCCTGTCCCTTACTCTAAACTACAGCTTTAGGGGAATAAGATCCTGTCCCTTACTCCAAACGACAGTTTTAGGGGAATAAGATCCTGTCCCTTACTCTAAACTACAGTTTTAGGGGAATAAGATCCTGTCCCTTACTCCAAACGACAGTTTTAGGGAAATAAGATCCTGTCCCTTACTCCAAACGACAGTTTTAGGGGAATAAGATCCTGTCCCTTACTCCAAACTACAGTTTTAGGGAAATAAGATCCTGTCCCTTACTCCAAACGACAGTTTTAGGGAAATAAGATCCTGTCCCTTACTCCAAACTACAGTTTTAGGGGAATAAGATCCTGTCCCTTACTCCAAACTACAGTTTAGGTGAATAAGATCATGTCCCTTACTCCAAACGACAGTTTTAGGGGAATAAGATCCTGTCCCTTACTCTAAACTACAGTTTTAGGGGAATAAGATCCTGTCCCTTACTCCAAACGACAGTTTTAGGGGAATAAGATCATGTCCCTTACTCCAAAGGACAGTTTTAGGGGAATAAGATCCTGTCCCTTACTCCAAACTACAGTTTAGGGGGATAAGATCATGTCCCTTACTCCAAACGACAGTTTTAGGGGAATAAGATCCTGTCCCTTACTCCAAACTACAGTTTTAGGGGAATAAGATCATCTCCCTTTCTCCAAACGACAGTTTTAGGGGAATAAGATCCTTTCCCTTACTCCAAACGACATTTTTAGGGGAATAAGATCCTGTCCCTTACTCTAAACTACAGTTTTAGGGGAATAAGATCCTGTCCCTTACGCCAAACGACTGTTTTAGGGGAATAAGATCCTGTCTCTTACTCTAAACTACAGTTTTAGGGGAATAAGATCCTGTCCCTTACTCCAAACTACAGTTTTAGGGGAATAAGATCCTGTCCCTTACTCCAAACGACTGTTTTAGGGGAATAAGATCCTGTCCCTTACTCCAAACGCCAGTTTTAGGGGAATAAGATCCTGTCTCTTACTCCAAACGACAGTTTTAGGGGAATAAGATCCTGTCTCTTACTCCAAACGACAGTTTTAGGGGAATAAGATCCTGTCCCTTACTCCAAACGACAGTTTTAGGGGAATAAGATCATGTCCCTTACTCCAAACGACAGTTTTAGGGGAATAAGATCCTGTCCCTTACTCCAAACTACAGTTTTAGGGGAATAAGATCCTGTCCCTTACTCCAAACGACTGTTTTAGGGGAATAAGATCCTGTCCCTTACTCCAAACGCCAGTTTTAGGGGAATAAGATCCTGTCTCTTACTCCAAACGACAGTTTTAGGGGAATAAGATCCTGTCTCTTACTCCAAACGACAGTTTTAGGGGAATAAGATCCTGTCTCTTACTCCAAACGACAGTTTTAGGGGAATAAGATCCTGTCTCCTACTCCAAACGACAGTTTTAGGGGAATAAGATCCTGTCTCTTACTCCAAACGACAGTTTTAGGGGAATAAGATCCTGTCTCTTACTCCAAACGACAGTTTTAGGGGAATAAGATCCTGTCCCTTACTCCAAACGACTGTTTTAGGGGAATAAGATCCTGTCCCTTTTTCCAAACTACAGTTTTAGGGGAATATGATCCTGTCCCTTAATCCAAACGACAGTTTTAGGGGAATAAGATCCTGTCCCTTACTCCAAACGACAGTTTTAGGGGAATAAGATCCTGTCCCTTACTCCAAACGACAGTTTTAGGGGAATAAGATCCTGTCCCTTACTCCAAACGACAGCTTTAGGGGAATAAGATCCTGTCCCTTACTCCAAACGATAGTTTTAGGGCAATAAGATCCTGTCTCGTACTCCAAGCTACAGTTTTAGGGGAATAAGATCCTGTCCCTTACTCCAAACGACAGTTTAGGGGAATAAGATCCTGTCCCTTACTCCAAACGACAGTTTTAGGGGAATAAGATCCTGTCCCTTACTCCAAACGACAGTTTAGGGGAATAAGATCCTGTCTCTTACTCCAAACGACAGTTTTAGGGGAATAGGATCCTGTCCCTTACTCCAAACAACAGCTTTAGGGGAATAAGATCCTGTCCCTTACTCCAAACCACAGTTTTAGGGGAATAAGATCCTGTCCCTTACTCCAAACGACAGTTTTAGGGGAATAAGATCCTGTCTCTTACTCCAAACGACAGTTTTAGGGGAATAAGATCCTGTCCCTTACTCCAAACGACAGTTTTAGGGGAATAAGATCCTGTCCCTTACTCCAAACAACAGCTTTAGGGGAATAAGATCCTGTCCCTTACTCCAAACGATAGTTTTATGGCAATAAGATCCTGTCCCTTACTCCAAACGACAGTTTTAGGGGAATAAGATCCTGTCCCTTACTCCAAACGACAGTTTAGGGGAATAAGATCCTGTCCCTTACTCCAAACGACAGTTTTAGGGGAATAAGATCCTGTCCCTTACTCCAAGCTACAGTTTTAGGGGAATAAGATCCTGCCCCTTACTCCAAACGACAGTTTTAGGGGAATAAGATCCTGTTCCTTACTCCAAACGACAGTTTTAGGGGAATAAGGTCCTGTCTCTTACTCCAAACGACAGTTTTAGGGGAATAAGATCCTGTCCCTTACTCCAAGCTACAGTTTTAGGGGAATAAGATCCTGTCCCTTACTCCAAACTACAGTTTTAGGGGAATAAGATCCTATCCCTTACTCCAAACGACAGTTTTAGGGGAATAAGATCCTGTCCCTTACTCCAAACGACTGTTTTAGGGGAATAAGATCCTGTCTCTTACTCCAAACGACAGTTTTAGGGGAATAAGGTCCTGTCCCTTACTCCAAACGATAGGGGAATAAGATCCTGTCCCTTACTCCAAACTACAGTTTTAGGGGAATAAGATCCTGTCTCTTACTCCAAACTACAGTTTTAGGGGAATAAGATCCTGTCCCTTACTCCAAACGACAGTTTTAGGGGAATAAGATCCTGTCCCTTACTCCAAACTACAGTTTTAGGGGAATAAGATCCTGTCCCTTACTCCAAACTACAGTTTTAGGGGAATAAGATCCTGTCCCTTACTCCAAACGACAGTTTTAGGGGAATAAGATCCTGTCCCTTACTCCAAACTACAGTTTTAGGAAAATAAGATACTGTCCCTTACTCCAAACGACAGTTTTAGGGGAATAAGATCCTGTCCCTTACTCCAAACGACAGTTTTAGGGGAATAAGATCCTGTCCCTTACTCCAAACGACAGTTTTAGGGGAATAAGGTCCTGTCCCTTACTCCAAACGATAGCTTTAGGGGAATAAGATCCTGTCTCTTACTCCAAACGACAGTTTTAGGGGAATAAGATCCTGTCCCTTACTCCAAACGACTGTTTTAGGGGAATAAGATCCTGTCCCTTACTCCAAACGACAGTTTTAGGGGAATAAGGTCCTGTCCCTTACTCCAAACGACAGTTTTAGGGAATTAAGGTCCTGTCCCTTACTCCAAACGACAGTTTTAGGGGAATAAGATCCTGTCTCTTACTCCAAACGACAGTTTTAGGGAAATAAGATCCTGTCTCTTACTCCAAACGACAGTTTTAGGGGAATAAGATCCTGTCCCTTACTCCAAACTACAGTTTTAGGGGAATAAGATCCTGTCCCTTACTCCAAAGTACAGTTTTAGGGGAATAAGATCCTGTCCCTTACGCCAAACGACAGTTTTAGGGGAATAAGATCTTGTCCCTTACTCCAAATTACAGCTTTAGGGGAATAAGAACCTTTCCCTTACTCCAAATTACAGTTTTAGGGGAATAAGATCCTGTCCCTTACTCCAAACGACAGTTTTAGGGGAATAAGATCCTGTCTCTTACTCCAAACGACAGTTTTAGGGGAATAAGATCCTGTCTCTTACTCCAAACGACAGTTTTAGGGGAATAAGATCCTGTCTCTTACTCCAAACGACAGTTTTAGGGGAATAAGATCCTGTCCCTTACTCCACACGACAGTTTTAGGGGAATAAAATCCTGTTCCTTACTCCAAACGACAGTTTTAGGGGAATAAGATCATGTCTCTTACTCCAAACTACAGTTTTAGGGGATTAAGATCCTGTCTCTTACTCCAAACGACAGTTTTAGGGGAATAAGATCCTGTCTCTTACTCCAAACGATAGTTTTAGGGGAATAAGATCCTGTCCCTTACTCCAAACGACAGTTTTAGGGGAATAAGATCCTGTCCCTTACTCCAAACGACAGTTTAGGGGAATAAGATCCTGTCCCTTACTCCAAATTACAGTTTTAGGTGAATAAGATCCTGTCTCTTACTTCAAACGACAGTTTTAGGGGAATAGGATCCTGTCCCTTACTCCAAACGACAGTTTTAGGGGAATAAAATCCTGTCCCTTACTCCAAACGACAGTTTTAGGGGAATAAGGTCCTGTCCCTTACTCCAAACGACAGTTTTAGCGGAATTTGATCATGTCTCTTACTCCAAACTACAGTTTTAGGGGAATAAGGTCCTGTCTCTTACTCCAAACGACTGTTTTAGGGGAATAAAATCCTGTCCCTTACTCCAAACGACTGTTTTAGGGGTATGAGATCCTGTCCCTTACTCCAAACGACAGTTTTAGGGGAATAAGATCCTGTCCCTTACTCCAAACGACAGTTTTAGGGGAATAAGATCCTGTCCCTTACTCCAAACTACAGTTTTAGGGGACTAAGATCCTGTCTCTTAATCCAAACGACAGTTTTAGGGAATAAGATCCTATCTCTTACTCCAAACTACAGTTTTAGGGGCTTAAGATCCTGTCTTACTCCAAACGACAGTTTAGGGGAATAAGATCCTGTCCCTTACT
Source organism: Lepidochitona cinerea (assembly GCA_963971465.1). Classification (NCBI taxonomy): domain Eukaryota; kingdom Metazoa; phylum Mollusca; class Polyplacophora; order Chitonida; family Tonicellidae; genus Lepidochitona; species Lepidochitona cinerea. Next base: position 7,824,231 of record OZ020556.1, read on the forward strand.
CCAAACGACAGTTTTAGGGGAATAAGATCCTGTCCCTTACTCCAAACGATAGCTTTAGGGGAATAATATCCTGTCCCTTACTCCAAACGACTGTTTTAGGGGAATAAGATCCTGTCTCTTACTCCAAACGACTGTTTTAGGGGAATAAGGTCCTGTCCCTTACTCCAAACGACTGTTTTAGGGGTATGAGATCCTGTCCCTTACTCCAAACGACAGTTTTAGGGGAATAAGACCCTGTCCCTTACTCCAAACGACAGTTTTAGGGGAATAAGATTCTGTCCCTTACTTCAAACGACAGTTTAGGAGAATAAAATCCTGTCCCTTACTTCAAACGACAGTTTTAGGGGTATGAGATCCTGTCCCTTACTCCAAACGACAGTTTTAGGGGAATAAGATCCTGTCCCTTACTCCAAACGACAGTTTTAGGGGTATGAGCTCCTGTCCCTTACTCCAAACGACAGTTTTAGGGGAATAAGATCCTGTCTCTTACTCCAAACGGCAGTTTTAGGGGAATAAAATCCTGTCCCTTACTCCAAACGACTGTTTTAGGGGTATGAGATCCTGTCCCTTACTCCAAACGACAGTTTTAGGGGAATAAGATCCTGTCCCTTACTCCAAACGACAGTTTTAGGGGAATAAGATCCTGTCCCTTACTCCAAACTACAGTTTTAGGGGAATAAGATCCTGTCTCTTAATCCAAACGACAGTTTTAGGGAATAAGATCCTATCTCTTACTCCAAACTACAGTTTTAGGGGCTTAAGATCCTGTCTCTTACTCCAAACGACAGTTTAGGGGAATAAGATCCTGTCCCTTACTCCAAACGACAGTTTTAGGGGAATAAGATCCTGTCCCTTACTCCAAACGATAGCTTTAGGGGAATAAGATCCTGTCCCTTACTCCAAACGACTGTTTTAGGGGAATAAGATCCTGTCTCTTACTCCAAACGACTGTTTTAGGGGAATAAGATCCTGTCCCTTACTCCAAACGACTGTTTTAGGGGTATGAGATCCTGTCCCTTACTCCAAACGACAGTTTTAGGGGAATAAGACCCTGTCCCTTACTCCAAACGACAGTTTTAGGGGAATAAGATTCTGTCCCTTACTTCAAACGACAGTTTAGGGGAATAAAATCCTGTCCCTTACTTCAAACGACAGTTTTAGGGGTATGAGATCCTGTCCCTTACTCCAAACGACAGTTTTAGGGGAATAAGATCCTGTCCCTTACTCCAAACGACAGTTTTAGGGGTATGAGCTCCTGTCCCTTACTCCAAACGACAGTTTTAGGGGAATAAGATCCTGTCTCTTACTCCAAACGGCAGTTTTAGGGGAATAAGATCCTGTCCCTTACTCCAAACTACAGTTTTAGGGGAATAAGATCCTGTCTCTTAATCCAAACGACAGTTTTAGGGGAATAAGATCCTGTCTCTTACTCCAAACTACAGTTTTAGGGGCTTAAGATCCTGTCTCTTACTCCAAACGACAGTTTAGGGGAATAAGATCCTGTCCCTTACTCCAAACGACAGTTTTAGGGGAATAAGATCCTGTCCCTTACTCCAAACGATAGTTTTAGGGGAATAAGATCCTGTCTCTTACTCCAAACGACAGTTTAGGGGAATAAGATCCTGTCTCTTACTCCAAACGACAGTTTAGGGGAATAAGATCCTGTCTCTTACTCCAAACGATAGTTTTAGGGGAATAAGATCCTGTCCCTTACTCCAAACGACAGTTTTAGGGGAATAAGATCCTGTCCCTTACTCCAAACGATAGTTTTAGGGGAATAAGATCCTGTCCCTCAATGCAGGACCTTCGTCTGTATTTCTCAGATAAATTTGGTAAATAAATACTGTATGGTTAGATCGATCACGTGGTTCAAACCATAAGGACGCTTACGCATATGCCCGGCCGCGGAGTTTGGTGCAAAAAATATTTGTTTTCCCTGCTATTACTAGAGTCTTGAAAAGAATTCGTCATCAGCTTGCTTACCTCCCTGAAGAGTTTATCCAGAGCTTGCGTATCTGCGAGGTCAATGCGATAGAAAGGTATCTTCCTACCGCAGATTTCCTCAATCCGACAGATGCATCCTACCAAGATAAAAAAAACGGAAAGGTTCTCTTGTATGAGTTTTCTCAAAAGAATATACACTTTCAGACAATGGATCACACAATTTCATAGCAGTAAAATGATCCAAGTCCAAATGGGTTTTGAGATGCTCGTGTCTTTAAGTTTTTAAAACTGATTTTACAATAAATACACATCTATGGCAGTGTTGTTTAAGTTTTTGAAAAAATTATACAGTATATAGCAAGTTCATTGTCTGACATCTTTTGTCCACATAAAAAGGTCAATGACGTTGTAACTTTACATGTAAGTTACTCAAACGAAAGTTGCTTTAAAACGTCTCAAGCATTTCAGAAATATCCAGAGTATATCAGGGTAAAGAAGGTTCAAGTTCAAACCCCCTTTGAGAAATCTTTTGACGAGAAGATGGGAACCAAACTGCTTACCCCAATTAATTGATTGCACTCAAGATTTTAATTTTTATTTTGGCGGAGTGTGATTTGAATCCGCGCTGCATTGTGGGACTGAGGGACGATCACTCTAACCCACTGGACCACCAAGGCCTGTGTGGGATTGAGGGACGATCATCCTAATCCACTGGACAACCGAGGTCTGTGTGGGACTGAGGGACAATCAATCTAACCCACTGGACCACCGAGGTCTGTGTGGGACTGAGGGACAATCTCTCTAACCTATTGGACCACTGAGGCCCCCGAAGCAAAATAACTGCATGCAGATAAAGCACATCTCGCAGTATTGACATGTAGTAAATAAACTTGTTTCGACCTTAATATGCGACAAAGGCTGTTATTAAAGCTCATGCTGCCTATTGATTCGCAGGCATAAGACCTGTGGGCCAGCATGGGAGTGATGGAGGGGGGGGGGGGGGGGGGGGTGATGTGGGAATGAGTTGTATTGTTCAAAAAGAGGATTAGAAATACAACACTTACCAGCATTGGAATTGTGCAAATTGTCCAAGATAACGACGTCATATCTGTTTTTGACCAACTCTACCACAGTATGAGAGCCAACAAACCCCGCCCCTCCTGTGACCAACACAGTTTGATTGACAGCTTCCATCTATATAAGATAGTCCGCGTTTGAACAAAATTCATCATATGATATTGTAATCATTTCTTACAAATAAAAGTCGGAAATAGCAAGCCATTGATTTGGCGGCTATCCATTGACCAATCATCGGATTGAGATGCACCCATGCTCAATAATACCCTCCCCATGTACAAAATAGCGTCGGCTTCATCCCACCTCCCATTTACATACATATACTTCTAAACAAAAGTGGCATACACATATAGATCTTTAGAGCATGAACTTTCTCGTTAAGTATGTCTTAGATATAAAAGAATAAGTGACTTTTTGCCTATAATAATAAAACTAGTATATCGTGAGCATAAAGATACCTTATTCGTATTGGCGTGCATCATTCATACGAATGGACGCACCAATAAGCTAAAACAACCAACCAACCTTATTCGTATGAAGTCCTGTAATGTCACTCCAATAAACTGTGTAATATCAAACTTTCTACATGCCCTCTGCACAATGTTGTAACTGTCGTCATATAGACAGGGCTATGCGCAACTCTCTCGTCGTGTTTGTGGAAGAGACGAGTTGTTTGATTTTGTATCGGAATGGATTAAACAGCAGCCCAAGAACAGCCAGCTTTTTTTTGAAGAGCTGGGAGAATTTGTTTTAGCTCTATGCAGGCGGAGGCAGTTGAACACTGCCCGGAACAGAATATTGGGACGCAAAAATGAATGGAAAGTAAGACATACATCCGATGCATTGTTAAATTTAAAAAAACTCCTACTTGATCGAAGTATTAGAGTGGAATGAGTTGCCAAAATGCTGTTTTTTCCGTAAAAATAACATTTTGAAATTATCGTTAATTTTTTTATAAGGAACATAACGATTTTACTCGCTTTTTTTTAAGAATCAATTTAAGCATGGGTCGAGTCGGACCAAAGACTTAAACAGTTGAACTTCGCTTGGCGCTCAGCAATAGGAGTTAAGCAGCGACTGGTTGGCCCGGTGTCAGTATAGGCTTAGTGTGACTGGGTGAGGGGGCTTGCTGGGTGTCTTCGGCAAGTCGTCTTGGTGAGGCAGCATCAAATAAATTTAGTTAATTCGTGTCTTTTAGAAAGTGGGTATAACAGTATTCTCGTTATTTTGGGATTACACTTTCTTGAAAATATGGTAGAAATTGCTCTACCGATTTTTGGGTGACGCCCGAAACGGGAATCGAACCCGCAATTTCTACCATATTTTCAAGAAAGTGTAATCCCAAAATAACGAGAATACAGCATCAAATAAAATCTGCCCAGCCATAACGAGACAACGTAGACCTTCATATGACTGAAATACTGTTAAGCAGGACAAGCGGGAGTGTGTGCGTGTTTTACATTTCAGTCTATTCAGTTATATTTCAGTCCTTGAATTGTATCTTTGTGCACATTAACCAAGTAATTCGTCCAAATAATAACAATGCATGAAAGCATGTTAGTATCAGGATTGATATTTCATCTTTCTCTGCCATTAAACAGAGACAATGGCTCAAACTACTATATTCTATTGATATTGAATTCTATGTACACGTCATCAAGTCCGTAAGATACGCCGTTCTAATTCTGAAATATAATATTTTGTTACAAACTTAATTAGGGTACTTTTTATAGGCCTACCTGTCGACCTTTCGTTGCCAAAGATCATTGGAAATAACACAAGCGATTTTGGTGAAAAATTAAATTTGGATTGCAACATTGTCATAAAGAAAAAGGAAAGAAGCTCTCTTGTAATCCATATAAGTGACGATTGTTTCAGCTTTCGCTTTCAACAATATCGTTCAAACAAGTTATTTTTGTTTTACTTGAATATAGCCTAGGTATCATGACATATTTACCGTCAAATAAAAAACAAAGCTTCGGGGTAAGAGAAATGATAAGTTTATGTGTAAAAGGCGGGTGGGAACATTAAATGTTTAGATTTAGTCTCAGAAACTATCAATGTTGGTCTTCCCAGCTGCGGACCGAGAAAGTAGGGCCTACCTGGAAGTAAAATTTATGACGTCAGGAAGAAACTGATTAAATCTTGCGTTTGGGCGACTCCGTTGTGGCCTACTACGCAAACTGTTACTTGATAAGAGGATAAAGTCCTATTCTTTTTTTTATAGAGGGCTTGTTTCTTTTCTTTTTTCGCAACGCTATCTTGATAGTCTTATTTCTGTCTCCCAAAAAGTGTGTGTGCGCGTATCATAGGATGTCCCCACCCCTTTGGAAAGTAGGAGGGAAATACCCCCCCCCCCCCCCCCTGTGCCCCGCCTGTTGACGCCCATGAAGCAGGGCGTAAAACTCAAATCACTCACCCACTCACTCAAATTGATCTTAAGATAGGCCTATCATATATAGGGCCTTGGCCTAGCCTAGGCCTATATATATATTCTTCCTGACCGGCAAGTAGGGCTAAGTAACACAGGAAAGAGACACATGAGTGCGGCAAAAGGTGTCATTGATACTGAATCGTTAACGTATGTTTACTATGAGATATGTAAAAGCGGTGCAATTCATGATTATTTTGTACGGCATCGTTATCAAAATTAAAGCATTGTTGGTTGATGAAAACCGGCCCAACCAACAACATCCGAATCATGGTCACGTGACTCAGTTAGTTCAACCCGGAAAATGGCGGAAGCAGAAACGACAGGTGAGCGCCAATGTAAAGATGAAAAAATAAGTTGTCGTCTAAGCCGAGCATCATTGAAAAAATCTCTGACTTAACTTATGCAAGCACAAAGTAACCTCAATCACTTTCGATTTGTGACTACCCTGCATGTAGTCTTTGTAATTTAACTGTCACTGTGTTTACTGTAGTGTTGTTGTCTTGTGAATTTCGCCTGTTTTTTTGTTATTTTTTTTTTGTAAACTGCGTCCAATAAGTGGTATATTCTATTCATTTTAACATTGAACGTTGCACCGAGAAAACAGTGGCAAGTCATGTGCGTTTTCCTGCTTGTTTTATTTTAAAATATTGTTGAATTTGGATAAACTTCCTATTGCAATATAATGTGAACAACAACAACACCATTATTACAACAACAACACATAATACTATTTTTTACATGGTATCCATTTACTTCCCCAAGAAAGAACGATCACAGTACTAGAGGCACATATGCCGCTACATGGCATCCGCACAAATGATACAAAATTATCAACTGACCCTTTAGCGGCTGGGAGTTTCTCACAGATTTTACGATAATCGCTATCCAGTGTCAGAGGATGATTCGTTGATGATGGAAATTGGAATTGTCAGTTTGATTCAGGCTTTTTGTTCTATGAACTTAATTATGCCTCACATTCAAGCTATAAAGGCTCTCCGTATGTACAATCACAGCACAGGCGACCAGAAATTTGTGAAATTCTTGCAGTATTCTCTCTCTCTGTAGACCAGGACATACTATTTATTTTTAATATGATGTAGGCAAAGCCTAGACGCAATTGAAATATTACTCAAAAGTATTTTATAAAATGATGTTTATGTCTTGCTGCACTAACTGAATTTGACGATAATTTGCCATCAGTGGGGATATTCTCAAGATCTGTATGCTTTTGATGTGTATCGGAAGTCCAAAATGATTTCCATGTTTGACTTTAAAGTGGCATGAGCTGCCAAAATTCACACTTTTTTCATAATTTCTGATCGTCACGACAGTAAGAGGCTCTGAAGGCCATCGAAAAACTAAATGATTGGCATTGGAATGAGGAAAATCCATACAGTATGTGCCCTGTACGAAGCGCAAACGTGTTCGAAAAGTAGCTAAATTTAAATAATCGGGACGACCATTCATTCATTCTAAACCAAAGTTAGTTAAAAACAACACTTTATCGTACATTTTTGAGACTAGAAGCACTAAAAAGCTTCGGAATTATACGTCTTGACAAAAATAGCCAATAATTTTAACATTCTGTTTTAACATCAAAATATCAACATTTTGGCAGCTCATGGCTGCCACTTAAATGAAGCTGATGTTCTGAAATTCTCAAGAGCTTTATATGCCCTTTGATGTTTTTGTTTAACAGAAGCGGAGTCCTCTAATTTAAGAGTATCTGACTCTGAAGATAACCAAATAGGAAAGGCTCACGTACAGGTATGTCTATATTTTAAAGTTCTACTGGGGGCCTCCGTGGCTCAGTAGGTAGAGCGTTGGACGCTTAATCCAAACAGCCTTCCACCAATGGGTCGCGGGTTCGAATCCCACTCAATCCCAAAATATTGGAAAATTTTCTGACTGGGTTTTCACTCGAACGGCCTATGTGGGATGGTTACCAGTTACTAGCGGAAGGTCGTTGGTTACCTCCGGGCACAGAGTCCGGTTTCCTCCCACAATAAAACTTGCAACGCCACCATATAAGTGAAATAATCTTGAGCTCGGCGTAAAACACCAAACAATCAATCAATCAATTAAAGCTCTACTTGCCGCTATAGCCTTTCTGACATTTGGTAAGAAAGCTAATTTACACGAGCTTACTACATTACAAGTAAATGCACTAAAATTAAAAATCACACACATTATACATGTGTAGTTTGGAGGGGAGATGGAGGTGAAAAAGAATCTAAGCCCAATTACATCAACAACTATCAGTGTGGGTTAACTTAAAGGATAAATACCAAGTTCTTTCTGAACAGATTCGTTTTTCTACATTAACTAACTATGTATTTAAAAAACGTAACGTTGAAACAAAACCAGATTACTGTGCCAAAGAAAAAGTGATTGAAAATATGCATCTTCTGTCACCAATCGGAAACGGAAATATCTTCGTTTCTGACATCCTTAGTTGACATTTGAACGCTTTCAGCCGCATTTCAACCAACCGTGAAGACCCCTGGCTCAACGTCGTTCGTGTAGAACACCCCAACAATAGTAACGTAAAAAAGCTAATTAATTTCTGTTTCTAGGCTGTAGAGGGAAAATAAATGCCTTGGATTTTGTAGGTTTTGTGCTTGAAATCTCATTGTGCTCTTGGCTACATGTAGGTCTATACATGTAGGTGCTACTGCTTGTTTTTAAACAAATTGATTACCAAATAGGAGGCATTGACTTAAACTTGTCAAAAAAAAGTATTGGATTGCCCTCAGTTAAAGCCATTTTGTGTAGAGTTCATCTCTAAAATGTATCGGCAGACATTTCAAATCCCTCAAACTGACTGCTCAGTGTAAGTAGTTTCTCTCTCTATATATATAATGTGTTTTTGTTATTTTTGGTTATAGTTTTCTGAGTCTGTGCAGGAGTCCAGTGTCGGCAATAACTCTGGTATGTATCCAGTCTCTTATTTCACACATCTGTTTACATTTTCATGTTTTTTTATCTGTTCAAATTTTGTTGTACGGTAAGAACTCCGCTAATTCAAGGATGAGCAATGTGAAGTGAAGATAACAAATTATTAGACTGCTTTCTGTCATGTTTGGTCTAATACAACAACAATAGCGATTGCTTGATAGGATTATCGGTCGCTCCATGCAGGGGGGTAAGACACCCAACGAAAAGTCTCAAACTTTTAGAGTGCTTTTCGTAATGTTTTGAGTACTTGAATTAGCAGAATTCTTACTGTATTCTGAAATTGTTTTTCTTTAAATAATAATCATAGACTGTAGTACCCCTTACAAAAATTCAAAAGTCTTGTTTCTGTTTTCTATTAGGAGAAAGAAATGGCTTGTCAGTAGGTGTTGTTGATAGCAGTAACCAGCCTGTATTTGGTGGGGCAGCATTTGGAAGCCCGCCTGTATTGGGCTCTGGCTTATCCCCAGCAGCCCCGTCATCTTCCTCAGCATCTACATCTAGTCAGGGAGGTTGGCAGCCCTCCTATAGACCCCCCACAGGTAAACTACCACTTGTTCTTTATTGCATCATTGGTTTGCTTTTACTTTGACTGAGTTCATGAAACACCTGGCTTGGTTTTTATCAGTATAAATAAATCAAAGATGGTCTCCCAAAATTCAATGGGAGTTCAGTTCCTCTGCCATGAGAGAACACGATCATGATGAAATAAAAGCATCCAAAGTTACAGAAAAGGAAATTTTGGTAGTTATTTATGTCAGAATTGTCGAGCAAATTCAGGAGGAAGGAGAGCAACCACTCTCCCTATAATGACAGCCCTGCTTCTATATATACAAAATAATCTGTAGTGTGGTGTGAAACCCCAAACAAACAGTCTAGAAAGTAGTACATAGACAATACTGGGAGCTCCGTTTCTGAATTCTCCTAAAAATTTAAATATTTCTATTTTATAGGCCAACAATAATATATTCTTTTGCTGTTTAATATCTGACCTACCCTTTCAAAAAATATAGCTACCCAAACTTTTTTTAAACCCTTTTTACCAATCTTCTGCCAGCCCCTTAATGATCAAACCTATCCAAGGCTGTTTTAGAACACAATAACTTTATTCAACGATAGGAGATTGGATAGATTAAAGTTCTACACATGCTATTACAGAGTTCAGCCGTTGAACTGTTGGGGTGAAAAGAAAAACAGAAAATAAAAAATCCATGTGCCTGCCAGTTATTTTCAGAAACTGTTTGTATCAGCAAACAGACATGTTTTACCCCTCGGGCAAATTTTGCATTATCTAAAAAAGTCTTTAACTTACAACTTAGAATTTTCACACATTTGTTTAATACAGCAAGTACAAGAAGCCAATTCAAAATCAACGCACTATGATGTTTTTTTTCAAGAGTTATGCCAGTTACATTACCGCTGCTGTAAAAAGCCTTGTAAACACATTATCTAAAAAAGTCTTTCACTCACATTTTTAAAACTTCCTACATTTTTTCAATACAGCAGCCTATTTAAAATCGACGCGCTCGGACTTGTTTTTCGAGAGTTTTGCCCCTAGCTACATTACCGCTGCTGTAAAAAGCCTTGTAAACACATTATGTTGTGTTTATGAATGTTCCATATCAAACAGCTGCTTAAATTCTGCATCCCCCAATTAAATTGATTGTCTGGTTTTAAGAGTTATGCCCCTTACATAACCGTCAGCCAAAATCCTCCTTGTAAATGTGATACATGTATGTTGAGTAGTTTTTCACTCGCAACAAATTGTCTGGAAAATAAATATATCTATGGTTTCTTTGGTCCTGATGGCGACAGTCACTTTTTATTTTTGGCCCTAGCCCTAGTTTGTGTATGGAGGCCTCTGTGACTCAGTAGGTAGAGCGTTGGAAGCTCAATCAGAACAGCCTTCCACCAATGGGTTCAAATCCGGGTTCAAATCCCATTCAGTCCACACAAAATTGGAAAAATTTTCTGACTGGGTTTTCACTCGAATGACCTATGTGGGATGGTTGCCAGTTACCAACGGAAGGTCGTGGGTTTCCTCCGGGCATAGAGCCCGGTTTCCTCCCACAATAAAACTGGCAACGCCGCCACAGACCCCTCGCTAGGCGTTTTTAGAGGGGCGCAGCGCCCTGCCCCTTATTTCTCCCGCCCCTGTGCCCTTTCATTGCGCCCTTTGTGCCCCAAAGACCAAGTATGACTACCCACTGTCTCCACATCAGTCCTTCCCTGACCAAAATTTATTTAACTGCTGTCAAAAACGTGTACAACACCAACACATTACACACTTCCATTCAGGTCAATTATTCCGGAAATTCAGCTTCCCACAATGCATCAGTCATTGATGCTCTCCTTGCAGACATACGTGTTATGAGAGAAAAACAGACATATGCTACGGAGAGTCAACCTCATTCCCATGGGCCACTTGTTGTGGCGGGTATTGCATCACTTCAACATGTCTGAAAATAGTGACCTCGTTCACCGTAATAATTTACCAGGGGAAAGTGCCTAACATCAAGCACTGCACAGTCTTCAAATGGTGGATAGAATTCACTCAAATAAAAGAAGTTAATAATAGAATTTAGCCCCCTGCCTGGACACAGAAAGGTGCCATTGCCAAAGGTATTCAGTTGAATCGATTGTACAACAACAACAACAACAACACGATCCTCTTTATCAAATGAAATCGTGTTACAGTTGGAGTTTAAGGCAAACGAAAAAGAGACACACAAACACATTAGAAATTGTACAAAATACTAGAAATAGAGGATAGTTTGGGACATTTTGAAAGAAATTTGACAGTTTCATAGCAATTAGTTTTGGATTTTTTTTATTGGATTGTTACACCGCCAAGTTCAGCAAACACTGTCTACAGCCAGTCAATGTCACATTCGCAGTGTCAAACTTCATTTAAAACTTTAATTTGTACTAATAATTTGTTAAGAGTGTTTTCTGATAAAAACACCCCAAGGCAACTTAGCATTAATGATACATTGCAAAAAATACCCTACTAGAATTATGCCTATAAAAATTAAATAGATTTAAAAAATGGACTTTCCCTGCATTTTTAATTTCATAAAGTGGATTACACAATTTTCCTATTGCCATTCCCTACTCTTGTTATTATCCCAGCAGAAATGGCTTAAGAAGTTTAAGGTATCATAGTTAGACCAAAACATTGAACCTAATGAAAAAACTACCAACGTATTTTTTTTTTCTTTCCTAAAAGTAAAATTGAATAAGAATCAATCTGCATGTAAGTGGCTATCAGTTTTGCAATTTCACTACCATATAAATTAAGACGTTCAGTGAGACGCTCAGGCCAAATGAAGTAATCGACGATCAGGTGCCCCTTTTTCTCTTAAAGTGCCCTTTTTTTTTGGACAGCACCCTGCCCCTCCCAAATCCTAGCTAGGGGTCTGGCCGCCATATAAGTGAAATAATCTTGAGCGCGGCGTAAAACGCCAATCAATCGATCAATCCACCAATGGGTTCAAATCCGGGTTCAAATCCCATTCAGTCCACACAAAATTGGAACATTTTCTGACTGGGTTTTCACTTGAACATGTTGCATGGTTGCCAGTTATCACCAGAAGGTTGTGGGTTTCCTCCGGGCATAGAGCCCGGTTTCCTCCCACAATAAAACTGGCAACGCTGCCATATATAAGTGAAATAATCTTGAGCGCGGCGTAAAACACCAAACAAACAATCAGTCCATCTGTTTGTGTAAATGTATGTATTTATCATACCAGGAGCCGATTGTTCAACAGAAAATTAGCCGAAGCACAAATGATGCGTCGTGACAAAGAAGTTCTTTTGTGCCATGGCATAAGTGAAATAATCTTGAGCGCGGCGTAAAACACCAAACAATCAATCAATCTTTTGTGCCATGGCAGCCTCTAACCTGCCATTAAGCTCATTTTCTTTTGAAAAACCATGTCCTGATCTTTACCATATTTACTGACTACATTGAAATTCAAACATATGTACGGTAAGAACTCCGCTAATTCAAGGATGAGCAATGTGAAGATAACAAATTATTAGACTGCTTTCTGCCATGTTTGGTCTAAAACAACAACAATAGCGATTGCTCGATAGGATTATCGTCGCTCCATGCAGGAGGTAAGACACCCAACGAAAAGTCTCAAACTTTTAGAGTGCTTTTCGTAATGTTTTGAGTACTTGAATTAGCGGAATTCTTACCTTAATCTTCAGGGTATTTATACATTGGCATTGGTTTTTCTTTTTACAGTATTTGGGGGATCTGCATCTAGCCAAGGTATGTACATTATGTCCAAAACAATAAGAAATAAAACACACACAGAGAGATTGAGTGACTCCAATCTATACCAGTTCAAAACTGATATGTTAACCCATAAAAATGTTAGCAGCATCATACCTGGAAATACGGAATGAGAAACGGGCCCCTGTTCCTGTGTTGTTTTTGTAAAGATATATACATGTATATTTATGAACACTTAAACACATGGGCACAGGGAAAATTTTCTGGTCTAAAATAACCATGGAGACAAGTTTCTAATTGTGTTAAAAAAACCTGTATACCCAATCCTATACGTATATATGATGTTCTTCTGGGCGATGGGAAATTTATTGTGTGCCCAAAATATTTACCTCTCGTCGTATAAACGCTTACTTCGCTTAAATCTAAAACTAACGCGTGTATAAAATGACTCGTGAAAAATGATTTCGAAGATATGATCTGGCAAATTTTTGCAGTTTGCATCAACACAATCAAGATAGAGAAAAGAATTCAAATCCAATGTAGACCTGTTCTGTTATCAGGGACTGATCCAGGGGAAATTTGGGCATACCATTTCGGTTCAAAATGTTCCAACAATAAGACCAAAACAACATCTCTGGCCCGAAATTCAACATTAAATCTGTTCGTTTTAAGAATTTGGGGGGAATTTTTGCTTGTGAGTTTGGGCGCACATACCTGTATACAGGTATCAAAATGTCTCTGGATCAGTCTATGGTTATGTTTGGTGACCAGTCAGATGTACCCTGTGCAGTAACTTTCTATGGCGTTACTTGTGAAATCATCAGTAGTTGGGGCAAAATACACATTGGGGCAATAGATGCCCCATAAGAAAATACACAGTGGTGCAATAGATGCCTCATAAAGAAAATACACATTGGGGCAATTGATAGATCATACGGAAAATACACCGTGGTGCAATAGGTGCCTCATAAAGAAAATACACCGTGGTGCAATAGGTGCCTCATAAAGAAAATACACCGTGGTGCAATACATGTAGGTCCCTCATAAAGAAAATACACCGTGGTGCAATAGGTGCCTCCTAAAGAAAATACACCGTGGTGCAATACATGTAGGTCCCTCATAAAGAAAATACACCGTGGTGCAATAGGTGCCTCCTAAAGAAAATACACAGTGGTGCAATAGGTGCCTCCTAAAGAAAATACACAGTGGTGCAATAGGTGCCTCCTAAAGAAAATACACAGTGGTGCAATAGATGCCTCATAAAGAAAATACACCGTGGTGCAATAGGTGCCTCCTAAAGAAAATACACATTGGGGCAATTGATAGATCATACGGAAAATACACCGTGGTGCAATAGGTGCCTCATAAAGAAAATACACCGTGGTGCAATAGGTGCCTCCTAAAGAAAATACACAGTGGTGCAATAGGTGCCTCCTAAAGAAAATACACAGTGGTGCAATAGGTGCCTCCTAAAGAAAATACACAGTGGTGCAATAGAGGCCTCATAAAGAAAATACACATTGGGGCAATTGATAGATCATACGGAAAATACACCGTGGTGCAATAGGTGCCTCATAAAGAAAATACACCGTGGTGCAATAGAGGCCTCCTAAAGAAAATACACAGTGGTGCAATAGGTGCCTCCTAAAGAAAATACACAGTGGTGCAATAGGTGCCTCCTAAAGAAAATACACAGTGGTGCAATAGGTGCCTCCTAAAGAAAATACACAGTGGTGCAATAGGTGCCTCATAAAGAAAATACACCGTGGTGCAGTAGGTGCCTCCTAAAGAAAATACACAGTGGTGCAATAGGTGCCTCCTAAAGAAAATACACAGTGGTGCAATAGGTGCCTCCTAAAGAAAATACACAGTGGTGCAATAGATGCCTCATAAAGAAAATACACATTGGGGCAATAGATGCCTCATAAAGAAAATACACATTGGTGCAATAGATGCCTCATAAAGAAATTACACAGTGGTGCAATATATGCCTCATAAAGAAATTACACAGTGGTGCAATAGATGCCTCATAAAGAAATTACACAGTGGTGCAATAGATGCCTCATAAAGAAAATACACAGTGGTGCAATAGATGCCTCATAAAAAAAAATACACAGTGGTGCAATAGATGCCTCATAAAGAAAATACACATTGGGGCAATAGATGCCTCATAAAGAAAATACACAGTGGTGCAATAGATGCCTCATAAAGAAAATACACATTGGGGCAATAGATGCCTCATAAAAAAAATACACAGTGGTGCAATAGATGCCTCATAAAGGAAATACACAGTGGTGCAATAGGTGCCTCCTAAAGAAAATACACAGTGGTGCAATAGATGCCTCATAAAGGAAATACACAGTGGTGCAATAGGTGCCTCCTAAAGAAAATACACAGTGGTGCAATAGATGCCTCATAAAGGAAATACACATTGGGGCAATAGATGCCTCATAAAGAAATACTGTCAGTATAACCTATAGATACCTTGCATACCTGTACAAAGTGTTCATGTTCTGTTTTTCAGGTAATCCATTTGCTGGTACAAGTAGTATGAAACAGCCTGGAGTATCTAGATCTGGGGCTACAATAACATCACAACCTTCTGAAGGTAACTCTATATCCCCCTCAATGGTTCACATCTTCACTCCGTCCCCCAATGGTTAACATTTTCACTCCCTTCCTCAATGGTTCACATCTTCACTCCCTCCCTCAATGGTTCACATCTTCACTCCCTCCCTCAATGGTTCACATCTTCACTCCCTCAATGGTTCACATCTTCACTCCCTCCCTCAATGGTTCACATCTTCACTTCCTCCCTCAATGGTTCACATCTTCACTTCCTCCCTCAATGGTTCACATCTTCACTTCCTCCCTCAATGGTTCACATCTTCACTTCCTCCCTCAATGGTTCACATCTTCACTTCCTCCCTCAATGGTTCACATCTTCACTTCCTCCCTCAATGGTTCACATCTTCACTTCCTCCCTCAATGGTTCACATCTTCACTTCCTCCCTCAATGGTTCACATCTTCACTTCCTCCCTCAATGGTTCACATCTTCACTTCCTCCCTCAATGGTTCACATCTTCACTCCCTCCCTCAATGGTTCACATCTTCACTTCCTCCCTCAATGGTTCACATCTTCACTCCCTCCCTCAATGGTTCACATCTTCACTTCCTCCCTCAATGGTTCACATCTTCACTCCCTCAATGGTTCACATCTTCACTTCCTCCCTCAATGGTTCACATCTTCACTTCCTCCCTCAATGGTTCACATCTTCACTCCCTCAATGGTTCACATCTTCACTTCCTCCCTCAATGGTTCACATCTTCACTTCCCCCCTCAATGGTTCACATCTCCACTCCCTCCCTCAATGGTTCACATCTTCACTTCCTTCCTCAATGGTTCACATCTTCACTTCCCCCCTCAATGGTTCACATCTCCACTCCCTCCCTCAATGGTTCACATCTTCACTTCCTCCCTCAATGGTTCACATCTTCACTCCCTCAATGGTTCACATCTTCACTCCCTCCCTCAATGGTTCACATCTTCACTTCCTCCCTCAATGGTTTACATCTTCACTTCCTTCCTCAATGGTTTACATCTTCGCTCCCTCCCTCAATGGTTAATATCTTCACTCCCTCCCCCAATGGTTCACATCTTCACCCCCTCAATGGTTCACATCTTCCCTCCCTCAATGGTTTACATCTTCACTCCCTCAGTGGTTCACATCTTCACTCCCTCAATGGTTCACATCTTCACTTCCTCCCTCAATGGTTCACATCTTCACTCCCTCAATGGTTCACATCTTCATTTCCTCCCTCAATGGCTCACATCTTCACTTCCTCCCTCAATGGTTCACATCTTCACTTCCTCCCTCAATGGTTTACATCTTCACTCCCTCAATGTTTCACATCTTCACTCCCTCCCTCAATGGTTTACATCTTCACTCCCTCAATGGTTCACATCTTCACTTCCTCCCTCAATGGTTCACATCTTCACTCCCTCCCTCAATGGTTCACATCTTCACTCCCTCCCTCAATGGTTCACATCTCCACTCCCTCCCTCAATGGTTCACATCTTCACTCCCTCCCTCAATGGTTCACATCTTCACTCCCTCAGTGGTTCACATCTTCACTTTCTCCCTCAATGGTTCCCATCTTCCCTCCCTCAATGGTTCCCATCTTCCCTCCCTCAATGGTTCACATCTTCACCCCCTCAATGGTTCACATCTTCACTCCCTCAATGGTTCACATCTTCACCCCCTCAATGGTTCACATCTTCACTCCCTCCCTCAATGGTTCACATCTTCACTTCCTCAATGGTTCACATCTTCCCTCCCTCAATGGTTCACATCTTCACTCCCTCAATGGTTCACATCTTCACTCCCTCAATGGTTCACATCTTCACTCCCTCCCTCAATGGTTCACATCTTCACTTCCTCCCTCAATGGTTCCCATCTTCGCTCCCTCCCTCAATGGTTCACATCTTCACTTCCTCCCTCAATGGTTCACATCTTACCTTCCTCCCTCAATGGTTCACATCTTCACTCACTCCCTCAATGGTTCACATCTTCACTTCCTCCCTCAATGGTTCCCATCTTCGCTCCCTCAATGGTTCACATCTTCACTCACTCCCTCAATGGTTCACATCTTCACTCACTCCCTCAATGGTTCACATCTTCACTCCCTCCCTCAATGGTTCACATCTTCTCTCCCTCCCTCAATGGTTCACATCTTCACTTCCTCCCTCAATGGTTCCCATCTTCACTTCCCTCAATGGTTCACATCTTCACTCCCTCCCTAAATGGTTCACATCTTCACTCCCTCCCTCAATGGTTCACATCTTCACTCCCTCAATGGTTCACATCTTCACTTCCTCCCTCAATGGTTCACATCTTCACTCCCTCAATGGTTCACATCTTCACTCCCTCTCTCAATGGTTCACATCTTCACTTCCTCCCTCAATGGTTCACATCTTCACTCCCTCCCTCAATGGTTCACATTTTCACTCCCTCCCTCAATGGTTCACATCTTCACTCCCTCCCCCAATGGTTCACATCTTCACTTCCTCCCTCAATGGTTCACATTTTCTCTCCCTCCCCCAATGGTTCACATCTTCACTCCCTCCCCCAATGGTTCACATCTTCACTCCCTCCCCCAATGGTTCACATCTTCACTCCCTCCCTCAATGGTTCACATCTTCACTCCCTCAATGGTTCACATCTTCATTTCCTCCCTCCCCCATTGGTTCACATCTTCATTTCCTCCCTCAATGGTTCACATCTTCACTCCCTCCCCCAATGGTTCACATCTTCACTTCCTCCCCCAATGGTTCACTTCTTCACTCCCTCCCCCAATGGTTCACATCTTCACTCCCTCCCTCAATGGTTCACATCTTCACTCCCTCAATGGTTCACATCTTCACTTCCTCCCTCAATGGTTCACATTTTCACTCCCTCCCTCAATGGTTCACATCTTCACTCCCTCCCCCAATGGTTCACATCTTCACTTCCTCCCTCAATGGTTCACATCTTCACTTCCTCCCCCAATGGTTCACATCTTCACTTCCTCCCTCAATGGTTCACATCTTCACTCCCTCCCTCAATGGTTAATATCTTCACTCCCTCCCTCAATGGTTCACATCTTCACTCCCTCCCTCAATGTTTCACATCTTCACTTCCTCCCCCAATGGTTCACATCTTCACTTCCTCCCTCAATGGTTCACATCTTCACTCCCTCAATGGTTCACATCTTCACTTCCTCCCTCAATGGTTCACATCTTCACTTCCTCCCTCAATGGTTCACATCTTCACTTCCTCAATGGTTCACATCTTCACTTCCTCCCTCAATGGTTCACATCTTCACTTCCTCCCTCAATGGTTCACATCTTCACTTCCTCCCTCAATGGTTCACATCTTCACTTCCTCCCTCAATGGTTCACATCTTCACTCCCTCCCTCAATGGTTCACATCTTCACTTCCTCCCTCAATGGTTCACATCTTCACTTCCTCCCTCAATGGTTCACATCTTCACTTCCTCCCTCAATGGTTCACATCTTCACTCCCTCCCTCAATGGTTTACATCTTCACTCCCTCCCTCAATGGTTAATATCTTCACTCCCTCCCCCATTGGTTCACATCTTCACTTCCTCAATGGTTCACATCTTCACTCCCTCCCCCAATGGTTCACATCTTCACTCCCTCCCTCAATGGTTCACATCTTCACTTCCTCCCTCAATGGTTCACATCTTCACTCCCTCCCTCAATGGTTCACATCTTCACTTCCTCCCTCAATGGTTCACATCTTCACTCCCTCCCTCAATGGTTCACATCTTCACTTCCTCCCTCAATGGTTCACATCTTCACCCCCTCCCTCAATGGTTCACATCTTCATTTCCTCCCCCAATGGTTCACATCTTCACTCCCTCCCTCAATGGTTCACATCTTCACTTCCTCCCTCAATGGTTCACATCTTCACTCCCTCCCTCAATGGTTCACATCTTCACTTCCTCCCTCAATGGTTCACATCTTCACTTCCTCCCTCAATGGTTCACATCTTCACTTCCTCCCTCAATGGTTCACATCTTCACCCCCTCCCTCAATGGTTCACATCTTCATTTCCTCCCTCCCCCATTTGTTCACATCTTCATTTCCTCCCTCAATGGTTCACATCTTCACTTCCTCCCTCAATGGTTCACATCTTCACTCCCTCCCTCAATGGTTCACATCTTCACTCCCTCCCTCAATGGTTCACATCTTCACCCCCTCCCTCAATGGTTCACATCTTCACTCCCTCCCTCAATGGTTCACATCTTCACTTCCTCCCTCAATGGTTCACATCTTCACTCCCTCCCTCAATGGTTCACATCTTCACTTCCTCCCTCAATGGTTCACATCTTCACCCCCTCCCTCAATGGTTCACATCTTCATTTCCTCCCTCAATGGTTCACATCTTCACTTCCTCCCTCAATGGTTCACATCTTCACTTCCTCCCTCAATGGTTCACATCTTCACTCCCTCCCTCAATGGTTCACATCTTCACTCCCTCCCTCAATGGTTCACATCTTCACTCCCTCAATGGTTCACATCTTCACTTCCTCCCTCAATGGTTCACATCTTCACTTCCTCCCTCAATGGTTTACATCTTCACTCCCTCCCTCAATGGTTCACATCTTCACTCCCTCAATGGTTCACATCTTCACTTCCTCCCTCAATGGTTCACATCTTCACTTCCTCCCTCAATGGTTCACATCTTCACTCCCTCCCTCAATGGTTCACATCTTCACTCCCTCCCTCAATGGTTCACATCTTCACTCCCTCCCTCAATGGTTCACATCTTCACTTCCTCAATGGTTCACATCTTCACTCCCTCAATGGTTCACATCTTCACTTCCTCCCTCAATGGTTCACATCTTCACTCCCTCCCTCAATGGTTCACATCTTCACTCCCTCCCTCAATGGTTCACATCTTCACTTCCTCAATGGTTCACATCTTCACTTCCTCAATGGTTCACATCTTCACTCCCTCCCTCAATGGTTCACATCTTCACTTCCTCAATGGTTCACATCTTCACTTCCTCCCTCAATGGTTCACATCTTCACTCCCTCCCTCAATGGTTCACATCTTCACTTCCTCAATGGTTCACATCTTCACTTCCTCCCTCAATGGTTCACATCTTCACTCCCTCCCTCAATGGTTCACATCTTCACTCCCTCCCTCAATGGTTCACATCTTCACTCCCTCAATGGTTCACATCTTCACTTCCTCCCTCAATGGTTCACATCTTCACTCCCTCAATGGTTTACATCTTCACTCCCTCCCTCAATGGTTAATATCTTTACTCCCTCCCCCATTGGTTCACATCTTCACTTCCTCAATGGTTCACATCTTCACTCCCTCCCCCAATGGTTCACATCTTCACTCCCTCCCTCAATGGTTCACATCTTCACTTCCTCCCTCAATGGTTCACATCTTCACTCCCTCCCTCAATGGTTCACATCTTCACTTCCTCCCTCAATGGTTCACATCTTCACTCCCTCCCTCAATGGTTCACATCTTCACTTCCTCCCTCAATGGTTCACATCTTCACTCCCTCCCTCAATGGTTCACATCTTCACTTCCTCCCTCAATGGTTCACATCTTCACTCCCTCCCTCAATGGTTCACATCTTCACTCCCTCCCTCAATGGTTCACATCTTCACTCCCTCCCTCAATGGTTCACATCTCCACTCCCTCCCTCAATGGTTCACATCTTCACTTCCTCCCTCAATGGTTCACATCTTCACTTCCTCCCTCAATGGTTCACATCTTCACTTCCTCCCTCAATGGTTCACATCTTCACTCCCTCAATGGTTCACATCTTCACTCCCTCCCTCAATGGTTCACATTTTCACTCCCTCCCTCAATGGTTCACATCTTCACTTCCTCCCTCAATGGTTCACATCTTCACTTCCTCCCTCAATGGTTCACATTTTCACCCCCTCCCTCAATGGTTCACATCTTCATTTCCTCCCTCCCCCATTGGTTCACATCTTCATTTCCTCCCTCAATGGTTCACATCTTCACTTCCTCCCTCAATGGTTCACATCTTCACTTCCTCCCTCAATGGTTCACATCTTCACTTCCTCAATGGTTCACATCTTCACCCCCTCAATGGTTCACATCTTCACCACCTCAATGGTTCACATCTTCGCTCCCTCCCTCAATGGTTCACATCTTCACTTCCTCCCTCAATGGTTCACATCTTCACTTCCTCCCTCAATGGTTCACATCTTCACTTCCTCCCTCAATGGTTCACATCTTCACTCCCTCCCTCAATGGTTCACATCTTCACTCCCTCCCTCAATGGTTCACATCTTCGCTCCCTCCCTCAATGGTTCACATCTTCACTTCCTCCCTCAATGGTTCACATCTTCACTTCCTCCCTCAATGGTTCACATCTTCACTTCCTCCCTCAATGGTTCACATCTTCACTCCCTCCCTCAATGGTTCACATCTTCACTCCCTCCCTCAATGGTTCACATCTTCACTCCCTCCCTCAATGGTTCACATCTTCACTCCCTCAACGGTTCACATCTTCACTCCCTCAATGGTTTACATCTTCACTCCCTCCCTCAATGGTTAATATCTTCACTCCCTCCCCCATTGGTTCACATCTTCACTTCCTCAATGGTTCACATCTTCACTCCCTCCCCCAATGGTTCACATCTTCACTCCCTCCCTCAATGGTTCACATCTTCACTCCCTCAATGGTTCACATCTTCACTTCCTCAATGGTTTACATCTTCACTCCCTCCCTCAATGGTTAATATCTTCACTCCCTCCCCCATTGGTTCACATCTTCACTTCCTCAATGGTTCACATCTTCACTCCCTCAATGGTTTACATCTTCACTCCCTCCCTCAATGGTTAATATCTTCACTCCCTCCCCCATTGGTTCACATCTTCACTTCCTCAATGGTTCACATCTTCACTCCCTCAATGGTTCACATCTTCACTTCCTCAATGGTTCACATCTTCACTCCCTCAATGGTTCACATCTTCACTCCCTCAATGGTTCACATCTTCACTCCCTCCCTCAATGGTTCACATCTTCACTTCCTCCCTCAATGGTTCACATCTTCACTCCCTCCCTCAATGGTTCACATCTTCACTTCCTCCCTCAATGGTTCACATCTTCACTTCCTCCCTCAATGGTTCACATCTTCACCCCCTCAATGGTTCACATCTTCACTCCCTCCCTCAATGGTTCACATCTTCACTTCCTCCCTCAATGGTTCACATCTTCACTTCCTCCCTCAATGGTTCACATCTTCACTTCCTTCCTCAATGGTTCACATCTTCACTCCCTCCCTCAATGGTTCACATCTTCACTCCCTCCCTCAATGGTTCACATCTTCACTCCCTCCCTCAATGGTTCACATCTTCACTCCCTCCCTCAATGGTTCACATCTTCACTTCCTCAATGGTTCACATCTTCACTCCCTCCCTCAATGGTTCACATCTTCACTTCCTCCCTCAATGGTTCACATCTTCACTTCCTCCCTCAATGGTTCACATCTTCACTCCCTCCCTCAATGGTTCACATCTTCACTTCCTCCCTCAATGGTTCACATCTTCACTCCCTCCCTCAATGGTTCACATCTTCACTCCCTCCCTCAATGGTTCACATCTTCACTCCCTCCCTCAATGGTTCACATCTTCACTCCCTCCCTCAATGGTTCACATCTTCACTCCCTCCCTCAATGGTTCACATCTTCACTTCCTCAATGGTTCACATCTTCACTTCCTCCCTCAATGGTTCACATCTTCACTCACTCCCTCAATGGTTCACATCTTCACTTCCTCCCTCAATGGTTCACATCTTCACTTCCTTCCTCAATGGTTCACATCTTCACTCCCTCCCTCAATGGTTCACATCTTCACTCCCTCCCTCAATGGTTCACATCTTCACTCCCTCCCTCAATGGTTCACATCTTCACTCCCTCCCTCAATGGTTCACATCTTCACTTCCTCAATGGTTCACATCTTCACTCCCTCCCTCAATGGTTCACATCTTCACTCCCTCCCTCAATGGTTCACATCTCCACTCCCTCCCTCAATGGTTCACATCTTCACTTCCTTCCTCAATGGTTCACATCTTCACTTCCTCCCTCAATGGTTCCCATCTTCACTCCCTCCCTCAATGGTTCACATCTTCACTCCCTCCCTCAATGGTTCACATCTTCACTTCCTCCCTCAATGGTTCACATCTTCACTTCCTCAATGGTTCACATCTTCACTTCCTCCCTCAATGGTTCACATCTTCACTTCCTCCCTCAATGGTTCACATCTTCACTCCCTCCCTCAATGGTTCACATCTTCACTCCCTCCCTCAATGGTTCACATCTTCACTCCCTCCCTCAATGGTTCACATCTTCACTCCCTCAATGGTTCACATCTTCGCTCCCTCAATGGTTCACATCTTCACTTCCTCCCTCAATGGTTCACATCTTCACTCCCTCCCTCAATGGTTCACATCTTCACTTCCTCAATGGTTCACATCTTCACTCCCTCCCTCAATGGTTCACATCTCCACTCCCTCCCTCAATGGTTCACATCTTCACTCCCTCAATGGTTCACATCTTCACTTCCTCCCTCAATGGTTCACATCTTCACTTCCTCCCTCAATGGTTCACATCTTCACTCCCTCCCTCAATGGTTCACATCTTCACTCCCTCCCTCAATGGTTCACATCTCCACTCCCTCCCTCAATGGTTCACATCTTCACTCCCTCCCTCAATGGTTCACATCTTCACTCCCTCCCTCAATGGCTCACATCTCCACTCCCTCCCTCAATGGTTCACATCTTCACTCCCTCCCTCAATGGTTCACATCTTCACTCCCTCCCTCAATGGTTCACATCTTCACTTCCTCCCTCAATGGTTCACATCTTCACTCCCTCCCTCAATGGTTCACATCTTCACTTCCTCCCTCAATGGTTCACATCTTCACTCCCTCCCTCAATGGTTCACATCTTCACTCCCTCCCTCAATGGTTCACATCTTCACTCCCTCAATGGTTCACATCTTCGCTCCCTCAATGGTTCACATCTTCACTTCCTCCCTCAATGGTTCACATCTTCACTCCCTCCCTCAATGGTTCACATCTTCACTCCCTCCCTCAATGGTTCACATCTTCACTCCCTCCCTCAATGGTTCACATCTCCACTCCCTCCCTCAATGGTTCACATCTTCACTTCCTCCCTCAATGGTTCACATCTTCACTTCCTCCCTCAATGGTTCATATCTTCACTCCCTCAATGGTTCACATCTTCACTTCCTCAATGGTTCACATCTTCACTTCCTCCCTCAATGGTTCACATCTTCACTCCCTCCCTCAATGGTTCACATCTTCACTTCCTCCCTCAATGGTTCACATCTTCACTCCCTCCCTCAATGGTTCACATCTTCACTTCCTCCCTCAATGGTTCCCATCTTCACTCCCTCCCTCAATGGTTCACATCTTCACTTCCTCCCTCAATGGTTCACATCTTCACTCCCT
This sequence comes from Lepidochitona cinerea, assembly GCA_963971465.1. Classification (NCBI taxonomy): domain Eukaryota; kingdom Metazoa; phylum Mollusca; class Polyplacophora; order Chitonida; family Tonicellidae; genus Lepidochitona; species Lepidochitona cinerea. The sequence continues at coordinate 7,848,927 of OZ020556.1, forward strand.
CCCTCAATGGTTCACATCTTCACTTCCTTCCTCAATGGTTCACATCTTCACTTCCTCCCTCAATGGTTCACATCTTCACTTCCTCCCTCAATGGTTCACATCTTCACTTCCTCCCTCAATGGTTCACATCTTCACTCCCTCCCTCAATGGTTCACATCTTCACTCCCTCCCTCAATGGCTCACATCTCCACTCCCTCCCTCAATGGTTCACATCTTCACTTCCTCCCTCAATGGTTCACTTCTTCACTCCCTCCCTCAATGGTTCACATCTTCACTCCCCTCAATGGTTCACATCTCCACTCCCTCCCTCAATGGTTCACATCTTCACTTCCTCCCTCAATGGTTCACATCTTCACTAAAACTGGCAACGCCGCCAAAATAAGTGAAATAATCTTGAGCCAATAATCTAATAATCTAATCTAAAACACCAAAGAATTAATCAATCAACCAAAGGCTTAAAATAATTATGAATTTGATTAACTATTAAATCTGTATTGTAACTCCATATGATAGCATGTATATTTTATCTTCAGCACTCATAGCTCCAGGCCGTTTAAACAGCTCAGCCTTCTGTAGAAAAAATATGTCAAATGATTCTGATGGTAAGTTAACAAACGTCTGACTGGGGGAAGGTTAAGTGTGGGGGGGGGGGGGGGGGGGGCACCCTGGTTTAGTATCTAGAGTATCAGAGTTTGATTAGTTGTTGTAGTACTCAAGTAGTGTTATTCTGAAAAACGAAAAGTGCATACTTACTCAATACTTCGACTTTTGATGATGACTAAATAAAAGTCGCAATATTGAGTCAATACGATTGATTGATTTATTGTTTGGTGTTTTACGCCAGGCTGCAAGATTATTTCACCAGGCTCTATTAAAAGCGTACCACTGCTAGCTGGGGAGCCTCAACTCTATTAGAAACTCTAGCCTGGCTGAAACTAAAAGTAAACATTTCATCTGTAAATGAATTAAAAAATCTCGTCATTTAACTCCTCATTTAAAGTGGCATGAGCTGCAAAAATTCACACTTTTTTCATAAATTCTGATCGTCACAACAGAAATAGGCTTTGAAGGCCATCCGAAAACTAAACTATTGGCGTTGGAATGAGGAAAATCCATACAGTATGTGGCCTGTACGAACCGAAAACGTGTTCAAAAGTAAACAAAATTTAAATAACCGGGACGACCATTCATTTATTCTAAGCCAAAGCTAGTTCAAAACAATACGTTATCGTACATTTTCGAGACTAGAAGCACTAAAATCCTTTTGAATTAAATGTCTTAAGAAAAATAGCCAATAATTTCAACATTCTGTTTTAACGTCCAAATATCAACATTTTGGCAGCTCATGCCCCTTTAAGGGTCTACAACTACTACCAAGAGAAAATATACTTTAACTACTTCAAGTTTTGTGACTAATTAAGTCATTAAAAAAGGGTCTACTGTCGTGGACAATCTGTTAAAAGCTGATCATGCAATTCATATGGTCACTAGTCAAAATATTGTAAACTAAACTAGAGCTTAAGCAAATGCTAACAAATTCTCATGGAAGTTACGAAAAAAATTTTTTTTGCTCTAAACAGTCAACGCTCATGCAGGGTAAATCGATAATTTAAAAATTGAAATTTTTGTTTTCAAAAAGCAGGAAAAGTTAGAGAACACTGAACAAAAGCTCATTGTTCTAATATGTTATCATACAACATCAGTTTATGCAACTAAAGTCATACGCAAAACAATGACGATTTTGAGTTGCACGCTTTGAAAATGAAAGCTAAATACACACACTTTAATAGTTGTACATGTGAATGTACATTGAATATGAAATAGCAGTAGTCTTCATTCCCTCATCTTTGTTGCAGTCTTCCCACTGCTAACTACGACGTCTTCGAAATATTTTAACCTTTTATTGAGAAAAGCAACCAAAATCTGTTTAAAAGCAATTTGGAACTGTTGTGAAAGCATAAATGAAGGAAGAGCTAACAAAGATTTAAGCAAAATAGTTTATGAAACTATGTCTACCGACTACATGTAGCTCTGTTTTACAGTGCATGTAGCATGTGGCCTGTTTACGCGCGTACGCTGTCTTTCTGTATGTCAGTAAGTTAAGATGTTATCTACGTGTCTCTTTACAAAGGTCAATTGTCACTTTGTGTTGACCAACAGCTGAATAAAAATATTTTTACTAAAAGGGACCGTTTTTAGCTTTATTTCTACAGTATGTAATCAGGACAAAACTACACATTAAAGTCAGAAGACGACGAAACGATCGGCCAAGCTGTAAGCGTACCACTGCTAGCTCTTGAGCATCAGAGCCTCTATTAGAAACTCTAGCCTGGCTGAAACTAAAAGTAAACATAGCTGTAAATGAATTAAAAAATCTTGTAATTTAACTCCACATTTAACGGGCTATAAGGGGAAAGATGTTTTTCGGTGATCATCCTAACACCTTCCCAATTTGCTTATATGTTTCACTCGCTGGACATCCATCAAAGATTTGCCAGGTAGTCGCTGAAGGTCAGAGGTTTCCTTTAGGCTAAATGCCTGGTTTCCTCCCCACTAAACCTGGAAGCGCCGCCATATAAGTGAAATAATCTTGAGTGCCAACGAAATGACACCCCTCTTTATAGGTGAAACAATCTGTCCGGTTAAAGGGGCATGAGCTGCCAAAATGTTGATATTTTGAGGTTGACATGGAATGTTGAAATTATTGGCAATTTTTCTCAAGACGTACAATTCAGAAGTCTCGAAACTGTACGATAAAGTATTTTTTGAACTAACTTTGGCTTAGAATGAATGAATGGTTGTCTCGGTTATTCAAATTTTGTTTACTTTTCGAACACGTTTTCGATTCGTACAGGGCCCACATACTGTATGGATTTTCCTCATTCTAACGCCAATCATTTAGTTTTTCGATGGTCTTCAAAGTCTTGTACTGTCGTGACGATCAGAAATTCTGAAAAAAGTGAATTTTGGCAGCTCATGCCACTTTAAAGGCCAATCAATACTGAGGGTATTTTATCACTTGTATAACACTGTCAAGTTGTTAATTTAATAAATCAGTTGTTCTGTTTATTTATGTAGATGAGGGAAATCAACGTCCTATTTCCTCCTCCATATTGGCCCCACCAAGGATAGGTCAGTGGTTTCATTTTATTCAGCTATGTATGAATCTCCAATCTCTGGGGGCTCAATCCAAACAGCTTTCCACCAATGGGTCGCGGGCTCGAATCCCACTCAGTCCAAACAAATTGGAAAATTTTCTGACTGGGTTTTCACTCGCACGACCTATGTGGGATAGTTGCCAGTTACCAACGGAAGGTTGTTGGTTTCCTCCGGGCATAGAGCCCGGTTTCCTCCCACAATAAAACTGGCAAAGCTGCCATTTAAGTGAAATAATCTTGAGCGTGGCGTAAAACACCAAACAATTAATCAATCTGTTCTTCCTATGATTTAAATGTTATCCTTACTCTTTGTAATATTTCCCAAATACTCAATTTTCAATTGTTTTTGCCAGTTTTCTCCTTACCATATATGTATTTTGTTGTTGTTAGTTGTTGATAACAAAGATAATCCACTGGCTACACCAAAGTTTTCCCTTCGTCCCTCAGCTCTGCCATCTACCTCAGATAAAGGTAATAAACATATTGATATATCATCCATTATATATCATCCACTCCTTACAGTGGCATGAGCTGCCAAAATGTTGATATTTTGACGTAAAAATAGAAAGTGGAAATTATCTGTTATTTTTTCAAGAAGTATAATTCAGAAGCTTTTTAGTGCTTCTAGTCTCGAGAAAATGCGATAAAGTATGGTTTTGAACTAACTTTGGCTTAGAATGAATGAATGGTCGTCCCGGCTATTTAAATTTTGTTTACTTTTCGAACACTATTTCGGTTCGTATAGGCCACATACTGTATGGATTTTCCTCATTCCAACGCCAATCATTTAGTTTTTCGATGGCCTTCAAAACCTCTTACTGTCGTGCTGATCGAAAATTATGAAAAAAGTGTGAATTTTGGCAGCTCATGCCACTTTAATATCCATGTCAAATATCTGTATCCATTCTTTTTAAAGAAAATATCTTCCACTGGTCCCCACAGATCATTAATCATCTCAGGAGAGCTCTAGTCAAAGAGCTCAGTTTCGTCCACCCCTAGATCTGACTACATTACCCTATAAGTGGGATGTAAAACAATCATTCAATCTTGTTTTAATGTCTCTTCCATCTGCTAATTGATTGATTGTTTATTAACAGATATTTCACCTGGGAATCCATTCTTAAAACCTGCCACACTACAGGCTCCTACAGAAAACTCAGGTAAGTCAGTCATCTACTGTTCAAAACCTTTCTCACACTGTCACTGTCACTCTTAAAGCGGGTGTATATTTATGGACACTAAAACACACGGGCACAGGGAAAATCTTCTTGTCTAAAATAACCACGGAGACAAGTTTCTAATTGTGTTAAAAAGAGGTATATCATTTAGACCTTTATACCCCATCATAAATTGTTGTAATAAAGTAAACCTATGATATTTCATTAGGTTGACGACTGACAGGAGCTTTCATTAGGTTGAGCGGGTGTATATTGGTATACTGTCTGTCCGTCCGTCCGTCCCGGATTCCTGTCCGCTCCATAACGTAAAACGTATTGCCTGAGTTTATTTTTTTTCTTCTGATATATGTAGCTTATGGGTAGACGGTGTGTCGCATACCAAAATGAAATTGGAGTCTCAATATTTTTGGCGACCAAAACAGCCACCCAGCTTTTGACGTTTAATAACTCTGGAACTGTTTGATGGATTTAAATTTTTTTCAGTTATGACTAGCTTATGAGTAGATAGTGTGTCCTGTACCGAAATTAAATTGGGGTCTTGATATTTGCGGCGACCAAAACAGTCACCAGCCTTTTGTCATTGAATAACTTGTTACTTATTGTATGGATTATCAATTTTTTGTCCCCCGCCACGTAAGTGGAAGGGGGACTTGGAAATGCTGCAAGTTCGTCCTTCTGTCCTTCCGTCCGTCCTTCCGTCCGTCCGTCCGTCCCAATTTCTTGTGAACGCGATAGTTTAAGAACCGCAAGATGCAGATCTTTCATTTTTGGTATATAGAGACACATTAGAGATACCTTGGTTAAGTTCGATTTTCATGGATGTCGACCTTTTTTTTTGTAGGTCACAGAGGTCATTGAGGTCAAAGTCTGAAATTTGCTTGTGAACGCGATAGCGTAAGAACCACAATATGCAGATCTTTCATTTTTGGTATATAGAGACACATTAGAGAGACCTTGATCAATTTTCGGGGATGCCGACCTATATTTTTAGGTCACAGAGGTCATCAACGTCAAAATTCTGGAATTGGCTTGTGAACGCCATAGCTTAAGAACTGCTAGATGCAGATCTTTCATTTTTGGTATATAGAGACACATTTGAGAGACCTTGGTCAAGTTCGATTTTCGGGGATGTTGGCCTTTTTTTTTAGGTCATAGAGGTCATTGAAGTCAAATTCTGGAATTTGCTTGTGAACGCGATAGCGTAAGAACCGCAAGATGCAGATCTTTCATTTTTGGTATATAGAGACACATTAGGGAGACCTTGGTCAATTTTCGGGGATGTCAACCTATATTTTTAGGTCACAGAGGTCATAGACGTCAAAATTCTGGAATTGGCTTGTGAACGCCATAGCTTAACTGCTAGATGCAGATCTTTCATTTTTGGTATATAGAGACACATTAGAGAGACCTTAGTCAATTTACATAAATCAGACCACACTCCCACAATCATTGAACATCATATATATGGTGATTATATCCAATGTATAATGAGCAACTAGTTTCCAAACAGCATTTATGGCGGGGGACCTGCTAGCTACTTGGCTTGTTTTCAATTATAACTACCTAATGAGTAAATGGTCTGTCACATACCAAAAATAAATTTAGGCCTGGGTATATGTGATGACCAAAACAGTCACCCAGCCTTTTGGCATTCAGTAAATCGGGACCTGTTGCATGGCTTTGAAAAAAAAGAATTCAGTTATAACTAGTTTACAAATAGGTGATGTGTCCGGTTCTAAAAGTTAATTGGGGTCTTGCTATATGTGTCAACCAAAAACAGTCACCCAGCCTTTTGGCATTCAGTAATTCAGGAAATGGCTGTTAATCTGTCTGTGGTTTGACAGTAGGGCTTAATTGTATCCAAACGACTTTTTGTGATAACCATGGTGACCAAATGAGTTGCGAAGCACCTTCTTTTGTTTTATCCGCAATTAAATGAAATTGCTGTTCTATGCCTATATGTAGTGTAGACACTTTTGCAAGTAGCTTTGGTACAGTTTTCAGATAGAGGTAGCAGTTTATAGGTAGGTGATGTGTCAAATACTAAAAGTCACCAAGCCCCAGTATTTCTTTAGGTGATTGAAAGATTCTACCAGCCGAAATTCTGTTGAAAGCATGTCTTTTATATTGAATATGAAAATAGTGTGCTACAATGAATTTACCCTTGCGGGCGTATTATGAGTTTCTTAAACTCTTGTTTAGTTATGACCTGATCTTGAAAATTTTTATACCTTTTGTGTAGATGGTGTGTAGAGGACTATTTAGGACATCCCTGGTTACATAAATACGGCATCCATTCATGTTCTTCAAATAGGGAAATGAAAAACTTTCATATGAAAAACATAAAATTTAAATTGCTGAAATTTTGTTACCAAAACCTTCCACTGGGTTTTCATCTATTTGGCGACACAGAATAGTTTTAGGTTTTGAAGTGTTTTCAGAATGTGAGGAGCCCTCCTCATCTATTTGGCGACACAGAATAGCTTTAGGTTTTGAAATGTCTGTTTTCAGAATGTGAGGAGCCCTCCTCTTCTATTTGGCGACAAAGAATAGTTTGAGGTTTTGAAATGTCTGTTTTCAGAATGTGAGGAGCCCTCCTCATCTATTTGGCGACACAGAATAGCTTTAGGTTTTGAAATGTCTGTTTTCAGAATGTGAGGAGCCCTCCTCTTCTATTTGGCGACACAGAATAGTTTTAGGTTTTGAAATGTCTGTTTTCAGAATGTGAGGAGCCCTCCTCATCTATTTGGCGACAGAGAATAGTTTTAGGTTTTGAAATGTCTGTTTTCAGAATGTGAGTCTGAGCCCTCATCTATTTGGTGACAGAGAATAGTTTTAGGTTTTGAAATGTCTGTTTTCAGAATGTGAGGAGCCCTCCTCTTCAGATGAGAAGTCTACGACCAAACCAGTGGACATTCCCGATTCCTCAAATGTGATACCACACAGCTCCGTCTCTCCTTCTCAACAAGCCGATAGTACGGACACAGAGAAACCACAGTCAAGGGGAAATAACTCTGAAAATAGGTAAGAAACCCTGGCTGTTTGGTAGTGTCTGTCTATTGTTGACAGTGAAAGATTGATTGTTTGGTGTTTTACGCCGCGCTCAAGATTATTTCACTTATATGGCGGCGTTGCCAGTTTTATTGTGGGAGGAAACCGTTCTGCCCGGAGGAAACCCACGGCATTCCGTTGGTTACTGGCAACCATCCCACATAGGTCGTTCGAATGAAAACCCAGTCAGAAAATTTCCCATTTTTTGGGGGGGGACTGAGTGGGATTCGAACCCGTGACCTATTGGTGGAAGGCTGTTCGGATTGAGCGTCCAACGCTCTACCTACTGAGCCATGGAGGCCCCCTAACAGTGAAAGAAATGAAGATTTGGGGAAGGATTGAAAAAAATCTCCTAAACAAATTTGTTTATTGACATCCATTAGTTCTATTATGATAATTTTCATAATGATATACCGTTTTACCTCCTTTTGATGTCCCACTTCTATATAGCATAAAAATCTCTGAGGAGATTCATGCCTGTGAATCCATGGACAAAATGTATCATCCAAAGCGATAAGCCTCACAGTCTTACAAAAGTCTGAATGCTTCTATCCAAATTATCCAGACATCAAGGGGGCCTCCATGGCTCAGTAGGTAGAGCGTTGGACGCTCAATCCGAACAGCCTTCCACCAATGGGTCGCGGGTTCGAATCCCACTCAGTCCAAAAAATCTACATGGAAAATTGTAAACTTCTCAAAAATATATCAGCACTAAATACACTCATGCCAGGTGCTAGTTACAAGTTTAATTCTCTACATGACTATATTACCCAATTTAAGTGTAGAAAAATTGACGGAAAAACTATGCTTGGTGCCTTGAAAATTTTAGAATTGCATATTTGCTTTGATTTGTATATGTTTGATATATATATATATATATATTTATGATCACTAAAACACATGGGCACAGGGAAAATCTTCTTGTCTAAAATAACCATGGAGACAAGTTTCTAATTGTGTTAAAAAGAGGTATATCATTTAGACCTTTATACCCCATCATAAATTGTTGTAATAAAGTAAACCTATGATACATGTATTTCATTAGGTTGACGACTGACAGGAGCTTGGCCTTAGTCAGTAGAATTTTCTGGAACACTTTGTATTACATTGACAATGGTTATACGCATCTTAATTATGGCAAGAACATTGGTGGACTGAGATTGAACCCCATAAATTTTGCTTTCTCCACCCACAGATCATAATACGTTGTTGCTTTTTCAGTGTCTCCAGAGTGGAATCTAGCTCTGATGGTTTTGTATTTGGACAGAATTTGGCTGATCGCATAACGGTAAGCAGGCTTATAATCGAAGAAAACCTACCTTATTGTAAAGTGGCATGAGCTGCCAAAATGCTGATATTTTGACGTTAAAGTGGCATGAGCTGCCAAAATGCTGATATTTTGACGTTAAAACAGAATGTTGAAATTATTGTCTATTTTTCGCAAGACATTTAATTCAGAAGATTTTTAGTACTTCTAGTCTCGAGAATGAACGATAAAGTAATGTTTTGAACCAACTTTGGCTTAGAATGAATGAATGGTCGTCCCGGTTATTTAAATTTTGTTTACTTTTCATTCACTATTCCGGTTCGTATAGGCCACATACTGTATGGATTTTCCCCATTCCAACGACAATCATTTAGTTTTTCGATGGCCTTCAAAGCCTCTTTACCAACGGAAGGTCGTGGGTTTCCTCCGGGCATAGAGCCCGGTTTCCTCCCACAATAAAACTGGCAACGCCGCCATATAAGTGAAATAATCTTGAGCGCGGCGTAAAACACCAAACAATCAATCAATCAAAGCCTCTTACTGTCTTGACGGTCAGGAATTATGAAAAAAGTGTGAATTTTGGCAGCTCATGCCACTTTAACCTTGATTACTGGTATTACTAATTTTTCGAAAAAAAAATGTGATAAAAATCCATTTACATGTACTTTGGAATGCTGTTATTTCATTAATTTATCTTAAACTGTTGACGCAGTCGCAGATTTAAAAAAAAAACATGATGAAAATATATCCTGGTCATGGTGAACATTTGAATTCTTAGCAAAACCTACTCAGCATTGCGATGAAAGGTGGCCCCAAGGTTTTACAAACAGATCTGTTAAATAATTGTTTGACTTTGATTGTTTAAATTTGATAGGCACCTGTATGGAGCCTGTTTTACAAAACCGTGTAGATGTATTTTTGTGTAACCTTCATAGCAACGTATTTCTATACCACGTTGTGAAACAGGTCCCTGGTATATTCAGAAATGAGAACTATTCTCTTTAAAGCGACATGAGCTGCCAAAATTCACACTTTTTTCATAATTTCTGATCGTAACGACAGTAAAAGTCTTTGAAGACCATCGGAAAACTAGATGATTGACGTTGAAATGAGGAAAATCCATACAGTATGTGGCCTGTACGAACCGAAAATATGTTCGAAAAGTAAACAAAATTTAAATAACCAGGACGACTATTCATTCATTCTAAGCCAAAGTTAGTTCGAAACAATACTTTATCGTACATTTTCGAGACTAAAAGCACTAAAAAGCATCTGAATTATACATCTTGAGAAAAATAACCAATAATTTCAACATTCTGTTTTAACATCAAAATAACAACATTTTGGCAGCTCATGCCACTTTAAACTAGGCTACCACAAGTTCTTACTACTTGCATGTATGTGCACATGAGAAATATACATCTCAAGTGTTTTCATGAAATGTACACTCTCTAGTGTTTGCTGTTGAAAAGAGACACAGCTATGAGCTGAGAAAATATGACATTCTGGTAGTCTGTGAGAAGCTCTTCATATATTGTAATGTCTTATCAATATGGGTATAAATGAAATCAGAAGAAACTCATCACTTTATAGGTTACAGGATACAGTTTCATTTCCCATTGCGATAATGTTAACGTTTTAACCTGTGGCTGATTACCTAGATCTCCTTCAGCCTTTTCCTTTATATTTTCCAATAGATTAGGATAAATTTGTTCATTAAATGACAAACTCTGAAATCAGTTTTCTGATTAGGAGGGGCCTCCGTGGCTCTGTAAATAGAGCGTTGGACGCTCAATCCAAACAGCCTTCCACCAATGGGTCGTGGGTTTGAATCCCAATCAGTCCCCAAAAAATTTGAAAATTTTCTGACTGGGTTTTCACTCGAACGACCTACAGTAGGTGGGATGATTGTCAGTTACCACCGGAAGGTCGTGGTTTTCCTCCAGGCATAGAGCCGGGTTTCTTCCCACAATAAAACTGGTAACAACGCCAAATAAGTGAAATAATCTTGAGCGTGGCGTAAAACACCAAACAATCAATCAATCAATCAATCTGATTAGGATGTCAAATATTGTCAGAGTATCAGAGGAATGAACACTACAGACTTAAAGGATTTATGAACAGCTTTTGGAAATATTCTCTAATTTGCGTTTGGTGTGTTGTAGAGCATGTACTTTATAAATCTGACCAAAAAGAAAATAAAATTACGGTCGCAGCACATACAAAATTCAAGCTACGTTTACCGATCTACAATGCTTACGGAAGTTAATTATCTCAGAGACTTATGACGTCAAACACGACCTCCGTTGTGTACGTACCCTCACAGCGATGACGTAATAAACGATTTCTGTTGTCTCAGAACGTCTTCGTGGCAGTTTGTACACATCGAAGGTCGTGTATGACGTCATTTTTCCGAGCAGTTACGAAAAATACGGAAAATATGCATATTTCCTCCCCGTTCGTTTTTTGACTACCAGGTAACTAACGCGAAGGTTGTTTCGTTTCAACTGATAATTTTCAAATATATATTTAGTCAATAAACAAGCACAAACTAGCTTTAAATCTTGTTCATATCTCCTTTAAGCATCTCATCTGACAAGAGTTGAATAAATACTTCCTAAATTAACTACGGCTCTGAGTTTTTATATTCAATAAGCCCCTTTCAGGTTTGGCGGAAGTCCCACGAGATCACGCGAGACCCGTCTTTAGGGGTATAACTTTCACCGATCGGCTGTCTGATTAACATTAGTGCTTATGGAGATTGGCTGTTACCATGTTGTTTTGTCTGTGATTCTCAGCTTATAATCTATACTTTTTACAAAAATCTTTTTCTGAGACATATCAAGATATATACAAAGCCATTAGATACTTCTTTTTGATGGACAAAAAAATACTTTTATTTCTAACACAAAAATAACACGTCGTAGTTGTGTTTTCACCGTTGGTTTTTGACAACTTCGAATTAAATATTTTTAATGACAGTCAACTGACAAAAACGCAACTGATAGCTTCTGATGTGTTTCACAAATAAAATTGGATCAAAGAAATGATTTAGAAATAAAGAATCAAAGACAAAACCACACGATAACCACCGATCACCATAAACGATAATGTTAAACGAACGGCTAGTCAGTGAAAGTTATACCCCTTAAGTCATTTCTCGCGTGATCTCGCGGGGTTTTAGCCAAACTCGAAAGAGACTTTTTGAGGTGGATATTCCATCTCAAAAACTGATATGCAAGAAACCATTTGGATCACGGTAAGTATTTATAATTTATGTATCTGTGTGCTTCATTTACCGGGACCGTATGTGGAAGAGTTGCCAGGTACTGGCTGAAGGTCAGGGTTTCCTCGAGCAGAGAGTCCGGTTTGCTTCCCCACTAAAGTTGGCAATGCTGCCATACATATGTCAGTGAAATAATCATTTAGTGAGGAAACTATGACAGTACTAATATAACAGTAATGCAATAGCAAAGTAACTCCGAATAAATTCAACAAACGCATATTGACAATCTCAATATTTCGACAAAGGTATATTTGTCATCTTCAGGAAAATATAACAGTTAATATAACAGTCGTGTTACACTTTATTTCTGCAGGGGGTGAGTTCATCTGTCATTTGTACTTTTGGGGCCAGTAACCATGGTAACAGTGCTGTTGGTGGAATTACAGCCAATAGCGGCGATGGATTTGTCTTTGGTCAGAACTTGGCTGATAGAGTTGTGAACGTTGAGAAATCTGAGAGTGCGGAGACAGGTGATAGCCCCGAGGCACCCTCTTCTACAACTACTGACAAAACTACGCCAGGTGGGTTCTCAATCTGCATAATGCTTTACTACAAAGTACAGCTATCCGATCAGTTATCGTACAGAACCAATTATCGTACACCCAACTCTTATCCGTGTTTAACCCAAGTGATCACGTTTTCGAACACAAGAAATGACGTCACAACAGCTTTAACGTTGGATGTACGATAACAAAAACATGCAGACGAGCGGGTGAATGTCCGGTCCCTAAAACTTCATTTCTGAGTCTTGGGAACAATTAAAGTATTTGAACAAAAGTCGACTGAGCCCAGCTTCACTTCTGTGGAATTTCTTGTCAATGCAAACACTGATGTAAATTTTAGCATTGAAAAACCGGCAAAAGTGTACGATAACTGATCGGATACCCGTAGTTTTTGTATCGGATTTTTTGTTATATTATTCTGTTTTTTTTTTGGGATATTTTTCTTTGTCAATATCTGAAAAAACAAGTTAACTCTAAGAAATTCCTACAATGTATTAGTAATGAAATGAACTAACAGCATAGAATTTTTTTTTGTGTTCAATCCAAAAATTACAGCGGAAGTAAAATAAGGTAAACTGGGGTAGAACTATGGTAAAGTAAGCTAAACTGTCCAAAAAAAACACGGATTTACCATATTTTTTACCATGGTACTTTTTTATCAGGGCTATTGCCATAGGTTTTCAATTTCCACTCACTTTAAAGTGGCATGAGCTGCCAAAATGTTGAAATTTTGACGTTAAAACAGAATGTTGAAATTATTGGCTATTTTTCTCAAGACGTATAATTCCGAAGCTTTTTACTGCTTCTGGTCTCCAGAATGTATTATAAATTATTGTTTTGAACTAACTTTGGCTGAGAATGAATGAATGGTCGTCCCGGTTATTTAAATTTTGTTTACTTTTCGATACGTTTTCGCTTCGTACAGGCCACATACTGCATGGATTTTCCTCATTCCAACGTCAATCATTTAGTTTTTCGATGGCCTTCAAAGTCTCATACTGTCGTGACGATCAGAAATTATGAAAAAAGTGTGAATTTTGGCAGCTCATGCCACTTTAATTTATGATTGACTTATTATGCCCATACATACATGTATGTTTCAGAAAAAACAGCATTATCCTTGGCCGAGTCTGCCAGAGAATATCAAGCCAAACATGAAAGTCGACCAGAACTAGAGGAGGTGGAAGTCAAAACTGGAGAAGAGGAGGAATCTAATGTATTACAGGTCAGAGGTCAACTCAATAGCCAATCAAATGATTCCCATAGATATACCTACAACTGTACAAAACACTTGCCTTTTGATCCTAGGAGAAAGAAACAACCTGCATTTTACACAATAAAATAAAAAAATTTGCCCTAACATCCTGTATAGTATCCTAGGTTAGTGCCCTGTACTGGCTATCCATTGCACATATTTAGGTTGTTTCTTTCTGCTAGGGTAAAAAGGCAAGTGTTTTGTACAGGTAGGTATATCTTGGAGGAATATGAGAATTATCCCTCCAATTCTTCAGTTTTTAGTGATTATTCATTTTTAAAGTGGCTTTAGCTCCCAAGTTTTGAGTTGTTTAAAAAAGCATTTTAAAAAAAGTTTGAAGTACACGTACCTTGAAAAGGTAAAAGACTGACGTTGAAATGAAAATATTAGTAAAGCCAGCGACATATAAGTACAAAAAGATTTGCTCTAATTTTGGTCAAAATTGAAGTAGCTGTGATCTATATCTTGAGTACATTTTATAGGTTGCTGGATTGCTTGACTGATGTTTTTCTCCAACCTCAAGATTATTTTACTCGTTTCCAATACTGTCCCATTGACAAATTTCTTTAAAGCATGTTTAACCTTAATTTTTTGTTTGTTTTCCTTTAGGCAAATTGTAAGCTGTTTGTGTTTGAGACTTCCAATGAGACGTGGGTGGAGAGGGGGCGTGGTCAACTCCGTGTCAACGATATTGCACCTATTGATGGCAATGCTTTCCATTCCCGACTTGGTGAGTTTTTTTACTATCACTATCACATCGACTTTTCTGGTAGCCTGATTTAATTATTGCAATTAACACATTATTGAAACTGGTCCTTGGAAGGCCAAGACCTACATATCTCACTTAAAGCGATACAACCCGATTGGTCAGACCACTATCTCAACTAACAACAATACAACCTGACTGGTCAGCCCACTATCTCAACTAGCAACAATACAACCTGACTGGTCAGCCCACTATCTCAACTACATTGTAGCAGCAATTCAACCTGACTGGTCAGCCCCCTATCTCAACTAGCACCAATACAACCTGACTGGTCAGTCCACTATCTCAACTAGCAGCAATACAACCTGACTGGTCAGCCCACTATCTCAACTAGCAGCAATACAACCTGACTGGTTAGTCCACTATCTCAACTAACAACAATACAACCTGACTGGTCAGCCCACTATCTCAACTAGCAGCAATATAACCTGACTGGTCAGTCCACTATCTCAACTAGGAGCGATACAACCTGACTGGTCAGCCCACTATCTCAACTAGCAACAATACAACCTGACTGGTCAACCCACTATCTCAACTAACAACAATACAACCTGACTGGTCAGCCCACTATCTCAACTAGCAGCAATACAACCTGACTGGTCAACCCACTATCTCAACTAACAACAATACAACCTGACTGGTCAGCCCACTATCTCAACTAGCAGCAATACAACCTGACTGGTCAGCCCACTATCTCAACTAGCAGCAATACAACCTGACTGGTCAGCCCACTATCTCAACTAGCAGCAATACAACCTGACTGGTCAGTCCACTATCTCAACTAACAACAATACAACCTGACTGGTCAGTCCACTATCTCAACTAGCAACAATACAACCTGACTGGTCAGCCCACTATCTCAACTAGCAGCAATACAACCTGACTGGTCAGCCCACTATCTCAACTAGCAGCAATACAACCTGACTGGTCAGCCCACTATCTCAACTAGCAGCAATACAACCTGACTGGTCAGCCCACTATCTCAACTAGCAGCAATACAACCTGACTGGTCAGTCCACTATCTCAACTAGCAACAATACAACCTGACTGGTCAGTCCACTATCTCAACTAGCAGCAATACAACCTGACTGGTCAGTCCACTATCTCAACTAACAACAATACAACCTGACTGGTCAGCCCACTATCTCAACTAGCAGCAATACAACCTGACTGGTCAGTCCACTATCTCAACTAGCAGCAATACAACCTGACTGGTCAGTCCACTATCTCAACTAACAACAATACAACCTGACTGGTCAGTCCACTATCTCAACTAGGAGCGATACAACCTGACTGGTCAGTCCACTATCTCAACTAGCAGCAATACAACCTGACTGGTCAGTCCACTATCTCAACTAACAACAATACAACCTGACTGGTCAGTCCACTATCTCAACTAACAACAATACAACCTGACTGGTCAGCCCACTATTTCAACTAGCAACAATACAACCGACTGGACAGTACACTATCTCAACTAACAGTAATACAACCTGACTGGTCAGCCCACTATCTCAACTAGCAACAATACAACCTGACTGGTCAGTCCACTATCTCAACTAGCAGCGATACAACCTGACTGGTCAGTACACTATCTCAACTAGCAGCAATACAACCTGACTGGTCAGTCCACTATCTCAACTAGGAGCGATACAACCTGACTGGTCAGTCCACTATCTCAACTAACAACAATACAACCTGACTGGTCAGTCCACTATCTCAACTAACAACAATACAACCTGACTGGTCAGCCCACTATTTCAACTAGCAACAATACAACCGACTGGACAGTACACTATCTCAACTAACAGTAATACAACCTGACTGGTCAGCCCACTATCTCAACTAGCAACAATACAACCTGACTGGTCAGTCCACTATCTCAACTAGCAGCGATACAACCTGACTGGTCAGTACACTATCTCAACTAGCAGCAATACAACCTGACTGGTCAGTCCACTATCTCAACTAGCAGCGATACAACCTGACTGGTCAGTACACTATCTCAACTAGCAACAATACAACCTGACTGGTCAGTCCACTATCTCAATTAGCAGCAATACAACCTGACTGGACAGCCCACTATCTCAATTAGCAACAATACAACCTGACTGGTCAGTCCACTATCTCAACTAGTAGATTTATACAGATTATCATGAGGCCGTATCAACACCTCAACACCCTTTTGGGCTCGGCTGATACTTTTGCCCGATCTCAGCCAACAAGATATCATATTTACCGCTGAAACATGTGTAGGCCTAGTTTTAGCTGCAAAAGCCACAAATTTACAAATGTCACTTTTCGACTGGCAGTTTTGCCGAATTGCGCATTTACTTTCAAAAGGCGCGAGAAGTAGACCCAAGATAAAAATACTAAGCACGCAGAAATTATTGACTTTATATCGTCACAAAAAATTATTGAGTCAGAATTAATGTATTATTCAACCGATTAAGTAGAAAGAAGCAACAAATAAAGTATAAAAAAGCAACAATTTATCTATAATTCCTCTGACACAGTAGCGTCTGTCAATGACACACACATGTATACCGATCACTGCGCGGGAATTTCCATTTCAGTTATCAGGTGACAGTCATAACTTGTTCAAGGTCGTACAAAAAATAGTCCGGAAACATTCTTTTCAAACTATACTGATACAGAAAATTATCAGATGGATGTGTATCAGTAGGGTTTGACGTATAGGAATATAATAATGAAGTTTATGTCCATTTTCTTCCTTTGTATATTTCAGTGATGCGAACTCATGGAAGCCTGAGGTTAATATTGAATACAAAGATCTGGGCTGGTATGACAGTGGAGAGAGCCAGTTCAAAAAGTATACGTGTTACAGCCAGTGATGGGGATGATGGAATCAAAGTTTTCCTCATATCTGTGAGTTACTCATTGCTTACTTTACTCATATCTGTGAGTTACTCATTGCTTACTTTACTCATATCTGTGAGTTACTCATTGTTTACTTTACTCATATCTGTGAGTTACTCATTGTTTACTTTACTCATATCTGTCAGTTACTCATTGGTTACTTTACTCATATCTGTGAGTTACTCATTGGTTACTTTACTCATATCTGTGAGTTACTCATTGATTACTTTACTCATATCTGTCAGTTACTCATTGGTTACTTTACTCATATCTGTGAGTTATTCATTGTTTACTTTACTCATATCTGTGAGTTACTCATTAATTACTTTACTCATATCTGTGAGTTACTCATTGATTACTTTACTCATATCTGTGAGTTACTCATTGATTACTTTACTCATATCTGTGAGTTACTCATTAATTACTTTACTCATATCTGTGAGTTACTCATTGGTTACTTTACTCATATCTGTGAGTTACTCATTGATTACTTTACTCATATATGTGAGTTACTCATTGATTACTTTACTCATAACTGTGAGTTACTAAACAATTACTTTACTCATATCTGTGAGTTACTCTTTGTTTACTTTACACATATCTGTGAGTTACTTATTTGTTACTTTACTCATATCTGTGAGTTACTCATTGTTTACTTTACTCATATCTGTGAGTTACTCATTGGTTACTTTACTGATATCTGTGAGTTACTCATTGTTTACTTTACTCATATCTGTGAGTTACTCATTGTTTACTTTACTCCTATCTGTGAGTTACTCATTGGTTACTTTACTGATATCTGTGAGTTACTCATTGATTACTTTACTCATATCTGTGAGTTACTCATTGATTACTTTACTCATATCTGTGAGTTACTCATTGATTACTTTAATCATATCTGTGAGTTACTCATTGTTTACTTTACTCATATCTGTGAGTTACTCATTGACTACTTTACTCATCTCTGTGAGTTACTCATTGATTACTTTAATCATATATGTGAGTTACTAAACAATTACTTTACTCATATCTGTGAGTTACTCATTGTTTACTTTACTCATATCTGTGAGTTACTCATTGTTTACTTTACTCATATCTGTGAGTTACTAAACAATTACTTTACTCATATCTGTGAGTTACTCATTGATTACTTTACTCATATCTGTGAGTTACTCATTGTTTACTTTACTTATATCTGTGAGTTACATGTACTCATTGTTTACTTTACTCATATCTGTGAGTTACTCATTGGTTACTTTACTCATATCTGTGAGTTACTCATTGGTTACTTTACTCATTTCTGTGAGTTACTCATTGATTACTTTACTCATATCTGTGAGTTACTCATTGCTTACTTTACTCATATCTGTGAGTTACTAAACAATTACTTTACTCATATCTGTGAGTTACTAAACAATTACTTTACTCATATCTGTGAGTTACTCATTGTTTACTTTACTCATATCTGTGAGTTACTCATTGGTTACTTTACTCATATCTGTGAGTTACTCATTGGTTACTTTACTCATTTCTGTGAGTTACTCATTGATTACTTTACTCATATCTGTGAGTTACTCATTGCTTACTTTACTCATATCTGTGAGTTACTAAACAATTACTTTACTCATATCTGTGAGTTACTAAACAATTACCTTACTCATATCTGTGAGTTACTAAACAATTACTTTACTCATATCTGTGAGTTACTCATTGTTTACTTTACTCATATCTGTTAGTTACTCATTGTTTACTTTACTTATATATGTGAGTTACTCATTGTTTACTTTACTCATATCTGTGAGTTACTCATTGGTTACTTTACTCATATCTGTGAGTTACTCATTGGTTACTTTACTCATTTCTGTGAGTTACTCATTGATTACTTTACTCATATCTGTGAGTTACTCATTGCTTACTTTACTCATATCTGTGAGTTACTAAACAATTACTTTACTCATATCTGTGAGTTACTCATCGCTTACTTTACTCATATCTGTGAGTTACTCATTGATTACTTTACTCATATCTTTGAGTTACTCACAGATTACTTTACTCATATCTGTGAGTTACTCATTGGTTACTTTACTCATATCTTTGAGTTACTCACAGATTACTTTACTCATATCTGTGAGTTACTCATTGATTACTTTACTCATATCTGTGAGTTACTCATTGCTTACTTTACTCATATCTGTGAGTTACTCATTGCTTACTTTACTCATATCTGTGAGTTACTCATTGCTTACTTTACTCATATCTGTGAGTTACTCATTGCTTACTTTACTCATATCTGTGAGTTACTCATTGTTTACTTTACTCATATCTGTGAGTTACTCATTGACTACTTTACTCATATCTGTGAGTTACTCATTGGTTACTTTACTCATATCTGTGAGTTACTCATTGATTACTTTACTCATATCGGTCAGTTACTCATTGTTTACTTTACTCATATCTGTGAGTTACTAAACAATTACTTTACTCATATCTGTGAGTTACTCATTGATTACTTTACTCATATCTGTGAGTTACTCATTGTTTACTTTACTCATATCTGTGAGTTACTCATTGTTTACTTTACTCACATTTGTGAGTTACTCATTGTTTACTTTACTCATATCTGTGAGTTACTCCTTGTTTACTTTACTCACATTTGTGAGTTACTCATTGTTTACTTTACTCATATCTGTGAGTTACTCCTTGTTTACTTTACTCATATCTGTGAGTTACTCATTGTTTACTTTACTCATATCTGTGAGTTACTCCTTGTTTACTTTACTCATATCTGTGAGTTACTCATTGTTTACTTTACTCATATCTGTGAGTTACTCATTGACTACTTTACTCATATCTGTCAGTTATTCATTGGTTACTTTACTCATATCTGTGAGTTACTCATTGTTTACTTTACTCATATCTGTGAGTTACTCATTGTTTACTTTACTCATATCTGTGAGTTACTCCTTGTTTACTTTACTCATATCTGTGAGTTACTCATTGTTTACTTTACTCATATCTGTCAGTTATTCATTGGTTACTTTACTCATATCTGTGAGTTATTCATTGTTTACTTTACTCATATCTGTGAGTTACTCATTGATTACTTTACTCATATCTGTGAGTTACTCATTGATTACTTTACTCATATCTGTGAGTTACTCATTGATTACTTTACTCATATCTGTGAGTTACTCATTAATTACTTTACTCATATCTGTGAGTTACTCATTGGTTACTTTACTCATATCTGTGAGTTACTCATTGATTACTTTACTCATATATGTGGGTTACTCATTGATTACTTTACTCATAACTGTGAGTTACTAAACAATTACTTTACTCATATCTGTGAGTTACTCTTTGTTTACTTTACACATATCTGTGAGTTACTTATTTGTTACTTTACTCATATCTGTGAGTTACTCATTGTTTACTTTACTCATATCTGTGAGTTACTTATTGATTACTTTGCTCATATCTGTGAGTTACTAAACAATTACTTTACTCATATCTGTGAGTTACTCATTGTTTACTTTACTCATATCTGTGAGTTACTCATTGATTACTTTAATCATATCTGTGAGTTACTTATTGATTACTTTGCTCATATCTGTGAGTTACTCATTGACTACTTTACTCATCTCTGTGAGTTACTCATTGATTACTTTAATCATATCTGTGAGTTACTAAACAATTACTTTACTCATATCTGTGAGTTACTCATTGTTTACTTTACTCATATCTGTGAGTTACTCATTGATTACTTTACTCATATCTGTGAGTTACTCATTGCTTACTTTACTCATATCTGTGAGGTACTCATTGATTACTTTACTCATATCTGTGAGTTACTCATTGCTTACTTTACTCATATCTGTGAGGTACTCATTGCTTACTTTACTCATATCTGTGAGGTACTCATTGATTACTTTACTCATATCTGTGAGTTACTCATTGATTACTTTACTGATATCTGTGAGTTACTCATTGCTTACTTTACTCATATCTGTGAGGTACTCATTGATTACTTTACTCATATCTGTGAGTTACTCATTGCTTACTTTACTCATATCTGTGAGGTACTCATTGGTTACTTTACTCATCTCTGTGAGTTACTCATTGACTACTTTACTCATATCTGTGGGTTACTCATTGTTTACTTTACTCATATCTGTGGGTTACTTGTTGACTACTTTACTCATATCTGTGAGTTACTCATTGTTTACTTTACTCATATCTGTGGGTTACTTGTTGACTACTTTACTCATATCTGTGAGTTACTCATTGATTACTTTACTCATATCTGTGAGTTACTCATTGGTTACTTTACTAATATCTGTGAGTTACTCATTGGTTACTTTACTCATCTCTGTGAGTTACTCATTGATTACTTTACTCATATCTGTGGGTTACTTGTTGACTACTTTACTCATATCTGTGAGTTACTCATTGATTACTTTACTCATATCTGTGGGTTACTCATTGATTACTTTACTCATATCTGTGAGTTACTCATTGATTACTTTACTCATATCTGTGAGTTACTCATTGATTACTTTACTAATATCTGTGAGTTACTCATTGATTACTTTACTAATATCTGTGAGTTACTCATTGATTACTTTACTAATATCTGTGAGTTACTCATTGATTACTTTACTCATATCTGTGAGGTACTCATTGGTTACTTTACTAATATCTGTGAGTTACTCATTGGTTACTTTACTCATCTCTGTGAGTTACTCATTGATTACTTTACTAATATCTGTGAGTTACTCATTGATTACTTTACTCATATCTGTGAGGTACTCATTGGTTACTTTACTAATATCTGTGAGTTACTCATTGGTTACTTTACTCATATCTGTGAGTTACTCATTGATTACTTTACTAATATCTGTGAGTTACTCATTGATTACTTTACTCATATCTGTGAGGTACTCATTGGTTACTTTACTAATATCTGTGAGTTACTCATTGGTTACTTTACTCATCTCTGTGAGTTACTCATTGTTTACTTTACTCATATCTGTGAGTTTCTCATTGATTACTTTACTCATATCTGTGAGTTACTCATTGATTACTTTACTCATATCTGTGAGTTTCTCATTGAATACTTTACTTATATCTGTGAGTTACTAAACAATTACTTTACTCATATCTGTGAGTTACTAAACAATTACTTTACTCATATCTGTGAGTTACTCATTGCTTACTTTACTCATATCTGTGGGTTACTCATTGACTACTTTACTCATATCTGTGGGTTACTCATTGATTACTTTACTCATATCTGTGAGTTACTCATTGATTACTTTACTCATATCTGTGAGTTACTCATTGATTACTTTACTCATATCTGTGAGTTACTCATTGGTTACTTTACTCATATCTGTGAGTTACTCATTGCTTACTTTACTCATATCTGTGAGTTACTCATTGCTTACTTTACTCATGTCTGTGAGTTACTAAACAATTACTTTACTCATATCTGTGAGTTACTCATTGACTACTTTACTCATATCTGTGAGTTACTCATTGCTTACTTTACTCATGTCTGTGAGTTACTAAACAATTACTTTACTCATATCTGTGAGTTACTCATTGGTTACTTTACTCATATCTGTGAGTTACTAATTGACTACTTTACTCATATCTGTGAGTTACTCATTGGTTACTTTACTCATATCTGTGAGTTACTCATTGGTTACTTTACTCATATCTGTGAGTTACTCATTGACTACTTTACTCATATCTGTGAGTTACTCATTGGTTACTTTACTCATATCTGTGAGTTACTCATTGGTTACTTTACTCATATCTGTGAGTTACTCATTGATTACTTTACTCATATCTGTGAGTTACTCATTGCTTACTTTACTCATATCTGTGAGTTACTCATTGGTTACTTTACTCATATCTGTGAGTTACTCATTGATTACTTTACTCATATCTGTGAGTTACTCATTGGTTACTTTACTCATATCTGTGAGTTACTTATTGACTACTTTACTCATATCTGTGAGGTACTTATTGACTACTTTACTCATATCTGTGAGTTACTTGTTGACTACTTTACTCATATCTGTGAGTTACTCATTGCTTACTTTACTCATATCTGTGAGTTACTCATTGGTTACTTTACTCATATCTGTGAGTTACTTGTTGACTACTTTACTCATATCTGTGAGTTACTTATTGACTACTTTACTCATATCTGTGAGTTACACATTGATTACTTTACTCATATCTGTGAGTTACTCATTGACTACTTTACTCATATCTGTGAGGTACTTATTGACTACTTTACTCATATCTGTGAGTTACTCATTGATTACTTTACTCATATCTGTGAGTTACTTATTGACTACTTTACTCATATCTGTGAGTTACACATTGATTACTTTACTCATATCTGTGAGTTACTCATTTACTACTTTACTCATATCTGTGAGGTACTTATTGACTACTTTACTCATATCTGTGAGTTACTTATTGACTACTTTACTCATATCTGTGAGTTACTCATTGACTACTTTACTCATATCTGTGAGTTACTCATTGACTACTTTACTCATATCTGTGAGTTACTTATTGACTACTTTACTCATATCTGTGAGTTACACATTGATTACTTTACTCATATCTGTGAGTTACTCATTGACTACTTTACTCATATCTGTGAGGTACTTATTGACTACTTTACTCATATCTGTGAGTTACTTATTGACTACTTTACTCATATCTGTGAGGTACTTATTGACTACTTTACTCATATCTGTGAGTTACACATTGATTACTTTACTCATATCTGTGAGTTACTCATTGACTACTTTACTCATATCTGTGAGGTACTTATTGACTACTTTACTCATATCTGTGAGTTACTTATTGACTACTTTACTCATATCTGTGAGTTATCCCATGTTTCATCTCAATGGTTCTAAATTCAGTTTAGAACTCCTAAATGTCAGAAAGGTGAGTGTGGTATAAAATATAACTTTCTGGGTTTACCAGGCAACCCCCAAAGACAGTGAGAATATACTAAGTGCTATAGACTGGAGAGTGCAAAGGTTACAAGTTCTCGAGGAAAAGAAAGAGGGCCGAAATCAGAAATCTGAGAAGAGAAAAGCAGATTCCTTAGAGCAGGAAACCCTGAATAAAAAACAAAGGTAAAAGTTCTGTAAATGTGTAGATTGCTACTGAGATCTCAAGCAGAGGGGGGCCAATGGGGCTCAGTAGGTAGAGCGTTGGACGCTCAATCCGAACAGCCTTCACCAATGGGTCGCGGGTTCGATTCCCACTCAGTCCCAAAAAATTTTAAATTTTCTGACTGGGTTTTTCTCTCGAACGACCTATGTGGGATGGTTGCCAGTTACCAGCGGAAGGTCAAGGGATTCCTCCGGGCACTGAGCCCGGTTTCCTCCCGCAATAAAACTGGCAACGCCGCCGTATAAGTGAAATAATCTTGAGCGCGCGGCGTAAAACACCAAACAATCAATCAACTCAAGCAGAGGATATGTTTCTCACTACATGTATAGATTACCTGTGGAGGTGGGGTGACATGCCTGAAGAGACAGAATATAGCTGTTTAGTTCTTAATATATGTTTGTTTGATTCACTCAGTCGCTCTTCCAACATTAACATTTGCTCTATGGAAGAATGATTTTTAATTTGTGACTGGCAAGGGAGAGAACCCTTTGTATGGATGAAAATTGATGGATGAAGATAGGATGGATTCTACTTTCCTTAAAGTGGCATGAGCTGCCAAAATGTTGATATTTTGACGTTAAAACAGAATGTTGAAATTATTGGCTATTTTTCTCAAGACGTATAATTCAGAAGCTTTTTAGTGCTGCTAGTCTCCAAAATGTCCGATAGAGTATTGTTTTGAACTAATTTTAGCTTAGAATGAATAAATGGTCGTCCCGGTTATTTAAATTTTGTTTACTTTTCGAACACGTTTTCGGTTTGTACAGGCCAGGTACTGTATGGATTTTCCTCATTCCAACATCAATCATTTAGTTTTTCGATGGCCTTCAAAGCCTCTTACTGTCGTAGCGATCTGAAATTATGAAAAACGTGTGAATTTTGGCAGCTCATGCCACTTTAAAATATAACCATGTAGCCCTAAATCAGATGATTATTGAGGAAATGTGAAACCCCGTCCCTCCATCATGCATGTAACTG
This sequence comes from Lepidochitona cinerea, assembly GCA_963971465.1. Classification (NCBI taxonomy): domain Eukaryota; kingdom Metazoa; phylum Mollusca; class Polyplacophora; order Chitonida; family Tonicellidae; genus Lepidochitona; species Lepidochitona cinerea. The sequence continues at coordinate 7,874,461 of OZ020556.1, forward strand.
ATCACAATCCTATTGTCAAATTCATAATCCTAAATGCCAGGCTAGGGGTTTCCTCAGGCCAGATTTGATCTCAAACTACATGTAAACCTTAAAATGCCCCCTCCATCCACCCCTCCCTAATAAGTTAATTAATCTGAGTGCAGCGTAGACTATCAATTAATCACCTCATTATGCATGAAATAATAAGATTCCCAAGTCATGTCTCAAACATAAAGTCAAACAAACCAAATTATTGGCCTTTTCCAAATTTATGATATTTTCTTTGAGCAGACAATGTCCAATGCCACCTGGAGAAGGGACAGAAGAATCTAATGACTCAAACTTTAGTCATGGTGATCCAGAAACAGAAAGTAAGTTCACCCAAATTAAATATCATCATCTGATGGATGTAGGATGGCCCATTATCTGATGGATGTAGGGTAGCCCATTATCTGATAGATGTAGGGTAGCCCATCATCTGATGGATGTAGGGCGGCCCATTATCTGATGGATGTATGGTGGCCCATCATCTGATGGATGTAGGGTGGCCCATCATCTGATGGATGTAGGGCGGCCCATCATCTGATGGATGTAGGGCGGCCCATTATCTGATGGATGTAGGACGGCCCATAATATGATGGATGTAGGGTGGCCCATCATCTGATGCATGTAGGGCGGCCCATTATCTGATGGATGTAAGGCGGCCCATTATCTGATGGATGTAGGACGGCCCATCATCTGATGGATGTAGGCGGCCCATTATCTGATGGATGTAAGGCAGCCCATTATCTGATGGATGTAGGGCGGCCCATCATGTGATGGATGTAGGGCGGCCCATCATCTGATGGATGTAAGGCGGCCCATTATCGGATGGATGTAGGACGACCCATCATCTGATGGATGTAAGGCGGCCCATTATCTGATGGATGTAGGACGGCCCATCATCTGATGGATGTAGGACGGCCCATCATCTGATGGATGTAGGTCGGCCCGTCATCTGTTGGATGTAGGTCGGCCCATTATCTGATGGATGTAGGGTGGCCCATCATCTGATGGATGTAGGGTGGCCATCTTCTGATAGTTACGGCGGCCCATCATCTGATGGATGTAGGACGGCCCATCATCTGTTGGATGTAGGACGGCCCATAATATAATGGATGTAGGGTGGCCCATCATCTGATGGATGTAGGGTGGCCCATCATCTGATGGATGTAGGGCGGCCCATCATCTGATGGATGTAGGGTGCTCCATTATCTGATGGATGTAGGGCGGCCCATCATCTGATGGATGTAGGGTGGCTCGTCATCTTATGGATGTAGGGCGGCCCATTATCTGATGGATGTAGGACGGCCCATCATCTGCTGGATGTAGAGTGGCCCATCATCTGATGGATGTAGGACGGCCCATTATCTGATGGATGTAGGGCGGCCCATCATCTGTTGGATGTCGGGTGGTCCGTCATCTGATGGATGTAGGACGGTCCATCATCTGTTGGATGTAGGAGGGTCCATCATCTGATGGATGTAGGATGGCCCATCATCTGATGGATGATCATGTAGGGTGGCCCATCATCTGATGGATGTAGGGTGGTCCATCATCTGATGGATGTAGGGTGGTCCATCATCTGATGGATGATCATGTAGGGTGGCCCATCATCTGATGGATGTAGGGTGGTCCATCATCTGATGGATGATCATGTAGGGTGGCCCATCATCTGATGGATGTAGGGTGGTCCATCATCTGATGGATGTAGGATGGCCCATCATCTGATGGATGATCATGTAGGGCGGCCCATCATCTGATGGATGTAGGGTGGTCCATCATCTGATGGATGTAGGGTGGTCCATCATCTGATGGATGATCATGTAGGGTGGCCCATCATCTGATGGATGTAGGGTAGCCCATCATCTGATGGATGTAGGGTGGTCCATCATCTGATGGATGATCATGTAGGGTGGCCCATCATCTGATGGATGTAGGGTGGTCCATCATCTGATGGATGTAGGATGGCCCATCATCTGATGGATGATCATGTAGGGCGGCCCATCATCTGATGGATGTAGGGTGGTCCATCATCTGATGGATGTAGGATGGCCCATCATCTGATGGATGATCATGTAGGGCGGCCCATCATCTGATGGATGTAGGATGGCCCATCATCTGATGGATGATCATGTAGGGCGGCCCATCATCTGATGGATGTAGGGTGGCCCATCATCTGATGGATGATCATGTAGGATGGCCCATCATCTGATGGATGATCATGTAGGGCGGCCCATCATCTGATGGATGTAGGGTGGATGGATGTTGTTTGCAGGTCATGCCACTTTAACCTTGTTTTTTTTTGTAGCTTCTAATGGAAGTCGATGTTCATCACTGACGGCAAAATCTGAGGATGATTGAAGGGAATAGATGAGGATCCTGAAGGTTTGATTGGCCGTGAGACGGTGGGGCGATGTACAATGTCAGCCGGGACAGCATGGTGTCATTACGCCGGCGTATAAAGTTGGTTATGTGATCAAGTGGATTAGTAAAACCTGTCATATTGTATACAAGCCAACTATTAAGTGCTGTGTGTGTATTACGTCGTCACAAATTGATCTGAACAATGTAATACTATTGTCATTTGTTATATACATGTATATCTACCATTGTCATTTATATGCTTAGACACAGCACTGTAATTACAGAGCCAGATTTGATACCCTACAAAGTTAAACATCACTATCTATGTGAACAAGCAGTGTCCCGATCTCAATGACAAATCTATCTATAGCCGCACTCGTGTGTCTCTATCCTGGTTTACTTACTTTGCCGGTCAGGTAAAGCCACACATTAAACCGCCATTATAAGGGTGAGATAACTCGTGTAAAGTCATGAGGCCAATTTTTATGCTATGCTTTACAAAGAGCGATATAACAGTTTAACAAAGAAATCAACTGGTTCAGTGAAAAGAGGAATGTTTCAAAGAGATAATAGGCGGTAATAGCTGAAAGGTAGTTGAGATTAAGGATAGTTAAGACTTAGCTTAAATCTGAAATCCGAAGTCCTTCCAAATAATTCATTTAAAAGCCGTAACTAATCTATCTAGTGTGTTCATTATCGGGCTTAAAGCAAGCAGGGCCACAAACTCAATCTATGTGTGTTGATTTTCAGGCTTAAAGCATGCAGTGCCACAAACTCGATCTATGTGTGTTGATTTTCAGGCTTAAAGCATGCAGTGCCACAAACTCGATCTATGTGTGTTGATTTTCAGGCTAAAGCAAGCAGTGTCACTCTCAATGACACAATCTATGGGGTCGTTCATCGGGGTCAAAGCAATATCAATTACAAAATCAATTTAAGTTCTGAAATATTGAGACTGTATAAACCGTTTCATGTTGAATTCCGTTTTTTTGATCTTCCATTATGATATTAATATCAGATTTCCCTGTCAAATGATGATGTTATTAAATGATGTATACAAGGTTTACAGTTTACAGATACAGTCATATCAATAGAACGGACTGAAAATATCAATTATGGTTCTTCTCAATTTGCATTTTCCGGAAGTTAAAAAAAACAAAACCCAGCTTGAGGATTTGCTGGCATGGGTATGGGTTGAAAGGTAATGAGTCATTAGAGATTTTCTTAATCAGCACCTCAGGCTAATTGTGGCTGTCTGAGTATGCATGCAGGGGAAGTAACTCACATAAGGGGAAATAACTCCAACAAGGGGAAATAACTCCAACAAGGGAGAAATAACTCCAACAAGGGGAAATAACTCCAACAAGGGGGAATAACTCCTGATGCAGTATCCTGGTCCACTGACTCAATTGCTAGAATTACCCAAGGTCAGAGTTTAGGGGTATAACTTTCACTGACCAGCTGTTCATTTAATATTTGTGAATATGGAGAGGGTTCTGTGATCTTCAATTCCTATTTTAAAACCATTGTTTTTAACCTACCTTTTTTAAGAAGTACCCAAAGATGTCACAAAAGCTATCAGTGGACAGTAAATAAAAATATATCGTGTAGTTACATGTACGCTCTACTCTTGTCAAAAACCCATTTGAAAAAAATAACACAACTTTGACTTCTAATTCTGCGATAGAAATAATATTATTTTGTCAGTCATTGAAAAAGGCATGCCATGGCTTTGTATATATCTTAATAAAAAAGAGGAAGAAGTATGGATCGTTGGTTGAGATTAGCATCAGATAAAAGCATCAGAGGGTACAGCTGATCTGCATAAGTTTATCGGACAGCTGTTTTGTGAGAGTTATGGATTGGGCCTTGGTCTGTGAAATGGCAAGAGATGTGTCTCCTCCTCCAGTCCAACATTACCGTATTTCTTCTAAAGATTCAGCCACTTTTTTCCTTATAAGGATCAAACCAACCATTAGAAAAGAAATATGCTAAATGTGGTCAGAAAATTTTGCCGATCAGAGGGAATATAAAGCAATACCACCTGCTGTGCAGCATGTGAAAATGGGTATCCTTAAAAACAACTCCACGTCTCTGTTTTAGTCTGACTCTATGGAAAATTTAGGCCTTTAGAATGGCTGAATCTTTAGAAGAAATACGGTACTCATTATCATACTGACCTCATTATCTTCATAAAGGTTGGGGGGGGGGGGATTAATCGGGCACCGTATGTGGATGATTTGCCAGGTAGTCACCTGAAGGTCGGGACACTGAGTCTGGACACCGTCATGTAAATGAAATAATCTTGAGTGCGGCGTAAAACATCAATCAATCAATCATAAAGCACGGGTGCATGTTTAATTATACAACTGATATGTATTATGTTTGTACCAATCAATATTTGAGCTGAAATCCATATTGGATGGTGATATTGGAGCTCAATGTCTGCCCTCATACCGTTACAATAAATAGTTTATTAATTATTTAGAGGTTATCTAACTTGAGTTTATAAAAGTCGCAGCCTCTGGCGAAGTTAATAGCATCGTAACGAGCCCACACAAGATTGTTTCTGACTTTGCACAAAATACTGCATCTCATTTTTAACATCTGTGCATGATGAAAAACCCATTCAAAGACGACGTCATTGCCCTTGAATGGCTATCTAGGTCAGAGTTTGCTTCATAGTTTTGACGTGCAGACAACAGTTCTTTCACGCTACAATCCACAAGTTGAACTTTTACAACATGTTTTTGGACGCTCTCCTGACTATATTTCACACCGTTTGCTCGAAGGTGATTGTTGGTACATGTAAGTACCTGGCAACTCTCACATGGGTTACCGAGTGAAAAACCTACTCAGTATTCTCTTGGACTGAGTTGGATTTCAAGCCATGACTAATCAATGGGAGGCAATCACCCTTAGGGTCTCTATTTAGCCTGGATTATCGGTCTTACGGCGACTGGTATTATATGGCTGCTAATGTGTCTTGTCGCCCTGACGAACACGAAGAGATTTCTCGGCTAGGTCACTATTTTGTAATGAAGAAAACAAAAAAAAATATACCTGCAATTCAAGTACAATGTCAACTACAGCTACATGTAGTTAGTGGCTGGTTGGACCATGTGTTGATGTTGTCATGGTGATGAGTGCAAGTGTTGTGTGATGGTGAAATGAACTTGCATCCAATATGGATTATTTTTTCATCACTTATGTTGAAACTTCATATCAAACTTGGTGTCTTAGAGGTGGCTCAGTTGTCAGAGTGATAATCCCTGAGCCCGCCTTCCATCCATGTATCACAGGTTCAAATCCCACTCTGGCCCAATATATCTGGTTTCAAACAATTTTGAGCGGATCTTAATTTTCCCTCTATGGACTTTCTAACTGCCAGTAAATATGCTTATCAGATGTTAGTTAGTATATAATAATAGGTTCATTTTATATTTCTATTGCTTCTGTTCATATTGAAAAGGGAATATATATATAATGTGAAAAAATGCGTTTTAGTATTTCACTGTTTGTTTACATAGGTTTCAAAATGTATAAGTGACAACCCCATCATGTGAAACTTCCTGGTCTACTGAGGGTACCGTATTTCTTCTAAATATTCAGCCATTCTAATGGCCTAAATTTTCCATTGAGGTCAGACAAAAATTGAGATGCTGAGTTGTGTTTAAGGATAACCATTTTCACACACTGCATGGTGGGTCATGTTGCCTTAACTTCCCTCTAATGGGCAAAGTTTTCTCGCCACATTTAGCATATTTCTTTTCAAATGGTCGAATCCTTATGAGGAAAAAAGTGGCTGAATCTTTAGAAAAAATACGTAAATTGACTCACAAGATATTGTTCTTAAATAAATCTACCTGTAGATTCTCGAGACTCCTTAATACTGGTTGCCCATTGGGAATTCTACCCAGAATACTTTGAGTTCTTTCAAATTTTAAAAGCATTATTTTAAGTGACATGAGCTGCCAAAATTCAGGCTTTCTTTTCATAATTCCGATTGCCAAGAGAAGTTCTTTTTCTGCCTTAAGTGGCATGAATCGGCTGCCAAAATTTGAAAATAAACTCACGGTTTTGGAGGTCGTCGAAAAAGTAAACGAGGAACCTTGGAATGAAGGAAATCAAAATGGGTGTTCGAAAAGTTAACAAAATTGAAATAACTCTGACAAACGCTCATTCATTCCAAGTCAGTTCAAAACAATACATCATAGAGACTATAAGCTTCTGAATTGTAGGTCTTGAGATAAATTTGGTGATAATTTCAACATTTTGGCAGCTCATGCCACTTAAATAAAACATAATTAACAAGTAGATAATTCTGTTCTAATGGAAGTGTCCCAATATTTGGCAGCTCATGCCACATTAGCCGAGCATTTTTCCCACACTTAATGAGTATAACATTTAGATATGACTTACTTGATCCTACCCCGCCCCCTTGCAATATTTGTAGTCTTTGTCATATTAAAGTTCATCTTTGCCATTTTGTATTCTGTAATAAAGGCTTACATGTGAAAACAAAATTGATTTGTTTCTTTTTAAACTTGCTCAGGGTCTGTTTTTCGGGTTTGAAGGTGAGATTGGGTTTCTCTGAGGACACTGGATGGGTAAGGTAATTCTGAGTTGGGGGTGGGGATGAGATTCTGTATTTCTCTGGTGATCAGATTCTGTATTTCTCTGGTGACCAGATTCTGTATTTCTCTGGTGACCAGATTCTGTATTTCTCTGGTGGCCAGATTCTGTATTTCTCTGGTGACCAGATTCTGTATTTCTCTGGTGACCAGATTCTGTATTTCTCTGGTGGCCAGATTCTGTATTTCTCTGGTGACCAGATTCTGTATTTCTCTAGTGACCAGATTCTGTATTTCTCTGGTGACCAGATTCTGTATTTCTCTGGTGACCAGATTCTGTATTTCTCTGGTGACCAGATTCTGCATTTCTCTGGTGACCAAATCCTGCATTTCTCTGGTGACCAGATTCTGCATTTCTCTGGTGACCAGATTCTGTATTTCTCTGGTGGCCAGATTCTGTATTTCTCTGGTGACCAGATTCGGCATTTCTCTGGTGACCAAATTCTGTATTTCTCTGGTGACCAGATTCTGCATTTCTCTGGTGACCAGATTCTGTATTTCTCTGGTGACCAGATTCTGCATTTCTCTAGTGACCAGATTCTGTATTTCTCTGGTGACCAGATTCTGTATTTCTCTGGTGACCCAATTCTGTATTTCTCTGGTGACCAGATTCTGCATTTCTCTGGTGACCAGATTCTGTATTTCTCTGGTGACCAGATTCTGCATTTCTCTGGTGACCAGATTCTGCATTTCTCTGGTGACCAGATTCTGTATTTCTCTGGTGACCCAATTCTGCATTTCTCTGGTGGCCAGATTCTGTATTTCTCTGGTGACCAGATTCTGCATTTCTCTGGTGGCCAGATTCTGTATTTCTCTAGTGACCAGATTCTGTATTTCTCTGGTGACCAGATTCTGTATTTCTCTGGTGACCAGATTCTGTATTTCTCTGGTGACCAGGTTCTGTATTTCTCTGGTGACCAGATTCTGTATTTCTCTGGTGACCAGATTCTGTATTTCTCTGGTGACCAGATTCTGTATTTCTCTGGTGACCAGATTCTGTATTTCTCTGGTGACCAGATTCTGTATTTCTCTGGTGACCAGATTCTGCATTTCTCTGGTGGCCAGATTCTGCATTTCTCTAGTGACCAGATTCTGTATTTCTCTGGTGACCAGATTCTGTATTTCTCTGGTGACCAGATTCGGCATTTCTCTGGTGACCAGATTCTGCATTTCTCTGGTGACCAAATTCTGCATTTCTCTGGTGACCAGATTCTGCATTTCTCTAGTGACCAGATTCTGTATTTCTCTGGTGATCAGATTCTGTATTTGTCTAGTGACCAGATTCTGTATTTCTCTGGTGGCCAGATTCTGTATTTCTCTGGTGACCAGATTCTGTATTTCTCTGGTGACCAGATTCTGTATTTCTCTGGTGACCAGATTCTGTATTTCTCTGGTGACCAGATTCTGTATTTCTCTGGTGACCAGATTCTGCATTTCTCTGGTGGCCAGATTCTGTATTTCTCTAGTGACCAGATTCTGTATTTCTCTGGTGACCAGATTCTGTATTTCTCTGGTGGCCAGATTCTGTATTTCTCTGGTGACCAGATTCTGTATTTCTCTGGTGACCCAATTCTGCATTTCTCTGGTGGCCAGATTCTGTATTTCTCTGGTGACCAGATTCGGCATTTCTCTGGTGACCAGATTCTGTATTTCTCTGGTGACCAGATTCTGTATTTCTCTGGTGACCAGATTCTGTATTTCTCTGGTGACCAGATTCTGCATTTCTCTGGTGGCCAGATTCTGTATTTCTCTAGTGACCAGATTCTGTATTTCTCTGGTGACCAGATTCTGTATTTCTCTGGTGACCCAATTCTGTATTTCTCTAGTGACCAGATTCTGCATTTCTCTGGTGACCAGATTCTGTATTTGTCTGGTGACCAGATTCTGCATTTCTCTAGTGACCAGATTCTGCATTTCTCTGGTGGCCAGATTCTGTATTTCTCTGGTGACCAGATTCTGTATTTGTCTGGTGACCAGATTCTGCATTTCTCTAGTGACCAGATTCTGCATTTCTCTGGTGACCAGATTCTGTATTTGTCTGGTGACCAGATTCTGTATTTCTCTGGTGACCAGATTCTGCATTTCTCTGGTGACCAGGTTCTGTATTTCTCTGGTGACCAGGTTCTGTATTTCTCTGGTGACCAGATTCTGTATTTCTCTGGTGATCAGATTCTGTATTTCTCTGGTGACCAGATTCTGCATTTCTCTGGTGGCCAGATTCTGCATTTCTCTAGTGACCAGATTCTGTATTTCTCTGGTGACCAGATTCTGTATTTCTCTGGTGACCAGATTCTGCATTTCTCTAGTGACCAGATTCTGTATTTCTCTGGTGACCAGATTCTGCATTTCTCTGGTGGCCAGATTCTGCATTTCTCTAGTGACCAGATTCTGTATTTCTCTGGTGGCCAGATTCTGCATTTCTCTGGTGACCAGATTCTGTATTTCTCTGGTGACCAGATTCTGTATTTCTCTGGTGATGGTGACCAGATTCTGTATTTGTCTGGTGACCAGATTCTGTATTTCTCTGGTGACCAGATTCTGCATTTCTCTGGTGGCCAGATTCTGCATTTCTCTAGTGACCAGATTCTGTATTTCTCTGGTGACCAGATTCTGTATTTCTCTGGTGACCAGATTCGGCATTTCTCTGGTGACCAGATTCTGCATTTCTCTGGTGACCAAATTCTGCATTTCTCTGGTGACCAGATTCTGCATTTCTCTAGTGACCAGATTCTGTATTTCTCTGGTGATCAGATTCTGTATTTGTCTAGTGACCAGATTCTGTATTTCTCTGGTGGCCAGATTCTGTATTTCTCTGGTGACCAGATTCGGCATTTCTCTGGTGACCAGATTCTGTATTTCTCTGGTGACCAGATTCTGTATTTCTCTGGTGACCAGATTCTGTATTTCTCTGGTGACCAGATTCTGCATTTCTCTGGTGGCCAGATTCTGTATTTCTCTAGTGACCAGATTCTGTATTTCTCTGGTGACCAGATTCTGTATTTCTCTGGTGACCAGATTCTGTATTTCTCTGGTGACCAGGTTCTGTATTTCTCTGGTGACCAGATTCTGTATTTCTCTGGTGACCAGATTCTGCATTTCTCTGGTGACCAGATTCTGTATTTCTCTGGTGACCAGATTCTGTATTTCTCTGGTGACCAGATTCTGTATTTCTCTGGTGACCAGATTCTGTATTTCTCTGGTGACCAGATTCTGTATTTCTCTGGTGACCAGATTCTGTATTTCTCTGGTGACCAGATTCTGTATTTCTCTGGTGACCAGATTCTGTATTTCTCTGGTGGCCAAATTCTGCATTTCTCTGGTGACCAGATTCTGTATTTCTCTGGTGACCAGATTCTGTATTTCTCTGGTGACCAGATTCTGTATTTCTCTGGTGGCCAGATTCTGTATTTCTCTGGTGACCAGATTCTGTATTTCTCTGGTGACCAGATTCTGTATTTCTCTGGTGACCAGATTCTGTATTTCTCTGGTGACCAGATTCTGTATTTCTCTGGTGACCAGATTCTGCATTTCTCTGGTGATCAGATTCTGTAATTCTCTGGTGACCAAATCCTGCATTTCTCTGGTGATCAGATTCTGTATTTCTCTGGTGACCAGATTCTGTATTTCTCTGGTGACCAAATTCTGCATTTCTCTGGTGACCAAATCCTGCATTTCTCTGGTGATCAGATTCTGTATTTCTCTGGTGATCAGATTCTGTATTTCTCTGGTGACCAGATTCTGTATTTCTCTAGTGACCAAATTCTGCATTTCTCTGGTGACCAGATTCTGTATTTCTCTGGTGACCAGATTCTGTATTTCTCTGGTGACCAGATTCTGTATTTCTCTGGTGACCAGATTCTGTATTTCTCTGGTGATCAGATTCTGTATTTCTCTGGTGACCAGATTCTGTAATTCTCTGGTGACCAGATTCTGTATTTCTCTGGTGACCAGATTCTGTATTTCTCTGGTGACCAGATTCTGTATTTCTCTGGTGGCCAAATTCTGCATTTCTCTGGTGACCAGATTCTGTATTTCTCTGGTGGCCAGATTCTGTATTTCTCTGGTGACCAGATTCTGTATTTCTCTGGTGGCCAGATTCTGTATTTCTCTGGTGACCAGATTCTGTATATCTCTGGTGACCAGATTCTGTATTTCTCTGGTGACCAGATTCTGTATATCTCTGGTGACCAGATTCTGTATTTCTCTGGTGACCAGATTCTGTATTTCTCTGGTGGCCAGATTCTGTATTTCTCTGGTGACCAGATTCTGTATTTCTCTGGTGGCCAGATTCTGTATTTCTCTGGTGACCAGATTCTGTATATCTCTGGTGACCAGATTCTGTATTTCTCTGGTAGCCAGATTCGGCATTTCTCTGGTGACCAGATTCTGTATTTCTCTGGTGACCAGATTCGGCATTTCTCTGGTGACCAGATTCTGCATTTCTCTGGTGACCAGATTCTGTATTTCTCTGGTGACCAGATTCTGTATTTCTCTGGTGACCAGATTCTGTATTTCTCTGGTGACCAGATTCTGTATTTCTCTGGTGGCCAGATTCTGTATTTCTCTGGTGGTGGTGACCAGATTCTGTATTTGTCTGGTGACCAGATTCTGTATTTCTCTGGTGACCAGATTCTGTATTTCTCTGGTGACCAGATTCTGTATTTCTCTGGTGGCCAGATTCTGTATTTCTCTGGTGGTGGTGACCAGATTCGGCATTTCTCTGGTGACCAGATTCTGTATTTCTCTGGTGACCAGATTCGGCATTTCTCTGGTGGCCAGATTCTGTATTTCTCTGGTGACCAGATTCTGTATTTGTCTGGTGACCAAATTCTGTATTTCTCTGGTGACCAGATTCTGCATTTCTCTAGTGATCAGATTCTGTATTTCTCTAGTGACCAGATTCTGTATTTCTCTAGTGACCAGATTCTGCATTTCTCTGGTGACCAGATTCTGTATTTCTCTGGTGACCAGATTCTGCATTTCTCTGGTGACCAGATTCTGCATTTCTCTAGTGACCAGATTCTGTATTTCTCTGGCGACCAGATTCTGTATTTGTCTGGTGACCAGATTCTGCATTTCTCTAGTGACCAGATTCTGCATTTGTCTGGTGACCAGATTCTGCATTTCTCTAGTGACCAGATTCTGTATTTCTCTGGTGACCAGATTCTGCATTTCTCTGGTGACCAGATTCTGTATTTCTCTGGCGACCAGATTCTGCATTTCTCTGGTGGCCAGATTCTGCATTTCTCTGGTGACCAGATTCTGTATTTCTCTGGTGACCAGATTCTGCATTTCTCTGGTGACCAGATTCTGCATTTCTCTAGTGACCAGATTCTGTATTTCTCTGGCGACCAGATTCTGTATTTGTCTGGTGACCAGATTCTGCATTTCTCTAGTGACCAGATTCTGTATTTGTCTGGTGACCAGATTCTGCATTTCTCTAGTGACCAGATTCTGTATTTCTCTGGCGACCAGATTCTGCATTTCTCTGGTGACCAGATTCTGCATTTCTCTGGTGACCAGATTCTGCATTTCTCTAGTGACCAGATTCTGTATTTCTCTGGTGACCAGATTCTGCATTTCTCTAGTGGCCAGATTCTGTATTTCTCTGGTGGTGGTGACCAGATTCTGTATTTGTCTAGTGACCAGATTCTGTATTTGTCTGGTGACCAGATTCTGTATTTCTCTGGTGACCAGATTCTGCATTTCTCTGGTGACCAGATTCTGTATTTCTCTGGTGACCAGATTCGGCATTTCTCTGGTGGCCAGATTCTGCATTTCTCTGGTGACCCAATTCTGTATTTCTCTGGTGATCAGATTCTGCATTTCTCTGGTGATCAGATTCGGTATTTCTCTGGTGACCATATCCTGCATTTCTCTAGTGACCAGATTCTGTATTTGTCTAGTGACCAGATTCTGTATTTGTCTGGTGACCAGATTCTGTATTTCTCTGGTGACCAGATTCTGCATTTCTCTGGTGACCAGATTCTGTATTTCTCTGGTGACCAGATTCTGTATTTCTCTGGTGACCAGATTCGGCATTTCTCTGGTGGCCAGATTCTGCATTTCTCTGGTGACCCAATTCTGTATTTCTCTGGTGATCAGATTCTGCATTTCTCTGGTGATCAGATTCGGTATTTCTCTGGTGACCATATCCTGCATTTCTCTGGTGATCAGATTCTGTATTTCTCTGGTGACCAGATTCTGTATTTCTCTGGTGACCAGATTCTGTATTTCTCTGGTGACCAGATTCTGTATTTCTCTGGTGACCCAATTCTGTATTTCTCTGGTGACCAGATTCTGTATTTCTCTGGTGACCAGATTCTGTATTTCTCTGGTGACCAAATCCTGCATTTCTCTGGTGATCAGATTCTGTATTTCTCTGGTGACCAGATTATGTATTTCTCTGGTGACCAGATTCTGTATTTCTCTGGTGACCAAATTCTGCATTTCTCTGGTGACCAAATCCTGCATTTCTCTGGTGACCAGATTATGTATTTCTCTGGTGACCAAATCCTGCATTTCTCTGGTGATCAGATTCTGTATTTCTCTGGTGACCAGATTATGTATTTCTCTGGTGACCAGATTCTGTATTTCTCTGGTGACCAAATTCTGTATTTCTCTGGTGGCCAGATTCTGCATTTCTCTGGTGATCAGATTCTGTATTTCTCTGGTGACCCAATTCTGTATTTCTCTGGTGACCAAATCCTGCATTTCTCTGGTGACCAAATTCTGTATTTCTCTGGTGGCCAGATTCTGCATTTCTCTGGTGATCAGATTCTGTATTTCTCTGGTGACCAGATTCTGTATTTCTCTGGTGACCAGATTCTGTATTTCTCTGGTGACCCAATTCTGTATTTCTCTGGTGACCAGATTCGGCATTTCTCTGGTGATCAGATTTTGCATTTCTCTGGTGACCCAATTCTGTATTTCTCTGGTGACCAGATTATGTATTTCTCTGGTGACCAGATTATGTATTTCTCTGGTGACCCAATTCTGTATTTCTCTGGTGGCCAGATTATGTATTTCTCTGGTGACCAGATTATGTATTTCTCTGGTGACCCAATTCTGTATTTCTCTGGTGACCAGATTATGTATTTCTCTGGTGACCAGATTATGTATTTCTCTGGTGACCCAATTCTGCATTTCTCTGGTGGCCAGATTCTGTATTTCTCTGGTGACCAGATTATGTATTTCTCTGGTGACCAGATTCTGTATTTCTCTGGTGACCCAATTCTGTATTTCTCTGGTGACCAGATTCGGCATTTCTCTGGTGATCAGATTTTGCATTTCTCTGGTGACCAGATTCTGTATTTCTCTGGTGACCAGATTCTGTATTTCTCTGGTGACCAGATTCTGTATTTCTCTGGTGACCAGATTCTGTATTTCTCTGGTGACCAGATTCTGCATTTCTCTGGTGACCAGATTCTGTATTTCTCTGGTGACCAGATTCTGTATTTCTCTGGTGACCAAATTCTGCATTTCTCTGGTGACCAGATTCTGTATTTCTCTGGTGATGAGATTCTGTATTTCTCTGGTGGCCAGATTCTGTATTTCTCTGGTGATCAGATTCTGTATTTCTCTGGTGACCAGATTCTGTATTTCTCTGATGATGGTGACCAGATTCTGTATTTCTCTGGTGATGGTGACCAGATTCTGCATTTCTCTGGTGATGGTGACCAGATTCTGTATTTCTCTGGTGACCAGATTCTGCATTTCTCTGGTGACCAGATTCTGTATTTCTCTGGTGATCAGATTCTGTATTTCTCTGGTGACCAGATTCTGTATTTCTCTGGTGACCAGATTCTGCATTTCTCTGGTGACCAGATTCTGTATTTCTCTGGTGACCAGATTCTGTATTTCTCTGGTGACCAGATTCTGCATTTCTCTGGTGACCAGATTCTGTATTTCTCTGGTGACCAGATTCTGTATTTCTCTGGTGACCAAATTCTGTATTTCTCTGGTGACCAAATCCTGCATTTCTCTGGTGACCAGATTCGGCATTTCTCTGGTGACCAGATTCTGCATTTCTCTGGTGACCAGATTCTGTATTTCTCTGGTGACCAGATTCTGTATTTCTCTGGTGACCAAATTCTGTATTTCTCTGGTGACCAGATTCTGCATTTCTCTGGTGACCAGATTCTGTATTTCTCTGGTGACCAGATTCTGCATTTCTCTGGTGACCAGATTCTGCATTTCTCTGGTGACCAGATTCTGTATTTCTCTGGCGACCAGATTCTGCATTTCTCTGGTGACCAGATTCTGCATTTCTCTAGTGACCAGATTCTGTATTTCTCTGGCGACCAGATTCTGTATTTGTCTGGTGACCAGATTCTGCATTTCTCTAGTGACCAGATTCTGTATTTCTCTGGTGACCAGATTCTGTATTTCTCTGGTGACCAGGTTCTGTATTTCTCTGGTGACCAGATTCTGTATTTCTCTGGTGACCAGATTCTGTATTTCTCTGGTGACCAGATTCTGTATTTCTCTGGTGACCAGATTCTGTATTTCTCTGGTGACCAGATTCTGCATTTCTCTGGTGACCAGATTCTGCATTTCTCTAGTGACCAGATTCTGTATTTCTCTGGCGACCAGATTCTGTATTTGTCTGGTGACCAGATTCTGCATTTCTCTAGTGACCAGATTCTGTATTTGTCTGGTGACCAGATTCTGCATTTCTCTAGTGACCAGATTCTGTATTTCTCTGGCGACCAGATTCTGCATTTCTCTGGTGACCAGATTCTGCATTTCTCTGGTGACCAGATTCTGCATTTCTCTAGTGACCAGATTCTGTATTTCTCTGGTGACCAGATTCTGCATTTCTCTAGTGACCAGATTCTGTATTTCTCTGGCGACCAGATTCTGCATTTCTCTGGTGACCAGATTCTGCATTTCTCTGGTGACCAGATTCTGCATTTCTCTAGTGACCAGATTCTGTATTTCTCTGGTGACCAGATTCTGTATTTCTCTGGTGACCAGATTCTGTATTTCTCTGGTGACCAGATTCTGCATTTCTCTAGTGGCCAGATTCTGTATTTGTCTAGTGACCAGATTCTGCATTTCTCTAGTGACCAGATTCTGTATTTCTCTAGTGACCAGATTCTGTATTTCTCTGGTGGTGGTGACCAGATTCTGTATTTGTCTAGTGACCAGATTCTGTATTTGTCTGGTGACCAGATTCTGTATTTCTCTGGTGACCAGATTCTGCATTTCTCTGGTGACCAGATTCTGCATTTCTCTAGTGACCAGATTCTGTATTTCTCTGGTGGCCAGATTCTGTATTTGTCTAGTGACCAGATTCTGTATTTCTCTGGTGACCAGATTCTGTATTTCTCTGGTGACCAGATTCTGTATTTCTCTGGTGACCAGATTCTGCATTTCTCTAGTGACCAGATTCTGTATTTCTCTGGTGGCCAGATTCTGTATTTGTCTAGTGACCAGATTCTGCATTTCTCTGGTGACCAGATTCTGTATTTCTCTGGTGACCAGATTCTGTATTTCTCTAGTGACCAGATTCTGCATTTCTCTGGTGACCAGATTCTGCATTTCTCTAGTGACCAGATTCTGTATTTCTCTGGTGGCCAGATTCTGTATTTCTCTGGTGACCAGATTCTGTATTTCTCTAGTGACCAGATTCTGCATTTCTCTGGTGACCAGATTCTGTATTTCTCTGGTGGCCAGATTCTGTATTTCTCTGGTGGCCAGATTCTGTATTTCTCTAGTGACCAGATTCTGCATTTCTCTGGTGACCAGATTCTGTATTTCTCTGGTGACCAGATTCTGCATTTCTCTGGTGACCAGATTCTGTATTTCTCTGGTGACCAAATCCTGCATTTCTCTGGTGACCAGATTCTGCATTTCTCTAGTGACCAGATTCTGTATTTGTCTAGTGACCAGATTCTGCATTTCTCTGGTGACCAGATTCTGCATTTCTCTAGTGATCAGATTCTGCATTTCTCTAGTGATCAGATTCTGCATTTCTCTGGTGATCAGATTCGGTATTTCTCTGGTGACCATATCCTGCATTTCTCTGGTGATCAGATTCTGTATTTCTCTGGTGACCAGATTCTGTATTTCTCTGGTGACCAGATTCTGTATTTCTCTGGTGACCAGATTCTGTATTTCTCTGGTGACCCAATTCTGTATTTCTCTGGTGACCAGATTCTGTATTTCTCTGGTGACCAGATTCTGTATTTCTCTGGTGACCAGATTCTGCATTTCTCTAGTGGCCAGATTCTGTATTTCTCTGGTGACCAGATTCTGTATTTCTCTAGTGACCAGATTCTGTATTTCTCTGGTGACCAGATTCTGTATTTCTCTGGTGGCCAGATTCTGTATTTCTCTGGTGACCAGATTCTGTATTTGTCTAGTGACCAGATTCTGCATTTCTCTAGTGACCAGATTCTGTATTTCTCTAGTGACCAGATTCTGTATTTCTCTGGTGGTGGTGACCAGATTCTGTATTTCTCTGGTGACCCAATTCTGTATTTCTCTGGTGACCAGATTCTGTATTTCTCTGGTGACCAGATTCTGCATTTCTCTAGTGGCCAGATTCTGTATTTGTCTAGTGACCAGATTCTGCATTTCTCTAGTGACCAGATTCTGTATTTCTCTAGTGACCAGATTCTGTATTTCTCTGGTGGTGGTGACCAGATTCTGTATTTGTCTAGTGACCAGATTCTGTATTTGTCTGGTGACCAGATTCTGTATTTCTCTGGTGACCAGATTCTGCATTTCTCTAGTGACCAGATTCTGTATTTCTCTGGTGACCAGATTCTGTATTTCTCTGGTGGCCAGATTCTGTATTTCTCTAGTGACCAGATTCTGCATTTCTCTGGTGACCAGATTCTGTATTTCTCTGGTGACCAGATTCTGCATTTCTCTGGTGACCATAATTCTGTATTTCTCTGGTGACCAAATCCTGCATTTCTCTGGTGACCAGATTCTGCATTTCTCTAGTGACCAGATTCTGTATTTGTCTAGTGACCAGATTCTGCATTTCTCTGGTGACCAGATTCTGCATTTCTCTAGTGATCAGATTCTGCATTTCTCTAGTGATCAGATTCTGCATTTCTCTGGTGATCAGATTCGGTATTTCTCTGGTGACCATATCCTGCATTTCTCTGGTGATCAGATTCTGTATTTCTCTGGTGACCAGATTCTGTATTTCTCTGGTGACCAGATTCTGTATTTCTCTGGTGACCAGATTCTGTATTTCTCTGGTGACCCAATTCTGTATTTCTCTGGTGACCAGATTCTGTATTTCTCTGGTGACCAGATTCTGTATTTCTCTGGTGACCAAATCCTGCATTTCTCTGGTGATCAGATTCTGTATTTCTCTGGTGACCAGATTATGTATTTCTCTGGTGACCAGATTCTGTATTTCTCTGGTGACCAAATTCTGCATTTCTCTGGTGACCAAATCCTGCATTTCTCTGGTGACCAGATTATGTATTTCTCTGGTGACCAAATCCTGCATTTCTCTGGTGATCAGATTCTGTATTTCTCTGGTGACCAGATTATGTATTTCTCTGGTGACCAGATTCTGTATTTCTCTGGTGACCAAATTCTGTATTTCTCTGGTGGCCAGATTCTGCATTTCTCTGGTGATCAGATTCTGTATTTCTCTGGTGACCCAATTCTGTATTTCTCTGGTGACCAAATCCTGCATTTCTCTGGTGACCAAATTCTGTATTTCTCTGGTGGCCAGATTCTGCATTTCTCTGGTGATCAGATTCTGCATTTCTCTAGTGATCAGATTCTGTATTTCTCTAGTGATCAGATTCTGCATTTCTCTAGTGATCAGATTCTGCATTTCTCTAGTGATCAGATTCTGTATTTCTCTGGTGATCAGATTCTGTATTTCTCTGGTGACCAGATTCTGTATTTCTCTGGTGACCAGATTCTGTATTTCTCTGGTGACCCAATTCTGTATTTCTCTGGTGACCAGATTCGGCATTTCTCTGGTGATCAGATTTTGCATTTCTCTGGTGACCCAATTCTGTATTTCTCTGGTGACCAGATTATGTATTTCTCTGGTGACCAGATTATGTATTTCTCTGGTGACCCAATTCTGTATTTCTCTGGTGGCCAGATTATGTATTTCTCTGGTGACCAGATTATGTATTTCTCTGGTGACCCAATTCTGTATTTCTCTGGTGACCAGATTATGTATTTCTCTGGTGACCAGATTATGTATTTCTCTGGTGACCCAATTCTGCATTTCTCTGGTGGCCAGATTCTGTATTTCTCTGGTGACCAGATTATGTATTTCTCTGGTGACCAGATTCTGTATTTCTCTGGTGACCCAATTCTGTATTTCTCTGGTGACCAGATTCGGCATTTCTCTGGTGATCAGATTTTGCATTTCTCTGGTGACCAGATTCTGTATTTCTCTGGTGACCAGATTCTGTATTTCTCTGGTGACCAGATTCTGTATTTCTCTGGTGACCAGATTCTGTATTTCTCTGGTGACCAGATTCTGCATTTCTCTGGTGACCAGATTCTGTATTTCTCTGGTGACCAGATTCTGTATTTCTCTGGTGACCAAATTCTGCATTTCTCTGGTGACCAGATTCTGTATTTCTCTGGTGATGAGATTCTGTATTTCTCTGGTGGCCAGATTCTGTATTTCTCTGGTGATGAGATTCTGTATTTCTCTGGTGGCCAGATTCTGTATTTCTCTGGTGATCAGATTCTGTATTTCTCTGGTGACCAGATTCTGTATTTCTCTGATGATGGTGACCAGATTCTGTATTTCTCTGGTGATGGTGACCAGATTCTGCATTTCTCTGGTGACCAGATTCTGTATTTCTCTGGTGACCAGATTCTGCATTTCTCTGGTGACCAGATTCTGTATTTCTCTGGTGATCAGATTCTGTATTTCTCTGGTGACCAGATTCTGTATTTCTCTGGTGACCAGATTCTGCATTTCTCTGGTGACCAGATTCTGTATTTCTCTGGTGACCAGATTCTGTATTTCTCTGGTGACCAGATTCTGCATTTCTCTGGTGACCAGATTCTGTATTTCTCTGGTGACCAGATTCTGTATTTCTCTGGTGACCAAATTCTGTATTTCTCTGGTGACCAAATCCTGCATTTCTCTGGTGACCAGATTCGGCATTTCTCTGGTGACCAGATTCTGCATTTCTCTGGTGACCAGATTCTGTATTTCTCTGGTGACCAGATTCTGTATTTCTCTGGTGACCAAATTCTGTATTTCTCTGGTGACCAAATCCTGCATTTCTCTGGTGACCAGATTCTGCATTTCTCTGGTGACCAGATTCTGTATTTCTCTGGTGACCAGATTCTGTATTTCTCTGGTGACCAGATTCTGTATTTCTCTGGTGACCAGATTCTGTATTTCTCTGGTGACCAGATTCTGTATTTCTCTGGTGATCAGATTCTGTATTTCTCTGGCGATGTGATTGTGGGGATTTGGATCTGAATTTCTCCCGTGATGTTGACCAGATTCTACATTTCTGTGGTGGTGACGATGGGATTCTGCAGGACTAGTGACGAGGATGGGATTCTGCAGGTCTGGTGATGGTGACCAGGTTCTGTGTTTCTATGGGGGATGTGAGAAAGTCTTACCTGGTCTTCATTTTCCAAAAAAGAAGAGACTGATGAAGACCATGACAAAATCTTTAAAATTATTGACAAGATTATTTCACTGACATAAACTTTGCACTAGTAGCCATGTTATTCCTGTACATCAAATGAACAAAATCTACCTTCAGAATAACACAAACACATTCAAGTAATAATTTAAAATATATTGCCAAAAATTCTAAATATATAATATACCTGATAACAACAGTAGATGACTAATAAAATATATTTGAAACAATAAGATAGGATGAGCTTAATAAAGGTAGTTTGTTCACAGGAACAAAGATTACAAATTCATTACAATTTCTTAAGTATCATTTACATTGTGAATTGGTATTAAGTACTGTATCAATGTAAAAGTTAGGCTTATAGAAGAACTATTTGATTGATTGATTGATGTTTTACACTGAACTCAAGATTATTTCACTTAGAAGGCGGAGTTACCAGGTTTAGTGGGGGAGGAAACCCTGGACTTTCGGGGAGTGCCCATACATTTTTTTTAGTAACTCTCTTTGAATGTGGCTTTGAATCCCTCTCAGACCAAATAACAATTGAAAACTCTGAACAGAGTTTTCAATTGGTCGCCATATGTGGAAGAGTCGCCAGGTTCTCGCTAAAGGTCTGGATTTCCTTCACACTAAACCTGGCAAAGCCATCATATAAGTGAAATAATCAATAAAATCAACCAAACATCCAAAGTTAAGCAATTTTTTTTTAGGTAATGGTTGGATGAATGGGATATCAGATGTCTGTCTGACAAAGCTGGGCACTAGGGTTGTTATTAGGCTGATGTACATGTAATTTATATCTGCCTCGTTTATATTGATTGATTGATTGATTGGCGTTTTACGCCACGCTCAAGATTATTTCACTTACATGTATATGCCGGCGTTGCCAGTTTTATTGTGGAAGGAAACCGGGCTCTTTGCCCGGAGGAAACCGACGAAACCTTCTGCTGGTAACTGGCAAACATCTGCCTCGTATTAAAGAAGGGGTCCTGCTCTCCAATTAAACATACATGTACTAACTTACAGATCGCCCTAATCTTTAAAGTGGCATGAGCTGCAGAAATTCACACTTTTTTCATAATTTCTGATCGTAACGACAGTAAGAGGCTTTGAAGGCCTTCGAAAAAATAAATGATTGGCGTTGGAATGAGGAAAATCCATACAGTATTTGGCCTGTACGGACCGAAAACATGTTCGAAAAGTAAACAAAATTTAAATAACCGGGACGACCATTCATTCATTCTAAGTGAAAGTTAGTTCAAAACAATACTTTATAGTACATTTTCGAGACAAGAAGCACTAAAAAGCTTCTGAATTATACGTCTTGAGAAAAATAGCCAATAATGTCAACATTCTGTTTTAACGTCAAAATATCAACATTTTGGCAGCTCATGCCCCTTTAACAACACAAGGATAATGATTTGAT
Organism: Lepidochitona cinerea; assembly: GCA_963971465.1. NCBI lineage: Eukaryota > Metazoa > Mollusca > Polyplacophora > Chitonida > Tonicellidae > Lepidochitona > Lepidochitona cinerea. The sequence goes on from OZ020556.1 coordinate 7,896,525, forward strand.
AGGATTATGATGTTCTAGGGTAGATAGGGGTTTTCAATAAGACCGGGTAAAATAGATATTTAGCATCATGTATAAAACTCGAATCCGTTAAGTATCATGGCCTGCCAAAATCTTCATATTGATTGTTCAGACAAGAAGAAGAAATGATTGATTTAAAACAAGGAAAATCTGCAAAAAGTCCAGGTGGTAAAAACAGCGTTCTAAAATAAAATATAAACACCAATGTAAACCTTCATCACTTCCTTTTAAGGCCAAAGCCAAGTTCATAAAAATAATTTAGACTACATTCTTAAGACAAGTAGCACTCAAAAGTTTTTAAATTGTACATCGAGAAACTCAAAATTTGGTTTTAATACAATGAGAGTTACATAATGGGGGTTGATGTACTCTGGGGGGTTGATTGATGTACTACTATATAGTCTGGCATCCTACCTATCCCATCATTATTTTTCTATACGCCTGTTGATCTTCCACCATTCGCCGGAAAACAGCGTACTTCTTATTATGGTAACTAAAACAAACGAAAAAGCTAGATTTGTTTAAAGATTTTTTAATTTCACTGAAGGCATTTGATCTAGGTTATATTTACTGTAACCTTACCCTTAAACCTAACTGTAACCTTACTTCTAACCCTAACTGTAACCTTACCTCTAACCCTAAGTGTAACCTTACCTCTAACCCTAACTGTAACCTTACCTCTAACCCTAACTGTAACCTTACCTCTAACCCTAACTGTAACCTTACCTCTAACCCTAACTGTAACCTTACCTCTAACTGTAACCTTACCTCTAACTGTAACCTTACCTCTAACTGTAACCTTACCTCTAACTGTAACCTTACCTCTAACTGTAACCTTACCTCTAACTGTAACCTTACCTCTAACTGTAACCTCTCCTCTAACTGTAACCTCACCTCTAACTGTAACCTCACCTCTAACTGTAACCTCACCTCTAACCCTAACTGTAACCTCACCTCTAACCCTAAGTGTAACCTCACCTCTAACCCTAACTGTAACCTCACCTCTAACTGTAACCTCACCTCTAACTGTAACCTCACCTCTAACCCTAACTGTAACCTCACCTCTAACCCTAACTGTAACCTCACCTCTAACCCTAACTGTAACCTCACCTCTAACCCTAACTGTAACCTTACCTCTAACTGTAACCTCACCTCTAACTGTAACATCACCTCTAACTGTAACCTCACCTCTAACTGTAGCCTTACCTCTAACTGTAACCTTACCTCTAACTGTAAACTTACCTCTAACTGTAACCTTACCTCTAACTGTAACCTTACCTCTAACTGTAAACTTACCTCTAACTGTAACCTTACCTCTAACTGTAACCCTACCTCTAACTGTAACCTTACCTCTAACTGTAACCTTAGCTCTAACTGTAACCTTAGCTCTAACTGTAACCTTACCTCTAACCCTAACTGTAACCTTAGCTCTAACTGTAACCTTAGCTCTAACTGTAACCTTAGCTCTAACTGTAACCTTACCTCTAACTGTAACCTTACCTCTAACTGTAACCTTACCTCTAACTGTAACCTTACCTCTAACTGTAACCTTACCTCTAACTGTAACCTTACCTCTAACCCTAACTGTAACCTTAGCTCTAACTGTAACCTTAGCTCTAACTGTAACCTTACCTCTAACTGTAACCTTACCTCTAACCCTAACTGTAACCTTAGCTCTAACTGTAACCTTAGCTCTAACTGTAACCTTACCTCTAACTGTAACCTTACCTCTAACTGTAACCTTACCTCTAACTGTAACCTTACCTCTAACTGTAACCTTACCTCTAACTGTAACCTTACCTCTAACTGTAACCCTACCTCTAACTGTAACCTTACCTCTAACCCTAACTGTAACCTGACATCTAACTGTAGCCTTACCTCTAACTGTAGCCTTACCTCTAACTGTAACCTTAACTGTAACCTTACCTCTAACCATAACCTTACCTCTAACTGTAACCTTACCTCTAACCCTAACCTTACCTCTAACTGTAACCTTACCTCTAATTGTAACCTTACCTCTAACTGTAACCTTAACTGTAACCTTACCTCTAACCATAACCTTACCTCTAACTGTAACCTTACCTCTAACCCTAACTGTAACCTTACCTCTAGCCATAACCTTACCTCTAACTGTAACCTCACCTCTAACCCTAACTGTAACCTTAACTGTAACCTTACCTCTAACCATAACCCTAACTGTAACATTGCCTCTAACTGTAACCTTGCCTCTAACTGTAACCTTACCTCTAACTGTAACCATACATCTAACTGTAACCTTGCCTCTAACTGTAACCTTACCTCTAACTGTAACCTTACCTCTAACTGTAACCTTAGCTCTAACTGTAACCTTAGCTCTAACTGTAACCTTAGCTCTAACTGTAACCTTAGCTCTAACTGTAACCTTACCTCTAACTGTAACCTTACCTCTAACTGTAACCTTAGCTCTAACTGTAACCTTACCTCTAACTGTAACCTTACCTCTAACTGTAACCTTACCTCTAACTGTAACCTTACCTCTAACTGTAACCTTAGCTCTAACTGTAACCTTACCTCTAACTGTAACCTTACCTCTAACTGTAACCTTACCTCTAACTGTAACTGTAACCTTAACTCTAATTGTAACCTTACCTCTAACTGTAAGCTTACCTCTAACTGTAAGCTTACCCCTAACTGTAACCCTACCTCTAACTGCAACCTTACCTCTAACTGTAACCTTACCTCTAACTCTAACTGTAACCTTACCTCTAACTGTAGCCTTACCCCTAACTGTAACCCTACCTCTAACTGCAACCTTACCTCTAACTGTAACCTTACCTCTAACTCTAACTGTAACCTTACCTCTAACTGTAGCCTTACCTCTAACTGTAACCTTACCTCTATAACTGTAACCTTACCTCCAACTGTAACCTTACCTCTATAACTGTAACCTTGCCTCTAACTGTAACCATACCTCTAACTGTAACCTTACCTCTAACTTACTTCTAACTGTAACCTTGCCTCCAACTGTAACCTTGCCTCCAACTGTAACCTTACCTCTAACTGTAACCTTACCTCTAACTGTAACCTTACCTCTAACTGTAACCTTACCTCTAACTGTAACCTTACCTCTAACTGTAACCCTACCTCTAACTGTAACCTTGCCTCTAACTGTAACCTTACCTCTAACTGTAACCTTACCTCTAACTGTAACCTTACCTCTAACCATAACCTTACCTCTAACTGTAACCTTACCTCTAACTGTAACCTTACCTCTAACTGTAACCTTACCTCTAACTGTAACCTTACCTCTAACTGTAACCTTACCTCTAATTGTAACCTTACCTCTAACTGTTACCTTACCTCTAACTGTTACCTTACCTCTAACCCTAACCTTACCTCTAACCGTAACCTTACCTCTAACTGTAACCTTACCTCTAGCTGTAACCTTACCTCTAACTGTAACCTTATCTCTAATTGTAACCATACCTCTAACTGTAACCTTACCTCTAGCTGTAACCTTACCGCTAACTGTAATCTTACCTCTAACTGTAACCTTACCTCTAACCCTAACTGTAACCTTAGCTCTAACTGTAACCTTAGCTCTAACTGTAACCTTACCTCTAACTGTAACCTTACCTCTAACTGTGACCTTACCTCTAACCGAACCTTACCTCTAACTGTAACCTTACCTCTAACTGTAACCTTACCTCTAACTGTAACCTTACCTCTAATTGTAACCTTACCTCTAACTCTAACTGTAACCTTACCTCTAACCCTAACTGTAACCTTACCTCTAACCCTAACTGTAACCTTACCTCTAACTGTAACCTCACCCCTAACTGTAACCTTACCTCTAACTGTAACCTTACCTCTAACTGTAACCTTACCTCTATAACTGTAACCTTACCTCTAACTGTAACCTTACCTCTAACTGTAGCCTTACCTCTAACTGTAACCTTACCTCTATAACTGTAACCTTACCTCTAACTGTAACCTTACCTCTAACTGTAGCCTTACCTCTAACTGTAACCTTACCTCTAACTGTAACCTTACCTCTATAACTGTAACCTTACCTCCAACTGTAACCTTACCTCTATAACTGTAACCTTGCCTCTAACTGTAACCATACCTCTAACTGTAACCTTACCTCTAACTGTAACCTTACTTCTAACTGTAACCTTGCCTCCAACTGTAACCTTACCTCTAACTGTAACCTTGCCTCCAACTGTAACCTTACCTCTAACTGTAACCTTACCTCTAACTGTAACCTTACCTCTAACTGTAACCATACCTCTAACTGTAACCTTGCCTCTAACTGTAACCTTGCCTCTAACTGTAACCTTGCCTCTAACTGTAGCCTTGCCTCTAACTGTAGCCTTGCCTCTAACTGTAGCCTTGCCTCTAACTGTAGCCTTACCTCTAACTGTAGCCTTACCTCTAACTGTAACCTTACCTCTAAACCTAACTGAAACCTTACCTCTAACTGTAACCTTACCTCTAACCCTAACCTTACCTCTAACTGTAACCTTACCTCTAACTGTAACCTTACCTCTAACTGTAACCTTACCTCTAACTGTAACCTTACCTCTAACTGTAACCATACCTCTAACTGTAACCTTACCTCTAACTGTAACCTTACCTTTAACCCTAACTGAAACCTTACCTCTAACTGTAACCTTACCTCTAACTGTAACCTTACCTCTAACTGTAACCTTACCTCTAACCCTAACTGTAACCTTACCTCTAACCCTAACTGTAACCTTACCTCTAACCCTAACTGTAACCTTACCTCTAACTGTAACCTTACCTCTATAACTGTAACCTTACCTCTAAAACTAACTGTAACCTTACCTCTAACCCTAACTGTAACCTTACCTCTAAAACTAACTGTAACCTTACCTCTAACTGTAACCTTACCTCTATAACTGTAACCTTACCTTTAAAACTAACTGTAACCTCACGTCTAACCCTATTACTGTAGCCCTAGTGAAGGCAAGATAGGATATTTACCTAACGTCTGCTGTATTTGGTTGTATCAACTTTCCATTTCCACCCATAGCTTCCATGGCGGCCTGAAACACAAATTCAAGGCAAGCATGGATCAGATGTGTTTTAATGAAAATCAACATTCCTTCAATGTCTGTGGTTGGTGATGCCTTAATTTTACCCAACATTCTCTCATCTTGTTGGTTTTGCCATAACTTTACCAAACATTCTCTCATCTTGGTGGTTTTGCCTTAACTTTACCCAACATCCTCTCATCTTGTTGGTTTTGCCTTAACTTTATCCAACATTCTCTCATCTTGTTGATTTTGCCTTAACTTTACCCAACCCAACGGTTTCCTCCCGCACTAAACCTGGCAAAGACGCCATATAAGTTAAATACTCTTGAGTGTGACGTAAAACATCAATCAATCAATTAATCAACTACATACAGGAAGATCAATGGCTGACATGCGTACTGTTGGTTTTGGGTATAATCTATACTGTATAACAGCTGGGCCACTTGCCCATACAAGCCATATGTGGGATGGTTGCCAGTTACCAGCGGAAGGTCGTGGGTTTCCTCCGGGCATAGAGCCCGGTTTCCTCCCACAATAAAACTGGCAATGCTGCCAAATAAATGAAATAATCTTGAGCGCAGCGTAAAACACCAAACAATCAATCAATCACTTGCCCATAACTGCAAGGTCCTGTAAAAATCCATTCAGGTGTTTTTCTTGGACTGAGTGGGATTTGAACCCTGACCCCTCGGCAGGGGTGGGGCTTTGTGTCAGACTGAGAGAATATCTCTCTGCTGACTGAGCCAGCGTGAACACATGATGTGTTGATTACCAAATGAGTTTGAAAAATACTCAATAATTCCCCCAAATGTTTTTTAACGGAAAAAAATAGTTTAAGAGACCTGTAAAGACACGTAGTTTCTTGAAGCACAAGCTCCGAGTATAGCCGAGCCTAGTAACACCGATTCCCTCTCATCGGGAAGAACAACAGGCAGACCTGGAGAAAATCAACACAATTCAATCTAAAACAATGGCTCGTTTGGTTTTATACATTGTTCATGTATGCTAGAATCATTGTTATCATGGTTTGTTGAGGGGGGATACAAAGTATTTAAACGGTCAGCATGTGAATTGTTTATGGCCGTGCATAGAAGTGAGACAGCTGACTATGTAAATACTTTGTATCCCCCCTTAAATGAATTGTAGGAACTTACTCCAAAATCCCTCCCCTACCAAACCACCATAGGAACTTACTCCCAAATCCCTCCCCTGCCAAACCAACAAAGGAACTGACTTCAAAATCCCTCCCCTGCCAAACCAACATAGGACCTAATTCCACAATCCCTCCCTTGTCAAACCAACATTTGATATGACCCCAAAATCCATCCCCTGCCAAACCAACATAGGAGCTGACTTTACAATCCCTCCCCTGTTTAACCAACATAGGAGCTTCCTCCACAATCCCTCCCCTGCCAAACCAACAAAGGAACTGACTTTAAAATCCCTCCCCTGCCAAACCAACATAGGCGCTGATTCCACAATCCCTCCCCTGTCAAACCAACATAGGAGCTGACTCCACAATCCCTCCCCTGCCAAACCAACAAAGGAACTGACTCAACAATCCCTCCCCTGCCAAACCAACATCACAGCTGACTCCCCTACCCCTCCCCTGCCCAACCAACAAAGGAACTGACTCAACAATCCCTCCCCTGCCAAACCAACATAGGAACTGACTCCACAACCCCTCCCCTGTCAAACCAACAAAGGAACTGACTCAACAATCCCTCCCCTGCCAAACCAACATAGGAACTGATTCCACAATCCCTCCCCTGTCAAACCAACATAGGAGCTGACTCCACAATCCCTCCCCTGCCAAACCAACATAGGAACTGACTCCACAATCCCTGCCCTGTCAAACCAACATAGGAACTGACTCCACAACCCCTCCCCTGTCAAACCAACATAGGAACTGACTCCACAATCCCTCCCCTGTCAAACCAACATAGGAGCTGACTCAACAATCCCTCCCCTGTCAAACCAACATAGGAACTGACTCCAAAGTCCCTCCCCTGTCAAACCAACATAGGAGCTGACTCAACAATCCCTCCCCTGTCAAATCAACATAGGAGCTTCCTCCACAATCCCTACCCTGTCAAACTAACATAGGAACTAACTCCACAATCCCTCCCCTACCAAACCAACATAGGAACTGACTCCACAATCCCTCCCCTGTCAAACCAACAATAGGAGCTGACTCCACAATCCCTCCCTTGCCACACCAACATAGGAACTGACTCAACAATCCCTCCCCTGCCAAACCAACATAGGAGCTTCCTCCACAATCCCTACCCTGTCAAACTAACATAGGAACTAACTCCACAATCCCTCCCCTACCAAACCAACATAGGAACTGACTCCACAATCCCTCCCCTGTCAAACCAACAATAGGAGCTGACTCCACAATCCCTCCCTTGCCACACCAACATAGGAACTGACTCAACAATCCCTCCCCTGCCAAACCAACATAGGAGCTGACTCCACAATCCCTCCCCTGTCAAACCAACATAGGAGCTGACTCAACAATCCCTCCCCTGTCAAACCAACATAGGAACTGACTCAACAATCCCTCCCCTGTCAAACCAACATAGGAGCTTCCTCCACAATCCCTCCCCTGCCAAACCAACATAGGAACTGACTCCACAATCCCTCCCCTGCCAAACCAACATAGGAGCTTACTCCACAATCCCTCCCCTACCAAACCAACATAGGAACTGACTCAACAATCCCTCCCCTGTCAAACCAACAATAGGAGCTGACTCCACAATCCCTCCCTTGCCACACCAACATAGGAACTGACTCAACAATCCCTCCCCTGCCAAACCAACATAGGAGCTGACTCCACAATCCCTCCCCTACCAAACCAATATAGGAGCTGACTCCACAATCCCTCCCCTGTCAAACCAACATAGGAGCTGACTCAACAATCCCTCCCCTGTCAAACCAACATAGGAACTGACTCCAAAATCCCTCCCCTACCAAACTAACACAGGAGCTGACTCCACAATCCCTCCCCTGTCAAACCAACATAGGAACTTACTCCACAATCCCTCCCCTACCAAACCAACATAGGAACTGACTCCACAATCCCTCCCCTGCCAAACCAACATAGGAGCTTACTCAACAATCCCTCCCCTGCCAAACCAACATAGGAACTGACTCAACAATCCCTCCCCTGCCAAACCAACATAGGAGCTGACTCCACAATCCCTCCCCTACCAAACCAATATAGGAGCTGACTTCACAATCCCTCCCCTACCAAACCAATATAGGAACTGACTCCAAAGTCCCTCCCCTGTCAAACCAACATAGGAGCTGACTCAACAATCCCTCCCCTGTCAAACCAACATAGGAGCTTCCTCCACAATCCCTACCCTGTCAAACTAACATAGGAACTAACTCCACAATCCCTCCCCTACCAAACCAACATAGGAACTGACTCCACAATCCCTCCCCTGTCAAACCAACACAGGAGCTGACTCCACAATCCCTCCCCTGTCAAACCAACATAGGAACTGACTCCACAACCCCTCCCCTGTCAAACCAACATTGAAGCTGACCCCAAAATTCCTCCCCTACAAAACCATGTACCTGTAACATCAGCATGAGTTTGGACAAACAGTGGGTTCTTCACCAGACCTCCACAAAGATAGAGAGCTTCAGTTATCTGCCCTTGTTTCTGCAACTCTTCCAGGATGTGACGGGTGCCATACTGAGAGAGAACACATATTAACATGATTATTGACTGAACGTCGTTACCGTCTATTGGTTTTGGCTAGTTGCAGCTTTCAAATAGAACCCTTACAATATATAATATTTATGAACACTAAAACACAGGCAAAGGGAGAATCTTCTTGTTTAAAATCTAAAAAACACTTTACATGTTAAATAGTTTAATGTTAATTACGCAGGTACATGTACATGTGTATTTACAACTTTATATTGAGTTTACATTAACATCATCATAAGACAGAAACGTAACCAGAAAGTTAAAGTGGCATGAGCTGCCAAATTGTTGATATTTTGACGTAAACACAGAATGTTGAAATTATTGGCTATTTTTCTCAAGACGTATAATTCAGAAGCTTTTTAGTGCTTCTAGTCTCGAGAATGTACGATAAAGTATTGTTTTGAACTAACTTTGGCTTAGAATGAATGAATGGTCGTCCCGGTTATTTAAATATTGTTTACTTTTCGAACACTATTTCGGTTTGTACAGGCCACATACTGTATGGATTTTCTTCATTCCAAGGCTAATCCTTTAGTTTTTTGATGGCCTTCAAATCCTCTAACTGTCGTGACGAACAGACATTATGAAAAAAGTGTGAATTTTGGCAGCTCATGACGCTTTAAAAGATTAACAAAAAAAAAAAAAAAAAGTCCACATACTGCTATAGCTTGAAGAGTTGCCAAGTAGAGTTTAGCTAAATCTTCTTTATTGGACGACAGAGTCAAGCCACAGATCTGAAATGACCACACAGGCAACAGACAACTTTTGATATTTTAAAATGAAAAGTGACATTATGAAGAAGTGACTATTCACATACATGACAACGTTAATTTTTTTTTTAAATTCACAAGTTCACATTAAATAAGGTCAATAAATATTCTTTTTAACTGAAAATTAATTAGTAAAATTCACCAAAACATGTTTAATCTAAGTTGTTTGAGAGGCATTTAGAAGTTGGTAATAGTAACACAAAGGAAGAGATTTCTGAATAACAACTTCTTAAAACGGTATTAGTATATATCTATACCGAAATGTACCAACATCAATAAATAAGAAGTTATCCAGAAATCTCTTCCTTTGTGTTATGTTTAATCTAGAATTAATTTTTTAACAGCAAAGTCTTTAATAATTTGTTACATTGATAAATATATCCGATTTATTTATACATTTATTTATTTCCCCAATAAGAAATAACAGTAGTCTTCAATTAAAATAAATGGCGGTCTAAAGTGACTTGATCTATCCCTAAAGATTATTAGAATAGGTAATCTTTTATGACCCTTCTGTTCCTCATACACCATTCGCCTCCAGCTCAGGGTGTATGGTTATCAGAAGGGTCATAACGATTCATACACCCAAGGTAAAATATCAACTAATATTATCTTAAGCCCAAAAATTTGAAACATTATCGGTAATCAACATTATGTAAGTTTTCTTTCTCCTGTTTCCATGGCGACTAAGACTAATATATATCTGTGTACTATGCTATGACAGTTAAAATACCTGTATGACATTGCAGATGTGGGAGGTAAAACAGCAAATAACAATCATTTTCGATTTATTCACTGATGTTTTACTCAGGACTATTTTACATAGAGGGAGGGGTTACCAGGTTTATTGGTGGAGGAAACCAGGCTCTTGGCCATGAGGAAATCCCCGACCTTCGGAGAGTACCTGGCAACTCCTGCCCATACGCGATCAAGTGAAAAATCCACTCTGAAATTAGACAATTTTTATTTGGTCTGAATGGGATTTGATCGTGCGCCACATCGTTGAAGGCTGGTGTGGACTGAGGGACTATCACTCTAACCGTATTAGACCAATGAGGCCCCACTACATACTATACAGTACCGTCGGCGAAAGCAGGCAAATGCCAATGCAGTAAATTCGCATGAATTATCCTCAATTCACGTAAATTCTCACAGCTGGATGAGACTTAGTAAGCGGAGGGTAATATCAAATTTTGCAAGTAGTTCGGGCCGCCCGGTGAGGTGAGTATTCAGAAGCGTGTCAGCTCCCGCGGTGACAGTAAACAGATTATCGCCGGAGCCAGTCCATTCACTCCAACTGTCAACTAAATCGGTTTGTTGTACAAGATGGCAAGATGTATTTAATCTCTTCAAGTAAAACATTATGTTTGTAAAGATTTGTGTCAATTTACAATGTTTTTCAAAGCTTCTGTTCACCCTCTGTAATTTGTTGTTGTTGTTTTGTGTCTACGATGTGTAAACGAGGCCCGCATGGAAAACAAGACAGTGAACTCCGAAACTTTACGATGCATTAGAACAAGAATTTAATAAAGAAAAATGCATCTGATTCAACAGTTTACCAATTATTCTCATAAAATGTAAACAAAGGAATGCCATCAAAATAATGAACAGATAAACCGTGCCAGCAGTTTTTCTTATGCCTGACATCCCACATACTTTACGGAGCAGGCAGGACCAGGGACGCTTTGTTTTATCGAGCAACGCGGGCAAAGTTTTAACTCAACTAAAATATATACTACCTTTACGTTGATGTTCTGAGACTTTCTATATTTACCATGAGATTCAAGAGTATTACATGTAGTTGTCTGTTTTATTCGCCTCTGTCACTCATGCGAGCAGAGTTCAGTTCGTATATTTACAGTTTCTTGCAATGTCAGTCTATAAACAGGGGCATGAGCTGCCAAAATGTTGATATTTTGATGTTGAAACAGAATGTTGAAATTACCAGCTATTTTTCCCCAAGACGTATAATTCAGAAGCTTTTTAGTGCTTATAGTCTCGAGAATGTACGATAAAGTATTGTTTTGAACTAACTTTGGCTTAGAATCAATGAATGGTCGTCCCGGTTATTTAAATTTTGTTTACTTTTCGAACACATTTTCGGTTCGTACAGGTCACATACTGTATGGATTTTTCTCATTTCAACGCTAATCGTTTAGTTTTTCGATGGTCTTCAAAGCCTCTTACTGTCGTGACGATCAGAAATTATGAAAAAAGTGTGAATTTCGGCAGCTCATGCCACTTTAAGTGCAGGGTTTCAATCGTTTTCTAAAATAGGCCCGACAGACAGTGAATCAAAAGTTCATCCGAAAATGAAACCATTCAGACACTAAGAAAGCAAGCCTGGTAAATAACAAATAATTCACTGAATGTGGATAAACTAAAAATCAGTCTAAATAATTTGCCGTGCAGGAATTATTTGTTTGATTGTGTACAATTAGGTTTGGGTGGGTTGACTGTACCACATCTCTAATGTCAGTCGGTATAAAAACTGAAACAATTCATGTAACGGAAAAATAAATACATGATAATATTACTGAAAAAGATTCAACTCAGAGAATGAATCAGATATACTTAGACTATTCGAAATTTCCAAATAAATTAGTAGAGTAAGCAAAATAGTATTTGTATACTAAAAACATTTTACAGGAGATGTCATGGTTGAGTGTATTTGATTACCCCTTGCAGTGTTTAAATCTTACTCTTACTTTAGTGTAAGGTTTCAAAAAGCAGCTTACTCTAAGAGATGGCAAGCTCAGAGAGTTACTCAGTAATGACACGTCTCTTGTGTCGGGTTTCAAAATTTGGTATAAAAGTCAACCTCTTCATTCAAAGTGCCATATCGTTTGCAGTCATGGAACCTGTTAAAATTGCTCGCCTCTCAGAATATCATCGCTCAAGAATCGATAGGCTAACCGAGATTGGACTTTCTCCACTGGAAATTAGGAAATCCATTTTGGCAGAAGAAAATATTTCCATTACAACGAGGGCCATAACATGCTACATTATGAGGAAGAATAGAGGATTTTTGAGTGGATCTGGCAAGGAGACTCGCCGGTCACGCCCTGAAAAGAGAATTCTTCAACAAGTTCATTTGGAATTCATCGACCGAACCATAGAGGAGGATGTTGAAACCACAGCACCTGAGCTTGTCAAGAAACTCCAAGCTGAGTTCGGTTTAGAATGCAGTGTCACAACAGTTAAGAATGCACGTGCGAAACTTGGCTGGACGGCAACTAAAACGAAGTACTGTCAAATAATTCGGGATGTCAACAGGGAGAAGAGATTGTTTTATTGTATTGATGTAATGATGAGAGAGGAAAGGTTTGAAAATGTAATATTTACAGATGAATGCACAGTTAAAACTCAGTCCCATGTGTCGTTGTCATTTCGCCGAAGGGGTCATCGTAGACGGTTACAAGGAGCACCAAAGCATCCCTACCAGGTTGGTTATATAATGTTATTTTCATTGAGAAGTTACTATTAGGCCTACTACATCTGTATATCTCTTAATATGTTTTGGAATTTTCTTTAATAATCTTTTTTTGTCTTCTTTCAGGTTCACGTTTGGGGAGGAATATCTTGTAGTGGGGCCACGCAGATCTATATCTTTACCGGAAAAATGGATAGTGAAGTTTACCAGGGAATCTTGAGAAAATGCTTACTTGTAAGTCAGCGTGTTATATTTTCTGATTCGTTTTCACATACTTTTATAAGCCTATAAGATTGTTTAACATAATATTTATCCTTGTTTCAGCCCTTCATCGATAGAGCTTATCCCAATGGACATCGGTTATACCAAGACAACGATCCAAAGCACACGAGTAAATCTACAAAGGAATGGATGGCCAATAATGGGGTAACGGCAATGATCTCTCCGCCAGAGTCCCCAGATTTAAACCCCATCGAACTTGTATGGGGAGCCATGAAATATTACATACGACGCACAGTGAGACCCATAAATAAGGAACAACTGGTCAGAGCAATACTAATCTTTTGGGGAAGGTTGACCCCAGAGGTTTGTAGGAGGTACATTTCCCACCTCAGGAAAAGTGTCCCTGCTGTGGTATCTGCTTATGGAGCAGCCACAGGACATTGAAACAAGAGACGTTTATTATTCGAACACAGTTTATTAGAACAAGTGAATAAACAGTTTAAGATACCTATTCACACAGTAATAAATTCGTACTACACTTTGTTGATATATATCCATTGAACCATATTAATATGTACTTGTTGAACTGGAAAGGTATAATTACAATAAAAATGTATATGCATATTAACAAAAAAACAGGACTTAACGTATTAAGTTACTAAAACAAATTTTGATTAATTCATTTGAGGAATCCAGGGCATGTTCAGCTTTACATTAAACAGATAGCGAAGATTTGCATTGATTCCGTTTATCACTTGCTTCTCAAGGTTGTCGCTGGGAAAGAAAATTCTGGTAAGCCTTAAGAGTTCATGAAATTTTCTTGCATCCAGTGGACCTTTGACTTTGTTTGCGCCGTTCGGGTTTCGTCCAGTTGCATTCCTATTCACTAATTCTCCTATGGAAAAGCCATAGAAAAGCAAATTCTTAGCGAAATGTTGAGAACTGTGTGATCTTTTTCTAATATCCATCATGGTCTCGGTGTTGATTTCCATATCTATAGTGGGGTCGGGAAGGTTCCCGCTACAAATAGAAGTGATACTCTCAGGGGTAAGGGATATCTTTTCCAGCTGGTAAGGACGCAGTTTCCAAAAATTCTGCGACACTGCGTCGGATAGACGCGCTGAAATAACGGGTAGCGTTGTTGGCTTCGGTGTGGGGTCCTCGGGTGTGGCAGGCTCCATAAAGGTGGCGGGTTCTGGTTGGGAAGTAGGGTGGTGTGGTGTTGGATCCACGGGAACTCCAGCTGACTGGGAAGGGCTGACTGACTGGGTAGTGGGAATGGATGGATCCATGGTCGGGGTCGGTTCCACTTGGACTGGTTCAACGGGAGCTGGGTACGTTGGCTGAACTGTCGTTCGACGACGTTTCACTGGCACATGCAAGGTGGGTAAAGGGGCTTCATCTAATAGGGAAGTGGTGACTGTGGGTATGGCTAAATCCATGCGCAATGTCATCGGGGTCGGTTCCTTTGGGACTGGTTCGACGGTGGCTGGCCGTTGAATTGGTTGAACTGTTGTTCGGTGACGTTTAGCTGATACAGACAAGGTGGTCAAAGGCTGCTGCTGTCTAGATTCGAGAAGATGGTCCACTTTCCCTTCAACCCGCTCCATGAATGACTGCAATTCTTCCATTTTGGCGAGTATCACACGAAATGGCACTTCGTCAGTCGGTAAAGGGGTAAGTATGCGCCTTACTGATCCAACATTCCCTACGTTCTCGGTTACAAAATTGTCAAAAGGTGATTGGCTTGCCCCAGTTGTCGGAGGCGCTCCGATTGCGATTTCTTGGATTTTCTGTTAATAAAAGAGGAATGAATTGATAAAACTGTTTAATACAGTTCTAAAATGCTTGCTTATTGCTTTACTGTTTAAATCTCAGTCAAGATTATATCACTTTTGAACAATATTAGAGAAGAAACTAATTCGATTGGTTCATAAAGTTCAGTACATCATTCGAAAATCAATGGGTTCTTACCTCTTTAGTGTTTTTCTTCACGGTTGTTGTGGGACGCACAGGCCTTTCTGTAGTCTCGTTCCCTGAAGGAGGAAAGGAATGACGTTTAAAAAAAAAGACAATATAAATAAATGCCGTATGTATGCGTGGAAATTTAGCTTTATCAGTATATTAGTTGGTTTAAATAGATTGTGACATCTTTTAGACTAACAAGGGTATTTTGAAAGTATGCAACAGCTTACCTTTTCCAAGAACAGGGCGCTTTGGGTTCTTTGCTTTACGCTCAGCCTGCATGAGATCTCTTTCCACATCCAAGAGATCGGTAAAATCGTCTGTTTGAAAACAATTCAAGGTTGTGTTAAAAATAGGCCTATATATACTGTTTTGAAGAATTCCAATAAAGACTTTGATTATAATCTCTATTATATCTGTATCATACTTACTTGCAAGTCCTAGAATAGTAGCTGGCATTCTTTTCTTTTCCCAAAGAGCGTAAACCCTCATGCCTACTTTAAAAGGGCCATGTCCCGTCAATTGTGCCGTCTTAAGGTGTAGAGTCTTTCCATCGCAGTGGAACTTAATGAAGGCGTACTTGCCAACTGTAAAAAATATGTGAGTCATTTAAAATTGAAAGCCATGGTACTGGTACGTTTGTATGCTTATTCAGTTATGAGTAAGAATAATCAGAAGGAAAAAATAAATTCTGGCGATAAACATTTTTGACAATCATGTGAATTAGATTCTTCTTTTTCGCCATGTAAAACAGGCAGGTTGATCTAAGACTGGAAATGCTTTCGTATCATAAGAAAATTAAAGTTACCTTTGGACTGAACTCGAAGAGACATGTCAGAGCTTGGATGTGTACAAATGTATCTAATTTCAACCCAGTAAAAAAGCAAGCAAAGTACAATTGTCGGAAACCACAGACTACAATGTGGCTGGATGTTACTTAGTACAACAGACTTGTCGAGCTGGAATAGGCGGAATTGGTATTAAATGAGCAAATGAAAATGAGATGAACGAGACTGAATAATAATGAAAACAAGCAGATTCACGCTTTTTATGTAAAATGAAGGCTTGTGTTTGAGTAACACTCCCTTGGAGACTTCCGGAAAGACTGTGATCAGAAGGTCAGCTTTGATAATGTACGTCATGTTGGGTACATTAGAGACTAATGAGGTGTTAGATGGGTTAAGATAATAAACACCATACCAAGGTGATATCATAACTAACTAAAAATAAAAGCAAAGCCACCTCCTCCTAATCACACAGGCTTTAAACGGCTGGTGCGTGCAGTTAGAATCCAATGAAAAGACTGAAGCAGGAGAACTTATAACTTTATTTTAGCATATTTAGCCAGGCACTTTATTAATAATATTTTGACGTTAAAACAGAACGTTGAAATTATTGGCTATTTTTCACAAGACGTATAATTCAGAAGCTCTTTAGTGCTTCTAGTCTCGAGTATGTACGATAAAGTATAGTTTTGAACAAACATAGGCTTAGAATGAATGAATGGTCGTCCCGGTTATTTAAATTTTGTTGACATTTCGAACACTATTTCTGTTCGTAAAGGCCACATACTGTATGGATTTTATTCATTCCAACTCCAATCATTAGTTTTTTGATGACCTTGCTGTCGTGACGATCAGAAACTATGAAAACTACTTTAAACAATGACGTTGGGACTTGATTTTAACTTTCAGGAATTATTTTTGAGAAATGTGGGTACCGGTACTGATTTAACAACATAAATGTAAGAGGGTATTTAAACAGTCGCATGCTATGATTATTCAAGGGGAGAAGGTAACTCTAGCGCCAACCGCAGGGGTTGACTTGTGTTCAGTAATCAAGTGACACGCTCTGCTGGAATCCATTGAAGACACCGCCGTCTGCATGTCCCAGGGTACAGTAACTGCGCATTTTACGATGGTTTGCTAAGTAACAAAAATAACATCAAGGTTAAAATTTCAAATCAAATATTGTTCAAAGTATAACAAGAAGTAGATACTCACTATCTAGTAACTTTTACAGCGACAAAAAGTTAAAATAAAGCTTACAGAACACATTTCATACCGGACTACGTTCATTAGCGGACTCATGCTAAGACCGTGAATAGGCTCGCTTCAATTCTCGCGAAACGGATCGAGGGCCGTCCGTCGCGTCTTTTCGCATGAAATTTGCCTGCTTTCGCCGACGGTACTGTAGCAATCATGCAGCATAATCATACATAGCATGGGATGGTTGCCAGTTACCAACGGAAGGTCGTGGGTTTCCTCCGGGCATAGAACCCGGTTTCCTTCCACAATAAAACTGGCACTGCCGCCATATAAGTGAAATAATCTTGAGTGCGGCGTAAAACACCAAATAATCAATCAATCATACATAGAAAAATGTCTATAGGGAAATTTGGGACACCAAAATCAGTTACCATTCCTGTTAATGTTGCATCTGCTAGTGGTGAGCGGTTGCCATGGAAATCTGGCCAAACATGAAGATCCTTGGTTATCATGGCAACAGAGGTCAAAGCTGAAAGGTTAGCTACTTCATTTAAGTTCTCATTAAGTATTTCATACACAGAAACAGACCTGAAATACAAAAAGGGTTAAATAATCTGTATAATCTGTAGTTTAAACAATATTTTTATTTCAATGAAATGAAATTTTGGATTGGTGAACAGGCCTACGGCCTATATCAACACCTCTCCATGGTATAATCTGTATAATACGTACAGAAATACGTACAGAAACGTACAGAAATACGTACAGAAACAGACCTGAAATACAGAAAGGGTTAAATAATCTGTATAATACGTACAGAAGTGGATTATACTGTCCACTTATATTCCTGTATCAATATTTCACCATCATTACATAATATATGGAATAAGCACATGGGTTAATAAATTGCCTACTGTATTAACTATTGCATGAGCTGCGAAAATAATTCTGATTCTCACAACAGCAAATTATATTGAAAAAATAAATGATTGATGTTGGAATAAGGAAAATCCATACAGCCTGTGTACAGTGTCAAATGTGAAAACAAAATTTAAATAGCTAAGACAAATGTTCATTTTATAGTGTTTGCCATGGTGACCATCCCCTCAAAAAGCATTGTAAATACCTTGTGTTTGCCATTGTGACCACCTCAATAATCATTGTAAATACCTTGTGTTTGCCATGGTGACCACCTCAGTAATCATTGTAAATACCTTGTGTTTGCCATTGTGACCACCTCAATAATCATTGTAAATACCTTGTGTTTGCCATTGTGACCACCCCAGTAATCATTGTAAATACCTTGTGTTTGCCATTGTGACCACCTCAGTAATCATTGTAAATACCTTGTGTTTGCCATTGTAACCACCTCAGTAATCATTGTAAACACCTTGTGTTTGCCATTGTGACCACCCCAGTAATCATTGTAAATACCTTGTGTTTGCCATTGTGACCACCTCAGTAATCATTGTAAATACCTTGTGTTTGCCATTGTGACCACCTAAGTAATCATTGTAAATACCTTGTGTTTGCCATTGTGACCACCTCAGTAATCATTGTAAATACCTTGTGTTTGCCATTGTGACCACCCCAGTAATCATTGTAAATACCTTGTGTTTGCCATTGTAACCACCTCAGTAATCATTGTAAACACCTTGTGTTTGCCATTGTGACCACCCCAGTAATCATTGTAAATATCTTGTGTTTGCCATTGTGACCACCTCAGTAATCATTGTAAATACATTGTGTTTGCCATTGTGACCACCTCAATAATCATTGTAAATACCTTGTGTTTGCCATTGTGACCACCTCAGTAATCATTGTAAATACCTTGTGTTTGCCATTGTGACCACCTCACTAATCATTGTACATACCTTGTGTTTGCCATTGTGACCACCTCAGTAATCATTGTAAATACCTTGTGTTTGTCATTGTGACCACCTCAGTAATCATTGTAAATACATTGTGTTTGCCATTGTGACCACCTCAGTAATCATTGTAAATACACTGTGTTTGCCATTGTGACCACCCCAGTAATCATTGTAAATACCTTGTGTTTGCCATTGTGACCAACCCAGTAATCATTGTAAATACAATGTGTTTGCCATTGTGACCACCCCAGTAATCATTGTAAATACCTTGTGTTTGCCATTGTGACCAACCCAGTAATCATTGTAAATACAATGTGTTTGCCATGGTGACCACCTCAGTAATCATTGTAAATACCTTGTGTTTGCCATTGTGACCACCTCAGTAATCAGTGTAATTACCTTGTGTTTGCCATTGTGACCACCTCAGTAATCATTGTAAATACCTTGTGTTTGCCATTGTGACCACCTCAATAATCATTGTAAATACCTTGTGTTTGGTATTGTGACCACCTCAGTAATCATTGTAAATACCTTGTGTTTGCCATTGTGACCACCTCAGTAATCATTGTAAATACCTTGTGTTTGCCATTGTGACCAACTCAGTAATCATTGTAAATACATTGTGTTTGCCATTGTGACCACCTCAGTAATCATTGTAAATACCTTGTGTTTGCCATTGTGACCACCTCAGTAACCATTGTAAATACATTGTGTTTGCCATTGTGACCACCTCAGTAATCATTGTAAATACTGTGTGTTTGCCATTGTGACCACCTCAGTAATCATTGTAAATACTGTGTGTTTGCCATTGTGACAAACTCAGTAATCATTGTAAATACCTTGTGTTTGCCTTTGTGACCACCTCAGTAATCATTGTAAATACCTTGTGTTTGCCATTGTGACCACCCCAGTAATCATTGTAAATACCTTGTGTTTGCCATTGTGACCACCTCAGTAATCATTGTAAATACCTTGTGTTTGCCATTGTGACCACCTCAGTAATCATTGTAAATACCTTGTGTTTGCCATTGTGACCACCTCAGTAATCATTGTAAATACCTTGTGTTTGCCATTGTGACCACCTCAGTAATCATTGTAAATACAATGTGTTTGCCATTGTGACCACCCCAGTAATCATTGTAAATACCTTGTATTTGCCATTGTGACCACCCCAGTAATCATTATAAATACACCGTTTTTGCCATTGTGAACACCTCAGTAATCATTGTAAATACCTTGTGTTTGCCATTGTGACCACCTCAGTAATCATTGTAATTACCTTGTGTTTGCCATTGTGGCCACCTCAGTAATCATTGTAAATACCTTGTGTTTGCCATTGTGACCACCTCAGTAACCATTGTAAATACATTGTGTTTGCCATTGTGATCAACTGAGTAATCATTAAAATACATTGTGTTTGCCATTGTGACCACCTCAGTAATCATTGCATATACCTTGTGTTTGCCATTATGACCACCTCAGTAATCATTGTAAATACCTTGTGTTTGCCATTGTGACCACCTCAGTAATCATTGTAAATACCTTGTGTTTGCCATTGTGACCACCCCAGTAATCATTGTAAATACCATGTGTTTGCCATTGTGACCATCTCAGTCATCATTGTAAATACCTTGTGTTTGCCGTTGTGATCACCTCAGTAATCATTGTAAATACCTTGTGTTTGCCATTGTGAACACCTCAGTAATCATTGTAAATACCTTGTGTTTGCCATTGTGACCACCTCAGTAATCATTGTAAATACTGTGTGTTTGCCATTGTGACCACCCCAGTAATCATTGTAAATACTGTGTGTTTGCCATTGTGACCACCTCAGTAATCATTGTAAATACTGTGTGTTTGCCATTGTGACCACCCCAGTAATCATTGTAAATACATTGTGTTTGCCATTGTGACCACCTCAGTAATCATTGTAAATAGCTTGTGTTTGTCATTGTGACCACCTCAGTAATCATTGTAAATACCTTGTGTTTGCCATTGTGACCACCTCAGTAACCATTGTAAATACATTGTGTTTGCCATTGTGATCAACTGAGTAATCATTAAAATACATTGTGTTTGCCATTGTGACCACCTCAGTAATCATTGCATATACCTTGTGTTTGCCATTATGACCACCTCAGTAATCATTGTAAATACCTTGTGTTTGCCATTGTGACCACCTCAGT
Source organism: Lepidochitona cinerea (assembly GCA_963971465.1). Classification (NCBI taxonomy): domain Eukaryota; kingdom Metazoa; phylum Mollusca; class Polyplacophora; order Chitonida; family Tonicellidae; genus Lepidochitona; species Lepidochitona cinerea. The sequence continues at coordinate 7,917,747 of OZ020556.1, forward strand.
AATCATTGCATATACCTTGTGTTTGCCATTGTGACCACCTCAGTAATCATTGTAAATACCTTGTGTTTGCCATTGTGACCACCTCAGTAATCATTGTAAATACCTTGTGTTTGCCATTGTGACCACCCCAGTAATCATTGTAAATACCATGTGTTTGCCATTGTGACCATCTCAGTCATCATTGTAAATACCTTGTGTTTGCCGTTGTGATCACCTCAGTAATCATTGTAAATACCTTGTGTTTGCCATTGTGAACACCTCAGTAATCATTGTAAATACTGTGTGTTTGCCATTGTGACCACCCCAGTAATCATTGTAAATACATTGTGTTTGCCATTGTGACCACCTCAGTAATCATTGTAAATAGCTTGTGTTTGCCATTGTGACCACCTCAGTAATCATTGTAAATACCTTGTGTTTGCCATTGTGACCACCTCAGTAATCATTGTAAATACCTTGTGTTTGCCATTGTGACCACCTCAGTAATCATTGTAAATACCTTGTGTTTGCCATTGTGACCACCTCAGTAATCATTGTAAATACCTTGTGTTTGCCATTGTGACCACCTCACTAATCATTGTACATACCTTGTGTTTGCCATTGTGACCACCTCAGTAATCATTGTAAATACCTTGTGTTTGCCATTGTGACCACCTCAGTAATCATTGTAAATACCTTGTGTTTGCCATTGTGACCACCTCAGTAATCATTGTAAATACCTTGTGTTTGCCATTGTGACCACCTCAGTAACCATTGTAAATACATTGTGTTTGCCATTGTGACCACCTCAGTAATCATTGTAAATACATGTACCTTGTGTTTGCCATTGTGACCACCTCAGTAATCATTGTAAATACCTTGTGTTTGCCATTGTGACCAACTCAGTAATCATTGCATATACCTTGTGTTTGCCATTGTGACCACCTCAGTAATCATTGTAAATACCTTGTGTTTGCCATTGTGATCACCTCAGTAATCATTGTAATTACCTTGTGTTTGCCATTGTGACCACCTCAGTAATCATTGTAAATACTGTGTGTTTGCCATTGTGACCACCCCAGTAATCATTGTAAATACCTTGTGTTTGCCATTGTGACCATCCCAGTAATCATTGTAAATACCTTGTGTTTGCCATTGTGACCACCTCAGTAATCATTGTAAATACCTTGTGTTTGCCATTATGGCCACCTCAGTAACCATTGTAAATACCTTGTGTTTGCCATTGTGACCACCTCAGTAATCATTGTAAATACCTTGTGTTTGCCATTGTGACCACCTCAGTAATCATTGTAAATACCATGTGTTTGCCATTGTGACCACCTCAGTAATCATTGTAAATACCTTGTGTTTGCCATTGTGACCACCTCAGTAATCATTGTAAATACCTTGTGTTTGCCATTGTGACCACCTCAGTAATCATTGTAAATACCCCGTGTTTGCCATTGTGACCAACCCAGTAATCATTGTAAATACAATGTGTTTGCCATGGTGACCACCTCAGTAATCATTGTAAATACATTGTGTTTGCCATTGTGACCACCTCAGTAATCATTGTAAATACCTTGTGTTTGCCATTGTGACCACCTCAGTAATCATTGTAAATACCTTGTGTTTGCCATTGTGACCACCTCAGTAATCATTGTAAATACCATGTGTTTGCCATTGTGACCACCTCAGTAATCATTGTAAATACCTTGTGTTTGCCATTGTGACCACCTCAGTAATCATTGTAAATACCTTGTGTTTGCCATTGTGACCACCTCAGTAATCAGTGTAATTACCTTGTGTTTGCCATTGTGACCACCTCAGTAATCATTGTAAATACCTTGTGTTTGCCATTGTGACCACCTCAATAATCATTGTAAATACCTTGTGTTTGGTATTGTGACCACCTCAGTAATCATTGTAAATACCTTGTGTTTGCCATTGTGACCACCTCAGTAATCATTGTAAATACCTTGTGTTTGCCATTGTGACCAACTCAGTAATCATTGTAAATACATTGTGTTTGCCATTGTGACCACCTCAGTAATCATTGTAAATACCTTGTGTTTGCCATTGTGACCACCTCAGTAACCATTGTAAATACATTGTGTTTGCCATTGTGACCACCTCAGTAATCATTGTAAATACTGTGTGTTTGCCATTGTGACCACCTCAGTAATCATTGTAAATACTGTGTGTTTGCCATTGTGACAAACTCAGTAATCATTGTAAATACCTTGTGTTTGCCTTTGTGACCACCTCAGTAATCATTGTAAATACCTTGTGTTTGCCATTGTGACCACCCCAGTAATCATTGTAAATACCTTGTGTTTGCCATTGTGACCACCTCAGTAATCATTGTAAATACCTTGTGTTTGCCATTGTGACCACCTCAGTAATCATTGTAAATACCTTGTGTTTGCCATTGTGACCACCTCAGTAATCATTGTAAATACCTTGTGTTTGCCATTGTGACCACCTCAGTAATCATTGTAAATACAATGTGTTTGCCATTGTGACCACCCCAGTAATCATTGTAAATACCTTGTATTTGCCATTGTGACCACCCCAGTAATCATTGTAAATACACCGTTTTTGCCATTGTGAACACCTCAGTAATCATTGTAAATACCTTGTGTTTGCCATTGTGACCACCTCAGTAATCATTGTAATTACCTTGTGTTTGCCATTGTGGCCACCTCAGTAATCATTGTAAATACCTTGTGTTTGCCATTGTGACCACCTCAGTAACCATTGTAAATACATTGTGTTTGCCATTGTGATCAACTGAGTAATCATTAAAATACATTGTGTTTGCCATTGTGACCACCTCAGTAATCATTGCATATACCTTGTGTTTGCCATTATGACCACCTCAGTAATCATTGTAAATACCTTGTGTTTGCCATTGTGACCACCTCAGTAATCATTGTAAATACCTTGTGTTTGCCATTGTGACCACCCCAGTAATCATTGTAAATACCATGTGTTTGCCATTGTGACCATCTCAGTCATCATTGTAAATACCTTGTGTTTGCCGTTGTGATCACCTCAGTAATCATTGTAAATACCTTGTGTTTGCCATTGTGAACACCTCAGTAATCATTGTAAATACTGTGTGTTTGCCATTGTGACCACCTCAGTAATCATTGTAAATACTGTGTGTTTGCCATTGTGACCACCCCAGTAATCATTGTAAATACATTGTGTTTGCCATTGTGACCACCTCAGTAATCATTGTAAATAGCTTGTGTTTGTCATTGTGACCACCTCAGTAATCATTGTAAATACCTTGTGTTTGCCATTGTGACCACCTCAGTAACCATTGTAAATACATTGTGTTTGCCATTGTGATCAACTGAGTAATCATTGTAAATACATTGTGTTTGCCATTGTGACCACCTCAGTAATCATTGCATATACCTTGTGTTTGCCATTATGACCACCTCAGTAATCATTGTAAATACCTTGTGTTTGCCATTGTGACCACCTCAGTAATCATTGCATATACCTTGTGTTTGCCATTGTGACCACCTCAGTAATCATTGTAAATACCTTGTGTTTGCCATTGTGACCACCTCAGTAATCATTGTAAATACCTTGTGTTTGCCATTGTGACCACCCCAGTAATCATTGTAAATACCATGTGTTTGCCATTGTGACCATCTCAGTCATCATTGTAAATACCTTGTGTTTGCCGTTGTGATCACCTCAGTAATCATTGTAAATACCTTGTGTTTGCCATTGTGAACACCTCAGTAATCATTGTAAATACTGTGTGTTTGCCATTGTGACCACCTCAGTAATCATTGTAAATACTGTGTGTTTGCCATTGTGACCACCCCAGTAATCATTGTAAATACATTGTGTTTGCCATTGTGACCACCTCAGTAATCATTGTAAATAGCTTGTGTTTGCCATTGTGACCACCTCAGTAATCATTGTAAATACCTTGTGTTTGCCATTGTGACCACCTCAGTAATCATTGTAAATACCTTGTGTTTGCCATTGTGACCACCTCAGTAATCATTGTAAATACCTTGTGTTTGCCATTGTGACCACCTCAGTAACCATTGTAAATACATTGTGTTTGCCATTGTGACCACCTCAGTAATCATTGTAAATACATGTACCTTGTGTTTGCCATTGTGACCACCTCAGTAATCATTGTAAATACCTTGTGTTTGCCATTGTGACCAACTCAGTAATCATTGCATATACCTTGTGTTTGCCATTGTGACCACCTCAGTAATCATTGTAAATACCTTGTGTTTGCCATTGTGATCACCTCAGTAATCATTGTAATTACCTTGTGTTTGCCATTGTGACCACCTCAGTAATCATTGTAAATACTGTGTGTTTGCCATTGTGACCACCCCAGTAATCATTGTAAATACCTTGTGTTTGCCATTGTGACCATCCCAGTAATCATTGTAAATACCTTGTGTTTGCCATTGTGACCACCTCAGTAATCATTGTAAATACCTTGTGTTTGCCATTATGGCCACCTCAGTAACCATTGTAAATACCTTGTGTTTGCCATTGTGACCACCTCAGTAATCATTGTAAATACCTTGTGTTTGCCATTGTGACCACCTCAGTAATCATTGTAAATACCATGTGTTTGCCATTGTGACCACCTCAGTAATCATTGTAAATACCTTGTGTTTGCCATTGTGACCACCTCAGTAATCATTGTAAATACCTTGTGTTTGCCATTGTGACCACCTCAGTAATCATTGTAAATACCTCGTGTTGGCATTGTGACCACCTCACTAATCATTGTACATACCTTGTGTTTGCCATTGTGCCCACCCCAGTAACCATTGTAAATACCTTGTGTTTGCCATTGTGAGCACTATAATGATTACTGGGATGGTGTTTGCCATTGTGACCACCTCAGAAATCATTGTAAATACCTTGTGTTTGCCATTGTGACCACCTCAGTAATCATTGTAAATACTTTATGTTTGCTATTGTGACCACCTCAGAAATCATTGTAAATACCTTGTGTTTGCCATTGTGACCACCTCAGTAATCATTGTAAATACCTTGTGTTTGCCATTGTGACCACTATAATGATTACTGGGATGGTGTTTGCCATTGTGACCACCTCAGAAATCATTGTAAATACCTTGTGTTTGCCATTGTGACCACCTCAGAAATCATTGTAAATACCTTGTGTTTGCCATTGTGACCACTATAATGATTACTGGGATGGTGTTTGCCATTGTGACCACCTCAGAAATCATTGTAAATACCTTGTGTTTGCCATCGTGACCACCTCAGAAACCATTGTAAATATCTTGTGTTTGCCATTGTGACCACCCCAGTAATCATTGTAAATACCTTGTGTTTGCCATTGTGACCACCTCAGTAATCATTGTAAATACCTTGTGTTTGCCATTGTGACCACCTCAATAACCATTGTAAATACCTTGTGTTCGCCATTGTGAACACCTCAGTAATCATTGTAAATACTGTGTGTTTGCCATTGTGACCACCTCAGTAATCATTGTAAATACTGTGTGTTTGCCATTGTGACCACCCCAGTAATCATTGTAAATACATTGTGTTTGCCATTGTGACCACCTCAGTAATCATTGTAAATAGCTTGTGTTTGCCATTGTGACCACCTCAGTAATCATTGTAAATACCTTGTGTTTGCCATTGTGACCCCCTCAGTAATCATTGTAAATACCTTGTGTTTGCCATTGTGACCACCTCAGTAATCATTGTAATTACCTTGTGTTTGCCATTGTGACCACCTCAGTAATCATTGTAAATACCTTGTGTTTGCCATTGTGACCACCTCAGTAATCATTGTAATTACCTTGTGTTTGCCATTGTGACCACCTCAGTAATCATTGTAAATACTGTGTGTTTGCCATTGTGACCACCCCAGTAATCATTGTAAATACCTTGTGTTTGCCATTGTGATCACCTCAGTAATCATTGTAATTACCTTGTGTTTGCCATTGTGACCACCTCAGTAATCATTGTAAATACTGTGTGTTTGCCATTGTGACCACCCCAGTAATCATTGTAAATACCTTGTGTTTGCCATTGTGACCACCTCAGTAATCATTGTAAATACATGTACCTTGTGTTTGCCATTGTGACCACCTCAGTAATCATTGTAAATACCTTGTGTTTGCCATTGTGATCACCTCAGTAATCATTGTAATTACCTTGTGTTTGCCATTGTGACCACCTCAGTAATCATTGTAAATACTGTGTGTTTGCCATTGTGACCACCCCAGTAATCATTGTAAATACCTTGTGTTTGCCATTGTGACCACCTCAGTAATCATTGTAAATACCTTGTGTTTGCCATTGTGACCACCTCAGTAATCATTGTAAATACCTTGTGTTTGCCATTGTGACCACCTCAGTAATCATTGTAAATACCTTGTGTTTGCCATTGTGACCAACTCAGTAATCATTGCATATACCTTGTGTTTGCCATTGTGACCACCTCAGTAATCATTGTAAATACCTTGTGTTTGCCATTGTGATCACCTCAGTAATCATTGTAATTACCTTGTGTTTGCCATTGTGACCACCTCAGTAATCATTGTAAATACTGTGTGTTTGCCATTGTGACCACCCCAGTAATCATTGTAAATACCTTGTGTTTGCCATTGTGACCATCCCAGTAATCATTGTAAATACCTTGTGTTTGCCATTGTGACCACCTCAGTAATCATTGTAAATACCTTGTGTTTGCCATTATGGCCACCTCAGTAACCATTGTAAATACCTTGTGTTTGCCATTGTGACCACCTCAGTAATCATTGTAAATACCTTGTGTTTGCCATTGTGACCACCTCAGTAATCATTGTAAATACCATGTGTTTGCCATTGTGACCACCTCAGTAATCATTGTAAATACCTTGTGTTTGCCATTGTGACCACCTCAGTAATCATTGTAAATACCTTGTGTTTGCCATTGTGACCACCTCAGTAATCATTGTAAATACATTGTGTTTGCCATTGTGACCACCTCAGTAATCATTGTAAATACATTGTGTTTGCCATTGTGACCACCTCAGTAATCATTGTAAATACCTTGTGTTTGCCATTGTGACCACCTCACTAATCATTGTACATACCTTGTGTTTGCCATTGTGCCCACCCCAGTAACCATTGTAAATACCTTGTGTTTGCCATTGTGAGCACTATAATGATTACTGGGATGGTGTTTGCCATTGTGACCACCTCAGAAATCATTGTAAATACCTTGTGTTTGCCATTGTGACCACCTCAGTAATCATTGTAAATACTTTATGTTTGCTATTGTGACCACCTCAGAAATCATTGTAAATACCTTGTGTTTGCCATTGTGACCACCTCAGTAATCATTGTAAATACCTTGTGTTTGCCATTGTGACCACTATAATGATTACTGGGATGGTGTTTGCCATTGTAACCACCTCAGAAATCATTGTAAATACCTTGTGTTTGCCATTGTGACCACCTCAGAAATCATTGTAAATACCTTGTGTTTGCCATTGTGACCACTATAATGATTACTGGGATGGTGTTTGCCATTGTGACCACCTCAGAAATCATTGTAAATACCTTGTGTTTGCCATCGTGACCACCTCAGAAACCATTGTAAATATCTTGTGTTTGCCATTGTGACCACCCCAGTAATCATTGTAAATACCTTGTGTTTGCCATTGTGACCACCTCAGTAATCATTGTAAATACCTTGTGTTTGCCATTGTGACCACCTCAGTAATCATTGTAAATACTGTGTGTTTGCCATTGTGACCATCCCAGTAATCATTGTAAATACATTGTGTTTGCCATTGTGACCACCCCAGTAATCATTGTAAAAACATTGTGTTTGCCATTGTGGTCACCTCAATAACCATTGTAAATACCTTGTGTTTGCCATTGTGACCACCCCAGTAATCATTGTAAATACCTTGTGTTTGCCATTGTGACCACCTCAGTAATCATTGTAAATACATTGTGTTTGCCATTGTGACCACCTCAGTAATCATTGTAAATACCTTGTGTTTGCCATTGTGACCACCTCAGTAATCATTGTAAATACAATGTGTTTGCCATTGTGACCACCCCAGTAATCATTGTAAATACCTTGTGTTTGCCATTGTGACCACCTCAGTAATCATTGTAAATACCTTGTGTTGGCCATTGTGACCACCCCAGTAATCATTGTAAATACCTTGTGTTTGCCATTGTGACCACCTCAGTAATCATTGTAAATACCTTGTGTTTGCCATTGTGACCACCTCAGTAATCATTGTAAATACCTTGTGTTGGCCATTGTGACCACCCCAGTAATCATTGTAAATACCTTGTGTTTGCCATTGTGACCACCTCAGTAATCATTGTAAATACCTTGTGTTTGCCATTGTGACCACCTCAGTAATCATTGTAAATACCTTGTGTTGGCCATTGTGACCACCTCAGTAATCATTGTAAATACCTTGTGTTTGCCATTGTGACCACCTCAGTAATCATTGTAAATACCTTGTGTTTGCCATTGTGACCACCTCAGTAATCATTGTAAATACCTTGTGTTTGCCATTGTGACCACCTCAGTAATCATTGTAAATACCTTGTGTTTGCCATTGTGACCACCTCAGTAATCATTGTAAATACCTTGTGTTTGCCATTGTGACCATCTCAGTAATCATTGTAAATACCTTGTGTTGGCCATTGTGACCACCCCAGTAATCATTGTAAATACCTTGTGTTTGCCATTGTGACCACCTCAGTAATCATTGTAAATACCTTGTGTTTGCCATTGTGACCACCTCAGTAATCATTGTAAATACCTTGTGTTTGCCATTGTGACCACCTCAGTAATCATTATAAATACATGTACCTTGTGTTTGCCATTGTGGCCACCTCAGTAACCATTGTAAATACCTTGTGTTTGCCATTGTGACCACCCCAGTAATCATTGTAAAAACATTGTGTTTGCCATTGTGGTCACCTCAGTAACAAGTGTAAATACATTGTGTTTGCCATTGTGACCACCTCAGTAATCATTGTAAATACCTTGTGTTTGCCATTGTGACCACCTCAATAACCATTGTAAATACATTGTGTTTGCCATTGTGACCACCTCAGTAATCATTGTAAATACCTTGTGTTTGCCATTGTGACCACCTCAGTAATCATTGTAAATACCTTGTGTTTGCCATTGTGACCACCCCAGTAATCATTGTAAATACCTTGTGTTTGCCATTGTGACCACCTCAGTAATCATTGTAAATACATTGTGTTTGCCATTGTGACAACCTCAGTAATCATTGTACATGTAAATACCTTGTGTTTGCCATTGTGACCACCTCAGTAATCATTATATCTTGTGTTTGCCATTGTGACCACCTCAGTAATCATCGTAAATACCTTGTGTTTGCCATTGTGACCACCTCAGTAACCATTGTAAATACCTTGTGTTTGCCATTGTGACCACCTCAGTAATCATTGTAAATACATGTACCTTGTGTTTGCCATTGTGACCACCTCAGTAATCATTGTAAATACCTTGTGTTTGCCATTGTGACCACCTCAGTAATCATTGTAAATACATTGTGTTTGCCATTGTGACCACCTCAGTAATCATTGTAAATACCTTGTGTTTGCCATTGTGACCACCTCAGTAATCATTGTAAATACCTTGTGTTTGCCATTGTGACCACCCCAGGAATCATTGTAAATACCTTGTGTTTGCCATTGTGACCACCCCAGTAATCATTGTAAATACCTTGTGTTTGCCATTGTGACCACCTCAGTAACCATTGTAAAAACCTTGTGTTTGCCATTGTGACCACCCCAGTAATCATTGTAAATACCTTGTGTTTGTCATTGTGACCACCTCAGTAATCATTGTAAATACCTTGTGTTTGCCATTGTGACCACCTCAGTAATCATTGTATATACCTTGTGTTTGCCATTGTGACCACCTCAATAATCATTGTAAATACCTTGTGTTTGCCATTGTGACCACCTCAGTAATCATTGTAAATACCTTGTGTTTGCCATTGTGACCACCTCAGTAATCATTGTAAATACCTTGTGTTTGCCATTGTGACCACCTCAGTAATCATTGTAAATACCTTGTGTTTGCCATTGTGACCACCTCAGTAATCATTGTAAATACCTTGTGTTTACCATTGTGACCACCTCAGTAATCATTGTAAATACCTTGTGTTTACCATTGTGACCACCTCAGTAATCATTGTAAATACCTTGTGTTTACCATTGTGACCACCTCAGTAATCATTGTAAATACCTTGTGTTTACCATTGTGACCACCTCAGTAATCATTGTAAATACCTTGTGTTTGCCATTGTGACCACCTCACCTTGTGTTTGCCATTGTGACCACCTTAGTAATCATTGTAAATACCTAGTGTTTGCCATTGTGACCACCTCAGTAATCATTGTAAATACCTTGTGTTGGCCATTGTGACCACCCCAGTAATCATTGTAAATACCTTGTGTTTGCCATTGTGACCACCTCAGTAATCATTGTAAATACCTTGTGTTTACCATTGTGACCACCTCAGTAATCATTGTAAATACCTTGTGTTTACCATTGTGACCACCTCAGTAATCATTGTAAATACATTGTGTTTGCCATTGTGACCACCCCAGTAATCATTGTAAATACATGTACCTTGTGTTTGCCATTGTGACCACCCCAGTAACCATTATAAATACCTTGTGTTTGCCATTGTGGCCACCTGAGTAATCATTGTAAATACCTTGTGTTTGTCATTGTGACCACCCCAGTAATCATTGTAAATACCTTGTGTTTGCCATTGTGACCACCTCAGTAATCATTGTAAATACCTTGTGTTTGCCATTGTGACCACCTCACCTTGTGTTTGCCATTGTGACCACCTCAGAATATGCAGAATGTGTTTGTACAACATGGTCCAGCTGTTTAAAGAAAACCATATCATAATCAAACAAAACATTGTAGGCTAAAAAAGTTACTTAATTATTTTATCCCGTTTATCCATACCTGCTGAGCCACCTGCTGAACGAATGTAACATTATCTCATAGCATTAAAGTGGCATGAGCTGCCAAAATTCTGATTTGTTAATAATTTTTGATCAGTGTGAGATCTTTCATGCCAGACTCAAGATTATTTCACTTATACGCGAGTAACTGGCAACTCTTCCACAAATGGAGTAAGCAAATGGAGTAAGTTTAATTTTGCAGCTAATGCCATTTTAGTATCTAATGAGGCCTTATTTCTTCAGGCATACAATTGTACCAAGGTTCAGGTTACATGTGGGTTACCCAAACTTAAAACCCTGGTTTGCGTTGGGAAATTGTGGCGCAGTCCGGGTTTCTGACTCCAAAATTATTATTTTGTTATCCTCATTGCAAGCAAAAAGGCAGAGTTGACTGCCCGCTTATGAACGGGCAGTATATGATCCGATTCAGACAATGAAATAACAAGCAGGATTGACCAGTAAAACTTTTTCTTCCCCTGAATTCACTTTTGCCTTTTCCAGTCTCAAACTCTCCGCCATTGATGACGTAACAATATTTAGTATTTTTTCAGTTTTAAAACGTTAAAAGTAATTTACAAAAAGCTAAATTATTCATGAATGTCGTAATGACACTGGTTGATTTAGTTAGTTATATTGTTATTCACTGTCTAAATCTGACCGCAAACTGCCCACTTAGGAGCGGGCAGTCTACTCCGACTTTTTGATTGCAATGAGCCCTGACTCTGAAATACGGTTGTCAGTATTATAAACAATAGTAATTTTGTAGTCAGAAATGTGACGGTTCTCAGGGGAAAAAACGGGAACCCATAAACAAATGTCTGTTATTTCAGCCGAGTTTAAAGTGACATGAGCTGCCAAAATGTTGATATTTTGGCGTTAAAACAGAATGTTGAAATTATTGGCTATTTTTCTCAAGACGTATAATTCAGAATCTTTTTAGTGCTTCTAGTCTTGAAAATTTACGATAAAGTATTGTTTTGAACTAACTTTGGCTTAGAATGAATGAATGGTCGTCTCAGTTATTTAAATTTTGTTTACTTTTCGAACACTCTTTCGGTTCGTAAAGGCCGTAGACTTCATGGATTTCCCTCATTCCAACGTCAATCATTTAGTTTGTCGATGGCATTCAAAGCCTCTAACTGTCGTGACGATCAGAAATTATGAAAAAAGTGTGAATTTTGGCAGCTCATGCCCCTTTAATGTTACATCTAAAAGTGAGGGAGTCGGGACAGATTCACTTTCTCAAATAATAGAGGAAGTATTTATTGTCTATTAATACTGATTGTTTTAGTGGCATTTAGAAGTTGAATTGCCAATAAACACGGGGTTGGTATGGATAACAAACTTCTGTTCTCATTTATTGTTATTGACTAGAAAAGGGTGTTAGTATCTACACCGAAACGTCGTCAGAAAAATAAACGAAGAAGTTTGTTATCCATGCTAACCCCGTGTTTATTTATTATTAAAATAATAAATAATCACACTGACCAATTTGCCTGCAGCACTTTGGCCTCCTTCGTTATTCCATAGTTGAGGTAGAATGGCAGAGTAGAACGGTCCCCACACACCAGTAACATAGCGAGGAACGTTGGAAAGCTGTCAACATTCACCGCATTATATACTTAAAGAGAAAAATCCTGTATTATTGTTGACATTTTTAATTATATTTCTATTAATTGGAAAAATAAGAGTAAATTTACTTTGACTTTAGGTGGAGGGTTGATTTTCAAAGAGAAAAAAAAGCTAAACTTCCGAGCAATTAGAGGGAATTTTGTGTTTAGTACATTGTTTACTGTCTGACGGACAGTTTCGGGTGGATGTAAACACAGGGGCTACATGTACATGGGCGAACCCTACTGTAATGAGTTGTACAAGCATAACTAATATTTATCTATCTGATAACCTGTGAATAAACGACCTTCTTTTATTAGTTTATTTCTACATTATAGAATCAAGACAAAAAAATCAGGGCCTAGTTTCACAAAGCGATCTTAGCTAAGTGTGATCTTAATTACCAATGGCAACGTATACCTTTAGCATTGGTTGCCATGGTAGTTAAGATCACACTTTTTAATAGCTAAGATCGCTTTGTGAAACTAGGCCCTGGAGAATATGGAATGACCGACCAAGCTGTAAGAGTTAAACACCCCGCTCTGGAGCCTCTGTTAGAAAATCTTGTCTATATAAAACTAGAAGTAAACAAACCAGGTGCAAAGGAGTTAAAAAATCAGATTAAACGGTCTATCGGGAGAAAGAAGTTTACCAGTGATCATCCAACACCTTCCCAAAATGTGCAAGACAGTAAATTGTGGGGATCTTTTTGGCCTGTAATTTGCCTTATAAGCACAGTGCCTTTTTAAAGGACAAATGACAAGTTTAAGACAATACCTGCTATTTTGTTATCAATTTGTTTAAGTACATATACTGACAAACTCAAACATAAGAAAATAAGATTTTTGGTGAAAAACCCACAAATTTCAAATCATTTATTTTTTCTCTACGACCTCTATACAGAAATTAGTGCCGTGATGTCGTAGCTGACTGATATGTATATTATCCTTGTGAAGAGGTCATACACAGCAGGTAGCGTCAGGATGTGTTTGTGATTGGCTGAAATGACGATGAAAGTGTTCAGAAGTCAAGTTAGTATGACGTCAAATACGCAGATATTTAAATTGGTGGTGGAAAATATTCTTATTTTCATTTTGTATTAAAATTTATTTATTTTAAAAACTTATTAAGCCAATTTACAATTACAGAAAGAACTTGGCATTTATCCTTTAATAATTATTCCAGAACTATCCCATCATAAATAAGAACTGAAACGTCAGATGATTTCAGCAAGATTAGTATTCAAATATAACGAAACCTATTTTAGAAACAGGTCAGTTTGGCCTTTAAAACTATAAACATATGCGCCCCGCCCACCAGTAAGGACAATTAATTGCACAATTCATTAGCAAAATATTAATTGGTCAAACAAACATACATGCAAAACTTGATGAAGCTATAAGTTATAAAAAATATTTTAGAAAATTTACAGCAAGTAATGAAAATTATCAAAATATGGGCTAACAGAGAATGAAATGAACAAACCTATAGACGGCTTAAACTTAATCAAAGGGCCAAAAAACATGTTTTTGTTGTTGTCAAATTTTACTTTAAGATATCCTACCAATGAACAAATGAAAATATCCGAACTGGAGGCTAACGCAAGAACGGACAGGTGTACAGACACGAAAACTTTTAATATGACGATTACAAAAGTTCCCAACAATAAGCATTAATCAAATTTCATAAAATTCCACCCAGTTGTTCAGGAGATACATGTATCTTACAGACAAGTGACACCCAATAAAAATATCCCAACACGGATCCAGAGACATTTTGATACCTGTATACAGGTATGGGCGCCCAAACTCACAAGCAAAAAATCCGCCCAAATTCTTAAAACCAACAGATTTTAATGTCAAAATAACATTTAATGTTGAATTTTGGGCCAGAGATGCTGTTTTTTGTCTTATTGTTGGAACATTTTGAACCGAAATGGTATGCCCAACGCCTAAATTTTCCCTGGATCAGTCCCTGCCCAATTACAGGCTATAACGACACAACAGACCCATACACAGCAATTACTGGCTATAACGACACAACAGACCCATACACAGCAATTACAGGCAATAACGACACAACAGACCCATACACAGCCACCAAAACTGGACCAATTACAAATGTCCAAATCAATAAGCTATAAATAAAATATCATCAAATTACGACCAGCATTTGAAGAGACATATTGCAGAAAAGCCACAACCAATGAAAATATTTGAATTCATGGCTAATGGAAGACAAAAAAAGTAGACACCAAAACTTGATTAATTGTAAAGGATCCTACCAATAAGCCATAAAAAAGTTAACCCCTCGTTTTATCAGAAATAACTTGGGAAATTCTGATACATTTCTTATAAGAGTTTCAAACACTGTGCTGGATTCCTTCTGATAAGCTAAAAATAACAAACCAAAAATATATTTTGACAAAAATTACGTTTGTTGCAAATTTTAAGGCTCTGTCATTTTTTTCGAATATTGAAATCATTTTGGCCACCATTTTGCAGGTTTCATTCCATTTATCCTCATGGATTTTCTCTTTTCTCGCTGTTTCTCTGTTCATGTGTGTCATGTTTTATTTACATAACGTCATGTAGTTTAGTTTTTGATATATTAAACATGAAACTGGAGACCTGTTTTAGATACCCACACAATATCTTATTATAAGCGTTCATTGAATGCTATTATCCATGGACGGTATTATTATAGAAAATATTAATTAATGGGTAAAAATCTAAGGGAGCTTAAAAGCCAACAATTAACGTCTTGACTTGCCATATAAAAAAAATTTCAAAAGTTCTGAGTGAAATTATGATCCAAGGCATTTAGAACAAACAATAAACAGATGAAAAGACAAGATAAAATACCCTTTGTACAAATCTGCTTGTCTTAAATAATTATACTCACTGTCATGTGACATGAAGATGTTCCACAAATCAGAGCCATTCTATTGGTTAATGGAGTCATGTGACCTGAAACAACTTCTGTTTTACAGGAGAGACATCCTGAAAAAGGAAGTACTTTAAAGTGGCATGAGCTGCCAAAATTCACACTTTTTTCAAAATTTCTGATCGTCACGACAGTATGAGACTTTGAAGGCCATCCGAAAACTAAATGATTGGCGTTGGAATGAGGAAAATCCATACAGTATGTGGCCTATACGAACCGAAAAAGTCTTCGAAAAGTAAACAAAATTCAAATAACCGTGACGACCATTCATTCATTCTAAGTCAAAGTTAGTTCAAAACAATACTTTATCGTACATTTTCAAGACTAGAAGCAATAAAAAGCTTCTGAATTATACGTCTTGAGAAAAATAGCCAATAATTTCTACATTCTGTTTTAACGTCAAAATATCAACATTTTGGCAGCTCATGCCACTTTAAGAAGCTCATCTTTTCAGCCTAGAAACAGAAGGGATCAGTGGAGACAAAAACATAACTTCAACCATCCCATATGTAGCATGTAGGCTCCAGGGGGCTGTTTCTCGACACCGACGTAACTTTGCGCCTGGTCGTAACGTCATGGCAACATATACCTTCAACATTACGTCACGGCCAGGCGCAAAGTTACGACGGGCGTAAATGTGTTGAGAAACTGCCCCCAGACTGTGAAATGGAGAAGATTCTATTGGACTGACTGAACCCTTAAGTCCCAAAACCAAGAACACAAAATTATAAAAGTTGGGTGGGGGGGGGGGGGGGGGGTAGATTGTGAATTGGAGAAGTCTTTCTTGTACTGAGTGACCCTCAGAGTCCCAGAACCAAGAATACAAAATGATAAAAGAGCTCTGTATATTTAAAAACATTCACTTGTTTTTGGGGGTTGTGGCCAAAAAATTGTACCACAGGGAAACACAGATCATGACTAAACCTTATACGACTAAACTGGCAACCTATTACTCATACCATAAGGGTAGAAAGTCTCATAATATAGATAGCTTTTGATACTTTGCAGTTTGAAATTAATTTAGTGTTCGGAAGTAATAAAGTCATATTGTTAAAATAAAAATTAAATCTTTATACAAAAACAAAAATATGCATATATACATATATTTATCACAGAGTTTTAATTCATAGGAATAATTTTAGTAAAATAAAATAAAATAAGAATGGGGGTTTGGGAATCTATTGTGGCTGATCAACCAAAAGTTGACAGGAATTCTCAATTTGAAAGGAAGCCTTTGAAATTCATCGTAGATTAAGAAATTTGTTGCATGTATCCTTTTTAAAACACATATTTATCTTACCAGGGTATAATTTGGGTTGTTTTATGTCGCACAGGGATTTCAGTTAATAATGAATTGATAACAGATGTGACGTTGAACAAATACATTGATTGTAAAAACCAAAGTTTGTCCATCATCATCAACTAGATTAATCATTAAGTAAATTGTATTTTCGGTATTTTTGGATTACACTTTCTGGAAAAAAATGGCCGCCGGTTAGCTGAATGGTTAAGACAGTCAGCATTTAGTGCAATTCTCTGGGATGTGGGATTGATTCGTTTGGGGCATCAGCCAAAATTGATAGAAAGATTTCTGCCGTTTGCCAAGAAAGTATAATCCTAAAAATAACAAGAATACTATTATAATGATAAAAAATTAAGACATCACCACGTCGTCAGTTGTTTTTGAACAACACGAGCTTTCGACACCTGTGCCGGTGACTTCGTCAAGTGTAACGAAGACAATATTATATTATATTTAAATACTATTATAGTCACTTTCTAAAAGACGCAACATAATTAAAATAAAGTAAATTGGTTACAATCAGATCTACATACCAATGACTCCTGCATGTGCATCTAACAGTGAGGTGCCTACAGGGGTTCCTGGTAATAGACCTAGTTCCTCAGCAGCCCTTTGGGACAGTCCGTCCCCACATGGGGCCCCACCAGGAAGTATGCCATTACCTGGTCAATCACAGAGAATCTTACATTTAAACACCCCCTGATGAATCAGGAATCGATTCAGGGAAAATTTGGGCATACCATTTCGGTTCAAAATGTTCCAACAACAAGACAAAAACAACATCTCTAGCCCAAAATTCAACATTAAATGCTATTTTCACCTTAAAATCTGTTGGTTTTAAGAATTTGGGCGGATTTTTTGCTTGTGAGTTTGGGCGCCCATACCTGTATACAGGTATCAAAATGTCTCTGGATCAGTCTATGTGAATATCATTAAGGTGAAGAAATGGCTTTTCCGCAATGCAAGATAGTTTTACACATATGGCAGTTTTTGTTGTGAATAGAGATACATGATTAGGTAAGACAGATTACAGATTATCCATTGCTGCAGTGTTTAAAGTGGCTGCATACCAGGCAAAAAATTTGCATTTATCAAGTCAATAAAGACTTGAAGTTCATCAAAAAACAAAAATAATTAGCAATGGAATGAGGAAAATCCATGGCGGATGTGAACTGTGCAAATCATAGGCTAGGGTACATGTATATCCCATCATATACTGATGCCTCAGTGGTCCAGTCAGTTATAGTGATCATCCTTCAGTCCGACACAGGCTTTCCATTCATGCGACATGGGTTAAAATCACAGACCAAATAAAAAATTGATAAATTTCTGAGTGGATTTTTCACTCGGTTGCCGTATGTGGAAGAGTACTCGCCGAAGGTCAAGGGTTTACTATGGGCAATAAGCCCTACTTTCTTCCCCATTTAAACCTGGAAATGCCGCCATATAGTGAAATAATCTTGAGTGTGACGTAAAACATCAATCAATCAACCATTATTTACCCTAATTGCATGTATGTGGATTGATTGATTGTTTAGTGTTTTACGCCACGCTCAAGATTATTTCACTTATATGGCGGTGTTGCCAGTTTTATTGTGGGAGGAAACCGGGCTTTATGCCCGGAGGAAACCCATGACCTTCTGTTGGTAACTGGCAACCATCCCACATAGGTCGTTCAAGTGAAAACCCAGTCAGAAAATTTTGCATTCGAACCCGTGACATGTACATGTATGTGGAGAAAACATGTGTTTGATATTGACAAAACGATTAGTTCTGTAAGAGACGAAATGCCGTACAATGAAACCTGGCAGCAAGGCTTAAAACAGTATGCTGAACATTCCTGCATCTTATAGATTAATGATAAAAAATTAAAGACATCACCACGTCCTCAGTTATAGATTGTAATTTCTATTTCCCTATGAAAATAATGCAGCATTATCTAAGTCTGATTTTAGATTAAAACATTAACACTGTTGACAGCTAAGTCTACATTGATTGATTGGTTGATTGATGCCCGGAGGAAACTCACGACCTTCCGTTGGTAACTGGCAACCATCCCACATAGGTCGTTCGAGTGAAAACCCAGTTTTTTTTTGGGACTGAGTAGGATTCGAACCCGCGACCCATTGGTGGAAGGCTGTTCGGATTGAGCGTCCAAGGCTATACCTACTCAGCCATGGAGGCCCCCAAACTCTACATTGAAGTGAAATTCTGTCGAGTTGATAATAGAAAAAGATTGGAACCTATTTTAGAGTAGTTATTTTCCAGGAGATCCTCTAGACCAATCTGCTTGAAGAAGGAATCATTCCATGAGCTGACCCCATTACTACCAGGCTCAAACAACCACTTACAACCAACACTACACAGAGATCTACATGTACAAGTAGCAAACAGAATTAGTGAATTATTTTCAGACATATTTTCTTACCTAAAGTGGCTGACATAGCCCTATTCCCGCCAGAAATTGTATGTATATTTACGCATTTTATTAATTGTACTTGTCCTGGTGAATAAAATCAAATCAAATAAATCAAGATTTGTTCAGTAGATAATATTAAGTACATGTACTTATGATGCAGTTATGTACATCCAAATGTTTTTAACTTTTTATTCCAAGGACGATTAAGTGACATTTTACATTAGGTTTATTTTTTAAATATTTAGTCATCTTGAATTGATAATCAGTTAATTATTTATTTGATGGGCTGATAGCAGCAACTTTTCCTGTTATCCTACCTCCAGTAAACAATGCCTTGGACAGACCCAGAACAACTAGTATTAATGTTTGAGTCGTGTGAGTAATCTAACGGTACAGTATAATTTTACATACATTATCTGAGAAATACAGACTGACGATCAGGTAACATTGACTCGAAAAATCTGCCGATAATTGTTTGAGTGTTAATCCACAGATAAAAAGGCCTGAAATGGGGGTAATCCAACCACTAAGTTAACCGACACTGATCGTTGTTGTTGTAATCAGGCTTCGATTCTCCGTTTGTTTTTCACCCCCATTTCTACATTCTAAAGCTAACTGGACATGTTTTATGTGTTCTATGTTTAATTTTAGTGGGTTTTGTCGTAGTAAGCTCATGTAAATTGGTTTTATTAAAAAATGTTCAACAGGCTACAGTGGCAAGTGGGCCTGTAACAAGATGGACAAGTTCCAGATAAACTCCTTTGGTAGTTCTGTATTGGTAAGTCGTAATTGACCTATAAAACTTTTGAGCAAAAGTCGTGGACAAATTGATCTTGAGGATCGGGCAGAATGTATGGATTCCACGCTAAGGAACTTTTTCTGTCTACTACATGTATGTAACTGTCTACGTAATTTTGTGGCCTTGAATAATTTGGAACTTTGTTACCTTGATAACGACCCTGTTGATCTCCAGGTAAGAAAGTCTGGTAACTCTAGGAAGTGAGCTGCCTTTGTCCAGCACTGTTCTCCAAGATTCTGAGGTACAGATTGAATGGAATTGCATAAATAAAAATATCAATATTGACAGTTAAATTACATGTACGCAAGTGCATTGTGTGCAGCATATTAAATCATTTTTAAGTCCTCCTCACGCTAAAAAAGTTGTGGTAGATATATTCCCACTCGACTGTTTTCTTGAATATACTAGTTTATTCGATTGCTAGTAGAATATTTTTGTGAAAGTGTGACAGCATTGGGCACTGTATAGACCCTTCTATGGCAGTCTGTTCCCTGTGACCATAATAAAGGCTATTTAATAGTAGTGTGACCATAATAAAGGTCATTTGATTGTAGTGTGGCACCTGTTGACCACTGTATAGGCTTATGGTAGTGTGGCCCATATGGACAATGTATAGGCATATGGTAGTGTGGCCCCTATGGACAATGTATAGGTGTATGGTAGTGTGGCCCCTATGGACAATGTATAGGTGTATGGCCCCTACGGACAATGTGTAGGTGTATGGTAGTGTGGCCCCTATGGACAATGTATAGGTGTATGGTAGTGTGGCCCCCATGGACAGTGTCTAGGTACATGTATATGGTAGTGTGGCCCCTATGGACAATGTATAGGTATATGATAGTGTGGTCACTATGGACAATGTATAGGTGTATGGTAGTGTGGCCCCTATGAACAATGTATAGGTGTATGGTAGTGTGGCCCCTATGAACAATGTATAGGTGTATGGAAGTGTGGCCCCTATGAACAATGTATAGGTGTATGGTAGTGTGACCTCTAAGGCCAAATATGATACAGATCCCATGTAATTTTGTTAGTTACATGTATATTTAGTGGACCAATAACAAGAGAAGAAAACAGTAATTCAATAAAATACAGATTTGAAATAGTCAATAGTCAGACCTTTTTCAACCAGAGTAGTTTAGGAGGTTCCATTTCAAGTGAAACGTTTCCTCCACAGTGTTTCAAGACCCCATGTTTAGTTTGGTTGATTTGGTTGGCTTCATCCCCTGCTCGATGATCCATCCACATCATGATGTTACAACAATCATTACCTGAAATGATTAATGCACATTATTTAGTAATACAATTACCACAGATTAATGTAATAGTTGTCTATTAGAATTACCACAGATTAATGTCATCTTTACCTATTAGAATTACCACAGATTAATGTAATAGTTGTCTATTAGAATTACCACAGATTAATGTCATCTTTACCTATTACAATTACCACAGATTAATGTAATAATTGCCTATTACAATTACCACAGATTAATGTAATCTTTGCCTGTTAGAATTACCACAGATTAATGTAATAATTGCCTGTTACAATTACCACAGATTAATGTAATACTTGCCTGTTACAATTACCACAGATTAATGTAATAATTGCCTATTACAATTACCACAGATTAATGTAATAATTGCCTGTTACAATTACCACAGATTAATGTAATTCTTGCCTGTTACAATTACCACAGATTAATGTAATACTTAGCTATTACAATTACCACAGATTAATGTAATAATTGCCTATTACAATTACCACAGATTAATGTAATCTTTACCTATTACAACTACCACAGATTAATGTAATAATTGCCTATTACAATTACCACAGATTAATGTCATCTTTAGCTATTACAATTACTACAGATTATTGCAATTCTTGCCTATTACAATTACCACATATTAATGTAATCTTTACCTATTACAATTACCAGATTAATGTAATCTTTACCTATTACAATTACCACAGATTAATGTAATAATTGCCTATTACAATTACCACAGATTAATGTAATCTTTGCCTATTACAATTACCACAGATTAATGTAATCTTTACCTATTACAATTACCACAGATTAATGTAATCTTTGCCTGTTACAATTACCACAGATTAATGTAATACTTGCCTATTACAATTACCACAGATTAATGTAATCTTTGCCTGTTACAATTACCACAGATTAATGTAATAATTGCCTGTTACAATTACCACAGAATAATGTAATAATTGCCTGTTACAATTACCACAGATTAATGTACTACTTGCCAGTTACAATTACCACAGAATAATGTAATAATTGCCTGTTACAATTACCACAGATTAAGGTAATCTTTACCTATTACAATTACCACAGCTTAATGCAATACTTAGCTATTACAAGTACCACAGATTAATGTAATACTTGCCTGTTACAATTACCACAGAATAATGTAATACTTGGTTATTACAATTGCCACAGATTAATGTAATAGTTAGCTATTACAATTACCACAGATTAATGTAATAATTGCCTGTTACAATTACCACAGATTAATGTCATTTTAGCCTGTTACAATTACCACAGATTAATGTAATCTTTGCCTGTTACAATTACCACAGATTAATTTAATAATTGCCTGTTACAATTACCACAGAATAATGTAATAATTGCCTGTTACAATTACCACAGATTAATGTAACACTTGCCAGTTACAATTACCACAGAATAATGTAATAATTGCCTGTTACAATTACCACAGATTAAGGTAATCTTTACCTATTACAATTACCACAGCTTAATGCAATACTTGCATATTACAATTACCACAGATTAATGTAATCTTTACTTGTTACAATTACCACAGATTAATGTAATACTTGCCAGTTACAATTACCACAGATTAATGTAATACTTGCCAGTTACAATTACCACAGATTAATGTAATACTTGCCTATTACAATTACCACAGATTAACGTAATCTTTACTTGTTACAATTACCACAGATTAATGCACTACTTGCCAGTTACAATTACCACAGATTAATGTAATACTTGCCTGTTACAATTACCACAGATTAATGTAATAATTGCCTGTTACAATTGCCACAGATTAATGTCATCTTTACCTATTACAATTACCACAGATTAATGTAATCTTTGCATATTACAATTTACCACAGATTAATGTAATACTTGCCTGTTACAATTACCACAGATTAATGTAATAATTGCCTGTTACAATTACCACAGAATAATGTAATACTTGCCTGTTAGAATTACCACAGATTAATGTAATACTTGCCTATTACAATTACCACAGATTAATGTAATACTTGCCTGTTAGAATTACCACAGATTAATGTATTACTTGCCTATTACAATTACCACAGATTAATGTCATCTTTGCCTGTTACAATTACCACAGATTAATGTAATAATTGCCTGTTACAATTACCACATATTAATGTCATCTTTACCTATTACAATTACCACAGAATAATGTAATACTTGCCTATTACAATTACCACAGATTAATGTAATACTTGCCTGTTAGAATTACCACAGATTAATGTAATACTTGCCTATTACAATTACCACAGATTAATGTCATCTTTGCCTGTTACAATTGCCACAGATTAATGTAATAATTGCCTGTTACAATTACCACAGATTAATGTCATCTTTACCTATTACAATTACCACAGATTAATGTAATCTTTGCCTATTACAATTGCCACAGATTAATGTCATCTTTGCCTGTTACATGACCACAGATTAATGTAATAATTGCCTGTTACAATTACCACAGATTAATGTAATAATTGCCTATTACAATTACCACAGATTAATGTCATCTTTGCCTATTACAATTACCACAGATTAATGTAATAATTGCCTGTTACAATTACCACAGAATAATGTAATCTTTACCTATTACAATTACCACAGATTAATGTCATCTTTGCCTATTACAACTACCACAGATTAATGTAATAATTGCCTGTTACAATTACCACAGATTAATGTCATTTTAGCCTGTTACAATTACCACAGATTAATGTAATCTTTACCTATTACAATTACCACAGATTAATGTAATTTTTACCTATTACAATTACCACAGATTAATGTAATACTTGCCTGTTACAATTACCACAGATCAATGTAATAATTGCCTATTACAATTACCGCAGATTAATGTAATACTTGCCTGTTACAATTACCACAGATTAATGTATTACTTGCATATTACAATTACCACAGAATAATGTAATACTTACCTATTACAATTACCACAGATTAATGTAATACTTGCCTGTTACAATTACCACAGATCAATGTAATAATTGCCTATTACAATTACCGCAGATTAATGTAATACTTGCCTGTTACAATTACCACAGATCAATGTAATAATTGCCTATTACAATTACCGCAGATTAATGTAGTCCATATCTATTGGCAGAAATTGTAAGGTTGAAGGAAGAAACTTTGGCCTACTTTTTAGTCAGATTATTTCATTATTTGGTGCAGGATTAATCATCCCGACTGCACGATTGGATGAAAGTAGCAATGGAATGAAAATATTTTCTTTTAACTGTGTGCCATTTCAACCTTTGATTAACAGGTATAAGTCTATCCCACACCAGTTGGTGGATGGAGTCATGTGATTATATCCTGCTTACCTGATTGGCTGATACTGACTGGTTTAAAATCTTTGTCTAAAACAACCAATGAACAAGTGGCATCAAATCCAATTCCTGATACATTGGACTTCTTAATTTTCTTCTCAGACAAGATTTTCTGTTTTGAAAATGACAGAAATGAAAGTTCAAAATATTAAATTTTCTTGCGACGACCAAATAATAGAAAGGTAATTACCCAGAAATCCAAGAATTTAAAAAAAAAATTAGGATGAAAATAAAAGCCACATTAATGTTTTTATATTTTGCTTTTTACGGCATTGTGATGTTTTTTGGAGGGGTGAGACTGAGGGTGGAATAAAAACTCTCTGTCTGACCCAAAAACTGACAATTCATTAATATCGCTGACCATTCATTGATATCGCTGACTGTTCATAGATACGGCTGACCATTCATTGATATCGCTGACCTTTCATTGATATCGCTGACATTCATTTATACCGCTGACCGTTCATTGTTATCGCTGACCGTTCGTTGATATCGCTGACCATTCATTGATATCGCTGACCATTCATTGATATCGCTGACCATTCATTGATATCGCTGACCATTCATTGCTATCGCTGACCATTCATTGATATTGCTGACCATTCATTGATATTGCTGACCATTCATTGATATTGCTGACCATTCATTGATATCGCTGACCATTCATTGATATCGCTGACCATTCATTGATATTGCTGACCATTCATTTATATCGCTGACCATTCATTGATATTGCTGACCAATAATTGATATTGCTGACCATTCATTGATATTGCTGACCATTCATTGTTATCGCTGACCATTCATTGTTATCGCTGACCGTTCATTGATATTGCTGATCATTCATTGATATCGCTGACCATTCATAGTTATTGCTGACCATTCATTCATTGTTATCGCTGACCAGTCATTGATATTACTGACCATTCATTGATATTGCTGACCATTCATTGATATTGCTGACCATTCATTGATATCACTGACCATTCATTGATATTGCTGACCATTCATTGATATCGCTGACCATTCATTGATATTGCTGACCATTCATCGACATCGCTGACCATTCATTGATATCACTGACCGTTCATTGATATTGCTGACCATTCATTGATATTGCTGACCATTCATTGATATTGCTGACCGTTCATTGATATTGCTGACCATTCATTGATATTGCTGACCATTCATTGATATTGCTGACCATTCATTGATATTGCTGACCATTCATTGATATTGCTGACCATTCATTGTTATTACTGACCGTTCATTGTTATCCCTGACCATTCATTGATATCGCTGACCATTCATTGATATCGCTGACCATTCATTGATATCGCGGACTATTCCTTGATATCAGTGACCATTCATTGATATCGCTGACCGTTCATTGTTATCGCGGACTATTCCTTGATATCACTGACCATTCATTGCTATTGCTGACCATTCATTGATATCACTGACCATTCATTGATATTGCTGACCATTCATTGATATCGCTGAGCATTCATTGATATCGCTGACCGTTCATTGATACCGCTGACCGTTCATTGATATCGCTGACCGTTCATTGTTATCGCTGACCGTTCATTGATATCGCTTACCATTCATTGATATTGCTGACTATTCATTGTTATCGCTGACCGTTCATTGATATTGCTGACCATTCATTGATATTGCTGACCATTCATTGATATCACTGACCATTCATTGTTATCACTGACTATTCGTTGATATTGCTGACAAGTTTTATACTCAATAAGCTAGAATACAGCCTGAGGAAAAGTTTCCCATTTTGTTAGCATTAGTTATATTAGTTTTCAACCATACATTTGCAGGGTTAACACTGGTGTAAGGCGAGCGATGAAAGTGTTCTCTTACCCGGACACAACTGACCACACACGCCCATATATTGTCGGAAGACTGCTCGTACATATTAGGCTCAGGATTCCAAATTTGTATCTCCTCAGTTGCCATGGCAACAATACAACCATCCTCCTTAACCATGGCTGCTCTAGCACTTCCTGTCCCAACATCAACTCCAATGTAATAATTTTCCCCTGACATGGCAAATCTAACAATAAACAAGAAAATATGTAGGCTACATTCATTTATTTGTGCATTGATAGCCATTGCTACATATATATCAAAACCTATTTTAATGCTAGAAAAATTACGATGGAAATATTCAAATTCTATGGACAGTTCTGTAGCCTATATTGTGTACCGGTAATTGATGCTGTTCTGACCAGTAGAATTGGAAAGTGTAACGTGTTGAAAAAACGTAACTTTAATAGAGAAACCTATAATTTCTCTTACAATTGAAGCAACACAGTTGAAAATAATTTTCAGTGCATCCTACATGAGCCCTTAGTCACCTGTCAGACACCCCAAGAAATCATTTAAATGCTCTTATTTGGCAGAAACCCAAAAGTAACTTGGCTATGAAAAGTATCAGAATCCAGCAGTCGACAGAAAACAGACAAGATACGGTAGCCTACTGTCTAAAAGTGACCATTTAGCCTAGTTGGAGATCTCCTAACTCTGTGGGTGACCACCCATCATCATATAGGCCCTACTTTGGCCACAGAGTTTGGAGAGCTCAAACTACATTTAGCCTATATTTTTGGGGGCGCAATCAGCGACACAGTTCAACTAAAATATTGATTAAGAAGCAAGGAAAATGCCAAACCGCTGTGTTGCTTTATTTAAGACAAAAACCGAGAAAATGAGTTGATTCTCTAAAGTAGCCTCAAGTTACATTATCAATGAGTCACACTTTCCATCTCTGCTGCCTGGCCAGCACAACTTCAGTACCGGTATAGCCTATAGCCAGTATAGAATACCGGTATAGGCTTACTAATTTGGCCATAAAGTTTGGATTCATTTCCAACTAGTATGAACACAGACAGTATGGTAAGCCATCTTCACTTTTATTCTGTGTTAACTTTCAAGATAAAAAAGACTACAAAACATAAACTATAAAGACTTTAAAAATTAAATTGGAATAAAAATTAAAATGGCTAGCTTGCCATAAGAATTTTAAAGTCAAGATACTGTAGGCCTTATTTAACCATAAGACAGCATGTCAAGAAAAGAAAATCATGCGTACAATGTAAAAAATAGCCTGGTGTTCAGTGTTCGAAAACGAAAGTGAAGTTCAACTGGCACTGAACTGGAACGTAGGGCGGTTACTGCTTAACAGAGTAGCCTCCCCTGGCATAAAAAAAACATATCGATTAAAAATCGGTAAATGAAATAAAACATTTACAAACACAAACAAATAAAATAACAACGTTCTTAAATTAGATAAAAAAAAACCAACGAAGCGCATTGGTTGACAAAATGATAAACGGGAAAGACCCGATAAATACGAAAGCGCGGCCAAAAGTTACACTGTTACTTTTCTCAACAAAAGTGTCAACAGCAACGGACGACGCTTTCACACGTGTGTCGGGTCTTTTGTGCACAAATCGCTATGTTGTTACCTGTGCAAGTGACAGGTATTGAAGCAAAGCGGGATCTAAGTGCCAAACAAAACCAAGGTGAATGCTACATACCTATGTGGAAGGACATGCAGGGATATGCGTGAAACCTCCACTTAAGTTGTTGGATTTGTGACTTTTTCTCTGGACGGTGACAAAATGCCAAAATTAGGACGGAGGGTAAGATAAAATTCAATGTTTTGACAAAAAAAAACAAATAATTTTGTTCTCATTTATTTGTTTAATATCCATTTCAACTGTTTGCTTAAGCCGTTTAATTAGGTCACTAATTTTGAATGGAACTACATGTGACTGTATCCACCTTTAAACTTAAACATGTAACAAAAACTGTTAAAATTATGAAAACCTGTTAAAAATAAAATAGGCCTACTTAAAATGTTAAATAAAACTTAAATTTTAATTAGGTCACTAATTTTGAATGGAACTAACTGTATCCACCTTTAGGCTTAAACTTAAACATGTTAAACTTTTAAAATTATGAAAACCTGTTAAAATACTTAAATAAAACTTAAATAAAAGGATGAATGCCATGTTTTTTTCTGGATACAGTGTACTGTACCTAAGGGTGATTTGTAATTGTTTATAATTGTTTATAAAACACAGTGTGCCTGTAACCGAAATGTAAGGTCCTAGAGCAGTACAGGCAGAGCGTCAGGAGAAGACGATTGGAAATATTCACGTCTTTAGTCACTATAAATCAGAAATATCTTCATATTTGACATCATACTTGACTCAACATCGGTTGTTTTATATTTGACTTCACCACGATGAGAATGTATAATGATGTCAACTATGACGTCTAGGCGCTACATGTAAGCTACCCTAATTAATTTTCGTTCAGCGGTCGTTGAGAGAAATCTCTTTTTTTTTACGGCCTAGTTCGTACGCTACATGTTTTTACAGTTTCAATTACGTAAGTATTTAAGTGATTTTTACGATTACGATTTTTAATTAGGCCTAGCCTTTTTATATTCAACAAAGTTTCTGTCCTTCATTGTCAACGTTAAGTTATTTTCAATATAAAGTAGGGGCCTACACTATCACTAACAGTATAATCACAAATTTATGTTTTGTCGGGTTTTTTTTTCAACAAAATAAAAGAAATCAAGAAAGTTTCATTGAATCATCAGGCCAGCTGATACAATTGACGCTTTAGGTGGCTGACAAATTTATCCTGATGCTTTAGGTGACTGACAAATTTATCCTGATGCTTTAGGTGACTGACAAATTGGCTGATCCTTTTATAGGTGACTGACAAATTTATCCTGATGCTTTAGGTGATTGACAAATTGGTTGATGCTTTAGGTGACTGACAAATTGGCTGATGCTTTAGGGGACTGACAAATTGGCTGGTGCTTTAGGTGACTGACAAATTGGCTGATGCTTTAGGTGACTGAGAAATTGGCTGATGCTTTAGGTGACTGACAAATTGGCTGATGCTTTTATAGGTGACTGAGAAATTGGCTGATGCTTTAGGTGACTGACAAATTGGCTGATCCTTTTATAGGTGGCTGACAAATTGGCTGATGCTTTAGGTGACTGACAAATTGGCTGATGCTTTAGGTGACTGACAAATTGGCTGATGCTTTAGATGACTGACAAATTGGCTGATGATTTAGGTAACTGACAAATTGGCTGGTGCTTTAGGTGACTGACAAATTGGCTGATGCTTTAGGTGAGGGACAAATTGGCTGGTGCTTTAGGTGACTGACTGACAAATTTATCCTGATGCTTTAGGTGATGGATAAATTGGCTGATGGTTTAGGTAACTGACAAATTGGCTGGTGCTTTAGGTGACTGACAAATTGGCTGGTGCTTTTAGGTGACTGACAAATTGGCTGGTGCTTTAGGTGACTGACAAATTGGCTGATGCTTAAGGTGACGGACAAATTGGCTGATGATTTAGTTGACTGAAGAATTTGGCTGATGCTTTAGGTGACTGACAAATTGGTTGATGCTTTATGTGACTGACAAATTGGCTGGTGCTTTAGGTGACTGACAAATTGGCTGATGCTTTAGGTGACTGACAAATTGGCTGATGCTTTAGGTGACTGACAAATTGGCTGATGCTTTAGGTGACTGACAGATTGGCTGATGCTTTAGGTGACTGACAAATTGGCTGATACTTTAGGTGACTGACAAATTGGCTGATACTTTAGGTGACTGACAAATTGGCTGATGCTTTAGGTGACTGACAAATTGGCTGATGCTTTAGGTGACTGACAAATTGGCTGATGGTTTAGGGAACTGACAAATTGGTTGATGCTTTAGGTGACTGACAAATTGGCTGATGCTTTAGGTGACTGACAAATTGGCTGACAAATTGGCTGATGCTTTAGGTGACTGACAAATTGGCTGATCCTTTTATAGGTGACTGACAAATTGGCTGATACTTTAGGTGACTGACAAATTGGCTGATGCTTTAGGTGACTGACAAATTGGCTGATCCTTTTATAGGTGGCTGACAAATTGGCTGATACTTTAGGTGACTGACAAATTGGCTAATGCTTTAGGTGACTGACAAATTGGCTGGTGCTTTAGGTGACTGACAAATTGACTGATGCTTTTGGTGACTGACAAATTGACTGATGCTTTAGGTGACTGACAAATTGACTGATGCTTTAGGTGACTGACAAATTGGCTGATCCTTTTATAGGTGGCTGACAAATTGGCTGATGCTCTAGGTGACTGACAAATTGGCTGATGCTTTAGGTAACTGACAAATTGGCTGATGCTTTAGGTGACTGACAAATTGGCTGATGCTTTTAATAGGTGACGGACAAATTGGCTGGTACTTTAGGTGACTGACAAATTGGCTAATGCTTTAGGTGACTGACAAATTGGCTGATGCTTTAGGTGACTGTCAAATTGGCTGGTACTTTAGGTGATGACAAATTGGCTGATGCTTTAGGTGACTGTCAAATTGGCTGGTACTTTAGGTGACTGACAAATTGGCTGATGCTTTAGGTGACTGACAAATTGGCTGATGCTTTAGGTGACTGACAAATTGGCTGGTACTTTAGATGACTGACAAATTGGCTGATGCTTTAGGTGACTGACAAATTGGCTGATGCTTTAAGTGGCTGGCAAATTGGCTGATGCTTTAGGTGACTGACATATTGGCTGATGCTTTAGGTGACTGACAAATTGGCTGGTGCTTTAGGTGACTGACATATTGGCAGATGCTTTAGGTGACTGACAAATTGGTTGATGCTTTAAGTGACTGATTAATTGGCTGATGCTTTAGGTGACTGACATATTGGCTGGTACATGTACTTTAGGTGACTGACAAATTGGCTGATGCTTTAGGTGACTGACAAATTGGCTGGTGCTTTAGGTGCCTGACAAATTGGCTGATGCTTTAGGTGACTGACATATTGGCTGATGCTTTAGGTGACTGACAAATTGGCTGATGCTTTAGGTGACTGACAAATTGGCTGTTGCTTTAGGTAACTGACAAATTGGCTGTTACTTTAGGTGACTGACAAATTGGCTGGTGCTTTAGGTGACTGACAAATTGGCTGATGCTTTTATAGGTGGCTGACAAATTGGCTGATACTTTAGGTGACTGACAAATTGGCTGATGCTTTAGGTGACTGACAAATTGGCTGATTCTTTTATAGGTGGCTGACAAATTGGCTGAAGCTCTAGGTGACGGACAAATTGGCTGATGCTTTAGGTAACTGACAAATTGGCTGATGCTTTAGGTGACTGACAAATTGGCTGATGCTTTTAATAGGTGACGGACAAATTGGCTGGTACTTTAGGTGACTGACAAATTGGCTGATGCTTTAGGTGACTGACAAATTGGCTGGTACTTTAGGTGACTGACAAATTGGCTGATGCTTTAGGTGACTGACAAATTGGCTGGTACTTTAGGTGACTGACAAATTGGCTGATGCTTTAGGTGACTGACATATTGGCTGATGCTTTAGGTGACTGACAAATTGGCTGGTGCTTTAGGTGACTGACATATTGGCAGATGCTTTAGGTGACTGACAAATTGGTTGATGCTTTAAGTGACTGACAAATTGGCTGATGCTTTAGGTGACTGACAAATTGGCTGATCCTTTTATAGGTGACTGACAAATTGGCTGATACTTTAGGTGACTGACAAATTGGCTGGTACTTTAGGTGACTGACAAATTGGCTGATGCTTTAGGTGACTGACAAATTGGCTGATGCTTTAGGTAACTGACAAATTGGCTGATCCTTTTATAGGTGGCTGACAAATTGGCTGATGCTCTAGGTGACTGACAAATTGGCTGATGCTTTAGGTGACTGACAAATTGGCTGGTACTTTAGATGACTGACAAATTGGCTGGTACTTTAGGTGACTGACAAATTGGCTAATGCTTTAGGTGACTGACAAATTGGCTGATACTTTAGGTGACTGTCAAATTGGCTGGTACTTTAGGTGATGACAAATTGGCTGATGCTTTAGGTGACTGTCAAATTGGCTGGTACTTTAGGTGACTGACAAATTGGCTGATGCTTTAGGTGACTGACAAATTGGCTGATGCTTTAGGTGACTGACAAATTGGCTGGTACTTTAGATGACTGACAAATTGGCTGATGCTTTAGGTGACTGACAAATTGGCTGATGCTTTAAGTGGCTGGCAAATTGGCTGATGCTTTAGGTGACTGACATATTGGCTGATGCTTTAGGTGACTGACAAATTGGCTGGTGCTTTAGGTGACTGACATATTGGCAGATGCTTTAGGTGACTGACAAATTGGTTGATGCTTTAAGTGACTGACAAATTGGCTGATGCTTTAGGTGACTGACATATTGGCTGGTACATGTACTTTAGGTGACTGACAAATTGGCTGATGCTTTAGGTGACTGACAAATTGGCTGGTGCTTTAGGTGCCTGACAAATTGGCTGATGCTTTAGGTGACTGACAAATTGGCTGGTGCTTTAGGTGCCTGACAAATTGGCTGATGCTTTAGGTGACTGACATATTGGCTGATGCTTTAGGTGACTGACAAATTGGCTGATGGTTTAGGGGACTGGCAAATTGGCTGATGCTTTAGGTGACTGACAAATTGGCTGATGGTTTAGGGAACTGACAAATTGGTTGATGCTTTAGGTGACTGACAAATTGGCTGATGCTTTAGGTGACTGACAAATTGGCTGATGCTTTAGGTGACTGACAAATTGGCTGATCCTTTTATAGGTGACTGACAAATTGGCTGATACTTTAGGTGACTGACAAATTGGCTGATGCTTTAGGTGACTGACAAATTGGCTGATCCTTTTATAGGTGGCTGACAAATTGGCTGATACTTTAGGTGACTGACAAATTGGCTAATGCTTTAGGTGACTGACAAATTGGCTGGTGCTTTAGGTGACTGACAAATTGACTGATGCTTTAGGTGACTGACAAATTGACTGATGCTTTAGGTGACTGACAAATTGACTGATGCTTTAGGTGACTGACAAATTGGCTGATCCTTTTATAGGTGGCTGACAAATTGGCTGATGCTCTAGGTGACTGACAAATTGGCTGATGCTTTAGGTAACTGACAAATTGGCTGATGCTTTAGGTGACTGACAAATTGGCTAAGGCTTTTAATAGGTGACGGACAAATTGGCTGGTACTTTAGGTGACTGACAAATTGGCTAATGCTTTAGGTGACTGACAAATTGGCTGATGCTTTAGGTGACTGTCAAATTGGCTGGTACTTTAGGTGATGACAAATTGGCTGATGCTTTAGGTGACTGTCAAATTGGCTGGTACTTTAGGTGACTGACAAATTGGCTGATGCTTTAGGTGACTGACAAATTGGCTGATGCTTTAGGTGACTGACAAATTGGCTGGTACTTTAGATGACTGACAAATTGGCTGATGCTTTAAGTGGCTGGCAAATTGGCTGATGCTTTAGGTGACTGACATATTGGCTGATGCTTTAGGTGACTGACAAATTGGCTGATGCTTTAGGTGACTGACAAATTGGCTGGTACTTTAGATGACTGACAAATTGGCTGATGCTTTAAGTGGCTGGCAAATTGGCTGATGCTTTAGGTGACTGACATATTGGCTGATGCTTTAGGTGACTGACAAATTGGCTGGTGCTTTAGGTGACTGACATATTGGCAGATGCTTTAGGTGACTGACAAATTGGTTGATGCTTTAAGTGACTGACAAATTGGCTGATGCTTTAGGTGACTGACATATTGGCTGGTACATGTACTTTAGGTGACTGACAAATTGGCTGATGCTTTAAGTGACTGACAAATTGGCTGGTGCTTTAGGTGCCTGACAAATTGGCTGATGCTTTAGGTGACTGACATATTGGCTGATGCTTTAGGTGACTGACAAATTGGCTGATGCTTTAGGTGACTGACAAATTGGCTGTTGCTTTAGGTAACTGACAAATTGGCTGGTACTTTAGGTGACTGACAAATTGGCTGGTGCTTTAGGTGACTGACAAATTGGCTGATGCTTTTATAGGTGGCTGACAAATTGGCTGATACTTTAGGTGACTGACGAATTGGCTGATGCTTTAGGTGACTGACAAATTGGCTGATCCTTTTATAGGTGGCTGACAAATTGGCTGATGCTCTAGGTGACGGACAAATTGGCTGATGCTTTAGGTAACTGACAAATTGGCTGATGCTTTAGGTGACTGACAAATTGGCTGATGCTTTTAATAGGTGACGGACAAATTGGCTGGTACTTTAGGTGACTGACAAATTGGCTGATGCTTTAGGTGACTGACAAATTGGCTGGTACTTTAGGTGACTGACAAATTGGCTGATGCTTTAGGTGACTGACAAATTGGCTGGTACTTTAGGTGACTGACAAATTGGCTGATGCTTTAGGTGACTGACAAATTGGCTGATGTTTTAAGTGGCTGGCAAATTGGCTGATGCTTTAGGTGACTGACATATTGGCTGATGCTTTAGGTGACTGACAAATTGGCTGGTGCTTTAGGTGACTGACATATTGGCAGATGCTTTAGGTGACTGACAAATTGGTTGATGCTTTAAGTGACTGACAAATTGGCTGATGCTTTAGGTGACTGACAAATTGGCTGATCCTTTTATAGGTGACTGACAAATTGGCTGATACTTTAGGTGACTGACAAATTGGCTGGTACTTTAGGTGACTGACAAATTGGCTGATGCTTTAGGTGACTGACAAATTGGCTGATGCTCTAGGTGACGGACAAATTGGCTGATGCTTTAGGTAACTGACAAATTGGCTGATGCTTTAGGTGACTGACAAATTGGCTGATGCTTTTAATAGGTGACGGACAAATTGGCTGGTACTTTAGGTGACTGACAAATTGGCTGATGCTTTAGGTGACTGACAAATTGGCTGGTACTTTAGGTGACTGACAAATTGGCTGATGCTTTAGGTGACTGACAAATTGGCTGGTACTTTAGGTGACTGACAAATTGGCTGATGCTTTAGGTGACTGACAAATTGGCTGATGTTTTAAGTGGCTGGCAAATTGGCTGATGCTTTAGGTGACTGACATATTGGCTGATGCTTTAGGTGACTGACAAATTGGCTGGTGCTTTAGGTGACTGACATATTGGCAGATGCTTTAGGTGACTGACAAATTGGTTGATGCTTTAAGTGACTGACAAATTGGCTGATGCTTTAGGTGACTGACAAATTGGCTGATCCTTTTATAGGTGACTGACAAATTGGCTGATACTTTAGGTGACTGACAAATTGGCTGGTACTTTAGGTGACTGACAAATTGGCTGATGCTTTAGGTGACTGACAAATTGGCTGGTACTTTAGGTGACTGACAAATTGGCTGATGTTTTAAGTGGCTGGCAAATTGGCTGATGCTTTAGGTGACTGACATATTGGCTGATGCTTTAGGTGACTGACAAATTGGCTGGTGCTTTAGGTGACTGACATATTGGCAGATGCTTTAGGTGACTGACAAATTGGTTGATGCTTTAAGTGACTGACAAATTGGCTGATGCTTTAGGTGACTGACAAATTGGCTGATCCTTTTATAGGTGACTGACAAATTGGCTGATACTTTAGGTGACTGACAAATTGGCTGATGCTTTAGGTGACTGACAAATTGGCTGATCCTTTTATAGGTGGCTGACAAATTGGCTGATACTTTAGGTGACTGACAAATTGGCTAATGCTTTAGGTGACTGACAAATTGGCTGGTGCTTTAGGTGACTGACAAATTGACTGATGCTTTAGGTGACTGACAAATTGACTGATGCTTTAGGTGACTGACAAATTGACTGACGCTTTAGGTGACTGACAAATTGACTGATGCTTTAGGTGACTGATAAATTTATCCTGATGCTTTAAGTGACTGATTTAAATTTATCCTGATGCTGTAAGTGACTGACAAATTTATCCTGGTGCTTTAGGTGACTGACAAATTGGCTGATGCTTTAGGTGACTGACAAATTGGCTGATGCTTTAGGTAACTGACAAATTGGCTGGTACTTTAGGTGACTGACAAATTGGCTAATGCTTTAGGTGACTGACGAATTGGCTGATGCTTTAGGTGACTGACAAATTGGCTGATCCTTTTATAGGTGGCTGACAAATTGGCTGATGCTCTAGGTGACGGACAAATTGGCTGATGCTTTAGGTAACTGACAAATTGGCTGATGCTTTAGGTGACTGACAAATTGGCTGATGCTTTTAATAGGTGACGGACAAATTGGCTGGTACTTTAGGTGACTGACAAATTGGCTGATGCTTTAGGTGACTGACAAATTGGCTGGTACTTTAGGTGACTGACAAATTGGCTGATGCTTTAGGTGACTGACAAATTGGCTGGTACTTTAGGTGACTGACAAATTGGCTGATGCTTTAGGTGACTGACAAATTGGCTGATGTTTTAAGTGGCTGGCAAATTGGCTGATGCTTTAGGTGACTGACATATTGGCTGATGCTTTAGGTGACTGACAAATTGGCTGGTGCTTTAGGTGACTGACATATTGGCAGATGCTTTAGGTGACTGACAAATTGGTTGATGCTTTAAGTGACTGACAAATTGGCTGATGCTTTAGGTGACTGACAAATTGGCTGATCCTTTTATAGGTGACTGACAAATTGGCTGATACTTTAGGTGACTGACAAATTGGCTGGTACTTTAGGTGACTGACAAATTGGCTGATGCTTTAGGTGACTGACAAATTGGCTGATGCTCTAGGTGACGGACAAATTGGCTGATGCTTTAGGTAACTGACAAATTGGCTGATGCTTTAGGTGACTGACAAATTGGCTGATGCTTTTAATAGGTGACGGACAAATTGGCTGGTACTTTAGGTGACTGACAAATTGGCTGATGCTTTAGGTGACTGACAAATTGGCTGGTACTTTAGGTGACTGACAAATTGGCTGATGCTTTAGGTGACTGACAAATTGGCTGGTACTTTAGGTGACTGACAAATTGGCTGATGCTTTAGGTGACTGACAAATTGGCTGATGTTTTAAGTGGCTGGCAAATTGGCTGATGCTTTAGGTGACTGACATATTGGCTGATGC
The DNA here is from genome assembly GCA_963971465.1 of Lepidochitona cinerea. Taxonomy (NCBI): domain Eukaryota; kingdom Metazoa; phylum Mollusca; class Polyplacophora; order Chitonida; family Tonicellidae; genus Lepidochitona; species Lepidochitona cinerea. The sequence goes on from OZ020556.1 coordinate 7,955,510, forward strand.
TTTAGGTGACTGACAAATTGGCTGGTGCTTTAGGTGACTGACATATTGGCAGATGCTTTAGGTGACTGACAAATTGGTTGATGCTTTAAGTGACTGACAAATTGGCTGATGCTTTAGGTGACTGACAAATTGGCTGATCCTTTTATAGGTGACTGACAAATTGGCTGATACTTTAGGTGACTGACAAATTGGCTGGTACTTTAGGTGACTGACAAATTGGCTGATGCTTTAGGTGACTGACAAATTGGCTGGTACTTTAGGTGACTGACAAATTGGCTGATGTTTTAAGTGGCTGGCAAATTGGCTGATGCTTTAGGTGACTGACATATTGGCTGATGCTTTAGGTGACTGACAAATTGGCTGGTGCTTTAGGTGACTGACATATTGGCAGATGCTTTAGGTGACTGACAAATTGGTTGATGCTTTAAGTGACTGACAAATTGGCTGATGCTTTAGGTGACTGACAAATTGGCTGATCCTTTTATAGGTGACTGACAAATTGGCTGATACTTTAGGTGACTGACAAATTGGCTGATGCTTTAGGTGACTGACAAATTGGCTGATCCTTTTATAGGTGGCTGACAAATTGGCTGATACTTTAGGTGACTGACAAATTGGCTAATGCTTTAGGTGACTGACAAATTGGCTGGTGCTTTAGGTGACTGACAAATTGACTGATGCTTTAGGTGACTGACAAATTGACTGATGCTTTAGGTGACTGACAAATTGACTGACGCTTTAGGTGACTGACAAATTGACTGATGCTTTAGGTGACTGATAAATTTATCCTGATGCTTTAAGTGACTGATTTAAATTTATCCTGATGCTGTAAGTGACTGACAAATTTATCCTGGTGCTTTAGGTGACTGACAAATTGGCTGATGCTTTAGGTGACTGACAAATTGGCTGATGCTTTAGGTGACTGACATATTGGCTGATGCTTTAAGTGGCTGACAAATTGGCTGATGCTTTAGGTGACTGACAAATTGGCTGATGCTTTAGGTGACTGACAAATTGGCTGATCCTTTTATATAGGTGACTGACAAATTGGCTGATGCTTTAGGTGACTGACAAATTTATCCTGATGCTTTAGGTGACTGACAAATTGGCTGATGCTTTAGGTGACTGACAAATTGGCTGATGCTTTAGGTGACGGACAAATTGGCTGATGCTTTAGGTGACTGACAAATTGACTGATGCTTTAGGTGACTGACAAATTGGCTGATGATTTAGTTGACTGACAAATTTATCCTGATGCTTTAGGTGACTGACAAATTGGCTGATGCTTTAGGTGACTGACAAATTGGCTGATGATTTAGTTGACTGACAAATTTATCCTGATGCTTAAGGTGACTGACAAATTGGCTGATGCTTTTGGTGACTGACAAATTGGCTGATGCTTTAATATGTGCCTGACAAATTGGCTGATGCTTTAGTTGACTGACATATTGGCTGATGCTTTAGGTGACTGACAAATTGGCTGATGCTTTAGGTGACTGACAAATTGGCTGATGGTTTAGGTGACTGACAAATTGGCTGATGCTTTAGGTGACTGACAAATTGGCTGATGCTTTAGGTGACTGACAAATTGGCTGGTGCTTTAGGTGACTGACAAATTGGCTGATGCTTTTGGTGATTGACAAATTGGCTGATGCTTTAGGTGACTGACAAATTGGCTGATGCTTTAGGTGACTGACAAATTGGCTGGTGCTTTAGGTGACTGACAAATTGGCTGATGCTTTTGGTGATTGACAAATTGGCTGATGCTTTAGTTGACTGACAAATTGGCTGATGCTTTAGGTGACTGACAAATTGACTGATGCTTCAGGTGACTGACAAATTGGCTGATGCTTTAGGTGACTGACAAATTGGCTGATGGTTTAGGGGACTGACAAATTGGCTGATGCTTTAGGTGACTGACCAATTGGCTGACCAGCACTCAGAGTTCAGATGATTTTTAATTCTATATGTCTCAAGATGTTGAGAATTGCGCATTTTTTAAGTCCTGTATATTTGGACGAATAACACATTGTCGAAATGTAGCTGTCTTCTTGACAAAATAAATCTACCAATTTTGGGTGTCTCTCGAAACTGGAATTGAACCTGGGCCCCAGAGTATGGCACCTATCGTCAGAACTATTAAATTACCGGCTGTCTTATCCTTTTAGCCAACCGGCCTCCTCATAAAAACACATGTAACTGGCTTGCTGTATAGTAGATGCTGGTCCTGAGATGGACTGACTGATAGTACATACCGTATTTCTTCTAAAGATTCAGCCACTTTTTTCCTCATAGGGATTTGACCATTAGAAAAGAAATATGCTAAATGAGGCCAGACAAATTTACCCATTGGAGGGAATTTAAGGCAATATGACCCGTCGAGTTGAGTGTGAAAATGGTTATCCTGAAAAGTCTCCACGTCTACATTTTTGTCTGACTCAATGGAAAATTTAGGCCCTTAGAATGGCTGAATATTTAGAAGAAATACGGTATGTGTTACTTGTTGTCACTATGACAAGTATACAAGTAGTTAAAAAAAAACATTTGACCCCCGGAAATGTCATTATATAGTATTGAAGAGAATGAATAGGTGGGAAACAGGATGTAATTCTAGAAGCATTAAAGCTACAGTAAATAAGAAACCTCTATATCTAAAGTGACCAGCAAAATGTGGAGACCTACTGAAGGCAGATCAATTTTATAGCCATAGCATTCATAACTTTTTAACATTAATCTTTTGATTGCTGTTATTAATTTAAAGGGATGTGTCGCCAGATATTGTCTACATTTTTCATCATAATTCTGCTAGAAGTCAATTTACAAAAGAAAAAAAAGAGATTTATTTTAATGATAAAAAATTAAGACATCACCACGTAGTAAGTTGTTTTGAACAACCCAAGCTTTTGACACCTGTTTCGGTGTCTTCGTCAAGTGTAATCAGTTACACAACTTCCTACGTGGTGATGTCTTAATTTTTTATCATTAGTATGGAACCCACGTTTAAAGAGAGTTTCAAACATTTCTTACAAGATTTATTTTATTTTCGGTTGTGGGCAATGCCCTTTTAACCCCTATTGATCTATAATCTGCCCTCAAAATACAGTTATTTAACATGCCTACCTGTACTTACCTATAATCAGCTTTATTCTGTATAATGCGTAGGCATGCAACTTTACAGCTTAGAACTTAGTCTTCATGAGCTGCCAAAATTCACACTTGTGTTCATAATGTCTGATCGTCACGACAGTAAGAGGCTTTGGAGGCCGTCGAAAATCTAAATGATTGGCGTTGGAATAAAGAAAATCCATAGAGTATGTGGATTATACAAACTGAACTAGTGTTCGAAAAGTCAACAAAATTTAAATAACCGGGAAGACCATTCATTCATTCTAAACCATATTTAGTTCAAAACAATACTTTATCGCAAATTCTCGAGACTAGAAGCACTAAAAAGCTTCTGAATTATATATCTTGAATAAAATAGAAAATAATTTCAACATTCTGTTTTAACGTCAAAATATCAACATTTTGGCAGCTCATGCCACTTTAATGTCAAAATATCAACATTTTGGCAGCTCATGCTGCTTTAATGTCAAAATATCAACATTTTTGCAGCTCATGCCACTTCAACGTCAAAATATAAACATTTTGGCAGCTCATGCTGCTTTAACGTCAACATATCAACATTTTGGCAGCTCATGCCACTTTAACATCAAAATATCAACATTTTGGCAGCTCATGCCACTTTAAAGGCACACTCACTACCATAGACTTTCGAACATTTAGAACGCCAATTTACTGTACATAACCTTGCCACAAATAAAACAACTAAACTTGAGCAATTGGATATAATATGTATGTCCAGTTATTTTTAAAATGTATAAATGGGCGTGTAAAAGCATACATATAGTATTGACGCCCAAATTACAACAACATCGATCAAAAACCAATTAAATTCAGTGTGGGATTGCCCTCATTCTTGTTGTTTTTTTTCTTCTGTTACACTTTCAAGTTTATCTGCAGGCTTTTTGGGTCCCTCAAACCAAATCCTGTATTTCTTCACATAAAGTCAGTTTAATCAGACTGAACTAGCTGTTAGATCGCTAACATGGTTCAAATCATGTTTTAGTGGCATTGTTAACGTTTGAAACGGTTGAAATCTATGCCGTTGCTAATTACTTTTTATATTCTGTTTTAATGTTCATGTCCTCATTGGCTTGATAACGATCCGAGAAGCTGGGTCAAAATGTTGCCCCACAATATATCAAGAAATTGCGATCCATATTACTTATTTTCCTTCTTCATGTGGGCCTATACAGATTCAGATTCACTAGGACGATCGTCGCAAGATTGGATACAATGTGTGACCAGACCAGACTCAACTCGATTCTTGAACCAAATATCTTATTTTTTTGTTGAATGGTTTGATTCACTGATTGATTTACGCCACGATGAAGCTTGTTTCCGTCATTTAAAATAAAGCATTGACTTTGATAACGATGTAAGAACTACATCGAAACGTCGTCACCCAAGAAGTTGTTATCCATAAGTAATTCTTCACTTTATTGTACATGTAACCTTCCAACTTCTAAATGCAATTGAAAGAAGATTAATGATTACTGGCCATCCTGCTCGTCCATACAGTGTATCAAACACTGGTAGGTCTTTGGCACTCTAGATTTCAGCACTGGTTAAGTTCCACGCAGATTTGCATGCCGCTACTGAATACGAGCTAGTCATGGTTCAAATCATTATAATACTTGTTGGCATGCCAACGGACGGATTTTCAATTTCATATTAAAAATGTAAAATGACACCAAAAATGAACTTTCCAAATATGGGAGAAACAGTTCTTGATTCTTTTGTGGGTCCGCTGTTTTTAATGTACACAGTAGTCTGCATTTATACAGTGAGTGTGACTTTAATGGTTTGTTTCTCCAATCACACAATGTGCAAGAGAGTTCAGTACGATTTGGTTCTTCTGAATGGCCAATCAATTTAAATTACTGCGCCCATATGGGTGTCATATGACTGGGAACTCATTTTATTTCAATCTTCTTTTCATTAGGTTAAAAGTAACTGGGTCTCAAAGTCAATCAATTACCTGTAACGAGTTGTTATTGAATATTGACGTCAGGTGTTAGTACAGGTATATTGTTGAGTTGATTTACTGTGTATTACTACTATACTGTGTACAGTCTTTGTGTCAGTCACACGCCTATCACCCAACCACTGATCTGATAAGAGAGTCACCTTTAGTTTACCGAGTCTCAGTTTGCTATAAAAGCTATCACAGTAATCAGTAAATAGCCATGTTACCATTTTCTGTGGAGTCAAATTACACATACAGTGTAGACCTCAATATACATGTATGGGGTATAAGGGTCTAAATGATATACCTCTTTTTAACACAATTAGAAACTTGTCTCCGTGGTTATTTTAAAAAAGAAGATTTTCTCTGTACCCGTGTGTTTTAGTCTTCATAAATATATAAATTTACAAACACTTTATAGCATACGCTGGCACAGGGAAAATCTTCTTGACTGAAGTAACCATGGAGACAAGTTTCTTATTCTCCTGGCAATGAACTTAATTAATCCCCCACTAAACCTGGCCATGCTGCCATATTAATGAAATAATATTTAGTGCAGGTATGCTGGTAAATTTACATTTATGTTGTTTGATTCAGAATTTTAATATCAAACCTCCAAGGTAAATACTTTGGATAAATACTTTTATATATGGATATATTTTGATACTTTGAATCGGCTAACTCCTCGCCCAATATGGATTTTACTAACCCCATATATTTCCGTATTGGGTCACACACAGACTGTGTAACTAATATTATACAATGTACTATACTTACTGACTGTTTGTACCAGTAAATGGATGAATCAATTCATCAATTAACCAATGAATTAAGAAAACAACCAATGAATGAACAAAGCAACCAATGAACTACCAAAACAACCAATGAATTAAGAAAACAACCAATGAATTAAGAGAATAACCAATGAATTAAGAAAACAACCAATGAACTACCAAAACAACCAATGAATTAACAAAACAACCAATGAATTAACAAAACAACCAATGAATTAAGAAAACAACCAATGAATTAAGAAAGCAAACAAAACAACCAATGAATTAACAAATTATAACAAACCAATGAATTAACAAATCAACGAATGACTTGCCGAAACAACCGTTAAATTAAGAAAACAACCAATGAATTAAGAGAGCAACCAATGAATTACCAAAACAACCAATGAATTAACAAATTATAACAAACCAATGAATTAACAAATCAACAAATGACTTGCCGAAACAACCTTTAAATAAAGTAAACAACCAATGAATTAACAAAACAACCAATAAATTAACAAAACAACCAATGAATTAAGAAAACAACCAATGAATTAAAGCAACCAATAAATGAACAAACCAACCAATGCATGAACAAACCAACCAATGCATGAACAAACCAACCAATGCATGAACAAATCAACCAATTCATTATCAAAGCAATCAATGAATTACCAAAACAACCAATGGATTTAGAAAACAGCCAATGAATTAAGAAAACAACCAATGAATTAAGAAAACAACCAATGAATTAAGAAAACAACCAATGAATTAAGAAAACAACCAATGAACTAAGAAAACAACCAATAAATTAACAAAACAACCAATGACTTACCAAAGCAACCAACCAATGGGTTAAGCGACTAATGAATAAATTAAATAATTAATCAAGCAACTAATAAATTAACAAATCAACTAATGAGTTGATGAGCCAATCAAGCAACTGTTCTAGATAAATCTTGAAATAACTTAAGTCACATTTATCATTGATATCAAGCAATATATCATTCAATTCAAGCAATATTTATGACAATAATCAATATTTACTATGATCAATCAATATTTACAATGATCAATCAATATTTACTATGATCAATCAATATTTAATATGATCAATCAATATTTACAATGATCAATCAATATTTACTATGATCAATCAATATTTACTATGATCAACCAATATTTACTATGATCAACCAATATTTACGATGATCAATCAATATTTACTATGATCAACCAATATTTACTATGATCAATCAATATTTACTATGATCAATCAATATTAATGACAATATTCAATATTTACAACGATCAATCAATATTTACTATGATCAATCAATATTTACAATGATCAATCAATATTTACTATGATCAATCAATATTTAGAACATTCAATATTTAGAACATTCAATCAATATTTACTATGATCAATCAATATTTACTATGATCAATCAATATTTACAATGATCAATCCATATTTACTATGATCAATCAATATTTACTATGATCAATCAATATTTACTATGATCAATCAATATTTACTATGATCAATCAATATTTACTATGATCAATCAATATTTACTATGATCAATCAATATTAATGACAATAATCAATATTTACAACGATCAATCAATATTTACTATGATCAATCAATATTTACTATGATCAATCAATATTTACAATGATCAATCAATATTTACTATGATCAATCAATATTTAGAACATTCAATATTTAGAACATTCAATCAATATTTACTATGATCAATCAATATTTACTATGATCAATCAATATTTACAATGATCAATCCATATTTACTATGATCAATCAATATTTACTATGATCAATCAATATTTACAATGATCAATCAATATTTACTATGATCAATCAATATTTACTATGATCAATCAATATTTATAACAATCAATCAATATTTACAATGATCAATCAATATTTAAAATAACCAATCAATATTTACAATGATCAATCAATATTTACAATGATCAATCAATATTTACAATGATCAATCAATTTTTACAATGATTAATCAATATTTACAATGATCAATCAATATTTACAATGATCAATCAATATTTACAATGATCAATCAATATTTACAATGATCAATCAATATTTACTATAATCAACCAATATTTACAAAAACCAATCGATGTTTTTAATAATAATCAATATTTATAACAATCAACATTTATAACAATCAATCAATATTTACAATGATCAATCAATATTTATAACAATCAATCAATATTTAGAACAACCAATCAATATTTACAATGATCAATTAATATTTACAATAACCAATCAATATTTAGAACAATCAATATTTATAACAATCAATCAATATTCAGAACATTCAATATTTATAACAATCAATCAATATTTAGAACAATCAATCAGTATTAATTCACTGTTTTAGCTCTATCATGATATATTTTATATTGTAAGGTTTACAAAGTACAAAAATGGTGGGATTTTGTTTGGATTTAATTCAGAGAGGGGATATTTATTGGTGTGGAATGGAGGTCACATGGTATTTGATTACCATCGAACGCCACCATTACTAAGACATGGTGCAATTTCGATTCAGATCAGTCATGCACGCACCCATCACTTAGCAGTTGCGGCACTTTTACAAAGTCAGATCCAAACCAGCAAATGAGAAGTGTTCATTTCACCTATACAAGGGGGGAGCAGCCATATTTTTGTAACACACTAAATAGACTGAAAAATAAAAATAAATAAATTAGATCTAGACATTCTTTATTTGGCCACATGTGGTTTTAATACTTATTAAAACTCAAAAAAAAAAAGAACAAAAAAACTTTCATCTAAAAAATGTTGAAGAAACTGGTCCAAGGGAGATAATCCTTTCAAAAGCTTGACCTTTAAAGTGTACCGAGCTGCCAAAATTCACACTTTTTTCATAATTTCTGATCGTCACGACAGTAAGAGGCTTTGGAGGGCATCGTAAAAACTAAATCATTGACGTTGGAATGAGAAAAATCCATACAGTATGTGGCGTGTATGAACCGAAAACGTGTTCTAAAAGTAAACAAAATTTAAATAACCGGGACGACCATTCATTCGTTCTAATTTTGGCAGCTCATGCCACTTTAAACATGCACTTTTGATTCATTCTGTTAAAACTTGATTGATGATTTAACAAATTTTGCTCAAACTTAATACAGGATTTCATCCACAGCTTCGATTAAATGTTTTGTTTGTTTAAGATTCCCCACCTAAACATTTCACAATTAACTCTTACACAATTCATTCTACTAGAATACCTCAAATGTAGCCCTTAGTTTTTATCTATTACTAAATATATTTTATATATTTTAGAACACAGGGGCACAGGGAAAACCTTCTTGTCTAAAATAACCATGGAGACCTGTTTCTTATTATGTTAAAAAGGGGCATATCGTTTAGACCTTTATACCCATTCATACATAAAAATGTATTTTATATATTTAAGAACACTAAAACACACAGACACAGGGAAAATCTTCTTGTCTAAAATTGTTGCTGTTAAAATGTTGTAAGGTTTTGTATGTAATGTGCATTTTATTTGATAAGTGTCCAAGTGTAAAAAAAATATTTATATTGAATATGGATAGACGTGCAATTCTTGGTCATGCAGGCCTTAATCAAGCCTTGCCTTATTTTAAAAAAAAAGCAATTAAATTTTCAATTAAAAAAATCTATCAATAGGGGTGTAAATAATGTTTTTTAGAACGCTTGAACAGAGATGCATGGCAGCCTGTATTTTTAGTACCATTGTCACATATGTTGTCACATGTCGGAATGTTGTCCATGACCTATAATCTGTTCTCCTGGATTATCGGTTCATCATATGACATGTCCACTAGGCCTACTCATCACATAACTAAAAATTGTTCAATTAACTATCAACGCTATTTAAATACTCTTAAACATGATAGGGCGCGCCGGCGTCTTTACATAGGTGGCGATACATGTAAGGCGCAGCTATTTGATGATTCTAAATTTATATCTGATTTGATGACCCTAGCAACAGGCCCCACACACTGCCCCTCAGAGGCTAAATTAGGGCCTGTCATGTGGGGAATATATCAGATCTACAGCTTAAGTTTGTAAACCCTTGGCATTTATTGAATAAACGTTAAGTGCTTATGTAAAGGCTTAACAAAAAAAAATAACATTTCGTATAAATTTTACATGTAATTTGTTCTTATTAAAAAAATTCTCTTCATTCTTCGAAAAATATTGATTATGAAAGTATGGAGTTTAAAGAGAGGCTAATAAAGTATACGTTTCCCTTTGGTAATATGTATTACATCCCTTTGTAATATGTATTACATCCCGTTGTAATATGTATTACATCCCGTTGTAATATGTATTACATCCCTTTGTAATATGTATTACATCTCGTTGTAATATGTATTACATCCCGTTGTAATATGTATTACAGAATACATCCCGTTGTAATATGTATTACATGTACATCCCTTTGTAATATGTATTACATCCCGTTGTAATATGTATTACATCCCGTTGTAATATGTATTACATCCCGTTGTAATATGTATTACAGAATATATCCCGTTGTAATATGTATTACATCCCGTTGTAATATGTATTACATCCCGTTGTAATATGTATTACATCCCGTTGTAATATGTATTACATCCCGTTGTAATATGTATTACATCCCGTTGTAATATGTATTACATCCTGTTGTAATATGTATTACATGGTGACCACATGGTGACTAAACATAAAATAACACGTAACTTTAAAATAAAAATTGATTTGGGGTAAATATGCTTTGCAACGCATTCGTACATGTACATACGTAAGGACTGCTTCCATACCCAATTAAAACAAAAAGTGGAGATTATGTTCTTTGTGCCAAAATATAACAGGCTAAAATTGCCTGGTTTTGCCATGGACAGCCTCTTAATATACTAGATCAGGGGCTCGTTTCACAAAGCAGTCGCATCGCAAACGAAGCCCAGTTGCCAATGGATACCATATTGAAGAGATACAACGTCATGGCAACTGTGATTGATCGCACTGTGCAACGGCTTCGTGAAACGGCCCCCTGGTCATTTCTGAGCCACTCTTATTGCTGCAATTTCCTTTCCTTTGTTGCTTTAACAATACCATGTTTTGTTGCTGAGTGATTAGAATGGCTGGGGATTGTTTAACGATCGTGTCCAGTTTTTGTCAAGATTGTAAATTTATTGAGCCGGACCCATTAGCACTTGTAACATGTACATGTATTGACAGATTCTATTAGAAGGTTTTCCCATTCACCGAATTATTGAGAAATGTAGTAGAAGTTTGAACACATATATAGGCCTATTGCATGCAGCGGAAAGACTTTGTATTGTTGGTCTACTACACTTGATTCAATAGGCATACACTCTTCACTCCCAGAGTGACTTCCACCATAGCTTTGTTAAGGGGAAATTGCAGTATGTTATACGGTTAGACATGAACTACGATTCAATGATTTCTCTATGTGCATTGTGTTTCTACATACATGTGTTGAAGTACAGGAAATATTGAAGTATAGTTTCTGTGAGGGAAGGTACACAATCATTATTGAACAACAAGATAGCCCTACTCTCCGCTCAACATCTGAAGCACATTTGTATCTATTTGGAATAGATCCAAAGACGTTTGAGTTTAAACCACATGTGTTATCAAGAATGTTTGAAAATGAACTGAGTACTCTATATTGACGATTCAAAGGATGCAACTTAGGATTAACATTGTACATTAATTAATGAAATTAACATTAATGAATTAGCCATAGAAAGAGAGCAGAGATTGGATAAGAATGCTTATATATACAACTAAAAACATTATACCAATTTTGGATTAAGCTACTGTGGCATGGCATAGTTTTGCAAAATAATGGATTTTGTGAAATTCTACTGCAGGAAGTTTAATGGCTATAGGATTTCACGGTAGCGATCAGTTTCGGTAGCCTGTTGTTAACCTTGTTCTAAAACTACGGAAATGAAAGTATATTACCCATCATGAAAGTCAGTATATAGCATGATATATCACGAAACTAGCATCGGTACCAGTTGGTGTCCAGCATTTCAATATGGCAAGACCGCGATGTCATGTTTCTGGCCTGCCAATAATCATGTGTGCTGTAAAATGATTGAAGATGATAGTTTGTGATGCAAGGTGTTTAACTTCTACTTGTTGACGGAGATTATTAACCGGCTGTATAAATTGACCGCCTCTACTTATGTATCTGTAAAATGGGTTTAATTTGGACTAAATGGCGACACTCCCTTCTGGTATAGGACATAATATGGAGACAGTGTTTTAAACTTAAAAGTTAAAACTATTTTTACGTTTACGATGTATAGATATTTGTATACAACTGAAGACAAACATGGATTTAAAAACAAGAAAGAAAAACATATATCTGAATGGACTTGTTCATTAAAATTCATCCCGGTAAGTAGCAAAATACAAATTCTATGGAAAACTATTTCTTGATACAATCTTGGGAATATTAGGTTATAGAATGTAGAAATTCATCTACCTTTCTAGGCAGATAAATATCACATAGTCTGAAGTTTCTTTAATTCTACAATACATACACATACATGTATACATGTACATGTACAGTGAGAGCACGATACAGGAATGTCTTTTTCTGTGAAAAGATTAGCTTTTTTGTGAAAAGATTAGCTTTTTTTGTGAAAAGATTAGCTTTTTTTGTTTTATCCAGAAAATTTTACCAATAATCTAGGAAAAAGATATTTTTGCTCTTCAATGTATCATTTATGCCCAAAGGAACAGGGCATTTTTGCTCGAAGGAACAGGGCATTTTTGTTCAAAGGAACAGGGCATTTTTGTTCAAAGGAACAGGGCATTTTTGTTCAAAGGAACAGGGTATTTTTGCTCAAAGGAACAGGGCATTTTTGTTCAAATGAACAGGGCATTTTGAACAGGGCATTTTGAACAGGGCATTTGTGCTCAAAGGAACAGGGCATTCATGCCCAAAGGAACAGGGCATTTTTGGCCAAAGGAAAGGGCATTTATGCCCACAGGAACAGGGCATTTTTGCTCAAAGGAACAGGGCATTTTTGCTCAAAGGAGCAGGGCATTTTTGTCCAAAGGAACAGGGCATTTTTGCCCACAGGAACAGGACATTTTTGCTCAAAGGAACAGGGCATTTTTGCCCAAAGTAACAGGGCATTTTTGCTCAAAGGAACAGGGCATTTTTGCACAAAGGAACAGGGCATTTTTGCTCAAAGGAGTAGGGCATTTTTGTTCAAAGGGACAGGGTATTTTCGCTAAAAGGTACAGGGTATTTTTGCTCAAAGGAACAGGGCGTTTTTGCTCAAAGGAACAGGGCATTTATGCCCACAGGAACAGGGCATTTTTGCTCAAAGGGACAGGGTATTTTTGCTCAAAGGAGTAGGGCATTTTTGTTCAAAGGGACAGGGTATTTTCGCTAAAAGGGACAGGGTATTTTTGCTCAAAGGAACAGGGCGTTTTTGCTCAAAGGAACATGGAAGTTTTCCATACCATACTGAAGTAGCAAATTAACCGACACTGATTGACCCGGAAAAAATTCCGGGCCAGGGCGAGAATCAAACTCACGACTCAGGGTTACCTTCCCACCTACCGGACAGTAACCCTAAGTCGTGAGTTCGATTCTCGCCCTGGCCCGGATTTTTTTGAGGGTCAATCAGTGTCGGTTAATTTGCTAATTCAGTAATTTCCCTGATGATGATTGCAGCATGCTTTCCATACCATGCTGCCCATGTGACCACTACCAAAGTAAATGTTATACATGTACAGTGTATGTATCCAGTTGGATGATCCATGTACATTAACTTGTTTAAATGTAGTGCCATCCCCCTCTAAACATTTACCCTCAACAACCTTGCATTTCTATGGCGTACATCATTCATACGAATGGACGAGCCAGTAAGCTAAAACAACCAACCAACGCTGTATTTCCTCATTCAATGTATGTATGTAGTGTACAATACCAGCAATCGTTTCATCATAGGTATACACTGTAAGTACAGAATTTCATGTTCTGTACATGAACACTGATTTTCATTTAAAACCTCATAGCAGCAACACGTTAGTTAAAGTGGCATAAGCTGCCAAAATTCACACTTCTGTCATAATTTCTGATCGTCACGACATTAAGAGGCTTTGAAGGCCATCGAAAAACTAAATGATTAGCGTTGGAATGAGGAAAATCCATACAGCATGCGGCCTATACAAACCGGAATATTGTTCGAAAAGTAAACAAAATTTAAATAACCGGGACGACCATTCATTCATTCTAAGTCAAAGTTAGTTCAAAACAATACTTTATCGTACATTCTCGAGACTTGAAGCACTAAAATGCTTCTGAATTATACGTCTTGAGAAAAATAACCGATAATTTCAACATTCTGTTTTTACGTCAAAATATCAACATTTTGGCAGCTCATGCCACTTTAACAAAAACAAATGATGGTAAAATATCTGTTTTATTTTCTTCAGAATGAGCATCCTGAGTTTGAGTTTCTGACGCACCCAAAGGAATCCGATTACATACTGAAAAATGCACCGTTTGGAACGGCAGTTACTCCGTCAACCAGGATGAAAATTGTGGGGGGCAAAGCAGTGTACTTTGTGGACTCCAATCGATTCCAAGGGTAAGTTTCTCGAGCTGTCAGATTGATAAAAGAAATCATTTCCTAGCATGAAGTTTACTATATAACCAGTCCATAGGCCTGGGGCCGGTTGTTCATTAGAAAATTAGCTTAACGGCAGATTAAATGATGTCGCGTAACAAAGAAATTTCTTTGTTACGCCACGTCAATTAACCTGCCGTTAAGCTAACGGCGCTTTGAACAACCCACCCCTGGAGTTTAAATGTTCCTCTACATACTAAAAATAATGATCATGTATTGCTTATGAATGTAATCCGGATATATACATGTAATCTGAATGGGATCCCCTTGAAATGAATAAATGTAATTTCAAGTTGTTGTCCGCGTTGCTTTGTTTGGACGCTGGAGTATACTGCCTACTGTGGATTACATGTATTTCATTGATATGAGGGGCCTCGATGGTTCAGTCGGCAGATTGTCAGCAGTCCAACACAGACTAACCATCAATGCGTCACAGGCTCAAATCCCATTCAGACCAAATAAAAAAATTGACAAATTTCCCAGTGGACTTTTCACTTGAAAGCCGTATGTGGAAGAGTTGATGGCGAAATTCTGTCATTTCTTCCTGGCAACGTTGCCATATATAAGTAATTTTCCTGACTGCGCCATCAATCCTTGTTTGCTTCAATTGCCTGGTGCAGCCTGGTGCAACGTTTGCCTACTCCTGGGAACCAATTTCTTTCAAGGCACACTCGCCGCTAAAATCCAGAAACGAAAGAAGCTAGGAACTTTCTATTTTTGCCAAACATACCCTCTTTAAAAAGTGGGAGCGCCTGGCCCCCCTCTTCCCCCCTTGTTCCCGACGACAGTGTTTTAACCAAATTTTGATCACATACTGGAGCAATGCAGTGTTTTAGTTTTGAAATTGTTTTACTGCATATAATTCTTTATTATCCCTCAGCCAAGTTGCTGAATTCTGATTGGTCGCTTACCCGGGTCGTATAAACCCATACACCCGGCCCATCTGATTTTGTTATCTCGAGATATTAGCTTTAGTTAAAATACATTTGTCACAGATAGAATCTGCGCCATAAAATAAACAATAAGACAAGCTGAAAATTTGCACAAACGATGAAGTTGTATCTCTGTTTAAATTAACACTAATAAAAGTACCAGCTCTTATGGGCAGACAGCTAGCGGTTTAAAAATGAATCTGCGACAATTATTCTCTGTCTACTAGGGGTTTTTGGATAATAAATTCGTCATTGATATTTTACCCTGGGCGTATGAATGTTGTATGACCCTTCTGTTCCTCATACGCCCTTTGCCTCCTGCTCTGAAGCCTGTTTCACTAAGCAGCGTAGATGTATTTTTTGCGTAACTTTCATACTAACGTATCTCTACAGTATGGGTTGCTATGGCAGTAACGTAAAAACTTACGCTACGCCGCTTTGTGAAACAGGGTCCAGGGCATATATGATTATCAGAGAGGGTCATAACGATTCATACACCCAAGGTAAAATATCAATAGCTAATAATATTCTATGATTTAGGATATTTACGGTAGTTTTTATCAGATAGACTTGAATGAGTTTTGAATGGCTGCCAGCTTAATCATTACCTTCCACCATACAATGTTATACTTGGTTCCTTACAATAGCTTTTGTTGACATTTAATATTGGGAGCACTTAATGTTAAGTTTGGACACTCAGTATTTTGACCCTGTTCAAATGTATAGAATGTTATAGGGCCGGGCTGTCTTAGTTTTAACATACCATTAGCCCTTTATGAATGTGTCAAATGTTTGATTCTAGTGTTGTGTACATTGGTTGGTGTGTCTGTCACCAGTAGTTTTATCAGCTTACAAACGCAAATCATCCACTTTACAATAAACACAACTTTTGTTTTGAATGGCCTGTTAGGATAGCGTTTTTTATTTGTTTTTTGTTATGGTGTTTTCTGCATTACCGAAGCCAGATTTTTTTATTAGTTTTGGAAGTGGCTTTTTATGTTGTGTATAATTCTTCAATATAGCAATTTTTTTGATTGCAAGGGGTGTATGTGTTCATTTTGATCTGTGGCTCGAGGAGGAGGGTGGCGTGGGGGGAGAGCTTGTTTTGTCCTAATTATTACGGTAAGAATTCCGCTAATTCAAGTACTCAAAACATTACAAAAAGTACTCTAAAAGTTTGAAACTTTTCGTTGGGTGTCTTACCTCCTGCATGGAGCGACCGATAATCCTATCAAGCAATCGCTATTGTTGTTGTTTTAGACCAAACATGGCAGAAAGCAGTCTAATAATTTGTTATCTTCACATTGCTCGTCCTTGAATTAGCGGAATTCTTACCGTAGATAGTTTAATAACAGTTGTTTGGACAGAGGTTTATTTGTACTCATTGTGACAAACTGCCAATTCTGAAACCTAATTCTATAACCTTGCTCATTTTAAAGATCATGTTTTATTGACTGGATTTTAAGTTGGCAGAAAACACAATGAGTTGGGCATGTCAAATCTACCCCAGGAGTGGGTAACATTAACACAGGAACAAGACGTGCTATAAGGTGTTTAAATACCAACAAGAGAAATCTATTAGAAAAACAAATATGTTCTGAGCGAACACCCTAGTATTATGATTCATCTGCTCCATGACAACATAAGTTTGGGACCATATAAATTTATATTATTACTGATGTTAAGACGCTCTTCTTGTGGCGGAGACTTGTAATCGACTCAAGCTGGATTTAACTTAAATTGGAGATTAGAGAGATTTTAACTTTCCAGTGTCATTTCTCTCTGGATTTTCAGATGATCTATTTCCGATTTTTGGACTGTGTTTTACGAGTGGCGTGGATTGCCATAATCTACAATTAGGTTTCCTTTTGCTAGATTCGTCAGTTTTTATTCCTACGAGAAAAAGGATTGGATTTTTTAGATATTCACATTTTCTAGAATAATTCAATCTTTATGTACAACTTTTTAAACTATAAGTGCATATAAAACAGTTTTAGTTTTCTGTTTTATTTGGATTGTCTTTATTTGCTATTTCCGGATTTCAGTTTGAAAAGTTAAAAAAAAAAAAGGAAGAACTTTTCCCGACTGCAAAAATATGATATTTTGCTCCAATTTTTGTCGTCGTTTCTAGACTGCAGTACATGTACATTATAATAATATACATGTACATGTATGTAATATAAGTTTCTCATCTTCTGTGTCAATAATGGCTCACAAAAGATTATCGTGGCCTGTGCCTATTAACTCAACGACAACATACCAGCGGCCATATTGGAGCTACCCAAACAAGACAACTGATTCTCCTGTGAACAATATGAGTTATGAATTTGACGATAGGCAATCGTCACAAGCCATTCACAGGCAATTTAAACTTGATTGGAAAGCACCAGAAAACCGACTTGTAACGCCACCTCCTAGGAAAAATGTTCGACTTATTCACAGTTTTCCAAGTGACCAATCCAAGTCTTTTTTACATCAAGATTCTCAGCTGAGTAACCATGGCAACAGACTGGAATCTCCAAGATTTAAACTTAATTGGAAGTCTCCTGCTCATAGAGTGATGTCCCCTGTCCCACTGAAGGATATTAAAATTCACTGGTAGGACAAAACTTATATCAGAATGACTTATGAAAGCAAAAAGAATAAAATAATGCAGATATATTTCTATATTTTGTATTGTTGAATAAAACGAAACTAGCTGTAACTGTAATCTCTGTTGAGAATAGCTGCTAACGAAAGGTCATATTGAACACCATGCACAAAGTAGTACAAGTTTTTGGTTTTAGTGATTGAAGGCGCTCCGTAGAAGAATCTAAAAAACAAAAAGAGAGATCGGAGAAATTCCGTATGGGTAGTGAACTGGTAATACCCCGTCACCAAATTAATTGAGGTGGTCTCATTTAGTGACGAAGAATCTTTCAGTAGTATATAGAAGTTGTAGTATAGAGTGAAAATAATAGCTTCGGCTTGGTTTATCAGCAATGAGTGTGTGCGTTTAATGAATGTATCAGTTAGTCTGGGCACTGAGCTCTGCCTCCTGTTGGAGACGTCATCTTCATTGCCTCCTGATTGGTTAAAACAATATTGTTATTATAGATATTGTCCTTGACAATTCTCAATATCCTCTTTTTTATGCTTGATTGATTGATTAATTGTTTGGTGTTTTACGCTGCGCTCAAGATTATTTCACTTACATGTATGTGTCGGCGTTGCCAGTTTTATTGTGGGAGGAAACTGGGCTCTATGCCTGGAGGAAACCCACGACCTTCCGGTGGTAACTGGCAACCATCCAACATACTTTGTTCAAGTAAAAACCCAGTCAAAAAATTTCCAGTTTTTTTGTTCTATTTTTTTAAAAAATTTTATGCAAGGAGAGAATAAATGTTTTTAATGTCTAACTAGAGAGCAAATTCTACTATAGTCAAAACAACATAAATCAACACATAGGCGTACATGTACATGCAAACCTATCTGTTGTCATTAAACGAATTTTGGTGTAAATGTAGATACTTGTTCGTATAGTACATGTATGAGGAACTCTAAGCGTGTGTTTCGATAACTCTGGGAAAATCACTGTAAGGCCTTTTCCACAGTATGTCGGATAGGGGGGATTTGTTTATGGCTTCACGTCAAGTTTAGCTGCATTTGTGATAACATCGTTATCTGTCTATTAAATGACGAAAGACGTTAGCCTGCTTTGGTGTGATGTCACATGGAACTGGCCGAATCCAAACAGCTCAATTTTTATCAGAGCAGTTATGTTAAAATATTTATTGAAAAGGATTTCTTCAATATTTTAACTTGTTTGATCCATAAAACGAATTAAAAGTGATATTTTTTTATCAAGTGTTGATTTAAAGCTAAACTTATAGTCTTATTCATTCTATTTCAATATAAAATATTCTTAAGTTGTTTTCATATTCTTGAAGAAAGAATCATTTATTCTTTTTGTTTTTCCAAACATTGTGGAATATGTTGTTTTTTGCAATGAACATTTTGGTTAAAATGATCATCAGAAAGAGAGGTAAGCACCCAGTCCCCCCCCCCCCACCCCCCAACCACAGGTGGTATGAGACTTTTTTAAAGAGGCAAATTATCCACATGTCAATCCTGTTATTGATGAGTGTCATATGAGATGCATTCAGACATATCTTGTCATATTGTCATATTGCGCATGTGACTGAACGTTTTTCCTTTCAACATGACGCTTAAATCTGACGTTATGGAACAAAATACGTCAAATGGAATTGCAACGTCATCAAAAACGTTCTTAATCGCGTCATCTGTCACCTGATATCACAAACCTCATAATAATTCTTATGAGACTTGCGATCCCTATTATCATCACCTTCTATTTGATTTTCAGGGAATCACCGCGGCCCATCGTCAAGGAAGTATCTGAAAAGCCAAATCAGTTTGACCCCTGGGATTACCAAAGAGGTCAACAAGGATATTCCACGGAGGATAAGGTGAGTAATCAATCAAACTTTGAGTGTCTTACTTGAGTTCATTTTAAGCCATAAATAAGCCATTTAATTCATTGATACAAAGCCTCCTTATTATAAAAATTTCAGCAAATTTCAAAATGATGTACTAATATATATTTATGGACACTAAAACACACGGGCACAGGGAAAATCTTCTTGTCTAAAATAACCACGGAGACAAGTTTCTAATTGTGTTACTAATATATACATGTATATGAAATTTCCATAGACATGGAAATACAACATTAACTTTAATACAGATATATTAATTATATTGCTGAGTGATCTTGATGTTCGATCAATAAGATCCTATCAGAGGAGCCTCTGTGGCTCAGTTGGTTAGAGTGATAGCCCCTCAGTCTGACACAGGCCTCCCATCGATGAGGCTCACGTTCAAATTCCACACCGACCAAACCAAATTTTGCTTGATTGCTGTATGTGGAAGAGTTGCTAGGTACTCGCCGTTTCATCCCCCACTAAACCTGGCAACGCCGTCATATAAGTGAAATAATCTTGAGTGCAGTGTAAAACATCAATCAATCCTTTCAGAGGAGGGGTGCTTTGTTCCCAGGAGGGGCGTTTTGGATTTTAAAAATATGTGCTACATTTTGGTAAATGTATTGCAGATAAAACCCAGTTAATATCAGTTATAGCATTGACGATCAAATGTTCGAATCAAAATCACAAACAGATGAAACTAGGTCAATACCACTCATCTATTTATTTGTACATGTATACATATAGGTTTAGACAAGAAGATTTTCCCTGTGCCCGTGTGTTATAGTGTTATAAAATATATACATATACATGTAGGTCATAATGATATATATACTAGCCTGAACAATCAACATCTATGGCGCTGAGAATCTAACATACACTCCCTGACGTTTCTAGCCTCTATGGCGCTGAGAATCTAACATACACACTCTGACGTTTGCAGTCTCTCTGGTGCTGAGAATCTAACATACACTCCCTGACGTTTGCAGTCTCTATGGCGCTGAGAATCTAACATACACACTCTGACGTTTGCAGCCTCTATGGCGCTGAGAATCTAACATACACACCCTGACGTTTGTAGCCTCTATGGTGCTGAGAATCTAACATACACTCCCTGACGTTTGCAGCCTCTATGGCGCTGAGAATCTAACATACACTCCATGACGTTTGCAGCCTCTGTGGCGCTGAGAATCTAACATACACACTCTGACGTTTGCAGCCTCTGTGGCGCTGAGAATCTAACATACACACTCTGACGTTTGCAGTCTCTCTGGTGCTGAGAATCTAACATACACTCCCTGACGTTTGCAGTCTCTATGGCGCTGAGAATCTAACATACACTCCCTGACGTTTCTAGCCTCTATGGCGCTGAGAATCTAACATACACACTCTGACGTTTGCAGTCTCTCTGGTGCTGAGAATCTAACATACACTCCCTGACGTTTGCAGTCTCTATGGCGCTGAGAATCTAACATACACACTCTGACGTTTGCAGCCTCTATGGCGCTGAGAATCTAACATACACACCCTGACGTTTGTAGCCTCTATGGTGCTGAGAATCTAACATACACTCCCTGACGTTTGCAGTCTCTCTGGTGCTGAGAATCTAACCTACACTCCCTGACGTTTGCAGCCTCCATGGTGCTGAGAATCTAACATACACTCCCTGACATTTGCAGCATCTATGGCGCTGAGAATCTAACATACACTCCCTGACGTTTGCAGCCTCCATGGTGCTGAGAATCAAACATACACTCCCTGACGTTTGCAACCTCTATGGTGCTGAGAATCTAACATACACTCCCTGACGTTTGCAGCCTCTATGGTGTTGAGAATCTAACATACACTCCCTGACGTTTGCAGCCTCTATGGTGCTGAGAATCTAACATACACTCCCTGACGTTTGCAGCCTCTATGGTGCTGAGAATCTAACATACACTCCCTGACGTTTGCAGCCTCTATGGCGCTGAGAATCTAACATACACTCCCTGACGTTTGCAGCCTCTATGGCGCTGAGAATCTAACATACACTCCATGACGTTTGCAGCCTCTATGGTGCTGAGAATCTAACATACACACTCTGACGTTTGCAGCCTCTATGGCGCTGAGAATCTAACATACACACCCTGACGTTTGCAGCCTCTATGGCGCTGAGAATCTAACATACACTCCCTGACGTTTGCAGCCTCTATGGTGCTGAGAATCTAACATACACACTCTGACGTTTGCAGCCTCTATGGCGCTGAGAATCTAACATACACACCCTGATGTTTGTAGCCTCTATGGCGCTGAGATCTAACATACATGTACACTCCCTGACGTTTGCAGTCTTTCTGGTGCTGAGAATCTAACATACACTCCCTGACGTTTTCAGCCTCTATGGCGCTGAGAATCTAACATACACTCCCTGACGTTTGTAGCCTCTATGGTGCTGAGAATCTAACATACACTCCCTGACGTTTGTAGCCTCTATGGTGCTGAGAATCTAACATACACCCCCTGACGTTTGTAGCCTCTCTGGTGCTGAGAATCTAACATACACTCCCTGACGTTTGCAGCCTCTATGGTGCTGAGAATCTAACATACACTCCCTGACGTTTGCACCATTGAATGTAGAAATAAAGAAGAAACGCAGACAAGATTTCTCGGCTATACATGTATATATCATTGATTTTCACTTTTTCTAGGTCATCAGTTTCAGTTATTTACTAATTCAGCGATTTCCTGATTAGGATTGCAGCTTGCTTTAGAACCAAAAATGGCCTCTAACTTTGTGCAATGATTCCTAAGGGTTCACTTGTCAATGTATTTCTTTGACTATGGTTCTTTAATTTATATACATGTAATTACTTCATACTATCCCAACTTTACTTGTTTGGAGATATGAAATTATTCAATTGGTCTCTAAATCATATTAGTAAGTTATTTGTACATTTTGCTTCATTTTGTTAACAATCAATCGATACAAGTACATTATTCTCGTTGTTTATTGGGATTACACTTTCTTGATAAATGGCAGAAATTCTTCTACCGATTTTGGGTGATACCCCGGGTCCCAGAGTATGGCACCTATCACCAGCACTAAATGCCGGCTGCCTTATCCATTCAGCCAACCGGCCTCCTCCGGCAGCTGGCATTTAGTGCTGGCGATAGGTGCCATACTCTGGGACCAGGGTTCTATCCCCTTTTCGAGGTATCACCCAAAATCAGTAGACGAATTTCTGCCATTTTTCAAGAAGGTGTTATCCCAATAAATAACGAGAATACTGTTATACTCACTTTCTAAAAGACACTAACTAATTAAACTGATACAAGGATGTTGAACAAACTTGACAATCCATATTTATTTATATATTTATCTATTGTAGAATCAAATCAACTCACAATTACAAAACCCACTCACAAATGGAGGCCAGTTTAGTCCTTACAGAATTATCCCCCCTATTCAACAGAACTCTAACCAAAATGACCACCAGAGGTTGCCTAGCAACAGTAATCATGTGATGAATACCACTCAGGAAGCGAAAAACTATCAAACGACCCGACAAGAACAGAACCAACCCTCTTTGAGTAGAAAAGAGCGTCTTTTACGACTTCTGCCAAGAAACGTTTATCTTCCCAAAGAACCAATGGAATTAGCAAAGGAAGATGAATGGCAGCTTCTTACACTTTTGAATGACGAGTTACGCCAATTGGAATCCCAACGATTAAAGGAGATTTATTTAGATTTGACATCATATGACCGACAACTACGGGGCTGGTGTCACATGCAAGACCTCAGCTATGTACTCGGTCGGCATAAGGTACAGTTTATTTTGTTTTGTCACAACAATTCAAGTCTCTGATTGATCGATTTATTGATGTTTTTCACCAAAGTACAATATTATTTCACTCATATGGCAGCGTTGCCAGGTTTAGTGGGGGTGGAAACCTGGCAACTCACCTACAAAGGGGACCGTTTGTGGAAGAATTGCCAAGTACTCGCAGAAGGCAGAGAGCCCTATTTTCTCCCCCACTAAACCTGGCAACGCAGTGAGTTTGGCATAAAACATCAATCAATCAAACCTTGGACCCATCGCTGGGAAGTTTTTTTATCAGATTGAGAGACTTTCACTCTGCAGACTGACCCACACAAGTAGGACTCTCTATGCCTGGCCAGCAAACGAGGTCTGAGGGCCACCTTGGCACAGGGAGGGCTCTACAAGTCTGTAACGACTGGAGATTCTTCGTGCAGAGTGCTTTCCAAAGTTACCAAACAGCCAATTTATTTGCCACCATTTTGTTAGATTGTTTTTTCCGAGCCATAACCATAGTTGTTTAAAGGATTTATGAACAACCTTTGGAAATATTTTCTAATTTGTGTTAAGTGTGTTGTAGAACATGTACTTTAAAAGTCTGACCAAAAAGAAAATTAAATTTTGGTCGGAGGACATACAAAATTCAAGCTACGTTTGGCAATCTACAATGCTTACGAAAGTTAATTATCTCAGAAACTGATGATGTCAAACACGACCTCCGTTGTGTACATACCCTCACAGCGATGACGTAATAAACGATTTCTGCTGTCTCAGTACGTATTTGTGGCAGTTTGTACACATTGAAGGTCATGTATGACGTCATTTTTTCCAAGTAGTTACGAAAAATACAGAAAATATGCATATTTCCTCCCCTTTCGTTTTTTGACTACCAGGGAACTAACGCGAAGGTTGTTTCGTTTCAACTGATGTTTTTCAAATATACATTTAGTCCATAAACATACACAAATCAGCTATAAATCCTGTTCATAAATCCTGTAATGGTATAGCTACTTGCATAATTTTCTGCATGTGTCTAGATGCAAGGATGACAATCCGTCCGGACTCCAGTTTATTCATATTAATAGATTGGTTATCATTTAGATGAGTATCCTATCAGAGCTTGTTATTTATGTACTTGGTGGTTTCTGGGATGTAATTTTGATTTTGGCCCATTTTAAATTTTTAATACGATGGTTGCTATGGTTACCAAATGGTTATTTATCAGAAGGCCCAAAATTGAAGCTTACCTAGTTTTCTCAAATACATTTTCCCTCGTTTTCTTAACAACAACAGCTCTTATTCATTCTCTTACAAACACTTACATGTACTGAATTAGTAAATTAACCAACACTGATTGACCCGGAAAAAATTCCGGTCCAGGGTGAGAATCGAACTCACGACTTGAATTAGTTAACTTATTCAGTAATTTCCCTGATGATGATTGCAGCTTGCTTTTGAAACACTGACTTCATCACGCATGAAAATTTAAATATACATATTCTAATATTGATTTAAGCTCTGTGTGTATAAAAGAATCTAACAAGCAAGCCGTTCCCAGCAGGGCCGGGTAGCTCAGTTGGTAGAGCGGTGGGATGGTATCCCAAAGCCGTGAGTTCGATTCTCACCCTGGCCCAGAATTTTTTCCGGATCAATCAGTGTCGGTTAATTTACTAATTCAGTAATTTCCCTGATGAGGATTGCAGCTTGCTTACATGTACTGGTAAAAGGGTTTTCAGGGGGCATCTGTGGAGTTCATCGTAACTCTTGTTTATATTACACTTTTGTTTTTTTCCTTAAGATATTTTTGTCTCCTGACATTTTACGGCTTGTTGCCTGTCAATATGTCAGTCAACACGAAGAAGGAAAAGTCAACTATGAAAAAATCTTATCGTTTTTCGGAGCAGCTATAAAATCTTCCCAGAGTTCCGACACGTCACAGCCTCAATCTGACAGGTAAATATACTTGCAGTCATTTCTGTGATATCTGTGTTCATTGGCTTATTGGGGGGGGGGGGGCATGGGTAATCAGCAAAAGTCAAAAAAAGATTAGGGGTAGTAGGCGAATAATGGATGGTGAACGGGACAGATCTGAACAAAAATTAACCCATGCATGTGTGGGTTTTACGTCTGAACCACCCACAATACATCTGTGTTACCTTTCAAGACAGGACGCTTATATGTGTATACAGTCAAACTTGGTTTAAGCGACCAACTAAGGGAAACGTGAAAAGTGGTCTCTTAAGACAGGTGGTCTCTTAATCCAGGTTTGATGCAACTGACATCTCCATAACCTGCCATCTTTTCTCATGAGTGAGGACTTTGCAAGTCTTAGGCGATTACATTTTGAATTACGTATTTCACTAATTTGTGTACATCTCTATGATTTGTATAGGATTAAAAAGGAACCCAACCGCCATATACATGTATATAAGATTATAGTAGAAGAATACAAACTACTTCAAAGTAAACTTGCTCGACCTCTGACCCAAAGGCCAGTCATTGCTTATAAAAAGAACAAGAGTTTGAAAGACATACTGGTCAGGGCTAAACTCCCCTGTCTGCCTTCTACCTAGGTTTTCTGGGAAAGGGTATGGGGGCGGGGGGGGGGGGGGGGGGGGGGGGGGGCATAATATATTGTCTAACGATATTCTTACTATAGCTTAAGATGTGTAAGCATTGTCAATGTAATACAAAGTGTTCCAGAAAATTCTACTGTCTAAGGCCAAGCTCCTGTTAGTCGTCAACCTAATGAAATATCATAGGTTTACTTTATTACAACAATTTATGATGGGGTATAAAGGTCTCAATGATATACCTCTTTTTAACACAATTAGAAACTTGTCTCCATGGTTATTTTAGACAAGAAGATTTTCCCTGTGCCCGTGTGTTTTAGTGTCCATAAATATATATATATTGATAATTTTCTTTGAGGTGTTTTTTTTTTTGTCAAGTCTATATGATATAATGGCAATGCAATTCACAGGTATAATACAAACGGCTAGCGTCCGGCTTTAATTGTAGGCTTTAGTTATTACTACAGTCGTGGATTGACTGCTACAGCGGGATTAAGCATGCGTGATAAAGCCACGCTTTTTGTTTTTTAAAGACTACGTGGAGCGCTTTACCGATTATAGAACCATGTTTTGGTCGCTTAGTTCTGGTTTTGTATATAATTTATCAGCTTCAGAGCTGGTGGTCGCTCTATACAGTGTGTATAGGATTTCGTTCGGGGGCGTCATGGAGTGGCCACTTGAGACAGGTGGTCGCTGTTTGCAGGTGGTAACTTGTCCATGAGGTTTGACTGTATATGTACATGGAATTTATGGGGTATAAAGGTCTAAATGATATACCTCTTTTTAACACAGTTACTTGTCTCCATGGTTATTTTAGACAAGAAGATTTTCCCTGTGCCTGTGTGTTTTAGTGATCATAATTATAATAATAATACCTGAAGATCAGTCTGACCTCAGAGGTGAAGGGAAATGCACATTGTGTCATATGAGCTGTCAATCAATCAATGAAAACCTGTTCTAATTGGTCAATCAATCAATGAAAACCTGTTCTGATTGGTCAATCAATCAATGAAAACCTGTTCTGATTGGTCAATCAATCAATGAAAACCTGTTCTAATTGGTCAATCAATCAATGAAAACCTGTTCTAATTGGTCAACCAATCAATGAAAACCTGTTCTAACTGGTCAATCAATCAATGAAAACCTGTTCTGATTGGTCAATCAATCAATGAAAACCTGTTCTAATTGGTCAATCAATCAATGAAAACCTGTTCTAATTCGTCAATCAATCAATGAAAACCTGTTCTAATTGGTCAACCAATCAATGAAAACCTGTTCTAATTGGTCAATCAATCAATGAAAACCTGTTCTAATTGGTCAATCAATCCATGAAAACCTGTTCTAATTCGTCAATCAATCAATTAATGAAAACCTGTTCTAATTCGTCAATCAATCAATGAAAACCTGTTCTAATTGGTCAATCAGTCAATAAAAACCTGTTCTAATTGGTCAATCAATCAATGAAAACCTGTTCTAATTGGTCAATCAATAAAAACCTGTTCTAATTGGTCAATCAGTCAATGAAAACCTGTTCTAATTGGTCAATCAGTCAATGAAAACCTGTTCTAATTGGTCAATCAATCAATGAAAACCTGTTCTAATTGGTCAATCAATCAATGAAAACCTGTTCTGATTGGTCAATCAATCAATGAAAACCTGTTCTAATTGGCCAATCAATCAATGAAAACCTGTTCTAATTGGTCAATCAATCAATGAAAACCTGTTCTGATTGGTCAATCAATCAATGAAAACCTGTTCTAATTGGTCAATCAATCAATGAAAACCTGTTCTGATTGGTCAATCAATCAATGAAAACCTGTTCTAATTGGTCAATCAATCAATGAAAACCTGTTCTAATTGGTCAATCAATCAATGAAAACCTGTTCTGATTGGTCAATCAATCAATGAAAACCTGTTCTAATTGGTCAATCAATCAATGAAAACCTGTTCTAATTGGTCAATCAATCCATGAAAACCTGTTCTAATTCGTCAATCAATCAATTAATGAAAACCTGTTCTAATTCGTCAATCAATCCATGAAAACCTGTTCTAATTGGTCAGTCAATCAATGAAAACCTGTTCTAATTGGTCAATCAATCAATGAAAACCTGTTCTAATTGGTCAATCAATAAAAACCTGTTCTAATTGGTCAACCAATCAATGAAAACCTGTTCTAATTGGTCAATCAATCAATGAAAACCTGTTCTAATTGGTCAAGCAATCAATGAAAACCTGTTCTGATTGGTCAATCAATCAATGAAAACCTGTTCTAATTGGTCAATCAATAAAAACCTGTTCTAATTGGTCAACCAATCAATGAAAACCTGTTCTAATTGGTCAATCAATCAATGAAAACCTGTTCTAATTGGTCAATCAATCAATGAAAACCTGTTCTAATTGGTCAACCAATCAATGAAAACCTGTTCTAATTGGTCAATCAATCAATGAAAACCTGTTCTAATTGGTCAATCAATGAATGAAAACCTGTTCTAATTGGTCAATCAATCAATGAAAACCTGTTCTAATTGGTCAATCAATCAATGAAAACCTGTTCTGATTGGTCAATCAATCAATGGAAACCTGTTCTAATTGGTCAACCAATCAATGAAAACCTGTTCTAATTGGTCAATCAATCAATGAAAACCTGTTCTAATTGGTCAATCAATCAATGAAAACCTGTTCTAATTGGTCAATCAATCAATGAAAACCTGTTCTAATTGGTCAATCTTTTTGTAGGCGTTTTCATCATGGGAAGACCTTAAGGTATATCCATGTTAACAACAACATGATAACTTTCAACTCATATATAGTTTTATAGATTTAAATGTAAATGCTTATGTTTTAGCTTTAGCCTAGATTTTTGAAAAAAAAATTGGGGAGAAATAGCGACGACATGCATTTTTGTAAATTTTTGTGATTTGACACAAGACATAGCATAGTTTTATAGATTTAAATGTAAATGCTTATGTTTTTAGCTTTAGCATAGATTTTGGAAAAAAAAATTTGGGAGAAATAGCGACGACATGCATTTTTGTAAATTTTTGTGATTTGATACAAGACATAGCATTATAGTTTTATAGATTTAAATGTAAATGCTTATGTTTGAGCTTTAGCATAGATTTTGGAAAACATTTTTTTTGGAGAAATAGCGACGACATGCATCTGATTCACCACAAAGTAAATTTTTGTGATTTTGACACAAGACATTGGTGTAGACATTGTCAGTAGTTCGATTTACCGAATGGTGAATATTACATATATCATTATTGTATAGTTTTTCCTACTTACTCACTACCAGGAGGTGTACAATGCCTTTTCCTCAACATAACAAATCCTGTCCATTTTTTTTGCCCAAGCTGTAGCTCCAATAATAGAGGGGGGGCCTTCGTGGCTCAGTAGATACATGTAGAGCGTTTGACGCTCAATCCGAACAGCCTTCCACCAATGGGTCGCGGGTTCGATTCCCACTCAGTCCCCAAAATTGGAA
The DNA here is from genome assembly GCA_963971465.1 of Lepidochitona cinerea. Taxonomy (NCBI): domain Eukaryota; kingdom Metazoa; phylum Mollusca; class Polyplacophora; order Chitonida; family Tonicellidae; genus Lepidochitona; species Lepidochitona cinerea. The sequence goes on from OZ020556.1 coordinate 7,985,388, forward strand.
AATTTTCTGATGGGTTTTCACTCGAACAACCTATTTGGGATGGTTGCCAGTTACCAACGGAAGGCCGTGGGTTTCCTCAGGCCTAGAGCCCGGTTTCCTCCCACAATAAAACTGGCAACGCCGCCATATAAGTGAAATAATCTTGGGCGCGGCGTAAAACACCAAACAATCAATCAATCAATATTACCCCGTGGACAAACTAGCGACATAAACGTTTTCCGTTGAATTCACATACAATGACAAACCAATGGGAAAACACAATGGACGGAATAGTCTATATACATGTATATATCTCCTCCGCTTTTCATACCATTTGACAAAGTAAGCGTAAACTACATGTATAGAAGATATCTTCTATAGAGGTTATGTCCCCTTACACCATTGAAAATTCCCCCTTACACCATTGCTTCGCGTGACTGTGACTATAATTGAGTAAATTTGACGACCGTGAATAGAAACATGCATGTTTCACTTAAAATTCCATCCACAAAACTTTTTGGAAACTTATCCATTAAAATTAGTCTGAAATTAGGTGATATACCCTTGGTGGTTTGAAAATCTTATCAAACCGTGATTGAGTACCATGATTGAATGTAATGATTAACAGATAATACGGTAAAAATTTGGCTAATTCAAGGACGAGCAAAGTGAAGATAACAAATTATTAGACTGCTTTCTGCTATGTTTGGTCTAAAACAACGACAATGGTGATTGCTCGATAGGATTATCGGTCGCTCCATGCAGGAGGTAAGACACCCAACGAAAAGTCTCAAAGCTTTTCGTAACTTGTGAACTAAACTGAATTTTTTTGAGCCACGATCTGTCAACAGTGAAGACATCATTACCGAGTAGGCTTTGCACGGAGACAATGGCTCTGTCGACATAATTATTTAGACTTAGAAATAGAAACTATCTGTAGTCAAAGTTTGAATAATTTCTTTTAGCTACAGTGTATAGAGCTACTATACTTACCTGCAGATAACTATAGCTGAATAACTAGCCAAAACTTTGACCATACTCAATAACTCTTGTTTTATGATGAGCTATTGAGTATGGTCAAAGTTTTGGCTGCTGAATAACATACATTTCCATGCAATCAGTCTGTGTGAGATAATGGTTGACAGGCACTAGAGGAAGGTTGGGGGTTCCATACAAAATGGCTTGAGTGAACAGTTAACACTTTTTTTCTTCATCAAAAGGAGTATGACTTGCTTGTAGTTTATGAATATGTCATAAAAAAAGATTTATATAGAAAAGCTTATTTAAAAAAAAAATGAAGACATTGGCCGGTAGAATTCATCAACATTAATATTCAAAACTAATTTTTATAAGTTTTTGTAATGTTTTTGATTCGTTAGATTCTATCCTATTATGTCTTTTATATATAGTTAAACATAATTTCATTGGTGATACTTTTATTACCGACATACAGTGCCAACTTTTCAATATTTTTCTTTCCTCTGAATATTTTCCAGGTGGTGATATATTCACTGAATATATTTGTTTTTTTCCTTCAAAATAACTTGACAAATGGTTTATAGGTGATAGAATCTGTAGTTGATTCACAGAAATCATACGTATCTAATTTGTACGCAACAGCAGATTAGGAAACCAGTTGTCACAGTTCATACCACCCATTCCCCCCAAACGTTACTTACGGTAATTCCTGAGTTAATTGAAGGACTGGAAGAGCACCAGTTGTGGATGTAGTTCATACCACCCATTCCCCCAAACGCTACTTACGGTAATTCCTGAGTTAATTGAAGGACTCGAAGAGCACCAGTTGTCATAGTTCATACCACCCATTCCCCCCAAACGCTACTTACGGTAATTCCTGAGTTAATTGAAGGACTCGAAGACCACCAATTGTCATAGTTCATACCACCCATTCCCCCAAACGCTACTAACAGTAATTCCTGAGTTAATTGAAGGACTTGAAGACCACCAGTTGTCATAGTTCATACCACCCATTCCCCCAAACGCTGCTTACGGTAATTCTTGAGTTAATTGAAGGACTCGAAGACCACCAGTTGAGTTGTCATAGTTCATACCATCATACCACCCATTCCCCCAAACGTTACTTACGGTAATTCCTGAGTTAATTGAAGGACTGGAAGACCACCAGTTGTCATAGTTCATACCACCCATTCCCCCAAACGCTACTTACGGTAATTCCTGAGTTAATTGAAGGACTCGAAGACCACCAGTTGTCATAGTTCATACCACCCATTCCCCCAAACGCTACTTACGGTAATTCCTGAGTTAATTGAAGGACTGGAAGACCACCAGTTGTCATAGGTCATACCACCCATTCCCCCCAAACGTTACTTACGGTAATTCCTGAGTTAATTGAAGAACTCGAAAACCACCAGTTGTCATAGGTCATACCACCCATTCCCCCCAAACGTTACTTACGGTAATTCCTGAGTTAATTGAAGGACTCGAAGACCACCAGTTGTAGTTCATACCACCCATTCCCCCAAACGCTACTTACGGTAATTCCTGAGTTAATTGAAGGACTCGAAGACCACCAGTTGTCATAGTTCATACTACCCATTCCCCCAAACGCTACTTACGGTAATTCCTGAGTTAATTGAAGGACTCGAAGACCACCAGTTGTCGTAGGTCATACCACCCATTCCCCCAAACGCTACTTACAGTAATTCCTGAGTTAATTGAAGGACTCGAAGACCACCAGTTGTCATAGTTCATACCACCCATTCCCCCAAACGCTACTTACGGTAATTCCTGAGTTAATTGAAGGACTTGAAGAGCACCAGTTGTCATAGTTCATACCACCCATTCCCCCAAACGCTACTTACAGTAATTCCTGAGTTAATTGAAGGACTCGAAGACCACCAGTTGCCATAGTTCATACCACCCATTCCCCCAAACGCTACTTACGGTAATTCCTGAGTTAAATGAAGGACTCGAAGAGCACCAGTTGTCATAGTTCATACCACCCATTCCCCCAAACGTTACTTACGGTAATTCCTGAGTTAATTGAAGGACTCGAAGACCACCAGTTGTCATAGTTCATACCACCCATTTCCCCCAAACGCTACATCTACTTACGGTAATTCCTGAGTTAATTGAAGGACTGGAAGACCACCAGTTGTCATAGTTCATACCACCCATTCCCCCAAACGCTACTTACGGTAATTCCTGAGTTAATTGAAGGACTCGAAGACCACCAGTTGAGTTGTCATAGTTCATACCACCCATTCCCCCAAACGCTACTTACGGTAATTCCTGAGTTAATTGAAGGACTCGAAGACCACCAGTTGTCATAGTTCATACCACCCATTCCCCCAAACGCTACTTACGGTAATTCCTGAGTTAATTGAAGGACTCGAAGACCACCAGCTGTCATAGTTCATACCACCCATTCCCCCAAACGCTACTTACGGTAATTCCTGAGTTAATTGAAGGACTCGAAGACCATCAGTTGTCATAGTTCATACCACCCATTCCCCCAAACGCTACTTACGGTAATTCCTGAGTTAATTGAAGGACTCAAAGACCACCAGTTGTCATAGTTCATACCACCCATTCCCCCAAACGCTACTTACGGTAATTCCTGAGTTAATTGAAGGACTGGAAGACCACCAGCTGTCATAGTTCATACCACCCATTCCCCCAAACGCTACTTACGGTAATTCCTGAGTTAATTGAAGGACTCGAAGACCACCAGCTGTCATAGTTCATACCACCCATTCCCCCAAACGCTACTTACAGTAATTCCTGAGTTAATTGAAGGACTCGAAGACCACCAGTTGTCATAGTTCATACCACCCATCCCCCCAAACGCTACTTACAGTAATTCCTGAGTTAATTGAAGGACTGGATTGATTGATTGATTGATTGGTGTTTTACGCCGCGCTCAAGATTATTTCACTTACATGGCGGCGTTGCCAGTTTTATTGTGGGAGGAAACCGGGCTCTATGCCCGGAGGAAACCCACGACCTTCCGTTGGTAACTGGCAACCATCCCACATAGGTCGTTCGAGTGAAATCCCAGTCAGGAAATTTTCCAATTTTTGGACTGAGTGGGACTCGAACCCGCGACCCATTGGTGGAAGGCTGTTTGGATTGAGCGTCCAACGCTCTACCTACTGAGCCACGGAGGCCCCCTGAAGGACTGGAAGACCACCAGTTGTCATAGTTCATACCACCCATCCCCCCAAACGTTACTTACAGTAATTCCTGAGTTAATTGAAGGACTCGAAGACCACCAGTTGTCATAGTTCATACCACCCATTCCCCCAAACGCTACTTACGGTAATTCCTGAGTTAATTGAAGGACTCGAAGAGCACCTTGACATATCTCAATTGATACTACAGTGTACTTGTTAACAATTTCCAAAGCTTGCTGCCGTAGCCGTTCTTTAATACATTTGTGAAGACGGTGAACATATATGAGCTTGCTATGAGTAAATCCACTAAAATTAAACATGGACACATGCCTAAATGATGGTGTGACTTGAAGGTTGAACACATAACGATCGATTCGATATTTGAAAATTTCCAACTAGAAATACAAAATATTCTGTCTGGGGAAAAATACAGAAAACTGTAGCGGCGAGTGTGTTTTTAAAACACAAACAATTAAATGCAACAGTTAAGTTGTAAGTTATTTATATTTTTCTCTGTTTTGGCTAATTTTATTCCATGGGCATTATTTTCTATCTACACAGGTTAGATAACCATTACACATATGCAGACAGTTCCGCGACTGAAGTACTGCCCCCTTCCCCCCGATCTGAACGCCCTAACTATTACGTCCCTAAACAGTAAGTACCTCTTACCCTGCTATTTTCTGTATGATGTGTTTTATCTGGGATTAAAAAAAGTGAGAGGGATATGTGACCTTGAACCATTGTGTGCAGCTTTCTCGCCTGTAGAACCTCACCCGCACAGCTTTGACAGTCACTGTAGAACCTCACCCGCACAGCTTTGACAGTCACTGCAGAACCTCACCCGCACAGCTTTGACAGTCACTGTAGAACCTCACCCGCACAGCTTTGACAGTCACTGTAGAACCTCACCTGTACAGCTTTGACAGTCACTGTAGAACCTCACCCGCACAGCTTTGACAGTCACTGTAGAACCTCACCTGTACAGCTTTGACAGTCACTGTAGAACCTAACCCACACAGCTTTGACAGTCACTGTAGAACCTCACCCGCACAGCTTTGACAGTCACTGTAGAACCTAACCCACACAGCTTTGACAGTCACTGTAGAACCTCACCCGCACAGCTTTGGCAGTCACTGTAGAACCTCACCCGCACAGCTTTGACAGTCACTGTAGAACCTCACCCACACAGCTTTGACAGTCACTGTAGAACCTCACCCACACAGCTTTGACAGCCACTGTAGAACATCACCCACACAGCTTTGACAGTCACTGTAGAACCTCACATACACAGCTTTGACAGTCACTGTAGAACCTTACCCGCACAGCTTTGACAGTCACTGTAGAACCTCACCCGTCCAGCTTTGACAGTCACTGTAGAACCTCACATACACCGGTTTGACAGTCTCTGTAGAACCTCACACGCACAGCTTTGACAGTCACTATAGAACCTCACCCACACAGCTTTGACAGTCACTGTAGAACCTCACCCGCACAGCTTTGACAGTCACTGTAGAACCTCACCCGCACAGCTTTGACAGTCACTGTAGAACCTCACCCACAGAGCTTTGACAGTCACTGTAGAACAGCTTTGACAGTCACTGTAGAACCTCACCCACACAGCTTTGACAGTCACTGTAGAACAGCTTTGACAGTCACTGTAGAACCTCACCCACACAGCTTTGACAGTCACTGTAGAACCTCACCCGCACAACTTTGACAGTCACTGTAGAACCTCACCCACACAGCTTTGACAGTCACTGTAGAACCTCACCCGCACAACTTTGACAGTCACTGTAGAACCTCACCCACACAGCTTTGGCAATCACTGTAGAACCTCACATACACAGCTTTGGCAGTCAATCGGTTTCACAATAAATTAATCCCACTGTAGGTGTTATGCAATTTTTTTAAATAAATAAATCCTAAAAACACATCAAAGAAGTACAAAGTTTGTGTTAGAAATCATTTGGATGGTTCTTGGCTTGGTTCCTAGGTAAATATTTCTATAGCTGTGCCAAATAGATGGTTATTTTCGTCATCATGTGACTCTCAGTTTATGCACGACAGGGTTATATCTTTATCAAATTATAAACCAGATAGATTATTGTATAGCTTGGGGTACGTATATTGTGTTGCCACTTCTCTCATATTTCATCTGAAAATCCAATTTGATGATAGGTAAGGTAAGAATTCAGCTAATTCAAGGACGAGCAATGTGAAGATAACAAATTATTAGACTGCTTCCTGTCATGTTTGGTCTAAAACAACAACAATAGCGATTGCTCGATAGGATTATCGGTCGCTCCATGCAGGAGGTAAGACACCCAATAAAAAGTCTCAAACTTTTAGAGTGCGTTTCGTAATGTTTTGAGTACTTGAAATAGACAGCTAAATCGAATGTCCTTTATCATAAGTCTAATGACGGAACTTATTTTCCTAGCTTCATATCCCTCTCAGTTTTATTATAATCCCAGGTTTGATGTTATCTTTGAGAAGGCACTGGACACCGTGTGTTAACATACAGGTAAATCAATGGACATTCTCACAGCCTCCAACCAATGGGCTCCGGGTAATCCATCAAAAATATTTGACAATTGGGTGATGTGATGACATGCACATGTAACTAAGCTCACTGTTTCAATCTACCCAAATTCTGGGTTTTCTTCATCAATAATCTTGAGTGTGGCGTAAAATACGGAACTGATTTATCAAATAGATTCTTCTATGGTGTTGCTGTTGCTGTAATTTCTGATGATGAGAGTAGTTTCTCTCGAAAGCTCATATTAAAACATCACTATGTACAAAGTAGTACAAGTTGTCCTATGTGTTTTGATTTATCAAACTATTGTGAATTTTGCAGTGAACATGTGACGAGTAAACCGCTAACGCCAAGCCATGACAGTGAGATCAGTAAACTAATGAGACTCGTCGAGGAACAGCTACTGGACAGCGATGTGGAGATTGATTTTGACAGACTCACTCTGGATTTCCGTAAAATGGATCCCAACCATCGGGGTACAATGTCTGCAGCCCAGGTATACATAAAAAAAAATCCTGAACTTTTAACTGTTATTTGTGATGTAAACATGCTTTTTGTGTTTTTATAATAACCAAAATATCACGGCCGGTATTTTCTTGATTCAACATTCTTGCAAAAGTCCTACTCTGGGCATCATTTTATGACTGTGGAATTTCTCTCAAGCTTTCTATCCAGCAAAGGTATGCTACTGCTGACCCCCCCTCCCTCCCCCCCCACTCCCCAACAAAAGAAATCTCGTTACTGTTAATTAAGCAACTTTCATCTTCAAATTCTTCATATGTTTTGTTTTCATTTGTACACTTTTTTTCAAATTTGTGTAGGTCAAACAGATTATTTATAACCCAGCCCATGCGATTCCACTTCAAGAGTCGATCGTAAACCAGATCCTGTCACGATGTGATCACCATGGAGATGGCCAATACCAGTGAGTAAAACAATAATTACCTATAGCGACCCCTGCGAACATTTCCGCTGACTCGTCATCAAACTCTCGTCTCAACGTGTAGTTGCTGAGTGACACTATTAACACAAAAGACATTACCGTATTTCTTCTAAATATTCAGCCATTCTAATGGCCTAATTTTCTATTGAGTCGGACAAAAATGGAGACGAGCAGTTATCTTTAAGGATAACCATTTTCACACACTGCTCAGCGGGTCATATTGCCTTAGATTCCCTCTATTGGGCAAATTTGTCTGCCCTCATTTAGCAGATTTCTTTTCTAATGATCGAATGCTTATGAGGAAAAAAGTGGCTGAATCTTTAGAAGAAGGTAACCTCTTTCTTGAAACCTGGGATTAATATAGAATGGATATAAGAAGCCTTTGTATTACATCCTGTGTGATCACAGCAGTTAGGTTCGCTATTGTTTGTCTCAGACACCCTGTGAAGGCATTCCGATCCACTCCGAGAAGAGCTGAAATCCCATTCAGGGATTTACGTATGTGAAATATCAAAGCCGACCAGTAACGAGAGAAGACAGCCAAAGTTTGTTTCAAATAGGGTTTCGGCTATTTTCGGGGTGGATCAGAATGCCCTCACCAGGTGTCTGAGGCAATCAATAGAGAGGCAAACTACTGTGATCGCACTGGTTGTAATACAAAATTGTTTCATATCCCTTCAATATTAATCCCAGTTGAAACTCATATTCAACCTGACTGTATCAAACGGATATAAACTGACTGTGGTTTATCAAAACTATAACAAACTATATCAAAACTATAACTGACGACGTGGTGATGTCTTAATTTTTTTATCATTAGTATGGAACCCACGTTTAAAGAGAGTTTCAAACATTTCTTATAACATGGGATTACCAGTATAAACTGACTGAGGGGCAAATGTCCAGTTTATCAAAACTATAACATGGGATTACCAGGTATAAATATATCGCTTTTTAGCACACAATTGGTTCAATTTATGACCGGGCAAATGATGGAATGTTGTGATGGACATTTCTGCTAAAGGAGAAATGTACATCTGTGACCAATCTGGGACTTGTCTGTATGGTCAAATGTAATGGTTATTTACAGGTCTGTTTAATTTAATGTCATGATTATTGACAGTGCAAGTGTTTGGTTAAATGTCGCGGTTATTGACAGTGCAAAAGTTTCGTAAAAAAGCCTTGTTATTGACAGTGCCAATGTTTGGTCAAATAACCTTGTTATTGACAGTACAAAAGTTTGGTCAGTCTTGGTTATTGAAAGTACAAATGTTTGGTCAAATAGCATTGTTATTGACAGTGCAAATGTTTGGTCAAATGTCATGGTTATTTACAGTGCAAATGTTTGGTCAAATATCATTGTTATTGACAGTGCAAATGTTTGGTCAAATAACATTGATATTGACAGTGCAAATGTTTGGCCTAATGTTGCGGTTATTGACAGTGCAAATGTTTGGTCTTATGTCCTGGTTATTTACGTGCAAATGTTTGGTCAAATAGTTTTGTTATTGACAGTGCAAATGTTTGGCCTAATGTTGCGGTTATTGACAGTGCAAATGTTTGGTCTTATGTCCTGGTTATTTACAGTGCGAATGTTTGGTCAAATAGCATTGTTATTGACAGTGCAAATGTTTGGCCTAATGTCATGGTTATTGACAGTGCAAATATTTGGCCTAATGTTGCGGTTATTTACAGTGCAAATGTTTGGTCAAATGTCCTGGTTATTTACGTGCAAATGTTTGGTCAAATAGTTTTGTTATTGACAGTGCAAATGTTTGGCCTAATGTTGCGCTTATTGACAGTGCAAATGTTTGGTCTTATGTCCTGGTTATTTACAGTGCGAATGTTTGGTCAAATAGCATTGTTATTGACAGTGCAAATGTTTGGCCTAATGTCATGGTTATTGACAGTGCAAATGTTTGGCCTAATGTTGCGGTTATTGACAGTGCAAATGTTTGGCCTAATGGTGCGGTTATTTACAGTGCAAATGTTTGGTCAAATAGTTTTGTTATTGACAGTGCAAATGTTTGGCCTAATGTTGCGGTTATTGACAGTGCAAATGTTTGGCCTAATGTCATGGTTATTGACAGTGCAAATGTTTGGTGTAATGTCGCGGTTATTTACAGTGCAAATGTTTGGTCTAATAGTTTTGTTATTGACAGTGCAAATGTTTGGTCAAATGTTGCGGTTATTGACAGTGCAAATGTTTGGTCAAATGTTGCGGTTATTGACAGTGTAAATGTTTGGCCTAATGTCATGGTTATTTAAAGTGCAAGTGTTTGGTCTAATACCATGGTTATATTGACAGTGCCAATGTGTGGTCCTATGTTCTGGTTATTGACAGTGCAAATGTTTGGTCAAATGTCCTGATTATTTAAAGTGCAAGTGTTTGGTCTAATACCATGGTTATATTGACAGTGCCAATGTGTGGTCCTATGTTCTGGTTATTGACAGTGCAAATGTTTGGTCTAATGCCGTGGTTATTGACAGTGCAAATGTTTGGTCTAATGTCATAGTTATTGACAGTGCAAATGTTTGGTCAAATGTCGTGGATATTGACATTGCAAATGTTAGGTAAAATTTCCTCATTATTGACACTGCAAATGTTTGGTCTAATGTTGTGGTTATTAAGAGTGCCAATGTTTGGTCTAATGTCATGGTTATTGACAGTGCAAATGTTTGGTCAAATATCTAGTGTTATACTTTACTTTCCGACTACTTGAGGGGACTCCGTAGCTCAGTAGGTAGAGCATTGGACGCTCAATCCAAACAGCCTTCCACCAATGGGTCGCGGGTTCAAATCCCACTCAGCCCCCAAAAAATTGGAAAATTTTCTGTCTGGGTTTTCACTTGAACGACCTATGTGGGATGTTTGCCAGTTACCACCGGAGGGTCGTGGGTTTCCTCTGGGCATAGAGCCCCATTTCCTCCCACAATGAAACTGGCAACGCCGACATATAAGTGAAATAATCTTGAGCGCGGCGTAAAACACCAAACAATCAATCAATCAATCTTAAGCAGGGATGTATGTACCTATAGCCCTTTCAATGATTCTTTGATTGGTTGATAGTCTAAGTATTTCCCCCTCTATAATGTGACAGGATCTGTTGTGTCTTTTACCAGCCCTTCAGAGTACGGTTATTTCATTCTTGTGAGTTGGTATTTCATTTCAGCTGGATGCAGTTTATAGAATTTTTAGAGAGAGTCCAGCCTCGTCAAACCGGATTGATTCTACCAAAAAGTAAAAAACCACTGGAGTATGCAAAGGATTATGGTAATCCCTCATCCAACTGGCCCCATGCCGAGTCACCAAGACAAACATATTCTCACCAACAAGAGGTTTGCTTTCTTCAGTATTTCTCAATAATATAGTATATTCATAGCACAGGGAATACAAATTTTTAAAAAAAATTCTGATTGAATTTTTTCCGCTCGATCGTGGAAGAGTTGCCAGATACTTGCCAAAGGTTGGGGTTTCCTCCCTGCAATGAGCCTGCTTTCCTCCCCAACACAGCCATTTAAGTGCAATAATCTTGAGTGCAACATAAAACATCACTAAATCAATCGTATCACTGTGTTTGTGGCAAGCATGTTAACATGCATATTTCCTAAACGTTAATCTATATTCTTTTTAATCTCTGTGCGCCAGTTATTGTTGTGGCCTAGTTATGGTAGTGACCTAGTTTCAAATGTCATTCCTGTATGTCATGTGATTGTCCGGTTACTGTATAACATGACTGTAAACATGCGCATCGCTCTCTCTCTTTCACCATGCTTTCCTGTATGTGTAGTATGTATAAACCTGAGTGATAATAATACAGCTCTATCTCTCTAAGCATCGTATTCTGTGCTGGGTTGTTTGTGTGCGGGTTTAACCTAAACTGGCGTGGTGGCAGCGGTGGGATTCAAACCTTTAACCTAAACTGGATACAATGTTTCTCATTCTAAGCATTTCTATACGATATTAACCTCTTTGAGTAGCTAAAAGAATTTACAGAAACAAATTGCACTCAGATAATATAATTGTGGAAATTTTCAGCGGGCCTGCTATGTGCGATTTTTTCCAAGAGTAAAAAAAGTTATTCTTCATGCTAAACTCGGTTTCTCTCCCAAAAAATCTTGCATCGCCACCCTCCAATAATCTGGTATAAACCAAACAATCCAGGCAATATAAATCTTGCAGGATGATTTGACCTTGACCCTTGGGTAAAATATCTACCAATCAAATTCTCTTCTTCCAGCAGCCAGATGACAAACTGAGGAAAACACCATTACCAACTTATGCTCGAGACTACAATAGTAACATTCAAAATCAGCACTCGTCTGATGGTCGGACAAGTCAGATTGAGTTACAACGAAAAGAGCAGCAGTTAAGAGACATGGAAAGGGAATATGAGGTTATTTAATTAAAAACATCTCATTTCATGTAGAATCAGACCAAAGTAAAAAACTAGTACTGTGGAATAGTAGGAGAGTTTTCACTGCTGCTACTAGAAGTATACATCGATTGATTAATGTTTTACGCCGCTCTCAAGTGATTATTTCACTTATATGGCAGCATTGCCAGGTTTAGTAAGAGAGGAAACCAGAATCTTTGCTTGGAGGAAACACCCCCACCTTTGGTGAGTACCTGGCAACTTTTCCTGATACAACAATCAAGAGAAAAATCCACTCAAAAATTGCTTAATTTGTATTTGGTCTTTTGTATTTAGAATAATGATAGAAAAAACAATAAAATAAAAATTAATACAGAAAGTGTGAGTGATGATATTATATGGCTGTATCCCACTTGTTAGATCAAAAGAGAATTATTATCTAATTGATTTAAATGACAAAATCGGGTGGCTAGAAAAAAAAAAATTACTTAATATTTGAAGCGGCATGAGCTGCCAAAGATTGTTAGAAGTGCAAAATAAGAACTTTTTGTTGATACCAATTTCGTTAATGTAAACATAGGGGACTTTTTCTGTAGTTTTGATACTCATTGAAATTATGTTTACTTGCTGCACATTTTCTCGCAACTATTTCCAGAGTTTTTACCCTTGAATAATTTTTGAAGAGAGCAATTCTTGGGCTACTTGTTCTTGTCCGCAAATTGCATTTGGATAACGGCACAGGAGCCTGTTTCACAAAACGGCGTAGATGTATTTTTTGCGTAACTTTATTACTAACGTATCTCTGCAGTATGGGTTGCTATGGCAGTTACCTAAAAACTTACGCTACGCGGCTTTGTGAAACAGGCCCTTGGTGTTGAAAGCTAGTGCTGTTTACAAAAACTTAGTTTGCGGTATTTCTCATTTTAAGATAAAACTATGGGCACTAATTAACTCTAAACATTTAAAATTTTAATAGACTTGTGTTTAATAGTTAACGAGAAAGTGTGGGTAAAAAAAATCTGTATGTTGATAATTTTTGTGTTACTTTTAGTTGATGAAGAACAGAATATCGGAAGAGAAGGATGAAAATGAACCATGGTTTCAAAGATATCTCAAAATGGCTTCCAGTATTTACAGTCAAGACACGGACAACTCTGGTACATTTAAACGCACCTCTTTCATTTACATGGGTTTTATTATCCCCTCGGGCAATTTTGCCTGAAGGGTATTGATGTAGTACACAAGTAGTGTTATTCCGAAAAACAAAAACTTCATATTGACTCAATATTTCGACTTTAATTCAGTCATCATCAGGAGTGAGATTGATTGTATTGATGTAGCGTCAGTCTGTCAGCATATTATCTCGAAAAGGTTTTCACCCATGGGTCTTTTTATTTTAAAGGTGTTCAGTTCCCTCATTTATGAAAAAAGACTGTCAACGTTGCCAGAACTAATCTGGAAAATACTGTGAATCACAATATCTATGTTTTGGATCTTAAAGATATGCCAAGGGACTTACTCTTAAAGGGTTTCCCAAATGCTGCAATATACATTATTTCATTAAAGGCACACTTGCCGCCGTAGCCTGTTTAAATTTGCTAAGAAAACCAATTTACATGAGCTTACTACGACTAATACCACTAAACTTAAACATAGGACACATAAAACATGTCTAGTTAGCTTTAGAATGTAGAAATGGGGTGAAAAACAAACGAAGAATCGAAGCCTGATTACAACAACAACGATCAGTGTCGGTCAATTTTCATGTTGGATTACCCTCCTTTCAGGCCTTTGTATCTGTAGTTTACACTCAAACAATTATCAGCAGGCTTTTCCAGTCGCTGTTAACCGATCGTCAGTCTGTATTTCTCAGATAAATAGGCCTACGTACAATTACACTGTGCCGTTAGTTCACTCACTCGACTGAGACATAAAATCGCCAATAGTGGGCAGTTCGGTTTGTTTACGTTCCGGGTACCTAACAATTCAAATTTTCAATTTCAAATTAAAAATACAAAGTGACGTCCAAACTTTTAAATTTTGGTAAAAATAGAAAGTTCCTAACTTATATTGTCTGGGAAAAATACAGAAAACGGTCTTTCTTTTTTAATGTAAACAATATTCCTGATTTTCGCGGCAAGTGTGCCTTTAAAAAGAACTTTTCCTGGTCTTGAATTACATATGAGGTTTATTTGCATGACACACATAGCTATGCAGATATTGCAACCTGAAGTCAACTCTCCTCTAAAGAATTCTTCAGGGTTAACTTCATTGAAGGAAGGCAGCATTTGATTTTTCCTCTGTTTCTGGGCCTGTTAAGGTCCGTTCTCACTGTGCGATTTGACGTACCAACTTGTAGGATGTGACTAAAACGGATTGGGTGTACGTAGATTTTAAAGATCTCTGTATGCATGGGGTTAATGTTTTATTGCTTGGGTGATGTTTTAAGTCATCCTCTGCTAGTATAAAATGTAATTTCATGGAAATTAAGGGCATTTGGGATACCGTTAAACCACTTCTGACTTAGGAGAAATCTTAACTTGAATTTTAGCCAACAGTTAGTTTAACAAAAAATCGTAAAATCATCTTTTTTTTAATTTGTTTCAGGTTATCTCCCTTTTGACGAGGTTAAGAAGCTAATCCGACTTTACAATGACACTTACAATCTGCGTCTCCTAGAACAAGAAATTGACCGATCCTTGATGGAAAACTACACGAAAGGTCGAGTGGCAATTCACCCGATGTTGACACAGTTAGGGGCACGATAATATCACTTGACAAACCTATTTATATCTAAAACCTTTTTCTACTTACATTTACATGTATCTGTATTTATATATTCTATGTTAATGTCTCAATATTTTAAATGTAGTTAAGTTTACGTTACCATCCGGAAGGATAATTATTTTGTCTTCCAGCGTAGAAACCTTGTGTAACCTCTCGGTCAAACATCTGTTTAAACTGAACAATGGCAGCATTTTGTGTACCAAGTAGTTACCACATCAATAATTTTGAGTTTGTCTTTTTGAAACCAGAAAGGGAGGTAACAATGTCAGTTTTGTTTGTCCAAGTGCTAAAGCAAGATATTGTTTAAAGTGACTTTTGATATTTAAATATCAATATTTTTTCATGTAAAAAAAAAGATGCTATGAAACTTATTTTTTTATTTATATTGATGGGTACATTCCAAAAAGGTTGGGTTTTTTTAAGCACTTATAATTTACGTTATCTTCCTAGTTGTAATTTATATTTACAAATAAAATAAATTGTTAGTATTGAATACATACAAAAATGTTGAATGAAATATTTTAGTGGTGTGGCTGCTGAAATTCACACTTTTTTCTTAAATTCTGATTGTCGTGACAGTAAAAGACTGTATAGGTCACCGAAAAAATAAACGATTCACGTTAGAATGATGAAATTCCATACAGTTTGTGGCCTGTTCCAACCGAATTAGTGTTCGAAAAGTAAACAAAATTTAAATAACCGGGACAAAAGTTCATTCATTCTAAGCCTTAGTTCAAAACCCTATACTTTAAAAACCTACATTCTCGAGATTAGAATGTAGAACCACTTAAAAGCTTCGGATTTATATGCCTTGTGAAAAATAGCCGATAATTTCAACTATATAAGGATAAAATACTAACATTTTGCCAGCTCTGTCACCTTCAATATGTTCAATTCATATCTGAATTCTTAAAAAAAAAATGCCTCCCGTTGAAGTTTGGTTGTAATCCGGGTTTCTGACTCCAAAATTACTATTTTTATACTGACGGCCAAATTTTGGAATACGACCGTCAGTACAAAAAAATAGTCGTTTTGGAGTCAGAAACCCGGACTAGTTTGGTTGTTAAACTTGGACTGTCACTGCGGTCGACTAAGTTACAGGTGGGAATACTTATTTCGTCCACCCGATATATCCCCCAACCACCTTTGTCTAACAGTGAAAAGATTGATTTATGTTTTATGCTGCACTTTGAGATTATGCTTAAACAGCAGTATTGCCAGGTTTATTGGGGGGTAGCTCCGGCATGTAGCGTTATTGTCAAGTCCCAGCTGGTTAGACCATTGTTTTCTACAATTAACTGGGGGGAGGAAATCCTCGACCTTCGGCGAGTACCTGGCAACTCTTCCACCTACGGAGATCAAGTGAAAAATCCAATCAGAAGAAAATGGATGACACCTTACTATATGGCTTCAGTGTTCAGATATATTTAGCCTGAGCAAACTTCTGTCATCACTGTTCAACAGCTTGCATGGTCTACGGCATCTTCTCAAGCCAAGCTAAAATATCTCCATGACTGAGGAAAGAAAACAACGGTTACATTCCGAACAACCCGTAAATCGAACAGCGAGTTGGATTGCAGTGAGTGAGTGATTTGGGTTTTACGTCCTGCTTAACAGTATTTCAGTCATATGAAGACGTTGTCTCCTTGTGGCAGGGCAGATTTCCACTGCTCTTTTATTTTGTGCTGCCTCACCGAGACGCCTTGCCGAAGACAACCAGCAAGCCCCCTCACCCAGTCACATTATACTGACACCGGGCCAACCAGTCACTGCTGTAACTCCTATTGCTGAGCGTCAAGCGAAGCAGCAGCAGCTCCCACTGTTAAAGTCTGGTCTGACTTTACCCAGACTTGAACCTGGATCTCCCAGCCCCAAAGTGGACGCTCTACCAACTGAGCTATCAGGGCTGGTCGGGTTGGATTGGAGTAGTATAACAAGGAATGGGACCATGCAGATTTTGGCGCGAGAAGATGGGTTACCGTAAACATCATTTCTTCATGAAAACATAGCAGATTCAAACACAGATCCTGATTGAATAACTGCCTTCAAGAGCAGTTTTGAAAGAACCGATTTGGTAATGCAAGAATGGTACCGCTTTGATTTTGGGGACCTCAATTGGTAGCTACGGTAAGAATTCCGCTAATTCAAGGACGAGCAATGTGATGATAACAAATTATTAGACTGCTTTCTGCCATGTTTGGTCTAAAACAACAACAATAGTGATTGCTCGATAGGATTATCGGTCGCTCCATGCAGGAGGTAAGACACCCAACGAAAAGTCTCAAACTTTTAGAGTCCTTTTAGTAATGTTTTGAGTACTTGAATTAGCGGAACTCTTACCGTACTGTACATCGATATGGGATGAATCTAGAGAGCACAGTTCAATGCAGGGGTTCCTGAAGTATAAATTATTTTAAGGACCAGTTTAGTTTTAAAAAGTACATCTTAAAATTTTCTGGAACACTTTGTAATACAGTAGATGCCCGCCGCCATATATCCACATTAAAGATTGTTCCAGCAATAACTGGATATAGGAATTGGGGACGACAGTGCATTTAATGTACATATTATGTGATGTTGGCCCTACAAAAAAAAAATCTTATTCCAGGGAGATAACTATTGAGGAAATTTAAATTGTAAATTACAAAGTAACCTCCCCTTGAAATTTTGGTTGAAAATGTTGCCACCTGGAAGACATCTTGAATATGCTAATGAGATGCAAATGTACGGTGTACAGCTAGAACTTAGGGGGATGATGTGTGTCATGTTTGGTTAAGATCAGGTCAGTAGTTTTCTTGGAATAATGATATATTTGGTTGAAAAACAACATTGCTTCCTGGCGGCCATATTTAATAAGCAAATATGTTGAAAAAGTAGGGTGCACAATTAGATCATAGAGAGATGTGGGCCAAGTTTGGTCAAAATCAGACCGAAAGTTTTCTTGGAATAAAGGTAACAAAAAAAATATATATATATCGCCCCCTGGAGGCCATATGATATTGAATATGCAAATGGGATGAAAATGTACGGTGCATAACTAGACCATAGGGTGATAATGTATGTTCAGTTTGATTAATATTGGACAGGTAGTTTTCTTGGAATAAATGTAACATAAAACAAGAGTTTCGGGAAACCCAAAATACGCCCGGAAAGGCACAGTAAATGCGGCCATACCAAAACCTTCCATATTTATTTGAATTTAATTTTCAAAAATCAGAGGAAGGAGGTTGAAGCTTGGTAAAAGGTCTGGTGATGTAATGAAATCTTACCACTAAAACCTTTAAAATCCATCTGTATCAAATTTAAAATGGGCTATTTGGATCAACGATTATTAACTAGATTTGTACTCGGCACAAGTCATCAATTCTCGCTGCTGTTAAATCGCGATGTTAAACATTGTTTGTTGACAATATAGGTTGGACTAAAATGTTTCAATTTTTTAGAAAAGCAGTTTATAATTTACTAATCATACTTAAACAAATGTAATTAATTGGCAATTTTGCAGATCACACCACTTAAGTAGATTTGAAATTTTTTCTCATATCATTTATCTATATTATTTGGCTACAAAAAATATATATAACAGTTGAGCATGGCTATGAAAATGCAAACATTTTCCCTGTGCCCGTGTGTTTTAGTCATCATAAATATAAAGCCTACATTTAATTTTACGTAGGCCATGTGGTAGAGAAGGCAATAAAAGTCTTGAGATAAGAGCTAGTGTATTTGCATGGTAAATAGAACAAGGCTGAGTTACTTATCTCTTTGTCTGTAGATAAAACTTTAATCCTTATAAGTATTTTTCATTTGATTTAAATGTTATATATTGATTTAAGAATAGTTTTAATCAATTTAGAAACATTATTGCAGTTTGAAAAAATCCTTTTTTGATGAGAATCGGACAAGAAGAAGCCATTTTATAATTTAAAGGTTATTTTCAGGAAAATGAAAGTAAAAATAAAAGGGAATATACAGAATCCAATAATTTGCAATAGTTGATATCATAAACAATTTTTACACACTGTCTGTTAATATGGTATGTAACGCGAAAGATTTGAAAACATTGGATCATATTTGTTAAAGTTATGGAGAGAAAAAGTAAATATTACATAAACCAATATGGCTGCCAGATTACGCAATGTATGATGTCAAAAATAGTTCGCGACACACCTACCCATATACTCAGAAAAAATTGTCAAGTTGGAATCAAAACTTTTGAAGTTATGGAGCGAAAGGGAAAGCGAACGCCAGACAGCCGGACGAAGATACCATAATACAGCCCGCTTTTCAAGCCGGGCGTATAAAAATATAGCCCCTGGCGGCCATATTGAAATGCAAATGAGATGAAAATGTACGGAGCACAACTAGACCATAGGGTGATGATGTATGTTAAGTTTAATTAAGATTGGATTGGTAGTTTTCTTGGAATAAAGGTAACAAGCGAAAAGTTAACGGACGGACCACGGAAAAGGGATTTGAATAGCCCTACATCAAAATGATGGCGGGCTAAAAAAAGGCATATGATCATGCCATGGGAAGATAATGCAGAAAAAAATTTCCCCCGGAAATAACAAATACATGTAGCTGTGTCAATCTGCTCATGTATCTATTCATAGATTGATTGATGTTTTACGGTCAAAATTATTTCACTTATATGGCAGCGTTGCCAGTTTTTAGAGTGGGAGGAAACCCACGACCTTCTGTTGGTAACTGGCAACCATCCCACATAGGTCGTTCGGGTGAAAACCCAGTCAGAAAATTTTCCATTTTTTTTTGGACCGAGTGGGATTCGACCCGCGACCCATTGGTGTCTATTTATCGAGATCTCAACTGATTGAGGTGTGTTAGGTCACACTTGGATGTTATATTATGGCTCAGATTTAAGCCCATCCAATCAAATATGGATTGATAACAACCCAGTTTAGAAGTTTTTCTCACAACTGATTGGTGGAATGTTTTATTCCTCACGCTGCACTGAGAGTCAACGAGTCATCACGACATTTGTAAACCCAATCCATCAATCAACACTGAAATACCCAACAATACTGAAATAATTTAAGAAGAAAACTGTAGTGCAGAAGACCATTCGTTTCATTGGGAGAAATTATATAACAAATGTTGACATGAATAAAATGAATTTCAGATGAGATTTGTTGTCATCATATCCAGTCCCTTTATTCTTTCAATGTTAAACGGCCATTCTGAAAAAAAAAAAAAAATAGAAAATATTAGATGGCAAGTGTTGGCATGGTATTTTCTATTAACATTTATAAAACTTATTTACAGAAAATGTTTTTAACATCAGTTTCAAGTATACTTCTCTTCAACTGCAGCAATACATCTAAACAATCACGGTGTAGGGTTGACTGATTTATTGATGTTTTACGCCGCACTCAATTATTTTACTTATATGGCGGCTTCGCCAGGTACACTAGGGGAGGAAACGCGGCTGCCTGGTGTGTTGGGTAAGGCAGAATACTGAGGTTTGACAGCAGAATACTGAAGTTTGACAGCAGAATACTGAAGTTTATCAGGGCAGAATACTGAAGTTTATCAGGTCAGAATACTGAGGTTTATCAGGGCAGAATACTGAGGTTTATCAGGGCAGAATACTGAGGTTTATCAGGGCAGAATACTGAGGTTTATCAGGGCAGAATACTGAGGTTTATCAGGGCAGAATACTGAGGTTTATCAGGGCAGAATACTGAGGTTTATCAGGGCAGAATACTGAGGTTTATCAGGGCAGAATACTGAGGTTTATCAGGTCAGAATACTGAGGTTTATCAGGGCAGAATACTGAGGTTTATCAGGGCAGAATACTGAGGTTTATCAGGGCAGAATACTGAGGTTTATCAGGGCAGAATACTGAGGATTATCAGGGCAGAATACTGAGGTTTATCAGGGCAGAATACTGAGGTTTATCAGGGCAGAATACTGAGGTTTATCAGGGCAGAATACTGAGGTTTATCAGGGCAGAATACTGAGGTTTATCAGGGCAGAATACTGAGGTTTATCAGGTCAGAATACTGAGGTTTATCAGGGCAGAATACTGAGGTTTATCAGGGCAGAATACTGAGGTTTATCAGGGCAGAATACTGAGGTTTATCAGGTCAGAATACTGAGGTTTATCAGGGCAGAATACTGAGGTTTATCAGGGCAGAATACTGAGGTTTATCAGGGCAGAATACTGAGGTTTATCAGGTCAGAATACTGAGGTTTATCAGGGCAGAATACTGAGGTTTATCAGGGCAGAATACTGAGGTTTATCAGGGCAGAATACTGAGGTTTATCAGGGCAGAATACTGAGGTTTATCAGGGCAGAATACTGAGGTTTATCAGGGCAGAATACTGAGGTTTATCAGGGCAGAATACTGAGGTTTATCAGGGCAGAATACTGAGGTTTATCAGGGCAGAATACTGAGGTTTATCAGGGCAGAATACTGAGGTTTATCAGGGCAGAATACTGAGGTTTATCAGGGCAGAATACTGAGGTTTATCAGGGCAGAATACTGAGATTTATGACAAGCCAATCTCTATTGAACTTGAGAAATGAAAGCAATAATCAAAGCTATGAAATTCAAATTTACCTCCTTTTTTTCTGTGGTTATCTTAACCGACGAGCTTCTCTTTCAGATTCTAACAGAGTGAGGATGTCCCCCTCTCTCACTGGTCCCTTCACATTTCGGATGATGGAACGGTTGCTGTCGTCTAAGAACTCGACTCGAACCTGAGTACATTGACCTTGTGATCCGGTGCGTCCCAACACCTTTGTCACCTGCAACAAACATATTAAACACATGAGAAATTTTTGATTGATATTTTTCATTAACTATAGACTCAAAGAAATGGTTGAAAGGTTCTACATTTATAGTAAACTGAACATACGCCCTGCACTACGAGTGATCACTCTACATTATAGAAAATATTTGTTTAAAGGAGTAGAAAAACAAAACAAAAACCCTTAATGGTCCAGAAGATGTGCACTCGCCACTCATTTTTCCTTTCCATTTCTGCGATTTTTTATGCTAAACATAATGAAGTTTATAAAATACCGAATTATGCTTTGAGGCACAAAACAAATACGTCGACTTTCAAAATCCCCTATTTAAACCCAGGTTAATTTCGCTCTCTTCAAGGTTTTCCTATCACAAGAAATTTGCTTTCAGTTTCTCAAAACTTACATTGTGTTATGTCCCCTTTATAAAATTAAAAATGCGGAGGAAGTCCATTTTTTAATGTGTTTAATTTTGAAAGGCTGAGTTATAGTAAGTGGCGTTAAGGTATTTTTATCGGAAAAAATTCTAATAAACTATTAGTACAAATTCAAGTTTTAAATGAAGTTCGTCTGACACTGGGACTGTAATATTGATTGACTGTGAACAGTGTTTGCTGAACTTAGCTGTCTAACAATCCCATAATTAAAAATACAAAAGTAAATTTATATGAAACTGTCAAATTCCTTTCAAAATGTGCCCAAACTATCTTCAATTTGTAGAGTTTCTTGTGTTTATAGCCTTTTTTTCTCCTCTTTAACTCCAACAGTAGCCGTATTTCATTTGATTTTGATAAGAGGATAGTGCTGTTGTTGTAAGTGGATTTATATGAATACCTTTGACAAAGGCAGCTTTCTGTGTCAAGGCAAGGGGACTCAACTCCAAGATTAGCCCCAGGTGACTATCCTGCCATTCTGTTGTATACAACAGAATGGCAGGATAGTCACCTGGGGCTACTCCAAGATTAACTTCTTTTATCGGAAGTTCGAGAATAATGCTGTATAATATATGCAATTCGTCAACATATCCCTGGTACGAAGTGACCTGGGTACGAGATGACTTGGGTACGAATACCGGTGACCTGATACCGGTGTTTTAAGGTCTTAGGTGCCACGATTACTGGGCACCGATCAGCATATTTATCATTAGGTTAAGAGAGGCTTTGCACTTTTAACAACTTCAACATGACCACTTAAAATAATTTAAAAGAAGGTTTTATTTCAATGAAAGCATATTTATGTTAAACTGCATAAGTATATCAGTAAATTGTTGGATTGACATCACTTAATTCATTGGTTTACAGCGAGTATTTAGGTTTTATACCTTAGCAAGTTTTGGTGGAGCTAACTTATCCATGCTTGGAAGTCAAAAAGGATGAAGGGTTGAACTTCCGGCACGGAGGTCCAGGTCGGCACCAAAAGATAGAAAGACACGTTTTATAAAATGTTTTTAAAAAATTACAAACGAACTAAGACGTGGGTAAAGAAAGAGAATATTTATTTCTAATGCGTTTTTTTTTTTCGCCAATAAGAACTGACCTTTCAAGCTTCGGGGCTGTTTTTCAAAATGGCTGCACCAAGAAATATTACACCGCTACTTGGGAAACTTCGGGATCTTTTAGGTGGTGTAAGTCTTTCCCCACAATTTGACGAGACAGTCACACAAACGCTATGGCTATGTTGAATCTCTATCAGCTATGTGATGCAGTTGCCACAATGGCCACGCGCCTTTATATCGATGCTGTGACCCGCTGTTGTTGTTTTAGATTTCTCAAGGAGATCTAGTATCAATATCATCTAGCATCGCCGGACAGTCGTGAGCCACTTTTTAACCAGAAATGCTTTCACATGGTGTAGACCCCTGGTAATTTTTATTCAAAAAAAATATACAAACAAAAATGTTCAAAACATTCACGACTGTCCGCTGATGCTAATTGTATTTGTAGTAAACAATCCTCTAATGAGCTAGGAGCTCCAGGGTTGTAGAATGGTCGCCTTTTAAAAAACGTAAATCTACAATTGGCTTAGCTGGTCCCTTCTTTCTTCCGAAAAAATGCATTCACTGATCATACAATAAACAGGTTGGGGAAAGTCGCCGATCGGCGGGTTGTCCATTGATCAGTGGGTAAACCGCCGAACAACGGAGAATACCGTAGACCCCGTCGATCGGTGGGTAAAGTTTGGACAAAAATTATAAGTTCCTCTCTATCTGCCCTCATACTCGTTTTCGCCGTGCTATCGAGTTCTACGACAACAGTGCATGTTCCAAGCTTGTTGTGAATGGCTAGTTCTACCTTCAAAGTCAACTCGCCGCGTGCGCCGAAGCTGGTGAAATTCCTTTCTTAAAAGTGTAAAACGAATTGCACCATTTTAAGCATGTGTTTTAAAATAAACCGAAATATTTACTCACATGCTTCACCTATCCATGTGTAGTGCACGCTCTGTAGTTTCCAAAAATGACCACGAGGTTGGATTTGACAATTACAAAATACGAAAGTTTCAAATATATCTGAACTAAACCAAATAGACCGTCCAATATGTAGGTAATATCTAAACCAAATCAAGCCACATCGACATCAAGAAAGCTGTGAAACCTCAAAAACTCAAGTCTTAAGGATCAATTGTATCTAAAATAAGATTTGAACATTTTGCTTCCACAGGGAGAGATATACACACATAAAAATAGCACATAAACAACAAGTCAATATTTAGTTTCATTTTAATTTAAGAGTAAATCTTAAAGCGATACTTAAGTTTATTGGAAAATGGTTTTGAAAAGATAAAAAATGGCTATTTTCAATGATTATGGGACAAAGGGAGATAATTATATAATAATTCCCTGTACCCGGTAAAAAAAAAAAAGACAAACGCGTTGGTTTTTTAATCCACAGAAAGCTGAATAGACAACAACGACTTATATATTACACGAAATGAGTGATTTGGAAGATTTCTATATTCCTTTAGGCCAAGAAGAGACCTTGGCCTAGTCGAACCCTAACCCTAAATGAAAGACAGCTAAATCAACCTCAACTCTATTCTATGTATCTACCAATTTTTCTAGAGACCTATTTTCTTTATTGTAGAGGGTGTATAACCAGGCCAATCGTATGGAGAATGAATGGAGTCCAAGGTATGAAAAATTTTCGACGCTTTTACTCTGGACGAGTTTCTGTTTGGTTTGATTTCAAGAGTTATGTCCCTTACATTACCGCTGCTGTAAAAGGCCTTGTAAACACATTATCTCAACAAGTTTTTCACTCACATTTTTAAAACTTATTACATTTGTTCAATACAGCAAGTGCAAAAAGCCTATTGAAAATCAAGGCGCTAGGATGTTTTTTTCAAGAGTTATGCCCCTTACATTATCGCTGCTGTAAAAAAGCCTTGTAACACATTATCTCAACAAGTCTTTCACTCACATTTTTAAAACTTACTACATTTGTTCAATATAGCAAGTACAAGAAGCCTATCTAAAATCGACGCGTTCGGACGTGTTTTTCAAGAGTTATGCCCCTTACATTACCCCTGCTGTAAAAAAGCCTTGTAAACACATTATCTCAACGTCTTTCACTCAAATTTGTATACGCCCGACTTAAAAAAAGTCGGTCGTATTATGGTATCACCAGCGCCGTCCGTCCGTCTGTCCGTCCGGCCCGGATTCTCTTCCGCTCCATAACTTGAAGAGTTTTGATCTAATCTTTACAATTCTTTCACAACATATACCTTGTGGGTAGAAGGTGTGTCATTAACCATTTATGACATCGTCGATTGCATAATGTGGCTTCTACATTGGATTATGTAGTATTCTGTCTTAGTCTATATCTTCGTTCCCTTCCGCTCTATAACTTGAAGAGTTTTGATCCGATCTTTACAATTTTTTTTACAACATATACTTTAGGGGTAGAAGGTGTGTCATGAACCATTAAGAACATTGTCCATTGCATAATATACCTTCTACATTGGATTATGTAATACTCTGTCTTAGTCTATATCTTCTTTCCCTTCCGCTCCATAACTTGAAGAGTTTTGATCCGATCTTGACAAATTTTTTTACAACATATAGTTTAGGGGTAGAAGGTGTGTCATGAACCATTTAGGACATTGTCGATTGCATAATATGACTTCTACATTGGAATATGTAATATTCTGTCTTAGTCTATATCTTCGTTCCCTTCCGCTCCATAACTTAAAGAGTTCTGATCCGATCTTGACGATTCTTTCAGAGTATAAACCTTATGGGCAGACGGTGTGTCGTGTACCATTTCTGACATCACCCGTTGCATAATATGGCAGCCCTATTGGATTATGTAATATTCCCTTTTGGCTCCAGAACTTCTTTCGTTTTGATATAATCTCTCCAATTCTTTTAGATTAATATACCTTATAGGTAGATGATGTGTCCCATACCAAATTTGATTTGGGTACACATATTTTTTGTCTGTTTTCAAGATTTTTTTTTATCAGAAATGTGTACCTGATGTTTAATATTTATATATTAATACAGTAAACTTGCTAAGACCGACACCTCGGGGGACCAAGAGAAATTGTCGGTATAGACACTATGTCGGTATATTAAAAACTGATATACACGCAAGAAATGTTTTGAACGTCTAGCTTGCTCGAACCATCGCCAAACAAGTTTGTTGATTTTGTCGAATTTACAGGCGTTGTTGACCTTTTTTTTCTCTCCGCTGGAATTCTTTCCATACTCGTCCAGATAGAACTGTTTTCTTTTCAGAATATCGCTTACAGTTGAACGCCCAACTGAAAACATGTTCGCTAATTCAGTTTGAGTCGGCTTAGGCAATTTTTCAGCAGTTTGGATAAGCTCCACTTTGTCCGACAGTGACATCTCCATCCGTCGGCGTTTCGCTGGTCTACTTGACATGGTTTTTAATTTGAATTCATCAAGACCGAAATGAAATTAAATTTGAAGAGCTAGACTATTTATAGGGACCGTCAAACATGTTGTCGTTTTAGAGCAAAAGAATCGGCTTTGCATTGGGTGTAATGTGAGTGGACAGTTGTTTCTTGGCTTTACCGTCATTTGTTTTATAATTTGTGCGTGCGCGGATTAAGTCCCCTCCCAGAGCTTTTCTGCTTGGCGGTGATAAACGGTCAGAATGTTTTTACAAGCCCTGTCAGACGCATGTCGTGTCGGATTATAACAACAGCTACATGTACTTATTTTCCTTGAGATAAATTGCATCTTATATAAGTTGTACAACTCCGAGTGTGATGTTATAGTCCCACGGTTCTGCCGCCCCAGTTCTGAGTGTGATGTTAAACGCCAACCTCCCAATGATATTGCAACCCTTGATTCTAAAATATGCCTGTTGTTATTGACAAAAAATTACCTTTTTATATTCAGAACACAGCCTCCCCCAGTTTTACCCGATGGCCCATCACACAAA
Organism: Lepidochitona cinerea; assembly: GCA_963971465.1. Classification (NCBI taxonomy): domain Eukaryota; kingdom Metazoa; phylum Mollusca; class Polyplacophora; order Chitonida; family Tonicellidae; genus Lepidochitona; species Lepidochitona cinerea. Next base: position 8,012,358 of record OZ020556.1, read on the forward strand.
CTGAATACTAATTATTATTATACAAGAGATGGGCGTCGTGAAGTGCAGCAACCAGAAGTTGTATATTCTCCTGATAGAAAACTGGTAGCTGATGGAGAAGAAAGGTATGTAAGACTGATTGATTGATTGATTGATTGTTTGGTGTTTTACGCCGCGCTCAAGATTATTTCACTTATATGGCGGCGTTGCTAGTTTTATTGTGGCAGGAAACCGGGCTCAGTGCCTGGAGGAAACCCACGACCTTCCGCTGGTAACTGTAAGACGGAGGGCCTCAGAATGATAGCACTTTTATTCATTCTTATTGTCACAACAAAAAAACCGAAATAGTGTCTGAAAAATAAAAAAAATATCAAACAAGCAAGATAAACGTCCATTTATTCTAAGCCTTAGTTTTTTTGAAATGTTTGAACCAAACTGTGTGCTTCTTAAAACTTTTAGTAAGTAGCAAATGAAAATATTTTGAACGACTACAGGCATGTTATGTGTGTTTATTTATAATCAATCATTTGAACATCAATCATTAATTCTCCGGGCATATATCAATGTTACGCATCCTCTCTCCGGGCATATATCAATGTTACGCATCCTCTCACCGGGCTTATATCAATGTTATGTATCCTCTCACCGGGCTTATATCAATGTTATGTATCCTCTCACCGGGCATATATCAATGTTATGTATCCTCTCTCCGGGCATATATCAATGTTATGTATCATCTCTCCGGGCTTATATCAATGTTATCATTTATATATCCTCTCGCTGGGCTTATATCAATGTTATGTATCCTCTCTCTGGGCTTATATCAATGTCACGTATCTTCTCTCCAGGCATATATCAATGTTATGTATCCTCTCACCGGGCATATGTCAATGTTACGTATCCTCTCACCAGGCTTATATCAATGTTACGTATCCTCTCCCCGGGCATATATCAATGTTACGTATCCTCTCTCCTGGCTTATATCAATGTCACGTATCCTCTCTCCAGGCTTATATCAATGTTACATATCCTCTCTCCAGGCATATATCAATGTTACGTATCCTCTCTCCAGGCATATATCAATGTTACGTATCCTCTCTCCAGGCTTATATCAATGTTACGTATCCTCTCTCCAGGCATATATCAATGTTACGTATCCTCTCTCCGGGCATATGTCAATGTTACGTATCCTCTCTCCGGGCATATATCAATGTTACGTATCCTCTCACCAGGCTTATATCAATGTTACGTATCCTCTCTTCGGGCATATATCAATGTTATGTATCCTCTCTCCGGGCATATATCAATGTTATGTATCATCTCTCCGGGCTTATATCAATGTTATCATTTATATATCCTCTCGCTGGGCTTATATCAATGTTATGTATCCTCTCTCTGGGCTTATATCAATGTTATGTATCATCTCTCCGGGCTTATATCAATGTTATCATTTATATATCCTCTCGCCGGGCTTATATCAATGTTATGTATCCTCTCTCTGGGCTTATATCAATGTCACGTATCTTCTCTCCAGGCTTATATCAATGTTATGTATCCTCTCTCTGGGCTTATATCAATGTTACGTATCCTCTCTCCGGGCATATATCAATGTTATGTATCCTCTCACCGGGCATATGTCAATGTTACGTATCCTCTCACCAGGCTTATATCAATGTTACGTATCCTCTCCCCGGGCATATATCAATGTTACGTATCCTCTCTCCGGGCATATATCAATGTTACGTATCTCCTCTCCGGGCATATATCAATGTTATGTATCCTCTCACCGGGCATATGTCAATGTTACGTATCCTCTCACCAGGCTTATATCAATGTTACGTATCCTCTCCCCGGGCATATATCAATGTTACGTATCCTCTCTCCTGGCTTATATCAATGTCACGTATCCTCTCTCCAGGCTTATATCAATGTTACATATCCTCTCTCCAGGCATATATCAATGTTACGTATCCTCTCTCCAGGCATATATCAATGTTACGTATCCTCTCTCCAGGCTTATATCAATGTTACGTATCCTCTCTCCTGGCTTATATCAATGTCACGTATCCTCTCTCCAGGCTTATATCAATGTTAAGTATCCCCTCTCCAGGCTTATATCAATGTTACATATCCTCTCTCCAGGCATATATCAATGTTACGTATCCTCTCTCCAGGCTTATATCAATGTTACGTATCCTCTCTCCAGGCATATATCAATGTTACGTATCCTCTCTCCAGGCTTATATCAATGTTACGTATCCTCTCTCCAGGCATATATCAATGTTATGTATCCTCTCTCCAGGCTTATATCAATGTTACGTATCCCCTCTCCGGGCATATATCAATGTTACATATCCTCTCTCCGGGCATATATCAATGTTATGTATCCTCTCACCGGGCATATATCAATGTTATGTATCCCCTCTTCAGGCTTATATCAATGTTACGTATCCTCTCTCCTGGCTTATATCAATGTCACGTATCCTCTCTCCAGGCTTATATCAATGTTAAGTATCCCCTCTCCAGGCTTATATCAATGTTACATATCCTCTCTCCAGGCATATATCAATGTTACGTATCCTCTCTCCAGGCTTATATCAATGTTACGTATCCTCTCTCCAGGCATATATCAATGTTACGTATCCTCTCTCCAGGCTTATATCAATGTTACGTATCCTCTCTCCAGGCATATATCAATGTTATGTATCCTCTCTCCAGGCTTATATCAATGTTACGTATCCCCTCTCCGGGCATATATCAATGTTACATATCCTCTCTCCGGGCATATATCAATGTTACGTATCCCCTCTTCAGGCTTATATCAATGTTACATATCCTCTCTCCAGGCATATATCAATGTTACGTATCCTCTCTCCAGGCTTATATCAATGTTACGTATCCTCTCTCCAGGCATATATCAATGTTACGTATCCTCTCTCCAGGCATATATCAATGTTACGTATCCTCTCTCCAGGCTTATATCAATGTCACGTATCCTCTCTCCAGGCTTATATCAATGTTATGTATCCTCTCACCGGGCTTATATTAATGTTACGTATCCTCTCTCCGGGCATATATCAATGTTACATATCCTCTCACCGGGCTTATATTAATGTTACATATCCTCTCTCCGGGCATATATCAATGTTACGTATCCTCTCTCCGGGCATATATCAATGTTACATATCCTCTCTCCGGGCATATATCAATGTTATGTATCCTCTCACCGGGCATATGTCAATGTTACGTATCCTCTCTCCGGGCATATATCAATGTTACATATCCTCTCTCCGGGCATATATCAATGTTACGTATCCTCTCTCCGGGCATATATCAATGTTACGTATCCTCTCTCCAGGCTTATATCAATGTTACGTATCCTCTCTCCAGGCATATATCAGTGTTACATATCCTCTCTCCGGGCATATATCAATGTTACATATCCTCTCTCCGGGCATATATCAATGTTACATATCCTCTCTCCGGGCATATGTCAATGTTATGTATCCTCTCTCCAGGCATATATCAATGTTACGTATCCTCTCTCCGGGCTTATATCAATGTTACGTATCCTCTCACCGGGCATATATCAATGTTACGTATCCTCTCTCCAGGCATATATCAGTGTTACGTATCCTCTCTCCTGGCTTATATCAATGTTACGTATCCTCTCTCCTGGCATATATCAATGTTACGTATCCTCTCTCCAGGCATATATCAATGTTACGTATCCTTTCTCTGGGCATATATCAATGTTACGTATCCTCTCACCGGGCATATATCAATGTTACGTATCCTCTCTCCGGGCATATATCAATGTTACGTATCCTCTCTCCAGGCATATATCAGTGTTACGTATCCTCTCTCCAGGCTTATATCAATGTTACGTATCCTCTCACCGGGCATATATCAATGTTATGTATCCTCTCTCCGGGCATATATCAATGTTATGTATCCCCTCTCTGGGCATATATCAATGTTACGTATCCTCTCTCCGGGCATATATCAATGTTATGTATCCCCTCTCCGGGCATATATCAATGTTATGTATCCCCTCTCCGGGCATATATCAATGTTACGTATCCTCTCTCCGGGCATATATCAATGTTATGTATCCCCTCTCCGGGCATATATCAATGTTACGTATCCTCTCTCCGGGCATATATCAATGTTACGTATCCTCTCTCCGGGCATATATCAATGTTACGTATCCTCTCTCCTGGCTTATATCAATGTTATGTATCCTCTCTCCAGGCTTATATCAATGTTATGTATCCTCTCTCCAGGCTTATATCAATGTTATGTATCCTCTCTCCGGGCATATATCAATGTTACGTATCTTCTCTCCAGGCATATGTCAATGTTACGTATCCTCTCTCCGGGCATATATCAATGTTATGTATCCCCTCTCCGAGCATATATCAATGTTATGTATCCCCTCTCCGAGCATATATCAATGTTATGTATCCCCTCTCCGAGCATATATCAATGTTATGTATCCCCTCTCCGGGCATATATCAATGTTATGTATCCTCTCTCCGGGCATATATCAATGTTATGTATCCTCTCACCGGGCATATATCAATGTTATGTATCCTCTCTCCGGGCATATATCAATGTTATGTATCCTCTCTCCGGGCATATATCAATGTTATGTATCCTCTCTCAGGGCATATATCAATGTTATGTATCCTCTCACCGGGCATATGTCAATGTTACGTATCCTCTCTCCAGGCATATATCAATGTTACGTATCCTCTCTCCAGGCTTATATCAATGTTACATATCCTCTCTCCAGGCTTATATCAATGTTACGTATCCTCTCTCCAGGCATATATCAGTGTTATGTATCCTCTCTCCAGGCTTATATCAATGTTACGTATCCTCTCTCCAGGCATATATCAATGTTACGTATCCTCTCTCCAGGCATATATCAGTGTTATGTATCCTCTCTCCAGGCATATGTCAATGTTACGTATCCTTTCTCTGGGCATATATCAATGTTACGTATCCTTTCTCTGGGCATATATCAATGTTAGGTATCCTTTCTCTGGGCATATATCAATGTTATGTATCCTCTCCGGGCATATATCAATGTTATGTATCCTTTCTCTGGGCATATATCAATGTTATGTATCCTTTCTCTGGGCATATATCAATGTTAGGTATCCTTTCTCTGGGCATATATCAATGTTATGTATCCTCTCCGGGCATATATCAATGTTATGTATCCTTTCTCTGGGCATATATAAGGGCCAGCATAATTCACCCAAAAAGCATATAATATTTAAAGTTAGGTTGATGCTTAAGACCAGTTAACGGTATTTGTTTCTGTATTTGAATAATAACTGTATTTCTGTTTTATTTCAGTGCTGGAAGAAGGAGATCTCTACCATTGCCTGGTTTAGGATATGATTGGTCATCTGGTACACCCAGCTATTCCCCCAAACCTTAAAACATAGACAGAGCTTCATGGAGTGCTGCAGACATTTGTATTGCCAAATTTGTGCAGTTTGTTTTTTGCAACAAGACTTCAGTCACAAGCTAAAATGATATTGATTGTTGTGTAAATTATGAATATATATAAAGTTGTTTTTGCTAAAGGATGTATTTCTCTTACTTTTTTTGCCCGACTTTTGTTGAAGAGGCCTCTAGAACTGGCAGACTTTTTGTGGATTTACTTGATGAAAGAAGCCTGTCAAACACTTTTTTTTGTAAATTCTTGTGATTGTCAAGAGATTGAAGAACCTTGAAAAAGAAAGTATTGGTGTTGAAATAAAAAATATTTATAAAGCCATTAACCCATACGATTCGAAGATCTGTGCTAATAACGGACAAAATTCAAATAGCCGGGATGTTTAAAGTGGCTTGAGCTGCCAAAATTCACACTTTTTTCATAATTTATGATGGCTACGACAGTAAGAGGTTTTGAAGGCAATCAAAAAACTAGATGATTAGCGTTGGAATGAGGAAAATCAGTATTGTGGCCTGTACGAATCGAAAAAATTTTCGAAAAGTAAACAAAATTTAAAAAACCGGGACGACCATTCATTCATTCTAAACCAAAGTTAGTTCAAAACAATACTTTATCGTACATTTCGAGACTAGAAGGACTAGACAGCTTCTGAATTCTACTCTTGACAAAAATAGCCAATAATTTCAACATTCTTTTAATGTCAACATTTTGTCAGCTCATGCCACTTTAAGTACATTGTTGGATTCTAGTTGCTGATATAAACTACCTAATTATACATCTCCAAGATTGGTATCAGCGGAAACCTCTTATTTTGTACTGTTTGATTTCAAGACAAACAAATAGTAACTTAATAGCTAATTCGGTTTTTCCATATATTTGTTTGTTTTGTTTGTTTGTTTATTTGCCACTTATAACATAAATACATTTTACAAGAGAATAAATGCTGGAGTGGTGGGAATAAAGCTCTTAATGAGCTTGTTCTATCCCGTTTAGACAATAGTTTTAATATCTGTTCGGCGAGAATGGACAATGTTTTTACAGTTAAAGTGGCATGAGCTGCCGAAATTCCCACTTTTTTCATAATTTCTGATGGTCACGACAGTAAGAGGTTTTGAAGGCCATCGAAAAACTAAATGATTGGTGTTGGAATGAGGAAAATCCATACAGTATGTGCCCTGTACGAGCCAAAAACGTGTTCGAAAAGTAGCAAAATTTAAATAACCGGGACGACCATTCATTCATTCTAAGCCAAAGTTAGTTCAAAACAATACTTTATCGTGCACTTTCGAGACTAGAAGCACTAAAAAAGCTTCTGAATTATATGTCTTGAGAAAAATAGCCGATAATTTCAACATTCTGTGTTTACGTCAAAATATCAACATTTTGGCAGCTCATGCCCCTTTAAGGAAAAAGAAAAGAATAAATAAATAAGAAAACGAAATAGATAAATAAAAAATAAAATATTGATAATAAATTTGACAAAAAAAAATAAAATAAAATAAAAAAATAATAATGATAAACAGTAAATGATAGAAAATAAATGTAAAACAGATGTAGAAAAGTATATGAAAATAAGATGAAGAAAGTGAGAATATCCCTATTTATACATTAATTATATATGTACACTTCAGAGGGGAAATAGATAAAGTATAACTATACATAAATGACAATAAAGAGGGTTTAAAAATATACATATATACTAGGGAGTTTATACTAGGATGAGAATGTAGGAATAGAGTAAATAAGGAACGAACAAATAAAACGACTTACAAGAATTATCATTATTATTATTATTATGAAGGTAAAACACAAGAAAAAAATTAAAAAAGAGAAATATAGACGATAAGTCAGTTTAAGATATACATATACATAGTAGATAGAAGGAAAAAAAAAATAAATAAACACATAAATGATTTGAGAAGTGGGGATATTTCATTTTTATACACTGATCTATTTAACAACCTAGTATATACAATTCGTTATATAGTCATAACCTCTAACAAATAAATCTTTACTTTAGACTTAAATAAGGAATGTGAATTGATTGATTTTAAAAATGCTGGCCTTTTGTTCCACTCTCGGGGATACTGAGGAAGACGGTGTGTTGTATATGATCTGGTTGTTTAAAAATGGCTGCTAAAGGTTGAGGTTTCGTGCTCTTGTAGGGTAGTTGTGTACTGCAGCAGTTTTTACCCCTCGGGCAAAATTGCCCGAAGGGTATTGTCGTTGCCTCCGTCGTCCGTCTGTCCGTTCGTCTGTCTATTGGTCCTTGTAAACACATTGTTTAAAAAGGGTTTAACTTACAACTTTGAAACTTCACACATTTGTTTAATACAGCAAGTACAAGAAGCGTATTTAAAATCAACGCGCTCGGACATGTTTTTCAAGAGTTATGCCCCTTACATGACTGTCAGCCAAAAACCTCCTTGTAAATGCGATGCATGTATGTGGAGTAGTTTTTAACTCGCAACAAATTGTCTGGAAAATAAATATATCTTCGGTTTCTTTGGCCCAGACCCGACTTATTATAAATCTGGTTTGGATAGCGTATGGAAGCGATTCTGGACTGAACCTAGATTTATGAGCCAAAGAAACAAGAAGAGAGACGTTTAACTGGTAAATGTTTAGAACTTTTAGATGTGTAAATAAGGGTTGAGTGTGAGTCGAGAGGATAATGTAATGATTCTGAGAGCACGTTTTTGTTGGAGAAAAATGCAATTTAAGTGTGCTTTAAACGTATTTGTCCATAGAATATTAGCATAATGAAGATATGGATAAATGAAGGAATAGTATAAAATGAAGAGTGATTTTTTGTTGAAGTAGGTTTTTATATGGTGAAGTATACCTATAGGTTTCTAGAGATCTTGATGCTTATGTAGTTAATGTGCGCTTTCCACGAGAGATTGTCACTTAGTATAATCTGGGATGAATATTCATCCCAGGTATAATACCTAGGGATTTGAACGTGTGAACTAACTCAACCTTTTCATCATTTATTACGATATTAGGAACTGATTGAGGAATTTTCTTTTTATTTGGGCATATAATCATTATTTTAGTTTTTGCTGTGTTGAGAGAAAGTTGATTGGCTTGCATCCATGTTTGAATAAGTTCAAGTTCATTATTTAGTGTCTGCATGGATGTAACAATGTTATCTGAAGATAAAAACGCACTTGTGTCATCTGCAAATAGTATAAATTTGAGTATATTGGAAGATTTTACAATGTCATTAATATATAGGAGAAATAGTATAGGACCAAGAATTGATCCTTGTAGTACCCCACAATTTATTTTTGCAACTGGTGATTTTTTCCCAATATATATTACATATTGAGAGCGATTTGAAAGGTAATCCCCAAACCATTTTGTATTTATTCCATAATGATGAAGTTTAGACAACAGGATTTTATGGTCCACAGTATCAAAAGCTTTTGATAAGTCTAGATATGTAATAATGCTACATTTTATTAGGTTTTTAGCTTGAATCAAATTCTCATACAGCGAAATTGCTGCAAATAAAGTAGAAAGATTTTCTCGGAAACCAAATTGTTCAGGTGCAATTATATTGTTAGTTGTTAAGTATTCATTTACGCTATTACATGCTTTTCGCTCTAAAATTTTACTAAATGATGTGAGAATTGAGATGGGTTGGCAGCTTATGTCACTTCAAAGCTCTGTATATGAAGCTTATTTCTAAATTTTGGAAATTTCTGCACACCTCCTCTAAATGGCACCTTCCTAATGTAACTAAGACAGTTCTATTACTTGGGGATTCTAATCTATCTAGAATTAACCTTGACGCCCATCCTGATATGCAGGTAGAATGTTTTCATGGTGCAAACTTCAATTTCTTTCGGAAACTAATTCAAAAGTATCAAGGTCCCAAACCTGAGAAAGTTATCTTGAATATTAGTATCAATAACAAGACAACTACTGCGCCAGACATTTCGTTAAATCAGATGCGCAACATGATGACAGCGGTTAGGAAGACCTTTTCCAACTCGCTCATCTACTTTGTAGAGATCCAGTCATTCACTAAATTACCGGTCAGTGAAGTTTCGAACCTGAACCGATATAACTCTGCTGCTTCCAAGATGAAGGGAGTTATGGTCATACCAAAAATCCCCCATTCAAAATTTAGAGTATCAATGGACAAAATTCACTGGACCGAAGAAACAGCAAATTGCTTGTATACCCACTGGCTTCAGACACTTGATTTAAACTAAATTCGGGACAGGGCATGTGCCACCCTACTTTCGGCTTAGGAAGTAATATTGTTAATCTTAGTAACGAACTCACTGCTGATGATATATCTCTACTCAATAGAGGACTTTCATTTGTACCTTGCCCCAAATCATTATCTGATAGCGACTTTTCTATTGGCAAATTAGTGCATGTTATGGACTTCTCCAGAATTATAGGTCTTCTAGTGGGGTACGCAAGCCGTTTACATCTAAAAGCGGTTACACGCCCCATTCTCACATGTATGATCCAGAAATAAACATAAGTCGTGACTCTGTATCAAGGAAATTTGATGTTTTAGCTAACCCTAAAAACCAACACAACCTTACTCATTCAGAATGTCTTGCCTTAAGTAAGCTAAGGAGAAATGAAAACATAGTTATTAAACTTGCTGATAAAGGTTCGGCAACAGTTATTATGCCTAGACAGGATTATATTGAAGAGGTAGAACGGCAGCTAAGCAACCCTCTTCATTTAAAAAAACTTGATAAGGAAATTTGGCCTGAAAATGTTAGAAAGTTTCTTGTTTCTCTTCAAGATAAATGCTTACTTAATGAAAAACAGTATCGCTATTTGGAATATGATCCAAAAGTCCAAAACAGGGTCTTCTATATTCTTCCGAAAGTTCACAAGCCCATTGAAAAATGGCCCCCTGGGCGTCCTATTATCTCAGATTGTGGCAGTGAAAGTTATAGAATATCGGAGCTAATTGATTACTATCTAAAACCTACAGCAAATCGGCATCCTAGCTTTATCAAAAATACGGACGATTTGTTGTCCAAATTATCTGAGAAATCCATTCTACAGGATGTGCTTTTGGTTACTCTGGATGTATACAAACATTGACATAGATTTGGGTCTTATATCCATAAAGTCAGCATTCCAAAGATATCCTGACCACCGTCGTCCGGACAAAGACATCGTAGAATTGTTGGAACTTAGCTTAATAGGTAATGGTTTTGAATTCAATGGGGATTTATTTCAGTTAAATAAAGGTGTGCTATGGGGAAACGTTTAAGTCCTAGCTTCGCCTCTATTTTTATGGCTGAGTGGGAGAGTGATATTCTTCAAAAATGTCACAAACAACCTTTCATTTATCTTAGGTATCTGGCTGACATTTTTATCATTTGGCAGCATACGTTGGAAGACCTTCATATTTTCATCGATACTCTTAATTCTCACGACCTCAGCATTAAACTACAGCTTACTATTGATCACACTTCTGTGGATTTTTTGGATGTAACTATTTACAAGTGTCATACATATCATACTACTGGGTATTTAGATTACAAAGTATTCTTCAAATCTACTGACACGCACCAGCTGCTACATGATTTTTAGATTTTATAGAAACTGTTGTTGTTTAGTTTTTTTAATCAAGCCTGTTTTGTTCTTTTTTAAAGCTCTTCTCCCCAGGGGGTATTCTATTAGGTTACTCCGAAGGATCAAATCTGACGCATTAAGACAAATCACTTTTCCCCCTTCAGCCCCCGGCACGCTTGCTTCTCCTTCACGAGTGTACCATTACCGTCCAACATTTCTCTCAGGTACTTCAATGAAATGACTTAAGACGCGATGCAAACGTGATGTATACGTGACAGATCGCCTAACCTTTTTCGGAGAACCATCTCGCGACAAGTATCAAATGGCAGAGAATCTTAATTGCGAATCCTCTAATATCGTGTATGTTATCACGTGCAAAAAATGTCGCAAACAATACCTCGGAGAAACTAAAAATTCTCTACGACAAACAGCAGCTAACCATTAATCTAGCATTAGGCTTAAACATGATGTGCCCGTGGCACAACATTTCAATACTCTAGGTCATTCTGCCAAGGACCATTTTGAAATCATGCCAATTGAGAAAATCCCTTTTCTCACTTACGCTGCAGATACCAAGCACAGACGTTTGGAAAGGGAAAGTTTTTAGATTCAAACATTACAAACTATTTATCCTTTGGGTTTGAACTTGGACCCGGGAAGATGTGAAAAAACTATAATACCATTTGTGTTTCCGTATAACAGGGCCAGCATTGTTATGGCCAAGATTACACTAGAAGAGGCACCAACATTTTCACTGTCTTTTCCCATGATCCTATGCATCTTCGCAAGCCAAGTTAAAATCTGCATGTCGCCATTCCGTGTTTTACCTTGGCTGACTACTCCACTCAAACCCGTAAATCGAACAGCGCCCACTGGTGGGAATGTAAGAGTTGCCTTTCCTGTCTTGGCCAATTAGCACTCCTTACACAAAAGTGCAAGGGGAACACAGCCGTCATTACGTTATTTTCAGTGTAAGTGCCCGAGGTTTTGATTAGCTGCGAGAAGTTTTACTCACATCCAATCAAAACGAGCAGTTCGATTTACGGGTTTGAGTGGAGTAGTCCGCCAAGATAAAACACGGAATGGAGACATTTAGGTTTTATCTGGCCGGGGAAGATGGATCCTATGGGGCTCAATCTCAGTCTACCGATATTCTTACCATAGCTTAAGATGCGTCAGCATTGTCAATGTATTACAAAGTGTTCCAGAAAATGCTACCGACTAAGGCCAAGCTCCTGTCAGTCGTCAACCTAATGAAATATCATAGGTTTAATTTATTACAACAATTATGATGGGGTATAAAGGTCTAAAGGATATACCTCTTTTTAACACAATTAAAAATTTGTCTCCATGGTTATTTTAGACAAGAAGATTTTCCCTGTGCCTGTGTGTTTTAGTGTTCATAAATATAAAAAATAGGTTTACCTCTGCCGGTCTATATTTTGAACAGCAGTTTCGTCGGCACCATTCCCTGTTCCATTCTTTACTGTAGGCACGTTCATCTATCAGTTCAGTTCCCCATGGACTCTTATTACCATGCTTATAGACATTGTCTTGTTCGTATTTATTTAGTTATAGCTGGTCCTTAGGCTACTTAGTTGTAATTGCTCCTTATTTAGTTATAATTGGTCCATGAATTACGACCCATGAATATAATGGCAGATTTTTATGCTCCCCGAAAACTTTCGGAGGAGCATATAGGCGCCGCTTTGATCGTCCGTCCGTCCGTCCGGAGTTCTTGTCCGGGGCATATTCCTGGTATTATTGTCAGGATTGGTTTGAAACTTCATATGGTATATCATCATTACCAAGACCTTGTGCAGTGTTACGCTTTTCTCTCCGTGACGAGAATAATTTTAGAGTTATTGCCCTTGGTTTCTTCAATTTGTCAAATTTTACCCAGACTGCTTGTCCGGGCCATACCTAGGTTAATATTGTCAGGATTGTTTTGAAACTTGGCTGGTATATAGTCATTACCAAGACCTTGTGCACTGTTACGGGTTTCTCTCCGTGACGAGACTAATTTGAGAGTTATTGCCCTTCGTTTCTTCAATTTGTCAAATTTTACCCAGACTGCTTGTCCGGGCCATACCTTGGTTAATATTGTCAGGATTGTTTTGGAACTTGGCTGGTATATAGTCATTACCAAGACCTTGTGCACTGTTACACTTTTCTCTCCGTGACGAGACTAATTTGAGAGTTATTGCCCTTCGTTTCTTCAATTTGTCAAATTTTACCCAGACTGCTTGTCCGGGCCATACCTTGGTTAATATTGTCAGGATTGTTTTGGAACTTGGCTGGTATATAGTCATTACCAAGACCTTGTGCACTGTTACACTTTTCTCTCCGTGATTAGAATAATTTTAGAGTTATTGCCCTTGGTTTCTTGAATTTGTCAAATTTTACCCAGACTGCTTGTCCGCCGCCTCCCCTGCCCAGAACATAACACATACCAGTTGTATTGGGTTTTAATAATAATTTCGCACATCAACTTCAGTGACCAAAACTGCTATAGTTTTGTTCTCAGTTAACAGTGAGATGATCTTTCGTTACTTGTTTCTGTTCGATTTTCTCCTGTTTTGACAAATCCTTACAAAGTAATATAGCGCGGTATGATTTTTTCTTTAAGCATCTCCAGAAAAAAATGGATATTTGCAGAGTTATTGCCCTTTTCTCATTATTTGGTCAAATTTGCTGAGCGTATATCTGCGATGGGGACCTGGGGAGCATCCATTAATTTTACTGATACTTTTCTTGTTTTATTTAGAAAGCCCTTGCCGACACTAGCGTATCGTTGGAACCGTTTACAACAAAGCGTATTTAAACTGTCCACTGGTTTTATATAGATGCAAATTATAGAACTCGATCCCTGAAAAAAACTTATCTATTTGTAAAACACGCAATGGGAAGAGAAGATTATGTCAGTCCCGATCCTCTCATACATTCCCTGACGGTTACACCCTAGAAGAAAAAATTATCAGAGAAAGCCCAGATTTCTAAGATACGCGGAACACTGAACAGAATGAATTGTCTAATTATTTCTTGCCACTTGGCATTTATATGGGTAATGTTTTAGTAAAATGTAAAGAGTTTTAACACACGTGTTTTATTTATTGCCAAATTATAGTATTTTATATCCCAGTTTGACTTCGTGTAGTTTCTTGTAACCATATCGTGTCGATTGGCGAGCGAGTTGGTTTTGATGTTAGGTATTTTAAAGTTAGGTTGGTATTACTTGATTAGAACAATATATATCGTATTCCGCGTAATAAAACGCATTTCATTGAAGCATATATTTCTGTAGTACCAGGAGCCTGTTTCACAAAGCGGCGTAGCGTAAGTTTCCACGTAACTGTCATAGCAACCCATACTGTACGGATACGTTAGTATGAAAGTTACGCAAAAAATATATGTACGTCGCTTTGTAAAACTGGACCCAGGGGCCTGTTTCACAAAGCGGCGTAGCGTAAGTTTTCACTTAAATGCCATAGCAACTTATCTCTACAGTATGGGTTGCAATGGCATTTACCTGAAAACGCCGGTTTTTGTAATAGGGTTCAGCTTCTTTCAAACTGTATTATTATTCATCAAGGCCGACCAAAATAGGGTTATTGTCAGTATGAGTGTGAGGTGGGGGTTATCCATTTACCACACGGGTACCTGTGTCTTGTTGGCACACGGATACCTGTTTATCAGAGTGTTATGGGTGTATCAGAAATCCGATCTGGGTAACTGGGCAGATATAATCTATCTTTAAGCCTTTGTAGGCCTATATTATGCGAAGTGAAAACTATCTGCTCTTTCTTGTTAAGATTGGCAAAGTAGATCTCTTGTTCTCATATTTACCGTAGCTTAAACCTTCATCCACCAATCTTCAAGACTTCACTGTCTTGTCCCATGATCATATTGGGCTCAATCTCAGTCTATCGATACTCTTGATATAGCTTAAATTGACATGAGCTGCCAAAATGTTGATATTTTGACGTTAAAACAGAATGTTTAAATTATTGGCTTATAATTCAGAAGCTTTTTGGTGCTTCTAGGCCACATTCTGTATGGATTTTCCTCATTCCAACGCCAATCATTTAGTTTTTCGATGGCTTCCAAAGCCTCTTACTGTTGTGACGATCAGAAATTATGAAAAAAAGTGTGAATTCTGGCAGCTCATGCCACTTTAAGATGTCAGCATTGTCAATGTATTACAAAGTGTTCCAGAAAATTCTACTGACTAAGGCCAAGCTCCTGTCAGTCGTCAACCTAATGAAATACCATAGGTTTAGTTTATTACAACAATTATGATGGGTATAAAAATCTAAATGATATACTTCTTTTTAACACAATTAGAAATTTGTCTCCATGGTTATTTTAGACAAGAAGATTTTCTTTGTGCCCGTGTGTTTTAGTGTTCATAAAATTCACTCTTTTTTCATAATTGCTGTTCGTCACGACAGTAAGAGGCTTTGAAGGCCACCGAAAAACTAAATGATTAGGGTTGGAATGAGGTAAATCCATACAGTATGTGGCCTGTACGAACCGGAATAGTGTTCGAAAAGTAAACAAAATCTAAATAACCGGGACGACCATTCATTCATTCTAAGCCAAAGTTAGTTCAAAACAATACTTTATCGTACATTTTCGAGACTAGAACCACAATAACGCTTCTGAATTATATGTCTTGAGAAAAATAGTCAATAATTTCAGCATTCTGTTTTAACGTCAAAATATCAACATTTTGGCAGCTTATGCCACTTTAATTAGTTCTTGCCACTTGACATTTATATTGGTAATGTTTTAGTAAAATGTAAAGAGTTTAACACACGTGTATTATTTATTGCCAAATTATAGTATTTTATATCCCAGTTTGACTTCGTGTAGTTTATTGTACCCATATCATGTCGATTGGCGAGCGAGTTGGTTTTGATGTTAGGTATTTTAAAGTTGTGTTGGTATTACTTGATTAAAATAATATATATCGTCTTCCGCGTAATAAAACGCATTTTATTGAAGCATATATTTCTGTGGCACCAGGGGCCTGTTTCACAAAGCGGCGTAGCGTAAGTTTTCACTTAAAGTGGCATGAGCTGCCAAAATTCACACTTTTTTCATAATTTCTGATCGCCACGACAGTAAAAGGCTTTGAAGGCCATCGAAAAACTAAATGATTGGAGTCGGAATGAGGAGAACTCATACAGTATGTGGCCTGCATGTATGAACCGAAAACGTGTTCGAAAAGTAAACAAAATCTAAATAACCGGAACGGCCTTTTGATTCATTCTAAGCCAAAGTTAGTTCAAAACAACACTTTATCGCACATTTTCGAGACTAGAAGCACTAAAAGCTTTTGAATTGTACGTCTTGAGAAAAATAGCCAATAATTTCAACATTCTGTTTCAACCTCAAAATATCAACATTTTGGCAGCTCATGCCACTTTAAATGCCATAACAACTCTACAGTATGGGTTGCAATGGCATTTACGTGAAAACGACGCTTTGTGTATTAAAAAGGCTTCAGCTTCTTTCAAACTGTATTATTATTCACCAAGGCCGACCAAAATAGGGTTATTGTCAGTATATATGAGTGCGGGATGGGGGTTATCCATTTACCACACGGATACCTGTTTATCAGAGTGTTATGGGTGTATCAGAAATCCGATCCCGGTAACTGGGCAGATATAATCTATCTTTAAGCCTTTGTAGGCCTATATAATGTGAACTGAAAACTATCTGCTCTTTCTTGTTAAAGGGGCATGAGCTGCCGAAATTCAAACTTTTTTCATAATTTCTGATCGTCACGACAGTAAGAGGCTTTGAAGGCCATCGAAAAACTAAATGATTGGCGTTGGAATGAGGAAAATCCATACAGTATGTGCCCTGTACGAACCGAAAACGTGTTCGAAAAGTAGCAAAATTTAAATAACCGGGACGACCATTCATTCATTCTAAGGCAAAGTTAGTTCAAAACAATACTTTATCGTACATTTTCGGGACAAGAAGCACTGAAAAGCTTCTGAATTATACGTCTTGAGAAAAATAGCCGATAATTTCAACATTCTGTGTTTACGTCAAAATATCAACATTTTGGCAGCTCATGCCCCTTTAAGATTGGCAAAGTAGATCTCTGGTTCTCATATTTACCGTAGCTTAAACCTTCATCCACCAATCTTCAACCGTGTCAAGCAGAGGCCGAACAATCCGACCCTGTGGTAGCCTATATTGGTTATCACCCAATCCAAAACAAACAATTCTCACAGACGATAGCTGTTTAATAGACCAGGGGGTGTTGGGAAAACAGACTAGTGTTTATCAGTGACATGAACAGCCTGAAGGTAATAGCATTTCCTGGAACTCAAACAAACCAACAAGACACATTACAGGTTTCCAACAACTAAAACTGTGTAGGATAATACAGTTAGCAAATCTTATCGTGAACAAAAAGACAGAAATAACTTTCCTCGCACTTCTTTAGATATGGATATGATATCGCAATCAATAACTTAGGCCTATCGTGTCCACCTTTACAACATTAAAAGGTTGATCCCTCTAAGCATCTTCGGTTTGATTTTAAAAGGCGTTTGGGAAGCAAACTGTGTCCTGTATACCACACCATGCATGTACACAGTTTATTTCTCCTTTTTGGGGATATCATTCCAAAGCTTGTCTTTATTTAGTTGGACATATCCAAACTGGTCAAAGCATATTGATGTTGTGCTGGTCGGTGCAGTACATCTAGCTACAGTACATCAAAATACTTGCATGGCCATAGAGTTGGGATAATTCCAATTAATCTAGGCTATATGAATCAAACCAACGTCACGTGACTATCATACGACACACCACGTCCGGGATATTTGATTCCTTCCAATTTGGTTCTAGATCACGTGCGTTTAAGAACTAATTTCTCCTCTTCACGCGAAGCGACAACTTCACTGATCTTATTTTCCGACTGTGTTTGAGTATCCACACTGAACGGACTTCCATCAAATCAACTCGATATTCCGAAATCTCATTACTGGTCAGGTTTTTCTGGAAACCTTTAATATAGTTTTTCTAGACCAAGCAAACAGACTCAAGTGTATAGCAAGTCTTCCTATCCATCTGAAAATAAGGATTGTCAAAGTTACGATGTAAATTTTTTCTTACGCTTTATGAGCTCGTAACGTCTTAACGCCTTCAGTCTATTTTCGACCAAATCAGTTACTACTTCATGGTTACTCATTTTCTTCCAATTGCCATCGAAAAACTAAATGATTGGTGTTGGAATGAGGAACATCCATACAGTACGTGGCGTGTACGAAAAGTAAACAAAAAAGTCGGAAATATGTCAGTTGTCTTGAAGAAATAGACAGTCAGAGTCACAAAGCCGGTTGAAATAAATTCCCAACCGATATGTATGCCCGACTCTCAGTTAAACTTATAGCCAGTATTATAATATAATCGTGCAATTTATAAGGATTGGTTCGATGAAAATCTACCTTGAGACACTGTGTTGACACAAGGCTTTAGATTGCCCCAAAAAGGCATTTCTTCAGTTTCATGGTCGATTCAGTGAGAAACTCTAAACTGAAGGTTTCCATAGAACCGTGACCAGTAATAAGATTTCGGAATATCGAGTTGATTTGATGGAAGTCCGCTCAGTGTGGATACTCAAACGCAGTCAGAAATTAAGATCAGGGCCATTTCTTCGATAAAGCCTCGTCCTGTCCCATCAGTTATCACAACAAACAAGTTACAGTGAAGTTGGCGCTTCGCGTAAAGAGGTGAAATTAGTTCTTAAACGCACGTGATCTAGAACCAAATTGGAAGGAATCAAATATCCCGGACGTGGTGTGTCGTATGATAGTCGCGTGACGTTGGTTTGATTCATATAGATTAATTGGAATTATCCCAACTCTATGGTCATGCAAGTATTTTGATGTACTGTAACTAGATGTACTACACCGACCAGCACAACATCAATATGCTTTGACCAGAGTTTGGTTGATTGATTGATTGTTTGGTGTTTTACGCCGCGTTCAAGATTATTTCACTTATATGGCGGCGTTGCCAGTTTTATTGCGAGAGGAAACCGGGCTCTATGCCCGGAGGAAACCCACGACCTTCCGTTGGTAACTGGCAACCATCCCACATAGGTCGTTCGAGTGAAAACCCAGTCGGAAAATTTTCCATTTTTTTGGACTGAGTGGGATTCGAACCCGCGACCCATTTGTGGGAACCAGAGTTTGGATATTACCAAGTAATTAAAGACAAGCTGTGAAATGATATTCTCAGGACGTTTTGTTTGCTATACACGACACAGTGTGCATCCCAGACGCCTTACACGAACCGAAGATGGCTTAAGGAATCTACTTTTTATTGTTGTAAAGTTGGACACGATAAGTTATTGGTGTTCATGGAATATCATACCCATATAAACCAAATAAATGCGAGGAAAGAAAGTTATTTCTGTCTTTTTGTTCACGATAGCATTTGCAAACTACACAGTTCTAGTTCTAGATTGTTGGAAACCTGTAATGTGTCTTGTTGTTTTAATAACGGCCAATTGTAGTCAGTGTGTTTGGGTTAGAGGAAATGCTATTATCTTCAGGCTGTTCATGTCACTGATTAACAGTGGTCTGTTTTCCCAACACCCCCTGGTCTATTAAACAGCTATCGTCTGTGAGAATTGTTTGTTTTGGATTGGGTGATAAGCAATATAGACTACCACTGGATCGGATTGTTCGGCCTCTGCTTGACACGGTTGAAGATTTGTGGATGAAGGTTTAACATGAAAGAGCAGATAGTTTTCACATAAACTAATATAGGCATAATATAGGTTTACAAATAATTAAAAGGTCAGTCATGTTTATTCAGCTATAACGTAGGGGTTGCCAATTCTTAGTTTCTCTGTGGAGAGTCTGAAATAAAAGCTTATTATGGTTATCATTACAACAATAACGTCGCCTGAAGTTCGACGAAAAAGGCTTGAAGGTCAGAAAAAAATACCGAGGAAATGGTTCAAGATGTGTTCAATAAAGTCTTCTTTGTGTGTCTCTTGAGGGGAAGAAAGGAGTCGGCAGACGAAAAACGGCACGCCTTCCCTAACTTTTACAACAAACATCGATTCTTCGAGTTAATGCAAAGTATACATTTTTGAATCCGTACGTGATGTGAGCTGCAAATTCCTTCTTTCTCTTGGCAATCTGAATCTAAGAAAATATGTTTATTTGGCGGCTCATGCCACTTTAAAATAACAAATTCCGCCTAATAACGGAAAACCTGAATTATTCTTCATTTTTCCTGACATTTCTAAACACACAAGCCAAATGGAATCTTCTCGGAGGAGGAGGAAGGGTACTTCACTATGAGTCCTTCTAATGAACATCAAACCTTGGCCTATCGAAGTGTGATTACCTCCTTGAGTAAACAGACTCAGTGGAGAGATACTCATCAACTGAAGCACTTACAGGCTCTAGTTTTCCAGTTCCCATCCCAATTTGATAAACCGAAGTACATAATTATATTTATGGACACTAAAACACACGGGCACAGGGAAAATCTTCTTGTCTAAAATAACCACGGAGACAAGTTTCTAATTGTGTTATAAAGAGGTATATCATTTAGACCTTTATACCCCATCATAAATTGTTGTAATAAAGTAAACCTATGATATTTCAGTAGGTTGACGACTGACAGGAGCTTGGCCTTAGTCAGTAGAATTTTCTGGAACACTTTGTATTACATTGACAATGCTTACGCATCTTAAGCTATAGTAAGAATATCGTCAGACTATATATTATGCCCCCCCCCATACCCTTTCCCAGAAAACCTAGATACTTGTACTGAATGATAGGTCCAGTTAATATCTGTACCAATATGTCCCAGTACTTTTGTCCTATACGCAGTAACTTGAAGAATGGAGTCTCACTGTCCATACAAACTACGTTTATTAAAACGGATATTTTCTGCCACAAGCTGTTGCCCATGCTATATAGATTGAGCTTAGCTAGTGATATTGGTTTGGTGACATTGGATTGGTAATATTGGATTGGTGATATTGGATTGGTGACATTGGATTGGTGACATTGGATTGGTGATATTGGATTGGTGATATTGTATTGGTAATACTGGATTGGTGATATTGGATTGTTAATACTGGGTTAGTACATGTAATATTGGATTGGTGATATTGAATTGGTGATATTGGATTGGTGATATTGGATTGGTGATATTGCATTGGTAATACTGGATTGGTGATATTGGATTGTTAATACTGGGTTAGTACATCTAATATTGGTTTGGTGATAATGGGTTGGTAATACTGGATTCGTGATATTGGATTGGTAATACTGGATTGGTATTATAGGATTGGTGATATTGGGGTAGTACATGTAACATTGGAATGGTGATATCGTTTCTGATGACTTGTTCGATACATGTAAAAGTAGGAAATCAAACAGCGCCGACTGGCGGAAAAGTTTACAATTTCTAGCATCTAGCATGTATTGTCCAATCAGCGTTCAGCTAACATAAACAATGCACACAAACATGGCTACTATAAATAGCCTCATCATACATTTTGAAATTATAGGTTTGATAAGAGATAGGCCTACAATTTGTGCAATCAGATGATTCAAACTATATACAAAATACTACTATGTAGATGTAGCAAGATTATAATAAAATATAAAACTTTGTTCATAGTTTTGACTTGGCAATGATAATGTCAATACATAGGAATTGTCATCACAACAAGTGTTTAAAGTTGTAAACTGCCACTGACCATGAATCGGTCACAAAACATACTCACTGTTACTTTACGTTTTGATTTGATGCTCCAGTCGAATCAAACGTCGCCGATCGTTTTGCGGATTTTAGGGGGTTTCTTTCGCCAAGATAATATACAAAATGGCCCGTGCAGGTGTTTAACCTTCACTTGAGATGATGGTTTACCACTGGAGATTCTAACACTTCTCTGTCGGAGCGTGTCATGCATGCTCGGTTGTTTGTTGTGACTGTTGGAAAACATCATCACGGAATTTCCGAAATAACTTCTGTCCTTTATTCGAGATTCTTATATATAAACCTATCCCGTAATACCTAAACAATGTGCTTCTGACACATTCAGAATAGACACAACGATTCCGAAATTAGCAAAACAAACACAACATCGAAATAATCTATATTCTACAAGCAATTCATCATGACCACACCGTGTGGCGATCAATCTATGTCATTGATGTGAGTTACAGCTGAATATCGAGTTACAAAACAATGCTGTCAGAACATGGGCTGAATGCCTAATCATTTAACGTTGCTTTAAGATATTTGTGCTGGAACCTAACTTCACATTACCAACAAGGCATATGACATGTATATATAATAATAAATAGAGCCGAGAAACCACTTATTGTTATTGGTTTAATCAGGCTAATTACCCTTCGAGTTAAAATCGGTTCTAGTTTTCCTTATATTTTGCAAGTGTGTTTTTTGAAATATGTAGGCTCGAATATTGTTCAGTGACAACCCAAAATACTGATTTTGTAAAGGCACACTCGCCACAAAAATCTAGTATACTGTTTACATTAAAAACAGTGGGCGGTTTTCTGTATTTTTCTCAGACAGAGGAAGTTAGGAACACCCTATTTTTACCAGAAATTGAAAGTTTTGGCATTATTTAGTAATTTTGATTTGATATTGAAAAACAGATTTTTCAAGTACCGGTACCCTCAATGTAAACAAACCTCGAACCTGAGCATGCGCGCAAGTGCCCTAATGTTTTGAGTCGTGTGGCCGATCTAGCGACACAGTATAATTTTACGAACTTTATCTGAGAGATACATCCTAACGATCGGGTAAGAGGGACTCTAAAAGCCTGCCGAGTGCAAACGACAGACAAAAACGCATGGAATTGGGGTAATCCAACACAAGTCAACCTTCACTGACCGGTGTTGTTGTTGTCATCGAGCTTCGATTCTTCGTTTGTTTTTTGTCCTCATTTACACATTCTAAAGCTAATTGGACATGTTTTATGTGTCCTATGTTTAATTTTAGTCCTAGTAAGCTCGTGTTAATTGGTTTACTTACTTAGCAAATGACAAACATACTACGGCGGCAAGTGGGCCTTTAACGAAACTGGTAAAATGTTTGCTTTGTTTATCTTGATTTACTAGCTTCCTCTACAAATCGTCTTAAAACGCAGTGTAGGCTTGTCATTTATATCTATGATTGCGATACATGTTTTTTGGAGAACCTCAATTGCGATTGTAGGGGCCTCGGTGGTCGAGTGGGTTAGAGAGATCGTCCATCAGCTCAACACAGACCATAGATGCGGCGCGGGTTCGAATCCCACTCAGACCAAATAAAAGTTGAAAAAAAGAGGATTTGTCATTCGTCGCCGTATGTGGAAGAGTTGTCAGGTACTCGTCAAAGGTCGGGGGTTTCCTCCGGGCAATGAGCCTACCCCTCCCCCGCCCCATCCACTAAATCGGACAGCGCCTCCATATAAGTAAAATAATCTTGAGTGCGGCGTAAAACATCAATCAATCAATCAATCAAACATTGTATATGTTACTACTGGAAAAAGTCTCCCAAACAACATTTAGGGGAAACTCAAAATTCTCTGCGCCAAACCTTTACCTATACTCTTTTTAACACATTTAGAAACTTGTATCCATGGTTATTTTAGACAAGAAGATTTTCCCTGTGCCCGTGTGTTTTGGTGATCATAAATATAAAACATCAGTCTCTGTATCAATTGTTGAACATTTTTAACTCCAGGCCCATTTTGTCAAACATCAATTTGGCAAATTGATTTCGACAATCTTTTAGGTTTGAATTTAGTCCCTGGTAGGTGGCGAGAAAAAAAGTATTATACATTTGTTTTTTTTAATTGGAAAATGCAGAGAAGACAGAGTCAGAGCTCAAGGATACATTGCTGCAGGGGTGCTGACGACCCCGGTATATCATGCAGCTCGGACTGTTTAATTGACGCCGTTAAAGAGGTGACATTGGGACTAAAATATATATCGAAATGGCTGACATCTAATCGCCTGTCTCTAAATATTGGCATAACCAAACTAATGGTGCCAACCACCCCCCCCCCCCCCCCCCCCAACACACGCGCACACACACACATTTCAGACATTTATTTGAACGGATCTCACATTTTGACTGTATTCAAAAAGCTAACATGGACAAATCCTATCACTGCCATTTAAAAAAATTCTCTCAAAACATAGGGCTCCTAAAATACATCCAAAAATGTAAATAATCAAACTCTTTACATCCTTTATCATTCTCTGATTTTATCTAACATACGGCATCGCTCTGTGGGGCATTACATATCCAACCCATCTCAAACCCGTTTTCCTTCATCGCTCTGTGGGGCATTACATACCCAACCCATCTCAAACCCGTTTTCCTTCATCGCTCTGTGGGGCATTACATATCCAACCCATCTCAAACCCATTTTCCTTCTGCAGAAAGTTGTATTACTTTTTCACACAAACTTCATCATACTTACCCTCTTGTCGAATCTGTACACATCTTACCATTTACCAAATTACCCTAGTTCACTTGTCTCTTAATAGTTTAGAAATGTATGTATCATCCATACCTATAGCCTCAAAGAATTAATTCTGTATTTGCCAGGCAGTCATTCCACACGTAACTTAAATTGCCACGGATCTACCACACTGTTTGCCGGACAAATCCCTGGCGTGTACCGCCCAATATATCAATCTAACGTTTCTTTATACAGTCCGCGAGTTGCGGCATCTCGGGAGTGGACCTTCAGATTGAAAATCCATTGAATCGTTATTGAATGATTAACAACTGTATACCTAATGAATAATATGAGGTTATTATATGACTTTGCATCCAATATGGATATTTATTGTACGAGTCACCGTTGGGGCGAAAGTCGATATTGGACGAGACCCCGAAGGCGTCGAGTCCAATATCGACTTTCAACCCAACGGTGACTCGTGCAATAAATATCCATATTGAATGCGAAGTCATATAATAATCTTTTTATTATACATATACAATCAAACGCCAACAACAATTATTTCAAGTTTAACTTTAAACAGGCACAATAGTTACATAGAGGATATTGAACAGTTGTGTTTGAATAGCACTTATATTTTTTCGAGTGAAAACCGGAGAATAACCCACGAGACGCGAAGCGTCGAGTGGGTTATCCCTCCGCCTTTCAAGAGAAAAAATATGAATGCTGTTCACACACAACTGTACAATATTCTGTTTATTATTTATACTATCATGTTTTAGGCTGGAGATTGTTTATTAAGTATAAATGTATCAATTATAAAAAAGATAGTATTAACAAATTTATGACGGATTAGGTTTTCAGCAAACGTAGGAATATATATCGCTGACCAATGAAACAACAGCATGTCTGTTCTTCTCACGTGACTATCAACTGTCAGATTTGTAGTCATTTGAATGGCCATTTTCTCCCTGAAGCTTTTCGCGATATTTCATGTAAAAAGAAATTAAATCGAACTCCATGGATTTTAACTCTGCAGAGCACCAGTCACCAGGATAAAAAATGATATACTTGAAATTACTTTACATTGTTTAAACGCGTCAATGAATGGCAAGTACAGTTATTCGTTACACACAGTGGTCCGATTCTCCGAAGCCATGCTGCAGGTCACACAACGCTGCCAACATACGATCGATTATGAAGTTTTGTTTTATCGCTTTGACTTAGAGCGGTAAGCCGACCCTCTATTGAATCAATTTAGTGTTTTCAGCTGTAATTTATTTATCTTAATGCTAATTATGAATGAAAAGGCTTCATTTAGCCTATCGAAATCCTATGTACTGTTGTTGTTGTACAGCAGACGTCGGTACACAAGAAAGAAGTAGGTCCGACGACGTCATCGGTTTCGTCGCGTGCATTAAATAACAAAAAGTGTTATTTCACTGCAGTGAATTATAACATTTCTGAGTGAAGGAAATCCCTAGTTTTCACTTATGTATAAATAATAAAAAATAATTTAACGTCGCATTTAGTTTTCTTTTTAGTATTTTCTGGTATTTGACCCTCGACAAATTTATAAATATCAGCATCATCTAACATCTTGCAGAGATATGAGGGTTCTGGCAAAACGACAGGAGCGAAGCAGAAGACTCCGCGGTGACGTCAGATTCGAACGTTACACATCATCGAACTGACGTAGTCGCTCTTCTCTCTGCCGATACCCGGATGAAAATCCAATAGCACTATCTAATATCGATTTCGGCTCCAATATCGACTGATATATGATCGACACGTGGTACAAATGCTAGTCTTTCATTGGTTAATGAATACTGGTTGTATAATAATATCTGTTTTCACCACCAACCACTACATGTACTTTTATTATTTCTGTTAGAAAAACTGAATTGTATTCAAAAGAATTATATCGGTATTACCTGCTTTGTGTGTTTTATAGTGCCAATCCATATAAATTCAATCTTTAGTCTTATGACTCCCGCCCAGCTTCATGTTATCAGTTGCTGAAATACATGCAAATGTGAATAAATACCATACAAAATACATAGAGGATATTGAACAGTTGTGTTTGAATAGCACTTATATTTTTTCGAGCGAAAGACGGAGAATAACCCATGAGACGCGAAGAGAAAAAATATAAATGCTATTCAAACACAGCTGTATAATATTCTGTTTATTATTTATACTATCATGTTTGAGGCTGGGGATTGTTTATAAAGTAAAAAGTTATCAATTATACAAAAGAAAATATGAACAAACTTATGACGGATTAGGTTTTCAACAAACGTAGGAATATATATCGTTGACCAATGAAACAACAGCATATCTGTTCTTCTCACGTGACTGTCAACTGTCAGATTTGTGGTCATTTGAATGGCCATTTTCTCCCTGAAGTTTTTCACGGTAGGAGATGGATGTCTCGGTATTGGGGGATCTGGTTGTGATTTTGCCTGAAAATCTAGCTGATTTTTTTTTTAGGTTTATGTAATCATAAGTGTTCCGTGTTTATTCAGTTTAATTTCAGATTGTTTCAAATGTTGTTATAATTTGACTGATTTCATTGATTTTGTCTACGGCCAGTTCAGCCCAGGGGTTTTCAAACAATCATATCACTGTTAAATGAGAACAAAACTATAGCAGTTTTGGCCACTGAAGTGGATGCGTGCGTGTGTCTTTCTCTTTTGCAAGGATGTACTTCTATTGACCTCTATGGAGAGTCTGAAATAAAAGTTTATAACGATTATCATTATAACAATAACGTGGCCTAAAGCAAGTTCAGCAATTTGACGAAAAATACTTGAAGGTCAGAAAGAAATACCGAGGAAATGGTTCAAGGCATTATAAAGTGTTCTATGTGTTTCTTGAGGGGAAGAAAGGAGTCGGCAGACGAAAAAAGGCCCACCTTCCCTAACTTTTACAACAAACATCGATTGTTTGAGTTAATGCAAAGTATACATTTTTGAATCCGTACGTGATGTGAGCTGCAAATTCCTTCTTTCTCTTGGCAATCTGAATCTAAGAAAATATGTTTATTTGGCGGCTCATGCCACTTTAAAATAACAAATTCCGCTTAATAACGGAAAACCTGAATTATTCTTCATTTTTTCCTGACATTTCTACACACTCAAGCCAAATGGAATCTTCTCGGTGGAGGAGGAAGGGTACTTCACTATGAGTCCTTCTAATGAACATCAAACTTTGGTCTATCGAAGTGTGATTACCTCCTTGAGTAAGCAGACTCAGTAAAGACATACTCATCAACTGAAGCACTTACAGGCTCTAGTTTTCCAGTGCACATCCTAATTTGATAAACCGAAGTACATAATTATATATATGGATACTTGTACTGAATGATAGGTCCAGTTAATATCTGTACCAATATGTCCCAGTACCTTTATCCTATACGCAGAAACTTGAAGAATGGAGTCTCACTGTCCATACAAACTACGTTAATTAAAACGGATATTTTCTGTCACAAGCTGTTGCCCATGCTATATAGATTGAACTTAGTTAGTGATATTGGTTTTGTGACATTGGATTGGTAATATTGGATTGGTGATATTGGATTGGTGACATTGGATTGGTGACATTGGATTGGTGATATTGGATTGGTGATATTGTATTGGTAATACTGGATTGGTGATATTGGATTGTTAATACTGGGTTAGTTCATGTAATATTGGATTGGTGATATTGAATTGGTGATATTGGATTGGTGATATTGGATTGGTGATATTACATTGGTAATACTGGATTGGTGATATTGGATTGTTAATACTGGGTTAGTACATCTAATATTGGTTTGGTGATAATGGGTTGGTAATACTGGATTCGTGATATTGGATTGGTAATACTGGATTGGTATTATAGGATTGGTGATATTGGGGTAGTACATGTAACATTGGAATGGTGATATCGTTTCTGATGACTTGTTCGATACATGTAAAAGTAGGAAATCAAACAGCGCCGACTGGCGGGAAAGTTTACAATTTCTAGCATCTAGCATGTATTGTCCAATCAGCGTTCAGCTAACATAAACAATGCCCACAGACATGGCTGCTATAAATAACCCCATCATACATTTTGAAATTATAGATTTGATAAGAGATAGGCCTACAATTTGTACAACCAGATGATTCAAACTATATACAAAATACTACTATGTAGATGTATCAAGATTATAATAAAATATAAAGCCTTTGTTCATAGTTTTTGACTTGGCAATGATTATGTCCATACATAGGAATTGTCATCACAGCAAGTGTGTAAAGTTGTAAACTGCCACTGACCATGAATCGGTCACCAAACATACTCACTGTCACTGTTACTTTACGTTTTGATTTGATGCTCCAGTCGAATCAAACGTCGCCGTTCGTTTTGCGGATTTTAGGTTTTTTTTTCGCCAAGATAATATACAAAATGGCCCGTGCAGGTGTTTAACCTTCACTTGAGATGATGGTTTACCACTGGAGATTCTAACACTTCTCTGTCGGAGCGTGCCATGCATCCTCTGTTGTTTGTTGTGACTGTTGGAAAATATCATCACGGAATTTCCTAAATAACTTCTGTCCTTTATTCGAGATTCCTATATACAACCCTATCCTGTAATGTCTAAATAATGTGCTTCTTACACATTCGGAATAGAGACAACGATTCCGAAATTAGCAAAACAAACACAACATCGAAATAATCTATAGTCTACAAGCAATTCATCACGACCACACCGTGTGGCGATCAATCTATGCCATAGATGTGAGTTACAGCTGAATATCGAGTTACAAAACAATGCTTTCAAAACATGAGCTGAAAGCCTAATCATTTAACGTTGCTTTAAGATATTTGTGCTGGAAGCTAACTTCACAATACCAACAAGGCATATGGCATGTATATATAATAATAAATACAGCTGAGAAACCACTTATTGTTATTGGTTTAATCAGGCTAGTTACCCTTCGAGTTAAAATCGGTTCTAGTTTTCTTAATATTTTGCAAGTGTCTGATTGTCACGACAGTAAGAGACTTTGAAGGTCATCGAAAAACTTAGTGATAGGCGTTGGAATGAGGAAAATCCATGCAGTATGTGACCTATACGAACCGATATAGTGTTAAAAAAGTAAACAAAATTTAAATAACCGGGACGACCATCCATTCATTCTAAGCCTAAGTTAGTTAAAAACAATGCTTTATCGCACATTCTCGAGACTATAAGTAATAAAAAGCTTCTAAATTGTTCTTCTGTTATAATTGCCAAATATCTAAATTTTGACAGATGCCACTTTAACATTAAAGAGCAGATTTGTTTTCACATAAACTAATATAGGCATACTATAGGTTTACAAATGCTTAAAAATATATTATATCTGCCATGTGGGTTACCCGGATGGGATTTCTGAACTAATACAACCATAACACTGTGATAAACAGGGATCCAGATATGGTATAAATGGATACACGCGCGACGCCCCACACACGCGCGCTGTTATCGATAATAACGTTTCTCACACTACACGCCGGATAATTTCATCCCAGGCAGTGTGTTATTTTTGTCTTCTCACACTACACCCCCGATAATTTCACCCCTAGGCAGTGTGTTATTTAAAAATTGTCTTCGCACACTACATCCCCGATAATTTCACTCCCAGGCAGTGTGTTAATTTTGTCTTCTCACACTGCACCCCCGATAATTTCACTCCCAGGCAGTGTGTTATTTTTCTCTTCTCACACTACACCCCCCGATAATTTCATTCCCAGGCAGTGTGTTATTTTGGTCATAATCAACAAGTGGAATTATGGTCCAACTTACTGCTGATTGATTAACAAGCATGATTTTCCAAGTTCAACTAATCAAAACACAAGCTTGCATTCTCAGCGTAGGGATAATACGTTCGTTTTCCTTTTATGTAATAACTTGAAGACATCCGTGTTAGATTACAAGTGATTGGCACAATAACTCACAACTATGCGAGGCGGGTAGCCAATCATACTATGGTTTACATACAACAGACTACATTTATGCAAAATAGTATGATTTTCCCACGATCACGTCATAGCTACTTCCATATAAGGAAAGCCTTTGAATGTACATGATATACTTCTTGACATTTATAACAAACTACTTCGCCTGCTTGCTTCCGTTTTTCCAACAAATTACGATTGAATACGAATATATCACAGCCGTATTTACTCATAACTGCAAACGATGACACTTTCTGTATCAATCATTAAACACGGGAAAATTTAAACTGTCAATCAATCAATCTACCGAAACTTGCGCAGGCTTCGCATCTTTCTCAAAGAAGATGCATTAACCTAGTTTTCGTAATTGTGTCGGTGTAGAGGTTATAGCAAAACCTGACTTCGTCATCGGATTGCAGACATTGAACTATTGATATGTTTATTTTTGTTTTATTCTAAAAAGTGCCATTCATTTGTAGGATAAATATTTGATCTCTTTATTCTCAAGAATTCGTGAGCAACAAAACTGTTTGATTTTAGGGACCTTTTTGTGTAGCGTAATGAATACAGTCTCCATATCAACGAGGTAAAGCGTCTGACCTCATTAGAATCCAGAAAGGTTGGCTGGATTGAACGATGTGATGTGGAGCTGCATTTCAGAATAAAATGCAGTATTTTTGCGTATTGTGAGAAAAAGATTAACCAACTCGAGTTCGAATCTCATCTATTAATGTCCAAAGTCACTCGCCAATGGCTCGCCAGAAAATTAATAGACTCGAGTGATATTCATCATAACAAACGGGCTGTCGTTAGTTAACCTCTATATAATCATCCTGTGAAATTATGGCCCAAATAACGCTATGGCCTCACGAAAGAACTATCAGAACTGACGTCACAAAATGATTACGTCATCAGTCATATATGACGTTAAGATCAAGCGTTCAGCAGCAGCCCTTGGAGGGCCTGGGATCCAATGGACTATATTTATCACATACCTGTGTTGTTATTCGCGTACATAAAGTCATTTCCTAAATATGGTATGTAACTAGTTACGTAACACTTTCAATGAAAATGATTGGCTGAGAGTGTGGGAAAATTATTCGTACGCGCGCCAGTGGGACTTTTTGTTGTTGTTTTCTGTCTCTCCATTGACCTGTCAAAATGATACGTTCTATGGCACATAGAGATCTCCCAGTCTATTCTAATACATTAACTTTGATGTAAAGAAAAACTGAATTTTAGTAGTTTGCTTTATTTTCTACTTCAAACTAAAAATTGGCAACCCCTACGTTATAGCTGAATAGCGTTTCACTGATTGCCCCATGGACGAATTTATATACTTAAAAATCATAGGGGTGCTAGCTTCATACAATTGTTTTTTTGTGTTACCAATTTTTATTCTTCTAGCAGACCTGGTAACTTTTTAAAGAATATATTTAAGAAAAATGGATTGATTCTCTGCGTATACGCTGTGATAATTGCAAGAAAAAAGGAAGTGTCCATTGTTTTTGGACGAGGGCCGAAGGCCCGAGTTCAAAAAGTGTGGACACTTCCTTTTTTCTTGCAGTTGGTTGCAGGGGTTGCCAATTTTTAGTTTCTCTGTGGAGAGTCTGAAATAAAAGTTTATTACGATTGTCATTACAACACTAACGTCGCCTAAAGCAAGTTAAGCAATTCGACGAAAAATACTTGAAGGTCAGAAAGAAATACCGAGGAAATGGTTCAAGGCATTATAAAGTGTTCTATGTGTTTCTTGAGGGGAAGAAAGGAGTCGGCAGACGAAAAACGGCCCACCTTCCCTAACTTTTACAACAAACATCGATTCTTTGAGTTAATGCAAAGTATAAATTTTTGAATCTGTACGTGTGAGCTGAGAGTTCTATCTTTCTCTTGGCAATCTGAATCTAAGAAAATATGTTTATTTGGCCGCTCATGCCACTTTCAAATAACAAATTCCGCTTAATAACGGAAAACCTGAATTATTCTTATTTTTTCCTGGCATTTCTAAACACTCAAGCCAAATGGAATCTTCTCGGTGGAGGAGGAAGGGTACTTCACTATGAGTTCTTCTAAATGAACACCTATCGAAGTGTGATTACCTAATACTCCTTGAGTTAACAGACTCAGCGAAGACATACTCATCAACTGAAGCACTTACAGGCTCTAGTTTTCCAGTGCCCATCCTAATTTGATAACCGAAGTACGGTATAAAGGTCTAAATTATATACCTCTTTTTAACACAATTAGAAACTTGTCTCCGTGGTTATTTTAGACAAGAAGATTTTCCCTGTGCCCGTGTGTTTTAGTGTTCATAAATATAATTATATACATGTATATGGATACTTGTACTGAATGATAGGTCCAGTCAATACCTTTACCAATATGTCCCAGTACTTTTGTCCTATACGCAGTAACTTGAAGAATGGAGTCTCACTGTCAATACAAACTACGTTAATTAAAACGGATATTTTCTGTCACAAGCTGTTGCCCATGCTATATAGATTGAATTTAGTTAGTGATATTGGTTTGGTGACATTGGATTGGTAATATTGGATTGGTAATATTGGATTGTTAATACTGGATTGGTAATACTGGATTGGTGATATTGGATTGTTAATACTGGGTTAGTATTGTTAATACTGGGTTAGTACATGTAATATTGGATTGGTGATATTGGATTGGTGCTATTGGATTAGTGCTATTGGATTAGTGCTATTGGATTGGTGCTATTGGATTGGTGATATTGTATTGGTAATACTGGGTTAGTACATGTAATATTGGATTGGTGATATTGTATTGGTAGTACTGGGTTAGTACATGTAATATTGGATTGATGATATTGGATTGTTAATACTGGATTGGTGATATTGGATTGTTAATACTGGATTGGTGATACTGGATTGGTAATATTGGATTGGTAATACTGGATTGGTGATATTGGATTGGTAATACTGGATTGGTATTATAGGATTGGTGATATTGGGTAGTACGTGACATTGGAATGGTGATATCGCTTCTGATGACTTGTTCGAATGTCAGAACGCATTTGGTGAATCGTTTTCACGAAGACTTGTTTCCTATTATAAAGATGATGTTTCCAGATATCTTTTTCATGTAGTTTTCATATGCACCGCTGGACATCGAGGTTTATTATTTATACATAAGTGAAAACTAGGCATTTCCTTCACTCAGAAATGTTATAATTCACTGCAGTGAAATAACACTTTTGTTATTTAATGCACGCGACGAAGCCGATGACGTCGTCGGACCTACTTCTTTCTTGCGTACCGACGTCTGCTGTACAACAACAACAGTACATAGGATTTCGATAGGCTAAATGAAGCCTTTTTAGTCATAATTAGCATTAAGATAAATAAATTACAGCTGAAAACACATAATTGATTTAATAGAGGATCGGCTTACCACTCTAAGTCAAAGCGATAAAACAAAACTTCAAAATCGATCGTATGTTGGCAGACCTGCAGCATGGCTTCGGAGAATCGGACCACTGCGTGTAACGAATAACTGTACTTGCCATTCATTGACGCGTTTAAACAATGTAAAGTAATTTCAAATATCATTTTTTTTCCTGGTGACTGATGCTCTTCAGAGTTAAAATCCATGGAGTTCGATTTAATTTCTCTTTACATCAAATATCGCGAAAAACTCAGGGAGAAAATGGCCATTCAAATGACCACAAATCTGACAGTCGATAGTCACGTGAGAAGAACAGACATGCTGTTGTTTCATTGGTCAGCGATATATATTCCTACGTTTGCTGAAAACCTAATCCGTCATACATTTGTCAATACTTTCTTTTTTATAATTGATAAATTTATACTTCATAAACAATCTCCAGCCTAAAACATGATAGTATAAATAATAAACAGAATATTGTACAGTTGTTTGAATAGCATTTATATTTTTTCTCTTGAAAGGCGGAGGGATAACCCACTTGACGCTTCGCGTCTCGTGGGTTATTCTTCGGCTTTCACTCGAAAAAATATAAGTGCTATTCAAACACAACTGTTCAATATCCTCTATTTATTTGGAATTGTTTTCTTCTGTGTTATTAAAGATTGATCTAGTTTGCCAGCATCTTCTCGAGACAAGATATAAAGGCCAGGCTTTTGTATACCTTGCCAGACCATTCTCGGTTTCGGACATCCGGGTACCTGACCATCCGGCTAGGGTACTTAGGGTCACGTGGTCTTCCCTCAGCCAGTCAAAAATGGTGTCGTTATGGAATTGTTTTCACCTCGGAACCCTTGTTGTCAGGATCGTGACGTCATGCCGAAATCGAGAATACATATATATAGATTTTCCCTGTGCCCGTGTGTTTTAGTGTCCATAAATATAAAAGTAGGAAATCAAACAGCGCCGACTGTTTACAATTTCTAGCATCTAGCATGTATTGTCCAATCAGCGTTCAGCAAACATAAACAATGCACACAAACATGGCTACTATAAAAAATAGCCCCTTCATACATTTTGAAATTATAGGTTTGATAAGAGATAGGCCTACAATTTGTGCAATCAGATGATTCAAACTATATACAAAATACTACTATGTAGATGTAGCAAGATTATAATAAATATATTTTATAACACTTTATTCATAGTTTTTGACTTGGCAATGATTATGTCAGTACATAGGAATTGTCATCACAACAAGTGTGTAAAGTTGTAAACTGCCACTGACCATGAATCGGTCACCAATCATACTATTACTGTTACTTAATGTTTTGATTTGATGCTCCAGTCGAATCAAACGTCGCCGTTCGTTTTGCGGATTTTAGGGTTTTTCTTTCGCCAAGATAATACACAAACTGGCCCGCGCAGGTGTTAACCTTCACTTGAGATGATGGTTTACCACTGGAGATTCTAACACTTCTCTGTCGGAGCGTGCCATGCATCCTCGGTTGTTTGTTGTGACTGTTGGAAAACATCATCCTAAATAATTTCCTAAATAACTTCTGTCCTTTATTCGAGCATCCTATATATAACCCTATCCCATAATGCCTAAACAATGTGCTTCTTACACATTCAGAATAGACACAACGATTCCGAAATTAGCAAAACAAGCACAACATCGAAATATTCTATAGTCTACAAGCAATTCATCATGGTCACACCGTGTGGCGATCAATCAATGTCATAGATGTGACTTACAGCTGAATATCGAGTTACAAAACAATGCTGTCAAAACATGACCCGAATGCCTAATCATTTAACGTTGCTTTAAGATATTTGTGCTGGAACCTAACTTCACAATACCAACAAGGCATATGGCATGTATGTATAATAATAAATAGAGTTGGGGAACCACTGATTGTTATTGGTTTAATCAGGCTAATTACCCTTCGAGTTAAAATCGGTTCTAGTTTTCTTAATATTTTCTTAATTAGTGTGTTTTTGGAAGTATGTAGCTTCGAATGTTGTTCAGTGACAACCCAAAATACTGATTTTGTAAAGGCACACTCGCGGCAAAAATATAGTATAGGCCCTACTGTTTACATTAAAAACAGTGGGCGGTTTTCAGTATTTTTCCCAGACAGAGGAAGTTAGGAACACTCTATTTTTACCAGAAATTGAAAGTTTTGGCATTATTTAGTATTTTTAATTTGATATTGAAAAACAGATTTTTCAAGTACAGGTACCCGCAATGTAAACAAACTTCGAACCTGAGCGTGTGCACAAGTGTCGTAATGGTTTGGGTCGGTTGGGCGATCTAACAACACAGTATAATTTTACGCACTTTATCTGAGAGATACATCCTAACGATCGAGTAAGAGGGACTATAAAAGCCGGCAAGTTCGTCATGTAAGACAACTTCAAAACAGTATATATATGTATATATATATGATCGGCATTATATATATAGGCCTATAGATATATCTTTACGATATCAACTGACTCTCACCCATATGTATGTACGTATAGGATATGTCAAATTGTTTGTGTTCTACTGTACATTGTATATGTTCAAATAAATATATTTAAGTATATAACGCTTATAAGTGGTATCGTTTACTGTGTATCATTTGCTCGTTACTATATATATATACCCATCTTCGAATCCCCGGTCCCCATTATCCCCACTAAAGTTTTTTTGCTACCCTGTTTATATGTCTGGAATATTTTACTTATTGATGTTTTTAAATAATGTGTATCTATACATCTGACTTCGCGTCCCCAGTCCCCGTTATCCCCACAAAAATTAGTGTGTTCGTTTCTATAGTGAGTCGACTTAAATCAAATAACGCTACATGTACATGCATATATTATTTCACTGTATATATTAAATCCGCGTCCCCAGTCCCCGGTATCCCCACAGACGCTGTGTTCGTGTTAATAGTGTGTCTACTCGAAATTAAAGCTACATAGGCCTATATATATGCACGTATTAGTATATATTATAAATTCGCGTCCCCAGTCCCCGGTATCCCCACATACGCTTTCTCCTACATGTTCTGTCTATTCTCCAGTGTTGTATCACAGAGAGTAAATTGACAAGAGTGGTCACTTCCTCCAATCAGCATTGCCGGCATGTTCTTCTGGCCCCCTAGCGGAAGGGTGTTCCAACTGTACATGATTCGATCAGGGCGCCCCCTACAGGAAGGAGGTTCCTAATTGAATCGTGTCAGTTCAAATTTAACATGGCGCGCACGAAGTGACCACTCTTGTCAATCTTCTCTCTTTGGTTGTATGTCAGAATGTTTGCGGCTGTATGCATAGGGGCCTACAGTTGGAAGCTATTTAGTCATATCCAATAAGAAACTATCCCCAATATATTTGCAAGTTCACTGTGAAAGTTAGATAACTGTAAACTCGTATCATTATGAATAATTTGTAATTATCTATTACACTGGTAAAATAGCTTTGAATTTCTTGTTCGTTGACATTTTTTAATTGATAACAACAGTTCAGCAACCAACTTTCCGTTCATCAGAAACATCAGAACTTCTGACAACTTTCAATTATTTTATATTTTTTGGCCAAAAGACATCCCCACCCCTCCCCCCCCCACACACACACAAAAAAAAAACGTTTTATCTAAAATTTCCTAACGAAGCCTAAAAGAATATTCCCCATAAAAAGATAAACTTAATACAAAAAACCCGATCATTTAGGAGCTTTTCGATTTCACATCAAATTTCATAATAAATGCACATTCAAAGAAAAGGTGTTCGATATAATCCATTCTTCCACACGAGTTCCTCTCACAATAAAACAGGCAACGCCGCCATATAAGTGAAATAATCTTGAGCGCGGCGTAAAACACCAAACAATCAATCAATCCGCATGAGTTACATATTTTTTCGGGGGGGGGGGGGGGGGGGAGAAAATGTCAATAGGCATCTTCGAATAAAAGGCAAAATGTTATAAAAAGTTCTGATGCTTTGAGAGCAATGTAGAGTTCATAACTTATTCTTCAACACAAAAATACATGTACAAGATTGCTTTTATCTGCATTCGAAGACAGTCACGTTATTCTGATTTGATTCTTTAACCGTTTCTGGGCATGTTATTAACATCAGTATTTTTTTTTTCATTCTGGTATGTTCACCTGAGGGACTGCTAACGGTGTGAATCTGTTCAAGCGATTTAAAGAATCAAAGCCAAAGAAAAGTCGCAAATACGACAAAAAATGTTTTCTACGGGATTGAAATGATACACGATTTCGAATATCGCTGTAGGCCTACGGGTACGTTATATTGCGTTGGTCATTTTTAAAGTCATCCTCTGCTAGGATTAAATGTAATTTCAAGGAAATTCCAGGCATTTGGGATACCCTTTGTTTTATCTCGAAGTCTCGCTTCTCGGCATCGCGGTCTGGTTTCGAAAAAGACAATTTACCACGGCAACAATGATTTACTGCGGCATTTTTTTTTATTTTTGTATCGCAGTTATCACGTGCGTTTCTCGCGGTCGATCGATCTCGCAGTATTACGATGGTTTTTGAAATGCGAGATCACTGGATGGCCTCTATCGGTGTTTTTATCCACACTTTTAATTATTTCACTTTTGTGAAGGGGTTTTCAGGGTCCTAAGGTCTCGCATATAATCATGATTTTGATCATCTATTATTCTTAATCTCATAAGACGTTTCGATTGTGATTATCAAAATCCATTTTTCTCTTACATACGCTCATTTTCGCAGGCCTTTCGATTACAGAAACATAACAAATTTAGAAGAGACATTAGGCGAGGGTTTAATTTCCGGATTTTGCTTTCCTTAATTCTTAAAAAATAACAGTAAAGTCGTTATGTTCCCCAGTGTTAGGTGAAACATTGTGACGCTTTAAAGCACGGAGAAGGGGGAGGGGGGTTACTATTCCAACGCATTAGGTGAGGGTCCAGGGGCCGCCTAGGCCCCGGAAGCTCTGGAGTTCTTGATTCCCCGATAAGCGTTCTTAGGGTGTTCTGCAAATAAAAATGCTAATAATTTCCGGATTTTGCTTTCCTTAATTCTTAAAAAATAACAGTAAAGTCGTTATGTTCCCCAGTTTTAAGTGAAGCATTTTGACGCTTTAAAGCATGGAAAAGGGGGTTACTATTCCAACGCATTAGGCGAGGGTCCAGGGGCCGCCTGGGCCCCGGAAGCGCAGGGAAAGCTAGATTGCCTGAGAAGCATTCTGAGGGTGTTCTGCAACTTAAAATACTAACAATTTCCGGATTTTCCTCTCCTTAATTCTTAAAAAATAGCAGTAAAATCGTCATGTTCCAAAGTTATAGATGAAGACTTGTAACGTTTTTGAAGCATGGGGGAGGGGATTACTATACCAACACATCAGGTAATGACCAAGGGGCCGCTTAGGCCCCGGAAAATCAGGGGTTCTAGATTGCCTGAGAAACGTTCTGAGGCTGTTCTGCAAGTAAATAATTTCTGGAGAAGCGCCCGCGATTTGTTTTATATTGATTTGGGCAATTATATGGGAAAACTAAATACTTGTGCTACATAAAATCTCCCGTGGATAGTTTTCTTTATTGAAAGTGGGAAAGTGGCAGACTACAGAAACCCAGTAGGCCTATATACAGACGTGGGTCCACGGGCCACCTAGGCTCTTACAATCATCAAGCAAAACACTGTCCATGACTTTCGTTATACTTTCTTGAAAGTAAAAGTTGCAGTACTGAAAACACTTTCTCAGAGAAATCTTGTATATAAATGATCGACGATCCGCCATATTTGAGGAAGCCCTATGGCTCTTCATGGCCGAAGATGTGTCTAAACAAAAAACGGTGTATATAGTTTTGTTCTCTATTCTTGAGTGCCATATTCCTGTTCAAAATGTTCAAAAGGAAACATATCACCATAGTTACCGTGGTTAGTGGTTACCGGCAAACTAAAGATGACATGGAACTGGCAGGCCTTGCATTAGATTGCATATATAATGATACGTTTTGGTCCTTTCTCCTCTCCCTACCTTTTTTTTCTCTCTTCTTTTTTTCTCTTCTTTTATTTTTTCTCTACTTTTTTTTGCTAAGAAGAAAGGGGGGGGGGGGGACCCAAAATAGTGTTCGAAAAGTAAACAAAATTTAAATAACCGGGACGACCATTCATTTATTCTAAGCCAAAGTTATAGTTCAAAATAATACTTTATCCTACAGGCTGAAGACTAGAAGCACTAAAATACTTCTGAATTATACGTCTGAATAATATGACGGCTCCTAGTTGTCAGTGATGGGAAGGTAATCTGTTCGATGTGATCGGTTCATTATATTACTGACACAATACACATGCCTGCAGATTTCTTCCGCTCTCTCCGCTTTCGTTTTCTCATGCTTTAAAGCGTCAAAATGCTTCACTTAAAACTGGGGAACATAACGACTTTACTGTTATTTTTTAAGAATTAAGGAAAGCAAAATCCGGAAATTATTAGCATTTTTATTTGCAGAACACCCTCAGAACGCTTATCGGGGAATCAAGAACTCCGGAGCTTCCGGGGCCTAGGCGGCCCCTGGACCCTCACCTAATGCGTTGGAATAGTAACCCCCCTCCCCCTTCTCCGTGCTTTAAAGCGTCACAATGTTTCACCTAACACTGGGGAACATAACGACTTTACTGTTATTTTTTAAGAATTAAGGAAAGCAAAATTCGGAAATTATTAGCATTTTTAGTTGCAGAACACCCTCAGAACGCTTCTCGGACAATCATGAACTCCAGAGCTTCGGTATAGTCACCCCCTTCTCCATGCTTTAATGCGCCACAATGCTTCACTTAAAGCTGGGGAACATAACGACTTCACTGTTATTTTTTAAGAATTAAGGAAAGCAAAATCCGGAAATTAAACCCTCGCCTAATGTCTCTTTTAAATTTGTTATGTTTCTGTAATCGAAAGGCCTGCGAAAATGAGCGTATGTAAGAGAAAAATGGATTTTGATAATCACAATCGAAACGTCTTATGAGATTAAGAATAATAGATGATCAAAATCATGATTATATGCGAGACCTTAGGACCCTGGAAACCCCTTCACAAAAGTGAAATAATTAAAAGTGTGGATAAAAACAGCAAATAAATTACAGGCCATGATTTGCATTTATAACTTTGTGATTCATGAAAGCTTTAATAGCCACCAGGGTGATTATGCGTGCATACTGTCTACACCGATAGAGGCCATCCAGTGATCTCGCATTTCAAAAACCATCGTAATACTGCGAGATCGATCGACCGCGAGAAACGCACGTGATAACTGCGATACAAAAATAAAAAAAAATGCCGCAGTAAATCATTGTTGCCGTGGTAAATTGTCTTTTTCGAAACCAGACTGCGATGCCGAGAAGCGAGACTTCGAGATAAAACAAAGGGTATCCCAAATGCCTGGAATTTCCTTGAAATTACATTTAATCCTAGCAGAGGATGACTTTAAAAATGACCAACGCAATATAACGTACCCGTAGGCCTACAGCGATATTCGAAATCGTGTATCATTTCAATCCCGTAGAAAACATTTTGTGTCGTATTTGCGACTTTTCTTTGGCTTTGATTCTTTAAATCGCTTGAACAGATTCACACCGTTAGCAGTCCCTCAGGTGAACATACCAGAATGAAAAAAAAAATACTGATGTTAATAACATGCCCAGAAACGGTTAAAGAATCAAATCAGAATAACGTGACTGTCTTCGAATGCAGATAAAAGCAATCTTGTACATGTATTTTTGTGTTGAAGAATAAGTTATGAACTCTACATTGCTCTCAAAGCATCAGAACTTTTTATAACATTTTGCCTTTTATTCGAAGATGCCTATTGACATTTTCTCCCCCCCCCCCCCCGAAAAAATATGTAACTCATGCGGATTGATTGATTGTTTGGTGTTTTACGCCGCGCTCAAGATTATTTCACTTATATGGCGGCGTTGCCTGTTTTATTGTGAGAGGAACTCGTGTGGAAGAATGGATTATATCGAACACCTTTTCTTTGAATGTGCATTTATTATGAAAATTTGATGTGAAATCGAAAAGCTCCTAAATGATCGGGTTTTTTGTATTAAGTTTATCTTTTTATGGGGAATATTCTTTTAGGCTTCGTTAGGAAATTTTAGATAAAACGTTTTTTTTTTGTGTGTGGGGGGGGGGGGGAGGGGTGGGGGATGTCTTTTGGCCAAAAAATATAAAATAATTGAAAGTTGTCAGAAGTTCTGATGTTTCTGATAAACGGAAAGTTGGTTGCTGAACTGTTGTTATCAATTAAAAAATGTCAACGAACAAGAAATTCAAAGCTATTTTACCAGTGTAATAGATAATTACAAATTATTCATAATGATACGAGTTTACAGTTATCTAACTTTCACAGTGAACTTGCAAATATATTGGGGATAGTTTCTTATTGGATATGACTAAATAGCTTCCAACTGTAGGCCCCTATGCATACAGCCGCAAACATTCTGACATACAACCAAAGAGAGAAGATTGACAAGAGTGGTCACTTCGTGCGCGCCATGTTAAATTTGAACTGACACGATTCAATTAGGAACCTCCTTCCTGTAGGGGGCGCCCTGATCGAATCATGTACAGTTGGAACACCCTTCCGCTAGGGGGCCAGAAGAACATGCCGGCAATGCTGATTGGAGGAAGTGACCACTCTTGTCAATTTACTCTCTGTGATACAACACTGGAGAATAGACAGAACATGTAGGAGAAAGCGTATGTGGGGATACCGGGGACTGGGGACGCGAATTTATAATATATACTAATACGTGCATATATATAGGCCTATGTAGCTTTAATTTCGAGTAGACACACTATTAACACGAACACAGCGTCTGTGGGGATACCGGGGACTGGGGACGCGGATTTAATATATACAGTGAAATAATATATGCATGTACATGTAGCGTTATTTGATTTAAGTCGACTCACTATAGAAACGAACACTAATTTTTGTGGGGATAACGGGGACTGGGGACGCGAAGTCAGATGTATAGATACACATTATTTAAAAACATCAATAAGTAAAATATTCCAGACATATAAACAGGGTAGCAGAAAAAACTTTAGTGGGGATAATGGGGACCGGGGATTCGAAGATGGGTATATATATATAGTAACGAGCAAATGATACACAGTAAACGATACCACTTATAAGCGTTATATACTTAGATATATATTTATTTGAACATATACAATGTACAGTAGAACACAAACAATTTGACATATCATATACGTACATACATATGGGTGAGAGTCAGTTGATATCGTAAAGATATATCTATAGGCCTATATATATAATGCCGATCATATATATATACATATATATACTGTTTTGAAGTTGTCTTACATGACGAACTTGCCTAAAAGCCTGCCGAGTGCAAACCACAGACAAAAACGCCTGAAATTGGGATAATCCAACACAAGTCCACCTTCACTGATCGGTGTTGTTGTTGTCATCGAGCTTCGATTCTTCGTTTGTTTTTTGTCCTCATTTATAAATACTAAAGCTAATTGGACATGTTCTATGTGTGCTATGTTTAATTTTAGTGCTAGTAAACTCGTGTAAATTGGTTTACTTAGCAAATCACAAACATGCTACGGCGGCAAGTGGGCCTTTAACGAAACTGGTAAAATATTTGCTTTGTTTATCTTGGTGTACTAGCTTCCTCTGCAAATCGTCTTAAAACGCAATGTAAGCTTGTCATTTATATCTATGATTGCGATACATGTTTTTTGCAGAACCTCAATTGCGATTGAAGGGGCCTCGGTGGTCGAGTGGGTTAGAGTGATCGTCCCTCAGCTCACCACAGGCCATAGATGCGGCGTAGGTTCAAATCAAAGAGAGTAGATTGACAAGAGTGATCTCTTCGTCCAATCAGCATTGCCGGCATGCTCTTCTGGCCCCCTAGCGGAAGAGTGTTCCGACTGTATACGATTCGACTGTAAGGCGCCCCCTACAGAAAGGAGGTTCCTAATAATCGAATCGTGTCAGTTCAAATTCAACATGGCATAGACGAAGTGACCACTCTTGTCAATCTACTCTCTTTGTTCGAATCCCACTCAGACCAAATAAAAGTTGAAAAAAAAGAGGATTTGTCATTCGTCGCCGTATGTGGAAGAGTTGCCAGGTACTCGTCGAAGGTCGGGAATTTCCTCCGGGCAATGAGCCTACCATATAAGTAAAATAATCCTGAGTGCGGCGTAAAACATCAATCAATCAATCAAACATTGTATATGTTACTACTAGAAAAAGTGTCCCAAACAGCATTTAGGGAAAGCTCAAAATTCTCTGCGGCAAACCTTTACCTATAAAACATCAGTCTCTGTATCAATTGTTGAACATTTTTAACTCCAGGCCCATTTTGTCAAACATCAATTTGACAAATTGATTTCGACAATCTTTTAGGCTTGAATTTAGTCCCTAGTAGGTTTTTT
Source organism: Lepidochitona cinerea (assembly GCA_963971465.1). Taxonomy (NCBI): domain Eukaryota; kingdom Metazoa; phylum Mollusca; class Polyplacophora; order Chitonida; family Tonicellidae; genus Lepidochitona; species Lepidochitona cinerea. Next base: position 8,056,705 of record OZ020556.1, read on the forward strand.
TAAATTGGAAAATAGAGAGAAGACATAGTCAGAGCTGAAGGATACATTGCTCCAGGGGTGCTCACGACCCCGGTGTATCGTGTAGCTATGACTGTTTAACTGACGCAGAGGTGACATTGGGACTAAAATATATATCGAAATGGTTGACATCGAATCGCCTGTCTCTAAATATTGGCAAAACCAAACTAATGGTTGTTCGCATCCCTCCCCCACGCACCCACACGCGCACGCGCACACACCCTCACACATTTCAGACATTTATTTGAACGGATCTCAAATTTCGACTGTAAATTAATTAAAGTTTTTAGGAATGATATTCAATAAGCTATTATGGACAAATCAATATTTAAAAAAAATCTCTCAAAACGTTTCTAAAATAAATAAAAAAAACGTAAATAAGCAAACTCTTTACATCCTTTATCGTTCTCTGATTTTATCTAGCATACGGCATCGCTCTGTGGGGCATGACATATCCAACCCATCTTAAACCCATTTTTCTTCTCCAGAAAGTTGTTTTACTTTGTCACACAAACTTCATTATACTTACCCTCTTGTCGAATTTGTACACATCTTACCATTTACCAAATTACCCCAGTTCACTTGTCTCTTAATAGTTTAGAAATGTATGTAGGCCTATCATCCATACCTATTGCCTCAAAGAATTAATTCTTTATTTGCCAAGCACTGTACCGCCCAATATATCAATCTAACGTTTCTTTATACAGTTTGCGAGTTGCGGCATCTCGGGAGTGGACCTTCAGATTGAAAATCCATTGAATCGTTATTGAATGATTAACAACTGTATACCTAATGAATAATATCTGGTTTCACCACCAACCACTACATATACTTTTATTATTTCTGCTAGAAAAACTGAATTGTGTTCATATGTATTATATCTGTATTACCTGCTTTGTGTGTTTTATAGTGCCAATCCATATAAATTCAACCTTTAGTCTTATGACTCCCGCCCAGCTTCATGTTATCAGTTGCTGAAATAAATGCATAGGTACAAACATACCATGCAAAATACATAGAGGATATTGAACAGTTGTGTTTGAATAGCACTTATATTTTTTCGAGTGAAAGACGGAGAATAACCCATGAGACGCGAAGAGAAAAAATATAAATGCTATTCAAACACAGCTGTACAATATTCTGTTTATTATTTATACTATCATGTTTGAGGCTGGGGATTGTTTATTAAGTAAAAATTTATCAATTACACAAAAGAAAATATGAACAAACCTATGACGGATTAGGTTTTCGGCAAACATAGGAATATATATCGTTGACCAATGAAACAACAGCATGTCTGTTCTTCTCACGTGACGTCTGACGTCAACTGTCAGATTTGTGGTCATTTGACTGGCCATTTACTCCCTGAAGTTTTTCACGGTAGGAGATGGATGTCTCGGTATTGGGGGATCTCGTTGTGATTTTGCCTGAAAATCTAGCTGATTGTTTTTTAGGTTTATGTGAATGATCACAGTGCCAAAGTGTTCCGTGTTTATTCAGTTTGTTTCAAATGTTGTTATAATTTGACTGATTTCATTGCTTTTTTCTACGGCCAGTGCAGCCCAGCTGTCCTTGGTCGTGAGGCCATTTTCCCTCGCCCAGGTTAAAGCATAGAGCGCCCTTATAATGTTGTAGCTATAGGCACTGGATCAGGTCAGTTAGCCTTTGTTCTATTGTTCGCTTCACGGCGTGAGACTTTGCTTCAGGTTCTTCTAGGCAGTAGCTCATAATGTAGTTGGCAGTCAAACTGACCAGACTCGGGTTGAAGGGCTGATTATTGTTTCCTTACTTTTTTTCCTATTTATTTATTTATTTATTTTGTTTTGTTCCTACACAAAAACAAAGCATACAGCATTCATACAATATCCAACATTTGTTTGTGTTTTTTCCCCCTCCTTTCTACCCCCCCCCCACCCCCCACCCAACCCTGAGCCAAGGCATACTAAAGTAATCATGTCAGCAGTAGGTAGTCATACAGTTCCGACTTACTCTATTCAACTTGGTGCTGCATTGCATAAAATCGTTGATAGAGTCCAATCAGTTAGACGATTTCAGGGTAAAAGCCTTCTGATTCGTTTAGTAAATGTGTTATTCCATCTAGCTGTATATTACTAGGGATACGAACCTACCGATTGCGCATCTCATCACGCCGATAGCTCAACTGAATCTGAAACTTGCAACAAGCCGTACCTGGATTTCGTGACGTCATGTAGTCTTTAAAATTTTTTGCTGAAAACCATTTCTCAGACTTAAGTACGTTTACCGATTAGAAACAACCTCACCAGAGTTTCCACTTTGTTTTTGAACAACAACGACAGACATATTTCCTCACTTTTGATCAGCTTTCTTGCAAATTAGGACAAAGAAGAAAGCACAGGTTAGAGAGTATGGCCTGTAAATCTTGTAACCACATTATTCCGTTGATTTTTTTATTCAAATTTTCTGAGAATTGCTATTTTCTGGTTTAGAACTGAGCTACCTACAATCGGGAACACGATGAGTTGCTAGTGAAATATTCAAAGTGTGAGAACAGTCCGAACGAAAACTCGTACATTTTCCCCATGTTAAAGAATGCTGTGAGAAAATGTACCAGTGTTCCTATCTTTGAAAATTCACTAATCTGAGTTATTCCCCCTAGTTACTTTTTTATATGACACAAGGGGGCCAAGTGGCTTGCCACCAGAACTAAAGTTGTATGCAACTATCTGATGAAGGGAAACTTTAATTCAATCTTGATGATTTACAACTTCACAAAGGCAAGTTCTATACTCCTCATAGTGATTGCAAGATTACCATTCATGGATTGGTGGGCGAATTTGTGAATTTCTGAGCACTTTAGTATTTATTTTTCTACCCCTAATATTACTCCACTTTGATACAAATAATCCTCCCCCAGAGGTGTATTTGGGCTATGAGGTGTTTACTGTAAAGCCATATATTCCTGCTGTTATTCGATGTTTCAAATACCAACACCTTGGTCACCTTGCAGCTACGTGTCGCAGTTCAGCTCGCTGCTCTCGCTGCGGGGGGTTACATTTGTTTAATAAATGCCCCAATAAACAGTCCCCCTTTTGCATAAATTGCTCCGGGAGCCACAGCGCCACATACCTTGGATGCCCCTCTAGAAAGGAGGCACATAAAGCTCAATTAATTCGAGTAAATAAAAAAAAATGTATTTCGCCAGTGCACTGAAGAGTGTACGATCCGCCTGTAAAGGTATACTTAGCGCCATTAAAAACGCACGGTTGAATTTTATGTTTCTACCCCAGTAAGGCTATTGGCCATTTAGTTTTGTTGTTTATTGTTAGTTCGAGTTGAGTTTCAAATACTGGATAACCTGTGGTGTTCTTGACGCGCCTGTCGTGAACATTACGCAACATTTCCTAATAACGTCCATTGAGTGTTTCACCGTCACTGAGAACAGCTTTCAGGGCTCATTTGTCGTGGGTTCAACACTTTACACGAAGCTCAGCATAAAGACGAAAAAAAAAAATCAGAAAACGTTACCATGCCCCGACTTACGACACAACAAAGGGAACGTGCCATTGGCATGTTACAGGCGGGTCTCAGTTGTGCCGCCGTAGGACGTCACATGCAGTGTCATCCCTCCACAATTAGTCGCCTCAGAATCAGGGAACATGAAACTGGCAATGTTGCTGACCGACCACGCCCTGGTCAGCCAAGAGTCACTACAGCCCGCCAGGATCGGTACATCGGTTTGTTGCACACACGTGACCGATTTCGCACCGCGACACAGACTGCTCGTGAGACAGTGGGAATTGGAAGTCCCAGGGTAAGCCTCAGCACCATCCGACGCCGTCTCCAACAGATACAGATGCATGCACGCATCCTCTACCGAGGGCCCATATTGACACCCGCTTACTCCGCCCATGGAGCACTTGTGGGATCAGCTTAAGAATGCCGTTGCACAACGTCAACCCAGGCTACGCAACCGACGTGAATTGATCCAGGTAGTGCAGGAAGAGTGGGACCGGATCCCACAGCACAGAATAGCCACACTCATCAGGTCGCAGATGTACTGCTTGCGTTGATGCCCGAGGTGGACATTATTGAATGATGACACCTTCAATTTCTGTATCAACGATTTGTTTGCAAGGAATAAAAGTCACCAGAGTTTCACATATTGTCAATTCTTTGTCTCATTGTGACCAATGCCTTGTGCTTCAATTTAAGAGTACTTACAATATTTTACACTTTACATTTCTCAAAATATTTTACATTTTACATTCTTTGGGTAGTGCGTTTTTAATGGCACTAAGTATACTAACCAAACTCTAGTTTCTCCATCCCCTGCTCAGCAAGTTGTCCCTACAGAAACTCAGACCCCAGTTATTATTGATAAACCTCGAGACCCCCCCCCCCCCCCCCTACAATGAAACCGCACAAACCTGCTGTTTGTTCAGTGGGTGTTCAGACGGACTCAAATAAATCTACTCAAACAGAGGAATGGAACACATCGGGAATAGTTGCTTTCGTAACTGAAATTTTATTTCACTTTGTTAAAATACCAAAGAACTCCGACACTATCGAACATATAGTAGAGTGTTCACAAAGCAAAGAAAACTCTCTGTTCCGTAATGGAGATATTAAAACAAATTTGGTTTTTCAGTTTGTTACTGTCTTATATAATGTCTCTTAACATTTTTCAGCAGAATATTCAGTCACTCTCAGCCCACGGTCAAGAATTTAAGCACCATCTGTTTTCTATGTCCATTTTGCCAGACGATGTGTGCATTCAAGACACTTTTTTAAAACCTCATCTAAATTTCACTGTGTCAGGTTTCACTGTGCATAGACGCGATAGACCCAATCAAGGTGGCTTAGCTATGTTCATAAGGGATGGCATTTCTTATACTCAAATAGACCTCCCTTTTTTCTATTCATTTGAATGTCAGTGTTTTAAGATTGCCCTGAAGGAAGAAAAGTTTCTTAACATTATAAATGTGTACAATCCCTGCAAAAAGATAAATCCCCTAGAGCTTAAGCAATTATCCGAAACCCTCACTGGTTCTCGTCTTATTTGTGGATATTTCAACTCACACAATCCTATTTGGGGCTGCTCAACAATCGAATGGCTAATTGGGCTAAATATGCTGAAGAATGTACCATTTCATTTTCCATATCTCCTTACAACGAAGACATCAATGTTTTTAACTCTAATATAGTGGAAGCCATCAACGATGCTGCTTCTAGATCTATCCCCAAAACCAATGGTAATAATTACAGAAAAACTACTGTACCATGGTGGAGTGATGAGTGCTCAAAAACAATTAAGGCCAAGAAAAAGGCTATAAACAAAGCTGGCCACACAGGCCAGATTCATGATATTATTGAATATAAAAGATGTAAGGCAAACGCCCAGCGTATAATTAAAAAGGCCCCAAAACACATTGGCACTTCTACCGTTCTTCTCTAAATTCTAAATCATCCTTGAAATCAGTTTGGTCGAAAATAAAATCTATAAACGGAAAACGTAAGAATAACAGTGCTGTCCCTACCTTGGTATCAGGTGAGGAAGAATATGTTACTAACTCTGAGAAAGCAAACGTATTGGCTGAGAATTTTTCCTACGTGTCAAGTTCAAACAATCACGACCCTGAATTCCTTCAGCACAAAACAGAAATGGAAAAAATATCCCAGTTCAATAACATAATGTTTGATGATTTAGTTATTAACGACGACTTCAACATTTCTGAATTGAAACAATCCTTAAACAAAAGAAAAGATTCGTCCCCAGGCAATGATAACCTTACCTATTCTATGATTAAAAACCTTCCTGATGCCTGCCTCAATATTTTACTACTGTTGTATAACACTGTTTGGAGTCGGATGCAGCTCCCGATGGAATTTAAAAAAAGCAACTGTTATCCCAGTACCGAAGCCGGGGAAAAATACCGGCCTTCCTTCATCGTATAGACCTATATCCCTCACGTCCGTATTATGTAAGATAATGGAAGATATGGTCAAATCTAGATTGTCTTGGTATCTCAGTAAAAATCATCGATCAACTACGGATCACCTAGTAACTCTAGAAACAGTTATTCAAAATTCTTGTGCAAATAAAGAATTCGTCCTTGCAGTTTTCCTAGATATTGAAAAAGCATACGATAAGGTATGGAAAAATGGGTTAATATTAAAAATGTACAAATTGGGTATTGCTGGAAAGATGTTGGGATGGGTAAAAAGCTTTCTGTCAGACAGATCAATAACTCTTCGCATAGGTAAAGAGTTCTCCGCCCCTAAGAACCTGGACAGTGGCCTTCCCCAAGGGAGTATAATTTCACCCATTCTCTTCAATTTAGCAATAAATGATCTCCGCTCCATGTTAAGCCCTAAAATAGGTTGTTCATTATATGCTGACGATAAAGCCATCTGGTTTCAATCCCGCAACATCTAATTTGCCACTCGTTGGCGTTGCCAGTTTTATTGTGGGAGGAAACCGGGCTCTGTGCCCGGAGGAAACCCACTACATGTACCTTCCGCTGGTAACTGGCAACCATCCCACATAGGTCGTTCGAGTGAAAACCCAGTCAGAAAATTTTCCAATTTTTGGACTGAGTGGGATTCGAACCCGCGACCCATGGTGGAAGGCTGTTTGGATTGAGCGTCGAACGCTCTACCTGCTGAGCCACGGAGGCCCCAGTAAATCTTGGGGAGCTGATAAAACAACCTTGCTTATGCGATATAGGGCCCTTATTCGATCACGTCTTGATTATGGACGCGAGGCTTTCGATTCTGCCTCAAAATCTATGACATTAAAACTTGACTCAATACAGTGTTCAGCACTTAGAATTTGCACCGGTGCATTGCGGACGACGCCTTTAAATGTTATGCAAAGTGTTTGTAGAGAATGGCCATTATACCTTTGACGCCGGTTTAGAATTTTAAAGTTTACATTATCTTTACAATCAAATGTTTTTAATTCTGCTAGCTCCATTTAAAGGAGAGCTATTACGACTTAAATTTTACCAAACAGTTCATAAGTAAGCCCTTTAGTGTCAGAGCTAAAGACATTCTGAATTCGCTCGGGTTAAATCAAGTGCCAGTAATGAAAAAAATCATACCAGCTTCCATGGCAGGTTAGATTGCCGCACATTACAATAGATCTACACACTCTGCATGATAAATCTGGTTCCTTACTTTGTAACCTCGCACAGGCACGGGAGTATGTAACAAACAAGTGGGGTTCTTATTTACAGGTATACTCTGACGCATCTAAGTGCCCTGTAACTGGCAAGGTGGAAGCAGCCTACTGTGTACCCGAGATCGGCCATAGTAAGAAATTTAGATTATCCGATAACCTAAGTGTGTACACAGCTGAACTTTTTGGAATATTAACCTCCTTACAATTTATTGCTGAATTTAAACCCCTCTATTCTGTTATTTTAACTGACTCCTTGAGCGGTCTTATGTCACTATATCTAACTTGGAATGGGATTGTTTTATAGTTAGGTTAGGGATTGTTTGATAGTTTTTAAAATCTGTTATTTAGCTACAAGTTTATTTTATGAGCGTCTCCATGTCTCCTTCGCTTGGATACCAGCCCACATACAGTAGGTGTTCATGGTAACGAGAAGGCGGATCAACTAGCGAAAAACGCGCTACTTGTGTAAATGTGTAAATGTGGCGAAACCAAAGTTCAGGACGGAATGGCAAAACATATGGCAGTCGTCCGAAAAGGGAAGATATTATTACATGGCTCATCCAAACGTTGAAACACAAACACTGTCATCCAGGTTGTTGGACATTTTGTACTTTCGCTTAAAGGGGCATGAGCTGCCAAAATGTTGATATTTTGACGTAAACACAGAATGTTGAAATTATCGGCTATTTTTCTCAAAACTTATAATTCAGAAGCTTTTTAGTGCTTCTAGTCTCGAAAATGTACGATAAAGTATTGTTTTAAACTAACTTTGGCTTAGAATGAATGAATGATCGTCCCGGTTATTTAAATTTTGCTACTTTTCGAACACGTTTTCGGTTCGTACAGGGCACCTACTGTATGGATTTTCCTCATTCCAACGCCAATCATTTAGTTTTTCGATGGCCTTCAAAGCCTCTTACTGTCGTGACGAAAAAAAGTGGGAATTTCGGCAGCTCATGCCACTTTAAGTTGTGGACATATCCAAACCAATTCATATTTATTTAAATTTGGCTTAAGAGACTCGCCCTTATGTGACGTATGTGGAACAGAAGACACAGTTGAGCATTTACTTTTGAACTGCCAAAAATACACCCAAATGCGTAATCATTACTATCGACTACTTTCAGAAGCTGGACTAGTCAACATTAACCTGGAATCGGTACTCAACCCTAGGGGAAACAAAGCCACGATAATGAGATACACAGCCGAATTTGTGTCCATGACTAAGAGGTTGTGATTTCACTAAAGTATGTTAAAATGTTTTATGTAACTTAACTTTATTAAAGGCACACTTGCCGCCGTAGCCTGTTTAAATTTGCTAAGAAAACCAATTTACATGAGCTTACTACGACTAATACCACTAAACTTAAACATAGGACACATAAAACATATCTAGTTAGCTTTAGACTGTAAAAATGGGGTGAAAAACAAACGAAGAATCGAAGCCTGATTACAACAACAACGATCAGTGTGGGTCAACTTTCGTGTTGGATTACCTTAAATGCAGGCCTTTGTATCTGTGGTTTACATTCAAATAATTATCAGCAGGCTTTTCCAGTCGCTGTTAACCGATCGTCTGTCTGTATTTCTCAGATAAATAGGCCTACGTAAAATTACACTATGCCGTTAGTTCACTCACTCGACTGAAACATAAAATCGCCAATAGGGGGCAGATCGGTTTGTTTACGTTCCGGGTACGTAACAATTCAAATTTTCAAATTCAAATTAAAAATACAAAGTGACGTCCAAACTTTTAAATTTTGGTAAAAATAGAAAGTTCCTAACTTATATTGTCTGGGAAAAATACAGAATACGGTCTTTCTTTTTTAATGTAAACAATATTCCTGATTTTCGCGGCAAGTGTGCCTTTAAACTAGTAATGTCTTGGCGCGAATCATTCTTGTAGAATGGAGTCGCCAATCAAATTTTATAAGAAGAAAAAGTTTTTCACGATATTTCATGTAAAAGAATTAAATCGATCTTCATGGATTTTAACTCTGCAGTGCACCAGTCACCAGGATAAAAAAAGTGATCTATGAAATTACTTTACATTGTTTTACCGCGTCATTGAATAACAATTACAGTTATTCGTTACACGCAGTGGTCCGATTCTCCGAAGCCATGATACAGGTCACACAACGCTGTCAACGGAAAATCGATTATGAAGTTTTGTGTTATCGCTTTGATTTGAAGTGGTAAGTCGATCATCTATTGAATCAATCTAGTGTTTTCAGTTTAAATTATTTATCTTTATGCAAAAATGACTGAAAAGGCTTCGTATTCCTATCGAAATCCTATGTACTGCTGTTGTTGTACAGCAGACGTCAGTACACAAGAAAGAAGTAGGTCCGACGACGTCATCGGCTTAGTCACGTACTTTAAATAACAAAAGTGTTATTGCACTGCTGTGAATTATGACATTTCTGAGTAAAGAAAATCCCTAGTTTTCACTTATGTATAAATAATAAAATACAATAAACTAACAAGGCCAGCCAATACGTCATGTCAGCTTAACCGTGAAAGTTAAAAGTGACATATGAGCTGGCAAAAGTCGCAGTATTTCAAAAATTCCGATTGTCGTGAAATAACGAGAATTGATAGAAAACAATTCAATTGAGTGATGATGAAATAAATAAAAATAAAAAAACGCGCAGACTGTGGTCTGTGTAAACCAAAGACATTTTCGATTCTTTGTAAAAAAACAAGAATAACCTGGACATATAGTTTTAATAAAAAAAAAATCACCAAATAGACCCAATGGGCTGTTTCTTAACAGATTTGAGCGCAACTTTCCCCCTGGTTGAACGTGCTGTTGGTTGTCATGACAATTAGGCGTTGTATTGACATTGCGTCAAACAGATCGGCAGACGTGTTAAACGCCAATTTGTGAAACTAATTCTTCAACACAGACTAATTCAATATTGCTCCAAAATCTCCTACACTAGTCGGAGAACCACTTCATTAACTGATGCGTTTGAGAACGTTTTTCAACAGGTCATCGGGTGAGATAAACTGCTTAAGATTAACTTAAGCGTTATTTGTCATACATGGAGATAACGTGTTCACAGAAACATGTTAAAAACACAAGACGCCCTGTGTTATCCTTGGATACCATTATCTCTTCTATTATTTAAAAATGTATTTTGCAAAACCAATACAGAAACTGATCCGTTTGATCTGAAATATAAGAGACAATATCTTAAGCCTAAAGACACACGTGTTGACGAATGTGAGGGTTTCCAGTCAATATGTCTATTAAAACAGATATAGTAACTTGAGCACCTTCAACTGGCCTGTATTTCTTGGAACTGCTATATTCTCTGGCATCGTTACGCGAGCTGCTGAAGTGTGACCAGCAATAAAACCGGTCAGTTAATAACATACTGTCTACTTGCCATTACTCTTAAGGACGACTCCGATGTGAAATTGCTTTCCTCTTTTGTAAACTATTGGAATTAATTTTAGCCCATTTAGACTTTTTTCTTTGATATTCCTACATGTGCCATTTTCTACCAACAGAGAATTTGCGACAGGAAAATTGACTGGGACAGAGACTCAAAGTCACTTCGGATATTTCTGTCTGTTCATTTCAATGAAATCATCACTGTGAACATTCCTTCCTGATCATTCCAAAGAACCTCGTCACTAGAGACATTTCTGTCTGTTCATTTAAATGACCTCGTCACTAGGGACATTTCTGTCTGGTCATTTCAATGACTTCGTCACCAGGGACATTTCTGTCTGTTCATTTAAATGACTTCGTCACTAGGGACATTTCTGTCTGTTCATTTCAATGACCTCGTCACTAGGGACATTTCTGTCGGTTCATTTCAATGACTTCGTCAATAGGGACATTTATGTCGGTTCATTTCAATGACCTGGTCACTAGGGACATTTCTGTCTGTTCTTTTCAATGAACCTCGTCACCAGGGACATTTCTGTCTGTTCATTTCAATGAACCTCGTCACTAGGGACATTTCTGTCTGTTCATTTCAATGACCTCGTCACTAGGGACATCTCTGTCTGTTCATTTCAATGAACCTCGTCACTAGGGACATTTCTGTCGGTTCATTTCAATGACCTGGTCACTAGGGACATTTCTGTCTGTTCTTTTCAATGAACCTCGTCACCAGGGACATTTCTGTCTGTTTATTTCAATGACCTCGTCACTAGGGACATCTCTGTCTGTTCATTTCAATGAACCTCGTCACTAGGGACATTTCTGTCGGTTCATTTCAATGACCTGGTCACTAGGGACATTTCTGTCTGTTCTTTTCAATGAACCTCGTCACCAGGGACATTTCTGTCTGTTCTTTTCAACGAACCTCGTCACCAGGGACATTTCTGTCTGTTCTTTTCAATGAACCTCGTCACCAGGGACATTTCTGTCTGTTCTTTTCAATGAACCTCGTCACCAGGGACATTTCTGTCTGTTCTTTTCAATGAACCTCGTCACCAGGGACATTTCTGTCTGTTCTTTTCAATGAACCTCGTCACCAGGGACATTTCTGTCTGTCCATTTCAATGACTTCGTCACTAGGGACATTTCTGTCTGTTTATTTCAATGACTTCGTCACTGGGGACATTTCTGTGTGTTCATTTCAATGACTTCGTCACTAGGGACATTTCTGTCTGTTCCTTTCAATGACTTAGTCACTGGGGACATTTCTGTCTGTTCATTTCAATGACTTAGTCACTAGGGAAATTTCTGTCTGTTCATTTCAATGACTTCGTCACTGGGGACATTTCTGTCTTTTCATTTCAATGACCTCGTCACTGGGGACATTTCTGTCTGTTTATTTCAATGACCTCGTCACTAGGGACATTTCTGTCTGTTCATTTCAATGACCTCGTCACTAGGGACATTTCTGTCTGGTCATTTCAATGAACCTGGTCACTAGGGACATTTCTGTCTGGTCATTTCAATGAACCTGTTCACTGGGGACATTTATGTCTGTTCATTTCAATGAACCTGTTCACTGGGGACATTTCTGTCTGTTCATTTCAATCACTTCGTCACTGGGGACATTTCTGTCTTTTCATTTCAATGACCTCGTCACTGGGGACATTTCTGTCTGTTTATTTCAATGACCTCGTCACTAGGGACATTTCTGTCCGTTCATTTCAATGACCTCGTCACTAGGGACATTTCTGTCTGGTCATTTCAATGAACCTGGTCACTAGGGACATTTCTGTCTGGTCATTTCAATGAACCTGTTCACTGGGGACATTTATATCTGTTCATTTCAATGAACCTGTTCACTGGGGACATTTCTGTCTGTTCATTTCAATGACCTCGTCACTAGGGACATTTCTGTCTGTTAATTTCAATGACATCGCCACTAGGGACATTTCTGTCTGTTCATTTCAATGACCTCGTCACTAGGGACATTTCTGTCTGGTCATCTCAATAAACCTGTTCACTGTGGACATTTCTGTCTGGTCATTTCAATGAACCTGGTCACTGGGGACATTTCTGTCTGGTCATTTCAATGAACCTGCTCACTGGGGACATTTCTGTCTGTTCATTTCATGAACCTGTTCACTGGGGACATTTCTGTCTGTTCATTTCAATGAACCTGGTCACTGGGGACATTTCTGTCTGTTCATTTCAATAACCTCGCCACTAGGGACATTTCTGTCTGTTCATTTCAATGACTTCGTCACTAGGGACATTTCTGTCTGTTCATTTCAATGACCTCGTCACTAGGGACATTTCTGTCTGTTCATTTCAATGACTTCGTCACTAGGGACGTTTCTGTCCGTTCATTTCCATGACTTCGCCACTAGGGACATTTCAGTCTGTTCATTTCAATGACTTCGTCACTAGGGACATTTCTATCTGTTCATTTCAATGAACCTGTTCACTGGGGACATTTCTGTCTGTTCATTTCAATGACCTCGTCACTAGGGACATTTCTATCTGTTCATTTCAATGAACCTGTTCACTGGGGACATTTCTGTCTGGCCATTTGAATGACTTCGTCACTAGGGACATTTCTATCTGTTCATTTCAATGAACCTGGTCACTGGGGACATTTCTGTCTGTTCATTTCAATGAACCTGTTCACTGGGGACATTTCTGTCTGTTCATTTCAATGACCTCGTCACTAGGGACATTTCTATCGGTTCATTTCAATGATATCGCCACTAGGGACATTTCTGTCTTTTCATTTCAATGACTTCGTCACTGGGGACATTTCTGTCTGTTCATTTCAATGACCTCGTCACTAGGGACATTTCTTTCTGTTCATTTCAATGAACCTGCTCACTGGGGATATTTCAATTGGATCATTTCAATAACCCTCGTTTGACTTGGTAAGGAAAGTGATACGGGTCTCTCGGTGAAGATTCTGAATAATGTATGTAGGCCCTGTGCTTATTGCCTTGCATGCGTACTCGTCAAATATGAAACGTTTTGAAACGTCAAAATACAGCAGAAAGAAACAAAAACCTACCCGACAAAAGCTAACCTGTTAAAGTGAGAATGTCTGCGCTCGATAGAGAGGGGGTTGGGTTTTAGATTAAAACCTTTTTTAACAATTTAAAGTGGCATGAGCTGCCGAAATTCAAACTTTTCTCATAGCTTATGATTTTCACGACAGTTAGAGGTTTTCAAAGTCATCGACAAACTAAACGATTGGCGTTGATATGAGAAAAATCCATACAGTCTGTGTGCTACACGAGTCGAAATTTAAAATAACTGGAACGGTCATTCATTCTAAGCCCAAGTGAGTGCAAAATACAACTTTAACGTACATTTTTGAGACTATAACCACTAAAAAGCTTCTGAATTGCACCAGAAAAATAGCCAATAATTTCCGCATAATGGAAAAATATCAACATTTTGGCAGCTACTTTAATCATTATTTGTTGATATATAGGCTGCCAGCTAATTATCTCACTCTGTTTACTTGAAAAGTAGTTCATGATCTTTCAACGTCGTTTTTGTAGATATCTTAGAGAGAACCCAGTGGTCCCTTCCCTGACAGTCTTACAAGTAAATGTCTGTAACCGTCAATAACAATTCGCAAATGTCTAAATATTTTCTGAAGCTTTGAAATAAGATAAAGAGTTTGGAATTCATTAATGTAATTGACTGCAAAAATTGAGAACTATCGTTTAAGTTTCATCTGCTCGAGCCCAAGATGTTTGACAATAGCACTGCTCGACCTCAAATTTAGCCACCCTTGCTGTGTAATGAATTTCCCCCGGTACAGCTGAGACCATCCCCATCAAGAAGTACAAGATCATACTAGATCATGCCTTTCAAAGAATGATCTGATATACTACCACCCCATATAGGATCGGATCATACGCTTCAAGTGGTTTTAACTTGCGGTGTTATATGGATAACTAGTGCTAGTTTCAAAAAAATTCTGCTTGAATATAGTGATTTGATGAAATCTTCTTGGAATTACAAATTCGTTTTTCGGAAAATTAAAAAGTCTGTAACAGCTGAGATACATGTAGAAATCATATATGGAATGTGACATACTTAATCCTCCCTTGAAAGGTAAGACCTGTGATGACCTGCTTCTTCTGGAAGGGAATGGTGTATCAATTTAGAATTAAGTCACGCTTTAAAAAAGAATTTTGAGTATTGGGCTGTGTAAATTGTCCCTTAAAAGGTTAGATCTGTAATGACCTGCTTCTTCTTGAAGGGAATGATGTAGCGCTGTTTAAAAAAAAAACACGCTTAAGAGAAAAAAATGAGTATTGGACTGTTGTTAGTCATTTAGACAAATGCCGAGATAAGCTTTTAAGGTTTAGATAAGTTATAATTTTTTAAGTGTCTACGATCCTCTCCAATGATGATTGGGATTTGTTTAACTCATCAATATCAACTACTGAAAAGAAGATGAAAATGTATTTCCTTACGAAGTACATGCACCAACCGAATAAAGCCTGGAGTTTGTTCGGCCAACAGTGTGATCGATCGGTGACATCTTATCCTAATCATTGATAATGTGGCATCGAATAAGTTATTGAATGGCTTCCCGAGGGTATGGAAGATATTCTGAGAGGTGTGGCCAAGTGCGAAGCACGAGGATTAACTTCTCAGAATTTCTTTCACACTCGAGGGAGCCATTCAATAACGTGCTTGTATCATGGTATTAGTGATTGACGTTGTCAATCAACTAGCACGTGTTTACTCTCTGATACCCAGTCAAGAGAGCCATACAACAATTTCCAAAATCGGGAAGTTATTCAACGCTTAAGCCCCGCCCTCTCTCTGTCAACTTGGTATCGGATTTGTCGAAGACTGCTCATCAAAAGAAAAACGCCGCAGCCATGATGCAGTTAATGTTACATGGTACACCCAGAACTTCTGCTGACTATTGTGGGAATTGAAATGGGAGGACATCGGCAAACTGGATGGAATTATTTGACAAACTAAAATACGCTATCGAGATCGAGTGAAGTCAGTCTAGATGTTCCTCAAAACTCTATAGGGTTGGATGCCGAATCAGAAAGTTTCCTTACAATAGGTCACTGGATCCGTTCCCTTAAACATTTGGGAGATTTGCATTGATGGATCAGCGGAAGGTAAAGGATTCCATCAGACCTGTTTTCTCCCCATTAAACCTGTCATTGTGCGTGCGTGTTGGGATGTGTGTATATATACATATTTTTGAACTCTAAAACACACAGGCACAGGGAAAATCTTCTTGTCTAAAGTAACCACGGAGACAAGTTTCTAATTGTGTTAAAAAGGGGCATATTATTAAGACGTTTATACACACTTATGAATTGTTATAATAGTCACAACCCATGATATTTCATTAGGTTGACGACGGGCATGAGTTTGGCCTTAGTCAGTAGAATTTTCTGGAAAAGATAATTTGGCAACAAATCATCAGTATTTTTTGTAAAGCTAACGCGCCGATTTGCTATAGGTTTTAGATAGCAATCAATAAGCTGTGATATTCTTAAACGTTCACTACCAAAATCTGAGATAATAGGACGCCCTCAGACCGGTTTTCTCTCCATTAAACCTGTCATTGTGCGTGCGTGTTGGCGTGTGTATATATACATGTATGTATGACAGGATGTCTTCCTTTGGGATATCCTTGATATATAATCTTTGGATTTATTTGATTTGAAGGAATCAAATGATTCTCTGCGATGGTAACATTGGGTTGAAATCCGAATAACTAGACCACCTATATTACCTTTAACATCTAGACCTTGTGATTACCGTCATGCCAGAAGGAATGTGATATCGCAAGTAAATAACAGGGTTTCTAACTATCAGATATTTGAACTTTTCCAGCATTAGAGGAGTATGTAGGGCGTAATGAAATAACAGTCCGTTTAGATGCACATCAGTTCAGGAGTACCCGTAAAAAGATTAGAAAGTCAAGAAACATAACCTCGTAGCGATGAGATTACTAAAGTAAAGCAATTAACTAGCAAAAGACCAACATACAATGTATGCGTCTAGGAGACTGTCATATGTTGGATTGATTGATTGATGTTTTACGCCACATTCAAGACTATTTCACATATAAGGCGGCTTTGTCAGGTTAAGTTGTGGAGAATACCCCCGACCTCCGACTCGACGAGTACCTGGCACCTCTTCCACATATGACGATCCAAAGGAAAAATCCACTCAAACCCTTTTCAATTATCATTTGTTCTGAGCGGGATACAATCCCGCACCGCATCGAGAGAAGGCCTGCGTGGGACTGAGGGACTATATTTCTACGCGACTGAGCTACTGAGGACCCGTCACATGTTGAAAGATTGTCCGCTAGCAGGCCTGAGCTTATTTCAACGTCCTGCTAAAATATTACAATGTATACCAAAAACATGTAGCAAAACTAGTAAACTCCCATTACGGTGTGTCTTAAATATTTAGTACAACACCACTGTAACTTAAAGTGGCACGAGCTGCCAAAATTCACATATAATGGTTGGCGTTGGAATGAGGAAAATCCATACAGCATGTGGCCTGTACGAACCGAAAACTTCTGAATTATACCTCTTGAGAAAAATAGCCAATAATTTCAACATTCTTTTTTAATGTCAAAATATCAAATATCAGCAGCTCATGCCACTTTAATGACCGGCTTCAGACTTCTTAGGAATTGCAGTCCATCCCTAATGGGCAATTGCTTCCAGCTCTACAATGCGGCAATAAAAAAAAACTCACACACAAGATTTCTCCCACCACTGTGTCAGCCTGTGGCGACACTTACCCACGAATATTCAACCCTTTCCCTGCTTACTTAGCCGTTGTGGATTTAGATTTGTGCTCATGGTCATTGTCTTGTTGAAATGTTATTTACCGACTAAGTAACGTTCTTGGCCAGATTGTCCTGGTTTTGCATGCAATAGTTAAAAGCAGGACTCTACCATCATTGATCAGATTTGATCTGTCCGTGCCGAAGTCAGCATAAATAAAAAAACTTCCATATTGTCCGATTGTTAAGATGAGTTGTATCATGACTTGTAGGTTTTTTCCAATGATCCGTGACAAAGGTCCAATGGGAATAAAGTACCGTTCAATTTCAAGACTCGTGTCAACAATAATTCTAGTTCCAACTCAATTCCAAAAACGGTCAATTCAACGGTATTAGATTACATTTACCAACAAGGTAGAATTCGTTTTATTGACAGGCACAATGCAAAAGGAATTGACAACGAAGGATAAGTTGCAATCTGTTTCAGGTTGGATCTAAGCTAAATATATAACATAAAAAAAATGTATAAATGAAATGAATAATTCTACTACAGTTGGTTACAGATATTTAACTAAATCGCCGTATTATAGAATGATATAATGATGCGAAAGGTTTTTATATGCGGCAAATACTTTTTATCTCTTTCTTTCTTTATCGAAAACAGAGAGTATTTGGGACATATGGACAGTTTGGTCATTGGCGGTCTGCCAAAGAGAAGTTTTTAATTGGATCGAAGATGTGAGAGTCCGTTTACACGGAGTAAATAGGACTTGCTGGTCACACATACTAAAATGAAGAGCTTCGCCTTAATACCACTGATCGATTCAGCGCTACTTTGTGATTAATGAATTGACTGAATAAATTTGCATTGTACATTTTTGCCTTATACGGCAGATGTATTTCTACATTGGGTATATTTGGTCTGAACATCTTATTCTATCAAATGTTGATAAATATACGAGTTTGGACCATGATTTGATATGAGACAAAAACGGGCACAAATGAAATCAGTGTATATACGTTACAGTGGATATTTAGAAGAAGTTTTCTAAAAAAAAGTGCATAATTTGTGACTACTTACATGTAAGGTAAGACAAACATAAAAAAGAGGTGATATGCCCTGGCTTACTAACACCGTATAAAGGAGTTTTGGAGTGCTAAATACATTGAAGCTGGATCGACGAGTCGCGGAATAAGTTAAAAGAAAAGAAAACACACAGTGATCGAAGTAGTTACGGCTTTTAAATGAATTTGGTTTTATCCCTGGGGTAGTGTGTAGGCTAAAAGAACTGTACGCATGCAAATTTATCGCTATAACAACCGAGAAGAAACAAAGGCAAGAAAGATACAGCTGGAAATTGACATGCTGTCAAGATTTAAAGTGGCATGAGCTGCCAAAATTCACACTTTTTTCATAATTTCTGATGGTCACGCCAGTAAGAGGCTTTGAAGACCATCGACAAACTAAATGATTGGCGTTGGAAAGAGGAAAAAACATACAGTATGTGGCCTGTACGAACCGAAAACGTGTTCGAAAAGTAAACAAACTTTAAATAACCGGGACGACCATTCATTCATTCTAAGCCAAAAATAGTTCAAAACAATACTTTATCGTACATTTTCGATACTAGAAGCACTAAAAAGCTTTTGAATTATACAGCTTGAGAAAAATAACCAATAATTTCAAATTCTGTTTTAACGTCAAAATATCAACATTTTGGCAGCTCATGCCACTTTAAGGAATATTCATCACATATTTGCTATTTGATATATTACTGTGCGTTCTTATGCATTTCATATGTTACCCCGAGTGAATATCGTTTTTTGATTGATTGATGTTTTACACCACAATCAGGATTATTTTCCTTATATGGCGGTGTTGCCTGGTTTAGTTCGGAAGGAAACCTGGCTCTTTGCCCGGAACAAAACCCCGACTTTCGGCGAGTACCTGGAGCCTGTTTCACAAAGCGGCGTAGCGTAAGTTTTCATGTAAATGCTACATGTATAGCAACCAATACTGTAGAAATACGTTGCTATGGCATTTACGCAAAAACTTACGCTACGCCGCTTTGTGAAACAGGACCCTGGCAACTATCCCACATACGACGATCGAGTGAAAAATCCTTTCCCCTCTATTTAGTCTGAGTGGGATTCGATCGCGCGTCACATCGACTGAGAGACTCTCACTCAGACCGCCTGAACCACTGAGGCCCCAATGGCGTTTGTAACGAGGAGGCATGGGAGTGTTCTTTAGGAATTCCAGTTTCATTATGGGATACAAACCTTCCGATCCGTAACGACAGATAATATCAGCAACAGATCAAGGAAAACGTGTGACATCGTGTAACAATTGGTTTTGTAAATTGACTGTTGATGAATTAATTTGAACATACATGTAGCTTGTTCTTCAAACCAAATGATGATCTCGCTTCGAAAACTCAGCAACGACATTTTGACGATGATTCCATCTTGTCTACATTCTTCTGAATGCAAAATGAGTTCACTGGCAAAGTTGGCACAAAGCCAAAATGTTCCAGTTAGACCAGACGCCTTTTTATTGGTAAAAAGGAGTCTATATCATTCATAAAAATTTTACTATTCCTAGGCTACTCCACTAGATCAAATAACCGACGTTTTATCTACCTACATTTGATCCCGTCTGTCATATGGTTTTCTTTGGGCAAAATTTGGTAAAAAGGAAAAATATCATTACTAAAAACAGTTTAAACTCTCCTTAAATGTGAGTTCTATCCTGAAGTTGAAGGCATCGCAATTGTATCATAATGAACAAGTTCGATCGTGTTTAACATGATTTGTGAATTCCCTGTGAAAGGGGATTGTGAGGAGGTTTTTCTCCTTCTAGGTCAATAAGATGCACGCTCTGAGCTCCAAGTTACTTACGTCAGATATCAGTAATGTTAAATAAATGTTAAATGTGAAATCACCAAAAAGTTTTATTGTATTGTAGCCGCACTCACGTGTCTCTTTCCTGTGTTACTTACTTGCCGGTCAGGAAGAGCCACACATTAAACTACCATTAAAAGGATGGGATAACTATTCTCTGTCAACAGACTTTTCAAACCCGGCAATCATGTGATGCGAGAGTTACGTTGTCATGAAATTGTCCAGCTATTGAGGAAATTCTTGGACATGCTGACCATGTGACAGGTTGTCATTGTATGAGGAGAGTTTGAAATCTGTCAGGCCAATTATAAAGTTTTCTTCTATAAAGAGGGATTTGGTAGATCTACAATGGAATTCGAACAAATTATTGAGTAAAATGAAAAGAGGAATGCTTTAAATGTGTGTTGAAGGTGACATCTAAAAGGAAGGTAGGATTAATAAATATTTGAAAGCCGAAGTCCTTCCAAATAATTCATTTAAAAGCCGTAACTAATTGCAATGAACTATGGATTTTCTGAATTAAGTAAATTTTAAACCTTTATTTAGACCTATGCATAAATAATGAAAAGGTATACATAAAATTACATACATTTTATAAATTTGTTTCATATTTTACTTGTTTGTATACTGCACTCTATAGGGGTAATTTTTTGGATGAAAATACCTTTATTTAATTTTCCGTGTCTTCAATGCTAATGTGAAAGTTTTTACTCATTGACATACTACACAGCAGCAGAAAAGTTGAAAAATTCTTTAATGCTATTCTGATTTTTTTTTACGTCATCCCATCTATAATGTTTGGCATATTATTCAGCTGTGACGTAGTAAGGGGTGTCTATCACTCTATCAGTAAGATAATTAAAAAACTTCAATACAGTCGCTTCAGATCAATATTCTGTCACTCGGCCATCAAATCGGATAGCATCATCTTTCACTGTCAATGGGTACAAATATTACAGTTGCTATTGATTACTTTCTAAACTCGTCTTCCTGTCAAAGGCATTTTATCAAACCCTGAGACATATTGCAAATATTAGTCGTTCCCAATGATGCGTCGACCTGCTTGGTTCAAATCGGATTTTTGTTTCTTGTAAGGCGTTTCATCGATAGTCCAAAGAGACGGTTGTTTCTTCTTCGAGGAGAGAGAAGCGTCTAAGTTGAAGTAAAGATCTGTCTAATTAAACCCTCGAAATTCACTAATGACTAAAACTAAGCAGATGGAGTAGGATTCTTTACTGTTTAGTACGCCGACGAAATCAGTTAAGGTCATCTGGATAGTCACCTAGTGGAAAGAGTAGAAACTTTATGCTTTCATTCCGCACGAATCATATAACAAGCTCACTATATTTATCCTAATTTTAACCTGTATTGGTTCCCTCTCTAAACGGCGTCCATCAAAAATGGGTTATATAAGGAAGTTGTCCTTCCGGTCATTGAGACCACAGTTGATAAATTTGTATTTCAAGCATACTTGTGTATTAAACTGTCCGACAAAATTGTGCGAAACTCCATCACCACGAAGTACGTTTTTGTGAACAACACAAGCTTTCGAAACCTGTGCCGGTGTCTTTATCACGTGAGTTAGGTCCGTAGGTGTCCAAGTGATAACAATTGTAGGGGTTTTACCAAAGTCGAAAACTGAGAATTAATATCCGACTGCATTTAATGATATTGACCTCAGCTGGCTACAACTGCCAACACAGCAAACCCTTTTGACAGAGGACATCGTCTATACAGTCGAGAGTACAAAGTACACAAAAATCGTTGCTTTACTAAAAAGCAATCTGTCAATGTCTTCTAACTACGGATTAGGCATGTACCAACCATCTGCATCCAATACGGAAAATCTTATTTAGATTGAATTCTCGGTGATCCGCATTACGTCTCTTGAGAGGCTCTGTTTTCCATTGTCAATATCATTTCGAAAACCTTTCCTTGCCATGAACTCTGTCTAATTGTGAGAAAACTGGATCTTTTGACTCTCGTTAACTTTCTGTAGTATTATTAAGACAACTCCGGCTCTAAAGGAAGTCAAATAACAGATTATGTGGAGAAATAGGTTTAGAATTAGGACATATTCACATACTGTACTCCGTTTCAAAGTATTTCTCAGTGTTCAATTCGTCGTATTATCCAGGAAGCACACTAGTTAGAAAACATGCACTGATTAATAGCGAAATTAAAATGTCTTAAAATACAGGTAAATAGGTGATTTGCCAATTACTTTCAACTGACGTAATTTAGCGACGTCACAATTGCTGCCCCAAGTAGTAGACAGGACAAAGGATCCGTCTGTTTTTAACTTCAAATTTTCGATATTTTACAACAGATATTAGAAATGAAAACCAATATCCCGACAGTTTATATCCGAATGAATCTAGAAATGTGAAAAAAGTGTGGATGAAAAGGGATTTTGACCGAATATGGCAAAAGTCAAGATGACTACTGGGCTTGTCCGGTGTCGGATTGATGTCGCGACGTCATTTCATTGTTGCGCGCAAAACTGGCAAATGGTCTATTAAAGCATCAAATGCCTTCTTTGGCTCTGACAAGTCAATAACCAGACAAGAAAACTGGAAGGTTAATTAATGGGAGTCATCCGGGAACAGCACTGAGGGACTGCACCTAAATTAACCTCGCCCTTAATAGATGACATTTCATGTGACGTCAATTGATCTACTGTCAAAATGGCTTTACATAGCTACGAAGAAAGTTCTCTCTGTTATCATTTGGAATTAGTTTGTATCAGCCAATGACACAGATAAAGAACCGCAGCAATGGGAACAAAGGTCTTCTGAGAGAAAGAAAGCTGTCAATTGAACGCCCATTCCGGAACAGTATTACGCTGAGAGAATAACCTGATATTTGTGTTGGTAAACACGAAGCGTGACCTGCATTGGAACGAGACTGGCTGGCGCCATCACGCATTGTCTCCATACAGACTGATGGCACAACGCATTGTGACCAGACAAACTGGTGGCACCACGCATTGTGACCAGACAAACTGGTGGCACCACGTATTGTGACCAGACAGTGTAACAAGCCAAACCCTATTTCCATGAAGCGAGTTATACACACATTTTTTATATAATTTATTTGTTGTTTAAAGCTTTCGAAGCATGGCAGAAGTATGGGTCGGTGTAGTCATTTAATAAGGTTGAAAGTCCACTCCGGAATAGTATTACGCTGAGAGAATATCGTTATATTTGTGTTTGCAAACCCGAAGCGTGACCTGCATTGAAACGAGACTGGCTGGTGTCATCACGCATTGTCTCCATACAGACTGATGACACAACGCATTGTTACCAGACAAACTGGTGGCATCACGCATTGTGACCAGACAAACTGGTTGCACCACGCATTGTGGCCAGACAAACTGGTGGCACCACGTATTGTGACCAGATAAACTGGTGGCACCACGTATTGTGACCAGACAAACTGGTGGCACCACGCATTGTGACCAGATAAACTGGTGGCACCACGTATTGTGACCAGATAAACTGGTTGCACCACGCATTGTGACCAGATAAACTGGTTGCACCACGCATTGTGACCAGATAAACTGGTGGCACCACGTATTGTGACCAGATAAACTGGTGGCACCACGCATTGTGACCTGAGAAACTGGTTGCACCACGCATTGTGACCTGAGAAACTGGTGGCACCACGTATTGTGACCTGAGAAACTGGTGGCACCACGCATTGTGACCTGAGAAACTGGTGGCACCACGCATTGTGACTAGACAAACTGGTGACACCACGCATTGTGACCAGACAGTGTATCAAGATAAAACCCTATTTCCATGGAGCGAGTTATAGACATATTTTATTATATAATTTATTTGTTGTTTAAAGCTTTCGACGCATGGCCGAAGTATGGGTCGGTGTAGTCATTTCATATACCCAGAGATAAAAATCTGGGATTTTATAGTTTAAGTGTTTAAAGCTCTTGATACATGGCAGGATTGTGGTTCAAGGTAGTCAATTAATTATTTCTTGTTTGGGGCCTGGCAGACGTCTATCCTGGCACGCAGCTTCCATCTATCGAGGGACACGTTTTAAAGTAAATATCACGTTCATGACCGGCACTGCATCCCCTGGGCTATTGAACTTGAATGGAAGTAGAACTTAATGGTTGGGCTACAACTTGTCTTTGATTCAAGTATTTTTTGAGTTCTGATAAATGATCACGATCTGTTTGCTACACTTAATGGTATCTCGATGATAACTCTATGCAAAATCTTCAGCCAACCGCAGGATTTAACTTAATGTTGTGATGTAAGCCATATTCCGGTGAAGAACTTTTCCATATGGCGGTCAATATACTCTTTACAGTTAGTGAGGTTATAGTGCGTCGAGGACAACCAGATTGGACATGACCTACGGCATTTCAAAGACATCAGGCACCAAATAAGAAACGATTCAGATAATGTCATTCTTCGTGGTTATTCAAACTACATGTATATTTATTCTAACAGCTATTTGAAACTTATCAAACGTGAGCTCCATTATAGTGAGAAGTAATTAAGGCATCACCACGAAGTAAGTTTTTTTGTGAAAAACACGAGCTTTCGTCGCCTGTGTCGGTATCTTTATCAAGTGAGTATTGGTTTGGTCTACAGGAGTCCAAGTGATAGCAATTGGAGGGGTTTTACCAAAGTCGAGAACTGCCAGTTAATATCCGAGTGCATTTAATGATATTGACCTCAGGTGGCCACAACTGCCATCACAGTAAACCCTTTTGACAGAGGACATCGTCTATACAGTCGAGAGTACAAATTGCCAACACAACAGACCTTTTAGAAACAATTGTGATCATCCTTTCACTGAATCATTCCCCTTTTAAGTATGACCGCGCACATCGCGTTTTGTGACCAGACATTGTATCAAGCCAAACCGTTTATTCATGAAGCAGAGTTATACAAATATTTTATTATATAATGTATTTGTTGTTTAAAGTTCTCGACGCATGGCAGAATTATTGATCAGTGTAGTCAATTAAGATGCCCAGAGATACAAATGTTGGATTTTATAGTTTAATTGTTGAAAGCTCTCGATACATGGCATGATTGTGGTTCAGGGTAGTCAATTAATTATTTCTTGTTTGGAGCCTGAGAGACGTCTATCCTGGCACGCAGCTTCCCCCTATCGAAGGAGATGTTTTAAAGTAAATATCACGTACATGACCGACACTGTATCCCCTGGGCTATTGAACTTCAATAAAGGTAGAACGTAATGGTTAGGCTACAACTTGTCTTTGATTCAAGTATTTTGAGTTCTGATAAATGTTCACGATCTGTTTGCTACACTTAATGCTATCTCGATGATAACTCTATTGATAACTCTATTCGTCCAATTGCAGGATTTAACTTAATGCTGTGACGTAAGCCTTATTCCGGTGAAGACCTTTTCCATATAACGGTCAAAATACTCTTTACATTTACTGAAACATGGCGTTTTACTGAAGGTGATTTAATACTACAAACTATTTAATACTACAAACATAGCTTGTAAAGCTCATTTATGTTTTTTTAATATTTTAGTAGCGATTTCAAACTCCATTCCAATGCAAACGGTCATATGGCTGATAACATGTTATTAACTGTCCCTTTGGAATAGAATGACAATTGAAGGTTTACACGCCACATTCGATATTCTCTCACATATATTGCCTCGATGGCGAGCACAATGGACATGACCTACGACATTTTACAGACACCAGACACCAAATAAGAGACGATTTAGATAATGCTATTCTGAAAGGTTATTCAAACTATCTTGAGGTCACAACACCCAGTTTGTGTTTTCTCAGCCAATGACAATTTATTTTGGGTATGCTAGAGCTAGGAGGTGGCTTACATAGTGATAGTTTGGTATCTGGGTTATATCAGTCAAAACGTAAACATTACCGCAGATGGGAAATGAAACTGTATTATGTTGAGTCTAAGAACTGTTCGAAACTTATTAAACGTGAGTTCAATTATAAAGAGAAGTAATTAAGGCATCGCCACGAAGTAAGTTTTCGTGAACAACACAAACTTTCGACTCCTGTACCGGCGTCTTTATCACGCGAGAAATGGTTAGGTCCGCAGATGACAGCAATTAATTGTACGGGTTTTACCAAAGTCGAGAACTGAGAGTTTAAAATATGCCAGTGCATTTAATGATATCGACCTCAGGTGGTTACAACTGCCAACACAGCCAGCCCTTTAGAAACACATGTGATGATCTTTTCACTGACTCATGCCCCTTTTAAGTATGATGGTGGATAAAGTTTATGGAGGACATGGTCTATACAGTCGGGATTGGGCTAAACAAGGAGTCGAAGTGACATTTTAATTGAATGTGTATAATAATCCGTTGAAGTGAGATACTGTATCTATTGAATGGAATCGAGTTTCCCGTTCATTGAAAAGGATTTCCAGATCGTCCCTCAGTCCCACACAGACCTCGATGATCCAGTGGGTTAGAGTGATCGTCCCTCAGTCCCACACAGACCTCGATGATCCAGTGGGTTAGAGTGATCGTCCCTCAGTCCCACACAGACCTCGATGATCCAGTGGGCTAGAGTGATCGTCCCTCTGTCCCACACAGACCTCGATGATCCAGTGGGTTAGAGTGATCGTCCCTCAGTTCCACACAGACCCACATCGATGCGACGGCGGTTCAAATCACACTCAGGCCAAATAAAAATTGAGAAATTTTTGAGTGGATTTTTCAATCGGCCAGGTACTCACCGAAGTTCAGGGTTTCCTCTAGGCAATGAGCCCGGTTTTCTCCACCACTAAACTTGGTAACGCCGCCATATAAGTGAAAAAATCTTGAATGCGGCGTAAAGCATCCCTCAATTAACGTACGGGTTAACTCTGTATATTTATTTAGTGCCTTAATAAAAAATATTCTTCATGATATCTCCTTCCAGAATGCCTTTCGATTATTTTTGTTATCATTTTCATACAAAGAGTTAGGATGTATTTACTAATTATCTTTGGGTAAACCCCTGCAAAAACATATGTGTTTGATATTTGTTGATATTATATCAGAAACATGTCAGCAAGTCATTTTCCAGAGAACCTAAGCCTGCTTTTAAAACTCTCATAGTCGTTTTATCGTTCTCATCTTAGCTTTGAATTATTCATTCGTTACCCACAGGAAAAACGGTCGTCAACACTTGGACCTTATTGACACAACTGTTATCTGCTTAGAAACCCGGAGGATGTGCTCGAGTATAGAGTTTATCTAGAGCGTTCACTTTACGGACAGCCCGCGTTGAACGTCCTTGTTTTCACAAAGTAGAGGCCATTTTAACTGACTATGATTTGAACTGCAATTGGTAACAGTATCCCGTTTCGGTTGCGACCAGTCCCGATAGCTCAGTTGGTAGAGCGTCCGCTTCAGGGCTGGGAGATCCAGGTGCAAGGCTGGGTCGAGTCAGACCAAAGACTTAAACAGTGGGGGCTGCTGCTGCTTCGCTTGGCGCTCAGCAATAGGAGTTAGAGTAGCGACTGGTTGGCCCGGTGTCAGTATAATGTGACTGGGTGAGGGGCCTTGCTGGGTGTCTTCGGCAAGTCGTCTCAGTGAGGCAGCACCAAATAAAAGAGCAGTGGAAATCTGCCCTGCCACAAGGAGACAACGTCTTCATATGACTGAAATACTGTTAAGCAGGACGTAAAACCCAAATCACTCACCCTTTCGGTTGCTGTGGGCAATTGGGGCAGATTGGGGCATGTGTATTGCGAATCCAGGGTGGGGGGGGGGGGGGGGGGTGGGGGCAAAGATTTGGTTAAACGGATAATAAACTAGACGTAGCCTTAATAGTTACATCGAACTTATAACGTTGTATAGGGTACAAAGGAAACCATGAAGCCAGTCATTTGGACGAACCAAAACCATGCATTTGATATACTGAGTCGTACAAAATCATTCTGATACTAATAAAATGTATTTTATCATTCAATATTTATTTCATTAATCTTGAATTGAACGAAAACACAAATCAACCGATCTATCAGTTGACTCGATGCAACAGTCCTGTTTCACGGCCAGGTGTCCTTGTTGTTTTACCGTTGACGTTATCAGTATGACAAAAAAAACCCAATACAAATACCGCTTTAGATTTCTTTATTTTTTGTCTAATTTGACATCATGTCGAGTTTTAATAATCCCTTATCAGACGGGTTAACAATAGATTAAAACATAACACCAGTTTGTAACAACAAATCATTTTGGAGAAATTAAATCATACAATCAACTTTTGAAGTATTTGATTTAAATAAGGCTGATTTTTGCTTCATAGCAAACTTTCTGCTCAGATTTGAACAACGGTAGAGTAAGAAATGTTTAAAACTTTCTTTAAAGGTGGGTTCCATACTAATGAGGAATGATTTAGACATCACCACGAAGTTAGTTGTTTGTGGACAACACAAGCTTTCGACACCTGCACCTATAGTTGATTGTTACACCTATACTTCCCGTGTGTTATAGTGTTAAAAATACATATACTTCGCAGTGATGCCTGAATCATTTCTCATTAGCATCGGGGGGTGTTTTACAAAAGAGTTCCAAAATTTCGGTTCATAGAATAGGGATATTCTTATGTTTTATCGACCGTCTTGATTTTTGTAAAGTTAGACTCTGGTTGACGTTTATTCTTTTACTTTGCAGTTGGATAGCGTTTTACCAGTTTTGATAACCAAGTAACGTCATACAACTACCGGTGTCAGTCTGATGTCGAACCAGACCGTCTTGGCATATTTTTCGTCAATATGCGATAAATCTAAGGCAATTTTTCCAACTAGCGAACCAGCATCGAACAGGGACGTTATGCAGATCTGTCAGAATTCCAACTTCTTTTAAATTTCGATTATTAAGAGAACTACGGAGCCGTAATAATAATTATCTCGTACCACGATATAATAAGTCGTACCACGACATAATGTTAGTCCAAACATCTTATTTTCGAACAGGTCTTGAGTAAAAAAAATTTCGGATGTTCCTTTTACGGCTCCGTGGAGAACTAAAAACGAAAAAAAAAAATACATGTGCATTTATTTAATTTTTTACTTAAAAGCT
Source organism: Lepidochitona cinerea (assembly GCA_963971465.1). Taxonomy (NCBI): domain Eukaryota; kingdom Metazoa; phylum Mollusca; class Polyplacophora; order Chitonida; family Tonicellidae; genus Lepidochitona; species Lepidochitona cinerea. The sequence goes on from OZ020556.1 coordinate 8,086,054, forward strand.
TATAATTTGCCCTTTTTGAGATAAGTAGCTTAAACGTTCCTAACTTTAACCAATTACACTTATAAATATTTTTTGCAGCCCGTGCTATTTGAAAGGAAACGGGCGAAGAATTAATTATAACGGTTAGCAAAATAACTAAATGAGACAAAGCTACTGCTAGGATCCTTTCATCGACAACACTTCCATCTGCGTCTTTCTCCGTAAATTGTCATGTCCTTAGTATATAAAATGATTTATCAGCATGGATAATTGCTCAGTGCAATACAGTTGAAATGTAATACTGTTCAAATTCTGATTAATTCCGTTCTTGAGTTAAATCACCCCATAAAAACATTTTTCGTGCGTAACAATACCCGTCCATACCCAATGCAATTATAACTATGACTAAATCCTGTTCAAATTCTGATTAATTCCGTACCAATCACGCCTAAAAACACAATGCATAAAAAATACCCGTCCTTACCCTTTGCAAGAATGCAATAATAACTATGATTAAATCGTTTTATCATAGAAGATACCATTATCAAAGATACACACCAAGAGTTACAATTATTAACAGCACCTGATTTCATTTAATGGAATGAACAGTACAAGTTTTGGTATTTTAACAACTTTCATAAAATTGACGAAATGTCATCCAAAAATGGTTGTTCAGCGCCAAGCTTTTTCCAGAACAATTTGTTCGGATAAGACTTTTCTATCACACAAGATTTCAATTTTGTATATGGAAACTTAAATCAGCATATATAACAATGGATATGTACATAGTTATTTAGAAAACAGTCAATTTGTATTGGAAAGGCGAAGACACATAGGCGGAAATAAATACACGTTGTGTTTCTAGCAAATGCTTTCAATCCTAAAGGAATGTGTTTCTAAGACATTCATTATGAAATATTATGACACGTTGATGTCAAGCTAGGACTCACAGAAGCCGTCACCGGGCAATAAAACAGCCGCGAAGAACTTATTGAAAGAACTCTTGGCCTCTATTAACACATGTATAAAATCTCAGCAAATTGTTACAAAACCATTAAAACTCACTTTTCACCGAGGTGAAAACTTCACAAGAACGCTGAATCTCTTCGTTCAAAACAGATTAGATGTTAAAATTCGAGTTGAAAAACGGCCCATGATAAATCTATAAAATCATGGGGAAAACCCTTATATATTTTTTCAAACGCCATGTGTTTTTTGATTGTCCTCACTTATTCTTGGTTTGATGTTGGACTTGTGGTAAGCAAATTGCTTCTTTCTCGGAAAGTTACGTGTGGCAGCCATTTGAAAATCCCTCTTAATGTCCTTGTCATTTCACAATCTTTACCTCCACTGTTTGGCGGGCCATCAGATTTGTTTTCTCGTTGAGATAGGTGTCCTTCACGCCGAGTTTCTTCTGCTGTAGCGCTAACTCTGAAGCCATTAACCTTTTTTCAAAACACATGACTTCTTGTGTCAAGCTACAAGTGCTTGTGCACGCAGCACGGACACTCTTTCTAAAAGCACGTGACATGAAGCCATAGATCACGGGGTTTATACACGACTGGATATAGGGAAGACAATCCAAAATTAACTGAAAAGATAAAATTATTTTGATTAATTATAAACAAGCTAATAATAGCACAAGATAAAGTTGATACAAAACTCTGCACACAAATTCACGAGGCTAGTAGGATGCCAAAGCTTCCAATTGGTATTTCTTGAGAAAAAAAAACGATTTGTTTAAGTGGCATTACAACTTCTTGGTTTATTGGGAACACGACGTTTCGGTGTAGCTCCTCACACCGTTATCAAGTGATGAGTAACCAAGAAGTTGTTACTCATCACTTGATAACGGTGTTAGGAACTACACCGAAACGTCGTGTTCCCAATAAACCAAGAAGTTGTAAATCCATACGCAAGAATGTTCTTTCCTTCATTAAAAAATGATAATTTCAAAACTGTGTTTTTACGGATAAATATCAACAGTTTGGCCGCTCCTGTCGAACAAAGCTTGACGTTTCATGAGATACGGCTGATGGCTGGAGCGCGTAACCAGGAAAAACAAGAGCCATCAGGGGCCGGTTGCACAAAAGGTGTATTAAGCTTAAGTCAGGCTTAAATACGTCGCGTCAAAAAGAAATTTGATTGCGACATCGCATAGGTAAGTCCGACTTAAGCTTAATACACCTTTGTGCAACCGGACCCTGAAGACGACATATACCCCTATTTAGAAATAGTGGCTTAAATGATGAAAAAGTAATAGTTCAAGTTTCAAAGAGACATGACAAAACTCCTCAATTCACGGAGCGGACAACATATTTGGGAATAAGGTAAATAGCTGTGGTCTACAAAAACTAAACAGGAGCTCCATTCGCCCTTCCGATGAGCCGGATAAGACCGGGAAGACAAAAATGTTTGTGCGCTGTTCCTTCTGACACTGACGAAATAACAACTTGGAATGGTGAAAACATCCAAAAGCGATAATCCGAACTTAAATGAAACAGTTAGATAGATTAGTCTAATCAGACTTTTTCAGCCAGAATTAAACGTTGGTAGAGTTCTTGGAGCTTTAATTTAGATGTTTTTAGCCAAAAATGAGCCTTGTTTGAGTGCTGTAAGAGGTTTAGTCTAAAAGTCTTCATTAAAAAATGAGCCTTGTCTGAGTGTTGTAAGAGGTTTAGTCTAAACGTCTTCATTAAAAAATGAGCCTTGTTTGAGTGTTGTAAGAGGTTTAGTCTAAAAGTCTTCATTAAAAAATGAGCCTTGTTTGAGTGCTGTAAGAGGTTTCGTCTAAACGTCTTCATTAAAAAATGAGCCTTGTTTGAGTGTTGTAAGAGGTTTAGTCTAAAAGTCTTCATTCAAAAATGAGCCTTGTTTGAGTGGTGTAAGAGGTTTAGTCTAAACGTCTTCATTAAAAAATGAGCCTTGTTTGAGTGTTGTAAGAGGTTAAGTCTAAACGTCTTCATTAAAAATGAGCCTTGTTTGAGTGTTGTAAGAGGTTTCGTCTAAACGTCTTCATTAAAAAATGAGCCTTGTGTGAGTGCCGTAAGAGGTTTAGTCTAAATGTGTTCATTAAAAAATGAGCCTTTTTTTGGTGCCGTAAGAGGTTTAGTCTAAACGTCTTTATTAAAAAATAAGCCTTGTTTGAGTGATGTAAGAGGTTTAGTCTAAACGTCTTCATTAAAAAATTAGCCTTGTTTGAGTGGTGTAAGAGGTTTAGTCTAAACGTCTTTATTAAAAATGAGCCTTGTTTGGGTGTTGTAAGAGGTTTAGTCTAAACGTCTTCATTACAAAATGAGCCTTGTTTGAGTGTTGTAAGAGGTTTAGTCTAAACGTCTTCATTCAAAAGGGAGCCTTGTTTGAGTGTTGTAAGAGGTTTGGTCTAAACGTCTTCATTAAAAAATGAGCCTTGTATGAGTACTGTAACAGGTTTGGTCTAAACGTCTTCATTAAAAAATGAGCCTTGTTTGAGTGTTGTAAGAGGTTTGGTCTAAACGTCTTCATTAAAAAATGAGCCTTGTATGAGTACTTTAACAGGTTTGGTCTAAACGTCTTCATTAAAAAATGAGCCGTGTTTGAGCGCTGTAAGAGGTTTAGTCTAAATGTGTTCATTAAAAAATGAGCCTTGTTTGAGTGTTGTAAGAGGTTTAGTCTAAACGTCTTTATTAAAGATTAGCCTTGTTTGAGTGGTGTAAGAGGTTTAGTCTAAATGTCTTCATTAAAAAATGAAGGTTTGAGTGTTGTAAGAGGTTTAGTCTAAATGTCTTCATTAAAAAATGAGCCTTGTTTGAGTGTTGTAAGAGGTTTAGTCTAAACGTCTTCATTAAAAAATGAGCCTTTTTTTGGTGTTGTAAGAGGTTTAGTCTAAACGTCTTCATTCAAAAATGAGCCTTTTTTTGGTGTTGTAAGAGGTTTAGTCTAAACGTCTTCATTAAAAATGAGCCTTGTTTGATTGCTGTAAGAGGTTTAGTCTAAGCGTCTTCATTAAAAATCAGCCTTGTTTGAGTGTTGTAAGAGGTTAAGTCTAAATGTCATCATTAAAAATCAGCCTTGTTTGAGTGTTGTAAGAGGTTTAGTCTAAACGTCTTATTATAAAATAAGCCTTGTTTGAGTGTTGTAAGAGGTTTAGTCTAAACGTCTTCATTAAAAAATGAGCCTTGTTTGAGTGCTGAAAGAGGTTGAGTCTAAACGTCTTCATTAAAAATGAGCCTTGTTTGAGTGTTGTAAGAGGTTTAGTCTAAACGTCTTATTATAAAACGAGCCTTGTTTGAGTGCCGTAAGAGGTTTAGTCTAAACGTCTTTGTTACAAAATGAGCCTTGTTTGAGTGCTGTAAGAGGTTTAGTCTAAACGTCTTCATTAAAAAATGAGCCTTGTTTGAGTGCTGTAAGAGGTTTAGTCTAAACGTCTTCATTAAAAAATGAGCCTTGTTTGAGTGCTGTAAGAGGTTTAGTCTAAACGTCTTTATTAAAAAAAACGAGCCTTGAAATAGTGTTGTAAGAGGTTAAGCTTAAATATTTTCAACCAAAAGGGAATTAGTAGGGGGTTGTAATGGGTTTACTTTGAGATGTTTTCGGCAAAAAAACCTTGATAGAGTGCTATAAGAGCTTGAATTCTGATGTTTTCAGCAAAAAAGTAGCCATTGTAGAGGGCTGTAATAACTTTAGCTTAGATGTTTTCAGCCAAAAGAATACACGATAGGGAGTCTTGGTGGAGTGCTGTAAAAGACACTGTTTTGGAAGAAGCTATATTACATGTCACATGACCTAATCTAGTCCAAGCCACTTCTCAAATAATAAGGTATGTATCTCTTTTAATGATACTGTTTCTTGTCAACTTCCAGTGAATATATTCGACAGTTTATAAGAGATGCGCGAGTACATGCAATTTTTTCAAGCATGCAAAATTATCTTATCGACTTTTCATATCATATTAATAACGAGAACCAAAACGCCTGGGTCCATGCTCTCTCCCACTATATGTTCAGTCTGCTTCTTCTTAATGACCCGCCACTTGTGTCCCGGAGCAACTTGGCAGCCGTTTGATGATGGAGATAAAATACACCGATACCGACTGACCTTTTCATCTCATCATCTTAACTGATAACTACGGTCGTAAATTGATGTTATCGGGTTTGCAAATGGGCCAAGAGAATCTACACCAAACCATGGAATAGACAATTTGAGTTTGATAGGGGATATAGAGACAAATAATGACTATCGCCGACGTCAAAAGCTCAAATTACAAAACTGTATCAAATAAACGCTTATTAAAATCAATAAAAAAAAACACACGCCTATAACAAGCTGGCTTTTTGAAGGAAAATCAACAAACCATGCCAAATGGTCCATACTTGACCCACCACATACAAAACTAACATTCTCTGATAACTTATTAATGCTCCTCCTTTTTTCCATCGCCTCACCCCCCAAAAAAAACCCGTTCAGTCAAATTGAAAAAAAATGTTTGGTGAAATTTGGGATTCGAACCACGGTCATTTGGTGAAAGGCTGTAGGGTCAATGTGAAATAGCATTGAGACCCTGGACCTCAGACTTACTTTTGTTGTGAAAGCCTCAGGGTAAAACATGATATCCATACCCTGTCTTTGTAACGTGCGGAATATCAACTTTGGTCCCCAGCTCAGGAAAAACACAATAACAATAGCACACAGCATTTTGATTACCTGTAGAAAAAAACCAATATCACCATTGTAGCCATTTTAATGTCCAGTATTTTTCAAATACTAAAACACCCACGCTGCAATAAAAAGAGCTGTTCTAACGAATTCTGATGAACAGGTAAGGCATATGGTATATATGATGCATTAGCGTATAAGCCATTGATCCATGTTTAAACAGAGCTACTTATTGACCTACTTTCATCTAAACACCATCATACAATTAGTGGATTAATTTGGTCCCAAATAAATTGGTTAGAACGCTTGGGGGGGGGGGGGGGGGAGTATTCGGAATAGAAAAATGAGAAGTTGAGAAATGTATTTTTGACGAACGCTCCGAGGCCAGGTTAGTTTTCAGATAAAGAAAATGGATACATTTCCTTTTTTTGAGCGTTGGTCAAAAAAGCTTTTATTCACTTCTCATTTGTTCTATACCGAATACTCCCCCCCCCCTAAAGCGTTCTACACAATTGTCTGGGACCAAATTAATCCACTAATTGTATGATGGTGTTTAGATGAAAGTAGGTCAATAAATTAGCTATCTGTTTAAAGATGGATCAATGGCTTATACGCTAACAGCTCAATTTGGTAAAAGGTTCTAAAAATATCCCCGGGCATCGTGCTGTCACATTACCAGGGGAATCTAGAACTGTTGGTCTATCTACCCCCATATCTATTCCAACATCGTACCGTACCGGCACTTAATATAACAAAAATGCCATGAACCTGATAAGCAAAACGCTTTTGCCACCTTGTGCGACTTGAATTGTTTTCAAACATTTTATGGGTGGGATCTATTTATCTTTTAACACCCAGACCACAAGGGCATATTTAGTTTTTCTGAAGCCGCTTCTGTTTAACGTGCTAATCCATTTTGGACCACCTAACTAAATTAAAGCGACATAAACTGTTCACATTTCCAACTGTACGACCAGAAACAGGGTTCGAAAAGTGAACACAATTTGTGTGATGATGGTTTGTTAGAGAGTGAAAACATTTCCGAGGACTACATTTATTTTCTAGTGTCTAATAAATCGAAATAAGTCTATCGCGTATTAAAGACTAACACGGCCACCCAACCTATTATTCTTCAAACTGCTATCGGTAAACATCTTCTTGCCTGTCCTTTTTGAGAAAACAAAATAGACTGAAATATCATATAACTTTGATTTAACTAAAGTTGTGAACATTTTAGCACATAAATATTTTTTGTAAAAAAGCTAAAAATTACGAGGCGCTATCAGATGTTTTTTTACAATGTTTCAACGACGTCTCAAGTTTGAAGTAACAGAATACAGACCTGTCTTCGTGCTTCCAGAATCTTCATACTTCTCGTCTTGGCACCTCGCTGAAATATATACTGCTTCCGTCGTAAGTAAAATGGTCGTAATAGGCTACTGTATGAGGAACTCGGAGTTAAATCACCCGTACTGAAACATGGCAATGATGACAGAAATGTTTTCCCCAGTATTATGATTTGTAAAACAACAAAGAACAAGTAATATATATCCATTTTAACAGACAAGTCTGAGGCAAACTCTTAAATTTTTAAAGTTCTTCAAACCTATATGCCTTTAAAATTGAATTGAAATTAGTTGATTTTTTGGAGATAATTGTGATATATTCTGTTCATTATATGCTTAAGAACAATTTACACGTTTTGTTTTACCATTTGTTACTGTTTTTTTTCTATTTTGTCTGTTTTGCCTTCGCTTCCTTCTTTTAGTATTCTAATTACGAAGGACACAACGATCAAAATTGCAAAGTCAGTTCGACAGCCTACGGGTTAACAGGAATTACGTAGTAATGTCAGATCAACCGTCGTGGGCAGGCTTTTCCATTATGCATCACGATATCCTGCAGTATATATCTCATCACAGCTGTGGTCTCTGTGGACTTATGCGATGCGTGGGTACAGACAAATATACAGTGTAAAAAGGGATTAATTAAACGAAATTGTTTGTCTGGATTTATTAATCAACGGAGTGAGACTGCGGATTGTCCATAAAAGGGAACAAACCTTAAAGCAAAATACTAAAGGAAGGGCGATGATTGATTTCCGCATACGCAACGTGACATGATATGAGATAGACCTAAGCTCTTCCAATTGTCTACCCAATTTGATAATTGGCAATAAATAATTTCAACTAAAGACTGCATTATACAATTACCCCTGTCGATTCATAAGGAAAACAGAATAGACAGTTATTGCGACAAAGCAGAAATGGATAATCAAGCAATGGACTTGAGCACTGAATCCCACCCAGGGCTTGTGAGGTTATAGTCACTCTCATTTGAAGAGACAATGACATTTACGCAATGGACCACGTTATCGACTCCCACTCAGACCTTGTTAGGTTATTGCCACTCTCATTTGAAGAGCCAATGACGTTTAAACAATGGACCACGTTATCGAATCCCACTCAGACCTTGTTAGGTTATTGCCACTCTCATTTGAAGAGCCAATGACGTTTAAACAATGGACCACGTTATCGAATCCCACTCAGACCTTGTGAGATTATAGTCACTCTCATTTGAAGAGCCAATGATATTTAAACAATGGACCACGTCATCGAATCCCACCAAGACCTTGTGAGGTTATAGCCACTCTCATTTGAAGAGCCAATGATATTTAAACAATGGACCAAGTCATCGAATCCCACCAAGACCTTGTGAGGTTATAGCCACTCTCATTTGAAGAGTCAACGACATTTAAGCAATTAATGGACCCCGTCATCGAATCCTACCCAGGCCTTGTAAGGTTAAAGTCAATCTCATTTGAAGAGTCAATGACATTTAAACAATGGACCACGTCATCGAATCCTACCCAGGCCTTGTGAGGTTATAGCCACTCTCATTTGAAGAGTCAAGGACGTTTAAACAATGGACCACGTCATCGAATCCCACCCAGGGCTTGTAAGGTTATAGTCACTCTCCTTTGAAGAGTAAAGGACGTTTAAACAATGGACCACGTCATTGAATCTCACCCAGGGCTTGTTAGGTTATAGTCACTTTCATTTGAAGAGCCAAGGACGTTTAAACAATGGACCACGTCATCGAATCTCACCCAGGGCTTGTAAGGTTATAGTCACTCTCATATGAATTTGTGTGTTGTGGGTAGGTATTTGTGTGTTGACGTCTGCTTCAATCAAAACAAATGCTTCACTCAAGATAAATAACACTGATCTGAGTCAGCGATACACAAACCATTGTGTACGAGGAACGTGTACAACGTGTTGAACGACGCAGGCGTTGCTGTTGGTGGTATCATGGCAGTAACCGGTCTTAAGAACGAGGCAGCTATGTGCAGACACATTCGACGGATCAACGACGTTCCCTCAGCACGACCCTGCATTCAGCAGTGACGTCTCAGGCAGCTTCTTCACGCTCTCGGCCCTCCGCTGGTCCCTCGGCCTATAATCACACACCGATGGCAACACATGTATGTCAAACTAACAACTCTATTAGTCAACTTCATTTCCAGAAATTTCCACAAGGCTTTCTTCAAAATGCAAACATATCTGGCGGGACATGTAATTTTAATTTCGACTGTTAAAGACTGAATGTCATTCAAAAAGTTTTTCATTGAGCGATTGATTGGTTTATACGTTTTACGTTGTGCGTTCTGCAGGGATGATAATCATTTGTCAGCGGAAGGCCAGGGGTTTCAATCGGGCATAGAGTCTGGTTTCCTCAAACAATAATACTGGCAAAGCTATCCATGTAAACTAAATCATCAATATCGCTTTGTAATCCATCAAAATACTCTATGAAAACTATTGGCGCTGATCGCGTTTGGTAGCCTGTTTTGATCCGAGTTAACCTATGGCCACCTCCGAATCCACTGACCAAAGCATAAAAAACGATGCCTTCGGTCATGTCTGTTCTCGATGACCAAATCGTCAAATACCGTGCCGCTGGTCATTTTCGGTGACCACATCGTCAAATACGGTGCCGCTGGTCATATCTGTTCTCGGTGAACAATTCGTCAAATACGGCGCGGCTGGTCATATCTGTTCACGGTGACCAAAGCGTCAAATACGGCATCACTGGTCATATCTGTTCACGGTGACCAAATCGTCAAATACCGGGCCGCTGGTCATTTTCGGTGACCAAATCGTCAAATACGGTGGCGCTGGTCATATCTGTTCTCGGTGAACAATTCGTCAAATACGGCGCCGCTGGTCATATCTGTTTACGGTGACAAAATCGTCAAACACGGCGCCAATGGTCATATCTGTTCACGGTGACCAAAGCGTCAAACACGGCGCCACTGGTCATATCTGTTCACGGTGACCAAAGTGTCAAATACGGCATCACTGGTCATATCTGTTCACGGTGACCAAAGCGTCAAACACGGCGCCACTGGTCATATCTGTTCACGGTGACCAAAGCGTCAAACACGGCGCCACTGGTCATATCTGTTCACGGTGACCGAAGCGTCAAACACGGCGCCACTGGTCATATCTGTTCACGGTGACCAAAGCGTCAAACACGGCGCCACTGGTCATACCTGTTCACGGTGACAAAAGCGTCAAATACGGCATCACTGGTCATATCTATTCACGGTGACCGAAGCGTCAAACACGGCGCCACTGGTCATATCTGTTCACGGTGACCAAAGCGTCAAATACGGTAACCGTTGGCCATATCTGTTTACGGTGACCAAAGCGTCAAATACGGCGCCACTGGTCATATCTGTTTACGGTGACCAAAGCGTCAAACACGGCGCCACTGGTCATATCTGTTCACGGTGACCAAAGTGTCAAATACGGTGCCGTTGGCCATATCTGTTCCATCTGACTACCTCTGTCTTCAGAGTGACCAAGGCGTCAAATACGGTGACCGTTGGTCATATCTGTTCACGGTGATCAAAGCGTCAAATACGGTAACCGTTGGTCATATCTGTTCACGGTGATCAAAGCGTCAAATACGGTAACCGTTGAACATCTCTGTCTTCAGAGTGACCAAGGCGTCAAATATGGTGACCTTTGGTCATATCTTTTCAAGGTGAACCGATCGTCAAATACGGGGATTGTTGCACGGTCAATCGGAACACCTCGTCATCATTTTGATTGAGATTAAACCTATTAGTCCAAAGTTTACAAGTCGAAACGACAGGGTTCCCAAGGCCGAGGGTTTACTAGCCGTAACCGATATCACCGTTGGAGAATACAACATAGATATATGTATTTTTATGCTACCGCTTGTGCATACATGCTTTCGTAGATAATAGATCATTGAACAGTATGATCTGATGTTTTACACCGCACTTTTCTGGTTGTTTCTATTATATGGCGACCTAATATTATTACAATAGTTCGTTCATTAGCTAGTGTAATACTACCACACTAAGCGGTTTTATTACACTACCACGTGGTACAGAGATTTCCGATAGCTACAAAATGTCAATTTTCACATCCATCCGTTTCTTTCGTGAAAAAAATACAAATATTTCTTTAGGATAGATGTCGTTGTTGTGAGGTTGATTGCAATACCTATCGTACTTCTACATCGTTCTAGCGTGGTAGTCCGTTTTGTGAATTTTAATAACAAAACCATGGTTACGTCCCTTTCGATTTAAATAATTCTACGGATCGGGTGTATCACGCACTTCAGGGCGGGTAAAACTAATCAGAAAGCTGGTAAATAATTTGTCAGTATTCTCACTTTTTATCTTGCGTTAGCCTGAGGTCTTTGGTGCTGATCCACAGAGCATGGACAACTCGGGAATAACAGTACGCCATTACAATAGCCGGGGCAGCAAACATCACAACCAATTGATAAACAGCGAAAATAAGACGGCTCTCATCGGGAATACCAACATCCGCACAAAAGACAATAACCACAGATGATTGGTTGTTAAAATAAGTCGTATTCTCTGTAGTCTGAAAAAATAAATAAACGTACATGTAAAACGGCATAAGAAAACAACGAAATGCTTTCATTAAATCCAATTCAGAGTAATCCTATTGGGTTTGCTTCTAGCTGTATTCAACGGAATCGGAAGATTATGGGTATGCTACCGGTCACATGATGCAGCTCATTTGATTTCATCGCTGGTTTGCTTTAGAAAGTTCTTATGTCCAATGTGAAGAAATGTTAACATTTGAACAACACTTTGGTAAGTTTCTGGGGTTGCATTAAAAACTCAAGGCGGTATTTGTCAACTTTTTAAAGAAATATTTATTGACGAATAAAACTAGTTGATTAATTAGTTGGTCTTTAAGGCCGAAGTTTAGAATATTTCAGTTTAAAGTGGAGTCGCCTGGTTTACAACGAAAAAACCATGGTTTTATACTCAATGAAATCCTCAACCGTCCGTCGCTATCTGGGGCTCGTTTCACAAAGCAGTTGCATCGCAAACGAAACGTACATGTAGTTTCCAATGGATTCCATATTGAAGAGATACGACGTCATGGCAACTGTGATTGATCGCCCTGGGCGACGACTTCGTGAAACGGCCCCAGATAACCATCCTATTTTGAATGCAACGATGAAAGGACGTGTCTTCTTACCATAACATAAATAACAGGAGAGGATATCCCGAAGGAAAGAATCCATACGATGACGAGGATTCGCTTAATGAGGACGTTTGTCCAGGGAGGTCGGGACTTCAGAGGATGTACTAGCATCAAATACCTACAAATAAACGTATAATACGTATAATATATTGTTTGATAAATATAGAACAAAGCCAAATGGCATAGCTATCACACATATATATATATATATATGTACTAGCATCAAATACCTACAAATAAACGTATAATATATTGTTTGATAGATATAGAACAAAGCCAAATGGCATAGCTATCACATATAGAAAAAAAAACACAATGTGCCATTTAGTAGAACAGTCTTTATCAAATCCTTTTCTTTTTTTGTTGGCAAGCATTGAACGGTGACCTTCAATAGTTACGAACGTCCATGTGTAAAGCATATGCTGGATTCCTTAAGGTCAATCCCGCAAATATCAACGCCTTGGAGATGGTATGTGTAAACATCTGCGTTAAAAGTGGATTGTTTCTAGCCTATGATCGAAACCCTACAATTGTTAAAGTGGCATGAGCTGCCAAAATGTTGATATTTTGACGTTGAAACAGAATGTTGAAATTATTGGCTATTTTTCCCAAGACGTATAATTCAGAAGCTTTTTAGTGTTTCTAGTCTCGAGAATGTACGATAAAGTATTGTTTTAAACTAACTTTTGCTTAGAATGAATGAATGGTCGTCCCGGTTATTTAAATTTTGTTTACTTTTCGAACACTATTGCGGTTCGTATAGGCCATATACTGTATGAATTTTCCTCATTCCAACGTCAATCATTTAGTTTTTCGATGGCCTTCAAAACCTCTTACGATCGTGACGATCAGAGATTATGAAAAAGCTGTGAATTTCGGCAGCTCATGCCACTTTAATTTCTTACAGAGTATATCCGCATGACATTATCGGAAATGTGAGGAGTGGACAGCGAATCGTAGTTGTTTAGTTGGTTGGTTGTTTTAGCTTATTGGCGCGTTCATTGGTATGAATGATGTACGCCATACTAGTGAGAAATTTTTACTTGGAGCGATGAAGAAAACTGTGACGCGTATGTTTGAGAACTAGCAAATTGTGGTATCTAGAAAACACACTGAATAAAGCTTCCTGGCTTCAGATTTGCTGTGGTAATCATAAACTGAAAATCAGGTTTTCTCACTAAGCAATTGAAAATGAAATCAACAATTTTTAGATTGGTTCAGTTGACACGCCCTTGAAGAGATGGCTTCTTTCACCTCATTAAGACTTCCGGATAATTAACACGAGATGGTAGTATACCAGATCATTCCTTGAAATCTTCTGGAAGGGTATGATCTGGGGGGTATTTCATAAACCACATATAGCCGACTACGGTCAGATAGTCGACTAAGCAGTAATGTTAAAGCAGTGCTATTCTAGTCGGCTAGGTCAGTTTAGCCTTCTAAACATGTTTATGAAATACTGTATGGGTGGATGTTTTGTCAGTTACCATGTAGAGGAACGAATCTATTTTATTAGCAGGTACAGGGCTTTTGGATTATTGTTTCACCAGTGTCCCCTCCTTCGCGTGGGTATGTATTCCCCCGGCAATGCGCTAAAGCTATTCACAATAAGCCATTTCGAATCGAAAAAAGACAGGAGACCTTTTATTGCACGAGCAGCTGTCCGTTTATGTGAGTAAACGAGGTAAATTTCAGGAAAAAATTCTAGCGGAGAAAAAAATATGTTTTAACATTTTTAAGAACAATTTATATTCTAAAGCATAACAATATATCACAGGTTAATTTTAACCTAGCATGTTTATAATAAAAACGACCACTCATACATGCTCCGTAACCTAGCATGTTTATAATAAAAACGACCGCTCATACATTCTCCGATAGAAAGTTGTATCGCCGCCATTTGGAGAGCTGTATGGTATCCTCTGTTAATTGATTCTCTGCAAACAAAATTTCATAATCCCGTGCACTTGTGGCTTTATTTTAGCGCGGAAAAGACCTTAAAGACTCAACGTTATATGTAGTAGCAAATACGCTGACTATATACAGTAGAGGTAAAAAACACACCAAAAAACTATGGCGACGAAGGATTTATTTCGTTTGCACAAAATCCCCGATGAATGATTTAAAAAGAACACCCGTAAAGGTTATTCCAATTTTGCGACAATCCACCCCAGTAGCGATCTCTGTATTACCTCGAGGGGCTCTGTTGGTAACCCAGGTTAGATGGTACATTATGATTTTAGCCAATTGTATTTAAAGCACAAATTCTTTATTTATTATGCTGCTGTGAACTCTAACAACAAACAACTGGATTGATTGACTGGTATTTTGTGCCACACCCAAGACATTTGGCAGGGTTTATTGAGGAAGAAATCTGCTTTTATTGCGAAGAGGAAACCATCGGATATCCTCTGTACTCTATTTAACGAGTCTCACAGGCGGTCAAGAATTAGAAACATTGGCTGTGAATGCAATCATGTTGTTACAAACAATATTTACTGTTTTTGAATTGATCCTATGGAAGCCGTTAGCTCCAGCCAATGGAAATATTTACTCTCGCGACACTTGCAGGATTTGTTTGGAAAACTTTGATCCGGGCGATTTCAATCCCGATAGCGTGTGATTTGTGAGATTGCATCGTTTCCAAGTCAATATTTGAATTGTCTCTGATTTAAGGTTCTTGTTTATGGAAGGCTTTATTGTGCGAAGGTTGATAAGTAGACCTATATGACCATTCCATAGACACTTTCCCTGTTAAACGTACACTCACAGCGAAAATTCAGAATACTGTTTACTCTTAAAACAGAGGATTGTTTTTTCGTATTTCTCCCAAACCGAGGAAGTTAAGGACTTTGTATTTTTGCTGAATGTTAGAGTGTAATCCACAGATGTCGGTAATCCAGCACTGAAGCTAACCTATTTCTGATAGTTGTTGCTGTAATCGTACGTCGATTCTTCATATGTTTTACAACTCCGTTTAGACACTTTCAACCTCACTGGCCATGCATAATGGGGTCCAGTGTTTATTTTTAGGGGTTTTCTTTTTAACTTGTTTTTCACGTTTCTACGAATCAAAGCCCAACGTGACCCTATTACAAACTACAAACAAAACGCCCTGTTCCATTAAACGAAATAGGTCTATTGCATCCTTTCACTGTAACAACCAAAATGGCCATTTTAGCTTTAAGTTAGGTGACGTTTTCAAAAAAAAGAATCATATTGGCACATGGAAATCGCCATTTCTTCAACCAATTAAAACCCTTTGCTTATCACAATATGTTCATCTAAAAACCACGGAAATGAACCGTGGCCACCTTAACAATGACAGAAATAATGCTAAATTAACTCTCATAGATAAGCAAGCGATACAATTGTTAACTTAAAACTATATAGCCCATAGCACAACCCTAACATTTTGACAAAAGCAAACCGCCTTAAAAAATGAGGGCAGCAAAACTACGATAACTTGTCAGGTAATTACTCGACGCAAGTTCCGGCTTGCAAAATCACCTGGCTCCAAATATATTATTACCTAAGTTTTATGAGACTTATTTTTTGAAAGAATACTGTTTACAGAAGACGTTGTTCCGTCCTTTTTACCCATGTAGAAGGAGATGTGACGCAGTTATAAGATGGACCCGTTCCAATTAAACTGCAAATGTCAAAAAGAGCCAATTTCGGAGTTATAGTTTAGATTGATACAAGCCATTTTGTTGTTGAACAGCGTTTCATGACATTCGTTGCAATTGTACAATCTCTGAGTGTCTAGTGACTGTCTTGGTTGGAACATTTCCTACAAAGTATGATTTGAACTTTACCTATTTCAAGCAGCTATATAATGCCAAACGTTTGCACCGACCACGAGGTGACTTGGCCACGTGGAAAAGTTTGCCTAACGCTGAAGTAAGTGGTCTATAATATTTACAACGGCGTAAAACCAATATTTGCTCAATCCCAGCTTCCAAAGGCCGTGTTTATCGGAAGAGGGAATATCCCGACTGGTCTGCTGAAAAGTTCGGTGAGTTTGACCCCTTAATCCCAACATTCCTTTGTACAAGGGGATTATTTTATAGGCTTCAGCCTGTTGAAGAAAAAAACAACACGAACATACCCAATGTCCGACGAGAAAAAACATCTCGAACATACCCAATGTCCGACGAGAAAACACATCTCGAACATACCCAATGTCCGACGAGAAAACACATCTCGAACATACCCAATGTCCGACGAGAAAACACATCTCGAACATACCCAATGTCCGACGAGAAAACACATCTCGAACATACCCAATGTCCGACGAGAAAACACATCTCAAACATACCCAATGTCCGACGAGAAAACACATCTAGAACATATCCATTGTCCGACGAGAAAACACATCTCAAACATACCCAATGTCCGACGAGACAACACATCTCAGCCATACCTAATGTCCGACGAGAAAACACATCTCGAACATACCCAATGTCCGACGAGAAAACACATCTCGAACATACCCAATGTCCGACGAGAAAACACATCTCAAACATACCCAATGTCCGACGAGAAAACACATCTCAAACATACCCAATGTCCGACGGGAAAACACAAAATCCATACAAAGCACAAAAACAATAGATAAAATACCGATAAAGTCTTTTTGTTTATATTACCCTTTAAGGAATTTGCTTTTTCCAGAAAAAGTTATGACTTTACTTCAAGGAACTATGACTTTCCTGTACGGAACAATCATTGTGTTACTTCTAGGAAATGAAATGATCGATATCAATTGAACCCCTTAAATTTCAGTTCAGGGAAAACAAAATCATCAACAAAAACAAACAATTATTAAAGAAATCTCATATTTGGATAACGATCACCTTTTTTGGATCACACATGTTTCTGTAATTTAAAACCAAAAGGGAAAATATCCTTGAGTAATAAAAAGACTAATATATGGTATTTTGGGGTAGGTTGGGGACTTGTGACGTCGCCATTTTATCTGGATATTTCTCACAACTCCTTTAGCGGCCCATACACGATCAATTATATTGTACAATTGTATTGTCAATAGTCTGAATTGACGATTAAATTGACCGTGTATGGGCGATATTGATGACTTGCGCAATTGTATCGAGAGAATCAAATCAAGCTTGATAGTTTATTGCGCAATTATATTGTGCAACCAGGCTTGTGCAATATAATTGATCGTATATGGGCAGCATTATGCATGGACACATACACGAAATCTGGCAACGTAACTATACACAAAGACAAAATGTAAGCACCATTGACGCGCCATTGACCTTCTGCTCTAGGGATGTGCACACTCAAAGAACATTTTTACTTCGATATGATCGCCCTGTAAGGCCAGATGGACTACTGAAAAGCATCTTTTCATGTTGTTAAAATATACTTTTGATTTGGCTAACGATATCCTGAATAAATTGTATAGCTTATTGCCATTAATGGTGATTTCTTATCGCCAGAATGTTGCCCTTTATGACCACAATGAATGGTTTTTGAAACATCAGTTTGCCAACAATCTCCCTACACCAATGATTTTATCGGTGGGTGCAGACTTTCCAGGGGGCATTCCAGCCTAACTTTTTTCTTTGTGTTTAGTTACCGCTTGGAATTGTTTTTAAACTGTATTTTGCTTAAAGAAGTAACATTTGATCGAATAATACAAGTAATTGACAACCATTTGATGTGTTGCTAATTCACAAATAAATTGGCCCATTTTAACAGTATCATTGCGTGAATTGTTTTCTAATTATTTATTATTGATTACCTTGACTTATTATGTTAATTGTCCTCTTTGTGTACAAACTTTGTTGTATTGGTTACCCTCTGAACGCAACACGCCGTTGTGACGCGGTAAAATTAAGCCGAAGAATTACGAAGTAATTACGTCGTAATATTTTTTTTCTTTGGCGGAAATCAGCCACCGTAGTAACTATCTCGATCAAAGCTTGTTTGTTTAAATACATTTCGACAATGGCTGTAATTTGGCTCCATTAACTGGACAACACACAACAACACCAGTGGGGAAATCAATTCCATCTTTGTGGGCTATGTTTACCTGAACCATTGAATAAATCATGTTTTTTGTCATGCCACTATAGGTCACAACACCCAGTTTGTGTTTTCTCAGCCAATGAAAATTGACTTCGGTTATACAGGAGCTAGAAGGTGGCTACATAGTGATAGTTTGGTATCTGGGTTTTTTGAATATTGGATTGAAACTAGCATAGGTCTACTGTACATACTTTAAGCTTTCAATCAACGCCTGATAACAGATTTTTGTGTGTGTTTTTTTAATGTTCACCCAATTTTGAAAATACCAAAGTTTGGCTAGAATTAGTAAGCCTAAAACTGTCAAAATGGCGGTACCCATGTTAAATTGTGTGTAGCTTGAAACCGGCATGCACTATGTCAACTTTATTTGGTTGTAAAGGATTTCTCATGTGTTGATCTATTTGGAAATGGTTAGGAAAAGTCTTAACGAGATTTAGGTAATTAGCCACAAATCAAAACGTTAACATTACCGCAAATGGGAAATGAAACTGTATCATGTAACCTATAGTGAAGTGTGAAAAGTAAGTATTTTGTTCTAAATTTTCAAACCACCACCATTTTTGGTGCCGTTGTATCTGGACTACATATTTGAAATATAAAATAAATGAATTCAGTAAAAAAATTTAAATATTCACCACTTTTTCTGAAAAACAGGCTTTTGTGGACCAGGGCTAGGTTTGAGCAACCACAAGACTCTTATTGTAGGGTGTAAAATACTTGTATATGCCTCAGTAGTGATCCATTTCCATCAATGAGGTCTAGGAATGACATTTCACTTCTTGGAATTATTAATGTTTTTCAAAGCAAATGATTATTTCAGGCTCATTAGCTATTGATGTAAAATAACCAGACCCCCCCCCCTCCCACCCCCTTCCCTGTGGGTCTGAAATGATATAATCTGTACAAATTGCCCTTTTTATATCTTAACAGGTAAGCTGACATGACTGTGGCCCTGAATTGGACAGTTTTTAAATCACTGGAGAAGTTTTATTAGCTTTCAAACAGTCCAAATGTTAAGAAATCAGACATTTTTTGGACGGGTGGGGTGGGTTATCTCCCCTGGCTCTGCCCTTATGGCAGTCTCTAACCCGGACAGATGCTAACAGTAAACTACAACCAACAACCCATCATTTCCAGCAAATTTGAAGGGTATTTGATGATTCACCTTTTTATAGCGAGGAATAACATTTTGAATTGGTCCTCAGAAAAACTTTAAAATATAAGCCTGGAAACATGAAGGGGGTGGGTGTGTAAATTACTTCGCAAATTCAAAACGACTGGCCGAAAAGCTTTGATCTTTTGAAATTCAATTTGATATTGGTTAATAAAAGCAAAGTTATTAAATTTGACAAATTTCGAGGAATTATATCCTTGTTATAGGTCACAACACCCAGTTTGTGTTTTCTCAGCCAATGAAAATTGACTTCGGTTATACAGGAGCTAGAAGGTGGCTACATAGTGATAGTTTGGTATCTGGGTTTTTTGAATATTGGATTGAAACTAACATAGGTCTACTGTACATACTTTAAGCTTTCAATCAATGCCTGATAACAGATTTTTGTGTGTGTTTTTTTAATGTTCACCCAATTTTGAAAATACCAAAGTTTGGCTAGAATTAGTAAGCCTAAAACTGTCAAAATGGCGGTACCCATGTTAAATTGTGTGTAGCTTGAAACCGGCATGCACTATGTCAACTTTATTTGGTTGTAAAGGATTTCTCATGTGTTGATCTATTTGGAAATGGTTAGGAAAAGTCTTAACGAGATTTAGGTAATTAGCCACAAATCAAAACGTTAACATTACCGCAAATGGGAAATGAAACTGTATCATGTAACCTATAACTAATTTTACTTACATGTATACCACAATTTAATACCTGTTTAATATACAAAATGATATATTACTCTAAATAAAATAACAATTAGGCCATCGCCACGAGTTCAGTTTTGTGAACAACCTAAGCTTTGATTGATTGATTGATTGTTTATTCACCAAATAAGAAATATAACATTTAAACATTACACCAGTTTTGTTCATTTGGGCTGGAATAAAACCCTAAAAGAGTTTGCTCCATCCCGATTGTCTAAATAAGTGTAAGAGTAGGTGCCAGCAACAATAATTTGGAAAGATTAAAAAAGAGATAAGGAAAGAACGTATATACAAGGCGAAACAAGTTGCGTACTAAAACAAGCATATAAACAAGATCAGTTGTTTTCCTTTCACGTACTAACACAAGAACTCTGACGCAAATGGGGGGAGGGGGGGGGGGGTTATTGCAGGACATTGAAATAACATCAGTTGTCATTTGCACTGAACTGAAATAGACATGTTATCAGGCATGGGCTCATTGCCAGATAGATATGGTATATATTGTTATGCATTCAACAGTTTCTGGTTACGTATAACACTGGCAACTTCATTTCCTGATAGAATCCGTTCAAATCCCTGACACCTGCAAGGTATTCCCATGCTGCACCCATATATGAAGTTTGGTCAGAACCCATTTAAAATGAGGTCCCAAGAGCTGTGACGCGTTCGAGGCATTGCCATGCTGGACCAATATATGAAGTTTGGTCCGGATCCGTTCAGAAATGAAATTACAAGAGCGCTGACAAAGATTTTCTATAAATAGTAACGGTTACCTTGACCTTGGCACCCTGAAACACGAACTTGTTCGAGGTATTCCCATGCTGGACACATATAGGAAGTTTGTTCAGAATCCGTTAAAAATGAAATCGCAAGAGCGCTGACAAAGATTTTCTATAAATAGTAACGCTGACCTTGGCCTTAACCGTGGCACCCTGAAACACGAACTTGTTCGAGGTATTCCCATGCTGGACACATATAGGAAGTTTGTTAAAACTTAGTTATTAATCGAATTCCCCGTTTTTGTAGGCGGAAGAGAGATTGAAGATGTGTGGTATAAGTATTACCGACACTTTCGACACCTATGCCGATTTCCTCACATTTATAATCAAGTTCTCCTTTATCAAAGGTAAAGGCCCGTTCTCACTTTGCGATTTGTCGTACCGGCTTGTGGGATCCGATTAAAATAGATGCTTTTAATTGGTTGATACGACCTGTCAACCAATCAAATGCATCCATTTGAATCGCATACTACATGTCGGTACTACAAATCGCGCTGTGAGAACGGGTCTTAAAGGAGAAAACTAACTTGGTGTTTAAGAAGATGATGAGTAGGGAGTATCCCCAGTCGTATCCTCTGTAAACATTCCGCGGAAATCGATTTTTGCTCGCTGAAAGTAACTCAAGTAGAGAGCTGACGAACATGAAAACGTTGTTTGATTAATCTTCTGGAATATTAACTCTTAACTGATACTATAAATCTCTTGAGTTTTTTTTCGCCGAAAATAAAGATCAGTAAATATTAGAATCAATTACCCCAATTACTGTCGCAAATGGGGGGAGGGGGGGGGGGTTATTGCAGGACATTGAAATAACATCAGTTGTCATTTGCACTGAACTGAAATAGACATGTTATCAGGCATGGGCTCATTGCCAGATAGATATGGTATATATTGTTATGCATTCAACAGTTTCTGGTTACGTATAACACTGGCAACTTCATTTCCTGATAGAATCCGTTCAAATCCCTGACACCTGCAAGGTATTCCCATGCTGCACCCATATATGAAGTTTGGTCAGAACCCATTTAAAATGAGGTCCCAAGAGCTGTGACGCGTTCGAGGCATTGCCATGCTGGACCAATATATGAAGTTTGGTCCGGATCCGTTCAGAAATGAAATTACAAGAGCGCTGACAAAGATTTTCTATAAATAGTAACGGTTACCTTGACCTTGGCACCCTGAAACACGAACTTGTTCGAGGTATTCCCATGCTGGACACATATAGGAAGTTTGTTCAGAATCCGTTAAAAATGAAATCGCAAGAGCGCTGACAAAGATTTTCTATAAATAGTAACGCTGACCTTGGCCTTAACCGTGGCACCCTGAAACACGAACTTGTTCGAGGTATTCCCATGCTGGACACATATAGGAAGTTTGTTAAAACTTAGTTATTAATCGAATTCCCCGTTTTTGTAGGCGGAAGAGAGATTGAAGATGTGTGGTATAAGTATTACCGACACTTTCAACACCTATGCCGATTTCCTCACATTTATAATCAAGTTCTCCTTTATCAAAGGTAAAGGCCCGTTCTCACTTTGCGATTTGTCGTACCGGCTTGTGGGATCCGATTAAAATAGATGCTTTTAATTGGTTGATACGACCTGTCAACCAATCAAATGCATCCATTTGAATCGCATACTACATGTCGGTACTACAAATCGCGCTGTGAGAACGGGTCTTAAAGGAGAAAACTAACTTGGTGTTTAAGAAGATGATGAGTAGGGAGTATCCCCAGTCGTATCCTCTGTAAACATTCCGCGGAAATCGATTTTTGCTCGCTGAAAGTAACTCAAGTAGAGAGCTGACGAACATGAAAAAGTTGTTTGATTAATCTTCTGGAATATTAACTCTTAACTGATACTATAAATCTCTTGAGTTTTTTTTCGCCGAAAATAAAGATCAGTAAATATTAGAATCAATTACCCCAATTACTGTCCTGTGTGTATGTTAGTTGTTAATATATGAAGCTGGTTTATAGAGCTGCAAACAGGTTGATATTTTGCCATTAAAACAGATTCTTGAAATTATCGGCTATCTTGAAGCTTTTGAAGGTTACTGGTCTCTAGAATAAACGACAAACTATTGCTTTGAAATTACTTTGACTTAGAATGATTGATCGGTTATTTAAATTTTGTTTCTCTTCCGGACACTATTTCCGTTCATCCGGAAGGGGACACTGGTGGCTCAGTAGGACTGACTCAGGCTAGCAGCCTGAAGTTAGCTCCCGAGTCGGGATTCGAATCCCGAAAATGTACATATATCCGGGATTCGATTTTCTGTAACAGAGTGTTTTAACTCAACACAATAAATAGAATGAACCAAAAGTGTTACTTTTCCAAACCCAAAACTTTTGTTTGAATCCCGAATCCCGAAATTAGTCACAAATCCCGATATTGTATTTTGGATATTCTGGTTAAAATCGCCTTAAAACCTCGATTACAAATCATTCTAAAATACTTTTTTTCCAATCATGATTTCCATTTCATCGCGTTTATCGTCCGCGTAAGTTCACAATTGTTAGTGACGTAAATCTAATCCAAGGCTGCAATACATTTGTTTCAACGTGCGACCATTTGTTGCTATGGTACAACGTGTAAAAACAATGGGCGTTGATAACATCTGTTTTCCATCTGTGGAGTGGATAAATATAGCATCAAGTTACCTATCTTAAAGCCTACAGGCATGTAACATGTATACCAGAAATATGTTTTGTCACAGATGAGGTCATTCAAAACAACTCAGTTTATATTTTTGAACACCATAACACACGGGCACAGGGAAAATCTTCTTGTCTAAAATAACCACGGAGACAAGTTTCTAATTGTGTTAAAAAGAGGTATATCATTTAAACCGTTATAGATTGAGATAATGACTTCATTAAAGTGACACGAGCTGTCCAAATTCTAATTTTTTTCATAAATTTCGATTATGAAGAAAAGTCGATCATTAAAAAACTACATATAAAAGATTGACGTTCAAAGACCAAAAAATATCAGTGAAGCCAATAACCCGTACGAAGTGAAGATATGTACTAAAAACGGACGAAATTCAAATAGCCGGGATGTTTTCATTTAAGGATTTTTGTTGCTTATAAAACTACCTTAAAGTGGCATGAGCAGCCAAAATGTTGACATTTTTCTGTTTTGATGAACAATTGGCTAATTCTGATTCAACGAAATTTTCCCTTTATTTGACAGATTACTTCAACAGGCTCTAGATGTATACTTTTTGTGGGGTGTTTCATATATGGACTTATACACTTGTTATGCTTAATTTCTTAGGAGTGGATTTCGGATTTTTTAAATCTGAGAATGTCATGATTTTGAGCGGAAGTATGAGCCATTTGAATTTGGTATACCACGAAATATTTAGCTCCCATTTTGGTTCCATTTCATCTTGGCAATGTGCTTTTATTTTTAACGAATACAATCAATAACTGCGTAAAGCTTCTGGACTTTGGTTCGTGACGTTTTTGAAATATTGAATTTACACGTATTTGTCTTATTCTGGCACACGTTATTTTGTGGCAACATGACTAGACAACACATAGAGCTATACTGGCGCTTTTGTCTCATCTCAATAATACTGTCTGACATCCAACCAAATCGATGCCCTCGGGAATTCGTGAAAGTAGACGGAGGTTCTGGTAATACAATTTAGCAAATGCATTGAGAGTTCAGCTTCATAATACATTATATTGATATCAGTTACTCAATTCTTGATCTCTGATTTCGTTGAGTTAACTAGAGGCCATGAAATAAATTAAAGGAACACAGTAAAAATAGATACGATGTGCTTAATGTAGCACTGAACCTTCTTTGATTTAAGACCTACTTTATCTTGATGTGTATTGTTGTAACCATAGTGACCATTACCCATAAAACCCCAAGTCTTTAATCGGAACTCGTGCCAATCAATTTGACGTCGACTACCTGGAAATTTGAAGGTTTCTCTAATTGCTTCTTCTTTTCTCATTGAAATGTTTCAACAAAAGAAAATCGCTTTATCAAAAGTTCCAACTTTATATTTCTCAGTAGATCCCCAAAACATGCTTGATTTCAGCAATTTTGACATTACTCTGAACAAACAAAGCAGAGCCATGAATGGGACGATTTATAATTATATTGCAAAAAAGAAGCATGACACCAAGGCCAATATGACCTACATGCAGAAATTTTTTTTTATTATATACATGAATATCTTATCCAATGAAAACCTCGTATTACTACCAAGTGAGCGCCCATTGCCTAGAATTATACCTGGTTTTGTATAATCGGAATTGTTTTTGTACTCAAACATCATTTCATGTGCGCTCGTTCTTTTTCAGAGAATATAACAGGAGTCGATCGAGTCAAATAAAAAGTTGACAACATATTACAATAAGTTTATTAGGATTTGACCCAGGAAATGAATGCTGCACGTTGAATGAACCCAAGACCGGACCACCGAGGAACAAGAATGAGAAAAGATTAAGACATCACTCGCCGAAGGTCGGGGGTTTTCTTCCCACAAAATTGAGTTCGATGCTGGATGAACTAATATTTTGTTTTGTTTTACTATACATAGTCATGTGGCAACACCTATCTTTGACGAAGAAGGTATTCTCTGTGGCAGTCTGAAATTGAAGATATGCAAGCTCAGAATATTTTCCATTTATCAATGACGCCCAGAAATTACAATTTCAACACCTTTGAATAACCAGTTTGCAGGAGGAGAATTGCTCAATAAGGGAAGGGGTGTGTGTGTGTGTGTGTGGGGGGGGGGGGGGGGGGGTCACGACTGTTACCCACTCTAACCGTTGTCAGAACACATCAATAACTACCATTTGTTCCAGATAGATTTTATAAAAGTACATGCCAAAGAATTCCGGTAAATACCGTCCTCATCAACAGACACTTAGCTCATCTGAGAGAACCACTTTAAACATCAATATTTGCTTTAGGAACAGTTGATGATAATGTCGCTAGAATAACTGGCTAGCGGAAAGTAGATCAACAAAAGCACTTGGACTTGTAGCCGATTTAGTTTCATAAAAGACGGTTAAGTTCAGTTTTATCTTTCAGGATCACACCGTGTAGAACTGAGATATGTAGGCTTTTGGGGGTAATACAAACATTACTGGAAACTGGAAACATTACTGGATTTCATAAGAAATTAATTTCAAATGTTATACACATTGTCGCACTTATTGAAGATGTTAAAGTTGGTTAAAACTCGCTCTATCTGAAATTCCACGAAGGAAAGTGAAAAAAGACCCGGATCGATAACTCCTAAAGTGCTAAATGCTGTATTTATCGTCAAGTTAAACTCCGAACTTCTAAAACTCTTCCATCGCATCTTGATTGAAACCGAACTATAAATTACAGCAGAAAGTTCTCAATGCTTTGTTGTTTCCAGTTTTGACCAATGGTCAAGTTAACAGGTCAACGCAATTCTTTCTACCATTGGTATCCTTTCTTAGAATTAAGATAACACGGACGTTAGTCTTACTGATTCCCCGATTGACTGAGATGAATAAATACTCCTGGGGGCTGTTTCTCAACACATTTACGTCCGTCGTAACTTTGCGCCTGGTCGTAACGTAATGTTGAAGGTATATGTTGCCATGACATTATGACCAGGCGCAAAGTTACGTCGGTGTCCAGAAACAAACCCGTGCATTATTGACCTCACTCTATTATTACAGGCACTTAACACCTTGGCAGCAATTGTCGCCATTACTTATATATCACCCAATACAATAACGACCCGTTCAAGCTGGAGGGTCTAAATGGAACTACAATTTGGTATCGAGACATGTAGACGGTCTTAAGACGTTAGAATTTGATGTCATTGCTAGCCTGTCCCTGGATTGCTCTAAGGGAATAAATTATCTCAAATATATAGAGGAGAATAAATTTTGATTCTCACCCTGGCCCGGATTTTTTTCCGGGTCAATCAGTGTCGGTTAATTTACTAATTCAGAATAAATTTTAGTCAGACAATCTTGACCAAAATGACGAGATATTTTGTTGAAAAAAAAGAAAAGATTCGTATAAACTTTACTCTGTATATTTCTTGAGGTATATGTCTTGAATATTAAATCCTTCGTATAACTCCGTCAATAATCGATAAAGGGAAAATAACTGGACGGTATAATGAGGGAAAATATTGTCTATTGTCTAAAGTAAATCCCGTACGATGTAAGCTATCTCAAAACCCAGACGTCATCCCAGAAACAAACTGGACGGTATAATGAGGGACTAAAGGCCTTGAGCAAGACATCCATTGTAGACAAAGGGATAAAGATGACAGACAAAACAAACATTATAATTATCTCTGGTTAGCTTGAGGTTCTACATAACTCTTAGGCTTAAATACCTGAGAACTTTAGATTTAACGTCTGTATTTCAACGTGAAAACAGCCTACACAATTAAATCGATCCCAGTAAACTCTTTGCTTGTAAAAAGTTCAATTATAGTTAGCCAGTTCATATTTGTTCTTATAAAAGCATAGGCTGTGAAGCTTCTTACTTTCTATACGAGTTCCAATTAACACTGCAGATTGGTCTATGACACAATATTAGAATTTTTATTGTAATACTCATATTTCCATATACTGGCTTTAGAAACTATTTTTGGTTGGCATTGCCTGTTTTATTGTGGGAGGAAACTGGGCTCTATGCCCGGAGGAAACCCACGACCTTCCGGTGGTAACTGGCAAACCACTATTTTTGGAGATCATTTTAAAATTGCATGTTCTTTTAACCTCCAAAATAGTGATTTACACTCTTTTTAACACGTTTCAAAAGTTTATTTTCGTTCTTAGTGTTTAAATGTATTTTGAAGTTAATTGTGCCTGTTCGAAAAAAAAAACTTCTTTCGCATCCATATAAATGCTGTATTTATCGTCAAGTTAAACTCCGAACTTCTAAAACTCTTCCATCGCATCTTGATTGAAACCGAACTATAAATTACAGCAGAAAGTTCTCAATGCTTTGTTGTTTCCAGTTTTGACCAATGGTCAAGTTAACAGGTCAACGCAATTCTTTCTACCATTGGTATCCTTTCTTAGAATTAAGATAACACGGACGTTAGTCTTACTGATTCCCCGATTGACTGAGATGAATAAATACTCCTGGGGGCTGTTTCTCAACACATTTACGTCCGTCGTAACTTTGCGCCTGGTCGTAACGTAATGTTGAAGGTATATGTTGCCATGACATTATGACCAGGCGCAAAGTTACGTCGGTGTCCAGAAACAAACCCGTGCATTATTGACCTCACTCTATTATTACAGGCACTTAACACCTTGGCAGCAATTGTCGCCATTACTTATATATCACCCAATACAATAACGACCCGTTCAAGCTGGAGGGTCTAAATGGAACTACAATTTGGTATCGAGACATGTAGACGGTCTTAAGACGTTAGAATTTGATGTCATTGCTAGCCTGTCCCTGGATTGCTCTAAGGGAATAAATTATCTCAAATATATAGAGGAGAATAAATTTTGATTCTCACCCTGGCCCGGATTTTTTTCCGGGTCAATCAGTGTCGGTTAATTTACTAATTCAGAATAAATTTTAGTCAGACAATCTTGACCAAAATGACGAGATATTTTGTTGAAAAAAAAGAAAAGATTCGTATAAACTTTACTCTGTATATTTCTTGAGGTATATGTCTTGAATATTAAATCCTTCGTATAACTCCGTCAATAATCGATAAAGGGAAAATAACTGGACGGTATAATGAGGGAAAATATTGTCTATTGTCTAAAGTAAATCCCGTACGATGTAAGCTATCTCAAAACCCAGACGTCATCCCAGAAACAAACTGGACGGTATAATGAGGGACTAAAGGCCTTGAGCAAGACATCCATTGTAGACAAAGGGATAAAGATGACAGACAAAACAAACATTATAATTATCTCTGGTTAGCTTGAGGTTCTACATAACTCTTAGGCTTAAATACCTGAGAACTTTAGATTTAACGTCTGTATTTCAACGTGAAAACAGCCTACACGGTTAAATCGATCCCGGTAAACTCTTTGCTTGTAAAAAGTTCAATTATAGTTATCCAGTTCATATTTGTTCTTATAAAAGCATAGGCTGTGAAGCTTCTTACTTTCTATACGAGTTCCAATTAACACTGCAGATTGGTCTATGACACAATATTAGAATTTTTATTGTAATACTCATATTTCCATATACTGGCTTTAGAAACTATTTTTGGTTGGCATTGCCTGTTTTATTGTGGGAGGAAACTGGGCTCTATGCCCGGAGGAAACCCACGACCTTCCGGTGGTAACTGGCAAACCACTATTTTTGGAGATCATTTTAAAATTGCATGTTCTTTTAACCTCCAAAATAGTGATTTACACTCTTTTTAACACGTTTCAAAAGTTTATTTTCGTTCTTAGTGTTTAAATGTATTTTGAAGTTAATTGTGCCTGTTCGAAAAAAAAAACTTCTTTCGCATCCATATAAGTGAAATAATCTTGAGTGCGGCGTAAAACTCCAATCAATCAACCAATCAATCAATCAAGCCAATTAACAAGAGAGTTTGGCGTTAACATGGCATGAGCTGCCAAAATTGACACTTTCGTCATAAATGTTGTTTGTGACAACAATAAGAGGGGTTGTGAGTAAAGTCCCGATGGACGCAATTGTTTGTACTGTGTAACACTTAAACCACAGTGGTGTCGAAAAGTTGTGAATAATCTGTGAAGTGAAGTCGATAGATAAATTGTTTGGTTTTCGGTTCCCGTATTAGAAAAAAACGGTGATAAGTACCTCCATACAACTATATTGGTTGCTTGCTATAACCATTTAAAGCAATATATATTCATGGTCACTAAAACACACGGGCGCAGGATAATATTCTTCTTGTGCCCGTGTGTTTTAGTGTTCATATATATAATATTCTTCCTATAATCTAACAAGAACTGAGGACCAAACTCACACTGATAAAAACTTCTGTAAAGGTTCTTCAGTTGAGGTACTTTATAATACAAAATGCTGTCTTCTGGAACGCATTCCTCGTTCCACCATTTCAATAGGTCAACTTAACCTACTTAAAAAATCGAAGTGAAACAAATCAGACAAATCGGATTAGTTTTCCCGAAGTTTCAAAACATTCAAGCACAATGGACGACGCGCACTCGGGAGTTAAAGCATTGATACTAGCCGCTTTGGGAAGGAGACGTTTTCCCACAACCAGTAAATAACTTCTGACGTGCTCTTCTGTCTAACTTGCATTCATGTACAGTCCTATATTGCTCAATGTCGATCGGTTTTCAGAGAGACTTTGTTTGTGTATCGTATAGAGAACATCGGGTTAAATATGCCGGCACTAAGTAAGGAGTAATAGATATATCAAAGAGAGTAGATTGACAAGAGTGGTCACTTCGTCCAATCAGCATTGCCTTCATGTTCTTCTGGCCCCCTAGCGAAAGGGTGTTCCGACTGTACACGATTCGACTGTCGGGCGCCCCCTAAAGAAAGGAGGTTCCTAATAATCGAATCGTGTCAGTTCAAATTCAACATGGCGCGGACGAAGTGACCACTCTTGTCAATCTACTCTATTTGTATATATCCAGGACACTCGGTACTTCAGGGCAAGTAGATTCGAAGCAATTTCACTAAAGGTTATGGATTATTTAACAGTGTATATATATATAACTTGACCGGAAATTAATTCTGGTTCAAAGGAAAGAAAACCCACAGAGCGATTGCAGTTGACCTTACACATCTGGTCAAACATTTACCTCCATGTGGCATTTGTGCCTATAAAAATTTTAACAGCATCTGACAGCACTTGGAACTGTCCACTGTGATAGGTTCCACGGGGCGTTTCCAATAGCTGCTACTGTTTAAATGTGCGATGTAACTAACAATGGCTCTAGCTAAGTGTAAGAGAATAACAGAAAAGCAAGTCAACGCGAGCAAATGCCAGGTAAAATTCCATGGTATTGTTTTGTTGAAAACTTAAAAGTCACATGATCAATTGACCTCCTATGTGAACTGTTCAACCCAGTTACAATTGGATATTTCTGATAAAATGTCAACCATTGGTCTTAGAGGTTAAATCTGGCTTTTAGGACTAGGGTAACTTCTAATTTTAGATTGACACGGGAATAACTCAGATCATGCCAAGTCGCAAAATCGGCCCACACGCTTCAAGCAAGGAAAATTTCCATATTCTCAGCCGTTTGGAATTGTTGCATTTTTAGATAAATGCCGGCTTTATCTTTTTTAAAAGTGTTATTTAAAAGTTAGCATTAAAATTTGTTGCTTAGATAGTAAATGGATTGAATGTTCCAGTTTTGTACGTGCATTGGGGGCGGGTGTGTGTGTTAGGGGGGGGGGGGTCCCGGAGTAAACCCACAACCTTCAACGACTACTCGTAACCGTGACCCATTGATGGAAAGCCTGTGTCGAGCTGAGAGACTATAGGTCACAACACCCAGTTTGTGTTTTCTCAGCCAATGAAAATTGACTTCGGTTATACAGGAGCTAGAAGGTGGCTTACATAGTGATAGTTTGGTATCTGGGTTATTTGAATATTCGATTGAAACTAACATAGGTCTGCTGTACATACTTTAAGCTTTCAATCAATGCCTGATAACAGATTGTTGTGTGTGTTTTTTTAATGTTCACCCAATTTTGAAAATACCAAAGTTTGGCTAGAATAAGTAAGCCTAAAACTGTCAAACTGGCGGTACCCATGTGTGTAGCTTGAAACCGGCATGCACTACGTCAACTTTATTTGGTTGTAAAGGATTTCTCATGTGTTGATCTATTTGAAACTGGTTAGGAAAAGTCTTAACGAGATTTAGGTAATTAGCCACAAATCAAAACGTTAACATTACCGCAAATGGGAAATGAAACTGTATCATGTAACCTATAGTGAAGTGTGAAAAGTAAGTATTTTGTTCTAAATTTTCAAACCACCACCATTTTTGGTGCCGTTGTATCTGGACTACATATTTGAAATATAAAATAAATGAATTCAGTAAAAAAATTTAAATATTCACCACTTTTTCTGAAAAACAGGCTTTTGTAGACCAGGGCTAGGTTTAAGCAGACATAAGACTCTTATTGTAGGGTGTAAAATACTTGTATATGCCTCAGTAGTGATCCATTTCCATCAATGAGGTCTAGGAATGACATTTCACTTCTTGGAATTATTAATGTTTTTCAAAGCAAATGGTTATTTCAAGCTCATTAGCTATTGATGTAAAATAACCAGTAAAAATTCAGTAAAAAAATTTAAATATTCACCCCTTTTTCTGAAAAACAGGCTTTTGTAGCCCAGGGCTAGGTTTAAGCAGACACAAGACTCTTATTGTAGGGTGTAAAATACTTGTATATGCCTCAGTAGTGATCCATTTCCATCAATGAGGTCTAGGAATGACATTTCACTTCTTGGAATTATTAATGTTTTTCAAAGCAAATGGTTATTTCAAGCTCATTAGCTATTGATGTAAAATAACCAGACCCCCCCCCCCCCCCTCCCACCCCCTTCCCTGTGGGTCTGAAATGATATAATCTGTACAAATTGCCCTTTTTATATCTTAACAGGTAAGCTGACATGATTGTGGCCCTGAATTGGACAGTTTTTAAATCACTGGAGAAGTTTTATTAGCTTTCAAACAGTCCAAATGTTAAGAAATCAGACATTTTTTGAACGGGTGGAGTGGGTTATCTCCCCTGGCTCTGCCCTTATGGCAGTCTCTAACCCGGACAGATGCTAACAGTAAACTACAACCAACAACCCATCATTTCCAGCAAATTTGAAGGGTATTTGATGATTCACCTTTTTATAGCGAGGAATAACATTTTGAATTGGTCCTCAGAAAAACTTTAAAATATAAGCCTGGAAACATGAAGGGGGTGAGTGTGTAAATTACCTCGCAAATTCAAAACGACTGGCCGAAAAGCTTTGATCTTTTGAAATTCAATTTGATATTGGTTAATAAAAGCAAAGTTATTAAATTTGACAAATTTCGAGGAATTATATCCTTGTTATAGGTCACAACACCCAGTTTGTGTTTTCTCAGCCAATGAAAATTGATTTCGGTTATACAGGAGCTAGAAGGTGGCTTACATAGTGATAGTTTGGTATCTGGGTTATTTGAATATTGGATTGAAACTAACATAGGTCTACTGTACATACTTTAAGCTTTCAATCAATGCCTGATAACAGATTTTTGTGTGTGTTTTTTTAATGTTCACCCAATTTTGAAAATACCAAAGTTTGGCTAGAATAAGTAAGCCTAAAACTGTCAAAATGGCGGTACCCATGTTAAATTGTGTGTAGCTTGAAACCGGCATGCACTATGTCAACTTTATTTGGTTGTAAAGGATTTCTCATGTGTTGATCTATTTGAAACTGGTTAGGAAAAGTCTTAACGAGATTTAGGTAATTAGCCACAAATCAAAACGTTAACATTACCGCAAATGGGAAATGAAACTGTATCATGTAACCTATAGCTCTACCGACTGAGCCACTGAAGCTCTATAATGTTATTGAAATTAACTTGATCGCTACGGTTGAGGCAATTATGTCCAATTGCTTTTTTTAAGTTTCAGTTATGTCTGTTGAATATCTACATATCCTGGAAAACTGACAAAAATTACATGCCGGATATTTAAATCTGGCTACGTGAATAACTAAAACTGACAAAAAAGCAGTTATTCATATAATAAATATACAGTATGATGAAGAGTTGCAAAATATTGAGAACATTTGTTGAAATAGGATTAGGTATAACATGTATGACATTTTTGTTAAGAGGTTCTTCATATATCAAGCATGGGTATATAATTTTACATGCAGGTAGTTTTTATAAACAGTAAATGTACTCATACATCCCGGCTATTTAAAGGTTGTCCTTTAGCACGCATTTTATGTTCGCTCGGCTTTACCTATATTTTTATCTCCGCGTCAATCATTTTAGTTTTAAAGGTACTTCAAACGAGCAGCTTCTCAAGACGACCAGACATTATAAAAACAATCTGAATTTTGGCAGCGCATGCCACCTAACGCAACATTAAGGGATAGCCTAATAAAACATAAGGAAAGCATATATAACTTCTAACTAAAACACATGAATAAGACAGCAGACAGCAATGAATTACGTTGGCGGTGGCGCTTTCGAGAGTAAAACGTATACATCAAAATAGCATTTTAAAGTTGTTACAAGTACTCACCTCTCAACGCTGACAGCTGTAAGGTTTAATATAGAAGATACAGCAGTTAACATTTCCACAAAACCAGATATTTTACAAAAGGCCCTTCCCATGGCCCAATGGCCTATAAAATACCTGGTAGTTTCATAAGGTACACATACTAAGAGAAACAATAAATCGGCCACGGCCAGGCTCGTTAAGAAGGGTGTGGTTATAGAACGACTCCTGTGAAATTTCAATAAAGAGAATATAACCAAAGTATTCCCACACAGACCAAAAATGAAAGTCAGCGTATACACAGTGACAACCGGTATAACATGGGGCTCTTTTACCCAGGGCTTTCGTAAATCATCCACATCCCCTGGGTAGAAAAAGTGTGTTTGATCTTTGACATCGTCACCGTAAATACTGTTGTAATCCAATCCATCCGGATAATAATAATAATGAGAGAAATTATATTCCAGATAATCCGAGGAGAAAGTTCCGGCTAATTCCGATTGTCTTTTTCTCCTCTCCCCTTCCACGGCGGTGTGAGAATGCCAGCTACCTCTCATCACAGCAACATGCTCTCCCCTCAACAGCTTTCGTGTGATAGAACAGTAAGCAGTGGAATTATTATCCTTGTGTTGGCTCGTTCCATTTTACGCTAGCTGCTTCTCAAATTATATTGAACTAACTGAAATAAGGCGGTATATCGACCAAGCCCTAGCGCTTTTCCAACCGCTCGCTGGAAGCTGGGCTTTCCGTCGAAGGGGAATGCTATAGATGGTAAAGCTATCTTTCTCAATATAGAGGTACAGTTAATTTGTTGTAAAAAATTAGAGACAATCTTGACTTTCAATATTTTGAGACTTCGAACGAAACTTGCAAGTTCTTCAATCCTCCGCTTTAAGTAACGAGGTTGGAAGACACTGACTTGTGCTCTACTCTATAAAGGTTAAAGCAATGACTGTTAAACCCCCTATGTATAAAGATCATTAACTCAGTAGATAGAAAACAGGTGTTAAGAGAACGTGTCTCAACATTATGGTGTTGTGGTTTATGTTTAGAGAGAATCGGCACGGAATAGTTACCAGGTAACAAGTGTGCGGCACATGTTCAATGGCCGTGTTGGTAAGACGTGTAAACAAGGACAAACAAATACTCGGAGATATTTGGCTGACATTGATCCAACACTCTCCCCGGTCAGATCAAGTATACGTTCACCTGCACTCTGATCTCCCCGCGCAAATATCTTAACCACCGCACGTCATAGATCTTGACACGGATTACGAATGGGATTTCATTTGTTTGCCAAAGTTCATCGTGATCTAGGAAAACTAAGCTTTTTCCAACTTTTAAATGCCTTACTGTAGCACTGTAGGGAGATTTATGACAAGGCATGGGGAAAAATTGTCGATTAAAAACGAATATTTAGTATTTAATCCATAAATAAGTTCGATAATCATCATCAGATTTTACAATGGCATACACTGAGAGTGATAACAAAATCAGTAGTCGCGGCTCGTACTATAGGTTCTGTTCATTAAACCCTTGCATTTCAAAATTGCAATGGGTTACGATCTTTGTTTTATCGACCATTCAATATTGGGGAAAACAACTTTGACATTCTAAAAATATATGTGTTCTGAATAAATCGAAACCTTGTCCCTTATTTTGGGTCTTTTAAAAACATTTAATGTTTTCGGGGAAAAAACACAAACCACTGTTCATGGGATGTTTTTTGGTGACACATAAAATGCATGTGGGCTGCTTTAAACTGTCTCGAGGTTTAAATGTGTGTAGAATGGACATACTGAATGTTAAACGTGTGGACTGTTTAAAAATATCTAGAGGTTTGAATAAAACATCAACCAATCAATTTATGTCGCACTCAAATTTGTTTCACTTATATGTCGGCGTTTCCAGGTTTAGTGGGAGAGGAAACCGGTCGTATTGTCCGGAGGGAACCCCTGACCTTCTCACATATGGCGATGTTAGAAGTAAACTGTGGTGTTAGCGTTTGGTTTCTTCAAAGCCGAGAGAAAATACAAACTTCTTGAGAGTCATTACACAAAGGTCGTTCTGAAATGTCATGCTAAATAAATTCAATCACGCAAGGCTTTAGTCAAGGCTTTACCGACTTGTAAGTTCAGTGCAAATTGCCGTCAATATATACTCTCAATGACGTTCGCACTCGGGTACCAATTCGGATAAAATTGTCACTGGGGCTGTTTTTTCATAGATTTACGCCCGACGTTACTTTGCGTCTGATAGTAGCGTAATGTTGAAAGTATATGAACTGAACTGAACTTTATTACACCTCAGACCGTAATTACAGTATATGAGGGCATACATAAATTAGAGTTGAACAGGCTGACACATTTTCTAGGGATTGTCACAAATTGGATTGAAAAATGATATAACAAAGGATAATGAAGTTTTTATAAAAGCTTCCTTTCGTGGAGTTGGAAATTATTTCAAGCCAGGATCGTTAAGTGACTGATGGATGTTCTTTTGGAGACTGGACAGTTTAACTGTAGGTGCCGTGAGAATTACGGCTTGTATTGGACATAGGTCTGTAGTAAATCTATTGAGAAACGGCCTCCAGAGGATTTCCATTCCAGATCAGTTCCATAGAAAACTAATTCTCTGTCAGTTTATTAGATATGTACCTTAGACAATATTTTTTTATTTGCATTAAGTGTGTTGTAGAACATGTACTTTACAAATGTGAGCAAAAAGAAAATTAAATTTTGAGCGCAACACACACAACATTCAATGCTACAATTACCGCTCCAGGATGGTTACGGAAGTTAATTAGCCTATTGACATGTGACACATGACGTCAAACACGTCACATTGGTTAAATTGGACTAGGGGGCCGTTTCACGAAGCCGTCGCAAGGTACGATCAATTACAGTTGCCATGACATCATGTCTCTTCACTATGGTATCCATTGGCAACTACGCCTCGTTTGCAATGCGACTGCTTTATGAAACGAGGCCCTTGGGCCGGGATTATAAAAACGTGCTATACTCAACTCAGACTCCATGCTCAACTCTCCTTGAGCATACTCCCAGGAGTTTCGGTCAGAGATTGAGATTATAAAACATTCTGAGAACGTGCTCAACTGAGTATATAAACAAGGCAACCTCAGTCAAGTTGAGCACGAATTATAGGAGCTTTCTAGGAAGGGAGGTAAAAATGAACGTTTGTTTGGGTGTTGTTGCAATTTTGTCAAGTCATCGGCAGGTCGAGCATTTGGAAATAAGTAAAACTAAGGGTTTATAACTTCCACAATTAGTGCCAATAAACTAAGCAAGTACAATTTTTCACTAAATATCGATAGAAAATCTTATTTAGAGGGCTATTTTACTAACTTGGAGCAAGGTCGATAGCTTGCTCAGAATTTCGTACTCAGGGGAGCACAGAAACCGACTTTTGAAGTGTGAGTTTGGAGTTGAGCACAAAAACGGCTCTTGAGCACAGAGTCGTGCTCAAGTAAGTTTTATAATCCCGGCCCCTGGCTTGTTAAAATTGCCGTCATAACCAATGAACTATATGCATGGAATGGCACGTCATATTGGTTCAATTGTATCTAGCGTGCTAAAATCGCCGTCATAACTATGGGATGTTGTCTCTCGTAACGCAAATAACAGGAATGAACGGTCAAAATTGACGTTACAAGAGTGATTTGTTATGACCTTAATAAAGTAGTCGTCGTATCAGGGTTGGTGACGTCGATCTATTTCGCTTCCTCTATAACGTCATATCAGTTTTTCAGATATAGGCCTACATTTAGTCCAAATAAAAATACAAACCAGCTTTAAACCATATTTAGATTTCTAATTTGTTTTTCTCAGTTCTGATTTCTGATGTTTTCTTCTGAAGACTTGACCTATGCTTTGTAAAAGTTTTCAATGCTACCTATTTCAAGTGAACATTACTTTCAGACGCTGGAACAAAGTCTTATCAACAATATCTATCAAATATTCACAAATCAGCCTATGTCCGATAAACTGTATGGCTGATAATCTGGTTTGTATCTCTACAGGGTTTTTAAATAAGTTGTTTAGCACACGTATCAATGTATCAATATCTATAACATACATCAATCACCCACGGCCTCTGTGAGAAGACTGCTGTCAGTTTTTACAGCGTTGAGAACTACTAAGGTTTATTTTAAATGAATTTATCACGCACATACGGTTTCCATCCACCGCATCGGGCCAAGCGTAGGAATTCTGTTGATAACTCGGAGAGATTCTAATTAACACAAAAAACAATTTATCTACTATCTTATAATAATCCATAGGATTATCTATGCTACCTGAATAATCCAATCAACGTCATCAACTTGAAGATGAAACGATATTAAAGGCAAGCTAAACACAGTCCACCAATCAGAAAGTGCAATGGATCAAAGGACTTTATTTCTGTATTTCAGCCAATGAAAATCGATCTAGGAGGAAGTGGCTTACTGAGCGACATTTTTGTCTCCGGTTTATTTGAATATTAGATTAAAGATAGTCGTGTGTTTGTTTTAACTTTTGACCAACGTTGAAAATATCACAGTACGGCGTAAGCTTTATATCGTCAAAATGGCGGTACCCATGTTGAATCGTGTGTTGCCTGAAATCGGTCTGCACTATAGCAACTTTATTTGGCTTTGTGACCTATTTGAAAATGGAAAAGA
Source organism: Lepidochitona cinerea (assembly GCA_963971465.1). Lineage (NCBI taxonomy): Eukaryota > Metazoa > Mollusca > Polyplacophora > Chitonida > Tonicellidae > Lepidochitona > Lepidochitona cinerea. The sequence continues at coordinate 8,124,794 of OZ020556.1, forward strand.
AAAGCTTTCAACAAGATTAATGTAATTAGCCACACATTAAAACGTTAGCATTATCCCACATGGGATTATCCTTTAACCAACAGTACTGGAATTTATATACATCAATACTGTAGGTATAAAGTATGTCTCTTTAATTACTACATAAAAAAAAAACGTTTTCATACTTGAGCTGCAAACGTTTTGGCTATTCGGAATTTTTTTAATTTTATTTGGTCTGAGGTGGATTCGATCCCTCGCCGCATGGTCAAAGTTGAAGAGTATGCAGATTAAAAGAAATTATAGTTACGACATTATGCGCGCAGTAAATTTTCCTTTCTAATGGCACAAACGCTCGAAGTTTTCGAGTTGCGAAGTGTTATCAGGAGATGACTTACTGAACAGGTTGTCATCGTTACAGCATGGAACTCAGAAAGTCTACCATTCAATAAACCCAGTTGTATCATGGTTGCGGCGTTTTTCTTTTGATGAACAGTCCTCGACCAATCCGATACCCAGTGGATAGAGAGTGGGCGGAGCGTTGAATAACTTCCCGATTTTGGAAGTTGTTGTATGGCTCTCTTGACTGGGTACCAGAGAGTAAACACGTGCTAGTTGATTGACAACGTCAATCACTAATACCATGATACAAGCACGTTATTGAATGACTCCCTCGAGTATGGAAGAAATTCTGAGAGGTGTGGCTAGCTCGTGCATTCGCACTCGAGTCCAACCTCTCAGAAATCTTCCATACCCTCGGGAAGCCATTCAATAACTCTAACATAGATGTCACTCATTTTAAGGCCTCGTACTCTCTTTTCTAAAATGTATGCTCGATTTATAAATCGACCTTTTGGATAAACGTCACAGGATACATAAAGTGTGTCGACGACTTGTGGATTTCGGTGTAGATAATTGCAAAAAGTTAGTTTGGCGGCGGACATTGCAAGGTTTAGCCATACCATACACGATAAGCTCGGAAGTAATGCACGAATAAATTATATGGTCACATCTATTCATCAAATGGCTGATTTCACTGATCGTCGAACATGAGTTTAACATTCATTTTTAATTTCCCTTCACACCGAAAACCGCGTGGAAGATCCACACATATTGAATTTTTTTGGAGCTTGCTTGATAACATTGCTTGATAAAATTGAACTTATTCTTCCGCTTTCAAAAGTTAAAAGATTTGGTTTAATATATCTTATGTTGCATGTACTTTACAAATCAGACCAAAACGATAATTAAATTTCTTGTTTTACAGCTGTGACTGACAGTTATTAGGTGTGTGCAGTAATATCAAACACGACCTCTGTTGTGTATCATTTTTCATTCGGTCGGCCAATTTGGAAGAGTAGCCAGACACCTACCGAAGGTTTGGAGCTTTCCTCTGCGCAAAGAGTCCGATTAACTCCTCACATAACCCGGCAACGCCGCGATAAAAAAGCGAACCAGCCTTTAGTGCGGCGTACAACATCACACAGTCTGTTGTGTATCACGTCACCACCCGAGTGTTGTGTATCACATCACCACCCGAGTGTTGTGTATCACGTCACCACCCGAGTGTTGTGTATCACGTCACCACCCGAGTGTTGTGTATCACGTCACCACCCGAGTGTTGTGTATCACATCACCACCCGAGTGTTGTGTATCACGTCACCACCCGAGTCATTTCGTCTTCCCCACATCGTGTATCACCTCATGTCGCACAGTTTCCCGAGTAGTAATACGGATAAAATGCATACTTTTACCTCTCTCTTTTTAACGCGAGAGTGGTTTCTTTTAGATACATACTTTGTGAATATATATTTTGTCCATATACAAACACAAGCCAGCTTTAAGCCCTGCTCATAAATCTTTTATTACTTTTACCTATTTTTACACCCACATCAATCGTGATTTCTGACGAAGATCGATTAAAAGCTTAGTTCAATGTAATTCAATTTTACCAAGATGATTATCTATTTTTTACAAATGCTTAAAGTGGCATGAGCTGCCAAAATGTTGATATTTTGACATTACAACAAAATGTTGAAATCATTGGCTATTTTTCTCAAAACGTGTAATTCAGAAGCCGTTTAGTGCTTCTAGCCTCGAAAATGTACGATAAAGTATTGCTTTGAATTAACTTTGGCTTAGAATGAATGAATGGTTATTTAAATTTTGTTTACTTTTCGAACACGTTTTCGGTTCGTATAGGCCACATACTGTATGGATTTTCCTCATTCCAACGCCAATCATTTAGTTATTCGATGACCTTCAAAGCCTCTTACTGTCGTGGCGATCAGAAATTATGAAAAAAGTGTGAATTTTGACAGCTCATGTCACTTTAAATTCCATTTTAACCCATTTACTGAATGATATTGGAAGGTGTAAGCCTTCAGTCGTGCCCATATGGAAGTCCTTATTGCCATTACAATAGGTATAAAACAAGTGGCGTTGATAAAATCTGTTTTCAATCAGTGAAGTGGATATATTTAGCATTAAGTTACGTGTACCTCTTAAAATTCTACAGACTAATAACACGCGTTGTATGCCGAGAAAGGCACGACCGTTCCTGCTATGTAATATATATTATACCTTTTAAAGTGGCATGAGCTGCCAAAATTCACACTTTTTTCATAATTTCTGATCGGCACGACAGTAAGAGGTTTTGAAGGCCTTGGAAAAACTAAATGATTGGCGTTGGAATGAGGAAAATCGATACAGTATGTGGCCTGTACGAACCGAAAACGTGTTCGAAAAGTAAACAAAATTTAAATAACCGGGACGATCATTCATTCATTCTAAGAGAAGGTTAGTTCAAAACAATATTTTATCGTACATTTTTGAGACTAGAAGCACTAAAAAGCTTCTGAATTATACGTCTTGAGAAAAATAGCCAATAATTTCAACATTCTGTTTCAACGTCAAAATATCAACATTTTGGCAGCTCATGCCACTTTAATATAAAAGACATATTGAGATCAGTTTCTTACATTTCCTTCCTTCTTCCCACAGATTGACACCATTATAAACTTGCAAAATGAAACCGATGTATATCGATTATAACCCCAGACTGTCCGCGGATACTTTGTAACTCTTCCGTTTAGAGTCCTCTAGTTTTTGAAATAGGTCTAATGCTCTATTTCATACATATATATTTATCTTTTTTATGTGAACGATCAATCAATCAATCGAATATCCCAATAGACGTAATTTTGATCGCCGTTGAATTAACATACTCAGAGGGAGACGTACTGATGCTTATCCCCCCCCCCACCTTCCACCCCCCCCCCCCACCTTCCACCCCCATGTCCACCCCAAACTCTACCACTACACCATTTTCTAGTTTAACCGCCTACAAGAGGTGTAATTTGATCACGTGACATTAAGCAGATTTGTGTGGAATTTTTGGCTCAAACATCTAATTTATGATAAAACCCGAATAAGTGTTTGAAACTTGAACTTATTTAACAATGGCGCTGAATGAACAGACTATACTTTTAGGAGAAAAAAAAGACTTCACTCAGATCAAACTCAGTAGCACTTAAAGTGGCATGAGCTGCCAAAATTCACACTTTTTTCATAAGGCTTTGAAGGCCATCGAAAAACTTAATGATTGGCGTTGGAATGAGGAAAATCCATACAGTATGTGGCCTGTACGAACCGAAAACGTGTTCGAAAAGTAAACAAAATTTAAATAACCGGGACGACCAGTCATTCATTCTAAGCCAAAGTTTGTTCAAAACAATACTTTATCGTACATTTTCGAGATTAGAAGCACTAAAAAGCTTCTGGATGAGTATTAGCACAATTTTTTTAGGCTCGCATATTGTATTTTCAGAAGAATGGGTTGATGCACGTTTTTCTCATTTCAAATTCTAGTTAAAAAGCTTTACCTCTGTACAAAATGGAACTACAATGATTTCTGTTCATCTGGTATTTGTCTATATACGTAGTGACCCCATCCAGTAATTCAACAGAGGAGATTGAGATCCGGCTGATTATATAATTTGTGAATTGGGCGTGTTGTTGTTTCAAACCAGATCCCAGACTATATCCGACTAGTGGGCCAGCTTGTTCTGGTTTCAAATGATCCCAGACTATATCTGTTCAGTGGGCCAGCGGGATCTGGTTTTAAATGATCCCCGACTATATCCGACCAGTGGGTCAACGTGATCTGGTTTCAAATGATCCCAGACTCTATTCGACCAGTGGACCAGCGTGATCTGGTTTCAAATGATCCCAGACTATATCCGACCAGTGGACCAGCGTGATCTGGTTTCAAATGATGCAAGATACATCCGACCAGTGGGCTAGCTTGGTCTGGTTTTAAATGATCACAGACTATCCGACCAGTGGGCCAGCGTGATCTGGTTTCAAATGCTCCCAGACTATATCCGATCAGTGGGCTAGCCTGATCTGGTTTCAAATGATCCCAGACTATAACCGACCAGTGGGTGAGCGTGATCTGGTTTCAAATCATCCCAGACTATATCCGACCAGTGGGCCAGCGTGATCTGGTTTCAAATGATCCCAGACTATATCTTACCAGTGGGCCAGCGTGATCTGGTTTTAAATGATCCCAGACTATATCCGATCAGTGGGCCAGCTTGTTCTGGTTTCAAATGATCCCAGACTATATTCGACCAGTGGACCAGCGTGATCTGGTTTTAAATGATCCTAGACTATATCCGACCAGTGGGCCAGCGTGATCTGGTTTTAAATGATCCTAGACTATATCCGACCAGTGGGCCAGCGTGATCTGATCTGCCAAAGTGTATGATATTTTTGTTAAAACAAAATTAGAAAACGGATGGATCCAATGAAAGCACAAATTAGAAGTCTTTGACAGATTTCAGCCTCAAAATGTTTTGAAATATTAAAGTAACTTAGTTCGAAATCGAATGAACGTTCATCTCGTTTCGTTGTATTTTATTTAATTTTTCAGTCGTTGAATAATCTTGCCATCTCATGCCAATTCTGATTAAATACACGTTGAGATGAAAAGAGGAACGGACAAGAAAGACAAGGAATCTAATTTGATTTCTTCGAGAAACTCAACCTCCGAGAAGAAAAGCTGTTCTCCAGTCCGGATTTAAACCATTGATACTCTACTGTAGGAGAACAGTTCAACCAAGAAATTGCAGAGGGTCTTTGTCCCGTAAAATCCAATATTTTCCAGACCAGATTACCTTCTGAGACATGTACAGTGTGTACGAAAATGTCCAATCGACTTTTTTGTGGCAATTCTCTTCATTTCATGTTTTGGCATGTAGCGTGGTTTAACATGGGACAAGATTTTCCTTGGCTGTATAATTGTTTGTCCCCTGGATTCACTATGAGAATGGCTCATAATATTCTACATGGGATCTTAATTTACTAAAGATACCACATTAACATATTGATATTTATATTCAAACAACTGTTTAATGTAAACAATCTTTCAAACGTTTGAATCCAAGAAGCTTAAAAAATCACCAGCTCGTTTTTAAATTACACACATGTCGAATTTTCGACCCAAATATACCCACAAAGGTCACTATGTCCATTGGAAACGTATGTGAACTGCCAAAGACGGTTCATCGAGAAAGGAATATAAAACGTCTCAGAAAATACCATATGTTTATACGAAATATGCCAAAATCTGTTCCAAGTAATAAATTGTTAAGATGGTTGTTCTTATTGTTCCTCCAAGGCTGGCACACCGTCTGTGATTAGAGTCACGTTCTATTCATTCTTAGATATTATAAATAATTCCCCAATTGACTCCGAAGAACAGGTATTCTTGTACCTTTCTCTCTAGAGATATGGAAATAAACCAAACTGTTGAACTCAACACGCAATACCTACTTAAATTGCCATATGTACAGACCTTAAAGTCGCATGAGCTGTCAAAATGTTGATATTTTGCAGTTTAGACAGAATCTTGAAATTATCGGCTATTTTTCTTCAGACGTGTAATTCATAAGCGTTTTATTGGTTTTAGTCTCGATAATGTACGATAAATTATTGTTTTCAACTAACTTTGGCTTAGAATGAATGAATGGTCGTCCCGGTTATTTAACTTTTGTTTACTTTTCGAACAATATTCCGGTTCGTATAGGCCACATACTGTATGGATTTTCCTCATTTCGACGCCAATCACTTAGTTTTTCGATGGCCTTCAACGCCTCTCTTAAAGATCAGAAATTATGAAAAAAATGTGAATTTTGGCAGCTCATGCCACTTTCAACATGGCTACCCTCATCCCACTTCCACATCAATATACCAGCATTTAATTGGAATGGAATTTACCACGAAATGTCAAACAATTCCTGTGTTGTTTCCATATAAAAGCATGGATTTTACAACAAGAGTTGGTTATCGTATACTGCAGCCACAACGATGGGCCTACAAATTTAGGTCACAATCACATAAAGTACTAAATCATAGCGTTAGTATTACGTTTCGAAATAAAGTGACCACTTATTGATTATCTTCTTATAAACTTTGAGTAATCTATATTGGCCCATGGTGTATCTAGAAGAGGCCAGTGGTACCATCGCATTATAATTCTTATTGGAAATGCATCCGATTCTAAATCTAAATCGCCCTGGCTGCTCTGTAAAATATGTTGATAAAACTGATATATATATCTTTCAGTAAGAATTAAAGAACACTGTAGTGAGACAATATTTAGTGAAATTTACAGACATATTTCTTTATCCATATGTTTACCCATATATACTCTTTCGTTTGTTTACCAGATCACTTCAACCAAAAACAAGCACCCACCCTTTTTTATTTTGTATTTAGTAACACACAGATTATAGACCAATCCTACCACTGGTCTGATTTATTGTTTAAAGAAGCATTTTGTATAAGGAGAAACAAACCCATCCTTAATCATGGCTTAAAAGCTTCTAAAGACCTTGTTTTGTTTAGTTAAACTCGTGATTAACCTTTGACTGATACATGATGTGAAACCCAACTGGTATCTAAGTTCACACCGGTCTTTCTTATTCTATTGTATTTGGTTATTTTAATGCCTGTACTTTTGCTATATATATGATATACTTATGAGCACTAAAACACACGGGCACAGGGAAAATCTTCTTGTCTAAAATAACCACGGAGACAAGTTTCTAATTGTGTTAAAAAGAGGTATATCATTTAGACCTTTATACCCCATCATAAATTGTTGTAATAAAGTAAACCTATGATATTTCATTAGGTTGACGACTGACAGGAGCTTGGCCTTAGTCAGTAGAATTTTCTGGAACACTTTGTATTGCATTGACAATGCTTATGCATCTTAAGCTATAGTAAGAATATCGTCAGACTATATATTATGGGGTCATGGGAAAAGACAGTGAAAATTCCCCCATCCCCCCCCCCCCATACCCCTTTCCCAGAAAACCTAGGTAGAAGGCAGACAGGGGAGTTTAGCCCTGACCAGTATGTCTTTCAAACTCTTGTTCTTTTTATAAGCAATGACTGGCCTTTGGGTCAGAGGTCGAGCAAGTTTACTTTGAAGTAGTTTGTATTCTTCTACTATAATCTTGGCCATAGCAATGCTAGCTTTGTTATACTGAAACACAAATGGTATTATAGTTTTTTCACGACATCTTCCGGGGTCCAAGTTCAAACCCAAAGGATAAATAGTTTGTAATGTTTGAATCCAAAAACTTTCCCTTTCCAAACGTTTGTGCTTGGTATCTGCAGCGGAAGTGAGAAAAGGAATTTTCTCAATAGGCATAATTTCAAAATGGTCCTTGACCGAATGACCTTAAGTATTGAAACATGATTTGTCTTACTGTGTTAGATTTAATCCTTTGGAGTAATCTAATAGAATACTTCCTAGGGACAAGAGCTTTAAAAAGAACAGAACAAGCCTGGTTAAAAAAATCTAAAGAACTACAGTTTCTATAGAATCTAAATATCTGAGATTTAATGACTCCCTTGAAAGTGTGAGGAGGATGGTATGACCCAGCATGTAGCAGCTGATGCGTGTCAGTAGGTTTGAAGAATACTTTGTAATCTAGATACCCAGTAGTATGATATGTATGACCCTTGTAAATAGTTACATCCAAAAAATCCACAGAAGTGTGATCAATAGTAGGCTGTAATTTAATGCTTGAGTCGTGAGAATTAAGAGTATCAATGAAAATATGAAGGTCTTCCAACGTATGTTGCCAAATGATAAAAATGTCATCCAGATACCGAAGGTAAATAAAAGGTTGTTTGTGACATTTGTGAAGAATGTCACTCTCCCACTCAGCCATAAAAATAGAGGCAAAGTTAGGACTAAAACGTTTCCCCATAGCACACCCTTTAATTTGCTGAAAGATCTCCCCATTGAATTCAAAATCGTTTCCTTTTAAGCTGAGTTCCAGCAATTCTAAAATGTCTTTATCCGGACGACGGTGGTCAGGATATCTTTGGAATGCTGATTTTATGGATTTAAGACCCAAATCTATGTCAATGTTTGTATACATAGACTCCACATCCAGAGTAACTAAAATCACATCTTGTGGGATGGATTTCTCAGATAATTTGGCCAATAAATCATCCGTATTTTTTATAAAGCTAGGATGCCGATTCGCTATAGGTTTTAGATAGTAATCAATTCGCTCTGATATTCTGTAACTTTCACTGCCACAATCTGAGATAATAGGACGCCCAGGGGGCATTGTAGGCTTCGGCCATTTTTCAATGGGTTTGTGAATTTTTGGAAGAATATAGAAGACCCTGTTTTTAGAGTTATGATCAGATTCCAAATAGCGATAATGTTTTTCATTAAGTAAGCCTTTATCTTGAAGAGAAACAAGAATTTTATTAAACTTCCTAACATTTTCAGGCCAAATTTCGTTATCAAGTTTTTTGTAATGAAGAGGGTTGCTTAGCTGCCGTTCTATCTCTTCAATATAATCCTGTTTTGACATAATAACTGTTGCCGAACCTTTATCAGCAGGTTTAATAACTATGTTTGGATTTCTCCTTAGCTTACTTAAGGCAAGACATTCTGAATGAGTAAGGTTATGTTTGTTTTTCTGATTAGTTAAAACATCAAACTTCCTAGATACAGAGTCACGACTAATGTTTATCTCTGGGTCATACATGTGAGAAGGGGGTGTATAGTCGCTTTTAGATGTAAACGGCTTGCGTACCCCACTAGAATCTCGGTAGATATCAGCCAGACTAAGATTTCTGGAGAACTCCATAACATGCACTAATTTACTAATAGAAAAGTCCCTATCAGATAATGGTTTTGGGCAAGGCACAAATGAGAGTCCTCTATTGAGTAGAGATATATCATCAACAGTGAGTTCCTCGTTACTAAGAATAACAATATTACTTCCTAAGCCGAAAGTAGGGTGGCACATGCCCTGTCCCAAATTTAGTTTAAATCTAGTGTCTGAAGCCAGTGAGTATACAAGCAATTTGCTGTATCTTCGGTCCAGTGAATTTTGTCCGTGGATACTCTAAATTTTGAATTGGGAATTTTTGGTATGACCATAACTCTCTTCATCTTGGAAGCAGAAGAGTTATATAGGTTCAGGGAAGACTCATTGATTACTCTCCTGAAGATGGTAAAATAAATGCTGAAAAATATTGAGTCATCATAAAACTATCGTTTTTCGGGTTATCACTACTTGTGCATTACGTAAAACCAGAAGTCTATGAATGTGGAAGTGTGAAGCGTTCCATTACATAGTGTTGAGGGCATTGGCGCCGTTTGACCCAGAGGTCACCATACACAGAGCCCTCTCTCGGTTAGTCTGAAAGCGTGGCTTTTCTTCACTTTCTCATATGAACTATTATGGGATGCATAAGAAAAAACATGGCGAACATTTTATTTATGATAACAGTACTTGATGGAGCAAAAGTTAAAGTTTCCGAAGAACTTCATAAAGTTGAAAATGAGACAAGAAGACTTGTTTGGAACGATTTGAGTCGAAATGGAGATATCAGAGTCGCATGTTCGGTAAAGCGTTTATAAAAACCAATGCATTCTCCGAACTGCGGTTACTGGAATTGCCGATAGATGCAGTAAGTGGAGAATGAATTTATTTTCTGATTTGAAATTGCGCAACCGTTGACAATTTCAAAATCTACCGCGCATAAACGTCACATAATGTAGTATAAGCAGGCTGAAAGCGCCAGTGCCCTGAATATGGGGTAATGCGACATTTCACACTTCCCTGTTCATAGACTTCTGGTAAAACTAAGTGGAACGAATGGATTCTAAATGAACTTGAAGTGACCACTTATTGGTTATCTTGTTTTCTTATAAACTCGGAGCAATCCATATAGGCCATGTGTTACCATGGCGTCCCGGTAACAGTTTAGTGGTACCATCGTATTATAAATCTTATTAGAAATGTCAGACCAGACTTCCAGCAGCTAAATTTCTCAACACATTCAAGGTGAAGCCATTTGTAAAGGTTAGGTCTTGTTCTGTAAGCTGGGTTTATACGTCATCGGAAATCAGTAATTATACACAATTAGCAGTAAAGCTTAATATAGAAAGCACACGGACTAAGGATCAAAAGACAAAAAACAGAATTTAACATTTAGGTAGTTACATGAAGAGGATCTTTATCGAGTGACGCTTTGATATCGAGCCCACTAAAACGAGGGAACTAATTTGTATGTAGCCTCCAGCGAGGAAGATGTTCAATTACTGCCAGAGTATAAAGCATTTTATAGCACAGTACCACGACACGGATATCCCGTTTATCAGATAAATCTGAAACAAGAATTTTTGTTCAAAAATGTAAAATGAATTCACCGTTCGTTGGCAGTAAAATAATGCATATGGTATCGTAATAGAATACATATGTCACAATGAGCTACGAAATATAACGCTATTTTTTGTAATGAATAACTTTATTTATTAATTGTTATATATATATATACATAAGTCATTTATGAAAAAGAAATTGATAATAGAGTAAGACGATGGTTATGGTAAAAACTTGCTCGATGTCCGTGAATTACCAGTCTGTGCACGTGGTAAACTTATTTGTAAAGCTGAAAGTGGCATGAGCTGCCAAAATGTTGATATTTTGAGGTTTAAACAGAATGTTGAAATTATTGGCTATTGTTCTCAAGACGTGCAATTCATAAGCTTTTTAGTGCTTCTCGTCTCGAAAATGTACGATAAAGTATTGTTTTAAACTAAATTTGGCTTAGAATGAATGAATCGTCGTCCTGGTTATTTAAATTTTGTTTACTTTTCGAACACGTTTTCGGTTCGTACAGGCCACATCCTGTATGAATTTTCCTCATTCCAAAGCCAATCATTTAGTTTTTCGATGGCCTTCAAAGCCTCTTACTGTCGTGACGATCTGAAATTATGATAAAAGTGTGAATTTTGGAAGCTCTTGCCACTTTAAAACAGCACAGATTACAAGTCTTTAGCAGATATCAGCCTCAAAACTTTTTGAAGCATTAAAGTAACTTAGGTCGAAATCGAATGAATGTTCTTCTCGGTTCGTTTTGTTTGTTTAACTTTTTGGTCGAAGAAATAATTGTCTCATATCTTGCCACTTCTAGTTAAATCCACGTTGAAATGAAAAGAGGAACAGACAAGAGCGAAGTTTTCAGCAGGGAAGTCTAATTTGATTTCTTTAGGATACTCAACCTCCGAGAAGAAAAGCTGTTCTCCAGTCCGGATTTAAACCATTGATACTCTACTGTGCGAGAACAGTTCAACCAAGAAATTTCTGCGGAGGGTCTTGTCCTGTACAATTCAATATTTTCCAGACCAGATTATTCACTATGACTTGTACAACGTGTCTGTAGAAAAACATAGCAACTGATGTCCGAAAATGTCCAATCAGCCTTTTTGTGGGATTAACTTCATTGTCTTTGCTCCGGTATGTATTGTGTTCTTTCATGGGACATAGGAGTTTTACCATGGGTGTAGGGTTGATTTTCATAGGCTGTATGGTTGTTTGGCCCTCTGTATTCATAATCTGAATGGCTCATATTATTGTACATGTAATTTTAATTTCAGTAAAATAATCTGAATACCACATTAAAGTGGCATGAGCTGCCAAAATGTTGATATTACAGAATACTGAAATTATTGCCTATTTTTCTCAAGACTCAAATGCATTCTCAATTCAGAAGCTTTTTAATGTATGATAAAGTATTGTTTTGAACTAACTTTGGCTTAGAATGGATGAATGGTCGTCCCGGTTATTTAAATTTTGTTTACTTTTCAAACACTATTTCGGTTTGTATAGGCCACATACTGTATTGATTTTCCTTATTCCAACGCTAATCATTTAGTTTTTAGATGGCCGTCAAAGCCTCTTACTGACGTGATGATCATTAACATTAAAAAGTGAAAATTTTGGCAGCTCATGCCACTTAAATATACAGATATTTATACAACTTTTCAATGTATAATATCTGTCAAATATTTGAATCAAAGAAGCTTTAAACAAGAGATCCCTTAAAGGGATCTTAACGCCCGCGGACATCTATCTATATTGAAGATTGTTACAGTAATAATTGGTTGATTGATTGATTGTTTGGTGTTTTACGCGGCGCTCAAGATTATTTCACTTATATGGCGGCGTTGCCAGATTTATTGTGGGAGGGAACCGGGCTCTGTGCCCGGAGGAAACCCACGACCTTCCGTTGGTAACTGGCAACCATCCCACATAGGTCGTTCGAGTGAAACTCTTTTCCAATTTTTTGGACTGAGTGGGAATCGAACCCGCGACCCATTGGTAGTGATAATTGGATATAGGAATTGTGTACGACACTGCATTTAATGTATATATTATGTGGTATTAGGCCTTCATACAAAATTCTTATTTCAGGGAGATAACTATTGTTGAGGAAAATTAAATTGTGAATTACATAGTAAGCTCCCCTTGAAATTTTGGTGGAAAACAATATTGCCATCTAGTAGCCATCTTGAATATGCTAACAAGATGCAAATGTACGGTGCACATTTAGAACGTAGGGGGAGGATGTGTGTCATGCTTGGTTAAGATCAGGTTAGGAGTTTTCTTTGAATAATGATAAGATGTTTCATTCAAACTTGGTTAAAAAACAAATTTGCTCCCTGGCGGCCATATTTTAATAAGCAAATGAGATGAAAATGTAAGGTGCACAACTACATCATATGGAGATAATGTGGGCCAAGTTTGATTAATATTGGACAGGTAGTTTTCTTGGGATAAAGGTAACAAAGAAAAACAACATCGCCACCTGGCGGCCATATTCAATAAGCAAATGAGATGAAAATGTATTGTACACAACCTGGTTATAGTAGGGAGATAATGTGAGCCTGGTTTGGTGAATATCGGACTGGTAGTTTTCTTGGGATAAAGGTAACAAAGAAAAACAACATCGCCCCCCCCCCCCTGGCGGTTATATTGAATATGCAAATGAGATGAAAATGTACGGCGCACAACTAGACCATAAGGTGATGATGTATGTTGAGTTTGATTAAGATTGGACTGATAGTTTTCTTGGAATAAAGGTAACAAGCGAAAGTTTTCTTGGAATTAACGAAACAAAGAAAAACAACATCGCCCCTTGGCGGCCATACTGAATATGCAAATGAAATGAAAATGTACGGTGTACAACTAGACCATAGGGTGATGATGTATTTTAAGTTTGACTAAGATTGGACAGGCAGTTTTCTTTGAATAAAGGTAACAAAGAAAAACAACATCACCCCTGGCGGCCAAATTGAATATATAAATGAGATGAAAATGTACGGTACACAACTAGACTATATGGAGATAATGTATGTTGAGTTTGATTAAGATTGGACTGATAGTTTTCTTGGAATAAAGGTAACAAGCGAAAGTTTTCTTGGAATAAACGAAACAAAGAAAAACAACATCGCCCCTTGGCGGCCATACTGAATATGCAAATGAAATGAAAATGTACGGTGTGCAACTAGACTTTATGGAGATAATGTGAGCCAAGTTTGGTGAAAATCGGACTTGTAGTTTTCTTGGAATAAAGGTAACAAAAAAAAACAAAAACAATATCGCCCCCTGGTGGCCATATTGAATATGCAAACGAGATGAAAATGGACGGTGCACACTTAGACAATAGGGTGATGATGTATGTTAAGTTTGATTAAGATTGGATTGGTAATTTTCTTGGAATAAAGGTAACAAGCGAAAAGTTAACGGACGGACGACGGATCACGGACCACGGAAAAGTGATTTGAATCCGTTTCGAGTTTTTCGACCCAAATATACCCACAAATGTCACTATGTCCACAAGAAACGTATGTGAACTGCCAAAGACGGTTCAACGAGAAAAGAATACAAAACGTATCAGAAAATACCACATGGTTATAAGATAGTATAAATAATTTCCCAATTGACTGCGAGAAACAAATTATCTTGTACCATTCTCTCTAGAGATATGAAAATAAACCAAACTGAAGAACTTAACACGCAATACCTTTACTTTAATTGCCGACATGACGTCTATACAAACCTTCACCATGGTAACCCTCACCCCCTTCCATACTAAGACAAGAGTATTTAATTGGAATCTAATTTACAACGAAATGTCGAGGTGGTGTTTTCATATAAAAAGCCTGGATTTTACAACAACAGTTGGTTATCAGATACTACATCCATAACGATGAGCGTATAAAGTTAAGTCCCAATCCCGTGAAGTACTTAATCATAGTGTTTATAGTATCCGTTTCTAAATGGAGTGACCACTTATTGGTTATCTTCTTAGCAATCCATATAGGTCGATGCGTTACCATTGTGTCTCTAGATTGATTGGTTGATTGATTGTTTTATGTTGTGATTGTGTTTTACGCCACGCTCATGATTATTTCACTTATATGGCAGCGTTGCCAGTTTTATTGGGGGAGGAAACCGGGCTCTATGCCCGAAGATAAATTCGACCTTCCGGTGGTAACTGGCAACCATCCCACATAAGTCGTTCGAGTGAAAACCCAGTCAGAAAATTTCCAATTTCGTTGTGAGTTGTGATTCGAACCCGCGACCCATTGATGGAAGGCTGTTCGGATTGAGCGTCCAACGCTCTACCTACTGAGCCACGGAGACCCCATGTGTCTCTAGAAGAGGTTAGTGGTACCATCGTATTATAATTCTTATTAGAAATGTCAGACCAGACTGTCAGACATCAGCTAAATTTCTCAACACATTCAAGGTGAAGCCATTTGTAAAGGTTAGGTCTTGTTCTGTAAGCTGGGTTATATGTCATCAGAAATCACAATTAGCAGTAAAGCTTAATATAGAAAGCACAAGGTCTAAGCATCTTAATAGATGAAACACAGAATTTAAAATATGGATGATTAAATATGGAGGGTCTTTACCGATACTAAACTCAAAATATGAGGTTAACTAATTGTAGCCTCTCGGGAAGAATAAGTTTGATCTTTACTTGAGTATAATCAGAAGTCTAAGAACAGGGAAGTGTGAAATGTCGCATTACCCCATATTCAGGGCACTGGCGCTTTCAGCCTGCTTATACTACACTATGTGACGTTTATGCGCGGTAGATTTTGAAATTGTCAACGGTTGCGCAATTTCAAATCAGAAAATAAATTCATTCTCCACTTACTGTATCTATCGGCAATTCCAGTAACCGCAGTTCGGAGAATGGATTGGTTTTTATAAAAGCTTTACCGAACACGCGACTCTGATATCTCCATTTCGACTCAAATCGTTCCAAACAAGTCTTCTTGTCTCATTTTCAACTTTATGAAGTTCTTCGGAAACTTTAACTTTTGCTCCAGCAAGTAATGTTGTCATATCTAAAACGTTCGCCATGTTTTGTCTTATGCATCCCATAATAGTTCATAGGAGAAAGTGAAGAAAAGCCACGCTTTCTGACTAACCGAGAGAGGGCTCTGTGTATGGTGACCTCTGGGTCAAAAGGCGTCAATGCCCTGAATACGATGTAATGGGACGCTTCACACTTCCACATTCATAGACTTCTGGTATAATCAATTAGCAGATATTCCAGTAATTGAGTATAATCAATTAGCAGATATCACAGTACTTGAGTATAATCAATTAGCAGATTTCACAGTACCATGACACGGATTTCCTGTGTGTCCAATAAATGCGAAACAGGAATTTTTGTCCAAAAATGTAAAAGCAATCCATCGCCTGCTGGCAGTAAAGTAACGCACATGATTTCATAATAGAATAAATATTCCACAACGAGGTTAATCACCAGCCTCCTAACATTGGCCAAACATATGTAACTAGTTGACGTTTCTAGTGGGTAAATGGTTCACCGTTCAGGATTGACCCACCGTTAGTTGCTCATTAGCATTGTCGGTCACCCCATGGTTATCCTAAGCGTCAGTTTTAGCTTATCGACGTTAAAGTGATTGGTTGGTATCGCTGTGGTCAAGCATTGCTATGGACAAATGCCATCGGCACCGTCCGGAGTTTAATCGGCTTTGTGTGGCTTTCACTCCACATTCACTTATGTTAAGCCAGGAGCAGCCGAGCCCTTTATCGGCAACGGACGAACAATTTACCAACGTTAAAACGATTCAACAAAATGATGTTGGCCCAAGGCTATACTCATTGCGAGGCGGACAGTGGTCCAACTATTCGCCGATATTGTGAACAGCATCGCTGTGCCCTTCCCTGAAGGATAATGGCCCAAAGGATTCACCAAAACAATACAAACCGTTATACAACATTGAGCCCACAATCACCATCCCCCAATGCTGGGCCATCAAACTACCGACAATAAACCATCTGTTGGGTAAACGTTAGAACCATGAGCAAAATTGTCAAAACCCAACGTTGAAGACTGATCGTGGGCCAATGATACAACAATCGTTGGCTTCAGGTTGGTTAATTATTGTTGTGTCGTCTTGGGATACATGACACGAATGTAGGAAGGAAAACCCCCAATGTGATTAAGGTAATAGCTACAAATTCAAAAAGCTAACATTATCTCAAATGGGGAAAAAACGCAGCGTGTTAGTTTACCAGGTAAGCAGGAATTTTACAGGGGGTCCATTACTTGGCCCAATGGCCTATAGAATATTGGATCGTTTCATAGGTTCCCACGTTAAGAGAAACAATACATTTTGGTCAGAAGGTTTATTATTAGATGGAATTGACACGGAATAGTTACCAGGTAACAAGTGTGCGGCACATGTTCAATGGCGGCGTTGGTAAGACGTGTAAACAAGGACAAACAAATACTCGGAGATATTTAGCTGACATTGATCCAACACTCTCCCCGGTCAGATCAGGTATACGTTCACCTGCACTCTGATCTCCCCGCGCAAATATCTTAACCACCGCACGTCATAGATCTTGACATGGATTAAGAATGGGATTTCATTTGTTTGCCATAGTTCATCGTGATCTAGGAAAACTAAGCTTTTCCCAACTTTTAAATGTCTTACTGTAGCACTGTAGGGCGATTTATGACAAGGCATGGGGTAACATTGTTGATTAAAAAACGAACCTTTAGTATTTAATCCATAAATAAGTTCGATAATCATCAATACTTCGTTTTCATCAGATTTTACAATGGCATACACTGAGGGTGATAACAAAATCAGTAGTCGCGGCTCGTACTATAGGTTCGTTCATTCAACCCTTTCATTTCAAAATCGCAATGGGTTACGATCTTTGTTTTATCGACCATTCAATATTGGGTAAAAACAACTTTGACATTCTCAAAATATATGTGTTCTGAATAAATCGAAACCGTGTCCCTTATTTTGATGTTTTCGGGGAAAAAAACACAAACCACTGTTCATGGGATGTTTTTTGGAGACACATAAAATGCTTACCTCTGGGCTGCTTTAAAGTGGCATGAGCTGCCGAAATTGCCACACTTGTTTCATAATTTCTAATCGGCACGACGGCGAGAGGCTTTGAAGGCCATCGAAAAACTAAATGATTGGCGTTGGAATGAGGAAAATCCATACAGTATGTGAACCAAAAAACGAGTTCGAAAAGTAAACAAAATTTCAATTACCGGGACGACCATTCATTCATTCTAAGCCAAAGTTAGTTCAAAACAATACTTTATCGTACGTTTTCGAGACTCGAGGCACTAAAAAGGTAGTGAATTATACGTCTTGAGAAAAATTGCCAATAATTTTAACATTCTGTTTTAGCGTCAAAATATCAACATTTTGGCAGCTCTTGCCCCTTTAAATATTTAGAATGGACACACTGGAGGTTAAACGTGTGAACTGTTTTAAAATATCTAGAGGTTTGAATAAAACATCAACCAATCAATTTATGTCGCACTCAAGTTTGTTTCACTTATATGCCGGCGTTTCCAGGTTTAGTGGGAGAGGAAACCGGTCGTATTGTCCAGAGGGAACCCCTGACCTTCTCACATATGGTGATGTTAGAAGTAAACTTCAATTATATATGTGTGGTGTTAGCGTTTGGTTTCTTCGAAGCCGAGAGAAAATACAAACTTCTTGAGAGTCATTACACAAAAGGTCGATCTGAAATGTCATGCCAGAAGTCTATGAACAGGGAAGTGTGAAATGTCGCATTACCCCATATTCAGGGCACTGGCGCTTTCAGCCTGCTTATACTACACTATGTGACGTTTATGCGCGGTAGATTTTGAAATTGTCAACGGTTGCGCAATTTCAAATCAGAAAATAAATTCATTCTCCGCTTCTGCATCTATCGGCAATTCCAGTAACCGTAGTTCGGAGAAAGCATTGGTTTTTATAAAAGCTTTACCGAACATGCGACTCTGATATCTCCATTTCGACTCAAATCGTTCCAAACAAGTCTTCTTGTCTCATTTTCAACTTTATGAAGTTCTTCGGAAACTTTAACTTTTGCTCCATCAAGTATTGTTGTCATATCTAAAACGTCCGCCATGTTTTTTCTTATGCATCCCATAATAGTTCATAGGAGAAAGTGAAGAAAAGCCACGCTTTCTAACTAACCGAGAGAGGGCTCTGTGTATGGTGACCTCTGGGTCGAAAGGCGCCAATGCCCTGAATACTATGTAATGGGACGCTTCAGACTTCCACATTCATAGACTTCTGGTCATGCTAAATGAATTCAATCACGCAAGGCTTTAGTCAAGGCTCTACCGGATTGTAAGTTCAGCGCAAATTGCCGTCAATATATACTCTCAATGACGATTCGCACTGGGGTACCAATTCGGATAAAATTGTCACTGTTTGGGGCTGTTTTTCCACACATTTACGCCCGACGTTACTCTACGTCTGGTCGTAGCGTAATGAACTTTATTACACCTCAGACCGTAATTACAGTATATGAGGGCATACATAAATTGGAATTAAACAGGCTGACAAATTTTCTAGGGATTGTCACAAATTAGATTGAAAAATGATCTAACAAAGGATGATGTTTTCAGAGATCTTTACAAATAGAGATAGACTTATTTATATAATACCAGTGTCAAAATTCTTAATAATCAACAGGATAAATTTAGCAAATTTTAGCAGTTTGGGTTTGTAATTACAACTTAACAAATCATGCGGTTTATTGTCATTTGAGTTCCGTTTTCGGAATAGAATTCCAGCGACCGACTTCAATAGGTAATCTATGATTTGTCGTTCTAAATTTAGACTTTTAATGCTTTTGGTAACACAAACAGGTAGTTTTCACAATTTAATTCCAATTTGAAGTTTTTATAAAAGCTTCCTTTCGAGGAGTTGGAAAGTAATTCAAGCCAGGATCGTTAAGTGACTGATGGATGTTCTTTTGGAGACTGGACAGTTTAACTGTAGGTGCCGTGAGAATTACGGCTTGTATTGGACATAGGTCTGTAGTAAATCTATTGCGAAACGGCCCTCAGAGGATTTACATTCCAGATCAGTTCCATAGAAAACTAATTCTCTGTCAGTTTATTAGATATGTACCTTAGACAATATTTTTTTATTTGCATTAAGTGTGTTGTAGAACATGTACTTTACAAACGTGAGCAAAAAGAAAATTAAATTTTGAGCGCAACACACACAACATTCAATGCTACAATTACCGCTCCAGGATGGTTACGGAAGTTGCATGTAATTAGCTTATTGACATATGACACATGACGCCAAACACGTCACATTGGTTAAAATTGGATCAGGGGGGGGGGGGGGGGCGTTTCACAAGATGCGATCAATCGCAGTTGCCATGACGCCATGTCTCTTCACTATGGTATCCATTGGCAACTACGCCTCGTTTTAATTTGTTTTTCTCGGTTCTGATTTCTGATGTTTTCTTCTGAAGACTTAACCTATGCTTTGTAAAAGACTTCAATGCTACCTATTTCAAGTGAACATTACTTTCAGACGCTAGAACAAAGTCTTATCTACAATATCTATCAAATATTCACGAATCAGCCTTTTTCAGATACACTGTATGGCTGATAATCTGGTTTGTATCTCTACGGGTTTTTAAATAAGTTTAATTAATTAGTGTCTTTACTTAATTAGTGTCTTTTAGAAAGTGGGTATAACAGTATTCTCGTTAAATAAGTTGTTTAGCACACGTGTCAATGCATCGATATCTACAACATACATCAATCACCCACGGCCTTTGCGAGAAGATTGCTGTCAGCTTTTACAGTGTTGGGAACTACTAGGGTTTCTTTAAATGAATTTATCACATACATACGGTTTCCATCCACCGCGCGGGGCCAAGCGTAGGAATTCTGTTGATAACTCGGAGAGATTCTAATTAACATGAACAACAATTAATCTACTATCTTATAATAATCCATAGGATTATCTATGCTACCTGAATAATCCCATCAGCGTCATTAACTTGAAGATGAAACGATCTTGAAGGCAAGCTAAAACACAGTCCACCAATCAGATAGTGCTATAGATCAAAGGACTGTATTTCTGTATTTCAGCCAATGACAATCGATCTAGGAGGAAGTGGCTTACTGAGCGACATTTTTGTCTCCGGTTTATTTGAATATTAGATTAAAGATAGTTGTGTCTTTGTTTTAATTTTTGACCAACGTTGAAAATATCACAGTACGGCGTAAGCTTTATATCGTCAAAATGGCGGTACCCATGTTGAATCGTGTGTTGCGTGAAATCGGTCTGCACTATAGCAACTTTATTCGGCTTTGTGACCTATTTGAAAATGGAAAAGAAAAGCCTTCAACAAGATTAATGTAATTAGCCACACATTAAAACGTTAGCATTATCCCACATGGGATTATCCTTTAACCAACAGTACTGGAATTTATATACATCAATACTGTAGGTATAAAGTATGTCTCTTTAATTACTACATAAAAAAAAAAAAACGTTTTCATACTTGAGCTGCAAACGTTTTGGCTATTCGGAATGTTTTAAATTTTATTTGGTCTGAGGTGGATTCGATCCCTCGCCGCATGGTCAAAGTTGAAGAGTATGCAGATAAAAGAAACTATAGTTACGACATTATGCGCGCAGTAAATTTTCTTTTCGAACGGCACAAAAGCTCGAAGTTTTCGAGTTGCTAAGTGTTATCAGGAGATGACTTACTGAACAGGTTGTCATCGTTACAGCATGGAACTCAGAAAGTCTACCATTCAATAAACCCAGTTGTATCATGGTTGCGGCGTTTTTCTTTTGATGAACAGTCCTCGACAAATCCGATACCCAGTGGATAGAGAGTGGGCGGGGCTTAAGCGTTGAATAACTTCCCGATTTTGGAAGTTGTTGTATGGCTCTCTTGACTGGGTACCAGAGAGTAAACACGTGCTAGTTGATTGACAACGTCAATCACTAATACCATGATACAAGCACGTTATTGAATGACTCCCTCGAGTATGGAAGAAATTCTGAGAGGTGTGGCTAGCTCGTGCATTCGCACTCGAGTCCAACCTCTCAGAAATCTTCCATACCCTCGGGAAGCCATTCAATAACTCTAACATAGATGTCACTCATTTTAAGGCCTTGTACTCTCTTTTCTAAAATGTATGCTCGATTTATAAATCGACCTTTTGGATAAACGTCACAGGATACATAAAGTGTGTCGACGACTTGTGGATTTCGGTGTAGATAATTGCAAAAAGTTAGTTTGGTGGCTGAAATTGCAGGTTATAGCCATACTATATGAGATAAGCTAATGTACGAATAAATTATCCGGGAAATCTTGTCTTCAAATGTCAAATGGCGGACTTCACTGACGGTCGAACAAGAGGTTGACATTCATTTTTAATTTCCTTTCACACCGAAAACCGCGTGGAAGATCCACACATATTGATTTTTTTGGAGCTTGCTTGATAAAATTGAACTTATTTTTCCGCTTTCAAAAGTTAAAGGATTTTGGTTAATATATCTTATGTTGCATGTACTTTACAAATCAGACCAAAAAGAAAATTAAATTTCTTGTTTTACACCTGTGGCTGACAGTTATTAGGTGTGTGCAGTGATATCAAACACGACCTCTGTTGTGTATTGTTTTTCATTCCGTTGACCAATTTGGAAGAGTAGCTAGACCAAAGAGAGTAGATTGACAAGAGTGGTCACTTCGCCCGCGCCATGTTGAATTTGAACTGTACACTATTTGATTAGGAACCTCCTTCCTGTAGGGGGCGCCCTATAATCGAATCGTGTACAGTCGGAACACACTTCCGCTAGGGGGCCAGAAAAACATACCGGCAATGCTGATTGGATGAAGTGACCACTCTTGTCAATCTACTCTCTTTGGCTAGACACCTACCGAAGGTTCGGAGCTTTCGTCCGCGCAAAGAGTCTGATTTACTCCTCACAGAACCTGGCAACGCCTCGATAAAAAAGCGAACCAGCGGCGTACAACATCACACAGTGTGTTGTGTATCACGTCACCACCCGAGTCATTTCGTCTTCCCCACATCGTGTATCACCTCATGTCGCAGAGTTTTCTCGAGTAGTAATATAGATAAAATGCATACCTTTTCCTCTCTCTTTTTAACGCGAGAGTTGTTTCTATTAGATACATAGTTTTTGAATATATATTTTGTCCATACACAAACACAAGCCAGCTTTAAGCCTTGGTCATAAATCTTTTATTACTTTTACCTATTTTTACACCCACATCAACCGTGATTTCTGAAGAAGATCGATTAAAAGCTTAGTTCAATGTAATTCAATTTTACCAAGGTGATTATCTATTTTTTACAAATGCTTAAATTCTATTTTAACTCCTTTACTGAATGATGGTGTTAGCCTTTAGTCGTGACCATATGTAAGTCCTTAATGCCATTACAAGAGGTATAAAACAAACGGCGTTGATAAAACCTGTTTTCAATCAGTGAAGTGGATATATTTAGCATCAAGTTACGTGTACCTCTTAAAATTCTACAGACTAATAACACGCGGTGTATGCCGAGAAAGGCACGACCGTTCCTGATATGTAATATATATTATACCTTTCAATATAAAAGACATATTGAGATCAGTTTCCGACATTTCCTTCCTTCTTCCCACAGATTGACACCATTATCAACTTGCAAAGTGAAACCGATGTATATCGATTAAAACCCTAGACTCTTCGGTATAGTGCCATCTAGTTATTGTAATAGGTCTAATGCTCATTTCATATATATATTTATCTTTTTTTATGTGGACGATCAATGGGCCTGCGTGATCTGGTTTCAAATTATCCCAGACTATATCTGACCAGTGGGCCAGCGTGTTCTGGTTTCAAATGATCCCAGACTATATCTGACCAGTGGGCCAGCGTGATCTGGTTTCAAATGATACCAGACTATATCCGACCAGTGGGCCAGCGTGATCTGGTTTCAAATGATCCCAGATTATATCCGACCAGTGGGCCAGTGTGGTCTGGTTTCACATGATCCCAGACTATATCCGACCAGTGGGCCAGCGTGATCTGGTTTCAAATGATCCCAAACTACATTCGACCTGTGGGCCAGCGTGATCTGGTTGCAAATGATCCCAGACTATATCCGACCAGTGGGCTAGCGTGATCTGGTTTCATATGTTTCCAGACTATATCCGATCAGTGGGCCAGCGTGACCAGGTTTCAAATGATTCCAGACTATATCCGATCAGTGGGTTAGGGTGATCTGGTTTTAAATGATTCCAGACTATATCCGACCAGTGGGCCAGCGTGATCTGGTTTCAAATGATCCCAGACTATATCCGACCAGTGGACCAGCGTGATCTGGTTTCAAATGAGCCCAGACTATATCCGATCAGTGGGCTAGCTTGATCTGGTTTCAAATGATCCCAGACTATATCTGACCAGTGGGCCAGCGTGATCTAGTTTCAAATGATCCCAGACTATATCCGACCAGTGGGCCAGCGTGATCTGGTTTCAAATGATTTCAGACTATATCCGACCAGTGGGCTAACTTGATCTGGTTTCAAATGATCCCAGACTATATCCGACCAGTGGGCCAGCGTGATCTGGTTTCAAATGATCCCAGACTATATCCAATCAGTGGGCTAGCGTGATCTGATCTGCCAAAGTGTATGATATTTTTGTTAAAACAAAATTAGAAAACGGATGGATCCAATAAAAGCACAAATTAGAAGTCTTTGGCAGATTTCAGCCTCAAAATGTTTTGAAATATTAAAGTAACTTAGTTCGAAATCGAATGAACGTTCATCTCGGTTCGTTGTATTTTATTTAATTTTTCAGTCGTTGAATAATTTTGCCATCTCATGCCAATTCTGATTAAATACACGTTGAGATGAAAAAAAAGGAACGGACAAGAAAGACAAGGAAACTAATTTGATTTCTTCGAAATACTCAACCTCCGAGAAGAAAAATGGTCTTCAGTCCGGATTTAAACCATTGATACTCTACTGTGGGAGAACAGTTCAACCAAGAAATTTCTGCGGAGGGTCTTTGTCCCGTAAAATCCAATATTTTCCAGACCAGATTACCTTCTGTGACATGTACGGCGTGTCCGAAAATGTCCAATCGGATTTTTTGTGGCAATTCTCTTCACTTCATGCTTTGGCATGTAGCCTGGTTTTACGTCGGACAAGATATTCATTGGCTGTATAATTGTTTGTCTCCCTGGGTTCATTAGGAGAATGGCTCATATTATTCTACATGTAATCTTAATTTACTAAGAATACCACATTAACATATTGATATTTATATTTCCACAACTGTTTAATGTAAAAAATCTCTCAAACGTTTGAATCAAAGAAGCTTAAAAATCATCAACCCGTTTTTAAATTACACACATTTCGAGTTTGTCGACCCAAATATACCCACAAAGGTCACTTTGTCCATTGGAAACGTATGGGAACTACCAAAGACGGTTCAACGAGAAAAGAATATAAAACGTATCAGAAAATACCATATGTTTATACGAAATATGCCAAAATCTCTTCCAATTAATACACTTTTAAGATGGTTGTTCTTATTGTTACTCCAAGGCGTACCATGCTGGCACACTGTAAGAAATATGTTCTATCTGTGTTTAGAGACACGTTCTATCCATTCTTAAATACTATAAATGATTTCCCAATTGACTCCGAAGAACAGATATTCTTGTACCTTTCTCTCTAAAGATATGAAAATAAACCAAACTGTTGAACTCAACACGCAATACCTTTACTTAAATTGCCATATATATAGACCTTAAAGTCGCATGAGCTGTCAAAATGTTGATATTTTGCCGTTTGGACAGAATCTTGAAATTATCGGCTATTTTTCTTCAGACGTGTAATTCATAAGCCTTTTATTGGTTTTAGTCCCGATAATGTACGATAAAGTATTGTTTTCAACTAACTGTGGCTCAGAATGAATGAATGGTCGTCCCGGTTATTTAAATTTTGTTTACTTTTCGAACAATATTCCGGTTCGTATATAGGCCACATCCTGTATGGATTTTCCTCATTCCAACGCCAATCACTTAGTTTTTCGATGGCCTTTAACGCCTCTTAATGATCAGAAATTATGAAAAAAAAGTGTGAATTTTGGCAGCTCATGCCACTTTAACCATGGCTACCCTGATCCCACTTCCACATCAATATATCAGCATTGATGGTTATTTTAGACAAGAAGATTTTCCCTGTGCCCATGTGTTTTAGTGATCATAAATATATCAGCATTTAATTGGAATCGAATTTACCACGAAATGTCAAACAATTCCTGTGTTGTTTCCATATAAAAGCATGTATTTTACAACAAGAGTTGGTTATCGTATACTGCAGCCACAACGATGAGCCTACAAATTCAGGTCATAATCACATGAAGTACTTAATCATAACGTTAGTATTACGTTTCGAAATAAAGTGACCACTTATTGATTATCTTCTTATAAACTTTGAGCAATACATATAGGCCCATGGTGTATCTAGAAGAGGCCAGTGGTACCATCACATTATAATTCTTATTGGAAATGCATCCGATTCTAAATCTAAATCCCCCTGGCTGCTCTGCAAAATATGTTGATGAAACTGATATATGTCTTTCAGTAAGAATTAAAGAACACTGTAGTGAGACAATATTTAGTGAAATTTACAACCATATTTCTTTACCCATATGTTTACCCATATATACTCTTTCGTGTGTTTACCAGATCACTTCAACCAAAAACAACTACCGACCCTTTATGATTTTGTATTTAGTAACACACAGATTATAGACCATTCCTACCACTGGTCTGATATATTGTTTAAAGAAGCATTATGTATAAGGAGAAACAAACCCATCCTTAATCATGGCTTAAAAGCTTCTAAAGACCTTGTTTTGTTTAGTTAAACTCGTGATTAACCTTTGACTGATTCATGCTGTGAAACCCAACTGTTATCTAAGTTCACGTCTGTCTTTCTTATTCTATTGTATTTTGTTATTTTAATGCCTGTACTTTTGCTATATATATGATATGCTGTTGCTCATTCATTACTCTCCTGAAGATGGTAAAATAAATGCCGAAAATATTGAGTCATCAAGAAACTGTCGTTTTTTGGGTTATCACTACTTGTGTATTACGTAAAACTAGTCAGTGGAACGAATGGATTCTAAATGAACTTGAAGAGACCACTTATTGGTTATCTTCTAATCTTATAAACTCTGAGCAATCCATATAGGCCATGTGTTACCATGGCGTCCCGGGAACAGGTTAGTCGTACCATCGTATTATAAATCTTATTAGAAATGTCAGACCAGACTGCTCAATTTCTCAACACATTCAAGGTGAAGCCATTTGTAAAGGTTAGGTCTTGTTCTGTAAGCTTGGTTATACGTCATCAGAAATCAGTAATTATACACAATTAGCAGCAAGGCTTAATATAGAAAGCACAAGGTCTCAGGATCAAAAGACAAAAAAAACCCAGAATTTAAGATATATGTAGTTACATGAAGAGGATCTTCATCGAGTGAGGCTTTGATATCGAGCCCACTAAACGAGGGAACTAATTTGTATGTAGCCTCTAGCGAGTAAGATGTTAAATAACTGCCAGAGTATAATACATTTTATAGCACAGTACCACGATCCCGTTTATCAGATAAATCTGAAACAAGAATTTTTGTTCAAAAATGTCAAATGAATTAACAGTTCGTTGGCAGTAAAATAATGCATATGGTTTCGTAATAGAATATATATGTCACAATGAGCTACGAAATATAACGCTATACATGTATGTTTAAATAAACTCTTTTGTAATGAATAACTGTATTTATTAATTTCTATATATAAGTCATTTATGAAAAAGAAATTGATAATAGAGTAAGACGATGGTTATGGTAAAAACTGACTCGATGTCCGTGAATGACCAGTCTGTGCTCGTCGTAAACTTATTTGTAAAGCTGAAAGGGGCATGAGCTGCCAAAATGTTGATATTTTGAGGTTTAAACAGAATGTTAAAATTATTGGCTATTTTTCCCAAGACGTGCAATTCATAAGCTTTTTAGTGCTTCTAGTCTCGAAAATGTATGATAAAGTATTGTAAGTATTTTAAAGGGGCATGAGCTGCCAAAATGTTGATATTTTGACGTAAACACAGAATGTTGAAATTATCGGCTATTTTTCTCAAAACGTATAATTCAGAAGCTTTTTAGTGCTTCTAGTCTCGAAAATGTACGATAAAGTATTGTTTTGAACTAACTTAGGCTTAGAATGAATGAATGGTCGTCCCGGTTATTTAAATTTTGCTACTTTTCGAACACGTTTTCGGTTCGTACAGGGCACATGCTGTATGGATTTTCCTCATTCCAACGCCAATCATTTAGTTTTTCGATGGCCTTCAAAGCCTCTTACTGTCGTGACGATCAGAAATTATGAAAAAAGTGGGAATTTCGGCAGCTCATGCCACTTTAAACTAATTTTGGTTTAGAATGAATGAATCGTTGTCCCGGTTATTTAAATTTTGTTTACTTTTCGAACACGTTTTCGTTTTGTACAAGCCACATACTATATGAATTTTCCTCATCCCAAAGCCAATCATTTAGTTTTTCGATGGCCTTCAAAGCCTCTTACTGTCGTGACGATCTGAAATTATGAAAACAGTGTGAATTTTGGAAGCTCATGCCACTTTAAAACAGCACAGATTACAAGTCTTTAGCAGATATCAGCCCCAAAACTTTTTGAAGCATTAAAGTAACTCAGGTCAAAATCGAATGAATGTTCTTCTCGGTTCGCTTTGTTTGTTTATTGTCGTTGAAATAATTTTCTCATCTCTTGCCACTTCTAGTTAAATCCACGTTGAAATGAAAAGAGGTACAGACAAGAGCGAAGTTTTCAGCAGGGAAGTCTAATTTGATTTCTTTAGGATACTCAACCTCCGAGAAGAAAAGCTGTTCTCCAGTCCGGATTTAAACCATTGATACTCTACTGTGGGAGAACAGTTCAACCAAGAAATTTCTGCGGAGGGTCTTGTCCTGTACAATTCAATATTTTCCAGACCAGATTATTCACTATGACTTGTACAACGTGTCTGTAGAGAAACATAGCAACTGATGTCCGAAAATTTCCAATCAGCCTTTTGTGGGATTAACTCCATTATCTTTGCTCCGGCATGTAGTGTGGTTTGCCATGAGACATAGGAGTTTTACCATGGGACATATGAGTTTTACCATGGGACATAGGAGTTTTACCATGGGACATAGGAGTTATATCATGGGACATAGGAGTTTTACCATGGGACATAGGAGTTTTACCATGGGACATAAGAGTTTTACCATGGATGTATGATTGTTTGGCCCTCTGTATTACTATTACTATGTGAATTATGTGAATTATTATGGTAATCTGAATACCACATTAATATACAGATATTTATATTCCAACAACTTTTTAATGCAGAATATCTGTCAAACATTTGAATCAAAGAAGCTATAAAAAATCCGTTTCGAGTTTTTCGACCCAAATATACCCACAAATGTCACTATGTCCATAATGTTCCAAAGACGGTTCAACGAGAAAAGAATACAAAACGTTTCAGGAAATACCACATGGTTATACGAAAAAGGCCAAAAACTCAATTAATAAACTTCTAGGAGGTTTGTTGTTAGTTTTCCTCCAAGGTGTACCATTCCGGTACAATGCAAGAAATATGTTCCATCTTTTTTTTTCACGGAGCCCAATCTAAGATAGTATAAATAGTTTCCCAATTGACTGCGAGAAACAAATTATCTTGTACCATTCTCTCTCGAGATATGAAAATAAACCAAACTGAAGAACTTAACACGCAATACCTTTACTTTAATTGCCGAAATGACGTCTATACAAACCTTCACCATGGTTACCCCCACCCCCTTCCACACCAAGACAAGATTATTTAATTGGAATCTAAGTTACAACTAAATGTCGAGCAATTCCTGTGGTGTTTTCATATAAAAAGCCTGGATTTTACAACAACAGTTGGTTATCAGATACTACATCCATAACGATGAGCGGATATATTTAAGTCCCAATCACGTGAAGTACTTAATCATAGTGTTTATGGTATCCGTTTCTAAATGGAGTGACCACTTATTGGTTATCTCCTTACAATCTCTGAGCAATCCATATAAGTCATGTGTTACCATTGTGTCTCTAGATTGATTGGTTGATTGTTTGGTGAATGAAAACCCAGTCAGAAAATTTCCAATTTCGTTTGGACTGAGTTGGGGTTCGAACCCGCGACCCATTGGTGGAAGGCTGTTCGGATTGAGCGTACAACGCTCTACCTATTGAGCCACCGAGGTCCCGTGTGTCTCTGGAACAGGTTAGTGGTACCATCGTATTATAAATCTTATTAGAAATGTCAGACAAAACTGTCAGACATCAGCTAAATTTCTCAACACATTCAAGGTGAGGCCATTTGTAAAGGTTAGGTCTTGTTCTGTAAGCTGGGTTTATACGTCATCAGAAATCAGTAATTATACACAATTAGCAGTAAAGCTAAATATAGAAAGCACAAGGTCTAAGCATCTTAATAGATGAAACACAGAATTTAAAATATGGATGATTAAATATGGAAGATCTTTAACGATACTAAACTCAAAATATGAGGGAACTATAATTGTAGCCTCTCGGGAAGAATAAGTTTGATCTTTACTTGAGTATAATCAATTAGCAGATATCACAGTACTTGAGTATAATCAATTAGCAGATATCACAGTAACACGGATTTCCTGTGTTTCCAATAAATGCGAAACAGGAATTTGTGTCCAAAAATGTAAAAGCAATCCAGCGCCTGTTGGCAGTAAAGTAACGCGCATGATTTCATAATAGAATAAACATTCCACAACGAGGTTAATCACCAGCCTCCTAACATTGGCCAAACATATGTAACTAGTTGACGTTTCTAGTCGGTAAATGGTTCGCCGTTCAGGATTAACCCACCGTTAGTTGCTTATTAGCATTGTCGACCACCCCATGCTTATCCTAAGCGTCAGTTAAATGGTTGGCCTATCAGTTTACCGACGTTAAAGTGATTGGTTGGCGGAATAGCTGTGGTCAAGCATTGCCATGGATAAATGCCATCGGCACCGTCCGGAGTTTAATCGGCTTTGTGTGGCTTTCACTCCACATTCACTTATGTTAAGCCAGCAGCAGCCGAGCCCTTTATCGGTAACGGGCGAACAATTTACCAACGTTAAAATGATTCAACAAAATGATGTTGGCCCAAGGCTATACTCATTGCCAGGCGGACAGTTGTCCAACTATTCACCGATATTGTGAAGAACATCGCTGTGCCCTTCCCTGAAGGCTAATGGCCCAAATGATTCACCAAAACAATACAAACCGTTATACAACATTGAGCCCACAGTCACCATCCCCCAATGCTGGCCATCAAACTACCGACATTAAAACATCTGTTGGGTAAACGTTAGAACCATGAGCAAAATTGTCAAAACCCAACTTTGAAGACTGATCGTGGGCCAATGATACAACAATCGTTGGCTTCAGGTTGGTTAATTATTGTTATGTCGTTTGGGGATTCATGACACGATGTATTTGAATGTAGGAAGGAAAACCCCCAATGTGATTGAGGTAAAAGCTACAAATTCAAAAAGTTAACATTGTCGCAAATGGGAAAAAACGTAGCGTGTTTGTTTACCAGGTAAGCAGGAATTTTACAGGGGTCCCCTTACTTGGCTCAATGGCCTATAGAATATTGGATCGCTTCACAGGTTCACACGTTAAAGTGGCATGAGCTGCCGAAATTAACACTTCTTTCATAATTTCTGATCGTCACGACAGTAAGAGGCTTTGAAGGCCATCGAAAAACTAAATGATTGGCGTTGGAATGATGAAAATCCATACAGTATGTGGCCTGTACGAACGGAAAACGTGTTCGAAAAGTAAACAAAATTTAAATAACCGGGACGACCATTCATTCA
This sequence comes from Lepidochitona cinerea, assembly GCA_963971465.1. NCBI lineage: Eukaryota > Metazoa > Mollusca > Polyplacophora > Chitonida > Tonicellidae > Lepidochitona > Lepidochitona cinerea. The sequence continues at coordinate 8,156,488 of OZ020556.1, forward strand.
TTCTAAGGCAAAGTTAGTTCAAAACAATACTTTATTGCACATTTTTGAGACTAGAAGCAATAAAAAGCTTCTGAATTATATGTCTTGAAAAAAATGGCCAATCATTTCAACGTTCTGTTTTTAAGTCAAAATATCAACATTTTGGCAGCTCATGCCACTTTAAGAGAAACAATAAATTTTGGTCTGAAGGTTTATTATTAGATGGAATTGACACGGAATAGTTACCAGGTAACAAGTGTGCGGCACATGTTCAATGGCGGTGTTGGTAAGACGTGTAAACAAGGACAAACAAATACTCGGAGATATTTAGCTGACATTGATCTAACACTAACCCCGGTCAGATCAGGTCCACTTGCACCCTAACTTCCTTGAGATCAATGGAACAATATACATACTGATATATCCTTCAAATTGACTTCATCGAACATTATGGGCCAGTCACAAATCAGTTGCGATGCGTCGGCGATGGGTAAAACCCGGGAAATTTTAACAGATCTCACGATTTTGCACCCGTCGATGGCGCTCTCCGAACGCCTGCTGCTTGTCGCAGATTTTTTAGGCATCGCCACAGCCGTCGCGGTCCCCAACTTAAAATTTTAAGATTCCTCGCAAGATTTTTCACCCATTTTGGCCTTTCCAGACACAATCTCCGATGACCTACGATGCCCTCCGATTAAGAAATACAGATGCAAGGTCAGCTAACCCTCCTTTTCCCCCACATATACCCAGGGTCGGGGAAAAATTAAAATAAAAGACCCTCGCAGATATCGTCTCAGATGCGATCGGAGGTCCTACGATTTTTCGACAGAACCGGGTCAAAATCCTTGAAAAAATCTCAGACAATGTGACTGCTCCACTTTTATTAGGATTATTGATAGGATTGTTCAAGGATTCTTTATTTTCTACGACGACCTCCGGCCAAAACTAATCCCCGGCAGATCGCCGACATTGTGACTGGGCCATAAGGTAGCGAACTTCAAGTTTTGATTAACTCTTTCTTAAAGGCTCAAGAGGTTTTAACAGCTTCACGATGGATCTAGGATATGGAACTTGTCTGAAAACAGCATAGCGTTCATCTGACGGATTTCGTCACTCTAACATGTGCTAATGAATGCTAAATCAATGGACAGAGTGTATCAAAGTTTTGGGTTTAATACCGTTTTACAAAAGTTTTACACATATTAGTTATCGCGACATTCGTTGTGTTTTAGGTCACGAATGTATCAACGTGTGTTCTAATATTAAGTTGATGTTATAGACGCTTAACATTCTGTTGTGTACACTGCCTAAATGTCAAAGATGACTTAAGGCATGCATCAAATGACAGCGTTCGGTAGGTTCTTAGAATTTACCACACTGTCTGTGAGTATGCATTTGGGGCAAAACTCCTTACTGATACAGCGTATTTTACTCATGCTAGAAAAAAAGTTACAAATAAAAAGATTTGTTGGTCACGTACACAAGCTCTAACTACTGTTAATGTATAGGTTTATAGGCCAGTTTCTCCAAACTGTACACGACAGACTAGATGGTGCATCTTTGGTCCAAGATACAAAGCTGCTTTCTTTGAAATCCGGTGTTTTTGTCCAATCTTCAAGTACACATCACTCGTAAAACATCCCCATCAACCATATTAAAGATTCTTTTAAGGTACCGAATGTCCGTATAAATGTCTATCTCGCTTCACGACGGGGCGAAATACCTTGTTTATGAAGTTCAAATGGAATGCAGATAAACACCGTTTGATATCAACCTACGCATTATGCCTAACGTTCAGCTTCCATCGTTGCGTCCGTTTGAATGTAATGATAATGCGAGACAACCCGTGCTGAGTAGCAACAGAGTTATGAAACAGCGAACCAGGAAGGAGAACATAGGAAGAGTTCGATATATACTCAATGAGACAGAATGACAGAATGTCCTATTAATAGTTCATCATCAGTACATACTAAACTTGTTCCAGAGTTTCAAATTGCAGCTTAAAGTTCAGTTCGTTTGTACAGCAGTTCAAAGAATGCGCTGGAATAGAGACATGGCAGCCAAGTTCTTTTCCTCATGAACTTATTGGAACAAAAAGCACCGGGGTCATCTCATTTCCGGCAAAGGTAGCCAAAATTCTTTACCGAAAGGAACATCCCTTTAGAAGAACGGATATGTTTAACCTTGTTACCTTTGCTGTTTCGCCTGACAATGCATTCAAAGACATAGAAAGCCGGGACAAACTTGTACGGGAGGCATTGGAAAAATTTGTCTCCACTCGGATGGTCAAAAAATCAACCAAACTCTGGGATGCCCAAAATAAGAACAACTGTTTTTACTTTAAGGATGTGGGAGCTACAGTTCAAACCAAACCCAAAATCAAAGGGTAGTTGGTATCCATCAAACAGGAGAGATCTCTTTTCTCTCTCGATTAATTGTTGTTAGTAAGTCAATGCAATACGCGAGAACACTGTTCCTGACAAACCAGTAGATAAAGATGAGATAGATTCAAATTGTTTCGAAATTATTGGTCTTTGTGTACCAATAGACATCCAAAAAGTATCATTTAAGGTCACACTCGGGTTTAAAACATTTATTTCAAATGTTTTTTCTTTATTTCCTCATAGACACCTGGTCCACTTAAAGCAGTTTTTCCTGATTTCGTTTGTTTTGTATGGAGCCTAAAGATACGTCACTAATTTCTTAAATATTTGGTTATAAAATTGACAAAATCAAATCTTGTTCTTTAGTATGTCAACAAACTTAAAAAAATTATAAACTAGATTGGCCAAAAAAGTAGAGTGCAAATGCTATTCTCATTTAGTAATTTTATTTACATGTAATTGCTATTGTGTTATTAAGATTGATATCAATGTGTTATTAGTTTGATATCAATTTGTTATTTAGTTTGATATCATTGTGTCCTCTCAACAATGGATTCAAAAGATTTGGATTTGGTTGGATTCATAAATTTGCATTAATCAATTAACGCTTTGATAAGAATTAGCCAACATGTGTACCAAGACAAACCAGCAATGCCATTGTCTATAAGGCAGAAATAAATGAAATCTATTCCCTTCACTGGCTAGTTTTACGAATACACAAATAGTGATAACCCCAAAACGACGGTTTCATGATGACTCAATGCTTAGGCCATCCTCGGATACCCAGGGTTAAGTTCTCAACAAGCTCACCTTTTACCCCTGGGCCAACTGCGATTGAAAGCCTCGTTTTCTGGGAACGCCCATTTACTGTCGGACCAATCAAAATTTCTAATATAAACGTTGTAACTCTTCAGTTCGGAGACACGTTTATCGAATTGAAGTATAAACTGAAAAGTCGTCCATCTTTGTTTTGAACACTGCATAGATGCTTACGTAACGCGGATTCTTATTGGTGAAATTTGTGTGGGAACCAGTCAAAGTCAACATGCATATTAAATATTATTAGAAACGATGGATCTACTTCCACTTGTCACACGGGTAAAGTGAGCGTGAGAGTAAGTTTTAATCGTGGGTTCCGACGATTTGCTTAGGCATATCTTATACCATTTTTAAGAGAGTATCCTGAAGAGGGTGTAATAAACGCCGAAATAAATAAACGTTAACGAAAACAATCTCCCCAAAAAGTTGTGTTACTGGTCCATCATTAAATTGTTATTAATTGTTTACTATATATGGCTTTGAAGGCAGACTACACTTATATGGTATAAAAAGACAATAAACAGGATATAAAGGAGTACTCACCTCTCAACACTGACAGCTGTTAGGTTTAATATAGAAGATACAGCAGTTAGCATTTCCACAAAACCAGATATTTTACAAAAGGCCCTTCCCATGGCCCAATGGCCTATAAAATACCTGGTAGTTTCATAAGGTACACATACTAAGAGAAACAATAAATCGGCCACGGCCAGGCTCGTTAAGAAGGGTGTGGTTATAGAACGACTCCTGTGGAATTTCAATAAAGAGAATATAACCAAAGTATTCCCACACAGACCAAAAATGAAAGTCAGCGTATAAACAGTGACCACCGGTATAACATGGGGCTCTTTTACCCAGGGCTTACGTAAATCATCCACATCCCCTGGGTAGAAAAAGTGTGTTTGATCTTTGACATCGTCACCGTAAATACTGCTGTAATCCAATCCATCCGGATAATAATAATAATGAGAGAAATTATAATCCAGATAATCCGAGGAGAAAGTTCCGGCTAATTCCGATTGTCTTTTTCTCCTCTCCCCTTCCACGACGGTGTGGGAATGCCAGCTACCTCTCATCACAGCAGCATGCTCTTGATGTACAACTTTTATTCAGTCGAAACTCTGGTATGTCTGCTGTGTTAAAACGTTGTCTGGATTTCCAATGCAGACTGTGCTTCGAACGGTCGAAGAAAGACAGAGAATGATATGACCGTTACAACACGTTTTGCTTTAGATACATCTGTTCTGCTGGTAACCGAGTATTGAGCCGGGTTGGCAACACACCACGTTTGTCGGAATGAAATGCGCCAGCGTGTCTACTAACATTTAACGTTGTCTCGTCGAAACAAGTCTTACTAAAAGCATACTTGAGCGTACATGAACGAATAAAAACACAAACACATGTTTGGCCAGCGTATGGAAAAGGAAGCGATAAATACATGTAATTATTTTTATCTTTAGAGCTGTTCAGAACTAGACCACATCTCAACGTTTCTAAGAACACAGTTGTGCCTAGCGTAAATGACTATATGTACAGATTGATTGATTGATTGATGCTTTACGCCGCACTCAAGTCCACATGTATTTCACTTATATGGCGGCGTTGCCAGGTTTAGCGGGGGAGAAAACTGGACTCATTGCCCTGGGAAACCTCCGACCTTCCTCCGAACTCTTGTACGGCCAATCCACTCAGGAATTTTTCAATTTTTTCGGTCTGCATATGATTCCAGCCTGCGCCGGAAGGTCTGTGTGGAACTGAGGGACGATCACTCTTACCCACTGGACCACCGAGGTAAGTGTGGAACTGAGGGACGATCACTCTTACCCACTGGACCACCGAGGCCTCTAGATATGCAGAGAAAGGACGTTGTGATACAACAGGCTCCGCTGAGAGAGGTTGACGTCGTGTGTATGGCATGGAGTACACATGTCCTCTATATCGCAGGGAGTGGAATGTGTACAAAGCTAAAAACAAATAAGCTGTTAATACAAATGTAAACCAAATACTGAAGCCTAATCAAGAAAAGTAAATTATTGAAGGCTGTTACATCGGCACAGTAAGCACTACTCGGCCTCCGTAACCAAACGCCTCCTAATTTCTCTCTCACATCTTATAACTACTCACACAGCCCTTGGTTATTCTTATTTGAGATTTTGACCCTCAAAAAGTTGTTCGCCAGAATTATTCTTTCCCAATAAGGTCGCTTTTTAAATCCCCAAAAGATTTATCTTCAATTCAATACATTTAGATGCAACCTTCCTAAGATCTACAGGACTGCATCTGTGCTTTATTTTAATAAGACCAGAAGAGGCACGGGGTGTTGCCACCACCCCCACCCAAAACAGTATCCAGCCCCCCCCCCCTTCCGATTTAAGCGGTACCTCTGGCTAATCACCATTGGGGTCCTCAACTGAATATTGTTTTCCAGAGGTTGCCTGCGACAAAGGGTCCGTAGGGGTAGAAAGAGAGGGGCGGAGAAACAAAGTCGAAATAGTTAGATTAGTTTGTGTCCTCAAGGTTATCAAGAAAACGTAATATATTGAGTGGCTAAGTATAAAAATTTCCGTCATTTGGAAACATATAAAGACGAAAATTTGCACAGCTCGTTTCCAAATAATGAAAATGTCAAACAGGTTTTATTCAGCGAAAAATTAAAAAAGCCTGACCAAAATTTTCAGGTCCACAAACATTCCTTCTTTTACACTTTTTACATTTTTTGCCAATCACGAAGCTACTGTTGGCTCAATGATTGCAACAGAGAGTGTCATCGTTCATCATCATCTGCAGTTTCTTTATTCTTATGCAATATGATCCAACATGCAAATATTTTCACAGGGGGTGTGCTCACCCGGCGGAACGTCCTGACAGTGTCGAGTCCAGAGTAATGATGGCTCATTCCTGGGCATGTGAGCAAAATGATGTTGAACCAACTGAATCACAATGACTTGATTGACAACGCCAATCTTTAATACTTTGATAAAAGCACTTTTTTGATTGGCTCCCTCGATTATGAGACATTTCGGGAGGCGTGTTCTCGTGCTAACTCACTCATATTTTCAAGAAGCTGTTGATTTAAACAATATATTTATTTGCTTCAAAAATCATTTGGACAAAGAGAGATTGGCAAACAGGCGTATAAGCCTATATTGATGTCGTTCCCGAATACATTTTACAGAGTAGAATAGATACAATAGCTGTTACAAAGCTCAACTAAATCGTCCTGATATGGAAATAAATTTAAATACGTTAACAAAAATGTGTTTGTTGATCTCGTGACTAAACTCATGTTTTATGTTGAGAGGAAAAATAAGGGTTTCTCGAAATGCATTATAATGATGACAGTGGGAAAAAGTGAGATACATCCTCATAAGAATGATCACATGAACAAGAGAGACGGCGAAATAGGTCGGCGATGAGAATACTGCAACTAAGGCATAGTTGTGTGTGGATAACTTGATCTGATCGTTCGCCCAAATAACAGTGTGTCTGTATCACGTTTTCTGTTTGCTTTAAGCATTTACAATTGAGTTTTACCTACGGGTGTTACGGATAATGGGTTCCAGCGCGTTCCACGTTCTAATGACGGATGGTAAAAAGGAGTTTGAATAAAGTGACGTATCTGAGCACGTCCATTTGACGTGGCGGCAGTACCTCAGATAAGTAAGATGGGGTTTGTCCATTAATCATTTCATAGAACAGTTAAAATTTGTCTGTCTCTATGAACGTTCAGAGGTAAAAAAAAAACATTACGCGTCAGGCAGGAATGACAGGATGTGCACGGTATCATCTGTATATAGTCGAGCAGAACCACAACATTACGCATCAGGCAAGAATGAAAGGATGTGTGGGTCATCACCGCTATATAGTCGAGCAGTTCCACAACATTACGCGTCAGGCAGGATGGAAAGGATGTGTGCGTTATCACCGCTATATAGTCGAGCAGTTTAACAACGTTACCGGTCTACCCTAGCTTTACAAACAAACGTCTGTAACTAAGGGAAATGATTATTTTGTCATACCCAAGGGGGCGTTCACAAATTGTTTAAAATCACGATAGACCTCTCATTAGCGGAATTTAAATTTCTTGTGATTTGTTAATTCTGTAATCCAACCGAAAACAAATATTAGTTATAAAAAAGAACAATCTAATTTTGTTTCATGGGAGTTTTCCCATATTTGCCAGTTTGTACCACTTTACCTTTATTTATTTACTTATGGGTGAGTCTGGGGTGAGGACCACGAGGGGTGGTCCACAAAATATTAATAAATATACGTAAGACGGGAATGATATAGAGATATTGCTACATGCACAGGAACTACGGTACGCTGAATTCCTTCTAACGGAAGCATTTGTCATTGATTCAACTAACCTTTCCTGGATCGATCGGTCTAATAATGTACAGCTGGGGATGGCTGGATAGGAACAGATATCAGATGACGTTTATACAAACGGACTTTTCAGAAGAAAGAAGCTATCAATTTCATCAAATTAATTCGGCGAATTCGGACTCGACCACAAAATAAATATATACGGGATAGAACAAGCCCCTTGGGGTTTTATTCCCGCCAGACGAAAAATATATTTTGTATATACCATTTGTAATACTCTATCTGGTGAATAAACCAAATCAAATCAAATCAAATCAAAACAAATATATATACTGTTACTCAATGGGTTAAGTTAAAGGCACACTTGCCGCCGTAGCCTGTTTAAATTTGCTAAGAAAACCAATTTACATGAGCTTACTACGACTAATACCACTAAACTTAAACATAGGACACATAAAACATGTCTAGTTAGCTTTAGACTGTAAAAATGGGGTGAAAAACAAACGAAGAATCGAAGCCTGATTACAACAACAACGATCAGTGTCGTTTAACTTTCGTGTTGGATTACCCTCCTTTCAGGCCTTTGTATCTGTGGTTTGCATTCAAATAATTATCAGCAGGCTTTTCCAGTCGCTGTTAACCGATCGTCAGTCTGTATTTCTCAGATAAATAGGCCTACGTAAAATTACACTGTGCCGTTAGTTCACTCACTCGACTGAAACATAAAATCGCCAATAGGGGGCAGATCGGTTTGTTTACGTTCCGGGTACGTAACAATTCAAATTTTCAAATTCAAATTAAAAATACAAAGTGACGTCCAAACTTTTAAATTTTGGTAAAAATAGAAAGTTCCTAACTTATATTGTCTGGGAAAAATACAGAATACGGTCTTTCTTTTTTAATGTAAACAATATTCCTGATTTTCGCGGCAAGTGTGCCTGTAAAGATCTCAGTCGACTACCATTTCCAAAACGGTCAAGTGATGTTACAATGCTTTTTACATCACTTGAACTGCTGACATTTTTAGATTCTTTTTTAATTTGCACTGTTTCGCTGTCAGATTTGCATGTTTTCAGAAAAATAGCCGAGGATTGCCAAAAAAGATCCAAAATTTTAGCATCTCATGTTATTTTCAGTTTTGATGAGAAAAGTAATCTGATGTGATTCCGTGGAAATATAACCAAATGTAGTACAGCGACTAGTGGTTAAAGTGGCATGAGCTGCCAAAATGTTGATATTTTGACGTTGAAACAGAATGTTGAAATTATTGGCTATTTTTCTCAAGACGTAAAATTCAGAAGCTTTTTAGTGCTTCTAGTCTCGAAAATGTGCGATATAGTATTGTTTTGAACTAACTTTGGCTTAGAATGAATGAATGGTTATTTAAATTTTGTTTACTTTCCGAACACGTTTTCGGTTCGTATAGGCCACATACTGTATGGATTTTCCTCATTCCAACGCTAATCATTTAGTTTTTCGATGGTCTTTGTGAATTTTGGCAGCTCATGCCACTTTAAAGTAATACACTTTATTCGAGGTCACTATGTTGTTGATATATTAAGTCGGTATTAAAGGCCCGCTTGCCGCCGTAGCCAGCTTGACATTTTACACGAGCTAACTACTTCTAAAATCCTTAAATTTAAACATACGCCACATAATACATGTTCACCTAGGTTTAGAATGTATAAATGAGGGTGAAGAAAAACGCAGAATCTAAGCCCGATTACAACAACAACAATCAGTGTCGTTTAACATTCTAAAATTTATCAATAGGGTTTTTGAGTCCATCTTACCGGTCGTCAGTTTGTTTTTCTCAGATTAAGTACGACAGCTTATCCTGTCCGTGAAAAATACAGAAAACCGCCCATTGTTTTTATGTAAACAGTATTATAAGTGTACCTTTCAATATGCAATATGATAGAGTTGATTCTCTTCTCTCTTTAATACTTTTTGTTTCTGTTTATGACTGTAATATTTTATCTTACCTTTGTAACTCAATATCAATAGGAATCTTATATAGAGGTTATCTAACTAGAGCCAGTGTGTTACGATGAATATCACTCGAGTCTATTAATTTTCAAAGCCACGAATCTCTGGCGAGTGACTTTAGAAATCACTAAACAAGTGTGATATCCATTGTAACACACTGGTTCGAATTTAATAATCTTTTTCTCACACTACACAAAAATACAACGTATTATTAAAAAAAACACGGCTCTACTTAAAAAATATTTGATGACGTCGTTCTATTTTCAAAAATGGCTGTCCGAAGAAAGATTCGCATTGTGACGTCAGAAATGACGGCGTGCCTGGGCCCACTTGCACAAAGCGCTCTTAACTAAGAGTACTCTTAGCGTATGTCTACAACATGGGACTTAAGAGTGCTCGTAAACTTTCCATGTTGTAGAGATATGCTAAGAGTCCTCTTAAAGGGAAAGAAAATCTAAGCTTTAGACTGGTTTAGATGGAAAGAGTAGAATTGATTTAGTCCAAAACAACTGTCCAATGTATGTTTTATGCCCACGTAAGCGAATAATTGAAATTTGAAGGTGGCGTTACAATAGAGAATAAGCTCCATAGGCTATTCACAAGGCCGCCACCATTTTTTCATTAGTTTTATCCAATTATTGTTGAATAAAATTTTATGTGCGTTATGGAGTAGTCATGTGATGCAATTTAGCCAATGGCTTAGCTAAGAAATGACGTGCGGTTGCATACTGACCTATATATTCTGAGACAATCTTCCCACTTCAAGTTTGTCGCCATGTTTTTTTGGACCTAAATCTACCATTCTAATCCAAATAAATGTGTTAGCGTATTCTGATTGGCTAACGTCAGATAATTTGAGACATATAAATTTAGCTTTATATGCCGCAAATTGTGTTCCATCGTTTCACGACTGCCTTGATACGGTCAACGATGGCGCAGCTTGTGTAGTCTTCGGCTTTCGGTCAGGGGAGTCAGCTGAGGAAGCAGGACAGTTCGCCCGAGATGGTCCATCGAGAGAGGGGGCCAGTTTTCCGGCGAGGTCCGTCGCTTTCGTGTTCTTCAAAGCGACGAACTTGATCAGCTGGAGGCAGCGTCCTGAAGTAGTGAAGTAGAATCTGAAGTAGTAAAGTCGGTTTGAAACAATCTTTGTTAAATCAATTAAAAATCACAGATTCCAACGAACACAAGAACGATTTTATTAATTCATTGTTTTTGTCCCGAGTTAAAACTAGGTCGTAAAGGGGGATAACTCTTTCACACTACCTAGCAACTGGACACAGCGTTCTTTGGGTAAATGAATAAATGTCGTCTAAACGCATCAACCCACTGTTTTTTTTGTTTTTTGTTTGTAAATATTAAAACCTAAATTACAAGTAAATAAAATAATATGATATTTGCAACAATTTTGACGTTGTGAAGAAACTATATGGTGCGGATGTATCACTGGCTGACGGAGTGACTTGGCTAATGTTGGGGGAATCTCCGAAAGCTGACCTACATTTAAATCTTTCCTTTCATCAGTTTGAACGAACTTATCGGAATGTAATTGTGGATTTGGATTAGAATGGGGATAACCGTGTTGAATTCGAGGATCTGAGGCGGTTAATGCTTGATTTAACGGTCGCAAATACCCGTTTTACCGGCTCCGCTAACGCGTCGCCGGTAAAACTAAATTTGCGACCGTTAAATCAAGTATTAACCGCCTCAGATCCTCGAATTCAACACGGTTATCCCCTAATTATACACTAGAGCGCGATAAAAATACGTCATTATTGATCTAACAATAGTGCAATATCACGTCATCCTAAAACGGAAAAAATGGCTACACAGATAAGCCACCGAAAGGACATACTTCTGTCTGTTTTTATTAGCTTGAGGGTCACTGGCGGTAATTGACGTGAAATGTTTTAAGTACTTTGAAGGTTGTTATCGACGATAATCCCTATGTATTGCTAGAGATTTCCCATCCTTTAAGTTAAGAGCGCTTTGTGCAAGTGGGCCCAGGCCCTTCAATATAGAGTTGCTGCTGGATGCTTGATCTTAACGTTATACAATGCAATAGGTTTATTGCGATCAGAGTACTGTAGATGTACATATAAATATCTTATAATAACTAGATTGGTTAAGCGCTACGCGCTGCGCAGTAGAAAACGGCACAATAGTCCGTCACCTAGCAAAAATGCGGACTATAACGTTAACGTTACAATCCAGAACGAGGTTACCGCTTGAAAAACATTTCTTGTTGTTGTTGTTACACGATAGTCAAGACACAGGCCCTACTAAAGCCACTTTTACACGTTTGTAATGATGGGCGAGGAATTTCATGCTGCACTTACCGCTTGAAAACTTCCATTCTCGAAAAAATGGCAGAAAACTTCACTTTAGACTAGAAAACATCTTGGTAACGCAAGTCAAAAATCACCTAGCAAGATGGGGACTTAGTTGCCGGAAGTCGCTTGTCGTTAGCCAATCTGGCAGCAGGTCACAGTTTCATTTTCCTTCATTTCCCATTTGCGGTAATGTTAATGTCTGCTCTCACAGCACCTTCCCTAACTTTCGTTGAACCAAATCCTTCGGTGGGGGCCTTGAACAGTCCTTTGGCAGTATTTTAAGCACAATTTTTTCATAGGTTGAAGGTAGAAATTTTGAGATACGAGTAGAATCAGCTGATAGGGGTCTCTTTGCACATATTCCGCCGCATGTAAATAGACCAAAGCACCCCCCAACTACCAGATCTCCACCACCTGAACTGGTCCCATTCCACTTCTAAAATCATTTCCAGACAGTAACTCAACCCCTGTCCTTTCATAAAAACTACAAAAATGCCCAGAAAAAAAATGCAGGGGGCCAGGAAAAAATAATAAAAAAAACACACAAAAATAGCTGGAACTTTTTTCGTCCCTAGGAATTTCCGGAAGTGACAAACTGTGACCTGTGTCCTAACAGAGGCACAAAATTCCTTCAATCTACTTCTAATTCTAACACATTGAGCTTAAAGGTATTTGGAATGATCTCTCAAGAGGAAAACTAAATGCAATGAACACTAAGCCTTCTGTAGCCCTCCCATTTACACCACCCCCCATTAGAACATAGCAAGGACAATGACCGGTGAGCTAAAAAAGCTTAAAATTGTCATATCTCAGCTCTGGGAAAACATATTTGAACTCTGTAAACTAGTGTGACTTCTACTAAGAGTGTTCTACCATAAAATACTAACTTTATGAGGACACATATCTTTCTGTGGCTTCCTCAACTAAAATATACTGTGCATTTGTTACATTTTAAGATTTGTTGGATTACAAAATGGATAAATTCTACTCAAAGTCAGTCATACTGTGGCCAAATTTAAACAGCTTGAAAAAACAAGTGTTATTCTTGTATCCCAGGTTGATTTTAGGCTCAAAATTGTACTGGAAAGCTTAAAACCAGAGGAAGAAGTCACCTGCCACACGGCTTATTGTTGGGATCCCCCAACACAAAACTCTGTTCAAAACTGCCCACAAGTACCCTGGAACATAAACTTAATTATTAGCCTAGCCCAGAGAATAAAACTGCACCCCAAAAAGTCAAACAAGGGTCTAAAAGGATATTTCTGGGAAAATATGATTAGATTTAAGAAAAAATATGCAAAAAAAAGGGGGGTGGGGTAAATGTTAGGTTGGTTTATTTTTTAAAACAATTGATTCCAGCATTCTTGCAAGTGAAAATTGTGTAAGACACATGCAGGTACTGAATAAAATCAGGAAAGCCCAGGTCATTATATTCTGGGCGGTTTTATGCCAACTTTGAGTGCCATTAGGCATGCTATTTGAGGCGAATTTCTAATGTAATGAAGCAGTGAAGCCATGCCAATGGTAAAATTACCTCTGGAAAATGTAGAAAGACTCTCATTTCCATTCCTTTGATGTGTGAATCAGGAAAATATGCTCACAGGTGGATAAACAATTCCATTCATCTTATACAGGACCTGAAATTACCTGAAAGAGTACACAAAATATTCAGTTTGACATAAAACAACACTGAAAAAGTTGTTTTTTTTACAAGAAAAGGCATTTTGTAAGACTAAAAAGGAGATTATTATGTTTCTCACATGTTGACCATCAAATCAATGTAAGAACTATAGGTTTTTGTCAGAAAGCCAAATAAAATTTAATATGTACACAAAATCAAGTAATGCCCAAATTCTTTTCAATTTTTGGGGGGTAGGGTAGTGTTCTGTGTGTTTTGGCAAGGGTAATGAGAAAAGCAACCAGATTGTGTGGCATATCATTGCAGAAATAGGTGAACTACCATATTGAAAAGTATCATTTACTTACAGGAGAAATTCAACTCATAATCATGTACATTACTTTGCCCCCCAAAACTATCAAGAAATCAATTTTGTGCAAATATTTTGCTAGAAAAGACATGAAAGATACATTTTCAGCACATCTAGACAGTACTATAGGTCTTATAATGTGTTTCTGACAAGTTTTAAGTCACAAACACAGTGTTGTTGTTGTACAGTGATCTATTTCACAAAATATGTCTTCAACCCATACAGGCAGCAGGTCACAGTTTCATTTTCCTTCATTTCCCATTTGCGGTAATGTTAATGTCTGCTCTCACAGCACCTTCCCTAACTTTCGTTGAACCAAATCCTTCGGTGGGGGCCTTGAACAGTCCTTTGGCAGTATTTTAAGCACAATTTTTTCATAGGTTGAAGGTAGAAATTTTGAGATACGAGTAGAATCAGCTGATAGGGGTCTCTTTGCACATATTCCGCCGCATGTAAATAGACCAAAGCACCCCCCAACTACCAGATCTCCACCACCTGAACTGGTCCCATTCCACTTCTAAAATCATTTCCAGACAGTAACTCAACCCCTGTCCTTTCATAAAAACTACAAAAATGCCCAGAAAAAAAATGCAGGGGGCCAGGAAAAAATAATAAAAAAAACACACAAAAATAGCTGGAACTTTTTTCGTCCCTAGGAATTTCCGGAAGTGACAAACTGTGACCTGTGTCCTAACAGAGGCACAAAATTCCTTCAATCTACTTCTAATTCTAACACATTGAGCTTAAAGGTATTTGGAATGATCTCTCAAGAGGAAAACTAAATGCAATGAACACTAAGCCTTCTGTAGCCCTCCCATTTACACCACCCCCCATTAGAACATAGCAAGGACAATGACCGGTGAGCTAAAAAAGCTTAAAATTGTCATATCTCAGCTCTGGGAAAACATATTTGAACTCTGTAAACTAGTGTGACTTCTACTAAGAGTGTTCTACCATAAAATACTAACTTTATGAGGACACATATCTTTCTGTGGCTTCCTCAACTAAAATATACTGTGCATTTGTTACATTTTAAGATTTGTTGGATTACAAAATGGATAAATTCTACTCAAAGTCAGTCATACTGTGGCCAAATTTAAACAGCTTGAAAAAACAAGTGTTATTCTTGTATCCCAGGTTGATTTTAGGCTCAAAATTGTACTGGAAAGCTTAAAACCAGAGGAAGAAGTCACCTGCCACACGGCTTATTGTTGGGATCCCCCAACACAAAACTCTGTTCAAAACTGCCCACAAGTACCCTGGAACATAAACTTAATTATTAGCCTAGCCCAGAGAATAAAACTGCACCCCAAAAAGTCAAACAAGGGTCTAAAAGGATATTTCTGGGAAAATATGATTAGATTTAAGAAAAAATATGCAAAAAAAAGGGGGGTGGGGTAAATGTTAGGTTGGTTTATTTTTTAAAACAATTGATTCCAGCATTCTTGCAAGTGAAAATTGTGTAAGACACATGCAGGTACTGAATAAAATCAGGAAAGCCCAGGTCATTATATTCTGGGCGGTTTTATGCCAACTTTGAGTGCCATTAGGCATGCTATTTGAGGCGAATTTCTAATGTAATGAAGCAGTGAAGCCATGCCAATGGTAAAATTACCTCTGGAAAATGTAGAAAGACTCTCATTTCCATTCCTTTGATGTGTGAATCAGGAAAATATGCTCACAGGTGGATAAACAATTCCATTCATCTTATACAGGACCTGAAATTACCTGAAAGAGTACACAAAATATTCAGTTTGACATAAAACAACACTGAAAAAGTTGTTTTTTTTACAAGAAAAGGCATTTTGTAAGACTAAAAAGGAGATTATTATGTTTCTCACATGTTGACCATCAAATCAATGTAAGAACTATAGGTTTTTGTCAGAAAGCCAAATAAAATTTAATATGTACACAAAATCAAGTAATGCCCAAATTCTTTTCAATTTTTGGGGGGTAGGGTAGTGTTCTGTGTGTTTTGGCAAGGGTAATGAGAAAAGCAACCAGATTGTGTGGCATATCATTGCAGAAATAGGTGAACTACCATATTGAAAAGTATCATTTACTTACAGGAGAAATTCAACTCATAATCATGTACATTACTTTGCCCCCCAAAACTATCAAGAAATCAATTTTGTGCAAATATTTTGCTAGAAAAGACATGAAAGATACATTTTCAGCACATCTAGACAGTACTATAGGTCTTATAATGTGTTTCTGACAAGTTTTAAGTCACAAACACAGTGTTGTTGTTGTACAGTGATCTATTTCACAAAATATGTCTTCAACCCATACAGGCAGCAGGTCACAGTTTCATTTTCCTTCATTTCCCATTTGCGGTAATGTTAATGTCTGCTCTCACAGCACCTTCCCTAACTTTCGTTGAACCAAATCCTTCGGTGGGGGCCTTGAACAGTCCTTTGGCAGTATTTTAAGCACAATTTTTTCATAGGTTGAAGGTAGAAATTTTGAGATACGAGTAGAATCAGCTGATAGGGGTCTCTTTGCACATATTCCGCCGCATGTAAATAGACCAAAGCACCCCCCAACTACCAGATCTCCACCACCTGAACTGGTCCCATTCCACTTCTAAAATCATTTCCAGACAGTAACTCAACCCCTGTCCTTTCATAAAAACTACAAAAATGCCCAGAAAAAAAATGCAGGGGGCCAGGAAAAAATAATAAAAAAAACACACAAAAATAGCTGGAACTTTTTTCGTCCCTAGGAATTTCCGGAAGTGACAAACTGTGACCTGTGTCCATCTAGTTATTATAAGATATCTATGGATGTACAAAGATCAAGGGGAGATAATTCCCAAATCACACATCAATTCGTAAACAATATATAATGTAACTATAATGAGATAAATAGCAGGTTTTTTTTCAATATTATATGCAAATTTAAGTTGTTCACATTTACAGAAACTAAGAAACGCTATATATATTTATTGTATAATATTAAATTGTCTAAATATATAATATTTCTATGTAAGGGTCGATGACTTTGTCAACTCTTTTGATCTAAGTACCATCATTTTATGAGTAAATTTAGATGTTTCTAGAGGTGTTGATTGCTGGAAATTTAATATTTGTGTTACTTTGTTTTCGTTGTTTAAATAATTGATTGATTGTATGGTGTTTTACGCCGCGCTCAGGATTATTTCACTTATATGGCGGCGTTGCCAGTTTTATTGTGGGAGGAAACTGGGCTCTATACCCGGTGGTAACTGGCAACCATCCCACATAGGTCGTTCGAGTGAAAACCCAGTCAGAAAATTTTCCAATTTTTATTTTGGACTGAGTGGGATTCGAACCCGCGACTAAATAGTTGAAAGAAGAGTAATTTGTTTGAAGAAAGTTTATTTCGTCTTCTACTTCTTTAGCACATAATTTACATATGCGTGCATCTTGTTTGATGTTTTTTATCGCCCCTTTTCAATTTCCAGGTTATAAGCTGATATGCATATTTTAGTGAGAGCTTGTCTGAAGTTTTGATTAGTAACAATTTCTAGATAATTTATGTTATTGTTGTATTTGTATATATTTTGGTATATTTGTAATCTTGGTGTATTTTGGATTGTTTGATCTTTGTAATCAGTATATGATTTTATTTGT
Organism: Lepidochitona cinerea; assembly: GCA_963971465.1. Taxonomy (NCBI): domain Eukaryota; kingdom Metazoa; phylum Mollusca; class Polyplacophora; order Chitonida; family Tonicellidae; genus Lepidochitona; species Lepidochitona cinerea. The sequence continues at coordinate 8,173,920 of OZ020556.1, forward strand.
AGGTCTCTTATAGATTGTATTGTTTTTTCATTCAGTTGTGTTTGAGGTGGTATGTTTTGTTTGTTGAGCAATAATTATGTCAGCTTGATTTTGTTTACCTTTTCCCTTTGTAACTCCTTGTATGCTTCAATGAGAAGTTTGTATTATTTTCTAGTCTGGATTCATATTTTAGTATTGCAGTGTTATATCTATAATGAGGGGGACGCGATCTAATTCATTTTTACAAGCACGGTTTGATGCATATTTACTAACGCGAAGATTGGATTTACAGAATTGTGTATGAAGCTTTTCATATGGCTCGTTGTCAATAAGTTTGTAGTAGTGTTTAAATTTACATGTTTGTTCTGCTTCCCTAATTTAACATCCATACAGTGTTATTGGTTTGACAAGGGTATGTAGCTTAATATATATTGTTAATTGGCGAACGGTTTGTTCCATTAGATGATTTGTGAATTTTAAATAAAGATTTTAATGCTTTGTTAGAGAGTAAAGTTCTGGTGGGTGTAAAATTACCTTGATAATTTAAAGTACATCCAAGGTATGTATATTCATCAGCCTTTTCTAATGTATAAGAATTTAGTCGGAAACTGGGAGTTTGATTTTGTCTACTTTTTTGGATTATCGTTGTTTTAGTTTTTGTTTCGTTTTTTCCATGTTTATTTCCATAATGACTGATGGGGTAATTCATTTATGGCGTCAATTTTGACAGTTCTTTCTTGAGATCATAGCGTTACTTGGACCATAATTTTACGCGTTGATTATGCATAAAATAACACACTACCGGGGAGTGGAAATATGGGATGTGTAGTGCGAGAAACGAAGCTAAACGTATTTCAAAACACCAAAGAGCAGTTTAGAACAGGAATATGCCTGTAGGTCTAGTATCGGGCAGTTACCTCCCTTTGACCAACGCACGGAAGACAGCAATATAAAATTAGAAGGTACCCTAGTCCCAAAGACCAGATTTAACCCCTAAGGCCAATTCTTGACATTTTATCAGAAATATCCATTAGGAATGGGGTTCACATAGGAGGTCAATTGATCATGTAACTTTTAAGTTTTCAACAAAACAACAACTCCATGGAATTTTACCTGGCATTTGCTCGCATCAACGTGCTTTTCTATTATTCTCTTACACGTAGCTAGAGCTATTGTTAGTTGCATCGCACATTTAAACAGTAGCAGCTATTGGAAACGCCCCGTGGAACCTATCACAGTGGCCAGTTCAAAGATAATCAGATCGAGAGGGAACGTCGCCATTTTGCTAGTTTTCGTGAAAATGGGACTGCATGTATTTCGTGAAATTGACTCTAAGTTTTCGTTACCAGTTGAACATTTTCTTAAATTCAAAATATATATTCACGTACAGCGTGAGGTTAGAATTTTTATGTTTATCTGATAATTTTTAAAAATGTTACCCTAGATCGCACCCAAAAATCCCTGGGCTATGTCCGGTAAAGTCGTATGAGGTCTATCGTAGCCACGTCTAAAGGAGATCTCGCGAGAATACGATTGGGAAGACAGCTTTCAGATATTTGTTTCATAGTGATCACTCGATCGTGGTATGTGAAAATGTTAGCCAGGTAGCCGCCAAAGATCTGGGCGTTCTTCCGGGCAAAGAGGTTGCCCCCCCCCACCCCCACTAAACCTGGCAACGCCCCCATATAAGTGTGGCGTAAAAAATCAATCAACCAATTTCATAAGGCGATGTTTTTAGTCAGTTCACAAGTAAATTTATAGTAAGCAGCTATCCTATGACATTTCGAGATAGAATAAACTGTGACGTCACTTGGTATCAAAATTGTTAAAGCTGCCGAAGAGATCGTTAACAATAACAAGCACCATTGGTTGAGAACCAGTTTAGCTAATTGGTGAAAATAAACCTGGAGGCGTATCTGAACTCAAACTGGTTTGAGCTAAAAAGCAGTCATATTCAACCCGTTATGTTATTTTCACAAAGGAAGTCAAAGTGTGACGTTACTGACCATGGCAACCCGCCATCCCGCCATCTTAGTTTAAACAACGACCGCTGTCATATTATATAACATGCGCTCTGGATAAATATCTTAATTACACGACCTGATGAAGTACTGAATTAACCGACACTGATTTACTAATTCAGTAAATTCCCTTATGATGATTGCAGCTTGCTGTTTAAGTAGGAGCAATATCAATTAACAACGGGCCTTGTAATGAGGTATATTTTAATTGTCGTCATTTTATTTATTTCAAACAAATCCCTCATAGATAACGGTTGCGATTCCACGTCTGTTGTGTGTACTTCTGAATGTCAGACTGAATTCAAATGGACTTTTCGGACACTGGCCTTACTTCCGGTAACGAAATCTTACCCTCCAGTGCGTGCGTAGTTTCCCTCTGGGAGTCTAAACTGGGATGATATACTAGCATCAATAAAGTGCACTTTGAAAATATGGAGTGCACGCAAGCTTACAATTCATAATACTCTTGTGACTTCCCGACTCTGGTGTAAACTGACAGTAGTAAGCATACCAAAGCATTACTTGCAAAATATTAAACAAGTTTGTGTAGATTTCGTTTGGAAAGGCGGTGCCCACCTTGTACCAAAAAACTTTAATATACATATCGATCCATAAAGTGATTCCTTAAAGGCATGAGCTGCCAAAATTTACAATTTTTTCATAATTTCTGATCGGCACGACAGTAAGAGGCTTTGAAGGCCATCGAAAAACTTTTAGACTTTTTAGAGGTGGGAATTCACAAGCTGAGTTTCGTGGGTGAAGATGTGGACACAAATTACATGTACAAAAAATCGATCTCGATTGACGATAAGTAAGTTTTTAATGCTAATTTTAATATTAAGAGATCAATTAACATGGTCTGTTATTCCCTAAGGGGCTAATGCTTCGATCGAAAGATTTTTCTCGTTAAATTTTGACGATCTTTGTTCGACTTGTGGAATCGCTAATACCGGAACGAGGAAAAGATTCATTATTATCCTTCAACCAAGTTAGTTGGCAAATGCTGAATTTTTATTGGTCGATTACCCGAGTCGTATAAACCCATACACCCCGTGTGATTTTGTTATGACCCGCCTGACGAGAAAACATGGCCGCCACCACTTCAAACGTTTACTCGCTTCGAAAAGCTCAGGAATGCCTTATGAGGATCTCTTACAAACACCTAGGCTTCATTAATTGTGCATAGCTTTTATGTTAATCCAGTTTTAACATAATTCAAAGCTACAAATGGAAAAACGAAATACAGAATTCTTCATCGATCGATCAACAACGTAGGCCTAGTTGAAGATCTCCAAACTCTGTGGCCAAAGTATACTGATGATGGGTGGCAAACAGAGTTGAAGAACTTGCGATATTGAAACATGTAACTCCGGTAAATCACCACATTGTTCGCGGATTTTCTCTCGATTTCTCCTAATTGAAGCAACGCAACCAGCCTAAACTTTACACACATTCAATTCGATCCTTTAGTTCGCCGTTTCACAAAAAAGCGTTCAAACACTCACATTTGTGTTGTATCCTCGTCGTTTTCCCACGGATAGCCCGAATCTACTACCCGCTGCCTTCAAAATGAACTTGGGAAATGTACGAATACAAGTTGACCTCTAAGCCGCGCTATCGGATTAAACACCTAGATTCAAGATTCAAGAAAATCCGAAAGCAAGGCTTAGAGGTCAACTTGTGTTCGTACATTTCGTGATTAAAAGTACCAGCTACTATAGGCAGATAGCGGTTGAAAAATGAATCTGCGACAATTACTCTCCGTCTCCAAAGGGTTTCGAGTTTCGGCTGAGGGCGTCTGATTATCAGAAGCATCAGAGCTTCAATATCAAAGCCTGCTATTTAAGTACGATCAATATCAATTAACAAAAAGCGCTGTAATGATTAAAAAAAAATGTCGTCAATTTATTTGTCTCAAAGTATCGAGACAAATAAATATTTTTTTATAGCCGGTTTTACAAATATAGCCGGTCCGAATCAAGATGGTGGACAGTGACGTAATAACTTCTCCTCTCTATGGACATGAAATGTGTTGATCGATAGAGTGAATAGAAGTTCTGACGAAGAACGTGATTTTCTACCGAGACATCTTTATTGGTGGCAGAAAAGCTTCGTGCTAAGATCGCATTTTTATAGGGTTGATTAAGAACCTACATTGTAGGCTGTGCTAAATCTTTATGCGCCGCACCAACATTGATGAAATCTTCTACCATTCCGGACAGTCATCCCTTCATTCAGTCAGTCAGCAATGTGAGTGTTTTAAAACATTAATTAAAGTGGAAAGCTGCCAAAATGTTGATATTTTGACGTTAAAACAGAATGTTGAAATTATTGGCTATTTTTCTCAAGACGTATAATTTAGAAGCTTTTTCGTGCTTCTAGTTTCGAGAATGGACGTTAAAGTATTGTTTTGAACTAACTTTGGCTTAGAATGAATGAATGGTTTCGGTTATTTAAATTTTGTTTACTTTTCGAACACTATTTCGGTTCGTGTAGGCCACATACTGTATAGATTTTCCTCATCGCAACGCCAGTCATTTCGTTTTTCGATGGCCTTCAAAGCCTCTTACTCTCGTGCCGATCAGAAATTATGAACAGCTAATGCCTTAAAGGAATCAATTTATGGATCGATATGTATATTAAAGTTTTTTGTTATACATATAAATATCTAATCCAACGAAAATATTGTATTACTATCAGGGCGCCCATTTCCTACAGTCATATTTGGTCGCTTTAGAAGTGTAATTGCCTATTGGTAATTTGAATGTGTTATTGTACGTTTGTTATTTTCTTTTGGAGAATAAAAGCAGAACCAAACAAACAAAGTATAAAATTGACATTGGGAGATTTTTACTAGAACATCCTCATGCATAATTAGGTCTTAAATATTAGGAGAAATCGTCTTTAATTTGCGATCTACACTTCTTTTTGGCGAACAACTAGCTTAGTTCTCTTCCATGTTAATGGAAACTTAAGTTGGTGAACGATTTACACAGAATAGGCAGGGATCTTGTATGAAGGCTTTTCACATTGAGTGTCCAATATCATCCATACGGAGCCAAACGGGATCCAACGCAGAAAGAGCTATTGTCTAAATTAACTGGAGAAGTATGGGTTGTCACATATGGCAAATAAACCATTTCCAAACCTTTCCGTCTGGCCCGTTAAGCTAGGAAAAGATATATTCTTATTTTGATTTTACGTGGAAGGTCGTGACTGACTCGACATTTGCCTGAATACCTTAATTTAATTTGTCGGCTAAGTCAACCTAACACCAGACACTGTAGAAATTCGCCGATTCTTTTCTATTAAATACTCAGCCGTATTCAGCTTTTCAAGCAATACAGTTTGGGTATATTATATTATGTTCATAGTATAAAACGTAGTTTTATTTCTCCATAAACAATGGTTACGTCGAAAGGTGATTAGTGCAAAATCTGTTGTCCAAGAAGTTAGTTTGAATATTCGCCAAAAACAGATATATATCGGTAATTTTTCAAATAGAATGCTTTTTGGTAAACGGACACATTTAACGTCGTTTTTGCTCGAAATCAAGTCCTAAAAGACAAAAAAAAAAAAAAAAAAATACAAAAAATAACAAAAACGTTTCTCCTCAAAATTACCGATGAAACTCAAGTTTATTTGAATGTTTTCCTGCCATTGCAGTGTTTTCCTGTCAATTGCTTGTTTTGCGGAAAATAAATTTTCGTCTGCATCATATTTACCGGTGGTTTGATTGATTGGTTGGTGTTTTGCTCCGCACTCAAGATTATTTCACTTATACGGCGGCGTTGCCAGGTTTAGTGGGGGAGGAAACCAGTCTCATTGCCCAGAAGAAAAACCCGGCCTTCAGCGGGTTCCTGGCAACTCTTCCACAGCGTCCGAGTGAAAAATCCTCTCATAATTTTTTCCAATCTTCTTTTGGTCTAGGATGGATTCGAACCCGCGCCGCATCTATGCAAGGTCTGTGTGGGACTGAGAGACCACCGAGGCCCCGGATGGTTTGATGTTCCATACTAGAATCAAAAGCAGTTTTTGTGAGAAGTCAATGATTCCACAATCTGAGTTATTGATCTTTGGTCATAAATGCTAAATTATTGGTTCCAGGTATTATAATAACTTGTTTGAGGGGCATATAGAAGTTGGAAGTATAACATTAAACAAACTCTTTCTGGAAACGTTGCGCCTAAATATAACAGAAGTTGTAAATCCAGAAAGAGTTTGTTTAAGGTATTATAATGTATGCGTCAGATGAATGTTAAAGTGGCATGAGCTGCCAAAATGTTGATATTTTGACGTTAAAACAGAATGTTGAAATTATTGGCTATTTTTCTCAAGACATATAATTCAGAAGCTTTTTAGTGCTTCTAGTCTCGAAAATATACGATTAAATATTGTTTTGAACTAACTTTGGCTTAGAATGAATGAATGGTCGTCCCGGTTATTTGAATTTTGTTTACTTTTCGAAGACGTTTTCGGTTCGTACAGGCCACATACTGTACGGATTTTCTTCATCCCAACGCCAATCATTTAGTTTTTCGATGGCCTTCAAAGCCTCTTATTGTCGTGACGATTAGAAATTATGAAAAAAGTGTGAATTTTGCCAACTCATGCCACTTTAAAGGACAACCACAATAGGATAATAGAACTAAATCATTAATGGTGAACTTTTTATTTCATTATTATTCTCGAGTTTAGATTATCACGTTAGTGGTCGCAGTGGCACTGCAGTCCCGAACTCAATATGATACTTTTCTTCCAATATATTTTCTTAATGAAAATAACAGTAACTACAACTAAAAGATCACAAAACAATCCCACAAAATCCTCATTGCGCTGAGAATCGAACATACACTCCATGGTGTTTGCACCCCGAATCGCGTCTTCTATAGAAATCAGTCAAGGTTATATGATATGCTTTCAAAGCACACTCGCCCCTAAGATCTAGAATGCTGTTTACATTAAATATAGTATTTTTCCCGCACAGAAGAAGATAGGAACGTGCTATTTGCCTAAATTGTGACATCATTTTGTATTTCTAATATTAAATTGAAAATATGATTTGCTTCGTACACGTCATGTAAACAAACTCCTAGACTAGGCATGCTCATGCACAAAGCCCTAATGATTTGATATTGTGAGTGATCTTACGGTACAGTATGATTTTACTGATTTCTTCTGAGAAATATAGACCAATGGGCTGGTTTGAGGGGACACAAAAACTTGTAGATGACATTGACAGTCTACACTACAGACAAAAATGAATGAAAAGAGGGTAATAGTGCATTGAAGTTAACCGTTTACCGATCGTTGTTGCTCTAAAACACACGGGCACAGGGAAACTCTTCTTGTCTAAAATAACCACGGAGACAAGTTTCTAATTGTGTTAAAAAGAGGTATATCATTTAGACCTTTATACCCGTGTGCAAACGTGTGGATAGTTTTTGTTTTAAAACAATGGTACATAAGTATAGCTGGATATACATAATGTGCTCATGCTTAATTTTAGTGGGATAGGAACACAAGTTGACCTATGAGAGCCGGATTCGGATTTTCTTGATAAACATACGAGTTAGAGTGAAGTGTTATTTCCAATGCGTACAACTGCATCGAGGATTTGTCGGCTAGTTGTATAAACTATGGACAATTTTTAAACCTCGATGTAGTTGTACGCATTGGAAATAACACTTCACTCGGACGCGTATGTTTATCAAGAAAATCCGACAGCGCGGCTCTCATAGGTCAACTTGTGTAATTTTGAAGGAAACGAGGAGGCTAGCGGGGGCTTCGGGCTGTCCATGGAAAAAGATGAGGATGCAACACAAATGTGAGTGTTTGAACGCTTTTTTGTGGTGAAACGGCGAACTAAAAGATCGAATTGAATGTGTGTAAAGTTTGGGCGGGTTGCGTTGCTTAAGTTAGGAGAAATTGAGATAAAATTGTGTCGTTTCTCTGTTGGTCACCCATCATCAATATATTTTGGCCACAAAGTTTGGAGATCTCCAACTATGTCCATACCTTTTCATATTTACAAATATTTTCGTGAAAATCACTTTGAAAAGAATTATTTCATTGGCAATTGAGTCGCTTGGTTGAAATAAATCCACGGCAAAAATAACACTTCACTTTCTGGACAAAACGTCTGGAAGATTCCGTCACTTACTGGGCTATGTTGGCAGGTTGAGTGAAAAAAGGAAACCTGGTTTCTTTGTCAGGAGGATTCGTGCCGGTACGAGTTGTCTCCGAGTCTATCGCTTTCATCCGCTATTTCAATTTGTTTTTGCAATTAGATCCATGTTCAACTAAAGGCGGGGGTCTTCTCAAAAACAGTTTGAAAAGACAGTCATACCAGTGAAATAATTTCACGTTCATTTAAATATTTTACTAAGAAACTCAAAACCATCAACCCAATCAATCAACGTACGCAGTGATATTTGTATGCAATGAACTATATACGTGGAATGGAGGTCGCGTGGTTTTTGATTTGCATCAGACATCGCCATTACTAAGAGATGCTGCAATATCGATACAGATCGGTCATGCTCGCGCTCATCACGCAGTAATGGCGACGCTTTTTACAAAGTCAGATCCAAACCAGCCAATGGGACGTGTCCATTCCACGTATATAGTTCATTTATTGTTTGATGTTTCTTGACACTCAATCCAAGAACGCAGATATTTAACATATATACCCGACCCAGTAGTTTCAATTTAAAGCGGGATTCATTCAAATTTCGAAAGCGTCGTGTTTATCACCGTTTGAATATAAGCATTTCAAAGACGTCTCAAACAAAAATGGTATATGAACTTTGATAAGGTCATTTCAATATTCTATCGTACGCTTAACAAAAGGCCCCACAATACAGGCCTCTGCGCATTATATGAAGACCAAAAGTTGACCTAGAAGTTTCATTCAAATTCAAATTATTTGTTTTGCTCTTTGTAAAAGCTGAACTGGAGATATCAACTACGACATCCGCTAATGTATTCAACCACTTGGACAGCCATTGAAAGCCGAACGCTTTCTTATCCAGCCACAGCATTTGATGGATCAACAGTCGTTCTACAATAGAGAACAAACTATGTATAAACATCATTTGTGGCTGAGATTTTGGCTCTAAAAACTTGGTCGCCATGTTATCTATAATTCGCCCACTATGTTGTTTAAAATCTCAATTTTTTTCTGTATTTTCTCGAGAGAAAAACTTAAAAAAAAAGTTGAATGATCGTATTTGATTATTTCTGACTATATGTCTCCCATATTATTCTAAAAGGCACCCCATATAGCCAATATAGAGGTCTTGAGAATCGGTGCGCTCCCGGCTGTCGTACAGTCGTATTCTATTGTTGCAAATCTCTGTCCCAAAGGTGCGGTAATCTCAATGAATTCTTGAACGTGTTTTATTGGAGGAGAAACACAGATGGGCGCATTCTTTACCTAGCCTTCGGAAGTTTTTGCATTCAATCAAAGTTAGTCTGTTCTGTGTTTTTTGTATTATTTATAAAGTATTATCTTGTATTATCTTTAAAGTGGCATAAGCTGCCGAAATTCACACTTTTTTCATAATTTTTTTATCGTCACGACAGTAAGAGGCTTTGGAGGCCACCGAAAAACTAAATGATTGGCGTTGGAATGAGGACAATCCATACAGTGTGTGACCCTTACGAACCGAAAACGTGTTCGAAAAGTAAACAAAATTTAAATAACCGGGACGACCATTCATTCATTTTAAGCCAAAGTTAGTTCAAAACAATACTTTATCGTACATTTTCGAGATAAGAAGCACTAAAAAGCTTCTGAATAATACGTTTTGTGAAAAATAGCCAATAATTTCAACATTCTGTTTTAACGTCAAAATATCAACATTCTGCCAGCTCATGTCCCTTTAATGTGTCTAATACCCACGCTGCCTTTTTAACCCTATATACCAGACTTGTTCTTTAGACGAGCTTAACCCATATGGGCCGATCGACTAAGTCCGTTCTGCATCGGTTGACATTCAGTATCTTTTTATTATCGTTGTAAGAAGCCTTTTATGGGCCAATGTATTCGGTCGTGTTTGTCAATGATATGAAGTATACTATCTGACTGTGCCGAATATACAAGAAGAAATACGGGATAGAAAGGTAACCCTTCTGCATTACGGTAAATGAAGTTAAATTTTGGAGCGTTCTTGTTAATCCTATAGTCATAATCCAGCATTCAAAGCGTATTAATTATCTTATGGGAAATCTTTTCCATGTAAAACAATGTAAATCTCATTAAAAATGTCTCGTCATATTTGTAATTAGCCCTTTAAGTGCCACGGGTGGAATTTTGACATTTCCAGTATTTTGTCCGTCTTTAGCAGCATTTTGTGCAAGGGCAAATTTGGCTTAAAGACGAGAGACTCTGTATGTCGAAGAAAATCAAACGTGTATCCTTAGAATCATGCCTTTAAGTTAAAATTTTTTAAGATTTTAAGAGAAAGTCGAAAAACGCAAATCACAAGGGAAACATTTCCATCGCGATGTGAATGTTTCCACAGCAGAGAAAAGGTTCGCACCGCGAAGAACAGGTTCTCACCGCGAAGAAAAGGTTCTCACCGCGGAGAAAAGTTTTCCATCGCGAGAGTTTACTAACGTTAAAATATGTAAAACATAACATTGATTTAACAATTTTGCATGCTTCGTCAGTGGAAATTAAATACTCTAATTTTTTAAAATATATATTTGCTTCTTTCAGCGTTATCCAATGATACTTTGGGCAATAGAGAGCGGGACCAATGTCATACCGAATTGGCCAACTCAAGTCCGTGAAGTACGAAAAATAACACAGTTCACTCAGAATAAATGTCCACAACACAATATCTTGGAAGCGATAAAACCCACCAGTTTTACTCTTTGCCTGAATAGTAAAATTCGTAGAGCATACAAAACATATAACACTCCAAATAAGAATAAAAAGGCAACATATCAAAACCGCTTACAAGTTATAATTTAACTTCCCAATGTTGACTATATAGCATGTTGGGGCACGATCAATGAAGCTCACTTCATTAGAATATTACGCCCATTAAATGTATTTCCTGGGCGTTCTAGAAAAATTGGATTGACCTAAATTTATATTCCTATGGAAAGCTTACATATTTTATTTTCTAGAAAACCCAAGAATCTTGACGACACAATGACATAAATCTCACTGGCATAAATATAGGTCGACAATAAAGGCGTGGCTGACTTGTCATGAGAAATGTACAATTTTGGAAAGTATGTCACGGCTTATAATAAGCCTCTAAAACAATCAAGAACATCAATCCCCTCTTTTTAACACAATTAGAAACTTGTCTCGTGGTTATTTTAGACAAGAAGATTTTCCCTGTGCCCGTGTGTTTTAGTGATCATAAATAAAACTCAATAAACCCATACACGTAATACATATCACCTTCGATGTGACTTTAATTTCAACATTCCTTGTTTTTTTTTTTCTTGTATGTTACAGAGGAAGACAGAATCCGATTGGTCGAAATGTCTGGGTTGCTGCGTTATAAAAGGTGTGTTTCTGTAATATAAATGATATTATTAGTTATTGATATTTTACCCTGGGTGTATGATTCGTTATGACCCTTCTGATAATCATACGCCCTGAGCCGGAGGCGAAGGGTGTATGAGGAACAGAAGGGTCATAAAAGATTCATACACCCAGGGTAAAATATCAATGACGAATTTATTACCCCGAAACCCATAGTAGACGGAGAATTGTCACAGATTCACGTTTCAATCGCTACCTGCCTGTAGGCCTACCAGCTGGTAGGCCTACTGTTATATTAGTGTTAATTTAATCAAAGTTACTACTTTTTTTATGTATATGCTTTATTTTTTGTGCACAGTAAGCTGTATTAGCTTATTTTGTACAACAATTCAAAGAAAGGTCAAATAATTTAAATAGACATGAAATGAATGGTAATCACAATGATGGCAACTATTGCTGAAGAAAACTTTGTACATGTTATCAAAAAAAAAACGATTATAGATTAAGATGTTAAGAAAAATAGGGAAAAATACGCAATTGAGGATAATATACAACATACATTCATTACAGAGATATATAAAGGTTTTAACATATTTTTAAAGCAGTTGTTTACATATGACGGAAGCAAAACGTAAGAACACAAATGATAGGTTATACAAACACATACAAACCATAACAGTCACTAGATTTACGTACATAACATGACAACATCATACAATAGTCGTCATTAACAAAAATGAAAATATGTTGTTTTTGGCCGTCCAGACCGCGTCACACAATTGGTCCCTTTGGTATCAAAAACGTTTTGATTGTGTAATGAATTTGCAAACGGAATCAAAAATATGATTATTAATATCTAAACTTAATTCATGAGAGCCAGTACGAAATTATTACAGACAAGTAGGTAATGTGAAGCGCTTTCAATAGAACATCCACATGTACATTTTGGGGAATCAGAAATGAAGTTATTGAACAGGTCCTCGTTCAGAGAACTGCAGCCATTGCGCAGTCGACAGTGTATTATGTTTCCTTTACGTTGGCCAACGTAGTACCAAGGAGGAACTTTTGGTATAGGGAAAAGCTTTTGCAGTGAAGTTTTAAAACTAGATTTGTTAGGTTGTAATCGAATCGGTTCGGGTAACTCGTTCCATTCACGCAGAGTTTGTGGATAAAACGATTTACTATAATTTGCAGTTCGACACCTGAAGGAAGTTAGTTGATTTTTGTTTCTGACTGGGTATGGATTACGTACGTTAGTTGGAGGGGGTAAAATATTGTTAAGTCTACTGTCTGGGTTTTTAAGGTTGTCGTGAAATATTACAAGTCGCTGGATTTGCGTCTGTGTTTTAATGTGCGTAAACCGGATTCCTGGTACAGAAAACAAGATGCTGTGCTTTTGGTTAGTCCGGTAATTACTCGGATACAATCTTTTTGAATATTTTCCAAGGTATTGGCTTGCTGATCAGTGACATTATCCCACACTACGTTAGCATACTCAAAAGATGGCGTATAAAGCTTTTGTACATGCTTTCTAGGCTCTTTCTGTTAAGTTGATATTTTAGGCCCCTAAACATGGATAAATTTTTATTTGCTGATTCAATAAGTTGGTCTAAGTGGTGATTCCAATTCCCGAGACTGTTCAGATTAAGCCCGAGATGTTAGTTACGACTTCATCATGTGTGCAAATTTTAAGCTTGTCTTATTATTTGTTTTATTGCGCAGATTCTATCTGTGACAAATATATTTTACCTAAAGCTAATTTCTCGATATTTCACACATGTAGGCCTACGTCTACAGTCAAAATGTACGAACCTCTGTCAAACCGATCAAGCAGACGACATACAGAGTTACGCCCCTTGTATACTTAGCAACGTTATAGATCGATGTACGAAGAATTTTGTGATCCGTTTTTCCATTTGTAGATTTAAATTAGAGTCAAATTAGGTAGAAATAAAAACTTTGCACGATTAAAGAAGCTTAGGTGATTGTAATAGATTCTCATATCAACTAAGACCTGTTTTGGGCTTTCCAAAGCGAGTAAACATTTGAAGTGGTGGCGGCCATGTTTTTTCGCCAGACGGGTCATAACAAAATCGAGCCGGGTGTATGGGTTTATACGACCCGGGTAATCGACCAATCAAAAGCATTTGCCAACTAACTTGGTTGAAGGATAATAATCTTTTTTATTCATAATAATAAAAAAATGGTGCTGTCCTCTATATGTTGATTCAAGTTTTACTGTTATACGATCCCTATTTTACAGTATTCTGGTTATTTTGGGATTACACTTTCTTGAAAATATGGTAGAAATTCTTCTACCGATTTTTGGGTGACGCTTCCCGGGTCCGGGTCCCAGAGTATAACTATTTAGACCCCTATTTTAACCAAGGTCAAAATGGTAATGTAAGAACGTCATGTAAAAAATCAAGGATATTATAGTGAGAAATGTTTGAAACTCTCCTCAAAGGTGGGTTCCTTACTAATGCTAAAAATTAAGACCTCGCCACGTAGCTAATTGTTTGTGGACAACACGAGCTTTTGCACGTATAGCTGGATATACATCCACAAAGACAAAGAGGGCAAGGCCGTCGGTGGACCAGCTTCTTTCCACTCGAGATCAGTTGAAATCGCTTAATAATTTCTACCAGTTTCTAAAATGCTTAATAAAGGTGATTTAAATGGATGAGGGTAACAAAGTAGGGGTTAGAATTATTTTTATTTTTGCTTTTCTTCAGGTTGACTGCTGTTGTGTTGATCTTTTCGATGACATCATTAGCTATGTTAACCTGGGACTATCATAATATGGCGCAGTTTGTGCATACATATGCTGAACCCTGCAGAGAAAAACGACGAGTGGCGTATTTAAAGGTCCACAAAGCTGGAAGCTCAACCCTTCTTAATGTTCTTCAAAGATTTGGAGAAAAACGACAGTTGATTAGTGCCATTCCTAAGTTCGGTAATTACTTAGGTTATGGCAGAACAATAGATGAAGATAATCTCTTAAAGCCTCCACACGAAACCAACTATAGTCTGCTGTTTAATCACGTCGTGTATAACCGGGAGGCCTTTAGAAGGGTCATGCCAAATGATACAATCTACATTGCCATCATTCGTGATCCCTTAGAAGTTATGGATTCAGCCATGCAATACCTTGTCAATGTGTCACGATTTCGCTATATTCACAACATACCGAAGCCGAGATTAGAAACATATTTGAAACAGCCGCAAAAATATGAACCAAAACAAAGAGAGGATTCTTTCACGGATAACCGTATGTCATATGATTTTGGTATGGAACCAAAATACATTCACTCGGAATTTTATATTAGAAAATACCTGAAGAAGCTTGGCGATGAGTTTGATCTTGTCTTGATATTAGAGCATTTTGACGAGTCGTTGATTTTATTAAAACGTCTGATGTGTTGGTCCCTTGAAGATGTCCTCTACACAAAAATGAACACCAATCAAAAGAGAAATAAGCCCCCGTTTACAGAAGAGATACGCAAAGCTCATAGGAGGTGGGCAGTTGCTGATTATATGCTATATGATTTTTTTGAAAAAGAATATTATGAAAAAGTGAAAGCGCAAACCAAAGATTTCTTTGAAGAGGTCAAATTCTTCAAACGCGTTTTGGAATCAGTAGCTAAATACTGTAAATCTTCGTTAAATGATTCGAAGAACAAGTCTAATCTGATGATCGAGAAAACCAGTTTCAGTGAACAATTTACTGTGTCCCCACACACGTGCAAGTTAATGTCAACTCATGAACTGGTCTTTATGGATATAATACGGAAAAGGCACCTGAGCCTTTTAAAACAGTGCAAAGGAAAAAATAAATGCAAATAACATACTTTATTTAAGTCATTTTTGGAGAAATAGATGTGAATATTCATTCCAATTCATTAAAGTGAAACAGCTTACTTCATTCGTATACATATACTGTTATAATGTTTAATGCCCAGATATGTTAAAGGCACACTTGCCGCGAAAATCAGGAATATTGTTTACATTAAAAAAGAAAGACCGTATTCTGTATTTTTCCCAGACAATATAAGTTAGGAACTTTCTATTTTTACCAAAATTTAAAAGTTTGGACGTCACTTTGTATTTTTAATTTGAATTTAAAAATTTGAATTGTTACGTACCCGGAACGTAAACAAACCGATCTGCCCCCTATTGGCGATTTTATGTTTCAGTCGAGTGAGTGAACTAACGGCACAGTGTAATTTTACGTAGGCCTATTTATCTGAGAAATACAGACTGACGATCGGTTAACAGCGACTGGAAAAGCCTGCTGGTAATTGTTTGAGTGTAAACCACAGATACAAACGCCTGAAAGGAGGGTTATCCAACACGAAAGTTGACCGACACTGATCGTTGTTGTTGTAATCAGGCTTCGATTCTTCGTTTGTTTTTCACCCCATTTTCACAGTCTAAAGCTAACTAGACATGTTTTATGTGTCCTATGTTTAAGTTTAGTGGTATTATTCGTAGTAAGCTCATGTAAATTGGTTTTCTTAGCAAATTTAAACAGGCTACGGCGGCAAGTGTGCCTTTAAACATACCTATTCTTTCATCTTCGCAAGCCAAGTTAAAATCTTCATGTCCCCATTCCGTGTTTTACCTTGGCGGACTACTCCATTCCAACCCGTAAATCGAACAGCGCCCACTGGTGAGAATGTAAGAGTTGTCTTTCCTAGACTTACAGGGTCTTGGCCAATCAGCACTCGTAAAACAAAAGTTCAAGGTATACACAACCGCCATTATGTTATTTTCAGCGTAAGCGCCCGAGGATTTGATTAGCTGCGAGAAGTTTTACTCGCATCCAATCAAAACGAGCTGTTCAATTTACGGGTTCAAGTGGAGTAGTCCGCCAAGGTAAAACACGGAATGGGGACATGCAGATTTTATCTTGGCTAGAGAAGATGCTATTCTTTATGCTCGGCTGTATCAAGTTCCCCATTCTAACTATTCTTCATGCCCAAGCTCCAGAAATTTCAAAATTACCCGAACCTACATTGGTGGGTAAAGTTCACAAAGCTATTCAGAGGTGGGTCACTGCTAATGAGGATTAGTTTAGATAAGCGTTGGCTTTAAAATAGTTTCAGACATATCGAACATTTACTTTAAAATACACCCTTGAAATAATAACAAATGCATCTTAACTAGTGTGTTCCTAATTAACATTTCGGGAAGTTACCTTCAAGTAGTGTTGAATCCTGCGGGCAATAATCCGATTTGCTCCCCAAATCCATATTACCAGGCCCCCGTGTAAGCAAAATCATCTTGAGTGCGGCGTAAAACTTCAATGAATCCATCCTTATTACGATTGTGCCATATTTTTGACGAAGCAAACATACCAAGTTTACGACCTCAGTTGCCATTTATCTATTTTACGCTATATATTGTTTTTGTTTTATGTGTGCTTTTACCTCATACATTTTATATCATACTGGGTTCATCACATTTTTGGTACTTTTGACAAGCATCAAAAGCACCTCAAGACACGATCGAAGTATTTCTTTGACGATTATTTTTTGGATTGATGAAGCATGCCATTATTTAAATCCTGTGTTATATTGTTGCTATACATTTGTCCGCTGGAATGGTCATACGTGTTATGATTGATTGATTGTTTGGTGTTTTACGCCGCGCTCAAGATTATTTCACTTATATGGCGGCGTTGCCAGTTTTATTGTGGGAGGAACGGCTCTGTGCCCGGAGGAAACCCACGACCTTCCGCTGGAAACTGGCAACCATCCCACATACATACGTGTTATGTATGTACCCTCTTAATCCTAAATATACCCACTGTTCATCGTGATATTATGTATTAATTTATTAGAGTTATAACGGTCGAGTAAAGTTGATTTGGTATTCATATTTCAGCCTGAATACATTTTAACCGATTTGAAATGAGATCTATATTGTTGAAACTTTTTATTCGCAGACATATTTCAAGGTGTGATTCGGCTTTTGTCGGTAAGTGGACTACTTTTATGGAATACACAAGGAAAATATGACAATGTCCCAAGCGCATGCGTCCCAAATTTAACCATAAAACTATTTTTTCCTTCCGTAAATAGAATCTAAAACAAAGACTGGTTGGATTATAAGTATGGCATATACGGTTTTTGCATTGGCATTTTTTCCTTTCATGGAAGCAATGTGTCAGCTGCTCACGTATTTTACAAATTTCATCAAGAATATAGTTCTTCCTCTCAAATCGAAATAGCGGTAGCCATAGAGTTAATTGAACGGTTGGATTGATAGTGCTGGTATGGTCCCAATGAGTGACTCCTCTATTATGATAGTGCTGGTATGGTCCCAATGAGTGACTCCTCTATTATGATAGTGCTGGTATGGTCCCAATGAGTGACTCCTTTATTATGATAGTGTTGGTATGGTCCCAATGAGTGACTCCTTTATTATGATAGTGTTGGTATGGTCCCAATGAGTGACTCCTCTATTATGATAGTGCTGGTATGGTCCCAATGAGTGACTCCTCTATTATGATAGTGTTGGTATGGTCCCAATGAGTGACTCCTCTATTATGATAGTGTTGGTATGGCCCCAATGAGTGACTCCTCTATTATAGTAGTGCTGGTATGGCCCCAATGAGTGACTCCTCTATTATATTAGTGCTGGTATGGTCCCAATGAGTGACTCCTCTATTATGATAGTGTTGGTATGGCCCCAATGTGTGACTCCTCTATTATGATAGTGCTGGTATGGTCCCAATGAGTGACTCCTCTATTATGATAGTGTTGGTATGGCCCCAATGAGTGACTCCTCTATTATATTAGTGCTGGTATGGTCCCAATGAGTGACTCCTCTATTATGATAGTGCTGGTATGGTCCCAATGAGTGACTTCTCTATTATGATAGTGCTGGTATGGTCCCAATGAGTGACTCCTCTATTATGATAGTGCTGGTATGGTCCCAATGAGTGACTCCTCTATTATGATGGTGTTGGTATGGTCCCAACGAGTGACTCCTCTATTATGATAGTGCTGGTATGGTCCCAATGAGTGACTCCTTTATTATGATAGTGCTGGTATGGTCCCAATGAGTGACTCCTCTATTATGATAGTGCTGGTATGGTCCCAATGAGTGACTTCTCTATTATGATAGTGCTGGTATGGTCCCAATGAGTGACTCCTCTATTATGATAGTGCTGGTATGGTCCCAATGAGTGACTCCTCTATTATGATGGTGTTGGTATGGTCCCAACGAGTGACTCCTCTATTATGATAGTGCTGGTATGGTCCCAATGAGTGACTCCTTTATTATGATAGTGCTGGTATGGTCCCAATGAGTGACTCCTCTATTATGATAGTGCTGGTATGGTCCCAATGAGTGACTCCTCTATTATGATAGTGCTGGTATGGTCCCAATGAGTGACTCCTTTATTATGATAGTGCTGGTATGGTCCCAATGAGTGACTCCTTTATTATGATAGTGCTGGTATGGTCCCAATGAGTGACTCCTCTATTATGATAGTGCTGGTATGGCCCCAATGAGTGACTCCTCTATTATATTAGTGCTGGTATGGTCCCAATGAGTGACTCCTCTATTACGATAGTGTTGGTATGGTCCCAACGAGTGACTCCTCTATTATGATAGTGCTGGTATGGTCCCAATGAGTGACTCCTCTGTTATGATAGTGCTGGTATGGTCCCAATGAGTGACTTCTCTATTATGATAGTGCTGGTATGGTCCCAATGAGTGACTCCTCTATTATGATAGTGTTGGTATGGTCCCAATGAGTGACTCCTCTATTATATTAGTGCTGGTATGGTCCCAATGAGTGACTCCTCTATTATGATAGTGTTGGTATGGTCCCAATGAGTGACTCCTCTATTATGATAGTGTTGGTATGGTCCCAATGAGTGACTCCTCTATTATGATAGTGTTGGTATGGTCCCAATGAGTGACTCCTCTATTATGATAGTGTTGGTATGGTCCCAATGAGTGACTCCTCTATTATGATAGTGCTGGTATGGTCCCAATGAGTGACTCCTTTATTATGATAGTGCTGGTATGGTCCCAATGAGTGACTCCTCTATTATGATAGTGCTGGTATGGTCCCAATGAGTGACTCCTCTATTATGATAGTGCTGGTATGGTCCCAATGAGTGACTCCTTTATTATGATAGTGTTGGTATGGTCCCAATGAGTGACTCCTCTATTATGATAGTGCTGGTATGGTCCCAATGAGTGACTCCTCTATTATGATAGTGTTGGTATGGTCCCAACGAGTGACTCCTCTGTTATGATAGTGCTGGTATGGTCCCAATGAGTGACTCCTCTATTATGATAGTGCTGGTATGGTCCCAATGAGTGACTCCTCTATTATGATAGTGCTGGTATGGTCCCAATGAGTGATTCCTTTATTATGATAGTGCTGGTATGGTCCCAATGAGTGACTCCTTTATTATGATAGTGCTGGTATGGTCCCAATGAGTGACTCCTCTATTATGATAGTGCTGGTATGGTCCCAATGAGTGACTCCTCTATTATGATAGTGTTGGTATGGTCCCAATGAGTGACTCCTCTATTATGATAGTGTTGGTATGGTCCCAATGAGTGACTCCTCTATTATGATAGTGCTGGTATGGTCCCAATGAGTGACTCCTCTATTATGATAGTGCTGGTATGGTCCCAATGAGTGACTCCTCTATTATGATAGTGCTGGTATGGTCCCAATGAGTGACTCCTCTATTATGATAGTGTTGGTATGGTCCCAATGAGTGACTCCTCTATTATATTAGTGCTGGTATGGTCCCAATGAGTGACTCCTCTATTATGATAGTGCTGGTATGGCCCCAATGAGTGACTCCTCTATTATGATAGTGCTGGTATGGTCCCAATGAGTGACTCCTTTATTATGATAGTGTTGGTATGGTCCCAATGAGTGACTCCTCTATTATGATAGTGCTGGTATGGTCCCAATGAGTGACTCCTCTATTATGATAGTGCTGGTATGGTCCCAATGAGTGACTCCTCTATTATGATAGTGCTGGTATGGTCCCAATGAGTGACTCCTTTATTATGATAGTGTTGGTATGGTCCCAATGAGTGACTCCTCTATTATGATAGTGTTGGTATGGTCCCAATGAGTGACTCCTCTATTATGATAGTGCTGGTATGGTCCCAATGAGTGACTCCTTTATTATGATAGTGTTGGTATGGTCCCAATGAGTGACTCCTCTATTATGATAGTGCTGGTATGATCCCAATGACTCCTCTATTATGATAGTGCTGGTATGGTCCCAATGAGTGACTCCTCTATTATGATAGTGCTGGTATGGTCCCAATGAGTGACTCCTCTATTATGATAGTGCTGGTATGGTCCCAATGACTGACTCCTCTATTATGATAGTGCTGGTATGGTCCCAATGAGTGACTCCTTTATTATGATAGTGTTGGTATGGTCCCAATGAGTGACTCCTTTATTATGATAGTGCTGGTATGGTCCCAATGACTGACTCCTCTATTATGATAGTGCTGGTATGGTCCCAATGACTGACTCCTCTATTATGATAGTGCTGGTATGGTCCCAATGAGTGACTCCTATTTCGCTTTCATGTACCAACCTGTATAAAGGGGCCATTGATGCTTACAATTATTGCCTGAAAAATGTGTTTATTCGGCCAAATAAACATTTGCTGAAGATGCAATTTGCTGGACGGGGTGGTCAGGAGGATGTAGTGACAGCAAAACAAATTAGTCAACTATCACAATCTCCAATTTAAAGCCAGGTTAATTTCACTTTCTTTAACGTATTCATATCTCCTGAAAATTGCTTTCAGTTTTTCGATACTTACATTGAATTACAAACGAAGCTTTTAGGAAAATATGGCTACCAAAAAAAACTTAAGGCCTTAAAGAGAATGAATATAACCTAGGCCTAAATGGGAGACGATACTAATATTCTAAAAGAAACTCAGGCGGGATTTAGATCGGGATATTCGACCTTTGATAATATTTTTACTCTCTTTACCACTGCACAGAGACAGTTATGCAAACGTAAAGGAAAATTACATGTAGCATTTATAGATTTAAAAAAAGCGTTTGATTTTATCGACCGAAACAAATTATTTTTTGTTTTACTAAACTATGGAATAAATGGAAAACTTTTTAATTGTCTAAAAGCTATTTACAAAGAAGTTAAGGTATGCGTAAGAAGCACAAGTGGCTTGACAGACATATTCAGTTGCCCTTCAGGTGTGCGCCAGGAGTGCATCCTTAGCCCTTTGCTATTTTCCCTATTCATTAATCAATTAAGTTGTGAAGTGAATGCCAATGGTAAAGATGGTGTTCAATTGTTTCCAGATTTACTCCAGCTATGTATTCTGTTATTTGCAGATGATGTCGCCCTAATATCACATTCAAATCTCGGACTTCAAAAACAGTTAGATATATTATACCAGTATTGTCTGGAATGGAATTTAGTGGTAAATTTAGACAAGTCAAAAATCGTCGTCTTTAGACGTGGGGGCAAACTGAAAGCATCGGAAAATTGGGTAATGAAAAGTTAGAAACAATAAATAGTTATAAACACCCGGACCCTGTGTCACAAAGCGGCATAGCGTAAGTTTTCACGTAACTGCCATGGCAACCCATACTGTAGAGATATGTTAGTCTGAAAGTTACGCAAAAAATACATCTATGCCGCTTTGTGAAACAGGGCCCTGGGAACAATATTTTCCTCTCAGCTAAATCAAACTGAAGCAGTTGAACATGTTGTAGCCCAAGGTAAAATGGCGCTTTCTGAGATCTTGCGTGCAATGTAGTATTTGGGCGACATCCCATATTCTCTATATTTCAAGCTGTTTGATGTAAAAGTTCTACCTATATTAACCTACGGCTCTGAAATATGGGGTATACAACGGTTTGAGAGTCTGGAAAAGGTCCTTTATTCAGCGTGTAAACAATTCCTCCGAACTGGCAGTAGTACCCCAAATTCCATAGCTTTAGGAGAATGCGGCAGATCACCAATAGTCTATTTAACCTCTGTAAAATGCATTAAATTTTGGTTGAGATTGTTAAGTTATGGCCCAAACAGGTACCCTAGAAAAGCGGTTTCCTCCCACAATAAAACTGGCAACGCCGCCATATAAGTGAAATAATCTTGAGCGCGGCGTAAAACACCAAACAATCAATCAATTAATTTATTTGATTGAAGAACACTTGTCTTTGAGAAGAGAGTTAGCTTAATTTCGTGTCGGGACCGCTGGTCTGGAGGTAGACATTGGTCGCTTCTCAAATGTTTCTAGGGCACTTAGATACTGCCGCATATGTGCATTGAATAAAGTAGAGGACCATGTTTTACTTATCTTTCCAAAGTATGAAGATCTAAGACTGTCTCTCCTCCCAGCCAAATATTTACAGAATAGAAATAAGAACTGCTTCAACATTATAATGTCGTCTAAGAATGTAAATTTACGCAAAGAAGTTGTAAAATTAGTTCATATGTGTCTCAAAAGACGCCATACTGTTTTAGCCACCAATGTACATGTTTTATACAAAAATAAGTCAATGCGTGACCACAAATGGTTTTTTAATCAGTCGACCATAATTTCAAAATGTACATCACTCTGCATGTTCTTCGAGTAAGCTCGGCAAGTCACCATGACTAGCACGCCGGGCGTGATCCCGTTGAAGCGAACGAACATTATAGGTGTACGATAACCCTGCTGGCCGAGAAAAGGGAAAAACTTGAATGGGAAGCCATGTGACGGGAAGTAATCCAAATCTCCAATGTTCTCTTTGTCCGATCCACTCTACAAGAGAGAAAGAAGAATTTATTGGAACCAAATAGAAACCGAAAAAAAGATTTAAAAAGATTTAAAAATATTCTTTAGTAACAGAGAGAACACTTTGTTTCTAGTTTTCTAACCTTTTTTGTCCTTGTTTTGCAATGACTTAAGGCCCCGCATGGTTAAAAACAACCAGACATTTTAATATTATAAATGCATGGTGTCGGGCATTTTGCACTTGCGTGTTTCGGTGATTTATATTGCGAAGAACTGATGAACGCCAAATTTTAACACAATTCATGAAAAAAAAACATGGTGTGTTTCATGACTTCCAGTTATAAAGACGTAGCCTACACAAAATATATCCCAATTTCAATGAGAAATAATTAAGGCATAAGCACAAAGTAAGTGGACTACTTGTAAAGACTCGATTTTTTTAAATATGAAAGACTTCACTTCCTCTGAATATTGAAGTAATGTGGTCTACCAGTTCAATTGACCAGGTTGTGATGAAAGTTACGTCGAGAAAACTCTGTCTTTCGACAAGATTGAAAGTGAAATTTGGTAACCATATTCAGCACTGTTAAAACTTCAAATTCATTGAAAGTTTAGAGAATATACCTACATACATAGAATAGACGAATTGAAAACCATCCCTATTGAAGCCCAAAATACGAAAGTAATCGATTCATCGAACAACTGGAATGAGTTATTGGGAGCCCTCTTCATCAGAAGATAAAAACCGCCCCTCAATCACGGAATTATGGCTACAAAAGAACTCTGTTTATTTCGTTAATCTCTGTTATAACTTACTATGTACATCCTTTTAATACGCCATATATCACCAGAAGTTAGTTTGCAATATCTTTCTTTAAAATCGCTTGTATTATTATTATCTTTTCAAGACCTATTTGTTAGATATATTCACTGCATTTATGCGCGCGGCGACGCGCGCGAGGACACTCCAACGTTAGGGCTGCGTTCCGTGCTGCACCATTTATATCTCGTCAGCAATAACATCTGCTAAAGCCATAGAGATCCACTCTTTAGGTAGTATAATCAAGGGTTTCCTTGTAATTTCTTTCATTTGTTTGATATAGCTATAGTTTAATATGAAGACATAATGTAAATACAGTTATTTATTTCCAAATTTGGAAAAGGCGCCAATTGCGAGTTCCCTCCCTTTGCCAAGCGTGAACCAAGGAAGCATGTGTATTACCGGTTTGAGAGTCAGTGCGGAGTCTGATCACCGGCGGGTGTAGTTGTACACGTGTCTCGGGGTTGCATTTTACAAAGAAGCAAGGTGGTCAGTATTTTTTGTATAATATGTGTTTATATGTTATTTTCGTTTATCAAAAATGCCAAAAACAAATTTTCTATTAATAACTTATTTTTTATTCTTTTCAGTTTACAATAATAAATGAAGTCATGTCATTGTCAAACCCTCGTTATGAGTCTTTGTATGCGTTGATGCGAAATTCTCCCCGGGACACCTTCCGCAGACCTTTACGGTTATAGTAAACACCCACTCGTCTAATGTACAACTACAGCCCAGCCCAGGTATTTCTTTATTTCGATGCGGTATTTGGATCTTGATGTGTGTCGGCTTTCCACTAAATCCTTCACATGGGCCCAGTAGATGGCAGTTATTTATATTTCCTTGAGAGTTTTCCATTCACTTTTTATTCAAACTGGAATTCTATTGCTCTGAACTATTTTGGAAAATTGGCATTTTGATGTGGACCTTGCCGTCGTTCTACATGCCCCTGTATATGGTTCCCGTGAGGACAGTCACAGATGTTTTCCCACATATATTTTCTGCAGACAATTAAAACAAGAACATAAGCTAATTTCGATTCCTGACATTTCATCTCTTAAGCAGTTTAACGGAAGTCTTGATGAACTCTGTCCGATTTTCAATGATTGACGGATTGAATCCTCCTTGTCCATATGCAATGTGTGCCCTTTGACATTCGAAGTATTTTATCTATGATGAGTCGAGATTTGCAGTAAATTAATTTTCATTGACTTTAAATTCTTTTACTACATATGTACATTGCCTAAAACTCGACAGTCTTAAAATTATTTATCAAGATTCATACGCATATATACAATTTTTATATTGCTGATTCATATTTACAATATTTATAATATTTACAATTTATCTACCATTTACATTTTTGCAATATTTACCGGTCTATGATAATTTGATGGTCAATGATATTGGATCTAAATTAACTGTTGTTTGATTGATGGATTGATTTTACGCTTTAGGGTTATCTCATAAATTTATATACTTTTCTGGAACCTTCAAGAGTAACTATTTTCTACTGTTATTTGCATTTTATTTGTTTATTCATCCTTTGTTCTATAATGGCCACCTTCTCTCCAAACAATCCTTTCGTAACCTCCCGGGACGCAACTGGTGATCTTTCTCCGGGCAATCCCTTCAAATCGGATTGTGATCCCGGTCACCATTTGTCTGAGCCTATGTCAGATCAAAGGGAGGTAACTGGCAATGACGGGGTTTATGGGGAGGAAGATAGGAGTAAAGTTTCGAGAACCAAAAAACCGACCGCGCGTTATTTGGAATGGCAACTTACGCAGCGCGATCAAAATTTCAAAATGTTACTTTCATCGTGGCATAAACAAGCTAATTGCGTACAACGACTTTTGTCTGATTCAACTGATGTGTCTTTGTTGCGACAAGAGCGCGATTGTCTTCTTAAAACAATGGAGAAATTATCCGAAGCGTACACGTCTTTGGAGGAAACACTGTCCGCACTTGGTAAATCGGGTGAGAGCTACGAGAGGTACAATTGCGTTGAGAATAGCAATCATGAGTTACTCAAAGATGTCGCTGATTGCATACGTATCTTAACCGCGTCCGATAATGGCTCCCGTGCATCTTTGCGTTCCCGCGCCTCGTCGCGTTCTCGTGCGTCCTTGCGTTCGCGCGCTTCTTCGCGTCCCCGTGCATCACGTGATAAACGCCCCGAACGCGCGCGCTCTGAAACTTCAGAACAAAGTAAACGCGCTAGTATTATAACAGAAGCCGCTGCTCTTAAAGCTCATCTCAAATTTTTAGATATGGAAACTAAACTTAAAAGGGAATTAGAACAAAAGAAAGGCGAAATCCAACATTTAAAAACAGTCAAGAAACTTGATATTGCGAATGCTAAGTTACAAGCACTAGAGGAAACCTTAAGTCAAGGAACGTTGAACCAAGAAACTGTGTTTAATCCATTAAGCCTACCACCACGTGAATCGGATTATGTCGCCAAATATTGTAATGCGCATGCGCAGACATTGACAAACCAATTCAGCGATGGCGAATCGCTAAGCATGTGTCTCTCTTATTTACCTAAAACTTGGCACCCATCTCTTGACAGTGAGTTGAAACAAGAAAAACATAACTCAAATAATTCTCCTGAAGCACAGGTTACATTTTGTGATAAAAACAAGTCGATGTTACAGACTCAAAATCATAATATTTCTAAATGTAATACCAGAGAAACTTGGCCGTCTACTGATGTCATCAACACCATTAAAAATACCACCGAAAATAATCCATTTGTTTCCTACAATTATGGTCACTCACAGTCAATTAAGGAACATGCGTTTACTGTAGGAAACTCTAATTCTCAAATAAGACAAAATGAGCTGGGTTCTTTTACGAACGGGATTGTTGATCGGGTTAATTTGAGTCGGCTTCCACTTCCAGAGCCAGGTGTGTTTTCAGGGGATCCTTTGGCATATACCAGCTGGAAATGTGCGTTTCAGACGCTTATTGAAAATCAAGGGATTTTTCCTGCTGAAAGGCTATACTACTTGAAAAAATATCTTGGTGGATCTGCGAGAGAAGCAGTTGATGGACTTTTTTTGCTTTCAACTGAAACTGCTTACCAAGATGCGAAACGGATTTTGGATGAAAGGTACGGTGACCCATTTCTCGTGGCAAATGCGTTCCGTGACAAATTGGATGCGTGGCCCAAGGTAGCTAACCGCGATGGACCCGCTTTGCGAAAACTTTGCGATTTCTTAAGGCAATGTCAGACCGCAATGGCTACCGTAGAAAGCCTGCAAATATTGAATGACGACAGAGAGAATCAAAAAATTCTTACAAAACTACCTGACTGGTTAGTCCTTCGCTGGGGTAGATTAGTAGCTGAATTTAAACGTAACAATAAACGATTTCCTCCTTTTGATGTCTTTGTTTCTTTTCTTACTACGGAGGCTGAAATAGCCTGTCAGCCTATTGTTTCTATGCAACGCACAGGTAAGGTGACACCATTTAGCAAACCTCGACAGGATACAAAGCGTATAGGCAACGCTAATTCGTTCTCAACAGATACCAAGGTAGGTAATGCGCATTCAAATTCTTTGGACATTGGCCAAAATATCACTTGTTCATTTTGTAAGAAAAGGCATTTTATTGATCATTGTAAATTGTTTTTGTCAAAATCACTTGCCGAACGTAAGCAGTACGCTAAAGACAATAAGCTATGTTTTGCCTGTCTTAACCCGTATCACCGCTCTTCCCAGTGTAAACAACGCCGCAAATGTGCTAAATGTTCAAAGTTACACCCAACTGCATTGCACGGTGATGTAATACGTTTTGATGAAGTTGAGCCTACCAAACCCCTTAAGTCGGAACTGTCTTTAGATGTGCATTCTGGCGTTAGCCATCTCAACAAAACCGGTAAGTGTAGTAAGTGTTCGATGATCGTTCCAGTGTGGATATCGCACAAAGATTCGCCAGAAAATGAAAGACTAGTTTATGCGCTTCTCGATACGCAGTCAGATACGACTTTTGTGTTAGACAAGACTTGTCGCATGTTGAACGTTGCTGGGCCGGACGTGAAACTTTCACTTTCAACTATGACTTCTGCGGATCAATTGATCGATAGTCGGCGTATTTCCGGTTTAGTGGTTCGAGGTTACGCCAACAGCAAGTCTATCGATCTCCCAGTGACATATACAAGACATATACTGCCTGCGAATAAAAATCATATACCAACGCCAGACATCGCAAACCAATGGCCACATTTACGTAAGATAGCGTCGAAATTACTTCCCGTTCAAGATGTCGACGTCGCATTACTCATCGGTTATAACTGTTCGCGGGCTCTCGCCCCGAGAGACGTTATAACATCAGTTGGAGATCAGCCCTATGGTCAGTTAACAGATTTAGGATGGGGGATTGTTGGAATAGTGAACAACACTTCGCAGAATTATGAAGGTGATTTAATTGGCATAAGTCACAGGATTTTAGTTACAGAAAACTTGACAAATGTAGATGGCAATGGCATATTTACAACGCCTATCAAGGTAAAGGAAACGTTTACCTCGGACTGTCTGGTGCGCATGATGGAACTTGACTTCTCTGAAAGGTATACGGGCGATTCTGCTTATTCTGTAGAGGATCAACAGTTTCTTCATCATGTCAGTCGTGGAATTTGTCGGACAAGTGATGGTCATTACGAAATGCCCCTCCCGTTTAAAAAAAATGCCCCATTTCTTCCTAACAATAGTGCGGCTGCTTTACATCGCTTGTGGTCATTAAAACGAAAGTTATTAGCGGACGCCAGTTACAGAGCGGATTATGTCAACTTTATGTGTGGAGTTATTGCGGATGGTTATGCGGAACCTATCATTGACAAAGGTAAAAGCAATCATGTTTGGTATATGCCTCATCATGGGGTATACCACCCCAAAAAACCGAAGATTAGAGTAGTTTTTGATTGTAGTTTTAAATATAAAGGTATGTCCTTGAATGACGTGCTTTTGCACGGTCCGGATTTGACGAACTTCCTTACTGGAGTCCTTTGCAGATTTCGTTTGGAAAATGTTGCCATAACATGTGATATTAAGCAGATGTTTTTTCAGTTTAAGGTTCGAAAGGAAGATCGTGATTTTTTGCGATTTTGGTGGTGGCCTGAAGGAGACTTGAATCAAGATCCAATTACTTATCAAATGAAAGTTCACCTTTTTGGGGCCGCATCATCTCCGTCCTGTGCAAACTTTGGGTTAAAACGGTGTGCGTCCGACAACGAAAGTCTATTTGGAAAGCACGCCAGTGATTTTCTCAAATACGATTTTTATGTAGATGATGGGTTAAAATCCGTTCCTACTGTTCAGGAGGCAATTTCTCTTATTGAAAGTAGTCGGGCGATGTGTGCCCGTGGTGGTTTACGTCTTCATAAATTTATGTCCAATTCAAAAGAGGTAATCGAATCGGTTCCTTCTTCTGATAAGTCTTCAGAGCTAAAAAACCTTGATCTAGACCAGAATTCAATGCCTACCGAGAGAGTTTTAGGAATACAGTGGAATACTCAAGAAGATGCGTTTACCTTTGATATTAGTCTCCCTGACCGACCATTCACTCGTAGAGGTGTACTCTCAATTGTCAGTTCCGTATTTGACCCTCTTGGGTTCCTTGCCCCAGTGGTGTTGGTTGGAAAACAACTTTTGCAAGAAATGTGTAAACAGAACGCTGAATGGGATGCCCCTCTGCCTGAACATATGACTTCCTGGAAATTCTGGAAAAATGGTCTCTGTTATCTAAAGAATCTAAGCATTTCACGTTGTTGCAAACCCTTTGACTTTGGCAAGGTTGCATCTATCGAACTGCATCATTTCTCGGATGCCAGTGACGTGGGCTATGGTCAGTGTTCCTATCTCCGACAGGTAAATGAATCTGGTAGAATTCACTGTAGTCTTGTGATGGCTAAGGCACGTGTTACACCCGTACGTCCAGTAACCATTCCCCGGCTCGAGCTTACTGCAGCTGTGATTTCCGTTAAGGTAAGTGAATTCCTTTCCCGAGAACTTAAGTTAGAGGACGTAAAACATTTTTTCTGGACAGACAGTCGAGTTGTTCTTGGTTACATATCGAATGAAAGCCGACGGTTTCACGTATTTGTCGCGAATCGGGTTCAGCGCATACGCGATTCGACCAACCCTGAACAATGGCATTATGTGTCTTCCAGTGATAACCCCGCGGATTTAGCGTCTAGAGGCTGTAATGCGGAGGAATTTTTAAAATCATCATTTTGGTTCTCCGGACCTACATTTCTGTTTAAACCTAACCTTCCTACATATACATGCACCAAGTTTAACGTTGATATCGATGATGTGGAAGTCCGAAATACTACTTCTGCGGCTACACAATCCTCTATGGTCAATAAATTCGACACCAGTAGGTTTTCGTACTTTTCTGATTGGTTCCGTCTGAAGCGCGCGGTTGCGCTGTGTTTAAAGTTTTTAGACATTCTTCGGAAACAGCCTATTCTCAAGACACAGAGTACTCAAGTTGTCAGCGTAGAACAGCTACAGCGTGCGGAGACTGAAATCGTTCGTTTAGTACAACACGCGGCGTTTGAAGAAGAAATCCAGACTTTGGAATCAAATACTAACGTTCTGAGAAATAGTCGTTTGCGTCGCCTGGACCCTTTTTTGGATCCAAACGGTCTTTTGCGAGTTGGTGGACGTTTGACGCGCTCAAGTCTTCCCTATGAATCAAAGAATCCACGTATTTTGCCTAGGTATCATCATGTTAGTAATTTGCTCGTTCGTCATTTCCACGAAAGCAACGGTCACGGCGGGCGTGGCGTGACAACTAATGCAATACGCGAAAATGGATTCTGGATTGTGGGATGTAGCGGATTAGTCGCGAAATATCTTCACAAATGTGTAGTTTGTCGAAAACTTTATTCTGCTCCGCAACAGCAGAAGATGGCAGATTTACCGGTAGACCGATTAGAACCCGCGCCTCCTTTCACTTATTGTGCAGCCGACCTTTTTGGACCGTTCTATATAAAAGAGGGTCGCAAGGAACTGAAGCGGTACGGCGTACTTTTCACATGTATGGTTTCACGCGCTGTTCATATTGAAACTGCTAATTCACTAGAAACATCTTCCTTTATCAACGCTTTGCGCAGATTTATTAGCCTACGTGGGCCGGTAAAACAGTTGCGTTCGGATTGCGGTACAAATTTTGTTGGCACAGAACGGGAGCTAACTGAAGCGTTTGCGGAAATTGACCAAATCAAAGTCGGTGAATATTTGCTTACCGAGTGTTGTGATTACATCTGCTTTAAGCGAAACGTTCCCAGTGCCAGTCATATGGGTGGTGTGTGGGAGAGACAGATACGGACTGTACGGCGAGTTTTAACGTCACTGTTACGTCAAGTAGGTATGCAGCTTGACGACGAGTGTTTGCGTACATTAATGCACGAGGCCGCAGCGTCTGTCAACAGTCGCCCATTGACTACAGAAAATCTTAATGATCCACAATCTCTAGAACCCCTAACACCTAACCATCTTTTAACCATGAAGTCAAAAATTGTTCTACCCCCACCAGGTCAGTTCCAGCGAGCAGACTTATATTCACGTAAGCGTTGGCGTCGCGTACAACATTGCGCTAACGAATTTTGGCATCGCTGGCGCAGAGAGTATTTGCAGTCTCTCCAGCCTAGACAAAAGTGGTCTCGACAGAAACGCGATTTCCAAGTTGGAGACATTGTTCTCCTTCAGGACGGCGACATTCCACGTAACCAATGGCGTCTTGCTCGCATCCAGGATGCATACGTTGAAGACGGGCTTGTACGAAAGGTTAAAATTGTTCTCGGTTCCTCGCACTTAGATGCGAAGGGTAAACGCGTTGCGTCAGTTGTCAGTCTGGATAGGCCGATCCAAAAATTGGTTCTCGTTCTTGAAACTGAATAATATTAGTAAATAAGAATATTCTTATTTAGGGAGGTATGTAAATACAGTTATTTATTTCCAAATTTGGAAAAGGCGCCAATTGCGAGTTCCCTCCCTTTGCCAAGCGTGAACCAAGGAAGCATGTGTATTACCGGTTTGAGAGTCAGTGCGGAGTCTGATCACCGGCGGGTGTAGTTGTACACGTGTCTCGGGGTTGCATTTTACAAAGAAGCAAGGTGGTCAGTATTTTTTGTATAATATGTGTTTATATGTTATTTTCGTTTATCAAAAATGCCAAAAACAAATTTTCTATTAATAACTTATTTTTTATTCTTTTCAGTTTACAATAATAAATGAAGTCATGTCATTGTCAAACCCTCGTTATGAGTCTTTGTATGCGTTGATGCGAAATTCTCCCCGGGACACCTTCCGCAGACCTTTACGGTTATACATAATTTACGTTGATTTGGTGGAATAAATGAATCGTTATAACATCATCCAAAGCTCAAATTTCGTAGCGAAGTTTGAAATGGTATAAATTTGATTAGATAGCAATTATTATTTTTGATACGACATGCCCAACGTTAAGTTGGATTAAGTGTACAATTTATTAAGGCTTTAAATGTTACCACAAAGCAAACTTATCTAGGCCAGTTACTCGTGCGTTACGTATAGCTAAGCATGTGTATTTGTGAGAGTTACCTCCCTTGAAGTTTGTATTTTGTTTTGCTAGACAGAATTGTCTCCCTTTCACCATAATTATTTTCTGTGTAATTTAGTCAGAGATTTCATGTTTTAACATGTGGACTTGAAACATTAACACTTGTTAAGCACATTTTAATTATCTTTTTCTGTTTATTACAGAACCTACTTTTACACTTGAATAAAGGTGTACTCAGTCTGTTACTGAAAAATCAATACGGCTTATTTGGATTTCCTGTCTCAACCACTATTGCTTATACATAATATACAATTTTAATTAATGCGGTTAATTTACCAATTCTATAATTTTTTGTCATCATTTTGATCATTACAGATATATATCTTTATATACATACACACATGTATTCTTATTTTTTTCTCAAACTTGTTAGAGTTATTGAATGGCTTCCCAAGGGTATGGAAGATATTCTGAGAGGTGTGGCTAAGTGCGAAGCACGAGGCCAAATTTTCTCAGAATTTCTTCCATACTCAAGGGAGCCATTCAATAACGTGTTTGTATCATGGTATTAGTGATTGACATTGTCAATCAACTAGCACGTGTTTACTCTCTGATACCAAGTCAAGAGAGCCATACAACAAATTCCAAAATCGGAAAGTCATTCAACGCTTAAGCCCCGCCCACTCTCTGTCCACTGGGTATCGGATTTGTCGAAGACTGCTCTTCAAAAGAAAAATGCCGCAACCATGATACAATACCAATTGTATCATGGTTGCGGCGTTTTTCTTTTGATGAGCAGTCCTCGACAAATCTGAGAGGTGTGGCTAGCTCGTGCCTGCGCACTCGAGTCCAACCTCTCAGATATCTTCCATACCCTCGGGAAGCCATTCAGTAACTCTTAACTTATTACTGTGAATGTATGCATAGAAACTAACTGTGATTTCAGTAACAGACTTAATTTATTAGCCTGGCTAGGTATTATGTCTGCCCTGATCTAATGCCCTGATCTAAGTGTCAACCATCCCTTTATTCTGTCTTTTCTATATAAATGCACACTGTATTTTGATCTACGTACTCATAATTCTCCTGACGGTGACTGAATTAAAGTCGACATATTGAGATTACACGATGAATATTTACGAAGTTCCCGTACTACTTTATTGTGTTAAAGTGGCGTGAGCTGCCAAAATTCACACTTTTTTTCATAATTTCTGATCGTCACGACAGTAAGAGGCTTTGAAGGCCATCAAAAAACTAAATGATTGGTGTTGGAATGAGGAAAATCCATAGAGTATGTGGCCTGTACGAACCGGAAATGTGTTCGCAAAGTAAACAGAATTTAAATAACCGGGACGACCATTCATTCATTCTAAGTCAAAGCTAGTTCAAAACAATACTTTAATTTCAACATTCTGTTTCAAACTCAAAATATCAACATTTTGGCAGCTCATGCCACTTAAGTTGTTCAGTGGATAAAAATAGATTAAGTAAGTTTTTTGTTTACAATATGTACTTCTTTTTCATTAGAAGCGTTTGAAACATATCCTAATTTTGTTGTAAAATAAAACAGATCGATTGACCGGTAGAAGAATAAAAACCTGTCTCTTTTTTTAATTTTGCCAAAGGAACCAAATTAATATTTTTGTGAAATATGCTTTGTTGATATGATGCATCAGTTTTGGAATCTCAAAGCGGATATCTATTTACACAGTCGATCATCGCTGTGTAGATTGTCGTAGATAGTAAATGTAATAGCTCATCAATAGTAAATGTAATAGCTCATCAATAGTAAATGTAATAGCTCATCAATAGTAAATGTAATAGCTCATCAATAGTAAACGTAATAGCTCATCAATAGTAAATGTACTAGCTCATCAATAGTAAATGTAATAGCTCATAATAGTAAATGTTATAGCTCATCAATAGTAAACTTACTAGCTCATCAATAGTAAATTTAATAGCTTAACAATACTAAATGTAATAGCTTATCAATATTAAATGTAAAAGCTCATCAATTGTAAACGTACTACATTTAGCTCATCAATAGTAAACGTAATAGATGTAACAGATCATGAATAGTAAATGTAATAGCTCATCAATAGTAGATGTAATAGCTCATCAATAGTAGATGTAATAGCTCATCAATAGTAAATGTAATAGTGCATCAATAGTAGATGCAATAGCGCATCAATAGTAGATGTAATAGCCCATCAACACTAGATGCAATAGCTCATCAATAGTAGATGTAATAGCTCATCAATAGTAGATGCAATAGCGCATCAATAGTAGATGCAATAGCGCATCAATAGTAAATGTAATATCTCATCAATAGTAGATGCAATAGCTCATCAACACTAGATGCAATATCTCATCAATAGTAGTTGTAATAGCTCATCAATAGTAAATGTAATAGCTCATCAACACTAGATGCAATATCTCATCAATAGTAAATGTAATATAATAGTAGATGTAATAGCTCATCAATAGTAGATGCAATATCTCATCAATAGTAAATGTAATAGAATAGTAGATGTAATAGCTCATCAATAGTAAATGTAATAGCTCATCAATAGTAAATGTAATAGCTCATCAATAGTAAATGTAATAGCTCATCAATAGTAAATGCAATAGCTCATCAATAGTAAATGCAATAGCTCATCAACACTAGATGCAATATCTCATCAACACTAGATGCAATAGCTCATCAATAGTAAATGTAATAGCTCATGAATAGTAAATGTAACAGATCATCAATAGTAAATGTAATAGCTCATCAACACTAGATTTACTAGCTCATCGATAGTAAATGTAATAGCTCATCAATAGTAAATGTAAAAGCTCATCAATAGTAGATGCAATAGCTCATCAATAGTAAATGCAATAGCTCATCAATAGTAAATGTAATAGCTCATCAATACTTAATGTAATAGCTCATCAATATTAAATGTAATAGCTCATCAACACTAGATGCAATAGCTCATCAATAGTAAATGCAATAGCTCATCAATAGTAAATGTAATAGCTCATCAATAGTAAATGTAATAGCTCATCAATAGTAAATGTAATAGCGCATCAATAGTAGATGTAACAGATCATGAATAGTAAATGTAATAGCTCATCAATAGTAGATGTAATAGCTCATCAATAGTAAATGTAATAGTGCATCAATAGTAGATGCAATAGCGCATCAATAGTAGATGTAATAGATCATCAATAGTAGATGTAATAGATCATCAATAGTAGATGTAATAGATCATCAATAGTAGATGTAATAGCTCATCAATAGTAGATGTAATAGCTCATCAATAGTAAATGTAATAGCGCATCAATAGTAGATTCAATAGCGCATCAATAGTAAATGTAATAGCTCATCAATAGTAAATGCAATATCTCATCAATAGTAGATGCAATAGCTCATCAACACTAGATGCAATATCTCATCAATAGTAGTTGTAATAGCTCATCAATAGTAAATGTAATAGCTCATCAACACTAGATGCAATATCTCATCAATAGTAAATGTAATAGAATAGTAGATGTAATAGCTCATCAATAGTAGATGCAATATCTCATCAATAGTAAATGTAATAGAATAGTAGATGTAATAGCTCATCAATAGTAAATGTAATAGCTCATCAATAGTAAATGTAATAGCTCATCAATAGTAAATGTAATAGCTCATCAATAGTAAATGCAATAGCTCATCAACACTAGATGCAATATCTCATCAATAGTAAATGTAATAGC
Organism: Lepidochitona cinerea; assembly: GCA_963971465.1. Taxonomy (NCBI): domain Eukaryota; kingdom Metazoa; phylum Mollusca; class Polyplacophora; order Chitonida; family Tonicellidae; genus Lepidochitona; species Lepidochitona cinerea. The sequence continues at coordinate 8,210,313 of OZ020556.1, forward strand.
TCATCAATAGTAAATGTAATAGCTCATCAATAGTAAATGTAATAGCTCATCAATAATAAATGTAATAGCTCATCAATAGTAAATGTAATAGCTCATCAATAGTAAATGTAATAGCTCATCAATAGTAAATGTAAAAGCTCGTAATAGTAGATGCAATAGCGCATCAATAGTAAATGTAATAGCTCATCAATAGTAAATGCAATATCTCATCAATAGTAGATGCAATAGCTCATCAACACTAGATGCAATATCTCATCAATAGTAGTTGTAATAGCTCATCAATAGTAAATGTAATAGCTCATCAATACTAAATGTAATAGCTCATCAATAGTAAATGTAATAGCTCATCAACACTAGATTTACTAGCTCATCGATAGTAAATGTAATAGCTCATCAATAGTAAATGTAAAAGCTCATAATAGTAAATGTAATAGCTCATCAATAGTAAATGTAATAGCTCATCAACACTAGATTCACTAGCCCATCAATAGTAAATATAAGAGCTCATCAATAGTAGATGCAATAGCTTATAATAGTAAATGTAATAGCCCATCAATACTAAATGTAATAGTTCATCAATAGTAGATGTAATAGCTCATAATAGTAAATGTAATAGCTCATCAATACTAAATGTAATAGCTCATCAATAGTAAATGTAATAGCTCATCAACACTAGATTCACTAGCCCATCAATAGTAAATATAAGAGCTCATCAATAGTAGATGCAATAGCTTATAATAGTAAATGTAATAGCTCATCAATAGTAAATGTAATAGCTCATCAATAGTAAATGTAATATCTCATCAATACTAAATGTAATAGCTCATCAATAGTAAATGTAATAGCTCATCAACACTAGATTCACTAGCCCATCAATAGTAAATATAAGAGCTCATCAATAGTAGATGCAATAGCTCATAATAGTAAATGTAATAGCCCATCAATACTAAATGTAATAGTTCATCAATAGTAAATGTAATAGCTCATCAATAGTAAACGTAATAGCTCATCAATAGTAAACGTACTAGCTCATCAATATTAAATGTAATAGATCATCAATAGTAAACGCAATAGATCATCAATAGTAAACGTATCAGCTCATCAACAGTAAATGTAATAGCTCATCAATATCAAACATAATAGCTCATCACTAGAAAATATACTAGGAGTAGCTCATCAATAGTAAAAGTTCCGGCTCATCAATATTAAATGTAATAGCTCATCAATAGTAAATGTAATAGCTCACCAATAGTAAATGTAATAGCTCATCAATAGTAAACGTAATAGCTCAGCACTAGTAAGCGCAATAGCTCAGCACTAGTAAACGTAATAGCTCATCAATATTAAATGTAATATATCATCAATATTAAATGTAATAGATCATCAATAGTAAATGTAATAGCTCATCAATAGTAAACGTAATAGCTCAGCACTAGTAAGCGCAATAGCTCAGCACTAGTAAACGTAATAGCTCATCAATATTAAATGTAATATATCATCAATAGTAAATGTAATAGCTCACCAATAGTAAATGTAATAGCTCATCAATAGTAAACGTAGTAGCTCGTCAATAGTAAATGTAATAGCTCATCAATAGTAAGCGCAATAGCTCAGCACTAGTAAACGTAATAGCTCATTAATATTAAATGTAATATATCATCAATATTAAATGTAATAGATCATCAATAGTAAATGTAATAGCTCATCAATATTAAATATAAATAGCTCATCAATATTAAATGTAAATTGCTCATCAATAGTAAACGTTCTGGCTCATCAATAGTAAACGTAATAGCTCATCAATAGTAAATGTAATGGCTCATCAATAGTAAATGTAATAGTTCATCAATAGTAGATGTAATAGCTCATAATAGTAAATGTAATAGCTCATCAATACTAAATGTAATAGCTCATCAATAGTAAATGTAATAGCTCATCAACACTAGATTCACTAGCCCATCAATAGTAAATATAAGAGCTCATCAATAGTAGATGCAATAGCTTATAATAGTAAATGTAATAGCTCATCAATAGTAAATGTAATAGCTCATCAATAGTAAATGTAATATCTCATCAATACTAAATGTAATAGCTCATCAATAGTAAATGTAATAGCTCATCAACACTAGATTCACTAGCCCATCAATAGTAAATATAAGAGCTCATCAATAGTAGATGCAATAGCTCATAATAGTAAATGTAATAGCCCATCAATACTAAATGTAATAGTTCATCAATAGTAAATGTAATAGCTCATCAATAGTAAACGTAATAGCTCATCAATAGTAAACGTACTAGCTCATCAATATTAAATGTAATAGATCATCAATAGTAAACGCAATAGATCATCAATAGTAAACGTATCAGCTCATCAACAGTAAATGTAATAGCTCATCAATATCAAACATAATAGCTCATCACTAGAAAATATACTAGGAGTAGCTCATCAATAGTAAAAGTTCCGGCTCATCAATATTAAATGTAATAGCTCATCAATAGTAAATGTAATAGCTCACCAATAGTAAATGTAATAGCTCATCAATAGTAAACGTAATAGCTCAGCACTAGTAAGCGCAATAGCTCAGCACTAGTAAACGTAATAGCTCATCAATATTAAATGTAATATATCATCAATATTAAATGTAATAGATCATCAATAGTAAATGTAATAGCTCATCAATAGTAAACGTAATAGCTCAGCACTAGTAAGCGCAATAGCTCAGCACTAGTAAACGTAATAGCTCATCAATATTAAATGTAATATATCATCAATAGTAAATGTAATAGCTCACCAATAGTAAATGTAATAGCTCATCAATAGTAAACGTAGTAGCTCGTCAATAGTAAATGTAATAGCTCATCAATAGTAAGCGCAATAGCTCAGCACTAGTAAACGTAATAGCTCATTAATATTAAATGTAATATATCATCAATATTAAATGTAATAGATCATCAATAGTAAATGTAATAGCTCATCAATATTAAATATAAATAGCTCATCAATATTAAATGTAAATTGCTCATCAATAGTAAACGTTCTGGCTCATCAATAGTAAACGTAATAGCTCATCAATAGTAAATGTAATGGCTCATCAATAGTAAATGTAATATCTCATCAATAGTAAATGTAATAGCTCATCAATAGTAAATGTAATAGCTCATCAATAGTAAATGTAATAGCTCATCAATAGTAAATGTAATATCTCATCAATAGTAAATGTAATATCTCATCAATAGTAAATGCAATATCTCATCAATAGTAAATGCAATATCTCATCAATAGTAAATGTAATAGCTCATCAATAGTAAATGTAATAGCTCATCAATAGTAAATGTAATAGCTCATCAATAGTAAATGCAATAGCTCATCAATAGTAAATGCAATAGCTCATCAATAGTAAATGTTATAGCTCATCAATAGTAAATGTAATATCTCATCAATAGTAAATGTAATAGCTCATCAATAGTAAATGTAATATCTCATCAATAGTAAATGTAATAGATCATGAATAGTATGTAGATGTAAATGTAATATCTCATTAATTGTTTTAACCGTCCATCTACTGCCCTCTATTCTCAATTCAACTCAGTCCAATGGAAAAAAAAAGAACTTGTCGAACAGTTTTTTTCGCTTAAGAAGTGTTCTATGCTCAGCTTTAGATTTGAGAAGACATAAAGAGTTCACGATGCAGTGTTAACCCACCTCTCCAAAGCATCTAACATTAATCGCCATTTCATGGTAGTCCCCTTGTAACTCGGCCGGAATAGAGTTGTTATCATATGCAATTGGCATCCAAGCAAACCTCTGGAATCAAGGTAGAAAGATATTCATATGTAAGTTTTGAATCTCAATAATTCATAAACAATTCGATAGAACATTACAGTGGAAATTTGATAGCCAGAAGTTAGAAACTCCTTACTTTCCTATCATATTTCTCTGCTCATTAAACTCATTTCCATCTGTTTGCACTTGCAATAATGTTAGTTAGACAAACAATAGGGTAACATAAAAACAATATTATTTTGAATATTATTTTTTGATATTATTTAATATTATTTTGCTTAAATCTAATACCTCATCAATACTAAATGTAATAGCTCATAAATAGTAAATGTAATAGCTCATAAATAGTAAATGTAATAGCTCATCAACACTAGATGCAAAACTCGTTAAAGTGGCATGATCTGCCAAAATTCACACTTTTTTCAAAATTTCTGATCGTCACGATAGTGAGAGGCTTTGAAGACCATCGAAAAACTAAATGATTGGCGTTGGAATGAGGAAAATCCATACAGTATGTGGCCTGCACAAACCGAAAACGTGTTCGAAAAGTAAACAAAATTTAAATAACCGGGACGACCATTCATTCATTCTAAGCCAAAGTTAGTTCAAAGCAATATTGACTTTATCGTACATTTTCGAGACTAGAAGCACTAAAAAGCTTCTGAATTATACGTGTTGAGAAAAATAGCCAATAATTTTAACATTCTGTTTTACGGTCAAAATATCAACATTTTGGCAGCTCATGCCACTTTAACATAGATTAAAAACTGAATGCAAACTTATAGACACCTCGTCCATTTTAATTATAACACAAGGCATTCCGTCATCATAGCCGAAATCATTCTGCTTAATACATGGATTATTGACACCTAACTCTCGTGTCAAGTCAAACAAACAGACTTCACTCCATCGCTCCATAGGTCTGTAGCCGTTATCCTTGAAACAGTCATAAAAATTGTCCCCTTGTTGGTTTTCATTCTCGTAATCTAAAACATATATAAAGAAACATTTATATTCTAAATAAATACAAATTTGTTTTCAAGCGGTTAAAAATTCACTATATCTGAACGATTCGCGAAAAAGATAAAATGAATGCTATTAATTAGTCCATACACCTTAGGTTTCCAAGATACTTCAAACGCCCAACTACTGTTTTTGACAATCGGAATTTATTTTTTAAAAAATTGCTTAAGTTGACAGCTTATTTCTACAGCTCGATTTTTACGTACATTTTCATGACACTTTAAAGGCTTCACGATTGTACTTCTTGAGAAAACGGGCCAATGACTTCACAATTATCAACATGTTGGCCCGAGCGTGTTTTTCGCGGGATCACTGCACGTGGAAGAGTTGCCAGGTACTCGCAGAAAGTCTGAGGTATCCTCCATTAAAAGAGCCCGGTTTCTCCCCCCACTAAATCGCACAATCGACGAGTTACATCATCGAACTGACTGAATAAAACGTTGTGCCTGAAGTACAACCGACTGTATCTGTTGGTTCTTCTGTCTTCTATTTTGATCATGGGTCGCGGGTTCGAATCCCACTGGAAAATTTTCTGACTGGGTTTTCACTCGAACGACCTATGTGGGATGGTTGCCAGTTACCAACGGCAGGTCGTGGGTTTCCTCCGGGTACAGAGCCCGGTTTCCTCCCACACTTAAACTGGCAACGCCGCCATATAAGTGAAATAATCTTGAGCGCGGCGTAAAACACCAATCAATCAATCAATCTATTCTGATTGCGGAATATTATATGGCAAAAGTGTATACGGAATCAATGTTACGTACATAAGAGTGACTCTTCAATATCATCCGTGTATGGTTTGTAGGTTGATGGGTGCCCTTGGACAAATCGGATAAGTGTTGATCGTTCATCTGTGGTAGGCCGGAAACTTAGACCTGAAAATGTAACATAAAAACCCCATCCAACGATTGAAGATGCTGTATTTTATATAGACACAAAATATCATACGAGACATGGTCAAGTAGTCACACTGGCATTGTAAGAACCGGAAAGAGTATTAAAATTGTGACACTTTACTTTTTTTTCGTGATTTTATAACTTTACAAGTAAAACGATTGGATCGAATCGTGAAAAAAACACGATTCAATCGTAATTCAATCGTGAAATTTTCGAAAAAAATACGATTGAAGTAATCACGATTTATGGAAACGCTCCCTTAATAGAGTATTTCTGGAAACGGCAATTTTTGTGACACTTTACTTACAAGAGTATTTCTGGAAACGGCAATTTTTGTGACACTTTACTTACTAGAGTACTTCTGGAAACGGCAATTATTGTGATACTGATTCACTCTTACTAGAGTACTTCAGGAAACGGTAATTATTGTGATACTGACTCTAGTCTTACTAGAGTACTTCTGCAAACGGCAATTATTGTGACAGTGACTCAGTCTTACTAGAGTACTTCTGGAAACGGCAATTATTGTGATACTGACTCAGTCTTACTAGAGTACTTCTTGAAAAGGAATTATTGTGATACTGGCTCAGTCTTACTACAGTACTTCAGGAAACGACAATTATTGTGACAGTAACTCAGTCTTACTAGAGTACTTCTGGAAACGGTAATTATTGTGATACTGACTCAGTCTTACTAGAGTACTTCAGGAAACGACAATTATTGTGATACTGACTCAGTCTTACTAGAGTACTTCTGGAAACGGCAATTATTGTACCACTTTACTTACTAGAGTACTTCTGCAAACGGCAATTATTGTGATACTGACTCAGTCTTACTAGAGTACTTCTGGAAACGGCAATTATTGTACCACTTTACTTACTAGAGTACTTCAGGAAACGGTAATTTTTGTGATACTGACTCAGTCTTACTAGAGTACTTCAGGAAACGACAATTATTGTGATACTGACTCAGTCTTACTAGAGTACTTCAGGAAACGGTAATTTTTGTGATACTGACTCAGTCTTACTAGAGTACTTCAGGAAACGGTAATTTTTGTGATACTGACTCAGTCTTACTAGAGTACTTCTGGAAACGGTAATTATTGTGATACTGACTCAGTCTTACTAGAGTACTTCATACAACGGTAATTATTGTGATACTGACTCAGTCTTACTAGAGTACTTCATACAACGGCAATTATTGTGATACTGACTCAGTCTTACTAGAGTACTTCAGGAAACGGTAATTATTGTGATACGGACTCAGTCTTACTAGAGTACTTCTGGAAACGGTAAGTATTGAGATACGGACTCAGTCTTACTAGAGTACTTCAGGAAACGGTAATTATTGTGATACTGACTCAGTCTTACTAGAGTACTTCTGCAAACGGCAATTATTGTGACACTGACTCAGTCTTACTAGAGTACTTCTGGAAACGGCAATTATTGTAACACTTTACTTACTAGAGTACTTCTGGAAACGGTAATTATTGAGATACTGACTCAGTCTTACTAGAGTACTTCTGGAAACGGCAATTATTGTAACACTTTACTTACTAGAGTACTTCAGGAAACGGCAATTATTGTGATACTGACTCAGTGTTACTAGAGTACTTCTGGAAACGGCAATTATTGTGATACGGACTCAGTCTTACTATAGTACTAGTGGAAACGGCAATTATTGTAACACTGACTCAGTCTTACTAGAGTACTTCTAGAAACGGCAATTATTGTAACACTGACTCAGTCTTACTAGAGTACCTCTAGAAACGGCAATTATTGTGACACTTTACTTACTAGAGTACTTCCGGAAACGGCAATTATTGTAACACTTTACTTACTAGAGTACTTCTGGAAACGGCAATTATTGTGATACTGACGCAGTCTTACTAGAGTACTTCTGCAAACGGCAATTATTGTGACACTGACTCAGTCTTACTAGAGTACTTCTGGAAACGGCAATTATTGTAACACTTTACTTACTAGAGTACTTCTGGAAACGGTAATTATTGAGATACTGACTCAGTCTTACTAGAGTACTTCTGGAAACGGCAATTATTGTAACACTTTACTTACTAGAGTACTTCAGGAAACGGCAATTATTGTGATACTGACTCAGTGTTACTAGAGTACTTCTGGAAACGGCAATTATTGTGATACGGACTCAGTCTTACTATAGTACTAGTGGAAACGGCAATTATTGTAACACTGACTCAGTCTTACTAGAGTACTTCTAGAAACGGCAATTATTGTAACACTGACTCAGTCTTACTAGAGTACCTCTAGAAACGGCAATTATTGTGACACTTTACTTACTAGAGTACTTCCGGAAACGGCAATTATTGTAACACTTTACTTACTAGAGTACTTCTGGAAACGGCAATTATTGTGATACTGACGCAGTCTTACTAGAGTACTTCTGGAAACGGCAATTATTGTGACACTTTACTTACTAGAGTACTTCCGGAAACGGCAATTATTGTAACACTTTACTTACTAGAGTACTTCTGGAAACGGCAATTATTGTGATACAGACGCAGTCTTACTAGAGTACTTCTGGAAACGGCAATTATTGTGACACTTTACTTACTAGAGTACTTCTGGAAACGGCAATTATTGTAACACTTTACTTACTAGAGTACTTCAGGAAACGGCAATTATTGTGATACTGACGCAGTCTTACTATAGTACTTCTGGAAACGGCAATTATTGTGATACTGACTCAGTCTTACTAGAGTACTTTAAGAAACGACAATTATTGTGATACTGACTCAGTCTTACTAGAGTACTTCTGGAAACGGTAATTATTGTGATACTGACTCAGTCTTACTAGAGTACTTCTGCAAACGGCAATTATTGTGATACTGACTCAGTCTTACATGGTACTTCAGGAAACGACAATTATTGTGATACTGACTCAGTCTTACTAGAGTACTTCTGGAAACGGCAATTATTGTAACACTTTACTTACTAGAGTACTTCTGCAAACGGCAATTATTGTGATACTGACTCAGTCTTACTAGAGTACTTCAGGAAACGGTAATTATTGTGATACTGACTCAGTCTTACTAGAGTACTTCAGGAAACGGTAATTTTTGTGATACTGACTCAGTCTTACTAGAGTACTTCAGGCAAGGGTAATTTTTGTGATACTGACTCAGTCTTACTAGAGTACTTCTGGAAACGACAATTATTGTGATACTGACTCAGTCTTACTAGAGTACTTCTGGAAACGACAATTATTGTGATACTGGCTCAGTCTTACTAGAGTACTTCAGGAAACGGTAATTTTTGTAATACTGACTCAGTCTTACTAGAGTACTTCAGGAAACGGTACTTTTTGTGATACTGACTCAGTCTTACTAGAGTACTTCTGGAAACGGTAATTATTGTGATACTGACTCAGTCTTACTAGAGTACTTCAGGAAACGGTAATTATTGTGATACTGACTCAGTCTTACTAGAGTACTTCATACAACGGCAATTATTGTGATACGGACTCAGTCTTACTACAGTACTTCAGGAAACGGTAATTATTGTGATACGGACTAAGTCTTACTAGAGTACTTCAGGAAACGGTAATTATTGTGATACTGACTCAGTCTTACTAGACTACTTCTGGAAACGGTAAGTATTGAGATACGGACTCAGTCTTACTAGAGTACTTCAGGAAACGGTAATTATTGTGATACTGACTCAGTCTTACTAGAGTACTTCTGCAAACGGCAATTATTGTGACACTGACTCAGTCTTACTAGAGTACTTCTGGAAACGGCAATTATTGTAACACTTTACTTACTAGAGTACTTCTGGAAACGGTAATTATTGTGACACTGACTCAGTCTTACTAGAGTACCTCTAGAAACGGCAATTATTGTGACACTTTACTTACTAGAGTACTTCCGGAAACGGCAATTATTGTAACACTTTACTTACTAGAGTACTTCTGGAAACGGCAATTATTGTGATACTGACGCAGTCTTACTAGAGTACTTCTGGAAACGGCAATTATTGTGACACTTTACTTACTAGAGTACTTCCGGAAACGGCAATTATTGTAACACTTTACTTACTAGAGTACTTCTGGAAACGGCAATTATTGTGATACAGACGCAGTCTTACTAGAGTACTTCTGGAAACGGCAATTATTGTGACACTTTACTTACTAGAGTACTTCTGGAAACGGCAATTATTGTAACACTTTACTTACTAGAGTACTTCAGGAAACGGCAATTATTGTGATACTGACGCAGTCTTACTATAGTACTTCTGGAAACGGCAATTATTGTGATACTGACTCAGTCTTACTAGAGTACTTTAGGAAACGACAATTATTGTGATACTGACTCAGTCTTACTAGAGTACTTCTGGAAACGGTAATTATTGTGATACTGACTCAGTCTTACTAGAGTACTTCTGCAAACGGCAATTATTGTGATACTGACTCAGTCTTACATGGTACTTCAGGAAACGACAATTATTGTGATACTGACTCAGTCTTACTAGAGTACTTATGAAAACGGCAATTATTGTAACACTTTACTTACTAGAGTACTTCTGCAAACGGCAATTATTGTGATACTGACTCAGTCTTACTAGAGTACTTCTGGAAACGACAATTATTGTGATACTGACTCAGTCTTACTAGAGTACTTCAGGAAACGGTAATTATTGTGATACTGACTCAGTCTTACTAGAGTACTTCAGGAAACGGTAATTTTTGTGATACTGACTCAGTCTTACTAGAGTACTTCAGGCAACGGTAATTTTTGTAATACTGACTCAGTCTTACTAGAGTACTTCTGGAAACGACAATTATTGTGATACTGACTCAGTCTTACTAGAGTACTTCTGGAAACGACAATTATTGTGATACTGGCTCAGTCTTACTAGAGTACTTCAGGAAACGGTAATTTTTGTAATACTGACTCAGTCTTACTAGAGTACTTCAGGAAACGGTACTTTTTGTGATACTGACTCAGTCTTACTAGAGTACTTCTGGAAACGGTAATTATTGTGATACTGACTCAGTCTTACTAGAGTACTTCAGGAAACGGTAATTATTGTGATACTGACTCAGTCTTACTAGAGTACTTCATACAACGGCAATTATTGTGATACGGACTCAGTCTTACTACAGTACTTCAGGAAACGGTAATTATTGTGATACGGACTAAGTCTTACTAGAGTACTTCAGGAAACGGTAATTATTGTGATACTGACTCAGTCTTACTAGACTACTTCTGGAAACGGTAAGTATTGAGATACGGACTCAGTCTTACTAGAGTACTTCAGGAAACGGTAATTATTGTGATACTGACTCAGTCTTACTAGAGTACTTCTGCAAACGGCAATTATTGTGACACTGACTCACTCTTACTAGAGTACTTCTGGAAACGGCAATTATTGTAACACTTTACTTACTAGAGTACTTCTGGAAACGGTAATTATTGAGATACTGACTCAGTCTTACTAGAGTACTTCTGGAAACGGCAATTATTGTAACACTTTACTTACTAGAGTACTTCAGGAAACGGCAATTATTGTGATACTGACTCAGTCTTACTAGAGTACTTCTGGAAACGGCAATTATTGTGATACGGACTCAGTCTTACTAGAGTACTTCTGGAAACGGCAATTATTGTGATTCGGACTCAGTCTTACTAGAGTACTTCTGGAAACGGCAATTATTGTAACACTGACTCAGTCTTACTAGAGTACTTCTAGAAACGGCAATTATTGTAACACTGACTCAGTCTTACTAGAGTACTTCTAGAAACGGCAATTATTGGGACACTTTACTTACTAGAGTACTTCCGGAAACGGCAATTATTGTAACACTTTACTTACTAGAGTACTTCTGGAAACGGCAATTATTGTGATACTGACGCAGTCTTACAAGAGTACTTCTGGAAACGGCAATTATTGTGACACTTTACTTACTAGAGTACTTCCGGAAACGGCAATTATTGTAACACTTTACTTACTAGAGTACTTCTGGAAACGGCAATTATTGTGATACTGACGCAGTCTTACTAGAGTACTTCTGGAAACGGCAATTATTGTGACACTTTACTTACTAGAGTACTTCTGGAAACGGCAATTTTTGTAACACTTTACTTACTAGAGTACTTCAGGAAACGGCAATTATTGTGATACTGACGCAGTCTTACTATAGTACTTCTGGAAACGGCAATTATTGTGATACTGACTCAGTCTTACTAGAGTACTTCAGGAAACGGTAATTATTGAGATACTGACGCAGTCTTACTAGAGTACTTCTGGAAATGGCAATTATTGTAACACTTTACTTTCATATTTGAAAAAAAAATCGGATTATTCTACCATGCATCTCGTAATTATTAAAACTCTACGTCGTTTAATCCATCTCAATGTCACTCTATCTGTGTGGAAAATTCCGGAATTTGGGTAATTTTTTGTTACAAGAAAAAAAAAGGACTTTCGTAAGTCCTTGAGAGTGCGCACTATTTATTTCATTTATATGGCAGCGTTGACAACTTTAGTGAGGGGGGTGGGGGGGGGGGACAAGGCTCTTTCTCAATCATGTCTTAAATTATTATATTTTTCATTCTTTATTTCTCGTCACCTATATCGCTTTTATCGACTGTCTCAGGTTGGCGTTTTCATTAAATGCCGACTCTCGCGAAAATAATAGGGTTTGGAATTCACTGATAAAGTAACGACTGACGTTGGAATGAGGAAAGTGCATGCAGCCTGTGACCGATGCTAACAGAAATGGCATCCGATTATTGAACATTTGAGAGGAATGTTTATTCTTTCTAGGCCTAAGTTAGTTCAAAACACTACTAGGGTACATTCTCGAGACCAGTGGAACTAAAATGTCTTCTTAATTGCCCTTCTATTTAGTATTTTGATCTACAGGAAACGTCAGCCAAATAGATTGACTGGACAAATGAAGACGATTACTCCAAAAACATATTTGTCATCAATCACACTCCCTCTAAAAAAACAAAACAAAAAAAGCCCCAAAAAACAAACAAACAAACCTCAGTGAGGATTGTTATATATCATATTAAAGTGGCATGAGCTGCCAAAATTCACACTTTTTTCATAATTTCTGATCGTCAAGACAGCAAGAGGCTTTGAGGGCCATCGACAAACTAAATGATTGGCGTTGGAATGAGGACAGTCCATACAGTATGTGGCCTATACAAACCGGAATAGTGATCGAAAAGTAAACAAAATTTCAATAACCGGGACGACCATTCATTCATTCTAAGCCAAAGTTATTTAAAAACAATAATTTATCGTACATTCTCGAGACTAGAAGCACTAAATAGCTTCTGAATTATACGTCTTGAGAAAAATAGTCGATCCTTTTAACATTCTGTTACAACGTCAAAATATCAACATTTTGGCAGCTCATGCCACTATAAGTTGTAAAGCGTGAAGAAAATGGAAGAAGCGAAAACTGTTTTGACGTGTTCAGAGACAGAGAAGTTACCCTCCAGACACTAATAGGAAAATATTTTAATCCACTGTTTAAGACAGGGCTATTTCTTCTAATACACAGAGCTTCTCTGAACAGGATGTCTGACCAGTGATAAGATTTATCGCAAAGAAAGTCGCAAAGTGTAGTTGGCCTAAGGTCATTTAAATTGTCTGGTAATGATTTTAAGTTTTTCAAAAAAAATACATTCTCCACAATTAGAAACATGATTGAAAATTTCACTGTTTTTATTTGGACTGCTATGTTCTTTAATTCTTGTAATAAGACATTGGTCAGTTTTACCAATGTAGTCTGAGCCACATGCTGGGCACGTAAATTTATAAATAACTGAGCTTTTGTAATGTTTAGGGGTTGAATCTTTAGTGTTTGTAAAAAGTTAATTTTGGTGGTCTGCCATTGGAAAACAAAGTTGACGGGTTTGATTAATAATTTACGAATTTTAGATATAGATTTTTTAACAGTAAAAACTTTAAAATATTCTTACATTCAGTATTAAAAGATCTTTTAATACTGAACGTAAGAACATTTTTATAAGACTGCCTGCACCTCTTTGTTAATATCCCCTAGCCATGCCAGTTATGTCCTGCTGTTCCCCTAATCTGTTTTCTTTATCTGTTTTGTCAACGTGCATATGTAATAATGATAATAAGTTTGTAAATCTGTAAGGCCATTCCTAATATTGTTATATCACTGCTTAATCTGTTTGTTTTTTACCTGTATATATACCACTGCTGTTGCTAATGTACCTCACTCCTGATGATGACTGAATAAAGGTCGAAATATTGAGTCAATATGAAGTTTTCGTTTTTCGGAATTACACTACTTGTGTACTACGTTAAACTAACCAGTGGAACTACTGGATTTTATAACTGTTTGTTCCGGGTATTTTTCTAGGTCATTCATTTTTACCAACCTGATGCGGAGTGTCCAATGAATACACTTGTCGATACAAGAAGCACCATTAACATTAGAGCTGCCTTTTCCAGTTGAAGTAATTTAAACAGCTGTAAACCAAAATAACAATATTATTAGTTTTAACGTGCGCAACTGGTCATGACGAATAGAGAACTCGACCGTACAGATTCGTACATTTCTTCACAGTTTAAAGTGGCATGAGCTGCCGAAATTCACACTTTTTCATAATTTATGATCGTCACGACAGTAAGAGGCTTTGCAGTTCATCGAAAAACTAAATGATTGGCGTTGGAATGGGGAAAATCCATACAGTATGTGGCCTATACGAGCCGGAATAGTGTTCGAAAAGTAAACAGAATTTAAATAACCGGAACGACCATTCATTCATTCTAAGACAATACTTTATCGAACATTCTCGAGACTAGAAGCACTAAAAAGCTCCTGAATTACACGTCTTGAGAAAAATAGACAATAATCTCAACATTCTGTTTCAACGTCAAAATATCAACATTTTGGCAGATCATGCCACTTAAAAGATACAGTATATTATCAGACAAATCGCTATATTTTAATTGACGAATAGGTCCTCATGCAGCGTTTAGTATTCCAAACTTAAACTTACCATCATTTAAACTTGGAAAGTTTTAAACTGCCTGGGTATCCTGGGTGTGTAAACCTTTTAAACAGTTTTGACCAGTAGGCTAATCAGTAGGGCCTACTGAGACTCCCAACTGTAAGTTACTATAGGCCGCGAGCACTTGCTGACGTCCGTGTAAGAAATATGGGCTGGAATACCCATCCGGTTTGAAGAGACCGTTCTGTTGATCCTTTGCCTTAAAGAGGCATGAGCTGTCAAAAGTCGGACTATTTTCATAGATTCTGATTGTCACGATAGTAAGAGGCTCTGAAGGTCATCGAAAAACTTAATGATTGGCGTTGGAATGAGGAAAATCCATACAGTATGTGGCCTGTACGAACCGAAAAGTGTTCGAAAAGTAAACAAAATTTAAATAACCGGGACGACCATTCATTCATTCTACGCCTAAGTTAGTTGAAAACAATGCTTTATCGTAAATTCTCGAGACTATAAGTACTGAAAGGCTTCTGAATTGTAAATCTTGAGAAAAATAGCCGATAATTTTAACATTCTGTTATAATGGCCAAATATCAACATTTTGGCAGCTCATGCCCCTTTAAACTTATGGCAAACTGCATTGCTGTTAATCGCTGTTATATTAAGTACTCCTGTTTTCCTCACTGTACATGTTACGCCTAAGACTATTTCACTTATATGGCTGAGATGCCAAGGTTAGTAGAGAGGAAATCGGGCTTTTTTACCTTCGGGAAGTTTTGAACAAGAATATTGCACTCGGATGACATTAGAATAGGGATTCAAATTCGCCCCAAATGTTCAAGCCGTCAAATGGGGTCATGTATATGACAGTCACCAGACTTCGATAGCATTTTGTGACCTACATATATAGATACAGGTCACAGTTTCTGACTTCCGGGTTTTTCTAGAACAAAAGAAGTTAACAGATATTTTTGTTTGTGTTTTTCTATTATTTTTTCCTGGCCCTCCTGCATTTTTTTACTTGGCATTTTTGTAGTCTTTATGAAAGGACAGGGGTTGAGTTACTGTCTGGAAATGATTTTAGAAGTGGAATGGGACCAGTTCAGGTGGATGGAGATCTGGTAGTTAGGCGTGCTTTGGTCTGTTTGTGCTTCAAATACTACCAAAGGACTATTTAACCCCCCCCCCCCTTCCGAAGGATTTAGTTCAACGAAAGCTAGGGAAGGTGCTGTGAGAGCAGACATTAACATTACCGCAAATGGGAAATGAAGGAAAATGAAACTGTGACCTGCTGCCATATGATACGTGGAGACGTTGAACTAAATGGACTGGTCATAAAGATAACCAGATGTGCCTACTGGAAATCCCTTATTCCAGTAGTTCCACTGATTATAGATTCCTCTATGGAGCGGTTTGTGGAAAAGGCCAGAGCCCAATAGGGCTTAAGCCTAATAAACAAACTTGAAACTTGAAACTAAAATCAAAACACATGGGACAACTTGTACTACTTTGTACATGGTGATGTCCTCCATATCTTAATACATGTAGTTAACTCTTGACCTGTAATAGGATTGCCCCCCCCCCCCCTCCCCTACCTTAGATTGTTGTGATTTTAACTTTGTAGGAATCACAACTTATCAGTGATTATAACTTTTGTATTTGTTTTGTTGACTCTTGCTGTGTGTATAATGCCTGTTTTACAATGCCGACGTTGTGTTGCTGTAATTTAATTCTAATGATGAAATTAGTTTCTCTTGAAAGCTCATATTAAAACATCACCAGTTACAAAGTAGTACAAGTTGTCCTATGTGTTTTGGTTCCACTGATTAGTAGTACACAAGTAGTGTTATTTCGAAAAACGAAAACTTCACATTGACTCAATATTTCGACTTTTATTCAGTCATCATCAAGAGTGAGGTACATTACCAACAGCAACATTGTTATAGGCCCTATATACAGGTAAAAGACAAGTAAAAGACAAACAGATTAGGAATGATCCTTAAGGATTTATGAACTTATTATAATTATTACATAATTATGCATATAGAAAAGACAGACAAAGAAAACAGAATAGGGGAACAGCCGGATCTAATTGGCATGATTAGGATACATCAACAAAGAGGTACAATGCAATAGAAAAGTAACTCCGAATAAATTCAACAAACGCAGATTGACAATCTCAATATTTCGACAAAGGTATATTTGTCATCTTCAGGAAAATGTGACAGTGTGGAAAAAATACAGATATTTATACATTGGACAGGATGTTGTTTCTAATGACATAATATACAATGATAAAAGAGATAAGGGCATCAGACAAATATTCACGTATGTAAAATGTTAAAACAACATAGGGATGGCAGGTTAAGGTAGAATCGTCTGGGATTATGATAATTTCAAAGCTATACAAATATACAAGTTATCTAAATAGACAAAGTTCTTTGGATGCTTTTAATCCACTGTTTTAAGACAGGGCTATTTCTTCGAATACAGAGAGCTTCTCTGAACAGGATGTCTGACCCGTGATAAGATTTATCAATAATTACAGTGTCAATAAGATTATAAGAATAAAGTCACAAAGTGTAGGTGGACTAAGGTGATTTAACTTGTCTGGTAATGATTTGTCAGTCTGAACCACATGCTGGGCACGTACATTTATGGGATGCTAATGGATAAACTAATAATAAACCGTAAGCCCCTCTTTTTCCCTATAGGCCTATAGCATTCAAGGGCATGTCTTGACAGCTTTGTAAAAAAAGAAAACAAATACTAACTGCGTTCCGACGCCTCTGATGAGCTTCCAAAATGTTGATATTTTGACGTTAAAACAGAATATTGAAATTATTGGCTAGTTTTCTCAAGACGTATAATTCAGAAGCTTGTTAGTGCTTTTAGTCTCGAAAATGTACGGTATGGTATTGTTTTGAACTAACTTTGGCTTAGAATGAATAAATGGTCGTCCCGGTTATTTACATTTTGTTATTTTCGAACACGTTTTCGGTTCATACTGTATGGATTTTCATCATTCCAACGCCAATCGAGTTGCCTCCCTTTGTGGTCAGCCATGTAGACGTGTTTTTTGTCTCGTCCTCCCAGATCAACCTGTTTTGTGTATTTTTCTGGCATCTGTTGTGATCTAAAAGCTAAGTTCTGTTATATATCTTAATTTGTGTATATCCGTTCTGGATTGATGTGTTAAATTAGATATTCTCTTGTTTATTTTTGTGTAAATATCATTTTGTTGTTGGAAGTTGTTGTTGCAATTCCACTTTTACCTCCCCCCGCCAAAAAAAAAAAAAATTTTTTTTTCCTTTTTTGTTTGTTTTATGTTATGCTTTATTTTCTCTCATTGTAGTTAAACATGTCTTGTAAACACTAAGCTTATAAACCAGCACGTTGTAAATGCACTGTGATACTCTCTATCTTTCTCAGGGCCTCTTTCGTCTTCCCTTTCCTTGAGTAGCCCCTTGGAATCTATTTGTCTAACTGTCTTGTCATAACCCCCTGTCATTTGCACTTAGTTTATAAGTTAAGTCATGGACGAAGAAGAAGAGGGCATGGAGTTTATAGAGGTCCGCAATGGTAGAGGGAAACGTAGTGTAAGGGAAAGGGATCGGTCAGAGAGCACTGACCGTGAGCCGGGTAAGAAAGCCAGGCAAGGCGGTAAAGATGACCACAGCTCCCTTGAAGTTATCATTTCCGCCGTAGGCGGAAAATCCATATCGTCCTTAGATTCTATTCAATTTGGAAATGAATTGTATGCATATGTAGGAAATGTAAAAGTGATTACAAGATTTATGTCAAAAGATTTAAAGATAACATGTTATGAGCAGAGTCAAGTAAAAAAATTGCTAAAGTTGAACATGATGATGGGTCGAGATGTCAAATGTAAAGTTCACACAAAAGCCTTTTCAAGGGGGGTAATTTACGGGGTAAGTAACGAAACATCTGAAAATGCTGTTTATTCAGCTTTAAAAAAACAGAATTGTGTAAAGGCAGAAAGATTAAGGAAAGGTAGGGATAAAACACCAACATCCTGTATGTTATTATTTTTTGACTCTGTAAAGCTTCCTGAGGAAGTTATTTTGGGGTTTCAAATTTTTAAAGTTAAGCCTTACATCCCACCAGTTGTTCGATGTTATCGCTGTCAGCGACTCAATCACATAGCTGCTGAATGTAAAGGGTCATTGCGGTGTGTTAGATGTGGTGGGAGTCATGAATTTGAGAAATGTCCCAATAAGGAGACCCCTCATTGCACGCACTGCTCAGGCAGCCACAGCTCGGCATATGCCGGATGCCCTAAAATTAAAGAGGCAAACAAGGCTCAGTATATAAAAATAACAGAAAAAATTTCTTTTGCTGAGGCCCTAAAATCTTTAAGGAATACTGAATTGGACAATGAAAGACAACCACTCAATTGTTCACAAAACCCTGATTTCAATGAGGCTTTATTTTTGACCCCCACCCCTCCACCCATAAGACCCCAGGTGGCAACAGTATCTTCAAATTTGTACAAACCCTCTGTGGTATCTACATCTTCTCAAACTGATGTTGAGGTGGCGGTTCAGACTGATAATTGTTCAGAGATGACGTTATGTAACGTAGTTAACTTTGTAACTGAAGTCTTATTTCACTGTGTAAAAATATCCAAACGCACTGAAGTTGTTGAGTACATTGCCAACTGTGCCCATCGTAATCTTGGTGATGGAATCATTGATTCTGCTGATTTAGCTAGTATGTTAGCACGAAGTCAAACTACCCGTAAATAATGCTGTCAATCAATATTTTTCATATTTTCAGTTTTTTCATCATACCAACCATGGCTCTTAACATTATACAACAAAATATACAGTCTCTTTACGCTCATGGACAAGAATTAAAGTTTTTGCTTTCAAATAATGATTTTTTACCAGATATAATCTGCTTACAGGAGACGTTTTTGAAACCGAAATACGACTTTACATTCCCGGGTTACATTATTAAACGATCAGATAGGTTATCTGGAGAAAGGGGGGGCCTAGCAATGTTCTTTAGAGAAGGCATTTCTTTTTCTGAGTTAGAGTTACCCGCCCTTTCTTGTATTGAATGTCAAGCATTTCGCGTGGCTAGGAAAAATGGTCAACTGGTAAATCTTATACACATTTATAATCCCTGTAACAGACTGGATTTTAAAGATTTTAAGTTACTTTTAGACTCCATTACAGGTTCTTCTATTATACTTGGCGATTTTAACTCTCACAATCCTTTATGGGGCAGTCTGACAACTGATCATAATGGAAAAGTTATTCAGGATGTCTTATCGGAGTATAATCTAGTTGTGCTTAATGACAAATCTGGCACTCGCTTAGACATACGTTCTGGTAAACTCTCTTCTCTTGACCTCACTATATGTACAAATGATATTAGCTCGGCTACAAATTGGGCTGTAGATTATAATTCTCCTTGTAGTAGTGACCATTATCCAATTTACACATCTTTTGGCTTCTCTTTGCATTATAATCAGACAAAGTCCCCTCCACGATGGAAATTAAAGGGAGCAGATTGGGTTAAATATCGACAAGAATGTGAAGTTAATTTTTCTGCTAATGTTTTCAGTGATGATGTCAATCTTTTTGCCGAAAATATTGTAACAGCCATTAATAAAGCTGCTGTTAAATCCATTCCTAAAACCTCTGAAAAGGTAACAAATAAAGCGCCTGTGCCTTGGTGGACAAACGATTGCACAATTGCAATTAGAAAACGAAAACGTGCAAAAAACAGAGCTCAACACACTCGCCTTTACCCTGATATATTAGCATATAAGAAGTGTAAAGCTACTGCTCAAAGAATTATTAAGTCATCTCAAAAAACTTATTGGCGGTCATATTGTTCACGAATAAATAGTAATACCTCCGTGAAGAGTGTATGGGCTCAGGTGAAGGCAATCAGTGGAAAACGAAAATCCAATTGTATTCCAAGTATTGTGTCTGATGATGTAAGCTATGTTACAAACAATGAAAAATGTGAAATTTTAGCTAAACATTTTCAATTTGTATCTAGCTCAGATAATTATAGCCCAGATTTTATTGTTCGAAAGGAACAGCTGGAAACAGCTGAGCCCTTTACTAACATTCATTTTGATGACATGCCAATAAATGATGACTTCTCTATAATAGAACTTAAGCAGGCTATAAGTGCTGGTAAAGATACATCCCCCGGGGATGATGGTATTTCTTACTCTATGTTAAAAAATTTACCTGAAAAATGTCTTGACACGATACTTATGTTATATAATATTATTTGGTTCAAAATGACACTCCCTACGTCATGGAAAATAGGTATTGCTGTACCCGTTCTTAAGCCTGGTAAGGATCCATCCAATCCGTCATCTTATCGACCTATCTCTTTAACTTCGCGTATTTGTAAGGTTATGGAGCGGATGGTGAATTCACGGCTCATATGGTATTTATCTAAAAATAACATCTACTCCCCAGTTCAGAGTGGCTTCAGGATTAATAGAAGCACTACTGACCACGTTGTTTCTTTAGAGACTTGTATTAGACGGGCGTTTAATAGAAGAGAGTACCTTCTGGCCGTATTCCTGGACATTGAAAAGGCATACGATATGGTGTGGAGATGTGGTCTATTAATGAAAATGCGCTCTATCGGTATTGGGCGAAAGATGCTGGGTTGGGTGAAAAGTTTTTTAACTGGCAGGTTTATCCAAGTTAGAATTGGTGGGGAATTATCTCAAGCAGTAATTCTTGAGAATGGAACCATGCAAGGGAGTGTTATTTCGCCCACCTTATTCAACTTAGCAATAAATGATCTACCCTCTATATTAAATCCTAAATTACGTTGTTCTTTGTTCGCTGACGACAAAGCAATATGGTTCAGCAGTAAAAACTTAAACGTTGCTAAAAAATACATTCAAAATGCTCTGAACGAAATTGTAAAATGGAGCAACCTCTGGGGATTCCGATTTTCGACGGTAAAAACCGAAGCTGTACTTTTTACACGAAAGAGGCTGCATGTATCACAGTTGTTGTTATCTCTGTATCTGATGAACTTTCCTATTAAGATATCACCGTCTTTTAAGTATTTAGGAATTGTGTTTGATAAACGCCTTACCTGGTCGGAACATATAAATAAGGTACATAACAGATGTCAGAAAGTTTTAAATCTAATGAGATCTATATCTGGCAAATCTTGGGGTGCTAATAAAACATGTATGCTTCTTATATATAGAGCTTTGATACGATCTCGGCTTGACTTTTGCAGTGAAGCTATCGATTCAGGAAGTGTATCTATTAAGGCTAAGTTCGATTCTATTCAATGTGCAGCACTTAGAATTAGTACAGGTACCTTACGTACTACACCTCTTAATACCTTACAAATTGTATGTAACGAATGGCCTCTATATTTAAGACGATTATACAGGACTTTAAAATATTTCATTAAATTGAAGTCGTCTGTAAATAATTCAACATACGAAATTATATCCTCTGAAGTTATATGTCGCCCGTCAATTAAAGGCGCCCTGTCTTTCGACATTCGTGCTGAAGAAATCTGGATGAAATCGAGCTGTGATCGCTATGTTACACAGAAAATCCATGTCCCTCATATTCCACCTTGGTATTTATACTTTCCAAATATATCGTTTGATTTACACCATGAGTTTCATAAATTGGACCCCCCTCACGTTATTAAGTCAGTAACTCTTGAATATCTAAGTTCAAAGTGGTCACAGTTTCTACAGATTTTTTCTGATGCGTCGAAATGTCCTGAGACAGGAAAGGTTGGAGTTGGATTTTGTTCACCTGAACTGAATTATACAAAATGTAGTAGGCTGTCTGACAATTTGTCTGTGTGTACAGCGGAACTTGTAGCTATATTGATGTCCCTTTATTTTTTATTAGATATTAGACCTACCAGGGCTGTAATATTTACAGATTCATTAAGCTCTCTCCAGGCTCTAGCGAACTACACCTGGACAAAATCTGTACCTATTGTATATGAAGTTCTTCACTTATGTACGACTTTACATTTTCAAGGAATTGAAGTTAATTTAACCTGGGTCCCAGGACATGTTGGTATTTCGGGTAACGAGAAAGCTGATTTATTGGCCAAACAAGCTACTACGTTTGAAAATGTTTTACACACTGTTAATTTGACAGCCAATGAAATTTTAAGCTCTGTAAAACCGTACTTTTTTCAATTGTGGCAAAACGATTGGAGCAATTCCCAGAAAGGTAGATTTTGTTATTCAGTCAATCCAAGTATCAATTTTCAAAATGTAACGTTTAACTCACGAAAGACAGAAGTGTTGTTTTACCAGCTTTTATCTGGTCATCTACCCTTAAATTCTTATTTGTACCGTTTTAAGCTACACGCTACGGGTCTTTGTGATACCTGTCATGTAAAAGACGATATCCCCCATTTTTTGTATTCATGTATTAATTATAATATTGAAAGAAAACTTTTGTACTCTGATTTAGCAGCTTTAGGACTGCGAGATTGTAGAAAGTCGGTAGAAGTATTATTAAATCCCAAACAAAATAGAAATAAGATATTTCAAGCTGTTGCCAGTTTTTTGGTAAGGTCTGGGAGGTTTCATTAATATTTACAGATATGTATAATTTTTAGAAAGAAAAATGTATATTTTAATATAGTACTTGTTATGTTATCTCTATAGAAAAAAAGAGAATTTTGTAAATGTGACGTTTTATTGCATGGATATAATTTTATATAAGTATATACACACATACCTTCTCATGGATGTTTTAATATGTATATATATCCAAGTTATTTATAACCTTATTGTCTGGCGCACATCATTCTGATGAATGGAGCCGCCACATTTTTTAAAAATCAATCAATCAATCAACCAACGCCAATCATTTAGTTTTTCGACGGCCTTCAAAGCCCCTTACTGTCATGACGATCAGAAATTAAGAAAAAAGTGTGAATTTTGACAGCTGCCAAAATGTTGATATTTTGACATTAAAACAGAATGTTGAAATTATTTTCTATTTTTCTCAAAACGTATACTTCAGAAGCTGTTTAGTGCTTCTAGTCTCGAGAATGTAAATTGATTAAATCCAATAGGTAAATGTCACCCTTCAGTCGAATTTGTACCAGAATTGAGGTTTCATACCAATCTTACAAATTGCTTTATTGTACATTACAGTTTTATAATGATAAATCCGCTTCGGATGTATTCAAGATTAGTTCACTACTCCGGCGGAGTTATCATACATGTAGTTAGTGGTGAGAAACTCGAAAGTTTTGCCCGGGGGAAATTCCCGACCCCCGCAATGTCCACTTAAAGAGCTATCGGGTAAGAAAAAAAAAGCACACTCGGAAGTGTTTCACGTTGGGCTTAAAAAGCCTGTCTATAAGTGCCTAAATATTCGTGATTTAATAACAATAAAAGTACAAGACGCATAGCAGCCAAACAAAATGTTCTGTCCGCTTTTGAAAGATTTGTCTATTATCTTTATTAAAAGCTTCAGCCGTTGGCCAGCAACCAACCCGGCAGAGTTTCCTGTAAAAATTCTGGGATCCATCCGATTACCGTCGTTAAAAAGTTACGCGATCTCTTTCCAATCTCCGAAACTCGAATTCGACGTAAGGGAGACCACTCTCACAGACATCCTGACTTTCTTCCATGGGAGTATTAAGCTTAACTGAGTTTACTATTTTTGGTCGGTTCTATAACTGATAGACAGTTGATTGATATATTTTGTGCCTATGAACGGTAGCCACACATTTTTTTGTCAACTACAAAAAAATCTTATTTTTAACGTCCAGTGGACTAGATAAAACATGCATTGAACAAGAAGCCAGACAAACACGTATAAGACTCGTTCAGGCTGAATGTATGCAGTAATGAGGATGTCGAAAACTCAATTATAACACAAAAAAAGAAACGGTATTACGAAATGCGTGGCTAAAATTCATTTTGTAAGCACATATAATTCGATCTTTAAGAATTACATCAGCTTGCGGGTATAAAAGTCTGAACATAACTTTCTGTAAGACTTCGTCGTAATTTTAATAAAGCAAACTAAACGTAAATGACTTGGTTTTACTTCAATGGAAATATGAATAATCACATCATTCTCTCTAGTGAAAATATAATGCACTTGTGAAGTCAAATCTTTTCAACCGAGTAAATAAAAATGAATTCTGGTCCTTCCATTCGACCGAAAGTTGAACAGATTGATTAAGTTCGGATCAAAATGCTCTATACTCAATCATATAACCTTGTCCAATATTAACCAGGGTTAAAGATCAAGTCGTATTGATAATATGCTAATGCCATAAACCTCTAGCATGTGGACAACTTGGCCGTACAACTCAATCGTTCTTTTTACTGGGGACAACCCATCAATCTGTATTAAAGAGCTAGACTCTTTCACATATACTGCAATGAAGCGAAAATCAGGCCATACATGCGCAGAACCTACGACAAATCTGCTCAAATCCTCATCAGCAATCTTAAGGTCCGCTCACACAGTGCGATTTATCATACAGACTTGTAGCATGCGGTTAAAATGGATGCTTTTAATTGGTTGATACGGTTTGTCAACCAATCAAATACATCCATTTTTATCGCACCGTGTGAGCGGACCTTTAGTTGCCGTCAAAATATATTCAGCGAATTCATAACCTGTTATCTAGATATAAATCATGTGCGTTTGATATCGACTCGATATAAACATCAATAGGCCAAACAGGATTCTTGGAATGTAAATTTGTATCTCATTAAATCCAATTTTCTTATTTACGCTTCCGTCTTGATCATATTGCAAACAGATATAGAGGATATCTGTTGTATATTAGTAAATGTCATATATATTTCATCGAATGGATAAAAATGTGTACTTTTGAAGATTTGTTATTATTATACTTATCTTCTACATGTATTTATTATATAATTATTTTTTGGAATTTTGATGTATTTTCTGTGACAAACTGAGCGATTCGTTGTCAACTGTTGGCCAAGAAACTGACCTAAATGTGGCTCATCACATATACGGTGTGGTGGCGCGGCGACCATATGACCTTATCTGTTGAGTGCGATGTAAACGACCAAATCAAGCAAAATATCTTACGGTTAAGCCTCTGGAAAGATTATACGTCATGTTTATTCCCATTTAAATAAATTGACCAATAAACCAACATTTAAAAGCAAACCTGGTGAAATTTAGAAATCACACTCATTACTCCATACCATCATTTATTAATTGACTGTGCAAGTTATTACTCGAATACGACCTTTTCCGCCGGGTAATATCAGCAGACGAACCAAGTTCGTATTAGCCGTAGGGTTGTATTGCCTAGTTCAAGTCATATAGGCCGAGTTCAAGTCATATTGGCCGAGTTCAAGTCATATTGGCCGAGTTCACCGAGTGCGGCTGAAAGACGCAATTGTAACATGTGATGTCACAGAGTTTTACAGACACAGACGACAGATGTTGATTTCAAAATGTCTACACCAGAGCGCGTTGTACAAGGTCTTATTGACGGGATATTAGAGTTAGAAAAAAAACCTACTGTAAGTGAATCCGATTGCCGTTTTAGGACAGCGGAAGAGGAAGAAACTTCTCTACTGACCCATAAACAAAAAAAGAGCGCAAAAAAAAAGCCGGACGTCATTTTGTTTAGGGCATGGATTAAATGTTCAGTGGGCGACCTCCTGTTCAACTTGACAGCTTGCATTAAATTAACTTCTACAGTCTATTAATAAAAATATTATGAATCGAGTGTTTTTGTATTGCCTTGGTATTGGCCTTCGGGTGGTTGTATTGACCTTATAAAATGGAAAGGAATTCTAAATTAGGAGATACTGGTATGACCGACAGAGAAAGAAACCTTTATGTAGAAAACTTTATTACTCGTGATCGTTCAAACTTATTATGTGGACCCGTAAAGAACCGTAAACACGGGCGCTAAATGATTACAACTTTCTCGATAAATAAGACACAAAAATAGTATACCGTATCAAAGTATACCGTTAGAATTGAGCCGTCTTTCACCATAGATAAAAATTGCCTGCAATTTGAGAGAAGCTAAGTTTCATTTTTTCAATTTCTTTGTACAAAAAATGCAGTCAAATGACGGTTTAACAACTTATCCCCAGAGCTCTAATGAGTAAATAACTCGCCACAGTTCAAGTCTGTGTCATTCAATTTTTCAATTACAGATCTGGTTTTCTATTGCAGCGGATTTACGTCATCTTATGTGTGATCGGAATAACAGGTTCGTGCCGTCACCAGGATATAGTTTAATTGAAACCCCAGCAACAAGAGGTCTGGGTGCCCTGGGTTCTTTCTTCTTTTGTGAGATCGTTTTGATGGATAAAATGTTTTAGCTATAGCCCGGATTTTTGGTCTAAAGGGCGACTTATTTTATAGTTGGCTGGCAATGTAAATCACTGACGAATACGGACAAAAAAATTCGTCAGAGCCCAGATTTCTCGGCTATTTTAGCTAAAGAACATATAGTTTGCGTAATCCTTGTCCTTTGTCGGTAATAAAACTTAATTCGACCGTTTTAGAATTGGGGAGACAGCTAGTAAGCGTGTTCAACAGAGAATGATATTTTCCAAGTGAGCTAAAATGAATTTAAAATGATACGTAAGCTTTATTTCTAGACGATTGATTATAAAAAATAAAAATCTAAATAGCTATTGATCGTCTTCTGCTTAAACATTGAAACATATAATAAAACATAAAGTATATGTACAAGGTATATACATGTATGTAAAATATTTTTGTTTCTTAACTATATAAATGATTAAACTATTTAAATGTCTTAAAAGGATGTCAAATAACATGGGTTTGATAACACACGATATTCAACATTTGTGCTCGCCAGTAAAATGTTCTGCGTAGTAGTCCACTCTCCCCAGGAAAGATAAGTTTACATATTTCAGACCCTCAAGTGAGAATATCGTACTTGGAATAAAAATGAAAAACAATAAGATTGATTGATGTTTTACGCAGCACTCAAGATTTTCACTTTTATGACGGCGATGCCAACTTGTAGGGGAGGAAAGCGAGCTCTTTGCTTGATTGATTAATGTTTTACACCGCACTCCACTTTGCCCGAAAAAAAACGGACTTTCGACGAGCACCAGACAACTTTTCCACATACGGCGATCAAGTAGAAAATCCACTAAGAAAATTTTCACATTTTATTTAGAATTTGAACTTTACATCATTGAATCTCACGTATCTGGCAATCCCTGACAGAAGGCAAGTCGAATTTATCATAAATACACATATACAAATATATATTTATTATTTATACATAAGTGAAAACTAGGGATTTCCTTCACTCAGAAATGTTATAATTCACTGCAGTGAAATAACACTTTTGTTATTTAATGCACGCGACGAAGCCGATGACGTCGTCGGACCTACTTCTTTCTTGCGTACCGACGTCTACTGTACAACAACAACAGTACATAGGATTTCGATAGGCTAAATGAAGCCTTTTCAGTCATAATTAGCATTAAGATAAATAAATTACAGCTGAAAAAACATAATTGATTTAATAGAGGATCGGCTTACCACTCTAAGTCAAAGCGATAAAACAAAACTTCAAAATCGATCGTATGTTGGCAGAGTTGTGTGACCTGCAGCATGGCTTCGGAGAATCGGACCACTGCGTGTAACGAAACACTGTACTTGCCATTCATTGACGCGTTTAAACAATGTAAAGTAATTTCAAATATCATTTTTTATCCTGGTGACTGATGCTCTGCAGAGTTAAAATCCATGGAGTTCGATTTAATTTCTCTTTACATCAAATATCGCGAAAAACTCAGGGAGAAAATGGCCATTCAAATGACCACAAATCTGACAGTCGATAGTCACGTGAGAAGAACAGACATGCTGTTGTTTCATTGGTCAGCGATATATATTCCTACGTTTGCTGAAAACCTAATCCGTCATAAATTTGTCAATACTTTCTTTTTTATAATTGATAAATTTATACTTCATAAACAATCTCCAGCCTAAAACATGATAGTATAAATAATAAACAGAATATTGTACAGTTGTGTTTGAATAGCATTTATATTTTTTCTCTTGAAAGGCGGAGGGATAACCCACTTGACGCTTCGCGTCTCGTGGGTTATTCTCCGGCTTTCACTCGAAAAAATATAAGTGCTATTCAAACACAACCGTTCAATATCCTCTATATACTTATACCTGAATATACAAATATTACGGATAACCGGCCCATCTGACCATAACACACAACTACCCTATGAATTATAAGTTCCTTTCAGCATACGGTTCCAATGTTTCTATCAACGAGGTGTTTTCCCTGGCTCCCATCAACATGCGTTCCTTGGTCATCGATTGTATCATTTATACATAATAGTGATCATGGTTTTGTAACAAAATAAAGAAATCTTTTGTAGTTGGTCCCAATGTCAGTGAAATACAAGAAAGACTCTTGAGCATGATTGGCGGCCATTGTCTGTGAAGTTGACCAGTCTATTATGATGATACATCTTTGTTCAACTGACAATGGCCCGATCGGAAAATCTTTGCAAGTGGATGTAAAGATATCCGATCTGACGTAGACATGCAACATTTATACCGGTCGACATTAGTCAATCTTGTGCAAATACCCAATGTTTTAGACGGCCCATTGAGTCTTATGTTCTGAAAAGAGTTGGTTGGGTCAATATCCCTTCTGTAATCAATATGTTGATTTTAATATCAAACTTTCCTCTGATGGTGGAAATGGGTTGCGGGTTCGAATCCCACTCAATCCCCCCCCTCCCCGCAAAAAAAGATTTTTTTTCTGACTGGGGTTTCACTCGAACGACCTATGTGGGATGGTTGCCATTTACCACCGGAAGGTCGTGGGTTTCTTCCGGGCATAGAGCCTGGTTTCCTCTCACAATAAAACTGACAACGCGCGGCGTAAAACACAAAACAACCAACCAACCTGATAGTGTTGTATTGCTGTATTGTAGATTTGTTTTTTTCATCCATATCTGTTCACAAATCTCTTTCGTATACTTCAACCTTTAAAGTAAACATGACCCGAAGTCGATATTTGAACACAGCATATGCACAGTTTGAATGACTTCGTGACATGTCAGAAGAATGGGAAAGTTAACACTCAGGAATTAAAATATAACAGGTGACATGTCTTTTCTTGTTTAAAGTGGCATAATTTGCCAAAATGTTGATATTTTGACGTTAAAACAGATGTTAAAATTATTGCCTATTTTTCTCAAGACGTATAATTCAGAAGCTTTTTAGTGCTTCTAGTCTCGAAAATGTATGATAAACTATTGTTTTGAACTAACTTTGGGTTAGAATGAATGAATGGTCGTAGAATGAACACGTTTTCGGTTTGTTCATGCCACAAACTGTATAAATTTTCCTCACTCAAACGCCAATCATTTAGTTTTTCGATGACCTTCAAAGCCTCTTATTGTCGTGACAATCAGAAATTATGAAAAAATGTGAATTTTGGCAGCTCATGCGACTTTATAATGAAAAATCCGCATCAAAGTATACCGTTAGAATTGAGCCGTCTTTCACCATAGATAGAGATTACCTGTAATTTGAGAGAAGTTAAAAACTGCATAAAGTAAGTTTCATTCCCTCAATTTCTTTGTACCAAAAATGCAGTCAAATGACGGTTTAACAACTTATCCGCAGAGCTCTAATGAGTAAATAACTCGCCACAGTTAAAGTCTGTGTCATTCAATTTTTCAATTACAGATCTGGTTTTCTATTGCAGGGGATTTACGTAATTTTATGTGTGATCGGAATAACAGGTTCGTACCGTCACCAGGATACAGTTTAATTGAAACCCCAGCAACAAGAGGTCTAGATGCTTTGGTTTCTTTCTTCTTTTGTGAGATCGTTTTGATGGATAAAATGTTTTAGCTATAGCCCGGAGTTTCGGTCTAAAGGGCGACTTATTTTATAGTTGGCTGGCAATGTAAATCAGTGATGAATACGGAAAAAAAATTTGGCAGAGCCCAGATTTCTCGGCTATTTAGCTATAGAACATACAGTTTGCGTAATCCTTACTATAGAACATACAGTTTGCGTAATCCTTACTATAGAACATGCAGTTTACGTAATCCTTACTATAGAACATACAGTTTGCGTAATCCTTACTATAGAACATACAGTTTGCGTAATCCTTACTATAGAACATGCAGTTTACGTAATCCTTACTATAGAACATACAGTTTGCGTAATCCTTACTATAGAACATACAGTTTGCGTAATCCTTACTATAGAACATGCAGTTTACGTAATCCTTGTCTTTTGTCGGTTACAAAACTTAATTCGACCGTTTTGGAATTGGGGAGACAGCTAGTAAGCGTGTTCAACAGGGAATGGTATTTTCCAAGAGAGCAAATAATGAATTTAAAATGATCCATATGGAAGTTGCTATGTTTTAAATGTAAAGTAAAGTAAAGTAAGCTTTATTTCTAGACGATTGCTTATAAAAAATAAACATCTAAATAGCTATTGATCGTCTTCTGCTTAAACATTGAAACATATAATAAAACATAATGTATCTGTACAAGGTATATACATGTATGTAAAATATTTTTGTTTCTTAACTATATAAATGATTAAACTATTTAAATGTCTTAAAAGGATGGCAAATAACATGGGTTTAATAACACACGATATTCAACATTTGTGCTAGTCAGACTTTTCCTCATACGACGATCGAGTGAAAAATACACTTGAATTTGAACACAGCATATGCACAGTTTTAATAGTTTGAATGACTTCGTGACATGACAGAAGAATAAAAACATTAAATCTTATTGAATGATAAGTTTCGGTCATTATCAATGATATTTGTCTTTTCTGTTAAAGCGCTTTTGTTTGTGAATATATGGGCGGCTTGCTTAACCTCTTGGTAGTAAATTTGAACGTGAAAAATGTCATTTCCCCTTTGCAGCCAGTACTTGTTTTTACTTCAATGGGGTTAATTATGTGTTTTTCCCGACTTTGATGACACTATGATCTATTCAATTACACAACTCACGCAATTTCCCCCATTTCAATTAATCTTCCGTTCAGTCGTCTCCTGAACACAGTCTTTATTTCCTTACATTTATCATTCTTGGTTTTACGGAGAACATTCTCTTGTACATGTATATTGATCTAGAATTCCAGATAAAAGTTGATTCTAAACTGTATAGATCCACTCGACACCAGAACCAAAACAAAAACTTTCCTCGTGTTTTTGCTATTATTATTTCTTAGTGTAATGAAACTCCAGTGGGTTATAGATTCAGTCCCACAAAGGCCTTCCATCGATGCAGCGCGGGCTCGAATCACACTCGGACCAAATACAAATTAAGTAATTTCCGAATGGATTTTTCACTCGGTCGCCGTATGTGGAAGAGTTGCCAGGTACTCGCCGAAGGTCTGGGGTTTCTCGCGGACAACATGCCCGATTCCCCCCCCCCCCGATAAACTTGGCAATGCCGCCATATAAGTGAAATAATCTTGAGTGCGGTGTAAAGCATCAATCAGTCAATCTATTGCTAACATATTTATCGACCAAAGTTATTTGTCTTCTGATAATGACTTATTGCAGATTGCCGATATTTAGATTGTTTTTGGACACTTAATGTGCTTTGTTGGACGTTTAATATTCAGTGTTTGATGGCTATTTTAATTGCTTGTAAACCCTAATGAAAACCAAATCGATGTATGTCCGTATTCTCTTGGATTTTTGATAAACAGTTGGTTCAGTTTTTTAATCAATATTTTCAGGTAAAACCGCAGTGATCCGTGACGGGGTGGGGGGGGGGGCGTGGAAAATGTATGGGGTTCAATCTCAGTCCACCGATGTTCTTGCCATGGTTAAGATGCGTAACCATTGCCAATGTCTTACAAAAGGATTCCAGAAAATTCTACTGACCCAGGCAAAGCTCCTGTCAGTCGTTAACCTAATGAAATATCATAGGTTTGGTTTGTTACAACAATTTATGGGGTATAAAGGTCTAAATGATATACCTCTTTTTTACAATTAGAAACTTGTCTCCATGGTTATTTTAGACAAGAAGACTTTCCCTGAGCCCGTGTGTTTTAGTGTTCATAAATATATAAATGCTTTTTATGGATCCCCATTATAAAACGGTTAATGATTTCAACTGTCTTTTTAACATCCTGTCTGTCGTTTGGATTAAAATAAAATATCCGTCAATTACATCTCAGTTATTCTAATTGCTTAGTCTTAAAATGTTCTTCCTGTCCGCAAAGGCGACATTATAATTCCTCTTCCCTTTCATGATTAGCAAACTCATTATATCTGAGTTAAAACAAAACCACTGTATATTCTGTCATGTCTATTTTAATATCTTGCGTCTGAAAAGTTTCCTTTTTATGTTCATCCCTATTTTTCGGTATGCCATACATTTAGCCGTCTTTTCCGGTATGTTTAGTTCACCTACAGTCTGAATATTTCCCCTCATACATTTACTCCGCTATTCCGGTATGTTTAGTTCATATACAGTCTGAATATTTCTCCTCATACATTCACCCCGCTATTCCGGTATGTTTAGTTCACCTACAGTCTGAATATTTCCCCTCATACATTCACCCCGCTATTCCGGTATGTTTAGTTCATATACAGTCTGAATACTTCTCCTCATACATTCACCCCGCTATTCTGGTATGTTTAGTTCATATACAGTCTGAATATTTCCCCTCATACATTCACCCCGCTATTCCGGTATGTTTAGTTCATATACAGTCTGAATATTTCCCCTCATACATTCACCCCGCTATTCCGGTATGTTTAGTTCACCTACAGTCTGAATATTTCCCCTCATACATTCACCCCGCTATTCCGGTATGTTTAGTTCATATACAGTCTGAATACTTCTCCTCATACATTCACCCCGCTATTCTGGTATGTTTAGTTCATATACAGTCTGAATATTTCCCCTCATACATTCACCCCGCTATTCCGGTATGTTTAGTTCATATACAGTCTGAATATTTCCCCTCATACATTTACCCCGCTGTTCCGGTATGTTTAGTTCATATACAGTCTGAATATTTCCTCTCATACATTCACCCCGCTATTCCGGTATGTTTAGTTCATATACAGTCTGAATATTTCCCCTCATACATTAACCCCGCTATTCCGGTATGTTTAGTTCATATACAGTCTGAATATTTTCCCTCATACATTCACCCCGCTATTCCGGTATGTTTAGTTCATCTACTGTCTGAATCTGTTAAGGTAACTGCGATGACATATCGTTGACACAAATTTGTAAAAGCAATGACCCAAAACTGCAAATATTAATATTAATTTTTATTTCTAAGTGGCCTCAGCGAACTAGTTGGCATATAAAGTTCCCGAACTTAATTTTCACCTTAATTATATGAAAGCAAACTTCTTAAACCAGGAGGTCGGTAGGTAACAGTATCAACAAATCATTTAATTGTATTCCCTTTATCGATGTAGCCACTTTCACAATTAGATATAAAGTCTTAAAGAAAGGATTGTATAAATCTAACTCTCTGCCCAAAGAATCGCAAGTAGAAGTTATTGAAGCTTACTAAGCTTTGTTCTGTAATTGGAACAACATCGTAAAGAACTGCTGTAATCAGGTAAAAACCAGATAATTCATTTGTACATGAGATGCCTACCGGTTAGACGTCTAGTCTTATTAACTCTTATCTAAACCCCAGAAACTACTAGATATAGTTTCAAGTACTTGATCTGTTTTGGTTTAAATCTTTTAATGCAAGGCTTAGATTCAATTAAGATAAGCAAAATAAGTACTATGTCTGGTGATTGGCCTCCGTGGTTCAGTAGTTAGAGCGTTGAGCGTTGGGCGCAATTAGTTCGAATACCACTCAGTTCAAATAAAAATGGGAAAATTTTCCGACTGGGTTTTCGCTCGTACGATCTATGTGGGATGGTTGCCCGTTACCACCGGAAGGTCGTGGGTTTTGTCCGGACATAGAGCCCGGTTTCCTGCCACAATAAAACTGGCAACGCCGCCATGCAAGTGAAAAAATCTTGAGCGCGGCGCAAAAACACCAATCAATCTGACAAAACAGTCTTCACGATTAGTTGAAAGATTAATATGGTCCCAAACTGGCTAAATTAGCCCACGGGAAAAATCTGAAAAGAGAGATACTAATGTTGATCCGTTGTTATGAACTGTTTTAATCGTATTTGTGAGGACGGGTAGAACAAGGCACTGTAAAATAAAGTTCGATCCCACTTCAGAGACCCTCAATGTCTATTGGGTTATTGTACCTGTCGATAAAACTTGTTCCACAAAAAGTGTGTTTCTGGAGATGATAAAATAACAACATAATAGCACGAAATGACACCATAGAAACATAAACTTAAAGTGGCATGAGCTGCCAAAATTTATACTTTTTTCATAATTTCTGATCGTGACGACAGTAAGAGGCTTTGAAGGCCATCGAAAAACTAAATGATTGGCGTTGGAATGAGGAAAATCCATACTGTATGTGGCCTGTACGAACCGAAAACGTGTGCGAATAATAAACAAAATTTAAATAACCAGGGCGACCATTCATTCATTCTAAGCCAAAGTTAGTTCAAAACAATACTTTATTGTAGATTTTCGAGACTAAAATTACTAAAAAGCTTCTGAATTATACGCTTTGAGAAAAATAGGCAATAATTTCAACATTCTGTTTTAATGTCAAAATATCACCATTTTGGCAGCTCATGCCACTTTAACAATGCATTGGAAAAGAGAGATATTACAAACATATACAATATACTGCAAGATAGGTTTACAGCAGCTTCATGCACTAGTTCTGTCTTTTCTGTGATAAAACGCCCACGTGAATCAATCGCTTGTGGCGGAAACTGTCAAAGTTGAAATCTCGGAAATGTCTCGTTGGTTTTCAACTGCACTCGACGACACGAAAGCACCTGAGGGTCGGACAAGGTTGGCAGAAATTTTCTTGTTAACCCATGCATTGAGGCAGGTAGGCTAAATTAACAATTCCTTGCTTACTAAATCAGAAATTCGCGCCGCCTTTTTCGGCGGTGTAGTCATTTCTTATATGCAAAAAATACCGTTACTGTGTTCTTGGCTGTGTGGTAATAAAGAAATAAAGAAAAACACACACAGACAAGATTTCTCGGCTAAATGTATGGTAGAAAGTGCCGGCCAAAAGTTGGAGTTTATCTTCGGTTACATGACTCGGGTTTCTTTATACTTTGATGCACTTGTAAATGACTGTATGTGTAGGTGTGTTTGTTACAATATCGGTATATAAAGGACAGTTGTTTTCCGTGGGATATCCTTGAAAAAAAAAACTTGCAAAAGCGTGATTTAACTGACTCTCACATTAGGATTATAAAATGAACGTGTCGGGAAATATAAGGGAGACACTTATTTTGTAGCAAATTTCCCTTCCATTGTGTATCAAAAATCAATAGGCAATGCAATGATGGCGTACATCATTCATACGAATGGACCCGCCAATAAGCTAAAACAACCAACCAATCAATAGGCAATGTTTGTATTGCAAATGGTATTAGTAATGTTGTACCACTTTGACACTGTGGTCAGTGTACAACAATCCAGACAAACAGTTAACAAGAAGTTTATTTTGTCATTCGTGGACCAAAGCCTCTTGGAAAACGGAATCCGAAGCTGTCTGCATATCCAGTTGAAACTAAATCTGAGAAAAGATCCCGCTTCCGGCGAATACATCCAGCTTACCAGGTCCAATTCGCCTAAACTCGGTTTTGATTTCGTCGGATGTTAAATTGGAATTCCAGTTTTCAGCGGTATCCAGGCGGCATCAAACGATATATGCCTTAAGAGTATTGATCAACCTACCAGACATGGGGCTCTTAAATACGCCTATGCTTGTAATGGACCGTTATGACTTGATTGCATGTTCTCATCGAATTCCATTGCTCGGATTCGTAAAATTCAATTTGGGATCAATTTCTTTTAACTTGTATGTAATTCCACGGATAAACCCATCTTCGGTAACTCAGTATGCATGGCTCTGTTGCAAAATATAGGTTTGTCGCCAATAAAACACATAAAAAGAATTTCGAATTTTGGTCTTTCCAAAATATGATAATTTTTTGGATTTGTTTTGGCTGTATTTATCCACTGCAGTTTTGTGTAGGTTAGGACCGGTAGGACGGCTTTTAAATGAATTATTTGGAAGGACTTCGGATTTCAGATTAAAGCTAAGTCTTAACTATCCTTATTCTCAACTACCTTTCAGCTATAGCCGCGTATTATATCTTTGAAACATTCCTTTTTTCACTGAACCAGTTGATTTTTTCGAAATCCGTTGTTAAACTGTTAAATCGCTCTTTGTAAAGCATAGCATTAAAATTGGCCTAATGAGGTAACATAAACATAAACTTAACAATGCATTGGAAAAGAGAGATATTACAAACATATACAATATACTGCAAGAGAGGTTTACAGTAGCTTCTTGCACTAGTTCTGTATTTTCTGTGATAAAACGCCCACGTGGATCAATCGTTTAAGACGGAAACTGGAAATCTCCGAAATGTTACGTTGGTTTTCGACTGCACTCGACGACACGAAAGCACCTGAGGGTCGGACAAGGTTGGCAGAAAGTTTCTTTTTAACCCATGCATTGAGGCAGGTAGGCTAAATTAGCTATTCCTTGCTTACTTAATAAGAAATTCGCGCCGCCTTTTTTTAGCGGTGTAGTCATTTCTTATGTGCAAAAAATACCGTTACTGTGTTCTTGGCTGTGTGGTAATAAAGAAATAAAAACAAAACACACAGACAAGATTTCTCGGCTAAATAAATGTATGGTAGAAAGTGCCGGCGAAAAGTTGGGGTTTATCTTCGGTTACATGACTCGGGTTTCTACAATCGAGATCTCGTGCCATTCTACGAGATCTCGAACTCGAGAAATGGAATGGCAGAAGGATCAATCTCTATTTTAGATTGGGGTTTCTACTTTGATGCACTTGTAAATGCTTGTATGTGTAGGCGTGTTTGTTTCAATATCGGTATATAAAGGACAGTTTTTTCCGTGGGATATCCTTGAAAAAAACTTGTAAAAGCGTGATTTAACTGACACTCACATTAGGATTATAAAATGAACGTGTCAGGAAATATAAGGGAGACACTTATTTTGTAGCAAATTTCACGTCCATTGTGTATCAAAAATCAATAGGCAATGCAATGATGGCGTACATCATTCATACGAATGGACCCGCCAATAAGCTAAAACAACCAACCAATCAATCAATAGGCAATGTTTGTATTGCAAATGGTATTAGTAATGTTGTACCACTTTGATACTGTGGTCAGTGTACAACAATCCAGACAAGCAGTTAACAAGATGTTTATTTTGTCATTCGTGGACCAAAGCCTCGTGGAAAACGGAATCCGAGGCTGTCTGCATATCCAGTTGAAATTAAATCTGAGAAAAGAGCCCGCTTCCGGCGAATACATCCTGCTTACCAGGTCCAATTCGCCTAAACTCGGTTTTGATTTCGTCGGATGTTAAATTGGAATTCCAGTTTTCAGTGGTATCCAGGCTGCATCAAACGATATATGCCTTAAGAGTATTGATCAACCTACCAGACATGGGGCTCTTAAATACACCTATGCTTGTAATAGACCGTTATGACTTGATTGATGTTCTCATCGAATTCCATTGCTCGGATTCGTAAAATTCAATTTGGGATCAATTTCTTTTAACTTGTATGTAATTCCACGGATACACCCATCTTCGGTAACTCAGTATGCATGGCTCTGTTGTAAAATATAGATTTGTCGTCAATAAAACACATAAAAAGAATTTCGAATTTCGTGTCTTTTCAAAATGTGATTATTTTTTGGATTTGTTTTGGCTGTATTTCCACTGCAGTTTTGTGTAGGTTAAAGTGGCATGAGCTGCCAAAATTGAGATACCCTGGTAATCAAATAAAGTCAAATAGCCCATTATCTACAACTAAATGATTAGTTTACGCATTGTTCAAGATTATTTCACTTATCCAGCGGCGAAAAGAGGGCAAGTTGGACAATCCTTTTAGGATTAAATTACGCCAAAACCCCAAAATATGTAAAATTTTTGTTTATAAATTCTACTATGGATTAGTTTTAATATCAGTCCCAGAATTGCACATTGAGTAATGGATTGTATGGAAATTGTAAGATTTTGGGATTACAACAATAACGTCACCTTTAGCAAGTCCAGTCCACTCATTCGACGAAAACAAGGCCTTAAGAGTCAGTAAGGCATGGTCTAGGACATTAGAAAGTAGTCTCGGTTCGCCCCAAGGGAAGACAAGGACCGGCAGGTGAAACTGCCTGGGAAAGATCCAACATCGCATGATACTTACAAACAAAATGGCCCTCCTACTTTCAGAACCAAAACAAACATAGACACATTTCTTCGAGTTACATGTAGTTAAAGACTATTGACTCAATGAGTAATTTTTGATTCCGTGTGGCTGATTTAGTTTCTCATGGAGCTGCAAAACTCCCTCTTTCTCGTGACAATCAGAACATCTGAATGTTAGAAGTTCGTGTCCCTTTAACTATTTGTAGTTGTTTCCAGAATTCAGAAGGAAGCCAATATTGAAAAAAAACCAGATTGCTATGGCAATATGACAACAAAAGTCGGTTTTTGTTAAAGTTACACTTGCCGAGAAAATCCAGAAGACTGTTTACATTAAAAACAGTGGACGGTTTTCTGTGTTTTTCCCAGACAGAAAAAGTTAGGCACTTTCTAGTTTTACCAGAAATTGAAAGTTTTGACATCATTTAGTATTTTTAATTTGAAATTGAAAAACAGATTTTTGAGGTACCCGTAATGTCAACAAACTTCGAACCTGATCGTGTGCAAAAGTGTCGTAAGGGTTTGAGCCGTGTGGGCGATCTAACGACACGGTATAATTTTACGAACTTTATCGAGGAAATACATACTAACGATCGAGTAAGAGGGACTATAAAAGCCTGCCCAGTGCAAACCACAGACAAAAAAGCTTGAATGAGGGTAATCCAACACTTCAGTGAACCAACACTGATCGGTGTTGTTGTTGTAATCGAGCTTCGATTCTTCGTTTGTTTTCCCCCGTCATTTATACATTCTAAACCTAATTGGACATGCTTTATATGTGCTATGTTTAATTTTAGTGGTTTAAGCTGTAGTAAGCTTATGCAAATTGGTTTTCTTAACAAATGTCAAACAGGCTACGGCGGCAAGGGGGCATTTAAAGGGGCATGAGCTGCCAAAATGTTGATATTTTGACGTTAAAACAGAATGTTGAAATTATTGACTAATTTTCTCAAGACGTATAATTCAGAAGCTTTTCAATGCTTCTAGTCTCGAAAATATACGATAAAGTATTGTTTTGAACTAACTTTGGCTTAGAATGAATGAATGGTCGTCCCGGTTATTTAAATTCTGTTTACTTTTCGAACACGTTTTCGGTCCGTATAGGCCACATGGTGTATGGATTTTCCTCATTCCAACGCCAATCATTTAGTTTTTCGAGGGCCTTCAAAGCCTCTTACTGTCGCGACGATCAGAAATTATGAAAAAAGTGTGAATTCTGGCAGCTCATGCCTCTTTAAGTTTGATCTGAATCAGAAATGGAAGACTTATCTCCCCGTGACAGATATTTCAGGAGAAAACACTTTTTCATTGCAAATTTGTAGCAATGTAAACGTTTGGATTAGCCGCCCATCCGTTTATTTTCGTTGAACCAAACGACTTAGTGGGTTCCTTCAGCGACATCTTCAAAATATCTTGAGCTTAATTCGAGCAAATGGATAGAGGGAGAAAATTCGATCTGTAGGCAAGCTTAATACATGTCTTGGTATGTTTTTCGTATGTAGCCATGTCTAAATTACAGCTTGTCGCCAAAAAACACAATCAGTGAACATCGACAAACAATTCCAGTCAATTCCAAATTCGAAAATGTGGGGGTGGGGTAGGGGTTGTTTTCGAAAACACTCAGATTGTATGCGCTGGAAAAGACAAATTCCTATCAAGAAAACGGGGATTTAATGCTGGGGAAATTTTCCAACGGTTGTGATAAAAACAATGCTGATACAAAAAAATGCTGGCATAGATGACGTAGGTACAGACTGTGGCAACTGGCTAAAGTCACATAGGAGATCACTTAGACTAACTCCACGGAGATGACATTCGCA
This sequence comes from Lepidochitona cinerea, assembly GCA_963971465.1. NCBI lineage: Eukaryota > Metazoa > Mollusca > Polyplacophora > Chitonida > Tonicellidae > Lepidochitona > Lepidochitona cinerea. Next base: position 8,251,188 of record OZ020556.1, read on the forward strand.
GGTGTGATTGTCGACGAAGGGGGTAGATGAGAAGGATACCAAGGGACGTTGAGTAGGAGCTGAACTCGTGTCGACAGGAGACGGTGGTCTGACTGGCACAAATGCACGCTTTTCATCCATGATTTCGTCTTGTAGAGCCCTTCCCATCTGCATTTTCTCTTCATCTCCAACACGCTGGTATACTGCTAAAGATGCCACACTTTTGTGCCCAGTTACGGACATTTTTTGGGCGGCACCAAATTTATTTTTGGACAGAACGATGGCCCCAGTAGCACGAATGGAGTGGTTGGTGTCGTTGGCAGATAACTCACACATTTTGCTGAGAGATGAATTTCTGCAGATTTTGCCATCGACTCGCCTCATCTGAAAAAGTACAGCCATATGTCAAACTGAACTTTGTTAGCCAGCCCACATGGTGCTTCGGCGCTTGAATGCAGCGATGAGTACAATTTATTTAGATCTGTCTCCGATATTGCAGGGTGGTGTTAAGTGTCCCCCTTTCCCTCGCGCTTCAACTCGCTTACCGCAGATCGAAATGCGTCGTTGCGTCGTTGGCCCTGTGAAAAACCGTGCCCTCTTCGACGTCAAACTGTTTATTGAATGGGGGAGCTTTAAGATATCTGTTAATTCCATATCTAACATTAGCAAGAGAGTTCACATTTATACAGCTCACCGTCAGTTCGTCGCAAATGCAAATAGAAAGTTTCTAGAAGCTAGCTTTTCTACCGGAAATTCTTCAAATGATGTGTCTTCGCCTTTTTCTTTCAAATATTCTTGCAGAATCTTAGCATTCTTCTGGATTGATTTCAAGGTGTTGGCAGGCTGTAGATTTTTTGTTTTTGCTTCAACTTCTGCGCTAGTGTGACAGGCAAATCGTTTCACAGCTGCAGCCATTGTTTACAATGTAGCAGACGACGTACGTCATCGGTTGGGTCACCAAGTGCAGTGTTTTTACCACAAAGGCACGTGACCGCCGTCGACCAATGGAGTGCCTGTCGCGAAAGGCGATATTTTTTATTTATTAAATAGTCCGTCTTCGTTTTTATGCAAATATCCAGATCCTACTTTTAGGAGATTTTCGTGCTTTATCTGTACTGGAAAATGCATGCTTTACTTTTTTGGTCAGTAAAGAATTGTACCTCGACCTGAACGAACGTATCTTTGTGTCTGTTATTCTTAAAGTTTGCTTTTCGACAGTGGCCCCAATCCTCTGTGAGTAGAGATAAATACACTTATCCTGGTCTCACTTCCAAAGATGTTTTCAGTCAACTTCAACCAGGTTTTTTAAAGAAAAAAATTGGATATGCCAAATAAATAAATTACCGGGGTCCAAGAAAAAAGAATTGAATGCATAAAACCAGCCACTAACTTCTTTTGCCAATACCAATAAAACGAGGGGGAAGAAACTAAACTAAAAACTAAACTATTTCCAGGTTAAATCTCAGAAGTATTTTTTTTCTAAATAGATGGCTGGTTATAAATGGGGTTTTTCGGATGATCAGCACATGTCTGTAAATGGGATATAACATATGTGGCACTTTTGGAAACAGTTAATTTTGAATAAAATCAGTTTTGTTATGTAATGGAGTTGATGTTGTTGTTCAAAGTCTATTTTCTGAATAAAATCAGTTTTGTTATGTAATGGAGTTGCTGTTGTTGTTCAAAGTCTATTTTCTGAATAAAATCAGTTTTGTTATGTAATGGAGTTGCTGTTGTTGTTCAACGTCTATTTTCTGAATAAAAACAGTTTTGTCATGTAATGGAGTTGCTGTTGTTGTTTAAAGTCTATTTTCTGAATAAAATCAGTTTTCTTATGTAATGGAGTTGCTGTTGTTGTTCAAAGTCTATTTTCTGAATAAAATCAGTTTTGTTATGTAATGGAGTTGCTGTTATTGTTCAAAACCTATTTTCTGAATAAAATCAGTTTTGTTATGTAATGGAGTTGCTGTTGTTGTTCAAAGTCTATTTTCTGAATAAAATCAGTTTTGTAATGGAGCTGCTGTTGTTGTTCAAAGTCTATTTTCTGAATAAAATCAGTTTTGTTATGTAATGGAGTTGCTGTTGTTGTTCAAAGTCTATTTTCTGAATAAAATCAGTTTTGTTATGTAATAGAGTTGCTGTTGTTGTTCAACGTCTCATTTCTTCAATTTCTTTATAGAATTGTTGTATATTTTTAACATGGATTTCTTCATAGGTTATTTAAATCAGATATTCTATCAAAAAGAGAGTGCCACAAAAAAATCTACTAATGTATTATGAGGTTATTATATGAATTTGTATCTAATATTGATGATTATTGTTCGAGTGGTCGCTGGGTTGTAAGTCTATAAAGTACCACACACCGAAGGCGTCAAATCTGATATGTGGTTTCGATCCAACGGTGACGAGTACAATTGCGATCAATATTGGATAGAGCAATTCATAAAATGACCGTTTTATAGATAAACAACCACGCGTAAAATAAAATCTTCTGTGTCAGAGAAATATTGTTCCTTGTCATATCCTTTTCTCGTTTTTGGGGCGGATTCAATTACCGTTTCGAGCATCATTTAAGATCGGTAGAATAATATTTGCCATTTTTTTCCCTCTAAAAAAATAAATAAATAAAAATAATGAGAATATTGTTATACTCGCTTTCTAAAAAACACGAAACAATTTAACCCTATCAAATCGTTTATATGGTGGGTTGAAGCATATGACTGTTCAGAACATTTCAGTCAATCGTGATGACGAGCCTATCTTTGTGTACCGAAGTACTGACAAGTACTAGGCTAGTTTTGCTATGCATAGATAGTCGCGTCATCACAATTGCATTTCAGTAGGTCTTCGTCCCGATGACGTTAGATCAGAATGTTATGCGCCATCGGAATGACACTATACATAGTCGTTGTCTGGATAAGACTCCAATATGATACTCCGATATGATACTCCAATATGATACTCCAATATGGACTGATAGGTGCTTGAGACGTGCTACAATCGTTAGCTGTCCATCGGTTGATCCGTTTTAGTTTTATAATACGATCCAATATCAGATGGAATCTGTTCAGGGATGTATGAAAGCCAAGACAGCCGTTATGTAGATATATTGATCTTAATTGAGAGCGATATCTAATTACAAATTAACAAAAAAAAACCCATCGGGATATCATTCAGTGCGTGTTATTAATCAAATTGCCCTACATATAAATCTACATCTACTCTGTTTAGCATAAAAATAATAAATGCTTATAATTCAAATTAAGGTTAAAGTAAAATTGCTGTCTTTCCTTTAGGGTATTTTATGTTCTCTGTGATATTAGCAAAAACAAACACACAAACAACAAATATACATAAAAATTATTTTCGAAATGCTTTTTAGATAATCTTAGAAAGGACAGTTGACTTAGATGAAGGAGCAGGAAGAAATTTGATATTCTCGAAGTGCATTAGGTTCGTGGTGACTAGGCCAATAAACATTAATCATTGGTTTGTCCTCTGAGCAATCTATCATTTTTTTTTACAACAGCTAGGCGGTTTACTCCACATATAGCTTGATATTTTCAATAACTCAAATATTACTGGCAAGAAAATGCAACCAGCACCGTTATTAATCTTAACCTTGGAATTGTGTGTGAAACGCCTACAGTGCCGTCAATTGAGTTGATCTATCTGCCTTTTCAAACCCAAATATATTTTCACAAGCCGGATGCAAAACAATACTAGTATATCCATGCCCTCAATAAAATCCACTGGTTTCAGTCGAAAACAGCTATCGAAATATTATAAACCTAAATCATAATCCTGTTTATTCTGAAACAAAGTTTTTGTCCAATTAAAATTCATTGATAACGACATCGCTGCTTTAATTGGTTTACACCATGAAAATATCTTAGGTTCATGTACAATTGCTAGTCTAGTTATTCGTCAACATTATTAAAGTGGCATGAGCTGACACAATGTTGATATCTTGACGGTTAAACAGAATGTCGCAATTATTGGATATTTTTCTCAAGACGTTATATTCAGGAGATTTTTAGTGCTTCTAGTCTCGAGAATAAACGATGAATGGTCGACCCGGTTATTTAAATTTTGTTTACTATACGGCATATACAACCCGAATTAGTGTCGGAAGACTTTATGGATTTCCCTCATTCCAACGCCAATCATTTCATTTAGTTTTTCGATGGCCTTTAACGTCTCTTACTGTCGTGACGATCAGAAATTATGAAAAAAGTGTTACGAAATTTGTTTTGGCAACTTATGCCACTTTAAATTTTTTTCTAGAGCAAAAAGCAACAACAAACATGATATTGATGCTTCTTCTCTCCCTTGAAAGAATATCACCAGAGACAGAGGAATTCTTATTCCTAGCATCGTTTGTCTCCATTAGTACGACCATACGTTCACAACGTTCATATAGTATGTGCTCTTCAAAAGTATTTAAATATGGATGTTTATTGAGAATTTCGTTAAAAAGTCCATAATAAATACACGAGGGAGGTTTTATCTGTACCCTAAATGTATTTACAGTTATCCTGATTTAAGCAAATAAGGATTCAGTTTATGTGCTTAAAATATTTCGATTCTATAGGGATTCAAAACGAGAAGCAGAATTGATGGCTTTCATTTTTTTATGTGGAGATTATTCCACTCTCTTGAGATGAGGTGTATGGAATGGTCTGTGCTGTATAAACTTAATGGCTGTAAATTGAAGGATATGGGATTGTCGATTGAAAAACGTTCGCATGGTAGACGTCAGGGATGGTGTATAGATGCATGCATACAGGGCGCTTTACCTTAAAGACATCTATTTAATCGTTCCCTTGAAGAAAAAGGCTATGTTAATAAAAAGCAGTATCGGAATCTGAACTTAATTGTAAAAACAGGGTACTCTATATTTCGAAAATACACAAACCCATTGGAAAAATGACCCAAGCCTCCAATGCCCCCAAGGCGTCTTATTATCCCGGTTGTTATAAAAACAATGCTGATACAAACAAGAATCAATAAATCAATTTTTTTGTAACATTTTGGCTGATATAAACAATTTCAGCCGCTCTTTTTATCAACTTTATATCCCTGCAACACTGATTTCGATGTAATGTGTTCTGTTTTAGAAAAATATGGCTATTGCCCTGTCCAGGACAGTTTTATTTCCCATTACCGTTAATGTTGATATTTTCACTCGCCACACCTTGTCTAATCTTAGTGGCGCCAAATCATTCAGAGGGGGCCTTCGGCGATCCACCGAGAGTCTCTTGAACTAAATTTGATAACATACAGGGTAAATGTTATGAGCACACGCATATTATAGGGTTGGTTATATATTTATGAACACTAAAAGACACGGGCACAGGGAAAATCTTCTTGTCTTAATTAACCATCAAAGCAGGTATCTGTGTTAAACAGAGGTATATCATTTAGAAATGTTATACCCCATCATGAATTGTTTTAATAAACTAAACGTATGATATTTTATTAGGTTGACGACTGACAGGAGCTTGGCCTTAGTCAGTAGACTTTTCTGGAATATTTGTAATACATTGACAATGCTTACGCATCTTAAGCTATGGTAAGAATATCGGCAAACTGAGATTGAGCCTCATAGGATCATAGGAAAAGACTGATAATTTTGGCCCCCCCCCTACCCAGAAAAGCCTCGGTAGAAGACAGATAGGGGAGCTTAGACCTGACCAGTATATCTTTCAAACACTTGTTCTTTTTATAAGCAATGACTGGCCTTCGGGTCAGCGGTCGAGCAATTTTACTTTGAAGTAGTTTGTATTCTTCTACTATAATCTTTGCCATAGCGATGCTGGCCTTGTTATACTGAAACGCAAATGGTATTATAGTTTTTTCACGACATCTTCCCAGGCCCAAGTTTAGACCCAAATAATTATAGTCAGACTTCCATAAACCGACCGGATTCTCACTACTTTCATATATATTATAAGTTATCCAATCTCGGTGAGTTTGATACCCAATTTTATTTATATTTAAGACCGCGATATTTTTCGCACAGAGACGTGAGGAGAAGGAAATAACGATAACAATCACACGAAAAACGGTAAAGCTTAGACAATTTGATATCATTTTTGAATTCCGCATGTTAGAAATACGACAAGGCTACTGCTAGAACATTACCGAGCGGAGTGAAAATAAAACAATTTGCAAAATTTTCAACTTTAAACCTTTTATTTTTGACAAGTCACAATGACCTGGGGTTGAATCGCAAATGACCAATGAATATTCATGAAGTAAGTGTAAACGGTTTTGGAGTGCGGCGGGTGTCAATATGCACATGTCTGTAAATGGGATATAACATATGTGGCACTTTTAGAAACAGTTCATTTTGGATAAAATCAGTTTTGTTATGTAATGGAGTTGCTGTTGTTGTTCAAAGTCTATTTTCTGAATAAAATCAGTTTTGTTATTTAATGGAGTTGCTGTTGTTGTTCAAAGTCTATTTTCTGAATAAAATCCGTTTAGTTATGTAATGGAGTTGCTGTTGTTGTTCAAAGTCTATTTTCTGAATAAAATCAGTTTTGTTATGTAATGGAGTTGCTGTTGTTGTTCAAAGTCTATTTTCTGAATAAAATCAGTTTTGTTATGCAATGGAGTTGCTGTTGTTGTTCAAAGTCTATTTTCTGAATAAAATCAGTTTTGTTATGTAATGGAGTTGCTGTTGTTGTTCAAAGTCTATTTTCTTAATAAAATCAGTTTTGTTATGTAATGGAGTTGCTGTTGTTGTTCAAAGTCTATTTTCTTAATAAAATCAGTTTTGTTATGTAATGGAGTTGCTGTTGTTGTTCAAAGTCTATTTTCTGAATAAAATCAGTTTTGTAATGTAATGGAGTTGCTGTTGTTGTTCAAAGTCTTCAATTTCTTTATAGAATAGTTGCATATTTTTAACATAGATTTTTTCATAGGTTATTTAAATCAGATATTCTACCAAAAAGAGAGTGCCGCAATAAAATCTACTAATGTATTATGAGGTTATTATATGAATTTATATCTAATATGGATGATTATTGTTTGAGTGGTCGTTGGGTTGTAAGTCTATAAAGTACCACACACGGAAGGCGTCAAATCTGATATGTGGTTTCGATCCAACGATGACGAATACAATATAGCAATTCATAAAATGACATTTTTATAGATAAACAACCGCGCGTGAAATAAATTGTTTTGTGGCAGAGAAATATTGTTCCTTGTCATATCCTTTTCTCGTTTTTGGGAGAGTTTTGGGAGAAAAAAAAATAACGAGAATATTGTTATACTCGCTTTCTAAAAAACACGAAATAATTTAACCCTATCAAATCGTTTATATGGTGGGTTGAATCATATGACTGTTCAGAATATTTCAGTAGATCTTCGTCCCGATGACGTTAGACTAGAATGCTATGCGCCATCGGAATGACACTATACATAGTCGTAGTCCGGGTTTCTAACTCCAAAATTACTTTTTTTTGTACTGACGGTCGTATTTTGCCATGAGGATGAAAAAATAGTAATTTTGGAGTTAGAAACCCGGACTAACATAGTCGTTGTCTGGATAAAAAACTCCAATATGATACTCCAATATTGAGTTTAACTCCAATATGGACTGATAGGTGATCGAGACGTGCTACAATAGTTAGCTGTCCATCGGTTGATCCGGTTTAGTTATATTTCTATTGTTTAGTTATATAATATGATCCAATATCAGTTGGCATCTGTTCAGGGATGTCTAATAGCCAAGACCGCTTTTATGTAGATATATTGATTAATTAATTGTGAGAGATATCTAATTACAAATTAACAACAACAAAAACCATTGGATATCATTCAGTGCGTGTTACTAATCAAATTGCCCTACATATAAATCTACATGGTTATAATTCAAATTAAGGTTAAATATAATTGCCGTCTTTCCTTTAGCGTATTTTATGTTCTCTATGATATTAACAAAAAAAAGAAAAAAAGAAAAAAAAAAAGCAATCAAATTGCCCTACATATAAATCTACATCTACTCTGTTTAGCATAAAAATAATAAACGGTTATAATTTAAATTAATGTTAAAATAGAATTGCCGTCTTTCCTTTAGCGTATTTTATGTTCTCTATGGTATTAACAAAAATAAAAAAACAAAAAAAAAAACACAAACAACAAATGTACATACAAAAATTATTTTAGAAATGCTTTTTAGATAATTTTAGAAAGGACCGTTGATGTAGATTAAGGAGCATGAAGAAATTTGATGTTCTCGAAGTGCATTAGGTTCGTGGTGACTAGGCCAATAAACATTAATCATTGGTTTGTCCTCTGAGCAATCTATCATTTTTTTACAACAGCTAGGCGGTTTACTCCACATATTTCTTGATATTTTCAATAACTCAAATATTACTGGCAAGAAAATGCAATCGGCACCGTTATTAATCTTAACCTTGGAATTGTGTGTGAAACGCCTAGAGTGCCGTCAATAGAGTTGATCTATCTTCATTTTAAAACCCAAATATATTTTCACATATCCAAGTATATCCAGGCCGTCAATAAAATCCACTGGATTCAGTCGAAAACAGCTATCAAAATATACACCTAAATCATAATCCTGCTTATTCTTAAACAAAGTTCTTGTCCAATTAAAATTCATTGATTACGACGATGAATGGTCGTCCCGGTTATTTAAATTTTGTTTACTTTTCGGACATTATTTCGGTTCGTATAGTCCGTATACTATATGAATTTCTCTTATTACAACGCCAGTCATTTAGTTTTTCGATGGCCTTCAACGTCTCTTACTGTCGTGACGATCAAGAATTATGAAAAAAGTGTTATGAATTTTTTTTTGCAACTTATGCCAGTTAAATTTTTTTCTAGAGCAAAAAAGCAACAACAAACATGATATTGATGCTTCTTCTCTCCCTTGAAAGAATATCACCAGAGACAGAGGAATTCTTATTCCTAGCATCGTTTGTCTCCATTAGTACGACCATACGTTCACAACGTTCAAATAGTATGAGCTCTTCAAAAGTATTTAAATATGGATGTTTATTGACAATTTCGTTAAAAAGTCCATAATAAATACAGGTTGGAGGGTTTATCTGCTCCCTAAATGTATTTACAGTTATCCTGATTTAAGCAAATAAGGATTCAGTTTATGTGCTTAAAATATTTCGCTTCTATAGGGATTCAAAACGAGAAGTAGAATTGATGGCTTTCATTTTTTTATGGGGAGATTATTCCACTCTCTTGAGATGAGGTGTATGGAATGGTCTGTGCTGTGTAAACTTATTGGCTGTGTATTGAAGGATATGGGATTGTCGATTGAAACAAGCTCGCATGGTAGACGTCAGGGATGGTGTATAGATGCATTAATATATAGCGTTTTACCTTAAAAAAACATCTATTTAATCGTTCCCTTGAAGAAAAAGGTTATATTAATAAAACGCAGTATTGCTCCTTGGAATCTGAACTTAATTGTAAAAACAGGGTACTCTATATTTCGAAAACACACAAACCCATTGAAAAAATGACCCAAGCTTCCAATGCCCCCAAGGCGTCTTATTATCCCGGATTTTGGTAGTGAACGTTAGGGAATATCACAGCTAACTGATTACTATCTAAAACCTATAGCAAATCGGCATGTTGACGTTGCCAAAAATGCTGATGATTTGTTGCCAAATTATCTTTTCCGGGGAGTTCTGCTGGCTAGGGCCAAACTCCTGCCTGTCAGCCTGGTGGGGGTGTGATGGGTTGTGGTTTGTTGTAGCAGCATGTGGTTGGGTATAAACGTCTAAATGATATACCTCTTTAAACACAATAACACACTTGTCTCGAAGATTTTATGCCCGTGTGTTATAGTGTACAAAAATATTTAATCGAATTAACTATTCAACATGACGGCTGATTGGCAAATCTGTAGATAATAACATGGTCAGCTATTTTCTGTAGTATTAGTAAATAATTAAGAGGGATTTATATGCATAAGGACATTTGCATAAGGTTAAATTAAGGAAATGATATAATATTAAAAGGGTGAAATTGTTTAGATTATTTCTATTGCGACAAATTTAATCAAACGATTATTCGACGTAACTTGGCTAGTAGGCCTATAGACTCGAGGCAAAGAGTATTATTTATAGTTTTTATATCTCACTGTATCATTTCAGAATTCCCTTTTGAATTTTTTAGATCATACGATGTTTGTGTCTAGATGACCAGCTTGGAGAGGCTCACAAGAGTTGACGTTATGTTCAGTTGTCAGAGTTGTCAAGGATGTCTCATGTGTTGATCTATTTGAAAAAGGAAAGGAAAACTCTTAACGAGATTTAGGCAATCAGCCACAAATCAAAACGTTAATATTACCGCAAATGAAAAATGAAACTGTATCCTGTAACCTATACTGTAAAGCTGTTTGGGAGGAATAAAGAAAATTGCATTCGATAATAGTGGTACAACAAACGTCATTTTCATTAAAGCGATGAGCAGGGTTGGTTAAAGGAACGCTCGCCTTTGTATTTTCCATCTATAGACGAATTTACGATCCTTTTATTTTATGCTATAGTATGAAAGTTTCAATATTATTTATATTTATAGAATGATTTGAGTGACCCTAAAACCATGCAAATAAAACTGAGAGTGTTAACTACAGACAAAAAGATGACGATAATCCCACACTGAAGTCAACCGGTTTCTGCTCGTTGTTGCTGTATTCAGTATTCAGTTCCGGTATACTTTACATCCCTTCTTTATACTTAAAACATAACTGGATGAAGAAAACAGCCAACCACATGATGTATCCCATTCACCAGTCAAGGAATTCCGATTTCGTCCGGCAATCCCTGTGAACCGTGCAGAATACTTTACCCCTGCGGGAGGTGTCCCAGAGGAAACGGCTGCTATGGAAACAAATGACAGTGGTAGTGACAGTGATTACTATTAGCCTTACGAGGGTAGTTTAGGGGACAGCCCCAATATACTAAAGGAGAAGACCAGTGCACATGAAAAGGTAATTAAAATTGTGCATTTAAATGTCTGCGGTTTAGTTTCCAAACTATGTGTGCCTGAATTTGAAAATTTTGTACGAAGCCACGATATTGTGTGTTTTTCTGAAACAAAAACGGATGACTGCGATTTTGTGGACATACCTGGTTATCAGTTATATTTTAACAATAGGTTGAAAAACTCAAAAGTAAGATCAGGTGGCATCGCTGTTGCTGTTAAAAATGAGCTTATAGAGTTTATTTCATGGCAAAACATCTGTTCAAATTTTTTTATGTCCTTTCGGTTATCAAAACGTATTTTACATAGTGAATCAGACCTGACAGTTATTGTTGTATATTTTCCACCGGAAAATTCTCGATACGCATCTGACACCTGTTTTGACGAGTTGAATTTACAAATAGCAAATTCGGCTATACATTCCCAAGACGTTTTCATTATTGGGGATTTTAATGCTAGGACTGCAAATAAAATAGACCATGACGAGCTGGACCTAGGGCTGATAGAACTTTGTGGGGTCGACGAAAGTGAGTTAGTCTTCTTTAACACTGAAGAAAAGCTAGTCGACCTCGGTATTCCTTTAAAACGGGAAAGCATGGACAGAGGCAGGGTTAATAACTATGGTAAAAAATTAATTGACTTTTGTAAAACTAACAATGTATACATTGTAAATGGTAGAATTGGTAAAGACAAAGGCATTGGTAAAGAAACCACTACTAGAGCAAGTTTGGTCGACTACGCTATTGGTTCGCCTGACTGTCTAACTTACATACATGATTTTGAAGTATTAGATTTTAACCCCTTGTTGTCTGACATTCACAAGCCATTACTTTGCTCGTTGAGGGAACGACCGATTAACACTCACACCACACAACGGGATACATGTAAAAGAACACCCCGACTATGGGACAGCGATAAAGTTAATTTATTTACCCAATCTATCGACTTAAGCCAGGTGGCAAAGGCTAATGAAGAACTAAAGGAATTGAACAGAAAAGAAATTGTGTATAAATGTGATATTAAAGCGGGAAGGGCCACGAGCTTCAGTAAAGTTATAGGCTTTGTCCAAATCACAATCGTTTTTAGTGGTAAATGAGAGTTATGGGCAAACTTAATTAATGACCCAATGTTTCATTGATTTAATTAAGTAATTAGAGTAAAAATTAAACTTCCTTCATGAAGTTCATCTGTCAATTATCGAAACGAATTTCTATAGTCTCCGCCTTGACATGCGCAGTAGAGTCTTCCGTCTGCTTGTCATAACAAAGTCACATGTTTGAAAGGAGCTGTTTGAATACAAAGGAATATCAAAGCGTAAGTTGATTTTCACTTGATTTCTTGTTGTTTTGTCGAATAATCGGAATAATGCAACCAACGTAGATTTGCGGCTGACTAATCTTTGGATGATTAAATGAAATACCAGCCTCGTAGTGCAAGCTGAGTGTGTGCACATCACAACAACAACGACACGTCGATCGAAATCGAGTGTCGGTGTTATTTCACAGTGGTTTTAGCTTATTAAAAAAAGGCAATTTATATCTGTCCTGTACTTCCTTACTATTGATGATTTTTTGTTTTATTTGAAGGTGAAATTAGAAGCCAATAGATCTTCCACAAACGTTCTAGTCTCTCGTCGTCTCGATCTGTTTTATTTCTACTCTTGGTCTAACTTCTTTTTAACTCTGAGTCTAAGCGTGGATTTGTTCTGTGACTGACTGGCATTGTGGGACAGGTAGTAAATGTGGAATGCAAATGGACAAGCATACGAATAGTAAGTACATATACAAGAGGCTTAATTTCGTAAATAGTATAGTAAGTAATAGGTTTGTATATTTACAAATCATCTATATACTTGAAGAATGGTATTTTACTTGTCAAGTCATTCCAATCCACCCCACTTGTGGGTATTTGGTCTACTCTCCAATTAATCAAAAGTCAAACTGTATGTAATACGGAGAACATTTTAAATGATGTACCCCTCTCGATCTAAATTTGCAACAAAGTCATATAAATGAATTCCATCAATAGGTCGCGGGTTCGATTCCCACCCAGTCAAAAAAATTGGCGAATTTTCTGACTGGGTTTTCACTCGAACGACCTATGTGGGATGGTTGCCAGTTACCAACGGAAGGTCGTGGGTTTCCTCCGGGCATAGAGCCCGGTTTCCTCCCACAATAAAACTGGCAACGCCGCCATATAAGTGAAATAATCTTGAGTGCGGCGTAAAACACCAAACAATCAATCAATCATATAAATGAAATAACATTGAGTGTGACATAGAAAACCATTCAGTATAATACTTGGTGTAAAACTGCTCTAAATGCATTTTCAAGGTTTGATTTTCATCATCTAAAATAAAACTTTATAATTTATGTTATAAAAAATTCACTACATAATAATGACAGTGCACTGTTGTTTATTTTTTCAACAGTACTGTCTTGAACAACTTGACTGGAGGATAATTCAAAACTAATGCAAGGTTTCAAAGATTTCTCAGTTGCTTCAAGAGCAAGATCAAAGAAAACAAAATTGAATGGAATCCAGTGTACAGATCTGATTATTTATAAACAACACAGACAATTCAGTAAAAGGAATGGGTGAGAAAAGAAAGCCCAATTTCTTATTTGAGACTTTATAATACATTTGCTATGTACGTAAGTTATGATAAGGCTCATCAATGATATGTGGTTTCAAACATAATAAACGAATCAAAAAGTTTGATTCCTGTCCATTTAAAAAAATAAAATATACATGTATAACAAAAAGAAAGATTTTGTTTTCATTTCTACTTTGTTTGATGGATTGATGATTATATCACTAATATGGCAGCCTTGCCAGGTTTAGTGTGAGAGGAAAATCCTGATCCTTCGACAATTGCCTGTCAACTCTTCTACATACGGCGATTGAGGAAAAATCTCACTCAGAAATATTTCAATTTTATTTGGTCGGAGTTGGACTCGAACCTGCAACTCATGACTTGAATGTCTGAATCACTGAGAAACCATCACTGAGCCAGCGAGGTCCCATGTTTGTTTGATAGATCGATGTTTTATGCTGCACAGAAAATTAGTTTAGTGCGGGAGGAAACTGGGCTCTGTAGGAGGAAACCCCTGACCATCGGAGAGTTCCTCGTAAGTTTTCCACATTGGTCGACAGGGTGAAAAACCCACAGAGATTTTTCAATTTTATTTGACCTGAGGCCGCGAGTCGACACATAGATGGAAGGCCTGGGTCAAACTGAGAATCCATCGCTCTGCCCACTGAGCCATTGAGGTCCTTTCTTTGTTTAATTGATTGGTGTTTTTAGTCACACTCAAGATTATTTCACTTATATAGTGGCGTTGCCAAGTTTACTGGAGAGGGGAATGGAGCTCTTCTCGAAAGAAACACCCAACCTTCAGCGAGTACCTGGTATCTCTTTCACATAGGCAGACAGAGTGAAAAACTTACTCAGAAATTTCGAAATTTTATTTGGTCAGAGTGGGATTCGAACCCACGACCCATGAACGGAAAGTGTTTGTCGGACTGAAAAACTATCACTTAGCCAACTGAGACACAGAGACCCCTTCTTTCTTTGATTGATTGATGTTTACGCCACACTGAATATTACTTGACTTATATGGCAGCATTGCCAAGTTTAGTGGAGGAGGAAACTGGGCTCTGCCCAGAGCCCAGAGGAAACACCCGACCTAGTAACAAAGAGACTATCACTCTGCCAACTGAGCCTAGGTCCCTTCTTTCTTTGATTGATTGATATTTATGCCACACTGAATAGTATTTCCCTTATATGGTAGCATTGCCAAGTTTAGTGGAGGAGGAAACTGGGCTCTGACCAGAGGAAACACCCAACATTCGGTAAGTACCTAGTAACAAAGAGACTATCACTCTGCCAACTGAGCCGAACGCCTTTCTTTGCTTGATTGATTGATTGTTTGTTGTTTTACGCCGCGCTCAAGATTATTTCGCTTATATGGCGGCGTTGCCAGTTTTATTGTGGGAGGAAACCGGTCTCTATGCCCGGAGGAAACCCACGACCTTCCCCTGGTAACTGGCAACCATCCTACATAGTTCGTTCGAGTGAAAACCCAGTCAGAAAATTTTCCAATTTTTTGGACTGAGTGGGATTCGAACCCGCGACCCATTGGTGGAAGGCTGTTCGGATTGAGCGTCCAACGCTCTACCTACTGAGCCACGGAGGCCCCTTCTTTGCTTGAAGAAGGGAGATTGTGTGTAGTGATGATTCTCACATCATCACCAGCTTTCCACAAGTGGGTCCCAAGTTCGAATCCAATTCAGTCCAAATTGAATAGATTTTTAGGTACCTGCCAAAGGGTGAGAGTTTCGGCTTTACTCCAGACATGAATGAATCTATCGAGGTCAGTGGGGTGGTATATGAATGTGTACGCAAGTGTGATTGTTGAGAACTTGCAGGTTTCTAAGATTGATTTATTCATTGTTTTAATTCGCACTCAGGACTATTTCGTTTATAAGGTGGCCTAGCTAGGTTTATTGGGGAGGAAACCCCTTGACTATCCATAACAACATGACAACATAGCACATTGGGCCAGTGATCAAGTTGTAAACCAAGCCAGCATTTTTAAAAGAAAGTGGGAATTGAAATCAAAACCAATTGGTGGAATGTTTCCTAAGAACCTAAAAGATGATTTTAGTTCAGATTATTTGCAGAAGATTTTCAAAATAAAACATATCCGACTAGATTATTTATCGTACAGGTTCTTTGTTAAGAACACAGTTTTATTCTGACAATTCCAGCATTTAAATGTGAAGTCAATCACCAAAAAACAAATTTAATATGTGTACACTAAGCATATGCTTTTCCATAACTACCAGTCCACCAAACGTTGGTTTTGACATATTTTAAACATGTCTATATCCAGGTAGAAATCATTTTCAGTTAATGTCACTGAATTTAGCAGTCTAGTCTAGTGGTAATGATTAGAAATTAAACATCATGACCAGTCAAAAATGATTATTTCAAAAACAAATTAATACTCCATCTCGCAAGGTTTTCCATCGCTAACGAGTAAGGTTGAAGTTGTAATGTCAATACGCTGGCACAGATTTAAATGTATGTGAGCCACATCTTAATAACTCCTCATTTCTGCCTCAGTCAATTTTTTAGCACTTCCCCAACAGAATACAATCCATAGGCCTACAGCTCCATCTTTTGTTTTCATATCACTGCAAAATATAAAAAATAGGAATAGTACTAAAACAAGGTTTTCTTAGTTACAGTGCTAAAATAAATATCAGATTTACTAGGTGCTTTATGTCATACACAAAAGAATACAACACTGACAGAATGGCAGGATAGTCACCTGGGGATGGGCTAAGGTGTTAACTCTGAACTGAAATAACCATATTATGAAAGTATGTAGTGACAAATTCACAAAACAGAGCTCAAAGTGATGACATTTGCAGCACATAGACTAATATCATTCTGGCAGGCCAGTGAGTAAACGCAAGGTTGGACATATATATACGGTATACATGTATTGTTTATTGAAACTTTCCATTCCTGCAACCACAACAACATTGATTGTACATACTACCACTCACTCTCACTGTCACTGTCAGCTAGTTTGTCCGAATGAAATATCAATAACTAATGATCTAACCAATACATCACCCTGCATGAAATTGAAAAGAAATAAAGTTAAGCTAAATTTTGTTTGTAACACGAGGCCTACAAAAAATTGTACAAGATAAAATGAAGATTTGACAGACCTGTACTGAGTGAGAGGCACCGTTGTGTTGACGCCTGGGTGCAGCGAAGAAGGCAAGCCAGATTATCGCCCGATCCTCGTTGTTTCTCTCCTTTTCATATCCACTAATGTCAGTAAAGGTATTCCAAACTGCTTTCGGGTGAAAACTTTGTGGATATTACGGCCTCAGTTTTGTTTTTACCGTCATTAACACTCAACTTCTTCGAGTCATTCTCTCCAACTTTGCTCAACACTGTTTACAATGAAGTGCGCATGTGCATGTCAGTAACTTCGGGGAGGATCTGGGCGGTTTTTCAAATATTTTGTAATAATTGGTAGGGCCCCCCTTTGAAAAATTAATTCGTACGGGAAAACCTACGTTAGGATTTTCATGAAATTTGGACAGAGGCATCTTCTAGCATTCGTCTTTCCGGGAAAAATAATACCATGTGTGGGAAAATTCGTTTTAGCCAACCTGATGGCCCTTCCCGCTTTAATAATATAGTATGCAGCATTGAGCAATTATTCATTGATGGATGCAAGAAAAGTTTTGGTATGAAAACGACGAGAAATAGGAAAGTTGGTAATGACAAAATTAAAAGGCCCTGGTTTAACAAAGAGTGCTCTATAAAAAGGAAACTTTTCAATAAAGCCAAACAAACATATAGTAAGAATAAACTGGGTCATTCTTACCAAGAACTTAAAAGGAAAAGTAAGGACTACAAACATATATTACGTAAATCAGAAAAAGAATATAGGGTAAAAAAGGGTAATGAGATCAGAAAACTTAGAAAGGCTAAACCAAAAGAGTATTGGCATTTACTGAAAGATGGAAGTGAACTCAAGAAACAAACAATTGACCCAGTTATCTATTTAAATTTCCTCTTGAGTCAAAATAATGAATTCACAAAGGGACTGCCAAATGACAGAGAAATTGACATTTATTACAATGACGACCTGGACTACCCAATCACACAAAATGAAATTCTTGTTGCTGTTAACAAACTTAAAAACGGAAAATCACCAGGACCGGATAATATCCTTAACGAACATATAAAACAGACAATTGAAATAATGATGCCGATATATTTATCTTTATTCAATTCGGTACTTGATTCCGGCCACATTCCAACAAACTGGCTAAAAGGAATAATAAAGCCGATCTATAAAGGGAAGGGAGACAAATACGATCCTGCTAATTACAGGGGGATAACTCTGCTCAGTTGCCTGAGTAAGCTGTTCACAAGTATAATTAACAACAGACTAACAGCCTATTCAGATACTTATGGTTTGATTGAGGAAAATCAGACGGGGTTCAGAAGTGGGTATTCCACCATGGATAACGTTTTTGTATTAAAAAGTCTTATAGACTTGTTATCAAGTAATAACCAAAAATTGTTTTGTACATTTGTAGATTTTAAATGTGCTTTTGACTCTGTATGGAGATCAGGTTTGTGGACAAAAGTGATAAATAACGGTCTCAATGGAAAACTATTTAATGTTATTGTAAATATGTACAAAGGTATCAAATCTTGTGTTTCATGTGAAAGTGGTGTATATACTAAAACTATCAATATAAGTATCGGTCTAAGGCAAGGAGAAAATTTGTCACCTTTTCTCTTTTCTCTTTATCTAAACGACTTAAATAGCTTTTTAACAAATGTATCTAAAGGTGTAGAGATTATTTCAAATGATGCCACTGTTTATTTAAAAATACTTTTATTATTATATGCTGATGACACTGTTTTATTAGCTGAATCGGCTAAGGATATGAAACTAATGTTGAAAGGTTTCTCAGACTATTGTGATACTTGGAAACTAAATGTCAATCTATCAAAAACAAAAATTGTAATATTTGGCAAAGGCAGAAGACCTAAAACTAAATATTTTTTAAATCGGAATGAAATAGAAGTGGTTAATGAATATGTATATCTGGGTGTGAAATTTACATCAAATGGAAAGTTTATACAAGCCCGAAAACATCTCATGAGTCAAGCCACCAAAGGTGTATATGGCTTATTGAAAAAGGTCAACAAATTAAGTTTGCCAATAGATTGCCAATTACATCTTTTTGATGCTACTATCAAACCCATCATATTGTACGGAAGTGAGATCTGGGGGTATGAGAATCTGAATCCTCTAGAACAGTTCCATCTAGCATATTGTAAGAGAATCCTCAGATTAAGGTCTTCCACTCCATCTAATTTTGTTTACGGGGAGCTTGGTAGAACGCCACTGTATATAGATGTTTATATTAGGATGGTCAAATTTTGGATAAGACTACTTCGTGGCAAGGAAAATAAGTTTTCATTGCTGATTTTCAATTATTTGTACAAAGGTGACCATTTCACATCAAATTGGACCGAAAAAGTACACCAGATACTTAATGATTGTGGTTTGTCTTTTGTCTGGGATGACCAGATACAAACGGTTAACGAAAAATGGATTCTGACTGTCGTTAAACAAACCTTACTTGACCAGTTCTCGCAAAAATGGCTGGTGGAAATAAGTTTATCAACCAAGGCTAGTTTCTATCGAGCTATCAAAGACAACGTTTCATTTGAATCATATTTGGTTGATCTTAACCCGGTTTTAAGACAGGCTTTACTAAGATTTAGAACATCAAATCATAGACTTCCTGTAGAAACTGGGAGATGGGGAAATGTAAATAGAGGTCAACGAAAATGTACATTATGTAATGAAGGTCTAGGTGATGAGTACCATATATTATTTGTATGCGAGAAGTTAAAACCGTACAGAGAAAAATACATACCAAAATACTATTATACCTTCCCTAATTGTCACAAGCTATATAATCTATTAAACAATCCATGTAACAAAATAATAATAAGGGTCTCAAAGTTCTTGAAAGTGGCACTTGATATAACAGATAAGAAGTATAAGACAAATTAATATTCTTACAAAAAGCTGTTATGATATTCTATATATGATACATGTACCTTTTACTACCCGCCATGTTTGTATATTTTTATATGTATGATTTACCCCTTGTACCAGATATGCTGGTCAGGGCGAATAAAATGAATGAATGAATGAAAGGATAAACATAACGTATCCCATGCCTAATTTCACTGGTTTGACTCCAGTGAGTGTGTATTCCAAAAATGGCATGAGCTGACAAAATGTTAACCCCTGTTAACCCCTACCCTCCTTGTCAATCATAGTGGGACCGCACTAGGCGGTCTCCACAGGGTACCCAAAATAAATACATGTACTGTTCAGAAGTAGGCGAAACGAGACTAAACCGGTAAAACCGAAGTGATATCCAGTATTCAGACAACAACAGTCGGTAATTGTTTGTTACATAGGTTTATCTGTGACGGGGTGGGGAGGGGGGGGGGGCGTGGACAATGTATGGGGTTCAGTCTCCACTGATGTTCTTCCCATGGTTAAGATGCGTAACCATTGTCAATGTCTTACAAAAGGATTCCAGAAAATTCTACTGTGGCATGAGCTGCCAAAATTCACACTTTTTTCATAATTTCTGATCGTCACGACATTTAGAGGATTTGAAGGCCATCGAAAAACTAAATGATTGGAGTTGGAATGAGGAAAATCCATACAGTATGTGGCCTGTACGAACCGAAAACGTGTTCGAAAAGTAAACAAACTTTAAATAACCGGGACGACCATTCTTTCATTCTAAGCCAAAGTTAGTTCAAAACACTATTTTATCGTACATTCTCCAAACTAGAAGCACTTATATAATAAAAGCCTCTGAATTATACGTCTAGAGAAAAATAGCCTATAATTTCAACATTCGGTTTTAACGTCAAAATATCAACATTTTGGCAGCTCATGCCCCTTTAATGTTTTACGCCGCACTCCACTTTGTCCGGAGAAAACCGGACTTTCGACAAGCAGCTGACAACTTTTCCACCTACGGCGATCGAGTGAAAAATCCACTCAGAAAATTTTCGCATTTTATTTAGAATTTGAACTTTACATCATTGAATCTCATATATCTGGTAATCCCTGACAGAAGGCAAGTCAAATTTATCATAAATACACATATACAAATATGTATATATATACATATACCTGAATATACAAATATTACGGATAACCGGCCCATCTGACCATAAAACACAACTACCCTCTGAATTACAAGTTCCTTTCAGTAAACGGTTCCAATTTTTCTATCAACGAGGTGTTTGCCCTGTCTCCCATCAACATGAGTTCCTTGGTCATCTATTGTATCATTTATACATAATAATGCTAATGGTTTTGTGAAAAAATAAAGAAATTTGTTGTAGCTGGTCCCAATGTCAGTGAAATACAAGAAAGACTCTTGAACATGATTGGCGGCCATTGTCAGTGAAGTTAACCAGTCTATTAGGATGGTACTTTTTTGTTCAACTGACAATGGCCCGATCGGAAAATCAAAAATTCTTTGCAAGTGGATGTAAAGATATTCGATCTGACGTAGACATGCAACATTTATACCGGTCGACATTAGTCAATCTTGTGCAAATACCCAATGTTTAAGACGGTCCATTGAGTCTTATGTTCTGAAAAGAGTTGGTTACAAAAGTGATATTAAGAAATGTTTGAAACTCTCTTTAAACGTGGGTTCTTTAAACAACACGAGCTTTCGATCCTTGTACCGGTGTCTTCGTCAGTTACACTTGACGAAGACACTGGTACAGGTGTCGAAAGCTTGTGTTGGTTAAAACAACTAACTATGTGGTGATGTCTTATTTTTTTATCATTAGTATGGAACCCACGTTTAAAGAGAGTTTCAAACATTTCTTACATATCACTTTTGTAATCAATATGTTGATTTTAATATCAAACTTTCCACTGATGGTGTTAATTAGTCGCGGTTCGAATGCCACTCAATCCCCCCAAAAATAGAAATTTTCACTTGAACGACTAATGTTGGATGGTTGTCAGTTACCACCGGAAGGTCGTGGGTTTCTTCCAGGCATAGAGCCCGGGTTCCTCCCACAATAAAACTGACAACGCCGCCATATAGGGGAAATAATCTTGAGCGCGGCGTAAAACACAAAACAACCAACCAACCTGATAGTGTTGTATTGCTGTGTTGTAGATTTTTTTTTTTCATCCATATCTTTTCAAAAATCTCTTTCGTATACTTCAACCTTTAAAGTAAACATGACCCGAAGTCGATTATTGAACACAACATATGCACAGTTTTAATAGTTTGTATGACTTCCTGACATCATAGAAGAATGGGAAAGTTAACACCCAGGAATTAAAATATAACAGGTGACATGTCTTTTCTTGTTTAAAGTGGCATAATTTGCCAAAATGTTGATATTTTGACGTTAAAACAGAATGTTGAAATTATTGGCTATTTTTCTCAAGACGTATAATACAGAAGCTTTTTAGTGCTTCTAGTCTCGAAAATGTGCGATAAAGTATTGTTTTGAACTACTTTTGGCTTAGAATGAATGAATGGTCGTCCCGGTTTTTTAAATTTTGTTTACTTTTCGAAAACGTTTTCGGTTTGTACAGGCCACATACTGTATGGATTTTCCTCATTCCAACGCCAATCATTTAGTTTTTTGATGGCCTTCGAAGTCTCTTACTGTCGTGACGATCAGCAATTATGAAAAAAGTTTGAATTTGGCAGCTTATGCCACTTTAAAAAGGTGTCCGTCCTCTGTCAGGAAGCTTTTAAGTTCTTTTGTGTCCTTAAACTAAACATAAATCTTATTGAATGATAAGTTTTGGTCTTTATCAATGATATTTGTCTTTTCTGTTAAAGCGGTTTTGTTTGCGAATATATGGGCGGCTTGCTTAACCTCTTGGTAGTAAATTTGAACGTAAAAAATGTCATTTCCCCTTTGCAGCCAGTACTTGTTTTTACTTCTATGGGATTAATTATGTGTTTTCCCCGACTTTGGTGACACTATGATCTATTCAATTACATAACTCACGCAATTTTCCCCCATTTCAATTAATCTTCCGTTCAGTCGTCTCCTGAACACAGTCTTTATTTCCTTACATTTATCATTCTTGGTTTTACTGAGAACCTTCCCTTGTAAATTGATCCAGAATTCCAGATAAAAGTTGATTCTAAGCTTTATAGATCCACTCGATTTAGGTACCGACACCAGAACCAAAACAAAACTTCCTTCGTGTTGTTGCTATCATTATTTCTTAGTGTAATGAAACTCCGGTGGGTTAGAGATTCAGTCCCACAAAGACCCTCAATCGATGAAGCGCGGGCTCGAATCACACTCAGACCAAATACAAATTTAGTAATTTCCGAATGGATTTTTCACTCGGTCGCCGTATGTGGAAGAGTTGCCGAAGGTCTGGGGTTTCCTACGGGCACAGAGCCCGGTTTCCTCCCCCGATAAACCTGGCAATGCCGCCATATAAGTCAAATAATCTTGAGTGCGACGTAAAGCATCAATCAGTCAATCTATTGCTAACATATTTATCGACCAAAGTTATTTGTCCTCTGATAATGACATATTGCAGATTGCCGATATTTAGATTGTTTTTGGATACTCCAATGTGATTTGTTGGATGTTTAATATTCAGTGTTTGATGGCTATTTTCATTGCTTGTAAACCCTAATGAAAACCAAATGGATGTATGTCCGTATTCTTGTATTCTCTTGGATTTTTGATAAACAGTTGCTTCCCTTTTTTTAATCGTTATTTTCAGGTAAAACCGCAGTGATAACCAGTGTTCAGACAACAGCACTTGGTAATTCTTTGTTACATAGGTTTATCTGTGACGGGGTGGGTGGGGGGGGGGGGGGGGGTGCAAAATGTATGGGGTTCAATCTCAATTTACCGATGTTCTTCCAATGTCAATGTCTTACAAAAGGAATCCAGAAAATTCTACTGACCCAGGCAAAGCTCCTGCCAGTCGTCAACCTAATGAAATACCATAGGTTTAGTTTATTACAACAACAATTTATGGGGTATAAAGGTCTAAATGATATACCTATTTTTAACACAATTAGAAACTTGTCTCCATGGTTATTTTAGACAAGAAGACTTTCTGTAGCCACACATTTTTTAGTCAACTACAAAAAAATCTTATTTCTAACCAGTTGACTAGATAAAACATACATTGAACAGGAAACCAGACAAACACGTATAAGACTCGTTCAGGCTGAATTTATGTAGTAATGGGGATGTCGAAAACTCAATTATAACACAAAAAACGGTATTACGAAATGCGTGGCTATAATTCGATCTTTAAGAATTACATCAGCTTACGGGTATAAAAGTCTGAACGTAACTTTCTGTAAGACTTCGTCGTAATTTTAATAAAGCAAACTAAACGTAAATGACTTGGTTTTACTTCAATGGAAATATGAATAATCACATCATTCTCGCTAGTGAAAATATAATGCACTTGTGAAGTCAAATCTTTTCAACCGAGTAAATAAAAATGAATTCTGGTCCTTCCATTTGACCGAAAATGACAAGTTGAACAGATTGATTAAGTTCGGATCAAAATGCTCAATACTCAATCATATAACCTTGTCAAATATTAACCCGGGTTATAGATCAAGTCGTATTGATAATATGCTAATGCCACAAACCTCTAGCATATGGACAACTTCACCATACAACTCAATCGTTCTTACTACTGCAGACAACCCATCAATCTTTATTAAAGAGCTAGACTCTTTCATGCACATGTACTGCAATGAAACGAAAACCGGGCCATACAGTATGCACAGTACCTATACGACAAATCTGCTTAAATTCTCACTATCAAACTTAGTTGCCGTCAAAATATATTCAGCGAATTCATAACCTGTTATCTAGATATGTCATGTGCGTTTGATATCGACTAGATATAAACATCAATAAGGCCAAACAGGATTCTTGGATTGTAAATTTGTATCTCATCAAATCCAATTTCTTATTTACGCTTCGGTCTTAATCATATTGCAAACAAATATAGAGGATATTTGTTGCTTATGGGTAAATGTCATATATATTTCATCGAATGGATACAAAATGTGTACTTTTGAAGATTTTTTATTATTATACTTATATTCTACATGTATTTATTATATAATTATTATATGGAATTTTGATGTATTTTCTGTGACAAACTGAGCGATTCGTTGCCACCTGTTGGCCAAGAAACTAACATAAATTTGGCTCATCACATATACGGTGTGGTGGCGCGGCGACCATAAGACCTTCTCTGTTGAGTGCGACGTGAAGGGCCAAATCAAGCAAAATATCTTACGGTTAATCCTCTGGAAAGATTATATGTCATGGTTTTTTCCCCATTTAAATGAATTGACCAATAAACCAACATTTAGGAGCAAACCTGGCGAAATTTAGAAATTTTATATCACACTCATTATTCCATAACATCATATAAAATTCAAACTTTACAGGGCATCCATAAGGACTCAAAGTTTGAGGATAAAAGTTGTTCACATAACTGTGAAATTATTGAATAGACGTTTGAATGCACTATCGAACACATGTGTTATGTATTTAGCATGGTTTTTTAGTTTGTTATATAGAGGTTAACTAACGAAAGCCGGTTTGTTACGATGAATATCACTCGAGTCTATTAATTTTCAAAGTCACGAGCCTCTGACGAGTGACTTTGGAAATTAATAGATGAGAGTGATATTTATTGTAACAAATGTTAATCTTTTTCTCACAATACACAAAAATACTGCATTTTATTCTGAAATGCAGCTCCACATCAAATCGTTCAATCCAGCCAACCTTTCTGGATTCTAATGAGGTCAGACCGCTTTACCGCGTTGACATGGAGGCTGTATTCGTTACGCTACACAAGAATGGTATCTTAAAATCAAACAGTTTTGTTTCTCACGAATTCTTAAGAATAAAGAGATAAAATATTTATCCTACAAATGAATGGCACTTTTTAGAATAAAACAAAAATAAACATATCAATAGTTCAATGTCTGCAATCCGATGACGAAGTCAGGTTTTGCTATGATCTCTACACCGACACAATTACGATATCTTCTTTGAGAAAGCTGCGAGGCCTGCGCCAGTTTCGGTAGATTGATTGATTGAAAGTTTTAATTATCGCGTGTTTAATGATTGATACAGAAAGTGTCATCGTTTGCAGTTACGAGTAAATACGGCTATGATATATTCCTATTCAATCGTAATTTGTTGGAAAAAACGGAAGAAAGCAGACGAAGTAGTTTGTTGTAAATGTCAAGAAGTATATCATGTACATTCAAATGCTTTCCTTATATGGAAGTAGCCATGACGTGATCGTGGGAAAATCATACAATTTGCATAAATGTAGTCTGTTGTATGTAAACCATAGTATGATTGGCTACCGACTCGCATAGTTGTGGGTTATACTGCCCATCGCTTGTAATCTAACAAGGATGTCTTCAAGTTATTACATAAAAGGAAAACGAACGTATTATCCTTACGCTGAAAATGCAAGCTTGTGTTTTGGTTAGTTGAACTTAGAAAATCAAGTTTGTTAACCAATCAGCAGTTAGTTGGACCATAATTTCACTTGTTGATTATGAAAAAAATAACACACTGCCTGGGAGTGAAATTATCGGGGGTGTAGAGTGAAAAAAATGAAAAGGAATTCTAAATTAGGAGATACTGGTATGACCGACAGAGAAAGAAACCTTTATGTAGAAAACTTTATTACTCGTGATCGTTCAAACTCATTATGTGGACCGGTACAGAGCCGTAAACACGGGCGCTAAATGATTACAACTTTCTCGATAAATAAGACATAAAAATAGCCTGCATGCATTCAAATGAAAAATCCGCATCAAAGTATACCGTTAGAATTGAGCTGTCTTTCACCATAGATAGAGATTGCCTGTAATTTGAGAGAAGTTAAAAACTGCATAAAGTAAGTTTCATTCCTTAAATTCCTTTGTACCAAAAATGCAGTCAAATGACGGTTTAACAACTTATCCCCAGAGCTCTAATGAGTAAATAACTCGCCACAGTTAGGTGTGTCATTCAATTTTTCAATTACAGATCTGGTTTTCAATTTCGGCGGATTTACGTCATCTTATGTGTGATCGGAATAACAGGTTCGTGCCGTCACCAGGATACAGTTTAATTGAAACCCCAGCAACAAGAGGCCTAGGGGCCTTGGGTTCTTTCTTCTTTTGTGACATCGTTTTGATGGATAAAATGTTTTAGCTACAGCCCGGATTTCCTGTCTAAAGGGCGACTTATTTTATAGTTGGCTGGCAATGCAAATCACTGACGAATAGGGAAAAAAGAGTTCGGCAGAGCCCAGATTTCTCGGCTATTTTAGCTATAGAACATGCAGTTTACGTAATCCTTGTCTTTTGTCGGTAACAAAACTTAATTCGACCGTTTTGGAATTGGGAAGACAGCTAGTAAGCGTGTTCAACAGGGATTGGTATTTTCCAAGAGAGCTAAAATGAATTTAAAATGATCCATAAGAAAGTTGCTATGTTTTAAATGTCTTAAAAGAATGGCAAATAACATGGGTTGTTTCATCCATATCTGTTCAAAAATCCCTTTCGTATACTTCAACCTTTAAAGTAAACATGACCCGAAGTCGATATTTCGTCCCGGTTATTTAAATTTTGTTTACTTTTTGAACACGTTTTCGGTTCGTACAGGCCACATACTGTATGGATTTTCCTCATTCCAACGCCAATCATTTTGTTTTTCGATGACCTTCGAAGTCTCTTACTGTCTTGACAATCAGAAATTATGAAAAAAGTTTGAATTTGGCAGCTCATGCCACTTTTAAAAGGTGTCCATCCTCTGTCAGGAAGCTTTTAAGTTCTTTTGTGTCTTAAAACAAAACATAAATCTGATTGAGTGATAAGTTTCAGTCTTTATCAATGATATTTGTCTTTTCTGTTATAGCGGTTTTGTTTGTGAATATATGGGCGGCTTGCTTAACATCTCGGTAGTAAATTTGATCGTGAAAAATGTCCTTTCTCCTTTGCAGCCAGTACTTGTTTTTACTTCAATGGGATTAATTATGTGTTTTTTCCCGACTCTGGTGACACTATGATCTATTCAATTACATAACTCACGCAATTTCCCCCATTTCAATTAATCTTCCGTTCAGTCGTCTCCTGAACACAGTCTTTATTTCCTTACATTTATCATTCTTGGTTTTACGGAGACCCTTCTCTTGTATATTGATCTAGAATTCCAGATAAAAGTTGATTCCAAACTGTATAGATCCACTCGATTTAAGTACCGACACCAGAACCAAAACAAAACTTCCCTGCTATCATTATTTCTTAGTGTAATGAAACTCCAGTGGGTTAGAGATTCAGTCCCACAAACACCTTCCATTGATGCAGCGCGGGCTCGAATCACACTCAGACCAAATACAAGTCTAGTAATTTCCGAATGGATTTTTCACTCGGTCGCCGTATGTGGAAGAGTTGCCAGGTACTCGCCGAAGGTCTGGGGTTACTCGCAGGCAACATGCCCGATTTCCTCCCCCCGAGAAACCTGGCAATGCCGCCACATAAGTGAAATAATCTTGAGTGCAGCGTAAAGCATCAACCAGTCAATCTATTGCTAACATATTTATCTAACCAAAGTTATTTGTCCTCTGATAAAGACATATTACAGATTGCCGATATTTAGATTGTTTTTGGATACTCCAATGTGCTTTGTTGGACGTTTAATATTCAGTGTTTGGTAGCTATTTTTATTGCTTGTAAACCCTAATGAAAATCAAGTCGATTTATGTCCGTATTCTTGTATTCCCTTGGATTTTTTTCTGACTGGGTTTTCACTCGAACGACCTATGTGGGATGGTTGCCAGTTACCAGCGGAAGGTCGTGGGTTTCCTCCGGGCACAGAGACCGGTTTCCTCCCACAATAAAACTGGCAACGCCGCCATATAAGTGAAATAATCTTGAGCGCTGCGTAAAACACCAATCAACCCTTGGATTTTTGATAAACAGTTGGTTCAGTTTTTAATCATTATTTGCAGGTAAATCCACAGTGATCCAGTGTTCAGACAACAACAGTCCGGTAATTGTTTGTTACACAGGTTTATCTGCCGGGGGGGGGGGGGGGGGGTGGGGGGGGGAGCTTGCAAAATGTATGGGATTTAATCTCAGTCCATTGATGTTCCTGCCATGGTTCAGATGCGTAACCATTGTCAATGTATTACAAAAGGATTCCAGACAATTTTACTGACCAAGGCTAAGCTCATGTCAGTCGTCAACCTAATGGAATATCATAGGTTTACTTTATTACAACAATTTATGGGGTATAAATGTCTAAATGATATACCTCTTTTTAACACAATTGGAAACTTGTCTCCATGGTTATTTTAGACAAGAAGACTTTCCCTGTGCCCGTGTGTTTAAGTGTTCATAAATGTATAAATGCTTGTTATGGATCCCCATTATAAAACGGTTAATGATTTCAACTGTCTTTTTAACGTCTTGTCTGTCCTTTAAATTAAAATACAATATCCGTCAATTACATCTCAGTTATTCTAATTGTTTAGTCTTAAAATGTTCTCCCTGCCCGCAAGGCGACATAAGAATTCCTCTTCTCTTTAATGACCAGCAAGCTCATTATATCTGAGTTAAAAAAAAAACAACGGTATATTCCGTCATGTCTAGTTTATCTTGCGTCTGAAAAGTTTCCGTTTTATGTTCATCCCTATTTTCCGCTATGTCATACATTTAGCCGTCTTTTCCCGTATGTTTAGTTCATCTTCAGTCTGAACATTTCCCCTCATACATTCACCCCGCTATTCCGGTATGTTTAGTTCATCTTCAGTCTGAATTGTTTAGTTCATCTACAGTCTAAATATTCCCCCTCATACTTTTACCCCGCTATTCCGGTATGTTTAGTTCATCTTCAGTCTGAATTGTTTAGTTCATCGACAGTCTGAATATTTCCCCTTATACATTTACTCCGCTATTCCGGTATGTTTAGTTCATCTACAGTCTGAATATTTCCCCTCATACATTCACCCCGCTATTCCGGTATGTTTAGTTCACCTACAGTCTGAATATTTCCCCTCATACATTCACCCCGCTATTCCGGTATGTTTAGTTCATCTACAGTCTGAATATTACCCCTCATACATTTACCCCGCTATTCCGGTATGTTTAGTTCATCTACAGTCTGACTATTTCCCCTCATACATTCACTCCGCTATTCCGGTATGTTTAGTTCATCTTCAGTCTGAATATTTCACCTCATACATTTCCCCCGCTATTCCAGTATGTTTAGTTCATCTACATTCTGAATATTCCCCCTCATACATTCACCTCTTTATTCCGGTATGTTTAGTTCATCTTCAGTCTGAATATTTCCCCTCATACATTCACCCCGCTATTCCAGTATGTTTAGTTCATCTACATTCTGAATATTCCCCCTCATACATTCACCTCTTTATTCCGGTATGTTTAGTTCATCTTCAGTCTGAATATTTCCCCTCATACATTCACCCCGCTATTCCAGTATGTTTAGTTCATCTACATTCTGAATATTCCCCCTCATACATTCACCCCGCTATTCCAGTATGTTTAGTTCATCTACATTCTGAATATTCCCCCTCATACATTTACCCCTCTATTCCGGTATGTTTAGTTCATCTGCAGTCTGAATATTTCCCCTCATACATTCACCCCGCTATTCCGGTATGTTTAGTTCATCTACAGTCTGAATATTTCCCCTCATACATTTACCCCGCTATTCCGGTATGTTTAGTTCATCTACATTCTGAATATTTCCCCTCATACATTTATCCCGCTATGCCGGTATGTCTGATTCATATACAGTCTGAATATTTCCGCTCATACATTCACCCCGCTATTCCGGTATGTTTAGTTCATCTACAGTCTGAATATTTCCCCTCATACATTTACCCCGCTATTCCGGTATGTTTAGTCCACCTACAGTCTGAATATTTCCCCTCATACATTAACCCCGCTATTCCGGTATGTTTAGTTCATCTACAGTCTGAATATTTTCCCTCATACATTTAGCCGTCTTTTCCGGTATGTTTAGTTACCTACAGTCTGAATATTTCCACTCATACATTCACTCCGCTATTCCGGTATTTTTAGTTCTACTACAGTCTGAATATTTTCCCTTATACATTCACCCCGCTATTCCGGTATGTCTGATTCATCTACAGTCTGTATGTTTCCCCTCGTACATTCACCCCGCTATTCCGGTCTGATTCATCTGCAGTCTAAATATTTCCCCTCATACATTTACCCCGCTATTCCGGTATGTTTAGTTCATCTACAGTCTGAATATTTTACCCTCATACATTTACCCCGCTATTCCGGTATGTTTAGTTCTTCTACAGTCTAAATATTTCCCCTCATACATTCACCCCTCTATTCCGGTATGTTTAGTTCATCTTCAGTCTGAATATTTCCCCTCATACATTCACTCCGCTATTCCGGTATGTCTGGTTCATCTAGAGTCTGAATATTTCCCCTCATACTTGTACCCCGCTATTCCGGTATGTTTATTTCAACCACAGTCTGAATGTTTCCCCTCATACATTCACTCCGCTATTCCGGTATGTTTAGTTCATCTACAGTCTGAATATTTCCCCTCATACATTCACTCCGCTATTCCGGTATGTTTAGTTCATCTTCAGTCTGAATATTTCCCCTCATACATTCACTCCGCTATTCCGGTATGTTTAGTTCATCTACAGTCTGAATATTTCCCCTCATACATTTACCCCGCTATTGCGGTAAGTTTAGTTTATCTACAGTCTGAAAATTTCCCCTCATACATTCACTCCGCTATTCCGGTATGTTTAGTTCAAATACAGTCTGAATATTTCCCCTCATACTTGTACCCCACTATTCCGGTATGTTTATTTCAACCACAGTCTGAATATTTCCCCTCATACATTCACTCCGCTATTCCGGTATGTTTAGTTTTTCTACAGTCTGAATATTTCCCCTCATACATTTACCCCGCTATTGCGGTATGTTTAGTTCATCTACAGTCTGAATATTTCCCCTCATACATTAACCCCGCTATTCCGGTATGTTTAGTTCCTCTACTGTCTGAATATTTCCCCTCATACATTCACCCCACTATTCCAGTATGTTTAGTTCATCTACAGTCTGAATATTTCCCCTCATACATTCACTCCGCTATTCCGGTATGTTTAGTTCATCTACAGTCTGAATATGTCCCCTCATACATTCACCCCGCTATTCCGGTATGTTTAGTTCATCTACAGTCTGAATATTTCCCCTCATACATTCACCCCGCTATTCCGGTATGTTTAGTTCATCTACAGTCTGAATATTTCCCCTCATACATTCACCCCGCTATTCCAGTATATTTAGTTCATCTACAGTCTGAATATTTCCCCTCATACATTCACTCCGCTATTCCGGTATGTTTAGTTCATCTACAGTCTGAATATTTCCCCTCATACATTCACCCCGCTATTCCAGTATATTTAGTTCATCTACAGTCTGAATATTTCCCCTCATACATTTACCCCGCTATTCCGGCATGTTTAGTTCATCTACAGTCTGATATTTCCCCACATACATTTACCCCGGTATTCCAGTATGTTTGTTTTATCTACAGTCTGAACATTTCCCCTCATACATTCACCCCGCTATTCCGGTATGTTTAGTTCGTCTACAGTCTGAATATTTCCCCTCATACATTAACCCCGCTAGTCCGGTATGCTTAGTTCACCTACAGTCTGAATATTTCCCCTCATACATTCACCCCGCTATTCCGGTATGTTTAGTTCATCTACAGTCTGAATCTATTATAAAGATAACTGCGATGACATATCGATGACACAAATTTGTAAAAGCAATGGCTCAAAACTGCAAATATTAATATTCATTTTTATTTCTAAGTGGCCTCAGCGAACTAGTTGACATTTAAAGTTCCCGAACTTAATTTTCACCTTAATTATATGAAAGCAAACTTCTTAAACCAGGAGGTTGAACAGTATCAACCAATCATTTAATTGTATTCCCTTTATCGATGTAGCCACTTTCACCATTGGGTATAAAGTCCTTAAGAAAGGATTGTAGAAATCTGACTCTCTGCTCAAAGAATCGCAAGTAGAAGTTATTGGAGCTGACTAAGCTTTGTTCTGTAATTGGAACAACATCGTAAAGAACTGCGGTAATCAGGCAAAAACCATATAATTCATTTGTACATGAGATGCCTACCGGTTAGACGTCTAGTCTTATTAACTCTTATCTAAACTCCAGAAACAGCCATATATAGTTTAAATTACTTCGTCGTGTTTGAGTATTGGTCTGTTTTGGTTTAAATCGTTTAATGCAGGACTTAGTACTTATTTCGCTTATCTTAATTGAATCTAAGTCTAGTGATTGTCTTCTGACAAAACAGGGGCCTCCGTGGCTCAGTAGTTAGAGCGTTGAGCGTTGGGAGCAATTGGTTCGAATACCACTCAGTTCAAATAAAAATTTGAAAATTTTCCGACTGGGTTTTCGCTCGTACGATCTATGTGGGATGGTTGCCAGTTACCACCGGAAGGTCGTGGGTTTTGTCCGGAAATAGAGCCCGGTTTCCTCCCATAATAAAACGGGCAACGCCGCCATGTAAGTGAAATAATCTTGAGCTCGGCGTAAAACACCAAACAATCAATCAATCTGACAAAACAGCCTTCACGATTAGTTGAAAGATTAATATGGTCCCAAACTGGCTAAATTAGCTCACGGGAGAAATCTGCAAAATAAAAAAACTAGAGAGATACTAATGTTGATCGGTTGTAATGAACTGTTTTACTCTTATTTTAATCTTATTCGTGAGGACGGGTAGAACAAGGCACTGTAAAATAAAGTTCGATCCCACTTCAGAGACCCTCAATGTCTATTGGGTTATTGTACCTGTCGATAAAACGTGTTCCACAAAAAGTGTGTTTATGGAGATGATAAAATAACAACATAATAGCACGAAATGACACCATAGAAACATAAACATAGAGTGGCATGAGCTGCCAAAATTTATACTTGTTTCATCATTTCTGATCGTCATGACAGTAAGAGGCTTTGAAGGCCATCGAAAAACTAAATGATTGGCGTTGGAAAAAGGAAAATCCATACTGTATGTGGCCTGTATGAACCGAAAACGTGTTCGAATAGTAAACAAAATTTAAATAACCGGGGCGACCATTCATTCATTCTAAGCCAAAGTTAGTTCCAAACAATACTTTATTGTACATTTTCGAGACTAAAAAGCTTATGAATTATACGTCTTGAGAAAAATAGCCAATAATTTCAACATTCTGTTTTAATGTCAAAATATCACCATTTTGGCAGCTCATGCCACTTTAACAATGCATTGGAAAGGAGAGATATTACTGTACAAACATATACACTATACTGCAAGATAGGTTTACAGTAGCTTCATGCACTAGTTCTGTCTTTTCTGTAATAAAACGCCCACGTGAATCAATCGCTTGTGGCGGAAACTGTCAAAGTGGAAATCTCGGAAATGTTTCGTTGGTTTTCAACTGCACTCGACGACACGAAAGCACCCGAGGGTCGGACAAGGTTGGCAGAAATTTTCTTGTTAACCCATGCATTGAGGCAGGTAGGCAAAATTAACAATTCCTTGCTTACTTAATGAGAAATTCGCGCCGCCTTTTTCAGCGGTGTAGTCATTTCTTATGTGCAAAAAATACTGTTACTGTGTTCTTGGCTGTGTGGTTATTAAGAAATAAAGAAAAAAAAAACACACAGACAGAATTTCTCGGCTAAATGTATGGTAGAAAGTGCCGGCGAAAAGTTGGAGTTTATCTTCGGTTACATGACTCGGGTTTCTACAATCGAGATCTCGTGCCATTCTACGAGATCTTGAACTCGAGACATGGAATGGCAGAAGGATCAATGCCTGTATGTGTAGGCGTGTTTGTTTCAATATCGGTATATAAAGGACAGTTGTTTTCCGTGGGATATCCTTGAAAAAAACTTGCAAAAGCGTGATTTAACTGACACTCACATTAGGATTATACAATGAACGTGTCGGGAAATATAAGGGAGACACTTATTTTGTAGCAAATTTCACTCCCATTGTGTATCAAAAATCAATAGGCAATGCAATGGTGGCGTACATGATTCATACGAATGGACCCGCCAATAAGCTAAAACAACCAACCAATTAATAGGCAATGCAATGATGGCGTACATCATTCCTACGAATGGACCCGCCAATGAGCTAAAACAACCAACAAATCAATAGGCAATGTTTGTATTGCAAATGGTATTAGTAATGTTGTATCACTTTGACACTGTGGTCAGTGTACAACAATCCAAACAAACAGTTAAAGTGGCATGAGCTGCCAAAATGTTGATATTTTGACGTTGAAACAGAATGTTGAAATTATTGGCTATTTTTCTCAAGGCGTATAATTCATAAGCTGTTTAGTGCTTCTAGTCTCATAAATGTATTTGTTTGTTTGTTTGTTTGTTTATTCACCACAAAATGTATTTATGTACATACAGATGAAAGAAAATATATTAGTCTATAACAATAAGCCAATTGATATGGTGGCGGGAATAAAGTCCCT
This sequence comes from Lepidochitona cinerea, assembly GCA_963971465.1. Classification (NCBI taxonomy): domain Eukaryota; kingdom Metazoa; phylum Mollusca; class Polyplacophora; order Chitonida; family Tonicellidae; genus Lepidochitona; species Lepidochitona cinerea. Next base: position 8,286,407 of record OZ020556.1, read on the forward strand.
AAGGAAAGTGTTCGAAAAGTGTTCGAAAATGTACGATAAAGTATTGTTTTGAACTAACTTTGGCTTAGAATGAATGAATGGTCGTTCCGGTTATTTGAATTGTGTTTACTTTTCGAACACGTTTTCGGTTCGTACAGGCCACATACTATATATATTTTCTTCATTCCAACGCCAATCATTTAGTTTTTGGATGGCCCTCAAAGCCTTTGACTCTCGTGACAATCAGAAATTATGAAAAAAGTGTGAATTTTGGCAGCTCTTGCCACTTTAACAAGACGTTTATTTTGTCATTCGTGGACCAAAGCCTCGTGGAAAACGGAATCCGAAGCTGTCTGCATATCCAGTTGAAATTAAATCTGAGAAAAGATCCCGCTTCCGGCGAATACATCCAGCTTACCAGGTCCAATTCGCCTAAACTCGGTTTTGATTTCGTCGGATGTTAAATTGGAATTCCAGTTTTCAGCGGTATCCAGGCTACATCAAACGATATATGCCTTAAGAGTATTGATCAACCTACCAGATATGGGGCTCTTAAATACGCCTATGCTTGTAATGGACCGTTATGACTTGATTGCATGTTCTCATCGAATTCCATTGCTCGGATTCGTAAAATTCAATTTGGGATCAATTTCTTCTAACTTGTATGGAATTCCACGGATAAACCCATCTTCGGTAACTCAGTATGCATGGCTCTGTTGCAAAATATAGGTTTGTCGTCAATAAAACACAAAAAATAATTTCGAATTTGGGTTTTTTCAAAATGTGATTATTTTGGGAATTTGTTTTGGCTGTATTTATCCACTGCAGTTTTGTGAAGGTTAACCCTGATGAGGTAATCTCTAGGACCGGTAGGACGGCTTTTAAATGAATTATTTGGAAGGACTTTGAATTTCAGATTTAAGCTAAGTCTTAACTATCCTTAATCTCAACTACCTTTCAGCTATTATCGCCTTTTATATCTTTGAAACATTCCTTTTTTCACTGAACCAGTTGATTTTTTCGAAATCCGTTGCTAAACCTTTGAATCGCTCTTTGTAAAGCATAGCATTAAAATTGGCCTAATGAGGTTACACGAGTTATCTCACCCTTATAATGGCGGTTTAATGTGTGGCTCTAACTGAACCGACAAAGTATTTAAACCAGGAAAGAGACACACGACCGCGGCTAAAGGACCGGTAGGACTGGTTTACAGAGGTGGCAAACAAAAACTAAAGAACTAATTCAAAAATAAGACTTTATATTGTTTCTAAAAGAAGATACATTTCAAAGACAATTTGGAAATTCCAACTGGTTTTGTAATTTCCTCTGCCTCTTGCAGATGGGGTTAAGTCACGGCATATTTTGTCAAACTAGAACTATAGGCATCGGTTTATTTTGTATTGTACCTATGGTGTTCGTATTATTGATGGATTTAATGCTGACTTATTGGCTAAAGCCAAAAAAACAAAAACAAATGGATCTACATCGTAGTTTGGGAAAGTTGGTTAAACACATTATCACAGCAAGTTAGTCTACCCTGGTAATCAAATAAAATCAAATAGTTCATTATCTACAACTAAATGTTTAGTTTACACATTGTTCAAGATTACTTCACTTATCCAGGGGCGAAAAGAGGTCAAGTCGGACAATCCTTTTATGATTAAATTACGCCAAAACCCCAAATTATGTAAACTTTTTGTTAGTAAATTGGTTTTAATATCAGTCCCAGAATTGCACATTATGTAATGGATTGTATGGAAATTGTAAGATTTACGGAATACAACAATACCGTCACCTTTACCAAGTCCAGTCCACTCATTCGACGAAAACAAGGCTTTAGAGTCAGTAAGACATGGTCTAGGACATTAGAAAGTAGTCTCGGTTCGCCCCAAGGGAAGACGAGGGACGGCAGGCGAAACTACCTGGAAAAGATCAAACATCGCATGATACTTACAAACAAAATGGCCCTCCTACTTTCAGAACCAAAACAAACAGAGACACGTTTCTTCGAGTTAGTAAAAGACGATTGACTCAATGAGTAATTTTTGATTCCGTGTGGCTGATTTAGTTTCTCAAGGAGCTGCAAAACTCCCTCTTTCTCGTGACAATCAGAGCATCTTAATGTTAGAAGTTCGTGTCCCTTTAACACCTTGTAGTTGTTTCCAGAATTTAGAAGTAAGCCAATATTGAAATAAAACCAGATTGCTATGGCAACATGACAACAAAAATGTTTTTGTTTAGTTTGATCTGAATCAGAAATGGAAGACTTATCTCCCGAGACAGATATTTCAGGAGAAAACACTTTTTCATTTCAAATTTGTAGCAATGTAAACGTTTGGATTAGCCGCCCATCCGTTTATTTTCGTTGAACCAAACGACTTAGTGGGATCCTTCAGCGACATCTTCAAAATATCTTGAGCTTAATTCGAGCAAATGGATAGAGGGAGAAAATTCGATCTGTAGGCAAACTTAATAAATGTCTTGGTATGTTTCTCGTATGTAGCCATGTATAAATTACAGCTTGTCGCCCAAAACACAATGAGTGAACATCGACAAACAATTCCAGTCAATTCCAAATTCGAAAATGTGCGGGTAGGATAGGGGTAGGGGTTGTTTTCGAAAACACTTAGATTGTATGCGCTGGAAAAGACAAACTCCTATCAAGAAAACGGGGATTTAATGCTGGGGAAATTTTCCAACGGTTGTGATAAAAACAATGCTGATACAAAAAAATGCTGGCATAGATGACGTAGGTACAGACTGTGGCAACTGGCTAAAGTCACATAGAAGATCACTTAGACTAACTCCACGGAGATGAAATTCGCCTGTGTGATAGCTGAGAATGAAATCAACGAACGTTGAGCAGGGGCTGAACTTGTGTCGACAGGAGACGGTAGTCTGACTGGCACAAGCGCACGCTTTTCACCCAGAATTTCTAAAGATGCCACACTTTTGTGCCCAGTTACGGACATTTTTTTGGGCGGCACCAAATTTATTTTTGGACAGAACGGTGGCCGCAGTAGCACGGATGGAGTGGTTGGTGTAGTTGGCAGATAACTCACACATATTGCTGAGAGATGAATTTCTGCAGATTTTGCCATCGACTCGCCTCGTCTGAAAAAAGTACTGCCGTATGTTTTTTTTACCGGAAATTCTTCAAATGCTGTGTCTTCGCCTTTTTCTTTCAAATATTCTCGCAGGATCTTAGCATCTTTTTGGTTTGATTTTAATGTGTTGGCAGTCTGTAGATTTTTCTTGTGACTGGCAAATCGTTTGACAGCTGCAGCCATTGTTTACAATGTAATAGACGACGTACGTCGTCGGTTGGGTCACAAAGTGCAGTTTGATACGTGTTTTACCCCAACGGCACGTGACCGCCGTCGACAAATGGAGTGCCTGTCGCGAAAGGCGATATTTTTATTTATTAAATAGTCCGAATATGCACGAGAATTTCGTGCTTTATCTGTACTGGAAAATGCATGCTTTACTGTTTTGGTCAGTAAAGAATTGTACCGCGACCTGAACGAACGTATGTTTGTGTCTGTTATTCTTAAAGGATACGAAATCTCTAGAAATACATAGGAATTATCTTCGCTAACAACCTACAAAGTACTTAAAACATTTCATGTCAATTACCGCCAGTGACCCTCAAGCTAATAAAAACAGACAGAAGTATGTCCTTTCAGTGGCTTATCTGTGTAGCCATTTTTCCGTTTTAGGATGACGTGATGTTGCAGTAGCTATTTTTAGATCAATAATGACGTATTTGTACCGCTCGCTAGTGTATAATGGTAGATTTAAGTCCAAAAAAACATGGCGACAAAATTGAAGTGGGTAGATTGTCTCGCAATATATAGGTCAGTATACAACCGCACGTCATCTCTTAGCCAAGCCATTGGCTAAATTGCATCACACGCCTACACTATAGGTCACAACACCCAGTTTGTGTTTTCTCAGCCAATGAAAATTGACTTCGAAGGTGGCTTTATAGTGATAGTTTGGTATATGGGTTATTTGAATATTGCATTGAAACTAACATAGGTCTACTGTACATACTTTAAGCTTTCAATCAATGCCTGATAACAGATTTTTGTGTGTGTTGTTTTAATGTTCACCCAATTTTGAAAATACCAAAGTTTGGCTAGAATAAGTAAGCCTAAAACTGTCAAAATGGCGGTACCCATGTTAAATTGTGTGTAGCTTGAAACCGACATGCAGTATGTCAACTTTATTTGGTTGTAAAGGATTTCTCATGTGTTGATCTATTTGAAAATGGTTCGGAAAAGTCTTAACGAGATTTAGGTAATTAGCCACAAATCAAAACGTTAACATTACCGCAAATGGGAAATGAAACTGTATCATGTAACCTATAACGCACTTAAATTTTTATTCAACAATAATTGGATAAAACTAATGAAAAAATGTCGGCGGCCTTGTGAATGGCCTATGGAGCTTCTTCTCTATTGTAACGCCACCTTCAAATTTCAATTATTCACTTACGAGGGGATAGAACATACATTAGACAGTTGTTTTGAACTAAATGAACTCTACTCTTTCCATCTAAACTAGTCTAAAGATTATATTGTCTTTCCCTTTAAAGTCTGCTTTTCGACTTTGGCCCCAATCCTCTGTCAGTAAAAATAAATCCACTTATCCTGGTCTCACTTCCAAAATGTTTTCAGTCAAATTCAACCAGGTTTTTTTAGAGAAAAAAATTGGATATGCCAAATTACTGGGGTCCAAGAAAAAAGAATTAAATGCGCTAAACCAGCCCCTAACTTCTTTTGCCAATACCAATAAAACGAGGGTGTAGAAACTCTGTACTGATTCTATATTAGCTAAACTATTTCCAGGTTAAAGTGACATGAGCTGCCAAAATGTTGATATTTTTAGCTTAAAACAGAATGTTGAAATTATTTGCTATTTTTCTCAAGACGTATAATTCAGAGGCTTTTTAGTGCTTCTAGTTTCGAAAATGCACGATAAAGTATTGTTTTGAACTAACTTTGACCTAGAATGAATGAATGGTCGTCCCGGTTATTAAAATTTTGTGTACTTTTCGGACACGTTTTCGGTTCGAAAAGACCACATACTGTATGGATTTTCCTCATTTCAACGCCAATCATTTAGTTTTCAAATGACCTACAAAGTCTCTTACTGTCGTGACGATCAGAAGTAATGAAAAAAGAGTGAAATTTGGCAGCTCATGCCACTTTAAATCTCAGAAGAATTTTTTTCTAAATAGATGGATGGTTATAAATGTTTTTTTTTCGGATGATCAGCACATGTCTGTAAATGGGATATAACATATATGGCACTTTTAGAAACAGTTCATGTTGAATAACATCAGTTTCGTTATGTAATGGAGTTGCTGTTGTTGTTCAAAGTCTATTTCCTGAATAAAATCAGTTTTGTTATGTAATGGAGTTGCTGTTGTTGTTCAAAGTCTATTTTCTGAATAAAATCAGTTTTGTTATGTAATGGAGTTGCTGTTGTTGTTCAACGTCTATTTTCTTCAATTTTTTTTTATAGAATTGTTGCATATTTTTAACAAGGTTATTTAAATCAGATATTCTACCAAAAAGAGAGTGCCACAATAAAATCTACTAATGTATTAAGGGGCCTCCGTGGCTCAGTAGGTAGAGCGTTGGACGCTCAATCCAAACAGCCTTCCACCAATGGGTCCCGGGTTCAAATCCCACTCAGTCAAAAAATTGGAAAATTTTCTGATTGGGTTTTCACTCGAACGACCTATTTGGAATGGTTGCCAGTTACCAGCGGAAGGTCGTGGGTTTCCTCCGGGCACAGAGCCCGGTTTCCTCCCACAATAAAACTGGCAACGCCGCCATATAAGTGAAATAATCTTGAGCGGTTATTATATGAATTTGTATCCAATATTGATGATTATTGTTCGAGTGGTCGTTGGGTTGTAAGTCTATAAATTACCACACACCGAAGGCGTCAAATCTGATATGTGGTTTCGATCCAACGATGACAAGTATACAATTGAGATCAGTATTGGATATAGCAATTCATAAAATAGATACCGAGCGTGAACTAAATTGTTCTGTGGCAGAGAAATATTGTTCCTTGTCATATCCTTTTCTCGTTTTTGGGGCGGATTCAATTACCGTTTCGAGCATCATTTAAGATCGGTAGAATAATATTTGCCATTTTTTTTTCCCTCTAAAAAAATAAATAAATAAAAATAACGAGAATATTGTTATACTCGCTTTCTAAAAAATATGAAATAATTTGACCCTATCAAATCGTTTATATCGTGGGTTGAAGCATATGACTGTTGAGAACATTTGAGTAGGTCTTCGTCCCGATGACGTTAGATTAGAATGTTATGCGCCATCGGAATGACACTATACATAGTTATAGTCTGGATAAACTCCAATATGATACTCCAATATTGAGTTGTCTGGATAAACTCCAATATGATACTCCAATATTGAGTTGTCTGGATTAAACTCCAATATGATACTCCAATATTGAGTTTAACTCCAATATGGACTGATAGGTGATTGAGACGTGCTACAATCGTTAGCTGTCCATCGGTTGATCCGTTTTAGTTATATAATAAGATCCAATATCAGATGGAATCTGTTCAGGGATGTCTGAAAGCCAAGACAGCCTTTATGTAGATATATTGATCTTAATTGAGAGTGATATCTAATTACAAATTAACAAAAAAAAAACCCATCGGGATATCATTCAGTGCGTGTTACTAATCAAATTGCCCTACATATAAATCTACATCTACTCTGTTTAGCATAAAAATAATAAATGGTTATAATTCAAATTAAGGTTAAAGTAGAATTGCTGTCTTTCCTTTAGGGTATTTTATGTTCTCTATGGTATTAACAAAAAAAAAAAGCAAACACACAAACAACAAATAAACATAAAATTTTTTTTTTTAGAAATGCTTTTTACATAATCATAGAAAGGACCGTTGATGTAGATTAAGGAGCATGAAGAAATTGGATGTTCTCGAAGTGCATTAGGTTCGTGGTGACTAGGCCAATAAACATTAATCATTGGTTTGTCCTCTGGGCAATCTATCATTTTTTTTACAACAGCTAGGCGGTTTACTCTACATATAGCTTGATATTTTCAATAACTCAAATATTACTCGCAAGAAAATGCAATCAGCACCGTTATTTATCTTAACCTTGGAATTGTGTGTGAAACGCCTAGAGTGCCGTCAATAGAGTTGATCTATCTGCCTTTTCAAACCCAAATGTATTTTCACAAGCCGGATTCTTAAAGGGGCATGAGCTGCCAAAACTCACACTTTTTTCGTAATTTCTGATCGTCACGACAGTAAGAGGCTTTGAAGGCCATCGAAAAACTAAATGATTGGCGTTGGAATGAAAGAAATCCATACAGTATGTGGCCTGTACGAACCGAAAACGTGTTCGAAAAGTAAACAAAATTTAAATAACCGGGACGACCATTCGTTCATTCTAAGCCAAAGTTAGTTCAAAACAATACTTTATCGTACATTTTCGAGACTAGAAGCACTAAAAAGCTCCTGAATTACACGTCTTGAGAAAAATAACCAATAATTTCAACATTATGTTGTAACGTCAAAATATCAACATTTTGGCAGCTCATGCCCCTTTAACGATGCAAGTATATCCATGCCCTCAATAAAATCCACTGGTTTCAGTCGAAAACAGCTATCGAAATATTATACACCTAAATCCTAATCCTGTTTATTCTTCAACAAAGTTCTTGTCCAATTAAAATCCATTGATTACGACATCGCTGCTTTAATTGGTTTACACCAGGAAACTATCTTAGGTTCATGTACAATTGCTCGTCTAGTTATTCGTCAACATTATTAAAGTGGCACGAGCTGCCAAAATGTTGATATCTTGACGGTTAAACAGAATGTCGTAATTATAGGATATTTTTCTCACGACGTTAAATTCAGGAGATTTTTAGTGCTTCTAGCCTCGAAAATGAATGATGAATGGTCGTCGCGGTTATTTAAAGTAGCATGAGCTGAAATGAGCCGAAATTCACACTTTTTCGTAAATTCTGATCGTCACGACAGTAAGAGGCTTTGCATGCCATCGAAAAACTAAATGATTGGCGTTGGAATGAGGAAAATCCATACAGTATGTGGCCTGTATGAACCGAAAACGTGTTCGAAAAGTAAACAAAATTTAAATAACCGGTACGACCATTCATTAATTCTAAATCAAAGTTAGTTCAAAACAATACTTTATCGTACATTTTCGAGACTAGAAGCACTAAAAAGCGTCTGAATCATACGTAATGAGAAAAATAGCCAATAATTTCAACATTCGGTTTTAAGGTCAAAATATCAACATTTTGGCAGCTCATGCCACTTTAAATTTAGTTTACTTTTCGGACACCATTCGGTCCGTATAGTCCGTAGACTTTATGGATTTCCCTTATTACAACGCCAATCATTTAGTTTTTCGATGGCCTTCAACGTCTCTTACTGTCGTGACGATCAGGAATTATGAAAAAAGTGTTACGAATTTTTTTTTGGCAATTTATGCCACTTTAACGTTTTTCTAGAGCAAAAAAGCAACAACAAACATGATCTTGATGCTTCTTTAATATCTCCCTTGAAAGAATATCACCAGAGACAGAGGCATTCTTATTCCTAGCATCGTTTGTCTCCATTAGTACGACCATACGTTCACAACGTTCATATAGTATGTACTCTTCGAAAGTATTTAAATATGGATGTTTATTGACAATTTCGTTAAAAAGTCCATAATAAATACATGTGGGAGGTTTTATCTGCTCCCTAAATGTATTTACAGTTATCCTGATTTAAGCAAATAAGGATTGAGTTTATGTGCTTAAAATATTTCGCTTCTATAGGGATTCAAAACGAGAAGTAGAATTGATGGCTTTCATTTTTTTATGGGGAGATTATTCCACTCTCTTGAGATGAGGTGTATGGAATGGTCTGTGCTGTGTAAACTTATTGGCTGTGTATTGAAGGATATGGGATTGTCGATTGAAACAAGCTCGCATGGTAGACGTCAGGGATGGTGTATAGATGCATTAATATATAGCGTTTTACCTTAAAAAAACATCTATTCAATCGTTCCCTTGAAGAAAAAGGTTATATTAATAAAACGCAGTATTGCTCCTTGGAATCTAAACTTAATTGTAAAAACAGGGTACTCTATATTTCGAAAACACACAAACCCATTGAAAAAATGACCCAAGCTTCCAATGCCCCCAAGGCGTCTTATTATCCCGGATTTTGGTAGTGAACGTTAGGGAATATCACAGCTAACTGATTACTATCTAAAACCTATAGCAAATCGGCATGTTGACGTTGCCAAAAATGCTGATGATTTGTTGCCAAATTATCTTTTCCGGGGAGTTCTGCTGGCTAGGGCCAAACTCCTGCCTGTCAGCCTGGTGGGGGTGTGATGGGTTGTGGTTTGTTGTAGCAGCATGTGGTTGGGTATAAACGTCTAAATGATATGCTTCTTGAACATAATAACACACTTGTCTCCGTGGTTATGTTAGACAAGAATATTTTCCATGTGCCCGTGTGTTATAGTGCTCAAAAATATTTAATCGAGTTAACTGTTCAACATGACGGCTGATTGGCAAATCTGTAGATATTAACATGGTCAGCTATTTTCTGTAGTGTTAGTAAATAATTAAGAGGGATTTATATGCATAAGGACATTTGCATAAGGTGAGATTAAGGAATGATATAATATTATAAGCGTGAAATTGTTTAGTTTATTTCTATTGCGACAAATTTAATCAAACGATTCTTCGACGTAACTTGGCTAGTATAGACTTGAGGCAAAGAGTATTATTTATAGTTTTTATATCTCATTGTATTATTTCGAAATTCCCTTTTGAATTTTTATATCATACGATGTTTGTGTCAAGATGACCAGCTTGGAGATGCTCACAAGAGTTGACGTTATGTTCAGTTGTCAAGGAGTTGTCAAGGATATCTCATGTGTTGATCTATTTGAAAAAGAAAAGGAAAAGCCTTAACGAGATTTAGGCAATTAGCCACAAATCAAAACGTTAACATTAACGCAAACGAAGAATGAAACTGTATCCTGTAACCTATACTATAAAGCTGTTTGGGACGATTACAGAAAATTGCATTCGATAATAGTGGTACAACAAACGTCATTTTCATTAAAGCAATCTGTTGGTTAAAGGAACGCTCGCCTTTGTATTTTCCATCTATAGACGAATTTACGATCCTTTTATTTTATGCTATAGTAAGAAAGTTTCAATATCATTTATATTTATAGAATGATTTGAGTGATCCTAAAGCCATGCAAATAAAATTGAGAGTGTAAACTACAGACAAAAAGATGACGATAATCCCACACTGAAGTCAACCGGTTTCTGCTCGTTGTTGCTGTATTCAGTACTCAGATCCGGTATACTTGACATCCCTTCTTTATACTTAAAACATAACTGGATATACATAACGTATCCCATGCCTAATTTGACTCCAGTAAATTTGTTTTCTTAAAGTGGCATGAGCTGACAAAATGTTGATATTTTGACGTTAAAACAGCATGTTGAAATTATTGGCTATTTTTTCATGACGTATAATTAGGAAGCTTTTTAGTGCTTCTAGCTTCGAAAAAGTACGATAAAGTATTGTTTTGAATTAACTTTGGCGTAGAATGAATGGTCGTCCACATTTTCGGTTCGTACAGACCACATACTGTCTGGATTTTCCTTATTTCACGCCAATCATTTGGTTTTTCAATGGCCTTTAAAGCCTCTTACTGTCGTGACGATCAGACATTATGAAAAAAGTGTGAATTTTGGCAGCTCATGCCATTTTAACAAATGTCTGAAAGGGTTTGGCGGCGAGTTTGTCTTAAAGCTAAAAATAAATGTATCAAATGTAATAAACTAAGCATATTTTGGTGCATAAAGGCCGGATATAACAGAATGAAGGTACACATGAAGTAATGAGTGTGGAATGGAATGTGATCTTAAAGACCTTAGAAAGACGATGGTAACCATTGGGGTTAAATAATATTAATCACTGGACTGCCTTGGGGATAGAATACATCAAGTGTTGATGGATTTCCATACTGATTCGAATCTCGGTGTCCATAGCTGGATGATTTATCCGTATTCCATTCAGAGCAGCCTTTGACCGGTTCAATGTGAAGTTACAATCTATGCGAATCCCAAATGCATCTACTCTCTAATACCCATAATACGACTTTACCAAAGCTTTCTGATTGTCGCGTGATTCCAAAAACAAATGTATCCCTCTAACGTTTAAAGGGACATGCCTATACGCCGAAACGAAGATCGTTAAATGTGTGCTATTCGACTGGGTTTTATATAAAGATCAGGACCCTGTTTCACAAAGCGGCGTAGCGTAAGTTTTCACGTAACTGCCATAGCAACCCATACTGTAGAGATATGTAGTATGAAAGTTACGCAAAGAAATACATCTACGCCGCTTTGCGAAACAGGACCAAGGTCACCAGATGACCACAGACAACTCTAGCTCTCACTGACCTATGTATAACGGGATTTGTTTTTAGTGGTAATACGAGATGAGCTCGATTAGCTTTTCACGCAAAGCTTTGTGGCTGCCTGTATGGTGCATTCTCGGCTGTTTGTTTACAGACTGTCAGACGGAGAACTATAGTAGCAAGGGATTCTCTTAATAACTCTGTAAATGTACTTTTTTGGTGGAAAGTCATCATAAAGTTGTGATCCTACAATACAGTGGAATTTTACACATTTATTATATACGCCTACTTGAAAACGAAATATAGGATCAACCTGCTATAAATCATTTAAGAGGGAAAGTTACAACTGATGTCGTCACTGAAGATGGCTGCTTAGGTTTGCCGAAATATAGAATACCGTCACTGAAGATGTCATACTTTTGTCATAACACCACAAAGAAGATATCATGGTATCTACCGAATCGACTTTCTGCAAAAGTTCTTCTAGCTTGATTTTTTAAAATGATTTACTCAGCTTTCTTGATACTTAAATCGAGAACACTTTATTTAAACGTAATCAAATTAGGAAAATAAATGTTTTTTTTTAGAAAGAAACAATATTATTTTGTCTATCCTAACACAATTGGACGACGTTGCAGCGCCTGATTTTCCCCTCTTAATCTCTTACATAGCTTAAATCAAACCCATTAGAACATGTGAGAATCGAACTCACAGTCGTGAGTTCGATTCTCACTCTGTTTTCCGGATCAATCAGTGTCGGTTAGTTAATTCAGTAATTTCCCTGATGATGATTGCAACTTACAATCTAATTTTCTTTTATAATTTCCTACATAGCATCATTGTTTATATGGTGATTTCTGTTTTATCTCACAATGTGTTATTTTCTGATTATTTCAGAACACTGAAAATGCAGTGTTTGAAAGATCCCTGCCGTTTGAGTCTTATTTCCTTTAATTCAAGTGTAATATGTAAGAACAGCTTAAGAGGACCCCGCGAAATGCCTGAATAATTACTATCAACCCCTTAAGGACGTCTAATTAGAACAAACTACTGTCCAATGCGTCCAAGATGCAACAAGGAAAACGGTACTTATTAATTATTCTAAAGCCTACGATGGGAGGTTCTTGATTAAGGATACAATAGAGGGATAACCCTGATGAGAATAGAATACATATATCATTCCAAAGACACTATTTTATCATCAATACCAAAGCTGCGAATTCAGAAGACAATGGTTAAACGTTAATATATCTTGGAACGGTTAAACTATTCATAAGTTCCATTCAAAAAAATTAACAGTTCTCATTTTACACTGTAATGGGAAAAATCCCGTTAATGTTAAATCCCTTTTTGTGATCGTGACATGTCATTCAGTGTATAGAGGATATCTAACACACTGGATAGAGTTGGATAATCTTTTTCTCACACTGCACAAAAAATATAGCGTTTTATTTTTAAAAAAAGCGCACCTCAACTAAAACAATATGTATTGGCGTTCTAGTTTAAAGAATGGTTGTCAGGAGAAAGACTAAATAGTGCGTTGTAGCGTTACAGACGATGTCCCCGATGATTACATTACTGACAGTTATATATATATATATATATATTATATATATTGCTGGACGCTTCATCTGAACATCATAATGCCTAGGGTCAGGAATATTTGGGGATGAAATCGGGTTTGTATCAAGACCTTTATGTCACCGCGCCAATAAGTTAAAACAACCAACCAACCGTTATGTCAGTCGGCATTGCGCAATGGTTATTCCGCAATATGTTGAGTGGATTGAAGTTATTCTGATACGCCCGCACGGGCTCAATACCACGTCAACATTGGGTGCATTTGAAAAATCGGTAAAGTTGCTATAAGAATTAAAAAAAAGATAACATAATTGTTACAGGGTACTTCTTTGACACTCCCTTCGTATGCTTTAATGTTCATAAATATATCAACACAAAAGCAATGCTATGTTTACTTTAATGTTTACACAGATACTATATTTTGCCTTTTTTCTGTTGTGTTTTACATCGCATCTTGAAAATCGTTTTTATTATATTTAAGTGTTGGGGGATTTTCATGACGAGCATCAGATTCTAATCGGATAGTTACTGACCACTTTCTACAGATACATGTACAGCATAAATAAACGAGAGGATCTAGGAAAAGGTTTTATAGCATAAAGCAGACAAGTAAAGACTTGATCCTAAAGTGGTCTTGGGGTGTCTTCTGTTTACACTCGAGCTACCTAATGAGTCCCACAACAATAATTACCGTTCGCTCCATCATCGACAAAACGTTCAGTGTGGGAGTTTTGCAATTACAACACTAGGCTGACATATAAATACCCTGCTAACTTCATCCATACAACCATCAGTGTCTTCTACATGTGGTTTATGTATGTATTCCACTTAGACAGCTCTCATTACCTTCTGTAAGTGGGGATTTCAGTCTGTGCATTATACTCCCCACAGTACTATATGTGTATACATCGAGAAGCTGGACGAACTGGACGGCAGGCATCAGATACAAAAATACATCTCTCGAAGAACTGCGGTATATAAAAGGGGTTCTGCTTTTCGTGTTATGTCATCAATTTGTATCTGGTCTGAGCGTGATTCGAACCCGCGCCGAATCAATGGAAGGTCTGTGTGGCTCTGAGGGACGATCACTCTGATCCACTCTAAAACAAAATTCCGATCACAGATAAGAAGCGACTAAGTAAATATATAAAGCCTATCTAACTCATGCCGATATTCAGTTTTTGCAAGAAATCCCAATTAGTGTTGATTTGAGATGAATTAGTAGATTCTCGAACTTTGCAGACATGCTCATTTGATGTTGGCCTGTTATGTGGATTGGATAAACTGGCGGAGCTTAAAGTGGCCTGAGGTGCAGAAATTCCTATTGTTTTCTCATTTATTCTTATTGTAAAGAGACTGATTGATTGATATGGGAGCGTTGCCAGGTTAAGTGGGGGATAAAACCGGGATCATTGCCCGGAGGGAAACACCGGCCTTCGGCGAGTACTGGTATACTAGTAACTCTTACGCATACGGCGAGCGAGTGAAAAATTCACTCAGAAAATCTTCTATTTTGATTGGTCTGAGTGTGATTCGAACCCGCTCCGCATCGCTGGAAGGTCTGTGTGGGATCACTCTAACCCATTGGACCATCCAGGCTCCTGATTGTAAAGATAAGTCCAGCGATTGACGTTAAAATAAAAAAAAAACTAAAAAAAAAACATATCGGTAAATTCAAACACCCGTACCAGGAAAAACTATGCACTGATAAGGGACAAAATTCTACGGAGCCGTAGAAGTGACGTTGGATTTTTTGGGGCTTCTCGCTGTCTCGTTTGAACGACTTATTATCTCGTTTGAACGACTTATTAATTTGTTTGAACGACTTTTTTATCTCATTCAAAAGACTTAATAGACCAATGAAAAGACCTGGAATTACCGCCGAGCCTGATGACGTCACCTAGATGTACGCAAAGCTTTCTGGGTAAAATGTACCTCAGTTCGCCATTTTGTTAATTGGTAAGATGTCACTTTTGTGGAAAACATTGATGATATAACCTGTTTTTATCCACACATTTTCTTGTAACTTTACGCCTTTTACGTCTTCTTCTCGATACAGTATTATTTCTTCTGCTTTATTTTAAAATTGTCCCTCAATCCCCCAAAATGCTTTGCGCGTAAACTCCGAGTGACGTCATTAAGCAATCGGTCAATTGTTTTAAAATATGTGAAAAAAGGCATATACCAACAGACGTCAACAAGACGTCGAAGATGATTAAGAAATAATGGATTGATTCTCTGTGTATACGCTGTGATAACTACAAGAAAAAAGGAAGTGTCCATTGTTTTTGGACGAGGGCCAGAGGGTCGAGTGCAAAAAGTGTGGACCCTCCCTTTTCAGTTATCACAGCGTATACGCAGAGAATCAATCAATTATTTCTATTCTAACACATTAACATTATTGTAAAGAAAAACTGAATTTGAGTAGTTTGCTTAATGTTTTACTTCACACTAAAAATTGAATCTATATCTCAAAAATGATATGGGTGCTAGCTTCAAACAGCTGCTTCATATGTTACCATTTTTACTAACATATCTGATAACTTTTTAATGATATATTCATATTTTTAGCTTATGTTAGTTACCTTTCAAGTCTTGCCTTCGCGAATTAGCACCATCCTGCGTTTATGAGTTAGTTCAGAAGTAAATGAATGACGAAGTATGAAACGATGACTTAGATAATGTACACGGCATTGTTTCCTTTGCCCATTGTGTAAGGCCATATGTGACGTATCAGCCTATTCTGCGCTGTTTGGTTTAAAAAGGCTTGAATTTTGCGTTGATCGGAAAACTTCGGATATCTTCGATTTGAATCGGCTTCTGAACGTATGCACTGGACTATGGGTAATCCATAAGCTTGAACGGTAGGCCTACGAAAAAATCGTCCACGCTGATTCAACGCTTTCCAAAAAGCGAGCGTTTGCTTATCTTCAACAATATGAAGTTCTTTAATCAGTAAGGCCTTGCTTTTTTTAGTACGCTCTTGCTGCAAGCAACTCGTTCCACTTTGAAGAAATCTCCCATGATGCACTACTTATTAAACTTTGAACGGCTGGTTGCGTCATATTTAATGACTAGAATAAATGACTCCCCTTTGACAAGTGATATTCTGTCACTGCCTCTCTTATGGATACAATGCTGTCTACGTTTCATACTTCGTCATTCATTTACTTCTGGTTAGTTTTAAAGGCGAAATGCCTGACATAAACAACAGTCTGACATCCCCACTCACGTTTAAGGGGCTTTCACAATTGAGACTTTCGCCGCACGGTCAAAATACTGAAATCGATCGCACGGTGGAGATAAAAATTTTCAAGTCGCAGTAGAATCGGAAAAATTACCGCAAGAAAATAATCCATTTTACAAGGGCGTCATATAACTAATAGTACATGTATATATGCATGTAGCTCGATCTATATAGTTAATTTGATTGACTGGTGTTCTACGCCACGTTCTAGATTACGTCACTTATATTGTGTTGTCAGGTTCAGTGGGAATTGAATCGGGGCTCTTCACGGTGGATGTCAATCTGACTTATTAAGCCGGAATTTCATTGAAAAACAACGTGTCTACTTCAGTCAGTTGGTTGGGTATACCAGGCTCACAGTTCCTAGTAGCATAGCAGTGTTGAACTTTTGAACCAGTATGTATGAACCTTTATGCTCATAAACCATATTCGAGTAACTGTTAATTTACCACATAGAAACCAAATGTGCCCGTTGCTGTACAGACCGAGAGATCATCAGATTGAGACTTCATGAGATTGAGAAACCGCACGATCTACAGGCGAGGTCGCAAGCTCGCGATTTCGTCTAGCGATATCACGGCCACGCCCTGGCTATGAAGAGGAGATCGCCTCCACCAGTGTCCATACATAATTGCAGAATTCCTTTCATTTGTCGATGAAGTCGTTTGAACGAGTTAACAAGTCGTTTGATCGAGTTAACAAGTCGTTTGAACGAGTTAACAAGTCGTTTGAACGAGTTAACAAGTCGTTTGAAAGAAGTTAACAAGTCGTTTGAGCGAGTTAACAAGTCGTTTGAACGAGTTAACAAGTCGTTTGAACGAGTTAACAAGTCGTTTGAACGAGTTAACAAGTCGTTTGAACGAGTTAACAAGTCGTTTGAACGAGTTAGTGAGAAGGTCCCCAAAAAATTAAATGTCACTTTTACGCCTCCATAAAAGTCAAATAGAATGAGCTCAATTTTGTTGAGTTTTTTGCTTATAACCCTACCTTAGCTTACATCTTCAAGATTAGTATCAACTGAAAACACTTATTTTGTACTTTTTTTTATAAAACTGACCAAAAGATAGGTCATTCTGTTTTAACGACTTCCTTCCTATAGCTGACAGTTCATGCCACTTTAACATGAAGGATGCATTTTTCAAACAATGCGTCTTTTTCTGGAAGCATCTTCAGTGATCTGTTTTTCTGAATGTGGTCATGTTTACGTAAAATTGAGCTACTTCCAAGGATTTGGATTTCTATAAAAGGTTGTCACCGAAGGTGTGTTTTAAAGTGGCATGATACAGTATGTGACCTGTACGAACCAACAATGTGTTCGGAAAGTAAACAAAATTTAAATAACCGCAACGACCATTCATTCATTCTAAGCCAAAGTTAGTTCAAAACAATAATTTATTGTACATTTTCGAGACTAGAAGCACTAAAAAGCTTCTGAATTATAAGTCTTGGGAAAAATACTGATAATTTTAACATTCTGTTTCAACGTCAAAATATCAACATTTAGGCAGCTCATGCCACTTTAAAGAATAAAAATAACATTGGCTATACAACAAAACAGGACCTTTACTTTAACAGCGGTTCTCCATTGCTAAAACTATAACTCACTTATTAAGTTGAGCGCATAATAAAAACACATTGCAGTTTAAAGAAATCCAATCGGGAATACACAAAATGCTTAAATAGTTATCGACTTAAGCACTACATTAACTGTTATTAATCTTTCAGCTCATCCCTATAAGCTTGTAGGAGAACCGCGGTCAGCACATCACAAGAACGAGTTTTCGTGTATCTTTAATCGGCCATAAAGAAACTGGCTACAAATATTACAAATCGGCCCGGCATGAAAAACAATTGATTGATGACATCTTTGGATTGGCTTGTCAACATAAACTAGAAGATATAATGCTGAAATAATACCTATAAAATATCCCGTTTTATACAATAAAATGCGAGGAAGGGATATTTTTACTTAAGAGCAGTTTGTAATTTTGTAACAGAGAGCCTCTGAGTGAACAGTTATTCCAGAATAATAATTCCAGAAATAATAAAATAAAAAGAAAACATATCTATCCCACTGTGGCAGAATCATTGAATTTAGGCTTGATTGTTTGTGTATAATAAAAATGTTATAACATGAATTTACACACATCCTTGTTATTAATTCGGTGTCTCAGCCAATAGGGACTTTCAACTTAATAGCAACTCTTACAATAAATATTCATATTGCATATTCATATAATAACATAATATTATAAGCACAGGCCGTTCGAACAAAGATGGAGGTCAGTGACGAAATCACGTCTCTGTTTGTGTCAAGGTTACGACATTTACAGCCGAGCCTGGTGACGTCACATCGATTCACGCAAAGCTTTCTGGGTAAAATGTACCTCAGTTCGCCATTTTGTTTATTTGTACATAGCAAGATGTCACTTTTTTGGAAAACATTGATGACATAACCTGTTTTTATCCACACATTTTTCCGATAACTTTACGCCTCTTACGCCTTCTTCTCGATGCAGTATTATTTATTTCGCCATATTTTAAAATTATTTCGTCATCCTTCAATCCCCCAAATGCTTTGCGCGTAAATTCCAAGTGACGTCATCAAGCAATCGGTCAATTTAGACCACGATTGTTGGACTGGTTAACACTGAATGTTAAAAGCGGCCATGTAACTATGGTGCTTATATACGGAAAGTATTTGGATCGAAGTGAAGATGAAGTTACGGAGTAAAAACACACACGTATTAATCATTCCCAACAATGTCAGTTTTTGTTGACAGTATTTTTTAATGCAATGGATGTTTTTTTCGGGAACAATTTACCTCCCTGATATCCGAGCAACAATCCTGGAAGTTATGTGAGTTACTTCCAAAATGAAAGAGGCAATAAATTGATAGAGGTGACAAAAACTGACCTTCTTGTCAACAACTATCCAACCATTGTGTTGGGAAAACCTGTCACTTCTAAATACATAATGCCATTCTGTGTAATCATTTACATGTAGGTACGCTCCCACTAAACTCAGCAGGGGATCTGAAACTATTTTGGTGCAGAAATGGTTCTATTGTTAAAATAATGATTAAGTGCATGTTAGCTTGTTCCTAAATCGCTCCGGGCAACGGATTTGGACAGCACATATATAATTGTCCTTCAGGCCATTCTTTTTGTTCCGGGATAAAATTCGTCCACGATTTTCCTTTCTGACTCAAAATCGATTTTTGAAAACATGGCAGTCAAATACAGACCGACCTACATGTACATGTACGTAAATGTCTAAGAACGAAACAATTTCGAGTAGAAATGGGAAAAATAAACTTTCGCAAAACTTCTGAGAGATTTTTACAACAATTATTATACTGCGAGTTGATAATGATGAATACGTTCACATTCTGTAAGGTTTATATATATGTAAAATAACTGAAGCCTATTTCGTATTTTAACTGACATATCCAATTCTCTTTACTTTCGTTCGACCTACATTTGCATGTGTTAGATCGTACACGTATTATGGGATGCAGAAATATCCAAGTTTCCTTGAAACGTCTATATAGTTTAGCATCATTTGATATCAAGACATGCCATTATCAATCAAAAATCCACCTATCCAAATATTCACTGACATATCTGGCGTTGTTCTCAAGACAGGAGCGGATATTTCCATATCATATATTGTGATAATGTGATTAGAGCACTCCAAACCAACCAAGTGTGTACCCTAACCTTAACACTATCATTTTCGGTTGATATATCATTTTGACTGTTTTTATTTTTGAATTAGAATTCCAGAACATCTGTTGTTTGTTGAAGTATTTAAAGTGGCATGAGCTGCCAAAATGTTGATATTTTGATGTAAAAACAGAATGTTGAAATTATCGGCTATTTTTCTCAAGACATATAATTCAGAAGCTTTTTAGTGCTTCTAGTCTCGAGAATGTACGACAAAGTAATGTTTTGAACTAACTTTGCCTTAGAATGAATGAATGGTCGTCCCGGTTATTTAAATTTTGTTTACTTTTCGAACACGTTTTCGTTTCGTACAGGCCACATACTGTATGGATTTTCCTCATTCCAACGCCAATCATTTAGTTTTTCGATGGCCTTCAAAGCCTCTTACTGTCATGACGATCAGAAATTATGAAAAAAGTGTGAATTTTGGCAGCTCTTGCCACTGTAAGAACATGGCTTAAGACTGGGTTGTGTTTCTTTATCAACTAAATATTTATTTGACAAAACATAAGTTGGGACAAAAACAACCTTCGTTTCCCTTGACGTCAAAATAGGAATGTGACCTTCGTGTGGTAGCTGGCAACCATCCCACATAGGTCGTTCGAGTGAAAACCCAGTCAAAAAATTTCCATTTTGTTTTTGACTAAGTGGGATTCTAACCCACGACCCATTGGTGGAAGGCTGTTCGGATTGAGCGTCCAACGCTTTATCTACTGAGCCATGGAGGCCCCGTTCTCTGAGTTAACAGACCGATTACAATAATTCAATACGGACGTGTTAATATAAGCCGTATGCCTATTCGCCAATCCCATTTCCTTTCAGTGCAATACACTATTGTTTAAACTAATACAGACTCAGACATTTTAAATCTACCTAAATCTAAATTTTCACAATTATCCAAAAATCAGGTGGAAAAATATTGATTCAACCCCATGGCGATGTGTCTTTAATATTTGGTATAACCAAAGAGAGTAGATTGACAAGAGTGGTCACTTCGTCCAATCAGCATTGCCGGCATGTTTTTCGGCCCCCTAGCGGAAGGGAGTTCCGACTGTACACAATTCGACTGTAAAGCGCCCCCTAGAGAAAGGAGGTTCCTAACAATCGAATCGTGTCCGTGTCAGGGGGTACTTTAGTTACCATTGTAAATATTTCCAAGTTATGATTGTTACACTTTTTGCTGTTTGTACTCTGCTTTGTTCAAGTGCCAAGTACAATAAAATTGAATTAAATTGAAATTGTTCAAATTCAACATGGCGCGGACGGAGTGACCACTCTTGTCAATCTACTCTCTTTGGTATAACATCCCTATACTGTATCTCGATGACCTGTCTGAGACCGGATGTGTAGTCAGGCACAAGCTTCTGACAACGGTTATTGGGAATTACAGCTCATTTCTCGTGAACATTTGTCTCCAGCTTTTGTCCTCAGCTCTGCAATGTTCTTGGGTCAGCATGCGGCCAAAGCTTTTTCAAGACCCCCATGGTGTCTGGAGGTTTACGTGAGGCAGACCCAAGGATATTACAGCTTTTCTCCGCTAAACTGATCTCTTTGCATTTATCCGTGGGTCATTGTTTGGATGGAATATCCAATGTCGCCCTAACTTCTTCGCCGACTGGACTATGTTCGTGGTCAGTATATACAGGTATTTGATAGTCCATGGAGTCATCAACACTGGGGTTCCCAGTGCCATTTTTTGTTAACATCAAAACAGCTACATAGCCCCTACCCATCCGCTGTGTTTCACAGAATCTAGGATGCTCTTCTAGATGTACGTTTCGTTCTTTCTATGCCACATGGGAGTTGATGTGATGACAAGCATAGCTTGTCTATGTCTTCCATAGATCTTTATAGGTGAACGAGATCGCGTGGTGGCGCTGCATGTCGTGCCGTCACAGCAGACGATCGGCCATGTTCTAACAGGGCAAAGTTTGAAATTTGAGACAGCTGATCACCATCATCATGCCAGACAGTTGCTGTGTTTACGGTTGCAAAAATCGAAGGGAAAAGGGTGCCCGAAGATCGTTTCACAAGTAAGTTCATCCAAACAAGGTTGAAACCATTTTGAAACCCTGATAGGTTGAAAAATGTATTTTTACAGGCTGAAGTACGGGCCGTAGCGTTTCACTGACACTCAGTTACACTGACACTACTACAGTACAACTCTTCAACCGTCACTTCACCTTTTTCACTATGGCTATTCGAAAAACAAAACCTGTTTTAACCAGTTTAATTTCTTAAGTGTTTAGTATTTATCATAACTTTCCCACTCCCCTGATTATGATAAAAACAAACTAGAAAACCTAGCATAAGCATCCTTTGGTGTAGTCCGAAATATCTGCGATGATGATGTAAAATTGTGAGAGTATGCAAATGACAACTTTTGTAAACTAAAGGTTTGGTACAGTTTGAAATTTAACCGGGCAGATCTATGGCTTGTGTCGACGTACAGACTTCAGATTGGTGCGATGAGAAAGGGAGACCATTTAAGTACGGGTTTGTCATTTTATTTTTAAAAGTTATGTAGAGAATCTTGATATTTTTGATGAGAAACGAGAGGTGGTCTTGCCAACCCGAAGTGTGTCAAGGAATTCCCAGAAAATTGATCAAATGCGTTCTGACGATGATGATGGCCTATCTGTCAGAAAATGTCTTACATCATCATCGCAGATATTTCGGACTACCTTTGGTGATGTAGTTCAATTTACCGAACTTATGGTGATATTAATTTACAATACATATATGATATAGTATATGATATACCAACGTTCAGTCTACGAATTTGAAATGCAAGGTGAAGGTGGTATAAGACCAGATATACGCCCTTTGGAATAGCTACACGTAATAAAAGAGGACAAGAACAAGAGTTCTAAAGAAGTCTGGGGTAGGAATTGTCCATACAGAGCAGTTACAATATTTTCATGGCTTGTAGTTTTGTCTAATGTAGTGGCCTGGACTACAAAGATCAAACTGTGGGAGTTTTGTTTGAAACACAGCGAAAAATGTATATTTATATCTATCCCTTCTTTTACACAGGGGATAGCCTCGATACCATGTGGCATGGTTATGTGGGGAGAAGGTACCTAAGATAGGACATTGCCATTTTTATATACTAATTTACTATGATATCTTAGCCGGTATAATGCACCTGCCCTTCCTCATCTTCTCGCCCTCCCCACCTAACCATGGACTCCAAATGGTATCGAGTCGCTGTGTTCTTTCATGTCATTGCTGCCAAGTAAGTGAAATGATCTAAAGTATGGTATAAAACTCCAATAAATGAATGAATCATTTATTCTTGACTAAGGCTTAAAAAAAGTATTGTGTTTCTGGTATTAACCCGACCTAGTACCTGGAACAATCATTGCCTACCTGAAAGTTTTTTTTCCATGTTGTGAAAAAAAAATACAGCGTCCTGCCTCACACTCAGACTGACTCAGTCATCAAAAACTTTATTTAACATCAAATAAACACGTATTTTAGCCATTCCTACAAATATAAAAATCCCTACCTACCTACCGAGATTTTTTTTAGCCTTTACCAGAAACACAACATTATTTTTTTAAGGCTAAGTTAAGACTGAAGGGTATCGCTTATGATGTGTTTTCTTTGATTTTTCCAGATTCCCATTGAAAGAACCCGAACGCTTAAAGCTATGGTTGGTCAAAATAAGTCGAGAGGGTTTTACACCTAGCATTTACCATACAGTTTGCAGTGACCACTTTACTAAGGATAATTATATCAGAGGTATGCAATTTTAAATAGGTCCATAGACTTTTATTGTGATCAGGACTTATAAAATACTATTCTACAGATCTTAGAATTATACTTGCAGGTTCATGGACTGACCCATGAGCATTTTGCAAAGGGTATAGGCGCCTAAACTTAAGACCAAGCTACCTTTAGTTAAATTCTTGGAAAAAAACGAAAACTTAAGGGCAAAATATAAAAGTGAGGTTGAACTTTTTAAACATTGAGCATAGCCCATAAACTGGTGGTTAGGGTATCATTCAATACCATTGAATGATTTATTCTTGTTATTTTGTAGGTGTACACCCCAGGGATGTGGAGCCGGACAAAAACATAATTACCAAATTTGAACTATTACACGAAGCGGTACCATCTGTTTTCCCGTCTTACCCTAGTTACAGGCAGCCAAAAATAACAGAACCAAGAAGAAAATCAAAGAGACCAAACAACATACTCAACAATACAGATGTCAATACTCCACCAAAAAAAAAGCCCAATACTTTAACATATTCAACAGATGACCATACATATATTGCTCTACCTAAATCATATAAAGATATACAACAAGAACTGTTAATTACAAAAGAGAAATTAGAAATCAAGAAGAAAGAATTAAAAACCGTTAAACAGCAAGTAAAAAGAAGAGATATCAAGTTGAAAAACCTCCTGAAAAAAGTTCAAAATAACAATTTAATAGATAAGAAAGATGTAGATTTATTACAGCTCAACTTTGGGGAAAACACATTTAAACTAATAGAGAATGAAGTTAATCTTATTGATCAAAATAAATTTGGTTATAGATATGAAGAAGAAATCAAGAAATTTGCAATTACTCTGCATTACTACAGTCCCCAAGCTTACAGTTTCCTCAAGCAGTATCTTCATCTTCCCCATGAAGCTACCATCAGAAAATGGAGTGCCAGCATCAACTGTGAACCCGGCTTTTTAACAGAGGTTATCCAACATCTTAAAGAAATGGTTGAAGAAAAACCCATGTTGAAACATGCTTGTTTAATGTTTGATGCCATGTCTATAAAGAAAGAATTGGTTTATGATGCTAAGTCTGGTAAATATGCTGGCTTTGTAGATTGTGGTCATTTTGAGGCAGCTAGTGGTGACACTCTTGCTAAGGAGGCTCTTGTTTTTATGGTGGTTGGTTTGACTGGTCGATGGAAATTACCTGTTGCCTATTATTTATCTGATCATCTTTCTGGTAAATCTCAAGCTGCAATTTTAAAGCAGTTAATTAGTCATCTAACTGATATTGGACTGGTTATTCATGGAGTTGTATGTGATGGGTCATATGCCAATCAAGCCACTGCTACTGAAATGGGATGCATCATAACTCATGAGGTGATGAAACATCAATTCCCACATCCTTCTAATCCAAATATCTCGATTTCGTTCATCTTTGATGCTTGTCATTTAATTAAACTGGTTCGAAACTGTTTGGCAACTTTGAAAACTTTTGTTTATGAAGGTAAAGAAATATCTTGGAAATATATTGAACAGCTGAATGAAATTCAGTTGAAAGATAATCTTTATTTGGCAAACAAATTAAAATCCAAACACATTGATTGGAAGCAACATAAAATGAATGTAAAGTTAGCAGTTCAAACTTTAAGCTCCAGTGTTGCTGATGCCATAGATTTTTTAAGAGAAGATTTGAAATTGCCTGAGTTTGCTGGAAGTGAAAGCACCACTGAATTTATTAGAAAAATGGACAAGTTGTTTGACTTCATGAATTCCAAAACTCCATGTGGTAAAGGTTACAAGAGACCAATGAATCTACAGAATTTAACATACAGAACTCAACAATTATTGGAAATTAATGATTACATTTTGTCACTTAAAGATACAAGTGGTCAGTCTCTTACCAGAGGAAGGAGAAAAACTGCCTGGCTTGGATTCTCTACTACCATTCTCTCTGTTATTGACATTTGTAAAAACCTGTTATCAGACTCAACTTCACCATTTAAATATGTGCTTACCTATAAAATGTCCCAAGATCACCTGGAAATGTTTTTCAGCAGAATTCGAAGAAGAGGGGGGTGGAACAACAATCCCAACTGTATGCAATTTAAGTGGGCTTTAAGATCAGTTTTAATGAGAAACTCTATAATGCCATCCAAGAATGCAAATGTAATGATTGAAGAAGAACTGGAGGAATCTTTGTTTTCTGTAGGACAACCGTCTGGTATTAAACCCAAGAATAAAGAAATGGAAAAGTTTGCTAAACTTTTATCTTCCCCTTCAGAATATCATGATAATGTCTTGTACTACATGGCTGGCTATATTATTAGAAACATTATCAAAGATTGTTCCTGTTCTACCTGTATCAAATGTTTGAAGGAATGTGAATTTCTCCCCCAATTGCCCGAGCATGTCCAGCTAACCCATAGGAAAGATAGAGGGGGTCTCATTTATGCTGGAAATGATGTATACAAAATAGTAAAAACTACTGACAACTTTGTGAGGCAATACTTTGCACTCTCTCCATTTAACAGCAACAAACATACAGTACTATTTATTCAAAACCAGGTGTTAGCATCTCTGCGTGGACAGTTGTTTTTAAATCATGCTGATCATTTTCTTGATTATGATATTTCTGTGGAGGAGGACCATTGTTCCCAAATTATTAAAAATGTATCTTGTCTGTTTATTAAAACGCTAATGTATCATCACGGTAAACTTTTTACAGACAGATTCATTTTACATAACAAAGGCTCCAAAAGACACAAATTAACTAAAACTATCTTGTTTTTAGGCCAGTAATCTCCATGTATTAGTCGTCGTTGTATCTTTTGAACGCAATTTTATTTGCATTGCAGAAACTGTTTCAAATCTTTTAAACTATGAAACTTGACTTATCCTTGTACAGTCAACTACAAACAAATATTGTTTTATGATTAGATGATATGAGATGTTCTTGTATAATGAACTGTTAACATTTATTGTTCTAAATCTTTCTAGATATATATCAGGCCTAAAATTTATGAGAGGTCTGTGAGATGCCACATTGAGCTTTGAAAAGAATATTCGGTCTAACTCTTTTGGCAGTGTATACTGAACTGTAAAAAGCATGCGATTGTACAGATATATGAGATGTTTTATTTTGAACTATAACACCGATTGTTCTTTAACTGGATTCGCTCGACTTAATGTAATTAATCTACATTAAAACTATGTTGGTTCGAAGAGCTGTCTTAGTGAACATTTTATGTTTTGGTCAAATATTCAGCAAGTAAAAATACTTATTAAATAAAAGTATATTTCAAATAATTTTTTCTTTTCGTTTTTGACAACCCGAGCAAGGTTCGTTTATTGAGGATAGGTGATAATTCTAGCCTTTGAACATCCATATGGTTAGTTTTCTAGTGTCAGAGGGGTGAATAAGACGGAAAACTTGATATTTTACTATTTCAATTTATGTGAAATGACAATCTTTTTCAAGTTGTATCAGATTATCAATACTTTTAAACAATATGGCAACCATTAGTTTTTTTTCCATCTACTGCAACATGTTATTCTTCACTCGCTATTATCCAGACTAGAAAACTTTTTGCTTTTTCTTATTTTAATATTTGCTGATTTTTTCTAGTGTACGTTATCTTACTTGTCCAGTTAAATTTTGTTTAAATGGGCTTTAATGATAACTCTTTAAGGGATACTCGCTCATTTAAAGAAAATATTCAGGCGAAATAGCGGCCATAAATAACGCACATGAAACCACGAAAAAACGGTGGACGACACCCGATTTATGCTAATAAGGCCAAATACCAGTCTGGAAATTACCTTAGAAATGAAATGATGACTAATAGTAACATGGAATCGAGTGAATTTGCAAAATGATCAGCTGTATGGGGCTGAAAGCGAAAAATCCACGTTAATAGAATGTGTAGCTTTGTTTACAGTACCGATGGCTGGCTTGCCCTCTTAGAAAATGGCCGACGTCATACATGGCATGCACGTCACTCTGCTGCTGACGCAATAGGGATTATGACGTAACTACTCGATCTCGTTCACCTATAAAGATCTATGATGTCTTCATATCTTGTGTGAAAAGGGCAATAACTCTAATAATAATGAAACCAGCGCAACCAGGATAGAAGGTGCAGATCCTCGCATGATTTCCAACATGTCCACCAAGTTTTTAAAATTTTTTTGAAAACTGTTGGAGAAGATGCGATGACAAGCACAGATTGTCTTTGTCTTCGTATACTGTCGGAAAAGGGTAATAACTCTAAAAAATAAAAACAGCGCAACCAGAATAAGATTTGCACATCCTCACATGCCATCCAACATGTCCACCAAGTTTCGAAAAAAAATGTTGAAAACCCTGGGAGGAGATGTGATGTCAAGCACTAATTGTCTATGTCTAATAGGTGGTGCACATGCTTACATGGTACCCAACATGTCCACGAAGTTTTGGAAAAAAATTGATGAAAACCCTGGGAGAGGATGCGATGACAAACACTGATTGTCTATGTCTTCGCAGGGGCAATAACTCTGAAATTAATGAAACCAGCGCAACCCGAATAAGAGGTGCACATCCTCACATGCCATCCAACATGTCCACCAAGTTTAAAAAAAAAAAAAAATGGTGAAAACCCTGGGAGGAGATGTGATGACAAGCACTAATTGTCTATGTCTTCGTATACTGCCGGGAAAGGGGAATTACTCTAAAAAACAATGAAACCAGCGTAACCAGAATAGGTGGTGCACATCCTCACATGATACCCAACATGTCCACCAAGTTTCGGAAAAATTGATGAAAACCCTGGGAGGAGATGCGATGACAAACACTAATTGTCTATGTCTTCGCATACTGTCGGGAAAGGGGAATAACTCTGAAAACAATGAAACCAGAGCAACCCTAATAGGAAGTGCACATCCTCACATGTTATCCAGCATGTCCCCTAAAGTTATGAAAAATTGATGAAAACCCTGGGAGAAGATGCGATGACAAGGAATGATTACAGACAGACGGACAGACAAGCCGATCGCTATATCCCCCGCATTCTATGCCGGGGGGCGGGGGGGGGGGGATAAAAAGGGGTGGCGTGTCAAAATATGTACATGTATTCTTAAACGAAATACAAAATTGGCTTTTTTCTCACGAATAGCCGGATAGCAATTGCAGGCAAATTAGGCCTCAAAATAAAACTTCTGTTTAAACATCTTAGCTAAAAAAAATTAGGTTAGAATAGTTTCGACGATTATTTTGTGTTGAGCTGGGCGATTTGTGTCGGAAGAATGGTCACTATGTTCTATACATGACTAAGCTTAAACGGATAAAGCCGGGTCCCTAATACCAACAGAATTAATTAAAATGAGTGGAGTTAGAAGATTCGGAGATTTGGAGAACTTTATTCTATGTCCTTAAGGCACGGTTTTTGAAATAGTGGGTAACGTCAGTTCCTACGAGATAAGTTAATACATCTTAGTCCGTCCAGGAATAAGCCAATGGAAGTAATTGACGGAGACTTTGAGCTAAGATTTGGCCAATTGCCTCAGCCAAAGCGTCAGTATCTATACAATGCTGTTATTAAAATATTTCAAGAGACGTTTCCTGGTTTTATGCTTTAAACTTTGTGTAAGTATTATTTGCCTCGAAAAAACCCGCAGTGTGATTGATAAATAGCTGACCAACATCACTTGGCTGATGCCAACAGAAAGCTCAAAGCCAAAAGATTTGAGTTGGATGAACGTTAATGGATTTGTAATCGGTAGAATTACATAGGGTTTTACCTCGACAACAACCATCAAAGTACTTAAAACATCCCACGTTAATTACCGTCAGGGACCCTCATGGTAATAAAAAAAAAGACGAAAGTAAATCGAAAGGTGGGTGATCAGCTACTATTAGATAAATAATGACGTCTTTTTACTGCTCTCTAATGTATGACGGTGTTTACCACATGCTAGTGTAATGGAACCGCATAGTGTAACAAGTATTACACTAAGTGTTGCAATTGCACCAGCTAGTGTAATATTTTTTTCTGTATTACACTAGCAGTTGAACTCGTTCCTTTTTAGCGCTTAGTGTAATATTTTTTGTCATTACATGGAAATCTCAAAAAACGATTAATCGTTTTTATCAAGACTGAATATCACGAATGAATTATAATGTAATTGCAATTGTATGTAATTACTGTATTTTAGTTGATGTAATTACAGTAGCACTCACTTCAGTAAAACCTCAGATGTTTCTGCTCGGCTACTGTCGGATTTAACCTCCCTCTGGCAGTCTGCACTTTTTATGCGTTCTAGCATCTCAAAAGAGGGTGTGTAGGTCCGTCCATCCGTAACATTATATTTTCAAACGCGAATAGCTCTAGAACTATGAAGTGGAAACGCTGCGTGCATGATGTTGCTTTAAGGGGCTAACAACGTTTAACGTCACAAGTACCTGGGCCTAGTTTCACAAAGCGATCTTAGCTAAGTGTGATCTTAACTACTATGGCAACCAATGCTAAAGGTATACGTTGCCATTGGTAATTAAGATCACCTTAAGCTAAGATCGCTTTGTGAAACTGGGCCCTGGTATGCAGGATGTTCTTGTAATCATCTATCAAAATATGACGGGGGTTGTGTGAGTCAGTGTGTCCGTTGGTAGCTTGTTATTTTTAAATGGGCGTTACAAAAACCTGACGAAACTTACTATAACTAATGTTCTTGCAAGGATCTATCAATTTGTTGAGTCCCTTTATCGTACAGCGGCCACGAAGGGGCATAACTAAAGAAAACATCGGATCGCGCCAAGTTTCGATAGGCTTCTTGTTATTTTTCGTGTTTGTCTTAATAATTATCTTTATTCAGTATGTAGACCATGGGTCCATATACAAAGTTACAAGCAATAATGAATTCATCTGCGTGCGTATCCGTTTATACATCATAAACAAGTACTGTATGACGTTGTTCAGGCACATGTGAACTAACTCCTTTGCGGAAATTTACTTTTCTAGACTTTTCGTGTTTCAAAATTGTGAATGAAAAACGTTTTGAGATATCGTCTTTACAAGGACATTTTCTGTTGACTGAGTATAACTCTTTCAAAAACATCTGATCAATTCAATTTTCGATATACTTCTTGTTCTTATCGTTGTTTTTAAAGTTGTAAAAGAAAGGCTTTTTGTGACAATGTGCTTACAATGGACGACGTAGGCAACGACAATACCATGCCCGATGGTTAATTGCTGAATTTGAATTGCTTAAATGAGTAAAAATGTATTGATTCTTATGCAATGGTAGTTTACGAAAATGAATATTAAACCAAAAACATCCGAATAATGTTTAGTTGATGTTCTGGCCCTCTACTAAAAATTAATTTGCCTTAAAGACAAAACTTAATCTCCATTTCACTTATATGGCGGGACTGCCAGGTTTTTTTGTGGAAAGAGGCGGGCTCCATGCCCGAAGGAAACCCATGACCCTACGTTGGTACCTAGCACCGTTTAGAGAGATATCTTGAAATACAAAAATGATGCTATACTATTTCGGATTCAGACCAGTGTTGGCTGGTACAGAAGAACAAAATTTTCTCAAAAAACAAATTTCATACTTTTAATCATAGTCAAGATGATATTTGTGCTGTTATGTCTTATCTGTGCTTTCTGCTGCCTTGTGTGAGTTTTTATCTGTTGTTTGCACTAAAAAAATAATCAGCAGCTTATTTGAGTCCCCCTTACCCGATCGCCAGTCTGTATTTCTCAGATAAAGTACGCGAAATTATACTGTGACGTTAGATCATTCACACGACTCAAAACATCAGGGCGCTTGTGCGCATGTTCAGGTTCGGGGTTTATTTACATTGCGGGTACTTGATAAATCTAATTTTCAATTTCAAATTAAAAACACTAAATGATGCCAAAACTTTCAATTTTTTTTGTAAAAATAAAAAGTTCCTAACTTTTTCTGTCTGGGAAAAATACAGAAAACCGCCACTGTTTTATGTAAACAGTAATCTGGATTTTCGCGGCAAGAGTGCCTTTAAATTGTAGCGTCGTTGGATTTATTCAGGAAACCGGGCTCAGTGCCCGGATAAAACACCGACCTTCCGTCAAACATTACAACCATCCCAAATAAATGGGTCGGATCAGAGCGCTCTGATCAGAAAAAAATGGCTGTTATAGGCTGAGTGAGATTTGACCAGCGACAGACTGATGGAAATGACATTTGGAAATAAACATGGGAACACTTTCTGATATTTTTTTGTTCGTCAATGTACAACAAACCAACATAACAGATTGTCAGCTGTAAAGATGCCAAACACAGCCCAAACAGTTTAACTCAAAGTTATTACACTAAGTGGCGTGGATGTTGAATTCACTCTGGCTAACATTTTGCACCAACTAGAGTAATATCATTACACTAGCTATTGGTACAATCCCACTTAGACCAAAAATAAAATTGAAAAATTTCTGAGTGCGTTTTTAACTCGGTTACCTTATGTGGAAGAGTTGCCAGGTACTCGCCGAAGGTCGGGGTTTCTTCCGGGCAATGGTCCCGGTTTCCACCCCCACTAAACCTTGCAACGCCGCCATATAGATGACAAATCTATAAAAATCAATCAAATATCAAGCATTCACTAACGAGATGAATAAAAAAATTTGACAATTGTTTTAGACTACATGAACTCTTTCCATCTAAACTATAGTCTAACGTTAAAATGTTATTTCCCTTTTAGTTTTTATCCGACATCTTTTGGTGTGGTGTTTTGGTTTAGACTGGGGAAATACATCTTTAGCCCAGTTGTTTGAATTCAATATTTTTATTTTATTTAGAACAAAGGCCGAAATTGCCCCCCCCCCCCCCTACACACATTCACACAAATCACAGAGTAATTTTTTTTTCGCTACCCTCTATTCGTTCAATGTTAGCAGTGTTTATTGGCGTTTGGCATTTGGAAATGGAAAACATTTTCATATTGAGCAGCCAACGCTGTATATGTATTCAGTTCAAGTGAGTACAACAAAACAAAATGCCAAATATATCACAGTGATAAAACATACACTATGCCGTAAAAATGGGAAAACATTTTAATAGGTTAGTCAAGAAATATCCTTGAAATTGGAACATATTTGAAGTAAACAAGTTCAACGCGTGTGTCTATTGTAATTGACTGGAGTTTTTTAAAAGTATAATTTTATTGGAAAGAATCCGTTCCAGATTCCGGATTGGGGAGCATTGGGCTGAAGGTAAATGGCAAGAGACATTGTACATGGAAACTGAAACAAAATTGCCGTGGGAGGATTCTCCGTGGGAAATGAAATCGTATCTTGTATATTGTGTTGTGTTATTTACAAACAATGAATGAACTTTACCCGTAAGACGAACGGAGGACCGTACAGTAAGGCTTTAGGTTTGCTCATTACAATACAAATGGTATACATCCAAAAGAGAGGCTTTGCTCAGATTTTACTGGGCAGATTTGTGCGATGATGGTTTTATTGATCATATTACGATCTTTAGCTGATGAACAAGATACGTCTGATGAAACTTATATCAACGCTAAAGACGCGGTCGTCAGCGATTACATTTACCAACAACACTTTTAATGTGTTTGCATTTTATACAAAGTGGATATAACAATGGTTTGTTTATTTTGGGATTACACTTTCTTGGAAAATGACGGATTCGTCCATCCAATTTTGGCAGTGAACGGGCTGCGATTGATAAAGCACATTTGTACTAAATGCCAGGAAAATTATCCGTTCGACAAACCAATTAGATGTTTAGTGAGAAATACAAAATAGCACCATAGACGGGCCACATGATTTACTGGTTTTTAAGTTGTAACGATAGTATAGAATTAAATAGACTTGCTATGAGCAAAGTTTCGATAACTGTTTCAAAGTAAAGCATTTACACCCTTTATTCGATTGTAACTATACTTAGCGCCATTAAAAACGCACGGTCGAATTTTATGTTATATCCCAGTAAGGCTATTGGCCATTTACGTTTTGTTGTTTATTGTTAGTTCGAGTTGAGTTGCAATAACTGGATAACATGTGGTGTTCCCGACGCACCTGTTGTGAACATTACGCAACATTTCCTAATAACGTTCATACATGAAACTGGCAATGTTGGCACTTGTCGGATCAGCTTAAGAATGCCGTTGCACAACGTCAACCCAGGCCACGCAACCGACGTGAATTGATCCTGGTAGTGCAGGAAGAGTGGGGCCGGATCCCACAGCACAGAATAGCCACACTCACCAGGTCCTTGCGTCGCAGATGTACTGCTTGCGTTGATGCCCGAAGTGGACATACCCTTTATTAAATGATGACACCTTCAATTTCTGTATCAACGATTTGTTTGCAAGGAATAAAAGTCACCAGGGTTTCACATATTGTCAATTCTTTGCCTCATTGTGACCAATGCCTTGATCTCGAGTGGGGCGTAAAACATCAGTCAATCAATCTGTTAATCATCTGTCACATATAAGACCCAAGCTGCAAAATATGACACTGAAACTAAACAGTATTATACAAAGTTAAAAGAATGGATATTCAAAAAGTTTCGCCAAATGCGCCAAGGTGCGCCAAGGTGATGTTTCCATCGAATTGTGTATAATCAGAAGTCTATGAACGAATTCCTTCTCCACTTACTGGACTATCAAATCTATCGGCAACCCCAGTAACCGCAGTTCGGAGAATGCATCTGGTTCTTATTAAACCTTTACCGAGCAAGCGACACTGGTATCTCCATTTCTACTCAAATCGTTCCACACACAGTCTTCTTGACTCATCTCAAACCATATGAAGTTCTTCGGAAACTTTAACTTTTGCTCCATCAAGTACTGTTGTCAAATCTAAAACCACTCTGAAACTTCGGGGATTTACGTGTGTGAAATACACTTTGATAGACTGCAGGTCATTTTGAATATGACGACCACATAGATAGCCGTGAAGCGTATAATTTCCAAATCTTCTTGAGGACCCCACAAAAGTGTCCCCGTGATAATGTAAGGGACCGAAACACTCGGTTTGTTAACTTTCAGCCTCGATCAGTTATATAATTGAAGCATTGGGTGATTCCTGATATGTACCGAAACTGCGTCTGTCTACAACATGTGGTTTTCCGGGCTAAATAAAATATATAAAAAAAAATATCTTTCTAAATGATATTGGAATTTAATAAATTTATAATTATTTTTATTTTCTTTTTTCGTCTGCAGTGAAACATTTTGATATTTACTTTCGACGCCATTTTTATTCAGCCTAAAAATACGGTGATTTACCGTATGAAAAGCGCAGACTGCCCGAGGCGTGTCAAAGCCGACCAGTAGCGAGCGAAGATAGCCGAAGAGTGTTCCGACTAATCTAAAACGTTCGCCATGTTTTTTTCTTATGCATCCCATAATAGTTCATACGAGGAAGTGAAGAAAAGCCACGGTTTCTGACTAATCGAGAAAGGGCGCTGTTTAAGGTGACCTTTGGGTCAAAAAGTGCCAATGCACTGAATATAGTGTAATGGGTCACACTTTCACATTCATAGACTTCTGGTATGTAAAATATCCCTCGCCTACACACAAAACTAAAGTACACATCAGTATAGGCCATATATGTAATGATATTGGCAATTGACAAATGCACGTTCTGGTAGATAAGCTTCTCGCTATGTATAATGCTATTCCAACCCTAGGAACACATATATAAGCACTCGTTCGCAAATTATTGACAAACTACGTGTCGAACCAATTCTTATAAAATTATACACTCTTTCAGCAAGATTAACTCGCAATATTGGTTGATATCAGCAAAAGTTGACATACCGTTATAATTAAAGCCCACACACTGAAGGGAACAAGTGTTTTAGCATGTTTTCCCGATCCACCATGGTTGTATCTAAGAGAGAAGATTGACAAGAGTGGTCACTTCGTCCAATCAGCATTGCTGGTATGTTCTTCTGGCCCCCTAGCGGAAAGGTGTTCCGACTGTACACGATTCGACTGTGGGGCGCCCCCTATAGAAAGGAGGTCCTAATAATCGAATCGTGTCAGTTCAAATTCAACATGACGCGGACGAAGTGACCACTCTTGTCAATCTACTCTCTTTGGTTGTATCTACATATGCCAATAAGAGAAATGGTCAGGATAGGACTACACTTTATCCATCTGCCAATAAATAACCTGAGCGAAAGTTTAAGCTGGTGTTGGTTGATACATAATCAGAAAGAAAAGATTAGTTGTACTGAACTATCCTGCAGTTTTCATGAATGAATCAGTGAATGAGTTTATACGATTTAGTAGTTTTTTTCAAAGCAGGATTGACTTTAAAATTTACTTGTTTCCCTCACAAAGTTACAATCTTTAATATATATCTATAGCTATATATACAGGTTATTTAGGTCAGCGTGGCTACCTCTATGATGTCGACCATGGGGACAATCAAAGAGAGCATATAGCATCAAAGCTTGAAAGCCACACATCAAGCTATCTTCGAATATAGAATCAAAACACCTGATTATTAGGAAGGGTGAGTTCTCGAGGCGGTAGATTTCTACAAATTACCGACGGAAAGTACGTAGCGCAAATCATTCAACTGAATGGAACCGCCAACAATCCAATTATGCGTTTTAGTATGTATGATGGCTAGCATACGACAGACAAACATGTTTTAGGCCTTCAGCGACTTGTTATCCGTGACACATTATAAACAGGGAGACTTCATACCAGAGGACTTCATACCAAAACAGCTAACTGATATACATACACACTTACAACAGAAGGTTAGAATTTTTTCATGTCGTCAAATAAAGTTTGGGTCGAAATGGTTTAAGGAAATGGTCGAAATGGCGTATCCATTTGAAGTCTTTTAATAAATTTCTCTTGGTTCGTGTTTATAGTTGTCTCTCATAATCACTCAGATAATTTCTTAAACACGTCCCCCAATCTGGGCAAAAAATTGGTCTGAATTAAAAAGGCAAGACACGTTACGGTTACCTGCCACATACTACCAGGCGCCGTTAGACCGATAATCTGGGCTAGAGCTGAACAGTAACTTAATTGCGAATATACACAATTTTGTTGTGCGCTACGCCTTCTAGCAAATGGCAAAGACACGTCCAATGGGATCCTCAGTGAATTTGATTCCTTCAAAACCAAAGAGCCAACTTATCCTTACGCTAAGCCAATTTAATTAGTTCAGCTGGACTGCAAATTAAGTCACTCAGTTCTATTGACTTTTGGCGACAGTTTTGCCGCTCCTCAATAACCCAGTTGCCATAGCAGGACGACGAGAAAAACATATAAACAATTCTAGACAAACGGTTCCTTTAGCATGTGCGGACAAAGAAAGATATATGCAGGTTAAACAACATTTTACCAAAAAATGCAGCGAGAAGGACTTAAACTCCCGAAAAGAGTATTGTGGCTGAACAGAGTTGTTCTTTCTCTGACAAAAGTAACCAAGCAACAAGGTTAAGAACGTAAACATATAACGTCTGCACAAGCTCGCATCTTCAAGAAAAACAAATTGAGACTAAGGAAATTGTGAGGTTTTATTCAAAATGAAAAAGAAATAATCCAAGTGAAGATGGAAGATGATCGCAATCAGTGCCGTTCGTTCGAAAAGATTGATTGATTGTTTGGTGTTTTACGCCGCGCTCAAGATTATTTCACTTATATGGCGGCGTTGCCAGTTTTATTGTGGGAGGAAACCGGGCTCTATGCCCGGAGGAAACCCACCGTACGAAAGAGCATTAAACAGTACGAGCATGTGGGTATGTGTGTGTGTGTGGGGGGGGGGGGCTCTCCCAGAGGACTGATTAACTTAATGACAGGGGGGGGGGGGTTAATGTATAGCTCTTCTTGAACATAACATGGGGTTTATCGTGTTGGGCTAGGTATAGCTGCTGTCCTGGTATGGATTGAAAGTGAAAGGCGTCCATGCAAATCAACCGAAGAAAACATATCTAAATTACACCTGCCCATGCTCATATACGAGACTCCGAGAGAATTTACCCTATATAGAGACGAAACCAGTAAAAATGGAACACATTATGAAAGTTTCCGCACTGATAAAAATCTGTATTTCTTATTTTAATGTACAAAGTTATTGGATAAAAACTTGATTGATTTGTTGGTTGGTGTTATCAGGTACACTCCAGATGATTTCACTCAGATCGATACTAACAGGTTTAGTAGTGAGGAAACACCGACCATTCGTCACTTCTGGATATATTTTCTACCATAATAACCCATAGTCTGAATGTGATTCAAACCAGCGACCCATTGGAGAAAATCTAAACGGAATAACTAAAATAAATAAGAAGCAGGCAGTGGGTTGAATAATAATTATTTATATGGACGTCGATCTTCGGGATAGTTGCCAGTTACCAGCGGAAGGTCGTGGGTTTCCTCCGGGCACAGAGCCCGGTTTCCTCCCACAATAAAACTGGCAACGCCGCCATATAAGTGAAAACACCAAAAAATCAATCAATCAATCTTCCGGATATATTTTTCAGGAGACGAATAAATAATTATGTTATACCATTTCACAATAAAGTGGAAAGGGAGAAAAAGGCTGAGGGGGGGGGGGGGGGGGGGTGTGGGGGGAAGGGGGGGGGGGTAATCACCCTGTTCATCTGAGGTTGCAACTTCAACTACGGAACCTGCCTTATTTGAAAGGTATACAGAACACGTTTTAATGATTATTCGTTGGAGTTTTAGTTAATATATGCCATTCTTAATGAAAAACCTTCGAGATAGTGATGTTTTGATTAATGTTTTTAGCGTAACAACATGGTCCCTGATACTTCTTCTTTTCTAAATCCACTATGTACAATAGAGAGTATGTTATTTCTATTAAGGTACCAGATGAGCCTGGAATTAATCATTCGTGTCACGAGCTAAGAAAGAACAGATGTCAAAACTATCTGTCTATAAAACTTTGCGAGGGTTGAATCATTAGGAGGTTTAGCAACTGAAATGACAATTGCCTTTTTCTAAGCCGTAGGCAGGAACATCTTTGACCAAATACTGTTATAAAACGATAAAATGATATTTCAACATTTTGTAGGGAAAGCCTTACACGTAGTGTACTGTAGACTATACCGCCTTCGCCTGGAAATAAATCTTTGCAATTGCTTACTATGGAGGCCTATTTGTGCCGTGGGCGGGAATTTGACTTTTCTAGTGTTTTTTCGTCTTAAACAGCATTTTGCACAAGCGGAAACTTGCTGTATAGACGAGAGATTCTGCAGGTCGACGAAAATCAAGCGTGTATCATAGGAATCATACCTTTAAGAAAAACGAATTGGAGAGAAAGTAGAAAAAAACGCATGTAAACTGTCAAATCACAAGGGAAACATTTCCACCGCGGTCGAAATATTTTCACCGCGATGAAAAGGTTTCCCTTGTGATTTGACAGTTTACCTGCGTTTTTCGACTTTCTCTGCAAATCGTTTTTCTTATTATACACGCTTGATTTTCTTCGACATACAGAATCTCACTTCTCAAAACCAAGTTTTAGCTTGTGGAAGATGCTGTTAAAGACGGGGGAAACACTGGAAAAGTCAAAATCAAAACCCATTGCACTTTTAGGCCTCCGTAGCTTAGAGCTAGTTTAAGTTTTGACAAATTGACATTTAATGATATTTCATCTTCAGGTAAATTTTTATGTGGAATCAATCATTATGACTTAACAAAGGGAAAAGTATCAGCTATGAAATGAAAATGAAAAATTTCTTTGAACATGTGCCTTCGCTTTTTAAAAAAGTAATTATGCCTGCATGTAGACGCGATCTTTTAGCTCTGTTTTAGCTTTTTTGCTTAAAGTGGCATAAGCTGCCAAAATGTTGATATTTTGACGTTAGAACAGAATGTTGAAACTATTGACTATTTTTCTCAAGGCGTAAAATTCAGAAGCTTTTTAGTGCTTCTAGTCTCGAAATTGTACGATAAAGTATTGTTTTGAACTAACTTTGGCTTAGAATGAATGAATGGTCGTCCCGGTTATTTAAATTTTGTTTACTTTTCAAATACGTTTTCGGTCCGTACAGGCCACATTCTGTATGGATTTTCCTCATTCCAACGCTAATCATTACGTTTTTCGATGACCTTCAACGTCTCTTACTGTCGTGACAATCAGAATCTTTGAAAATAGTCCGAATTTTGGCAGCTCATGCCACTTTAACGTCAATGCTTTGGAGCCTCCATTATTCCAGATGCTTTGTTTTTTTTCTTTTGCCAGAAGTTTGAGTGATAGAGATACTAGCAGCCTCATTGATTTCTTTAGCGCCATTTTTTTAAATAAAATTCCTCTACATCAGTTTGTGTTACTGCCTTTTTGTCCAGGTCCTGAACCAACATGATCACCATGAGAAGTAAGAGCCAAATAAATATTAACAGAGATTTGTCCCCTCCTGGTAAACCGACCATGGAGCTATGGATAATAAAGTAAGTGAACTTGTGAGATCTATAGCTGACGTTTTTCCTGAATGTATATAAGAACGAGTTCCAGCTCCATCATTTAAAATAACCAGGCCATTTTTATCAATATAATTTATGGACAAACTACCCCGGATTGGGTAGTGTGAGTTAAAGTCACCCCAAATTACAATATTACCTTGAATACATTGATTTAACAGAGAATCAATTTTCAGCAAATGTCAATCGATTATTGACAAATACGGTCAGACCGCTGCCATTACCGTTTAATCGGTCTTTTTGTGTTATTGTTTGGTATGCAAAATCCTGTTTTGGTTTCAAGAATGTTTCGTGTAAACATATAGTGTCTGTTTAGGGGATTTGCAGACTAATTTACAGAATGAGAATAAATCAACACAGAAAATAAACTGCAATCCCCCAAATTATATTAGAAATGGGGGTTGTTACACCAGCGATTTGCTACCTCGGCTGTCTTAATCGACTGAAATGCACATCCAGCTCTCACACAGTTACCTGGCTAAACTTTGTGAAAACAACAGTGATAAATTGGTGTCGCTTGGCACCAAATGCAGTGTAGCTTCCAAGTCTAGCTCAAGCCAGAAGTGACGGAGACTGTTAATCTGTTAGTATCAATGGGTAGATTTTTACTCAAGAAAACTCTTAAAAACATTTTTTCAAATGCCTTCACAAATGAAGAATGATAGAATAATGACGCTATGAACTAACATAACGGTTTAAACTTGTCGAATCAGAGACTGACAACGTCTTCATACCATAAACAGTATTGTATTAAACTTAATCATTATTTGAGGCTAGTAAAAATGATATTTGTTGAAGACAAACTAAATAACGCAAGCTATATTATTACGGGGACTTTAAAATGAAACGGTACACAGAAAACAACTGAAGCTCGGTGATTTCACATTTGAAGAACTATTCTATTTTAGAATTAAAATCGTGAATTGATTTATATCCAAGTTATTTATCTCGCCATGTTTTTATCACTTTTTTTTTTGACATCGTGTTAAAGTATATTTTAGGATGAAACAAACATCACGAGGTTTTATTCTCGCCAATATATATTTGTGTTTGTTTATTATGCATCATTCATATTTGACAAATAAATACCGTATTTCTTCTAAAGATTCAGTCACTTTTTTCCTCATAAGGATTCGATCATTAGAAAAGAAATATGCTAAATGAGGCCAGACAAATTTGCCCATTAGAGGGAATTTAAAGAAATATGACCCGCCGAGCAGTGTGTGAAAACCGTTATCCTTAAACACAACTCCATGTCTCCTTTTTGTCTGAATCAATGGAAAATTTAGGCCATTAGAATGACTGAATATTTAGAAGAAATATGGTAATTCATTTTAATGGTGTGAAGATAAAATTGAATCTGCCGCAGCAGTTAATGATTAGTCAGCTACGATAAACATACACACACAAATGTTAACAATTTTCTTATCATTTTTCATCCTTGTAATTTTAAGAAAGGCATTCAAGTAGATTACATTTAAGTAATGTAGTAGGTTAC
Source organism: Lepidochitona cinerea (assembly GCA_963971465.1). Taxonomy (NCBI): domain Eukaryota; kingdom Metazoa; phylum Mollusca; class Polyplacophora; order Chitonida; family Tonicellidae; genus Lepidochitona; species Lepidochitona cinerea. Next base: position 8,328,121 of record OZ020556.1, read on the forward strand.
CGCATTAAAACTAATGACATATAGTTGTTGACAAGCAGAGCAGAGTTTTGGCGCCTCCGTCAATTTATTGTCTCTACAAATTGACACTTTGATTGGTTTGGGAGGGTTGCACAGATATTAGGGTGCTCAAATGTTATGGATAAACGTCTATTGATTTTCTAAAACATTTTTAGCAAGTGAGTCTCGGTGGGAATGATTTGTTATGTAACGGTACAATGGTTGAACAGATATCCCGTATGTGAATTGTACCAAACTCAATTTCGATGCAGACATAAAATAAAACGAAGGAAACCACACCGGCAGACAAGAAGAAGGCAGAACTTGTGAAACATACGTTTAATTTTTTATTTTGACAAACATAATGAAAAGGAAGGATTAAAATTATTTGCTGGATTGACCACCAATCCCATTCAATATAATCTACATGTAGTCACTGAGAGTCGTTCACTTTACGGGGCGAAAACCTTCTACGCAAACACACAGAAAACTCTCTCGTTGGTACCGAATCCGTGGGGGCGATGATAAACATTTTATTGAGAAAGATCTGTGACCGTTCCGGGGATGAATATATATCCTAAGCTATCGCGTTCAACGGCACGTTTTAGTCGAGATCAATTCGCTTACATGTGGGATCCCTAAAGTAATACGTCATTTTTTCTCTCAGCAATTAAAGCACTCTCATGGGAAAAACAAGGAACCTTGGTAAACAAACTGCGATAAAACACAAGAATGTTAACGGTTAATTGGGGCACAAGAATGTTAACGGTTAATAAAAATGGGGATATAACTACAATAAAACACAAGAATGTTAACGGTTAATTGGGGAGAGAACTAAGATAAAAAAACAAGAATGTTAACAGAACTAAGATAAAACACAAGAATTTTATTGGTTAATTGGAGAGTGAACTAAGATACAACACAAGAATGTTAACGGTTAATTGAGGAGAGAACTAAGATACAACACAAGAATGTTAACGGTTAATTGAGGAGAGAACTAAGATAAAATACAAGAATGTTAACGGTTAATTGGGGAGAGAACTAAGATACAACACAAGAATGTTAACGGTTAATTTGGGAGAGAACTAAGATAAAACACAAGAATGTTAACGGTTAATTGGGGAGAGAACTAAGATAAAATACAAGAATGTTAACGGTTAATTTGGGAGAGGACTAAGATAAAATACAAGAATGTTAACGGTTAATTGGGGAGAGAACTAAGATAAAATACAGGAATGGCAAGGTTTAATTCGGAGAGAACTAAGATAAAACACAAGAATGTTAACGGTTAATTGGGGAAAGAACTAAGATTAAACACAAGAATGTTATCGGTTAATTGGGGAGAGAACTAAGATTAAACACAAGAATGTTAACGGTTAATTGGGGAGAAAACTAAGATAAAACACAGTAATGTCAACGGTTAATTGGGGAGAGAACTAAGATAAAACACAAGAATGTTAACGGTTAATTTGGGAGAGAACTAAGATAAAACACAGTAATGTCAACGGTTAATTGGGGGAGAGAACTAAGATAAAACACAAGAATGTTAACGGTTAATTTGGGAGAGAACTAAGATAAAACTCAAGAATGTTAACGGTTAATTGGGGGAGAGAACTAAGATAAAACACAAGAATGTTAACGGTTAATTGGGGAGAAAACTAAGATAAAACACAAGAATGTTAACGGTTAATTGGGGAGAGAACTAAGATACAACACAAGAATGTTAACGGTTAATTGGGGAGAGAACTAAGATAAAACACAAGAATGTTAACGGTTAATTTGGGAGAGAACTAAGATAAAACACAAGAATGTTAACGGTTAATTGGGGGAGAGAACTAAGATAAAACACAAGAATGTTAACGGTTAATTTGGGAGAGAACTAAGATACAACACAAGAATGTTAATTTGGGAGAGAACTAAGATAAAATACAAGAATGTTAACGGATAATTGGGGAGAGAACTAAGATAAAACACAAGAATGTTAACGGTTAATTGGGGAGAGAACTAAGATAAAACACAAGAATGTTAACGGTTAATTGGGGAGATAACTAAGGTAAAACACAAGAATCTTAACGGTTAATTTGGGAGAGAACTAAGATAAAACACAAGAATGTTAACGGTTAATTGGGGAAAGAACTAAGATTAAACACAATAATGTTATCGGTTAATTGGGGAGAGAACTAAGATTAAACACAAGAATGTTAACGGTTAATTGGGGAGAAAACTAAGATAAAACACAGTAATGTCAACGGTTAATTGGGGAGAGAACTAAGATAAAACACAGTAATGTTAACGGTTAATTGGGGAGAGAACTAAGATAAAACACAAGAATGTTAACGGTTAATTGGGGAGAGAACTAAGATAAAACACAAGAATGTTAACGGTTAATTGGGGAGAGAACTAAGATAAAACACAAGAATGTTAACGGTTAATTGGAGAGAGAACTAAGATAAAACACAAGAATGTTAACGGTTAATTGGGGAGAGAACTAAGATAAAACACAAGAATGTTAACGGTTAATTGGGGAGAGAACTAAGATTAAACACAAGAATGTTAACGGTTAATTGAGGAGAGAACTAAGATAAAACACAAGAATGTTAACGGTTAATTTGGGAGAGAGCTAAGATAAAACACAAGAATGTTAACGGTTAATTTGGGAGAGAACTAAGATAAAACACAAGAATGTTAACGGTTAATTGGGGAGAGAACTAAGATAAAACACAAGAATGTTAACGGTTAATTGGGGAAAGAACTAAGATTAAACACAAGAATGTTATCGGTTAATTGGGGAGAGAACTAAGATAAAACACAAGAATGTTAACGGTTAATTGGGGAGAGAACTAAGATAAAACACAAGAATGTTAACGGTTAATTGGAGAGAGAACTAAGATAAAACACAGTAATATCAACGGTTAATTGGGGAGAGAACTAAGATAAAACACAAGAATGTTAACGGTTAATTGGGGAGAGAACTAAGATAAAATACAAGAATCTTATCGGTTAATTGGGGAGAGAACTAAGATAAAACACAAGAATGTTAACGGTTAATTGGGGAGAGAACTAAGATAAAACACAAGAATGTTAACGGTTAATTGGAGAGAGAACTAAGATAAAACACAAGAATGTTAACGGTTAATTGGGGAGAGAACTAAGATAAAACACAAGAATGTTAACGGTTAATTGGGGAGAGAACTAAGATAAAATACAAGAATGTTAACGGTTAATTGAGGAGAGAACTAAGATAAAACACAAGAATGTTAACGGTTAATTGGGGAGAGAACTAAGATAAAACACAGTAATGTCAACGGTTAATTGGGGGAGAGAACTAAGATAAAATACAAGAATGTTAACGGTTAATTGAGGAGAGAACTAAGATAAAACACAGTAATGTTAACGGTTAATTGAGGAGAGAACTAAGATAAAATACAAGAAGTTTAACGGTTAATTGAGGAGAGAACTAAGATAAAACACAAGAATGTTAACGGTTAATTGGGGGAGAGAACTAAGATTAAACACAAGAATGTTAACGGTTAATTGGGGAGAGAACTAAGATAAAACACAGTAATGTCAACGGTTAATTGGGGAGAGAACTAAGATAAAACACAAGAATGTTAACGGTTAATTGGGGAGAGAACTAAGATAAAACACAAGAATGTTAACGGTTAATTGGGGAGAGAACTAAGATAAAATACAAGAATGTTAACGGTTAATTGAGGAGAGAACTAAGATAAAACACAGTAATGTTAACGGTTAATTTGGGAGAGAACTAAGATAAAACACAAGAATGTCAACGGTTAATTTGGGAGAGAACTAAGATAAAACACAAGAATGTTAACGGTTAATTGGGGAGAGAACTAAGATAAAACACAGTAATGTCAACGGTTAATTGGGGAGAGAACTAAGATTAAACACAAGAATGTTAACGGTTAATTGGGGGAGAGAACTAAGATAAAACACAAGAATGTTAACGGTTAATTGGGGAGAGAACTAAGATTAAACACAAGAATGTTAACGGTTAATTGGGGAGAGAACTAAGATAAAACACAGTAATGTCAACGGTTAATTGGGGAGAGAACTAAGATAAAACACAAGAATGTTAACGGTTAATTGGGGGAGAGAACTAAGATAAAACACAAGAATGTTAACGGTTAATTGGGGAGAGAACTAAGATTAAACACAAGAATGTTAACGGTTAATTGGGGAGAGAACTAAGATAAAACACAGTAATGTCAACGGTTAATTGGGGAGAGAACTAAGATAAAACACAAGAATGTCAACGGTTAATTGGGGAGAAAACTAAGATAAAACACAAGAATGTTAACGGTTAATTGGGGAGAGAACTAAGATAAAACACAAGAATGTTAACGGTTAATTTGGGAGAGAACTAAGATAAAACACAAGAATGTTAACGGTTAATTGGGGGAGAGAACTAAGATAAAACACAAGAATGTTAACGGTTAATTGGGGAGAAAACTAAGATAAAACACAAGAATGTTAACGGTTAATTGGGGAGAGAACTAAGATAAAACACAAGAATGTTAACGGTTAATTGGGGAGAGAACTAAGATAAAACACAAGAATGTTAACGGTTAATTGGGGAGAAAACTAAGATAAAACACAAGAATGTTAACGGTTAATTGGGGAGAGAACTAAGATAAAACACAAGAATGTTAACGGTTAATTGGGGAGAGAACTAAGATAAATCACAGGAATGTCAACGGTTAATTGGAGAGAGAACTAAGATAAAACACAAGAATGTTAACGGTTAATTGGGGAGAGAACTAAGTTAAAATACAAGAATGTTAACGGTTAATTGGGGAGAGAACTAAGATAAAACACAAGTATGTTAACGGTTAATTGGGGGAGAGAACTAAGATAAAACACAAGAATGTTAACGGTTAATTGGGGAGAGAACTAAGATACAACACAAGAATGTTAATTGGGGAGAGAACTAAGATAAAATACAAGAATGTTAACGGTTAATTGGGGAGAGAACTAAGATAAAACACAAGAATGTTAACGGTTAATTGGGGAGAGAACTAAGATAAAACACAAGAATGTTAACGGTTAATTGGGGAGATAACTAAGGTAAAACACAAGAATCTTAACGGTTAATTTGGGAGAGAACTAAGATAAAACACAAGAATGTTAACGGTTAATTGGGAGAGAACTAAGGTAAAACACAAGAATGTTAACGGCTAATTGGGTAGAGAACTAAGATAAAACACAGGAATGTTAACGGTTAATTGGGGAGAGAACTAAGATAAAATACAAGAATGTTAACGGTCATTAAAACGTACGAACCACTTTCTGCCAAAATGTTGATATTTTGACGTAAAAAGAGAATGATGAAATTATCGGCTTATTTTCTCAATTCAGAAGCTTTTTAGTGCTTCTAGTCTCGAGAATGTATGATAAAGCATTGTTTTGAACTAATCTTGGCTTAGAATGAATGAATGGTCGTCCCGGTTATTTAAATTTTGTTTACTTTTCGAACATATTTTCTGTTCGTACAGGCCACATACTGTATGGATTTTCCTCATTCCAACGCCAATCATTTAGTTTTTTGATGGCCTTCAAAACCTCGTATTGTCGTGACGATCAGAAGTTATGACAAAAGTGTGAATTTTGGCAGTTCATGCCACTTTAAGCAAAAAAGAATATCAGTCCAGCCCAAAACATTGATGAAAGCGTGTTTCGTTTTATCGGACCAGTTAAATTTGCAGTTTTTCTTTACAAGGTTCTTCGGTGGAACGACACTACCGCTGTAGTTTCCTAAAAAAAAATCTGTCGATACAACCCACTCACACCCATGAATCTCATTAAATCTACTTTGTTTTGGTTGATTGATTGTCTGGTGTTTTACGCCACGCTCAAGATTATTTCAATTATATGGCGGCGTTGCCAGTTTTATTGTGGGAGGAAAACCGGGCTCTATGCCCGGAGGAAACCCACGACCTTCCGCTGATAACTGGCAACCATCCCACGTAGGTCGTTCGAGTGAAAACCCAGTCAGAAAATTTTGCCAAATTTTGTGGACTGAGTGGGATTCGAACCCGCGACCCATCCTTTGTTTTGGGGTACAGTCCATGTTGTATTGCGCCTCTCTCGCGCTGTTTGACCTATGAAATTACCTAGATAGCTAAAAAAGGCTTTATCAAATTCACATTTATGTAGTTGTACAACAAGATTATAAATCAAACTAATCAATACGATACGTTCCGGCCAACTGGTACTAAAACAAATTACATCATTAATATAATGACAAAAAATTAAGACATCACCACGTCCTCAGTTGTTTTTGAACAACACGAGCTTTCGACACCTGTGCCGGTGTCTTCGTTAAGTGTAACAGGTGTCGAAAGTATGGAACCCACGTTTAAAGAGAGTTTCAAACAGTTCTTATCATTGATATATATAACTGAATCCATTAGTTCCAATGACCAGCTTTCGTAATACACTACTCGTATGTATACAACCCATTTTTTATGATGGGGTATAAAGGTCTAAATGATATACCTCCTTTTAACACAATTAGAAACTTGTCTCCATGGTTATTTTAGACAAGAAGATTTTCCCTGTGCCCGTGTGTTTTAGTGTTCATAAATATATACAACTGGGTGACTTAAAATCGACAAGTTATATCCTCTCTGCATTCCCCCAAATGATATTTTAAGAGCTGGTTTGATTTAATATGACATACATTCCATTTTTCTGAATGGTAATGATATGGAAACAGGTGTTTGTTACAAATAGTTTCATTTAAAATTGATGGGTATTGGGTTTCCTCTCGTAGGAATTCGGTCAGACAAGATTTTACACATAGTGTTTTCCGAGGAATAATATTTAACCTTACACACACATAAAGGTTATGTTTCACCCGACTTCGTCGTTCCCATATCACTGAAAAACAAATCCCGAGAACTAAAATGAATTTAAAGTAGAATGAGCTGCCAAATATCGAGTAAACAGAATTATCTAATTGTTCATTTAAAAAGTACCAAATAAGAGCTCTCCAGTGATTTTGCAGAAATACGCTGAGGTAGTTTTAAAAGCAACAAAAATGTGTCCTTATTTGAACATTTCTTCGGTTCGTGTGCGTAACTGACTTATAAACCAATATTTATTTTTTCAACGTCGGTCCTTAGGTTTTTCCAGGTACTTCAAACGTTGAAATTCTCTGGACAAACGGAATTCGCGGAAAAAATTGGAACGTACTCAAGTGTTAACATTTAACTGTTGTATTAAGACCTTTCCGATTTTGACATTTGTTACAATACGGTAATTTTCGTGTGTAGGCTTACGTTTTGCTGCCATAATATTACCAAAACATTGCCATTTCTGCAGTCAAATAAAATGTGCAGGTCTTATGTTACTTCTTCGTTACATATGTGTCACGTAAAGCCCCGCTTAGGTCGAGCTAAGATCCGACCTGACCATCGGCGATTGAATCTTAAGACCGTTCATGAGCACGTTTTTATCGTTTCGCCTGTTTTCCCGACTGGTCAATCGTAAGCGCTCGGGTCGATGCAATCAGTTGGTGGGATGGGAACACACTCTGAAACTTCGGGGATTCACGTGCGTGAAATACCCTCTGATAGGCTGAAGGTCATTTTGAATATGGCGACCAAATAGGTAGTCGTGAAGCGTACAATTCCCAAATCATCTTGAAGGCCCCACAAAAGTATCCCCGTGATAATGTAAGGGACCGAAACACTCGGCTTAATAACTTTCAGCCTCGATCAGTTAAATAATTGAAGCATTGGAGGATTCCTGATATGTACCGAAACTGCGTCTGTCTACTACATGTGCTTTACTGGGCTAAATAAAATATAGAAACAAATATCTTTCTAAATGATATTAGCATTTAATAAATTTATGATTATTTTTATTTTCTTTTTTCGTCTGTAGTAAAACATTTTGATATTTACTTTCGACGCCATTTTTATTCAGCCCAATTTCAGGCCACCGACAGCAGGGGTCCCCAGGGCATTGCCGTGGGCCTCTGCTGTTCCTAATTTACATTAATGACATCGCTGATGATCTAGGTTGCAATGTAAGGCTGTTTGCAGATAACACATATATATATAAAGGTCTAAATGATATACCTCTTTTTAACACAATTAGAAACTTGTCTCCGTGGTTATTTTAGACAAGAAGATTTTCCCTGTGCCCGTGTGTTTTAGTGTCCAAATATATATATATATATATATATATGTATACATATGTGTATATATATATATATATACTTTACATAACTGTAGATGAAGGTAACAAAGGTGCAAGGTTATTGAACACAAGCTTAAATTGGCATGAGCTGCCAAAATTCACACTTTTTTCATAATTTTTAATCGCCAAGACAGTAAAAGGCTTTTAAGGCCATCGAAAAACTAAATGATTGGCGTTGGAATGAGGAAAATCCGCACAGTATGTGGCCTGTACGAACCGAAAAAGTAACAAAATTTAAATAACCGGGACGACCATTGATTCATTCTAAGCCAAAGTTAGTTAGAAACCATACTTTATCGTACATTTTCTAGACTAGAAGCACTAAAAAGCTTCTGAATTATACGTCTTGAGAAAAATAACCAATAATTTCAACATTCTGTTTTAACATCAAAATATCAATATTTTGGCAGCTCATGCCACTCTAAACAAAATATCAACATTGGTTGATCAATGGCTAGTTACGTTCAGTCCAACAAAAAAGCAAAATCCTTGTCCCTTCAAGTAAGGCCCTTTGACCGCCACTATATCAGCAATATAAAATCATTCACGATGACGACAATCAAAAACATTTAGGGATTGTCTTTCCAGCAAACCGGATTGGGACGAGCAGGTACGTTACATAATCGATCGAACCTACCTCATAATCAGTTCATTTAGATCACTCAAATACAGATAATCAAAAAATTCTTGTCAACAATATACTGCTTTTTCATTTTATCAATATTTAACTATGCTGAAGTTGTATGAGAATCAGAAAATCAGGAAAGCTCAAACTTGAAGGACGACAAAAAGCGAAACGAATTGCGTATTTTTACTGAAGGTCCCTGACTACTTATCAACCCTAGTACCTCCTCACGTAGCTACAGCCTCAGATTGCAAATTCTACCACTCGAACGACCTATGTGGGATGGTTGCCAGTTACCAGCGGATGGTCGTGGGTTTCCTCCGGGCATAGAGCCCGGTTTCCTCCCACAATAAAACTGGCAACGCCGCCATATGAGTGAAATAATCTTGAGCGCGGCGTAAAACACCAAACAATCAATCAATCAATCAATCAATCAATCAAATTCTACCACCAGTTAGAACACACCTGTATATAAATTCCTTCCTTCCTTCCTTCTGCTATCAGCTAGTGGAACAACATATGTTAAATCATAATTCATCGTGTTTATGTGGACACCCGTATGGAAATCTTGGGCATTTTTCGTTACATTCACCACGATATAACCTTATTCGAAATGAGCTATATTTTCCTCTCCATCCTCTACATACCTTGTCAGTAATAAATGGAAACGATACTAAAATCTACGATCAAAATACATTGTAATTCAAGCAGGACAATGTACAACAATTTATTTTCAAATCAAAAAGGCTGAATTAAGCGTTTCCAAACAGACCATTGGAAACTTTACCGTAAGCTCGCGTTAGAGCTACTTGTTCAAGGGGCATGAGCTGCCAAAATGTTGATATTTGGACGTTAAAACAGAACGTTGGAATTATTGGCTATTTTTCTCAAGACGTATGATTCACAAGCTTTTGAGTGCTTCTAGTCTCGAAAATGTACGATAAAGCATTGTTTTAAACTAACTTTGCCTTAGAATGAATGAATGGTCGTCCCGGTTATTTAAATTTTGTTTACCTTTCGAACACATTTTCCGCATGGATTTTCCTCATTCCAACGCCAATCATTTAGTTTTTCGATGGCCTTGAAATCCTCTTACTATCGTGACGATCAGAAACTATGAAAAAAGTGTAGGTTTTGGCAGCGCATGCAACTTTTTAATACAAAGTAAGCAGTCGGGTTTTATAAGAGATCTAGTAATAAACCAATATAACGACGTCATCGGGATACGATGAAGTATTGAACCATTGTGGCGAAACAACTAAGGAGTACAGTGTAGAGATAAGGGCTCGTGGTAAGACTTTAAGTCCTTTAAATATGTTATTACAATATTAATATTATATTAATCTTAATTGAATGACTATTATATTTGATGCTGTATGCAGTATAGCTTAATCACTAAAACGCACGGTATGTTACATACATCGATCACAGTGTACTACTATATATGATATTAAATATCATAAATTTGCTAATGTCTGCAGTATTGCTTAACCTCTTTAACGTAGTTTTCTGTAACCTAAATATAACCCAAATGTACAATGTACCATTGTGTCAACCACATGTATTAAATAACTAGTAGATAAGTTAATATAGCCATGGCGCCTGTTTGCCCATCCTGTTATCTTTTCAAAGAAATAAAATACTGTTTAAACCAAACCGACGATGAATTGGGTTGCCGGTTCATTTTCTCATGTCATAAATGAGTATTAATGGAATATGCCTGCTTCTATGTTTTCTCTTCTTTTATACAGTTACATTCCGTCTAAAGTTAACGAATGCGAGTAGTTTCGATACGCTATAACAGTACGTATAAACTTGAAGGCGTCTACGTAGGGCATGCTACATGTACAGCAGCGGGAGTGGGAATACAAAAACATCCGACACCATTGATGGTTCGTTTGCACTCTCTGCTTATCGGTGTTTATACATTACGTTGGCTTTTGGGCTTCCTTTTCACTAACATTAAGGATATTTTGCTTCACGAGAAACCGTTACGACAAAAATAGTCCTTCCTGTCTATGGCGCTTCTGGATCCTCAACTGAATGTTGTTTTAATGGAGGGGGAGGGGGGGGGGGGGTGGTAATACCACGTGGTCCATAGGGGTGGGTGCGAGGGGACGAGAAGCCCTCCACTATGATTGGATACGTTGGCGTTAAACACTATGCACCATTTACAGTACTTCTTAAACTACAGAAAATGTTGTTCTCATCCCATATCGTCATCCAGGCAGTTTAAGAGGATACTATTTCTGTTTGGGAAGGAGGAAATACCCCTGCCACAATTGCTTCATATATATACTGTATGTTTCCATGCTACCTTGAGAAACGTTGAGAAATAATAAACCTTTAACCAAATGAGTTTTATGTTAAATCAAAATTTTGAAATGGGCGTCATCAAAGAAGCCTTATTTGCTAGAAATAAAACATTAAAGCAACTTGAGTCGTGTGGGCTTCGCGTGGCTTTAAAGGCCCAAATCTTTTAAACATGGACAAAATCACAAAATAACGAATTTAAGTTGAGTTAAATGTTTCTTAATGTTTTGTTTTTTTCATTTGATTTGAGCTCACTTACAGGGCAGATAACAAAGTTATTAACAGAATAAAATTAATAATGGATAGAGTATATGATAAAAAAAATATATATATAAGGTAAAGAATTATTTATGGATAACAACTTCTTGGTTTATTGGGTGACGACGTTTCGATGTAGTTTTTACATCGTTATCAAAGTCTATATATATATAGAAGAAAATTTGCATTCAGTGAAATTTGCAAGTGTACAATGTATATGAGTACAGTCGTTATCTAAACATATCTATTTTTTCAAATGCGAACCAATTTTAACCTAGTGAAAGTTGAATAACTATCTTGTAAGTTAAGCGCAATCTTTACATCGTGATTTCATCCAGAGTCTGTCCAATCGTCATTTAAAAACTTTAAATGAAAAATGATTATTGGATACATGAAACATATTACAATTCAGTCTTGAAATTTTGTCAAAAATCACGATATTTCAAGTGACAATTTATGTGAACGCTCTTCTAAAACTGCTTTTTGGTAAGCCAGATTTCGGTGGACTTTTAGTGCGTCACTTGGCACGCCAGATACTACACTAAACCGTTCAAAACCTTTTTGGGGATATTTTTGGCGGCAATGGTCTTTCCATAAATTTAGTCAATAAAACCACATCGAACACGTTTCTGATATGACACAATACCCACACGCGTGTTTCTTCCTGTGGAAGTTAAATAAGAGATCAATGTACAAACGTAATTTTGTGATTTGCCAGGCCACTTTAGCAAATGCCAGTGTTAACGATTTGTACTTCTTACGACATTGGTATTCCGAGGAGAAAGCAATTTGCTTTTTAAGTAAACTTATTCGCATGTACAAATTATGTACCTCATACTGCCTACCGCATGGATCAGCTAGCGATTTGCCGGCTTGAGAGAAGGGTACTGTATGTATTCTTTGTCGAGTTTGGTCTGCTCCTCGCTATCTACACATATACAAATGTTGGGTATATAATGAACAGATATAACTCTATAACAGTCCGACTTACAGAAGGTAATGAGAGCTGTCTAAGTGGAATACATTAATAAACCACATGTAGAAGACTCATCAGCAAGACACTGATGGTAAGGATGAGGTAAGATGGTGATTACAAAACTCTCACAATGAATCTTTTGTCGATGAAGGGGTGAACAGTATTTCTTCGTCTGGGTCTCATTAGATATCTCAAGAATAAACAGAACGCACCCCAAGACCATCTAAAGGATCGCGTCTTTCCTTGTCACTTATACTGTAGACTATCTCAACATGTTTATACATTCTCTGTATTTAGGTATCTTTCCAGGGGCAAATTAGAAACCCCATGATCTTAATAAACAACGGCATCATATAAGCAAAACAATCTCAATAAAAATATTTAATAACATCTTTCTGACGATTGAGTAAGGAAGCAATTGCAAAACTATCTTCTTGTGTTTAAGACATTATGCAAGACTCTTTTAAAAGATGCGCTTCCTTCAATAATTTTCTTATCTGGACCCTGTTTCACAAAGCGGCGTAGCGTTAGTTTTCGCGTAACTGCCATAGAAACCCATACTGTAGAGATAAGTTAGTATGAAAGTTACGCAAAAAATGCATTTACGCCGCTTTGTGAAACAGGGTCCTGATATCCCAAGGGATGAAGCGGTGTTGAATGGACGTATTGAGTCATTTCAATATTTTCTTGAGCGATCTCTACCTCATTGATATTGTTTTGACGATGGTAAGTCAGGCAGGAATGTTTGTTGGGAAACTTATTGAATTAGTATGGCATAAAGCATTAACATTACAAAAAAACATTAAAAGGATTGTCCTTGAAATAAAAAAATATTGTTTTGTGTATCAACTGCCTTAACTTACATGTCCAAATTTGCTTTCGTCTTGCACCCATTAATAAAAATGACGAACAATAAGTTGATTCTCTTTCAGGGAAATTTCTTCCAATAGTTGACAACTAATGCCACTTTAAGTAATGTAACCATGCAATCCAGATTATCAAAACAATATTTTTACCCAGCTGCGGGTCAGTGTCGACGTCAACCATTTGACTTGTTTACATTCAAATAAAAGTATGCACACAATCTTTCTCAAATTAACCTCAAAACTGGACAGCCAATACTATAACACATTGGATCATGTTCTGTTCAGCAATATGTGACGGCGTCCTCGCACAAGGCAATTTGGATGATTTGCCATCACAAAGTCAATTAATATTGGGTTCTTTATTATCCAATGAGAACTTCTTACTTTGAGTTATGAATTCTTAAACAATACCAAGCTATATGGAATCATTGTTTTCTGATTTTGTAGTTTTGGTATTGATGATAAAATAGTTTCTCAGGGATAATATGTGTATGCTTTTCCAATCAAGGTCCTCGCTCTAATGTGTCATCAATCAGGAACTGCGCATCCCTGGCTATTGAATAATTAATCAGTACCAGTTTCTTTATTGCACCATGGATGTAATGGACCTAGTCTGTCTTAATTTGGATGAAAAAGTCATTGAAGGATTGCGCTTCATTCTAATTACTCAAAAAGGAGGCGGTTGATTGGTAGATATTACAGCGGTTATTTATAACCCATCGTAACGCTATGGTCTTAAATATTTAAAAATAAAAACACACAACAAATAACGCACGGACGTTCACTGGAAAGATAACTGCAATGTCTTTCCAGAAAAGCTAGGATATTGAAAGTGCCACGGTCAATGAATTTTCATTTATAATGACATTATTTGATGACGATAAACAAGATTGATATTTCAAGATGACTTGGGAATTTCTTGATTCCATAATAGAAACGTATGTCGTGCAAAAGTAAATGATTAAATCACATAAAACCATCCCCAGGTCGCACCTGCCAAGATGACGATAAACAAAACTGACATTTTCAGGTGACTTGCAAATTTCTTCATTCCCCAGTAGGATTACTATATATTATTCGTAAACGTAGGTCGTACAGAAGTAGTTGATTTAATATGGGACTATCCCCAAATCGCACGTTTCAACGCGGACAACGTAATTTAGGCTTGTTGATTTTGAAATATACAAACATATTTGTTTCGATGTTTGTCTAAGCACAGCTGAATTCATAGGGAAATTATCCTGGAATTTCAAATGTTTAATGTAACTGACAAGATAACTATATTTTGCCAGCGCATGTTATTCGTGATTTGAGAGTTCTATTTTGTCTCGACCAGTATACAATGGCGCAGAATTAATATAGTGTACAGAGTGTGAAAGGGCGACGTGATCGAAATGAAGGCGACTCTCAGATAGTATCAAACCCACGGCCAAATTTGTATAACCAGACGCATTGTAGTTCTCCTGTCTCCTAAACAAGAAAAGTGTGTTTTGTTTTGGCAAAAAACACGTCCACAAACGATATATTTTGTGGAGTTGGCTTTTTAATGACAATGGGGATTAAGGTTAAAACAAACACGACTCGTATGATAGACAGCGTTACTTTGGCCTTTCAGGGATAGTGGATGATACTAACCTTGTATGTTTTAAACAAGTTCTCTTAGCGAATAGAAGCTATATTTAGAGAAGAGACAGAGAGTTGAATTGAAGCGGCAACTATATCCCATGAGCAAAGAAATGGCCCGGTATGCACTTGTTACTGGACAGTTAGAAAATATGGACCTCTTTTAAAAAGTTATAATGACATAAGCTGCTAAAAGGTAAATTATATTTTCCCGACAAAAGCATTTTTTATTATGGAAAAAAAAATGCAAATGTACGTAATAACAGTGTTCTGACCCAAATTAAGGTTTTCTGAAATGCCTTTGGTACGGTGGCTTGAATAGGACATTTGAATACTTTTTAAATCTTTTTTTGTTAGTTATGAATCTTTGTTTTTAGTTATGAATTTTTTTTCAGGAGGTTTTCACCCATGTGAGAAGTCACATGACTATCTACCTCGGTGACAAGTCACGTGACTTTCGAGCCTGGTGATAGGTCATGTGACCGACAAGAGTAACAAGATGGCTGCTAGCTGTGGGATGTGTGGAGCTATAAAGATCGGAGATATAAGGGATTTTCTTGTTCTTTTTAAATATTTATATGTAGAGCTCTGATCACGCCTCAGCTGTTTCACACCATTGACGTGTGCTTCCAAAGCGGGTTTGCATTGGGCTTGCAGCCATCTTGCTATTATTGTCGGTCACGTGACTTATCACCGGAGTGGATAACCATGTGACTTCTCACCTGGGTGAAAAAAAAATTAAAAACTAAAAGGGTTTCCTATTCAAGCCACCGTAATTTGTCATTATTTTCTTATTTGCGTTTTGTGTGTTGCATGACCAAAAAGAAAATTAAATTTCAGGCGAAGAGCATACAAGATGCAATAGCAAAGTAACTCCGAATAAATTCAACAAATGCATATTGACAATCTCAATATTTCGACAAAGGTATATTTGTCATCTTCAGGAATATCCTGTGGAATGTAAGCATATTTGTTCCCGTATTTAATACTGAACCGTAAAAGAAACGTCACCCTATTCAAATGTTGCTAAATGCATATATTTTCAATAATTTTTCTCATTTGATATCCTTGCTAGACCTAGTTTGAAGCCAGGGGTCTAGAAAATTTGGTTTCTGATCATGTTACTAATATGCAAAACACGTCGCCAAAGCACAGTTACAAAAGTATTGATGGGGTCCTTTTTCGGTTCGCTTTGCCTGAAGGTCACAATGCACGTGTGTTGCGAGGTGTCATCCCTATAAAAAAGCCACCGAGCATGCACCAAATCATTCGCAGTTTGACAGTAGTGACATGCCACGACTGTCTCGGGAGCAGAGAGACCAAGCCTTGAGGAGACTTCATGCTGGCCAGACTGTAAGACCTGTGGCAAACCACTTCAATGTTCATGTTCGAACAATGTACCGCATGCAGCAAGGGGTTCAAAACACTGGAAGCACAACAGACCGTCCTGTAACAACGTTAAGGCAAGATCAACAAATTGTCCGTCAACAGCTGCGGAAACTGAAAGGACAACCATTGGCAATCACCAGAGACCAATCAGCGACGAGACGGTTCGCAGGCGTTTTAGGCAGGCAAATGTCACAGGCCTTACAGGTCACAACACCCAGTTTGTGTTTTCTCAGCCAATGAAAATTGACTTCGGTTATACAGGAGCTAGAAGGTGGCTACATAGTGATAGTTTGGTATCTGGGTTATTTGAATATTGGATTGAAACTAACATAGGTCTACTGTACATACTTTAAGCTTTCAATCAATGCCTGATAACAGATTTTTGTGTGTGTTTTTTTAATGTTCACCCAATTTTGAAAATACCAAAGTTTGGCTAGAATAAGTAAGCCTAAAACTGTCAAAATGGCGGTACCCATGTTAAATTGTGTGTAGCTTGAAACCGGCATGCACTATGTCAACTTTATTTGGTTGTAAAGGATTTCTCATGTGTTGATCTATTTGGAAATGGTTAGGAAAAGTCTTAACGAGATTTAGGTAATTAGCCACAAATCAAAACGTTAACATTACCGCAAATGGGAAATGAAATTGTATCATGTAACCTATAGTGAAGTGTGAAAAAAAAGGATTTTGTTCTAAATTTTCAAACCACCACCATTTTTGGTGCCGTTGTAACTGGACTACATATTTGAAATATAAAATAAATGAATTCAGTAAAAAAATTTAAATATTCACCACTTTTTCTGAAAAACAGGCTTTTGTGGACCAGGGCTAGGTTTGAGCAACCACAAGACTCTTATTGTAGGGTGTAAAATACTTGTATATGCCTCAGTAGTGATCCATTTCCATCAATGAGGTCTAGGAATGACATTTCACTTCTTGGAATTATTAATGTTTTTCAAAGCAAATGATTATTTCAGGCTCATTAGCTATTGATGTAAAATAACCAGACCCCCCCCCCCCTCCCACCCCCTTCCCTGTGGGTCTGAAATGATATAATCTGTACAAATTGCCCTTTGTATATCTTAACAGGTAAGCTGACATGACTGTGGCCCTGAATTGGACAGTTTTTAAATCACTGGAGAAGTTTTATTAGCTTTCAAACAGTCCAAATGTTAAGAAATCAGACATTTTTTGGACGGGTGGGGTGGGTTATCTCCCCTGGCTCTGCCCTTATGGCAGTCTCTAACCCGGACAGATGCTAACAGTAAACTACAACCAACAACCCATCATTTCCAGCAAATTTGAAGGGTATTTGATGATTCACCTTTTTATAGCGAGGAATAACATTTTGAATTGGTCCTCAGAAAAACTTTAAAATATAAGCCTGGAAACATGAAGGGGGTGGGTGTGTAAATTACTTCGCAAATTCAAAACGACTGGCCGAAAAGCTGTGATCTTTTGAAATTCAATTTGATATTGGTTAATTAAAGCAAAGTTATTAAATTTGACAAATTTCGAGGAATTATATCCTTGTTATAGTGAAGTGTGAAAAGTAAGTATTTTGTTCTAAATTTTCAAACCACCACCATTTTTGGTGCCGTTGTAACTGGACTACATATTTGAAATATAAAATAAATGAATTCAGTAAAATAATTTAAATATTCACCACTTTTTCTGAAAAACAGTCTTTTGTGGACCAGGGCTAGGTTTGAGCAACCACAAGACTCTTATTGTAGGGTGTAAAATACTTGTATATGCCTCAGTAGTGATCCATTTCCATCAATGAGGTCTAGGAATGACATTTCACTTCTTGGAATTATTAATGTTTTTCAAAGCAAATGATTATTTCAGGCTCATTAGCTATTGATGTAAAATAACCAGACCCCCCCCCCCCCCCTCCCACCCCCTTCCCTGTGGGTCTGAAATGATATAATCTGTACAAATTGCCCTTTGTATATCTTAACAGGTAAGCTGACATGACTGTGGCCCTGAATTGGACAGTTTTTAAATCACTGGAGAAGTTTTATTAGCTTTCAAACAGTCCAAATGTTAAGAAATCAGACATTTTTTGGACGGGTGGGGTGGGTTATCTCCCCTGGCTCTGCCCTTATGGCAGTCTCTAACCCGGACAGATGCTAACAGTAAACTACAACCAACAACCCATCATTTCCAGCAAATTTGAAGGGTATTTGATGATTCACCTTTTTATAGCGAGGAATAACATTTTGAATTGGTCCTCAGAAAAACTTTAAAATATAAGCCTGGAAACATGAAGGGGGTGGGTGTGTAAATTACTTCGCAAATTCAAAACGACTGGCCGAAAAGCTTTGATCTTTTGAAATTCAATTTGATATTGGTTAATTAAAGCAAAGTTATTAAATTTGACAAATTTCGAGGAATTATATCCTTGTTATAGGTCACAACACCCAGTTTGTGTTTTCTCAGCCAATGAAAATTGACTTCGGTTATACAGGAGCTAGAAGGTGGCTACATAGTGATAGTTTGGTATCTGGGTTATTTGAATATTGGATTGAAACTAACATAGGTCTACTGTACATACTTTAAGCTTTCAATCAATGCCTGATAACAGATTTTTGTGTGTGTTTTTTTAATGTTCACCCAATTTTGAAAATACCAAAGTTTGGCTAGAATAAGTAAGCCTAAAACTGTCAAAATGGCGGTACCCATGTTAAATTGTGTGTAGCTTGAAACCGGCATGCACTATGTCAACTTTATTTGGTTGTAAAGGATTTCTCATGTGTTGATCTATTTGGAAATGGTTAGGAAAAGTCTTAACGAGATTTAGGTAATTAGCCACAAATCAAAACGTTAACATTACCGCAAATGGGAAATGAAACTGTATCATGTAACCTATAGTGAAGTGTGAAAAGTAAGTATTTTGTTCTAAATTTTCAAACCACCACCATTTTTGGTGCCGTTGTAACTGGACTACATATTTGAAATATAAAATAAATGAATTCAGTAAAAAAATTTAAATATTCACCACTTTTTCTGAAAAACAGTCTTCTGTGGACCAGGGCTAGGTTTGAGCAACCACAAGACTCTTATTGTAGGGTGTAAAATACTTGTATATGCCTCAGTAGTGATCCATTTCCATCAATGAGGTCTAGGAATGACATTTCACTTCTTGGAATTATTAATGTTTTTCAAAGCAAATGATTATTTCAGGCTCATTAGCTATTGATGTAAAATAACCAGACCCCCCCCCCCTCCCACCCCCTTCCCTGTGGGTCTGAAATGATATAATCTGTACAAATTGCCCTTTGTATATCTTAACAGGTAAGCTGACATGACTGTGGCCCTGAATTGGACAGTTTTTAAATCACTGGAGAAGTTTTATTAGCTTTCAAACAGTCCAAATGTTAAGAAATCAGACATTTTTTGGACGGGTGGGGTGGGTTATCTCCCCTGGCTCTGCCCTTATGGCAGTCTCTAACCCGGACAGATGCTAACAGTAAACTACAACCAACAACCCATCATTTCCAGCAAATTTGAAGGGTATTTGATGATTCACCTTTTTATAGCGAGGAATAACATTTTGAATTGGTCCTCAGAAAAACTTTAAAATATAAGCCTGGAAACATGAAGGGGGTGGGTGTGTAAATTACTTCGCAAATTCAAAACGACTGGCCGAAAAGCTTTGATCTTTTGAAATTCAATTTGATATTGGTTAATTAAAGCAAAGTTATTAAATTTGACAAATTTCGAGGAATTATATCCTTGTTATAGGTCACAACACCCAGTTTGTGTTTTCTCAGCCAATGAAAATTGACTTCGGTTATACAGGAGCTAGAAGGTGGCTACATAGTGATAGTTTGGTATCTGGGTTATTTGAATATTGGATTGAAACTAACATAGGTCTACTGTACATACTTTAAGCTTTCAATCAATGCCTGATAACAGATTTTTGTGTGTGTTTTTTTAATGTTCACCCAATTTTGAAAATACCAAAGTTTGGCTAGAATAAGTAAGCCTAAAACTGTCAAAATGGCGGTACCCATGTTAAATTGTGTGTAGCTTGAAACCGGCATGCACTATGTCAACTTTATTTGGTTGTAAAGGATTTCTCATGTGTTGATCTATTTGGAAATGGTTAGGAAAAGTCTTAACGAGATTTAGGTAATTAGCCACAAATCAAAACGTTAACATTACCGCAAATGGGAAATGAAACTGTATCATGTAACCTATAGGGATCCGATCCTCACTGCTCAACATCGTTGAGACTTTCACTGTGCTCCATTTTGCTCCCAGCAGGACACCGCACGAGCCCATACTGCCAGAGCAGCCAGAGACTTCTTCCGTCAAAACAACATACAGACTCTGCAATTACCTGCTCTCAGTCCAGACTTAAATCCGATAGAACAAATGTAGGACGAGATTCAGAGGAGGCTCATGTTTGAACTCACACAGGCGTATCATCGTCTCATCCACTCAATGTTCACACGATACAACGCTGTAATCAACGCCCATGGTGGTCATACACATTATTGACTTCCAGATCGCACTGTGGCGCCACCTGTCATAGCTTCCACTTGAAATTCTCTAACATTTGTCTGCTAATGATGATGATCAATCATATCAAATTTGGAATCATTCCGTTGATAAGTGTATCGTTTACATATATTTGAAATACACTAATTAGCAATATCCAAAAAGGAGAACAGTTTTTTTCGGTTCAATATATATTATAAGTCGTTGAATACTAGATAGAAGCACTATTTGTACTTGAATTCGTTCACCTGGCTTGAGGCATTGTCATCAGAGGAGAAGTACGATGCGTGCAAGGCTCTTCTCTCTAGAATATTTGAACAGAGTAGATGTCTACCGAGTCCATTAGACCTATCGAAGTAGATTCCAAGGGGATATAAGAATTGTAGCAATCTTAAATCTAAATTTACTTTGGCATTTTAAAACTGGAATTTATATACGAAGATAGGGAGAGTCTTTACCTAGCCGACAAATCTGGGCTCTGCCGAATTTTTGTTCTCTCTGTGTTCGTCACAAGGCGACATAAACTCGGCATAAGGCGACAAAACACATTAGCAGCCATATAATACCAGTCGCCGTAAGACCGATAATCCGGGCTAAGTCTTTACCTAATATCATGTCACATATAAAGGGGATATTGAAATTGAAGACAAACGAAGCACGTGTATTTTTACATGAATGATCAGACAATTGGGGATATTCCTCGTCACACTCCGAAAGTTCTACCCAAGGGTATAGCAAACTTCTTGAAATATGTTTGTTTTCCTGGATAAAAATAGTACAAACTCAAAAAATATCCAGCACTGATATTTGAACAAACGATCAGAGGTGTACACAAGTGGATTGCCAGTTAATCTCGCTTCCTATCGATGTTTGCTTTGGTTTTATTGGATCTCTCGTTTGTCTACAGTTTGAAAACAACAGGCTTTCCTGTATGATAACACTCGACGATGATGTCAAATACACGCACCTATCTGAGAGAATACCCAATTTTAAACCTACCCTGAAAATATTAATATCATATTGAAATGCGTTAAAAATGACCTCAGCCTGTTAATGAGATGTCGTATGTAAGCAGGAGCTGCCAATTAAAATCAATTGACCTATTTGAAAATATTATGAAATAATATAGAATAAAATATTACAACTGTTCCAGTCTATTCCTCAACATCGGGTAAAATTGCATTGGTGCTATTAGAAAAGCAAGACCAGCCAGAAACCAGGGAGCCCGATGGCCGCATAGAGTATGTTAAAATGGTCAATTGGATATTCGTTGAATACTCGGAAGAGATACGGTTAATATACCGTCTTGTGTTGGAGCTGTCACAACAGAAAAAATATAAAGGCAATAATAAAGTCCAATGGAAAGTCTGTATTCGTTGGTATATAAGGAAACAATAACTAAAACGAAGTGCCTTTATATTTTATATATCACAATAACTGATATCGAATATGTTATATTGAAACAAAATATATGTGTATGATCAATGCCCTATTTCAACGTGGTTATTCATTGAATAAAAATCCACAGCAATTAATTGCAAAATTGCAAAATTGAATAGCGTCTAAATACATTCAATTTCAGACGGTTGTTTTAATCGTTTCGTGGCGATGAGAAAACGCAAATTCCAAAACCATAAAGGAGTGGGGATTGTCTTCATATTCAACGTGTAACGCTTTGCTTTACTGTTTCTTCGGTTCATCGAGTTATGAACGAACTTATCCATGTGGAGATTTAATAAATCCGCCAATCAAATACCAAGACAACTGTATAATACTATGACGTCATCTCGAGTCCTGGCGGGAAGTCTGTCAATACACTTTACTGGCAACATATATTTATAGTACAGTGCAAACGTTTTCGTACGCCAATGTTATAAGTTGTTCTTTATTTCTTTCAAATATTAATGAAAAATAAATATAAGCAGGCATTTATTCAAGATATTTTTAAATCATTACATTCTTAGCTTTGTTTCGTCCTTGCGTCAAGTGTTACGAAAGTAGACTAGCCAATCAGATTGCAGCATTCGCTGTAAACACACTGAATATTAGTTTTTTAGATGTTTGAAAAAATCCCTTCCCGGTATTGGTGTCCAGGCAAATATTATCCATGCCACGCCTAAGTTTTAACTCATTTTTCGCATGTGCCAGCAGTAGATCTATTAATTCCATTTATGGGTCTCAACCATCAGCCCTCTGCTCCCAATAACAACGATTTTAACACGGGGTTGAGACCAGGTTGTTGCTATACGGTTAATATTTGCTGTGATATATCTTTCCGCTGACCTAATATATCAACACTTATTGACCGCCCTGTTCTATCATATCGGAGTCTTTATGGAATTGGAAAGATAGTAAACCATGTGTGTGTCATAGAAAGCAACGGGATACCGTGTTTATGAAATCGGCATCTAGAAAAACAACCTATAATTCATGTAATTTTTGACCTTATTAGTCTTCGAAATCAAAATATTTTTTTTTTATATTTAGTCTTCCTAAAAATATACTGAAAGCATCGGATGCAAATTTACCATCAGATCCGAATTATATTATCAAATGCGTTGTTTGTCGGCCAGATCAACCAAAAATGAAGCGTGTTATTAAATATTTGAAAATGAAAGTTAAAAATGATGGCACATTATTCGATCCGCCCTAAAGTAATAATTGTATATGACGTGAAACGTATAAGCCAACTAAATTAATGCCTTTTTGTAAGCACTATTTTATGCAATAAAAGAAGACAGTTCTTGGTTTTGGAAGTTGTCATGATAATTGAAATTTAAAAAGTGTTAAAAGCGAATGGGAGATATCTCAAGAATAAACAGAACGCACCCCAAGACCATCTAAAGGATCACGCCTTTCCTTGTTACTTATACTGTAGACTATCATAACATGTGTTTGCATTCTCTGTATTTAGGTATCTTTCCATGAGCATATTAGAAACCCCCTGATCTTAATAAACAACGGCATCACATAAGCAAAACAATCTCAAGAAAAATATTTAATAACATCTTTCTGATGATTGAGTAAGGAAGCAATTGCAAAACTATCTTCTTTTGTTAAAGTGGCATGAGCTGCCGAAATTCACACTTTTTCATAATTTCTAATCGTCACGACAGTAAGCGGCTTTGAAGGCCATCGAAAAACTAAATGATTGGCGTTGGAATGAGGAAAATCCATACAGTATGTGGCCTATACGAACCAGAATAGTGTTCGAAAAGTAAACAAAACTTAAACAACCGGGACGACCATTAATTCATTCTAAGCCAAAGTTAGTTCAAAACAATACTTTATCGTACATTCCCGAGACTATACGCACTAAAAAGCTTGAAATATACGTCTTAGGAAAAATAGCCGATAATTTCAACATTCTGTTTCAACGTCAAAATATCAACATTTCGGCAGTTCATGCCACTTTAAAGACATCATGCAAGAGTCTTTTAAAAGATGCGCTTTCTTCAAAAATTTTCTTATCTGATATCCCAAAGGATTAAGCGGTGTTAAATGGACGTATTAAGTCATTTCAATATTTACTTGAGCGATATCTACCTCATTGATATTGTTTTGTTGATGGTAAGTCAGGCAGGAATGTTTGTTGGGAAACTTATTTAATTAGTATGACATAAAGCATTAACATTACAAAAACATTAAAAGGATTGTCGGTCAAATAAAAAAGTTGTGTTTTTTGTATCAACTGCCTTAACTTTTTTGTCCAAATTTGCTTTCGTCGTGCACCCATTAATAAAAATGACGAACAATAAGCTGATTCTGTTTCAGGGAAATTTCTGCCAATAGTTGAAAGCTAATGCCACTGTTAGTAATGTGACCATGCAATCTTTATCTGCAGTCCAGATTATCAAAACAATATGTTTACTCAGCATCAGCCTCGACGTCAACCATTTGATTTTTTTTACATTCAAATAAAAGTATGCACGAACTCTTTCTCAAATTAATCTCAAAACTGGATATGGCCATACGACGAAACGTACAAGGCATTGGCCCATTGAATTATACAGCCAATAATATCAAAGAGAGTAGATTGACAAGAGTGGTCACTTCGTCCAATCGACATTGCCGGCATGTTCTTCTGGCCCCCTAGCGGAAGGGTGTTCCGACTGTACACGATTCGACTGTATAGCGCCCCCTATAGAAAGGAGGTTCCTAATAATCGAATCGTGTCAGTTCAAATTCAACATGGCGTGGACGAAGTGACCACTCTTGTCAATCTACTCTCTTTGATAATATAACACATTGGATCATGTTGTGTTCAGCAATATGTGACGGCGTCCTCGCACAAGGCAATTTGGATGATTTGCCATCACAGAGTCATTTAATATAGGGTTCTTTATTATCCAATGAAAACTTCTTACTTTGAGTTATGAATTCTTAAACAATACCAAGCTATATGGAATCATTGTTTTCTGATTTTGTAGTCTTGATATTGGTGATAAAATAGTTTCTCAGGGATAATATGTGTATGCTTTTCCAATCAAGGCTCTCGCTCTAATGTGTCATCAATCAGGAACTGTTCATCCTTGGCTATTGAATAATTAATCAGTAACAGTTTCTTTATTGCACCATGGTTGTAATGGACCTAGTCTGTCTTGATTTGGATGAAAAAGTCATTGAAGGATTGCGGTTCATTCTAATTACTCAAAAAGGAGGCGGTTGATTGGTAGATATTACAGGGGTTATTTATTACCCATCGTAACGCTATGGTCTTAAATATTTAAAAGTAAAAACACTCAATAAATAACGCACGGACGTTCAATGGAAAGATAACTTTAATGTCTTTCCAGAAAAGCTAGGATATTGTCCATGGATTTTCATTCATAATGACATTGCTTGATGACGATAAACAAGATTGACATTTCACGATAACTTGCAAATTTCTTGATTCCGCAGTAGAAACGTATGTCGTGCAAAAGTAAATGATTAAATCACATGGGACCATCCCCAAGTCGCAGACACCAAGATGACGATAAACAAAACTGACATTTTCACGTGACTTCTTCATTCCATAGTAGGATTACTATCTAATATTCGCAAAAGTAGGTCGTACAAAAGTAGTTGATTTAATCACATGGGGCTATCCCCAAATCGCACGTTTCAACGCGGATAACGTAATTTATGCTTGTTGATTTTGAAATATACAAACATATTTTGTTGCGATGTTGGTCTAAGCACAGCTGAATTCATAGGGAAATTATCCTGGAATTTCAAATGTGTAATGTAGCTGACAAGATAACTATATTTTGGCAGCGCATGTTATTCGTGATTTGAGAATTCTATTTTGTCTCGACCAGTATACAATGGCGCAACGTTAATATAGTGTACAGAGTGTGAAAAGGGCGACGTGACCGGAATGAAGGCGACTCTCAGATACTATCAAACCCACGGCCAAATTTATATAACCAGACGCATTGTAGTTCTCCTGTCTCCTAAACAAGAAAAATGTGTTTTGTTTTGCCAAAAAAACACGTCCACAAACGATATATTTCGTGGAGTTGGCGTTTAAATGAGCATGGGGATTAAGGTTGAAACAAACACGGGTCGTATGATAGACAGCGTTACTTTGGCCTTTCAGGGATAGTGGATGATACTAACCTTGTATGTTTTAAACTAGTTCTCTTAGCGAATAGAAGCTATATTTAGAGAAGAGACAGAGAGTTGAATTGAAGCCGCAACTATATCCCATGAGCAAAGGAATGCCCCGGTATGTTCTTGTTACTGGACAGTTAGAAAATATGGACCTCTTTTAAAACGTTATAATGACACAAGCTGCTAAAAGGTAAATTATATTTTACCGACAGAATTATTTTTTCTATAAAAATTTAGAATGCACGTAATAACAGTGTTCTGAACCAAATTAAAGGTTTCATGAACAGCCTTTGGTACGGTGACTTCTTTAAGTGGCATTTTGGTACGGTGGTTTGAATAGGACATTTGAATCCTTTTAGTTTTAAACTTTTAACTAGTTTCGAATTGTTTTTTAGTTTTAAATCTTGTTTGTTAGTTATGGATCTTTGTTTTTAGTTATGATTTTTTTTCAGGAGGTTTTCACCCAGGTGAGAAGTCACATGACTATCTACCTCGGTGACAAGTCACGTGATTTTCGAGCCTGGTGATGAGTCATGTGACCGACAAGAGTAACAAGATGGCTGCTAGCTGTGGGATGTGTGGAGCTATAAAGATCGGAGATATAAGGGATTTTCTTGTTTTTTTTAATAGTTATATGTAGAACCCTGATCACACATCAACTGTTTCACACCATTGAAGTGTGCTTCCAAAGCGGGTTTGCAGTGAGCTTGCAGCCATCTTGCTATTATTGTCGGTTACATGACTTGTCACCGGAGTGGATAATCATGGGATTTCAAAAAAAAAAAAACAAAAAAAAAAAAATTAACTATAAGAGTTTCCTATTCAAGCCCCCGTAATTTGGCATTATTTTCTAATTTGCGTTTTGTGTGTTGCATGTACTTTATAAGTCTGAACAAAAAGAAAATTAAATTTCAGGCGATGAACATACAGGATGCAATAGCAAATTAGCTCCGAATAAATTCAACAAACGCATATTGACAATCTCAACATTTCGACAAAGGTATATTTGTCATTCTCAGGAATATCCTGTGGAAAGTAAGCATATCTCTTCTTGTATTTAATACTGAACCGCAAAAGAATCGCTACCCTATTCAAATGTTGCTAAATGCATATATTATCATAATTTTAAATAATTGTTCTCATTTGATATCCTTACTAGACCTAATTTGAAGCCAGGGGTCTAGAAAGTTTGGCTTCTGATCATGTTACTAATATGCAAAACACGTCGTCAAAGCACAGTTACTAAAGTAATGACAGGGTGCTTTTTTCGTTTTGTTTTGCCTGAAGACCACAATACACGTGTGTGGCGAGGTCTCATCCATATAACAAACGCCACCGAGCATGCACTGAATCATTCGCAGTTTGACAGTGGTGACATGCTACGACTGTCTCGGGAGCAGAGTCACCAAGCCTTGAGAAGACTGCATACTGGCCAGACTGCAAGACCTGTGGCAAACCACTTCAATGTTCATGTCCGAACAATATACCGCCTGCTGCAACGGGTTCAAGGCACTGGAAGCACAACAGACCGTCCTGTAACAACGTTGAGGCAAGATCGACGGATTGTCTGTCAACACCTGCAAAAAACGCTTCGCAACAGCTGCGGAAATTGCAAGGACAACCATTGGCAATCATCAGAGACTAATCAGCGACGAGACGGTTCGCAGGCGTTTGAGGCAGGCAAATGTCACAGGCCTCACAGGGGTCCGATCCTCACTGCTCGACATCGCTGAGACCTTCAGCGTGCCCCATTTTGCTTCCAGCGGGACACCGCACGAGCCCATACTGCCAGAGCAACCAGAGACTTCCTCCGTCAAAGCAATAATAGACTCTTCAATCACCTGCTCTCAGTCCAGACTTAAATCCGATAGAACACTTGTAGGACGAGATTCAGAGAAGTCTCAATCTCGTGCGACCAAGGCCGACAACTACAGCTGAACTCTTTGAGGCGTATCACAGAGTTTGGGTCCAAGTTCCTATCATCTTTATCAACCGTCTCGTCCACTCAATGTTCTGACGATGCAACGCTGTAATCAACGCCCATGGTGGTCATACACATTGTTGACTTTCAGATCGCACTGTGGCGCCACCTGTCCTCGCTTTCACTTGAAATTCTCTAACATTTGTCTGTGAATGATGATGATTGATCATGTCAAATTTGGAATACTTCCGTTGATAAGTGTGTTGTTTACATCTATTTGAAATACACTAATTATTAATATCCAAAAAGGAGAAAGGTTTTTTTTTTCCTGTTCAATATATATTATAAGTCGTTGAATACTAGATAGAAGCACTATTTCTACTTGAATTCGTTCACCTGGCAAGAAACATTGTCATCAGAGGAGAAGTACGATGCGTGCAAGGATCTTCTCTCTAGAATATTTGAATAGAGTGGATGTCTACCAAGTCCATTAAACGTATAAAAGTAGATTCCACGGGGATATAAGAATTGTAACAATCTTAAATCTAAATTTACTTTGGCATTTTAAAACTGGAATTTATATTCGAAGATAGGGAGAGTCTTTACCTAGCCGAGAAATCTGGGCTCTGCCGAATTTCTTTTCTCTCCGTGTTCGTCACAAGGCGACATAAGTTCGGCATAAGGCGACAAGACACATTAGCAGCCATATAAGTCGCCGTAAGACCGATAATCCGGGCTAAGTCTTTACCTAATGTCATGCCACATACAAAGGGGATGTTAAAATTGAAGACAAACGAAACACGTGTATTTTTACATGAATGATCAGACAATTGGGGACATTCCTTGTCACACTCCGAAAGTTCGACCCAAGGGTATAGCAAACGTCCTGAAATATGTTTGTTTTCCTGGATAAAATTAGTACAAACTCAGAAAATATCCAGCACTGATGTTTGAACAAACGACAGAGGTGTACACACATGGATTGCCAGTCAATCTCGCTTCCTATCGATGTTTGCTTTGGTTTTATTGGATTTCTGGTTTGTCTACAGTTAGATAACAACAGGCTTGTCCTGTATGATAACACTCGACGATAATTTCAAATACAAAACCTATCTGAGAGAATACCCAATTTCAAACCTATCCTGAAAATATTAATATCATATTGAAATGCAAGAAATGTTTGAAACTCTCTTTCAACGTTGGGCCCATACTAATGATAAACAATCAAGACATCACCACGTAGTTAGTTGTTTTTATCAACATAAAAACAAAAAGTTGTTAAAAACAACTAACTACGTGGTGATGTCTTAATTTTTTATCAGTAATATTGAAATGCGTTAAAAATGACTACAGACTGTTGATGAGTTGTCGTATGTATACAGGAGCTGCCAATTAAAATCAATTAACCTATTTGAAAATATTTTGAAATAATATAGAATAAAATATTACAAGTGTTCCAGTCTACTCCTCAACATCGGGTAAAATTGCATTGGTGCTATTTGAAAAGCAAGACCAGCCAGAAACCAGAGAGCCCGATGGCCGCATAGAGTATGTTAAAATGGTCAATTGGATATTTGTTGAACACTCGGAAGAGATACGGTTAATATATCGTCTTGTGTTGGAGCTGTCACAACAGAAAAAAATATAAAGGCAATAATAAAGTCCAATGGAAAGTCTGTATTCGTTGGTATATAAGGAAACAATAACTAAAACGAAGTGCCTTTATATTTTATATATCACATTAACTGATATCGCAATTATTGCTAAATTGCAAAATTGAATAGCGTCTAAATACATTCAATTTCAGACAGATGTTTTAATCGTTTTGTGACGATGAGAGAATGCGAATTCCAAAACCACGAAGGAGTGGGGATTGTCTTCATATTCAATGTCCAACGAGTTATGAACGCATTTATTTAAGATACTTTTAAATCATTACATTATTAGTCTCAATAATAACATATAGCTTTGTTTCGTCCTTGCGTCAAGTGTTACGAAAGTAGATTAGCCAATCAAATTGCAGCATTCGCTGTAAACACACTGAATATTAGTTTTTTAGATGTTTGAAAAAATCCCTTCCCGGTATTGGTGTCCAGGCAAATGTTATCCATGCCACGCCTAAGTTCTAACTCATTTATCGTGAAATTGGGCATGTGCCAGCAGTAGATCTATAAATTCCATTTATGGGTCTCAACCAACAGCCCTCTGCTCCCAATAACACCGATGTTAACACGGAATTGAGACCAGGTTGTTGCTATACGGTTAATATTTGCTGTGATATATCTGGCCGCTGACCTAATAACTCAACACTTATTGACCGACCTATCTATCATATTCGAAGTCTTTATGGAATTGGAAAGATAGTAAACCATGTGTGTGTCATAGAAAGCAACGGAATACCGTGTTTATGAAATCGGCATCTAGAAAAACAACCTATAAACCATGTAATTGTTGACCTCATTAGTGTCCGAAATCAAGAAATTGTGTTTGTTTTGACAAACACGAAAGCAGTCCCATCTCCTTTTGAAGCATAAAACGACCATCTCCATTATTTGACCATCAGTATGCAATAAAGCTAACGATTTTAATTACACGTTTCGATCTAAAATAATGTTGGCCATAATGTTGTCAACACACGCATACTTGTTTAAGGGATGGTTTAATAAGGTCATTATTTAATACATGTTTAAGCTCTGCATGTATAAGATAATGTGACAAGCTAGTTGTTCCCAACAGAACAGCAACGGGTTCCTGAGAAATCTCGCAACAAGCTTTTTAGCTCATGTGTCCTCTTGGTGAGCTTGACCGTTAAACCAATGTGTGTCATAAACCAATCAGCTCGTAACCTGAGTATATAGCAATGATCTATCAAACTTTTGTAGAAATCTAAACAAATTTTCTAGAAATTTGAAAAGGTATTTTTCTATGAAAGGTTTTGAAATCTGATTCGACCTCTCGGTGACCTTGACCCTTGGACCGATCTGCGTCAAATTTTGTTCAGATTGAAACCTTAGTGTTTCATAAATTTGAAACAACTGTTATGTTATACATGGTAAACAGTTTTTTTTAATTCCCTATGTGACCTTGACCTTTGGACCGATGTTCGTCCAAAGTCATTCAGCTATACTATAGGGATAATATATCCCAAGTTTCACGGAATTTCAAACAACGGGTTTCTGAACAAGCCGTTTAGCCAATGTGTGACCTCTCGATGCCCTTGACCCTTAGATCGATCTTCTTCAAATGTTGTTCATATTGAAACCTTAGTGTAGCCATGATATATCCTAAGTTTCATGAAATTTGAAAAACCGATTATGTCAAAAATGGTAACAAGGTTTTTGGTCGAAAATGTGAACTCCTATTTGACCTTGACCTTTGGGCCGATGTTCGTCAAAAGTCATTAAGCTCCCAACCTTAGTATAGCGATGATACATCCCAAGTTTCAGATGATTTAAAGCAACCGTATTCTGAGAAACTTGGTAACAAGCTTTTTAGCCCATGTGTGACCTCTAGGTGACCCTTTCAGGGACTGCTTAATAAATAACAGAGATTTGTATTTTTTTTTATCTAACTCTAATATTCAGGGCCCAGTTTCACAAAGCGATCTTAGCTTAAGAAGATATTAATTACCAATGGAAACGTATACCTTCAACATGGGTTGCCATGGTAGTTAAGATCACACTTAGTTAAGATCGCTTTGTGAAACTAGGCCCAGAACCAAAAGGCACTGAACATTAGTATGACAGGGATATGTACACCGGGATGCACACGCTACATCAATTCGCAGTCGAGGAGAAAATCCCTTCTACAAACCCGGAAGTTATTATAAAAAGACAACCCCTTTAATTAACCGTTAATATTAACTCCTAAATAGGTTTAAAGGTTGTCCTTTGAAAGCTGTTCATTACATCGGGCAAGAAGTAGTCCACTTATCGGTTACCGAACTGACTTGAATTGGTCATCGTGTCACCGTGTAAAAACTGTTATTTTAGGTATGAACATGTGTACCCAAATAAGAGGATGAAGTAGCTTGTTCTTGGTTCAATGAACTCTGTACATCCTTGGAATCAGACACTGTTAACATACTTCAAACTCTCTCGGGAATTTCAGTTTGCTTAATCCAATCCTAAAGCTTGAGAGTAAGGATTCCAAAGGGTTGTAACTAACACAATGGCGTACAGTAGATCAACACTCCTCTGCTGTTTTATGACTAAAGTCTTGTACAATTTGAAGCAAACATTTTGTATAAAGTAGAATGATCTCAGACAGTGAAGGCTGTGAAGGTCATTGTAAAACCCTACAATTTATGTATGAACTGAAATGGAAACACAGGTGGGACACAGGTTGGAAGCTAAGGGAGGCTATATGCGCTATTGACCTTCTTTTCTAGGGATGTTCTACACACTCAAAGTGACATTTTTACTTCAATGTGTTCGCCATGTGAAGCCAGATGGACTCTGAAGTTTCATACCTACAAGCATCTTTTTATTTTGTTAAGATAAAGATGAAAAATATTACAATTCAGTCTTGAAATTTTACCAAAAATCACGATATTTCAAGTGACAATTTATGTGAACGCTCTCTCAAAACTGCTTTTTGGTAAATCAGATTTTGATAGACTTTTAGTACGCCACTGAGCACGCCAGGACATTTTTGCCGGCAATGGTCTTTCCATAAATTCAGTCAATTAAACCACATCGAACACGTTTCTATTATGACCCAATACCCACACGCGTGTTTCTTGCTTTGGAAGTTAAATAAGTTATCAACGCACTAACGTAACTTTGTGATTTGCCACGCCACTTTAGCAAATGCCAGTGTTAACGATTTGTACTTCTTACGACGTTGGTATTCCGAGGAGAAAGCAATTTGCTTTTTAAGTAAACTTATTCGCACGTAGAAATTATATGTATTCTTAGTCGAGTTTGATCTGTTCCTCGTTATCTACACATATACAAATGTTGGGTATATAATGAGCAGACAAATCTCTATAACATTTCCACTTACAGAAGGTAATGAGAGCTGTCTAAGTGGAATGCATTAATAAACCACATGTAGAAGACTCATCAGCAAGACACTGATAGTTGTAAGGATGAGGTAAGATGGTGATTACAAAACTCTCACAATGAATCTTTTGTCGATGAAGGGGTGAACAGTATTTCTTCGTCTGGGTCTCATTAGATATCTCAAGAATAAACAGAACGCATCCCAAGACCATCTAAAGGATCACGCCTTTCCTTGTTACTTATACTGTAGACTATCACAAAATGTTTTTACATTCTCTGTATTTAGGTATCTTTCCATGAGCACATTAGAAACCCCCTGATCTTAATAAACAACGGCATCATATAAGCAAAACCATCTCAATTAAAATATTTAATATCATCTTTCTGATGATTGAGTAAGGAAGCAATTGCAAAACTATCTTCTTTTGTTAAAGACATCATGCAAGAGTTTTTTAAAAGATGCGCGTTCTTCGATAATGTTCTTATCTGATATCCAAAGGGATGAAGCGGTGTTGAATGGGCGTATTGCGTCATTTCAATATTTACTTGAGCGATTTCTACCTCATTGATATTGTTTTGTCGATGGTAAATCAGGCAGGAAGGTTTGTTGGGAAACTTATTGAATTAGTATGGCATAAAGCATTAACATTACAAAAACATTAAAAGGATTGTCCGTGAAATAAAAAAATATTGTTTTTTTGTATCAACTGCCTTAACTTACATGTCCAAATTTGCTTTCGTCTTGCACCCATTAAAAATGACGAACAATAAGCTGATTCTGTTTCAGGGAAATTTCTCCCAATAGTTGACAGCTTATGCCACTTTAAGTAATGTGACTATGGAATCTTTATCTGCAGTCCAGATTATCAAAACAATATTTTTACTTAGCAGCGGGTCAGTGTCGACGTCAACCATTTCATTTTTTTTACATTCAAATAAAAGTATGCACGAAATCTTTCTCAAATTAACCTCAAAACTGGATATTGGCCATACGACGAAACGTGCAAGGCACTGGTCCATTGAATTATAAAGCCAATAATATAACACATCGGATCATGTTCTGTTCAGCAATATGTGACGGCGTCCTCGCACAAGGCAATTTTGATGATTTGCCATCACAAAGTCATTTAATATAGGGTTCTTCATTATCCAATGAAAACTTCTTACTTCGAGTTATGAATTCTTAAACAATACCAAACTATATGGAATCATTGTTTTCTGATTTTGTAGTCTTGATATTGATGATAAAATAGTTTCTCAGGGATAATATGTGTATGCTTTTCCAATCAAGGTTCTCGCTCTAATGTGTCATCAATCAGGAACTGCGCATCCCTGCCTATTGAATAATTAATCAGTAACAGTTTCTTTCTTGCACAATGGGTGTAATGGACCTAGTCTGTCTTAATCAGGACGAAAAAGTCATTGAAGGATTGCGCTTCATTCTAAT
The DNA here is from genome assembly GCA_963971465.1 of Lepidochitona cinerea. Taxonomy (NCBI): domain Eukaryota; kingdom Metazoa; phylum Mollusca; class Polyplacophora; order Chitonida; family Tonicellidae; genus Lepidochitona; species Lepidochitona cinerea. The sequence continues at coordinate 8,362,881 of OZ020556.1, forward strand.
TACTCAAAAAGGAGGCGGTTGATTGGTAGATATTACAGCGGTTATTTAGTACCCATCGTAACGCTATGATCTTAAATTTTTAAAAGTAAAACACACAATAAATAACGCACGGACGTTCAATGGAAAGATAACTTTAATGTCTTTCCAGAAAAGCTAAGAAAATTGAAATTGCCATCGGCAATGGATTTTCATTCATAATGACATTGTTTGAAGACGATAAACAAGATTGATATTTCAAGATTTTGCAGTAGAAACGTATTTCGTGCAAAAGTAAATGATTAAATCACATGGTACCATCGCATGTACCAAAACGACGATAAACAAAACTGACATTTTAACGTCACTTGCAAATTTCTTCATTCCATAGTAGGATTACTATCTAATATTCGTAAACGTAGTCGTACAAAAGTAGTTGATTTTATCACATGGGACTATCCCCAAATCGCACGTTTCAACGCGGATAACGTCATTTATGCTTGTTGATTTTGAAATATCCAAACATATTTTGTTTCGATGTTGGTCTAAGCACAGCTGAATTCATAGGGAAATTATCCTGGAATTTCAAATGTGCAATGTAACTGACAAGATAACTATATTTTGGCAGCGCTTGTTATTCGTGATTTGAGAATTCTATTTTGTCTCGACCAGTATACAATGGCGCAAAATTAATATAGTGTACAGAGTGTGAAAGGGCGACGTGATCGGAATGAAGGCGACTCTCAGATACTATCAAACCCACGGCCAAGTCTGTATAACCAGACGCATTGTAGTTCTCCTGTCTCCTAAAAAAGAAAAGTGTGTTTTGTTTAGCCAAAAAACACGTCCACAAACGATATATTATGTGGAGTTGGCGTTTTAATGACCATGGGGATTAAGGTTGAAACAAACACGACTCGTATGATAGACAGCGTTACTTTGGCCTTTCAGGGATAGTGGATGATACTAACCTTGTATGTTTGAGAGTTGAATTGAAGCCGCAACTATATCCCATGAGCAAAGAAATGGTCCGGTATGCACTTGTTACTGGACAGTTAGAAAATATGGACCTCTTTTAAAACGTTATAATGACAAATGCTGCTAAAAGGTAAATTATATTTTCCCGACAGAAGTATTTTTTGTTATAGAAATAAAAATTGAAAATGTACGTAGTAACAGTGTTCTGAACCAAATAAAAGGTTTTATGAACAGCCTTTGGTACGGTGGCTTGAATAGGACATTTGAATCCTTTTAGTTTTCAACTTTTTTTCTAGTTTTAATTTGTTTTTTTTAGTTTTAAATCTTTTTTTATTTATGAATGTTTTTATTTAGTTATGAATTTTTTGTTCGTTTCTAACTTTTGTTTAATTTTAAATTTTATTTTTAGATTCCACTTTTTTCAGTTATGAATTTTTATCAGGAGGTTTTCACCCAGGTGAGAAGTCACATGACTATCTACCCCGGTGACAAGTCACGTGACTTTCCACCCTGGTGATAAGTCATGTCACCGACACGAGTAACAAGATGGCTGCTAGCTATGGGATGTGTGGAGCTCTTAAGATCGGAGATATAAGGGATTTTCTTTTTTTTTAATATGTCGAACTCTGATCACGCATCAACTGTTTCACACCATTGAAGTGTGCTTCCAAAGCGGGTTTGCATTGAGCTTGTAGCCATCTTGCTATTATTGTCGGTCACATGACTTATCGCCGGAGTGGATAATCATGTGACTTCTCACCTGGGTAAAAACCTCCTTCAAAAAAAAAATTAAAAACTAAAAAAAAAAATTTAAACTAAAAAAAAAAGGAAACTGAAAAAAAATTTAAAAACTAAAGGGGTGTCCTATTCAAGCCACCGCTATTTTGCATTAATCTATAATTTGCGTTTTGTGTGTTGCATGTATTTTATAAGTCTGACCAAAAAGAAAATTGATTTTCAGGCGAAGAACATACAAGATCCTCTGCTGTATTTGCTTTTCTTCAATGCATACGAAAGTTACTTATCTCAGTGACATTGCGTCAAGCAGAACCTTCCCTGTGTACCTGTCCTCAAAATTGCGATTGATAACGATTGTTAACTTTCTTATAGCACAGTTTTGTCGATGACAAATTTGACACTCTTTTTTGACTACCGGGGAATTAACGCGAAGGCTGTTTCCTCTCAACTGATGTTTCTTTTAATATATTTTAGTCCACATACAACACAAAACAGGTTTAATCCCTGTTCATAAATAATTTAAGCCATAACTGAAAGAATAATCAAGTTAATTAATTTACTTTTATTTTTCTAGCACTGTTTCTGTTGTTGGCGCAGATCACAGTTTGGATGGATTTTGGTTATTTCAACATCAATCATTTTGTTTTTCTATAAACATTTAATTCTCTTCTTAAATAAGAATATATAAATATATTGGTGAGTTTTAGAATAAATGTAGTCAATAACAATTAACAAATTGAATTGGTAAATGCCCAGAGCTTTTCGAAATGAAATGAAACTTGGTAACTATAAATCCATATTTAACTTATTTAAGAAAATAGCTCAATCAAAACCTAATTTAGTGAGCCACGCAGTCAATAAATTTGTGGATGTCGATTCTGTGGAATGTAAGCATATTTGTTCCTGAATTTAATACTGAACCGCAAAAGAAACGTCGCCCTATTCAAATGTTGCTAAATGCATATATTATCATAATTTTCAATATTTTTTCTCATTTGATATCCTTACTAGACCTAGTTTAAAGCCAGGGGTCTAGAAAGTTTGGTTTCTGAACATGTTACTAATATGCAAAACACGTCGTCAAAGCACAGTTACTAAAGTAATGATGGGGTGCTTTTCGGTTCGTTTTTCCTGAAGGTCACAATACACGTGTGTTGCGAGGTCTCATCCCTATAAAAAAGCACCGAGCATGCACTGAATCATTGGGAAGACTTCATGCTGGTCAAACTGCAAGACCTGTGGCAAACCACTTCAATGTTCATGTCCGAACAATGTACCGCCTGCAGCAACGGGTTCAAGCCACTGGAAGCGTAGTATACAGTCCTCGTAGTGGAAGACCGCCTGTAACAATGTTGAGGCAAGATCGACAGATTGTCCGTCAACACCCGCAAAACCGCTTCGCTACAGCTGCGGAAACTGCAAGGACAACCATTTGCAATCACCAGAGACCAAATGTCAGATGTCACAGGCCTTACAGGGGTCCGATCCTCACTGCTCGACATCGATCAGGCGGTGAAACCTTCATCGTACCCCATTTTGCTTCCAGCAGGACAACACACGAGCCCATACTGCCAGAGCAACGAGAGACTTCATCCGTCAAAGCAACATATAGACTCTTCAATGGCCTGCTCTCATTCGAGACTTAAATCCGATAGAACACTTGTGGGACGAGATTCAGCGGAGGCTCAATCCCGTGCGACCAAGGCAGACAACTGTAACTCACTCAGGCGTATCCCAGAGTTTGGGCCCAAGTTCCTATCATCTTTATCATCCGTCTCATTTACCCAATGTTCAGACGATGTAACGCCGTAATCAACGCCCATGGTGGCCATACACATTATTGACTTCCAGATCGCACTGTGGCGCCACATGTCCTCGCTTTCACTTGCAATTCTCTAACATTTGTCTGCCAATGATGATGATTGATCATGTCAAATTTGGAATCATTCCGTGGATAAGTGTATTGTTTACATATATTTGAAATACACTGTTTATCAATATCCAAAAAGGAGAACCGTTTTTTTCGGTTCAATATATATTATAAGTCGTTGAATACTAGATAGAAGCACTATTTGTACTTGAATTCGTTCACCTGGCTTGAGACATTGTCATCAGAGGAGAAGTACGATGCGTGCAAGGATCTTCTCTCTAGAATATTTGAATAGAGTGGATGTCTACCAAGTCCATTAGACATATTAAAGTAGATTCCACGGGGATATAAGAATTGTAGCAATCTTAAATCTAAATTTACTTTGGCATTTCATATTCGAAGATAGGGAGAGTCTTTACCTAGCCGAGAAATCTGGGCTCTGCCGAATTTAATTTTTTCTCTCCGGTATTCGTCACGAGGCGACAGAAGTTCGGCAAAAGGCGACAAGACACATTAGCAGCCATATAATACCAGTCGCCGTAAGACCGATAATAATTACCTAATATCATGTCACATACAAAAGGGATATTAAAATTGAAGACAAATGAAACACGTGTATTTTTACATGACTGATCAGACAATTGGGGATATTCCTCGTCACACAACGAAAGTTCTACACAAGGGTATAGCAATCTTCTTGGAATATGTTTGTTTTCCTGGATAAATAGTACAAACTCAGAAAATATCCAGCACTGATATTTGACCAAACGACAGAGGTGTACACAAGTGGAATGCCAGTCAATCTCGCTTCCTATCGATGTTTGCTTTGGTTTTATTGGATTTCTGGTTTGTCTACAGTTTGATAAGAACAGGCTTGTCCTGTATGATAACACTCGACGATGATTTCAAATACAAACACCTATCTGAGTGAATACCCAATTTTAAACCTACCTTTAAAATATTGATATCATATTGAAATGCAAGAAATGTTTGAAACTCTCTTTAAACGTGGTTCCCATACTAATGATAAAAACATCACCACGTAGTTAGTTGTTTTTAACAACACAAAAACAAAAAGTTTTTAAAAACAACTAACTACGTGGTGATGTCTTACTTAATAAGTTGTTCTTTTTTTCTTTAAATACTAATGAAAAATAAATATAAGCAGGCATTCATTCAAGATACTTTTAAATCATTACATTCTTAGCCTCAATAATATCATTTAGTTTACGTTTCGTCCTTGCGTCAAGTGTTACGAAATTAGATTAGCCAATCAAATTACAGCATTCGCTATAAACACACTGAATATTAGTATATATATGTTAAAAAAAAAATCCCTTCCCGGTATTGGTGTCCAGGCAAATGTTATCCATGCCACGCCTAAGTTCTAACTCATTTGTCGTGAAATTGGGCATGTGCCATCAGTAGATCTATAAATTCCATTTATGGGTCTCAACCAACAGCCCTCTGCTCCCAATAACACCGATTTTAACACGGAATTGAGACCAGGTTGTTGCTATACGGTTAATATTTGCTGTGATATATCTGGCCGCTGACCTAATAACTCAACACTTATTGACCGACCTATCTATCATATTCGAAGTCTTTATGGAATTGGAAAGATAGTAAACCATGTGTGTGTCATAGAAAGCAACGGAATACCGTGTTTATGAAATCGGCATCTAGAAAACAACCTATAAACCATGTAATTGTTGACCTCATTAGTGTCCGAAATCAAGAAATTGTGTTTGTTTTGACAAACACGAAAGCAGTCCCATCTCCTTTTGAAGCATAAAACGACCATCTCCATTATTTGACCATCAGTATGCAATAAAGCTAACGATTTTAATTACACGTTTCGATCTAAAATAATGTCAGCCATAATGTTGTCAACACACGCATACTTGTTTAAGGGATGGTTTAATAAGGTCATTATTTAATACATGTTTAAGCTCTGCATGTATAAGATAATGTGACAAGCTAGTTGTTCCCAACAGAACAGCAACGGGTTCCTGAGAAATCTCGCAACAAGCTTTTTAGCTCATGTGTCCTCTTGGTGAGCTTGACCGTTCAACCAATGTGTGTCATAAACCAATCAGCTCGTAACCTGAGTATATAGCAATGATCTATCAAAATTTTGTAGAAATCTAAACAAATTTTCTAGAAATTTGAAAAGGTATTTTTCTATGAAAGGTTTTGAAATCAGATTCGACCTCTCGGTGACCTTGACCCTTGGACCGATCTGCGTCAAATTTTGTTCAGATTGAAACCGTAGTGTTTCATAAATTTGAAACAACTGTTATGTTATACATGGTAAACAGTTTTTTTAATTCCCTATGTGACCTTGACCTTTGGGCCGATGTTCGTCCAAAGTCATTCAGCTATACTATAGGGATAATATATCCCAAGTTTCACGGAATTTCAAACAACGGGTTTCTGAACAAGCCGTTTAGCCAATGTGTGACCTCTCGATGCCCTTGACCCTTAGATCGATCTTCTTCAAATGTTGTTCGTATTGAAACCTTAGTGTAGCCATGATATATCCTAAGTTTCATGAAATTTGAAAAACCGATTATGTCAAAAATGGTAACAAGGTTTTTGGTCGAAAATGTGAACTCCTATTTGACCTTGACCTTTGGGCCGATGTTCGTCAAAAGTCATTAAGCTCCCAACCTTAGTATAGCGATGATACATCCCAAGTTTCAGATGATTTAAAGCAACCGTATTCTGAGAAACTTGGTAACAAGCTTTTTAGCCCATGTGTGACCTCTAGGTGACCCTTTCAGGGACTGCTTAATAAATAACAGAGATTTGTATTTTTTTTATCTAACTCTAATATTCAGGGCCCAGTTTCACAAAGCGATCTTAGCTTAAGAAGATATTAATTACCAATGGAAACGTATACCTTCAACATGGGTTGCCATGGTAGTTAAGATCACACTTAGTTAAGATCGCTTTGTGAAACTAGGCCCAGAACCAAAAGGCACTGAACATTAGTATGACAGGGATATGTACACCGGGATGCACACGCTACATCAATTCGCAGTCGAGGAGAAAATCCCTTCTACAAACCCGGAAGTTATTATAAAAAGACAACCCCTTTAATTAACCGTTAATATTAACTCCTAAATAGGTTTAAAGGTTGTCCTTTGAAAGCTGTTCATTACATCGGGCAAGAAGTAGTCCACTTATCGGTTACCGAACTGACTTGAATTGGTCATCGTGTCACCGTGTAAAAACTGTTATTTTAGGTATGAACATGTGTACCCAAATAAGAGGATGAAGTAGCTTGTTCTTGGTTTAATGAACTCTGTACACTGTTAACATACTTCAAACTCTCTCGGGAATTTCAGTTTGCTTAATCCAATCCTAAAGCTTGAGAGTAAGGATTCCAAAGGGTTGTAACTAACACAATGGCGTACAGTAGATCAACACTCCTCTGCTGTTTTATGACTAGAGTCTTGTACAATTTGAAGCAAACATTTTGTATAAAGTAGAATGATCTCAGACAGTGAAGGCTGTGAAGGTCATTGTAAAACCCTACAATTTATGTATGAACTGAAATGGAAACACAGGTGGGACACAGGTTGGAAGCTAAGGGAGGCTATATGCGCTATTGACCTTCTTTTCTAGGGATGTTCTACACACTCAAAGTGACATTTTTACTTCAATATGTTCGCCATGTGAAGCCAGATGGACTCTGAAGTTTCATACCTACAAGCATCTTTTTATTTTGTTAAGATAAAGATGAAAAATATTACAATTCAGTCTTGAAATTTTACCAAAAATCACGATATTTCAAGTGACAATTTATGTGAACGCTCTCTCAAAACTGCTTTTTGGTAAATCAGATTTTGATAGACTTTTAGTACGCCACTGAGCACGCCAGGACATTTTTGCCGGCAATGGTCTTTCCATAAATTCAGTCAATTAAACCACATCGAACACGTTTCTATTATGACCCAATACCCACACGCGTGTTTCTTGCTTTGGAAGTTAAATAAGTTATCAACGCACTAACGTAACTTTGTGATTTGCCACGCCACTTTAGCAAATGCCAGTGTTAACGATTTGTACTTCTTACGACGTTGGTATTCTGAGGAGAAAGCAATTTGCTTTTTAAGTAAACTTATTCGCACGTAGAAATTATATGTATTCTTAGTCGAGTTTGATCTGTTCCTCGTTATCTACACATATACAAATGTTGGGTATATAATGAGCAGAGAAATCTCTATAAATTTTCTACTTACCGAAGGTAATGAGAGCTGTCTAAGTGGAATACATTAATAAACCACATGTAGAAGACTCATCGGCAAGACACTGGTAGTTGTAAGGATGAGGTAAGATGGTGATTACAAAACTCTCACAATGAATCTTTTGTCGATGAAGGGGTGAACAGTATGTCTTCTTCTGGGTCTCATTAGATATCTCAAGAATAAACAGAACGCACCCCAAGACCATCTAAAGGATCACTCCTTTCCTTGTTACTTATACTGTAGACTATCATAACATGTTTTTACATTCTCTGTATTTAGGTATCTTTCCATGAGCACATTAGAAACCCCCTGATCTTAATAAACAACAGCTTCATATAAGCAAAACAATCTCAATAAAAATATTTAATAACATCTTTCTGATGATTGAGTAAGGAAGCAATTGCAAAACTATCTTCGTTTGTTAAAGACAGCATGCAAGATTTTTTAAAAGATGCGCTTTCTTCAATAATTTTCTTATCTGGACCCTGTTTCACAAAGCGGCGTAGCGTAAGTTTTCGCGTAACTGCCATAGCAACCCATACTTTAGAGATACGTTAATATGAAAGTTACACAAAAAATACATCTTCACCGCTTTGTGAAACAGGGTCTTGATATCCCAAGGGATGGAGCGGTGTTAAATGGACGTATTAAGTCATTTCAATATTTACTTGAGCGATATCTACCTCATTGATATTGTTTTGTCGATGGTAAGGCAAGCAGGAATGTTTGTTGGGAAAAGTATTTAAAGCATTAACATTACAAAAACATTAAAGGATTGTCCGTGAAATATTGTGTTTTGTATCAACTGCCTTAACTTACATGTCCAAATTTGCTTTCGTCTTGCACCCATTAATAAAAAAGACGACCAATAAGCTGATTTTGTGTCTGGGAAATTTCTCCCAATAGTTGACAGCTTATGCTACTTTAAGTAATGTGACCATTCAATCTTTATCTGCAGTCCAGATTAACAACCAATAATTTTACTCAGCTGCGGGTCAGTGTCGACGTCAACCATTTGACTTTTTAACATTCAAATAAAAGTATCCACGGAATCTTTCTCAAATTAACCTCAAAACTGGATATGGCCATACGACGAAACGTGCAAGGCACTGGTCCATTGAATTATACAGCCAATAATATAACACATCGGACCATGTTCTGTTCAGCAATATGTGACGGCGTCCTCGCACAAGGCAATTTGGATGATTTGCCACCACAAAGTCATTTAATATAGGGTTCTTTATTATCCAATGAAAACTACTTACTTTGAGTAATGAATTCTTAAACAATACCAAGCTATATGGAATCATTGTTTTCTGATTTTGTGGTCTTGGTATTGATGGTAAAATAGTTTCCCAGGGATAATATGTGTATGCTTTTCCAATCAAGGTTCTCTCTCTAATGTGTCATCAATCAGGAACTGCGCATCCCTGGCTATTGAATAATTAATAAGTAACAGTTTCTTTATTGCACAATGGATGTAATGGACCTAGCCTGTCTTAATTTGGATGAAAAAGTCATTGAAGGATTGCGCTTCATTCTAATTACTCAAAAAGGAGGCGGTTGATTGGTAGATATTACAGCGGTTATTTATGACCCATCGTAAAGCTATGATCTTAAATATTTAAAAGTAAAACACACACAATAAATAACGCACTGACGTTCACTGGAAAGATAACTTTAATGTCTTTCCAGAAAAGCTAGGATATTGAAATTGCCACGGTCAATGGATTTTCATTCATAATGACATTGTTTGATGATGGTAAACAAGATTGATATTTCAAGATGACTTGCAAATTTATTGATTCCGAAGTAGAAACGTATGTCGTGCGAAAGTAAATGATTAAATCACATAGAACCATCCCGAAGTCGCATGTACCAAAACGACGATAAACAAAACTGACATTTTAACGTCACTTGCAAATTTCTTCATTCCATAGTAGGATTATTATCTAATATTCGCAAACGTAGGTCGTACAAAAGTAGTTGATTTAATCACATGGGACTATCCCCAAATCGCACGTTTCAACGCGGATAACGTAATTTATGCTTGTTGAATTTAAAAATACACAATCATGTTACAGAAGCATGTTAATTTAATATAGTTTGACAGTGTTTCACTGTTACCGCCAAATATTTACCTAACGGAAATTTACATCTAAGATTGTCATCAATCAGTATTTTCCCCCTCACAGGTTGCTTAATTCTTAACCAGTTGTGGTTTATTTATTGCAGCTTCCGTTTATGCACTATCTATCAAGACGACTTCAATATTATATTGAGCAGGTAAATATACTGGAAATTCACTAAAACACATACCAGTTTCAAACAGTTATACCCATATATTCCAGATTGACAGGCGCCTCTACCTGTTGGGTAACTTTAATGATAGGGTTAGTGTTGGTGAAGATGTTAATGCAAATATGTAGTCAAATAACACCATTTCCTTTATCATGATATCACGTATAACATGTTATCCCATCTTACACTGAATACATCCTTTCCATTGGTTCAAACCAGTCATGTAGAGACTGCGTATATTTCATATTACGTCGCCGTGCTGTGATAGTCTGCAGGTCATTTTAAATACGGCGAACAAAAAGGTAACCGTGAAACGTACAATTTCCATATCCTCTTGAGGGCCCATCGAAAGTGTCCTCGTGATAATGTAAGGGACCGAAATACTCTGTTTGTAACTTTTAGACTCGATCAGTTTGACAATTAAAGCATTCGAGGATTCCTGAAATGTACCGAAACTGCGTCTCTTCTTCGCGTTACAAATCATGTGATTTACCGGGCTAAATAACATGTATAAAAAATATATTTCTAGATGATTTCAGTGTTTGATCAATTTCTATTTTATTTTTCCGTCTGTAGTTAAGTATTTTGATATGTACTTTCGACGCCATTTGTATTCAGCCTAAAAATACGGTGATTTACCGTATAAAAAGCGCAGACTGTCCGAGGCGTGCCAAAGTCGACTGGTAGCGAGCGAAGATAGCCGAAGTGTGTTCCACTGGGCGACTACCATCTTTGGCAGTCGGAACACCCTTCGGCTATCTTCGTGCCTTACCGGTCGGCTTTGACACGCCTTGGACAGCCCCGCAATAATTGGCATATTAACAAAATTATGGAGTTTTCAAAAGACGATAGTTAAAGGGCAGTTAAGTAATTAATGGGCAGAAACAGTTGAAAACGTTTCGAAACACAGAATTAAAAAAAAAAAAATTACGCCGCTGTAAAGTGGTAAACTTGATCTGGGCTATGACGAATACGGAAAAAAATCGACAGAGACCAGATTTCTCGGATACCACGTAATCAAACGTTTTTTCCAACTATGCCCAACAACTCCAACTGTCTTGCTGTAAGATTATTTTGTTAGTCGATCGCCTTATGACAATATTTGCTTATGTATATTTGACATTTTCTTTTTGAAATGTCAACTTTTCAATGTACAAGTTTTTCAGTATACAAGTTCATAGAAAAATTTACTGATTGTCACATGAGTTAGTAAAATACATATAGCATGTGATCGGCATGCATCAAAAAACAAAAATTAAAAAAAAAAAGAACGCTGATAGACTTTAATATATTTTATTTCAATGTTGCTTTTAAGCACAGCTGAATTTATAGGGAAATTATCCTGGAATTTCAAACTTGTAATGTAACGGACAAGATAACTATATTTTGACAGCGTATGTTATTCGGGATTTGAGAATTCTATTTTGTCTCGACCAGTATACAATGGCGCAGAATTAATATAGTGTACAGAGTGTGAAAGGGCGACGTGATCGGAATGAAGGCGACTCTCAGATAGTATCAAACCCACGGCCAAATTTGTATAACCAGACGCATTGTAGTTTTCCTGTCTCCTAAAAAAGAAAAGTGTGTTTTGTTTTGCCAAAAAAACACGTCCACAACCGATATTTTATGTGGAGTTGGCGTTTTAATGACCATGGGGATTAGGGTTGAAACAAACACGGCTCGTATGATAGACAGCGTTACTTTGGCCTTTCAGGGATAGTGGATGGTAATAACCGTGTATGTTTTAAACTAGTTCTCTTAGCGAATAGAAGCTATATTTAGAGAAGAGACAGAGAGTTGAATTGAAGCCGCAACTATATCCCATGAGCAAAGAAATGGCCCGGTATGCCCCTTTTGCTGGACAGTTAGAAAATATGGACCTCTTTTAAAACGTTATAATGATATAAGCTGCTAAAAGGTAAATTATATTTTCCCGACAAAAGTATTTTTTCTCATAGAAATAAAAATTGAGAATGTACGTAATAGCAGTGTTCTGAACCAAATTAAAGGTTTTCTGAACAGTCTTTGGCACGGTGGCTTGAATAGAACATTTGAATCCTTTTAGTTTTAAACTTTTTTTCTAGTTTCAAATTGTTTTTTTAGTTTTAAATTTTTTTTAGTTATGATTCTTTGTTTTTAGTTATGAATTTTTTGTTCGTTTCAAACTTTTTTTTTTAATTTTAAATTTTTTGTTTCGATTCCAATTGTTTTCAGTCATGAATTCTTTTCAGGACGTTTTCACCCATGTGAGACGTCACATGACTATCTACCCCGGTGACAAGTCACGTGACTTTCCACCCTGGTGATAAGTCATGTGACCGACAAGAGTAACAAGATGGCTGCTAGTTGTGGGATGTGTGGAGTTATGAAGATCGGAGATGTAAGGGATTTTCTGATCACGCATCAACTGTTTCACACCATTGAAGTGTGCTTCCAAAGCGGGTTTGCAGTGAGCTTGCAGCCATCTTGCTATTATTGTCGGTCACATGTCTTATCATCGGAGTGGATAATCATGTGACTTCTCACCTGGATGAAAACCTCCTTAAAAAAAACAGAATTCAAAACTAAAAAAACATTAAAACTAAAAAAAATGGAAACTGAAAAGAAAAAATTCAAAACTACAAGGGTGTCCTTTTCAAGCCACCGTAATTATTTTCTAATTTGCGTTATGTGTGTTGCATGTACTTTATACGTCTGACCAAAAACAAAATTAAATTTCAGGCGAAGAGCATACAAGATCCTCTGCTTTATTTGCTTTTCTTCAATGCATACGAAAGTTAATTATCTCAGTGACATTGCGTCAAGCAGAACCCCCGCTGTGTACCTGTCCTCACAGTTGCGATTGATAACGATTGGTAACTTTCTTATAGCACAGTTTGGCGATGACATTTTTTAGAAGTATTGTTTACGTATCGTTAGAAAGGAAAATGTAGTACGTCTGTACTGTATTTACTAAGTTTTTTTCGTTTCCTTCTCATTTAAAGTGCGTCTTCCCGGCAGTTTGTACACATTAAAGGCCCCGTGTATATAAAGTCACTTTTGACGAGTAGTTACCGAAAATATGCATAATTCCTCTTCACTGTTGTTTTGACTACCGGGAAATTTACGCGAATGTTGTTTCCTCTCAACTTATGTTTCTTTTAAAATATTTTAGTCCATATACAACACAAAACAGTTTTAATGCCACAGGCCTTACAGGGGTCCGATCCTCACTGCTGGACATCGCTGAGACCTTCATCGTGCCCCATTTTGCTTCCAGCAGGACAACGCACGAGTTCATACTGCCAGAGCAGCCAGAGACTTCCTCGGTCAAAGCAACAAACAGACTCTTCAATCGCCTGTTCTCAGTCCAGAATTAAATTGGATAGAGCCGGCAACTGCAGCTGAACTCACTCAGGCGCATCACAGAGTTTGGGCCCAAGTTCCTATCATCTTTATCAACCGTCTCGTCCACTCAATGTTCTGACGATGCAACGCTGTAATCAACGCCCATGGTGGTCATACACATTGTTGACTTTCAGATCGCACTGTGGCGCCACCTGTCCTCGCTTTCACTTGAAGTTTTCTAACATTTGTCTGTGAATGATGATGATTGATCATGTCAAATTTGGAATCATTCCGTTGATAAGTGTGTTGTTTACATCTATTTGAAATACACTAATTATCAATATCCAACAAGGAGAAACTTTTTTTTTTGCGGTTCAATATATATTATAAGTCGTTGAATACTAGATAGAAGCACTATTTGTACTTGAATTCGTTCACCTGGCTTGAGACATTGTCATCAGAGGAGAAGTACGATGCGTACAAGGATCTTCTCTCTAGAATATTTGAATAGAGTGGATGTCTACCAAGTCCATTAGACATATTAAAGTAGATTCCACGGGGATATAAGAATTGTAGCAATCTTAAATCTAAATTTACTTTGGCATTTTAAAACTGGAATTTATGTTCGAAGATAGGGAGAGTCTTTACCTAATATCATGTCACATACAAAGGGGGTATTTAAGTGGCATGAGCTGCTAAAATGTTGATATTTTGACGTTAAAACAGAATGTTTATATTATCGGCTATTTTTCTCAAGGCGTATAGTTCAGAAGCGTTTTATTGCTTCTAGTCTCGAAAATATACGACAAAGTATTGTTTTTAACTAACTTTGGCTTAGAATGAATGAATGGTCGTCCCGGTTATTTAAATTTTATTTACTTTTCGAACACTATTTCGGTACGTATAGGCCACATACTGTATGAATTTTCCTCATTCCAACGCAAATCATTTAGTTTTTCGATGGCTTTCAAAGCATCTCACTGTCATGTCGATAAGAAATTATGAAAAAAGTGTGAATTTTGGCAGCTCATACCACTTTAAAATTGAAGACAAACGAAACACATGTACTTTTACATGAATGATCAGACAATTGGGGATATTCTTCGCCACACTCCAAAAGATCTACCCAAGGGTATACCAAACGTTTTGAAATATGTTTGTTTTCCTGGATAAAAATAGTACAAACTCAGAAAATATCCAGCACTGCTATTTGATCAAACGACAGAGGTGTACACAAGTGGATTGCCAGTCAATCTCGCTTCCTATCGATGTTTGCTTTGGTTTTATTAGATTTCTGGTTTGTCTACAGCTTGTCCTGTATGATAATACTCGACGATGATTTCAAATACAAACACCTATCTGAGAGAATACCCAATTTCAAACCTACATTTAAAATATTAATATCATATTGAAATGCAAGAAATGTTTGAAACTCTCTTTAAACGTGGGTCTCATAATAATGATAAACAATCAAGACAATCACCACGTATTTAGTTGTTTTTAACAACACAAAAACAAAAAGTTTTTAAAAACAACATTCTTAGTCTCAATAATAACATTTAGTTTTGTTTCGTCCTTGTGTCAAGTGTTACGAAAGTAGACTAGCCAATCAAATTGCAGGATTCGCTGTAAACACACTGAATATTAGTTTATAGATGTTTGAAAAAATCCCTTCCCGGTATTGGTGTCCAGGCAAATATTAACCATGCCACTCCTGTTCTAACTGATTTACCGTAAAATTGGGCATGTGCCAGCAGTAGATCTATTAATTCCATCTATGGGTCTCAACCAACAGCCCTCTGCTCCCAATAACACTGATCTTAACACGGCATTGAGACCAGGTTGTTGCTATACGGTTGATATTTGCTGTGATATATCTGGCCGCTGACCTAATAACTCAACACTTATTGAGCGACCTGTTCTATCATATTGGAGTCTTTATGGAATTGGAAAGATAGTAAACCATGTGTGTGTCATAGAAAGCAACGGGATACCGTATTTATGAAATCGGCATCTGGAAAAACAACCTATAAACCATGTAATTGTTGACCTTATTAGTCTCCGAAATCAAAATATGTTTTTTTATTTAGTCTTCAGAAGCATCGGAGGCAAATATACCAACAGATCGGAATTATATCATCAAATGCGTTGTTTGTAGGCCAGATCCACCAAAACTGAAGCGATACTATTAACTATAAAACAATTAATTTTAAAATAAAATGATCCCACATTATTCGATTCGCCCTAAAGTTATAATTGTATATGACGTTAAATGTATAAGCCAACTACATTGATGCCCTTTTCTAAGCACTATTTATGCAATAAAAGAAGACAGTTCTTGGTTTCGGAAGTTGTCATGATAAATGAAATTTTAAAAGTTTTAAAAGTGAATGGGAGAAACACAGGGATACTAATTGTATAAATAAATATTTGTATTTTTTTTTATCTAATTCTAATATTTACAACCGAAAGTCACATTAGTATGACCTGGAACTGGTATAAATTAGTCCTAGGTATGACACTGGCATATATACACAGGATACATCAATTTCGAGTCGAGGCGAAAATCGCTTTTTCAAACCCGGAAGTTAGTATAAAAAGACAACCTAATTAATTAACCGTTAATATTAACTCCTAAATAGGTGTAAAGGTATTCTTTGGAAGCTGTTCATTACATCGGGCAAGAAGTAGTCCACTTATCGGTTACCGAACTGACTTGAATTGGTATCAAAGTCATCGTGTACAAACTGTTATTTTAGGTATGAACCCAAATGAGAGGGTGAAGTAGCTTGTTCTTGGTTTAATGAACTCTGTGCATCCCCGGAATCAGACACTGTTAACATACTTCAAACTCTCTCAGGAATTTCAGTTTGCTTAAAGTGGCATGTGCTGCCAAAATGTTGATATTTTGACGTTAAAACAGAATATTGAAATTATTGGCTATTTTTCTCAGGACATATAATTCAGAATCTTTTAAGTGATTCTAGTCTCGTCGATGTACGATAAAGTATTGTTTTGAACTAACTTGGGCTTAGAATGAATGAATGGTCGTCCCGGTTATTTAAATTTTGTTTACTTTTCGAAGACTATTTCGGTTTGTATTGGCAACATACTGTACGGATTTTCCTCATTTCAACGCTAGTCATTTAGTTTTTCCATGGCCTTAAGCCAGCTTACTGTCGTGACGATCAGAAATTATAAAACAAGTCTGAATCTTGGCAGCTCATGCCACTTTAATCCAATCCTAAAGCTTGAGAGTAACAATTCTAAAGGACTGTAACTAACACAATGGCGTACAGTATATCAACACTTCTCTGCTGTTGTATGACTTAAGTCTTGTACAATTTGAAGCAAAAATTTGTATAATGTACAGTGATCGCAGGCAGGAAGTGATAACAGTTTATTTTCTTTGAGATTTTCGTGTTAGAAATCAATAACAAACTTACTTCATATTTCTAAATTCAAATCAATAATTATATCTTTGGACTTATTCTCAATTAAGATGAATCATACTTATGGGACGCGTTGGGTTTAGTGGTGACATCTCAGAACAAAGTAATATAGCATTCATGGGGTGGGAATAGCACAGTTTGATTTGTATTTGTCTGTATTCCCCTGAAGTATAGTCTACGGTTCATAATACCTCAGTTGAGTTTTGCATTAGTCTGAGACTTGGGGTGGAAAATCCCACAACTACAATTGTCTTAACTTCTTTGAGTGGCCTTTAGAAGTTGGTGGTATAACAAATCAACAAGTTACTTATGGATAACAACTTCTTAATTTTATTTCTGGTGACGTTTTGATGTCGATGCTAACATCCTTATCAAACATGTGAAACGTCACCAGAAATAAAATTAAGAAGTTGTTATCCATAAGTAACTCGTTGATTTGTTACAATTGTCTTATCATCGGTTCCAATTTTACACCATACTATAGTCACCTCGTGCAAGATTGTAACAGATACATTAGCTCGTGCAATATGGTAACAGATACATTATCTCGTGCAATATGGTAACATATACATTGGCTCGTGCAATATTGTAACAGATACATTATCTCGTGCAATATTGTAACAGATACATTATCTCGTGCAATATTGTAACAGATACATTATCTCGTGCAATATTGTAACAGATACATTATCTCGTGCAATATTGTAACAGATACATTATCTCGTGCAATATGGTAACAGATACATTAGCTCGTGCAACATTGTAACAGATACATTATCTCGTGCAATATTGTAACAGATACATTATCTCGTGCAATATTGTAACAGATACATTATCTCGTACAACATTGTAACAGATACATTATCTCGTGCAATATTGTAGCAGATACATTATCTCGTGCATTATTGTAACAGATACATTATCTCGTGCAACAGTGTAACAGATATATTATCTCGTGCAATATTGTAACAGATACATTATCTCGTGCAATATTGTAACAGATACATTACCTCGTGCAATATTGTAACAGATACATTAAAAAAAAATCCCGCCACAGCTTGGCAAACTGGCATATATCCGAGGAATTCCCAAAACCTTTGAATACAGTATTCGCTGAAGCAAATAATGGCATACGGTATTAATTCCTCATTCTGTTTAACAAGGCATAGTCCTTGACAATTTCCTCTGCATCCTGTTTTAAATATAAGAGCACAGTCTTATACATTACAAATTCAAATAAAATGCTAAAGCAATACTCTCAAAATCATTTAAGGCGCACTATTTCGAGATTAAGATCATTGTGATAGAACGTTAGAAATGTTGCAAATAACATTACCAATAATGTAGTACAGCAATATTTGTATCTTTCTAACACACTATCAGATATAGTTTATGTCCAATCACCCGATACATTTTAGGTTATTCCCTTCAAGAAAAATCAGATCATTCTAGATCACACATTTCGAGGAATGGTATGATACATGTATGTACCACCATCCCACATAGGATCGGATCATACGCTTCAAGCGAAAACGTGTTATCCTATCTCACACGTTGATGATTTTTGCATTTTTCGAAAAACAGATCTGTTAGAACAAGAACATTCCCTCGGTAACAGATGGTCTTTTAAGGCAGCACTTGTTACTTAGACAGTAATTCAATGAAATTCTCTCGGTAAAACAAATGCAATTACCGAAGAAATCAACGATATGGTGAGTGTCCATGTTGAAATCTCCAGAAGCGTAGAGTCTCATCATATATAGAATATTGGCACAGCAGATTGATTGATTGATTTTTAAAAATGTGGCGACTCCATTCATCAGAATGACGTGCGCCAGACAATAAGGTTATAAATAATTTGGATATATATGCATATTAAAACATCCATGAGAAGGTATGTGTGTATATACTTATATAAAATTATATCCATGCAATAAAACGTCACATTTACAAAATTTTCTTTTTTTCTATAGAGATAACATAAAAAGTACTATATTAAAATATACATTTTTCTTTCTAAAAATTATACATATCTGTAAATATTAATGAAACCCTCCAGACCTTACCAAAAAAAAAACTGGCAACAGCTTGAAATATCTTATTTCTATTTTGTTTTGGATTTAATAATACTTCTACTGACTTTCTACAATCTCGCAGTCCTATGGCTGCTAAATCAGAGTACAAAAGTTTTCTTTCAATATTATAATTAATACATTAATACAAAAATAGGGGATATCGTCTTTTACATGACAGGTATCACAAATACCCGTAGTGTGTAGCTTAAAGCGGTACAAATAAGCATTTAAGGGTAGATGACCAGATAAAAGCTGGGAAAACAACACTTCTGTCTTTCGTGAGTTAAACGTTTCATTTTGAAAATTGATACTTGGATAAATTGGCACAGCAGATCATTCCTTCAAAGGCGCGATCTGAGTTCAAAACACTATAAATTACTGGTAAACAAGCCTCACGAAGGTCGTTTGTACCTTCCTGCCAGAATTGTTAACGCTTTCGAAGATGAACGTACTTCACTCAGCAGTTTGGACAAGAGCAGGAATACGTTATCTGTGTCATTACGTTGGAGCCCGCCTGACTGACAGACATCGTTTTACACTAAGGTGAAGAATTACTTATGGATAACAACTTCTTGGTTTATTGGGTGACCCATTGAGTCACCCAATAAACCAAGAAGTTGTTATCCATAAGTAATTCTTCACCTTATTGTTAACCTTTCACCTTCTAAATGCCATTGAAAGAATCGTTTTACACGGCAATCATGAACTCGTTGATATGAGATTGATTTTTTTATTTTCTGTAATAGTCTAAGAAGTTCACTTTAACTACGAGAAAGTTAAAAGTGCTAGTTTTGTAATTTGCCTTTAATTGAAAATGAGTTTCATTTTATTGTATACACAAGGAAAAAGTTAAGCACCCCATGCCGAAATTAAATTATTATAAGTCTGCATTAATGTTAACTGTAATGCAAGTTACGATGATGAAAAGAATGATGTTCTATTGAACGATTGTGGCAATTCATGGGTGACAGTAACGCAATTACTGCATGTAATGTAATATGAAATGCTTTTTTCGTAAAACTACGCAAATTCAGTATGCTTCCCCTTAAATGTTTTGTACTTAAGGCCGGTTTTATGTAACGTGGACTCAACTTATGTGAACATGGCACGATGGAGGATACCAGAGGGGCTAAAATGGCAAATTGTCGATATGCACTCCGCAGGGATGTCGTACAAAGCCATCGGGCATCAATTAAAGAATAGAATAGAATAGAATAGAATTTTATTTTCAGCTTAGGCAATGTTGCCTTTCGCCTAAACAAATCAACAGGTATGTATACAGACATTCATAAGGTGTAGACGACATACAGATCAGTGAGAACAAAATTAAAAAAGACTTTTGAATAGAATTTAGCTGAGACCGTCTTAATTCAAATGCTTCTTTGGCAAATCTAGCTAACATTCTCAGGCGTTTACTTGGACACGAATGAAACAATTCCTGACACTTAAACATACTCGGTCGCTTTAAATAATAGGTTTTTAAATACTGACATCTGATATTGTTATAAAGAGGGCAAACAAATATAAAATGAAATTCATCCTCAACTTGATTTAATGTACATAATTGACAAATGCGATCTTTACGTTCCATTCGATTTGGGCCATGCCGACCAGTTTCCACTCGTAAACAATGAGAAGATGTTATTAGGCGTGTTAGTACGCTTCTTTGATTAGCATTTGTAATTTTTGATAAATAATCTTCAAATCCGAAAGAGGTTTTAATAGCTTTGTAGAAAATCAGTCTGGGTGACTCAAGGCATGTATACCAATTCGTAATGTAACAGTCTTTTACTCTAGTTTTAAGTTCTGACAAAAATAAATTAACTCGAACAGAACCAGGGAACAGAAAAACATCCGCAAAGCCATACTGTGATAGGATATTTTCCACAACACACAACCAGTTTTTGTTGCCTTTAGATTTACTTAGTTTATCGTAGCAGTTAAGAAGAATACAGTTATCTGTAGATTGTAATTTAAACCAGTACTTGATCATACGAACAATTCTGTTTGTGTATATAGGAAAACGCCCTAGCTCACCATACACAGCGGCATTTGGGGTCGACAAATAAACATTAAGCAGTAATTTACAGAATTTTCTATGAACTCGTTCACTCTGCTCTGCTTTCTGGTTTCCCCACAATTCACAGCCATAATTCAAGACAGGAAGAACAACTGTATTAAACAACTCGAGCGCGGTTTTCATATCAAGTTTTAACTTTTTAACGTTTGAAATCACAGAGTGCATGGAGCGAACTCCCTTATCTGCTAATGTAGTCTGGGCCACATTAAAGTTGAGACGTGATGTCAGAACGAGACCAAGGTAAGTAAAACTATCTACGATTGTCAGTTGAAAATTGCGATAATGCCAGTTTTCCGCATTTAAAAGTTGGCCACCTCTACGAAAGACCATGCACTTTGTTTTTTCAACGTTAACTTCAAGACCCCATTCAGAGCAGTATTCTGAAAGAGTATCCAGAGAATTTTGTAGACCCGGTATGGCGTTAGAAAATAATACCAGATCATCAGCGTATAGCAGCAAATAAATGGTTAGTTCATTTAGTTCTAAACAATCGTCAGTATGTTGCATAAGAAACGTTTCCAGATCATCGATGAATAAAGAAAAAAGAATAGGAGAGGTTATCTCCCCTTGTTTTAGACCCAGCTGACTAAAAAAATGACCAGAAAATATATTATTGTGTTTAACACAACATCTTACTTTGGCATATATACTCTTAATTATATTAAAAAGTTTACCGTCAATACCTAATTTAGATAATTTATGCCACAAAAGATTCCGATTCACCGAATCAAAAGCTTTGCGAAAATCCACAAATGCACAATATACACGGCGTTTCCCCTTAACAACTGACGAGAGTAAGGTATGAAGGGCAAATATCGCATCAGTTGTGCCAACATTTTGTCGAAACCCAAACTGAGCATCAGAAATCATATGACAATTTTCACTCCACTTTACTATACGACTATTGATAACAGATGTAAATAGTTTAGCGAAACAACTTGTGAGTGTTATGGCTCTATAGTTGTTAACATCATCAGGGTCACCCCCTTTATGTACTGGCACGATAATCCCTTCAGACCAACTCAAGGGGAACTCACCGTCATCAAAAATCTTATTAAATAATTTTTCTAAAATAGGCAGTAATACATCGATTCCTTCTTTAAAAAATTCGTTAATAATAAAGTCAGTTCCGTGTGATTTATTATTTTTCAAGTTCCAGATAGCTGATTTAATTTCTTGTGTACTAATTTCCGAGTCAAGTTCTTCAAATGTTACTGTTTCGTCACTATTAATGGGAACTTCAATGTTTACCGGTAAATCAGAACCACCCATAATTGTTTTGAAAAAAACGCGGAACTCTTCAGAGGTAATATTTTGGCCTGAATTCTTGTTTTTACTTTTCCTTACATATTTCCAATAAGCCCGAGGATGACTTCTTTTTAATTCCTTTAGTTCGTTAGCTTTTTTCTGAAGGTAGCTTTTCTTAGTTTTCTTACACAATGTCTTATATAATTTCTTACAGTCAGCCATCATAATTCTGTCCGTATTACTATGAGAGTTGTTAAAACGCTTAACAGATTGAATATAACGTGCTTTTGATAGTTTACATGGTTTGTCAAACCAACGAGGAATTGATGTATTACTATTTACAAAACAATGTCTGTCTAAATTTGTTTTGTAACTTTGTTTACAAAATGGAGCAGCAATATCTGTAATAATAGATGACAAACTAACAACCGCATTACTTACAGACGACAAAGGGTTCGAAAAGTCGACACATGCTAATAGATCATTAGCACGGCATTCTAAGGATTCTTTAAAGGCAGTACTATGGTCAGGTGACCACAACATTTTCTCATAAGTTACATACCGGCTTTTGCAGCTTTGTCGTCTGAAATCAGCTTTCAAATGAAAAGATAACGGTAAATGACTAGACCAAATTGTAATATCATTTACTCTGAAATCGGATATTAAACTAAAGTCAGTTTGAGAAAGTAATAAATAGTCTATCGTACTTTTTCCATTTGCATTTATGAATGTATATTTACCCACTCCATTATCCATGCCTAATCGACCATTTGTTACTCTCAGATTAGAGCACTTACACAGATCTAACAGTTGAGAACCAAACGAATTTATGTGGTTGTCCATTGAGGCACGCTCGGTAGGTGGGTCTTCATTTGACTCATATTCTTCAAACGGAGTTGGGTCATCAGATACTACATAATCATGCTTTTGACCACCGACACGGGCATTGAAATCACCTGTTAGCATTACTTTGCCCATGTTATTAAATCTCTCTATATCGATTTCAAGTCGCTCAAACAGATTACATGAACCCACGTTATAGTAGGAAGATCCCTCTGGGGGTATATACACAGCACACAAATAAATATTATGATCGTTACACAGGTAAGTCTTATCAAGTTTTAACCATATACACCATTAAACTACCATTATATAGTGATAGAGCAGATTGTCGAGAAAACACTGTGAAGCTGGTGCTGTGAAGGACCGACCACCCTCGGGTCGATCACTTGTAACATCACGTGAAGATAGGGCACTGATCCGACTGGTACAAAGTCATCCATTTGTATCTAGTCCATCTTTGAAGCGGCAATGGCTACTCAGCCGACTTCTGTGCACATGGACCGCGAGAAACCGATTGAACTTGCAGGCCTGAGGGCAAGGAGAGTCATCAAACGTCCCCTATTGTCAGATTACCATAACGGATACGTTTGGTTTAGTGTTTAGCACGACGAGGTTCAAATTTGAGGACCTGGCAAAGAATCCATTAGTCGGACGAAAGTCGTTTCTTGCTCAAGGTCACGGATGGGCGAACGAGAACATGGAGGCACAAAAACACAGTGTATACACCAAATAACATCCATCCTTATGTTCCTTATGGAGGGGGCTCTGTAATGGTTTTGGGGTGCATCTCTCACGACTGCAAACTGGACTTGGTCACTGTAACCGATCCGCTTTCGGTTATGTTTTTAGCCCTTGTTTTTGTTGTTGATACAGTTATACTTTTTATTGCTACCTTACAATCATGTTCAAATCGTTCTGTTAAAAAGAGTCAGCTTGCCTAGCTGTAGTGCGCTTTGCTCGTAAATTTTGTATTACTTTATGATCTGTGCTTTGTTCTATGTGTGACTATGCATGTTCTGTATACGTATAATCAGGTTGGGGACATGTGCCGATCAGGAGTCCACTCCCGAACAAGCTATAGACCACACTCTCGATCGGGAGTTGGGTGAGTGAAAAAAACAAGACACGCCGTCGTTCTCCTCAACCCCTATCACAATGGGGCCTCCGTGGCTCAGTAGGTAGAGCGTTGGACGCTCAATCCGAACAGCCTTCCACCAATGGGTCGCGGGTTCGAATCCCACTCAGTCCAAAAATTGGAAAATTTTCTGACTGGGTTTTCAACCGAACGACCTTAGTGGGATGGTTGCCAGTTACCAGCGGAAGGTCGTGGGTTTCCTCCGGGCACAGAGCCCGGTTTCCTCCCACAATAAAACTGGCAACGCCGCCATATAAGTGAAATAATCTTGAGCGCGGCGTAAAACACCAAACAATCAATCAATCAACCTATCGTAATGCACGCTGTACAATGCAACAACAACGCAGTAGACTTCAAGCTTTGCATCCGTGTGTTTTTTTCTTTAAAGGTATTTATCGAAAACACTTTTTCTTTACTTCATGCACTAAACAGTTTAATTGCTAAATGTGTATTTATTTTGAACCATAGATGTTAGATGGTCGTACATTTACAAGACTGTTTGCATCTCTTCATGTTATTTGTTATAAGGCAAGTTTCCCTTGAACTGAGTGAATGTGTTGGATGACATCATGATTTATTCATACCCGAGAGGTCAATGGTAAACTGTGACAAAATCCGTGAAGTCAAAGGGCATTCAACTCACCATATCAATGGTGTACAGGTATTATATATATCGACACTTTTCTGCTGTTTTATGACTTAAGTCTTTTAACATTCGTAGAAAATTTTTGTATAAATTGCAACAATAAAGATACATAGATGATCTAACTGGTCTAAGGATGCATTCCATAAATATTCCATTGCACGAGACAAAATATTTAACGAAGAAGTAACCGAAGACTTTTATGGAGAAATTTATGACAACTTAGAAAAGGTTCTAACAGTTCCGAAATAGACGATTATAGTTCAACGACCCACATAGTTCTCTTGTAGGAATAGCAGTATTTTTTTACTTAAAAAATGTTTTCCGCCTCACTCAAAAATTGATTCACTTGTATGGTGGCGTTACCATGTGTATTTGTGGAGGAAGAATCCAACGTTGGCCAATTGAGTGAAAATCCCAACTTATAAATTCTTCCACTTTTTTAGGAGAGCGCCATTCTAACCCGCGACTTATCATTGGCTTGTCTCCGACTTAGATACTATCAC
Organism: Lepidochitona cinerea; assembly: GCA_963971465.1. Taxonomy (NCBI): domain Eukaryota; kingdom Metazoa; phylum Mollusca; class Polyplacophora; order Chitonida; family Tonicellidae; genus Lepidochitona; species Lepidochitona cinerea. Next base: position 8,388,312 of record OZ020556.1, read on the forward strand.
TCTGCCGGCTGAACCACCGAGGTCACACGTCAGGTTTAGATATAAAAGAATAAATCAAATTGATTGACTTCCATCAAGATATGTTCAGACTTCAGGAATCCCTCTTTCCGCAGCTAGAAGGAAAATCGATGCAACTTGTCTGCACAAAAAGATGAAGTACTTTCCATTTACAGATTATAAAACCAATTCACACATCACAAATCAAATCATTGTATCAAGCAGCGAAAGTCAAGTCAATTCATGATCTATTTTCACAAAAATCCATTAACGTCCAGAATCTACACAGCTATATATTAGTCGGGTGTCAGCGGGCCCGGTACATCTCGGTACATTCCGGTAATCCGTCGTACCGACCCCCAATTGACGTATATGATAAAACATATTGAACGGTTTGAACATCGCTACACAGTCTGGACCTTAGGGGATGTACGTACATGTACGTGAAATACTCTCTTATAGAGTAAAGGCCATTTTAGACGTGGCGACCAAAACGTTAGCCGCTAATCGAACAATTTCCATATCATCTTGAGAGCCAACTAAAAGTGTCCCCGTGATAATGAAATTGGCCGAATCACTGTTCCAGCCTCGATCAGTTACAATTGAGGCATTGGAAGTACTGTTCATCATGATTGCGGCGTTTTTCTTTTGATGAGCAGTTTTCGACAAATCCGATACCCAGTGGACAGAGAGTGGGCGGGGCTTAAGGGTTGAATAACTTCCCGATTTTGGAAGTTGTTGTATGGCTCTCTTGACTGGGTATCAGAGAGAAAACACGTGCTAGTTGATTGACAATGTCAATCACTAATACCATGATACAAGCACGTTATTGAATGGCTCCCTCGAGTATGGAAGAAATTCTGAGAGGTGTGGCCTCGTGCGTTCGCACTCGGCCACACCTCTCAGAATATCTTCCATACCCTCGGGAAGCCATTCAATAACTCTAACTAAGATAACAATGAGCGCAAAAAGTATTTCACTAATCGGAAATGTGACAATTGAAAAGTGATATACCAGTTTGAATCGCAAAACAAAAATTAGAAAGAAAAGTACACGTGGAAATGTTAACGACTGTATTATATAAACGTAGGATAATCAGTGGAGATCTGTTCAGCTGTTTCCCCAATAGAGATCTCGTGCCATTCTACGAGATCAACACGAGACATGGCTCTAGAGCCGTCCACCTTCATTTTCGCGCATAGTGAACTGTATGAAACTTACTGAGAATTTATAATGTATATGATATTTATTTCCCTGTTCTATACTGTTCCCAAATATTTAACCCTACAATAATAGCCTGTATCGCAAGACCGTTGGGCAGAAATACTTGCTAAAAGTCAAAAATAGAATCGGCACTACATCAGCTCATAAATACATTCTAAAACAAGATAACAGTGCCCATGGATGTCAAGGCAAAACATTGTATTAATGAGGGTTTAAGTTTCAATGTATTTTATATGTATTAGGAGAGTATCAATGTCACATGTCGTTGTTTACGATTTTAAGGACGTCAACTCCCTTTATGTTCAAGCAACACGTCATTCATTGGTTTTAGGGTTGATATCTCAACGAATGGCAGTAGGATCAATCCCCATTTTAGATTGTTGTTTCCATTTGGAAAGTTGATACACACATGTAAAAGGTGATGTCATTACACCGAACAGTGGCATGTTGAAAATAGTGTAAATGATTTACACAAATCTCTCAAATAACTCTTTACCATTTGGGTTTGAAATTGAACCCAGTAAGGTAACGTGAAAAAAGCATTATATCATTTGTGTTTCAGTATAATTAGGCCTTGCTAATTAAGAACGTCTTGCCAAAAGTAAGCTAATGGGAAATCAAAACAGATATAGTTATAAAACCTGCTGATAATTGCTCGACAACAGTTATTATAGCCTAGGGTATGTCTACATGGGATTATTTTGAGGAAGTAGAACGGCAGCTAAACAGCGCTTTATTACCAACAACTTCAAAGGAAATTAGGCTTGGAAATTTCAATAAAACTCTTCGATCTGTGGATGAAAAACAAATTGTAATAAAAAGCAGTATCGCCATTTGGAATATGACATGCTGTTCTATTTTTCGAAAATACACAAACCCATTGAAAAATGACTTTCAATGCCTCCAGACCTATTTATCTTGGAATTTGGTAGTGAACGTTAAACTATATCAGAGCTTATTGATTACTATCTAGACCTATAGCAAATCGACAAGTTAGCTTTATGAAAAAAAACCTGATGATTTGTTGCTAAATTATGTGTTCCATAAAATTCTACTGACTAAGACCAAACTCCTGTCTGTCGTCAACCTAATGACATACCATGGGTTTTAGTTTATTACAATAACTTATGATTTGGTATAAATGTATAAATAATATACCCCTTTTAAAACCATTAGAAACTTGTCTTCTTTGATATTTTAGACAAGACAATTTCACCTGTGTCCATGTGTTTAGTGTCCTAAATATACAGTTAGCTTTAATCATGCCCAATTTAAACAAAACGCTATATTTGGATTATCTAAAAGGTGAAATACATTCAGAGAATGTCAGGCTTAAAGTGGCACGAGCTGCCAAAATGTTGATATTTTGATGTAAAACAGAATGTTGAAATTATTGGCTATTTTTCTCAAGACGTATAATTCAAAAGCTTTTTAGTACTTCTAGTCTCGAAAATGTACGATAAAGTATTGTTTTGAACTAGCATTGGCTTAGAATGAATGAATGGTCGTCCCGGTTATTTACATTTTGTTTATTTTTCGAACACTTTTTCGGTTCGTGCAGGCCACATACTGTATGGATTTTCCACATTCCAACGCCAATCATTTAGTTTTTCGGTGGCTTTCAAAGCCTATTACTGTCGTGACGATCAGAAATAAGTGTGTATTTTGCCAGCTCATGCCACTTAAATGAACATTTTTTTAATATTCTGAAAACCCTGAGAAACATTTTATCATATAAACCTTAAATGTTAAGATTTAACATAAACCTTCCATCAATATGTCATGTGTAAAAGTCATCCCGATCGCCATATGTTTAGAATGGTTGCCATGCATACGAAAGTGCGGAGCCTGGCTTTTCCCTGGGCAAAATCAATCGTATTTTTACGAGTTTTAGACGCAACTAAGATATACGTTGTACGCCTTTACAAGACATAGCGCAAGAGCTATCAAATTTCAACTTGCGTAATATTTGTAAAAGGTACAAGAAAATATAAACCATACAAACACGCTGTACGCCAATAGTTAATTATAATTAAAAGAAACGTTACATAAGGTCTGAAAGCGCATAGTCCAGCTTCCAAAGTATTTTGACGAAATTAGGCAAGATGGTGCCGGTTTAAACTGTTCACTGTTATTAGCTCCAGGAGGTGTCTTCAACAGTTGCAAGGGTTTGAAATGTTCGATGTGCATGTAGGCCTATACCGGGTTGAATCTCATGGTGTTGTATAGGCCATTGATTTTGTACAGCCAAAGCGATATCGTCATGAATTAAAAGGCATTTTGTTAAACGTTGTATATGCTTATAGCAAGCTAATGGATGGGGGTCGCTCACCGACAAAGAATATATCACGTGGGATCTAATCAGAGTAATGTTATTCATTCTAGACTCACGCATAGGTTAATGTGGTTTCTGATGGCACCATCTGCGCATCAGGGGAAATTAGCTATTTTTTGCGTGTTAAATGTCACGTTAGTTATACGCTGAACTCAAATATGCAATCTCACCTGTGTTTCCTTGATCCACGGGGCTCCGTGGCTCAGTAGGTAGAGCGTTGGACGCTCAATCCAAACAGCCTTCCACCAATGGGTCGCGGGTTCAAATCCCACTCAGTTAAAAAAAAATGGAAAATATTCTGACTGGGTTTTTTACTCGAACGACCTATGTGGGATGGTTGTCAGTTACCAGCGGAAGGTCGTGGGTTTCGCCCGATTTCCTCCCACAATAAAACTGACAATGCCACCATATAAGTGAAATAATGTTGAGCGGGGCGTAATACACCAAACAATAACAAAATCAATCAATGCTTGATTCACCATTCACCGCGCAGCATTATTGTCAGTGTCAAAACTTATATTGTATCAATGAAGATGAAAGGGATATGAAACGCCATTGTGTTATATTCAGTCTACTAGCAGCCTGTTTGGCTCGCTATTCTTTGTCCCAGACACCCCGTGACGGCATTCCAATCCGCCCCGAGAATAGCCGAAACCCGTGTTGTGTATTCCGATTCATTCCGAACCTTACCGATCTCGTGGATATATGGACTGCGCATGCCTATTTGTAAGAGTTTTTTCTCGCCGAGCTGACCATCGGCAGTTTATTATGTCAGCATGACAGCGGGGTCAGTTTTCTCATCCCGGTCGTACTCTTGAGCTATATCAGCTAGCACATGGTCTTTAGGTCCAGCGGAATGTTTGCTACGAAACAAAAAGTTCAGCTCTTCATCTGAACCTGCTAATGGAAGCACTTCACTTGACTCGAACGAGTCGTTCTTGGTGTCCAACCGACACCGTTTAACAGCCTTTCCGTTGTCTGGGTCGGACGGTGCGAGTCGCGCAACAGCCTTGGAGGGAGCGTCTATATTAGACTACATATTAATAATCATAGACATAAAATTAGATTCAGATTTACCAGTGACAGAATCTAATTGCAGGGTTTTTTCTTGTTAAGAGGAGTCCATCTCTACGTCAGACATGGATGAATTCCACCCCCCCCCCCCCATTCTGCCACGTGGTATAATTGGTAGGTAGATTGTGCAGGACGTCTGCACTGACCAAAATCTAATAGTACACTGACCAGTCTAGCTTGTGCTATCTCACGTGATACCGGAGTGACGTAGGCCATTGACGATGTAGAATCACAGATTTATTAAAATGACCGATTCAAATATTCGAGTGCAGACTCATTTTGGTTTCCGACTTCCAGGAACTCTGTTCGCAATAATACATTTTTGCCTCGTCGCTTTCATATACATATCTGTATGATTTACTCGACCATACTTTCAGCCATGTACATATTTCTTACAAATGGCTCATAACTATAACCTTAAAAAAGCCCAGTACCTAACAATACAATCGTCTGTAAGAACGACCCCATGGATTCCACTAACTATCTACCATTATCGCCGTACTTAAAACGAAGGAGTGTTTATTGACCTTTGGAGATAACCGAACACGATGCGTGTAACGATTTATGTCTTGATAATTGACAAACTGTTCCTTGCAATTGGCAACAGAAGATTAACAAAAGTGTTGAATGGGTGAGGTCAAGTGGACGACGCGGAGTGTAAAACGAGCAAGTTGAGTGGTCTGTAAACCTTAATTATGTTCTCTTGATGAATACGATTTAATACTAACCGTGAATCGATCACTCTTTGATAGTCCGCTTGTGTTCTATAATTGACTGAAAGGCACTCATTATTTAGAATTCTGCAGTTTGTATGGCCGTAATTGGTGAGACCGTTGATCGTTCAGGTTGCAAATATTACTCCCCAGCACACGTTACAATTATAAATTGGTTACATTTGTCGTTCTATGGAGAATTTAATTTGCACTCAAAAAGAAATATTTGTAGAGATGCTTCCAACGTTATCACAGCTTGTCGAACACTTGTTTTGTTACACGATTGTTGAATGGGAAATTGGTGATTGGATTTAAATATCAAAGTCATTAACGTTTCCCAATATAACCGGTAATTGTGTGTGCGTGTGTGTGTGTGTGGGGGGGGGGGGGGGGTGAAAGAGCGATTTAAGCCTTGTATCAAAAACATTTGATTTGTTGATATTTATATATGACCGTGAAAGGTCGTTTTTTCTGCGAGTACAGAAACGGATTCCCACTAAACCGGCCACTGTCAATTACACAGTCTGTTTGAGACCAAATACGCAAATAGCCTATAGGGGGGTATTAAAATTCATATTGGGCCAAACGTTAGCGAAAAATAATTACCCCGCTGAAGACGCTGTATTTTAGCAGAGGCTTGGCTGCTTGATAGTTTCTAACTTTGCAAAAGTGCAATTACAACTCAGCCGTTAGGTGTACACTCAGTTTTGGCCACAACACCAACCAGGCGACGTAGGAGATTGTTGGCAAACTGATGTTGCAGAAACGATTGTGATCATAAAGGGCAACATTCTGGCGATAAGAATGGCAATATGCTATACAATTTATTCAGGATATCGTTAGCCAACTATAGCCAAGCTTATCGAGCTTTTGTTTTATTAATTAAGTTGACTCAATTCAGCAGACGACATATTGCTCACATGGTGTCCCCGTGTATATTCAGGGGTTAGAGGAAGACGACGTACCAACACAGAATAATTTTGCATACAAAAAAAAGAAATGCATCTCCAAAAACTGAAACCATAGTTGAATGATATTTTTGCAGGATGGCTGCGTAGATCTGCCGAAATATAGAATATCATTCAACTATGGCTTCAGTTTTCAAAGCCACACGTTTGATCAAAACAGACAAAATACACAAACAGTTTTGGACTTTTTATTAAATATAATATACACGGTGAAATACATTAACATGAAACTTTATCACCGCTCCTATGTTGAACCAACCTTTGTAGCACTTGCTATATATTAAACCTTGAAGCACTAAATATTACTATTTTCATTACAATTGTAATGAAATCAGTATTTGTTTGTTATTGCTATGCAAAACATAGTCGCCAGGTACGTTGGGAAGTCGATATACCTAGACAGTGAATCGACCAACAGTTACAGTTGTGAAACAATTCAACATGACATATGATATATTTATACGGAATGACATACACTGTATATTGGAGAAGATACCCGTATCAGCATTCTTTTATTTATCTGATATCCGCTCCCTGGAAGGCAATCTTTCGTGTTCTATATTAATTCCAAATTCATGCATTAAAGCTGCAACATGCTTTCCTCGTAATAGCCACTAGACTTGGAGGATCTGTGAGAGGTTTTACTACACGTGGAAGGAATTGTTCCGTTACTTCTACATTCAGAATCCATCCCAATAGCATCATCTCGCCGACAACGACATGTGTTTTCGACAACTGGGCATCTCACATGTGTTTGACAAGCAATGCGCATGCTCTTTCTGAAATTCCGAGACATAAATCCATAGATAATAGGATTTAGACAAGATTGGACGTACGGTAGACAATCAAACACTATCTGGAAATAGATAAAAGTAAATGCGTACCAGGTCAGTTAAAAAAAGTAATGCCTCATTTTAACAACTTGATGATATCAAAATGAATACCTCATGTGCCTTATATACCATTGTGGAGTGTAAAATTATACAGCTTTGGATAGTACTGACTTTATCGATTAACACGGAGAGTACTCCCCTGTAACCAAGGTACATACAGAGCTCATAGAATAGTACAGAATCCAAGTATATACATGTAGGTATCTCATAGGCTCGTCCAAGCTGTGGTTAATAACAACGATTGAGAATACAGCTGTTTTCTATCCAACATAGGATGCAGTGGGGCAGTTACTAGTTGTGCAATATGACTCAATATAATGGCAATTAAAGGCCCACTTGCCACCATAGCCTGTTTGACATTTGTTAGGAAAACCAATTTGCACGAGCTTACTACAGCTAAAACTAAATTAAACATAGCACACATGAAGCATGTCCAATTAGGTTTAGAATGTATAAATGAGGGTGAAAAACAAACGAAGAATCGAAGCTCGATTACTTCAACAACACCGATCAGTGTTGGTTAACTTAAGTGTTGGATTACCCTCATTCAAGCGTTTTGGTCTGTGGTTTGCACTCGGCAGGCTTTTATAGTCCCTCTCACTCGATCGTTAGTATGTATTTCTTAGATAAAGTTGGTAAAATTATACTGGGTCGTTAGATCGCCCACACGACTCAAACCATCACGGCACTTGTACACACGCTCAGGTTCGAAGTGTGTTTACATTGCGGGTACCTGAAAAATCTGTTTTACAATTTCAAATTAAAAAAAACTAAATGATGTCAAAACTTTCAATTTCTGGTAAAAATAGAAAGTTCCTAACTTTTTCTGTCTGGTAAAAATACAGAAAACCGTCCACTGTTTTTAATGTAAACAGTCTTTTGGATTTTCACGGCAAGTGTGCCTTTAACAAACAAGCCTAGTAAAGACTGGAGAAGGCAGTCCCGTAAAACGTGTGCGTATCCATTAGAAGTCAAACACACGCCATACTGGTAATAACAAAGAGATCAAATCACAGTCGTTGAGTAATATAAATTGCTTTTCTATTGAGTCATATTTCACTAACAGTACCCTGTGTGGATGGGAAAGCAGCTGTTTTCACAATTCAATACATATTGGACAATTCCATGGGATACCTATATATTCGTAACATTTTGTACCACTCGAAGAGTTCTACATATATTAATGATCACTAAAACACACAGGTACAGGATATACATTGATTGCATTGTATCTTAAAGCCACACTTGCCGCGAAAATCAGGAATATTGTTTACATTAAAAAAGAAAGTCCGTTTTCTGTATTTTTCCCAGACAATATAAGTTAGGAACTTTCTATTTTTACCAAAATGTAAAAGTTTGGACGTCACTTTGTATTTTTAATTTGAATTTGATAATTTGAATTGTTAGGGGTCCGTAGCGTAAACAAACCAAGCTGCCCCCTATTGGCGATTTTATGGTTCAGTCGAGTGAGTGAACTAACGGCACAGTGTAATTTTACGTAGGCCTATTTATCTGAGAAATACAGACTGACGATCGGTTAACAGCGACTGGAAAAGTCTGCTGATGATTGTTTGAGTGTAAACCACAGATAAAAAGGCCTGAAATGAGGGTAATCCAACCCGAAAGTTGACCGACACTGATCGTTGCTGTTGTAATTAGGCTTCGATTCTTCGTTTGTTTTTCACCCCATTTATACATTCTTAAGCTAACTAGACATGTTTTTATGTGTCCTATGTTTAAGTTTAGTGGTATCAGTCGTAATAAGCTCATGTAAATTGGATTTCTTAGCAAATTTAAACAGGCTACGGCGGCAAGTGGGCCTTTAACAATACTTGATACGGAGGGGTTGTATGTTTTAAAAGCACTAAGTTTCCCCCAAATTAGAAAATTTTGCACATGTCTTTTAAAGTGGCATGAGCTGCCAAAATTCACACCTTTTTCATAATTTCTGATCGTCAGGACAATAAGAGGCTTTGAAGGCCATCGAAAAACTAAATGATTGGCGTTGGAATGAGGAAAATCAATACAGTATGTGGCCTGTGTGAACCGAAATAGTGTTCAAAAAGTAAACAAAATGTAAATAACCAGGACGACCATTCATTCATTCTAAGCCAAAGTTAGTTAAAAAAATACTTTATCGTACATTTTCGAGACTAGAAGCACTAAAAAGCTTCTGGATTAAACGTCTTCGGAAAAAAGCCAATAATTTCAACATATTGTTTTAACGTCAAAATATCAACATTTTGGCAACTTATGCCACTTTAAGGAGAGATTTTCTGAAGATGACAGAGCCTTCCTAGACAGAACCAACTCATACTGTGATCTGAGCAAAGCGACAAAATTCCCACAATAAATCAAGAGAATAATAATACTTATTTAAACGAGTGTGAGAAGTCTACACAAATGATCAATGTACCCTTACCTTTGCTATAAACACAGACCTATAATAGACGTAATCATGCTTTTTCCTCAAGAGAATTTTTAGAATAAGTTTTGGACCCCAACACAAAAGGAATACTACTATTACTGTTATCAGCATCTTAATCACCTGAAATAGGAAAGAAAATACGATTACAAAAACAATATGGAGCAGGCGTTAATAAATACGGCAACCCGTCATATTGGTTTTGCAATAAGGTCCTCTGTCATATGTTATAACCTGGGCTCTGGATAAATAGTGTATCTAAGTTTTATTTCCGTTTTTGAAGAAATTAAACTTATTGAACAATTGAGAACCAACACAACTTGTTGAAGTATGTTAATCAACAATAAACGTCATAACTTAGTATTTTAATTGTGGTCAATATGTTAGTTTTAGACTTTCTGTGGTAGACGAATATCTACTCGAATACACTGCATCATTAAATATAGCACTAAACTAAAAACAAAATGGAGATTAGATGCGATATTTTATAGCCGTCCGAAGTAAGATGGCGATGAGTGACGTCATCACTTCGACTCTTTATACTTTGCCAAAATGTCGACCACAACCCTTCCCCTTTGGGTCTTTTGGGGTGGCTACCAAATACAAACGGAATGATCATAACACTAATCAACCATCCATGACTTATAACATTAATACATTGCATTAGTCGCAAACTGGCTTTACTTTGGTTCGCGCAACCGTCAATGTTATTTGGCAGCGGTATTGATCACATGTGCGTAAATTAAAAAAACAAAACAATCACTTATTTTAGAATTGGAAAGGGCCAATACACACTAGGAACAATAAACAAATGAGATCAAAGGCTATTTCTAACCGAAAACGATAATATCATAATGTACCTGTTTCCGGGCCTCTCTAATTTCTGCGTTATTTTGATTGTTGAGTCGTCGAAATACACTACTGCGGACTTTCCGGTTGTACGGAAATTCTGTTTGGTTCGTTGGCACAAGGCGACCCCTACTGTATATAAAACAAAACAAAATAGGCTTCTTATTTTTCACAATACATGGAGTACGATATTTCACAAAAAATCAGTTTAGAATTTATCAGCAATAAATGTTAATTATTGAATAGTTTGCTTATTATACACCAGTATTGTCACTCAGAAAAAGTAAGAGCCACGTTTACTCAATATTTCGACACTTTATTTTGCCAAAATATTGACTTAACATGGGTCGTACTTTTTCCGAAGTGACACTACTCGTGTATTACGGAAAACTGATCAGTGGAACTAATAGAGTTTGCTGATAATAGTCATGGAAATAAAACGATTTAGCACGTATCATCTTATTTATTATATCTCGTTATAGTGTGTGATCTTTTTCAAGTGTGACAAACGCTATCTCCTTTCATTGCCAGATACGATTATTGTGGACATGGAGATATACTGGTCGATTTCATAATTCCAATCAACAACACAAAAATGCCCGGTAGATAATTTGTAAATTGAACAACTGCTGCAATTTGCCAGAAAATAGCTATATCTTGATTAGGATTTTACCTGGTGATTAACATTCCAAACACTGGTTTTTATCCAATAAGACACATGTAATGTGAGTTTAGGAACAATCGCTGTACCAAAGAACAATGGCTCGAAGTTTAAAATGTACATATCTTATTGCGGTTAGCAACAAAATAAAGTCCTAAATGTTTAATTGAACCAATAGTTATAAAGACCCGCGCTTACCTGTCCGGTTCAGTCATTTCTTTTAGTCGCTTAGAGCTGATCCATAGTACGTAAATGACCCTAGCATAGCAGAAACTCATAATGATGGTCGGGGCAGCAAACATGGACAAAAATTGGTAAACAGCGAATCCCAATCGATCATTTTCTGGTATACCTATATCGGCACAGAATATCATGTTGACAGAAGTATAGTTGTTGTGGTATTTCGATTCCTCGATGTCCTACAAATAAAAAAAACAAGATAGGAAGATTTTCCCTGTGCCCGTGTGTTATAGTGTTAAAAAAAACACGTATTGAAAAAGACCTCAAATTATTACACGGATGATTTTACCACATATTGGAATTTTTGTCAAAATAGCAGTGGAAAGGAACACCTGTTTTGCGTCCCCAATTAACATAATTACGTCAAATAATTAAAAGGATTGTATCTTGGTTAAAACATAGAAATTTTTTAATTGCAAAATTTCAAATGAATGTCATATTACTTTGGTTGCTTCTTGGAGTAATTTCGCGGATGAATCTGTGTCAGTCGATATTTAGGTATATTAGTGGCAACGTTCATGAATCCTCTATTTTAGTCGTTAAATAGTATACTAGGGTATTTAAAAGACTATACACAAAGAAAAAAGTTAAGCCCCGCACTGGAAAGTCTGCACCGACCGAAAAAAACATTGGTGTAGGGAGATTGTTCGCAAACTAATGTTGCAGAAACGATTGTGATCATAAAGGGCAACATTCTGGCGGTAAGAAATCATCATTAATGGCAATAAGATATACAATTTATTCAGGATATCGTTAGCCAAATCAAAAGTGTATTTTAACAAAATAAAACGAGAGCCATCAGAGAATGAGGTATCCCCCCGGCCCCACATTAGATTGTGGAAGTGGAAACATACTAAGAACAGTCAAAAGTTCATTTCCATACAGGCTATCCACATCCTCAATTGATAACAACCATCCTCGCCAAGTTTTAACAATATTCAATGCAATATGTAAGAGGAAATGCATTTAGAAACCCATATCAGGTGGAATAAAGAAGAAAAAAAAACAACAGGCACAGCTTTCTGGAAGGTAGAAATGCTCCTGAAACACTGTATGTCATCAGAAACAATCACTTATTGTGTATGTCTTCCTGTACAGTCGGAAAAGGGCAGTAACTCTTAAAAGAGCAAAACCAGGGAAGATCGTATGATCTCCAGAATGTCCACCAATACAAACAATTGATACAAAACGTGAGAGAAGATGTGATGACAAGCATCCATTGTCTACATATATGTCTTTGTATACTATCGGAAAAGGGCAGTAACTCTAAAAATAACGTAACCAGCGTAACCAGAAAAGGAGGTCCACAGCCTCGCATGATATTCAACATGTCCACCAAGTTTAAAAAAAATGATGAAAACTGTTGAAGGAGAGGTGTTGACAAGCACTAATTGAAAATAATATAATAAAACCAGAGCAGCCAGAATAGGAGGGGCACATCCTCGCATGATATCCAACATGTCCACCAAGTTTCGAAAAAAAATGATGAAAACTGTTGGGGAAGATGCGTTGACAAGCACTGATTGTGTATGTCTTCGTATACTGTCGGAAAAGGGCAATAACTCTAAAAATAATAAAACCAGCGTAACCAAAATAGGAGGTGCACATCCTCGCATGATATCCAACATGTCCACCAAGTTTCGAAAAAAAAATGATGAAAACTGTGGGAGGAGATGCGATGACAATCACTAATTGTCTATGTCTTCGTACACTGTCGGGAAAGGGCAATAATTCTAACAAAAATAATGAAAATAGGAGGTGCACATCCTCGCATGATACCCTACATGTCCATCAAGTTTCTAAAAAAAAATATGAAAACCGTGGGAGGAGATGCGATGACAAGAAATGATTACGGACAGACAGACAGACGGACAGACAAGCTGATCGCTATATCCCCCCGTATCATATGCTGGGGGGATAAAGATGCTTGTAAGTATGAAACTTCAGAGTCTATCTGGCTTCACAGGCGAGGGGAAACATACTGAAGTAAGGATGTCACTTGAGTGTGTAGAATACATCCCTAGAGCAGAAGGTCAATACCGTGTATAGCCATCCATTAGCTTCCAACCTGCGTCTCACCACTCCGGTGAGACGTCGTATCTGTTGAAGGGTAACTGCCGCCAATACCTATGTAATGCGGCTTCCAATTCCTGCAGAGTTTGTACAGGAGACTCTAGGGCTTGAACGTTTATGCCCATCCTATCCCAAATGTGCTCTAAAGGATTCAAATCCGCGCAGTTACCCCTTCAACAGATCCGAAAGATTGAAAGCTAATGGAGGCTTCACGCGCTATTGACCGTCTGCTCTGGAGATGTGTTCTACACACTCAAAGTAACATCTTCACTTTTATATGTTCGCCCTGTAAAGCCAGATGGACTCTGAAGTTTCATACTTACAAGCATCTTTATATTTCGTTAAAGGCACACTTGCCGCGAAAATCCAGAATAGTGTTTTTATTAAAACAGTAGGCGGTTTTTTGGTATTTTTCCCAGGCAGAAAAAGTTAGGAACTTTCTATATTTACCAAAAATAGAAAGTTTTGGCTTCATTTAGTATTTTTAATTTGAAATTGAAAATTAGATTTATCAAGTACCCGCACTGTAAACAAACCCCGAACCTAAAGATGCGCACAAGCGCCCTAATATTTGAGTCGCGTGAGTGTATAATTTTACGTACTTTACAGATTGACGATCGAGTAAGAGTTAGTCGAAAAGCCTGCCGGTAATTGTTTGAGTGTAAACCGCAGATAAAAAGGTCTGAAATGAGGGTAATCCAACCACTAAGTTAACCGACACTGATCGTTGTTGTTGTTGTAATCAGGCTTCGATTCTTCTTTTATTTTTCACCCCAATATCTACATTCTACATAAAACTAGACATGTTTTATGTGTCCTATGTTTGACTTGAGTGGTTTTAGTTGTAGTAATCTCATGCAAATTGGTTTTATTAACAAATGTTCAACAGGCTACGGCGGCAAAGGGGCCTTTAAAACACACTTTTGATTTGGCTAACGATACCCTGAATAAATTGTATAGCTTATTGTCATTAATGGTGATTTCTTATCGCAAGAATGTTGCCCTTTATGATCACAATCGTTTCTGCAACATCAGTTTGCCAACAATCTCCCTACACCAATGATTTTATCGGTCGGTGTAGACTTTCCAGGGGTTGCCTAACTTCTTTCTTTGTGTATATAATCATCAGCAATAATCTTGAATATGTGTGTTGAATATATCTCTTGGAAATTGAAAACAAAACTAAACATCAAAATGTTCAAAAAGTTTCTGTGGATGCAACTTACTAAGAGAATGATACATAATAGAAATACTCAGTGCAGACTAAAACTCCCCATCAACAGATTGATTGATTGATTGTTTGGTGTTTTACGCCGCGCTCAAGATTATTTCACTTATATGGCGGCGTTGCCAGTTTTATTGTGGGAGGAAACCGGGTTCTGTGCCCGGATGAAACCCACGACCTTCCGCTGGTAACTGGCAACCATCCCACATAGGTCGTTCGAGTGAAAACCAGTCAGAAAATTTTGTAATTTCTTTGGACTGAGTGGGATTCGAACCCGCGACCCATTGGTGAAAGGCTGTTCGGATTGAGCGTCCAACGCTTTACCTACTGGGCCACGGAGGCCCCGAGTGTTTTAAAAGAAGACGATGCAAATAATGTCTACTCAACTATTGAATTGATGCCATGCTGAAAAATACGTTAACGGACTTTCTCATCCATATCACTTCACATATATATATAGTCTGTTAAAGACCCTTGCTAAAGAAAGCTCTAGTATTATCAATAAATTGCTAAAAGCAATGTAGTGTTTATGAAACAATGCATAACAAACTTTCCTTTATGGTGCTTGAAACTCTTGCTCAGTCCAGATTGATATGTTCATGACAAATATAAAGCCACACTTTGTTTTCTAAGTACAGATTTTTTAATAATATCAATGGTTCATTCACAAAACAAAAGCTCATCACGGATCTCGGTTTGTTAAATTGAAGAGTGGCCACTAAAACACACTTAGCGGATTTATTTATGCCGAGTGTAGATCAAACATAGTAGGCCAACTGATTAAACCCTATTGAACGTCCAAAGAGGGATCGTTCTAGATAGTCATCACAGTTCTAGACTGCAATGGGTCACAAGTGACAGTTTGATCTTTTGGAAATCTGTGATATCTTCAGATGAGCCCCGTGTATTACCATATACATTAGGTTTGCACAATTAAACTAGGTCATGGTCATAGTTTATTCAAACTGGAAAACACATTGAATTCACACCAACAGTTAGTCCGGGTTTCTGACTCCAAAATTACTTTTTTTGTACTGACGGTCGTAAAATACGGCCGTCAGTATAAAAAATAGCCATTTTGGGGTCAGAAACCCGGACTAACCAACAGTGTGCTTCTTGCTATAGGCTCAAATCTAGCCACTGTTTTTTTTATTTAATATGATCCGTAAACCACAGCGTTTTCAAACATTTTACTGTGTTTGTGAACACCAATATATGATCTAATACAATAGAAGCCTGTTTTAGAAATATGAAGACGTGGTCAGATAGGGATTCAGCTAAAAGGATAAACATGTTAAATCGGGATTTTAACCGGATCTAGATCCTCAGAAGCGATTGCTTTACAATGACGTCACAATTGCACGACAGCTGGGGGGTATTTCATAAACCACATACTGCCGACTACGGTCAGATAGTCGACTAAGCAGTAATGTTAAAGCATTGCTATTCTAGTCGGCTAGGTCAGTTTAGCCGTCTAAACCTGTTTATGAAATACCCCCCCCCCCCCCCCTGGTCTACTAGCCCCAAAAGACGAAGTGGCTGCGCAATGTTGAAATCGTTGAAGAGGCAATTTTTCCACCACAAATCGCACATAATACAATGTGCAAAAATACGGTAGCAGTTAATGGACGATATAACATTAACAAAAAGAGTGTCGTGTGTATTTGTTTCAGCCTGGATTCCCAAAGGATGACCGCATACCTCATACATCAGGATGTGTTCTTACCACCAAGTTTGGGCACGATTCAGTGTTATTTGCAAAATATACATGTATGTGATTTGCAGAAAGGACGATGTTCAAAAGTATCCATTAACCCCACTTAGGACAACACGTTTTTATGTTAATGCAGTATTTAGTGCAGGTCACTCACCATTACTAAGGATGCTGGAACTGAGGCGGCGATTGCCAACAACCAAACGAAAGCCAAAACTTTCAGAGTATTCCCTCTGGTACACAAAAACCGAGACTGCATTGGGTGAACTATCACAATATATCTGAAAGAAAGCAGCACAAAAGCATAGAGAGAATTAATAAATTGCAGAATACAATGAAATAAACACACTAGCCCCTCTGTTTTAGGTTAGAAGAGCCAAATTGTCTCGCTCCGTATTGCAACTTATTTAAATAAAAAACCTTCAACAAAGCAAATATGAACTATTACATAATTTGTGATTTTAGAAAAGGAAAAAACACGATGGGAAATCAATTGATCTAAGTATGTGACGACTCCCTTCTAAATGCTAAGGGTCATTTTGTAGAGATATAAAGGATTGATGTTTTACGCCGCACTCAAGATTATTTCACTTATATGGCGGCCTTGCCAGGAAGGAAACATGGCTGTTTGCACGGAGGAAACCCTCGACCTTCGGCTAATACATGTCAACTCTTCCATACGGCGATCGAGCTAAAAATCCACTCAGAATTTTTTCAATTTTATTTGGCAGATATAAAGGAAGTTTTCGGACTAACTGGATTCTAATTTCTTTGTTTTATTTTCAACTCCATTAAAATTAATCTAATCTACATCTCCAGTCTGTCACGACATATTTGATGTTCCTTGACGGGTTTTTTCCTAGCGCAAATGAGGCCATTTGTTCAATCGCTTCTTATTTGATTTTCATCTTTTAAAAGAGAACGGTAATGAGCTGAATTAACGATTAAGACAAGTTATCCGTAGTACAAATTTAATTTGTCCTTCAGAGCAATTGTTTCGGTTGCGAGATCAGTTCAGTTTGACCCAATATGTCGTGACGACAATACATAAAGAATGATCCTATTTGTATACAAGACGAGTAAAGATGTCAATGTTGAGTTGGCATGCACCATCTACCTTTATAATGTCCCATTGTATAAATTAGGTATGCAATCCCCTGTAATATTACGTGAACACAGAATGATAGATAAATGCTACCGCTGCTATTCAAAAGAAAATGAATTGTTTATACATGTTTTGTAAACTTATCGAATTATCCATCAAACAGCCTTCGAACCAATCAAATTCCAATATGCTACCTGGTCATATTACAGAAATGAAATGTACACGATTTTTTGTAAACTCGTCAAATCATATAACAGCCTTTGAAACTATCCGATTCCTAGCACTTTCAGTATCAGCTTCTGTTCTCCTATATTTTCATGGATAAAAAGAACGCTTACCGCTTAAGCAGACTTTGCCTATACGCCATTATACTAAGCAGATATTAAGGAGATGTTTTCTAAAAATCTGCTGATAACAAAACCTTGCCAGAAGCATTCTGATGAGCCGGTGTAAAATTACTCAACCTGTTAATAGAGGGGCTTGTATTTCACTTCATCTAATTGTGCAGCAGTACTTGAAGGGGATTGGACAACTCTCTCGCCATCCTCTCAAATTATTTCCTATTTTAGAACTTATAATAGCTTATAATGGCTTTTGGAAAGACCCAATTGTTTCTCGGTACCTATCCATATTAAAGAATCGTAACACTGTTCATTTTAAACTGTAAGCGAAGACAGGGCATGTGAAGTCCCCTCTCTCCAAACCGAAATATCATCCTTGAGAAATAAAAAAACTTAATGTGTTATATCACATTTTGGAGGATTTAAGGAAGTCAGAAAGTTCATTAATTAAATACTGTACTGTGGAAGACTATAGCTTTTTAATACTCCTATTGATTTAGGTCTTTTCTTTAAGGTAATAAAACAGTTGATTGGCATCTCATGATATTTGTGCTGAAGTTTACTGTACACATTAAACCAATAGTGATTTTGAAAATAAATAAATAACTAACAATGCCCCAAACATAAACAGCAAAAGGAATTGTTTTGAGTTATGTGCTTTAAACCTCGAATTGTTAGGTTTTCAGCCAACGTAACTCTCGGAAAACTCGGATGAGCTTGGTTCGTATTTAGTTAATTTTCTCATACCCACTTTTAGCTATGGTTAACTTGGATTGTGCTTGGTTCATTTTCTCATCCCACTTTCAACTCTAGCGAAGAACAACTTAGTTTGTGTTTATTTTTTTCACACCTACTTCCACTTCTGAACAACAACTGGATTTGCGTTTGGTTCATTTTCTCAAAACATTTCCAGCTCTGAAAAACAATTGGGTGCGTTTTGTTCATTTTCTAATACCACTTCCAGCTCTGAAGAACAATTTGGTTGCGTTTGGTTCATTTTCTCATAACACCTTCCAGCTCTGAAAAACAATTGGGTGCGTGTTTCGTTCATTTTCTCATAACAACTTCCAGCTCTGACCAACAACTTGATTTGCGTTTGGTTAATTTACTCCTACCACATCCAACTCTGAAGAACAACTTGGTTTGCGTTTGTTTCATAAACTCATACCACATCCAACTCTAAACAACAACTTGATTTGCGTTTGGATCATCTTCTCAGGCGACTTCCAACTCTAAGCAACAGCTTGTTTTGCGTTTAATACATTTTCTCATACCACTTCCAACTCTGAAAAACAATTGGGTGCGTATTTGACAAACCACTTCCAACTCTGGAGAACAACTTGGTTTGCGTTTGTTTCATAAACTCATACCACATCCAACTCTAAACAACAACTTGATTTGCGTTTGGATCATTTTCTCAGGCCACTTCCAACTCTGAACCACAACTTGGTTTGCGTTTGATTTATTTTCTCATATTCACTTCCAGCTTTTGCGACCTTGGATCGTTTCTCTTTTCTCCGCTGTCCTTCACTCTGGTGATATAGTCTTGTGCGTGGTTCATCCACAATTAATACCAGGCTATTCCACCTTCATGTCTGGTTTCGTATACTCAGCCCCCAGCCCCCCCCCCCCCCCACCCCTTTTCCCCCAAACACTACACTCTGGCCTCAAGCAGTTCTATCTGCTTGGGCCCCTATGTTAATATTCACTGCACGTATTTATTTTAGGAGCAAGATGGGTCAATGACATTTCGTTCAAAGTTTAATGAAGGGTTGGGGAATGTAATCAACTATTTATGGATTGCTTTATTTTCGACACACTTGCCAAAAGGCACGCGCCGTTTTGGAAGAATTCGACGTGTATTCTGTATGAACCTGTTCACGCTAACGTCAAAGGTTTCCAAACCGTAACCATAAAATATATCTTTCATCTTTCCTTTATAGAGGCTACAGAAATACGCAAATGTCAATGACATCTTTAGCAAATTGTACGTTGCATGAAATATCCATGGGCGGTTATGTTAAACTGTTTATCTGCTCGCAACAACTATCGGTTAAGGTTCAAAATGACAGGAATACGATCGTCCCGAGGCATAAAAAGACATGCTGTCTTAATGTATTTTGAGATGATACCATCTGCGCACAATTTGAGACGATGGCCCAGAAGATTTGTCCAAGTCAATGGACGTTTTATAAATGTATATTTGTTTTTCAACTATATATTTGTATTGATATAAGAATATTATTTTTAACATTCACGCCACATGTATGGACATTTTTGTGAAGGGGTTTATATATTTATATAATTGACGAAGCCTGTTACTTCGTTCGTGAATTCTTGTTGGTAAAACAATACTAAGATTGAAAAAATATAGTGTTAAAAAAAGAAATGTTTGAAACTCTTTAAACGTAGGTTTCATACTAACAAGAAATGATTAAGAAATTATCACCACGAAGTAAATTGTTTGTGAACAACACGAGCTTTCGATACTTATACCGGTGTCTTAATCAAGTGTATCAGTGAAAAGCTCGAGTTGTTCACGAGCAACTTACTCTGTGGTGATGCCGTAATCATTTCTCAATAGTATTAATATATAATTCAGAAAACGAATCTCGAATGTTCAACGAAAGCGTAGTTAGAAAAAGGACCCCAAAAATTCAAAAAGTATTTTATCGCATGATCAGAATAAGATATTTGTATTTTAAAGGACACGATTTATTGATATTGGTTAAAGTGGCAGCAGCTGCCAAATGAATGGAAAATTTCTTTGGAACAGAAATAGCTTACTTGTCATTTTTGCCAAGAAGTACGACATAGTACCTTTCTTCATATACCAATCTTAGATACGTACGTAAAGGTATTTTTTGTAAAGGCCTGTTCTCACTGTGCGATTTGTTGTACCGACTTGTAGGATGCGATTAAAATGGATGCATTTGATTGGTTGATAAATCATATTGACCAATCAAATGCATTCATTTAAATCGCATCCTACAAGTCGGTACGACAAATCGCACAGTGAGAACGGGTCTTAAGCAACAAAGACTGTACATATACATCCCGGCTCTTTGTATTGTGTCCGTTACTTACACTGTATATAAGCCGTTAATATGGCTTTACTGATAATTTTTTCATGTTAACGTCAAAATCTTTATTTGTCAAGTTACTATCAACGTCAGGCATCTCAGGACGATCAAAAATCATGAAGAAAATGCGAATTGTGGCAGCTTATGCGACTCAAAAGGTGTTGATATGAATCAATGCAAACTTGCGTGGACACTGTGTGAAGCGTTTCGTACGCAAGCATGACGCAGATAAAATACAGATTTTTGTTAACAGAAATCCCGTCTAACACTTGTTGATAACGTAATGTATCCCCATGCTGGTAAACCCTTTTAGAACGGAATTAATCGATTAATGAAAAGGGAGTCGTGTCTGCATTTGACACTTCTCTGTTCTTGTAGCGATGTGAGAACACTGATAATACAATTGATGTATGGGCCGAGATCAGCTGCAGACAGTCCCTATAATACTGAACACGATCTCCTGGCTTTGTGAAAAAAGACCGATGATAACTTAACCATCCGGTGGTGATTTTTTCACAGATTAAAGGAAATCAACTGTTTTCGCTTTAAAAGAAGCATGTTTGTCGTTCCAATTCCATAATAAATTTCGTTTAAAGCAATATACACAGTTTTAATGCACATCTATCAAGACAGGGCAATTGGTATGTGCGCCAACACAACATCACCATACACAAAAAGTTATCTTTTTCTAAATTATCAAAATTGTACCGCACACATAGTGTTTATATCTCAACGTGAGCATTTAGTTTTATGCAACAGTCCGCATGTATCAGAAATTAAAGAAACACATTCTGACAGCTTTTACATAGCACTCTTTGTTGTATACCTATTTTGACTCCGATGATAGACAGTATGCCATGTATAGAGCGTGGTGTAGTAACGACAAAACCAGCGAAGTATAGCTTGATCGAACCATGTTTCAGGATAAGTAAAATGAAATTATGTGACACAAAAAATTTGTCCAATTTAACTGCAATAGCGAAATATTAATTTTACGAAGGGTCGTAATGTGTTAACAAAATAACTTTGAGGTTTTAATGTTACTTGGACCACAATATTCGTCAGTGAAACACAGAAACGGCTTATACTAACAGGAGTAGATTTTAGTATTTAGAAAGTTATAAACATTTGTCGCCATTATTTTGAATGCATAATAAGAGCTATAAAAACAAATATCTGGTATTAACGAGCAAACAGTAGACAATATATATAGACTTACACGTACAAGACGAAAAAAAAAGAACTGGGGCCTGTTTCACAAAGCGGCGTAGATGTATTTTTGCGTAACTTTCATACTAACGTATATCTACAGTAGACCTATGGGTTGCTAAGGCATTTACGTAAAAAACTTACGCTACGCCGCTTTGTGAAACAGGCTCCAGGGCTTTAGTTTGAGGGTTAAAAAAAAAAGAAAAACGCGTTAACAAAACATGAAATATGTGTATGCAAACCTAAAATTAGCACGGTTATCTTTAATGATGCATTTGAATTAGTTATTGATATACAATCGAGATAAAAATCTAAATGTTAAATGGCTCATGTTCGACAATAATCGGACAAGTTGTTGGTGCAGCTCTTACGCTGAAGTCGGATAGAAACCTTAATTTGCCACAGAAAAAAATACAGTAGATTGACTAAACACGTTTGCCGGCCAAATAAGCCAGTCTCATTGTCGGCTATCTCGGATCTCAGATCTGTTACCCAGTATTAATTTGTCAATGCATTCTCCTGGGATAATTGGCCCACTGGTAATGTTGTGTAGCAAACGTGATAACCATCTCGGGATGTGTAATTCCCTATCACTCGTATTCAGTCTGCTGTGTAATTGGTGAGCAAGGTCTTGTTTCACCCAATGTCTCCTGATTTGATCAATGTCTCTTCTTGTATGTACTACAAGATATCTTCCCAAGCCACATCGATCACATAGACTTTGCCTGGCTAACATTTAATTTACAGGGCGTCGCAGACACGGAAAAAATACATCTGTGTTCTCGGGTAGCTCCGATGGGATATTGCAATAACCCAACGCATTCTTACTGAACATAAAATACCACCATTGGTAAATGCGACGTCTACCTTGTAAACACATATTCCACGATTTGGATCATATTCTCTAATATGTCTAATATATTCTCTAATTTTATCAACATACTTATAAACACAATTAGAAACTTGTCTCCATGGTTATTTTAGACGTGAATATTTTCCCTGTGCCCGTGTGTTTTAGTGATCATAAATAAAAATACAGGTGTTTACATATCTTTAACAGAAATACTGAGGATTTGTTGCCAAGTCACCTTTCCAGAAAATTCTACTGACTAAGGCCAAACTTATACCTGTCGTCAACCTAATTAAATATCATGGGTTGTGTTTTTTTCTAACAACTTATGATTGGATACAAAGGTCTAAATTATATGCTCTTTTAAACACATGAAACTCGTCTCCATGGTTATTTTACACAAGAGGGTTTCGCCTGTGCTTGTGTGTTTTAATGTTCAAAAATATAAATACAGTTGGGTTTTGTTTATTAAAACAACCTATGAATATGTGTAAAGGCTAGATGACATACCCCCTTTTTAACACAATTATAAACTTGCCTTCATTGTTGTGTTAGTCAAGAGGGTTTCGCCTGTGCTCTTGTGTTTTAGGGAATTTTTCCATCGGTCGCCTTATCTGGGAGAGTTGCCTGGTAATCGCTGAAGGTCGGGGGTTTCCTCCGGGCAATGATCCCAGTTTCCTCTCCCCACTAAACCTGACAACCCCGACATATAAGTGAAATAATCTTGAGGGCCGCGTAAAACATCACCGTGTGTTTTAGTGTCCATAAATACAGTTTATATACTTTTTCGTCAACATTTAAAGACAAAACAAAAAAAAGCATTAGACAGAAAAGAGTCAGTAAGCATTTTCTCTATATTTGTAAGGTGACTCTGTCTTACAGAGGCCTTCAAGAGGTATGTATTGAGTTCAAATCTCTCTCAGTTTAACAATAATTGAAAAGAAAGTGAGCCCGGCCCTGGCTATGTATTCACATTTTATTATCAATAGTAACTTAATTCACACTAGATAACAAATATCTCTCGGCGCCATCGACTGCCGCCCGGGCAGTGAACCAGAGCCATGGTCGGCAAAATATTATAAAATATATGGACATTTGATTTATATATCTTATAATTGTTTGTGTTTTTTTAAGTAAAATCAACCTATTTCAAGCAGGGAGATGTACTAACATGTTTCTGCCGACAGTAAGTACTCCGAGAACACAATACATATATTTAAGCCAATTGTTCTCAGAAATGTCATCACCGGGTCTGAATTTTAACATAGTACAAACTTTTGTCATATCAATTTATGTAGGTTCAGACATCTAATACACGACTGAGATTGGTATTTATGCCACGTCTGTATGACAGTATTATTCTTATTTTCGTTTTAAGTGGATTATTCGATTACTTGACGTATTACCTAACGGTTAAGATTGAACCGTTTATAAAAAAAAATGTCGACAAATTGATTGAGGTTGTGAATTGAAGGATGCTTGAAAAATGAAATAAACTGTCTTTGATATTTAAAAATTCCGTTCGCCAACGAGATAACACGATACGTGCTATAATGGTGCCTTTGAATTCCTATGGCATTTTGTCTATAAATACGGTGACATATGGTAGAATGGTTTAGATAACATCACATATTGTCTTAAAAGCTATCATTGGATTTATTGTTAACTTACCTCTCAACGCTGACAGAAGTTAAGTTGACGATCGAAGAAACAGCCGACAGCATCTCGACAAAGCCGGATAATTTACAAAAGGCTCGACCTATGCTCCAATGGCTAATGAAATAACGACTTGTCTCATAAGGTACACATACAATCAAGAATAGTAGATCAGCAATTGCTAAACTCACAAGGAATGTAGTTGTTACACTTCGACTTTTCCTGTCGCCCAGCATGGCAAACACAACCAGCAAATTTCCAATAACTCCAACAAGAAATGTTAAGCCGTATATCACAATGGTAGGTATAAAATGCGGTTCCTGGACCCAAGGTTTTCTGAGGTTTTCAATATCTCTATAATAAAACGAATTTTCCACAGAAGTATTTTCGTTGGAAACGAAACCCTCAAAATCGGTATACTCCATTTTGTTAATAATGCAAGCCTTTGTTAAAATTTCGCTGACTTCAAACAACAGATAGTCATTTTTAAATCGAATAACGGCGAAACTCAAGTAGTGTCTCTACATAAATATTATACACGATACCTGACTACAATCAGATTTTCAGAGAAATCCACCAGTAGCCGAACGCTCTTGGATGCAATTGAGACCGTGTTTTTACAGCTGTTTTCCGTCAGTTAACTCTATGTCGAAGTGAATCATCTAGTTGAAACACGCTTTGTTGGTAACCTTTTCAAAGGCCACGGAAGCTGTAAAAGTCAGGCCGGTATCATCCTAACTAAGAAACGTGTCTGATTGGAGGAATGGGATGTTATTGCGCTCCAAAGCCAATGGTTAGAGCAGCGGTCGATGTAAGGTATAGCGAAATCTAAAGAACATGGTCAGGCTGAAATCCGCACTGGGCGTATGAGTTATGACGCAATATAAGCTATACTTTTCTTCCCAGATGATCCCCAGTCTATGACTGGTCTATTGTTTCGACCTTCTTAACAGTTTGGTAAGCAAATACCTGAGTTTCTGGCAATTCTTCTTTATCCTAAATATTGTTTGTATTATCCAACAGGAGTCATTAAAAATAATATCCAGTTACAAACGTTGATATAAACACGACGCTGGAAAACAAATCAGAAGCTATATTGTTTGTATTCATTTGAAGCCTCTCTGTTTGTTTACTTTGGTTGTAGACGTTGGAATAATCTGCCTCGAGTCAATCTTGCGGAGAGCTGCAGAACATCTACTTTGGTATATAATTGTTTCTGAAACATACTCAATCTTTTGTTGGCGGCTTTGTTTTTCCTGAAGCAAACCAGTCACTTTCATATAGTGATAATGTATACGTCAATATTATATTTAACTAATCTACCGAATAGCCCGTAAATCATTTGTGACTCTTAATCAGCGCATTGGTTATAAGTATTAGTCCCAAATGCAGAAGAATATTCTCTGTTTTATATTCGAATCCATGCAAGATTGTATGAGAAATCCACAGAAGGCACTCAATTAAAATTCAGACATTTCTTATCACAAGGCATAATAGGTCGATATTGTACTCGTGTAAAATCCATAAAACCATAAATCACACAATAAAATAGTTTGATTAAATGACAAAATTATCCGGGATATAAAATTATTGATTGGAGTTAAACGCCACTTGCACGATTATCTCACATATATGCATAGAAGACGAGTGGCAATCCTTGCAACATCAAAATACATTTAAATCAAATGACAAAACAAAAACGCAATAATAAAAACGGATAGAACAAATTATTGTTTAGAGTAAAAAAGTAAACTACCACAAGTATCTTTAAAAAATAACTATTTCCAAAATAAGTATATCAAAAAGAAATAACTATATTTTTTAACTTTTTCAACTTTAAAATGTGTTTAAATAGTGTTATAAATGTAACTAGGTCTTTGCCAGGTAATATATGACATTGGACAATGCAAAAACTTGCTCAGCGTGAATCACTTATATGTACACGTATAACTTGATCGAGAGCTAAGAGTTGCGGGAAATCTCTTATCTCCGAAAACCTAAAGGGCTCACCGGACCCGTTCCGATGAGGCACCTTGGGAAAACTCTGAGAAAATCATAACCAACCCGAAATCCTTGTGGATTGATATAATACAGTTAATGTCTAATGTTAAACTTCCTGCCACCATGGAGCTATCAATCGTTTTGACAGGATTGTACGTGTTCTATATTTATCATACGATACACCAGTAAGTGCTACTCTTAACATCTCGTGTCTATTTATCATATGATACGCCAGTAAGTGCTACTCTTAACATCTCGTGTCTATTTATCATATGATACGCCAGTAAGTGCTACTCTTAACATCTCGTGTCTATTTATCATATAATACACCAGTAAGTGCTACTCTTAACATCTCGTGTCTATTTATCATATAATACACCAGTAAGTGCTCGTGTCTATTTATCATATAATACACCAGTAAGTGAGACTCTTAACATCTCGTGTCTATTTATTATATGATATGCCAGTAAGTGAGACTCTTAACATCTCGTGTCTATTTATTATATGATATGCCAGTAAGTGAGACTCTTAACATCTCGTGTCTATTTATCATATGATACACCAGTAAGTGAGACTCTTAACATCTCGTGTCTATTTATTATATGATATGCCAGTAAGTGAGACTCTTAACATCTCGTGTCTATTTATCATATGATACACCAGTAAGTGAGACTCTTAACATCTCGTGTCTATTTATCATATAATACACCAGTAAGTGCTCGTGTCTATTTATCATATGATACACCAGTAAGTGCTACTCTTAACATCTCGTGTCTATTTATCATATGATATGCCAGTAAGTGCTACTCTTAACATCTCGTGTCTATTTATCATATGATACACCAGTAAGTGAGACTCTTAACATCCCGTGTCTATTTATTATATGATATGCCAGTAAGTGAGACTCTTAACATCTCGTGTCTATTTATCATATGATACACCAGTAAGTGAGACTCTTAACATCTCGTGTCTATTTATCATATAATACACCAGTAAGTGCTCGTGTCTATTTATCATATGATACACCAGTAAGTGCTACTCTTAACATCTCGTGTCTATTTATCATATGATATGCCAGTAAGTGCTACTCTTAACATCTCGTGTCTATTTATCATATGATACACCAGTAAGTGAGACTCTTAACATCTCGTGTCTATTTATCATATAATACACCAGTAAGTGCTCGTGTCTATTTAGCATATGATACACCAGTAAGTGCTACTCTTAACATCTCGTGTCTATTTATCATATGATATGCCAGTAAGTGCTACTCTTAACATCTCGTGTCTATTTATCATATGATATGCCAGTAAGTGCTACTCTTAACATCTCGTGTCTATTTATCATATGATACACCAGTAAGTGCTACTCTTAACATCTCGTGTATATTTATCATATGATCCGCCAGTAAGTGCTACTCTTAACATCTCGTGTCTATTTATCATATGATACACCAGTAAGTGCTACTCTTAACATCTCGTGTATATTTATCATATGATCCGCCAGTAAGTGCTACTCTTAACATATCGTGTCTATTTATCATATGATACGCCAGTAAGTGCTACTCTTAACATCTCGTGTCTATTTATCATATAATACACCAGTAAGTGCTACTCTTAACATCTCGTGTATATTTATCATATGATCCGCCAGTAAGTGCTACTCTTAACATCTCGTGTCTATTTATCATATAATACACCAGTAAGTGCTACTCTTAACATCTCGTGTCTATTTATCATATGATACGCCAGTAAGTGCTACTCTTAACATCTCATGTCTATTTATCATATGATACACCAGTAAGTGCTACTCTTAACATCTCGTGTCTATTTATCGTATGATACGCCAGTAAGTGCTACTCTTAACATCTCGTGTCTATTTATCATATGATACACCAGTAAGTGCATCTCTTACCATCTCGTGTGTTTTTATCATATGATACACCAGTAAGTGCTACTCTTAACATCCCGTGTCTATTTATCATATGATACACCAGTAAGTGCTACTCTTAACATCTCGTGTCTATTTATCATACGATACACCAGTAAGTGCTACTCTTAACATCTCGTGTCTATTTATCATATGATACACCAGTAAGTGCTACTCTTAACATCTCGTGTCTATTTATCATATGATACACCAGTAAGTGCTACTCTTAACATCTCGTGTCTATTTATCATATGATACACCAGTAAGTGCTACTCTTAACATATCGTGTCTATTTATCATATGATACACCAGTAAGTGCTACTCTTAACATCTCGTGTCTATTTATTATATGATACGCCAGTAAGTGCTACTCTTAACACCTCGTGTCTATTTATCATATGATACACCAGTAAGTGCTACTCTTAACATCTCGTGTCTATATATCATATGATACACCAGTAGGTGCTACTCTTAACATCTCGTGTCTATTTATCATATGATCCGCCAGTAAGTGCTACTCTTAACACCTCGTGTCTATTTATCATATGATACACCAGTAAGTGCTACTCTTAACATCTCGTGTCTATTTATCATATGATACACCAGTAGGTGCTACTCTTAACATCTCGTGTCTATTTATCATATGATCCGCCAGTAAGTGCTACTCTTAACATCTCGTGTCTATTTATCATATGATACGCCAGTAAGTGCTACTCTTAACATCTCGTGTCTATTTATCATATGATACACCAGTAAGTGCTACTCTTAACATCTCGTGTTTATTTATCATATCATACGCCAGTAACTGCTACTCTTAACATCTCGTGTCTATTTATCATATAATACACCAGTAAGTGCTCGTGTCTATTTATCATATGATACGCCAGTAAGTGCATCTCTTACCATCTCGTGTGTTTTTATCATATGATACACCAGTAAGCGCTACTCTTAACATCTCGTGTCTATTTATCATATAATACGTCAGTAAGTGCAACTCTTAACATCTCGTGTCGTTTGCATGTAGAAAGTAATCATCGTTTTAGTTTTAAACGTACTGTAATAGTTTTTATTTGATTTAGAAAAATACTCCTCCGATCCAGTCAGATTACCAATAGAGAAATCGACATCTGCGTGCATGTTGGTTTTTCTCTGAATAACTGCCCGTGTGCCATTAACAAGATCAAGTAACGGTGCGTCTTAGTTCTGTTATACATTGCCCAGTAAGAATAGCCTCAGAATGGTTAACCTCACGATTTAGCTCTGCTACAAACGAATAAACATTCGGAGAAATCTAACCCTGAAGTAGGAGAAACTCTGTCATTAAAATCTGGATGTTGGTACCTCCTCTACACCTGGCTTATTTTAGCCACTTACATAGCACTACATACTGAACACAAGTAGATGGTACATTAGCTTTTTGGTAAGAATCTTCTTCAGCTGTATAACACCTTAGTCAGATTACTTGTGGGCGTAATGAGCTGCAGATCGAACTATAACGACCAGGTGTTGAAGCCTTGCCCCTTAACAACCAACCCTTATCAATGGGACAATCATTTAATGAGACTTGCGTTGAACATCTGTTATTCACCATCTAAAATATACATAGATTCATCTATACAGCGTCTTTACTAGGACCAAAACACATAGAACAACTTGCACTACTTTGACCAAAACACATTGAACAACTTGCACTACTTTGACCAAACCACATTGAACAACTTGTACTACTTTGAACAAAACACATTGAACAACTTGTACTACTTTGACCAAAACACATTGAACAACTTGTAGTACTTTGACCAAAACACATTGAACAACTGGTACTACTTTGACCAAAACACATTGAACAACTTGTACTACTTTGAACAAAACACATTGAACAACTTGTACTACTTTGACCAAAACACATTGAACAACTTGTAGTACTTTGACCAAAACACATTGAACAACTGGTACTACTTTGACCAAAGTGCTTTTTTGTCGGGGTTTAATGATCTGCTATGCTTCATTCATGTGCGTGTTTTTAACTTTTAAAGTGAGACAAGGGAAACATATATACATAATCTGAACTTTGGTGGCTTCATTGAATGATGTGCAAAATCAGGAAACATCAAACACAGCATTGGATATTGTTATGACGTTAGAGCAAAAAAGTAATAATATAAAATGTTACGCTCATTTAGAAATTCCGACGATTAATGGTTGGAACGAGACTTGGACCTAGACCTCTGATTTAAGAACACAAGTTTCTATTTCCAGCAGTCACATGGCGTCTGAGATATAGATGATCTAAGTAAACTCAACAACATGGTGTATATGTCAGTGTTCACTGAACTGATTACGTCTTTTTGAAAGAAACAAACAACATGCTTTTACAATCGTACATTATTAATGTTTCTTTAATGCATATACTAAATTTCGGTATTATTTTATACATTATAGAGTTTGCAAACATATGGTTGACAACGTGAAAAGTAAATCGCGAACTTGCATCTTTTACACATGTTAATCTAGGTAACCCAAGGTGAACTCTTTATAAATATCACACAAATTGAACCACTTAAAGACGTGGATGGCGCAATAGTCCAGCGAGAGATTGGCCACTGGAGTACACAACATATTCAGTTTGCACAGACCCACTTAATGGGTCTTTGACGAACTGTTTCAACAGCGGCCATAACTGAACGCCCATTGTGAAAGAGAGCCTCAGACGAATAGCTGCTTTAATAACAAACCATAAAACTTACATATAAATATCAACACCCAATCATTATAACTAACAACATGCTAAGTGTTAACAACAAATGTCAGCTTATCAGGGAGACATGTGGGTTATATATATAGTCTTCTTCAACGCCTCTCAATGCTATTACAGAGATGGCAGCAGATGCATTCTATTAACTAACAACCGACTGATAAAGATGCGTTTTAGTCAAATTATTTTTTTGGCAAGTTCCGGCCTCTGTAATTTCCTTAAAGTGGCATGAGCTGCCAAAATTCACACTTTTTTTCATAATTTCTGATCGGCACCACAGTAAAAGACTTTGAAGACTATCGGAAAACTAAAGATTATCATTGGAATGAGGAAAATCCATACAGTATGTAGCCTGTACGAACCGAAAACGTGTTCGAAAAGTAAAGCAAATTTAAGTAACCGGGACGACCATTCATTCATTCTAAGCCAAAGTTAGTTCAAAACAATAATTTATCGCACATTTTCGAGACTAGAAGCACTAAGAAGCTTCTGAATTATACGTCTTGAGAAAAATAACCGATAATTTCAACATTCTGTTTTAACATCAAAATACCAACATTTTGGCAGCTCATGCCACTTAAACAAACTGTAGCAGAAGATCTTGGGGTGTATGGTACGCTACCAGTCTGATAACTTCGGGGATTTACGTTCGTGAGATACCCTCTGATAGACTGCGCGTCATTTTAAATGTGGCGACCAAAAAGGTAGCCTTGAAACGTGCAATTTCCATATCCTCTTTATAGGACCCAAAAAGTTGATAATATAAATGAACCCAGACACTCGGTTTGTTAACTTTCAGCCTCGACCAGTTGGAAGATTTCTGATATGTACCTAAACAGCGTCTGTCTTCTTTGTGTTAAATAAAATATATAATCAAATATCTTTCTAAATGGAATTATCATTTAATAATTAATAATCATTTTTATTTTCTTTCATCGTCTGTACTTTCGACGCCATTTGTATTCAGCTCACAAATACGGTGATTTACCGTATAGAACTCTCAGACTGCTTGAGGCGTGTCAAAGCCAACCGGTAGCGAGCGAAGATATGCGAAGGGTGTTCCGACTGGTACTTTATATAGCACTGTACATATCCGAACCTATATTTTGCGCTATAATGGCAAATGGAATAAAAACTGTAACGGTTTTATACGGAAAATATTGCAATATTTCCTAATTTGCGTCAAGTGATTAACAAGTCGGACCAAAAGAAAGTTTTATTCCTGGAACTTACAAAATTCATTGCTACATTTGCGGCTTTTCATTGATTACGAAAGTTAATTATCTTAGGGATATAAAACGTCAAACACTACTTTCGTTGTGTCTGTACTCTCCCTCCGAGCGAACGAGTATAGCGTTATAGATTGGACGGATACAGAAGAGCAGGTCGATACATTTTAGAACAGACAGACCTTTACTATCCACCTTAAAGCACCGAGATACCGAGACTGCTTCCTTTCCTCTGAAACCGTTCAGATTCCAACGCTGTGATTAGAGCGTACATCGACGGTCGCTACCTGCCGTACTTATAAAGGGTGTGCTATCTAACTGTCGCCATCTGGACCCCTCGGGTCAAGGCCAAAGAAACTGAAGATATATTTTTTCCAGACAATCAATTTTTGAAGGCATGCAGAATTTGAGTAGATGTTTGATATAGACCATTCATAAACACACCCAGGCCGATACTGTGTATCCATTATAGTTCATAGTTCATATATATATATATATATTATCAGAAGTAAATGAAGGACGAAGTATGAAACGGTGACTTAGATAACGTAGACAGCATTGTTTCCTTGGCCCATTGTGTAATACCAGTTATGACGTATAAGCCTATATCTGCGCAGTAGGGTTTAAACAGAATTGTATTCTGCGTCGATTGGAAAACGCAGGATATCTCTAATTTGAATCGGCTTCTTAATGAACACGCACTGGAGTATGGGTAATCGAATCAAAACCGCGAAATCAAAAAATCAATATATTTGGAATTTAGTTTTACTGGCGTTTTTAACCACCCCCCCCCCCCTCCCCCTCCCCCCCCCCCCCACCCAAAAAAAACAAAACAATTTAAATTGAAAAAAAAAACAATAATTGTAAATAAATACTACCACAACAACTTAAACTGATGTTGTGGTATACATTTTTAAAGACGATTCAACATACGTACTTTCGGTTTTCTGAGTTTGACTTGCCGCTCGAATGTGTCTTTCGTTTTATGTTCGGTACGCTTCTTAGGTTTCTTGAAAACATTCGTCCTCCCTCGTCCAACGCTTTCCAAATAGTAAACCTTTGTTTATCTTCACAAATATGAAATTCTTTTATCAGTAAGGATTTGATTTTAATAGACTTTCGCTGAAAGCAGCTCGGTGGCCATTTTTTCCCATGATGCACGGCTTATTAAACTCCAGACATGGTTGGTTGCGTCATATTAAATGACGGGAATAAATTACTCCCCTGTGTCAAGTGAACTCGGTCACTGGGTGCGCTGCAAGTCTGTCACTTCCTCGCTTGTGGAAACAATGCTGTCTACGTTACCTAAGTCACCGTTTCATACTTCGTCATTCATTTACTTCTGATATTATATAAATTTATTATATAAATATATTTATACTATATTACGTTTATTGTTTTCAGTCATTCATTTTTTTGTATAAAACGACTTCAGAAAAAAAGACAGGTGAAATGTTTACAAGTAATCCATAGAGCTATTAAGCAAAAAATATGTTGTTTTTTTATAATATGTGTTGACCATATTGTGTTTACCATGACATTTTTGGCTGACGTTAATGTAAGGGGCATAACTCTTAAAAAAACAACCGATAAGACCAATTTCCAGTAGGCTTTTTCTGCTTGCCAGATTGATCAGCTGTGTGACGTTTCGCTATAACTTTTTGAGAGTATATGTTTACAAGGTCAGAGACAGAGAGGCGACGAGGGCAACGCCAATAGCCTTCGGGTACCAATGACATGATCACCCCTATTTGCCCACGAATGATAAACATTGTTCACAGAGTTTGTGTCATAAAAACCTCACAGACAAGATTTCTCGTCTAGTGTTAGGTCCTCTTAATACACTACATTCGTGCCCACGAGGTTTTCAGAGAACATACAAGGGGCTAGGTCCCAACATTCGGTCTCCTTGGGGATTCAAAAGACAACGATATAGGCTTCATCTGGTGCTTCCAGCGGCCAAAAACTTTCGTGAACTCAGGAGTGTTGCTATTGACATCCCTCTTGAGAGTGACATCCATTCCGCGCGTGCGTAACGTAGGGTGCACGCAGACGTTGAACCAGACTTAACGTGTGTATCATGTACTGATACAGTGCCTTGCAGAAACGTGGTTTGTGGGCAAGGTTTAACCTATATTTAATGTAATCCAACATAGAAGTCAAGCGGTTGTCGATCGATCGGTGTCATCGATCATTCCATATTACGACAGCGTTCGCGTCTGCATATTGGTGCCATCGTATCATTGTACTATAGAACGCTTAGACCTGTGTCGTTAAAAAAAACTGTTATCTTAATCAGATATGCACCTCCAGAGCATTGAACACATGCGATGTAGAGCGATGGACAAAAACGCCAGACAGTGCTTGACCTATTTGTCATGAGATATTCTCCAAGACCTTTCGTGCTGACACTTGTCCGCGTTTATGCAACAGAAAACAATATCCTTTTATTTATGATCACTAAAACACACGGGCACAGGGAAAATCTTCTTGTCTAAAATAACCACGCAGACAAGTTTCTAATCGTATTAAACAGAGGTATATCATTTAGACCTTTATACCCCATAAATTGTTGTAACAGATCAAACCTATGATATTTCATTAGGTTGACGACTGACAGGAGCTAAGCCTCAGTCAGTAGAATTTTCTGGAATTATTTTGTAACACATTGACAATGGTTACGCATCTTAACTATGACAAGAACATCGGTGGACTGAGATAACCTACTTCTAGCAAACAACAAGGTTATAAACTACATCTCATAACCTACTTCTAGCAAACAACAGGTGCCCTTTTATTTGTGACCACGCTTTAATAGTACCACCTTTTAATAAATGATTAACCTTGGAAGACACAAGCTGTCAGTCCAAAAAACGGAAGTGGGATATTAACTCGTAAAACCTATCCGGAGGAGTACACAGAAGACAACAGATATTGATGTGCAGGAAAGTGCAAACACGAAAGCGTTAAAAGTGTGCAAGCCGACGTTAGTGTTGATTGTCGATAGTCGACACAAAGTGGCTATCTTTAAAATATATACCTTAGCATACAATTGCAGGCATTGCATGCGAGCAAAAACCATGTGTATTTTGAAAGAAAATGGCCTACGACATTTAAGCTTTATCTGTTTAACCGAATTAAAGATTGAGAAAGGCTTTTCGACAATGCTGCCTGACAGGCAAACGTATTGGGAAACGATTTGCACTGTACCTGCACAAATGACACGATCTAAACATGCTGATGAATAAATAAGGACAAATTTTGACATAAGGTTCGAATTTCCATTTGATACTATCAACATGAATAATTTGATAAAACGTTCTGTTTTATCATGTTAAACACAAACAGGTCTGTTCTCTTTCAATGTGCCAATATATCGAGGAACATTATCAACATTTTTTCCAGTCCAAGCTGTCGAATGCCAGTGGAACCGTATTATTCGGCAGTGAAAGACGACCTTTGGTCAATAACTGTAGGATGTGACCGTTAAGGAGATGTCTCCCAGACTCCTTCCAATGATATTTCATCTTTCTGATTTGAATAATGTCTGACGTCATTCGATATATTCCCCTGGTTGATGGAAAATGGTAGTAATGCATTCAACATATGAAAATATTAAAAACTCTGTCAAATTGTTTTTGTTTATGACATCATCTCGAAAGTTGGTCAAACCTACTTTGCTACACTGCATAAAGATTTGTTTGCAATCGTTCCACCTGTGTAAGCCTTGCCAACACGCGTCAAGAAACGCGAAATACCGGGAACCACACGCGACACCAGCCAGGCACGTCACCTACCTGTACCTACGTGGCTACGTCACACCCATCGTCACGAACCACACATTGTTACGAAACATCTTCAAGAACCAGACATTGTCACCTACCTGTACCCATCGCCCATCGTCCATCGTCCATCGTCACGAACCACACATTGTTACGAAGCATCTTCAAAAACCAGACATTGTCACCTACATACCACCAGCGTCACCAAATTCTTGATGTTATTTTTCAAAAATTATTGTATTATTTTCTTCGTTGCCCAACTATAATATGAGCCGTTTTGTTATACAAAAACAAACTGACATAATTACATGGGTTTCAAAAGTAACTTCATTCATTTTCAGAGTTACAAAAAAAGCCTTGTTAACAATAATATTACTTCATTTGTTATACTGTACATTCTAGCACACTTATATTCTATCGGGGGTGGGGGTGGGGCAAATTTTCACTGTCTTTCCCCATGACGCTATAATATATAGTCTGACGATATTCTTACCATAGCTTAAGATGCGTAAGCATTGTCAATGTAATACAAAGTGTTCCATAAAATTCTACTGACTAAGGTAAAGCTCCTGTCAGTCGTCAACCTAATGAAATATCATATGTTTACTTTATTATAACAATTTATGATGGGGTATAAAGGTCTAAATGATATACATGTACCAGTTTTTAACACAATTAGAAACTTGTCTCCGTGGTTATTTTAGACAAGAAGATTTGCCTATATTTAATGTAATCCAACATAGAAGTCAAGCGGTTGTCGATCGATCGGTGTCATCGATCATTACATATTACGACAGCGTTCGTGTCTGCATATTGGTGCCATCGTATCATTGTACTATAGAACGCTTAGACCCGTGTCGTTAAAAAAACTGTTATCTTAATCAGATATGCACCTCCAGAGCATTGAACACATGCGATGTAGAGCGATGGACAAAAACGCCAGACAGTCCTTCACCTATTTGTAATGAGATATCCTCCAAGACCTTTCGCGCTGACACTTGTCCGCTTTTACACAACTGAAAAGAATACCGTTTTATTTATGACCACGCTTTAATAGTACCACCTTTTAAGAAATGATAAACCCTGGAAGACACGAGCTGTCAGTCCAAAAACAGAAGTGGCATGTTAACTCGTAAAACCTATCCGGAGGAATTGCTGAATGTATGTTTTCTCTGTACAGAAACTCACTCACTAAACCGCCATTTGAGTGAAATAATCTTGAGTACGGCTAAGCATATCGACCAATGCATATAAAGTAGCAATACATAGTATTACATAGGGTTATGTCCAGAGGGTTGGCATTATTTACTGAACACTATTGAAATCGCACAAGTTTTAACTTCGATTATTTGCATGGGTTTGATAATGAAAACAATTATTTCAATCTATACAGAAGACCACAGATTTAGATGTGAGGGAAAGTCCAAACACGAAAGCGTAAAAAGTGTGCAAGCCTACGTTAGTGTTCATTGTCATTCGCTAGTCGACACAAAGTGGCTATCTTTTAAATATATACCTTAACATACAATTGCAGGCATTGCATGCGAACAAAACCATGTGTATTTTGAAAGAAAATGGCCTACGACATTTAAGCTTTATCTGTTTAACAGAGTTTACCAAAGTAAAGAATGAGAAAGGGTTTTCGACAATCCTGCCTGACTTACAAACGTTTTGTGAAACGATTTACACTGTATCTGCACAAATGACACGATCTAAATATGCTGATGAATAAATAAGGACAAATTTCGACATAAGGTTCGATTTTCCATTTGATATTATCAACATGAATAATTTGATAAAATTTTCTGTTTTATCATGTTAAACACAACCAGGTCTGTTCTCTTTCAATGTGCCAATATATTGAGGAACGTCAACATTTATTCCAGTCCAAGCTGTCAAATGCCAGTGGAACCGTATTATTCGGCAGTGATAGACGACCTTTGGTCAATAATTGTAGGATGTGACCGTTAAGGACATGTCTCCCAGACTCCTGCCAATGATATT
The DNA here is from genome assembly GCA_963971465.1 of Lepidochitona cinerea. NCBI lineage: Eukaryota > Metazoa > Mollusca > Polyplacophora > Chitonida > Tonicellidae > Lepidochitona > Lepidochitona cinerea. The sequence goes on from OZ020556.1 coordinate 8,426,647, forward strand.
TCATCTTTCTGATTTGAATAATTTCTGACGTCATTCGATATATTCCCCTGGTTGACGGAAAACGGTAGTAATGCATTCAACATATGAAACTATTAAAAACTCTGTCAAATTTTTTTGTTCATGACATCATCTCGAAAGTGGGTCAAACTATTTTGTTACACTGCATAAATATTTGTTTGTAATGGTTCCACCTGTGTAAGCCTTGCCAACACGCGTCAAGAAACGCGAAATACCTGGAACCACACGCGACACCAGCCAGACACGTTACCACCCTTACCAAAAACCAGACATCGTCACCTACCTGTACCCACGTGGCTACGTCACACCCATCACCCATCGTCACGAACCACACATTGTTACGAATCATCTTCAAGAACCAGACATTCTTACCACCAGCGTCACCAAATTCTTGATGTTATTTTTTTTTCAAAAAATATTTTATTATTTTCTTCGTTGCTCAACTATAATATGAATAATTTGATAAAATTTTCTGTTTTATCATGTTAAACACAACCAGGTCTGTTCTCTTTCAATGTGCCAATATATTGAGGAACGTCAACATTTATTCCAGTCCAAGCTGTCAAATGCCAGTGGAACCGTATTATTCGGCAGTGATAGACGACCTTTGGTCAATAATTGTAGGATGTGACCGTTAAGGACATGTCTCCCAGACTCCTGCCAATGATATTTCATCTTTCTGATTTGAATAATTTCTGACGTCATTCGATATATTCCCCTGGTTGACGGAAAACGGTAGTAATGCATTCAACATATGAAACTATTAAAAACTCTGTCAAATTTTTTTGTTCATGACATCATCTCGAAAGTGGGTCAAACTATTTTGTTACACTGCATAAATATTTGTTTGTAATGGTTCCACCTGTGTAAGCCTTGCCAACACGCGTCAAGAAACGCGAAATACCGGGAACCACACGCGACACCAGCCAGACACGTTACCACCCTTACCAAAAACCAGACATCGTCACCTACCTGTACCCACGTGGCTACGTCACACCCATCACCCATCGTCACGAACCACACATTGTTACGAATCATCTTCAAGAACCAGACATTCTTACCACCAGCGTCACCAAATTCTTGATGTTATTTTTTTTCAAAAAATATTTTATTATTTTCTTCGTTGCTCAACTATAATATGAGCCGTTTTGTTATACAAAAACAAACTGACATAATTACATGGGTTTTCAAAGGTAACTGCATTCATTTTCAAAGTTTAAAAAATCCTTGTTGATAGTAATATTACTTCATTTGTTATACTGTATATTCTAGCACACTTATTTTAGACAAGAAGATTTTCCCTGTGCCCGTATGTTTTAGTGATCATAAATATATTCTATCTGCACTTTGGGGGTTTACGCACATATATATTTAATTGTTCAGACAAGAATGAGGCGTTGAACCTAATTCCGATTATTCCTGATTACGAAGCCTGGAAACTGTAAAGATGACCTATTACATGTGGGTGTGGGTTGTATTAAGGGTAACCTTCCCTCAGGTGATAATTATAATACATTTATATTAGAATCACGAATATCTCTTAATGACGATGGTGAAGGATCTCGTCAGCTATAAAGTAGGGGGTAATTCCCGATGAACGTTCGTTCCAAATATTGGATCCCAAGCCCGAGAATGCATCATACCATTTAAATAGCACATGTACATGAACTAGTCCTGCCCATGGATCAAACATTGAACACAAGAAATCAATGAACTGATCTTGGTGACCACTATAGAACACTTTCAGAAAGTGAGACTGCTTGTAAATGGATCGCAAACTTGATTTGTGAAAGTGATTTCTCCAGTTGAGGGCTGGCTGGATAAGGACAGAGTTTCTCTGGTAGAAAGTGGCTGTACTCCAAAAACTCCATATGGTTAACAAGTGTACAACATTTTACGAAGATCTTTTCATTACTTGAGAAAAGTAGGGTTAACCTGCGTAGGGTTAACCATAGGGTTACATGTACATGTGCCATATGTAGCACAACTAGACCATATGGGGAACCAACACAAAAACATTTCATCAATGTCGGCCTGGTGGTTTTCTACATTCCCCGATCACAAACTATGTAGGTAAAAATCCAAAAATATGCAAATGAGCAAAATCATAAATGTTGCACAACTAGACCATAGGGGGAACATGTCTGGGAAATTTGATGAAGATCCGACCAGTAGTTTTCTTGGAACAGCGATCGCAAGAAAAGTTAACAGACACCGGACCACGGACATTGAATCGATTTGATAGGACCACCATAAGACCATTGTGGTCTAAAAACCCAATCTATTGACTGATGGAAACATGGGTCTCATTTTAAACTTGAAATAAAAATAAAATGTTGAATGACAAATTTAAAAAATAGGTTTTAATTTTAGGACTTCAAAGTGGCACAAATGAAAATTACTACTCCAGTTTAATAAATGTGATATTTCAGAGTCATGAGGTGGAGGTCCTATTTATCCCATAATAACCAGAGATCTAAATTCATCAAAAAACAAACCAACTGTCGCCGTCGTCTGTCAGTGAAACTGTAAATAGCGCACCTTGATTTGCAATGCGGTCAAAGTAAATAGTCGTGCTTATTTATTTATTTTTATTTATTTATTATTTAAGGGAGTGCCCACGGGAACAAGTCCCATTAAAGAGTTCCAACACCACAAACATACAGACATTTATATATATATATATATATATATATATATATATATATATATATATATATTTATGGGCACTAAAACACACGGGCACAGGGAAAATCTTCTTGTCTAAAATAACCACGGAGACAAGTTTCTAATTGTGTTAAAAAGAAGTATATCATTTAGACCTTTATACCCCATCATAAATTGTTGTAATAAAGTAAACCTATGATATTTCATTAGGTTGACGACTGACAGGAGCTTGGCCTTAGTCAGTAGAATTTTCTGGAACACTTTGTATTACATTGACAATGCTTACGCATCTTAAGCTATAGTAAGAATATCAGACTATATAGTATGCCCCCCCCCCCCCCCCCCCCCCCATACCCTTTCCCAGAAAACCTAGGTAGAAGGCAGACAGGGGAGTTTAGCCCTGACCAGTATGTCTTTCAAACTCTTGTTCTTTTTATAAGCAATGACTGGCCTTTGGGTCAGAGGTCGAGCAACTTTGAAGTAGTTTGTATTCTTCTACTATAATCTTGGCCATAGCGATGCTAGCTTTGTTATACTGAAACACAAATGGTATTATAGTTTTTTCAGGTCATATGGTTAGAGAGAGCTGGGGTATAAATATCCTGTGGTTTTGAAATAAAGGAGCTTAAATCAAAAGGAAATGACAGTAACTGAAGAGAAACAATATAAGGTAGGAGAAGAAATCTAGGGTGGGAACACCTAGCCTATTGTATATTGAATGCAATAAAATATTTAAACGTTAAAAGACAGAATTCAAACGATAAAAAAAATTTTAGATGAAAACTAATGAAGTGTTTGAAGATGGAAGGTAATATTAGAAGATAAAAGTAAAATATATATCAAGAAAGTTCAACAATGCTGCAGACTGCTTCCAACCGTGTACAAATGTGTGGATAGTTTTTTGTTTTAAAACAATGGTTATTTTGAACCCCTGGCACAGGCAAATATATATATTTATGGACACTAAAACCCACGGGCACAGGGAAAATCTTCTTGTCTAAAATAACCACGGAGACAAGTTTCTAATTGTGTTAAAAGGTATATCATTTAGACCTTTATACCCCATCATAAATTGTTGTAATAAAGTAAACCTATGATATTTCATTAGGTTGACGACTGACAGGAGCTTGGCCTTAGTCAGTAGAATTTTCTGGAACACTTTGTATTACATTGACAATGCTTACGCATCTTAAGCTGTAGTAAGAATATCGTCAGACTATATAGTATGCCCCCCCCCCCCATACCCTTTCCCAGAAAACCTAGTTAGAAGGCAGACAGGGGAGTTTAGCCCTGACCAGTATGTCTTTCAAACTCTTGTTCTTTTTATAAGCAATGACTGGCCTTTGGGTCAGAGGTCGAGCAAGTTTACTTTGAAGTAGTTTGTATTCTTCTACTATAATCTTGGCCATAGCGATGCTAGCTTTGTTATACTGAAACACAAATGGTATTATAGTTTTTTCACGACATCTTCCGGGGTCCAAGTTCAAACCCAAAGGATAAATAGTTTGTAATGTTTGAATCCAAAAACTTTCCCTTTCCAAACGTTTGTGCTTCGTATCTGCAGCGGAAGTGAGAAATGGGATTTTCTCAATAGGCATGATTTCAAAATGGTCCTTGACCGAATGACCTTGAGTATTGAAATGTTGTGCCACGGGTACATCATGTTTAAGTCTTATGCTAGATAAATGGTTGGCTGCTCTTTGTCGTAGAGAATTCTGAGTTTCTCCGACGTACTGTTTGCGACATTTTTTGCACGTGATTACATACACGATATTAGAGGAGTCACAATTAAGGTTCTCTGCCATTTGATATTTGTTGCGAGTTTGTTCTCCGAAAAAGGTTCCGCGATCGGGTACGTATATATCGAGTTTGCATCGCGTCTTAAGGCATTTCATTGATGTACCTGAGAGAAATGTTGGACGGTAGTGGTACACTCGTGAAGGGGAGGTAAGCGTATCGGGGGATGAAGGGGGAAACATGATTTGTCTTACTGTGTTAGATTTCATCCTTCGGAGTAATCTAATAGAATACTTCCTAGGGAGGAGAGCTTTAAAAAGAACAGAACAAGCCTGGTTAAAAAAATCTAAAGAACTAGTTTCTATAGAATCTAAAAATCTGAGATTTAATGACCCCCTTGAAAGTGTGAGGAGGATGGTATGACCCAGCATGTAGTAGCTGATGCGTGTCAGTAGGTTTGAAGAATACTTTGTAATCTAAATACCCAGTAGTATGATATGTATGACCCTTGTAAATAGTTACATCCAAAAAATCCACAGAAGTGTGATCAATAGTAGGCTGTAATTTAATGCTTGAGTCGTGAGAATTAAGAGTATCGATGAAAATATGAAGGTCTTCCAACGTATGTTGCCAAATGATAAAAATGTCATCCAGATACCGAAGGTAAATAAAAGGTTGTAGGTGACATTTGTGAAGAATATCACTCTCCCACTCAGCCATAAAAATAGAGGCAAAGTTAGGACTAAAACGTTTCCCCATAGCACACCCTTTAATTTGCTGAAAGATCTCCCCATTGAATTCAAAATCGTTACCTTTTAAGCTAAGTTCCAGCAATTCTAAAATGTCTTTATCCGGACGACGGTGGTCAGGATATCTTTGGAATGCTGATTTTATGGATTTAAGACCCAAATCTATGTCAATGTTTGTATACATAGACTCCACATCCAGAGTAACCAAAATCACATCTTGTGGGATGGATTTCTCAGACAATTTAGCCAATAAATCATCCGTATTCTTTATAAAGCTAGGATGCCGATTCGCTATAGGTTTTAGATAGTAATCAATTAGCTCTGATATTCTATAACTTTCACTGCCACAATCTGAGATAATAGGACGCCCAGGGGGCATTGTAGGCTTCGGCCATTTTTCAATGGGTTTGTGAATTTTTGGAAGAATATAGAAGACCCTGTTTTTAGAGTTATGATCAGATTCCAAATAGCGATACTGTTTTTCATTAAGTAAGCCTTTATCTTGAAGAGAAACAAGAATTTTATTAAACTTCCTAACATTTTCAGGCCAAATTTCCTTATCAAGTTTTTTGTAATGAAGAGGGTTGCTTAGCTGCCGTTCTATCTCTTCAATATAATCCTGTTTTGACATAATAACTGTTGCCGAACCTTTATCAGCAGGTTTAATAACTATGTTTGGATTTCTCCTTAGCTTACTTAAGGCAAGACATTCTGAATGAGTAAGGTTATGTTGGTTTTTCTGATTAGTTAAAGCATCAAACTTCCTTGATACAGAGTCACGACTAATGTTTATTTCTGGATCATACATGTGAGAAGGAGGTGTATAGCCGCTTTTAGATGTAAACGGCTTGCGTACCCCACTAGAATCTCGGTAGATATCAGCCAGACTAAGATTTCTGGAGAACTCCATAACATGCACTAATTTACTAATAGAAAAGTCCCTATCAGATAATGCTTTAGGGCAAGGCACAAATGAGAGTCCTCTATTGAGTAGAGATATATCATCAGCAGTGAGTTCCTCGTTACTAAGATTAACAATATTACTTCCTAAGCCGAAAGTAGGGTGGCACATGCCCTGTCCCAAATTTAGTTTAAATCTAGTGTCTGAAGCCAGTGGGTATACATGCAATTTGCTGTATCTTCGGTCCAGTGAATTTTGTCCGTGGATACTCTAAATTTTGAATTGGGGATTTTTGGTATGACCATAACTCTCTTCATCTTGGAAGCAGAAGAGTTATATAGGTTCAGGTTCGAAACTTCACTGGCCGGCAGTTTAGTGGATGACTGGATCTCTACAAAGTAGATGAGCGAGTTGGAAAAAGTCTTCCTAACCGCTGTCATCATGTTGCGCATTTGAGTTAACGAAGTGTTTGGCTCAGTAGTTGTCTTGTTATTGATACCAATATTCAAGATAACTTTCTCAGGTTTGGGACCTTGATACTTTTGAATTAGAGTCCGAAATGAATTGAAATTGGCACCAGGAAAACATTCTACCTGCATATCAGGGTGGGGGTCAAGGTTAATTCTAGAAAGATTAGAATCCCCAAGTAAAAGAACTTTCTTAGTTACATTAGGAAGGTGCCAATTAGAGGAAGTGTGCCGAAATTTCCAAAATTTAGAATTAGCTAATTTATTCCGATTGTTGCGCTGACCCCTCGGAGGGGATCTCACTGCATCTGAATATCTCATAGGAGAATGGACAGACAAAACTGGGGATGGGGGAGGAGCAGAGGGACTAGATGTACTAGGTCTAGGAGAAGAGACCCTAGTAGAAACTGGAGAGGACGGAGGACGAAAGGGGACAGATGTTCTACTAGGTCTAGGGGAGGGGGGCTGAGGGGAAGAAAAAGAGGGGGCAGAGGTAGTAGGTCTAAGGGGGGGAGTACCAGTAGGGAAAGGCGAAGGGGAAACAGAAGGTAAAGTTACAGACCTAGGAGTCTGTGACTGCAGAGTTGGAGGTGAGATAACAGATGTCGACGGACTGACAGGCGGATGGGGTTGGGGAGACGATGGTGGACTAAACTGAGTAGTAGCAGCAGAAGTGACAGATTTAGTGATGGAAAGAAAAGAATAAAAATTTTGAATGGTCGAAAGTTGTAATTTACCTTTATAATTCTGTTTGCCCCATTTTAAAGCATTATTGAAAGCACTGTCAAAGTTTAGACCATTGGATGACCTGGCAGAAGTCACCTGTGCTTTTAATCTATTTAAACAAGCCGCATAATGTGAAATCATCTCTTGTATGATCCTATGGGCCCAATTTTTGTGTACATGGTCAAACGCAATATCAACTTCCCGATTGCGTTGAGCCGGTTTAAGAAAAGAATTAAGCTCTTTAATTTTATTATTTAAGGAATTTGGGAGGGTTTGGTCACGTAAATGTCCCTCAAGGATGCCAATATGGTGAAGACATTGTAAAATTTTGAAAAGGGCTTTCACCAGAGCCGAGAATTCTGAATATTGGGGACTTTTAGATTTTGAATTTCCATGCCTATTGCTACTGAAAATTGCCTACTTCTGTTACCACGCCCTTGTTTTGCCATTCTGCCTAAATGCCAATATACTTAATTAGTCTAACTAGATGAAAAGGGAAAATGGAGTTGGGAAAGTGAGACAGAGATAGAAAGGAAAAATATGTCGGGAAACAAAAAGAATTGATACAAACTAGAGATAAAAGGACCTAATTGAATTGGCTGACTTAGGGGACAAAAAAGATGGAATTTGGAAAATATATGTTACAAAGAGGCAGAGATAAAGAATAAAATGTGTCTGGAGACAGAAGGACTAAAGTAAAAAGGGTAATAAATCTAGTCACAAATTGTGAGATATATAAGCATAGGAAGACTAAATAGAGCGGGAAGGAAAAACAACTTAATAAGACACTAAGGTTAAAATTAATGTACAATTGGAACAGGAAATAATAATGAAGTCCTAGAAATAAAATTTGGAAGAAAAATATACAAGGGCTGTAAATGGAAGATAAGGTTAAATCATAAATAAAAGGGCAAAACAATAGTAAGCCTAAATAATGAAAATATATAAAGAGATGAAAAAGGTATAAGAGGAATATAAAAGAAAGTAATATATACAACGTTTTACAGTAAGCAAAGAATACTTAGCAGAAAACGGGATCGCACACGGTTTTGCTAGAGGCCTTTCGGATTTGCTGTCCTTTATCAATAGCCGTAGAAAAAAGTCTAAAGTTATGTTGAATTTCTTGTGTTTATATGGAAAAATGACAGGAAATAAAAAGGGCTTGGGTGATTAAAGAATATTTTTGTAAACTAGGGAAGATTAAGCTATTAAAACATTTAACTAAAGCATGGAAGCTTGATAAAGTTAGTTTATACTCATAACCATTGGAGGTATGGTTAAGTCTAGACATAAAAGGTCATATGGTTAGAGAGAGCTGGGGTATAAATATCCTGTGGTTTTGAAATAAAGGAGCTTAAATCAAAAGGAAATGACAGTAACTGAAGAGAAACAATATAAGGTAGGAGAAGAAATCTAGGGTGGGAACACCTAGCCTATTGTATATTGAATGCAATAAAATATTTAAACGTTAAAAGACAGAATTCAAACGATAAAAAAAAATTTAGATGAAAACTAATGAAGTGTTTGAAGATGGAAGGTAATATTAGAAGATAAAAGTAAAATATATATCAAGAAAGTTCAACAATGCTGCAGACTGCTTCCAACCGTGTACAAATGTGTGGATAGTTTTTTGTTTTAAAACAATGGTTATTTTGAACCCCTGGCACAGGCAAATATATATATTTATGGACACTAAAACACACGGGCACAGGGAAAATCTTCTTGTCTAAAATAACCACGGAGACAAGTTTCTAATTGTGTTAAAAAGAGGTATATCATTTAGACCTTTATACCCCATCATAAATTGTTGTAATAAAGTAAACCTATGATATTTCATTAGGTTGACGACTGACAGGAGCTTGGCCTTAGTCAGTAGAATTTTCTGGAACACTTTGTATTACATTGACAATGCTTACGCATCTTAAGCTATAGTAAGAATATCGTCAGACTATATAGTATGCCCCCCCCCCCCCATACCCTTTCCCAGAAAACCTAGGTAGAAGGCAGACAGGGGAGTTTAGCCCTGACCAGTATGTCTTTCAAACTCTTGTTCTTTTTATAAGCAATGACTGGCCTTTGGGTCAGAGGTCGAGCAAGTTTACTTTGAAGTAGTTTGTATTCTTCTACTATAATCTTGGCCATAGCGATGCTAGCTTTGTTATACTGAAACACAAATGGTATTATAGTTTTTTCAGGTCATATGGTTAGAGAGAGCTGGGGTATAAATATCCTGTGGTTTTGAAATAAAGGAGCTTAAATCAAAAGGAAATGACAGTAACTGAAGAGAAACAATATAAGGTAGGAGAAGAAATCTAGGGTGGGAACACCTAGCCTATTGTATATTGAATGCAATAAAATATTTAAACGTTAAAAGACAGAATTCAAACGATAAAAAAAATTTTAGATGAAAACTAATGAAGTGTTTGAAGATGGAAGGTAATATTAGAAGATAAAAGTAAAATATATATCAAGAAAGTTCAACAATGCTGCAGACTGCTTCCAACCGTGTACAAATGTGTGGATAGTTTTTTGTTTTAAAACAATGGTTATTTTGAACCCCTGGCACAGGCAAATATATATATTTATGGACACTAAAACACACGGGCACAGGGAAAATCTTCTTGTCTAAAATAACCACGGAGACAAGTTTCTAATTGTGTTAAAAGGTATATCATTTAGACCTTTATACCCCATCATAAATTGTTGTAATAAAGTAAACCTATGATATTTCATTAGGTTGACGACTGACAGGAGCTTGGCCTTAGTCAGTAGAATTTTCTGGAACACTTTGTATTACATTGACAATGCTTACGCATCTTAAGCTATAGTAAGAATATCGTCAGACTATATAGTATGCCCCCCCCCCCCCATACCCTTTCCCAGAAAACCTAGGTAGAAGGCAGACAGGGGAGTTTAGCCCTGACCAGTATGTCTTTCAAACTCTTGTTCTTTTTATAAGCAATGACTGGCCTTTGGGTCAGAGGTCGAGCAAGTTTACTTTGAAGTAGTTTGTATTCTTCTACTATAATCTTGGCCATAGCGATGCTAGCTTTGTTATACTGAAACACAAATGGTATTATAGTTTTTTCACGACATCTTCCGGGGTCCAAGTTCAAACCCAAAGGATAAATAGTTTGTAATGTTTGAATCCAAAAACTTTCCCTTTCCAAACGTTTGTGCTTCGTATCTGCAGCGGAAGTGAGAAATGGGATTTTCTCAATAGGCATGATTTCAAAATGGTCCTTGACCGAATGACCTTGAGTATTGAAATGTTGTGCCACGGGTACATCATGTTTAAGTCTTATGCTAGATAAATGGTTGGCTGCTCTTTGTCGTAGAGAATTCTGAGTTTCTCCGACGTACTGTTTGCGACATTTTTTGCACGTGATTACATACACGATATTAGAGGAGTCACAATTAAGGTTCTCTGCCATTTGATATTTGTTGCGAGTTTGTTCTCCGAAAAAGGTTCCGCGATCGGGTACGTATATATCGAGTTTGCATCGCGTCTTAAGGCATTTCATTGATGTACCTGAGAGAAATGTTGGACGGTAGTGGTACACTCGTGAAGGGGAGGTAAGCGTATCGGGGGATGAAGGGGGAAACATGATTTGTCTTACTGTGTTAGATTTCATCCTTCGGAGTAATCTAATAGAATACTTCCTAGGGAGGAGAGCTTTAAAAAGAACAGAACAAGCCTGGTTAAAAAAATCTAAAGAACTACAGTTTCTATAGAATCTAAAAATCTGAGATTTAATGACCCCCTTGAAAGTGTGAGGAGGATGGTATGACCCAGCATGTAGTAGCTGATGCGTGTCAGTAGGTTTGAAGAATACTTTGTAATCTAAATACCCAGTAGTATGATATGTATGACCCTTGTAAATAGTTACATCCAAAAAATCCACAGAAGTGTGATCAATAGTAGGCTGTAATTTAATGCTTGAGTCGTGAGAATTAAGAGTATCGATGAAAATATGAAGGTCTTCCAACGTATGTTGCCAAATGATAAAAATGTCATCCAGATACCGAAGGTAAATAAAAGGTTGTAGGTGACATTTGTGAAGAATATCACTCTCCCACTCAGCCATAAAAATAGAGGCAAAGTTAGGACTAAAACGTTTCCCCATAGCACACCCTTTAATTTGCTGAAAGATCTCCCCATTGAATTCAAAATCGTTACCTTTTAAGCTAAGTTCCAGCAATTCTAAAATGTCTTTATCCGGACGACGGTGGTCAGGATATCTTTGGAATGCTGATTTTATGGATTTAAGACCCAAATCTATGTCAATGTTTGTATACATAGACTCCACATCCAGAGTAACCAAAATCACATCTTGTGGGATGGATTTCTCAGACAATTTAGCCAATAAATCATCCGTATTCTTTATAAAGCTAGGATGCCGATTCGCTATAGGTTTTAGATAGTAATCAATTAGCTCTGATATTCTATAACTTTCACTGCCACAATCTGAGATAATAGGACGCCCAGGGGGCATTGTAGGCTTCGGCCATTTTTCAATGGGTTTGTGAATTTTTGGAAGAATATAGAAGACCCTGTTTTTAGAGTTATGATCAGATTCCAAATAGCGATACTGTTTTTCATTAAGTAAGCCTTTATCTTGAAGAGAAACAAGAATTTTATTAAACTTCCTAACATTTTCAGGCCAAATTTCCTTATCAAGTTTTTTGTAATGAAGAGGGTTGCTTAGCTGCCGTTCTATCTCTTCAATATAATCCTGTTTTGACATAATAACTGTTGCCGAACCTTTATCAGCAGGTTTAATAACTATGTTTGGATTTCTCCTTAGCTTACTTAAGGCAAGACATTCTGAATGAGTAAGGTTATGTTGGTTTTTCTGATTAGTTAAAGCATCAAACTTCCTTGATACAGAGTCACGACTAATGTTTATTTCTGGATCATACATGTGAGAAGGAGGTGTATAGCCGCTTTTAGATGTAAACGGCTTGCGTACCCCACTAGAATCTCGGTAGATATCAGCCAGACTAAGATTTCTGGAGAACTCCATAACATGCACTAATTTACTAATAGAAAAGTCCCTATCAGATAATGCTTTAGGGCAAGGCACAAATGAGAGTCCTCTATTGAGTAGAGATATATCATCAGCAGTGAGTTCCTCGTTACTAAGATTAACAATATTACTTCCTAAGCCGAAAGTAGGGTGGCACATGCCCTGTCCCAAATTTAGTTTAAATCTAGTGTCTGAAGCCAGTGGGTATACATGCAATTTGCTGTATCTTCGGTCCAGTGAATTTTGTCCGTGGATACTCTAAATTTTGAATTGGGGATTTTTGGTATGACCATAACTCTCTTCATCTTGGAAGCAGAAGAGTTATATAGGTTCAGGTTCGAAACTTCACTGGCCGGCAGTTTAGTGGATGACTGGATCTCTACAAAGTAGATGAGCGAGTTGGAAAAAGTCTTCCTAACCGCTGTCATCATGTTGCGCATTTGAGTTAACGAAGTGTTTGGCTCAGTAGTTGTCTTGTTATTGATACCAATATTCAAGATAACTTTCTCAGGTTTGGGACCTTGATACTTTTGAATTAGAGTCCGAAATGAATTGAAATTGGCACCAGGAAAACATTCTACCTGCATATCAGGGTGGGGGTCAAGGTTAATTCTAGAAAGATTAGAATCCCCAAGTAAAAGAACTTTCTTAGTTACATTAGGAAGGTGCCAATTAGAGGAAGTGTGCCGAAATTTCCAAAATTTAGAATTAGCTAATTTATTCCGATTGTTGCGCTGACCCCTCGGAGGGGATCTCACTGCATCTGAATATCTCATAGGAGAATGGACAGACAAAACTGGGGATGGGGGAGGAGCAGAGGGACTAGATGTACTAGGTCTAGGAGAAGAGACACTAGTAGAAACTGGAGAGGACGGAGGACGAAAGGGGACAGATGTTCTACTAGGTCTAGGGGAGGGGGGCTGAGGGGAAGAAAAAGAGGGGGCAGAGGTAGTAGGTCTAAGGGGGGGAGTACCAGTAGGGAAAGGCGAAGGGGAAACAGAAGGTAAAGTTACAGACCTAGGAGTCTGTGACTGCAGAGTTGGAGGTGAGATAACAGATGTCGACGGACTGACAGGCGGATGGGGTTGGGGAGACGATGGTGGACTAAACTGAGTAGTAGCAGCAGAAGTGACAGATTTAGTGATGGAAAGAAAAGAATAAAAATTTTGAATGGTCGAAAGTTGTAATTTACCTTTATAATTCTGTTTGCCCCATTTTAAAGCATTATTGAAAGCACTGTCAAAGTTTAGACCATTGGATGACCTGGCAGAAGTCACCTGTGCTTTTAATCTATTTAAACAAGCCGCATAATGTGAAATCATCTCTTGTATGATCCTATGGGCCCAATTTTTGTGTACATGGTCAAACGCAATATCAACTTCCCGATTGCGTTGAGCCGGTTTAAGAAAAGAATTAAGCTCTTTAATTTTATTATTTAAGGAATTTGGGAGGGTTTGGTCACGTAAATGTCCCTCAAGGATGCCAATATGGTGAAGACATTGTAAAATTTTGAAAAGGGCTTTCACCAGAGCCGAGAATTCTGAATATTGGGGACTTTTAGATTTTGAATTTCCATGCCTATTGCTAACTGAAAATTGCCTGCTTCTGTTACCACGCCCTTGTTTTGCCATTCTGCCTAAATGCCAATATACTTAATTAGTCTAACTAGATGAAAAGGGAAAATGGAGTTGGGAAAGTGAGACAGAGATAGAAAGGAAAAATATGTCGGGAAACAAAAAGAATTGATACAAACTAGAGATAAACGGACCTAATTGAATTGGCTGACTTAGGGGACAAAAAAGATGGAATTTGGAAAATATATGTTACAAAGAGGCAGAGATAAAGAATAAAATGTGTCTGGAGACAGAAGGACTAAAGTAAAAAGGGTAATAAATCTAGTCACAAATTGTGAGATATATAAGCATAGGAAGACTAAATAGAGCGGGAAGGAAAAACAACTTAATAAGACACTAAGGTTAAAATTAGTGTACAATTGGAACAGGAAATAATAATGAAGTCCTAGAAATAAAATTTGGAAGAAAAATATACAAGGGCTGTAAATGGAAGATAAGGTTAAATCATAAATAAAAGGGCAAAACAATAGTAAGCCTAAATAATGAAAATATATAAAGAGATGAAAAAGGTATAAGAGGAATATAAAAGAAAGTAATATATACAACGTTTTACAGTAAGCAAAGAATACTTAGCAGAAAACGGGATCGCACACGGTTTTGCTAGAGGCCTTTCGGATTTGCTGTCCTTTATCAATAGCCGTAGAAAAAAGTCTAAAGTTATGTTGAATTTCTTGTGTTTATATGGAAAAATGACAGGAAATAAAAAGGGCTTGGGTGATTAAAGAATATTTTTGTAAACTAGGGAAGATTAAGCTATTAAAACATTTAACTAAAGCATGGAAGCTTGATAAAGTTAGTTTATACTCATAACCATTGGAGGTATGGTTAAGTCTAGACATAAAAGGTCATATGGTTAGAGAGAGCTGGGGTATAAATATCCTGTGGTTTTGAAATAAAGGAGCTTAAATCAAAAGGAAATGACAGTAACTGAAGAGAAACAATATAAGGTAGGAGAAGAAATCTAGGGTGGGAACACCTAGCCTATTGTATATTGAATGCAATAAAATATTTAAACGTTAAAAGACAGAATTCAAACGATAAAAAAAATTTTAGATGAAAACTAATGAAGTGTTTGAAGATGGAAGGTAATATTAGAAGATAAAAGTAAAATATATATCAAGAAAGTTCAACAATGCTGCAGACTGCTTCCAACCGTGTACAAATGTGTGGATAGTTTTTTGTTTTAAAACAATGGTTATTTTGAACCCCTGGCACAGGCAAATATATATATTTATGGACACTAAAACACACGGGCACAGGGAAAATCTTCTTGTCTAAAATAACCACGGAGACAAGTTTCTAATTGTGTTAAAAGGTATATCATTTAGACCTTTATACCCCATCATAAATTGTTGTAATAAAGTAAACCTATGATATTTCATTAGGTTGACGACTGACAGGAGCTTGGCCTTAGTCAGTAGAATTTTCTGGAACACTTTGTATTACATTGACAATGCTTACGCATCTTAAGCTATAGTAAGAATATCGTCAGACTATATAGTATGCCCCCCCCCCCCCCCCTATACCCTTTCCCAGAAAACCTAGGTAGAAGGCAGACAGGGGAGTTTAGCCCTGACCAGTATGTCTTTCAAACTCTTGTTCTTTTTATAAGCAATGACTGGCCTTTGGGTCAGAGGTCGAGCAAGTTTACTTTGAAGTAGTTTGTATTCTTCTACTATAATCTTGGCCATAGCGATGCTAGCTTTGTTATACTGAAACACAAATGGTATTATAGTTTTTTCACGACATCTTCCGGGGTCCAAGTTCAAACCCAAAGGATAAATAGTTTGTAATGTTTGAATCCAAAAACTTTCCCTTTCCAAACGTTTGTGCTTCGTATCTGCAGCGGAAGTGAGAAATGGGATTTTCTCAATAGGCATGATTTCAAAATGGTCCTTGACCGAATGACCTTGAGTATTGAAATGTTGTGCCACGGGTACATCATGTTTAAGTCTTATGCTAGATAAATGGTTGGCTGCTCTTTGTCGTAGAGAATTCTGAGTTTCTCCGACGTACTGTTTGCGACATTTTTTGCACGTGATTACATACACGATATTAGAGGAGTCACAATTAAGGTTCTCTGCCATTTGATATTTGTTGCGAGTTTGTTCTCCGAAAAAGGTTCCGCGATCGGGTACGTATATATCGAGTTTGCATCGCGTCTTAAGGCATTTCATTGATGTACCTGAGAGAAATGTTGGACGGTAGTGGTACACTCGTGAAGGGGAGGTAAGCGTATCGGGGGATGAAGGGGGAAACATGATTTGTCTTACTGTGTTAGATTTCATCCTTCGGAGTAATCTAATAGAATACTTCCTAGGGAGGAGAGCTTTAAAAAGAACAGAACAAGCCTGGTTAAAAAAATCTAAAGAACTACAGTTTCTATAGAATCTAAAAATCTGAGATTTAATGACCCCCTTGAAAGTGTGAGGAGGATGGTATGACCCAGCATGTAGTAGCTGATGCGTGTCAGTAGGTTTGAAGAATACTTTGTAATCTAAATACCCAGTAGTATGATATGTATGACCCTTGTAAATAGTTACATCCAAAAAATCCACAGAAGTGTGATCAATAGTAGGCTGTAATTTAATGCTTGAGTCGTGAGAATTAAGAGTATCGATGAAAATATGAAGGTCTTCCAACGTATGTTGCCAAATGATAAAAATGTCATCCAGATACCGAAGGTAAATAAAAGGTTGTAGGTGACATTTGTGAAGAATATCACTCTCCCACTCAGCCATAAAAATAGAGGCAAAGTTAGGACTAAAACGTTTCCCCATAGCACACCCTTTAATTTGCTGAAAGATCTCCCCATTGAATTCAAAATCGTTACCTTTTAAGCTAAGTTCCAGCAATTCTAAAATGTCTTTATCCGGACGACGGTGGTCAGGATATCTTTGGAATGCTGATTTTATGGATTTAAGACCCAAATCTATGTCAATGTTTGTATACATAGACTCCACATCCAGAGTAACCAAAATCACATCTTGTGGGATGGATTTCTCAGACAATTTAGCCAATAAATCATCCGTATTCTTTATAAAGCTAGGATGCCGATTCGCTATAGGTTTTAGATAGTAATCAATTAGCTCTGATATTCTATAACTTTCACTGCCACAATCTGAGATAATAGGACGCCCAGGGGGCATTGTAGGCTTCGGCCATTTTTCAATGGGTTTGTGAATTTTTGGAAGAATATAGAAGACCCTGTTTTTAGAGTTATGATCAGATTCCAAATAGCGATACTGTTTTTCATTAAGTAAGCCTTTATCTTGAAGAGAAACAAGAATTTTATTAAACTTCCTAACATTTTCAGGCCAAATTTCCTTATCAAGTTTTTTGTAATGAAGAGGGTTGCTTAGCTGCCGTTCTATCTCTTCAATATAATCCTGTTTTGACATAATAACTGTTGCCGAACCTTTATCAGCAGGTTTAATAACTATGTTTGGATTTCTCCTTAGCTTACTTAAGGCAAGACATTCTGAATGAGTAAGGTTATGTTGGTTTTTCTGATTAGTTAAAGCATCAAACTTCCTTGATACAGAGTCACGACTAATGTTTATTTCTGGATCATACATGTGAGAAGGAGGTGTATAGCCGCTTTTAGATGTAAACGGCTTGCGTACCCCACTAGAATCTCGGTAGATATCAGCCAGACTAAGATTTCTGGAGAACTCCATAACATGCACTAATTTACTAATAGAAAAGTCCCTATCAGATAATGCTTTAGGGCAAGGCACAAATGAGAGTCCTCTATTGAGTAGAGATATATCATCAGCAGTGAGTTCCTCGTTACTAAGATTAACAATATTACTTCCTAAGCCGAAAGTAGGGTGGCACATGCCCTGTCCCAAATTTAGTTTAAATCTAGTGTCTGAAGCCAGTGGGTATACATGCAATTTGCTGTATCTTCGGTCCAGTGAATTTTGTCCGTGGATACTCTAAATTTTGAATTGGGGATTTTTGGTATGACCATAACTCTCTTCATCTTGGAAGCAGAAGAGTTATATAGGTTCAGGTTCGAAACTTCACTGGCCGGCAGTTTAGTGGATGACTGGATCTCTACAAAGTAGATGAGCGAGTTGGAAAAAGTCTTCCTAACCGCTGTCATCATGTTGCGCATTTGAGTTAACGAAGTGTTTGGCTCAGTAGTTGTCTTGTTATTGATACCAATATTCAAGATAACTTTCTCAGGTTTGGGACCTTGATACTTTTGAATTAGAGTCCGAAATGAATTGAAATTGGCACCAGGAAAACATTCTACCTGCATATCAGGGTGGGGGTCAAGGTTAATTCTAGAAAGATTAGAATCCCCAAGTAAAAGAACTTTCTTAGTTACATTAGGAAGGTGCCAATTAGAGGAAGTGTGCCGAAATTTCCAAAATTTAGAATTAGCTAATTTATTCCGAGGGTTGCGCTGACCCCTCGGAGGGGATCTCACTGCATCTGAATATCTCATAGGAGAATGGACAGACAAAACTGGGGATGGGGGAGGAGCAGAGGGACTAGATGTACTAGGTCTAGGAGAAGAGACCCTAGTAGAAACTGGAGAGGACGGAGGACGAAAGGGGACAGATGTTCTACTAGGTCTAGGGGAGGGGGGCTGAGGGGAAGAAAAAGAGGGGGCAGAGGTAGTAGGTCTAAGGGAGGGAGTACCAGTAGGGAAAGGCGAAGGGGAAACAGAAGGTAAAGTTACAGACCTAGGAGTCTGTGACTGCAGAGTTGGAGGTGAGATAACAGATGTCGACGGACTGACAGGCGGATGGGGTTGGGGAGACGATGGTGGACTAAACTGAGTAGTAGCAGCAGAAGTGACAGATTTAGTGATGGAAAGAAAAGAATAAAAATTTTGAATGGTCGAAAGTTGTAATTTACCTTTATAATTCTGTTTGCCCCATTTTAAAGCATTATTGAAAGCACTGTCAAAGTTTAGACCATTGGATGACCTGGCAGAAGTCACCTGTGCTTTTAATCTATTTAAACAAGCCGCATAATGTGAAATCATCTCTTGTATGATCCTATGGGCCCAATTTTTGTGTACATGGTCAAACGCAATATCAACTTCCCGATTGCGTTGAGCCGGTTTAAGAAAAGAATTAAGCTCTTTAATTTTATTATTTAAGGAATTTGGGAGGGTTTGGTCACGTAAATGTCCCTCAAGGATGCCAATATGGTGAAGACATTGTAAAATTTTGAAAAGGGCTTTCACCAGAGCCGAGAATTCTGAATATTGGGGACTTTTAGATTTTGAATTTCCATGCCTATTGCTAACTGAAAATTGCCTGCTTCTGTTACCACGCCCTTGTTTTGCCATTCTGCCTAAATGCCAATATACTTAATTAGTCTAACTAGATGAAAAGGGAAAATGGAGTTGGGAAAGTGAGACAGAGATAGAAAGGAAAAATATGTCGGGAAACAAAAAGAATTGATACAAACTAGAGATAAAAGGACCTAATTGAATTGGCTGACTTAGGGGACAAAAAAGATGGAATTTGGAAAATATATGTTACAAAGAGGCAGAGATAAAGAATAAAATGTGTCTGGAGACAGAAGGACTAAAGTAAAAAGGGTAATAAATCTAGTCACAAATTGTGAGATATATAAGCATAGGAAGACTAAATAGAGCGGGAAGGAAAAACAACTTAATAAGACACTAAGGTTAAAATTAATGTACAATTGGAACAGGAAATAATAATGAAGTCCTAGAAATAAAATTTGGAAGAAAAATATACAAGGGCTGTAAATGGAAGATAAGGTTAAATCATAAATAAAAGGGCAAAACAATAGTAAGCCTAAATAATGAAAATATATAAAGAGATGAAAAAGGTATAAGAGGAATATAAAAGAAAGTAATATATACAACGTTTTACAGTAAGCAAAGAATACTTAGCAGAAAACGGGATCGCACACGGTTTTGCTAGAGGCCTTTCGGATTTGCTGTCCTTTATCAATAGCCGTAGAAAAAAGTCTAAAGTTATGTTGAATTTCTTGTGTTTATATGGAAAAATGACAGGAAATAAAAAGGGCTTGGGTGATTAAAGAATATTTTTGTAAACTAGGGAAGATTAAGCTATTAAAACATTTAACTAAAGCATGGAAGCTTGATAAAGTTAGTTTATACTCATAACCATTGGAGGTATGGTTAAGTCTAGACATAAAAGGTCATATGGTTAGAGAGAGCTGGGGTATAAATATCCTGTGGTTTTGAAATAAAGGAGCTTAAATCAAAAGGAAATGACAGTAACTGAAGAGAAACAATATAAGGTAGGAGAAGAAATCTAGGGTGGGAACACCTAGCCTATTGTATATTGAATGCAATAAAATATTTAAACGTTAAAAGACAGAATTCAAACGATAAAAAAAATTTTAGATGAAAACTAATGAAGTGTTTGAAGATGGAAGGTAATATTAGAAGATAAAAGTAAAATATATATCAAGAAAGTTCAACAATGCTGCAGACTGCTTCCAACCGTGTACAAATGTGTGGATAGTTTTTTGTTTTAAAACAATGGTTATTTTGAACCCCTGGCACAGGCAAATATATATATTTATGGACACTAAAACACACGGGCACAGGGAAAATCTTCTTGTCTAAAATAACCACGGAGACAAGTTTCTAATTGTGTTAAAAAGAGGTATATCATTTAGACCTTTATACCCCATCATAAATTGTTGTAATAAAGTAAACCTATGATATTTCATTAGGTTGACGACTGACAGGAGCTTGGCCTTAGTCAGTAGAATTTTCTGGAACACTTTGTATTACATTGACAATGCTTACGCATCTTAAGCTATAGTAAGAATATCGTCAGACTATATAGTATGCCCCCCCCCCCCCCCATACCCTTTCCCAGAAAACCTAGGTAGAAGGCAGACAGGGGAGTTTAGCCCTGACCAGTATGTCTTTCAAACTCTTGTTCTTTTTATAAGCAATGACTGGCCTTTGGGTCAGAGGTCGAGCAAGTTTACTTTGAAGTAGTTTGTATTCTTCTACTATAATCTTGGCCATAGCGATGCTAGCTTTGTTATACTGAAACACAAATGGTATTATAGTTTTTTCAGGTCATATGGTTAGAGAGAGCTGGGGTATAAATATCCTGTGGTTTTGAAATAAAGGAGCTTAAATCAAAAGGAAATGACAGTAACTGAAGAGAAACAATATAAGGTAGGAGAAGAAATCTAGGGTGGGAACACCTAGCCTATTGTATATTGAATGCAATAAAATATTTAAACGTTAAAAGACAGAATTCAAACGATAAAAAAAATTTTAGATGAAAACTAATGAAGTGTTTGAAGATGGAAGGTAATATTAGAAGATAAAAGTAAAATATATATCAAGAAAGTTCAACAATGCTGCAGACTGCTTCCAACCGTGTACAAATGTGTGGATAGTTTTTTGTTTTAAAACAATGGTTATTTTGAACCCCTGGCACAGGCAAATATATATATTTATGGACACTAAAACACACGGGCACAGGGAAAATCTTCTTGTCTAAAATAACCACGGAGACAAGTTTCTAATTGTGTTAAAAGGTATATCATTTAGACCTTTATACCCCATCATAAATTGTTGTAATAAAGTAAACCTATGATATTTCATTAGGTTGACGACTGACAGGAGCTTGGCCTTAGTCAGTAGAATTTTCTGGAACACTTTGTATTACATTGACAATGCTTACGCATCTTAAGCTATAGTAAGAATATCGTCAGACTATATAGTATGCCCCCCCCCCCTACCCTTTCCCAGAAAACCTAGGTAGAAGGCAGACAGGGGAGTTTAGCCCTGACCAGTATGTCTTTCAAACTCTTGTTCTTTTTATAAGCAATGACTGGCCTTTGGGTCAGAGGTCGAGCAAGTTTACTTTGAAGTAGTTTGTATTCTTCTACTATAATCTTGGCCATAGCGATGCTAGCTTTGTTATACTGAAACACAAATGGTATTATAGTTTTTTCACGACATCTTCCGGGGTCCAAGTTCAAACCCAAAGGATAAATAGTTTGTAATGTTTGAATCCAAAAACTTTCCCTTTCCAAACGTTTGTGCTTCGTATCTGCAGCGGAAGTGAGAAATGGGATTTTCTCAATAGGCATGATTTCAAAATGGTCCTTGACCGAATGACCTTGAGTATTGAAATGTTGTGCCACGGGTACATCATGTTTAAGTCTTATGCTAGATAAATGGTTGGCTGCTCTTTGTCGTAGAGAATTCTGAGTTTCTCCGACGTACTGTTTGCGACATTTTTTGCACGTGATTACATACACGATATTAGAGGAGTCACAATTAAGGTTCTCTGCCATTTGATATTTGTTGCGAGTTTGTTCTCCGAAAAAGGTTCCGCGATCGGGTACGTATATATCGAGTTTGCATCGCGTCTTAAGGCATTTCATTGATGTACCTGAGAGAAATGTTGGACGGTAGTGGTACACTCGTGAAGGGGAGGTAAGCGTATCGGGGGATGAAGGGGGAAACATGATTTGTCTTACTGTGTTAGATTTCATCCTTCGGAGTAATCTAATAGAATACTTCCTAGGGAGGAGAGCTTTAAAAAGAACAGAACAAGCCTGGTTAAAAAAATCTAAAGAACTACAGTTTCTATAGAATCTAAAAATCTGAGATTTAATGACCCCCTTGAAAGTGTGAGGAGGATGGTATGACCCAGCATGTAGTAGCTGATGCGTGTCAGTAGGTTTGAAGAATACTTTGTAATCTAAATACCCAGTAGTATGATATGTATGACCCTTGTAAATAGTTACATCCAAAAAATCCACAGAAGTGTGATCAATAGTAGGCTGTAATTTAATGCTTGAGTCGTGAGAATTAAGAGTATCGATGAAAATATGAAGGTCTTCCAACGTATGTTGCCAAATGATAAAAATGTCATCCAGATACCGAAGGTAAATAAAAGGTTGTAGGTGACATTTGTGAAGAATATCACTCTCCCACTCAGCCATAAAAATAGAGGCAAAGTTAGGACTAAAACGTTTCCCCATAGCACACCCTTTAATTTGCTGAAAGATCTCCCCATTGAATTCAAAATCGTTACCTTTTAAGCTAAGTTCCAGCAATTCTAAAATGTCTTTATCCGGACGACGGTGGTCAGGATATCTTTGGAATGCTGATTTTATGGATTTAAGACCCAAATCTATGTCAATGTTTGTATACATAGACTCCACATCCAGAGTAACCAAAATCACATCTTGTGGGATGGATTTCTCAGACAATTTAGCCAATAAATCATCCGTATTCTTTATAAAGCTAGGATGCCGATTCGCTATAGGTTTTAGATAGTAATCAATTAGCTCTGATATTCTATAACTTTCACTGCCACAATCTGAGATAATAGGACGCCCAGGGGGCATTGTAGGCTTCGGCCATTTTTCAATGGGTTTGTGAATTTTTGGAAGAATATAGAAGACCCTGTTTTTAGAGTTATGATCAGATTCCAAATAGCGATACTGTTTTTCATTAAGTAAGCCTTTATCTTGAAGAGAAACAAGAATTTTATTAAACTTCCTAACATTTTCAGGCCAAATTTCCTTATCAAGTTTTTTGTAATGAAGAGGGTTGCTTAGCTGCCGTTCTATCTCTTCAATATAATCCTGTTTTGACATAATAACTGTTGCCGAACCTTTATCAGCAGGTTTAATAACTATGTTTGGATTTCTCCTTAGCTTACTTAAGGCAAGACATTCTGAATGAGTAAGGTTATGTTGGTTTTTCTGATTAGTTAAAGCATCAAACTTCCTTGATACAGAGTCACGACTAATGTTTATTTCTGGATCATACATGTGAGAAGGAGGTGTATAGCCGCTTTTAGATGTAAACGGCTTGCGTACCCCACTAGAATCTCGGTAGATATCAGCCAGACTAAGATTTCTGGAGAACTCCATAACATGCACTAATTTACTAATAGAAAAGTCCCTATCAGATAATGCTTTAGGGCAAGGCACAAATGAGAGTCCTCTATTGAGTAGAGATATATCATCAGCAGTGAGTTCCTCGTTACTAAGATTAACAATATTACTTCCTAAGCCGAAAGTAGGGTGGCACATGCCCTGTCCCAAATTTAGTTTAAATCTAGTGTCTGAAGCCAGTGGGTATACATGCAATTTGCTGTATCTTCGGTCCAGTGAATTTTGTCCGTGGATACTCTAAATTTTGAATTGGGGATTTTTGGTATGACCATAACTCTCTTCATCTTGGAAGCAGAAGAGTTATATAGGTTCAGGTTCGAAACTTCACTGGCCGGCAGTTTAGTGGATGACTGGATCTCTACAAAGTAGATGAGCGAGTTGGAAAAAGTCTTCCTAACCGCTGTCATCATGTTGCGCATTTGAGTTAACGAAGTGTTTGGCTCAGTAGTTGTCTTGTTATTGATACCAATATTCAAGATAACTTTCTCAGGTTTGGGACCTTGATACTTTTGAATTAGAGTCCGAAATGAATTGAAATTGGCACCAGGAAAACATTCTACCTGCATATCAGGGTGGGGGTCAAGGTTAATTCTAGAAAGATTAGAATCCCCAAGTAAAAGAACTTTCTTAGTTACATTAGGAAGGTGCCAATTAGAGGAAGTGTGCCGAAATTTCCAAAATTTAGAATTAGCTAATTTATTCCGAGGGTTGCGCTGACCCCTCGGAGGGGATCTCACTGCATCTGAATATCTCATAGGAGAATGGACAGACAAAACTGGGGATGGGGGAGGAGCAGAGGGACTAGATGTACTAGGTCTAGGAGAAGAGACCCTAGTAGAAACTGGAGAGGACGGAGGACGAAAGGGGACAGATGTTCTACTAGGTCTAGGGGAGGGGGGCTGAGGGGAAGAAAAAGAGGGGGCAGAGGTAGTAGGTCTAAGGGGGGGAGTACCAGTAGGGAAAGGCGAAGGGGAAACAGAAGGTAAAGTTACAGACCTAGGAGTCTGTGACTGCAGAGTTGGAGGTGAGATAACAGATGTCGACGGACTGACAGGCGGATGGGGTTGGGGAGACGATGGTGGACTAAACTGAGTAGTAGCAGCAGAAGTGACAGATTTAGTGATGGAAAGAAAAGAATAAAAATTTTGAATGGTCGAAAGTTGTAATTTACCTTTATAATTCTGTTTGCCCCATTTTAAAGCATTATTGAAAGCACTGTCAAAGTTTAGACCATTGGATGACCTGGCAGAAGTCACCTGTGCTTTTAATCTATTTAAACAAGCCGCATAATGTGAAATCATCTCTTGTATGATCCTATGGGCCCAATTTTTGTGTACATGGTCAAACGCAATATCAACTTCCCGATTGCGTTGAGCCGGTTTAAGAAAAGAATTAAGCTCTTTAATTTTATTATTTAAGGAATTTGGGAGGGTTTGGTCACGTAAATGTCCCTCAAGGATGCCAATATGGTGAAGACATTGTAAAATTTTGAAAAGGGCTTTCACCAGAGCCGAGAATTCTGAATATTGG
This sequence comes from Lepidochitona cinerea, assembly GCA_963971465.1. NCBI lineage: Eukaryota > Metazoa > Mollusca > Polyplacophora > Chitonida > Tonicellidae > Lepidochitona > Lepidochitona cinerea. Next base: position 8,452,021 of record OZ020556.1, read on the forward strand.
GGACTTTTAGATTTTGAATTTCCATGCCTATTGCTAACTGAAAATTGCCTGCTTCTGTTACCACGCCCTTGTTTTGCCATTCTGCCTAAATGCCAATATACTTAATTAGTCTAACTAGATGAAAAGGGAAAATGGAGTTGGGAAAGTGAGACAGAGATAGAAAGGAAAAATATGTCGGGAAACAAAAAGAATTGATACAAACTAGAGATAAAAGGACCTAATTGAATTGGCTGACTTAGGGGACAAAAAAGATGGAATTTGGAAAATATATGTTACAAAGAGGCAGAGATAAAGAATAAAATGTGTCTGGAGACAGAAGGACTAAAGTAAAAAGGGTAATAAATCTAGTCACAAATTGTGAGATATATAAGCATAGGAAGACTAAATAGAGCGGGAAGGAAAAACAACTTAATAAGACACTAAGGTTAAAATTAATGTACAATTGGAACAGGAAATAATAATGAAGTCCTAGAAATAAAATTTGGAAGAAAAATATACAAGGGCTGTAAATGGAAGATAAGGTTAAATCATAAATAAAAGGGCAAAACAATAGTAAGCCTAAATAATGAAAATATATAAAGAGATGAAAAAGGTATAAGAGGAATATAAAAGAAAGTAATATATACAACGTTTTACAGTAAGCAAAGAATACTTAGCAGAAAACGGGATCGCACACGGTTTTGCTAGAGGCCTTTCGGATTTGCTGTCCTTTATCAATAGCCGTAGAAAAAAGTCTAAAGTTATGTTGAATTTCTTGTGTTTATATGGAAAAATGACAGGAAATAAAAAGGGCTTGGGTGATTAAAGAATATTTTTGTAAACTAGGGAAGATTAAGCTATTAAAACATTTAACTAAAGCATGGAAGCTTGATAAAGTTAGTTTATACTCATAACCATTGGAGGTATGGTTAAGTCTAGACATAAAAGGTCATATGGTTAGAGAGAGCTGGGGTATAAATATCCTGTGGTTTTGAAATAAAGGAGCTTAAATCAAAAGGAAATGACAGTAACTGAAGAGAAACAATATAAGGTAGGAGAAGAAATCTAGGGTGGGAACACCTAGCCTATTGTATATTGAATGCAATAAAATATTTAAACGTTAAAAGACAGAATTCAAACGATAAAAAAAATTTTAGATGAAAACTAATGAAGTGTTTGAAGATGGAAGGTAATATTAGAAGATAAAAGTAAAATATATATCAAGAAAGTTCAACAATGCTGCAGACTGCTTCCAACCGTGTACAAATGTGTGGATAGTTTTTTTGTTTTAAAACAATGGTTATTTTGAACCCCTGGCACAGGCAAATATATATATTTATGGACACTAAAACACACGGGCACAGGGAAAATCTTCTTGTCATATATATATATGTATGTTATAAATTTCGTTGTCAGTGTCATTTCTTTTCGTTTTTCATATATATATATATATATATGGCAAACATTAACAAGAGCAATAACAACATAAGAAATAAATGCAATGATATACATTTTGAAATAAATAAATTTGGTGAATAATTGTTACATTAGAAAATATACGTGCGGACCGCGCGTTTAAAATGCCGACTGGGCGTGAACAGGTCATCATGTTTATTTGTATTTATAATAGCATTTAAGGAGTCCATTGCCCTTGGTAATGGATAAAATTTATAAACATTAATTCTCCCCCTTCTTGGACGGAACACCGGACAATCCCGTGAGATTCGAGAGGAAACGTTAAAACAAATTTTTCCTAAAATATTAGGACAACCATATTCATAAACTATACATTTGTGTAAAAAGGTTATGTCCAGATATTTTCTCCTGTTGGATAACGAAGGGAGGCAGAACTCTGCAGATAGTCGAGAATACTCCCCACTGCTGTGATGTATGTTAAATTTGAAGCACAAACATTTTATAAATTTTCTTTGAACCCTCTCTAATTTGTCTATGTGTGTACGCTGCCAAGGGTTCCACGTGCTGAGCAACAGTTGAAAGCGGAAGAAAAACAGTACCATAAAAATGTCTTTAATTATATAATCATAACATTCATAAATTATATGATAATCATTTTAAAGCCAATTAGTTTTAATGTACAAAGTATAATCAAGAAACTGTAATTAAGGAAACTTTTCATAGGGATATTTCAAAACTGACAACAGTCAACCACTACAACAGTGTCAACACGTCATTCGTCAGACAAAATCGTAAACATGCCGCGCTGAAACTTGAGAAAGAACCTAACAGAAGATTAGCACAGTTAATATCGGCAACAGTTCAGTGTAAAACAGCGGGTTAATCCTCATTTGAAGATTGTGAAGATTGGATGACACGAATTCTGCTACGCTTGGGTGCTTCATGGTTGTAATGTAGTTCAAGTTCTTGAAACTATGTTGCCAATATATAGATGATGGGCGGCAAACAGAGTTGAAGGACCCGCCATGCTGGAAAATCTGTACAACTGCGCATAAACTCTTTGAGCGCAGATTTTCTCCTAATTTAACCAACGCAACCGGCCCAAACTTAATACACATTCAGTTCTTATCTTTAAGTTCGCCGTTGCACCAAAAAAATCTCCCGCTGGCCTACTCGTTTTCATTAAACCGAACTTGGGAAATGTGCAAGCACAAGTTGACCTCTTTGAGCCTCGCTTACGGATTTTCTTGATAAACAAACGAGTCCGCGTGAAGTGTTATTTCTAAGGAGTATAGATAGACTATAGGCTCCTTGGTTATTTACATCGGGATCTAGTTATGTTCAGATCTCGATGGTTATTTTCAACGCGTACAACAACATCGAGCTTTTGTCACAAGGAACAAGAGACGTCTTCAAAGAGGTCAACTTGTGTTCGTACATTTCCCAAGTTCAGTTTAATGGAAACGAGAAGACTAGCGGGAGAATCGGGCTGTCAATCGAAAAACGACGAGGATGCAACACAGATGTGAGTTTTTGAACGCTTTTTTTTTCGTGGAACGACGAACTTTAAGATCGAACTGAATGTGTATTAAGTTTGGGCCGGTTGCGTTCCATAATTAGGAGAAAATCTGCTCAAAAAGAGTTTATGCGCAGTTGTATAGATTTTCCAACATGGCGGTTCCTTACACTCTGGTTGCCGCCCATCATCAATATCTTGGCAACAGAGTTTGAAGAACTTCAACTGGGTTGTAATGATGATGAACATGAACGTTGAGAACTCCTGCAGAAATTTGACCTCCAAATATTGGCTCGACATTTGAGGCTGTGGTCGTACTCGATATTCTAGACATGGATTTCTGACTGGAATCCAACGGATTTGATTGCAGATTGAGTTTGAACAGATAAAGTTGAGTTAAATATGCCTGAAATTTATCTGTGCTGATTTTCAGAAATAGAACTGTAAATGTAATTATTTACAGATTGAATGTTGCGATGACCTGAAACTTGCCTTATTTGTGTCGATGGAATATTTCTGTCATTCAGTTTTTGAGCGACCAATTTGCCTTTGAGGGCATGTTTTTACCTATTGGTTGTCTTCGCCGGAGAAAGGGATTTCCCGTGTTGTATGGGTGGCAATATCGAAAGGGTCATCTTTATTTGAAAACTGCGCAGATCGCAGTAAACTGCATTTCTTGTACACAGAAACCGGACAACTCGGTGAATTATTGGGTACATCCCATATTTGGGGTTTTATTTTGCGCGTGTCCTTGGGATTTGATCCGGGGGGGGGGGGGATTTCATAAACATGTTCAGAAGGCTAAACTGACCTAGCCAACTAGAATAGCACTGCTTTAACAATACTGCTTAGTCGACTATCTGACCGTAGTCGGCTATATGTGGTTTATGAAATAGCCCCCCCCCCCCCCCCGCCCCCGGTGCGCGTTTTAGTTTGCCTCTCGCAAAATTCCAAATACTGTCAATATCTGTGCAAAGAGTTACATCTCCCCAGCCCATATTACTGTAATCTGTGTCACCTCTCAATCCAAAGTTTACAGTGGTAAAAAAACAGAGAGTGTTAATTATGGGTTGAGGATTATGTACGCCAAACTGACCCGATGTCCATGTCCAAAGAAGATCGATCTCCTCGTCAGTAGCCGGATCTGTCTTCTTGGGTATGTTACCTTCACCGTCTCTTTTCAGTTCTTTTTGTTTAGATTTCACTGTTTCGCGTAAAGTATAGAATTGCATATCAGTGATTAGTGAATTTTGATAACCATTTTTCCTTAGATACCTTTCGCAACTGGCTAACATCGACCTTAAAGAGGAGGGCTCATAGTTTTCGCAGACAGGTTTACGTACGCTTACGAAAAAGTTACTCAGAATTTTGCATAATTTACCGGGAGGAACATCTTCTCTAGCCAAGATAAAACCTCCATGTCCCCATTCCGTGTTTTACCTTGGCGGACTACTCCGCGCAAACCCGTAAATTTAACAGAACCTTTTGATTGGATGCGAGTAAAACTTCTGCAGCTAATCAAAACCTTGGACACTTACTCTCTTTCACAAGCGGAGAAATAACGTAATGGCGGCCTTTGACACGTTGTGCTTTTGTTAAACTAGTGATGATTGGCCAGGATTCTGTGTGGATAGGAAAGACAACTCTCACAGCCCCACCAGTGGGCGCTGTTCAATTTATAGGTTGGAATGGAGAAGTCCGCCAAGGTAAAACACGGAATGGGGACATGGAGATTGTATCTTGGCTAGAGAAGATGCGGGAGGAAGGAATGTCATAAATTTTACGCATATCTCCATTATCTATCATATGAAAGAATTGTTTTAACAGTTTCATGTCATACGATGTCTTTTTTTGTCGTGTTTTGGTTTGCTTTTGTTCGTTTTGAACACATCTCCTTCGTTGACGAGAATAAATCTACAGTTCTCTGCGCAGTCAGTCCCCAGGGATTGAGGCATCACTCTGGGGGCGGCCTGCTCCCCAGCTTTTTTTAACCGGCCGTTGACATCGCTCCAGTTGATGTAATCTGTTTTGAAATAAAAATAATGTCTTGTTACTTTCTCGCGAATCGAAGAACCACGTAACAATAAAAATTAATATGCAAAAGTATTTCAGCTATTTTAAGTTACTCAGGGCTAGAATAATTCTATAGGCCTTCTCTGACCAACGTCGGACGCCAATGTATTGTAACCGTTGACGGTATTCTTGTTAATCTTCGTGGCGACAATTCAATGTCAAAGTCAATACCAATTATTGGAACTTTTACCAAATGTGTATCAGTAAATTGTTTCAATCTCCAGCTTTTTTTTTTGGTCCACTTACAACGTCGCCAATCTGTAAGTCTGTCATGATGAAACATTAAATTTTGCCACAGTGAAAAAAACAGATGCCTTTGATAGCGGTCAAAAAAGTAGTACGTGAAGATTCAAGTCAAATTTAAAACGGAACAAAGACTGTTTTTATCGGAAGAAACGCGAGAAGACTTATGAAGGTAAAGGGCATCTTAATTTTTGGTCAAATTAACACCTCAGTTAAATGCTTTCCTTCGTTAAAGGCATTCGTTGTACAACACCATTCAAACAAAACCATAGCGAAATGGGCAGAGTCGTAAATATTTTACTTTCCCCACAAATTATAAACTTTACAAGTCTAAATGAACTAAGAATCTGGCAATCTTTGTGGAAAATTATTTCTCAATATTTACATCGAGAGTCATGACATATCAGCGCTTACTCGAAGTGAACTTCGACGCCAGGCTCAGATTGCACCAGACGATCCGTAGAAAATAATCGGCAGTTGTAACTTTGACTCCAAGACGTTTAAGCCGGATAAAAACGCTCCGATTATTTTTTTTAAGATTCGGCAGTAGCTCAGCATTTATCTTACACCTAATGAATAACTTCGTCTGTAATCAGGTTGTTCTTCTTTAGATTGTAAAGAAAATGTTGCACCGTGCTTTCCTTTCTTTCAGTATTATTTTCTGTTAATTGGCTGAATTTGCTGTTATCGCTGAGAATCGTGTTCATCGTTGCCAAATACCTAATGAATAACCCACCATAGGTTTAAAATTGCACATCAACTTCACAATATGTATGACTGCAGTTGCCTTAAAGAGACATGAGCTGCCAAAATTCCGATTGAAAAGAAAAGTTCAATGTTTGAAGTACATTAAAAAATGAAACAAATAGTCCGGTAGCATGGGTTCGTTGATTTTAATACTATCTACACGTACATCTGGCTGATTGGTATCAACGGAAAGCACTTATTTTGTACTGTAAAAGTGGCATGAGCTGCCAAAGTTCACACTTATTTCATAATTTCTGATCGCCACGACAGTTAGAGGCTTTGGAGGCCATCCAAAAACTAAATGATTGGTGTTGGAACAAGGAAAATACATACAGTATATGGCCTAAACGAACCGAAAAAGTGTTAGAAAAGTAAACAAAATTTAAATAACCAGGACGACCATTCATTCATTCTAAGCCAATGTTAGTTCAAAACAATACTTTATCGTGACTAAAAGCAGCTTCTGAGTTGTACGTCTTGAGAAAAGACGAAACCGTTACACAGTGAAATCAATCGCAGTTGCCACGACGTCGTATCTCTTTGCAATGGTTTCCATTGGCAACTAAGCTCCGTTTGCGATTCGACTGCTTTGTAAAACGAGCCACAGGCGTTCAGTGCACTTTGTTATTACGTGACACTGTTCTTACAGTTTACATTCAGAGAAATAACTACTTTTAATTTCATGGCTGTCATCAATTTTTAACTCGAAAGAAAACTAACATACAATACGAATAAAGTGCACTGGGAGAAAAGCATTTGAACAAGGATTTGACACTGACAATGTCAACACTCTAGAAGGCCACGACAGGTGTTGTTGTTTTTTTTAAATATACATAACTCGATTTCCTCTGAATAAAGATATCTTTTTACACATCTTTAATGAATTCAACTTTGGTATTAAGCAAAATAAATGTGTACTTTGTTATTTGATGCGACACACAGGTGGCCTTACCTGAAAATGGATTAAATTCAGTACATTATCTGCTATAATTTACGGCAATATCACTCTTTTCCGTCACATCGTCTATGTTATCACGTGCAAAAAAGTCGCAAGCAATACGTTAGAGAAATATACATTGATCATTCGGTTAAGGACCATTTAGAAAACATGCCCATTGAAAAGTCCCTCTCCTTACTTCCGCTGCAGAAACCAAGCAAAAGGCAGGGACAGTTTTTGGACTCCCGTTACATACTGCTTAAGGCCGGTTCTCACGGTGCGATTTGTTGTACCGACTTGTCGCATACGATTTGTAGCGTACAACCAAAATCGGATATATTAAGGTCGAATCCGACTAGTCTCGGATATCGTGTTTCCTCGCGTTAATTCGTTGCTAAAAGAATATTGCCGTAATTGTGACCACGAGGTCTTGAAGATTCACTTAACATGAGAGAAATAATTTATATGTCGCTGATGAAGTAAGTCTAAAAGACCCGTCGAAAACGAAACAGATTCTTATTTTAGATCCAATCATTTAGAACCATATCGTTTTTGAATGGATCTAACATGGTGCAGAAGATAGAGATCGGTGCAACAGAAAATTACTCCTGTTTGGCCTTTTGAAGCCATTTGATAGGTCATTGCATGCGATTTGTAGTATGAAAAGTCGGTACTAAAATGGCTACCAGGAGAACGGACCTTTACTCTTTAGGTTTGAACTTGGACCCGGGAAGGTGTCGTGAAATAACCATTATACCATTTGTGTTTTTCCTACTTTACGGAGCAGAGGTTCTGAAGACAAAATAACTTTAGTGAATTATTATTAAGAGTATGTAAGACAACAGGCTGCTAAACGGTAGGACGCCTGGGGACGAAAATGGACAAATAACTTTTTATAATAAATGTGTTAGAAGTTTGATACATTTGAGGTTTCCCACGACAGTCCAACGGTCACGCCCACGCCCGGACCACGCCCAATCACAGTTGATATTTCAATATTAAAGCTCATGTGGCATACAGTCTGAGATAAAGGGATCTGAACGACGAGACACGAGTCTTAACAAACATATTAAAGTGGCATGAGCTGCCAAAATGTTGATATTTTGACGTTAAAACAGAATGTTGAAATTATCTTATATTTTTCTCAAGCCGTATAATTCAGAAGCTTTTTAGTGATTCTAGTCTCAATAATGTACGATAAAGTATTGTTTTCAACTAACTTTGGCTTAGAATGAATGAATGGTCGTCCCGGTTATTTAAATTTTGTTTACTTTTCGAAGTCTATTTCGGTTCATATAGGACACATACTGTATGGATTTTCCTCATTCCAACGCCAATCACTTTAAAGCCTCTTACTGTCGTGACGATCAGAAATTATCAAAAAAGTGTGAATTTTGGCAGCTCATGCCGTTTTAAGTGATGTATGAAATAAAATCTGTTATTCTCACATTATATCATCTCACCTTGTAAACAAAAACATTAGTTTGATAACAATTATGACCAGTTTAACGGCGAATGTTGAAAAACATATAACTACTTCAGAGTAAAATGGATCTAGCTCTAAGGCAACGGCCAGTCATTGCTTACAAAAAGAACAACAGTTTCAAAGACCAGGGCTCAAACTCCTTGTCTGCACTCTACCTAGGAACCAAATTACATATTTTCTCTTGCTTTTTCTATTATGAAATTTTGTTTGTTTCCAGATTACCTGACTTTTTGACATATTTGAAAATGAATGATTGTTCGCTCTATCGGTTCAATTTTTAATATGGGAATGAGGGGGGGGGGGGGGGGGGGGGGTGCAGATTAAAAGGAAAAAAAACGTTTTGAATTATAAATTGACATGTAGCAGAAGCTTTACATGATTACGGAGAATATCATTTGGGGAGGGCTTCGACATCATAGACATTTGGTTGGTTGGTTGTTTTAGCTTATTGGCGCGTCCAAACATAGACAATTAGAATTCTTCATTTTGCAAACTAAATCATTTGAAGGGGAGTGGTGTGATATTTTCTTTTACCGTTGGCTATAATTTTGGGAAAAAGGATGCATCAGGTTCATTCTGCCTCCAGCGCAAACAAGTGGTAATCGAAAACCGCGTTGCTCAACGTAACGTGATACTATTATTTCAATAAAATGCTTCAGGGGATATTCTGTTTTTCATAAACTTAAAAAATAACGTACAGTTTTCATTATAATTTTGAGAAATCCATTATCAAAATGAAGCATTCAGTTACAACCGCATCAGACAAAACGTCTTTTGTCTTGATTTCTTTTCAGAAAAATACACGGAATAACATCTAGAGAACGGGTATCACATAAACGCCACACCGTCCAAACGCAAATGTATTTGTATCTGCACAGACATGTAGAACCCATTCTTATTTGTGGTCAAAATTATGGCTTTAATTGATTTCAATTATTGTTATTAAAAAAAAAGACATGAACTCGTCATAGATATATTTTAAATAAGTCTTTACTTATATCTAATATATATTTATATCAATTGTTGGTGCTAGAATTGGCATTAGATCCGCAGAAACGTATCAATGGTTAATGTGAAATGATTAAGTAAGTTTTATTGTGGACAACACTCTCTTTCGACATCGTTATCAAGTGCAATAGTATGTTAATCATTTCTCATTGGTATGAAACCCACGTTTAAAAAGAGTTTCAAACATTTTTGTATCAATTGTTAATATCCAAGAGATAATTCATTAGTCTCCGTGTCTACCAGGGAGTGTTAGCAGTCACCAAATAATCAAGAGGCTGTAAATGTAGTCGTATGTATAGCTACGTATATTTCAGTCCTCGAATTGTACCTTTGTGCACATTAGCCCAGTAATTCGTCCAAACGATGACCATGCATGAAAATGATATCATGTTAGATTGACATTTAATTATACTTTTCCATTAACCATGGCTCAAACTTCTGTTCCATTGATATTGAATTGTATGTGCATGCCCCCAAGTCCATAAAACTTGTACAACACTAACAATAAGCTTGTGAATGAGTTGCACAAAATTGCTAAAAATGAATGCCATTACACTTGACTTTTGAGTTTATACATGGCACGCCTTTTATTGTTTCAACATCAAACATAAAAGTATTGCTATAAAAAATCATAAGATATATTCCGCCGTTCTAATTCTGGAATTGTTTTGTTCTAAACATTGTTACTTACTGATGGGTTACAACCAATTTCGTTTTTGTACCTTTTCAAATTTTAAACATGTTTTCGTTGTAAATAACACAAACGATTTTTGGAAATAAATAAATTTAGAATGCAACATTGCCATATACAAAAATGATTGAAGTTCTTTTGCAATCCATATGTAAGTAACGATTGTTTCAGCTTCGGTTTCAACAATATCAATCAAACAAGTTATTTTTCTTGATCTTGATGACATATTAACCGTCAAGGAAAAAAACAAAACTTTGGGGGAAGAGAAATTTTAGGTTTATGTGGGAACATTAATTGTTTAAATTCAGTCTAAGGAATTATCAATGTTGGTCTTCCCAGCTGCGGGCCGAGAAAAAATACATAAAAGTAATTGTCAGGAAGAAACTGATTAATTTTTTTCGTTTGGGCGACTCCGTAGAGCTCAATGTCCTAAACGAACTGTTACATGAAAAAAGGATAAAGCCTTATTTTTTGTATTGTGAATTTGTTGCTGTCACTCGCCGTGGACGCCCATGTTGAAATCTTTACCCAGTTGCCATGACGACCATGACTGTTCACTCAAACAATCAACATATTAAAGAAGTGTATGAAAGGTTGAAATCAACGCCAATCGAGCATTTATCATTGTGAATTTTTAACACATTGACACTTCTATTCCCTGTAACTGTATCATTTTGTTGTTTGCAATACTGAACTAAAAAGTTTGACTATCGGTACAAGTACATAAAGATATTTTTTTGCGTGAACAAGTCACATATTTCATTATAATGGCAAAGCTATGTTCCACGGTGGCATTGCGCTAAAGCGTAGAATATGCTTTATTGAGACCACACACAGCTGGTGCAGTTTTTAAATGTATTAAATTCAGCGATATTCTCGATCCTATAACTTAAAACGGTTCTTCTATACCGTAAGCTAGATATGTTTGTTAATAAAAAAAAGTTTTTGTAAAATGTATCCCGATTATGAGTGTCGATAGAGATAATATGTCTCATTATATACAGTAACCACCTGAGTAATAATTAATGCTATCTTGATGAAATCCATTCTAAGTCAACAAATCTTCCCATACAGTCTACACGGCTAAGAGTTTGTAAAGTGGCAGACTGGCCAATGCTATCTTGATGAAATCCATTCTAAGTCAACAAATCTTCCCATACAGTCTACACGGCTAGCAGTTTGTATTGTGACAGACTGGTCAATGCTATCTTGATGAAATCCATTCTTAGTCAACACATCTTCCCATACAGTACACGGCTAGAAGTTTGTATTGTGACAGACTGGCCAATGCTATCTTGATGAAACCCATTCTAAGTCAACACATCTTCCCATACAGTACACGGCTAGCAGTTTGTATTGTGACAGACTGGTCAATGCTATCTTCATGAAACCCATTCTAAGTCAACACATCTTCCCATACAGTACACGGCTAGCAGTTTGTATTGTGACAGACTGGTCAATGCTATCTTCATGAAACCCATTCTAAGTCAACACATCTTCCCATACAGTACACGGCTAGCAGTTTGTATTGTGACAGACTGGTCAATGCTATCTTGATGAAATCCATTGCAAGTCAACAAATCTCCCCATACAGTACACGGCTAGCAGTTTGTAATGTGACAGACTGGGCAATGCTATCTTGATGAAATCCATTCTAAGTCAACAAATCTCCCCATACAGTCTATACGGCTAGCAGTTTGTATAGTGACAGACTGGTCAATGCTATCTTGATGAAATCCATTGCAAGTCAACAAATCTCCCCATACAGTACACGGCTAGCAGTTTGTAATGTGACAGACTGGGCAATGCTATCTTGATGAAATCCATTCTAAGTCAACAAATCTCCCCATACAGTCTATACGGCTAGCAGTTTGTTTAGTGACAGACTGGTCAATGCTATCTTGATGAAATCCATTCTAAGTCAACAAATCTCCCCATACAGTCTATACGGCTAGCAGTTTGTATTGTGACAGACTGGTCAATGCTATCTTGATGAACTCCATTCTGTCAACAAATCTCCCCATACAGCACACGGCTAGCAGTTTGTAATGTGACAGACTGGTCAATACTATCTTGATGAAATCCATTCTAAGTCAACAAATCTTCCCATACAGTCTACAATGCTAGCAGTTTGTATTGTGACAGACTGGTCAATGCTATCTTGTCGAAATCCATTCTAAGTCAACACATCTTCCCATACAGTCTACACGGCTAGCAGTTTGTATTGTGACAGACTGGTCAATGCTATATTGATGAAATCCATTCTAAGCCAACAAATCTGCCCATACAGTACACGGCTAGCGGTTTGTATAGTGACAGACTGGTCAATGCTATCTTGATGAAATCCATTCTAAGTCAACAAATCTCCCCATACAGTCTACACGGCTAGCGGTTTGTATTGTGACAGACTGGTCAATGCTATCTTGATGAAATCCCTTCTACACGGCTAGGAGTTTGTATTGTGACAGACTGGCCAATACTATCTTGATGAATTCCATTCTAAGTCAACAAATCTTCCCATACAGTCTACACGGCTAGCAGTTTGTATTGTGACAGACTGGCCAATACTATCTTGATGAAATCCATTCTAAGTCAACAAATCTTCCCAAACAGTCTACACGAATAGCAGTTTGTATTGTGACAGACTGGCCAATATTATCTTGATGAATTCCATTCCAAGTCAACAAATCTTCCCATACAGTCTACACGGCTAGCAGTTTGTATTGTGACAGACTGGCCAATATTATCTTGATGAAATCCATTCTAAGTCAACAAATCTTCCCATACAGTCTACACGGCTAGCAGTTTGTATTGTGACAGACTGGCCAATGCTATCTTGATGAAATCCATTCTAAGTCAACAAATCTTCCCATACAGTCTACACGGCTAGCAGTTTGTATTGTGACAGACTGACCAATACTATCTTGATGAATTTCATTTTAAGCCAACAAATCTCCCCATACAGTACACGGCTAGCAGTTTGTATTGTGACAGACTGGTCAATGCTATCTTGATGAAATCCATTCTTAGTCAACAAAACTTCCCGTACAGTACACGGCTAGCAGTTTGTATTGTGACAGACTGACCAATGCTATCTTGATGAAATCCATTCTAAGTCAACAAAACTTCCCATACAGTACACGGCTAGCAGTTTGTATTGTGACAGACTGGTCATTGTTATCTTGATGAAATCCATTCTAAATCAACAAAACTTCCCAGACAGTACACGGCTAGCAGTTTGTATTGTGACAGACTGGTCAATGCTATCTTGATGAAATCCATTCTTAGTCAACAAATCTTCCCATACAGTACCCGGCTAGCAGTTTGTATTGTGACAGACTGGTCAATGCTATATTGATGAAATCTATTTTAAGTCAACAAAACTTCCCATACAGTCTACACGGCTAGCAGTTTGTATTGTGACAGACTGGCCAATGTTATCTTGATGAAATCTATTCTAAGTCAACAAATCTCCCCATACAGTCTACACGGCTAGCAGTTTGTATTGTGACAGACTGGCCAATGTTATCTTAATGAAATCTATTCTAAGTCAACAAAACTTCCCATACAGTCTACACGACTAGCAGTTTGTATTGTGACAGACTGGCCAATGCTATCTTGATGAAATCCATTCTAAGTCAACAAATCTCTCCATACAGTACACCACTAGCAGTTTGTATTGTGACAGACTGGTCAATGTTATCTTGATGAAATCCATTCTAAGTCAACAAATCTCTCCATACAGTCTACACGGCTAGCAGTTTGTATATTGACAGACTGGTCAATGCTATCTTTATGAAATCCATTCTAAGTCAACAAATCTCCCCATACAGTACACAACTAGCAGTTTGTATTGTGACAGACTGGCCAATGTTATCTTGATGAAATCCGTTCTAAGTCAACAAATCTCCCCATACAGTACACGGCTAACAGTTTGTATTGTGACAGACTGGTCAATGCTATCTTGATGAAATCCATTCTAAGTCAACAAATCTCCCCATACAGTACACGGCTAGCTGTTTGTATTGTGACAGACTGGTCAATGCTATCTTGATGAAATCCATTCTAAGTCAACAAATCTCCCCATACAGTCTACACGGCTAGCAGTTTGTATTGTGACAGACTGGTCAATGCTATCTTGATGAAATTCATTCTAAGTCAACAAATCTCCCCATAGAGTCTACACGGCTAGCAGTTTGTATTGTAACAGACTGGTCAATGCTATCTTGATGAAATCCATTCTAAGTCAACAAATCTCCCCATACAGTACACACGGATAGCATTTTGTATTGTGACAGACTAGTCAATGCTATCTTGATGAAATCCATTCTAAGGCAACACATCTTCCCATGCAGTTACACGGCTAGCAGTTTGAATTGTGACAGACTGGTCAATGCTATCTTGAATGGATCTAACATGGTGCCGAAGATAAAGATCGGTGCAACAGAAAATAACTCCTGTTTGGCATTTTGAAGCCATTTGATTAGTAGTATGAAAAGTCGGTACTAAAATGGCACCATGAGAACGGGCCTTTACTCTTTAGGTTTGAACTTGGACCCAGGAAGGTGTCGTGAAATAACCATTATACCATTGGTGTTTTTCCTACTTTACGGAGCAGAGGCTCTGAAGACAAAAAAAAATAATTTTGGTGAATTATTATGAAGAGTATGTAAGACAACAGACTGCTAAATGCTAGGACGCCTGGGGACGAAAATGGACATATAACTTTTTATAATAAATGTTTTAGACGTTTGATACATTTGAGGTTTCTCACGACAGTCCAACGGTCACGCCCACGCCCGGACCACGCCCAATCACAGTTGATATGTCAATAAGCTCATGTGGCATACAGTCTGGAATAAAGGGATCTGAATGACGAGACACGAGTCTTTACAAACATATTAAGTGATGTCTGAAATACAATCTGTTATCCCACATTATATCATCTCACCTGGTAAACAAAAATTTAAGTTTGATAACAATTATGACCAGTTTAACGGCGAATGTTAATAAATGGCTAACACCATTAGGACCCCTCGGGTCTGGGCCAAAGAAACCGAAGATATATTTATTTTCCAGACAATTTGTAGCGAGTGAAAAACTACTCCACATACGTGCATCACATTTACAAGGAGGTTTTTGGCTGACAGTCATGTAAGGAGCATAACTCTTGAAAAATACGTCCGAGCGCGTCGATTTTAAATAGGCTTCTTGTACTTGCTGTATTGAACAAATGTAGGAAGTTTTAAAAATGTGATTGAAAGACTTTTTTAGTTTACAAGGCTTTTTACAGCAGCGGTAATGTAAGGGGCATAACTCTTGAAAAAAAAAACATCCGAGCGTGTTGATTCTCAATAGCCTTCTTGTACTTGCTGTATTTAACAAATG
The DNA here is from genome assembly GCA_963971465.1 of Lepidochitona cinerea. Classification (NCBI taxonomy): domain Eukaryota; kingdom Metazoa; phylum Mollusca; class Polyplacophora; order Chitonida; family Tonicellidae; genus Lepidochitona; species Lepidochitona cinerea. Next base: position 8,467,505 of record OZ020556.1, read on the forward strand.
TGTGAAGTTTCAAAGTTGTAAGTTAAAGACTTTTTTAGATAATGTGTTTACAAGGACCAATGGACAGACGGACAGACTTACGACGGAGGCAACGACAATACCCTTCGGGCAAAATTTGCCCGAGGGGTAAAAAACGTATAACTACTTCAGAGTAAAATGGATCGAGCTCTAAGGCAACGGCCAGTCATTGCTTACAAAAAGAACAACAGCTTCAAAAATCAGGGCTCAAACTCCCTGTCTGCACTCTACCAATTTACATATTTTTCCTTGCTTTTGTTTTCAGATTGTTTGATTTCAGATTACCCGACTTTTTGACATATTTTAAAATGAATTATTGTTCGCTCTATCGGTTCAATTTTCAATATGGGGAAGAAAAAAAAAACAACGTTTTGAATTGTAAATTGACATGTAGCAGAAGCTTTAGATGATTAGGGAGAATATCATTTGGAGAGGGCTTTGACATCAAACATAGACAATTAGAATTCTTCATTTTGCAAACTAAATCATTTGAACAGGAGTAGTGTGATATTTTATTTTACCTTTGGCTATAATATTGGCGAAAATGAGGCATTAGGTTCATTCTGCTTCCAGCGCAAACAAGTGGTAATCGAAAACCGCATTGCTCAACGTAACGTGATATTATTATTTCAATAAAATGCTTCAGGGGATATTCTATTTTTCCTGAACTTAAAAATAACGTACACTTTCCATGATAATTTTGAGAAATCCGGTGTCAAAATGAAGCATTCAGTTACAGCCGCATCAGACAAAACGTCTTTTGTCTTGATTTCTTTTCAGAAATATACACGGAATAACATCCAGAGAACGGGTATCATGTAAACGCCACACCGTCCAAACACAAATGTCTTTGTATCATGGTTGCGGCGTGTTCCTTTTGATGAGCAGTCTTCGACAAATCCGATACCCAGTGGACAGAGAGTGGGTGGGGCTTAAGCGTTGAATAACTTCCCGATTTTTGAAGTTGTTGTATGGCTCTCTTGACTGGGTATCAGAGAGTAAACACGTGCTAGTTGATTGGCAAAATTAATCACTAATACCATGATACAAGCACGTTATTGAATGGCTCCCGCGAATATGGACGAAATTCTGAAAGGTGTGGCCTCGTGCGTTTGCGCTCAGCCACAGCTCTCAGAATATCTTCCATCCCTTCGGGAAGCCATTCAATAACTCTAACTTGTATCTGTACAGACACGTAGAACCCATAGTTATTTCTGTTAAAATGATGGCTTCAATTGATTTCAATTATTATTATTAAAAAAGACATGAACTCGTCATAGATATATTTTAAATAAGTCTTTACTTATATCTAATATATATTCATATAAATTGTTGGTGCTAGAATTGACATTAGATCCGCAGAAACGCATCAATGGTTAATGAGAAATGAGTCAGTAAGTTTTATTCTGGACAACACTCTCTTTCGACATCTTTATCAAGTGCAATACTATGTTAATCTTTTCTCATTGGTATGAAACCCACGTTTAAAAAGAGTTTCAAACATTTTTGTATCAATTGGTAATATCCAGGAGATAATTCATTAGTCTCCGTGCAACCAAGGGTCTAGTCCGGGCTTCTGACTCCAAAATCACTACTTTTTTATACTGACGGGCGTATTTTGGAGTCAGGGTTCACTGCAATCAAAAAGCCGGAGTTGGCTGCCCGCTCAGAAGCGGGCAGTATGTGGTCTGATTTAGACAAAGAAATAGCAATATAATCTACTCAGATCGTGTCTAAACAGTCATAATCAAGTTCATGGATAATTTCGCTACCTACCAGTGTGTGATATGGACGAGCAGGATCGGCCAGTAAACATTATTCTTCCTCTGAATTCACTTTTGCCTTCTCCAAGTCTCAAACTCTCCGCCATTGATGACGTAACACTGTTTAGCGGTTTTTCAATTTTTAGACGGTAAATTCACCTTTAAAAAGGCTAAATTATTCATAAATGTCGTAATGACACATTTTGAGTTAGTTATGTTGTTATTTACTATTTAAATCTGACCGCAAACTGTCCGATCAGAAGCGTGCAGTTTACTCCGACTTTTTGATTGCAATGAACCCCGACTCCAAAATACGACCGTCAGTATAAAAAAATAGTAATTTTGGAATCAGAAACCCGGACTACCAAGAGTCCAACCGGGGAATGTTACCGGGCCGTAAATATAATCGTATGAATAGCTACGTATATTTCAGTCCTCCAACTGTATCTTTGTGCACATTAGCCCAGTGATTCGTCCAAATAATAACAATGCATGAAAATGATATCCTGATAGTATCAGGATTGACATTTAATCTTACTTTTCCATTAAACAGAAACAACGGCTCAAACTTCTGTTCTGTTGCTATTGAATTGTATGTGAATGTCTCCAAGTCCATAAAACTTGTACAACACTAACAATAAGCTTATGAATAAGTTGCACAAAATTGCTAAAAACGAATGCTATTAGAAAAGATACATGTATTTCATATGCACGTTGCATTCTGTTTTTACACTTGACTTTTGAGTTGGCTGTTATTGTTTCGCCATCAAACATAAAAGTATTGCTATAAAAATCATAAGATATATTCCTCCGTTCTAATTCTGGAATTGTTTTGTTCTAAACATTGTTACTTACTAAAGCCCCAGTCACACTTAGGCGATATTGATTACGACAAGCGGCGAATAGCGATCGTAAGCAGTCGTAGGACCGTCGTATGTAATTTGCAATGACATTCGCAATGGTTTGTAAGTGATCGCGAAGAGTCGCCATGCTTTGCCTCGGAGCGACGAATTTTTTAAAATGTTCCAAAAATTTCGTAAAATTTTACGAATTCGTAAACCTTCGTATTGGATAGCGAGTGGGTCGTAACACGTCGTAAATAACTCGCATATACATCGCCGACTTCGTATGACCTCGTATCCTTTTGCGTGACCAGTCGCCGTGCGCGACCTTTTACGTAAATGTTCGTAAGTACCAAACGAAGGTCGTGAAGTGGTCGTAAAACTGCGTAAAACAGTCGTTAAATAATCGCAAGACTTCGCTCTTATTCGCAACGCTAAACGTCGATAATAAGAGTTTCGTATCTGTTCGCTGACTGTCTCAAGTACTTCGTAAATACTTCGCCGTGAATCGGTAGTTATTCGCTCGTCACGCTCATTTATCCGGCCTATCCGGGCGAATAGTTACGAAACGTAATTCGCCGCTAGTCGTCAAGAATATCGCCATAGTGTGACTGGGGCTTTATGGGTTACAACCAATTGCGTTTTTGTATCTTTTCAACTTTTAAATATGTTTTTGTTGTAAATAACACAAACGATTTAGAATGCAACATTATCATATACAAAATGAAAGAAGTTTTTTTGTAATCCATATGTAAGTAACGATTGTGTCAGCTTCGGTTTCAACAATATCGTTCAAACAAGTTATTTTTCTTGATCTTGATGACATATTAACCGTCAAATAGAAAACAAAGTTTTGGGGTAAGAGAAATGATAGGTTTATGTGGGAACATATGTGGGAACACATTAAATGTTTACATTCAGTCTAACAAATTATCAATGTTGGTCTTCCCAGCTGCGGGCCGAGAAAAAATATCTGAAAGTAAATGATGTCAGGAAGAAACTGATTAAAGCTTGCGTTTGGGCGACTCCAATGTCCTAAACGAACTGTTACATGATAAGAAGATAAAGCCCTATTTTTTGTATTGTGAATTTGTTGCTGTCCCTCGCCCGTTGACGCTCATGTTGAAATCTACACCCAAAGTTGCCATGACGATCATGACTGTTCACTCGCACAATCAAAATAGTGTTAAATAAGTGTATGAAAGGTTGAAATCAACGCCAATCGAGCATTTATCATTGTGAAATTTTAACACATTGGCAAGATTGCTTTTCTATTCCCTGTCACTGTGTATCATTTTGTTGTTTGCAATACTGAACGTAGAAAGTTTGACTTTCGGTACAAGTACATTATTACAAGATATTTTTTGCGTGAACAAGTCACATATTTCATTATAATGGCAAAGCGATGTTCCACGGTGGCATTGCGCTAAAGCGTTGAATATGCTTTATTGAGACCACACACAGATGGTGAGGTTTTTAAATGTATTAAATTCAGTGATATTCTCGATCCTATAACTTAAAACGGTTCTTCTATACCGTAAGCTAGATATGTTTGGTAATAAAAAAGCTTTTGTAAAATGTATTCCGATTATGAGTGTCGATAGAGATAATATGTCTCATTATATACAGCGACCACCTGAGTAATAATTAATGCTATCTTCATGAAATCCATTCTAAGTCAACAAATCTTCCCATACAGTCTACACGGCTAGCAGTTTGTATTGTGACAGACTGGCCAATGCTATCTTGATGAAAATCATTCTAAGTCAACAAAACTTCCCATAAAGTCTACACGGCTAGCAGTTTGTATTGTGATAGACTGGCCAATGCTATCTTGATGAAATCCATTCTAAGTCTTCTAGGTCAACAAATCTCTCCATACAGTCTACACGGCTAGCAATTTGTATTGTGGCAGACTGGCCAATGCTATCTTGATGAAATCCATTCTAAGTCTTCTAGATCAACAAATCTCTCCATACAGTCTACACGGCTAGCAGTTTGTATTGTGGCAGACTGGCGAATGCTATCTTGATGAAATCCATTCTAAGTCTTCTAGGTCAACAAATATCTCCATACAGTCTACACGGCTAGCAGTTTGTATTGTGACAGACTGGCCAATGCTAGCTTGATGAAAATCATTCTAAGTCAACAAAACTTCCCATACAGTCTACACGGCTAGCAGTTTGTATTGTGATAGACTGGCCAATGCTATCTTGATGAAATCGATTCTAAGTCTTCTAGGTCAACAAATCTCTCCATACAGTCTACACGGCTAGCAGTTTGTATTGTGGCAGACTGGCCAATGCTATCTTGATGAAATCCATTCTAAGTCTTCTAGGTCAACAAATATCTCCATACAGTCTACACGGCTAGCAGTTTGTATTGTGACAGACTGGCCAATGCTATCTTGATGAAAATCATATTAAGTCAACAAAACTTCCCATACAGTCTACACGGCTAGCAGTTTTTATTGTGACAGACTGGTCAATGCTATCTTCATGGAATCCATTCTAAGTCAACAAATCTCCCCATACAGTACACGGCTAGCAGTTTGTATTGTGACAGACTGGTCAATGCTATCTTTATCAAATCCATTCTAAGTCAACAAATCTCCCCGTGCAGTCTACACGGCTAGCAGTTTGTATTGTGACAGACTGGTCAATGCTATCTTGATGAAATCCATTATAAGTCAACAAATCTGCCCATACAGTACACGGCTAGCAGTTTGTATTGTGATAGTCCGGGTTTCTGATTCCAAAATTACTATTTTTATATACTGACGGTCGTATTTTGGAGTCAGGGTTCACTGCAGTCAAAAAGCCGGAGTTGACTGCCCGCTCAGAATGTGGTCTGATTTAGACAAAGAAATAGCAATATAGCCTGCTTAGATCGTGTCTAGACGGTCATAATCACGTTCATGGATAATTTCGCTACCTACCGGTGCCTGATATGGACGAGCAGGATCGGCCAGTAAACATTATGCTTCCTCTGAATTCACTTTTGCCTTCTCCAAATCTCAAACTCTCCGCCATTGATGACGTAACCCTGTTTAGCGTTTTTTTTCAGTTTTTAAATGTTAAATTCACTTTAAAAAAGGCTAAATTATTAATGAATGTCATACTGACACTATTTGAGTTAGTTATGTTGTTATTTATTATCTAAATCTGACTGCAAACTGCCGGATCATCATTCATACGAATGTACGCGCCAATAAGCTAAACAACCAACCAACAAACCACATCGATTTCCAAAGATTTAGCTCTCACTTGACCTGATAAGGGTAGTGTCTCTACCAAAACCTGACAACTTTTCTCCAAATCTCTACTCTTTGAAACATCTATCTTAGTATTCCAAGTGTCATAAATGGTCCCTGGTCTTAAGCGAATTTGGAATGGAAAATATACTGTTAATATAGCTTCATCTGAAACTGTTGCGCTCAAGTTTTACTACCGATGACTCGAACAAATATATCTCGAGGGTTATCAATCAGGTATTCCTTAAGACAGATGATATAACTGGTCACCAGTTCATTTGAATGCTGCAAGTAAAAAATGAAATTTGGATCTCCACTTAAACCGGGTTAAACTGGCATGAGCTGCCAAAATTCAAACTTTGTTCATAATTACTGATCGTCACCGCAGTAAGAGGCTTTGGAGGACATCGAAAAACTAAATGATTGGCGTTGGAATGAGGAAAATCCATACAGTATGTGGCCTATACGAACTGGAATAGTGTTCGAAAAGTAAACAAAATTCAAATAACCGGGACCACCATTCATTTATTCTAAGCCAAAGTTAGTTCAAATCAACACTCGATCGTACATTTTCAAGACTATAAGCACTAAAAAGCTTCTGAATTATACGTCTTGAGAAAAAAGCCAATAATTTCAACATTCTGTTTTTACGTCAAAATATCAACATTTTGGCAGCTCATACCACTTTAAGGTGAAACACAGCATAAAACGAACACCGATTAGAGGTGATAAGAAATGGTACGAATCAACCACCATATTTTTCCTTTTTTTCCATGGTCAGTTTTAGGATGAACTGTATTAAAACATTTGTACTTTCTTTTTTATGAAACTTAGAGGGATATGAAGGTACACTACTCTAGTTAAAGATAAAGGTAGTGCTTTTAGAAATGCCACTACGTGAACGAATGTACAATCTGGGGATGCAGTTTATCTGCTTATAAATAATAACTGCAGTTTATATAGGTTTCTGAAAGTAAGTCATTTTGATATATGTTTTCTTTCCAATGTTTGTACACTATTTGCTTATACATATGTTGCTCTGTTTCTTGTTATATAAACCAAAATGTGTACATAAAATCTGCTGCTCTGCTGTTACTTCTTGTATTATTATTTTGTCTGGTAAAATCTTTTAAATAGGCTCGTACTGTTCAATTCCAGAATTGTCGTCTGGAACACAATAGTACACATGTTCTTCCATTTTTAGATTAGTTTTAGGTGTTTTCTTTTGTCCAACTGCTGAAAATATAAACGTTGTACATGTGAATGGTAAAATGAGAGATGGAATCATATTTGAACGAATCTCTATTGATTCTATTTAATTCTAAGATGTTTTCACAACGAAATGGCCAACCTGTTATTGATATGAGTTAAATTATACCAATTATTGATACCAAAATCCCTTTCCCTTTATTTCGCCAGTATGGCACAGGTTTAAGAATCCCAGCGTACATAATTAGAACCAAAATTTGGTAAAATGTAATTTAGATATACCACTAAAAATTGTCTGCATTAAACATAGTATCCCAAATATCTCGAGCTTCTCGTACATTACAGTATTAGTAAACAAAGGCCTTTTGAAATCTTTATAAAAAAAACCCGTTTGGAAATAAATGTCAGGTGATAGTCTGCCACGCCACCTATGTTTAAAGACCAGGGGCTCGTTCTACTAAGCTGGCGTAAGTTGCGCCAGTCGCAAATGCGTGTTAAGTTATAGGAACGTGCGCATGGTCGCAAGTCTGGAGGCGCAAGTCTGTGTTGTAAACCTATGCGTAACTTTGCGCCAGCTTAGTAGAACAAGCCCCTGGGGGGTATTTCATAAACAGGTCTAGACGGCTAAACTGACCTAGCCGACTAGAATAGCAATGCTTTAACATTACTGCTTAGTCGACTATCTGACCGTAGTCGGCTATATGTGGTTTATGAAATACCCCCCTGGGCCTAGTTTCACAAAGCGATCTTTGCTAAGTGTGATCTTAACTACCATGGCAACCAATGCTAAAGGTATACGTTGCCATTGGTAATTAAGATAAACGTAAGCTAAGATCGCTTTGTGAAACTGGACCCATGGCCTAGTTTCACAAAGCGATCTTAGCTAAGTGTGATCTTAACTACCATGGCAACCAATGCTAAAGGTATACGTTGCCATTGGTAATTAAGATCACCTTAAGCTAAGATCGCTTTGTGAAACTGGGCACATCCATGGTCATGACAAAAGGGATATCATCTCCAACTTTAAAACTTACAAGTATTTGAAGAAAGCGCATCGGATTTAATACTGGGACTTTCTGTCTGCTGAATTTCTGATATATTTGTACACAAGTTGACATTAGAAGATGGCTCCCTTCTCTCCTGGTCTCTGCTTCTGTGCCGCCTGCATCAAACAATTATACATCGATCATAATTTACAGACATATAAAACTCCAAGAATGAATACACTCCAGTCTAACCAAGCCCCTTTGTTACGAACGATACTGTGGTAATTTCGAATAATGTATCCCTTAACCCATAACGTATCAACGCTTGCCCGAGAACGTAACAACAACCGATAATGTTGCAAAAGCGCCCAATAACGTTAGACCTCTTTTTGACCGGTAGTATATTAAAGTTTTACTGATAACGTTGTAACCATGTTCTAACCTATAGTGTAGTACATTTTAACATTGTATTTTTTAACCAATGACGTAGTAAAATTTAGCGGATAACGCGGCTATACGTTTGGTTTCCCACTTTAATAATGCCTTGCAAGGAAACAAATTAGACAAACAAAGTACGATTCATATGATTTAAACATTTATGTTGCGACCGATACTTACATTATCAGTAAAACAAAATTATACATCCGGTAAGAATAAAGTTACGATATTGGTAAAAAAAATTACTACATTATCGGTTGGAAAAGTTTTAACGTTACCCGACGTTTTTTGGAACATTATCAGTTGTTGTAACGTTATTGGTTAAGTGATATAGTATTCGAAATTACTACAATATCGGTCATAACACCCTTAAAACACAGAACGACTCCTTTAAACGTTATCTGCTATTCGTTTGTTACTTCTTTGTAAACTATTTTGTCTCGTGACACTAAATGGCAAGTAAATATAACTATCAGCTCTATCGAATGAGCTAGGCGTACAGAAGTATGGTATACACGTTTCCAGGTGCGACACCTATATATACTGATTTATGTGTATTTTAATATGATCTTATTTGCTGTTGTAGTTAATGTGGTAGTCTTACCCCAGACAATAGCATGTTACAGCAACAATTAAAACAATCACGATACCACCGATAGTACCACCCACAATGGCAGAAGTTCCAACTGAATTCGGCATGGCCAAATCTTCTGAAACACACAAATATGTAAAAAAAAAACGAAATTTAAGGTTGAAGTAAACGATTGTACACGGACGTTATCAGATAAATAACATCGCATTCAACATTGAAATGTGACTCAGAAAATATTCCACCCAGAACTAAGGCGAATCATAAGTTAGACGATTCATAAGTTAGGCGATTCATAAGTTATGACTGATAAAGATTGTTCGCCTTGAATTTGGATGTATTCGCAGAGTTATGTTTTGTTTTTCTTGCGCAAATGGCGATTGAGCGAAAAATTCACCCACAAATTATTCAATTTTTTAATCCCGATTTTATTACATATTAAGACATATTGATTTAGAATTTGTATAAAAATGCTCATTCACCCTGTTTACAAAAGTTCCCAGTCCAGCCGTCAATGCAGCCTTCCTCGCACCTTCCGTCGCCATGGTTACAAGTGATGTTACCGTTGAAGCAATTCCCACAAATTTCACGACAGTCTTCGCCATACAAGCCATCAGAACACTCTTTTAAAAAGAACAATTTAACATTCTTACTAAGTTGTAACAAACTTCTTTAAACCTTGATATCTACTATGTTGTATTGTGTATCGACAATTTATATCGCAATCCATGTGGTCCTTTTAAATATATATTTTCAAATGATAAATATACCTATGTGGGTTTCCTCTGGGCATAGAGCCCGATTTCCTCCCACAACGCCGCCATATAAGCGAAATAATGTTGAGCGCGGCGTAAAATACAAAACAGTCAATCAAATGATACAAAAGTTCACCAAACCATCCCGACCAGAAATCATAACCTGGGATTACATAAACAGTTTAAACTCTAAAATGCATATTTAGGCCTGTCTACCCTACAGAATGGCCAATATAGTATGAACACTTTAAGACTCATTTTGAAAACTAGAAAATTTCAAAGGTATAAATAATCTACAAAAGAAGTTCACTTATTTGATTTTTCGGATATGGGACCTACTGTACCCTTCTGCTGTTGATGACTGCATTAAAGTCGAAATATTGAGTCAATATAACATTTTCGTTTTTCAGAATAACACTATTGTACATTACTTTAAGGGCCTACTACTTCAAAACTATTGGAAAAAGTATTATGGCAGGGAAATATACAAACATTGAGTCTCTACCATTATCACATTTTTCGCCGATATATCCATGGTCACATCGTATCACCTTCGTTATAGAAGAGCAATCACCCGTCTTTATGTCGCAATTTCCACTTACGCACTTCCCACATTTCTGACTGCAGTCCTTGCCATAGGTCCCATCAATACAAGCTAGTCAAAGAGAGAAATGACGTAATCCGGAAGTAGTGTCATTTAGAACGTCATGTTATTATCGGAAAGATTGATTGATTTGAGTGTTGTTACGCCGCACTGTTCCCTTGCGGCGACAAAAGGAGAAACCAATCAACATTTTAAAGTTTAAAAATAGGTTTTTACCAAAAACTACAAAAAAAAACAACAGGTAAGAACAAAAAGTTTAAATTATAGTTATAACAGTATAAAGAGCAACATGTTAAAATGACTATCAGCACTAATGATAAAAAATTAAGACATCACCACGTCCTCAGTTGTTTTTGAACAACACGAGCTTTCGACACCTGTGCCGGTGTCTTCGTCAAGTGTAACTGAATTTAATGTTTCAAAATATTGAAAAAATATCGTCTTAATTTTTTATCATTAGTATGGAACCCACGTTTAAAGAGAGTTTCAAACATTTCTGACGTTCAGTACATCAGCTAGTTACAATAAAAGTAGGTCAAATAGAATAATTTTGGGTTCCAATTCATCAAAATATCGAATTAATACATTTGGACATGTGGGTGATTATCATTTTTATTATCTCGGATCTCACAAGATGAGATGGATCCAATTTTAATTGTTTTTTTTTTTCAAATTTATTTCCAAGGTATTTTTGATAAAACAAACGAGTGGTTAAATTTAAAACTGATGAATGCATATATAAGTTTGGCCATGTTGGGCATATTGTTGCACTAAATGTAAGTGGCCTTGCCCTTGTCCCCTGTTTATATGTAGATATTCCCCAAGATCACACATGCCTGAATCCACTTAGTGCTTCGGCTCAACGTGGTTATTCAGGATGCGTCAATTACTGATCTCTTAATGAATAACGATAATTGCACATCTTCCCTAAAGGGAGAGAAAACACGTTATGGTTTAGAAGAAGCGCGGTTAGGTTTCCTTTCCAACGATACCAATTTCATATTTTTGCGATTTGGTTACACCTGACAGTGATGTTAATAAAATACCGCAATAACAAAAACAAATTGGTCAACTTTCAAAAATCTCTAAATTTAAACCGAGATTAAATTCATCCTCTTCAAGGCCTTCGTAATTCACCAATATGGCACGCAGACCAGTTATTTGCTAGTATCATTTTCCTCAAAGCTTCCTTTGTAATTTAATGTCAGTTTTGAGAAACTGAAAGCAATTTTCTGTAGATAGGAAAACCTTAAAGAGGGCGAAATTAACCTGGGTTTAAGTTGGAGATTTTGAAAGTTGACAAATTTGTGCTGTGTATGTAACATAATACGGTTTTTTATAAACTACATCGTGTCCCATAAATAAATCGCAAACATATGTTTGGTGCCGTTCGGGAGAAAATATAAGCGTGCTTCTTCTGAACTATAAAGTATTTTTTGTTTTCTTTCTTTAAACTACATATTCCTCGATATAACAGTCTAAACTCCTTGGTTCGATGTAAGAAACACTCTTTAAACGTGGGTTCCATACTAATAAGAAATAATTACGGCATCACCACGTAATTTGACAAACAACTTACTTCGCAGTGATGCCTTAATCATTTCTCATTAGTCTAAACTCCTGACAAATGTGGGGAATAACGTAAAAGCTACTGTTAAAGTGGCATGAGCTGCCAAAATGTTGATATTTTGACGTTACAACATAATGTTGAAATTATTGGCTATTTTTCTCAAGACGTGTAATTTAACACAAAATATTTTCAAAGTGGCACCGTGTTTAATACTAAGTTTAATTGAAAGAAGTCAGTATATAGTCTTTAAAATACAGTAAAGAACTTTTTGTAGAATAAGTCGTTTCGTGTATGCTTTAGATTTGTTTCATTTGACTTTTAATATTATTAAACAATCCTCACGTGTCTGACATGTTTGACCTTGCCATCCAGCCTGGCACTTTGTTTCGCCGTGGCAATAACGCGTTGCAATATCACATGTATGTAGACACCAACCACAGGTGAACTTACAGTCAGGTCCATATCTTCCCTGTGAACAATCTGAAGAGAAAATATTATATTGCTCGTTTTGTATTATTAACTTATGATAACTCAAGATGATATTGGAGCTTCGGGGTTCTTTGTTGTTGTAAGTGCCGCGAGCTGCCAAAATTGTCTATGTTTCTGTTTAAAGACAAACAGGTTTTCGTTGGTATACCTTCGGAATGGCGTGTTAAAGACACACTTGCCGGTAAGATCTAGAGTAATGTTTGCATTAAAACAGCAGACGGTTTTTCTTGTTTGTCCCAAATGAAAAGTAGTTAGTGCATTTCTACTTTTGCCAAAGGCTTTGGTATTATTTCTTTTCTTTTTTTACGAAATTAAAGCCATACAATCAGTAAGAAATACCAAGAAAACCACGCTAGAAAGTATTCACGATGCGCCCTGAGGGATACCACTGGCACGACGTTTCGATGCCAGTTTGCCAGTTTTCTTCAAACTGAGACTATTTCGTAAAATTAACTCTACGATTTCGTTTATAGCAGTTTTTTCGTTTTCGTTTTCTTAAATTCAAAATATATATTCACGTGCAGCGTGGTGTCACGATTTTTATATTTATCTGATAGCTTTTAAAAATGTTACCCTAGATCGCACGCGAAAATCTCTGCGCTATGTCCGGTAAAGTCGTGCGAGGTTTATCTTAGCCACGTCTAAAGGAGATCTCTCGAGAATACGATTGCCATGTTCTGTAACAAGCAATGGTTCTCTAGAATAAAGTGACATTAGCTGACCAACTTCAGATTTTTTTCATAGATTCTGATTGTCGTGAAAAGTTGAGCGTTTGAAGGTTTGAAGTACCTTCAAAGACTAAAGGATTGGCGTTGGAATAAACAATATAGATAAAGTCAGCAACCCGTATGAACCGAAGATGTGTGACAAGAACTGTCAAAAGTTAAATAACCGGGATGTATGAGTACATTTTACGTGTTTTGTTACATTAACGTACATTTTCCAGATTGGTATCAAAAGATAACTCTTATTGTGTACTTCTTGGTAAAAATTAAAACAATAAGCTAATTCTCTTTCAATGTAATTTTTTCCCGATTCTTTGGTAGCTCGTTCCACTTTTATAATATAAACCTACTTTTCCTACAATCCGTGCCTTCCTTCCCTGCTTGGCACTGGGGATCATTTGTAGGACACTGCCCAGTAACATGATCACATTTGGCTCCATTACTGCATTTTCCGCATATGTGTTGACAGTCAGGTCCAAAAAAACCATCACAAACTAACAAAAAGAAAAAAGAGAAAAAAAAAATGATGTTTTATGATCTAATTATAATCTGTATTACAAGCCAATCTAAACATGTCGAAACCAAAGAGCGGCTTCGATATCTAGACATCAGTTTAATTTTGTTATATTTTTATATTTTCATACTATCATTTTTTTTTCATTGAAGCACATATACATTACACAGTGTTATCTATAGTCAAATGCTGTTACACTTCTGGAGCCTGTTTCACAAAGCGGCTTTGATGTATTTTTGCGTAACTTTCATACTAACGTATCTCTACAGTATGGGTTGCTATGGCAGTTACGTGAAATCTTACGCTACGCCGCTTTGTGAAACAGGGTTCTGATCAGAGTATGTATAAAATCCCAGTCAATTAGAAGATCTTCCCTGTGCCTGTGTGTTTTTTAGTGTCAATACATATAAAATCACGAAGGGAAATTAAACAAAGCTCAATGAGAGCTGGTAATCATGAGCAAACGATCACAATTAATACATAGAGTATGAAATTATCACCTGTATCACATTTAGATCCCTTATATCCAGACAGGCACACAGGGCTAGAGGTGAGACATTCCCCGGTCATTCTGTTACAAAATGGTCGATAGCAGTTCCCACACGGCTTGACGCAGTCATTCCCGTAAAATCCAGGCTGGCATTCGGTTTATGAAACGAGTGCTTCAAGTTACCAAAAACAGGATTATACCCCACTGAGGCCTAGTTGACAATTTCGGTATATTCTATTTGCAATGGAGATTTTTGAAAGGATAAAAAAAACAAGAGATCACTGAACTGATCTTGGCGACCACCATAGAAACTTTCACAAAGTGAAGCTGCTTGTAAATGGATCGCATCCTTGATTTGTGAAGGTGATTTCTTCAGTTGTTGGCTGGCTGCACCAGGACAGAGTTTCTCTGGCAGAAAGTGGCTGTACTCCAAAAACTACAAACCAACTTTATTGTGGGAGGAAACGGGGCTCTTTACCAATTGGTGGAAAGCTGTTCCGATTGAGCGTCCAACACTCTACTGAGCGCCAGAGGCCCCGTCAAGAGTTTGAACGACGACATCCATAAATGCCAAAATGTATTTGAGAAAGTAAGATCCTATAACGACAATTAATATAACTCAAAAGGAAGTTCGATTTCAATCTACTAGCATTAAAATGAAGAATGCTTCGATTTAATTTCTGATATAGTATACAGGGGTAAACATGCGTACACAACATTTACGAAGATCCTTCCATTGCTTTATGAGAACAGTGACAAAACGAAGAAAAACAAAATGGCCAGCGGCCGCCATTTTGAATATGCAAATGAGCAAAAAAGTACATAGTGCACAACCAGACCATAGAGTTAAACTGCGTGCAAAATTTTACAAAAACCCTTACCTTACTTTGGCAAAACAGTGAAAGAAAGAAGAAAAACAAAATGGCCAGCGGCCGACATTTTTAATATGCAAATGAGCTCAACGCGGCCAAGGACGGCTTCTCGGCATCAAATATACTTAATTGATCTATATTTCTAATGGTGTGTCTTTGAGTATCATATATTAATAGGATACCATAGTATGACAAGAGACAACATTTTTGGACATTTGGTTGCCATAGCAACGGTTGCTATGGGGCCAAATCCTGGGTTTGAAAGTTTTATAGTAAATTGAATTGTGCAGGTAATGAAAGGATCTTCGTAAAATTGTATACACATGTTAACACATCTGTTATTTATTACGACATCCTATCGTTTTTTTGGCGTTCAAGTCAGTACCCCCTGCTGTGCAAATATAAATTTTTACATGTCGATTGGAGGACCCCTGCTGTGCAAAATTTCCTATTTAGACACCCTAACTACTCTTGTGCGATTTAGAAAACTGTGATATTTTAACACAATATAGCAATATATTGAATGTCTCTGCACAGGAGTATATGTTAGTACGGATGAGAACTACTTAATGTCTTAAGATGTTAAAACATGCAATACAATTGAGCTTACGCCCGTATACCATTTACAGATATGCAAATATACAGTGGCGAGAAATGGGAAGATAGACAGATAGGTCGATATTTGTTAGTCAGGTGTTCCTTACTCATTACACTGTCGTAAATACAATGTATATACACTCATATAAATATACAATTATATTCAAATCGGTGTGTATTTATGATATATCTAGCTACAGCATGATATACCTTGTTGGTATTTTTAGAAGGGCCTGGAACATTGTCCATGTTGGGTTGATTAATACCCAAACCAATGAGATCGGTGAAAAGAACATTTCTTTGATAAGCATACTTGATGCAGTTAAACAAAAAAAGTTCTAAGGTTCCTTGAATATTATATTACAGACATCACACAAGTCGGTGTCATAACCTCAGCTAGACGAGTGGGGAAATTAAGCTTTGGTGGTGAAATTCCAGAATTAAAAAGGAAATAAAACCTTCCATTTTCAGAATCATTCCACTAATTCTGCCACTGATTCACAACATATGACTTAGTATGAGTTGTATATAAATGTATAATGTCTAAAACAAGAGGATGAGTTGCTATAGTTGAAGAAGCTTAGGGCTTGTAAAGCACTTAAGGAATCAAAGCAGATTACAGCAAAGTCTAACAACAATTGGAGGCTCATGAAAATTACCACAAGCTCTGAAAAGAAAACAGACACGTCATCAGTCAGTCGGAAGTTCTTAATATACTTTAACTCTAGGATGACAAGCGCTCCTCCGACTCTTCCACTTTAGGGGACTTGGAGCCGTCAGTGAAAATTAGTAAATAGGTACTAATTTTTTTTTTATCTAGGAATTCCACAGCACAATGGTTTAAAATATAGGGAGGGTCTGATTTCAAAATTTGCCAGTGTAAATCATTATATACCACTGGTGGAAGTAATCGCCACGGAGGAAATGGTGTAATCTGAGAGAAGTTAAAAAATATGATTAGCCCTTATATTGGAAGGTTTTGTTCCTTGTTTATTGTTATTTGCAAGGCAATCAGATTCCACAGAATCAAATACAGATGTAGCAGAGTTATTAACAGAAGATTTTAGTACAAGTTAAAACTTAAGTGTACGCCGCAATCGCCTTAACTCTAAAGGCCATTCGTTGCACATGATTTGAAGCACATTTAAAGGGGTTGTCCCAGTGCATATCCTAAGACCAGTACACTGTGTAGAATCAAGTCTTTTCTTATTTGATAGTGATGTTGACGAGTAAGATTCCGAACAATAGTCAAGCCTAGATCTAACTAGAGCTCTATATAACAGTAATAAACAGGATTTGTCGGCGCCCCATGCTCTACCTGACACAGCTCTCATTAAATTAGGTGCTTTTTGACATTTGATAATGACCATATATACGTTCTTTGACCATGTTAGATATTTATCAAACACAACCCCGAGGTATTTGAACTGATTACATGTTTTAATGTTAGAACCATCTAAATACAGAGATTTTTGTAACTGTACATGTCGTCTGGTAAACAGTACAGCTTAGGACTTAGTAGAGGAAAATCTAAAGCCCCACAGTTTACTCCACCTAATGACGTCATTAACTGCTTGCTGGATATACATTTAGACCATATGAATATTTCTTCCACTGTGCCATATTGCGGCATCATCTGCATATAGGGAGCAGTTAACCTTTGGATTACGAACTAACGACAAATCGTTTATTGCAATATTGAATAATGTGGGTGGAATAACCGACCCCTGGGGCGTACCAATCTCTAAACGACTAATCATTACAAAGACGTACATATACGTACTTGCGATTGGATAGAAAGTCCCTAACCCATTCGAGCATACGGCCCCCAATACAAATATTTCTCATTTTGATTAGCAGCCCGCCTCTCCAAAGCATATCATAGGTCTTCTCAATGTCAAGGAATACCGCTAAATTACATTCTTTACGAGATAGAGACTATCAACTATTAACCAATGGTTCCACGAGCTTACAGAGAACAGACGTCGAAGCTATCGGTCTATAAGACGTTGCGAGGGTTGGATCCTTTTGAAATTTAGCAACTGGAATGACAATTGCCCTTTTACAAGCCGCAGGCATACCCATCTTCGACCAAATACTGTTACTAATAAAATTACATTTAAACATTTTGTGGGGAGCGCTTTAATGGTATAATAGACTATACCGCCATCACCAGGAGATGAATCTTTGCAATTGCTAAGAGCTTGTTTAAATTCTAGCTATGAGAAATCGTCATTTAATGGAATTTCTTCCCCAGGTATATCCAAGTTACTGCCTGCTTTTTATGTGGAATGAATTCCGGATCATGATTACTGGTGCTAGAGACATATGAAAACCTATCAGCTATGACATCGCATTTATCGTTGTTAGTGAAATATGACAAACCGTTTGATATAATACTTGGAACCGGATTCGAAGTTTTTTCCCGTTAATAGCCCTAACCTGCTTCCATACTTCTTTCAGAGGGATATTTCCGTTAATTTTAGAACAATATAAACGCCAGTAAAATCTTTTTGAGTGTTTTTGATAATTCTTTGAACATGTGCCTTAGCTTTCTTATAAGTTATTATGTCTGTATATAGGCTTGATCTTTTCGCTTTCTGTTTTCAGCTTTCTTGCGTAACGCCACGATCCATCATTAAAAATAACCCGGTTATTTTCATCTATCAGCTTCGACACAATATTACCTTTGCAATCTGTAGACAAGATACCCCAGATGGGGTGGTGTGAGTTTAAGTTACCACAAAAAACGATAGACCCTTGGGTACATTGATTTAATAGAGAATTAAAGACACTAACCTCTAGTTTCTTACAGGGGTTGTATAGATTTATGATAAAAAATGAACTATTGTCATCCCTAGCCACTCGAACACATTGACATTCTATCACTTTGAATTGTGGTAGTGCAATCTCAGCAAATGACAATCCATTTTTGATAAAAACCGCCAGACCGCCGCCTCTACCGGTCAATCTGTCTTTTCGGAGGATTGTATACACTGGGTATGTAAAGTCATATTTTGGTTCCAAGAATGTTTCTTGTAAACAGATTATATCTGGCTTAGGTGATTTTAAATTCGAAATAAAGTGTTCAAATTCTTTGCCATGGGCTACAATGACTGTTTTTTGTGTTGAATTATTGTGAAAATAAGAATGAATGGTACTGTTAATTTGAAAATGCAAAACACTGATAGCTTGTCCATTTGGGATTTTTTTGTTTCCCTGATTCATTATTTTGACAAACTCCTCTGCTCTAATATTACCACTTCCAAAAGATGTTGCGGGGCCTCCGTGGCTCAGTAGGTAGAGGGTTGGACGCCCAATCCGAACAGCCTTCCACCAATGGGTCGCGGGCTCGAATCCCACTCAGCCCAAAAAATTGGAAAATTTTCTGACTGGGTTTTCACTCGAACGACCTATGTGGGATGGTTGCCAGTTACCAGCGGAAGGTCGTGGGTTTCCTCCGGGCACTGAGCCCGGTTTCCTCTCACAATAAAACTGGCAACGCCGCCACATAAGTGAAATAATCTTGAGCGCGGCGTAAAACACCAAACAATCAATCAATCAATCCAAAAGATGCTCAGCACGTCTTGCTATGTATTCAATTGTGCCAGCGTCTAGCTTCGTGGTAGTCAGCTTTCCCACATAACACACACTTTCTGTTACGAAAGATATTGCAGTGATTAATGAAATAGGTGAAATAACTTCAGTTTGAGGACAGGCGTCATTTTCTGTCTGTGTACTTATTGATATCTGAGTAGGTTTTGGGATGGGATCCGTACGTGTGATGATTGGGGGTTGTTTAAATTTCTGAACTGGGGGGTGCTGTAGGGGGTCAGGTCCCAACCAGATTCGTCAAAGTCTGGATTTTGGGGACAGTTCAAAGGCTCGGCTTCTTGTTTACGTAAACACTGTAGAGCTTCGGCAAAGGACACCTTTTCGGTGACTTTGATAAATTGAGCTCTATTAGCTTCCTTTAATTTTGGGCATCCTCTATAACTAGAGCTGTGCGAAAATAAACAATTCCCGCATTTAGGTCTATGTTCGGATAACCTTTATATTGGTGATTATCGCTACAACGAGGGCATCAGAGTTAATTACGACACTCCCAAGCTATGTGATTAAATCGCTGCCATCGAAAACAGCGAATTACTGGAGGTTTGTAAGGCTTTACCTTGAATAATTCAAATCCCAACGTCATTTCATCAGGAATTTTCTCGCAATCAAAATAGAAAAGCATACACGTAGTCGGTGTTTTAAATGTACCTTTTTTTAACCTTTCCACTTTGACACACATGACTTTCTTAAGACCGTTTAAAATTTCCTGTTCTATAAACCCCCTCCCCAATTCCATAAATAACTCCTTTGCTCTTACATTTGGTTTCAACTTTACATGTTACATGGACTCCCATGACAATGCTAACCTTGAGTAATTTTTTAACTCGACGTTGACTGTCACATGTTATAACAAACTCTTGAGACTTAAGTTTTTTTAGAGTATAAGGCTTGGCCAAACTGACTTGGGCCTTATTTACCTACTTGAACGCCATCTACTGATGACATCACAACATTGAGACTTTTTGTTTGCCCGTCTTCCCCTGCTCTCTATCTCTACTTTCAGATCTAGTTCTACCCCTCTTTCCGCCAGTCACTATCTGTGATAATTCTATACTGTATTCTTCCTCATCATCCATACTCGACTTATATACACTATACTGCACTAACTACTACTAGACTTAAAACTAAGGTTATAGTGAGTATGCTATGGAACACAAAACAACGACTTCAAGTAGACAACCAATGCAGCCTGTTACGTTTTCTCGAAACGTTGGTTTAAACGTCAATATATAGCTCGGAGAAGTCTTGAGTGATCAGGTTCTCGAAATTGCTGTCAAACTTTTCAGAGTTAACCAATTTCTCTAGCACGCATGCAGTGAATGCTGAGCTATACGTCTGTTGTTTAAACGAAAGTAAAAAAACACCCTTATTAAAACCTTGTGTCATTCTCTGACAACGCTCCGCAACTTTCTTTTGGCACATTTTGTCGACCAAAAGTCGTATAGATATCATTTGGATACCGTTGGATAGGAAAATTTACTGCACCTGTGTTGTATTTACTCATTTCGTTACTTTTTCTCCCCATCTAAGGCTATAACATAGAGATGAAATCTTCTCGTACCCTCGATAAATCTGGATCCCGAATGTGTCTTGTAGAGGGGGGGGGGGTTCGCGTACATCTCAATATTTCTTCACAAAGGCCGTTATATGATATTATTTTTAATGTTCCTAAGCCAAAGACAAAGATATATAAAGTCCCAATTAATTTAGCAAGGTTAGAAAAGAAAAACTACCGCAAGAATACTGCGCGTACTATCTTTTAAAATTAATTTCAAAGATTATTCAAACAGTAGTTTATATTTTACCGGAACCCATACATAACAGGATAGATATGATAGTTTTCACTTGCGATTTTTTTGATTCAATTTGAAGATGAAGCCATAATAAATTCTGTACAGACAATTTAAATGTATTTAACTGGATGGGTTTTGTATAAAGGCAAGCATTTTCCTCACAATATTATATGCATTTTCTATTTACGTTACCTTGGTCACACTGGGGTCCGGTATATCCTGCTGCACACCTACCAGGGCACTTTCCAGAAGACTTATTGCAAGAGATACCATTTTCACAGAAGCAGAAAGAGTCACAATGAATACCCCACCGGCCATCCACACACGCTGAAACCAAATGAAGATAAGAGTGAAAATGCAGCAAATCTTGCACTACTAAAAATATTTTCTTTTATATGAATTGTTTATACCAATATCAAATAATATTTCATAACTAACAATATTGATGTTTCTAAAAATATGTTTATTCGGCAAATACCTTAGAAACCGCTTTACTCTAAAATAACGGACTATACAATGATACATCTTACGACCACCCTGCAGAAACGAGCCACACGTGTAATTTTCAAAGCCCCTTATTGTCGTGACAATCAGAATTTATGGAAAAGTTCGAATTTTGGCAGCTCATGCAACTTTAACATCTAACTTAATGTTAACCCAATAGAACATTTTCGCTTTAGTAAAAGGCGTTTTTACCTACATGTAGATGTACTAAGTATGACACCCATTTCAAATTATTTTAAACTGAATGGGTCACTGGAATATATGTTGGAATAGCACTGGTTTTCTTCCCTGTCAATTTGAATTTGAACGGCCAAATACGGTATTGGAAAGATTATTTTTCCCAAGTGTGTAAGAAGCTGATGGGGGGGGGGGGGGTGTTTGGCAGATTCTGTCCTTTGGAGCAGCCTGGCAACATACGTCTGGGAAGAATATTCTTAAAAAATACAGAAGAAACCTAACAAAAAAATCTAACGAACTACAGTTTCTATTGAATATAAAAACACGTGAGACTTAATGACTCCCCTAAAAGCAAGGAGAGGATGCCCCAGGATGTAGTAGTTGATACGTGCTAGTAGGTTTGAAGGATACTTTGTAATCTACATGTAGATACTCAGTCGTTTGTTATTTAAGACCCTTGCAAACAGCTACATCTACAAAAATCCGCAGTGATTAATAATATGTTGTAGTTTAATGCTGGGGTCATGAACATACAAATGTCTTTTAATCTAAATATATATATATATAATTGGTGTGCTACTTTACCTTCGCAGTAAACGTTTTTAGTACCACACGAAGCGCATCTGTCTTCTGATTGACATTGTTTGTCACAGTCCTCCCCGTACCAACCACCTGTGCAAACTGTAAGAGAGAATATATACATTCACTTAGATGTTAAGACATGTGGCCGACAGAGGCAATATAGTTTTGCAATTGGTGATAAATCTACTCGAACGTTCACCATTGGGTTCTGAGGGGAAATGTAGGTCTACTTCAAGTATATATAGCTAACATATTACTTTTTTAGGGTACTGTATTGTACAAAGAGTGCAAATGAAACAGAATAAATATTTGAGCCAGAAATCTGTGAATTTCCACACAAAAAACAAACTAAAGGATCGAATGGATTGTGTGTAAAGGTCGGGCCGGTTGCCTTGCTTAATCGAGAAGACACCGAGAGAAAATCGGCGCACAATGTTGTGATATCAATATTGCAGGTTCTTCTACTGTGTTGGCACCCATCATCAATATACATTGGCCATCGAGTTTGGAGATCTTCAACTATCTATACTGTAGAGATATATTGCTATGTCAGTTACGTAAATACGTTACACGGCTTTGTTAAACATGTCCTAGGGCGTTTAAAAGTCTTTTAAGTGCATGAAACAGTAGGGGAAAGGTCATCCTTTCAGCCTTGTAATTACGAGGCAAAATGGTCCAACTACGCTCAAGTCAAAACAAACAGCTGTAGCTTAAATATACTTTTTTTATTCTGTGTGACTGGTTAAGCTTTTATATGAGCTGCAAATTTCCTCTTTTCTGAATTCTTAAAAAAATCTTGCAACTTCAGAGTCCATCTGGCTTCACAGGGCGAACATATTGAAGTAAAAATGTCACTTTGAGTGTGTAGAACACATCCCTAGAGCAGAAGGTTAATAGCGGGTATAGCCTCCATTAGCTTCCAACCTGTGTGATCTGTTGAAGGGACAACTGCGGCCAATACCGATGTAATGCGGCTTCCAATTCCTGCAGATTCTGTACAGGAGGTTCCAAGGCTTGAATGTTTCTGCCCATTCTATCCCAAATATACTCGAACGGATTTGAATCCGCGCAGTTACCCTTTAACAGACCAAACGTCTCACTGGAGGGATGAAACGCAGATTGAAAGCTGATGGAGGCTATACGCGCTATTATTGACCTTGAATTGAGGGGGGCAGCTTAACTGTTTTCTTTTGAATATACATTAACTGCAACTTTGGATAAACACTAACTTTACTTAATGATATGGAGTACGTTATAAAGACGCCTATTGCTGTCCTGCTTTAGATTATATTGCAATACGTCTTGTTCTTACCGTTAAGGATAACTTCACAGAGTGCCAGTGGCTCGCTGCTGTCAATGGTGATACGGACGATGTCACCAAGCAAAGGCTGGTTATTCTCACACGTTTGCTTGATAACTGTACCGGGTGAACCATTCGATGTCTGGTCTTTGTAACATTCTTTGTAGTTCTTTCCCAAGACAGATGAATCACCCACTTCCAGTTTAAATCCTCTTAGACGATATCCCACTGAAAGCAATGCATATGTTATGACGTAATACACGTCAACTATTCCAGCGTTACGGAATTACACGACAGCCCTGGACACAGGCTGAAAGTTTTTTTGAAACTAAAATTGTTATATCACGGTATCGACTGACGCCCATCATATAAGGGAACAGACCCGAAGGAAATCCATGCAGTTTAATTGGAACGTTTTAGTGCGCAAATGTATTAGTCACGTAACCTCAAAATATTGCGTTACGGAATTCCAGTAAATCAACCTTACTTTTCGTCGAGTGTTATTCATTTGAAAATCCAACGACCCCATAACAGGAATGGTGGAAAAAATGATTTTATTTTAATGCTTTGTAACTTTTGTAACATTATCTAACAAACACTTCCAGGTATCACCTTCATATATTGCAAACTGACCTAAACCACGTGTTACGGAATTACATTTTGTCTTCGTTGAGGAATTACCTATCTTGGTAATTCCGTAATAATATGTTAACATGAACAAGTAAAGTTTGGTAGCTGCCGTATATATATACACCTGTATATATTGCAGACTATGCCTTAACCCGATTATTCAATTTTCGTTCGGTAAATATTTACAATCAAGCAACAATTATAATATTCAACAACAACTTTCTCTATCTGACTAACCGTGTAAATGATACCATGTTCTTTAACAAAACGTTGATGTTGACACATAGGCCTATGAAACAAAGTTGCGACACAAATTTCCAGTTAGGATCTCATGAAAGTTCATATAAACAGGAACAAATGCTGCATATTGGTATGCGGGATGTTTTGGAACTCAAGAATTTAAATACATACGATCATGCATGCTAATTGAGAACATGGTGGTTCACAACAGCTTCCAAAATCGAGGAGGCTCTTCATCAAAACTATCATCTCAGAATCCTCAGGAGTTGTCCACTCGATGTCAACTTATATCTATTTTTTTTTAATCCAGTCGACGAGCATTTAGGCCTACCTTTAATTTTATTCCGATAGTTTCTAGAACTTATGAGTATAGCCTTTTTCGTCATTGTTTTAAGTCATGCCACAGAGGCAACAGAGTCCACACAACTTGTCATATTTCAAATTCACATCAATACTGAACAATCTGGGAACAAAACCTTGCGCAAGCTTTACCAAACCCTCTCGTGTGCAGAACCTTAACAATAGTATAAAAAGATTTGCCATTTCAGTTCCAAAAAAATCAGGTTAAAGTCACGCAGGCCATCCAAACACCCCGCTTATGTTTATAGGTCCACATTTACATTTCTCATTCAGCGTTTCGAATAAAATATCAATGCAAATATCCGTTTGAAAGAAGTTATTTTTGTATCTTATTTTCAATAACTTCACATACGAACAATCACCACAGTAGTCTTATTAGGTTTCGACTGTGCTGGGTTAGTGGTTGCCTTGGACATTTACATTTACCTATAAGAATCCGGACATACGTTCTACCTAGCTTTCAGAATATCTATATGAATTACTGCATGCAATTTTGACAGTTTGCCTCTTACAGATTTCTATCAAAGCCTGCATTTTACGTTCAACTACAAAAGCAACGCAGTATTTTGTTTTGGTATTGATACGCACGTGAGTGATCATTTTGTCTCTCTGAAGATATCTCTGAGTTCTCTAGTAAAACATGTGTAGACGTATTGTGCATTTGATTCAAATTATTATTATTTTCAGAAATAACTGAAGTATTCTACATAGGCCTGTTTGATTTATAATTAGGTATATATGTGCAACATACTATACTTTTGAACACTAAAACACAAGGTCATAGCTAAAATATTCCTATAATTGTGTTAAAAACGGGGGTATGTCATTCAGACATTTATATTCAATCATATATATGTTTTTGTAATAAACCAAAACCTCTGATATTTCACTAGGGTTAAAGACAGACATAAGTTTATATAGGCCTAGATTCTACATATCCAACGTTTCATATATGCGTTCGGTATCAATTGAATTAAAATGTTTGATGTAAATGAATAAACCGTTATGGTAATTCCGTAACGACCATAATTGTAATTCCGTAACGGTAAAAAAATTACCAGAATTATCGATTTTTGCCAAAAAAAAAGGGACAACTAAGTAAATGACAATTAACACTCGGAAAACAACACATACAATTGTGCCAGAAGAGCATTTATTTTATTGTATATTGAAAAAAACGGTATATTTTGTTCCGGAATTACATGAGTCAACGTAATAGCACTAGTTGGCCTAACTAACGTCTTGGACTTTTTATTTTCATGTTCAAAACGGGAGACAGAATACCCCTACAGCGGCAAGTAGTGAGCCTTAAAATAATATATGACTTGGAATTGTCGCGGTAACGGGTTCAGTTTTAGTCATGATAACAAACCGTCAGAAATGTTATGTTTCTGTTTGCATTTTCGCGCCAAATTGTAACGTTTGCTTGCGCGTGATTTGGGACAAATAGATGCACTTTAGTTATAAACATTATTCAACTCGAGAAGTTTGATCTCGTTGACAAAAATAATATATGCCATGTACATCTCTTTGATCAATAAAAAAATGGCCATCAGTTGAATTTTTCGTGGAATTGTAGACGTATTGATTAGGAAAGCTTGGTTGTAAAATTGCAGTTATTTTTTTTTTTGGCATTTGCGATCAACTGGTTGCCCACCAAACGACTCAAGCCGTTCTGGCAGATAAATTACAGAAATCTGATGCTGAATTAACCATCGCCTTCCCCAACGTTGTTCACGATTGGTTGAATGATTAATTGATTATCGCTTTTTACATGTGTGTATAAATAATAAATAACACTGGTGGCGCTGTCCACCTTTTATAAAAAATCATTAAGATTAGCACATCATTACATTAGACTAAAACACACATTGAAAATCTTCTACACCGAAATAACATGGAGACAAGCTGCTAATTGTGTTAAAAGGAGGCAGCCCAATCATAAGTTGCTGTAAACAAATTCATTAGCTTGGCTTTAGTCAGAAAACCTTTCTATGAGGATTTGCAATATATTGACGAAGTTGTATGGATCGTCAGCTTTGGTAAGAAGTCTGGTAAAATGAAATTAAACAAAATATGATAGTGGGAAAAGAAAGTGAAAACATAGTTTGATTCCTAGGTAGAAGACAGAAAGGGGAATTTAGTCCTGACTAGTAGTTCTTTCAAACTCTTGTTCTTGACTTGCCGTTGGCTTGACTTGCCGTTGGCTGAGAGATCGAACCATTTTACTCTGAAGTATGTTTTTAATTCGTCTGTTGTAATCTGGGGCTGGTTCTCAACATATTTACGCCCGGCGTAAATCCAATCCAAGACCTAACTGTCATGGCAACATATACCTTCAACATTACGTTACGATCAGGCGCAAAGTTATGCCGGTGTTGAGAAACAGCGCCCTTGGGCACGTTCTACTAAGCTGGCTCAAGGTTACGCATAGGATTACAGCATAGAGTGGTGACCATTCGCAAGTTCCTATAATTGAACACACATTTGCGACTGGTGCAACTTTTTAAAAACGAGCCCCTGGGCCATATTTACTCAAACCCAAATACCGAAACACAAAAGGTACGATAGTTGTATAAAGACTTGTGCTTAATATCTGCATCGGATGAAAATAAGGATGGTTTCAATGGGCATGATTTTAAAATGGTCCTTACCGCATAACCTGCGGTATTGGAATGCTGTGATCCGTGTACAGCATGTCTAACTGATGTCAGATAAATGGTTGGTAGCTCTTTATGGTAGAGGATTCTGAGTTTCTCCGACGTATTACTTGCGACATTGTTGCTCATGATAACACACACGATGTTTGAAGATTCGCAATGAAGGGCCTCTGCCGTTTTATATTTGTTGCGTGGTTGTTCTGGTTCTCCGCTCTGGTACGTATACATCGAGTTTATGAAAGACTATATCCTTACCTCCAGCAAAAAAAATTAGTAAAACTGTGTGTAAATTTAGAACAAGTAACCATTGTTTACCAATTGAGACAGGCCGATGGCAGAATATAGAAAGAAATGATCGAGTGTGTGCCGTTTGTAAACACGATTGGAGAAGAATCATACTTACTTTTAATTTGCCGATCCTTAAATGCACTAAGAAAGAAATATTTACCAAAAGATGTGTATTCGTACGAGCCCACGAGCACAGGGAAAATCTTCTTGTCTAAAATAACCACGGAGACAAGTTTCTAAATGTGTTAAAAAGAGGTATATCATTTAGACCTTGATACCCCATCATGAATTGTTGTAATAATAAATATACAAATACTGTTTTATTGCAATTGTACTCGTCTTCTGGTCCTTTTTGCTGTGAGGGGATTGATATGCTAATTTGATCCCATACAGACACGCCATAAGTACAGCTGAACAGCCTCGGCCGCTGTGAACACGTTTTGAGGTTATGTTGGTTTTTATGATTAGCTCAACCATCAAATGTTCTTAAGACCGTCATGACTGACGTTACTTCTTAGCCACACGTGTCAGAGGAAGCGGCTTGCGTAGACCATTAAAATCTAGGTAACTGTTAGACAGACCTATAATTCTGGAGAAGTCCATAACATGGACTAATTTACCAATAGAAAATAGCACACGGTACAAATGATTGAGTACAGATCAGCAGTGATTATCTGGTAACTAGGATTATTTCCTACGCTGATCAAGGCCGAACACCAGACGTTTCAATTGACTCAAGCTCACATGCGCAAGTTGTCAATGACTTCCTTCATGTGTTTGTGGTGCCTGGTGAATTTATTAAAACTGGCAGATACTTACGCATCTCCCCTCTGTTATAGATCACAAATCTGTAAATTTGATATTTTTTATCCAAAAACACGCTCCAGTATTTTTCGCTGAAATGAAAATAACCATAAAACGTTATTGCTTTTGTAACATTACTCCTAATTCAATCTACTTTATTTCACAAGATCTAAAAGACTTAAAAAACTTTAAAACTTACGTCTTGCAATTCCAATATTAAGAAATATATCCACACCAAAGAGACCATTTACTTTAATGAAGCCACGTTTCCAGTCGGTATTTAAAACTTGTGTCTACCAATACTATTTGAACTGCCCCTAAACAATGATAAAAAATTAAAGACAACACCACGTCCTCAGTTGTTTTTTAACAACACGAGCTTTCGGCACCTGTGCCGGTGCCTTCGTCTTGACGAAGGCACCGGCACAGGTGCCGAAAGCTCGTGTTGTTCAAAAACAACTGAGGACGTGGTGTTGTCTTTAATTTTTTATCATTAGTATGGAACCCACGTTTAAAGAGAGTTTCAAACATTTATTGCCCCTAAACAGTTACCTGTTATCTCTGTTTGTATGAGCGCAGTACATGTCTTTCGTAAAACTGATATCTGTATTTAGTTTTCCATCAACGGCGTATTTAGAATTCAAACATTTAGATCCTTCACAGTACGTTCCTGAATTTTGAGTTCTTCTTCCAAGAGCCACATTTTCTTCCAAGAAAAACATAGAAAAACGTATCAAAAGAAGATAATACCAGAAGTAAATGAATGACGAAGTATGAAACGGTGACTTAGATAATGTAGACGGCATTGTTTCCTTTACCCATTGTGTAAGGCCATATGTGACGTATCAGCCTATTCTGTGCAGTTTGTATTAAAAAGGCTTGAATTTTGCGTTGATTGGAAAACTTCGGATATCTTCGATTTGAATCGGCTTCTTAACGTACGCACTGGACTATGGGTAATCCATAAGCTTGAACAGGGGGGTAGCCCATAAACAGGTTTAGAAGGCTAAACTGACCTAGCCGACTAGAATGGCCCTGCTTTAACATTACTGCTTAATCGACTATCTGACCGTAGTCGGCTATATGTAGTTTATGAAATACCCCCCGGTAGGCCTACGACAGATTTGTCCACGCTGATTCAACGCTTTCCAAATAGCGAGCGTTTGCTTATCTTCAACAATAGGAAGTTCTTTAATCAGTAAGGCCTTGATTTTTTTCGTACGCTCTTGCTGCAAGCAACTCGTTCTACTTTGAACAAACCTCCCATGATGCACTAATTATTAAACTTTGAACGGCTGGTTGCGTCATATTTAATGACTGGAATAAATTACTCCCCTTTGACAAGTGATATTCTGTCACTGGGTGCGCTGCAAGTCTGTAACTGCCTCTCTTATGGAGACAATGCCGTCTACGTTATCTAAGTCACCCTTTCATACTTCGTCATTCATTTACTTCTGATAATACGTATAAATTGCAATAAAAATAATGTTCCTTTAAATCTATTCTTTGATGCAATAATTGTGAAAGAAAAATTGTGTGAGACTAATGAATCTAATAAACATGATAAGGACAAGAGTAAACAAAATAAGTCTAAATTAGAAGGTTGGTATATCATAAGTTATCGAGAACGTTGTCTAAAAAATGCAACTTTGTTTTTTACATTAACAGCCATTCGGCATAACTAAACCATTGTTTCGTCAGACGAACAACGAGAGTGCCATTTAATGACTTCTCTCACACTCGGTAGTATTTTACCTGTAGAAAGGACATTCTCAGGGAAATCGGTACACCATCTAAACACTATCCTTGGTGGTAAACTATCAAATTTACGAAAGCTGCGTAGTGCATAGCTTGATTAATGTGACTTCGTTTAAATTCAGTGTTTTGATATAGACATTTAAAGAGTCATTGCTTCTAATATTGAGGGTCTTTACAAAACACACGAGGTAACTTTTTCTTCTTTGTAGGTGGCCGTATCTTGTTAGTAACTCCTAATTAGCTGCAAAAATAGTAACTAAATCCCAACTCGGAGATAGCGCTCTAATTCGAATAGTAAGCAGTTTTTCACCTAGCCCTAATACGGTTCCAAAGTTTAAAAAGAAATTCCGAAAAACTTATTTGCGTGACTGACCGAGCACAACACTGTAGTCCCCCTCTAATAAATGATGCTTCTGGCTTTAAAGGGGAAGAAAATGAAATGAGAGCCATACATGTATCTCTACGATTTTTCCTCGCCAAACCGTCCTATAAAGCCTGGCGCAGACGGGGGAATATAGCTGCGCCCTCGGTCACTCGTGGCAGGCAGCGCAGCAGAAAAATTTAGAGCACACGGTATCCCTTTCCACTCTCATGAATGTGTGCCGTGTAACTTTTAGTACCCACGTGACAGATAATGCCGCCATGATGTTATTATGTTTCCAATCACATGTCCCTGTAAACTAATTCTATTGGTCAGTTAAATGTTCCAGCTGCGCCTTTGGCGCGGGCTGTCCGCAGACGGTGTGCCATCAACCACTCGTGCCACAAAATATCAAACACGATAGATATTTTCCACAACGCCACTTGTGGCCAAAATCACACCAAAAGTTCGCCGCACACGGTGGAAAGGGCTGCGCTGCCTGCCACGAGTGACCGAGGGCGCAGCTATATTCCCCCGTGTGCGCCAGGCTTAAAAAGTCATCAGAGAACGTCTAACTAACTTGGCGGCCAAGTGTAGCTGTGAGTCCCAATCGGCCAATCAGCATACGACTAGCTCATCAGTCACTGCCCTAGAGTAAGAGAAATTGGCCAACTTTTAAAGTCTGCCATTTAAACCTAGGTTTATGTCGATCATCCCCAGGAGCTGAAAACTAAAATAACTAAAGACAAACGCTCTATTAACCCTGAAATAAGTTGGTTGTTTTAGCTTATTGGCGCGCCCATTCGTATGAATGATGTACGCCATACCCTGAAATATATACTGGATTGTAAATCAACATTTTTGGAAAATGTGATAGGCTGCATTTAAGGGCACTAATCGAACCAAAAATCGCAATGCATGAAAATGATATCATGTTAGCATCAGGATTGACATTTAATCTTACTTTGCCATTAAACAGAGACAATAGCTCAAGCTTCTATTCTATTTGTATTGAATTTTAGGTACACTTCACCAAGTCAGTAAGACCTATATAATACTGGCGAGAAGCTTGTGGACGAGTTGCACAAACTTCCGCTTTTAACACTTGGTTTTTTAGTTAAAGCGTGTACATGCCTGTTACAATTTCACCATGTAATAGGGATTTATTCCGCCGTTTAAATTGTATTGTCATGGCGGTCGGCAACACGCATAGATAAACTATGTCTTATAGTAGCCCTTGGAAACCTGAAAGGAGTAGATTTTTATACGTTTTAAAATGACCCGAGGATTGTTATTTCACTCTGAGCGCCGATAAATGTCTTTTTTTTTCTTCTCCAAATAAAGTCCCCAGTGCCAAAAGAACTTATTTGTTTTTAACTGGGTCATGCCTGAGAAGCCTATTAAAATGCATTTGGAGGGGAAGAGTGACTGACAGCGGGAACTCGCTCTCGCAAACTAATTTCACCACCCGATTTTAGCACGTTTTAATCATAGATATTTAAATATCTCTCTCACTGTCAGCAAATTGAAGACAAGGAACATATATATTAATTTTTTCATAATTTCTGATCGGCACGACAGTAAGAGGCTTAGGAGGCCACCAAAAAACTAAATGATTGGCGTTGGAATGAGGAAAATCTAAACAGTATATTGCTTATACGGACCGAAATAGTGTTACAAAAGTAAATAAAACTTAAATAACCCGGACGACCATTCATTCATTATCGTTCATTCTCGAGACTAAAAGCACTAAAAAGCTTCTGAATGATACGTCTTGAGAAAAAAAGCCGATAATTTCAACATTCTGTTTTTACCTCAAAATACCAACATTTTGCCAGCTCATGCCACTTTAGGATCTGAAGCTGTAGATATAAGGAATTCCAGAAGCTTTTATTGTCCAATTTAACATTTTCTCGTTATATACGTAAGCTTGAAGTGTCCGTTCTAACTTAGACAAAGTTGGAAGCTATCAGTGAATTATGCGTAGGCCTACTTCGAAGTAAATTAAACCTCTTTTACCGTATTCGAAGATTGAAAAGACAAAACACAAATCAACAAACAGATGCAAAATGTGCTTTTATTTGTTCATTTTCAAAATTAGTTGAATTTGTAAGAAAAATAACATACGGCGTCAGTGGGGTTTTAGCCGATTTTTCTGCTGTCGCCTTACGATGATTTCGCTAATGAAGCAGGCTAGCACCCTAACATAGTGCGCAACAAGACCATGGGGTTAACCTGTGTACAAAATTTTACAAAGATCCTTTCATTACTTTAGGAGAAAAGTGATAAAAAGAAGAAAAACAAAATGGTCGCCTAGCGGCCATTTTGATTTGCAAATGAGCGACAGAAATAACTGTTGCACAATAGACCATAGGAGGAACGTGTGTGTCAAATTTTAAGAAGATCCGACGAGCAGTTCTCTTGGAATCGGGCTGATTTAATATGCAAATGAGCCCAGAAAAATAGATGTTGCACAACTAGACCATATGGGGAACCAACCCGAAAACATTTCATCATGATCGGCCTGCTTGTTTTCTAGATTCCGCAAAATAGATGTTGCACAACTAGGCCATAAAGGGAACATTTTCTGTGGGAATCGTGATCACAAGAAAAGTTTACAGACACCGGACGACGGACGACGGACCACGGACAAAAAGCGATTTGATAAGACCACCATGAGATCATGCAACCTAATGCAAAATCTGACAGTTTCATGTCATCTTTAGTTTGACGGTAACCCCGTAACTATGGTGATGTGTTTCTTTTTTAATATTTTTGCACATCATAGTCCGTGTTGCAATGTAAAGCAACATGTTTTATGGCTCTAACATTAAACAAGCTGAATTTTGAAAAATGTAATTTCTGGCTGTGAAGAATCACGTAAAATTCAGTGATACACGAATTTCATACCTGATATCCAGTATTCGATTATAAACACTGAAATGATGGCCTTGGCTGGGGCAGTATAAATGAGCCGCAGCTTAAAGATTTATCTGACAGAAATATGGCACTCAAAAAAAGAGAACAAATCTATATACACCGTTCTTTGTTTAGAAATATCTTCGGTCAAGAAGAGCCTCAGAGCTTCATCCAATTTGGCGGATCGTCGATGATTTACATACAAGATATCTCTGAGAAAGTGTCGTCAGTACTGCAAGAATAACGTCATGAGCAGTTTTTGTAGAATGATTTTAAGAGCCTAGGTGGCCCGTGGACACACGGCTGTATATAGACCTACTGAGTTTGCGTTGTCTGCCACCTTCCATCGTTCAATAAAGAAAACTACCCACGGAACCTGTAATGTAGCACAAGTATGTAGTTTTCCTATATAATTGCCCAAATTAGTATAAAACAAATAGAATAAAAGTATAGAGTAAAAGCAAAGAGAGTAGATTGACAAGAGTGGTCACTTCGTCCGCGCCATGTTGAATTTGAACTGACACGATTCCGTAGGGGGGCGCCCTACAGTCAAATCGTGTACAGTCGGAACACCCTTCCGCTAGGGGGCCAGAAGAACATGCCGGCAATGCTGATTGGACGAAGTGACGACTCTTGTCAATCGACTCTCTTTGGTAAAAGTGATATGACGTACCTCTTTGGCAATAACGTCCACCAAAACCACGAGCACACAGTCCAGCAAGGCACCCACTCATTGGCTCACACACGATACCCTGTTCACAGTTACAGTCATATTTACAATCTGGACCAAACAAGCATTGAGCCGATATATCTGAAGAGAGAAATACTGTTGAATAATAAATTACACCGTAAAAATGTTTATATTTTGGAAATGCTTTTTAGTCAGAAAAGATAAGTTTTTTTTATAAGGTCGAATTAGCAAGTTTGTTCAAGATAGAGGATTTTCTTTGTTGTAGTTATGTGTTTCACAAATAACAAAAACATTAGAAAGTGTATTGTATCTGAACAGTATTTTGTCTAAATAAAAACTATATACACCTAATAGACCTTTGTATATGAAAAGGACTTAACTGAAAATTTGTTTACGCAAATATCAAACGTAATACTAACGTCTGTAAAAATACATGAAACAAAAATATGATAAAGACATGTATATATAGGATTGCTTGACCTTAAACATGCAAACGTACTATCGACCGTGTCAGAAAGTACGAGATTCGATTGACAAAAACCTGATTGTGTATCACATCGAATTGAGCGCACTGGTTCTCTTTTCAATTATTTTAATATACCCATTAAGTGATAGGCCTACACAAAAATTACTTACCGTAAACACAAATACACAATATTACTAAGATCCAGTCGTGTGGTGACATCTTGTAGGTTTTCAGCGATAGTAATACATGCTACCAAACCAACCACTTCGGGAGAAATGTTCCACTGACTACGGGCATAAAGAATTGCTTTAGAACGAACCAACCAACCAGGAAGTGAGACACCAGCTTTAAGAGGAAAGGTGGTTGCGCTTCGTTGATCACTGAACAGTTTATCTAAAAATATCACAGAGCTAGATTTGTGCAAGTGTTTTGTCACTTTTCGAAAACAAACTGAAAAATTGCATAAAATGAACAAACAGTGCAATGATTAATAAATGTGTTTTTATTTTTTTATTCAAGATTTTTTTGGTGGGTTGAAAACTCTAAATCTTATATATAAAGTGTTATTAATTTGTTTTATGTTCATTATTGAGTGTGGCGTTCGATCATAATTGATGAGTTTGTAGATATATCTGCAATAGCATCCTCACCCGCTTTTCTTGGTGAAACG
This sequence comes from Lepidochitona cinerea, assembly GCA_963971465.1. NCBI lineage: Eukaryota > Metazoa > Mollusca > Polyplacophora > Chitonida > Tonicellidae > Lepidochitona > Lepidochitona cinerea. Next base: position 8,503,037 of record OZ020556.1, read on the forward strand.
GCGAACTAAAGAATCGAACAGAATGTGTGTAAAGTTGGGGCCGGGAAATTGAAAGAAAATCCGCGAACAATAAAGTTACGTTTTCCAATATGGCCGGTCCTTCAACTCTGTTTGCCACCCATCATCGATATCTTTTGGCAACATGGTTTGAAGAACTTAAACTGACGAAGACATAGACAATTAATGCTTTTCATCGCATCTCCTACCAGAGGTTTCATCGTTCGAAACTTGGTAGACATGTTGAATATCATGTGAGGATGTGCCCCTCATGTTCTGGTTACGCTGGTTTATTGCCCTTTCCCAACAGTATACGAAGACATAGACAATTAATGCTTTTCATCGCATCTCCTACCAGAGTTTTCATCATTCGAAACTTGGTGGACATGTTGAATACCATGTGAAGAGGTGCACCTCTTTTTCTGGTTGCGCTGTTTTTTATTATTTAGAGTTATTGCTCTTTTCCGACAATATACGAAGACATAGACAATCAGTGCTTGTCGTCGCATCTTCTTCCATATTTTTCATCATTTTTTTTTTCTCGAAACTTTGTGGACATTTTGGATATTATGTTAGGATGTGCGCCGTCTATTCTGCTTGCGCTAGTTTCATTATTTTTTGAGTATTTGCCCTTTTCCGACAGTATACGAAGATATAGATAATCAGTGTTTGTCATCGCATCTTCTACCACAGTTTTTATGATTTTGTTTCGAAACTCAGTGGACATGTTGGATAATATGTGAGAATGTGCACCTCTTATTCTAGTTACACTGGGTTTAGTATTTCCAGAGTTATTGCCCTTATCCGACAGTATACGAAGACATAGACAATCAGTGCTTGTCATCGCATCTTTTTTCGAAACTTAGTGTACATGTTGAATATCATGTGAGGATGTGCACTTCCTATTCTGGTTGTGCGGCTTTTATTATATTTAGAGTTATTGCCCTTTCCCGACAGTATACGAAGACATAGATAGTTAGTGCGTGTCATCGCATCCCCTCCCAGGGTTTTCATCATTTTTTTCGAAACTTAGTGGACATGTTGGATATCATGTTAGGATGTGCACCTTCTATTCTGGTTACGCTAGTATTCGTTGATCTAACGATATGGGGAGTTTGATGACTTTCCTTGCCCTCAGCCCTGCAGCTTTCAATCGGTTTCTCACGGTTCTTGTGCACAGACGTCGGTTGGGTAGCCATTGCCACTTCAAAGATGGACTTGATGTAAATGGATGACGTCGCACCAGTCGAACCAGTGCCCTATCTTCACGCTGTAAGGTTACAGGTGATCGACCCGAGCGTGGTCGGTCCTTCACAGTACTAGATTCACCGTGTTTTCTCACCAATCTGCTTATCACTGTATAATGGTAGTAGGAAAAGTAGCTATTAGTAGGGTTGCCGATCTCTGGAATATACTTTTTGTATGTTTCTATATATTCCTTAGGACATACTTTAGCTTACCAAAAAGTTCGTCCATTCCAAAACCCGGCGTTTTCGCAAAAAAAGCCATGTAAAAGGAACACTTTCTAGCGTACTTTGTGGCCATAGGCACACGGAGTGCTCTACCGTTACCCCTCTATCTAATACATATAATATAGAGGGGTAGGGGGAGAGCTCTCCGTGTGCCTGTGGAATTTTTTATTAAGCGTTTTTATTATTCGCTCTATCATCTTGTTGTCATTCTGTATGTTTACAAACCATTGTTTATATCAGAAGTAGAAAATTCAGCGATCTAATTGGCTTGTTCAAAAGTTATACCGCCAGAAACGGTAAATAGGTCACAAAGGTTAAAAATAGGTCAGAAACATAAATATTCAGTTGAAGATGTCTTATAAACGCCGGGGTTTTGCATGGACGAACATTTTTATATATTCTTTATTTACTCATTACTGTTTTAAAACTATCGGAACGTATATTCTTGAGATCGGCTACCGACTGAACGAATGGAAGCCTCAGCCACCGGCCTATAGCCTAATCTACGCCCAATAGCTTTGTACGACATCCCTGCGGAGTGCATTCCGACAATTTGCCATTTTTGCCCTGCTGATATCCTCTTTCGTGCCCTGTTCACAGAACAGGGTTCCACGTTGCACAAAACCGGCCTTAAGTACAAAACATTCAAGGGGAATTCGCTTAATTGCACGAAAAAATATTTCATGTCTCATTACATGCAGCTTTTGCGTTACTGTCACACATGAATTGCCACAATCGTTCAATATAACAGCATTCTTATCATCATAATAACTGGCATTACAGTTAACATTAATGCAGATGTATAATAATTAATTTCTGCATGGGGTGCTTAACTTTTGTCCTTGTGTATAGATTGTTTTCATCATTAATTGGATAAAACTAATGAAAAAAATGGCCCTTTGAATGGCTGATGGAGCTTATTCTCTTTAATAATGAAACATTTAAATTTCAATTATTCGTATACGTGGGGGTAAAACATACATTTAACAATTGTTTTAGAATACATGAGCTCTACACTTTCCATCTCAGCTAGTCTAAAATAAAATTGTATTACCCTTTAAGAAGCATTTTTATAGAACTGTGTCATTTGGAACCTTACCAACGGGACTAACTCACAAAACAATAAACATTGCTTTTTTAAATACTCGATTTACATGTGTGTGATAGATAAATAAGTGCACACTTCAAGTTCTTCTTATATGCAAGAGAACAATATAAATCAACATTGGCAATGTTTTAGATTGTGGTAAAGAATTATATGCTCTTAAAGCGTCGTAAAAGAACTAGTTATTTAAAATTGTGAGATAATGAAAACAAATGATAATTTACTGATTGTTAATATTTCTACGACATACTTATATGTCGTAGAACTTATATGAAGTAATATATCATGCGATAATTTACACTTTTTCTTTTCCGAATTGTGTGTCTCTGTCTGTTTTTGTTTCAAGCATGTGCTTGGTGTGAAAGGTTGTGTATGATGAACCTTCGTCGCCATGTTAGTTAAACTAAGTTAAACATGTTAAAGTGACATAAGCTGCCAAAAATGTTGACATTTTGCGTGAAGTAGTACAATTTGTCAGCTTTTTAGTGGTACTGGTCTCCAGAATGCACGTTAATGTAGCGTTTTAAACTAACCAAGGCTTATAATGAATGAACGTCCGTCCCTAGTATTTGGATTTTGTTTATTTTTCGAACTCTGTTTCGGCTGGTACAGGTTTCAGACTGTATTAATTGCCTCATTCCAGAGTCAGTCATTTAGTTTCTCCATGACCTTCAACCCTCTTAATCATTGTCATGAAAGTTAAAAAAAATATATGAAAAACGAATGGCAGAATTTTGGCAGGTTATGCCACTTTAATTTACTTTCCATAAATTTGGGGGAAAAAATAGCAGAAATGAGAATAACTTTTATTCCTACACTAGGATTCAAACAAAAAACGTTTCACTAAATTACAATACACATTAAACTCTCTTATCAGCATGCTAGCTCTGATATGTAGACTATCAGCATTATCCTTCATGCCACTTATGATGTATGTAGATAAATATAAGTATGCCCGTTAAAGTATATCAAGGTTCTTTTTTCTTATAAAATTTTATTGGCGACTCCATTCTACAAGAATGATTCGCGCCAAGTATATCAAGGTTATACGACCGAGTGTACTTTAAGAGACACAGGAGGAACATAGTCATTGGGCTTAATAAACATGCCTTAGTTTTTCAAACAACTCGAGAACTGTTAAGCTCTCATATATAATTATTTCTGTTCAGCTTTCCACATTTCCACACGGGTCTATATATGTGTAGTGTGTATCACGTGCAGTGTTAACGTATACATTTATTTCTTCTGGGACACTGTAACATGCTGGGATATCTTCTCTTGGCATGTTTTTGCCGCTTATTTCTTCCGGGACACTGTAACATGCTGGGATATCTTCTCTTGGCATGTTTTTGCCGCACACACCTACAATATATAATGATTTATTTCAAATTCTGAAATCTGGAACATGAGACTAAGCTTATCTCAAATACAAAGATCAATTATGATGCGACGGAAAAGTAGTCTACGGCTAATGACGCTTTTAACCACCACATGTACTTTTTTTGCTTGATTCGACCTCAACGCCAGGGCAAAGTTTTTTAAAATAATTTTTATGATTTGAAAACTTACTGGTACCTTGCTTTTCCGTTGACATGTAAACGGGGGTCTCTGGTTTGTCAATTGCATTGGAATGATTTGGCCCTTGTGTTGAATTCCCTCTAGCATCGTGTCTGCGTCGTCTGCAGCCAACAAATCAAAATGTCAGATATTTAAACGCGTTGAAGATATGGCAAAGCGTATAAAGAGTATTGCAATATTGAGATTTGGATGGTACTGTTTTGCCTGTCTTGCTTCTAATTGACACAGCATTTCAATCAAGTAAGGCTTCGGACGTCTACAAACACTACTTGGTATTCCGTATATTTTTTTGTAAATTTGACATCATCTCATTCAAAACGCATGGGTTGGCAGAAAACATCCTGATGATCAACAACGAAAATATATTGTCTGCTTGATGTTGTACACCATACACAATATTATTTCACTTGTATTGCGACATTTCTAGCTGTGGCTTTGGGGGTGGGTGATATGGGGGGGGGGAGCGGTCCTTTCCGCTAAGGAACTAACACTCAACCCTTTCACATACGGCGTTTGAGTAAAACATCCACTTAGTATTTGCCATTTGCAATGGATTGGATTGGAACCCATATTCAATCGATAGTATTAGTTATTGATATTTTATCGTTGGTGTATGAATCTTTTTGACCCTTCTGATAATCAGAAGCCGGACGGTAGCCGGACGGAAAAATATCAATGACGAATGTATTCTCCCAAAACCCCTAGTAGGGCCTAGACGGAGAATTATCGCAGATTCATGTTTCAAGCGCTATCGGTCTCATCTTCGCAAGTCAAGTTAAAATCTGCATGTTCCCATTCCGTGTTTTACCTTGGCGGACCTCTCCCCTCAAACCCGTAAATCGAACAGCGCCCACTGGTGGGAATGTAAGAGTTGTGGTTCCTATACTTACAAAGTCTTGGCCAATCAGCACTAGTCATTACGTCATTTTCAGTGTAAGTACCAGAGGTTTTGATTGGCTGCGAGTTTTACTCGCATCCAATTTAAACGAGCTGTTCGATTTACGGGTTTGAATGGAGTAGTCCGCCAAGGTAAAACACGGAATGGAGACATTTAGGTTTTATCTTGGCTGGAGAAGATGTATCGGTCTGTACTCTGTATTGGCTGGTACTGGTATTAGTGTTAATTTAATCAGAGTTACGACTTCATCGTGTGTGCAGATATTCAGCTTGTCTTATTATTTGTTTTATTGCGCAGATTCTATCTGTGACAAATATATTTTAGCTAAAGCTAATATCTCGATATTTCATACATACGGCCTACAGTCAAAATGTTCTTTAAACGGATCGAGCCGACAACAGACGACATACAGAGTTACGCCCCTTGTATACTTAGCGAGGTCATTCGATATCTGAAGAATTTTGCGTTTCGTTTTTCCATTTGTAGATTTTAATTAGATTCAAATTAGACTGTGCTCAATTAATGAAGCTTACTATAACAGATCCTCATAAGACCTATTTTGGGCTTTTCGAAGCAAGTAAACATTTGAAGTGGTGGCGGCCATGTTTTTTCGTCAGGCGGGTCGTAACAAAATCAGGCAAGGTGTATGGGTTTAAACGACCCGGGTAATCCACCAATCAAAATTTGGCATTTGCCAACAAACTTGGTTGAAGGATAATAAATATATGTATCCATGAAAAATAGATACCATATGTACTTACCCTTTTAAAATTATCTGCACATGTATTTATAGACAAAGGCTAAATGGCTTTTGGAATTAAGATATTTCTTATGTTCAAATAACTTGGAATGGTCGCCTTCAAACCATGGGCTGTGGGTTAAAAACAACGTCTAATGAAAATTGAGTGGATTTATCACTCGGTTGCCATATGTAAAAGAATTGCCAGGTGTTTGATCCGCGATATAAGTGAAATGATCTTGAATGTGGCGTAAAGCTTGAATCAAGCACTCAATCTAATGTTATAAAACACGAACAGATTTGTGTGCAAAGGCACTTATTAGCAAAAAAGAATCCGATTAGCAATAGACCAAATACATTCTGTTTTTTTTTTAATAACCGATAATCATAGTGTTGAAGTATGTTGCTATAAAAGGGAAAATCATACCCCAGACAAAAGCAAGCCATAGCAATGACTACAACGAACACAATGCCTCCACTGACAGCCCCCGCAATGGTATAAATCAGCGTATAACTCCGGCCTGTCAAAGTAAGATTGTTTACAAAAAGGACATATGAGAAAAGATGACATTACAAAAGTACCAATTGAACGCGGCCAAGGATGACTTATCCTTCTACTTAATTTGTATATATTTGTTATCGTCAATATATTGCTATGATACTAGTTAACCACAACTTACCACAGTGTTCTCCCTTCGGTTGCCACATCAACGGTTGCTATGGAGCCAAATCTTGTTTTTAAAAGCTGTATTATAAATTAAACTCTGCAAGCAATTCGAACTATAAAAATCAATAAGTTCCTTTCGAGTTTGGCTAAAACCCACGAGATCACGCAAGAAAAGAGTTTCAGGATATATCATTCACTGACTAGCCGTTCATTTAACATTAGCGTTTATGGCGAACCGCGCTTATCGTGTCGTTTTAGCTTTGATTCTTTATTTCTAAATCACTTATTTACTTCACATTTTTTGTGAAACACACCAGAAGCTATCACTTGCGTTTTTTCATCAGTTGACGGTCAAAACAAATATTTATATCACGTGGATACGCTTCGAGGTTATCAAAAACCAATGGTGAAAACCCAACTCCGGCGTCTTATTTTTGTTCTAGAAGTAATATTATTCCTCTGTTGGTCATAAAAAAGAGTATGTAATGGCTTTGTATATATCTTGATATTTCTCAGAAAAAGACTATATATTGTAAGCAAACCAACAGGATAACAGCCGATCTCAATTAGCACTAATGTTAATTGGACAGCCGATCAGTGAAAGTTATACACCTAAACACGTGTATCGCTTGATCTCGTGGGAAATCTTTGAATGCAGAGATTGATTCACCTTGTTTACAGAGTTGCCCCGTCCATCCTTCAATGCAACCCATATCACACGTACCGTCTTTATGGTTGCAAGTGGAGTTAATACCATTTTCGCAGTTCCCACAAAGTTCGGCACAGTCTTCACCATAATAGCCCAATGGACACTCTGCAAGATCAGAATTATTTCTTCTTATACTATATCCATATGACATCCATATTTTAAACGAAATCTTTCCGTAAAACCCATTGTGAACATTAAAGTACATCACTTGACAAGTACATTATGTGTGTAACCATTGGCACCCCGAAGGTATACCACGCACGAAAGAGTTTTTCTCGAAGAAATAATTAAGAAATAAAATTGTCTGATATTTAAAAAAATCGTTTCATGAAGGTTTGTAAGAGAAATCATGTATCATGTCCCTTGTCGTTGAATTCAACCGTATAGGCGTCTTTTGTCAACACAATTATTACCATAAAAAGATTTAATATATAAATATAGGGTATTTAACTTTAAAAAACTTTAACTTACTGTTTTAATTTTTTTCTGTTTATACTGTGATTCATTATTTGTGACTTTAATTTTAAGTGTCTATTCCTGTGTATATTGTAAATATATCTGTGTACATTTTGTGTATACAGGGCCCTGTTGGAGATCAGTGCTACGGCACTGAACAGGCATCCTGTTAAAATATGGTTTAATAAATAAAAAATCCACGAAAAAATATACCTTCTTCACAGAAATCTCCAACATATCCTTTGTCACATCTTGTCACTTTAATAATGGCGGAGCATACACCGGTTTTAATATCACAGGTTCCGGCAACACATCTTTCGTGACATTGTTCGACACAGTCTTCCCCGTATGTCCCATTCACACATGCTGACAAGGAAAGTATTGTTCGCAACAGTAAAATAAGTAGCAAATTTTACTTTGTATAAACAGTTCGCAAACTGACAATTATGTGATATTTCAAAATTTCGTTCCTAGCGTGTCATTTCTTTATGTCTTAACGCTATCGATCTACGTCTTAACATCTTTATTCTATTGTTCTCTACCTAAAATAACTTTCTTAACGTCATTACTTGTTTAATTTTTACTCATTTTCTTTCAATTTTCTTGATCAAAGTTCACTTTTTGTGCTCGTACTATAGTACTAGCATCGTTTTGATTTTCATGATATCTGACACACACCACCTGTCATTTATTACGTCATCATATCGATTGTTTTACGTTTACGTCAGTACCCCCTGCTGTGCAAATATCGATTTTTTTTACATGTCAATTGGGGAACCCCTGCTGTGTAAAGTACACGGTAAAGATAACCCAACTACTCGTCGGCCAAATAAGCTTTATTCAGCAACACACAACTAGCCAGGACGTCTTTTATTTCTAAAATAATTTTCTTGACAATGGTATATGGAATGGCAATAACTCACCGGACTCGCACTTTTCTCCTTGCCAACCAGCTTGACATTTTGGCTTTCCATGGCAATGTCCCGTTTCAATATCACATGTACCTAAGCACCAGCCACAGGTAGAATTGCAGTCAAATCCATAACGACCTTGCGAACAATCTGAAAAAGCAGTTTTGTAGTCTTGGTCCGATCTACGCATTCATTAAAGTGACATGAGCTGCCAAAATTCAAACTTTTTTCATAATTTCTGATCGTCACGACAGTAAGTGGCTTGAAGGCCATCGAAAAAAAACTAAATGATTGGCGTTGGAATGAGGAAAATCCCTACAGTATGTGACCTATACGAACCAAAATAATGTTCGAAAAGTAAACAAAATTTGAACAACCATTCATTCATTCAAAGCCAAAGTTAGTTCAAAACAATACTTTATCGTACATTCTAGAGATTAGAAGCACTAAAAAGCTTCTGAAGTATGCGTCTTGAGAAAAATAGCCAATAATTTCAACATTCTGTTTTAACGTCAAAATGTCAACCTTTTGGTAGCTCCTGTCACTTTAAGAAATGAATCACTATTTGTAACCATCCCCTAGTTTATGAGAACTTGTAGAGAAGAGTCAATATAACAAAATTTACCGTATTTCTGGAAACCTTTTCTTCATTATATTTAAGACATAAAATGGCGTACATCGAATAGCAAATTGTCAATAAGTGTTACCAAAGGTATCGTGTGGTATGATGTCGTGTGTGTTTCAAGTCAGAGAGAGAAATAATTACTACTACGGTACGCCATTTCTTGAGCAGATGCCCTACAAAATAATTTTTCCATTTATCCTCTCTCTGGGTCATATTTAACCAACAGCACTGCCAGGCCAAGCTATGCCGCTGGAAACCCATCTTCTCTATCCAAGTTAAAATCTGCATGTCCCCAACACGGAATGGGAACATGAAGATTTTAACTTGGCTTGCGAAGATGCTGGAAACCAGGAATACAATGTATGTGGAACATCAGATTTAATCCAAATCAACTTTTCCACCAAGAAAACAGATTATGTGAGATCGGATGCAGGGATTACTTGAGTTCCCACCATTAGTAGGTCTATATCTTACTTTTCATACATTCAGCGCCTTCCCATCCTGCGTCACACGCAGAACATTCTCCGGTTATACGATCACAGCTAACTCCACCAGCACATCTTCCACATCGTGTTTGACAGTCTGGTCCGAAGTATCCATCGCATTCTGTTAAATTCAAATAAAAATATATTAATCAGTGTTCTATGTTTTACGCCACAATCAAGACTTTCTCGCTTACACTGATGAGATGCAATGCCTATTTTGCCACATGAGCATAACTTTAACATTATACAAGAGTACCTTAACTATTCAAAGGATACATAAAAAGTTTAGCATACTACTATTGAGCTGCAAATATAGTGGATTAGTAAGGTCCGAATCCGTAATAATCAGCTTTGACATTATAATAGTTTGTTTTTTTGATTGATATTTATATATGATAAAGTGAGATTAAATATGTATGATAAGGGAGATAGTATACGATGGAAATCAAATTTTAGCACTCCAGTCCAGAAACAGACGAGGATTTCAAGTCATTCTTAATAGTTTAATTTTTCTTGAACTGAATGTGAAAATGTGAATGGTTTCTGAAGGGTTGATTGATTGATTGATTGTTTGGTGTTTTACGCCGCGCTCAAGATTATTTCCCCTATATAATACAGCAGCGTTGTCAGTTTTATTGTGGATTGAAACCGGGTTCTATGCCCGGAGGAAATCCACGACATACCGGTGGTAACTGGCAACCATCCCACATAGGGTTTCGGAATGAAACCTAGCATGAAAGCAGTGGTAAATACAAAGTTCATCAGACTTGTGTTCATAATCGATATACCTGTTTCACAACGTGAACCATTGTATTCAGATTTACAGGTTGGAATGCCAGCATTACATTTTCCTGTGACCGCGTTACAGCCCGGTGTGTAACAATTCCCACATGGCGTCATACAATCAATTCCGTAAAACCCATCGCGGCATTCTGTAAGTAGGACAATCTTGGATGAAAGAAATGTTTGAAACTCTCTTTAAATGTGGGTTCCATACTAATGATACAAAATTAAGACATCACCACGTCGTCAGTTGTTTTTTGAACATTGCTAACATAGTTACTTTTGCAAACTATTCACTGATTAGTCACTTAACACATTTGTTATATGTCAATATTTTGAAACATTAAATTCAGTTACACTTGACGAAGACACCCGCACAGCTGTCGAAAGCTCGTGTTGTTAAAAAACAACTGACGACGTGGTGATGTCTTAATTTTTTATCATTAATCTTGGATGAGTTAAAACTTTAGTAATGTTTCTTCATTTAAAACAAAAAGTGTATATATGGTCTATAAACTGGCAGAGAAGCTCGTTGTCCCATTGTTCTAGGACGTTTTGTCGTTATCATGTTTTCACGTAAAGTATTGTAAAACGTTATTGTTCCGCTAAGAAAATCATCGGTGGTTAGTAGGCTATGCTCTCGAGTATTAACACGCTAAATGTTTTTGTTTGTCTTAACTTTGAATCCCTTACGAGCGCAAAATATCGTTTTAAAATATAATTTGTCTTCCGTTAAAGTATTATAAGATTAAGTTTAAGTTAAAAACATCTGATTCTCGTATATTTTGTATTAGTCAGTTATTTCGTTTTCTCAAAGTTATTTCGTATTCTTTAGTTATTTCGTATTCGTTGTAGTTTCACAAAGCCTACTATTGTACCACTCTGAAACTTCGGAGATTTACGTGCGTGAAATACCCTCTGATAGACTGCAGGTCATTTTGAATATGGTGACAAATAGGTAGCCCTGAAGCGTACACTTTCCAAATCTTCTTCAGGACCCCACAAAAGTGTCCCCGTGATAATGTAAGGGACCGAAATACTCTGTTTGTTAACTTTCAGCTTCGATCAGTTATATAATTGAAGCATTGGAGGATTCCTGATATGTACCGAAACTGCGTCTGTCTACAACATGTGGTTTTCCGGGCTAAATAAAATATATAATCAAATATCTTTCTAAATGATATTAGAATTTAATAAATTTATAATCATTTTTATTTTCTTTTTTCGTCTGCAGTGAAACATTTTGATATTTACTTTCGACGCCATTTTTATTCAGCCCCAAAATACGGTGATTTGCCGTATAAAACGCGCAGACTGTCCAAGGCGTGTCAAAGCCGACCGGTAGTAAGCGAATATAGCCGAAGGGAGTTCCGACTGCTATTGTACACGAAGGCTTTCACGGTGTCATTTATTTACTAACGTAGACTTCTTGGGTGTCAAATTGCAATAATAACGTTTCTGTATTCTTTGGTTTCTGTATTTTTTTATTTTTGAGGACTAACGACCTGACGTCAGTTTCCTACGCTTGGCTGGCGTCGTGTAATTTCGAAATGCCAAATATATTTGAAGTTCCGTTTAGTAATCTTTCATAAAGCTGCACCTATAAACTTATGCCTTTTCACGCAGACTAGTGTAGCCATGTCTAACACACGTAAGTCCAGTAATGGCATTTGAATTTGTTTGTAACCTGTTTTGGAATACTAGCAATAAGGAAGGTAATAGTGAATTTAGATCAGCTGCCATTGTCTTATTCTAAATTCAAATTATGTCGCCACAAATATAATTCTCAAATGCATTTCTTCTTGAACACATCAGCAAAAGACATTGCGAAAAAATTTACAAATGAAATCAGAACGAGACTCGTACTTATATCCAGACATACACACCTTGATTGCAACGACTACCAGTATAGCCTGGGCCACAGCGACGACCTGGACATCTCCCATATGTTTTAGAGCAAGCGGCACCATTTTCACAGAAACACTCGAAATCGCAGTCTTTACCCCAATGACCAACTACACAGGCTAAAAATGGATCAAAAGGCAAATTCAAATGGTAAAATGGAAAAGAAACATACATCTGCAATCATCATCAGGGAAATTACTGAATTAGTAATTAATTTCGCTGGTGATGATTGCAGCTCTCTTTCGAAACACTATAAAAAACTTCATCGTGTATGAACAAAAAAATATATACACATGCTCTAATTAGTTCTAGTTTCTATCAAACCAAAAAACCTTAACTCGATTATAAATTAGTTTTCTCTGCTAATTTCTTGTTTTGTGAAATATCTCTTTATAGTGAAACCCGTCTATATATATTTCTAAAACTTCGAACATGTATACATATGTAGCATTATGACAACACTACTTACTCTCGCATTCAATGCCTTTAGTATCACAAGCAGCACACATATCGTCTGACGCACATTCTTTTTCACAATCCTCACCATACCACCCATCTGTGCAAACTGATAACAAAACACGGTATACGAAATACAGACGTTCAGTATGAACAGTTAGATTACTAAATAAATCAACACAACAAAGCTGAAGACGATCCACCCCATCCCCACCCATAGAAGCTAAAAGTACACATACTCTTTATGAATCAAATTAAGAAGAGTCGACCAAAGAACAGAGATAGTTAGTTGTTATAAAAGTATAATGATAACAGGCGATACGGATAGTGCTTAACTGTAAATCCATTCAGAACAGTATTGTAATCAAGAGGTGTGACAACAAATTAGCATTTTGTTCAATTGTTCAGATAAAGATTTGTATTTTAAAATTCTAGAAAGTACAACTGTTTCAAACTTTATAATGTTTAGCAGCTCATCAATGGATGGCAACCTCTCAGTGACACGACATTTATACACTAAAAATTTGGCTTGGAGCAAAACATAGTTTTTTGCTTTACAATGGTTACTATTATCAAAAAATCCATACAATACAGAATACGGTTGTGATGAAATATCACAGTTGATACTCCGGCATAGGAAATTATTGACTTTTCCCCAAAAGGCAGCTAAATGGGAGCAATACAAAAAATAATGAGTGATATCATCTACCATGCCACAGTGTTCACAATAGGGGCTGTCCTTGATTTTTAGACGGTCGTGTAGATAAACATTGCACGGAACGATGCGATGGAGTATTTTATATTGTAACTGTTTACACTTATTATCCACAGGTAAGCTATGTACCAAATTCCAAACCAGAGATTTATTCACTGTGTCATCAGTATTTAACCATTTATTATAGTCAAATTCATCTGACTTTGTTGCTGTTATTTTGCCTCTCCAAAATCTACATGATAACGCTGGGTCATGCAGGGGGAAATCATCATAGGTTACAGGACCACACAGTGTCCTCGTTATGGCGTTTTTGTTAAAGGCGCAATAGCCAGTGAATGTTAATATAGCAGAAATAATTCTATAATACTCGTTTGGTTCGCATAATAATAAATATTTTCTTTCCAACTCTGGCATAGAAAGTAAATTACCATTGATATCAAAGATATCTCTGACGAAAGTTATCCCGGCATTATACCAAGATGAATTAAAAAGAGAGTTAGAGCCCCTTGTAATCCAACGATTATTCCAAATAATTTCATTAAAAATGTCATTCTCAGGTTGTTTTCTAAGTTTTAACCAGGACAGAAGGATATCTTTGTAAAAAACAGGGACTTTAATTTTGAGAGTAGAGATGTCAAAATTACAGAGAAGAAGAAATTCTAGTCCACCCAGGGGCTTAAAAATTTCCGCGACAGTTAATTTCCATGGAGAACGACGGTTTCCGAAAAAACGCGTAAGCCAAACCAGTTTTAGTGCTTGATTATGGTCATTAAAATCAATACATTTGATTCCTCCATCATAAATATCTGAGCACATTATTGACCTTTTTATCTTCTCTTGTCGATAGGCCCATATGAATTGGAAGATTTCTTTATTGATCTCACGTATCATACAGTTCGAAAAGTGTAAAACCGACGCAAGATATGTCAGCCTTGACATACCTTCACTTTTACTAAGAAGTGATCTGCCGAATATTGTCAAGCCCCGTGATGTCCAAATTTTAAATCTTTTCTTAACTTTACCTAGCGTAGCTTTTATGTTATTGTTTACTGTTTTTTGGTTGCCTACGGAAATTCCTAAAAGTTTGACATCTGTTTCATTTATTCCACAATAGGGTATCCCTAGAAAGAATGCGCGATGACTATTTGTAGATTTTCTACAAAGCGAAATAAATTTGCACTTTCCGCGATTTAATTTCAGTCCCGTAGAGGATTCATATAGTTTGTACTTTTCTATAACATTTTTGGCCGACTGGACATCTAACAGAGTCATGTTTGAATCATCTGCGTAGTATACTCCTTTGATTTCTACGTTGTTTACTATAATACCCTTTATCGTATCATCGTTACGTATTTCTGAGTTTATTAATTCTAGACATATAAGAAAGATGTAAGGAGAAAGTGGACATCCTTGTCTGGTCCCTCTTTCCAAATCGAACCAGTGAGTTGAAGTGCTCTTATGTAGAACACAACTACTTGACTTATGATATAATGTGAATATATATTTTGTAAACGAATCACCAAAGTTAAATTTTTTAAAAGCATATGCAATGTAAGCCCATTCTATTGAGTCAAATGCTTTTTCAATATCTAAAGACAGCAACCAGCTATTCTGAAAGTCTTCATTTTCGATAATATCTAACAAGAATCGGACATTTTCTCCTATAAATCTGCCTTTCATAAATCCTGACTGGGTGTAATGAATAAGGTCAGGTAAACAGAGTTTCATTCTGTTTGCAAGGGCCTTTGCGATGATTTTGTAGTCAACGTTTAAAAGTGATATTGGCCTCCAGTTTGATAACAAATTCAAATCTTTTCCAGGCTTTTCTATAAGTTTGATAATTCCGCGTCTCTGTGAAATAGTTAAAGTGCCTGCTACAAAAGAAGCACTGGCAGATGAAATAAAAAGATTTTTAACATCTTCCCAAAAGGTTCTGAAAAACTCTGCAGTCAGTCCATCGCACCCAGGTGATTTATTTAAAGGCATGCTGTATAATGCTGTCTTAAATTCATGTTCCTTTAGAGGAGAGTCTAATGTTATTTTTTGTTCCTCAGATAGACGAGGAGAAGGACTCGGAAATAATTTAAGCAACTCATCAGCCGATGTAGAGGATTTAGACTTATACAAGTCGGAATAAACAGATTCCAATTCGTTCAGAATATCACAATCATGTGTTAATTTAGTTCCATCAGATCGGATTATTTGACTAATGCTGTTGCTATTAAAAACACTTTTCTCTAAATTGTGGAAATATTTCGAGTTCTTTTCACCCTTTTCTATCCAACGGCAGCGAGAGCGAACGAAAGAACCCGCTGCTTTCTGTTCATAAATTTTTTCAAGTTCAGTTTTTTTCGATTCAAGATTTATGTAGATTTCATCATTGCCTGGGTTTGTTAACAAAGTGTTATCCATCTGTGAAATCAATTGTAGAAGTTCGGCTTCTTTTTTATGGGATTCTTTTATTATCAATTTAGATGTTTCTATACTAGCTGTCATTACTTTGTATTTAAACCAGTCCCAGGTAGTACACGGGTCCCAATTTTTACATTCCTTCTGAATAGAAACGCATAGCTGTTTAATCATTTCTATATATTGCTTATTTTTTAGTAATGAGTTATTAAATTTCCAAAAATTTGGCTTTTTGTTGGCCTTTACATCTTTTAAAGCTACTGTTATTATTTTGTGGTCAGACTTAATACAGGGTAAAACTTCTGTTTCGTACAATTGGCTAATAAGGGAATTGGATATTAGCCATAAGTCAATTCTGGATTGTGTGTTGTTATTTTTACGCCAGGTGTACGACTCTTTGAGAGGATACATATGCCTAAAAGCGTCTATTAGTCCAAAATTTCTCAGCAAATCGTGTAATTCGCCCATAGATTGAGTGCGATTTATATTACTCGATATTGACTTTCTATCTAGGATAGGGTTAAGCGTCGTATTGAAGTCTCCTCCAATGACAACATTCTGACAATCGTATTGGAAAAGCTGAATTTGGAGCTGCTCAAAAAATTCTTTTCTCTCGTCAATATTATTTGGGGCATAAATGTTGCTAAATGTAAAAGTATTTCGATAAGCTTCGACTTCTAGTATAATTAGCCTTCCGTTGCTATCAGTAGCAGTTCTCTTAATTGTAAATTCTTTGTTAGTTATGATAATTGCCACTCCACGTGCTTTATTTGTACCATGAGAAAACTTTATAACTGAATTGGGGCCCCATTCGTAGGACCAGAATCGTTCATCTTCTGGAACACTGTGGGTCTCTTGCAAGAAAATGATGTCAAATTTGAACCTCTTTAGGTAAATAAAAATTTGCCTCCGTTTGTGTCTGTCCCTTAGGCCTCTTACATTTATAGAGAGTAATTTCATATAACTTAATGTTTTTAATTGCCTATTCCCCTTTGTCTCCCCTTACCCCCAAAATCCCAACAATAGTTACCTCCCCTTAAAGCTGTGTACCTAATGTACCTAACAAGAACTGACCTAAAAAACGGTCCGCTACAGCAATCAGTAGTTTCTGCTTAACGGAAATGTTTACAGATTTACATTTGATTTAGTTCTGTATTAACTCCAAATCATGAAGAAACAGTTTAAAAACATGTACATATATACATTTAACCAGATGTCACTAAACTAGAAAAATTGATAAAAAATTAAACAAAATTGCCTTGGCTTACTTCATTGTTATGTAAGTTATAACAGTAAAGTAAATAATGTGTATACAAATAAAAACTGTTATGAAAATATGTGCACGAAGAATGTTTGATTTTAAATAATGCAATCGACCAAACTTTAAATAGAACGTCATTATTGCATCACAACCCAAATATCGGTAAATAGGCCAGAGGTTGAACTCGGTGCTCTTGACCTCACTGTATACATTCTATCAATTTAAGTAGGTCACCCCTTTATGTAAATAATGTCTAATGATGCGTACGAGTACTATCAAGTATCAGTAAACCAAATGAAATCGAATTGTCATACCCTGTTAAGTTTAGTAAAATACTAAAGTAGGAACGTTACTACTATTTCATTGACAGTTGATTATTAGTAACCAAATTGCAAATAAAAAAAACAATTTAATAAAATTTAAAAAAAATCAATAAATAAAAAAAAAATTCTGTATAGGCCTAGGCTAAATGATATTGATAATATACTAAGTTAGTAATGGTATTGGTAGTTCGATAATTCTGACGTATGATAAATAAATTACCAGACATATATCACGATGGTCGTTCACTCAAAGAATTCTTTGCCATTGATGAAAAGTTTACCATTTCGAAAGACCACTTTCTGTCCTCTCTCCCAGGCTTGTTTCATGACTGGTGCCAGGCGACGTTTTTTCTCCAGGTCCTCTTTAGGTAGGTCCTCGGTGACATACTGGGCAGCCTTTCGTAGGACAGTACGTGCTGTGGTAACGATTCTGGACTTCTCCTCGCGATAGATGAACTTTACAATGATGGGCCTTGCTTTCTCGGCATTTAGTTTTTTAGGACCGAGACGATGGGCTATTTCTATTTTAATGTTATCTGTTATTTTCAGAGTTTCATTTATGAACTTTTGGATTTTAGTTTTACAGTTTTCGCCTACCTCTTCAATGAAACCAAAGAACAAAGCATTGAAATTTCGGGAGTACCTTTCTAAGTTCAGGATGGCGTTTTCAGCACGAAGAATTCTCTCGTCACACACTTTTTGAGTTTCTTCTGAATCCTTTAATCTTTGGTGAAGCTGTTGTTGTTCTGTCTTAATTTCGGCTATTTCATTCTGCAGGTTCAAGACTCTCGCAATTATTTCCTGTCGGGACGAAGAAATTTCTCCTCGCAGATTTGTTTCCAATTCTTGGAGGGCATCGAGGATTATTAAGTTGGAGCGTGTCGTCTCGTCCTGATGTGGGTCAATAGCTCTGTCCGGCATGGTTGGGTCCTCTGGGGTCACACTCGCGGTCTTCTGTTCTTCACTGAATCCCCCTTCATATCTTCCTCTTTTGTTGTCCAAATTATTAAAATCATTAGATTTCTTTCCATTCATTTTGGGTTTGTTGGGTTTTGGCATTGCGTCTCCGTTAGGTTAACTTAAAGTGTATGCTGTGCGGAAAGGAGGTACAGATCAATCACCACTACTCATCATATACGAACTCCCGGATCGACTCTTAGTGTCACCTTGCCTAGAACATTCCCGCCAACCCAGTTGTCGCCCCTTACTAACCTTGACATGCGTGTTAGGCACTAACTGTAACACAGTACATTGTGAACTATTGGCTTGAAACAAACTCGACTTTTTACAGGTAGTACATAGCCCGGATTATCTGTCTTACGGCGACTAGTATTATATGGCTGCTAATGTGTCTTGTCGCCTTATGACAAACACGGAGAGAAAAAAAATTTCGACAGAGCCCAGATTTCTCGGCTAAGGTAGTACATATGATTTCTAAGTAGATTGGCTTACCGTAAATGATAACTTCGCAGAGCGTAAGTGTTACCCCTGTAGATAAGACGATACGGACTCTGTCCCCACTCAATATCCGATCGCAGTTTTTCTTAATAATCGTTTTAGGTGAACGTCCTGTATATGTCGTGTCTCTGTAACATTCATTATATGAATCTCCCCACGAGTATGAGCGACCGACCTGTAAGTTGAATCCGCGTAGACGATAACCAACTGGAAATCAAAAACAGTTTACATTAATTTAAGGTTATTATAGGTTGCATAATACAGTTTCATTTCCCATTTGCGGTAATGTTAACGTTTTGATTTGTGGCTAATTACCTAAATCTCATTAAGACTTTTCCTTACCATTTTCAAATAGATCAACACAGAAATCCTTTATAACCAAATAAAGTTGACATAGTGCATGTCGGTTCCAAGCTACACACAATTTAACATGGGTACCGCCATTTTGACAGTTTTAGGCTTACTTATTCTAAGCCAAACTTTGGTATTTTCAAAATTGGGTGAACATTAAAAAAACACACACAAAAATCTGTTATCAGGCATTGATTGAACGCTTAAAGTATGTACAGTAGACCTGCGTTAGTTTCAACCCAATATTCAAATAACCCAGATACCAAACTATCACTATGTAAGCCACGTCCTAGCTCTAAACCGAAATCAATTTTCATTGGCTGAGAAAACTTTACTCCTAAATCTCGGCCTACTGAATGTTGTTGGTAATTAGCGCACATCTTCGGTTGTTCAGCTAATGCTTATTTCTACGTCAATCGTTTAGTTTATCCAGATACTTCAATCTTAACTTATCTTGACAGTCGGAATTGATGATAAAAAATCGGGATGCTGACAGTTAACGTCATTTTGACAAATTGTTAACGATGATCGTTAGCATCTAAAGAAAGATGCATATTTGTATGCCTTTTTCAAGAAATAACTTTCGTTTCGCCTTTCTGTCAAATATATTAAAGCTTTTTACAAAGATAATTGACTGCATGATGAGAACGTAGTGTCAGTTCACAAATATTAAAAACGTCACTTTTTCCTCAACAAATTTAAGTTTTAAAACTACTTACAGTCTTCTTGCCTATTGTAGATCACAAATCGATTGATGTGGTACGTTTGTCCCAGATATACCGTCCATGATGTTGAACTGCATCAAAAGAAAATATACTAGTGTACCTTAATACTTGCGATATGATTGATGAAGCCAATTAACTCGTTTATGAACAAAATTTAAAGTTGGTTTGTGTTTGTATACGGACAAAATCTACATTTGAAAAACATAAGTTAAAATAAATCAACGAAGGTGATAACTTTCTATTGTATCATGGTTGCGGCGTTTTTCTTTTGATGAGCAGTCTTCGACAAATCCGATACCCAGTGGACAGAGAGTTGGATGGGCTTAAGCGTTGAATAACTTCCCGCTTCTTGTCTAAAATAACCACGGAGACAAGGTTCTTATTGTGTTAAAAAGGGGCATGTCATTTAGACGTTTATACCCAATCATAAGCTGTTATAATAAACCACAACCCATGATATTTCATTAGGTTGACGACAGGCAGGTAGAATTTTGTGGAAAAGATAATTTGGCAACAAATCATCAGTTTAATTAGTTAGTGTCTTTTAGAAAGTGACTTTAACAGTATTCTCGTTATTTTGGGATTACACTTTCTTGAAAATATGGTAGAAATTCTTCTACCGATTTTTGGGTGACGCCCGAAACGGGAATCGAACCCGCGTCCCAGAGTATGGCACCTATCGCCAGCACTAAATGCCGGCTGCCTTATCCATTCAGCCAACCGGCCTCCTCTAAAAAAGGAGGTAGTTGACTGGTAGATACTACAGCGGACATTTAGTACCACTCTTGTAACGTAATTGACACAGCTCCCATTGCTGAATGCAAGAGTTTAATTAGTTAGTGTCTTTTAGAAAGTGACTTTAACAGTATTCTCCTTATTTTGGGATTACACTTTCTTGAAAATATGGTAGAAATTCTTCTACCGATTTTTGGGTGACGCCCGAAACGGGAATCGAACCCGCGTCCCAGAGTATGGCACCTATCGCCAGCACTAAATGCCGGCTGCCTTATCCATTCAGCCAACCGGCCTCCTCTAAAAAGGAGGTAGTTGACTGGTAGATACTACAGCGGACATTTAGTACCCCTCTGGTAACGTAATTGACACAGCTCCCATTGCTGAATGCAAGAGTTTAATTAGTTAGTGTACTTTTTTATGTAAAGTACATGTACAATGCACTTAGCTTAGATTTGAAAGTTTTTTTCAGCCTTAAATAATGGATAGCATGGGTCACTTTGATTCATTACAAAAATAAATAGGTTGGTGAATTGGTTGTTAGCGGTTTAACAAAATGTCAAACGAAATTAGTTGACGAAAGCCCACCTGTCAGGCCCATCTGTGTGAGTACAGAACTCATTATAACCGGGTATGATTCTTGTGTCCAGTTTTCCATCAACGGCATAACTAGATGTAAAACAGTCAGAATCCTCACAGTAGGTAGACTCCTGCTCACTTCGCCTATCAAGGGCAACGTTTTCTGTAAAGGTAGTTAAACACCACAATTAATAACACAGGCTTTCAGAAATTTAACCATTATATGTGACATGGGGAAATATATTCGAGAACCATGAACTCCGGGACCAGCTATTAATAAAAAACGTCCAATAGTTTTATGAGGTTTGTTTTGATTAGTTTGGTGCATCTTCGCATGCCAAGTTAAAATCTTAATGTCCCCATTCCGTGTTTTACCTTGGCGGACTACTCCACTCAAACCCATAAATCAAACAGCTCGTTTTGATTGGATGCGAGTAAAACTTCTCTTAGCTAATCAAATCATCTGGCACTTACACTGAAAGTAACCTAGTGGCGGCTGAATTCATGTTGAACTTTTGTGTAACGAATGCTGATTGGCCAAGACTCTGTAAGTATAGGAAAGACAACTCTTACATTCCCATCAGTGGGCGCTGTTCGATTTACGGGTTGGAGTGGAGTAGTCCGCCAAGGTAAAACACGGAATGGATTACATAAAGATTTTAACTTGGCTAGAGAAAATGAGTTTGGTGTGGTGAAAATAAGACTCACAGACAAAGTGTTACAAGATCATGCCCATGGTAACACAAGTTTACAGAAATTAGCTTTGTCCACTTCGGGCAATCACGTGGGTGTCTGGCCGGAGAAGCCCACTTCTTTCTAGTCATATTAATTTAAACACCCATTTTATATTTATGATCACTAAAATACACGGGCACATGGAAAATCTTCTTGTCTAAAATAACCACGGAGACAAGTTTATTATTCTAAGGGGCATGTCATTTAAACGTTTATACCCAATCATAAGTTGTTATAATAACCCACAACCTATGATATTTCATTAGGTTGACGACTGACAGCCTTGGTCAGTAGAATTTTCTGGAATCCTTTTGTAATACATTGACAATGGTTACACATCTTAACTATGGCAAGAACATCGGTGGACTAAGAATGAACCCCATAAATGTTGCACCCCCCCCCCGCCCCCAGCACAGACAAAACTATGCAACAAACAACAACTCGACCATAAACTCCATCTCACAACATACAACCAACAAACAACATGGATATAAACTCCATCTCACAACCTACAACCAACAAACAACAAGGTTATAAACTCCATCTCATAACCTACAACCAACAAACAACAAGGTTATAAACTCCATTTTATATCCTACAACCAACAAACAAAACGGCCAGAAATTCTATCTCACAACCTGCAACCAACACACGACAAGGTTATAAACTCCATCCCATAACCTACAACTAACAAACAACAAGGTTATAAACTCCATCACATAAACTTCAACCCAGAAGCAACAAAGCTATAAACCCCATCTGACAACCTACAACTAACAAACAACAAGGTTACAAACCCCATCTCATAACCTACAACCAACAAACAACATGGTTATAAGCTCCATCTCACAACCTACAACCAACAAACAACAATGTCATAAACTCCATATCATAACCTACAACCAACAGACAACAAGGTTATAAACTCCATCTCATAGCATACAACCAACAAACAACAAGGTTACAGACCCCATCTCATAACCTACAACCAACAAACAACTGGTTATAAGCTCCATCTCACAACCTACAAACAACAAACAACAAGGTCATAAACTCCATCTCATAACCTACAACCAACAGACAACAAGGTTATAAACTCTATCTCACAACCTACAACCAACAAACAACAAGGTTATAAACCCCATCTCATAACCTACAACCAACAAACAACAAGGTTATAAACTCCATCTCACAACCTACAACCAACAAACAAAACGGCCATAAACTCCATCTCACAACCTACAACCACTAAGGTTATTAACTCCATCTCACAACCTACAACCAACAAACAACAAGGCTATAAACTCCATCTCACAACCTACAACCAACAAACAACATGGTTATAAACTTCATCTCACAACCTACAACCAACAAACAACAAGGTTATAAACTCCATCTCATAACCTACAAGCAACAAACAAAACGGCCAGAAATTCTATCTCAAAACCTACAACCAACACACGACAAGGTTATAAACTCTATCCCATAACCTACAACAAACAAACAACAGGGTTATAAACTCCATCTCATAAACTTCAACCCAGAAACAACAAGGTTATAAACTCTATCTCACAACTTACAAACAACAAGGCTATAAACTCCATCTCATAACCTACCACCAACAAACAACAAGGTTATAAACTCCATCTCATAGCCTACAATCAATAAACAAAAAGGTTATAAACTCCATCCCATAACCTACAACCAACAAACAACATGGTTATAAACTCGATCTCACAACCTACAACCAACAAACAACAAGGTTATAAACTCCATCTCATAAGTTCATAACCTGCAACCAACAAACAACAAGGTTATAAACTCCATCTCATAAACTACAACCAACAAACAACAATGTTATAAACTCCATCTCATAACCTACAGCCAATAAACAACAAGGTTATAAACTCCATCTCATAACCTACATCCAGCGAACAACAATGTTATAAACTCCATCTCATAGCCTACAACCAACAAACAACATGGTTATAAACTCGATCTCACAACCTACAACCAACAAACAACAAAGTTATAAACTCCATCTCATAAGTTCATAACCTGCAACCAACAAACAACAAGGTTATAAACTCCATCTCATAAACTACAACCAACAAACAACAAGGTTATAAACTCCATCTCATAACCTATAGCCAACAAACAACAAGGTTATAAACTCCATTACATAACCTACAACCAACGAACAACAAGGTTATAAACTCCATCTCATAGCCTACAACCAACAAACAACCAGTTTATAAACTCCATCTCCTAACCTACAACCAACAAACAACAAAGCTATAAACCCCATCTGACAACCTACAACTAACGAACAACAAGATTACAAACCCCATCTCATAACCTACAACCAACAAACAACATGGTTATAAGCTCCATCTCACAACCTACAACCAACAAAGAACATGGTTATAAGCTCCATCTCACAACCTACAACCAACAAACAACAAGGTCATAAACTCCATCTCATAACCTACAACCAACAAACAACAAGGTTATAAACTCTATATCACAACCTACAACCAACAAACAAAAAGGGCCATAAACTCTATCTCATAACCTACAACCAACAAACAACAAGGTTATAAACGATGCAGTTAAACTCATTCTCGGCGTTCTTGAACATTTTGTAATTGCGACTTCACGTTAAAGAACTAAGTCGCTATAACGTTGGTCCCAAAAAAACAGATTTCAAGGCCAAATCTATTTAGTTTTGTTACAAGTTATATTCTAAAAATGAAAAGTAGGCTTATTTCAATTTATACAAAAAATATAAATCACTATATCTTTATTACTATGACTATAACTCCACGGAGAGAATCACATTAAACATCTATGGGGTAACTTACGTCTTTGGCAATGAGGGCCATCAAAACCACGAGCACACCGCCCAGGACATCCTCTCGTTGAATTACACGTGGCAACGGGTAAACAATTGCAGTCATACTTACAGCCTGGACCGAACAGACATTGTGCCATAATACCTGATAAAACACATAAACACCCAGTTATTAGGAGGAAAGTATAATACCTGATAAAACACACATAAACACCCATTTATTAGGAGGAAAGTATAATACCTGATAAAACACACATAAACACCCAGTTTATAGGAGGAAAGTATAATACCTGATAAAACACATAAACACCCAGTTATTAGGAGGAAAGTATAATACCTGATAAACACACATATAAACACCCAGTTATCAGGAGGAAAGTATAATACCTGATAAAACACATAAACACCCAGTTATTAGGAGGAAAGTATAATACCTGATAAAACACATACACCCAGTTATTAGGCGGAATGTATTATACATGATAAAACACACATAAACATCCAGTTATTAGGAGGTAAGTATAATACCTGATAAAACACACAAAAACATCCAGTAATTAGGAGGAAAGTATAATGCCTGATCAACACATGAACACCCAGTTATTAGGAGGAAAGTATAATACCTGATAAACACATGAACACCCAGTTAAAATGAGGAAAGTATAATACCTGATAAAACACATATAAACACCCAGTTAATAGGAGGAAAGTATAATACCTGATAAAACACACATAAACACCCAGTTAATAGGAGGAAAGTATAATACCTGATAAAACACATATAAGCACCCAGTTAATAGGAGGAAAGTACAATACCTGATAAAACACATATAAGCACCCAGTTAATAGGAGGAAAGTATAATACCTGATAAAACACATATAAACACCCAGTTAATAGGAGGAAAGTACAATACCTGATAAACACATAAACACCCAGTTAATAGGAGGAAAGTATAATACCTGATAAACACACATAAACACCCAGCTAATAGGAGGAAAGTATAATACCTGATAAAACACATATAAACACCCTGTTAATGGGAGGAAAGTACAATACCTGATAAAACACACATAAACACCCAGTTATTAGGAGGAAAGTATAATACCTGATAAAAACACATAAACACCAATTAATAGAAGGAAGGTATAATACCTGATAAAACACATAAACAACCAGTTAATAGGAAGAAAGTATAATACCTGATAAAAACACATAAACACCCAGTTAATAGAATGAAAATATAATATCTGATAAAACACACATAAATACCCAGTTAGTAGGAGGAAAGTATAATACCTGATGAAACACATATAAATACCCATTTATAAGGAGGAAAGTATAATACCTGATAAAACACACATAAATACCCAGTTATAAGGAGGAAAGTATAATACCTGATAAAACACACATAAATACCCAGTTATAAGGAGGAAAGTATAATACCTGATAAAACACACATAAATACCCAGTTATAAGAAGGAAAGTATAATACCTGATAAAACACACATAAATACCCAGTTAGTAGGAGGAAAGTATAATACCTGATAAAACACACATAAATACCCAGTTAGTAGGAGGAAAGTATAATACCTGATAAAACACACATAAATACCCAGTTAATAGGCGGAAAGTATAATACCTGATAAAACACACATAAATACCCAGTTATTAGGAGGAAAGTATAATACCTTATAAAACACACATATAAACACCCAGTTATCAGGAGGAAAGTATAATACCTGATAAAACACATAAACACCCAGTTATTAGGAGGAAAGTATAATACCTGATAAAACACATACACCCAGTTATTAGGCGGAATGTA
The DNA here is from genome assembly GCA_963971465.1 of Lepidochitona cinerea. Classification (NCBI taxonomy): domain Eukaryota; kingdom Metazoa; phylum Mollusca; class Polyplacophora; order Chitonida; family Tonicellidae; genus Lepidochitona; species Lepidochitona cinerea. Next base: position 8,529,791 of record OZ020556.1, read on the forward strand.
TTATACATGATAAAACACACATAAACATCCAGTTATTAGGAGGTAAGTATAATACCTGATAAAACACACAAAAACATCCAGTAATTAGGAGGAAAGTATAATGCCTGATCAACACATGAACACCCAGTTATTAGGAGGAAAGTATAATACCTGATAAACACATGAACACCCAGTTAAAATGAGGAAAGTATAATACCTGATAAAACACATATAAACACCCAGTTAATAGGAGGAAAGTATAATACCTGATAAAACACACATAAACACCCAGTTAATAGGAGGAAAGTATAATACCTGATAAAACACATATAAGCACCCAGTTAATAGGAGGAAAGTACAATACCTGATAAAACACATATAAGCACCCAGTTAATAGGAGGAAAGTATAATACCTGATAAAACACATATAAACACCCAGTTAATAGGAGGAAAGTACAATACCTGATAAACACATAAACACCCAGTTAATAGGAGGAAAGTATAATACCTGATAAACACACATAAACACCCAGCTAATAGGAGGAAAGTATAATACCTGATAAAACACATATAAACACCCTGTTAATAGGAGGAAAGTACAATACCTGATAAAACACACATAAACACCCAGTTATTAGGAGGAAAGTATAATACCTGATAAAAACACATAAACACCAATTAATAGAAGGAAGGTATAATACCTGATAAAACACATAAACAACCAGTTAATAGGAAGAAAGTATAATACCTGATAAAAACACATAAACACCCAGTTAATAGAATGAAAATATAATATCTGATAAAACACACATAAATACCCAGTTAGTAGGAGGAAAGTATAATACCTGATGAAACACATATAAATACCCATTTATAAGGAGGAAAGTATAATACCTGATAAAACACACATAAATACCCAGTTATAAGGAGGAAAGTATAATACCTGATAAAACACACATAAATACCCAGTTATAAGGAGGAAAGTATAATACCTGATAAAACACACATAAATACCCAGTTATAAGAAGGAAAGTATAATACCTGATAAAACACACATAAATACCCAGTTAGTAGGAGGAAAGTATAATACCTGATAAAACACACATAAATACCCAGTTAGTAGGAGGAAAGTATAATACCTGATAAAACACACATAAATACCCAGTTAATAGGCGGAAAGTATAATACCTGATAAAACACACATAAATACCCAGTTATTAGGAGGAAAGTATAATACCTTATAAAACACACATAAATACCCAGTTATTAGGAGGAAAAAATAATACCTGATAAAAACACATAAACGCCCAGTTATTAGGAGGAAAGTATAATACCTGATAAAACACACATAAATACCCAGTTATTAGGAGGAATGTATAATACCTGATAAAACACACATAAACACCCAGTTATTAGGAGGAATGTATAATACCTGATAAAACACATGAACACCCAGTTATTAGGAGGAAAGTATAATACCTGATAAACAAAAATAAATGTCCAGTTATTAGGAGGAAAGTATAATACCTAATAAACACACATAAATGTCCAGTTATAAGGAGGAAAGTATAATACCTGATAAAACACACATATAAACACCCAGTTAATACGAGGAAAGTATAATACCTGATAAAACACACATAAACACCCAGTTAATAGGAGGAAAGTATAATACCTGATAAAACACACATAAACACCCAGTTATTAGGAGGAAAGTAAAATACCTGATAAAACACATATAAACACACAGTTATTAGGAGGAAAGTATAATACCAGATAAAACACACATAAACACCCAGTTATTAGGAGGAAAGTATAATACCTGATAAAACACACATAAACACCCAGTTATTAGGAGGAAAGTATAATACCTGATAAAACACACATATTTTTAAACACCCAGTTAATAGGAGGAAAGTATGATACCTGATAAAACACATATAAATACCCATTTATCAGGAGGAAAGTATAATACCTGATAAAACACACATAAACACCCAGTTATTAGGAGGAAAGTATAATACCTGATAAAACACAAATAAACACCCAGTTAATAGGAGGAAAGTATAATACCTGATAAAACACATATAAATACCCAGTTAATAGGAGGAAAGTATAATACCTGATAAAACACACATAAACACCCAGTTATTAGGAGGAAAGTATAATACCTAATAAAACACACATAAATACCCAGTTATTAGGAGGAAAATATAATACCAGATAAAACACACATAAACACCCAGTTATTAGGAGAAAAGTATAATACCTGATAAAACACATAAACACCCAGTTAATAGGAGGAAAGTATAATACCTGATAAAACACACATAAACACCCAGTTATTAGGAGGAAAGTATAATACCTGATAAAACACATAAACACCCAGTTATTAGGAGGAAAGTATAATACCTGATAAAACACACATAACTACCCAGTCAATAGGAGAAAAGTATAATACCTGATAAAACACATAAACCCCCAGTTAATAGGAGGAAAGTATAATACCTGATAAAACACACATAAACACCCAGTTATTAGGAGGAAAGTATAATACCTGATAAAACACATAAACACCCAGTTATTAGGAGGAAAGTATAATACCTGATAAAACACACATAAATACCCAGTTATTAGGAGGAAAGTATAATACCTGATAAAAACATATAAACACTCGATTTTTTATTGGCGTTTTGCTTTTCATTTTGTTTTTGTTTTGCTTTTCATTTTGTTTTTGTTTGACGTATGTTTTGATTTATTATGATATCTTTTTATGTTTTCAGCAATTTGTGTTCTATTTTGTGTGTATATTTAGTTGATTTCGTTTTATTTTGTATATATCGTGAGGTTTTAAGTTGGTATTGCATTTGTTTATAATTCATATTTTTATCTCGATTTTTTTTTTCTTAAATTTTTCTATTATTTTAAATTTTCGACTGGCAACAATGGACCACCATAACCACTACATTGCAAAAGGCTAGTTCATGACGATATCACATTGTACATTTAACTCAGGTTATTTATAACTCATTTAATCAAAAAAGCCGGTACATGAACAGAGTAGTGTTAGAATTACATAGCACAAACGGTCTATGTTACCAACTACCAAATGTATAACAAAAGTCACAAAGGAAGTGATATGTTATTTACACCATGAATTGACACGTAGCATGGAAACCAGCACATGACTTTATACTCGTGTCATCATTTATTGTGTAAATGTAACTTCGTTCGGGTAATTACTTCCGGATTTATAGCATCTTTGGCAGCGGGACATTTTGATTTAAGGTTGTAACACAGTTACTATTTCGAACGGTCCATTGTTAGTTTGCGAGCTAATTTACGGGACACCGAGTAGCTGCTAAAGAAAATCCTCTGGTATCCTCTGACCTGGGCACTGTATCAATTTCAGTGCACTGTTAAAGAACACACTCGCCGCTAAAATCCAAGTACTTTTGGCTTTTAAAACAACAGATGGTTTTCTGTATTTTAATCAGACAAGAGAAGTTCGGGTCTTTCTATTTTTATCAATATTTGAAAATTTTGGCATCATATGCTATTTTTAAATTTAAAATTTGATATCTAGGTACTTGAGCGGACAGTACGTGGTCCGATTGAGACAATGAAATAACAATATAACCTACTCAAATAATTTGGCTACCCACCAGTGTCTGATATGAACTAGCAGGATGTCTAAATCTGACCCCAAACTTCCCGCTCAGAAAACTGGCGGTTTACTCCGCCGTTTTTATTTGCAATGAGCCCTGACTCAAAGATACAGCTGTCAGCATAAAAAGGTCATTTTGGATTCAGACTACATGAGCATGTTCTCTAACGGTACAATATAACCTCGAACTCTGAGAAATAGAGACAGATGATCGGGTTTGAAGGACCCAAAAAGCCAGCAGATACATTTTCGACCAAACTGGACACATTTAACGTGCCATGTTTAATTTGAGTGGTAGTAATTAGCTTCCATACCACTTGTCGGAAAGGCTGCGGCGGCGAGTGTGTCTTTAACCACAGTTGATTCGCCCAAAATATGCTCTCTGTGTAACACTAGGCAGGTTTATCGCTCAACTGGTCTGCATCCTACATTTCGAGTGAGTGAGTGATTTGGGTTTTACGTCCTGCCCAACAGTATTTCAGTTATATGAAGACGTCCTACATTTGGAAGACACCAAATTAATCAATTTGCACGTATTATATACACTTATGTAATTTCAACTATTGATAAATGTGTAAAAGGCTGCACAAAATGTTTTCAGATCTTCACGATTGGTTTGCTATGTACCTACAGCAGCTGTATCGAATATCCCACCTTTTGTGTCATAAAAGATACCTGTTACTAACTAAAAAAAAATAATCAGCATTAGTAAAATGTATCCCTTTTTGATCACTATATATATTATGAACACTAAAACACACGGGCACAGGGAAAATCTTCTTGTCTAAAATAACCACGGAGACAAGTTTCTAATTGTGTTAAAAAGAGGTATATCATTATATACTTAAAGACGGAAATCACGTAACTATGAATCGCAACTTCTTAGTATATTGGGGGATAACGTTTCGACCATAATGACATAAAATAAGGTGCAGAATTACTTATGGATAACAATTTCTTGGTTTATTGAGTGACGACGTTTCGATGTAGTTCTTACATCGTTATCAAAGTCAATGACTTTGGTCAATGACTTTGATAACGACGTAAAAACTCAACTTCTAAATACCATTGAAAGATTTCATAATGACTTATTTTCGTTATTCGTGTATCTTCAACTTCTAAATCAAAAAAATAGTCAATTGGTCCATATTTTGTATCCACTCGAAGATATTTTTAAACTGAAAGTAAATAGGCCGTTTTGCTTGGTAAGATGGTACTTAACTGTTTTTCTTATTCAAGCAGTTTCTCCCGAGGGCACAACAAAGATACTTTTAAATGTCCTAGGGCATTTCTCGTGCATTTGTTACTCATTCTAAAGCATCAGATGACTGGACGACAATGCTGTTGTTGTATCTGCAGAGCCCTACGGTTTAGCAGTGATTTATATTTGGAGATCAGCACGTTTAGTTGTGTTTTAGGTATTTCTAAACAATCATTTAGCGATCAATTCCGAGGATGATATTAACGAAAATCTTTTTAAATGTACTGTTTGGGAAAATGGCAGTTTAAAGTGAAAATCTTTTTTAACGGAAAAACATCAAAACTTTGTCAGCCAATGCCATTTTAAAATTGAATTTATTCTGAAACCTATCTCACATTATTCAAATCATAATTGTTTACATTAAAGGTGGATCACACTGGAGGCAAATACTTCTAAATGAAGTATCATCCCGCTCATAACGACTTATTGTATATTTGTATATCCACCTATATGGAAAAACATTTTGTCTGAAATAAAACATTGTTATTATTATTCGATCGGATTATGGATATGTCACTTACCAGAAACACACAAGAAGAATGAAATTTCACCATACAACGCCATTTTACCAGATTTATTGTATGGATAGAGCAGCATAGAATGTGAGTAGATCCTTGTGGTGTGTTATACAAACGGGGTTTCCCACCAATGAAGCAACAAATTTGAATAACTTCTTTTAATACAAAACTGGCAGAGCTACTCAATTAAATTTGCATATAAAGTCGCTTCTGTCAAATGGCGTAAGTAAGTACACAGAATAAGACTTTTGACCTGTATAAGAAGTCATAATGGAGTTAAATGATTAACATATTCAAAATGAAACGGTATAAAATATACAGATTAGCATTTTGGAGCTGCGCCAATAATATCAGTTTATTATATCAACTAAAGCCCGGTATACACTGAGAGATTTGCTGCGACCCGACCCGACCCGACTGGAAAATCGCGTCTCGTCGCAGAGAAAACGTTAGTGTATACCAGTCCACGACGCAAATCAGTGACAGTCGGCTTCAGTTGCGTCTTTTTTTTTTGTACCTTTTTCTGCAAGAGAGTTCCGAACGTCATGTCTCCCAAGTATGGAAGACGGATGAGGCCATTTGCTATGTCGACTTGTCTACTTTAGAAACACGAAAGTCGACAAAGCGAAAGTCGCTAAAATGTGAAAACCGCGCGCGGTTCGGTCATTTTAGCGACTTTCGCTTTGTCGACTTTCGTCTTTCAAAATTCGAAAGTCGAAAGTCGAAAGACGAAAGTCGAAAGACGAAAGTCGAAAGACGAAAGTCGCTAAAATGACCGAACCGCGCGCGGTTTTCACATTTTAGCGACTTTCGCTTTGTCGACTTTCGTCTTTCAAAAGTCGAAAGTCGAAAGTCGAAAGACGAAAGTCGAAAGACGAAAGTCGAAAGACGAAAGTCGAAAGACGAAATTCGAAAGACGAAAGTCGAAAAACGAAAGACGAAAGTCGAAAGACGAAAGTCGCTAAAATGACCGAACCGCGCGCGGTTTTCACATTTTAGCGACTTTCGCTTTGTCGACTTTCGTGTTTCTAAAGTAGACAAGTCGACATAGCAAATGGCCTCATCCGTCTTCCATACCCAAGGACTTGCAGTTGTGTGCAGTGTATACCAGTCTACGACGCGACGCAACTCAAGCCGACTGAACCCGACTCGAGTCGGGTCGCAGCCAAACTCTCAGTGTATACCGGGCTTTAAACCCATATAGTTTAATTTCATATCCCACCGATTACAATTGATTCCAGATAAAAAATGTATTCAATAATAGAACCTTCTTTTTTTTTACTATACATAAACTGTTTGTCTTCGTCCAGATAGTTAGTAGATCATGTGGCTCGTTTAGGAACTTGTTTCATTTTGACGCACGCAGTATTCAAAATGTGTCCATTGTCAAACTGTCGTGATATATACTACATTGTACTTCTCTCTACATCCCACAATTGCCTGGATCAAACTCTGTTCCTACAAAATGGATTGAGGCTCAACTACCAACTAAACGGATTTGGTATTTCCAGTGAATGTTGGCGTTTCTTTGATAGATTTTTGGTGTAGAATAATTAGAGGTTATCACATGCCATTTTTCATATCATACCCCATATCAGCCCGAGACCTCCATATCAGCCCAAGTGCCTAATATGGGTCGAGGACTGATATGGGTATGATATGAAAAATGGCATGCTATAACCTTTTTATCAAATATCATAATATATAAGGAAATATATAAAAAAAAAACACAGAAATAGTAGCCTATACGTTATGGGAATACTTCTTCAGCTACTTCTTCATTAACCTCATGTCACATTCCGTTTTTCCTTTTGGGGTTCTGATTTTTCATTCGTTCTACAAAGGCAGCAGTGTCAGTTACTTTACGTCGACATATATTTTCGATTTCATTTTGTGCAAGCTGCATGATTCTGTTGGCCAGTCAGTGGTTGTAGCGTTCTTTCACTGACAGCCATCTTCCTAGCAGACGACCCAAAGGGAGATAACTCTAAAGACCCCCCGCATTGATGTTGATTTTCGGACCGATCTGATATGGCTGATATGGATTTTCGGACCGGGGTGAGATATGGGTGCTGCCACGCTACCGATATCGCATATGCAAAAGACTACATATTATTGATCTACATGTATATATATGATCATTGTCGATATAAACGAATTAGTCGAGTAATGAGATTGGGGTTTTCGGTTAATTTCCATTTTATTCTAACCCGGCAACAAGGGAGAGGCGTAGGGAGTTTTATTATTGTAAAATCATTTAGCTTTGGACTGTTGTGCTCAAGATAGATGGCGGCGTTGCCAGCCTTCGTAGCAATCGTGACTCTGTATAGATTGATTTCATAATACAGACCACCTTCGGCCGGTACCAGCCAACTTTCCAAACAGGGGCGATCGGGTTAAAAATATACATTTTACGATTTTTCGACGATCCCTTGATGAGAGGCTTACATAGTATTATGCGACCGGTTGAGTTACCGAGATCCCGTGATGAGACATAGAAACATGTAAAATGAATACGCTATTTCGATATTAAGAAAATATATTTTCAAGTAATCCCCTTATAAGAAGTTTTCTATAGTATATTTACATACGCCATTGGTTGGTTGGTTGTTTTAGTTTATTGGCGCGTAACATACGCCATTGTAAAAATACTAAATATTGAAATAACGTAACGGATTAGCGAAACTTATACTTTACTGACCTGCAATTATACGCTGTTCAATCATACTATCATATTTCACAGTAATATGAATTTTCAAAATCGGTTGTAAGATATTTGCTTTAGCAATTTTACCAATTTGAACCAACAATACAAGAACAATACAGTAGTTTAATAATTTATCGTTACATCACAAAGTTTTCTGCAGACACAATACTTTATTTCAAGAGAAACGTCTCTATACATTTGGAACCCAATAATACATATATATAAATATATTTATTCGATTTCCATTACATCGGCCTCAAATAGCTAACAAACGAATATAAAAGACCATTCTGTATTTAATATTCTGATAGTCTCAAACTTTCGACCCCAGATAGACTACATGGATTCGGGACTGTTCCAATTCTAATATTGAATACGAATGAATAGTGTTGTCCTGATCTGTGTCACTAAACTTATAAAACTTCCTTTTCATTCGTATGTGAAACGCGTGTGTACGTGTAGAAATGGGCATAATACACATGTAAGTCTACGTGACTTGATGTAACATTAAAATAAATTAATCGTTCATTTAGATTTATTAAAACACCCCCACAGGTTGGTGTCGCGGAACAATATTTCGTTCCTCTTTTGTGCGTCTTGTAAGTTTCTTAATCCTTTAAAAGTTAAGCTATTTTGTACAAAATCGATTTAGAAGCACCACATTGGATGCGTTCAGTGTTATTAGATCCCAATACATATACTTTTTTTCATTAATGAGTGTCAACACAGTTTTGCGGTTAAAAAAAAGGATGAAATAAAAGCAATATGTTTAACCTGTTACTATGGTAACCTATAATAGATATAAACAAAATAGGTATAACCATGATGCATTTACAATCACCGTTACTTGTATACAATATATCTTAAGATTCTCGGAAGTGGCATTCATTTATTTTGCACTTTTTGTGAGAAAAAAAACTTGCCCACAGTCTAAGTCTAAAAGTCTAAATTGTGTATGTGTTAAATTGGCATGATCTGCCAGAATAATGAAATGTGTCAATAAAACACAAACTATTTCCATAAGAAGTTCAACGGACTCGAACATAAAAGTATTTAAATATACTTTTTAGAAGTTAATTTGACCTAATATGAGCGAATATACATCGCAGTTATTTAAATGTACTTATCGTTTGGTAAATGACTCTTTTCGGACGAATACAATTCAGTTATTGCTGAATAAATAATACTGCATGTAGTCTCTTTAAAGATAAGTTTACTGGGCCAATGTTTTTTCATTAAGCTAAACAAATTCAAAGTAAAACATCTCCAGTGAATATTCCAAAGTGATCATCCCATAAGCAATTGAACATTTAAAATCATATACCAAGACAAACCCGTTTTATGTTCTGCAAAATATTTAGTTAGTGATTTACTGGCCGTCGCTTTTTTATTGAAACAAAACATACTTCAAGCGCTAATGGACGCGCCAATAAGCTAAAACAACCAACCAACTACTTCAAGCGCCATTTACATAACATAAGAGAGTTATACCTCTGGGTCAAAACTCGTCAACGCCCTGAATATGGTGCACTGGGACGTTTCACACTTGCGCATTCATAGACTTCTCCTATTTAACAAAACATCGTAACGGAGTCATTTGCGATTTAATCAGCGTTTACAGCTATATGTCTGATACCGTGTATATGTTTTGAAAGGATAGCTTTCGAAAGTTGAGTTTTTTTACCTTAAATTTAGTAGCGTTTATTCCTATCGATTCCCGATTGTGGCTTTAACATTCTTAATTGTACTTTACATATTTTTCGATTTACCTCTCTGAATGTAAGTACAATGGCCAAGATTACCAGCACACAAATCACCAAGGCAATAGCTCCTGTCAGTCGTCAACCTAATGAAATATCATAGGTTTGGTTTGTTACAACAATTTATGGGGTATAAAGGTCTAAATGATATACCTCTTTTTAACACAATTTGAAACTTGTCTCCGTGGTTATTTTAGACAAGAAGATTTTCCCTGTGCCCGTGTGTTTTAGTGATCATAAATAAAGAAACACAACAAATAATCACCCCAGTTGGAAAAGGGATTTGAATTGCCAATGTAAAAGAAATGTGGTAAACAAACTTTGTATATACTTGTATATATCTAGGTCACACCGAGGTAGTACATTATATTGTGTATGTGTCTATTATATAGAACTTATGGTGACCAAGATTTATGGTTTCAAAATATACAGCATGGAAAATTGGGACAACGTTAACATGATAGAGCCGTGGGAGAGTGTGTTTTAGTTACTTCCATTATGATAGACTTCGACTTAGAAACGTCAACATTTGTTTAGCGCTACAGCAAATGACGACTAACGTTGTAATACGTTGCTACGTCACACCAACAGTAGGCCTACTTTGTTAAAGTGGCATGAGCTGCCGAAATTCACACTTTTTCATAATTTCTGATCGTCACGACAGTAAGAGGCTTTGAAGGCCATCCAGAAACTAAATGATTGGCGTTGGAATGAGGAAAATCCATACAGTATGTGGCCTGTACGAACCGAAAACGTGTTCGAAAAGTAAAAACAAAATTTAAATAACCGGGACGACCATTCATTCATTCTAGGCCAAAGTTAGTTAAAAACAATACTTTATCGTACATTTTCGAGACTAGAAGCACTTAAAAGCTTCTGAAATATACGTCTTGAGAAAAATAGCCAATAATTTCAACAATCTGTTGTAAGGTCAAAATATCAACATTTTGGCAGCTCATGCCCCTTTAATCTAAAACTTAAACTCTCCCTTTCTGAAATTGCCCCATAGTATCACAATCAAACTTAGATTGTGCAGTTGATTTATAATAAATTAGCAAAAATTCTACCTGATGCCCAAGCGACCTATGTGGGATGGTTGCCAGTTACCAGCGGAAGGTCGTGGGTTTTCTCCGGGCACAGAGCCCGGTTTCCTCACACAATAAAACCGGCAACGTGCAACCATATAAGTGAAATAACCTTGAGCGCGGCGTAAAACACCAAACAATCAATCAATCAACCGATGCCCAAGGAGCTGAATTTAAGATATCAGATGACTTTGGAACCCATTTAATAATGTAAGCTTAAAATCTAGTAAATGAAAGATTTCTGAGTGGGTTTTTCACTCGATTGCCGTTTGTGGTAGTTGCCAGGTACTCGTCGAAGGACAGGGTTTCCTCTAGACAAAGAGTCCGGTTTTCTCCCGCACTAAACCTGGCAACGCCGCCATAAGAAGTCAGTTGGATGAATCCGAACTATTGATAACAAAGGGATACAAGACTTTAAAAAATAAAAAAAGCAATCCTTTCTAAACTCATATGGGCCAACTATGATGTAAATTATGGTAGGGTACAATGAAAACAATAAAATCTACAAGAACATTGATTAATTTAGTTTTCAAATGTACGATAGCGGACAAATAAAATGGCCTTGAAGAGCTAAAATAATGTACCTTTGTTTGTCAACAGACACTTCCTTATGTTTGTTTAGGTATTTCTGCTCAATGTATGCTTATCTAATCCAACACTCGTCATCGACACAGTGTGATTGCGAACCTTTTTGACTGTGTACTGAAGATACCTTGAATAGTTTCTTACAATGTATTAATAAAATCAGTTGACTCGCTCGCCAACATAACCTTCCTGGCCTATGAACAAAGAACTCACACGAGCTTACTATAAGTTTCACTAAAATTAAACATAAAGTACTATATATCTAATGTCTAGTATATATGTCTATCTATGTGTACTACAATAATTTATGATGGGGTATAAATGTCTAAATGATATACCTGTTTTAACACCATTATAAACTTGTCTCCATGGTTATTTTAGACAAGAAGATTTTCCCTGTGCCCGTGTGTTTTAGTGATCATAAATCATCCCATAAGCATCCTTCATTTCAATCTTACTAAATTGAAATCGAACATCCTCTTCAGTTATATTATTTGTCGTTATAAGATCTTTCTTTACTCAAATCCGTTTTGGCATTCAGTGATGTCGTCGTTTCCAAACTCTTGACCAATCATTTAGGAAAGTTGGTTTGGAGTTTTCAGATTACAGTCACTTTCTACCAAAGAAAGTTTGTTCTTGTCCAGCCAGCCACAAACTGAAAAAATAAATTTCACATATCAAGTTTGCGATCCGTTTACAAGCAGCCTCACTTTCTGATAGTGTTCTATGGTGGTCGCCAAGATCAGTTCCCACTCAGAAATGTTTAAATCTAATTTTGGGATCAAGCTGCCAATGCGTTATTTGGTATTTTAACAAAATTGGATTTGAAGACGCAGGCGGATTGGAATTGGTGTAGACGTCCAACACAGGCATTCCATCGAGGTGGCGAGGGATTAAATCGTACTCAGACCAAAAGCTCAATGTTTCATTCAATGGCCGTATTTGGACGCCTTTTTCTTATTCCGGGAACCATCATTGAAATTGATATCGGTATTTAGCTTGAGCTGTTGGCCAGGTGTCAAAAGCGTTAAAATTCCACAAATATCTATGCAGTTAACCTTTAATTTATATATTTAACCATTGTAACTTAGAAAAGACAATTCACTCCTACTCGAACTGGTTTCACAGCCAGCCTTACATGTACTATAAAGCACCATGACAATTAGGACTTTCAGTTTCAGAAATTCGATGAATGTATTTCGTCGTCTACTCTGTTGTTTTTTCTCACCATCGAGAAAAATTTCTTGGCATTCGATTGGTCGAAATGCCTAGAATGTGAGTCAAATAATCATTGAGAATAAAACATGCAAAATTGAATGCTTTCTTTGTCGCTTTACGGCGGTTACGGAAATTAATAAGCTCGATAAAACTCGTCAAAAGTGACGTTATACACGACCTGTGCCAGTGCTTATACTCAGCGGAGGTCGTGTATGACGTCATATTTGGCGGGTTTTACCGAGTGTTGCGGAAAATACGCATATTGTACCCAAGTCTACATAAAGGATAAGAGAGCGTACACTGAACTGATTTTATTTCTTCTTTCCTTTGTATAAGGTATATATTAAGCCAATAAACGCTTAGAAACAAGATATAATACCTGTTCATAAATACTTTACGTAAACAAGCTGCTCGTTGATGGTGATATATTCGTTCTATGACGCCCTTCTGTGGGTATACGGGTGTATATTTGTTGTCTGACATATTTCCCCCTGTGTAACTGTTAGGTTACGGGACGGTAAATAAGTCAAACGCAATGCTCATCCGGTTTTTGACTGACACTCAAATCCTTTATTGCACGGTAGGTGACTTGAATGACAATATAATGAGATTGACTGAAAACGAAATAAAAATAAAACAAATTAGTAAAACAATACTGATTGTCGAATGACGTTACGTGCTAATATATAACGAACTTTAGCCAACACGGCTATATCAAAGACATATGCATAAACCAACCGAATTAACCAACAAACCAAAAAGAATGGCTCTACTGTTATGAAGGACAGTTGAAATATGCTCAAAAGTGCAAAGTAGGTATTCTATTCTGAATAACAAATAACACGACAGATAGAAACACGGTCTAAGGGACACAACTCTGTAAATCCTAACAGCAGCGAGCCGTACGCTATACGCACTCTAACGTTAAGCCGCTATTTGTAAACTAAACTTTATGAGTACTACATTACCCGCTTACTATCGTTACCAAAACCTATGCCAACAATAAGGTACTAAGTTCATAATTAAGCTTACACAAATATAAAAGGTAGGAAAAGGAATACAATACCGTTTTTAGGCTCTAATATGAGGACAGATCAGACGTGTAAGTTAGTTCAGGCAGCCATGTTTGCAAGTGAAGTTTCTAGAAACAGTGGCAAAGGGCACATAAACAGAGCGACTCGAGTAACCTCCCTTACACCGTTAGTTCCTCGCTGAACCGCAATAGGCTTTATCATTATGATTAATATAGGGGAGTATACTGCCCGTTACACACCCGGCCCCAAATTGCGTAGTATCGAACGTAGCAATTTTTATAAAGTCTAAGAAAAAATACTAAGTCTTAGAACAAACTGGTTACAACGATCAAAAAAAAAGGTATGCAATACAATATCAATAAAGGGCGTTTTTCAAAACAATGGGCAAAACGCACAAATACAGTTAACATGAAATATGAAAGCAGGGGATAGCGAATACTGAAGTCTTAATCTTTTAAAAGTCATCTGCTCTAAAAGTAGGGTAATCCTGTTGAAGGTAAACTTAAGAACTATCACTAGAGTCTGATTCAAGTAGCAAACACAGTTTATCGATTGGGCGGACCAGTGTGGTCGACTTGGTCTTGATGGTAGCAGAGCGAACTAGTCCGTGACGATCTTTGTTAGTGTCCAGCACTCTTCCCATACACCAAGATTTCCTGGGCGTTGTATCAACGACAAGTACTAAGTCGTTTGCTTGAAGATTTCTTGAAGGCTGAAGCCACTTCTGTCTTTCCTGCAAGAGAGGGAGATATTCGAGTGTCCATCTTCTCCAGAATACATCCGAAAGGTGCTGAATTTGTCGCCACCTTCGGTTTGAATAATTGTCCTTGTTGAAAAGGCCAGGTGGAAGAGTCTCCCCGGATCGCATGAGAAGGAGATGATTGGGCGTCAGGGCATCCAGGTCTTTACAGTCGCTGGCTACTTCGGTGATTGGTCGGCTATTAAGGATAGACTCCACCTCGCAAAATAACGTCGAAAGCAGTTCATCATCTAGAGTTCTGGTTTGCTGATGAAGAAGGGAATATAGGACCTTGCGGACAATACGTATGAGGCGCTCCCATACCCCGCCATGATGAGATCCTAATGGCGGATTGAACACCCACTTTACGTTGTGTTGTTGGAGGGTCTTATTTATCTTCGCCTGATTCCAACGTTCTAGCTCTTCACGAAGTTCTTTTTCACAACCCACTAGGTTTGTTCCGTTGTCGGAACGCACCAACATCACCGGTCCTCTCCTAGCTATCAGTCGTCTAACTGCGCAGATGCAGGAATCCGTGTCGAGAGTATGCGCCACCTCCAGATGTACTGCCCTTGTAGTGAGGCATGTAAACAGGACACCGTATCTCTTGTGAACAGATCGACCTCTCTGGATCTCGATCGGCCCAAAGTAATCGGCTCCCACCGAGGAAAAGGGCGGTTGCCCGGCCTGGACACGGTCTTCGGGAAGGTCGGACATTTTCTGCACGCCAACCCGTGCTTGATAACGACGACATACGATGCAACGTTTCACTAATTGTTTGATGGTATTGGAAGCTCCTATGATCCAGTACTTCTGTCTTGATGCACTTAACATGGAATTTCTCCCTAGATGACCGACCTGACGATGAACATGGGTAAGGTACAAGCGAGACACGCCATAGCGAGGGAGAATCACAGGATGCCGGGCTTCATAAGGGATGCTGGACTTGCTAAGACGACCTCCTACTCTGAGTATTTCGTTGTCGATGAAAGGGTCTAGCTTTCTCAGAGGGCTGTCTTTCGGTAATCGTTTGTTTGTCGAGCTGGACAATATTTCAATCTCCCTGTGGAAGTGCTGTTTCTGGACGTGTCTTACGAGAAGGGTTTCTGCGAGACGTAACTGATGAAGCGAAAGACACATACTCCCGATGCCACTTTTAATTTCCTTTGAGGTAAGGACCTTTCTTGTAGAAGAGCTGCTGACGGACAACAGGCTTTTGAACTTGTCCACAGCGACGAGTACCCAACCCAAGACTGAATTAAGACGAGACGTTCAAGCAATGCGTCGAAGATGGTGGGTTCCTCGAAGACGGCAGTGGTAGCAGCGACTTTCTTCACTTCTGGATCGTCTGCAGGTAAGTTATTATTTTCCTTTTGAATAGGCCATTCTGACTCCGATTGCAGCAGAAACTCTGGGCCATGAAACCAGATATCACTTTCAAGGAACTTTTTGAGAAGCGCTCCCCTGGACGCCAAGTCCGCTGGATTCATTTTCGAAGGTACGTATCTCCACTGTTGTAGGTCAGATCCATCACGGATTATGGCGATACGATTTGCGACAAATGTCTGAAAGCGTGTAGTTTCGTTGTTAATGTATCGCAGCACTGACATACTGTCGGTCCAAAAGCACACTTTGTCAAAAGAATAATCAAGCACTGCGGTGACCATTCTGGATAGACGCACGGTCATGGTAGCAGCCGTGAGCTCCATCCTGGGGATGGATATTTTCTTGATCGGTGCAACTCGTCCTTAACCCATAACTAGGGCCACGTGTGTGTTACCATCTCTGTCGTTTACTCGCAGGTAAATTGCTACGCCATAAGCCACTTCACTAGCATCACAAAACACGTGCAGTTGGTAGGAAGGGTTGTTCTGAAGAACCTTGGTCTTGTAGCAGCGGTCGATTTCAACGTTTTCAAGATAGGGGAGATCTTCCAGCCATTTTCGCCAGTTTTTAAGATGTTCTCCTATGATCTGGTCGTCCCATCCAAATCCCTTTGCACATAGTTGTTGCAAGATAATTTTCCCAACTAAAACAAAGGGTGCCGCCAAGCCAAGAGGGTCAAAGACAGATGACACAATGGAGAGGATTCCTCTTCGAGTGCATGGAAGATCTCGTGGCTGGATGTTGAAGCTCAGTTTGTCGTTCTCTGTGACCCAGTGGACTCCTAAAGCCCTTTCATTTGGAAGGTGGTCTCGGTCTAAATCTAAACATTGCAGTCCAGATGCTCTTCTTTCTTCAGGGATGGAATCGATGACTTTCTTGCTGGAGCTGGACCATTTCGTTAAACGAAAGCCACCCATTTCACATAACTGGGAGACTTCTTGAACAAGGTTGATTGCAGAATCTTCGTTGATCACAGACGATAAACGGTCGTCTACGTAGAACGATTTTTGAACTGTTTCTACCACCTCTGGTCTGAACTGGTTCCCGTTGTCCTCTGCAGTTTTTAATAGGGCAACATTTGCACAACTTGGAGAGGAAATGGCTCCAAATAAGTGCACTCTCATTCGGTATGTCTTAGCTTCTTCGTTTATGTTACCTTTGGGCCACCATAGGAAGCGAAGACAGTCCGAATCTTCTGGCGGGACCTTCACCCTGTAGAACATAGATTCCACATCTCCCATTACCGCCACGGACTCTTGACGAAAACGGAGTAAGACTGCAATAAGGTTGTTGGTAAGGTCCGGGCCCTGAAGTAATGCTGTGTTCAGGCATGCGCCTTGGTAAGTGGATGAACAGTCAAAGACTACTCTAATCTTTTGTGGTTTTTTGGGATGGTACACCCCATGATGTGGAATGTACCATACCTTTCCATTGGATTTACGTAGCTCATTCTCTGGAACGATTTCAGCATAGCCCTTTTGCAAGATTGTTTCCATGAACTGAGTGTAGTCGTTTCTGTAAGCATCGTTAGCAGACATTTTAGATTTGAGTCCTTTCAGGCGTTGTTTAGCGATGATTTCGTTATTTGGAAATTGCACATTGTCACTTCTGAATGGTAGACTGATACAGTACTGACCATCCACTAGATGAATGGAGTCGTTGACCTTTTGCAGAAATCGTTTGTCTTCCTGAGAATGCTCCTTGCGGTCGTCGATTGGATGCTCAGGAAAGTCCAGCTTGATACAGTCCTGCATTTTCCTGTCAAGCAGTTTTAAACTTTCAGCTTCTTCAATGGCCGTCACTTCGGCCCGGTTTACGGTAACAGTGTTAGACGTTGCTGACGGTGAATTTTCTCTCACTACATTCCACAAAATCCACCCAAGCATTGACCTTGTGGCATGGGGACTTCCTTGAGTACCGGTGCGTACGTCTATCGGAGAATAAGCGTCCGGGATGTTGTTGCCTATTAACAGTCCAATTTCACCTTGGATTTCTGGTAATTTTAAGTCTCTCAAGTGTGGCCATTTTTCGACATCCTTTTGTTTCGGTATGTGTACGGGATCAACAGGGATTTTGTCCTTAGTATATACCTTCGGTAACCGTATAATATTTTGCATGTCCAAATCACCAACTTCCAAACCGTTCACTGCCAAGGTTTGGAAGGACTGACTTTCGCTCATAGTGTTCAATGTTATACGAACAGGTTTACCGGAGCCACCAAGCTGACGAATCAGGCTTTCGGAACAAAAGGTTGTGGTACTTCCGGTATCCAGGAATGCATACGTCTGTACTACTTTCATTCCGTTGTTTAATTTTACGGACACTGGTAAGATGGCCATTGTGCATTCGCCATCAGTTGTAGCTGTAATATGGACTTCTTCGCTGTTCGCTGTTTTATTCAAATGGTTCTTAGCAGGGACTGATTCGGGCTTTGAATATCGTTGGCCGTTGTTGTTGGGGTTCGGCGGTGGCTTACCTTCGACGTGACAAATGGTAGGATGCCGTTCGTCACAAACCTTGCATGTAGCCTTGTTTCGGCACTCTTTCCTTTGGTGGCCGTTTCTCAAACAACCATAGCAATAGCCTTTGCGTTTTAAGAAATCAATTCGTTCTTGATAATGTTTATTTGAAATTCTGTCACAGTTAACCAGGCTATGATTTGTATTGTTACAGAAAGTACATGGTCCGTCGAAAGCAGTAGCTATTCGGTTTGAGCTGGTAGAACTCCCCGTTGTTGCCGGTGTTGTCCGGTCGTCCGTTACCTTGGTGACATAGGTAGATCGGGGTTTGTTGACAGTAACCCTGGCTTTTCCCTTTGGAATGTTGCTTATCTCTGGTCGTAATGCGTCTTTGCCGTAGACGGGGTCATTGGCCTTTCTGGCCTCAAGCCTCACAAATTCTACAAATTGTGAAAATTGTATGTCTTTGCCCGTGTCTCTGTTTCTTTGAATTAGAGCACGCCATTTATCATGATAATGGTAGGGCAGTTTGCCTACTAGCCTTTTCAAATTGTCTGGGTACTCCAGGACTTTCATGGCGGTGATACCTTTCACAGCGTGACCACATTCGGCGAGGAATATTCCAAACTCATCGAGAGATTTGGGGCTGTCTGCTTTAATAGGATGCCACTCAAGCGCCCGTTTGACAAACGCCGAGGCAAGCACATCGTTGTTTCCATACCTCTGTTCGAGTTCATTTATTGCTGCGTAGTAGCCCTGTGTAGCGTCCAGGTAACTATAGCCGGATACGATACGGTTCGGTTCACCCGTAGTGAATTGTTCTAAGTAAGCTAGTTTGTCACTATCACTGTCTGTATTGTTCACAACCTTTGAGTGAAACTGACGTTCGAAACGTTTATAGTCCAATGGATCTCCATTAAATTTCTTTAATTCTGGTGACGGTTTGTTCAGATTTTTCACAACGGACATGAGTATAGCTTCAGGAGAAACATTACCCATTACAAGGGTTTGGTTTGTTAGCTGAGAGTTTAGTTCTTGTTGAGTTGTGCGTACATTTGGGCTACAATAACCTTGTTCTACGTTTTTAGTTGCATTGTTGTCATTTACGTAAGTATATTTGTCTTGAACGTTATTTGATGAAAATGGTTTTACTTCCGGGTTTAATGCAGATGTTTTGGGCAAAAAGTCAGAGTTCATATCATGAGTGTCTTTAGGTTTAGTGTCTTCGTTTAATCCTGTGATTGTTTTAGAATGAACTGGAAAGTCAGAATAAAATTGTGTTGGAAGGGGGGCGTTTTGAGTTTTATTAATGTCAATGTCAAATTGGCGTGTTTGGCCTTCCGTACCACCATACACAGGATCTGTATATTTATCAAATACTTTCTGTTTAGCATCAGATATCGCTAACTCTGTTTCAAGGACAAGCTCTTCATGTTTTAGTTGTAATTGGAACTTTGCTAAGTCTAACTCTTGTTTCCTTTTCAGTACTGATGCCTTAGCCTCCAATTCCGCCTTACGCTGTTCTTCCGCTAGCCGTGCTGAAGAGACGTTACTTGCCAGGGTCGAAGCGCTCCGTCTCGAAGTTCTGGACCGCTGAGATGTTGTGACTTGCGATGCACTATCTTTCGGCTGGATACCTGCTTTAACATTTTCCGTTGGTCTGTTTTTCAGTGTGAACCAATTTTCCACAGATGTTTTAACGTTTCTCAAATAAACGTCCTTTTCGGTAAACTGTGTGAAAATAAAGTCTCGTTTTTCATCGGTAGACATCAATGAACACACTTCGTCAAACACTTGGAAAAAATGTTCATAGTCGGCCATCCATACTTTATATAGGCTAGTGACGTCACGTTCTTCTGCACCATTAACTGATTAAGTTCGTTTGATTTGTCGATTAGATTTTTGAAGATAGAATGATATGCTTTTTGTTTTAATTCTAGCTGATAGCTGAGACCTTTTTCTGTCATTTTACGGCTTCTTGTCTCACTCATACTTTCTGGGTCTACTTCTGTTTCTTTACTGGCCCCTCGCAATACTCTGTCTGCATCCATATCTCCTAAACGTCAATGATGTAACTGTTAGGTTACGGGACGGTAAATAAGTCAAACGCAATGCTCATCCGGTTTTTGACTGACACTCAAATCCTTTATTGCACGGTAGGTGACTTGAATGACAATATAATGAGATTGACTGAAAACGAAATAAAAATAAAACAAATTAGTAAAACAATACTGATTGTCGAATGACGTTACGTGCTAATATATAACGAACTTTAGCCAACACGGCTATATCAAAGACATATGCATAAACCAACCGAATTAACCAACAAACCAAAAAGAATGGCTATACTGTTATGAAGGACAGTTGTAATATGCTCAAAAGTGCAAAGTAGGTATTCTATTCTGAATAACAAATAACACGACAGATAGAAACACGGTCTAAGGGACACAACTCTGTAAATCCTAACAGCAGCGAGCCGTACGCTATACGCACTCTAACGTTAAGCCGCTATTTGTAAACTAAACTTTATGAGTACTACATTACCCGCTTACTATCGTTACCAAAACCTATGCCAACAATAAGGTACTAAGTTCATAATTAAGCTCACACAAATATAAAAGGTAGGAAAAGGAATACAATACCGTTTTTAGGCTCTAATATGAGGACAGATCAGACGTGTAAGTTAGTTCAGGCAGCCATGTTTGCAAGTGAAGTTTCTAGAAGGAGCAAGTCCACTATTAGGATTAGCCCGTTCTCGGAAGGTACGAATGAAGTTCCTAGATTTCGGTTGATATCTTTGGGCATTGTTTAGTGGGACTTCCAATAAGCCAGGACTACTTTTTTGAGTATCCATGTGACTCAATGAAGTAGTAGTTTGTCTAAAAAAATATATGAAAGGTGAAGATTGAATAAAAGTGGCGGATTGAGCTGTCTGACGTGGGGGTGATTGGGCCCCTGACAACAATGTGACTTGTGTCGTCTGCACCCCTGTCCCCTTCGGAAGTGAAAATCTTGAGATTTCTCCCTTATTGGTCTGTCAAGATTTTAACTGCAGACTTCTCTAGGGTGGTTCCGAGTTTCCACCAGGGCTTTTAGCTGGGCGAATGTTTCTAACCGAGTGACAGAGCCAAACGTTAACATTATGGCAAATGGAAAATTAATTGTGTACTGATGCCTGTTATGCCAGGGAACCCCTAGTGTAGACCTCTGCCAAACGTTTCAATGTAAGAAAACTATTGATACCAGCTATTTAATTTTTTTCATACTAGCCAAGCAGGTATTTTTCTAGTGAACCAGTTGGTGAAATTTGGGATTCCAAAGGTTTTAGGTTTAAAATAATAGAGAGATTTAAATCGTGTGATTTTGATTTTTTAAAAATCCAGTAACAGCAGAGGCTGCTCTGTGGAGTGCTACTGTTAGGAGTTTAATGGCGTAATGACACTAGTTTCACGTTCTGTCAGTTTGAAAATATAATTTAATATTGAAAAACATGAATAGCAGACAGTTGGCTATGGTTAGAGGAAAATTGAGGCTGCGATCGGGGCTCGGTGAGAATGGTGTCTGCTTGCTGTGGACAGGCCCTTTCACCAAGAATGGGAGATATGGTGTTTTTTCGTTAAAGGATCCTGTCACAGGCAAGTGGACTAAAAAACCAGCTCATCGAGTAGCTCACATGGTTCATGTGGGTAATTTTAACATCAGTCGCCACATGGATTGCTCTCATCTCTGTCATAACTCCCTTTGCGTGAACCCGTCACATCTAAATTTTGAAGAGCACTGGGTTAATAACAACAGACAGAGATGTAGCAACCAAGGTAGATGCCTTGGGCATGAGGGGCACCCCGATTGTCTCCTCAGCTTGCGCATTAACTGACTAAGGTAAGTAAACAACAACAACATAAATTATTAAAGGAAAGTTCTTTCTTTATTTGATATTTTCTTTATTTGTAAAATCTGTATTGAATTGAAAAGGAAGCAAAGTCTATTTTCTTTTTGACGGGTAGCTGTGTTCAACTTGTATGTCATCAAGTTTGCCTTTTTTATAGTCTGTTTCTTGGTCTTTGTTTCCTGATGTGTAATTCAAGTGCTCTTGTATTTTTCTCCCAGTGTTTTTAAGAAGTTTTTTTTTCACAGCAGGTCGCTTTCTATATCTGGTTGAATATTCTCTCTCTTTCTGTAGTGACAGGCTGAAGGCTCTCTTCTGTTTTGGGACTGAGAACGCCCACCCGAACTGCGGATAGTTTGCCTCTTACGGACACGTCAAGTGGGTTGTTTATTCGATGAATTGTTGAGGAGGCCCTGCTTGCAAAATTTCTAGAATAGTTAACATTTTTGGGGAGGGACACACTAAAAGATCGATTTACTGCCTCACATTTCTGTGTATTGGTATTAAATCTCATTTTCATCAATGCCTCTTCACTTAGGCGCTTTCTGATAAGCTCTCTTAGAAGTTTCTTGTCTTCAGGGGTCATGTTTACACTGTATAGCTTATGGATTGCCAAAAACATAGACCTTTCCCACCAGCTTTTTAACTTTCCTCCCGAACAAACCATTGAATGTCTTCTGCACATTGAACGGTCCCCAGCATAACACCGACAAGTGGCTTCCAACACTTTCGGCAGAGCAGCCTTTATTTTGTCAATGTCACCACTGTATGAATTCATGAGTTCATTGAATATTAGACTGCACCTGGCTTTAATGTCTTGACTAAAAATTTTCTGCATTTTCTTCTTTGCCTCCCTTGTCTTGCCAGGGAACATGTCCTTACTAAATTCAGCATTATTACATTTTTTGAATTGAAGTCTTCCAAGGTGGACTGGGTCAGCAAGTCTGGTGACTTTCAACAATGGAAATATGCTTTTTATACCTTCTTCCACGCCTTTTGCTGCAGATGAGTCTCCGTCGGTTGTCACGTGATTGATTTTAACACCCTGTGTAGCCAAATCCAGCCCAATATCTTGACCCATCTTTCTTTCTGACCAGGGGGCATTTGGGTTTGTGTCGGCTGTGCAGTCTGGATGACCACCCGGACAGCTTATATCAAACCCTCTTCCTTTCAGCCAAGCACCTTTCCAGCAAAGTTTATTTTTGAATGTCGCTGAAACAATATATTTCTTCTCTGTCATGGTTTCACATGCTATTCCAATGGCCTGAGATGCATTCTGACCAGGCTTTTTAGCACTGCTGATTGTGACACTATTATATCTACCATCCATTGCTACATCAAACTCGTCCTTGTTCTTTCCTTGTAGAGTTTGTATATCTTTTACCAAACTGACCTTTTTTTCATATCATCTGTATTTAATTCCCTTATTTTATCTCCCACAGTGCAAGCTGTCCTGTGCATACCTGATCTCGCTGGAGCTGGGACATCCATTGATGTGAAGAGAAGTCTAGCCCTTGTGTTTCCCATGGGGGTGTCTTGTAGTCCAACTTGCAGAGCAAGGTTGACGGCAGCAGGATTTTTTCCAGGTTTGGGACTTTTCACTTCTTTAAAAAGCTTGTATGGCTCTGAGAAATAATTGCAAATTCTACATTTTAAAGTATATGACCAAGCAAGACCTTGTTTCTTTTCGGTGGCTATTTCGAACACTGGTTTGCAATCAGGGTCATTTTCTTGATGTTTTGATATTGTGTCATTCCACATAAATACCATGCTTTCAATGTCGATTAACCTCATCCCTGAAGCAATATCTGTCTTTTTTTCCTTCTGCAGAGGCCGAGTTATCCTATTTTGTCTGAGTGATCGTCTCGGAGGCGGATTACAGCTCTCTTGTTCCGTCGCGTTTGTTGGGAAATCTCTGTCTGTGTTTCGCACTGTAGTGGCTGTGTTCAAGTCCATCCAAGAACAACTGGCCATGGGCAGGATACTGGGACTAGCTTGCGTTTTTCTTGGCCTTCCAACATAACCAGCTCTGAAGAGATTTTGCTGCCTTTTTCGTTTCCCCTTCATGTTAAGCACCAGGTAAGCTATGATTGATGGGAGACTGGACCTTTCTTTTTATAGCCGTGTTTTGAGTGTTATTTTAACTTATGTGAGTGGACTGAGGTTCATGTTATTTCCATTAAACAACAAAACTGGTAAGTTTACCTTCACTGCCAATCTGCATGCAGCTTGTTTAGGCTCTGTCAAACAACATCAAAAAGTGTTTGAATGTGTGTACCTGGGACACAGGGGCTGGGAAGGGGGGGGGGGGGGGGGGTAAGTTTATTTATATTCTGTTATAATCTTGGGTGTCTCATGTGAGGGGGGCTTCATTTTTTATTTTGAATTTGATATTTCACCTTGGTTGAGTAAAGCAGACGCATATCCGTCTAGACAGAATGTGATTGAGCCCTACCTAACACAACTAATGGCAGGATTATCTCCCCTTGTCCACTAGTAGTGGCCTGGGAGGGCATTTTGGGATTATACCTATGGTCACTTTCTTTTGCACAGCTTGAGAACGCTTCTAAAGAGACACTTGCAATTTAATATGTTGAAAGAGGAGTCATGTAACTTTTAAAGAATATATAATTTGACAGATTGGCTTATTTATTTTTTTCACAGATTTCATTTCGGCAGATAAATTTGGCACACAAATACCCCAATTTAGTTGAAAATTTAAAAAAAATAACAAGATTGTCCAATTAAAGTTTGCTTATCATTTTTCATAGGTCTGAATGATGGTGATTTACCATAAGAAGCCCCATGGGTACAGCCAAAGAGAACATCGATACATACTCTGTCGGAAATTTAATTTCTCCCATTACATGTTGGACGGATTTCATAACATTTCATCAATGGGGGTGAGCTATTCATATAAGCCTAACTCTACAAATCTTTGAGATATAAGTATAATTTTTTAGATGCATCCTTCGAACAGATCTGGGGCTACTGTGGTGAAATATTTCTTAAATTGGATAAAGCTGACCTGGGTGTAAGGAGCAAGTCCACTATTAGGATTAGCCCGTTCTCGGAAGGTACGAATGAAGTTCCTAGATTTCGGTTGATATCTTTGGGCATTGTTTAGTGGGACTTCCAATAAGCCAGGACTACTTTTTTGAGTATCCATGTGACTCAATGAAGTAGTAGTTTGTCTAAAAAAATATATGAAAGGTGAAGATTGAATAAAAGTGGCGGATTGAGCTGTCTGACGTGGGGGTGATTGGGCCCCTGACAACAATGTGACTTGTGTCGTCTGCACCCCTGTCCCCTTCGGAAGTGAAAATCTTGAGATTTCTCCCTTATTGGTCTGTCAAGATTTTAACTGCAGACTTCTCTAGGGTGGTTCCGAGTTTCCACCAGGGCTTTTAGCTGGGCGAATGTTTCTAACCGAGTGGCAGAGCCAAACGTTAACATTATGGCAAATGGAAAATTAATTGTGTACTGATGCCAGAAACAGTAGGGCACATAAACAGAGCGACTCGAGTAACCTCCCTTACACCGTTAGTTCCTCGCTGAACCGCAATAGGCTTTATCATTATGATTAATATAGGGGAGTATACTGCCCGTTACACCCCTGGCTTCACCTCGAACAAATATTAATGTCCAGACAACGAATATCTACCCGTATACCCTCGGAATAGCGTCATATAACTAAAAATATTCTTGATCGTAATGCCAATTTTCATTTACAGACCAAAGCCGAGATATTCATATAAACTGAAAACTAAGCTATACATGGCTTAAATCTCCCCATTGGTTTTCACCCAGGTGATAATGTTCACATCCAGGTAAATACGTTATGATTCAGGTGAAAATATTTTTTCCAGATGATAACGGAATCATTCATGTGAAACACAGCAACTTCGGGAATGTGACTGTTTTATTTATCCTACTCGACGATGCATTTGGTGTATCCATTAAAGGGACGTAACTCTCGCCTGTTCCATAGGTTCACCTATCACTGACTTTGTAAGACGGACTTTTCAACATGTAAATAAATATCTTAAAGGAGAAGAAATAAGAAAAAATAAGAAAGTCCACATTTAACACGTTCTGCATGTTCTTGAAAATAAAACGTGGGGTTAAGTGACATGTGTACTGTGGTTTCGAGCACTACTCCCATGTTATCCTTCGACATCAAAGAGTCCCTGAATATTTTTAGTGTTAAATAAATCCATTAAACGCCGACGTTTCCTAACTTTCTTTTCAGTCGTGTAACTGTGCGGAAATTTGCAGCATTCAAAGGTATTGAGGTTTTCCCCAGATATGGGAGTCTACATGTATTTTCTCATCCAGGAAAGCTTTTACCGCGTCCACGTAAAGTAAACTCACAAGGTGTGTCAATTCAGAACTTAGATGCAGCAATATTTTTGTAAGCCAGCAATACCAAAAAACAGTTTGTTTTTGTTACAAAATAAATATGTTTCATCGAATCAATGTTTAAGTCCTATTCCCAGAGGATATATTTTTTGGGGGGTACATGTATACGATAAAATTTCATGCGTGAAAAGCTATCTTGAATAACAAGTATGCCGGTTTACAGAAAAATCAACATCAGTACCTTAATGACTGAATGTGGCCAGTGTTATCACGGGCAGATATCGAATAACATGCCAGAATTAACGGTTGTTTTATCATCTTTATCATCGATATTATTGATGCGTTACTTCTGTTTCTATCAGACCTTATCTTAATACATTGCGTTTTCACTAAGCCAAAAGACAGTTGTTATCAATCAGTAATTCCCTTGTTGATTATTTGATATCACGAAAATGGAGAGTTTAATCTGGTTATGCGCATTTCCGTTGATTGAGTTTTGTTATTGACTTCAATGATAATGTGTAGATCAAGACGCATTTAAACATTGGCAAGTATCCAAGTGTGACGTAAAACCAACCATGCGTCTTCCTACAGGCTTCTGTGTATTTATGAACACCAAAACACACGGGCACAGGGAAAATCTGCTTGTCTAAAATAACCATGGAGACAAGTATCTAATTGTGTTAAAAAGAGGTATACATTGGTACATATACATGTGTATCTGTGCTCTCATATATTGTCGGGTCAACAATGGAATAATTTATATTGTCATCGATTTGACCTATGTATATTTATGATCACTAAAACACACGGGCACAGGGGAAATCTTCTTGTATAAAATAACCACGGAGACAAGTTTCTAATTGCGTTAAAAAAAGGTATATCATTTAGACCTTTATACCCCATAAGTTGTTTTAACGAACCAAACCTATGATAATTCATTAGGTCGACGACTGACAGGAGCTTAGCCTTGGTCAGTAGAATTTTGTTATACATTGACAATGGTTACGCATCTTAACTATGGCAATACTATACCTATACCTATGTGTGTAATAATGCCTAATCCTGATATTGTACTATCGTCATCGTATAAAGTGTGTGATCCAGGCGGAGTTATAATTATCGTTTTGTTCCAAAACAACTTGTATCGGTGACCTTAAATGTTTGGTTGAGCGCCATCGCCAGGTTGAGTAGGGAGGAATCAGAGCTTCTTGGCCGAAGCAAACTCCCGACCCAGTCGGAACACACTTCGGCTATCTTCGCTCGCTACCGATCGGCTTTGCTTCTTCACGTACGTAAATCCCCTAAGTTTCAGAGTGCTCCCGACCTTCAACAAGCACGTGGCAATCTTTCTACATAGGCCGAACCAGTAAATCCCCTGAGATTTTTTCCCACTTTGATCTCTAATAATCTATTGAGTTCAACGACGTAATTGAAATATTTGTCTATACGACATGATGCTGTTGCACTATTGGGTAGTTTGACAAAAAGAAAGATCTAGATAAAATAAATGCTTATAAACGTTGATTGTTAGAGAAGCTATTGATTGCTTGGTTGATTGATTGATTTACTCAGGTCTCACTCCGCAGGATTCAATACGCTCATATACCGGCGTTCACAGGTTTTGTGTAAAGAGGCGAGATCTGATGTAATTGTACAGTTTGAATAAAGCAATGTTCAAACGGCCTGTTTTGCAAATAGCCATTCCTATACACAGTAAATCCGTTGAAAATAGAAGAAAAAACACACAATAAGTTGATAAATATAGTTATCAAATAATAAAACTCTATAAACTTTTTATCTAAATTTAGACATAGATAATAACAAATTTAAAATAAGGTGTAAATTACAAGCAATCAGAAATAGTAGCATTTCAATTACATGCAAGGTGACGTTTGGATATTGTTTTTAAATACAAAAAGATCGTTCTAAAATTATAGTTAAAGTGAGCATTACAAATAAAATGGACTACACATTTTACTTTAAATAGAATGTTTGCATTCTATTTTGTTTTTCAGTTGCACCGCTCCATAAATTCGATGACCTATAAGCAAGTTTTCACTCAAACGAAATAATCGATTGATTGATGTTTTACGCCACACTCAAGATTATTTCACTTATATGGCGGCGTTGGCAGGTTTATTGGGGGAGGAAATCAAACGAAATAGACGAATCCTTTTCTAAACAATAATGATGTTGTCTTAAAGGTATTTCATATATCTATCTAAAAATTTCGCTTTAAAGTGGCATGAGCTGCCAAAATTCACACTTTTTTCATAATTTCTGATCGTCACAACAGTAAGAGGATTTGAAGGCCATCAAAAAACTAAATGATTGGCGTTGGAATGAGGAAAATCCATACAGCATGTGGCCTGTACGAACCGAAAACGTTTTCAAAAAGTAAACAAAATCTAAATAACCGGAACGACCATTCATTCATTTAATCCAAAGTTAGTTCAAAACAATACTTTATCGTACATTTTCGAGACCAGAAGCACTAAAAAGCTTCTGAATTCTACCTCTCGAGAAAAATAGCCAATAATTTCAGCATTCTGTTTTAACGTGAAAATATCAGCATTTTGGCAGCTCATGCCACTTTAAGCTTATGATGATCTGTTTAGCTCCTTGGTCGACCAGTATTATATAAAAAAGAGATAGATTTATACGAATTGTAGCCACCAGGAATGCAAAATATAGATGATTTTGTATTCAACGTATACGGCATGTTTGTTCTAGCAGATATGCATACCAGTTTAAATTTGTCTGTGGATATCTTTCCATATAAAGTATGTAATTAACAATAATTCCTGAAAGCACTAAGTTTGAAACTGAAAAATGTTATCACATTACTGTTGTTAGTGTCTACGTTAATTTATATCTACTAAATAGTAGGATGAATGTATTTATTTCTTTGGGCGCCATCCATCTAAAAAGTCCAAAATCTTTTTAATCTCAAATCTGTTCAGTTCCGGAAATCCTTCTTGTAAAAGGGAATGATTTAAAGAGCATAGCATATCACCGTCAATTTGTTCCTGGGAAAAACGAAGGACCACTCGGTCTTTCATACCTATGTACCTCAGAGATTTAGACACCTCTAAGACCGATAAGGATTGAAGATCTTCCGGGGGAACCCAGCCGTCATCTAGATGATAAGGATGTTCTGAGTAGCTATATTCGCTATCTACATTATAACCATAGTCACCTTTTGAACATAATGAAATTGCCGAATCGTCTCCGTGTTTAACATATGAATCACTTAAACCTGTCACAGAGAAAGACCGATTGTATTGTCTAAAACCCGGTTCACTGCCTGCGTAGTTCATGCCACCGATTCCACTGTCTCTGCCAGTAAAATAGCTTTGGTTAATACTCGTTAGGTTATCATTGCTAGGAAGGAGATGGTATCTTGATTCGGATGGTTCAATTTTAGAAGCAAGTTCATCGCGGATATTCAGGGTAGAGCCATCTGTATCAAATAATTCTCGAGCCGTTTGTAATTTCTTAATATTGTGTCTACGTAAAGTAGCATTTCCATCGAGAGGGAGATTTCTTTGTGAGAGGGACATGGTTGATATATTATGTCTTGATCGGGACAAATTAGAGTCCCTCAAAGCTCCATAACATTGATTGTTTGGCGTATAACTTCTGTAACAATTTCTGGAATATTGCTGCTTTGGAGATTGTCTGTAAATATCATGTCCCTCAGTAGCAAAGTCAAAAAGTTCGTCTATATCTAAAGAACTACTTCTATTCGAGGAATCTGCTCTATAGCCCAACTGACCATATTCATTGTTAGCTCTATGTGTTACCGGGTTACGGGTTTTATTTGCAAAATTCGAGTGTTTGCCCGGAACGCCATGTATGTCAATTTGACTGGCTACTTCTGAAGACAAGCATTTTGTCCTCTTGGGAACTAGATAGCCGTCTTCCTCGCTCAAACCTGCAGCAAAAGACGCAGAATTAACAGTGGCATGACTTGTGACATCTGGTGGTTGCGGCGCTGGGGGCAACTTTTCATAGAGTGTTTCTGAAGAATCGTCCAAGTCACTTTGTGCGCGTGGAGACTGCTGAAAATCGCAGAGGGTTGGCACGGTAGCATTTATTTCACATCTTTCCTTAAATTCATTTGTATCGAAGGAGGTGTCGCTGGTTTTAGGAATGGGTGGCAATGTTCGCTCTTGAATACTTCTAGGCCGTTCTGCAGATGGGCCACTTTTCTCTCGTCTGACCACTGTTGCATAACTTACATCTGCTTGTTGAGTTGGATCCTGGACCTTTGGTATAATTGGTTTCACCACTTCCTGTTCAACAGATTGCCCTTGGTCGACAGTATCAGCGCCATCGGTGTCTAATAGATCATCCATCATTGCGTCAGGTTTATTCAGACGCGATGAAAATACTCCCTCCTCTTGCAAGGCCTTCAACTGCGCACGTTCCTTCTTAGTTTTTCTCGTACTGAGCTTTTCTAGCAAAACGGACCCTTTTATCTTCCGGTTTTCTTTATTTGGTACACGGACCGGAAGGGAAATCTCCTTTGACAAATAACCTGTCTCATTTGATATTGAACAGGTATCTTTTTCAAATTTTTGATGGGAGCCGACACTTTCCTTAGTCGAAGTTTTTTTCACATTTTCAAACATGTCTGTTTTGACAAATAATAGATCGCAATCGACGGGAAGCTCAAAAACACTCTCCGAAGCATTCGCCTTGGCGCCGATCCGAATGACTGCATACTCATAGTCTTTAGCTCCTTCTATTCTCAAAACACCGTTAGGTACAACTTGTTTCTCACTTGGATGTCCATGAACAAGTTGTACCTTTACGGGAAGAGTAAAGGCTAGCAGCATATCTTGTAGATCATACACCGAGTCGTAACTTGTGTCCGTTATATCACCAATGGGACTGAAAACCCCGCTCATTATCAATGGTATCATAATCTCTTTTCCAGTAGAATCAAAACATTGAAGGTATCTCAGATCACTATCTTTTCTCATAAACTTTCCAGAGCGAATAAGTTTTTTAAATAAGTTTTTCATGTTGGTGATGGCTTTTTGTTTTCTTTGATCATTGTAGACAATACCAGAGGTAAGGACTTCACCCGGTCTTACTTCAAACGGCGTCCAGCTGCTACCGGATTCCTCGACCGTCAAATGATAACCGACCGTGGAAGTTCGCACCAGAAACCGTCTTGGTTTTATCAAGGTAATTCCATATATGGTGTCAAGATACTCAACAGGGCGACCATCATTGGGTAGGACTTCAAACCATCCTGAAACGACAAAACATACACGCTAGGTTTTATTAAGTTAAAATTAATCATAATAAATAGCCTGCATGAAAAAAATTGCAATAATCCTAAAGCAAAATACACCAGCCATTGGAAGAAATAGTCACTGATAAAAAGTAGATACAAATTCGTCTTTTAAAAAACAATTTATGTCTGGTTTCCAAACATGTTTTGGTTATTTCTTGTTACTTAGCGTCCCATAAACGTGCGCAGAGCTGAAATACATTGTTGATTGTTCTACGCTACAGTCGTCGGTAGAAAACGCTTGTAAAAGATAAATTGTAGAGTGCTCTCCCCTTACTTTTATATCGGTTGTAAAGCTGCATTGTTTACGTGGAAATGTCTGAAGGTCACCAAGTAAATACATATTTTGGCAATAAGCCACTTTCGAGTTTGGCTAAAACCCCGCGAGATCACGCGAGAAATGGGATTAAGGCTATAACTTTCACTGACAAAGCCGTTCATTTAACATTAGCGTTTATGGCGATCGGCGGTTATCGTGTCGTTTGTCTTTATTTCTAAATCATTTCTTTAATCCATTTTTTGTGAAACACACCAGAAACTATCAGTTGCCTTTTTGTCAGTTGGCAGTCAATACAAATATTTATATCGCGTGGATATGATTCAAAGTTGTCAAAAACCAACGGTGAAAAACACGACTGTGACGTTCTATTTTTGTGTTTGAAATACTATTACTTTTGCCGGTCAAACAAAAGTATCTACACTGTAAAATGTAACCCGTAAATTTTACGGTAGAATACTGGCAGCTGGGCTGCCAACTTTCTACCGTAAAAATAAGGGTAAACCGTAAAATCAACTGGCCACATTCCTAATCAGTGAATGTGAAAAAACATTACGAAATCAGCAGGCTAAGAAATACAGGACTTTAAATCGTCAACCCCAGCATGGATCTGTTAATGTAGATTTTCAAATGTTATACGAAATACGAAATAGTAAAACTGACTACTTCTGCAAGTTGACAAACATATATTTATTTGAAAAAATTTGAAAAAATGCTGATGAAAATTCTCACTTAGGGCAGGTATCTAAATCCACGCTTTTAAATACAGCTATGTTAAATTAACTTTCTTAGCCTATAATGACAATTTTTTCTTATATTAAATCGCCTACGGCGGGATTCGAACCTTCAACCTCCCATGCAGGAGCTGCGCAGAACTATATGCGCACTAGCCATAACCTTATCCTTAAACCACTACACTAACTTCGAATATGACAAGATAAAGGCCACATTTCTATGCCTTACTAGCGCTTCGGTGTGCGCATTTCGCTCCCTTTGATCCGTAATGACGTATTTTGGACGAATCCTTCACGGAAACAACCGAGGAGATCAGATCTCGTTAGCTCGGAAACGACAACTCTGTCTCAAAGTTATTTTACGGTACACGACCGTAAAGCTTCCACTGAAGTATAAAACGGCAATTTACCGTTAATTTTAAAATATTCTACTGTAGAATTGACGGTAAACGGTTACAGTGTAATGGCTTTGTGTGTATCTTGATATGTCTCAGAAAAAGAATTTTGTTAACAGTATAGATTGTAAGCTGAGAATCACAGACATAACAACAGGGTTACAGCCGATCTCCATAAGCACTAATGTTAATCGGACAGCCGATCGGTGAAAGTTATACCCCTTAACACGGGTCTCGCGTGATCGCGTGGGACTTTCGTCAAACCCGAAATCGGCGTATTGAGATACTTCCGTCGACTTTGTTACTGTAAGGCGTACACGCATCTTTTATGTCACCCTACTTGAATTGCATGAATTATCAAGTACATTTCCTATCAGAGAACATGCAAAAAATTAAAGCAGGGTTAAGAATAAAACTATGTATTTTCAACAAATGCCCAAGGATTGTAATTTTTTCAAAGGAGAGACAGTGTCAGTACATTGGATATGAACTAAAGGAATATTGGAAAATAAAGTTGTTGGCCAAATCCATATACCTATCAACTTAGCAAAAACGAGCAGCATTCCATTTAGCAGAAAAAGAAAAAAGATATCAAAGACCACATATAACGAAAGTTATAAACCAAATGACATTTCAACTTTTGTTTATATATTTACATTGGATTACGCCTATTACCGATAAGTTGCGTTCATGACTGCTGCCAGCCAAGATTTGCTTGAATTATGTCATTTTTGAAAAATGTGATTCTTGTATCATAGCACTTGGTTATTCGGTTAAAACCTGAGGTTTGGAGATCAGTATTTTACGATGCTTGGCCACACTGGTCAACCCGTCAAAGTATTAACTTTTCAATTGGGCAAAACTCTAAAAACTGTTTAAAGAGAATCTATCTGTTTTAAAGAAAAAGAAACACGGAAACTTAGTTGAACAGCGACTGTCTGCGTGAAATAAACCAAAACTCTTCATCCCTTCTTGAAAAACAATATGGAATCCTTAGAAAATATGATTTTCGAACGTCTTTCGACACTAAGCCTTTTTCGGCTAAAAAGGAAAACCACGAACACATGATTATGGATGTAAATCTCTTTCCAATGCTCATTACCGGCGGCAATGCCCAATTTAATAATATAATTACTGCATGTAATTACTTAAACGTTCTTAGCAATAGTGAATGGTTCAATTGCGTTTCTGGTATACGTAGCCGAGGAATCTGGGCTCTGCCGAATTTTTCTTTTTTCTTTCTCTCCGTGTTCGTCATAAACACATTAGCAGCCATATAATACCAGTCGCCGTAAGACCGATAATCCGGGCCATCGTATACGTTGCAAAGTGGAATTTATGTGTCGTCGATATTGCTAGTTAATGGAGAAGTACAAATGAAAGAAACTTAGAGAAAGTCTTAAATTGAGCTATACGTGTGAAGAACTTAATGAGGCAGAACTTTAATGGCAGTACACACGTCGTGATTTCAGCACCGTATCGCATTGAAAGTGTGTAACCAGAATGATTGCAACTGCTTATCAATTGATCCTTTCACTGTGCAATCATTTACCCTGCATGTATTCCCTTGTTTATTCGAAGAGAGAGAATATGGGGCCCGGGGGGGATAAATTGTCCATACAGCAAAGATACATGAGATATTGGCGATGTGAATTTAGATTCACAGAAGAGCATAAATGGAGGCTATAGATTGAAATGAGATGCAAAATAAACTTGATAGCTGTTCAAGTTCCAATGGCTATTTTTGCTTAAATCATGGGCTAAAGCATTATTTGTAAATAGAATTGGACAAAAATCTTTTTTTTTAATTTAAGGATTCTTCATCCACCCCATAACAAATTGCTTCGAGACTATATTTGATTGGGTACAGAAGATAAGTTGGATGTATTTACAGGTTAGATGCTGTCTTGACCAATAGTTTTATAAACTAGTTACTAGAGATAGTCGCCAAGTGTTTACCTTAATTGTTTTTACCTTGTCCGAGGCTGTTAAGATGTAAGATATAAGATGTTAAGATGTATATTAAGATATTAATATTTTTTTGACAATCAGGCATATCGAGTGTTTTCCTGTGTGTGTTAGGGGGGGGGGGGGCTTTATTATTACGATAAAAAAGCGAGACAGATTCTATGATTAAGCATGGATTTGACTTCAATCTGATATTTAGAAACTTTAGAAATACTTTAAAAAAGCACTCGAGTCTCTTTAACTGAAAGAAGCCTTTCTTTTAATTACAACCAAAATCTGTGATATCCTTGGACCCGTGTCAAGCCATTTTGAAAGATATCGGTTTTGAAGCTCTTATCACTTTTAAATCGGACAATATTCCAAAATATCCATATGGTTTTTGTTCGTAGAAAACCTGTAAACTGTCAGAAATACATGTGTATTTGTGATGTAAGTGTACAAATTGCGCGTCAAGATAGAGTTCTGTAGTGGCGTAGGCCTTAAAGGCACACTTGCCGCGAAAATCAGGAATATTGTTTACATTAAAAAAGAAAGACCGTATTCAGTATTTTTCCCAGACAATATAAGTTAGGAACGTTCTATTTTTAAAAAAAATTAAAAGTGTTGACGTTACTTTGTATTTTTAATTTGAATTTGAAAATTTGAATTGTTACGTACCCGGAACGTAAACAAACCGATCTGCCCCCTATTGGCGATTTTATGTTTCAGTCGAGTGAGTGAACTAACGGCACAGTGTAATTTTACGTAGGCCTATTTATCTGAGAAATACAGACTGACGATCGGTTAACAGCGACTGGAAAAGCCTGCTGATAATTGTGTAAGTGTAAACCACAGATACAAAGGCCTGAAAGGAGGGTAATCCAACACGAAAGTTGACCGACACTGATCGTTGTTGTTGTAATCAGGCTTAGATTCTTCGTTTGTTTTTCACCCCATTTTTACAGTCTAAAGCTAACTAGACATGTTTTATGTGTCCTATGTTTAAGTTTAGTGGTATTAGTCGTAGTAAGCTCATGTAAATTGGTTTTCTTAGCAAATTTAAACAGGCTACGGCGGCAAGTGTGCCTTTAACTAAATCAATGTGTGCCCCAGTTTATTTAAATGCCCTTTCCCTTCAAACAACCTTTTCACTCTTTATAAAACAATTAAATCCACGTAATTTTTTCTGTTTTTTATGTATTTTCTGTATTTTAATCTGTTTTGGGTTGGATTGTTTATATACATTGCATTTTTTTGTTGCTTATATATTTATGATCACTAAAACACCCGGGCACAGGGGAAATCTTCTTGTCTAAAATAACCATGGAGACAAGTTTCTTATTGTGTTGAAACGAGGTATATCATTTATACCTTTATACCCCATAACTTGTTGTAACAAACCAAACCTATGATATTTCATTAGATTGACGACTGACAGGAGCTTAGCCTTGGTCAGTAGAATTTTCAATCACCTGGAAGAGGACAAAATAGACTTAACGTTTTTTTCTCAGTCTTTAGGTTTATATTCTGAATGTCTGTTTCTTTGGAGAAAAATTTTGACTTCATTCCAGTGATCAAAATGCTCCTCCAATATTGGATAATATACAATCATTTGATAGTGAATAAAAATAAGTCTCCAATCAAATCAATCCGTGAATCCCCCTAAAGGATGAAATTGAAAAAAAAAAAAACAGTAGAATTTTTAGCAGCTCATGCCACCTCAACGGAGCAACAGTGAAATGGTATTTGCGGAAAATGCTCCCAGACGAACCGAAATGTGAAATGTGTTTTACTTTCCATTGAGATTTTATGCTTGGCCATATATTGAATAAAACATTCAAGGTCATTGATCAGTAAGATTTACTGATCGTGACGTCGTGAACGTCGTGCATAAAATGGGCAGAGATCTCTCCGATAGATTGATATCATACAACCCAACCAAATGTAACGTTGCATTAAAAAAGCAACAGGAAACGTCATGCTAATCAATTATAATGGTGCATATTTTTGATATATTTAAAAATATAGTAGAATAGCCTGGTGTTGATCACGTAATAAATAAAACATTAATTAACTGGTTATAGAATCGGTGGTAATTTTCATTTTTGCCAATACATCATTTTAATAGGGGGGGGGGGGGTATATTTTATATATCAGTTATTAGAAATCTAACTTGTAATGTAAATACTAATGTTAACGATGTAAACAGAAATAGGTAATATCCTTGAAATCAAATATCTACCTTTATATTGGGCAGGGATTTCTAGCTGAGAACCTGTAGGGACATAGTCCTCACTTCGCCTGTCCCATTGCATTTTCCGGGCAAGCACAGTTTTCTTACGTCGTATCTGCATAACTGTGAATTGAGCTGTATTAATATCGGCGATATGTTGAGGACTGTACTTATCCAGTTCACCCCGGACATGCTTCACTGAGAATGGAGGTTTCAATCCGTGTAAAATCTGCCTTAAGGTTTGAGGCCTGTCTTTCCCTCTTTTTAAGGTGCTGGAAGAATTGGAAGTGTTCGATACCTTTTTACTATGGTCCGCCATATTTGCACTTGGTCCATTAAAATGAAAAGCTCACGTATATCCAAAGTTTGTTTGCCAAAGGCATCTTAATCACACACACACTCAGTCCACATATGGCTGAATCAAATCAAATACTCACTGAGCTCTTTAATACTTGGGCATACGTCATTTCTTTACCTGTAGCGGGATCTGTAATTAGGCCACAAGTATTTTCAACACTGTCCTGTTCAGGTCTATTTTTAAGACTATTTTATCCGAGAGCGTCTGAACACTGGTCGCTGTTAACTGTAGCATTGCTGTCAGTTGTACGCAATTCACTGTCATGGAAAATACATCATCTACATAATAATGAAGTAATTACACGCACAGCCATCCAGTTTTCTCTGTCAGAGTAATGCATGCGAATTCCTGTGTATATATATGTACAGGTTGGTCTAACAGTAAACGTTAGCCTGCACTTAGTGATATTGCCTTTTAGGGTTCTGACGGAGCAAGTCCACACAGGTAGAGGTTGAAATGTACGTCTATTCTCTCTAGTCACAGCCAACTTAATACATGTTACCTGCTCACCGAATGCATTAAACATGCGAGACTACTATCGGGTATAGTAAGACCTACATTCGGTCACGCTCCAAACACCCTGTCTGTGTGAAAGGCAACGACCAAGCATGTATGATTAAACATCCGTTGTAGAGATAATATGTCACGTTAAACATTTAGTAGTCTACCATAAGTATGTTTATTCAGTATGCAAATTTAACGCTGAATTAGACTACTTGATCAGTATCAATTAAACGATTTTTTCGTGACAATTTTATGTTTGATTTAATTATAGAACAGTCACGATTGTCTAAAATTGTAACCTTCTCTATTCTTGTTTGACACCTGGCCTTTTGTGATTGCCACAAACCATCCAGTGTTCAAAACTGATTTTTTTTAAATTTCGGGTTCAAGTTAAAGCTTGGGAAACTGCCGTAACCAATCAATCACCCATGTGATTAAACTTAAATCACACGCTTAAAAAGAGCTTAAAGGGGCATGAGCTGCCAAAATGTTGATATTTTGACGTTACAACAGAATGTTGAAATTATTGGCTATTTTCCCAAGACGTATAATTCAGAAGCTTTTTAGTGTTTCTAGTCTCGCAAATGTACGATAAAGTATTGTTTTGAACTAACTTTGGCTTAGAATGAATGAATGGTCGTCCCAGTTATTTAAATTTAGTTTAGTTTTTGAACACGTTTTCGGTTCGTACAGGCCACATACTGTATGGATTTTCCTCATTCCAACGCCAATCATTTAGTTTTTCTATGACCTTCAAAGCCTCTTACTGTCGTGAATGTGAATTTTGGCAGCTCATGCCACTTTAAGACTGATAACGTATACACATTTTATTTATACATTTTAAGTTTCGTATATATGCAGTAATAGACCATGAAATAAAACGACTACTGTTATGATCACTAAGCATGCCATTTTTCGGTCCTGTACGTCTGACTCAAGTTCGTTACATTTTAATTGATATTTCCACTTTTGTAATTATATTTTCTAACATCATATATATGCTTTCTCATTTTGTGGCTTTGAGAAAACTGAAGTCATAGTTAAATGGTTAAGCAGTGTCCGTTTTTTTACTAATTCACTAACAGCTTTAAGAAATGGTTGAAACTCTCTTTAAACGTGGGTTCCATACTAGTGATAAAAAATTAATTAAGATATCACCACGTAGTTAGTTGTTTGTGCTTTCAACAGCTAAATTTAAAGTGGCATGAGCTGCCAAAATTCACACTTTTTCATAATTTCTGACCGTCACGGCAGTAAAAGGCTTTGAAGGCCATCGAAAAACTAAATGATTGACTTTGGAATGAGGAAAATCCATACAGTATGTGGCCTGTAAGAACCGAAAACGTGTTCGAAA
This sequence comes from Lepidochitona cinerea, assembly GCA_963971465.1. Lineage (NCBI taxonomy): Eukaryota > Metazoa > Mollusca > Polyplacophora > Chitonida > Tonicellidae > Lepidochitona > Lepidochitona cinerea. The sequence continues at coordinate 8,569,550 of OZ020556.1, forward strand.
AGTAAGCATAATTTAAATAACCGGGACGACCATTCATTCATTCTAAGCTAAAGTTAGTTCAAAACAATACTTTATCGTACAATTTCGAGACTATAAGCACTAAAAAGCTTCTGAAGTATACGTGTTGAGAAAAACAGTCAATAATTTTAACATTCTGTTTTGCCGGCAAAATATCAACATTTTCGCAGTTCATGCCACTATAGAGTTTCAAAATATTGACATAAATACTAAAGAAAAGAACAAATGTGGCCAACCCGTGAAATAATTAATTAGGACATCACCACGTAGTTAGTTGATTTCACTGATTTGCCACTTTACACATTTGTTCTTTTCTTTAGTACTTATGTCAATATTTTGAAACATTGAATTTAGTTACACTTGACAAAGACACTGGTATAGGTGTGGAAAGCTCGTGTTGTTTACAAACAACTAACTACGTGGTGATGTCTTAATTATTTTTTTATCATTACTAACAGTTGTTTGATATTGTATATTTCGACTGGTCTACGTAACCATTATCCGGAATATAACGCAAATAGGCTGAATGGATAAGGCAGCCGGTATTTAGTGCTGACGATAGGTGTCATACTCTGGGACCTGGGTTCGATTACCGTTTCGGGCGTCACCCAAAAATCGGTAGAGGAATTTCTACCATATTTTCAGGAAAGTGTAATCCCAAAATAACGATAATACAATATAACGCAAGTAATCAAACAAAATACATTTAAAGGTACATGGGCTGCACAGCGGATAAAGTGATCAGGATGTGTAATTACCATAGGTTGCATTATAAGAGTAAAACATAGTGACGACAGTTTTCGCGAAATAAATGAATGCCATTTAAGCCGATTTGACAAATTCATGGGTTAGGTAAATTGATCTGTTGTTAAATGGAATATGGCAACATGCAATTAGGCGCCAAATGGATGGTAACAGGTCCGTGTAACGTTCGTTAATTCAATTTTCATTTCGTAAAATTGCAAAATGAAAATTTGAAATGACCATTTTTAAGTTAAATTTTTCATTTTCATTTTCTACATTTTGAAAAGAAGAAATGAAAATTGAAATTTGACGTTTAATTTTCAATTTTTGTTTTCTATGTTTTCAACAAACAAATCAAAAATTGATAATTGACGGTCATTTTTCAATTTTCATTTTGCCTTTTCGCTCTACACGAAACGAATATTGAAAATTGTAACCTTTGTCAATGTTTCAATTTTCAATTGGTCGAAGTCAGTCCCCAAACACAACTGCGCAAGTCAGAAACCACGAAAGCGAACAACCCTTGTGAAGCAAGCCGGTTAGAGTAAAACTTTGGCCCTTATGGGGCACCAAATAACACGCTATTCGCGATGTGCCCGTCAAAGAATGTTGGTGTTTTAAGGCTAATTAAAGGTCAAATTCGCGATTTCTTCATCAGAATGTGTTCATTAGACTAAGAGGAGTTAAAAACTATCAAATGTTTCTTTAAAATCGTGCTTTGTGTCTCGCTATTGGCGATATGCACCACACAGGATGTTGATGTTTTTAGTCTCATTAAAAGTCAAATAACCTATTTCTTCATCAGAGTGTGTTCATTAGGCTCTATGGAGACAGAAACAATCAAAACTTTCATTAAAATCGCCTAACGTCCCTCGCTCTGATGGCGATGTGCTCCACAAGGAATGTTGGTGTTTAAAGCTAATTAAACGTCAATTTCACGATTTCTTAATCGGAATGTGTTCATTAGACCAAGAGGAGTTAGAAACAATCAAAAGTTTTATTAAAATCGCAGTAGTTGAATCGCTATTGGCGATGTGCTCTACAAGGGATTTTGGTGTTTTAAAGTTAATCAAAGGTCAAACTCACGATTTCTTGTGAAATTTGACAGAAACACATTCTGATTTTCTGAATTTGACCTTTAATTAGCCTTTAACCAACAACAGCATCCCTTGTGAAGCATATCACCAATAGTATGGGCGGATCGAGGGAGTGTCCAGAGGGTCAGCCCCCCCTCCCCCCCCCCCCCCCCTCCTTTTTTGTTGTTGAGCTAAATAGTACAAAGTTAGAGAAAAAAAGAAACGTAGAGCGGAGAAAGGAATTAACACAGAATAAAAATGTACCATTATATATGCAATCTATTAAATGCAGTTTCATGCCATGCAGTTTCCTGTCGTCTTTAGTTTGATGGTAACCATGGTGATGCATGTATGTTTCTTTTTAATTAGTTTTGCGCCATAACAATGAACAAGCTGAATTAAGAAAAATGCACCTTTTGGGTGTGAAGAGGCCATTCTAACGCCAATCATTTAGTTTTTCGATGGCCGCTTAAAGCCTCTTAATATCAGAAATTATGAAAAAAGTCAGAATTTTGGCAGCTCATCCCACTTTAAGATTTTATTTGACTGTACATCCCTTCTAAAAGACTAATTTCCTCAAGCGAGCTTGGTAGTTGACATTCGGAAGCTTTCGACAAAATATATATAAAATATAAAACGTTGTTCCAGTCCAAGGTTTTGGCAAATTTACATTAGATATGTATGGAGGCATATTAGTGCCATGGGTGGAATTTTGACCTTTCCAGTGCTTTTCCGTATTTAACAGCATTTTGTACAAGTGGAAACTTGGTTTTGAGAAGAGATATCCTGTAGAATCATAAGAATCATAACGTTATAAAGTAAAACGATTTGCAGGGAAAGTCGAAACACGCATGTAAACTGTCAAATCACAAGGGAAACATTTCAACCGCGGTGGGAATATTTCCACAGGGGAGAAAAGGTTCTTACTGCAGAGAAAACTAAACATTTCCACTGCAGTTGAAACCTATCCACCGCGGGGTGGAAACGTTTTCCCCGCGTTGAGAATCTTTTCTCCGCGGTGGAAATCTTTTCAGCACGTTGGAAAGGTTCCCACCGCGGTGGAAAGGTTCTCACCTTTTACCCGCGGTGGAAACATTCCCACCACGCTGGAGTTGACAGTTTACATGCGTTTCAGAAAACACGCTTGATTTTCTTCGGTATGGGCATTTTCCCCCTATAATATTAAACTCTTCGCCCACTAAAAATTGATTCTCCTGTTAATGTCCGGATCTGTAGACCAATTAATCAAAAACGTTTCAATAATAAGTAGGAGGGGGCATATATTCAACATTCACAGTTTCGAATTTTCCACATTTTGATGACTAATTGATGGTTTACTCCCCACTCAAGATCATTTCACTTAAATAATGGTTGTTAGGGAGACGCAACCTGGACAGCCTTCCCCCGCCCCGCCAGTACCTGACACCAGCGCCTCCTTGGTGGCAAGCTGCTTTCGAAATGGAGGGGGGGGGGGGGGCTCGGGGGCTCAGTCTGTTAGAATGATAGTCCCGTAGTCCGACACATGCCTTTGATACGGCTAGGCTTCGAATCCCACTCAGACCAAATAAAAGTTTTATAAATTTCTAAGTGTATTTTTCACTTGATCTCCGTATGTGGAAGAGTTTGGGAATCTGTTTCTGATCAGGGGAAGAGTTTAATATAGAATGAAAATCGTTTTGTATTTTATCTATCTTTTGTCTGAAGCTTCAAATTGGTATAAAGGGAAACAGGTCACTCTGTCTCACTCTCTACAAGTCGAGTTGGTAGGTAACGTTCAATCTGCCGATAACCTGTTTTGTTATAGGAACCACTGTTTACTTTTCGTGGAATGCATAAAAATACATGTACACTTATTCCGTCACCAATATCATGTTTGCCTTGACATCCATGGGCGCATCGTCGAAACCCACGGTTAAAAATTCCGCTTACGCTCACATTACAGAGCTTGTCGAGAATTTAACCCTGGGTATCCGAGGATGCCATGGGCGCTGCCATTTCTTTTAGAGTGTTTTTATGAGCTGATGTAAACGCCAGTTATATTTTTGATTTTCAACAGGTATTTCTGACTGCCCAACGATCTTGCGATGCAGGTTATCGCAGGGTTACATGTTTGGCAACAGTGTAGAACAGGGACGTATATATCATACACATCATAAATTCTCAGTAGACTTGTTGCAGTTTGCTATGTGCGAAATGGAGGGCGATTTTCTCTGGAGCCATGTTTATTAGGCTATAATAATAACTAAAAGCGAAATATACAAACAAACTTTAAGTTGCTATGCCCATATCGGTATCCCATCGAAGTGAGACACCGACCATCGCTATGTGGACATGACCGACCTGGGTACATCATCTTTAACAATGAAAATTGGCTATTATTTGTTGCTTTTTCATGTAACAGTTCTTGTAATAGGCAGTTGTATTGTGCCAAGAGTTGTTTCCCTTTTGTAAATAAAACATAGGAACTTAATAGTTGTTGTTTTTTTCTTTCTAAAAATTACAATTTATGCAATTTTTAATCGTATTTTAATTGTATGACATATGTTTTCATAAACTACTTCCTTCTTTTGATTGATGGTTTCAAGAAAAACGGCTTTGAGATTTTGAAATGAGTACATTGAAAATGTCACCATATTTGATCTCTAATTGGTCCAGTATGTATATTTGAAAGTGCTTATATTTGAAAGTAGAATATTTTTTTAGTCTTCGAGTGATATTAAATTTCTTTTTCTCCATGTCCCTTCGACGGTTCCGTATATTGGCATTATTGTTCCCCAATATATATTTTTTTAAATTAACTTACCTAAATTTATGGAAACCAGTGTTAAAGTTGATAAGATGGATCAGTGTAAGGCAATTCCTAAGAGGAAATGGTATATATACAAATACAAAACTATTATGAATTTTAAAAAAGGATATTTTTACTACATTATGAGTAGACATAATATTAATAACAGGCTGTTGGCAATGTTTTTGATTAGCAGCATAATTTTAATATACAAAATTAAAATATACAAATAATAATTTTGACACACAGTATTAGACTTTAAATCAACCACCAAATTAACGGTGGGATTTTCAGTTGAGCTTGCTCTCTCCACAGCTTTATTATTAATTCCTGATCGCCTTGTTCATTTCTTTAAAACGAGAATTCATTATCCCTCAATAAATAAATCACTCCATATTTTGTAGCTTTGTGGCTGGGTTCCAATCAGTGCTAACTCCAGTTTTTCTAAGACAGAATGAAATTCCTAAGGCGAGTAGTATTCCAGCTATCAACATACCGACGCCCATTCCAACCAATGCACCTATTATGGAAATTAAAAATATTCAATGTCAATGATATACTTTAAGAGGGACATTTATCATAAAACGTGACCAACAGTCAAAGTTTTTTTTATATTCTGTTTCATAAAATCTCATTCTTCCTACGTTATTATTTTAATGAGAGTTACTCGATGAGTTTTTGAATGTTTTAGACAATTTAATGACAAGAGTCGTGTGCATTCAGTCATTCAACCATTGGAAACATAAATCCATAATATTTACCTGTGGTGAATTTCAAGTTCTTGTCCGGCGCGTTTCTGACGGAATATGCTGTTATTTTGGAGCCGTCAGGATAATACTGTCCTGCAATTCAAAATTAGAGAACTAAATTATCAAAAAAAAAGTCATTATCAATCATTACCGGCAGTAGGCATACATCATAACGCACAAACAATTTTACGGTCGACATCACACAAACATTTGTTGGGTCGATCCAAATGCCTATAAAGTATTGTCTAGGTGTTTCTTGTTATTTAAGCCTCATGGCATCACAGTGATTCAGCTCCTGGCTTCCCAGTTTACAGCGAACGTTTTGGGCTAGACGGTAAACTGATGAGCGAAACTTTCACAGACTTTAAAGGGAGTATTTGTGTAGAATTGTTTACAGTTTTGTTTAAACTTCTGCTAGATAGATAAATACGGTAAGAATTCTGCTAATTCAAGGACGAGCAATGTGAAGATAACAAATTATTAGACTGCTTTCTGCCATGTTTGGTCTAAAACAACGATAGTGATTGCTCAATATGATTATCGGTCGCTCTATGCAAGAGGTAAGACACCCAACGAAAAGTCTCAAACTTTTAGAGTGCTTTTCGTAATGTTTTGAGTACTTAAATTAGCGGAATTCTTACCGTAAGACTTGATTGACTTTGGGTGAAAGGTAAATTATTGTCCTACGTGGATGAACCCTACCGTATTGAGTTGTGAAAGCGTTTCTAATATTCATTTATCTAATAAACTGTAAAGAGCCGACATTCTATAGTTTATTTCTACACTATGCAATCAGGACCAAAACACATAAAAGTAACAAGACGACGAAAGGATCGGCCAAGCTGTAAGCGTACAACGGCCCGCTCTGGAGCCCCAGCTGGAAACTTTAACCTGGCTGAAACTAAAAGTAAACATAACGGCTGCAAATTGTATCTTTAATTTACCTCATGCACACGGCGCCGTTTTAAATCGTACACGTAATACGTTTTGGGGATTACAGCGGTATGAGCTGCCAAAATGTTGATATTTTGACGTTAAAACAGAATGTTGAAATTATTGACTATTTTTCTCAAGACGTATAATTCAGAAGCTTTTTAGTGCTTCTAGTCCCGAAAATGTATGATAAAGTATTGTTTTGAACTAACTTTGGCTTTGAATTAATGAATGGTGTCCCGGTTATTTAAATTGTGTTCACTTTTCGAACACGTTTCGGTTTGTACAGGCCCCATAGTGTATTAATTTTCCTCATTCCAACGCCAACCATTTACATGTAGTTTTTCGATGGCCTTCAAAGCCCCTTACTGTCGTGACGATTAGAAATTAGGAAAAAAAGAGTAAATTTTGGCAGCTCATGCCACTTTAAGTTGAACAGCTTTTAGAGTTCATAGGGCTCCGTCGGTTAGATTGATATTCCCTTAGTCCCACACAGGCCTTCCATCCATGCGGCTCGGGATCGAATTCCAATCAGACCAAATACAAATTGATAATTTCTCAGTAGATTGTGGAAAGTTGCCGGTTACTCGCCGAAGGCCTCGCCTTTCCTCCGGGCAAAGGGCCGCCATATGAGTGAAATAATCTTGAGTGCGATCAATCCATCAATAAAGCGTACAATACAATAAAAATACAATGCAAGGTTTCCTTATGAGAGATCGATGAGCTGGGGGTTGTTTCTCAACAAAGTTACGACCGACGTAAGTCCAATGCAAGGCAACATGTACCCTCGACATTACGTTACGGCCAGGCGCAAAGTTACGACGGGCGTAAGTGTGTTGAGAAACAGCCCCCCCTGAAGTATAAACTGAATTAAATATGTCTTTTCTTTATGCAATCAATTCACCAATAAACTCATGTTATTGTACTTACTTGAATAATGGTCACAGTATGCACTGCTCTCCACCGTAACTGATCCTATGTTTTTCACACTGTCCGGTGTTGTTCTACAAAGTGTGTCATTTCCACAGTAGTCGAACCCTAAACAATCGGCCCCCTGATCAGTACATATCTTAGCGCACTCCGCCAGGGCAACACCCTCCACTATCTGACTATTGGCTAAAGCTATAACTTTACCTTTCAGAAACTTGAAATCGTCGATGTAGTTTCCTAAAACGAAAAATAAAGAATTTATGTTAAAGTGGCATGAGCTGCCAAAATTCGCAGTTTTTTCATAACTTCTGATCGTGATGACAGTAAAAGGCTTTGAAGGCTATCGAAAAACTAAATGATTCGCGTTGGAATGAGAAAAATCCATGCAGTATGTGGCCTGTATGAACCGAAAACGTGTTCAAAAGTAAACAAAATTTAAATAACTGGGACGACCATTCATTCATTCTTAGCCAAAGTTAGATCAAAACAGTACTTTATCGTACATTTTCGAGACTAGAAGCATTAAATAGCTTCTGAATTCTACCTCTTGATAAAAATAGCCAATAATTTCAGCATTCTGTTTTAACGTCAAAATATCAACATTTTGGCAGCTCATGCCCCATTAATCTATGAGCTGCCGTTCGTGACAATATTGTATACATGCTAGAAATAAATTTACTTACGGTATATTATTTTTTTTCGCTAAAAATATATAATTATTCCTAAAAATATATTTTTTAATTTATTGTCAAAAATTCACCGCATTTTTAAGTTTTTTCAAACAAAGATTATATATGAAATTATTGAAGTCCGTGTCATTAAAAAAATAAATTAAAAAAGTTAAATTAATATAAAAGTTTTACAGAAATACGTTTAAAGAAAGTGAGAAAATTTTTCATAATTTCTGATCGTCACGACAGTAAGAGGCTTTGAAGGCCACCGACAAAACTTAATGATTGGCGTTGGAATGAGGAAAATCCATACAGTATGTGGCCTGTACGAACCAAAAACGTGTTCGAAAAGTAGCAAAATTTAAATAACCGGGACGACCATTCATTCATTCTAAGCCAAAGTTAGTTCAAAACAATACTTTACCGTACATTTTCGAGACTAGAAGCACTAAAAAGCTTCTGAATTGTACGTCTTGAGAAAAATAGCCAATATTTTCAACATTCTGTTTTAACGTAAAAATATCAACATTTTGGCAGCTCATGCCACTTAAAGTCCCTAACATCTTCTGTCTGGGAAAAGTACAGAAAACCGTCCACTGTTTTTAATGTAAACAGTATTCTGGATTTTCGCGGCAAGCGTGCCTTTAAACAAATGTAACCTTTTTTTCGTCAAAATATGAGAATAGATCTTACTAGAGTAATGATCACAGGCTGGCTCCGATTTAAACGTGGTTTCGGGGATATCGAGCTGGTGACTCTGTCCCAATATACAGCCCTGGATGTCTTCGCAGTATTCAAATGATCGACACGTGAATTCCTGTAATCCGGTACACAACTTTGCACACAAATTGGGATCTGGAATTGCTTGGTATATCACATTAGAATGGAACAACATAACGGTTCCGGGAGTCTTTTTAAACTTGTATACGTAGTTTCCTGCAATAGTAAAATGATTCGTTTAAATACCAAGTGCTTTGCGTCGCACTCCAGAATAGTGCAGATAGCCTACTCAAAGAATAACAATGTATGGGTATTCCTAGTAAGACGAATCAGGTTCGTCATGGTTCGTCACAAATTACGACACAAACTATTCTGTTATTTCATTTTAACAGAATCAGTCAGTTCTTATCAAACATATATCAGTAAATTATAAAATGTGCGCATGCAAGATTAAAAAAAAACAAACAAAACCCATCATAAGCTGTTGTAGTAAACTAAACCCATGATATTGCATTAGGTTGACAACTGACAAGAGCTTGGCCTTAGTCAGTACAGTTTATTGGAACATTTTGTAATACATTGACAATCCATTTTTATATACATGTACATGTATATGTGCCTACTGAAATATCATATGTTTGATTTATTACAAAAATTATGGGGTATAAGGGTCTAAAAGATATACCTCTTTTTAATACAATTAGAAACTTGTCTCCATGGTTATTTTAGACAAGAAGATTTTCCCTGTGCCCGTGTGTTTTAGTGATCATAAATATATGTTCTGTGCCCGAGCGTTATAGTGTTACAAAATATATGTACATGTATATGTAACACATGTTGACATATCTCTTGCAGGGGTATTTGTACATATTTCGTTTAATTAAAAACAAATCACTGTAGAACTTGAAAACGTAGAGAAAAAACTTACTTTCATAGAGATCGATATTTTGGGCAGGTTGAATGACGTCTTTGTGATCAGATGGATGTATTTTTGATAGTCGACAATCACCATTTATGACATTGTAGGTAAATGCTTCACATTCAAATAATTCCTGAAGCACACACGCAGTGGCACAATCATCTACTGATACCTGGCTAATATAATTATCAGAATGACCGGATATCCTTCTATTCCTTGTGGCAATGAATTGCTTCATATAATCAGCTGAAACAAAAATTCACTTAAACAGAAATTCACAAGCATGGATGGCAATGAATTGTTTTGTTTTTTATTCCGATGCAGCAGAAATATTCAACAATGAGTTTCATTTTTCTGAATGATTCATAGATTTTGTCTAGTTTTGGGATGTGCTCATAAACAGTTATTATTATGATTTACATAAAACGAGCTACGTTGTTTGAGAGGCATTTAGAAGTCGGTAATAGTAACACAAAAGAAGAGATTTATGGATAACAATAATAAGAAGTTGTTATCCATAAATCTCTTCTTTTGTGTAAAACGAGCTGCTATAATGTTTAGCAACCTGTTTTGCTTTTTTATATTTGAAACTAAAACATCTTCTTAAACTCAATTCACCTCCGGAGAGTTCAGTTGCCGACGATTGATCTGCCCGGATAATGTTTTGTCTCACGGAACTGGCCCGATAAGTTTTTGTCTGTAACAAAAGAGTCATTTTTTTTTAAATATCCATTTTATAATTAATTTCTTCAAAAACGTACATATGCTTGGAGCAAGACATTTTAGCGCTACACAGGCGCCTGATCCTGCCACGTGGGTTCGATTCCAGATCCCAGTGTCGCCCGAATTGGTAGAAGATTTTTTTTTTACAAATTTGACCAGCCCCGATAGCTCAGTTGGTAGAGCGTCCGCTTCAGGCCTGGGAGATCCAGCTTCAAGCCTGGGTCGAGTCAGACGAAAGACTTTAACATTGGGAGCTCCTGCTGGTTCGCTTGGCGCTCAGCAATAGGAGTTGAGCAGCGACTGGTTGGCCCGGTGTCAGTATAATGTGACTGGGTGAGGGGGCTTGCTGGGTGTCTTCGGCAAGTCGTCTCGGTGAGGCAGCACCAAATAAAATAGCAGTGGAAATCTGCCCTTCTTACGTTTTCATACGACTGAAATACTGTTAAACGGGACGTACAACACAAATCACTCACTCACTCCAATTTGAATTCTCATAGCCTAGGAAATACTATTACCTGATCGTTGCCAAGAGGTATATCGAAAGCGAAGAGATCTCTGTAGACCACATCTTTCAACGCAGCGTATGCATCATCAACCGTTTGCTCCAGAAATGTATTTTGTTTTACGTTTCCTACAAAACATAGTATGCAAATGCCATTGTACCATAGTGAGTATGTAGAACATATACTTTAAAGGGGCATGAGCTGCCAAAATGTTGATATTTTGACGTTAAAACAGAATGTTGAAATTGTTGGCTATTTTTCTCAAGACGTATAATTGAGAAGTTTTTTTAGTACTTCTAGTCTCGGAAATGTACGATAAAGTATAGTTTTGAACTAACTTTGGTTTAGAATAAATGAATGGTTGTCCGGTTATTTAAATTTTGTTTACTTTTGAACACGTTTTCGGTTCATACAGGCCACATACTGTATGAATTTTTCTCATTCCAACGCCAATCATTTAGTTTTTCGATAGCCTTCAAAGCCTCTTACTGTCGTGACGATCAGAAGTTATGAAAAAACTGCGAATTTTGGCAGCTCATACCACTTTAAGCTTCAATCAATGTATGATTTAAGATGCATGTGAGTTGTTTTTAATTTTTTACCTAAAAATACCAGTTTGGCTGTAAGCTTTAAATTGTCATGTTGAATCGTGTGTGACGTGAAACCCACATGCACTATGTCAACTTGTTTTGTTGTCAAGGATGTGTTGATCTATTTGAATATATGTAAAGGAAAGCCTTAACGAGATTTACGTATTTAGCCGCAAATTAAAACGTTAACATTATCGCAAATGGAAAAGGAAACTGTAGCCTTTTACCTTAACAGGAATAATGTTCTAGTCAAAGTTTACAGATACTGAAATCCTAATAGTTCATCTTAAAGTACAAAAAAACATAAGAACAAAGATTTGGGGTAAACTTACTTGTATAATGGTCACAGTCACTGTTGCTCACCAATGTCCCGTCATCTGCTGTGCTTTTACTCAAATAGCATATATTTTTAGTGGTGCAGACGTCAAAGCTCTGACAGGAAAAGGTTTCTTCTGTTAGGCAGTAGTATGCACAGTTGTCCGGATTACCTTCACTGGCTATCAACTTGTCATTCTTATTCTCAAGAACTTGTTGTTGGAATTTGTGAAATCGAGCTGGACGTAGAGTGAAATAAGGCATATATCATTAAAACGTCAAAGATGATTGCATGTTTATTTGTATCACGACAAAATGCCCTAGTTTAGATTCCTCTTGGTAGCTCATATTTAGACATATTTATCTATCCGATTTACAACAAATACCAATCGACACAGCTCTAATAGCCTTCAAATGACACCAATAGCCTTGTGGCATCGTCTTCATTGAACCCAGTATTTCCCACCGCTTCTCTTTAATGTTATACGGACATGTTGATGTATGCGAAGAGAATCCGATTCTATGATTGGACGAAAACCTTTGGTTGGCACGTGACAATCATCCAACAAATTCTGCTGGACAAACACGCAACAATGCTGAAACACACAATGATGTTTTCCGTCGCACTCAAAGATTATTTCGTTTATAAAGCAGCGTTGCCAGATTTAATTACATGTATGACTAATTAAGCGTCAAATGCTTACATCTAGTTTGTCAAAGTAGGATATAAAACTACCTAAACGTGCATCCGAAAGATTGCTTTCAGCCGAAAACTCTTATTTTCTTCTTCTAGTTATAAAAAAATGACGTAAATTTAGCGACTTCTGTGTCGACGAAATTCCCCCTATATTTGGCAACCCATGCCACTTTAAGTGAAAAGGGCTGGCACTCTAATGACTATTTCATATTATACTTATGAACACTAAAACACACGGGCACGGGGGAAATCTTCTTGTCTAGAGACAAGTTTCTAATTGTGTTAAAAAGAGGTATATCATTTAGACCTTTATACCCCATCATTAATTGTTGTAATAAAGTAAACCTATGATATTTCATTAGGTTGACGACTGACAGGAGCTTGGCCTTAGTCAGTAGAATTTTCTGGAACACTTTGCATTACATTGACAATGCTTACGTATATTATACATGGCCTTGTATTTACCTGAGGCTGGGGGTTCCTCCAAAAGGGTCGCCAGATAAAACACGTGGTAATTGTCATGTTTTATAGCTGATTTTTGGATACGTAATGGCGATATGCTAATCAGTTCTGATATCTTGGTTCGCACAGAGAGCTCGAAAAAATTCTGGTATTTGGCGACAGTCGGATAAAAGCGACCTAACCCAAATAAGAAAAGATATATTAGCACTTTGACGGAGAAGTGTTCCAATATGAACCATGGTGACTCGACATTCAGAATTTCTTGCTTTCTTGTAAAATTAATGTAGGCTGTTTTCAGTTTGTGCTGTGTACATTAAAATGGAGTTGAATTCAACTGAAGAGAAACTTGATGGTAAATGCCGTATATGCCTGTATTTACGTCACGAGCCAACAGTACAGCCATTATCTCGAATTTAACGTCCAATGAGAATATTTTGTTAAACATTCATGAATAGTAAATGAAGAATAGCCGACTACGTGTTGATGCAACGTCGGTAAGGTATGGCAAGATGTATGGTTTTTGCCTATAACAAATTCATTTAAATATGTTCGAGTGTGGACTAATATGATATGGACACGTAGATAAGTAAAATTTATTGCTAATGGATAACATTTTATATCCAATGCATACATTAAAATATGATGTGTTAAATGATAAGTACCTAAGAAACTCAGTTGAAAGTCGATGGTCTGATCGTCGTCAAAACAACGAGACACATCAAAGTTATCCAGGTTAGGGTGTTCTTCGTCAAAGTTGTAAAAATTATGAATGACTTGAAAATCTATCTGCAATCAAAGTAATAAGAAACTCATTTTGGCAAAAACAAAGTAAACATATCTTAATTGCATGACGCATAAGGGCATAGGCCAAATGATGCAAATTTTGAATTTTATTTCTTGGCGACAACGTTAACAGATTTTCTCCAATTTCCCATGCACTGATGTCATAAAAATGAAATTTATTTGATATCCCCTTATGTTACTTGGTTACAATTTCTCAACGTACATCCAATATTGTGATAACTGCTCGAACCGGTATTGTAGTGTCAACTGAAACTCCAGGATTAGCCACTTCGGTCCATTCAGACTGAAATATAACAATTTGTATCAAGATGAAAGACATTGTCATCTTCCAATGAACACAAGAAATGGTTGAATTTTTGGTTCAGTGCAGGTTGGTTTCTAAGTGAAAAAGTCCTATCAATAATTACAGTATGAAGCATAAGCCTACCAGGATATAGGGCATAACAAATATTATTTAGGGCTGTAAGTAACTTCAATGCTGGAATATGTCCAAACGTATTGACCTGTAAACATACGAGTTGAGTGTTTGGCATCTGTAGGCCTATGCATGAGTGATTACGAAGAACAGAATTTACGTCACACTCAACGTTAAATGTATATTCGAAAGATGGGAAATTCTAAAAGTAATAGAATAATAAAAGTCCGTCCTCCTCAAACCAATAAACATAATATTCCACCGACCTGTGCATAACCTGAATACAACATTTTATAAGATATTTAATGATCCCACCGACAACTTTTGTTTTCCTGTTTTTTTATTTGTAATATTCTTCTTTTGACGTCTTAAAACACACCTCTTTTCCAAATCCAAATTCGCCTGAAAGATTTTTCTGGTGTGTGGCTATTAGACATTGTTGTACCGTATGTTAATACTCACTGATAAAAAGTAATACTCGAAGGTGGAATTCAGCACCCCATTGAATCCTAGAGGAACAAAGTCTGTACGTTTTGATATAAATACATCGCACAGTTTACCGTCGATAGTTCTCTGTTGACAAATTGACAAATAAAAATAATTCCAATGACGTGATGGTAACAAATATATGCCACTCATTAATACAATGTTCAACTTTCAATATCGTTATTCAAATCTACTTTAAAATCTCAGCTTGTAGACCAAATTGACATCTAATGACCACCTCTGTATATATTGTATATAGCTCTCCGCTGTACATAGTTGTTTTGTTCGGATCTTTTTATTTTGCTTCTTGTCTTAAATTAAAATATGTAATTCACTGTACTATGTCTTCTGTCACCAATGTACCTGTTTAACATCACCAATCTAATCATTTAATATCCAAAACTTATATGGGATAAAATAAGCCTCTAGGGGTTTCAATTCCCGCCAGGTTATTCTCAGATGTATTTGTTTTTTTTTCTCTCTTCTTTGCCTAATATTTGTAAATATCAACCAATATTGTGAAACACTACATGAATCTTGGTGAAATAAATCAAATCAAATCAAATCAAACTTTAAACACGGGATTGGAATGAATAACAAACTTCTTGGGGTTTTTTTCTGACTCCTTGTGTATTGATAGTTCAACTTCTAAATGCCACTTAAACAACTGAATGTTCAACTTTACCTTTCACAACGAAAGAATACCTTTACCTTTAAAAATAAAATCTAGAAACTTTGTTTGTTTGTTTGGTGTTTTACGCCGATCTCAAGATTACTTAATTTATATGGCGGTGTTGCCAGTTTTATTGTGGGAGGAAACCGGGCTCTATGCCCGGAGGAAACTCACGACCTTCCGTTGGTAACTGGCAAGCATCCCACATAGGTCGTTCAAGTGAAAACCCAGTCAGAAAATTAATGAATTAATTTTTTTTGTACTTTCCCCAATTAACATTCGATTGACGTTTTTAGCGAATCAAATATTTTTGCCAATGAAGTTATTTAGAGGAAGGGATAGAACTACATGTGGCCTGTATTTACATGTAGTAGACCTACATTGTATCGTATACAAAGCCACTTCTTGGGTGGTATTTTTGGTACTACCCATGCACCAAACATTCAGTTGAAACTCTCATCAAATCAGTGGAAACCAGAATTGGAGCGAATTAAATGGAAATTGATGGAAAACAAGATAGCTGCCATAATAGATTGCCGTGGTCTTGACAACAGAATGTAGGATCATTTCTTATTTCATATTAACAGTTTATGTGACTGGCGTCAGGTCGTTTTAGGATTATGCTAGACGGTATTACTACTAACTTGTTCCTCCACTGAATAGTTTCGCATAATGGGAACTGCTAACTAGTCCGAAGGTTCACTGGTCAGAAGGTTCACTAGTCCGAAGGTTCACTAGTCCGAACATCCCAGACATAATGCGCTATATCTCAAATAAGACCATCCACTATTTGGATGAGAAAAACTAAACAGTGGTACTGATAAACATTTTATTGAAGCAATTAAAAAAATCTGAGTAGCGGTACGTATACTTGAACAGATATGAAAAATAAATCTTCACGGTTTGGTCAATTTATGGGGTATAAAGGTCCAAATGATATACCTCTTTTTAACACAATTAGAAACTTGTCTCCATGGTTATTTTAGACAAGATTTTCCCTGTGCCCGTGTGTTTTAGTGATCATACATATATATATATATATATATATATATATACGTATATATATATATATATATATATATATATGAACGTTTACAAAGTCGACACCAGTACGTGTCTTTCTAGATATAAGTATAATGTCATCATTTTAACAAAAAATTATCAAATTATCTTATAAATAAAAGGATTTAAATTGAACATGTCATGTCATGCGTATAACACTGTAGAGTTCCTAAGGAAAAATAAAATATTTAGTTCGACGGTTTTATATACCCTGCATACCTCCTACTTCCTCAGGATATTCATTGTCTTTCTCTTTATCGGTCTGCAGGAAAATGATGCTGAGGAAACTATCCTTGGGTCTGGGTAGGCCTATGCCCTATGGGCTATATTATCGTTTGGAGGATGATCGGTACTTCTTCGGACTAGTGAACCTTCGGACTAGTGAACCTTCGGACTAGTGAACCTTCTTTCTACTGAACCCGTTTTTCGGACTAGTGAACCTTCGGACTAGTGAACCCTTCTCCGCATAATGCAGTAGCAAGGTAACTCCGAATAAATTTGAAATTGTCAATATGCGTTTGTTAAATTTATTCGGAGTTACCTTGCTACTGCCTTATTACTACTACTCTACCATTTTCTCCTTGACTAGTAAATAGGCCACCACGTGGTTGCGTCCGAAAGGTATTCCAGGAGGATGCAAGGTGGTCAGTAATTCCTTATTTTCTATAGTGTTTGTAGCTTGTATGATATGGTAGTTTGTCAAATCTATAATGTAATTCATGCAGTGAAAACAATTTGTGTCGAAATAAGTTTCAAGTGAACCTGTAGATTGTTAAATGTTAAACTGCTGCATAGTTTCTTGTATTTCGGTTTTCATTGTATTTTAGTTTTACGGAGCCAAATAAAGCTTCTGTGAACGAAACCTTTCAGTGTTCCTCATTGCGACCGCTGTAGTCGCCGTGCTGTTGGGCCATGCTAGGACTCTGCGAGCAGCCCGCTCCGCTACAGCGAAATTTTAAGTCACATTTCCAAGTAGCCATTTTGTTCTAAAGCAAGAGTGTTCAAAGAAACCCATTGTAGATTTAAGAGTCTGCATTTTATGTTATGTATAGGGTTCTTAAATATCACATGTATGATGGCCGAGAAGGGACATCCCGTTATAGATACTCAACCATGCTAAATCGAAATCTAAGATTTATTTTATTGTAATACTTTATGAAATTGGCTCACTTCTTTTGTAAAACACGATGGAAACACGATGAAAATACTTTTCATTGCGTTTTACTTACTAAACCGCCTACATTTTGATCTCAGAAACACTATGGAAATGCGATGGTAAAGCGATGATAAATACTTACCATCGCTTTACCATTGCATTTCCATAGTATTTCTGAGTCCAATAAAGTCGGATTTCACTTGCACTATGCGACAAAAAAGATTTTCTATGGGATTACCGTTGCATTTTATTTTACAATTTTTTTTTTAAATATCAGCCACAAACGCGATGCTAAAGCGACGGTAAATATTAACCATCGCATTTTTATCGTGTTTGTGACTAAGATTGAAGGAAGATTTGAAAGTAAAACGGGATGTCCCTCCTCGGCCATCATACACATGAGACGACCATCTCTCTGTATATAGTTAATAAATTAATATCCCGTGTTAGCATTTCTTACCTGACCCTCATAGGAATATGTGTCATCCAGGTAGAATAAACCCAAAGATGTTTTTACCGAATCATAAAACTGGCCATTATTTCCCGCCGATGTAAAGTTCAGATTGACGTCAAATGCCCCGTTCTCAATAGTGGCAACTGTACAGTTCCCGAGTACATTGTCGATAATATAAGCAACCCCTGATGATACAAACAAGACAATCAATTTAGGCACGTGCAAGTGAAAGTCTCCATTAGCGGAGCCAAAGAGAGTAGATTGACAAGAGTGGTCACTTCGTCCAATCAGCATTGCTGGCATGTTCTTCTGGCCCCCTAGCGGAAGGGTGTTCCGGCTGTACACGATTCGACTGTAGGGCGCCCCCTACAGAAAGGAGGTTCCTAATAATCGAATCGTGTCAGTTCAAATTCAACATGGCGCGGACAAAGTGACCACTCTTGTTAATCTACTCTCTTTGGCGGAGTTCAATTCAAGAAGAAAACAATAAGTGATGGACCACTCGCTACGGTAGCCCTTCTAATAGTTGTGAAGTTAGCGAATTTATACGAGCTTACTGCTAATATAAACATGAAAATTTAACATCAGACATTTAAAAAAATGTACAGTTTTTTTAAAACATGTAAATGGTGATGTGAAGTTATACCCAGAACTCAAGTCCGAATGTTGACATCAGTCAAAAACCCCGCAGGTTCCACCTTGGAATACACTATTTCATATGTTTTTGTTTTGAGTTTACTGTTTCCAATTTATGGGAAGGCCTTTCAGTGCACCTCAAATTATATGTAACAAGGCCGCCTGTATTTCTCAATTTAATTCCAGCTGGTTTACAATGCTCAATTCAAACCAATTAAGAAGCTTATGGGCTCATTACAGGGCTCGTCCATTCTTTTCGTGGCGGGTACTTCACAAATCAATTTGACATTTCCTAATTAAAACACTAAAGGATGTCAAAACCTTAAAATTTGTGCAAAGCTAAGAGTACCTAACTTCTTCTATTATAAACAGGGAAAAATACCGAAAACCCTTTTCATTTTTAATGCAAACAGTCTACTAAATTTTGACGGCGAGTGTTCCTTTATCTTACTTGTTTGTGCTTGGGTGCCGCTTATGCCCCGTGGCATTATTCCAAAAGAGCTGGTTGTTAGTTTATTTTTTGTGTCATTATTTTATACAAATAAGTTCTTACCTGTGTTATAATCGTGTATTTCCGTAAAAGGATTGGTGTCGAAATAGGGTGCTTGGGGATGTAAGGTCCGATGATCATAGCGCACTAACTTGTACACAGAGTCAAACCACACCTTAATGAACAAAGAGTGAGTGAGTGAGTGATTTGGGTTTTACGTCCTGCTCAACAGTATTTCAGTTATATGAAGGCCTTGTCTCCTTGTTGCAGGGCGGATTTCCAACGCTCTTTTAGGTGCTGCCTCACTGAGACGACTTGCCGAAGACAACCAGCAAGCCCCCTCACCCAGTCACAGTATACTGACACCGGGCCAACCAGTCGCTGCTCTAACTCCTATTGCTGAGCGCCAAGCGAAGCAGCAGCAGCTACCACTGTTAAAGTATTTGGTCTGACTCGACTCAGACTTGAACCCTGATCTCCCAGGCCTGAAGCGGACGCTCCATCGACTGAGCTATCGGGGCTGGTAATGAACAGAGAAGACATACATAAAGTTATTGACGCATTAGAACTAGTGTCAGAGATTCATACTGCCGCCAATACCGATGTAATGCGGGTTCCAATTCGTGCAGATTGTGTACAGGAGGCTATAGAGCTTGAATGTTTCTGCCCATCCTATCCCAAATGTGCTCTAAAGGAATAAAATCCGCACAGTTACCCCTTCAACAGATCCGACGTCTCACTAGAGGGTTGAGACGCAAGTTGGAAGATAATGGAGGCTATACGCGCAATTGACCTTCTGCTCCAGGGATGTGTTCTACACACTCGAAGTGACATTTTTATTTCAATGCGTTTGCCCTGTGAAGCCAGATGGACTCTGGAGTTTCATTCGTTCAAGCATCTTTTTATTTTGTTAAAATACACTTTTGATTTAGCTTATTGCCAGTAATGGTCAGAATGGCCAGAATGTTGCCCTTTATGATCATAATCGTTTCAACATCAGTTTGCGAACAATCTCCCTACACCAATGGTTTTATCGGTCGGTGTAGACTTTCCAGGGGGGGGGGGTGCTTGACTTTTGTCTTTGTGTATATTACCTAGTGTTCGCTGAATAGTAGATAGAATGTCACTTCAGGCTGACAATTATACTTAAAAGTGAATGTAGAACGATGGTGGGTGACTGTTTTCGTTTTGATATTTCCGACGAAAAACCTGAATTAATCAATTAATATTGACATTTTCTCAAATGTTTGACTGATCTATTTGTAAACATAGAAGCGGTTTTCATTCAGGGACTACCTGGTGTTCCTTTTATTTATTTATCTACTTACATCAGCATTCTGTATCAATGAATTTGAAGGGGAGATAATCTCTTGTCGGTAATAATACTGTCCGGCGAGTTCTGGTACCTCTTTCGTCACGATACGTCCGTTACATATAACTCCACTGGGTGTCTATAGAGTGAAAATCATCCAATAGCATAATAAAACATAGAATTGAAAAAACAAAAAAGCGAGAAAGCTTCACATATTGAGCAAGTTAAACATGACATGAAGATGTTAATTTTAGCGTACTGCAATTTAACGTTCTGTGTGTCTATATCCATCTCAAGAGGTTGAACTATTTGAAAACTGAGTTTTCACGTGGTTGATTTTTGAGAGAAAAACAATACCTCCTTTGATAAATGACACCGTAACCTGGTCAAACCGCTAAGTACATTTGTTATGCTCGCATCTAGGATGTAAACAACACAGAATCAAGCTTTATTTGGTTTAATAAACCAGCTTAGAAACAAAAAAGACAAAATTATTACTTACTTCAAAAACAGAGTAATCTGAAATGTTCTGTTGAAATGAGAAAAAGTCATAATAATGATTATACGATGTGATCTTCCCACTGTTGTCTTGTGCTGTGCCTTGAACCCAAGCTCTAACGGGGACTTGATTAACTCCTTCCGCGGCTGTCCAGTTCGACACTAGAACAGAAAATAATACAAAAACGAGCACTCGACAGCATTACAAAGGGGACTCTTCCACATATCCACTATGTGGGATGTTTGATAGTTACCAGCGAAAGGTCGTGGGTTTCCTCCGGGCATAGAGCTCGGTTTCCTCCCACAATAAAACTGACAACGCCGCCATATAAGTGAAATAATCTTGAGCGCGGCGTAAAACACCAAACAATCAATCAATCCAAATATCCACTATCGGCCAGATCATCCAAAAGTTTTCTTTTTGGCTCTAAACTAAATCGGGTTTGGGCCCTTTCCCTTCTTAAGATTGACCCAACTACATGTATGAACAGGTGGGAAGCTTGTGTCGAACCCAGAGACCATCACTCTGTCACTTAGTCAAATAATTGAAAGAAAAAGACTACCGGCCGTGTTGTTTGACACATAATTGGGAAACAGAAAACAAAATCACTGGATAACGCATGGAATGAAGTGACTATTAGTTTCAAATTATGATATACTAAATTATGTGGCCATCGTAATTAATTAATTCTTTTCTGATTGATGTTTAAAATTCGTTGCTTGCAAGGTTAAAGTGCTAAATTTCCTTACTCGTGAAATAGTAGTCCACCGTGAAGTAAGCGTTGTAGGACTTCCAGAAAACACATGCTTTCCAGTGATCAACAGCGATACCTCGGATTCTGTCCTGACCAATATATGTCTAAAACAGCAGTAAAGGTCACAAATGCCTTGTTGGCAAATCAGGAGATTGAGAGGGGAACATTTTAATCGGACATATTTTGATCTTTGGAGCAGAAATTAATCAGCGAGCAAACGTTTAGCATAACACCATCAGGATACACATAGAATATTTGAACGTTTTCCACGTCTTGACGGGTTCGAGTCCCACTCAGTCCAAAAATTGGAAAATTTTCTGACTGGGTTCTCACTCGAACGACCTGTGTGGGATGGTTGCCAGTTACCAGCGGAAGGTCGTGGGTTTCCTCCGGGCATAGAGCCCAATTTCCTCCCACAATGAAACTGGCAACGCCGCCATATAAGTGAAATAATCTTGAGTGTGGCGTAAAAACACCAATCAATCAATCCACGTCTTGACACCTGAAATATGTTACCAGATAAGAAAAAGACGCTTGGGTTGTCTTATACTCATAGACTATTACCCTTCCCGCTCACCGTCATCATATCAAATAAATTTGATAAAACGGCTGGATGAGCTTCTGAGAGTATTTTGACATTTAGCTTTGTTATGCTTGAAGATACTGTCATCTGTCAGGTGTTCCTAGCATATGAATTTGTCAACAATACACACCGCTATTTTACAAAAAACGTATACTTACTTCACCAAAACCTTTGCCGAATCGCAAAGCGGCATTGCTAGTAAATATGTGTGGCTTTCCGTCAATGTTTGCGTCACCCAAAAGAATATTATTGGAAGGGTCTGTTAAGTTAAATACTGTACAATCCAAACCTATAACAGATTGTATACACGTGACGAAAATAATGTGCATGTAAATTATAAATATTCGCCTTTTGAAGCGAAATGCGAGATAATGCAGATTACCCCCTGCTACCAGAATTTAATGTTGGTGAATGACATTTCACTAGTAAAATTGTAAAATTTACGTGCATTAGATTGTAATGACTTGAAGGATAGTCTTACTTAAAGTAGCACGAGTTCATAATTTCGATCGTCACGACAGTGAGAGGCTTTGAAGGCCATGGCGAAACTAAATGATTGGCGATGGAATAAGGAAAATCCATACAATATGTGGCCTATACGAACCGGAATAGTGTTCGAAAGAAAACAAAATTTAAATAACCGGGACGACCATTCATTCATTCTAAGCCAAAGTTAGTTCAAAACAACACTTTATCGTACTTTTTCGAGACCAGAGGCACTAAAAAGCTTCTGAATTATACGTCTTGAGAAAAATAGCCGATAATTTCAACATTCTGTTTCAACGTCAAAATATCCACATTTCAGCTCATTCCACTTTAACTATTGAAAATAATACGCTGTAAAAGGTGTATACATATGTCTGCATCAACCAAAATGATTTTAAAGTTCTCTAATCGAAAAGGTTTTGCACTCATAATATTGACGTTGTAGATTGTTATGCAGAGTACGACCATGAGATGAGAGAATGGTCAACCCACAGTATCTCTTTTCCAGAACAATACTTTACGTCCACAGCTCGAGAAAAATGCTAAAGAAAGGAGACCAAATACCTGTTGTCCCTGTAAGAAATTCACTTGTTTCGTAGCTGTAAATGGCAAATATATTAATACCATCCTCTGCCATATACATGGCCCCTTGATTGCCTTCATTGTCAAAATACTCTTGGATATCAATGGTGTAACTATCCATGGCACCCACAAAGTTTGCTTCAATTTCTGTTTGAAATGTTTCCGGTAATGAAGGCATCTTGGGACCTTGGTCTAAAACAAAAACATGAGTTAGCTTGAAAGAACATCCATAACTTTTGTATGGGTGTATCGTTTGAACAGAACGAGTTGAAAGTAAATTATGAAAGAACGCAAGCCCATCTCAGCGAGCTAAGGTCGAATCTCTCCAGGCATTCCGCGTTTTACTTTGCATGAGGGTTTAAGTCGTAAACCGAACAGCCCCCACTGGGGCTGGTTCTACTAAGCTGGCGTAAGTTGCGCCAGTCGCAAACGCGTGTTAAATTATAGGAACTTGCGCATGGTCGCAAGTCTGGAGGCGCAACTCTATTCTGTAAACCAATGCGTAACTTTGCGCCAGCTTAGTAGAACGAGCTCCTGGTGATTACCCCCAATTGATTACCTGTGAGAAGCTTCACTCGCATCCAATCATCAGTCGATGTTTCGTTTACGGACTGAACCCGCATGATCTGACAAGGTAAAACACGGGTTGCCTATGGAGACTTTACCTTGGCTCGAGAAAATGATACCATCATGACTTTTGATGAATTTGCAATAAACATTTATAAATAACATTTACTCGCCAGTTTACTTACTATTAACTCGATAAACTCTACAGAATAGTGTTCTTTTAAGGTATTTTAGCTTATGTCCGAAATGTAAGGTCATTTGTGGACAATAATTGAACGGCGAACAAATGTCATTCCGCATGAATTTCTTATCAGAAAAATTAGAAATAAATTCTTTGATAAAGATCATCGCGTGTATATCTCATTGGACACAAAGTAACTCACTGTTTGATGGACTAGCCGTGGTTGGAGAACAGTACGGGAATGTCTGTCCACAGGTTGCCGTTACCATGAGCAACAGTAGCATTGACCTGAAATACTGAATGTAAAACAATACCCGTGATGACGATATAGTTATTCGAGAATTTTTACCTAACTTAAATAATTAAAATGCATATACTGTTCATAAAAAAGACGACTTTTAAAACTCAGATGTTTGTCAGAAATATTTAATGGTTAAAGAGCTTACTTGCCGCCCTAGCCTGTTGAGCATTTGTCAAGAAATAAAATTACATGAGATTACTACGACCAAAACCACTAAAATTAAAAATAGGACAAGTAAAACATATCCATGCAGTTAGGTTTAGAATGTAGAAATGATGGTGAAAAACAGACGAGGAATCGAAGCCTGATTACAACAACAACGACCAGTGTCGGTTAACTTGGTGGTTGAATTACCCTCCTTTCAGGCTTTTTTGTCTGTGGTTTACACTCAAAAAATTATCGGCAGGCTGTTCGAGTCCCTCTTACCCAATCGTCATTCTGCCTTTCTCAGATAAAGTACGTAGAATTATACTTTGCCATTAGATCACTCCCACGACTTAAAAGATGAGGGCATATTCAGGTTCGGGGTTTGTTTACATAGCGGGTACCTGATAAATCTAATTTTCAATTTCAAATTTAAAATACTGAATGATGCCCAAACTTTGTATTTTTGGTAAAAATAGAAAGTTCCTAACTTCTTCTGTGTGGGAAAAATACAAAAAAAAAAACGCCCACAGTTTTTTTATGTAAACAGTATTCTGGATTTTCGCGGCAAGTGTGCCTTTATGTAAAAGTTATCCGAGCTTATTGCAAATCCAACTAATTCTGAAGAAATACAGAACACCTGACGGGTTTTATACTTTGATTTGGTGTACTTAAAAAAACATTTATAAGTAATCATAAGACGAATTACGGCTGCCTAAAACCGTGTCATGTCGTACTCGTTTGTTGTTGTATATATTTATGAATACTAAAACACACGGGCACATGGAAAATATACTTGTCTTAAATAACCATGGAGACAAGTTTCTAATTGTGTCAAAAAGATGTATATCATTTAGACCTTTACAGCCAATCAAAAGTTGTTGCACTAAAACCCATGATAATTCATTAGGTTAACGACTGTCATGGAGTTGGCCTTAGTCAGTAGAATTTTCTGGAACACTTTGTAAAACATTGACAATGCTTCAGCTTAGGCAAGAGTATTAGTAGACTGAGATTGAACTACATAGGATCATAGAAGACAGATTAGAGGGTTAATCCCTGACCAGCATATCTTGCATATTTGTTATTTTTATAAGCAATGACTGGCCACTGGTTTTACTTTGAGGCAGTTTGTATTCTTCTACTATAATCTTGGTCATAACGATATACTTGTTATACTGAAACAAAAATGGTATTAGTTTTTTCACGACATCTTTCCGGGTCCAAGTTAAAACCCAGAGAATAAATAGTTTGCAATGTTTTAATCCCTTTCAAAACGTTTGTGCTTGGTATCTGCAGCGAAACTGTGATGAGGAGTTTTTTTCAATTTTAATTTCAATTCTGGATAAGTCCATAAAATACTCTTATTTTATAATAGAACATCCCTATCAGATAATGATTTGGGAAAGTAGGGTAGCACATGCTCTGTCCCAAATTTAGTTTAAATCAAGTGTCTGAAGCCATTGGGTATACAAGCAATTTGCTGTATCTTCGTTTCAATGAATGTTGTCCATTGATACTTTAAATTTTGAATGGGGTATTTTTTGTATGCCCATAACTCTCTTCATCTTGGAAGTTGAAGAGTTATATAGGTTCAGGTTCGAAACTTCCCTGGCAGGTAATTTAGTAGATGGCTCGATCATGCTGTATATAATATGCATATATTTACCACCATTTTAACAGAACTAGCAACTTGTTTCAATGGTTATTTTAGTCAAGAAGATTTTCCCTGTCGCCGTGTGTTTTAGTATCTATAAACATACATATATATTGTTTACCTAGAGTAAAACGTCACTATAATACTGTGACGATTTATTGAAACTGCAAATCAATCCAAATACTACCTCGAAAACCCCTCAATGAACCACCTTAGTTTATTGTCGTCATATTATAAAGAGTCACTGTCTTTCCTTCATTTGAACACGCGTAGCTTAACCAAATATTTTGACGAGACCTGTGGTCGCACAATCTTTTCGATAGGCCTACTCCTGGTTACGAAGCATTCTACTTTTACAGAGCTGGACGAAAAGGCGGGCGGCCTCGTGTTATATGTACATCACTCTTTAGGCAAAGCTACCGTACGCGTTGATTTGTCTCCCTTGGATTACCAGTCTTGCTTTGAATCCAGTCGGAACACCCTTCGGCTATCTTCGCTCGTTACCGGTCGGCTTTGTGACGCCTCGGACGGGCTGCGCTTTTTATACGGTAAATCACCGTTTATTAAGTCTGAATACAAACTAATATAATATAATATAAAAGTAGATATCAAAATATTTTACTACAGACGAAAAAAGAAAATAAAAATAATTATAAATTTCTTAAATGCTAATATCATTTAGAAAGATGTTTGTTTATATATTTTATTTAGCCCGGTAAACCACATGTAACTAGACAGACGCAGTTTCGGTACATATCAGGAATCCTCCAGTGCTTCAATTATATTACTGATCGAGGCTGGAAGTTCACAAACCGAGTGTTTCGGTCCCTTACATTATGACAGGGGCTCTTAAGATGATATGTAAATTGTACGTTTCACGGCTACTTTTTGGTCGCCACATTCAAAATGACCTGCAGTTAGCCCGGATTATCGGTCTTCCGGCGACTGGTATTATATGGCTGCTAATGTGTCTTGTCGCCTTACGGAGAGAGAAAAAAAATTCGGCAGAGCCCAAATTTCTCGGCTAGACCTGCAGTCTATCAGAAGTTTCAGAGTGGCTTTGACTCCTTTTTTGTTGAATCACCAGGCCTACAAGCGTAACATCATATATTGCCACTGTTATTGACAATATATATCTCAACTTTCATGAGGATGACTTCTGTTCGGGAAATCAGCAACATAAAACTAAGGATGTATCAGATATTTACAGAACCTACAAAAATAAATAAAATCTTACTCTGCGAATAGCGAAACATGTATATTACCACTCTGACAACATTATACTTACAGCTCCTCAATATAATAGTGATGATGTGCTAACGTCAAATTCCAACCTTATAGCAGACGGTTTCGGTCAATGCTTGTGTGGTATAGCAACTTATCTAGAAAATAATTTATCCCCTCCAGCCAAAGATTTTCGGGAATTTCAGTTAAATCTCAATGTTAATGATTTTACTATAGAATCATGTTTACCTTCGGACGTTATGCTCATTATCTCTAGCCTAAAAATGCTTCTGCGGGTGCAGATGATATAAGAACCTCTCTAGTTAAGTTGGTTGCCAACAAAATTGCTAACTCATTATGTCATATTGTCAATCTATCTTTTAAGGAGGGATGTTTTTCAAGACCCCTCAAAATTGTCAAGGCCATTCCTTTATTCAAATCCGGGATAAATCTGCAATCTCTAAGTATAGGCCTATTTCAATATTACCATGCTTTAGCAAACTGTTTAAAAAAATGATGGCATCCCGTGTAGTGTCCTTTCTTGAGGAAAACGATATCATTTATCCAAACCAATTTGGTCGTTCGAAACACTGCACCACCTCAGCATTGTTAGCTTTTCAAGAAATAATAATTAAGTCAATTGAAGCTTTAGTATCTTAACTTTCTTGGACTTTTCGGTGAATCCTGATATTCTAGTAAACAAACTACATCATTATGGGTTTAGAGGTAAATGGTTTTCAAGCTACCTCTCAAACAGAACCCTAACTATCTATTTTAATAACACAATATCTGACACTCTGCCAGTTAATATTGGCGTCCCTCAAGGGTCCATCTTAGGACCTGTACTTTTTCTTAAATATCAATGACATCTCTTCAGTTTTCCACATCTTGCACACAATGCTTTTTGCGGACGATACAGTGTTTACATTTTGATGATGAAAGCGGTATTGATCTATTGGTTGGTATGAAAAATGAAATGGACAAAGTATGCGAATGGCTTGTTTCAAATAGGTTGTCTAATCTCCAAAAAACTAAATTTATGATTATAAAACCATTCAAAAATTTCAGGTATCCTGTTAATTTAAAGTTAAATATCTCCAATACCGAAATAGAACAAATAAAAGTATTCAAATTTCTTGGAGTATATATCAATGATCTCTGCAATTGGAAAGAGCATATAAAGTACTTCTGTACTAAAATATCAAAGAACAATGTAGTAATAAATCACTTTGAACAACTGTTAAATAGAAAAACACTTTTTATGCTTTATTATTCAATTATTTTCCCATATCTCTCCTATTGTAATCTTGTATGGGGAAATACATTTGAGACGCATCTAAAGCCACAGGTTAACCTCCAGAAACGATCGGTTCGTATAATTATTTTTCCTATCGTTTAGAGCATACTGCCCCGCTATTTCGAAAATATAATTTATTACCAATTCAAGTCCTAATTTTTTTCCAAAAATGTATTTATCATAATTACAGGATCCCGTATAAATTAGTTTTCTATTTCATATGTACAATTACTATCACAGCCATAGTACTCGGTTGTGCACACTAAACTTGATTATTCCATTGAGCTGAGAAACATAGAAGACATTTACCGATATTTTGTTTTATTTCAAAGTCAATCCTTTAGTTTTTCAAGGTAATTCAAACGCCTGACTTATCTTTTTAGACGACTTAAATTTATTAATAAACTAAGACTTTGGCAGCACTTGCTACTCTAAACCTAAACAGTGACGGTGGCCATTTCCGTATGCTTCCAAGCCTACATATATCGATCTTTCTCTTCGGTCATAAATATAGACTATGGTAAATTTACTTACCCCCTTCATTGCGCCGTTGGTTTATCTCTGCATACATCATGTGACAAGAGAAGCTAATCCTTCAACATAT
Organism: Lepidochitona cinerea; assembly: GCA_963971465.1. NCBI lineage: Eukaryota > Metazoa > Mollusca > Polyplacophora > Chitonida > Tonicellidae > Lepidochitona > Lepidochitona cinerea. Next base: position 8,598,755 of record OZ020556.1, read on the forward strand.
ATCCGAGTAAAGTCAAATCTGATGGTAGATAGGTCACTGAATATGAATAGTCCTATAGGAGATACAGTTATTTTATCATTAACACAATGTTAGATAGTTTTACCCAAATGACCCAGGATGACTGATACGCTATCTCCACTTAAAACACTGGTATATTTAAAGGCACACTTGAGACGAAAATCAAGAATACTGTTGACATAAAAAACAGTGGGCGGTTTTCTGTATTTTTACCGGAAAGAAGTTAGGAACTTTCTATTTTTGCCAAAAATAGAAAGTTTTGGCATCATAGTATTTTTAATTTGAAATTGAAAATTAGATTTATCAAGTACCCGCAATGTAAACAAACCCCGAACCTGAACGTGCGCCCAAGCGCCCTAATGTTTGAGTGATCTGAGGGCACAGTATAATTTTACTTATTTTATCTGAGAAATACAGACTGACGATCTGGTAACAGTGACACGAACAGCCTGCTGGTAATTTTTTGAGTGTAAACCACAGATAAAAAGGACTGAAATTAGGGTAATCTAACCACTAACATGCTGGTCGTTGTTGCTGTAATCAGGCTTCGATTTTTCGTTTGTTTTCCATCCCTGTTTCTACATTGTTAACCTAACGGGGCATATTTGTTTGTGTCCTATGTTTAATATTAGTAGTTTTAGTCGTAGTAAGCAGGTGTAAAATGTTCAATAGGCTTCGGCGGCAAGTGGGCCTTTAATAACTAGCTAGCATAAATGACATCGAAGGAGCCTGTGGCTCCGTCGGTTAGAGTGATTGTCTCTCAGTCCGACACAGGCCTCCCATCGATTCAGCGGGGCTTCGAATTCCACTCAAACCAAATAAAAAATTGACAATTTCTGAGTTGATTTTTCGCTTGATCGCCGTGTAAAGAACAGATGCCAGGTACGGGCCGAAGGCTGGGATAAAATTTCGTCCCCCACTAAACCTGGCAACGCGGGCTTACAAGTCATACAGATAAGTCAGAAAAACTTACTAAACATACGTCATACTCGACCCTCATTGTGAGCAAACTCTTATAAAGATGCCCTGACACAACAGCGATCGCTCGTTTATTTGAGACTCTGTGATAATTCCGGAAGATTCTAACCACTTTGCCTCAAATTGTTATAGGATTAATGGTTAGAATAATTTTGGGAGTTACCCAGTCAAAAGGGGTTTCGATCCCTTCAGAAGATTTTGAAATTTTGATGTCGTTTTCTAACTGAAGGCGGTGGCACTTACATGTGAATGCCACCAGTGTTTTAACGAGTCATAACGTTCCAGAATTGTGACGCAATCACGTTTGTGATGTCCGTATTAATTTCAGATATATATATATGTGATTTCTGCCAATGGCTTATTTTCCACCCGACTTCAATTGTTATTTTTATTCAAGGCCTATCATCGAATTACAAATGTACATTTGTTAGATCTCTATTTGTTATGCATACAAATATTATCAGTTACAATGTTTGTTCGAGGGTGGGTACGAACATATATGGGGTCAGTCAACGAATATTGGGCGAGGCGGTAGCTGAGCTTAATATACTGTTTACTGACCCCATATATTTCCGTACCCACCCTCGAACAAAACTTGTAACGAAGTTATCCCACCGAAGACCTAACTTCTACGATATTCTACCCTTCTTTCTGAAACTTTACTTTCATAAAAGGCAGAAAATGAACTCCGAAAGCTATTTTCTCATTTGTATAGCACGAGCAAACACGACTGGCAACAATCTCATTCTCGCGAGATCCCCTGCTACTACGTGAACGTGACGGACCTCTCAGGCCGTTCCAGGCTATTTACCTTAGTCTGCTAAGGGGAATTCCCTTTTGCCAGTGCTGCGGAGGAATACTCTCACTACAATCACATGACGTAGACATACAAAATAGCATGTTGTACGCTGGCCTGTTCACAATGGCGGAGGGTAGAAATATAGTCCCTGTATTTCCTCAACGATAATTCTAAACTTAAGGGCGTGTAGCAGAAACGAAATACAAGCCAACAGATAGAATCAGGTAAACATCACGTAAAAATCAATTTTGGAAATAAGTTTGATTACCCAAATTTGGGGTAAAATGGCTTGGGGCGGCCTGAGAGGTCCGTCGCTTTCACGCTGTAGCAGGGGATCTCGTGAGAATGAGATTGGACTGGCAAGTGTCTAGACATGACGTCACAAGCCATATATGGTAGTCGCCCTGTATGTTCTTCTTCTTATAAAATTTGATTGGCGACTCCATTCTACAAGAATGATTCGTGCCAAGACATTACTAGTTTAATAAAGTTAAGTTACATAAAACATTTTAACATACATTGTACTTTAGTGAAATCAAAACCTCTTAGTCACGGACACAAATTCGGCTGTGCATCTCATTATCGTGGCTTTGTTTCCCCTAGGGTTGAGTACCGATTCCAGGTTAATGTTGAGTACTCCAGCTTCTGAAAGTAGTCGATAGTATCGATTACGCATTTGGGTGTATTTTTGACAGTTCAAAAGTAAATGCTCAACTGTGTCTTCTGTTCCACATACGTCACATAAGGGCGAGTCTCTTAAGCCAAATTTAAATAAATATGAATTGGTTTGGATAGGTCCACAACTTAAGCGAAAGTACAAAATATCCAACAACCTGGATGACAGAGTTGTTATTTGTGTTTCAACGTTTGGATGAGCCATGTAAAAATATCTTCCCGTTTCGGACGACTGCCATATGTTTTGCCATTCAGTCCTGAACTTTGGTTTCCCCACATTTACTATTTCAGGGACAGTAAGGCCTAACTTTACAATATTTTCTTGAAGTAGCGCGTTTTTCGCTAGTTGGCCCGCCTTGAACCATGAACACCTACCTATGTGGGCTGGTATCCAAGCGAAGGGGACATGGATACGCTCATAAAATAAACTTGTGGCTAAATAACAGATTTCAAAAACTATCGGATGACAACAATCCCATTCCAAGTTAGATAGTGACATAAGACCGCTCAAGGAGTCAGTTACAATAACGGAATAGAGGGGTTTAAATTTGGCAGTTAATTGTAAGGAGGTTAATATTCCAAAAAACTCAGCTGTGTACACACTGAGTTATCGGATAATCTGAATTTCTTACTATGGCCGATCTCGGGTACACAGTAGGCTGCTCTCACCTTGCCACTTACAGGGCACTTAGATGCGTCAGAGTATACATGTAAATAAGAACCCCACTTGTTTGTTACATACTCCCGTGCCTGTGCGAGGGTGTAAGGAACCAGATTTATCATGCAGAGTGTGTAGATCTATTGTAATGTGCGGCAATCTAACCTGCCAAGGAGGAAAAGCTGGTATGATTTTTTTCATTACTGGCACTTGATTAACCCGAGCGAAGACAAAATGGCTTTAGCTCTGACACTAAAGGGCTTACTTACGGACTGTTTGGTAAAATTTAAGTCGTAATAGCTCTCATTTAAAATGGAGCTAGCAGAATTAAAAACATTTGATTGTAAAGATAATGTAAACTTTAAAATTCTAAACCGGCATCGAATGTATAATGGCCATTCTCTACAAACACTTTGCATAACATTTAAAGGCGTCGTCCGCCATGCACCGGTGCATATTCTTAGTGCTGAACACTGTATTGAGGCAAGTTTTAATGTCATAGATTTTAAGGCAGAATTGAATGCCTCGCTTCCATAATCAAGACGTGATCGAATAAGGGCCCTATATAGCATAAGCAAGGTTGTTTTATCAGCTCCCCAAGATTTACTAGACACAGATCTCAAATTTAAAACCTTTTGGCATTTAAATATCATACTCTGAATATGTTCTTTCCACGTTAAGCGCTTGTCAAAGATCATTCCAAGGTACTTAAATGTAGGTGATACCTTTACTGTGGACCCGTACATTGTTCATGTGACCGTTGGAGGTTTCAGTTTTTTTGTAAATAATACGGCCTCCGTCATGCATTAAGAAAACTTGAACCCCCATTTCTTACTCCACATTACTATATCGTTGAGCGCCTGCTGTAAATAGCGAGTGGCAAATTTGATGTTGCGGGATTGAAACCAGATGGCTTAATCGTTAGCATATAATGAACAACCTATTTTAGGGCTTAACATGGAGGGGAGATCATTTATTGCTAAATTGAAGAGAATGGGTGAAATTATAATCCCTAGGGGGAGGCCATTGTCCAGGTTAGGGGCGGAGAACTCTTTACCTATGCGAACAGTTATTGATCTGTCTGACAGAAAGCTTTCTACCCATCCCAACATCTTTCCAGCAATACACAATTTGTACATTTTTAATATAAACCCATTTTTCCATACCATATGGTATGCTTTTTCTATATCTAGGACAACTGCAAGGACGGATTCTTTATTCGCAAAAGAATTTTGAATAACTGTTTCTAGAGTAACTAAGTGATCCGTAGTTGATCGATGTTTTCGAAATTCACTCTGAAATGGGGATAATAAATTGTTTTTACTTAGATACCAAGACAATCTAGATTTGACCATATCTTCCATTATCTTACATAATACGGACGTGAGGGATATAGGTCTATACGATGAAGGAAGGCCGGGATTTTCCCCCGGCTTCGGTACTGGGATAACAGTTGCTTTTTTCCATTCCATCGGGAGCTGCATCCGACTCCAAACAGTGTTATACAACAGTAGTAAAATATTAAGACAGGCATCAGGAAGGTTTTTAATCATAGAATAGGTAAGGTTATCATTGCCTGGGGACGAATCTTTTCTTTTGTTTAAGGATTGTTTCAATTCGTCGTTAATAACTAAATCATCAAACATTATCTTATTAAACGGGGATATTTTTCTGTTTTGTGCTGAAGGAAATCAGGATCGTGATTGTTTGAACTTAACACGTAGGAAAAATTTTCAGCCAATAAGTTTGCTTTCTCAGAGTTAGTAACATATTCTTCCTCACCTGATACCAAGGTAGGGACAACACTATTATTCTTACGTTTTCCGTTTATAGATTTTATTTTCGACCAAACCGATTTCAAGGATGATTTAGAATTAAGAGAAGAACAGTAGTTGTGCCAATGTGTTTTTTGTGCCTTTTTAATTATACGCTGGGCGTTTGCCTTACATCTTTTATATTCAATAATATCATGAATCTGGCCAGCTTTGTTTTTAGCCTTTTTCCTGGCCTTAATTGCTTTTGAACACTTATCACTCCGCCAAGGTACCGTAGTTTTTTCTGTAATTATTACCATTGGTTTTGGGGATAGATTTAGAAGCAGCATCGTTGATGGCTTCCACTATATTAGAGTTAAAAACATTGATGTCTTCGTTGTAAGGAGATATGGAAGATGAAATGGTACATTCTTCAGCATATTTAGCCCAATTGGCCATTCTAACCTTCCATCTAGCAGGAGAGCCTATGTTGTTGGTTTGGGGGGTAATTCCCAGGTTTATATAGATCGGAAAGTGATCACTTCCACGTGGCGAGTTATAATCCACCTTCCATGAGAGAGACGAGCCTAAGTCAGGTGTACATAAAGTGAGATATATAGCTGACATTTCGCCAGTTCTAACATTTAATCGTGTCCCAGAGCCGTCGTTTAAGAAAACAAGACTCTCTTCCTCTATGACATCATACAACTTTAAGCTCTTAAGCTCTAGGGGATCTATCTTTTTGCAGGGATTGTACACATTGATAATGTTAAGAAACCTTTGTTTCTTCAGGGCAATCTTAAAACACTGACATTCAAATGAATAGAAAAAAAAGGGAGGTCTATTTGAGTATAAGAAATGCCATCCCTTATGAACATCGCTAAGCCACTGCCATCTTGATTGAGTCTATCGCGTCTGTGCACAGTGAAACGTGACATCGTGAAATTTAGAGGAGGTTTTAAAAAAGTTTCTTGAATGCACACAACGTCTGGCAAAATGGAAATAGAAAACAGATGGTGCTTCAATTCTTGACCGTGGGCTGAGAGTGACTGAATATTCTGCTGAAAAATGTTAAGAGACATTATATAAGACAGTAACAAACTGAAAAACCAAATTTGTTTTAATATCTCCATTACTGAACAGAGAGTTTTCTTTGCTTTAATAGGGACATGAGTTGGCTTGAGTTTTTTTACTGATAGGCCTAAGTGCCTTTGTGAATACTCTACTATATGTTTGATAGTGTCGGAGTTCTTTGGTATTTTAACAAAGTGAAATAAAATTTTAGTTACGAAAGCAACTACTCCCAATGTGTTCCATTCCTCTGTTTGAGTAGATTCATTTGCGCCCGCCTGAACACCCACTGAACAAACAGCAGGTTTGTGCGGTTTCATTGTAGGGGGGGGGGGGGGGGGGGAGGTCTCGAGGTTTATCAATAATAACTGGGGTCTGAGTTTCTGTAGGGACAACTTGCTGAGCAGGGGATGGAGAAACTAGAGTTTGGTTAGCACCTTTACAGGCGGATCGTACACTCTTCGGTGCACTGGCGTAATACTTTTTTTCATTCGAATTGAGCTTGATGTGCCTCCTTTCTAGAGGGGCATCCAAGGTATACGCCGGAGCAATTTATGCAAAAGGGGGACTGTTTATTGGGGCATTCATTAAACAAATGTAACCCCCCCCCCCCCCCCCCCCCCCCCCGCAGCGAGAGCAGCGAGCTGAACTGCGACACGTAGCTGCAATGTGACCATCGAATAACAGCAGGAATATATGGCTTTACAGTAAACACCTCATAGCCCAAATACACCTCTGGGGGAGGATTATTTGTATCAAAGTGGAGTAATATGCAACTAGATGGGATCTTGTCCTTTCCTTTTCTTAGGCGTTCAGCCTTTCAGTTCTTCAATTATTTCCTTTTCAGAAATATCAAGTTCAACGCCATGAATAACACATTTACTAAAAGAATTAGAATACAGTGTACAGGTTACATCCTTACCACAGATATTAGTAACTTTTAATAGAGATTTCGCCTGATTACTGTTGTAACACGTTATCTGAAGGCTTTTACCCTGAAATCGTCTAACTGATTTGACTCTATCAACGTCTTTATGCAATGCAGCACCAAGTTGAATAGAGTGAGTCGGAACTGTATGACTACCTACTGCTGACATGATTACTTTAGTATGCCTTGCTTCAGGGCTGGGATCACGGGCTTGCTTGCCAACTAAGTCATGTTGATCTGGGACGGAGACCGGCCGCGTTTTCCCCTTGTGAGAGTTGTACTCTCCCATAAATCCATATCTTCGTCATCATCGCTACCAGCCATTATATCGGCCCTTGTTATTGCTAACAAATGTTAGATACTGTGTGAATGTTGTATGCTTTGTGTTTGAGTACAAAAAAACAAGAGGGATCTTAACGCCCGTGTTCATCTATTCATAATAAAGATTGTTACAGCAATAACTGGATATAGGAATTGAGGCCTATATAAAAATATCTTATTCCAGGGAGATAACTATTGTTGAGGAAAATTAAATTGTGAATTACAACGTAAGCTCCCCTTGAAATTTTGGTTGAAAACAACATTGCGACCTGGTAGCCATCTTCAATATGGTAATGAGATGATAATGTAGGGTGCACAGCTAGAACTTAGGGGGAAGATGTGTGTCATGTTTCGTTAAGATAGTTTCGTCAGTAGTTTTCTTGGAATAATGATAATAAGTTTCCTTTTCAAATCGTCCGACTTTACCGGACATGGCGCAGGGATTTTCGCCTGCGATATCGGGTTACATTTTTAAAAGCTATCAGATAAATATAAAAATCCTGACATCACGCTGTACGCGAATATATATCTTGAATTTAAGAAAACGTTAAACTAGTAACAAAACGTTAGAGTCAATTTCACGAAAAAGTCCCATTTTTACGAAAACAGGCAAAATGGCGACGTTCCCTTTCGACCCGATTCACTTTGAACTGGTCACTGTGGTAGGTTCCACGGGGCGTGTGTCATGATGTGTGTCAGGTTTGGTTAAGATCAGGTCAGTAATTTTGTTGGAATATTGATAAGAAGTTGCATTCAAATTTGGTTAAAAACAACACAAACAGCCAAGTTTGGTCAAAATCAGAGCGGTAGTTTTCTTGCAATAAAGATTACACGAAAAACAAAATCGCCTCCTGGCGGCCATATTTAATATGCAATTGAAATGAAAATTTACGATGCATAACTAGAACATAGGGTGATAATGTATGTTCAGTTTAATTAATATTGGGCAGGTAGTTTTCTTGGAATAATGATAACAAACAAAAATAACATCATTCCCTGGCGGCCATATTGAATATGCAAATGCGATGAAAATTTACGATACACAACTGGACCATAGAGAGATAATGTGAGCCAAGTTTGGTGAATGTATGTCCAGTTTAATTAATATCGCACTAGTAGTTTTCTTGGAATAAAGGAAACAACAACAAAACTATATCACCCCTGGCGGCCATATTGAATATGCAAATGAGATCAAAATGTACGGTGCACAACAACACCATAGGGTTTTCTTGAAATAAAGGTAACAAAGAAAAACTATATCGCCCCTGGTGGCCATATTTAATATGCAAATGAGATGAAAATGTACGATGCACAACGAGATCATAGGGCGATGATGTACATGTATGTTAAGTTTGGTTAAGATTGGATTGGTAGTTTTCTTGGAATAAAGGTAACAAGTGAAAAGTTAACGGACGGACGACGGACCACGGAAAAGCGGTTTGAATAGCCCTCCGTCAGAATGATGGCGGGCTAGAGATGAACACATATGTTTTTTTTCATTTTTTTTTTTTGCACCGTTAAATCTAAAATTAATGTACTTTAACTAATGCTATGATAAAAAACCGTTACATTTTGAATCCTAATCTTCATCCCTAAAAGTCTAGTGTTTTTTTTCTTCGGAAAAAAGTGGTTACAATTTGAATTTCCAATAAAGAAGAAGATTCCTCATTTCAAATATTTAATCAACACACCAAATTATGTCTGGTTTGAATATTTTAAAGACTTTTGTTTGCTTTTCTTGATGTTTCAAAATTTTTAAAATTTCACACCTGGGGTGTTTAAAGAATAAAAATGACTGTATACATGATTGTTAAATCGTGTATAGGAGAAATAGTATATATTTAGTACAAGTATGTCTATTATTTCCAAAGTTACATAGTCTTGTGTACGACTTTCCTCGTGTGTATATACAACCGATGTACATGTGGTCCAGCAATTCCGTAATGAATCTTCATTTTCATTAAAGGCAACACAACTCTTAATATAAAAATAAAGTTTTTTCAATTAATACCGTTTATGTACATAACTTATATTATGGGTCTAAAACAAACTGTACATTTCAAATAACCGCTTCAGTAACAATGGTTGGTTTTTTTTGCAGGTTTACATGATTTGTGCGAAAGACGAATGGGTCATGTTTTCATTGGTTGAAAACTCCGTAGTCACCTGATAAGAACAGAAATATAGAAATCCATTTTTAACTTCGTCATGTTTGTTAAATGTTCTCATTTTACAATACAATCTTGTTTCGTTGTTCATTCTATTTCACAGGCACACGGAGTGTTCTCCCCTTACCCCTCTAGCTAATACATATAATATGGACATATTATATGTATTAGATAGAGGGGTAAGGGAAGAGCACTCCGTGTGCCTGTGTTCTATTTTGACTTTACTTTTTTACATTTTTCTAGTCACGTCTTATTGTATGGTCTCTATTCATCCATGTGTTTCGTAAAGTTAATCGTTCCTTGAAAGTCGTTGTTACGTCGTTTTCGCTGAATCACTCCGCAAATACCTAGTGCCACGAGAACTCCTACAATTGCCATGCTAACAGAAACAGCCGCCAGGACAGCTGAAAAACATGAACAAAATTAATGTATTAGCTACCTTCAATTTAAATTTAAGGCAATGTTCATTTGAAATCTAAAAAAATGAATAGCCATTCTTTTAATCGTGACGATGTCTCGTGTAAGAAATTTAACACGTGAGCTGGACAGTTGAAAACAATCGGTTGGAAGATTTAATTGCTTTCTAGTAAAAGACCAAAAAATATTTGTAGACAATTTTGATTGGCTTGATTTGCACACATAATCATGTATAAGGCAACTGTTCGTGTCGCTATATAATAGAATTTCTGACCAATTTCACAACTAGCAAATACGAGAATAACAATTAAATTGTTAACAAGGGGTGACTACAATTAAGATTTATAGCTTACCGCCGCTATATCCAGATGGACTGTTTGTCTGTGGTTGTGGGTTGCTTGTTTGAGCTTTAGGATTATAAGGTGTGCCATCGGGAAAATACATCCCTACAAGTAATACTTCAGGAGTGAGCAAAATATGAACTAACAATATGGGATGGTTGTCATACAATTTACAGCACCACTAAAACGTCCTATAAGCACCCTGCTAAAAAAGAGACTTCTGGCCCTGCCTTACAAAGCAAGCGTAAGTTACGCCGGACATGAATAAGAGGTTGAACCGTAGGAACTTGCACCACGGACGCAAGCGGTCCATGTTGTAGGCCTATGAGCAAATTTACGCCAGCTTTGTTACCTTTGTAAGACAGGCCCTTGGTACAACAAGTTGTGTTTTTAAGTAACAGCATCTAGTTTCTGTTTTTCATGTAGCGGGTTTTGGTGTTCATGTTACAACTCCTTTGGCTCCAGTATTTCATAACGCTAATTAAAAAGTATGAAACGCAATCCATTGGCAAATCTTCCAAATACGGCGACCGAATGAAAAATCCACTCAGAATCAAACAAGCGGAAACCGTAATGGTGAACGCGTATCCATTCATAATATTAACTTTTATGCGTGTTGTTGGTACATGAATCTTTTCCAAGTGTTGACTATATCGGCCAAATTGGATAAAACATGCTCTTATACATCTAATTTCCATTTGGTTGTTTATATGTACATAACTTACTCTTGTAATGGTTGCAAAAAGCACTATCTTGTATAGTGATTTGTCCAATCCCGTTGAGTTTAGCAGAGGTCAGTCGACACTGAGTTGTATTAGCACAGAAATCAAAACTTTTACAACTAAATGTTTCCTCTTCAACACACAGCTTGGCGCATTCTTCGTTACTTACACCATCTATGATGTAGTTGTCCTTAAATACAACTTCTTTACCAAGCGATGGCTGGAAATCGTCAACGTAGCGTCCTATATTAAGACAGATAAAATTTTAAATTTTTAGTTTTTTTACATTGTTAGAGACATGGGTTTGAACAAACTGATTATTTTATCTTTACTACGGTGTATGCCAATTAAGGTGGATACAACATCATTCGGGCAGCAGAAAAAATGACAGCACTTTGCATAGGTATTTGAATACAGAATATACTTTGTAAAAAAAATGATCTTACTCGAAAAGTGAGAACATTCGGGCTTCTCCTCTACATCGCTTACAGGTAAATCAAAGACATGTTTCTTCCCGAGAACACATCGCTTTTCGTCCTCACAATAATCAAATGATTTACAGGAGAAATTTCTTTCCGTTTCACACATCCGTGCACAGTCGTCTGGTGTGGCAATGCCTGTCATCGTTTTGGCACCGTCTTGGAGAACCGTCTTTCCAGGCATTTCGGTATAATCATCCACGTAGTTACCTTAAACAGAAATTTCCACCTGAAGTGTATCATGTTCTGTTCCATAAGCCATGTTTATTACAAGTTTATTTCCCCCCAAAAGGGGACGTATTGGTCTGATTATAATTGTACGTAACCAGAAACAATCATTTCATTAGTATATTTTTTAACACTATAACACACGGGCACAGGGAAAATCTTCTTGTCTAAAATAACCACGGAGACAAGTTTCTTATTGTGTTAAAAATTGGCATGTCATTTTCATTAGTATATATGTTTAAAATCAATAATTTGACATTTTTGTCATCGTTTAAACAAACTTGCATTAACTAAATTTATTTTGACACCCCAAAACAAGAAGACAAACTGAAATACATGTAGCTATGTTATGTACATTAAAAGAGAAAAGTGCTTATAACCAAGGTAGAAATAAGCCCGAACTTCTACTCTATAAGAATTCAGTATTTTGATGAATTCGCTAAACAGTTGTTACTAGCCATCCAACATGCCGTTCATTTAAAAGTCAAATGATGCTCAGTATGCATTAGACATACAACTTACGTCCATATAAGTCGCAAAGGGTGGTTGGCGTTGTGAAGTTGGCCGGGGCTTCCATTGGATGGACGGTGCTGAGGTAACAGTTCCCGTTGCTAAAACAATAAGAGAACGATTCGCAATCGAAGTTTTCCTCAGCTATGCAGGCCGTAGCGCAGTCATCCACTGACAGTTGAGGTAACAAATACGGCGTTGTAGTAATCCCTGTATTCGTCTTGAACACTTTAAACTTTTTCATATTGTTTTCTGAAATGCAAACAAAATGCTTGATATGATTGTCGTCGAAACCTTTAGTTATACACCTTTTTAAACGGCATAAAAAAAAATAAGAATTCAACTTACAACATTTATATAAGCGACATGTACGTAGCGAACAAAGGGCCTGCTGTTCTGACAACACCGTGATATTCATGTAATTAACTTGAGTGTGGCGTAAAGCATCAACCAATCTATATGAGCATACTGTGCCATCATATGTTAAGATATTCAGACGTTTGAAAGTTCATTGTTTAAAAATGGAGTTGTTTCTGGAGGGTGTGGCTGTGATTTATTTTCCAATATAGGTTGTTCTTGATCAGGATGTGAAAAATGATAATATTTTTACCTTCTTGTAAAATAGCTGGTCTGTCTGTGAAAAGAACATCTTTAATGGAAACTGCAGCAAACGTGTAAATCTACAGAAAATTATAGAGGAAATTTTCAACTTGCAATATGGAATAAAGTGTACATCTGAATGAAGTTATCTATTTTAATCGTCAAATACACCGCATCTAGCGACGGCAAGTTGTTAAAATTATCTATACGGAAATTGTATACGGTTGTGTCGGTCAGGGGGGCTGTTTCTCGACACCGACGTAACTTTGCGCCTGTTTGCGCAATGTTGAAGGTATATGTTGCCATGACAGTTACGCCTTACGTCGGGCGTAAATGTCTTGAGAAACTGCCCCCTGGGCCCTGTCTTACGAAGCTGGCGTAAAGTTGCGCATAGGCCTACAACATGGACCAGTTGCGACTAGGGCGTAAGTTCCTATAGCTTTAACACTGATTTACGTCCGACGTAACTTACGCCACCTTTGTAAGACATGGCCCTGGTCGTCTACATGCTTTGTTATCATAGCTGTAGTTCAGATAGTGTTCAAGGTGACATTCCTATGTCTTGTTTATGGCCAGATGTAAAGAGAAGACGCTCTGATTGGTTATTATTTAGCTTTGTTATGGAAACCATTACCATGGTAACCATTAACTACAACAGTGATTGAAAATATGACCTTTAGTAGAGTAGGGTACTGGGTTAAAGATTGCAATTCAAATTACAAGGGTTTAATATCTAATATTAAAGATATATTGACATAGTGTATATGGCACTGGGATGAACAAAAAACATTATGAAATGATTAAAGGTCGACCTTTGTCCCGTATGGTACAGGAATTAATATCACTCCTTTATAAACAAAATCCCGAAGAGCAGACCAGGACTCCCCTAATGCAGCTTCAACGTATGCAGGAGCATCAACGTCGCCTAAAATTACAATACATGCATTGAATAGACGAGCAGATGAATTGACTAAAAGTTAACACTTCAGATAAATTTAAAACGCACACTATGATTTCTAAGACAATATTTTCCACAATTGTCAAAAATATTCCAGGTATGTTTTTGTTAAGACCCGTCAGATAAGAACCCCCCCCCCCCACACGCGCACACACGCACGCACCCGCACACGCACATACACCAAGTAGTTGAACGTTATTTGAGCTAAATGAACTCACGTGAATAATGCAGACACTCTTCATTGGATGTCACTTTCCCTTCACTCGTGTGTTTTTTGCTAAGGGAACACAGTTTCTGCGCGGGACACAGATCAAAACTGTTACACGGGAAAGACGACTCCGTCGAACAGTACACTGCACAGACGTCAGCACTTGCAACGTTAGAGATTTCTTTATCGTCTTCATACTGCACTCGAATACCAGATGTCAAGACATACTGATCTGTAAAACAGTACGACTGATGAAATAGTCCAGAATCTCTAGTACTGCTGTATCATTAATACAAGATGTCAAGACATATTGATCTGTAAAACAGTACGACTTATGAAATAGTCCAGAATCTCTAGTGCTGTTGTATCATTAATGCAAGATGTCAAGACTTACTGATCTGTAAAACAGTACGACTTATGAAATAGTCCAGAATCTCTAGTACTGCTGTATCATTAATACAAGATGTCAAGACATATTGATCTGTAAAACAGTACGACTGATGAAATAGTCCAGAATCTCTAGTACTGCTGTATCATTAATACAAGATGTCAAGACATATTGATCTGTAAAACAGTACGACTTATGAAATAGTCCAGAATCTCTAGTGCTGTTGTATCATTAATGCAAGATGTCAAGACTTACTGATCTGTAAAACAGTACGACTTATGAAATAGTCCAGGTGCTCGTTTCACAAAGCATCCGCATCGCAAACGAAGCGTAGTTACCAATGGTTACTATAGTGAAGAGATACGGAGTCATGACAACTGCGATTGATCGCACTTTGCGACGGCTTCGTGAAACCGCTCCAAGAATCTCTTTTACTGCTGTATCTTTAATGCAAGAAATAACCTTCGGAAATTTTACTCGTTCCCATTCGTTGTTTGCTTTATGACGATTCAGGACACGAATGAAACAAATAACATCACATATGTTTGCTGCCAGTAACGTAAATAAATGTACCTGGCTTCTGAAAGCGAAAATGCTTCTTGGGTAAGTGTATCGAAAGAATCATTCATATATATATTTCTTTGGTTCGCTTGAAAAGGGTTGGTGTGGAGATAGGACGTTACCGGAAAGTGCTTGCCTGAGTGTTGCAACGTAAACAAGTTTTATGTCATTTTTATAACAAGCCTATACCACCTATCCCGGTTGGTGTGGAGATAGAACGTTGCCGGAAAGTGTTTTGCCTTAGTGTTGCAACGTAAACAAGTTTAATGTCATTTTTCAACTAACAAAATTACATTTAATTTAAACACAACTTTGTTGACAATGGCATCCCAACTGACGGCAATGGAATAAGTACCGTCTTCTTTGATTGGGTTCGTTTCTATCTTTTTATTATCCAGATCAAAGCAAGTGTACTCTAAACGTGTACAAATGGAATAAAGCTGTTTTCAACTTTAAAAAAACTACATATATCGTACTTTGAACCATCTTCTCTAGCCAAGATAAAATCTGCATGTCCCCATTCCGTGTTTTACCTTGGGGACAACTCCACTTGAACCCGTAAATCGAACAGCTCGTTTGGATTGGATGCGAGTAAAACTTCTTGCAGCTAATCAAATCCTCGGGCGCTTACACTGAAAATAACATAATGGCGGCTGTGTATACCTTGAACTTTTGTTTAACGAGTGCTGATTGGCCAAGACCCTGTAAGTCTAGGAAAGACAACTCTTACATTCTTACCAGTGGGCGCTGTTCGATTTACGGGTTGGAATGGAGTAGTCCGCCAAGGTAAAACACGGAATGGGGACATGAAGATTTTAACTTGGCTTGCGAAGATGACTTTGAACAAATACCTGATGGTGGAGAACGATCTACTAGTGTTGCTGTGAAATAAACGCTCTCTTCATCATAGTCAACTCGAGAATCTTGGATTCTCAATGGCGTTATTTGTAGATATTTTGCCATCGTTTCCTTTGTAGCGAAGTCAAAAAAGTCGGCGGCCGCATCCAGATAAGGGTGATATGTACCTTAAATAAGATATATCACAGTGAATCGAAAACTCTGATATAAATAGAGAAAAGATATAATTCCCATGTAAAGCAAAACATTTTCTGAACTACTAATGTTAAAGTGGCATGAGCTGCCAAAATTCACACTTTTTCATAATCTCTGATCGTCACAACAGTAAATGGCTTTGAAGGCCATCGAAAAACGAAATGATTGGCGTTGGAATGAGGAAAATACATACAGTATGTGGCCTATACGAACCGAAAACGTGTTCGAAAAGTAAACAAAATTTAAATAACCGGGACGACCATTCATTCATTCTAAGTCAAAGTTAGTTCAAAACAATACTTTATCGTACATTTTCGAGACTAGAAGCACTAAAAAGCTTCTAAATTACACGCCTTGAGAAAAATAGTCAATAATTTCAACATTCTGTTATTACGGTAAAATATCAACATTTTGGCAGCTCATGCCACTTTAATGTGGTTATGTAAATTTCTTAGAAATAAACACTGGATGTTCACCATCAACTTACGTAAATATCATTTCAAATGTTTTAATATAACTGTCTGCTTAGCCTTTAGCTGTTAGGTGACAAGGAGTGGAACTATAACAATTTGTAATAAGACATGTTTCAAACTCTCTTTAAACGTGGGTTCTATACTAATGAGAAACGATTAAGGCATCACCAGGAAGTTACTTATTGATGAACTGCACGAGCGTTCGACGGCTGTACTACACCCTGTCTTACGAAGCTGGCGTAAACTTGCGCATAGGCCTACAACATGGACCAGTTGCGACTAGGGCGTAAGTTCCTATAGCTTTAACACTGATTTACGTCCGATGTAACTTACGCCAGCTTCGCAAGACAGGGCCCAGGGGCCCATTTTACAAAGCTGTTGTAAGTTACGTATGACGTAAATCAGTGTTAAAGCTATAGGAACTTACTCTCTGGGCACAACTGGCCCATGTTGTAGGCCTATGCATATCTTTTCACCCTCTTTGTAAAACAGGCTCCTGGTGTCTTTATCAAGTGTAACAGTGTATCAAATATCAATGATACACACGACAAAGGCAACGATATAGGCCGAGATGTCGAAAGCTCGTGTTGTGCACGAATAAGTAACTCTGTGGTTATGCCCATTTCTCATTCATTGGGAAAATAAGCATTATGATTGGCCTTTTTTAAATAGTAGATGCAATGGGCTGTATTACCACAGTTAATATATTTCATCAACACAATCTCGCAGACATTTCAAGTTTCTTTGCGTTGTTAAATATATTTAAATATGTCACGTGCTTACTGTTAAATTGAACCTGGAATCGAATTTTCTGATTGTCGGAATAACAGGCCCCTACATCGAACTTTTTAAAACTTGGCTCTGTCTCTTCGAAATCAAAAAAGTTGTAGATGGCCAAAAAACCCGTCTGCGAAAGAAGAAAAAAACGTACAAATATACTTATTTATGAACACTAAAACACACGGGCACAGGGAAAATCTTCTTGTCTAAAATAACCACGGTGATATGTTTCTAATTGTGTTAAAAAGAGGTATATATTGTATAAACGACTTCTTTCAGTTGTGTAACTGTCAACGATGTCGGAAACACGCCGTTGGAACCTCGTTTGGAATATGAATGACAAATTGTGCACTATCATATTTGATTGATGTTTTTCGCTGCTTTTAAGGTTATTTCACTTATTTGGGGGTGTTGACAGGTTTAGTCGATTGATTGATTGATTGTTTGGTGTTTTACGCCGCGCTGAAGATTATTTCACTTATATGGCGGCGTTGCCAGTTTTATTGTGGGAGGAAACCGGGCTCTATGCCCGGAGGAAACCCACGACCTTCCGTTGGTAACTGGCAACCATCCCACATAGGTCGTTCGAGTGAAAACAGGTTTAATCGAAGAAACCGGACAGGAGGAAAATGCAGACCTTCAATGTTATTTTGCCCGGGGATAGAACCGTCGCCGCATTGTAGCGCGTGTAGTCCCTGGCAGAATTAGTTGTACAATTTTGTTTGTAATACTGTGATCTGTTTCATACAATTAGTCACTCGGGATCTGATTAAAACATTTGTTTTAAAGTGGTATTTATTTTTTTCTGTGATTCATATAATGTAAGAAACTAGGTAAGGCGTACATCATTCATACCAATAGACGGGTCAATAAGCTAAAACAACTAATCAACCAACAAACTACGGTTGGCGTTGGCTTCAAATTTTGAATTGGTATCTTTAAAATGAAATATTTAACAGAGCGTATTTATGTTTCCCTACGTAAACTATCATAAGGACTGGTTTCAATCAATACGACCAATATGTCGAGTAACGTCAACATTTATCCAAATTCGAGAGGTTAAATGTAAATGGTCGTTGGAAGTGAATAATCAGGAATGATGACCTTTGGCCGATGGCGTGGGAGGTGATTGTTGTGACAAGAAGTAATACAAACAGGCTATCACACTTGAACTCTCATATTGAGATGAATTCAACCTCACTCGGTGTCATTAGAAACACACTCCTTGTAGTATTAACAAGAAACAAATACCGAAAAGTTCTGTCCGAGTACTCGCATTTATATCAATGGAATCAGGTTGAAATTTGAACACTATATAGCAATATTAGTTTGTTGCACTGTTTGACTTAACGAAAAAAGCATTGTATGCAAAATCAAACTTGCGTAAAATGATATGAAGTAGACAATAATAAATCTATTGAAGATACTTTCGTTGTGTCTGGAGGCCTCCGTGGTTCGGTAGGTAGAGCGTTGGACGCTCAATCCGGACAGCCTTCCACCTATGGGTCGCGGGTTCGAATCCCACTCAGTCCAAAAATTGGAAAATTTTCTGACTGGGTTTTCACTTGAACGATCTATGTGGGATGGTTTGCCAGTTACCAGCGGAAGGTCGTGGGTTTCCTCCGGGCACAGAGCCCGGTTCCCTCCCACAATAAAACTGGCAACGCCGCCATGTAAGTGAAATAATCTTGAGCGCGGCGCAAAACACCAAATCAATCACATTGTTGTGTCTAAGCACTCAGTTTCTGCAATACTTACCTCAGGTATGGTAATGTCCAAACGTATAGGCACATCTTGAGCTTGGGTCTTTGTTGTGTCGGACACATCCATCCATCGATCCTGTACAACATTTAGATCGATGAAACATTTAACAAGCAATACTTAAAATAAGAGCATTTAGCTGACTTATTCCTAATTAAACTATAAACTTTGCGTTCAAGATTTAGTGCCCTTGGTAAGAACTAGGCTTCTGTGATCTGTTCCTTCAGTGAACACGAATCAAGGATGGGCCGATATACACACCTCAATGCTTTGAAAAACAAAACAAAAACTAAGTCAGACGGGGTGGAATTCCAAACTCAAGTTTAGGGACACCCAAAGATATTGTTAAAAATACATACGGACAGAAAATAGTACTGGAACGTGGAATTTCTTTTAGTTTTGTCTCCAGGAAGATAGAAATCAGTTCTAACCGACTCAAACACGTCACACAGAACACCTCGAAGAGTCCTCTGTCAAAAAAAAATATTAAAGATAAAGCCAATTAAAATTAAACTATTTAAGCACATGTTGAATGGCATAGATTCAATGGAGAGATTCTGAGTTAACGTCAAGTTTAGTTCACAATAGCGTTACAGTTTCCTGTGAAATTCATCTTGGTAAATATGCTGTAATCATTTATAACAGACTCTTAGCCAAACATTGTGATCAATGTTATACATTTAAGCTTTCTGGGAATTTGAAAGTTGTTGGTTCCGGGCTAAACTTTGCTTTATCTTACAATTGGTGATTTTCTTCCGCAACCTTCCACACTTTTGTCGTACGAGAATCGGTCCTTTTAAAGTTATATGCCCTGGGTAAAATGCAACCCAAAACCAGCAGAGCCTCTCAGAAGAACTCAGCCGTGGACAACTTCGTATGACAACCATTCAGATTTGCAAAATTATTATAATAAACAGTTTTACAATTTTTTCTGTTTTAAAAGTTTACAAAACCGCTAAATAAAGCATTCAAAATAAAACAAACTGGTGTTCTAAAAAAATCTGCAAAATGGGGAAAGATCAGACGATGGCTAGCGATTTGTCTATATGTACATAGCAGCTTTGCCGATTGGTGGGACCATTTTTTTTTATAATTAAAAAAAATGAAAAAAGCCAACATAAGTATGAGATAATTTTAAGTGTTTTTCGTAGACTACAAAAACGTCCAAGATTAGTAGTATGAGTGGTTAATTGCTAGTTTGGACTTCGTGATAAAATGAAGAATTCTCAATTAGTTATTGAATTAGTAAATAACCGACATTAATTGACCCGGAAAAAATTACTGATTTTTTTCCGGGTCAATTAGTGTCGGTTATTTACTAATTCAGTAATTTCCCTGATGATGATTGCAGCTTGCTTTCAATTAGTTATGTTTCATCGAAATTTCCCATAGTTTAGGCAGCTCGTGCTTATTTCATCAGTTAGTTATATAGATTCACCTGACCAGCTGACTTGTAAGATGAGTCCAGAAAAAAGATCTCTAAGGGATTCTTTATCCGTGTTACGTAGGAGCCATCGGATAGTTTCTCGGACAACTCGGCTGTTGTATCCAGAGAATAGTTCTGAATAGCAGAAATGGTACAATTGCCAAGCAACTTGTCAATACTGTATTGTAAACCTATGACAACAGAATGGAGGTAATAATGGCAAACGATCAATTACACAATACATTCTTACAGCCACAAGTAAAAAAGTAGAGTAATTAATAAAGCGTAGTTTGAATTTTCACTGGGATTTCTATTGCAAAATAGCCAGCATCAAGGAGACAACGTCTTCATATAACTGAAATACTGTTGAGCAGGTCGTAAAACCCAAATCACTCACTCACTCAAATAAATAGTTTATACTTATGCTCTTTAGATCGACGTCAAACCCGATAGGTGTGACAAATAAGGGTTGCGTGAAAAAAGAAGCTTAAAACAACTTTGGGTTGGAACTTATGGACTGGTGGGTAAAAGTGTAAAGAAATGTGATTCAGAATTTTATATTTGAAACTGAAGATTTCACCAAAATAATGTCGTGTCAAGTTTTTCAGAGATTGGTGACATGCCAATGAAAATGGATCATCCATTACCTGGGGGGGGGATTTGAATTTTTCATTGGCGCTTACTCATCCATGAGGATGATGCACGCCCAAAACATTACGTAGCCCGCCATACCTTACCTGTGCTGAAGTCATGAATATAGGTCATGGGATTTGTGGAGAAGAAGGGGGCCTTTGGAGTTGAGGCTCTCTTATCGAATCGTACCAGTTTACTGTCCATGTCATACCATACCTAATACAGTAAAAATACATGCTATATTACCATTTTCATTTGGTTAACAATATACAATATGTAGATACTGTCCGACACAAAAGATAACAATACCGGTTTAAATCACTATGATTGGAAAGAGATTGGTTCTTATTATCGCCATTTTGCCATTCTCTCGTTCGATGAAGGTTGCCAGTTACCAGCGGAAGATCGTGGGTTTCCTCCGGGCACTGAGCCCGGTTTCCTCCTACAATAAAACAGGCAACGCCGCCATGTAAGTGAAATAATCTTGAGCGCGGCGTAAAACACCAAACAATTAATCGATCAATCATTCGATGAAATTAATACGGTGTAAAAACTTGATCAACGATTCCATTTTTTATTTAGATTGACTTCATTTTATAACTACACTTTTAATACAAAAAGGTGTAGAAACCGGATCAACCATTCAATTTTTTTTATTTAGATTGACTATATTTTATAACTACACTTTTAATACAAAATATCATAGTATGCGATTGATATTAAATAAATTTCTAAAAGTATTAAGATACAGAACTTACGTCAGCTTGTTGAATTACACTGGCTTGAGGAATGGCTATTTCTTGACGGTAATAATACGCTCCCGATACAGAGGGTAAGTCAGAGTCGAACAGGTGACCTGTACAAAGAGCGCCAACTTTACATATTCATTTCAATAATATACATATAAAAATAACATTGAAACTGGATGGTGTCACGTGACCTGCACAAAGAGCCAAATTCACATTTTCATTTCAATAATATACATAAAATAACAATGAAACTGGATGGCGTCACGTGACTAACCATTTGGGTAGTAAACGCAGCCATCCTGAAACAATATTGGAATAATAGAAACACTTAATTTGCTTGTAAATTTTTGGTTTTAAGTTATATTGTAAAATAATCTTTGAAAAGGTAGTCGTATTTGTGCAGAAAACATTTTTTGTAAAATGTATATCATACACTTTGGCCAGACTTCCAGCAACGAGATTGTGTCCAAGTACTGATGAAGACTGTAAAGTTAACCGTATTCTGGTTATTTTGGGATTACACTTTCTTTCAAATATGGTAGACATTCGTCTGCCGATTTTTGGGTGACGCCCGAAACGGGAATCGAACCCAGGTCCCAGAATATGGAACCTATCGCCAGCACTAAATACCGGCTGTCTTATCCATTCAGCCAACCGGCCTCCTCTTAAAAAAGGATGTAGTTGACTGGTAGATACTACAGCGGACCTTTAGTACCCCTCTGGTAACGTCATTGACACAGCTCAATATACCCATTTTCTAAAAGACAATAATTAACTAAACTCATGGGTTCGATTCCCGTTTCGGGCGTCACTCAAAACTCGATAGAGGAATTTCTGCCATATTTTCAAGAAAGTGTAATCCCAAAATAACGAGAATACTGTTATACCCACTTTCTACAAGACACTTATTAACTAAACAAAAGTTAACCGGACTGTAACATATCACCTCACTGATCCATAGTTTTGCATATTAAAAGTCTTACCGTAAACGAGATCAACTGAAATAGCAGGCACTGCTGTTGTCTGTAAACAGAGAATCAAATGCGTACCTTAAAGGTGTAGCTGCAACATTTCGCTCTTTCATCATAAATTCAGATTATCAAGGTAATAAGAGAGTTCGAAGTTCATCGAAAAACTAATTGACTCACATTAAAATAACGAAAATTCGTTCAGTCTGTAGCTTGTAGGAACAGAAATAGTGTGACTTGAATAAACAAAATTGAAATAACCGTACATGTACGAATGTTCATTCATTTTAGAATTAAATCAGTTAGAAAACACTACTTTGACGCACATTTTCTAGGCTTAATCCTATCAAAAGCTTTTCATTTTACTTGTGGTGGAAATTTGCCGATAATTTCATATTTTTTAACGGAGAAATATCAACATTTCGGTATATCGTGCCCATTTCGGTTTGAAATTGGTCCGTGTGGGCAAATTTAACAATAAAGCGTTGTTGTAGTTTAACACGGAGAACCCAGTAACTCGAACGGCCATATTAGGCAAGCAAACTTGAGGTATGCTTGTAAATGTTGTTCTGTGTTGGGCCGTTCCAATGATGATTGTGTTTTGTTTGTTTGTTGTTGTTTTTTATTCACCATAGTTGGGGCAAGATTGACAATGGATTAAAGTTAACAGGACGACGGGAGTAAAGATTTTACAGAACTTGTTCTATCCTGTGAGTATGGGTACATTTAGTATCCATAGTTCCAGTATCGAAGTTCATGGATTGTAATACACCTGACGGAGCTAGAGGCAATTCTAGCGAAACGTTGTGAGAAGAAGTAGTTATCCAGAAAACTATGTCTTTATATAACGATTGATAATGATAATACTAAAAACTAATTAAAAGGTTTGAACCAACGTCAATGATAAAGTGTTAGGTTTACTTTATTACAGCAATTTATGATGGGGTATAGAAGGTCTAATGATATACCTCTTTTAGACAATTAGAATTAGAAATTAGAAACAATTAAAAACTTGTCTCCATGGTTATTTTAGACAAGAAGATTTTCCCTGTGCCCGTGTGTTTTAGTGTTCATAAATGATAAAGTGTTAGGTTTACTTTATTACTACAATTTATGATGGGGTATAAAGGTCTAAATGATATACCTTTTTAACACAATTAGAAACTTGTCTCCGTGGTTATATTAGACAAGAAGATTTTCCCTGTGCCCGTGTGTTTTAGTGTTCATAAACGATTAAGAGTTACCTGGCTACCACCCCCTAAAGGGATTTCCAAGAAGAACTTTCTCTGTTGTACCAGTTCACTCAATGATCCCCACGCTTCTAAAAGTGGTAGTTGTCTGACATAGGATTTATCCACTGTACCTGTATGATAGATGGAAACAAGAGGCTCACAATTTGATGATATAATCAAGACAATTATGTGTTTCACTTGAGTAATTTGTTAGGATATTGAAACACAAAGACAAATAATTACCGGTTATATTTCATACGAATGGACGCGCCAATAAGCTAAAACAACCAACCAACCGGTTATATTGTTAAATGCCCTTTGCGTCCATCATAGCAATATTTTACTCGGGTTCCAAGAATCAAAGACCTAACCGTGGCACATACATGTAGGTCGAGCGAACTAGAACTAAGTCAGAACAATTGTACCTTTGTTTTCGCAGACTCAGTTGCACTTAGCACGTAACATTGCTAACATCATGACCATAAAACAAGTATTTTTTTCAAACAATACCGTGTAATATTAAACCATCGACAACTTACGTGAGAAATGGTCACAACTGGGATGGCCACCTTTAGTTATATTTCCTGCATGAACTTTACTTAGGATGCAGGATTTAGTCGATGGACATATATCGTAACTTTTACATGAAAATCCTGTCTCGTCAAGACAATACTGGGCACATATACTGATATCTGTCACATCAGTAAATGTCTTGTCAATTCGTCCGACTGATTCTGTTTGCATGTAGGTGAACTGGTCTGTAAACAAAAGAAAAGTAAATACTGGGGAAGCATATAGCTGAGAAATCGGGGCTCTGTCGAATTTTTTTTTTCTATCCGTGTTCGGCGACAAGACACATTAGCAGCCATATAATACCAGTCGCCCTAAGACCGATAATCCGGGCTAGGGAAGCATACAGTTGAACAAAGCTATCTGGTATAAACATGAATCTCTTGGAACAGTAAAAATAACCTAATTCGCTTAATGACAGTGCCCTGCAATATGAAAATTTTATTGACTTTTAGAGTTACGCTCATTTTTATTTTATTTATTTGGTTTAAGATACAATGTTTGAATGAGACCAACCTTAAAAGTCAAGATTACCTACTCGGTGTGTAAAATTAGAAATGGGTGGAAGAGTTGTCAGGGAAGGGAAATACCCCCCCCCCCCCTCTAAACACACAGTACAAATAGTACAACATATAAGTGAAATACTCTGGTGGCGTAAAACATCAATCAACAAAATCAACTGAAAGTGTACAATATTAACATTTGTATCATGGTTTCGGCGTTTTTCTATTGATGAGCAGTCTTCGACAAATCCGATACCCAGTGGACAGATAGTGGGCGTTGAATAAGCGTTGAATAACTTCCCGATTTTGGAAGTTGTTGTATGGCTCTCTTGACTGGGTGTCAGAGAGTAAACACGTGCTAGTTGATTGACAACGTGAATCACTAATACCATGATACAAGCACGTTACTGGATGGCTTCAACGAGTATGGAACAAATTCTGAGATGTGTGGCCTCGTGCGTTCGCACTCGGTCACACCTCTCAGAATATCTTCCATACCCTCGGAAAGCCATTTAATAACTCTAACATATTAAGGTATAGACCAGGGTACCTGATGGAGGTGGAGGTCCAAGGAGAGTACAGTATAAATACATGTTTTTGTTGTCATAGTCCACAGACAGATCCTGGATTCTTATCGGTGTTATCTTAAGGTTTTCTGCCAGCTGTATTTGCGCCTCCAACGCTAAGGCTTTGGGTTCCTGGTTTGTATAAACCACTGAAAACAATCAGATTGTTAGGGTCAATCGATGGAGATGTACAACTTGAAACACAAATGAAACCAGATTCTCTCCAATCACTAATGGTAACCTACACGACAAAATATTTGGTGGGAAACATGAAAAATGTTGTTAGGGTATTTATCTACTTAATATTTGTATTTAACGTGTTTGTGTGGGAGAATTTATGACCTAGTGTCGGGATTAAAGTGACATGAGCTGCCAAAATATTGATATATTGACTTTAAAGTGGCATGAGCTGCTAAAATATTGATATATTGACTTTAAAACAGAATGTTGAAATTAAAGGCTATTTTTCTCAAGACGTATAATTCGGAAGCGTTTTAGTGCTTCTAGTCTCGAAAATTTACGATAACGTATTGTTTTAAACTAACTTTGGCTTAGAATGAATGAATGGTCATCCCGGTTATTTAAATTTTGTTTACATTTTGAACACGTTTTCGGTTCGTACAGGCCATATACTGTATAGAACTTCCTCATTCCAGCGCCTATCATTTAGTTTTTCGATGGCCTTCAAAGCCTCTTACTGTCGTGACAATCAGAAATTATGAAAAAAAAGTGTGAATTTTGGCAGCACATGCCACAAAAAAAGTGTTTTTTCAAATTTTTACTTTTGTTCATTAATTCTATTTTTTTTTAATTTGTGATTTTGTGGCTTATCAAACTACCTTAACGTACATCCTCGAGATTGGTATCAACTGAAAGCTCTTATTTTGTACTTCTTAATAGAAATGACAAACAGTTAGCTAGTTTTGTTTTATCCAAATTGTCCTTATATTTGGCAGCTCATGTCACGTCAAACTTTATACTTACCCGGGAATCTCATAGACAGTTTGAGTTTGTTGTATTCAGAAAAACATTGACTGACGTCATATGTTGTAAATGGTGGTTGTTGTTCGTCAAAATCCAGAAAATTGTAGATAAATTCGTACCCAATCTAAAGTAAATTAGTTTGATTGTTAATGTTTTGACGGAAAATAAATAAACATTAATCAGTATGTGAGGTTAGATATAATATTAATAGAAGTATATACATCCTTTCAAACTTAAATTTAAAATAAAGTGTTTATTTTATCAAAACATTGGTCTAAACAAGCAAATATGGAAAACAGGAATAATTCACGAGGCACCAAACCAAATATAACTAAAGATGGTGTAATTTTACCTTTTTACATGTTACAGTGTGGTGTTAAACAACATTGTTACAAAATGAACGAATGAACGCGTTTGCAAAATCCATTATTAATTCTGTCATATTGCTAGTCGCAGGTTTGGGAACTGGGAACTGTTTCGAAAAAACATGTTCCGCCATGCGATGAAATAGACATATGGCATAAATTTCAGTTTGGCACCTCTAGTATAACTGAGTTGATAATTACACATTATAAAACAGACGGCGTCAATATTTTCAGATCGAAAGAAAATATAATTAAATAACCCTGGACACCAATCAATACTTTAGCCATGTTGTTTGAAACTGGTCAGAATGGCACCTTGAAAACATTCTTTTCCAATTTTTCAGTTGAAATTTAAATGATTTATAAAAGTAAGTTTGTTGAATTCGAATATGTAATGGAACGATTATTTAAAATTCAATCCGATTTATAATCAATCCCAAACGTGCAACTCTTTACATGAAACAGAACAGAGTTATGCTTACGGAATAGACTGTAACCCATATCTTGAAGGGTGCTCTATTGTCGCTGTCGTCACCAGTGTTGGGCACATCAAATGTGTCGGACTAAATCGAGAAACAGAAACAAATACGTATGTTTTTAAGTTGATGGTTAAAACATACTCTATTTTTGTAGCATTACGCCCTTCCATTTAAATGGCGTAAATAAATGCCCTTCAAAAATAAAAAATCCCTTTTTCTGTGGTTGGATTTTATGTGACGTGTTGTAAATTGAATTAAAGGAGGGGAAATCTCTAGAAATACATAGGGATTATCGTCGATAACAACCTTCAAAGTACTTAAAACATTTAAAACACGTCAATTACCTCCAGTGACCCTCAAGCTAATAAAAACAGACAGAAGTATGTCCTTTCAGTGGCTTATCTGTGTAGCCATTTTTCCGTTTTAGGATGACGTGATGTTGGTATAGCTATTTTTAGATCAATAATGACGTATTTTTACCGCTCTCTAATGTACAAGGGTAGATTTAGGTCCAAAAAAACATGGCGACAAACTTGAAGTGGGAAGATTGTCTCCAAATATATAGGTCAGTATGCAACCGCGCGCCATTTCTTAGCCAGCCATTGGCTAAATTGTATCACATGACTACTCTATAACGCACTTAAATTTTTATTCAACAATAATTGGATAAAACTAATGAAAAAATGGTGGCGGCCTTGTGAATGACCTAGGGAGCTTATTCTCTATTGTAACACCACCTTCTAATTTCAATTATTCACTTACGAGGGGATAAAACATACATTGGACAGTTGTTTTGGACTAAATGAACTCTACTCTTTCCATCTAAACTAGTCTAGGCTTAAATTTTCTTTCCCTTTAAGTTCAGGAATGAAGTTTTTGCACACATTGGCGGATTATTATACAATCTTAACTCATCCAATTTTAAATTATAATTGTCCACCAAGAGTTGCCAAATCATAGTTGCGAGTATGTACCCGGCTTACATAAAAAAAAGACAACGAATATTTCGATTTTAAGCATTTTTGCATATAGTTAAGATCACTTTAACATTTCTTATCCCAATAAAACTGTGCTTATATTTAGAGGTTCAACAAGCAAAGACCTATATGAACTTTTGAGTCGGCTTGTAAAATAATAAAAAAAAACGTCCGGGTACTTGTTTATCACATAAAACACACAAACTAGATTCATGGCATAGGTAAATATATATTTATTTATTACCAGGTAAATATATACATTAACACGCACAAATCTAAATATATAAAACCAGGCAAACTTATAGGTATACTTACCGCCAAGAAGAAATAAGTGAATGTGGAATTCAGTTTGCCTAAGTCGTCTCGTCCAGGTATCTTATAATCCGTTCTCATTGAGACATATCGGTCACAAATGGCCCCTCGTACCGTAGTCTATTAAGAAAGGGACAAATGCAATTATCGCCGAGCCTGATGACGTCACATAGATTTACGCAAAGCTTTCTGGGTAAACTGTGTACCTCAGTTCGCCATTTTGTTTACCTGGTGACTTTGCGCCTTTTACGTCTTCTTATTATTCCTTCCGCCATTTTGCAAAATTATTTCAACATCCCTCAATCCCCCGAAATGCTTTGCGCGTAAATTCCAAGTGACGTCATGAAGCAATCGGTCAATTGATAAGGCACAACGGCGCTAAGATGCTGACAACTGTTGACATTAACAGATTAGAATGGCCTGGTACTCACCAAAGGTCGCGCGTTTCCTCCGGGCAATGAACCCGCTTTCCTCCACCACTTAACCTGACAACGCCGCCATATAAGTGAAATATTCTTGACTGCGGCGTAAAACATCAATCAATCAATCAAAGGTACACAAAAATATAGACTAAAATTGTGATTAAAAAACTAAGTAGACCTGGTGTTTGTAATCGATCGTAGATGTTTCTGCACTACCAATTGTTCTTCGGACTTCTTTTTAACACAATTTTAGCACTGTCGTATATTTTTTCTAACATAACGGAATGTGTACGGTATATATATATATATATATCTTAAATGTCTCTTTTTTGTGATACTTATAATAAACTCTTATCAATTTGACAAATAAATTCACAAATGTCAGAAAAGCTACATCGATTAATGTGGCTTTAAAAATATTGCTTGTGTGACATGTTTTAAGATATTTGATGGGATTAGTCGTATTGTTATAGCACAACACTGTTATATATATTTATATCATGTGTCCAGTGTCTACAGTTCGGATTTGTATTGTTTAAAGTGGCATGAGCTGCCAAAATGTTGATACTTTGACGTTGAAACAGAATGTTGAAATTATCGGCTATTTTTCACAAGACGTATAATTCAGAAGCTTTTTACTGCTTCTAGTCTCGAAAACGTACGAGAAAGTATTGTTTTGAACTAACTTTGTCTTAGAATGAATGAATGGTCGTCCCAGTTATTTAAATTTTGTTTACTTTCCGAACACTATTACGGTTCAAATATGCCACATAGGCTACTGTATGGATTTTCCTCATTCCAACGCCAATCATCTAGCTTTTCGGTGGCCTTCAAAGTCTCTTACTGTCGCGACGATCAGAATTTATGAAAAAAAAGTGTGAATTCTGGCAGCTCATGTCACTTTAACATCGTGAAGTGTCTGTCAACTAAGCCGGTTAAACTGTTGGTACTTGCCTGGCCTTCATACGTATAACTGTCATCCAAATATAACAACTTCATCGCGTTTTTCATTCGAATAGAATATGAACCATTATTCCGATAGGCCTCTGGACTAAATAAACCATCTATTGAAGAATTTGACAAGAAAGACGTTGTACAATCGCCTGTATCCTTGTCGATGACGTATGCAGCACCTGGATTAAGGAGAAATTAACAAGCTTTATAAATGCGGATCCAAGGAAATTTAAATGCGCAAGTCTGTTACTCCTTCGTGGGTGTTATTTTCGTATCATATGTTATTAACGAATAAGGCAGCCTGTATACTGTAAATTATACTTATGTGAACTTTGTTAAAAATTACATTAAAGGGTTAACAAACTATTCTTGTGGCATGAGGCAACCTGGGCATTTGTTTCTTGAAACATATTTTTTTCAAGTGTCACGTATTTTTAAACAAATGCATGCTTTAAATTAAGCATGCATAATAACATTCGGCGGCCAACATTTTCCCTACGTCCATGCAATCAAATTATCAAAAGAATACCGAACGGAACAAAACATGAACAAAAATACACTTAATATGAGTGTATATAATAAAGTCAGTATATACAAAAGGTAGTTATTTTGGAGTCAGAAACCCGGACTATGCAAGTCGTAGTAAATATGATCATACAACAAACGCGGACTAAATAATAGAAAGCTAACTACTATAGCACATGTCATTGGAGTACCAAAATCACCTTGGAGGGTCTGATAGGTTTCAAGGCATAAAAGATAGATAAGGGCATTCCAATGATGTAAAGCGTTAGAAACGAAATCCTCGTGAAATGTTCCATGTGCTTGCTTCCAACACATTAGGGAAACATATCTCCCAACCAAAGAATTTTTTATTTTAGGCTTGATTGTTAATATGTAAGGAAAAGCGGTTATATACATTTACGTTCAATATTAATAGTTATCATGGTCCAAACGTTCAAAATAGCAAATCTTTCAATGGCATTTAGAAGTTGAAAGGTTACAATAAGGTGAAGAATTATTAGTTCTTACATCGTTATCAAAGTCAATGCGCGACGCAGTATCGGGTGTGTGTGAAAACGAGGTTTTGCCGTATTGGGCATGTAGGACACCCGATACGAATATTTATCGGATGGCAATTGACCAATCAGATTTCACGAAACATGATAACTATGAATAGTGGATGTAGGTTAATATAACATTCTTATTCATACATGCACCCAAAAGCCTTCCACCAATGGGTCGCAGGTTCGAATCCCACTCAGTCCAAAAAAATTGGAAAATTTTCTGACTGGATTTTCACTCGAACGACTTATGTGGGATGTTTGCCAGTTACCAACGGAAGGTCGTGGGTTTCCTCCGGGCATAGAGCCCGGTTTCCTCCCACAATAAAACTGGCAACGCCGCCATATAAGTGAAATAATCTTGAGCGCGGCGTAAAACACCAAACAATCAATCAATCAATTATTCATACATGCAAACTCAGAGAATGGCTAAGGGTCTATATATGGGGTCCAAATACCTGTGTTATAGTCGTGGATCCGAGTAAGGGGGTGA
This sequence comes from Lepidochitona cinerea, assembly GCA_963971465.1. Taxonomy (NCBI): domain Eukaryota; kingdom Metazoa; phylum Mollusca; class Polyplacophora; order Chitonida; family Tonicellidae; genus Lepidochitona; species Lepidochitona cinerea. Next base: position 8,630,301 of record OZ020556.1, read on the forward strand.
TCGTTGTTGAACGGTCCGTCGTTCGAGCCATCTCGGTAATCGTAACGAAATAGTTTGTTTTCATAGTCATACCAAATCTTTAAATATAATTAGACAAAATAACTGTTTTTGTTATATTCTTAATGGATTCTTTGGGTTTCGTATATCGTCCTAAACTTTCTCTCATGTCTCTTAAAACTACATCGCTGTACCCAATTGAAACATAACATGACAACATCTGATTTATTTATCTGTGGTTTCGTAATATTCATTATTTTTGGAATTCTACCATTTGGTATTTCTGATTTATATATGTATTGCACATCCATATCCTGATCAAATATATTTCGTTGCTCCTTCTTCGTATATTTTCCAGATGCGATATGTCTAAATATTACGAGAGACACTGTTATTCAGAAACAGCGCTGTTTACCATGTAATATTTATAAACACTAAAACACACGGGCACAGGATAATTTTCTTGACTAAAATCTTACCATATGATACAATGGTTAAGTACATATCGTGCCATAGTATCACGACGGGTTTAAACTGTGAGTGGGAACGTAATGATAAATACATTTTTTTGTTCCACAATTATATGTCTAGGAATTGTCTTTTTACTGATAACTAGTGGCTTATGATTTATATAAGGGATCTGGACCCTGTTTCACAAAGCGGCGTAGATGTATTTTTTGCGTAACTTTCATACTGACGTATCTCTACAGTATGGGTTGCTATGTCAGTTAGGCCTACGTAAAAACTTACGCTACGCCGCTTTGGGAAACAGGGCCCATGTATTCAATTCAAGTATTTGGCTTACGTCTGCGTACTGCACGCTTCCGGATTCAGGTTGTAAAATCTCTTCACGATAGTAATAGTGGTTTGGGATGGAGGGTAGCTTTTTAGTTTTCATCCTCCCTGGGCAGACAACATTGTCTGGTGTCTGTAGGAATGAAAAAGTCATACTATTAAAACCAGAAATACAAATTACCAAGCTCATTTTAATCTCTCTTTCAATATTAGCCATTTTGAAAAGTTGAGGTACAGACGACAGTCTAAATATGATTATCAAAGATAGTACAATTTTATAACAATCGAGTATAAAACTAACCTGCTTTTTGCATTCAGTGTTTTTCTATGCGTATGATTACCTGAAACTTTGAGTAGTCGTCACCAATATCCATTTTGAAATCAAAATATTCATAAAAATGCTCGAAGTCTCGTGTTTTGGGCCAATCAACAATCTGTCCTTTCACGTGCGCTCGAACGGGAGCAGGGGAAAAATTATCAGACGGGGACCAATTTTCGTCTGTTAAGAAATTATATATATATGTCTCACATCCACTTGAAACTAACTACTACGTTTAACTTTATAACAACACTCAATTCTAATCGACATTTATCAAAAGTGTTAACAAAAAGTGTTTTAGTCATAAAATGGAGACATCGCTTTGACTGAATATTAGTTTGACAGAAACGATTTCTTGGTAAAATGAGATTTATGTTTCTTGTTTAAATGACATGTTGTTTTGTTAGGAACATGACGTTTGCTCATATTTGCTAAGAATGGTCAACGATTGAAATGCGCCTCAACCATTGAACTATATGCGTGGAATGGACACGTCTCATTGGCTGGTTTGGATCTGGGCCCTGTTTTACAAAGGTGGCGTAAGTTACGTCTGACGTAAATCAGTGTTAAAGCTATAGGAACTTACGCCCTAGTCGCAACTGGTCCATGCAGTAGGCCTATGCGCAACTTTACGCTAGCTTCGTAAGACAGGGCCCTGACTTTCTAAAATGTGCCGCCATTGATAGTTGAAGCGCGCGGGCATAACAAATCTCCTAGTAATGGCGGCATTCGATGCAAATCAAATACCACGTGACCTCCATTCCGCATATAGTTCATTGGCGTTAACCAGTATGTCCTCATATTAACAGTTTGGAAAACCACTGATCAAAAGAAATCTAATGTGCCCTTACCAGTAAAGTAATAATTCACATTGAAGGTTGCATTAAAAGCCTCCCAATATTGACAGGTCTGCCACTGTCGGACAGGAATTCCTCTTATAACCGTCTTGTTTTTCGTCACCTACATGTACAAACAGAAAACATAAACTAATTTTTATTCCTTATACATTCCAGAATTGCGATGAACGAAAATTGAATACTGAAAATTGAATACTGAGAAAGACTAAGCGCATGAACTAATCACCAATACACCTATATCGGATAGCGCATTTCAAGAAACAAAACTTCACCTAGTTTCTGTGTGCGGCTAATTTCCATTTTTGAAAAGGGGGCCTCCGTGGCTTAGTACGTAGAGCGTTGGACGCTCAATCCGAACAGTCGTGTGTTTGAATCCCACTCAGTCCCCAAAAAAATAATTGGAAAATTTTCTGGCTTGGTTTTTACTCGAACGACCTATGTGGGATGGTTGCCAGTTACCACCGGAAGGTCCTGGGTTTCCTCCGGGCATAGAGCCTCGGTTTCCTCTACCAATAAAACTGACAACACCGCCATATACGTGAAATAATTTTGAGCGGGGCGTAAAACACCAAACAATCAATCCGTTTTTTGAAAAAGAAATGCTTATAATAGAGATTTCTACACACATTGATGTCAACAGTGTAAATAACACCATCGATATCGATTGTTCAAATGTCACATTAACTTAATCATAGCATTAAACCATATGATGTGCGAAATGTTCTAATTCATTATATTGATTGATTGGTTGATATAAGTATACCCTTCCAACCCTTCCAAATAATGGGATCGAGAGAAACACACACAGAGATCTTTTACTTCAGGTATTGTCATTGGATGGAGTAGGATTCGAATCTGCAACTCATCGATGAAAGACCATTATCGAACTAAAAGGACTGAGTCACAGACCCCTCCCGCCTCCCATTGTGTTAAAGGGACTCATTGTTTATATTTTTGCTACAACTTTTTCTAAATAGATAAATACGATTTGATTGACTTTGGATGAAGGATGGAAGGTCGATTCTCAGCGACCAGCCCCGATAGCTCAGTCGGTAGAGCGTCCGCTTCAGGCCTGGGAGATCCGGGTTCAAGCCCGGGTCGAGTCAGACCAAAGACTTTAACAGTGGTAGCTGTTACTGCTTCGCTTGGCGCTCAGCAATAGGAGTTAGAGCAGCGACTGGTTGGCCCGGTGTCAGTATACTGTGACTGGGTGAGGGCGCTTGCTGGTTGTCTTCGGCAAGTCGTCTCGGTGAGACAGCACCTAAAAGAGCGGTGGAAATCCGCCCTGTCACAAGGAGACAACGTCTTCATATAACCGAAATACTGTTGAGCAGGACGTAAAACCCCAATCACTCACTCACTCGATTCTCAGCGAAAAAGGTGCAATCAACGAACAATTAGTGCGAATGTTGTGGTACTCTCTTACTGTCTGACAGGCGCTTTCGGGTTAATGTAAACAGAGGTCTGACATTGGTGAGCCCTACTGTTGTGAGTTATTCATGTATCTGATAAACTGTAAAGAGCCGAAGTTTTTTAGTTTATTTCTACAATATGCGATCACGACAAAAACACATAAAAATCAGAAGACGACGAAAGGATGGGCCAGGCTGAAAGCATGCAACGATCGCCCTTGAGCCTCTATTAGAAACTCTAGCCTGTCTAAAACTAAAAGTAAACATATCAGCTGCTAATAAATTCAAAAATCATATTTAACTCGTGATTTAACGGTCTATCAGGGAAAGGAATTACCTGTGATTGTCTTAACACCTTACCAATATGTGTACGACAGAAAAATGTGGGATATGTTTGCCTCATACCCCTTAGAGTGATAGCAAACATTGAAGCTGAGGAGTCTTAAATGACGGCACTCTTTAGTTTAGCAACATACATGTCTTGAAGTACTTCTACATTATCAACCTTCCGCGGAATTCAAAACCCTGGCACAAATAAACCTGCTTTAAAGTGGCATGAGCTGCCAAAATGTTGATATTTTGACGTTAAAACAGAATGTTGAAATTATTGGCTATTATAAGCCGCATAATTATTTTGTTTACTTTTCGAGCACAATTTCGGTTCGCACAGGCCACATACTGTATGGATTTTCCTCATTCCAACGCCAATCATTTAGTTTTTCGATGCCCTTCAATGCCTCTTACTGTCGTGACGATCAGAAATTATGAAAAAAGTATAAATTTTAGCAGCTCATGCCACTTTTAATTTTGCTATCCAACTAACTAGCTTATGAAACATACAGTTGGGATTTGATATTAAACGTTTGTAGATTTTATAAACCTCAGAATATAAATGATCTTATATAATCTCGCCATTCATACGTTACCTCGTTCCAGGCTCCCCCTATCTTCATCACACCGTCTGTTGTAAAAATGTGATTTTTTCCGTCTTTTACATTATCTCCAAATAAGAAGTTATCCTGTGTAATATTCGTCACCACACATCTGTTTTGATCTGAAAAATATCCGTCAAAATCAACTTGTTCTTCACAGTTGCATTTTATCTTATATATCTGAATTTCGATATTGACATATTTTCATATTAACTTCATGTTTCACGTTTCATGGTCAACTGCGTCTGACAATCGGGAGTCGTGGAGAAAAGCGAAGGTGATGCCACGGAGATTCATCGTGCATTACACACATGTACTTACAGCTAGTTGTAACATTAAAGTGGCATGAGCTGCCAAAATGTTGATTTTTTTTACGTTAAAACAGAATGTTGAAATTATTGGCTATTTTTCTCAAGACGTATAATTCAGAAGCTTTTTAGTGCTTCTAGTCTCAAAAATGTACGATAAAGTATTGTTTTGAACTAACTTTGTCTTAGAATGAATGAATGGTCTTCACTGTTTTTAAAATTTTGTTTACTTTTCGAACACGTTTTCGGTTCGTACAGGCCACATACGGTATGGATTTTCCTTATTCCAACTCCAATCAATTAGCTTTTCGATGGTCTAAAGCCTTTTACTGTCGTGACGATCAGAAATTATGAAACAAGTGCGAATTTCAGCAGCTCATGCCACTTTAATGTCTGGTTATTTGTTTGATAAAACGAGTATATAGAAGAAATACACGATAAAAAGATATTTCGTTGAAATTGTATCAAGCTCTGGATTGATCCTTGGTATGCACCGAGATTAATAGGAATATCATATATCATATTATTATACCTCATTAATATTCATTAGGCTCTACTCCCATTCTATTGGCCAATACGTACCACGTGACAGATCAATATGTTTCGACGTGTGATAGCATAGATCATAATGCCAGTATGGCCAGAGCCGTCAAAAGGAAGTCCGTTCAAAAGTATTCGATTGTTGTTTATATGATGATGAGATTACAATATGACCATTGGTAGATTTCCTAGATTCCATGAACCGCTGGATAGGGAGTTTATTTATACAGGAATTCCTTTGTTTTCTTTTTTGACCTGTGCAACCTGAAGCTTTTTAACTGCGCGTGCATGGACCGATGCAATCTGGGTTTCTATGTCTGAGCGACAGAAAACAAAAGCAACACAGAATTCCCAGAACAGCTCTTAAAGGAGAAGAAAAGGAAAGAACTAAGTAAATACAGTACAGGCGCGACACATTTTCCTTTCTAACGGTACCAAAACCTTATTTCTGCGATTTTTCCTCGCCAAACTGTGCTATAAGAAAGTTAACAATCGCTATCAGAGAACGTCTAAACTGACTATTCACAGCAGAGCTTAGCTGTGTGTCTCGATCGACCAATCAGCATACGCCTGGCCACCAGTCACTCGCTAGCGTAAGAGAAATTGGTCAACTCTGAAAGTCTGCCATTTAAACCTAGGTTAATTTCGATCATTTCGAGGCGCTAATAAGAGAAGACGAACACTCTAACAACTCTTAAATGTACACTAGCTAGTAAATCAACCTTTTGGGAAGACGTGACAGGCTGCATATGTTGTCTACGCGACTTGTGGGGATCGTTGTAGAATTTTCAGAAAAGGTAGTCTTACCGCTGACATTGCAGGTTATAACCATACAAGATATGGTAAGCTCGCAAGGGAAGTAATCTACTAATACTTTTTCCGGTCAATTTTAAACCGTTAATGGCGCGCTCCACTGACGATCGAGCACGAGCTTGTCTGGCAGATTCATTTTCATTGTATTTTCACATCGTACACCACGCGCAAGATTCACACACATGAATACGACGGTCTATGGGAGCCCGTTCGATACAATTGCATGTTGTTTATTTGTTTTCTCCTCCTTTAAGATGCGCTTTTTGGGGCAGAAAATCGATTTGCGACCTTATATCCGAGATTCATAACTTATTATTGTTGTACTTATCTGATTGATCGATTGATTCATTGATTGGTGTTTTACGCCACGCTCAAGATTATTTCACTTATATGGCGGCGTTGCCAGTTTTAGTGTGGGAGGAAACCGGGTTCTGTGCCCGGAGGAAACCCACGACCTTCCGTTGGTAACTGGCAACCAGTACTAATCTGAAGACCAGCGAAAATCAAAACAATTTCAATTGTCACGTTATTTAGGCAAAAAGAACAAAATTAACATCGTTAGATGATAAAAACAACGGTTGTTTAATAGTATATAATGATAATTCAATGATAGAGACATACCGTTAATATTGAAGATTTCTCCTGTTTTGTAACTGTAGATAATAGTCTGTTGTCTTCCCTTCGTTAACATGATCAAGGCCCCTCTATTCCCGTCCCTATCGTAGTACTCGCTGATGGTGGATGTCAAATTCATATCAACAAAGTTGGCTTCTACTTTTGTTTTAAAGGCTACAGGTAACACAGGCAGCTTATCTATGTGAACAGGAATAAAAACACAAGCGATTTAGTTGTATTAGACCGAAGAAAGAAAGCATAATTAATGTTGAATATTTCGGTTTATTTAAACATCATCAGGAATGAAGAGGCAATATTTACACAGGTGTATATATAGCTAGAATGAAATAGTTGGCGAATACACATTGTATTGTATTGTGTTTTTTATTCTGCTTCTTTCAAAAGCTGTAAAAGATTACATATCAGTAAAATTATTCTCAAATCATTTGTATTTCTTTGGACTACGGTATGCGACTTTAAAATATTGCAAAAACCCAAATTTCCTGACTTAGGTTAACTGTTTACACAAGAGAGGCACTTGGGCGATGAGTCAGAATAGACAAAGCCTATAAGTGAGCGTAGAAAATAACTTAAAAGTAAACTTAAAGTCCATAATTTATCTCAGTGTAGTTTTTTGAAACAACCAATCAGATGTACTCTTCTGTAAAAAGAGGCGCGAAAGCGGAATCAGTGTTTTAACAAAAATGGCGGTGGTTTCGAACGCCGTATGCAATAGAAGTTATTTGAACCGAATGCTTTTTATAGGCATGCGTTTCCAGTACACAATGCTTATTTATAGAAAGAGGTTTCTAGACTCATTTTGTGTTTTTTGGTTAGTTCACCAGTCTGTGTTTGATGCCAGCGACAGTTATCATTTACGTTACAGGGACAGTCAGCTAGAAACAGTCACTTTAAGCCAGCAAACATGTTTAAAGTATGTATCCAACACATTGGATTGATATGATTGATTGTTTGGTGTTTACGCCGCGCTCAGGATTATTTCACTTATATGACGGCGTTGCCAGTTTTTATTGTGGGAGGAAACCGGGCTCTGTGCCCGGAGGAAACCCACGACCTTCCGCCGGTAACTGGCAACTATCCCACATAGAATAAATATGTTTCATCGTTCAAACTTCATACTTACCTGCTTTTTCAGATGTGCTAGGTTTCATCACAGTACAGTATCCATTTCCTTGACAGTTCGCTCCAGAAATCAGAAGTAAAAAGAATGAGAGGTGATACCAAAATGCCATGGTTTCTTAATATGCTGAAGTATATGCGTAAAAAATACCAAGTCCTAAACTGTCCTGAAAACAAGAATTATTGCACACAGGTCATTCATACAGTTCTACACAATGACATATGAACATCAATGTTGCGTACGGGGTAAGGTGTTCGGCACAGATCCTTGAGTAACAATCACTATTAAAACATTCAAAATTCATAAATTATCGACGATCATGAGACTAGCATCTCTGCTAATGTAAAAATGTTGAAACCGTTGCCTGTTCTGGCCAATACTTTTCTTATGCCACTTTTACAATAAAGTCGTTTTTTCTGACATAGGTGAAGAAAGCACATTCACACGAGCTTACTGCCAGTAAAATTACTAAAATTAAACATGTGACATATAGATATGTTCAATTTGGCTTAAAACCAGAAAATGGGGGCGTAAATTCATACCCAGAATGGCAGTCCGAACATCGATAACATCGACCGGAAACCGCATAAGTTTTGTGTTGAAGTTCTTATTATTTTAATTTACGGTTTCTAATTTAGCGCAAGGTTTTTATATTTCCCTCAAGGAAAAACGACCGTCTGTATTTCTTTCGGTTAGTTCCTTCAAGCCATCTAAGACGTTAACATGTGCGCATTGCGGGGCTCATCCTGTTTTTACACTGCAGGTTTCTAACAATATAATTTTTGCATTTTCAGATTAAAAATACAAAATTTATGTCAAAACTTTAGAACTTTGGCAAAAAAATAAAACTTTCTAACTTTGGAAAAATACAGGAAATGGTCTTTCTTTTTAGTGAAACAGTTTTCTGGATTTTAGTGCCGAGTGTGCCTTTTATAGTATATCGTGTCAATGTAAGTTAGATTATATCACTGAAAGACACTGCTCTCTAAGGATTTAAGAACGTCCTTACCTTAGGCAATAACTTAATCCTAGCCAAGATTTCTTTCCATCCCTATCCCATCGGCCATGTAACGAATATGACCTATATCTAATAGAAAGTTATACCTGTATAGGACTAAAGCGTGTTATCTTTGTGCGAGGTTAGTGATAGGATGCGACTGCGTGTGGTTAGGTCGGGTTTATCTAAAAGGACTTCGACCGATTTATTGGCCTTACATTAAATATAATACATCAGACCTATAACTTCCTACTCAGACCATACCTATAACGATTCAATCAAAATACATATGAGGGTAAATGTATGAAGTTTCACTGCAAAGTAACTATGATTTTGGTGAGGGTTGGGGTTCGTTATACATGTATTTTGTACCAGCACCGGGTACATGTAACTTATTTCAATTGTCGGAAAGGTACACCCATCCAGCCCAAGAAGGGAGAGGGAGAGAGAAGCCTTCTCAAAATCCGCCGAATCGCAGTTATCATGGTGTTTTGTATCTTCACTATTGTATTTTTTTTGATGGGACTGTTGTGGAACGACGCGCTGAATGTATTTTCACTTTCGCAAGCACACCCCCCTCCCCCCCCCCTTGAAAAGCTTAGGTTTACTAAACAGAGAGCCTGGTTTCCTCACTATTAAATGCAGTTTTAAAAGGTAAAAAAGTGAAAATAACCCACTTTTATGATACCAAGATCTCAATGATCAGAAACGAAAACAACATATTTAAATTCAGTGTAGGGATTGGTTGCGGCTTTCAGTTCAACGTTACTGAACACCCAATATGTAAATTTTTCTCCAAATCACTTGAAATGCAGTATTTAGTACAATTAATTCGTCAATTTTAGAACTAATACAAATGCGATAAAGTTAGAAATAACATAAGTCGATACGAAACACCCAGGTGGGTTACAATCATTCGAAATGAAATTGTGTAACTTGACCAAAGAGCTCAAAGTGACATGAGCTGCCAAAATGTTAATATTTTTACGATAAAATAGAATGTTGAAATTATTGGCTATTTTTCTCAAGACCTATAACTGAGAAGCTTTTTTGGTGCTTCTAGTCACGAAAATGTACGATAAAGTATTGTTTTGAACTAAGTTTGGCTTAGAATGTTTGAATGGTCGTCCCGGTTATTTAAATTTTGTTTACTTTTCGAACACGTTTTCGGTTCGTACAGGCCACATACTGTATGGATTTTCCTCATTTCAACGCCAATCATTTAGTTTTTCGATGGCCTTCAAAGCCTCTTGTGAATTTTGGCAGCTCATGGCACTTTAAGGACTGTTTGACACTGTCCGCTTATTATATTCCCTCCGTGGCATTTTTCTTCCGAAATATAACCTTCATTGTTACACAAAATGAGCGTTTCCGTCTTGATAACCATTCCCCTATAGTATATGCACGATTTATTGCATTACATATATATATAGCGATGGTTGGAACACAATTAGAAAACTTGTCTCAAGATTTTAGACAAGAAGATTTTCCATGTGCCTGTGTGTTTTAGTGATGGTTGGAACAGTTTCCCACGAACACAGCAATCATTATATCTAATCTCAGTCGATAGGAATGGCGACTGCCCTCTGCGTTCGGGTCTCGCATTAACGCTACATACCGGCGCTACGTGTAGCAGCAATGAAATAAATTGACTGGCCCTAAATATGATTCATTTTTTTTTTTTAACATTTATTTTGGCACATAGATCACGATTTTACAAACGCCCTACAGACCCACGTGATCAAGGGATACGGGCGACAAAGACAGGGAGTATCTTAAAGGGAAAGAAAATCTAAGCTTTAGACTAGTTTAGATGGAAAGAGTAGAGTTCATTTAGTCCAAAACAACTGTCCAATGTATGTTTTATCCCCTCGTAAGTGAATAATTGAAATTTGAAGGTGGCGTTACAATAGAGAATAAGCTCCATAGGCCATTCACAAGGCCGCCGCCATTTTTTAATTAGTTTTATCCAATTATTGTTAAATAAAAATTTAAGTGCGTTATAGAGTAGTCATGTGATGCAATTTAGCCAATGGCTGGCTAAGTAATGGCGCGCGGTTGCATACTGACCTATATATTCGGACACAATCTTCCCACTTCAAGTTTGTCGCCATGTTTTTTGGGACCTAAATCTACCCTTATACATTAGAGAGCGGTAAAAAATATGTCATTATTGATCTAAAAATAGCTATACCAACATCACGTCATCCTAAAACGGAAAAATGGCTACACAGATAAGCCACTGGAAGGACATACTTCTGTCTGTTTTTATTAGCTTGTGGGTCACTGGAGGTAATTGACGTGAAATGTTTTAAGTACTTTGAAGGTTGTTATCGACGATAATCCCTAAGTATTTCTAGAGATTTCCCCTCCTTTAAAGGTACTGCTGGGCCAAACGCAGTCGGAACTCCCTTCGGCTATCTTCGCTCGCTACCGGTCAGCTTTGACACGCCTTGGGCAGTCGGCGGTTTTTATACTGTAAAATGTAAATCACCGTATTTTTGGGCTGAATAAAAATGGCGTCGAAAGTAAATATCAAAATGTTTCACTGCAGACGAAAAAATAAAATAAAAATAATTTTACATTTAAATTTATTAAATTCTAATATCATTTAGAAAGATATTTGATTATATTTCTTATTTAGCCCGGAAAACCACATGTTGTAGACAGACGCAGTTTCGGTACATATCAGGAATCCTCCAATGCTTCAATTATATAACTGATCGAAGCTGAAAGTTAACAAACCGAGTGTTTCGGTTCCTTACATTATCACGGGGACACTTTTGTGGGGTCCTCAAGAAGATTTGGAAATTGTACGCTTCACGGCTACCTATTTGGTCGCCATATTCAAAATGACCTGCAGTCTATCAGAGGGTATTTCACGCACGTAAATCCCCGAAGTATGAGAGTGGACCAAACGAAGAGGTAATTACAAGGGAGATAATCCGGCGTTTTAAAAAAATGCGAAAGAAAATTATCTCCCTTTAGTCGTGGGAATGTTGCAAAAGACAAACCGAAGGACCTCATATTTACATTGAAACCGGTAGGGCTGTTGGACGGTGTAATGAAAATATCAATTTGCATACAAACTTTCAAATTCCTTGTCTGTTTTTTAATATTTGGCTTTTGGGCGACGCCCTTTAATCAAAATCACTATCTTTGATTTTGATTGGTTAACGTTTAGTTTTCATAGCTCTCAATGAAAATAACCAAATATATAAATACCTAGGCCTATGCATGTCAAGAACGATACAAATATATGTCGGTTTAAACTTCTCCCAATTACGTTTGATGTCTGGGATTAAATCGTCAATCGTTATATCGGCCATATTGGTGGAAAGCAATTCTTTAACATATATATAAAATGAGAAATTTATATTCATATTTCATCACAACTTCGAATGATTTGTTTTGAAATTGTTACCCTATTGAGTAGAGTATGGATGAGATGAGGCTTATATTTCATTGGTAAAAAACTAGTCCAATTCATGTATTGGCCAGTGTAAGTTTTCTTTTGGTAAAACGTGGTGGAAAATTCCACCAAGATATGGAGACATAGGAATATTCAGCAATGGTACACATCCGTTTTGAATTTAACGGCTGAGAGAAAATTGTTTTTTATAATACAATAACTTGAACCGGAGTTGGATTTTTAAAACAATAAAGGCGTCATCCACGTAGTGTTTGTAGGTTTTGAAGGGTGTTCCAGAATATTTTGAAAACAATTTTCTTCCAATCTGTACAGAAATATATCGTAGGTTGTCTGCGGTCGAAGTGTATTTGGGTCCTGTGTAACCTTATATAAAATTATATAAGTTCTTTTATATTATTGAATACTAAAACACACAAGCACTGGGAAAATCTTCTTGTCTAAAATAACCAGGGAGACAAGTTTCTAATTGTGTTAACAACGGGTATATTATGTCGACATTTGTACCCTATCATAAGTTGTTATAAACTAAAACCCATGATATTTCACTAGGTTTACGACAGACAGGAGCTTGGCCTTAGTAGAGCGTTCCTGAACAGATATTTTGGTAAAAAATCATAAGTATTCTTGGTAAAGCCAACATGCCGATTTACTATAGGTTTTAGATAGTAATCAATTAGCTCTGATATACTTTAACATTCACTACCAAAATCCGAGATAATACACGTGTTTAATTGAAAATAAACTAGTGACACCAATGCTTACTAGATAATACTCAGCAAAATAAGTATTTTATTTGACTCTGTCATAAATGCATTTACCACAGTACCTATTATCATTCAACATAGAAGATAAATACTTTAGTATACAAAATTATAGTTGTAAGCGTCGAAAGCTGACAAAATCGTCTCATTGGTATAGATGCTTTGTTGATTATAGGCAAACCATGTAAGATTGATGTGGGGATCCTCGGGAGGGGGAGGGGCATATTTATTGATGATTTTTTTTGGGGCGATTACGTTATTTCGTTTTAAGTTGTATAACAGTTTTTAGCCGATTCCTCTTTTCGGTTTACTGCATTTGAGTGAAATTTCTGATATCATGTAAAGAAGTGTACATTTCGTCAAGGTGGTCCTGGAGTGGAAGATTATTTTTTTTTTTAAATATTTTTTTAATATTTAAGTGGCATGAGCTGTCAAAATTCGGAATTGTTTGGTAAATTCGATTGTCATGAGAAATTCAACATTTGAAGTACTACAAATAACCTTTGAAATAACCGGGATATATGGGTACATGTTGGTAGGTTTTGGTGCTTATAAAACTAGATAAACGTACATCTCACAGATTCATCACACCGGAATGCTCACTGTGCGATTTGTCGAACGGACTTGTAGGATGCGATTAAAATGGATGCATTTGATTGGCCGACAAATCTTATCGACCAATTAAAAGCATCCATTTTAATCGCATCCTACAAGTCGGTTCGACAAATCGCACAGTGAGAACGGGCCTTAATATGAGACCTTTTGTAAACCACACTGAACAATGTGGCTGATCATGTCTCCTAAATGTATATTTCCTGCAATGCAGATGATCGAAATATCGGCAGCTCAGTTGATGTTAGAATGGAATTTCCACTTCATGGAAGGTTTGGACTGTCGAATCGCTGTTGGAATGGACAGCCAATCAGTTGGCAGGCAGATTTGAGGATAGAGTGGATGGGCGACCAAGTTGCTGAAAGGGTGCAGGCCGAGTTGGCCGTAGGTTTGGTAATCATGTTGTTTGAAGGACAGATGGCCAGGGTTGAAAAGCCAAGATGATAAATGGATGCGTTATACACCTTTTTAGAAGCCCAGGACCAAGTCTACAATGTTAAAAAAAAACTTTTTAAACGAAAATAAAAATAAAATACGAGATTTTAAAGTGGCATGAGCTGCCAAAATTCACACTTTTTTCATAATTTCTGACCGTCACAACAGTAAGAGGCTTTGAAGGCCATCGGAAGACTAAACGATTGGTGTTGGAATGAGGAAATCCATACAGTATGTGGCCTGTACGAACCGAAAACGTGTTCCAAAAGTAAACAAAATTCAAATAACCGGGACGATCATTCATTCATTCTAAGCCAAAGTTAGTTCAAAACAATACTTTGTCGTACATTTTCGAGACTAGAAGCACTGAAAAGCTTCTGAATTATACGTCTTGAGAAAAATAGCCAATAATTTCAACATTCTGTTTTAACGTCAAAATATCAACATTTTGGCAGCTCATGCCACTTTGAACGAATTAATAAATAAGCTTTTTGTGAATGACTGCTTGTTCGTACCGGAATAAAAGCCGTGTCAACTTATTTTCATTGTTTGATTTCACAAGGCTTGTAGCGTCCACATGACATATGACGGCCAATGTCAGTTACATATCTGCCTACAGTACAGTATAGAAAGTATCATCCCGATATAATACCCTACCAGAAGGGCGGATTTTATCAAGAGACCAGATAAGATTCTATACACCCAATCATCTTAACAGCCTCTCTAATTCACATATGGGTTAACTCGCAAGTTATTAGTGAAATGACTCGGCTTTGTTGTCGAAGCAAGATAAATCGACCCGTCCTTGAATCTCACAACCAAATATCAAAGTATATGAATTAACTATATTTGAAATAATTTTTTTTTCAAGAACACTTAATTCCAATTTATTAGAAATATTTGCAATCGTCAGTGGCAAACTTTTGGGAAAAAAGAATAAAAACAAAATAATCATTATTACGGATCGTGTTCTATCTTATGGACGTATGTAAGATGGTTGTTGTTTGTTTGTTGGATGGTAGTTGTTTGCTCCTGAAGATATCACCCTGCAAACTAGACCTACATAAAAGAAAAATCTTCATAGGCATGATATGTAGGTATCAATGGACGAAGGCAATCACCGACCTCCATGTGACCTCCACGTAATCATTGTTCCACTTTTGACGCAGATTGTTACATAAAAAGAATTAAAAGCTTTAAAGCTTGTAGTTTTATTTCCTTGATAATAACCTCGTGTTTTCCTCTAAATAGATAAATAAGAACAAGATTTTCAAAATAGAGCATGCACCAGATTTAGAATTTGAAAAGGGTTTAATAACAAGAAATTGAAAAACCTATAAGGGATCAGGTGCAATCGAAGAAGGTTTTCCGAGTGAAGTTCTTGCTTTTAGTTCCAGGAGCCTGTTTCACAAAGCGGCGTAGTGTAAGTTTTTACGTAACTGCCATAGCAACCCATACTGTAGAGATACGTTAGTATGAAAGTTACGCAAAAAATACATCTACGCCGCTTTGTGAAACAGGCCCCAGAACAACTTCCTTTGTTGGAGATCAAATGTCTAAAGAGATTATAAAAGTCCATTGAGTATTGCATAATATCGGTCAGAGATACATATAATAGCACTAATATGTATTTTCACCTCAACTGGTTACGTTAATGTCCTTAGGCAGCTGTTGATTCGGTAGCATAATGCTTTTCTGACAGAAGATATTTGAAGTCGTTTAAAATGCAGGCACTACACGCGTTTCTTGGATTTTTGTTATCTAATAGACTGAATTGGAACAAAATCTTTTTTTATTTTGACGTTAAAACATCAATTATGTGAGTTTGTGCTACATTAGAACGATTAAATTCATCCCCATCCAAGCTTTCAAATCGCAAGCTGCTTGAGAATTGCTGATTTGCGGGACTATATACATGGTACATTTGGGTCGATTCAAAAAACCTTCTTAACATTTTTTATTAAAAACCCATAGTCGTTTTTTAAATATACCAGAAGCCGGTTTCACAAAGCGACGTAGATGTATTTTTTGCGTAACTTTCATACTAACGTATCTCTACAGTATGGGTTGCTAAGGTATTAAGGTAAAAACTTACGCTAAGCCGCTTTGTGAAACAGGGTCCAGTTTTGGCCCTTAGTACATTGTTTGTTCCTTATTTATTTGACAACGATTGCCAGCAGCAAAGCGGTCAAAATCCGTTTTGTTGCACTTTTATTACCCATGGAGACATATTTACGAATGTAGCAATGGAAAATAGATTTGAGAAGTTATAAAAAATAATAAAAAAACTCCCACAAACAGTAGGAAAGATCGGCTTTCAGCTACAAGAAAGCATTCGATGTTAAAAAAAACCGAATCTGAGAAAAACCTCCAAATATATCCAAAATGAAAACTTTACTGACTGTGCAATCCCAATTGTTTACTAAAAAGAATACATTCCCAGCTTATTTGGGGCGTTGTTCGGTGCTTAGTACTCAATCAAATCTTCACAGCCAAAGGTTAGATTGATTGATTGATTGATTGGTGTTTACGCCGCGCTCAAGATTATTTCACTTATATGACGACGTTGCCAGTTTTATTTTGGGAGGAAACCGGGCTCTATGCTTGGAGGAACCAAAGCTTACAAATATTGTTTTCTATCGCACACGCGGTAAAATTAGTTACAAAAAGAACCAAGCATTATGACCGACTGATTCCGGAAACAAAAATATAAAATCTAAAGTATAGTAAAACATTCCAACAGTCTTCGTTTCGTAGATCTTCATTTTAAAATGCCATGAGCTTTCCACTTCAATTTTAAGTTATTAAAGAAAATAGTGAAGGCGTGCAGGCAAACGAAAGTTTATCTTTCGAAACAAATACGTTATTTCGAAAGCAAGCTGCAATCATCAAAGGAGAAATTACTGAATTAGTAAATAACCGACACTGATTGACCCGGACTGGGCCAATAGGAACAGGGACAGACCAGGACGTTTCCAACAGGGCCGGGTAGCTCAGTTGGTAGAGCAGTGGGACGGTAACCCTAAGTCGTAAGTTCGATACGAATTTTTTCCGGCTCAATCAGTGTCGGTTATTTACTAAATATGTTATTCTAACTAAACTTGTTTCCTTCTCAAAATCAGCAAACGTATATATCCTACGCCGCATGGCTGACAATGATTCGCTGCGTTTGACAGACAAAAAAACATCAAAATCT
This sequence comes from Lepidochitona cinerea, assembly GCA_963971465.1. Classification (NCBI taxonomy): domain Eukaryota; kingdom Metazoa; phylum Mollusca; class Polyplacophora; order Chitonida; family Tonicellidae; genus Lepidochitona; species Lepidochitona cinerea. Next base: position 8,647,464 of record OZ020556.1, read on the forward strand.
TAACACCACTTATATCATAAATATAATATTTTAGTTTCATATGTACACACAGAAAAAGGTTAAGCACCCCACTAGAAAGTCTGCACTGACCGATAAAATCATTGGTGTAGGGAGATTGTTCGCAAACTAATGTTGCAGAAACGATTGTTATCATAAAGGGCAACATTCCGGCGGCAAGAAATCACCATTAAAGGCAATAAGCTATACAATTTATTCAGGATATCGTTAGCCAAATCAAAAGTGTATTTTAACAAAATAAAAAGATGCTTGTAAGTATGAAAGTAGAGAGCTATATAAGAGAACGAGCGCAGTGATGACGTCATAAAAGGGGGCGGCATGCATTTCCTGTCAAAATGGCGGCGCTTCCGGTCAAAATGGCGGCCCTTCCAGTAAAATGGCGGGGTTTCCGGTCAAAATGGCGGCACTTCCGGTCAAAATGGCGGCACTTCCGGTCAAAATGGCGCCACTTCCGGCCAACATGGCGGCGCTTCCGGGAATTCCCGCACTAAAGTAAAAATGACGCACTTCCGGGAAATCCCGCATCTCGTACAACAGTACGAGAATGATAACAAGCAAAATCTTAACTTTAATCGGAAATATTTAACAAAAATGTGTAAAAATGAAATAGGTAATGACGTTAAGAAAGTGATTTTAGGTAGAATGAATGCGTTAAGACGTTGAGCGTTAGCGTTAAGACGTAATGAAAAACAATAAGAAAGTCAAACATTTTACAAAAACATCGTTTGAAATAGTTTTAAAAAGTCACTAGCTAGAACGATAAATATACAACCGAGGTGACACGTGGTAATTGCGCAGTCGCGACAAAGTGACGTATTGGATCGATAAAGCCCATAGTTTGCCAGCGAGTCAATGACATGTCAAAACTTGTTAGACTAGCACGTGTTACAAAGCTTTAAAACGCAATCATCTATTCAACACGAATTAAAATGATTGCGTGACGTCATAAAATCAAAGACATTCTAGCACCACGTAAATGACCTACCACATACAACAGTACCACGACAAAAACCAGGGACCAATCGTAAATCGTAAAAAATGACGTCATACAATCAATAGTATGACCGTACACCGTGTAAAGGGCCAGTGATGAAATATGAACTTTGATGGTCGAAATCGTGTAAAAACATGGAAACTGGTCAATTTGAATAATATCCTCAAACAATAGATGTTATCGTTTGCATATGACGTCGTAATATATAATGGTAAAGTCTAATATTTAAATGGCTAAGAAGGACGATAAAATAACCAACCTACAAAAACAATGAAGCATATAAAACAATAGAATTGCCACGCATCGAATATGTTACCACGACCTATAGCAAAACTAAAAATCTTAAAAAAAGAAATCTTACCTTCAGGATTTCTATCGAGCGTTGTTGTTGTTGTTCATACTGCTTTAGTACATGAATCATATCTCCCCCGCTGGCCAAAGTCGCGAGAATCGCTAAGTACCAATCCATCTATATCGTCACAGCTGACTGTCAATTGATAATCTTTTGGTATATGGACTTTATCGAAATCAACTTTAAAAAACATAGTAAATATGAAATACCACAGTTGTATTAATTGATAGACCTAAATACGAAAATAAAAAATAAAAAACAATGGAAAAAACGTACTATTTTGCCCATATCACTAACAGACGCCCTGCGGGCGTTAAGCGACCGCAACGACCGCTTAAGGTTACATGATACAGTTTCATTTCCCATTTGCGGTAATGTTAACGATTTGATTTGTGGCTAATTACCTAAATCTCTTTAAGACTTTTCCTTACCATTTTCAAATAGATCAACACATGAGAAATCCTTTACAACCAAATAAAGTTGACATAGTGAATGCCGGTTTCAAGCTACACACAATTTAACATGGGTACCGCCATTTTGACAATTTAAGGCTTACTTATTCTAGCCAAACTTTTGGTATTTTCAAAATTGAGTGAACATTAAAAAAACACACACAAAAATCTGTTATCAGGCATTGATTGAAAGCTTAAAGTATGTACAGTAGGCCTATGTTAGTTTCAATCCAATATTCAAATAACCCAAATACCAAACTATCACTATGTAAGCCACCTCCTAGCTCCAGTATACCCGAAATCAATTTTCATTGGCTGAGAAAACACAAACTGGGTGTTGTGGCCTCAACGGTTGCAACGGCCGCATAACGCCCGCAACGGCCGCATAACGCCCGCAACGGCCGCATAACGCCCGCAACGGCCACATAACGCCCGCAACGGCCGCATAAGACCCGCAACGGCCGCATAACGCCCGCAACGGCCGCTTAACGCCCGCAGATAATGCTTAAAGCGGCTGCTTAACATAATCTTTTGGTATATGGACTTTATCGAAATCAACTTTAAAAAACATAGTAAATATGAAATACCACAATGACCAAAGACATGACTAACTCGACATTCTATTTCAACATCTTTATTGAGTTGGGTTATGTAAAGTTAACAAATTTTAAATATATATATATATATAAATTGTATGTTAAGGATAGATTTAGTCACTGTCCTCATTTTCTTGAGTATCAGGATATATGGTTGGTAAAAGATCGTTAAATAAGGCTTTCCTCATTTTTATAGCATTATTCAGGGCCTCTCTCGGCGATAAGTCAAAATTGTCTTCAAGTGAATGTTTCGTAGCCATAATTTTTTTATGGATTGGATCTTTTTTCATAGACTCTAAAAGCAAACTCTCGTCGTTGTATAATGACATCAGAGTTTTTATTATTTTTGGCCTCAAAGTTTCGTAGTCACCATTTTCTTCATCGATAGAGTCAGTTGTTTCAGGGATGTGCTGTTCGATCGCCTTTGTTACAAGATAATCCCACATCGTTGAGGACGTCTTTCCGTTTTCCTGTGACTCTTCCTCAGCCGAGGAAAAGCTTTCACCATCCTGTGATTCTTCCTCCGCTGACGACAGAGTGTTTTCATCTATGGTCTCTTGACTTGCGCAACTATCCGCAGAATCATTGTTTTCTGACTCTGTGTTTTGATCTCCATTGTCACTTTGAAGTGATGATGTATGATGGTTATACCTATCCTGATGACGTCGCATATCGTGATCCCGACTAAAAGATTGGCCACACTCAATGCACGTAAACAGCCCCATGTCTGATGCACAGCACTCGACTGACTAGAAATAATCGAGAAGTACTTCTATATAACATACAAATCCACCAGGTGGCGCTGCGGCCATGCTCGGCGTTATGCGGTCGTTGCAGGCGTTATGCGGCCGTTGCGGGCGTTAAGTGGCCGTTGCGGGTGTTATGCGGCCGTTGCGGGCGTTATGCGGCCGTTGCGGGCGTTATGCGGCCGTTGCGGGCGTTATGCGGCCGTTGCAGGCGTTATGCGGCCGTTGCAACCGTTAAGGCCACAACACCCAGTTTGTGTTTTCTCAGCCAATGAAAATTGATTTCGGGTATACTGGAGCTAGGAGGTGGCTTACATAGTGATAGTTTGGTATTTGGGTTATTTGAATATTGGATTGAAACTAACATAGGCCTACTGTACATACTTTAAGCTTTCAATCAATGCCTGATAACAGATTTTTGTGTGTGTTTTTTTAATGTTCACTCAATTTTGAAAATACCAAAGTTTGGCTAGAATAAGTAAGCCTTAAACTGTTAAAATGGCGGTACCCATGTTAAATTGTGTGTAGCTTGAAACCGGCATCCACTATGTCAACTTTATTTGGTTGTAAAGGATTTCTCATGTGTTGATCTATTTGAAAATGGTAAGGAAAAGTCTTAAAGAGATTTAGGTAATTAGCCACAAATCAAATCGTTAACATTACCGCAAATGGGAAATGAAACTTTATCATGTAACCTTAAGCGGCTGTTGCGGTCGCTTAACGCCCGCAGGGCGTATGTTAGTGATATGGGCAAAATAGTACGTTTTTTCCATTGTTTTTTTATTTTTTATTTTCGTATTTAGGTCTATCAATTAATACAACTGTGGTATTTCATATTTACTATGTTTTTTAAAGTTGATTTCGATAAAGTCCATATACCAAAAGATTATCAATTGACAGTCAGCTGTGACGATATAGATGGATTGGTACTTAGCGATTCTCGCGACTTTGGCCAGCGGGGCGTTAGATTTGTTGATAGGTGCTTCAACGAGTTAAAAGCTTATTCGAGCAGGGGGTCCCTTCGATGATTCTCATGAAGACGTCAGCTGTATAAGCCGAGAGTTAAATATCGATCACGTCAATCACCGCGAGCACCGCCCACTAACTATAGGATCGATCATTAATTGGAAGGCTAACGTTTAGGCCGAATAGGTTACGTGGGGTATCTGGTTCGAATTTTACGCGTAGATGTCAGGTCTAGGTTGTCACACGTGGATATACGATTCATGTACTAACGCAGTGTGGACAACAACAACAACGCTTAATAGAAATCCTGAAGGTAAGATTTCTTTTTTTAAGATTTTTAGTTTTGCTATAGGTCGTGGTAACATATTCGATGCGTGGCAATTCTATTGTTTATATGCTTCATTGTGCTAGTCGAACAAGCTTTGACATGTCATTGACTCGTTGGCAAACTACGGGCTTTATCGATCCAATACGTTATTTTGTCGAGACTGTACAATTACCACGTGTCACCTCGGTTGTATATTTATCGTTCTAGCTGGTGAATTTTTAAAACGATTTCAAACGATGTTTTTGTAAAATGTTTGACTAACTTTCTTATTGTTTTTCATTACGTCTTAACGCTAACGCTCAACGCATTCATTCTGTCGAAAATCACTTTCTTAACGTCATTACCTATTTCATTTTTACTCATTTTCTTTCAATTTTCCTGATTAAAGTTCACATTTGTGCTCGTACTATAGTACGAGAATGCTATTGATTTTATGGTTTTCCGCTTAACGCCCGCCGGGCGTCTGTTAGTGATACTTTCTTAGCGCATTTCTTTACGTCTTAAAACAACGTCTTAACGCCTTCATTCTATTGTTTTCTACTGAAAATCACTTTTTCAACGTCATTATCTAATTCATTTTTACACATTTTTGTTAAATATTTCCGATTAAAGTTAAGATTTTGCTCGTTATCAATCTCGTACTATTGTACGAGATGCGGGATTTCCCGGACGCGAGTCATTTTAAATTTAGTGCGGGATTTTACCGGAAGCGCCGCCATTTTGATCGGAAGCGCCGCCATTTTACCGGAAGCGCCGCCATTTTACCGGAAGCGCCGCCATTTTGACCGGAAGTGCTATGGGTCCACATGGTCCACTGCGCTCGTTCTGTCATATAGCTCTCTACTTATGAAACTTCAGAGTCTATCTGGCTTTACAGGGCGAACATATTGAAGTAAAAATGTCACTTTGAGTGTGTAGAACACATCCCTAGAGCAGAACTTTAGGTGGACATGCTGGATATCATTCGAGAATGTGCACCTCCAATTTTTTTTTATTTTTTAGAGTTACTCTCCTTTTCTGACAGTATGGTAGGACATAAAATATTGTCATCGCGTCTCCTCCCACGGTTTTCATCGGGTTTTTTTTTTTAACTTGGTGGACATGATAGATGCCATGCAATGGTGTGCACCTCCCATTTTAGTTCCGCTGGTTTCATTATTTTTAGAGTTACTGCCCTTTCTTGACCATAAATGAAGACATGGACAATTAGTGCTTGTCATCACATCTCCTCACATAGTTTTTATGGGATTTTTTCGAAACTTGGTAGACGTGCTGGATATCAAGCGAGAATGTGCACTTCCTATTTTGTTTTCGCTGGTTTCATTATTTTCAGAGTTACTGCCCTTTTCCGGCAGTATTGGACGTCGACAAAGCATGCTTGTTTCTGACGACGTACATGTGCAGTGTTTCAGGGCACTGCATGCCCCTTTTCATAGCCCTGCTTAACCACATGATCCTTCTTTGACTAAATTGTTACTTTGTGGAATATTGCACCTGTTTTTTTTTGTCTGGGTTCCACCTGGTATTGGTTTCTCAATGCATTTCCTCCTATAGATTGCATTGATTGTTGTTAAAATTGGGTAAAGATGATTGCTATCAAGTGAGAATGTGGATATCTTGTTTGTAAACGAACTTTTATCTTTTCTTAGAATGTTTCCACTTTACATAACATTGATAAATCTTATGTAGGGCCGTTTGGATACGTCATCTTCTGATGACTCTTGCTATCAAATTTACTCAGAGAATTAGAATATACCGACAATGACAATAACAACAAATCTATAATGTCACGAGACAAAATATAAACATATGAAGTAACAAAAAGACCAGCAGATTTTATGTTCGTGTTCTGATATACATTAAAAACACGTAGTAACGCATTCACAAGCAAATATTATACAAGAAGTTGAAAGAAACATATATCACAATGGCTTACTTTTACAAACTAAGAATTGACAGTTCCAAAACAAAAACCTGTAACCCAAGAACTCACAAAGCCACTGGTATAGCAGTATAGATCCGATGGCAACAAAATGTAAACCCACATAACAAAATCTTGTAAAACACTAAAATTCCAGGACAATCCAGCGGACGCATATCAACATAAATTTGCATCGCTATAGAAACTTGATATATTCAGGCTACGAGAACATTTTCTTGACTCGACTGGAATCAAGGTCAAAATAACAAAACTGTAACAGCCGTGGGGTGAGGAAACAACAAACAAAGAGCCATCGAGAAGGATCTGTACACGTTTACATGAAACCCAAAAGATTAACAAAGGCAATTAAATACGAATATAAGACGAGAGAAAACTCAGGGAAGGTCAATAAACTTATTACACGTAATAATAATGAAACAACTTTTAAAGAATGGCATATATGGTACTTCATCAGAATCTGTGAATTTCTTAGTGGACTCAGTTGAATGTGTGCCATACATTAATCACAAAATATGGAACGAGATTATCCGATGGTCTGTTTATTGTTCTGGTTATTGTTCTGGTTGCATATACCCCTGGATTACTCTGGATAAGGAGGTGTGTTTGGGTGGCTGAAACAGATATAATAGTGTTGCGTGTGAGAAGTGAAGGTGATAAATGCAAAACATATGTCAATTTACACAGCTTTCAGTGGCACGAGCTGCTAAATTGTTGATATTTTGCCGTTAAAACAAAAATGTGGAAATTATCGGCAATTTTTCGTAAAACGTATACTTGAAAAGCTTTTTAGTGCTTCTAGTCTCGAAAATGTACGATAAAGTATTGTTTTGAACTAACTTTGGCTTAGAATGAATTAACGATCGTCCCGGTTATTTAAATGTTGTTTACCTTAAACAGGTTGTTTCGACACGTACAACAGTCAAACTTTATGGATTTCCGCAATCCAACGTAAAACATTTAGTATTTCGTTGAACTTCAAAGTGTCTCAGTTCCATGTTAATTAGTGTATATGAAAGAAGTTCGAATTGTGACAGCTCATGTCACTTTAACCAACTCAATAAGAAAATTAATGAAGCGTAGATTAGAGAATAAAATATGTAAGGTTGTGTCAATTATTTGAATTAATTTCTATTATATGGAACCAAAGAGCAACATTATAAATTATCTTGTAATACGTATAGACAAAAATTTCCATTTCATGAGTCCCAAGTTAATTTAATACAAACTTGGAGTCAGAACAGATAGTGATTGTCGGCAAGATGAGTTTATCTTCAATCTCAACTTAAGGCCCGCTCACACGGTGCGATTTGTCGTACCGACTTGTAGCATGCGATAAAAATGGATGTATTTGATTGTAGGCTTGTTTCTCTCTTTTCAATCAAAGTGTCCGATAAAAAGCATTTTTTTTTCAATTTGAATTACTTAAAGATCCCGGCATTCGGACTCCAGTAGACTACAAAAATACATAAATAAATATTCGAGCCAGATCACAGACCCTTGCTTCGCTTAAATAAATAGATTTTCGAGCAAGATCACCCAGACCCTTGCTTCGCTTATTCCACTTGACCAATCACATCACAGGATTATAACAGTTACTGACAGAGAATTAACACAAACGGAAGAGACTGTTATTGGGAACGGTTACTGTGAATTGGAGAAATTAGATACGTAACAAAGAAAACGGCCATGGACTCATTGAGTAACATGAGATATAATATATTTATATTTTATACAATAGTTGACCTTAGCAACATCTCTCTGGGTACCATCTGTTAAGAGACAAAATAATTAACAAAGAACTAACACAAGGCAAGCAGGGTTTATGTACAAACTTTGATTTATATTAAAGAAAGAGTAACGTATTTACAGCCAAATATTAAACAACCATTGGCAAGAAAACTTATATTAAATGACTTACTAAGTACTAACATTTCCGAGGAAGGAAACTGTAATCCGCAAACTCACAAAGGTCAATGGTAATGCAGTATAGATCCGATGATCACAAACTATAATTCACAGAATAAAATCGTGAAAACACAATCGTCACCGCTTTGCCCAGATAGACGAATTCACAGATAACACAAATGACTGTGATATTGTTAGCAGTTGGCAGTATGAAAAGTAACCCTCCAAATAAAAAAACACAGCACTGTGGAGAACCGAGAACACTTATATTGAATGAACACAGCTATTCCTTAAATTCGATTTATTCATAATAACAACTAAATGTGCCCAAGACATGGAAATTTACAAAACAAATTGTATTGTTATATGTAAAGCAAGAGGAATATACGTGTTAGAATGGAATTTCAGCATAGCTTTGGCGTTAAGAAAATCCACAATTCATGTTGTTGATTATCAGCGAGCGATTATGGTAGGGTAGTCGAACCGGGTTTTATGATAATTGAATAGAATTTTCTGCCAGTGGCAATCGGTGCATGATGAATTAGTCTACACATTGGCGATTTCTGAAAAGTAGGATCAAGATGAGAGATGTGATCAACACCTGTGGTCCAAGTTATTCTCGGGAAACAATATCAATAATAACCAATTTCTCTGTCAACCGACAGGCGAATAACTTGTCGCTATTTCCTTCTCTTGGCTATGTCTTATCGATTGAATTATTTAAAGTGTTACCTCAAAACAAATGGTAAATACGCAAGGTTGATTAATTTTATTAAAAAAAACTACACATGGGAAACAAATAGGATAAAAACAAACAGAATATTTGATTCTAAAGAAAAACGAAGATAAAAGGTCACGCAATTATGTTCATTGTTCAGTTTTAGAAATTCTCTAAATTGCTTACCAATATCGAATACTCAGCAATCTATCAGAATTTTGTCAAAATTATCAAGCTCGCGTTCTTCTGTAAATCAGTAGAATGATTACAAAGATCAAAATAGACGATAAAGTAATTCGTAATCTTTATAAGACACAATTGCCGCTAAAAACCCAGAATACTGTGTGCATAAAAACAGTGGGTGGTTCTCTGTATTTTTCCCAGACATAAGAAGTTGGGAACTTTCTATTTATATCAAAAATAGAAAGTTTTGGTAGCATTTAGTATTTTTAATTTGAAATTGGAAGTTAGATATATCAAGTACCCGCAATGTAAACGAACCCTGATCCTGAACATGCGCACAAGCGCCCTAATGTTTGAGTCGTGTGAGCGATCTAACGGCACAGTATAATTTTACGAACTGTATCTGAGAAATACAGACTGACGATCGGGTATTCTGGAGTATTCTGGATATTCGCGGCAAGTGTGCGTTTAACTTTTGCTCCAATCCGCGCATATTTAATTACTGTACAGACTTTTGATAAGTTGCAGGTAACACCTTACCTATATTCACAAAGACAAGTTGTAATTTGTGCGCTGTCAATTGAAGATGTTGAATTTTACAGCCAATGCATAGATGTGCCTTGTTAAGAGAAACCAAAAAAAATAAGGCTAATTTTTAAATAAAAAAGGGACATAACAAAGATGTGAACCGCTAATAATAATGTATGAATTTGTTATTTAGTTAATAGTAATGATTTACTGAACCGCAAAAGAAACGTCTCCCTATTCAAAAGTTGCTAAATGCATATATTATCATAATTTTCAATAATTTTTCTGTTTTGATATCCTTGCTAGACCTGGTTTGAAGCCAGTGGTCAGGAAAGTTTGGTTTGTGGCCATGTTACTAATATGCAAAACACGTCATCTAAAGTAATGATGGGGTGCTTTTTCGGTTCGTTTTGCATGAAGGTCACAATGCACGTGTGTTGCGAGATGTCAAAAAAACTACCAAGCATGCACCAAATTATTCACAGTTTGACAGTAGCGACATGCCACGACTGTCACGAGAGCAGAGAGATCAAGCCTTGGGACGACTTCATGCTGGCCAGACTGCAAGACCTGTGGCAAACGAATTCAATGTTCATGTCCGAACAATATGCCGCCTGCAGTAACGGGTTCAAGCCACTGGAAGCATAGCAGCCCGTCCTCGTAGTGGAAGACCGCCCTTAACAACGTTGAGGCAAGATCGACAGTTGTCCGTCAACACCTGCAAAACCGCTTAGCTACAGCTGCGGAAACTGCAAGGACAACCATTGGCAATCACCAGAGACCAATCAGCATCGACACGGTGCGCAGGCGTTTGAGGCAGGCAATTGTCAGATGCCACAGGCCTTACAAGGGCCCGATCCTCACTGCTCGACATCGCCGCGGTCGTCTGCAATGGGCCGCACAGCATCGGAACGGGCGTCACCGGGAGTGGAGAACTGTAGTCTTCTCCGATGAAAGCCGGTATTGCATCTCGACAGTGGATGGGCGAATGAAAGTGTGTCGTAGACGAGGGGAGCGCTTTTCAGACGAGTGTATTGTAGAGGCGCGTGGAGAGGTCCTAGCATAATGGTATGGGGTGATATAGCACTGAATCAAAAACTAGGCCCTATGATGTTCCAGAATGTTGGTCCTGGTAGAGGAAATGGTGTAACAGCTGCCCGCTACATCGATCAGGCGCTGAGACCTTCATCGTGCCCCATTTTGCCCGTCATGGAAATCATGTCTTCCAGCAGAAGAACGCACGAGCCCATACTACCAGAGCAACGAGAGACTTACTGCAGCTGAACTCACTCAGGGGTATCACAGAGTTTGGGCCCAAGTTCCTATCATCTTTATCAACCGTCTCATCCACTCAATGTTTAGACGATGCAACGCCGTAATCAACGGCCATGGTGGCCATACACATTATTGACTTCCAGATCGCACTGTGGCGCCACCTCCTTTCCTCACTTTCACTTGAAATTCTCTAACATTTGTCTGCCAATGATGATTATCAAATTTTTTTTTTGCGGTTCGGTATACGAGTATGGCTTAACCCGGAAGAAACTGGAATATGACGCTAATTTGGTTATTTTGATCTTTATTGAACAAGACATCAAGTAGCGACCAGCTTTATTCTTCTGAATTTGATTACATATATCGATTTTGTACTTCGGTCTTTCTAAAAGACGTATGTTAGCATGAGAAAATAACAGTCGGCTTACATTCCGGAATACGAAAAAACTTAATTTGATTGAACTATAGACTTTAACGCTTAAAAGCTTTGGGAGGATAATTTCATTCTGCATATATCTATGTGCTAGATATTTCATCTTATTCCATATCGGTACTTTCCAATACAGAATCTATTTCGTTTGAATACCTTGACTAAAATTTGCAGCGCGGATCCGAATCGCGGACTCACTAGGTCGGCGTATGTGGAAAAGTTGCCCGGTACAGACTGGCAGCTTCTTTATTTAGTGTCTCTGTGTAAACGTATAGAAATGGGGCTAGGATATCAATCAGACCTGTATTTAAATAAATGTTTTTAATTCAAACAGTAGGCTAACAGATAAAGTGAGCTATTCTTGCAGATGAAATAGATTTCCATATCAAAATGGACAAGACTTTTTTTCTCTCGTCAATTGTAGAGTATCCGTGTCAAGATAATATAAGAAAAAGTGTAATTCCTTGTAATATTTACATCGAGTTGAAAGTCACTGTAAGATTCAGTCAATTCTAACCATTTTTACGAGATTTATTCAACAGTCCAGTGTTTCTACAATACCATTGTGTTTTAATACCCAGTGACTGTGATACAGACACATACAGATGTTAATCAGTGAAATTACCGGGTTTAAAGAGGCATGAGCTGCCAAAATTCACACTTTTTTCATAATTTCTGATCGTCACGACAGTAAGCGGCTTTGAAGGCCATCACGTCATCGTACATTCTCGAAAGTAAAAGCACTAAAAAGCTTCTGAATTATACCTCTTGAGAAGAATAGCCGATAATTTCAACATTCTGTTTCAACGTCAAAATATCAACATTTTGGCAGCTCATGCCACTTTAAGTAATTTTGTGAATTAACCCAGCTCAATATTCAATGTAAGTCGATACGATAATGAAATACGATTATGAAATACGATAACCAGCTAACGTCATGCATTTTGAGGCCAGGTACTCGGCTATTTTTGTAATAAATGGAATTGGAAACGTTTTTGTCGATATTAAAAGACTATTTCGTCTGCATACTAACACACGCGTGGCCCCTGGTATGCATTTCAAACATTGCGATAACATGAAAAGACATACTGAACACAATACAGATACACGGTAAACAATATCAATGATCATTGCCTGAATAATATTTTGTATTAACACAACATCGTCCATTACGATTTCGTGTAAAACCAGCGATGACTAAAAGTCTTAGATCACTTTCTAAAGCTCAAAAGGTAGCAATTGGAATTCTTGACAAACAACGTTTATGAAGGCGAATAAATAATAATAATCCATATTTTATTGTGGTTGCTGTCATAATCCTGTTAACGATTCGTTTGTCATTCCGATCGGTAAGCATTAGAATTTTGCCGTGTCTGAGAAAGAATTATGCAAATAATGTGATGATTATCATGTTTGATCAAATATTGAACATCACCCTAAATAAACAACCCCGTTTCTAGGCAGTTTAATGTGTGCTAATACAGGGAGGTTTCCATTGATTCACGAAATCTGTCTTTGTTCTTCGACATCTGTGATTTGTTTTCTGAACACCTAGCGGCGATTTGTAACTCTAAATTGTTAAAATATGTACCCCCAAAACATAATGTTCAAACAAATAGAGCTTCCTGTAAGGTCTTAGGGCGTCAGAGACAAAGCGATGGAAAATATGCATATCTTCCGTTAACAATCGGAAATGCCTTCGTATTTCACGTCATACTTGATATTCGAACGTATTCGTCTTCATTTCAACCAATCATGAAGACGCCCTGACTCAACGTCCGTCGTGTATGGCGTCACAACAATGGTAATGTACATATCAGATGTCAACATGACGTCACGGCGCTAAACTAATTAGTTTCCGTGTAGAGGTCGTATAAAGAAAAAAAATACCTTGAATTTTGTTTGGTCTCAGCCAGAAATATCATTTTCTCTTTTGACAGAGTTCGTACAGTATCTGTTCTTCAACAAATTGCTTACAAAACAAACTGACGTAAGCATGTATGTTCGGTCTGTGAGAAAAATATTTCAAAAACGCATTAAATCTGCTTCCATTTTCCCCTAAAACCATTGTGGCTCTGATGACATAAATACTTTTGCGGCCATTTTTCTGGTCTCGAGAATGTACGATAAAGTATTTGTTTGAACTAACTTTGGCTTAGAATGAATGAATGGTCGTCCGGTTGTTGAAATTTTGTTTACTTTTCGAACACTATTCCGGTTCGTATAGGCCACATACTGTGTGGATTTTCCTCATTCCAACGCCAATCATTTAGTTTTTCGATGGTCTTCAAAGCCTCTTACTGTCGTGACGATCAGAAATTATGAAAAAAAGTGTGAAATTTGGTAGCTCATGCCACTTTAAACGCCCAGACAACAATAAAAAGAAAGTGTAAGTCCGCAGTATCGGATTAGAATCACAGTTTGAGGTCGCTTATGCTATTCAAAGAAACGCGTGCTTTTTTCGGGAAGTTACATAAGTTGTAGCTATCTTGCCCGGGGAAACCAATGACTGAAAATGGCTTAACCATCAACACAGCAGCATCGCCATCTTTGTTTCTCTAATTTCAATCTGTGGCATGGTAATGATAAAGCGGAATGGAATGTACAGCCACACTATTCATGGACACTTGACTAACGAGCAGGAACAACTATTGCTAGGTCTTTCATCATAATAAAAGATTCTAGCTTCCCCAGGATTTGCTGAACTAAGAGAGTAGACAAAGACAACTTCAACCCCTAAATAGTGGCATCCATATTATAGCTGCACTAAAGCTAGCCGAGAAATCTTGGCTCTGCCGAATTTTTTTTTCCGTGTTCGTCATAGCCAAGATCACTTCCATAGTAAAAAAGTGATATTTGTTAAGGACACCCGCCAAAAAAATCGGCGGCGCAAATTTCACAGCAAATAAGCTAAGAATAAAATATTTACCACTGCATTCCGATAGTATAGACCACGAAGAAGGAGTTTGTCAAACTTATGCCGCTGTAAAGTGACTAAAGATATATGATTGAAGTATTTCTACGACGCCCCGCACAGTTTAACTGGTCGTTTAAATGTTTTACTATGGCGGTTACGTCAGGTTGAAAGCCAGTGGACTTCGAAACAAATATTTACTGCACTAAAGCGTTCTGTAATACAGCTAGGGGTCGCATTTTCGTATCTCAATTGAAAAAGCCAAGACACTGTGTCAGTACAGAAACCTTTATTAATATGATGCTGTGGGTTTTCAATTAACAGGAAACAAACTAATAAGCAAGACGACCCACTTAAAGGCCCGTTCACACTGTGCGATTTGTCGTATCGACTTGTAGGATGCGATGAAAATAAATGCTTCTAATTGGTGAATAAGATTTAACAACCAATGAAAAGCATCCATTTTAATCGCATCCTACAAGTCGATACGACAAATCGCACAGTGTGAACGGGCCTTAAGTGAATACTAATGTGAAACAACGCGATCAAATAGAACCTAATAACCATTAAATCTGGTGCGATACTGCTAGGGGTCGCATTTGCGTATCGCAATTGAAAACGCCAATTGACAGACGATAATTGTCAGTGAGAGGAATTTAGGATTACTAATTGGGGATTAACGTGTCTAGTCTCAAGCAGACGGTAATCGCACTTTGGATAATCTCTGTCAGCTTAATTCTATACTTGGCTGTCAAATTATACTCATTTATCCCAATTTGTGCTATTCAACGAACAGAGGGAGATTAACAGGCGGTCGATCTCCACCACAAGTAGAAATAAATAATTGAATAAAGAATAAAACATATCTACAGGCGCCTTTCAATCTTATATCCACTCAATCATTCAGTTTACACAAGCATTACCCCGGGTAAAATTTAACCCAATTGCCATGATTAGTGGGTTTTTTCCCATTTCATATTCTTCTAAGTCATAATCTTGATATCGACAGAGATTACACTTACACAAAAATAAGCCATTCACGAATGCGTAACAATATAAGATTTGAATTATCTGATGGAGTTCATGGTTCTGTTCTGTGAGTAGATGTGATATATTCAGTGTGACGTAACAAACAACCAAAATCTCAGAAGCGAGCAGTATGTGGTCCGATTTAGACAAGGAAATACATGTAGCAATATAACCTACTCAAATCGGGTCTAAACGGTCATAATCACGTTCATGGATATTTTAGCTACCTACCAGTGTCTGATATGGACGAGCAGGATCGGTCAGTTAGAATTATTCTTCCCCTGAATTCACTTTTGGCTTCTCCAGTCTCAAACTCTCCGTCATCGATGACGTAACAGTGTTTAGCGTTTTTTTCAGTTTTTACACGTTAAATTCCCTTTACAAAAGGCTAAATTATTAATGAATGTCGTACTGACACTATTATAGTTAGTTATGTTGTTATTTACTGTCCAAATCTAACCACAAACTGCCCGATCAGAAGCGTGCAGGCTACTCCGACTTTTTGATTGCAATGAGCCCTGACTCCAGAATACGACCGTCAGTATAAAAAAAAGTAATTTCGGAGTCAGAAACCCGAACAAGGTAGAAGACAGCCAAGGGAATTTTGCTCTAGCTAATAGATCTTTCGAACTCCTATTCGTGTTATAAGCAATGACTGACCATTGGCTCAGGGATCAAATGGATCTTAATTCGTACAATATCATACACGTAATATATGACTGGTTCAGCATCAAATGGATCTTGTAATTCGTACAATATCACACACGTAATTTTTTACTTGTTCAGCATCAAATGGATCTTAATTCGTACAATATCACACACGTAATTTATGACTTGTTCAGCATCAAAATGGATCTTGTAATTCGTACAATATCACACACGTAATTTATGACTTGTTCAGCATCAAAATGGATCTTGTAATTCGTACAATATCACACACGTAATTTCTGGCTTATCACCAGTATTCCAATGAGATAAAAAAAACTGCCTGGGCGCTGCAGCTGGAAATTTAATTTCAGATAAGGTGGTTTGGAAACAAACAGGGAAAATTGTATGGAGGTAATTAAAAGAGTGATAGATACAGATGTGTGGATAAACATGTAGTTTCGAAAATTGTCACCCAATAGGTAAAAAGCTGGACAGTCATAACAGATATAGTCTTGTTGAAGTGGCATGAGCTGCCGAAATTCACACTTTGAAGGCCATCGAAAAACTAAATGATTAGCGTTGGAATGAGAAAAATCCATACAGTATGTGGCCTGTACGAACCTAAAATGAGTTCGAAAAGTAAACAAAATTTAAATAACCGGGACGACCATTCATTCATTCTAAGCCAAAGTTAGTTCAAAACAATACTTTATCGTACATTCTCGAGACAAGAAGCACTAAAAAGCTTCTGAATTATACGTCTTGGGAAAAAATAGCCGATAATTTCAACATTCTGTTTCAAAGTCAAAACAACATTTTGGCAGCTCATGCCACTTTAAATTGTTACATGCGCATCAAAGGCGAGAAGTTTTAACATCCGTTGTTTACATTTTCATTTGAACTGTAAACTGTATCTTCACAGAAACCGTCGAGAAACCAAATTTGACAGTCGTTTTTAATTCTACTAACTTTATATCGAAATAATTAAAGTTTTTTTCTGATTTGCACATCATACGTTAACGAGATGTAATTAAGTTCATTACCTTTAAATTCTATTTTTTACGATTTTAGGCTATTGAAATAAATTCTCAAATTGGGACTTAGTAACTTTGAATCAGCAGGCAGTTTGAACTTTGTAACTCTAAATTATCCACTAATTTGGAGTTGGCAACTCCGAATTAAGCGCTTTAAGTATCTCCAGCATAAGGGGATAGCAACTCGGAATTATAAACAAACTTATTTTCACCTGGATAGGGTGTAAGGATAATCATCACTAGGCTCATCATTGGGGTCCTATTTGCCATAATTAGTCCTATACTCAGTCCTCATTAAAACAACAAACTCCTAAACTCGGAGGGGCCTCCGTGGCTCAGTAGGTAGAGCGTTGGACGCTCAATCCGAACAGCCTTCCACCAATGGGTCGCGGGTTCGATTCCCACTCAGTCCAAAAAAATTGGAAAATTTTCTGACTGGGTTTTCACTCGAACGACCTATGTGGGATGGTTGCCAGTTACCAACGGAAGGTCGTGGGTTTCCCCCGGGCATAGAGCCCGGTTTCCTCCCACAATAAAACTGGCAACACCGCCATATAAGTGAAATAATCTTGAGCGCGGCGTAAAACACCAAACAATCAATCAAAAAACTAAACTCGGAATTTGAATACCTGTCAGTCATACATTTTAGCTTTAGAAGTTATTCCAAACTTCGAATCAAGTTCTTGTTTATCTATAAGATATCAATAACACATTTATTAATAAACGAAAGCTCGTGTTGTTCAAAAACAACTGACGACGTGGTGATGTGGTGTTTTTTATCATCAGTATGGAACCCAATTTTAAAGAGAGTTTCAAACATTTCTTACGTTAAGTATTCTTGTTTTTTTTTTGTCAGAAAGCTGACTAGATCAAGATTCTTTCAACTCGTACGATAATCGACGCTGTAAACATTTTTCACCTTTCCAAAAACAGAAGAGAGGGAGTAGAGTATCTGTGTTTGTAAACGATACATCCCAGTCCTGTAGTGTTAGGGATGACTTGTCATTTCAATGGCACTGGTGTTTTCGAATCCTTATTCATTGGCGTCAAAATTTAGTACTTGATTGGTAAAGTATATCGACCTCCTGGTGAGCCAATTAAATTCAGATCATAAGGACTGGCTACTCGCCTTAATAGCATTTCATCTTTTAAGGATTACATAATTCTAGATTTGCTCAAATCACTTGTATATACTTGTTGAAAAGTCATTATCTTCTGTCGTCCAGCACCAAGCAAGTGCCTTGCTGTACATTCAGCAACTTCGATAGATAATATATTCATCAATTTTAACGAGCTAAATCCTCTGTCTGGTGTTCTGCCCACGGACATCTCTGAACACTTTCCTATCCTTTAAAAAAAACAAAATTCTCATGGCTGTTCCTGTTTCTCACAACTACCGCAACAAATCTGGGCACCAACGGGAACTTTTCTTTTACCGCAAAGTGAACATTGCGACTGGTCTGATGTCTTATTATGACCCGAAGTAAGACCAAAGCCTTTTCAAATTTACAGAAATCTTTCCTTGTCGTTGACGACTATAACGACAACAAAATCCGTAAACCATGTATCACACTAGCTATGTGTCACAACGTGAAAGAACGAATGGCTCAAATGTATAGAAAGTATATACAAAAACAATATTTAATTAAAAAAACATAGAAAAATTAAATACAACAAGTATGACTTCTACATAATTAATTAGACTTGCACATAATGTTAAAGGCATGAAATTATAAAGAACAAGAGACCTCGGCCAAAACAAGTTAATTTGACTCAATGGGATACAAAATAACAAAAGTCTCGAAGTCCAGATCTCCCACGTTGATACCGAACTTAGATATCCAAAAGTTCCCGTGTTGACAGTGAATAATATAAGCCCCCCCCCCCCCCCCCCCCCCCCAACGTTGATACCGAACTTAGATTTCACCTCCCACGTAGGTTCCAAAACGTTAATCCCCAGTCAACAAATTACCATACAAGGCTCCGGAGAAACCAGTTGGACCAGTGCAATAACGAGGAATAAATATCTGTGTCAAACAGCTATGGAGTAGCTCTAACTTTTAGAACATATCTTCACCGTAAATTTACGTATGCTGCCTTTGCAACAAGACACTTTCAAATCCTACACTGTCGCTGACACAACACTATACACACTTATGTACTCAACATCGTTTATTCACAGCCAATCCGATGCAAAAAAGGTTAGTTCGCTGCATAGTCCAGCCGATGAGCCCGAGAATAAAACACTAGAGGTCACAGGTGAAAATTCACGCAGTTTAAGTCCGAACTTGAAATAGAACTACATTGGAACTTAATAGAAGCGAGAAATATGGTTAAATAAATAAATGTACAAATAAATGGGTAATTTCGATAAAATCCATCCACAGAAGAAAAAAATACTATCGCCATCAGCTCAAGTTCAGTTCCGTTCGTAATCGCAGATACATTGTATAGAAACAAGCTGACCAACTCAATTCGATACTTCAGAAAGAATTATTTCCAAACTAAATTCAATGTCTGTAATAACATTAAACCAACCTGGAAAACCACAAAAATGCGACGGTACGACATGCCGCGTCATACATGTATGATAAACGGCCAGAGTAGTTCCATTGCTAATGGGTTTGCTGATTACTTAGGAAACTATATACCACAGTCCACTTCCTGTACATCCACCAGTTCAACCCATCTTAAATTTACCAACAGTTACACCAGGAGCCGGTTTCTCAAAGCGGCGTAGATGTATTTTTTGCGCAACTTTCATTCTAACGTATCTCTACAGTATGGGATGCTATGGCAGTTACGTGAAAACTTACGCTACGCCGCTTTATGAAACAGGCTCCGGATCATTTCATCCCTAACATATCTCAGATAAAACCCTGAGCCCAAGATGTTGATGACATGGGGTGGATATCAAGATTGTCGTCTTTGAGTGCCAGACGTTTAGCCCATATTTGCAACCTGACTTTCTCGTATGGGTATATGCTAGCCTCATTTAAATTCACAAAGACTACGCCTATACAAAAGTCTGGTGTTCAGTCAACTTTCTAGAACTACAGAACAATTTCCGTTTTTCCGTGTATTAGCAATACCATAGAACACATAGCCTCAAATAAAGTAGTAAGGAAACTCCGTAAGTATTCATGGTATAATCTCAATATTTCGAGTATAATTTTGAGTATAATTCTCCTGACGATGACTTAATTAAAGTCGAAATATTGAGATTACACCATGAATATTTACGGAGTTTCCTTACTACTTTATTACGCTAAGTTGTTCAGTGGCTCAAATAGCCTCAAATATATTCTGGAATTTAAGTTAATGAAATTATCTCCCCTGATCCAATTAGTGTACCTCAGGTGGCAATTCCTGAACTCACTTTATTCCTATAGAACATAAATTACATTTATTGTTTTCTTTTGTTACTGTCCATTCTGTATGCACACGACACTAGTCTTATTTCCAGAGCAGCAGGTGGGAATAAAGCTCTTATAAACATTGTCTTGCAAAATAGTGCTTGGTTTAACGTTATACGTATCTCACTGAGTACAAGAAAACCAAAGTGATGCTGCTTCGAATGGACGCACCAATGAGCTAAACCAACCAACCAACCAACCAAAATGATGCTGATTCGCCCATACCGTTCTTAAGAGTCTTCTTTAGTATATATTTACATTAAAGTGGCATGAGCTGCCAAAAGTGTTGATATTTTGACATAAAAACAGAATGTTGAAATTATCGGCTATTTTTCTTTAGACGTATAATTCAGAAGCTTTTTAGTGCTTCTAGTCTGGAGAATGTACGATAAAGTATTGATTTGAACTAACTTTGTCTTAGAATGAATGAATGGTCTTCCCGGTTATTTAAATTTTGTTTACTTTACGAACACTATTCCGCGTCGTATAGGCCACATACTGTATGGATTTTCTCATTCCAACGCTAATCGTTTAGTTTTTCGATGACCTTTAAAGCCTCTAACTGTCGTGACGGTTAGAAATTATGAAAAAAGTGTGAATTTTTGGCGGCTCATGTCATTTTAACGTTATACGTATCTCACTGAGTACAAGAAAACCAAAGTGATGCTGCTTCGAATGGATGCGCCAATAAGCTAAAACAACCAACCAACCAAAGCGATGCTGATTCGCCCAAACCGTTCTTAGGAGTCTTCTTTATTATATATTTACATTAACAACAAAATAATCTATTTTCAAAAATGATGCTCTTGGGGATGATAGCGATGTAACCTGGGAGGTATTTCATAAACCACATATAGCCGACTACGGTCAGATAGTCGACTAAGCAGTTATGTTAAAGCAGTGCTATTGTAGTCGGTTAGGTCAGTTTAGCCGTCTAAACCTGTTTATGAAATACCCCCCTGGACCTCTCGTATTACTTTTATGAGTAAAAAAGTGTCCCAGATTATTGGCATCTTTAAACACATAAAATCTACCGAGAACACACCAACCTTAAACATCCTTTATGATTCCTTAATTTTACGACATCTGACATATGCTAACGCTTACTGGGGTAGCACATACAAGAGAAACATCAGTCCATATGCCTTTAAATAATAATAATAATAATAAAATTTTATTTCAGACACATAATAGGTTCATGTGAATGGGAAAAAAACAATACTAAATAAATGTGTAAATAGATTCCTGGATTGATTGATTGATTAATTTACAGTAATTTAGAAGTTATAATACATACATATGATCAATAAAACACACGGGCACAGGGAAAATCTTCCTGTCTAATATAGTAATGCATTCCACTTTGCTGTCAAAGAAGAATAGAAAAAACAATCACTATTTAGTATTACGGAGACAACAGCGTTGCTGCAATTAGATAGACTAACACAGCCTTTCTGATCAGCTCACCAAAAGAAAGTACATTATTAATTCCAAACATAAAACTGGCTGAAGAATCTCTTCTGTAGCCCAAGAGCCATCTAAAAGCATTAGTATAGAGCACTTTAAAGTGACATGAGCTGCCAAAATTCAACACTTTTTTTCATAATTTCTGATCGTCACTACAGTAAGAGGCTTTGAAGGCCCTCGAAAAACTAAATGATTGGCGTTGAAATGAGAAAAATCCATACATTATGTGGCCCGTACGAACCGAAAACATGTTCGAAAAGTAAACACAATTTAAATAACCGGGACGACCATTCATTCATTCTGAGCCAAAGTTAGTACTTTATCGTACATTTTCGAGACTAGAAGCACTAAAAAGCTTCTGAATTATACGTCTTGAGATAATTTCAACATTCTGTATCAACGTCAAAATATTACCATTTTGGCAGCTCATGCCACTTTAAGGCCGTCATAACATATCTTTGTATATACACTCCATAATTGACAACAATATATTTGATAACAATAGGATCTGAAAAGCGACTTTTTTACCTCTTCTGTACAAAATTGTAATTTCCTCAATAATAGGTTTGCTCGTATGCATTATTTTCATTTTTGGTAATTAATGTCAGTGTTGTCATATAAGTCGGTTGTGATCACGTGACCCAGATAACAATACTAGTCCGTATACTCAACTATATTACCACATAATTTTACCTTCGGTGGCTGAAATCCTTTGTATCGTTTAGACTTAAATACGATACAAAGCGTTTTCTTGACATTGTAGAAAATATCGTGCGAAACTGAAAAGTCAGTGCAATGATTTAATAAAGTTTGTAAGGCTTTAGCTGATGGGCTTATCAAACATAGATCGTCAGCATAGACAAGGTGGTTACAGAACAAACCAGATATGTTACAACCTACATTTGCGTTAGATAAAGTTACATCAAGTTCGTGAATGTATACATTGAAAAGAAAAGGCTATAAAATCCCACCTTGTCTGACGCCATTACTTACAGAGAAACTGGGGGAATATACAGGGCCCCATTTAACCACAAAACGTTGTGTTATATGCCATATATACAATAATGAAACAATAGGGACAGGTACATTGCTATCCAGCAGTTTTTTTAGTAATGTCCAGATGTTAACACAATCGAATGCATTACTGGCATCTAGGTACCAAACGTATACTGGGCTACCATTCGAAGTATAAAAGTTGATTGTCTCCTTCAGAACAAAGATACATTATTCAGTTGAACTACCTGATTTGAAACCAAATTGAAGATCCGTTGTCTCTAACAGACGGCCATATTCTTTAATAACTATTTTTTCTATCACTTTTGACGCAATGGTCGCCATAGCTACAGGTCTATAATTATCAGACTTATTAATATCTCCTGAATTATTCTTAACTACCGGAGTAATAACAACATATGAAAGCTCATTAGGAATATGGCCATGCCATAACATGCAACTTATACACATAGACAAGTGCACTATAATGGTGGCAGGGGCATATTTAAAGTGGCATGAGCTGCCGAAATTCACACTTTTTTCATAATTTTTGATCGTCACGACAGTAAGAGGCTTTGAAGGCCATCGAAAAACTAAATGATTGGCGTTGGAATGAGGAAAATCCATACAGTATGTGCCCTGTATGAACCGAAAACGTGTTCGAAAAGTAGCAAAATTTAAATAACCGGGACGACCATTCTTTCATTCTAAGCCAAAGTTAGTTCAAAACAATACTTTATCGTACATTTTCGGGACTAGAAGCACTAAAAAGCTTCTGAATCATACGTCTTGAGAAAAATAGCCGATAATTTCAACATTCTGTGTTTACGTCAAAATATCAACATTTTGGCAGCGCATGCCCCTTTAAGGTGTTCTGCTGATATACCGTCGTATCCCACAGACTTACTACATTTGAGATCTGATAAAAAAATTCAATAATGTTGGGCGAAGCAATATATTGACAAAAATCATAACCAGTGTTATCACTTTCATTAAGAGAACGCAATACAGAATCCTTGTGCTTATCATTTTTAACATCATTAAAGAGGCATGAGCTGCAAAAATGTTGAAATTGTTGGCTATTTTTCTCAAGACGTATAAATTAGAAGCTTATTAGTGCTTATAGTCTCGAGAACGAACGATAAAGTATTGTTTTGAACCTACTTTGGCTTAGAATGAATGAATGGTCGTCCCGGTTATTCAAATTTTGTTTACTTTTCGAACACTATTTCGGTTGGTATAGGTCACATACTGAAAGGTTTTTCCTAATTCCAATGCCAATAATTTAGTTTTTCGATGGCATTTAACGCCTCTTGCTGTCGAGAGGACCAGAAATTATGAAAAAACTTTTGGCAGCTCATGCCACTTAAAGGATAGCCGTGAATTTATTTTTCCACAGCAAGGCAATGTCAGAATCCCCCTCTGCCCCGTCGATTATCAAAGGTCTCGACATTAGTTTGGAGTTGACATTTTTAACCTCTGACCAGAGCTCTCGTTGAGACATATTAGAGTACCACTGTGCCATTTTTTTTTCAGCCCTTCTTTTTGTCTCGGATTTCTTACATGCCCGGAGAGCGTATATAAACTTGGCTCTAGTGGTAGACATGTAATGGGCGACGGCGCCTGTCCGAGAACTCTCATGATTTTTCCAAAGTACAAACGCCACACGGGCGTGTTGATGGAGTTCATCAACAAGGTCATTCCAACCAGGAACTATATAATCAGCAGAACATTTCCTCTTACTGCCTCAAAACCAGCTCTATGTAGAGCACCAATTATATCATTGTAATATTTGTTAATCTCATCCACATGGTTACACTGACACTTACACTCTTTCTGATGACATGATACACTCTTTCTGCAGTCTCAGTATAACGTACAATAGCAATATCTGACAATCTATTCCATTGTATAAATGGTGGAAAATTTGGAGAAGAAGCTGTGATCTCTATCACGACGCAAGGAATGACTATTAGCCCTGTATCTGAAAGAACACAGTGACTCTAACAAATAGCACGATGTATATACAAATCAAATAAGATTTTAGAAAGAGAAACATCTAGTTGGAAATAAAGCCAGTAGGCTACGGCTATCTGTTATTCCTGTTTGTGTAGGATTTAAAATTTGAACAAAAGTAGATAATGCACTCAAACAAAATAACACGTTAAAGAAATTCGGATATTTTAAATAAATTTTTATTGAAGTATCTTGAAAACTTAAACTATTGACTGAAAAATAACGATAATGCCTTTAACCCGCCAGTACGAGCTAATGATGGACAAATCCACATATTCTGATGTAGGAGCATATCTTAAGGATGTTGGCGGCGTATATATTGCATCTTCAATTCCTGTATGGACATATAGCTTCTATATTGTTAGCTAATTCTGGTAGAACCAAGTCTTTCATATATTCGGAAGCTCATGTCATTTGAATTCTGATAATAAACGTTTCATAATACTCAAATCACGGTTTACTGATAGCTAACAGCAGCAAAGATCCGCCAATAAGCTAGTGTGATCTGGGATAATTTCCCAAGAGAGAATCCCCTTCTTTTCAAAGTACACCTAACCTATACGGCGTATGTCATACGTAACTTGTGAGCGGTTTTGTAAGACAAGCTAGACTTATCTGGATATATATCTTCAACTATTCCCTATGGATTGCAAAGAGTTCAAGCTGTATTTGAAATCCCAAAATCAAACACCTTCTGCCCAGAAACATTCATTAGAATATTTTTGAACGACTTCTCTAAAGCAGGAATTTAAATATCCATAGCATCAAAGCCTTCCTTCAAGAGTCAATTTTTCACTCAAGAACCTAGCCGAGAAATCTGGGCTCTGCTGATTTTTTTTCTCTCCGTGTTCGTCATAAGCGACAAGACATATTAGCAGCCATGTAATTAATACCAGACGCCGTAAGACCGATAATCCGGGCTATCAAGAACCCTATGTACAAGATTTGTGTTGATATTGCGTGACGGTTGAGTTTGAGTTTTAAACATTGCAGCATCAAGATCCTGAAAAGCCTTCCTAATATGACTTACGCTGGATTATTTAGCTTAAATCAACAAATCAGTCATATGAATAATGGCCGTATTTACGAGATAATTCAACGGAGTTGTATTCTTTGGAAGTAAAGCATTGGTCAAACATCATTAAAGTAATTGGTCCAATCATATATTTTCAAAGACGTTTCTCGATGCAATCAGCGTCGCAGTATTTGTAGAGAATATAGCCAGACCAAAGCTAGATCTATATACATCGGGAGAGAGAAAATAAGCTATTGTGTTGAACTATTTCGGCCCAACACTAATACCAGCTTGACCCAATATACATAACAATTGCAATGGAATTCCAAATACAAAAATAAAGCTGGCATTGAATGTTTATGAAATTTCCCGTTTTTCATATTTGAGAATAATCTAGTTTAACCCGGAGAAAACTGGAATATTAAAGTTTGTTGTTTATTTTGATCCTTATTAAACATGACAACAAGGAATGGCTTATTTCAGACAATGTAACTTAATATTCTCATGCGATTCTATAATTTGACGGTAGTTGTTCTGTAATTATTGGAAGAAGTCCAACTTTCGATCAGGGCAATCGAATCATACGGGCTTATTCTCGGTAATTAATACTTTTTGAATAAATTCGCGTTTTTAAGCTTACTCTCTGGCAATCAATTCGGAAAGCAATAAAACCATAAGCGGTTGATTTTCTTTCCATTTATATAGGTTGTTAACAAAGCACAACTGGACGACTCAACTAGACGCTTTAGTCTAAATATATCATCGTGGTAAAAACGGCTTAGCCCCTTTACCATTATGCCTAGTTTATATTGACCTGTATTTCATATAGTTCACCGCCATGTTTTTCCGATGTTCCAAACTAACGTGCAAATATTTCGGCACAATGTTAAAACGATGGTAAAAACTAGGTGTAAAGATACTCTCCAAAAAACATTCTTCGTTTGGCGTAGTACTGAGACGCCAGCATTGATTTACACGGGTCCGATGGTGCAACAGGTTATGGGGCTGGAATCTGCGAAACTGGAGGCGAGTCTGGTTCAGCGATGAATCAAGATTCCAGCTGCAGAGAAGAGATGGTCGTACACGAGTTTACAGACGCCGGAATGAGAGGTTCGCAAGGAACTGCGTCCTTGAGGTCGACAATTTCGGCGGAGGAAGTGTGATGGTGTAGGGTGCCATATCCTGTGCCCGAAAAACTCAACTGGTGCACATTCCCGGCAACCTTAACGCCGTTCGATACACAGATGAGATTTTGACACGACATATGCTGCCCGTAATGGACCCCCGTAGGGACAGTTTTCAGCACGGCAACGCTCGGCCGCACACAGCTCATGCTACTGTTGAATTTCTAGCCAACCAGAACGTACCAGTGCTCCCCTGGCCGTCCAAATCACCAGATTTGAACCCAATAGAACATTTGTGGGATGATTTGGATAGACGCGTGCGCAGTCGTCACCCAGCGCCGCAACTCTGCAAGAACTGCAGCAGGCTCTTGAGCAAGAATGGAGAAGAATTCCGCAAAACCGTATTCGTCGATTGATTGTGTCTATGCCGAGACGGGTCCGTGCTGTGTTACACTGTGTTGTGGGCACAACAGATATTGACGTTGCAGTGACGTCATCTGAGCGCTATTAACTTTAATGTTTTGTTCCAAATTCGCTGCTGGTACAGGTTTCGAACAACACGAATGTGAAAGGCTCAGAGAGCTTTTTTTTCCTTCCGGGTCAAAATCGTTCTCGATTTTCCTCTCAGAATCGACAGTGACATACCTAGAGGGTTGACAACGAAGCAATCGAGCGATTCTGTATAGAAATGGCGATAAATACATTTCTGAAGAAAAATCGAGCAAAAAGAATCTTATCTTCCAAAACGGCTCTCGATTACAGCTGAGTGGTAATGTTGTTGTGTGAGCATGAACTGACATGATAAATTGGGCCAAATATTCATTGCGATGTGAAAACAACACACTGAAGACGCTACCGTGTCCGAAATTCGATACGGACTCGATCCAAATTCCCTGTACAGTGTGTGGAAACGTGTCCAAGGAACGATTGTAAATAGCTAAAGATTTGTGAGAGTCAGATAGCCATTCAATAATTCTTTCTGAGTTGGAAGGTTGTTGGTTGTTTTAGCTTATTGGCGCGTCCATTCTTGGAAGGCGGTAAAGGATTAACATTGAGATAATTGTCGAATACGAACCATAGCACACGATGTATGTTAGTGAGCGGTTAGTTAACCCAGACTGTCTTATCTATCAATCAGACGGCAATACAACTGTAGATTATGCCTGTCAGCCTCTGCCATTGTACCCGATTGAAATCCGGTCCGCTCCAGATTGCTTTTCAAGTTTGAGAAAGACGTGGTGTCATTAAGTCATTGACTGCTGCATTGAATTGATTTGTTAGTTGGCAATAGCCAGGCACGCCAATTCCTAGGAGTTCGCTTAGAATGAAACACAGCGAAAAGACTAGGAGGGCTTCTACATATATATTTTTTTCTGAAAAAAAACGTTCATTATTTGGATCGATGTAAACAAGCTTACGTTATTTGCATAAAATATTAATGTAACAATTCTGCGACTCGATCCCAAAATTTCCAACTTTTCCTCAATTTCTAATTCACCTAGAAGACCCGCCACGAATAATTGAAACGGATAAATAAAGACTGGCTAACGTAACCGAACAGCAAAGTATGAGCATGAGCTGCCAAAATTCACACATTTGTCATAATTTCTGATCGTCACGACAGTAAGAGGCCTTGAAGGCCATCGAAAAATTAAATGATTGGCGTTGGAATGAGGAAAATCCATACAGTATGTGGCCTGTACGAAAATATGTTCGAAAAGTAAACAAAATTTAAATAACCGGGACGACCATTCACACATTCTAAGCCAAAGTTAGTTCAAAACAATACTTTATCGTACATTTTCGAGACTAGAAGCACTAAAAAGCTTCTGAAATATACGTCTTGAGAAAAATAGCCAATAATTTCAACATATCAATATTTTGGCAGCTCGTGCCACTTTAAATAACATGGCGTTGTACTGTCCGTTCTTTTAAACGTCTTTGGTATAACGAAATAAATTATTTGGGTTTAGGATGTTTAACTATGTTTTTTACAATATGTATCGTTATCAGAATTAATACAGACCTGGTTGCCACGTTCAGTTTAATATTGGTTATCATTGGTGTTGGAAAAACTGAATTGATGTGTGGGTTTATACTTGCTCAAAAATTAAGATAAAGTATTAGGCAAAATAGATGATGATTGACAGTGAGATGAATTTATCTTGTGGATTTTTTTTGTCTTCAGAATCAGACGGTAATTTCCTTGCGACATTCCCAGTCAGCTCCTAAGGAAATCTGACGATGAAATAACGGAAATATATTATGACTTGTTGGAGATTATATTTAGAACACTGCTTGACAATAACTATTGTGTGCAAAACATGGAGATGCTGTAAATACTAGAAATCGATAAAACTTATTTCAATGTTTAGAAAAACAGCAGAAATACAGAGGCATAAAATATTTTCACGTAGGACATTCATTAAGCAAATCCTCGTCTAATAGTTAATACAAGGTTGTCAATTTAAATGTCATTCATGTTTTTACAGAAGTTGACAACATTCTTTGGAAAGAGAAAAAAACTATTTTCGCGGAAACATTTTTTTTTCTCTCTGGATGTTCAACAACGTAATCACAAAAAAAGGTCCGGTTTTATTGATGGAAGGATTGGAATTTTACACTGCACTCAAAAATACTTTGCTCACCAATTCAATATTTCTCTCGATCGCCGGATGTAAAGAGTTGCGCCCCCCCCCCCCCACTAAACCTGACAAAGCCACCATATAAGTGGAATAATCTCAAGTGAAACATAGATCAATCAATCAATCAGCTTATTCGGGAGCAGGTGGCTTTAATTTAAGACACACAATAACAATAAGTTTAATATATAGCAATGGATTTCCTTTGATAGGATATTGTTTTTCTTGCAAAGATAAATAACGAATCGCAGAATAAATGTTACCTGATCGTTCCCGTATGGATTGTATCATATTTACAAATGTCAGAAACGTGGCTTTCGACAAGTATTATAAATGTGGTCAGATGTAATGCTGGATTAACATGTTTTTATTACATTTAGTTCCCGAGATGGTAGCAAATGTAATAGATTCAGACATTACAACATTTTTAGATGAAAAATTGGAAAACACATTTCGATTTGCAGTGCATCCAGAAAACTAGTGCATTAAGAGGGGGTAAATTCATTCTTATCGCTTCTTATATACTAGAATCAGATAAATTAATTATACCATTTCCCATACGATGAATTGAGTTTTATGCCGCATTCAAGATTAGTTCACTCATACGGTGAAAATCTATGCAAAATAATGCTAGTTCTCGTCGCCTACGTGAACATCTTATGCTTGAATTCTGCCTTGAACAGGCGATTTCTCGTCAAGGTAAACTAAATGCACTATAAAATAACATGTTGTCCAGCGCCAGAGTGTTACATCAACGGTAAGGTCTATTTTGAAAAACACCGTTTTGTTACTAGCATGGCAAGCATTATCATTATCTCACTGAACCTCTCAGCTCCCCATGTTAATCATATAACTTTTATGACCGCACTTAAACAAAAATTCTGCAATCTATGTAATACAGAACACTCAGCCAAACTGAGGACATATGGTATGATAAAAAACTATACAACCTGCTATCTACATGTACCTAAAATCCGTAAAAACTACAGGAAAGCTTTAACCTCTCTTAAATTTTGTTTACTTTTCGAACACTATTTCGGTTCGTATAAACCACATACTGTACGGATTTCCTCATTCGACCGCCAATCATTTAATTTTTCGATGACCTTCAAAACCTCTTACTGTCGTGACGATCAGAAATACTGAAAAATAGTTTGAATTTTGGCAGCTCATGCCAATTTAACGTATATGCTATTTCTAAGAAGAGTTTAAAAGGCGTACAAATTAGAAGTTTTTGTATTTTTACCAGTCGCCAGTGTTTTGAACTCGGTTATTTCAATTCTGATTATTTTACGAAAACTACTCCTGTTGCATTATCCAAACTTCAATCGTTTTATTAATTAAGAGAGCAATTCAAATAAAATCGTTCCTTGGGCATGACTTGAAACTAAAGCCTTGGCGTTATGAGAGTTTTTTTACAACCAACTTTCGTTCTTAAATCAATGTCAGATATGTTGTATCTTGTATTGCAATGACTCAAACATGGACGGTATACATCTTCGCCCAATTATCTGTGTTTAACAGCGGCTCTAATACCGAGTCGACATTTTGATGCTAGTTTCCGGTTTATAGAGGCTCTAATAACGATAATGGACATCTTGACCAATGTATCTGGTTTTCCAGCCGCCGTTTAAGTGGAATAAATTAGTATAAGCTGTCCGTCCCTTTAAACACTTTGCTGCGATTCATTTACATCCCATTAAGTGGAAGAATCATACATCAGTATCGGGTTGAACATTTTAATTAGTCTAAGGAAAGCATTACTATAGCCACGCGAAATACAGCCACAAGATATTTCACCAAGTAATATCACTGATAAGTGTGTGGGATTGGAAACAATTTCCTTTTGCCAGATAATGTATTTGGTGAGAGTTACTGACTATGCCAAGTATTCACTGCATTTAAAGACGAAGCAAATTTACCAAAATTGTTGTTTTGCAAGTGAATTTTGCAATAGCAAGTGAATTTGGACGGTCTTCTTGAAAGGGATACTGTTATTGCCTATTGAATATTTAGATGGTAATTAAGTGCTATCCTTTCAGTAGGTTACGATTAAGTATGTGTTTTCGTATGTGTTTTTCAGTTTAAAGTGGCATGGCCTGCCAAAATTCACACTTTTTTCATAATTTCTGATCGTCACGACAGTAAGAGGCTTTGAGGACTATCGGCAAACTAAATGGTTAGCGTTGGAATGAGGAAAACCCATACAGCATGTGGCCTGTACGAACCGGAATAGTGTTTCGAATAGTAAATAAAATTTAAATAACCGGGACAACCATTCATTCATTCTAAGCCAAAGTTAATTCAAAACAATACTTTATCGTACATTCTCGAGACTGGAAGCACTGAAAAGCTTCTCAATTATACGTCTTGAGAAAAATAGCCGATAATTTGAACATTCTGTTTTTACGTCCAAATATCAACATTTTTGCAGCTCATGCCACTTTAAAGCTGATAGTGTTCTATGTCATGTTTATAAATGTATTATTTGTTGGATACATTCTTGTTTGATGATTTCATTCGATGTGTATTGCTGTCATTCCACTGAGAGAATACTTCTCGGGTCAATCAAAATATGTGAAACAAATTTGTAATTTAATGAAGGTTTTCAGAAACTAACAGCCTTTTTCTTGAGATAGGAAGGCTTTGAAGGGTTTGACAAATTTATGTTTTTGCTTAGCAGACTAAAAACTGAATTTTACATACCCACCATGGATCCAGAATAAAATCGCGGAAGTATTTGTTGATTTCAGTTAGATAGTTTTGAAATGATCGTATACCAGTTTTAAGGAGGAATTACCATACTGGTTTTACAACTACCAGCTCTCTATTTTTCAAGATTATTTCACTTATATGGCGACATTGCCAGTTTTATTGTGGGAGGAAACCGGTCTCTAAACCTGGAGGAATCACACGACCTTCCGTTGGTAACTGGCAACCATCCCACATAGGTCGTTCGAGTGAAAACCCAGTCGGAAAATTTTCCATTTTTTTTTTTTTTTTTGGACTGAGTGGGATTCGAACCCGCGACCCATTGGTGGAAGGCTGTTTGGATTTAGTGTCCAACGCTCTACCCACTGAGCAACGGAGGCCCCCGTCCATCTATGAGGTACGCTTTTCCTGAATGAAAACATGAGGCATAGAGTGTTAAAACACCCATAAATATAAGTAAATCAGTATTCTTTTGGGTATACAGAAAAGACAATAGTTAGCAGATGCCTAATGTATACTAATTTGTAAGATTTATCATAGCTCAACTATAACTGACTGTGCTGGACCACTTGTATGCCTGGCCAATCCCCAAACTCGCGTAAATCTAGAGGACTCCGATTAACACAGGTACAAATAGCTTTGTTAATATTTATGGTTCATTGTTAGATTGACAGCTTTGTATTATCACAGATGTAGAGAACGTCTATCATACATCAATGTTTGCTTCTATCTCATTTAGGTTTGTTGATACCTGACGGACACTGACACGGATTGATTCACGTTATCCGTCGGTAGATATTTAGTCAGCGTAAGGTTGATAATAAACCGTTGGCCAGTACCATGTAATATCTCACTTACGTTCTGGGTTTATTTGTACCTGTGTTAATCGGAGTCCTCTAGATTGTTTATTAAAAAAAATAATCATTGTACAATATGCGTCCATTTATGAGGTGCGCTTTTCCTGAATGAAAACATAGGGCTAAGAGTGTTAAAACACCCATAAATCTCAGTCAATCAGTATTCTCTTGAGTATACAGAAAAGACAATAGTTAGAAGATGCCTAATGTATACTAATTTGTAAGATTTATCATAGCTCAACTATAACTGACTTTGCTGGACGACTTCGAAGACACAGGTCCAAATAAACCCAAAACGTAGTTAACTCCATTCTGCATTATTAACATACATATCACATGTGGTTTCGTCTGTTAAGTGAGATATTACATGGTACTGGCAAACGGTTTATTATCAGTTTAATTGGCCAATCGGCAAATCAACCTTGCACTGACTAAATATCTGCCGACGGATAACGTGAATCAATCAGTGTCAGTGTCCGTCAGAAATCTGACCAGCTATCAACAAACCTAAAATGGGATAGAAGCAAACATTGATATATGATAATACAAAGCTGTCAGTCTAACAATGAACCATAAAAAATAACAAAAAATCTGCTTCAGAACCATTGTTAAAGTGAACACTTTAGGTAAAATACATTATAATTCATTTTAAAGAAAATATCTACTTGGTCCCAAAATATGTTTTATTTATTTTTTATCACTTTTCTACAAGAAGCTATGGTTAATTATTCTCAGACTTCAAGGTGACTGGATGTCACTGAAACATGTGCACACCTGGTATGCTGAACTGCTATTGGTGTATTTAGGTCAAATAAACCAATCATATTGCCAGTTGCAAGGTGTGCACATGTTTCAGTGACATCCAGTCACCTTGAAGTCTGAGAATAATTAACCATAGCTTCTTGTAGAAAAGTGATAAAAAATAAATAAAACATATTTTGGGACCAGGTAGATATTGTCTGTAAGATGAAGTATAATGTATTTTACCTAAAGTGTTCACTTTAAAGCAAGTAAGACGTTAATGAGTAATAAACATCTAATTTACACACAAAAGGGTAAAATAGACTAATGGCCTGTACGAATGTGTTCGAAAAGTAAACAAAATTTAAATAACCGGGACGACCATTCATTCATTCTAAGCCAAAGTTAGTTCAAAACAATACTTTATCGTACATTTACGAGACTAGAAGCACTAAAAAGCTTCTAAATAATACGTCTAGAGAAAAATAGCCAATAATTTCAACTTTCTGTTTTAACGTCAATAAATCAACATTGTGGCAGCTCATGCCACTTAAACGTGAGCGAGGTTAGGATTCTCTTCCGTTGAGTGTGAAAAGACTGCTACAGCCAGTGTCCATATATGGTTAAAGATCAAAGCCACTGGTTATCGTTTTATTCAAATTGTGCACACGAATCCACATTTGCGAAAGCAGTTAGTTAAAAAATAAGTTCAATAGAAGTTCTTAAAATTCTCGACACATGCTGTGACTTGAAGTTTAAACTGAAAACAACAACGAATATTGAGTTACCGGAAGGCTTCGAAGAAAATTCTAAACCCAAGCAAAAATCACATATGCTCTCTGCAATCTATCCTCGTTAGGTTTCATAGGTAATTGCATTGGACATTGTTTCTATGGAGTCTCCTCGACACAGCTCTGTGCGGTTTTCCGGGATTAAAAATGACCAGGATAAGGAACTAGTGACTGAAAGTTATCGTTGAGCGCGCTGATAGTCATAAGTTTGTTTGTAATGAAATTATTGTAAAGAGATCCAACAGAAATGTGTTTAGGCCATTATAATGTCTCCTGCTGGGGTGAAAAGAAAGTTTTGGTATGCTTAAGAAGCCAAAATGACTTGTATTATGACTGATTCAAGCTTTGGTTGAATCTTTGAATAAGTTTTATTTGCAGAAGTAAGACCTGTAATGACCGTTTATGGTAGGTACCAGGGTCCTGTTTCATAAAGCGGCGTAGGGGTATTTTTTGCGTAACTTTCATACTAACGTATCTCTACAGTATGGGTTAATTGCTATGGCAGTTACGTAACAACTTACGCTACACCGCTTTGTGAAACAGCGCCCAGAGCTGTAGCTGATTGAGGACATAAAGACAACACAGACGATTGACTAGAGCTTTAAGGATATGGCGACGATCCAAATCAGGTCAATAAGATTCCAGGAAAACATTATGGCTGTAATGAAAACAAGTGGAAAAGGATAATAATTAAGTTCAGTTGAAATTTGCCAATGCCAACGCCACAAAACACTGTAAACATCTCAATGTTAACTGGAACAATTAGACAAATTAACAATAATATTAATTAGAAATCTTACCAGGAATATCAACAGAAAACGTATCCCAAAAGCTGTAATATAGCGAATTTCATTAAAAACTGTTCCTGGTCTTTAATTATATGTACATCAGGTTTATTTGCATGCTACACATGGTTATGCTGATATTGAAGTTATTGGGAGAAGGCAGCCAACATCAGTAGTCCTTTTTCCATTTGATTTTCTATCCGTTTCATGTTATCTACATTCTTAGAAGATTTTTCGTGAGACTACTAACGATGTCAGTCTGTTCAAGCGATTCATCGTTAACGGTTTTGATACGGAATGAACCTGCTGGGTGAGACTTACTTCCTGGGCAGTGGCTTGACAAGCGGAGTACGCCATAGACGATGCTACATAAACAATCAAACCTTAATTTGGCTATAAATTATGATGTTATAGATATTTTCATCGCTATAATAACTCTGCATATCTGAGCTAGAAACCTAAATCGGATGAAGCATTTATTGGCTTTGCCTTATTTCTGTGACGTCACACTTGGGACAATTGGGAACGGGATTATAGCAAAGAGAGTAGATTGACAAGAGTGGTCACTTCGTCCAATAAGCATTGCCAGCATGTTCTTCTGGCCCCCTAGCGGAAAGGTGTCCTGACTGTACACGATTCGACTGTGCAGCGCCCCATATAGAAAGGAGGTTCCTCATAATCGAATCGTGTCAGTTCAAATTCAACATGGCGCGGACGAAGTAACCACTCTTGTCAATCTACTCTCTTTGATTATAGTGGGCGCAGCGAGCTCTATACACAACATGCGTACGTAATGACGTCACTATACTCATTTTAAAGTCTGGTCAACTTTTGTTTTTGTCGAAACGTTCCATATCGGTGTTCGAAACCATTTTTGTTCTAAATTCTAAACATACTGATGGGAAATGTTTGCGTTTTTGCTCCTCTTTTTACAGAAGAGTAGGGCCTACATCTGATGGGTTGTTTAAAAAAAACTACACTGATAAATTATGAACTTGAAGTTTACTTTTAGGTTATTTTCTGCGCTCACTTCTAGGTTTTGCCTACTACATATTAAAACATGCTTCAGCACGACTACTCTGTGCTCAAGAGCCGTTTCTGTGCTCAACTCCAAACTCACACTTCAAAAGTCGA
Source organism: Lepidochitona cinerea (assembly GCA_963971465.1). Taxonomy (NCBI): domain Eukaryota; kingdom Metazoa; phylum Mollusca; class Polyplacophora; order Chitonida; family Tonicellidae; genus Lepidochitona; species Lepidochitona cinerea. The sequence continues at coordinate 8,684,215 of OZ020556.1, forward strand.
CCTCGACCTTGCTCCAAGTTAGACTCAATGTAACATATCCCTGTACACAAGTTTTGCTATCGATATTTAGCGAAGAATTGTAGTTTCTTAGATTATTAACACTAATTTTGGAAGGGATAATCTCCTAGTTTTATTTATTTCCAATGGTCGACCTGTCAATGACTTGACAAAATTGCAACAACACCAAAACAAAAGTTTATTTTTATCTCCCTTCCTAGAGAGCTCCAATAATTCGTGCTCAACTTGACTGAGATTGCATTGTTTATATACTCAGTTGAGCACGTTTTCAGAATGTTTTATAATCTCAATCTCTGATCCTAACTCCTGGGAGGACGCTCAAGAATAGTTGAGCATGGAGTTTGAGTTGAATCCAGCACGTTTTTTTTAAATAATTCGGACACAAGGCAATTTTGGGTGTAGATTTCGAAAATCGGTGTACGCGTATGGTTATGTTAGGTTCCGTGGGTGAATCTCTGCTAGTATAAAAATGTAACGCTAAGGAGATGAAATGAAACACATTTTGAATAAACATGTTGAAAAAAAATTTTCTCACATATATCCGTTGAATTTTGTTTTAAAACTAAATTATTCACATCAAAACAAAATTGAATGTATTATTATGGTCTTTAAGCTGATGGAACAAAACCTGCTAACATCGGAATAAATGTTTGAACCGTAACCTTTTTCTTGTATGTGATACCAAGAGAAGCCTCTTCATTGCCAAGGAAAGATACTTGCTTTTTGTCAGCTTATCTCCGACTCGATGTAACACATTTTGTCAGTTTATCTCCGACTCAATGTAACACATTTTGTCAGCTTATCTCCGACTCAATGGAACACATTTTGTCAGCTTATCTCCGACTCGATGTAACACATTTTGTCAGCTTATCTCCGACTTATTATAGCACATTTTGGCAGTTTGTATGCCTCTCAATATAAACACATTTTGGCAGTTACATGCCAATCGATATAAACACATTTTGGCAGTTACATGCCAATCGATATAAACGCATTTTAATGCGCCTTGACGGCCATAAAGACATTTTAAAGATCGCAGAATCGTGATAAAATACCACAGCCTTATAGACTGAATATAACACACCATTGTGTCAACAGACAGTAAACAAGTTCAGTTGTGATTTAAGGTGAACATTTCTCCCTGTAAGAAAGAGTAGGAAATAAACTATTAGAATCCTTCAACTTTTTTACATTTCATCTTTTCCTTTTCAAATTAAGGTCTTGCTTTCATGAGACTCGAGTAACGAGGATCTATAACAATGCAAGCATCTGGTATCTCATCCAGTCAAACAACAATATTCGATATCTTGATCCACGTATCTCAGTTTTCAGCGGGCCAAATAACGATAGTCGATATCTTGATCCATGCATCTCAGTTTTCAGCGGGCCAAATGACGATAGTCAATATCTTGATCCATGCATCTCGGTTTTCAGCGGGCCAAATAACGATAGTCGAAGTCTGATTTTTCGGCGGATCTACGAACGAAAATCTACATCTTCATTCGTATTTCTGTTTTTTTGCAGTGACTCTAATAACGATAATCGATATCTTGATCCATGCATAAGTCTAAAGATACGGAGTCCGGTGTTGAAGAAGCACTGTGGGATTCCAACTTCCTGTCCAACAAGACCAGACCGGAAGTGGCAAGTGAAAACAGCATGGAGAGCACACACATACCAAATGACCAGGCTACTCTTGCTGTGCATTCTTCTGGATATTTGCTTATCTCATTTCCAAATAAAATTAATCCTGTTAGTATCAAAACACCTATAATAAAGGGAAAAAATCAAGGTAAAAAACTGCAATGGCTTGGTTCGGTTAGAATGCATCTAGAAAAAATCAGCAGATTTCTAAAAAAAACTCTCCACACATTAACCCTAATTTATCCACACGTTACAAATTACAGTTCATTCTTACAAATGATATCATCAAAATCCTATTAAAGATAATGAAGGTAAGGTGGAAGGAAATGTTGTAATTTTTTGTCCAACTGACCTGCGGTTAATGATAAACCAATGGTAATTTCTGCCAGTTTTAATCGGTACATGATGAATTTGCCGACACACGTGTAGCTGAGTACGACACCTTGTGTAAGGATGAGCAATATAAGTGATAATACCATTAACACCTGTGGTCCAACTCCCCAGTTACGCTCTGAAAACAAAATCAATAATAATCAATTTCCCTGTCGAACGTAATTCTTTACGTTTTTCAAAAAGTGTCGTATCATTCGGTGAAAGGCTAACAAAGGTTTCTCAATTGGAGCTTTAAGGAGTTAATGTATGTGTGCTTCATTTCAAATTCGCTAAAACAAAAACAATAAAAAAAGACAGGACGCTAATTAAAACTGACACAGAGGTTTTTGTTCTTGACAAGAAAATAGTGCATGTGAGAAAGTGATCTTACCTACAAAACCAGCGGTAATCAGAGAGTCTGAACAAGACCAACGCCTTGGAGCCGTTTGTAAACATCCCCGCCATAGGCCTAGAACATAACGTTGACCCTTTGTGGTTAAATGAACCCAATTATCTGTGGCGACAGCAAGTATATGGAACAATAGAGTGACTCCAACAAATACAACTGTAGCTTTGGCGTATAATGAGGAATTTGTCACTTCTAGCATGGCTGCTGGATAACGTATCTGCCCTACAAAATTACACAATTATATCAACTGTTTGTGATTGAGAATTCTTTTTTTTATAATACGCTCCGGTTACGATTTCGGCAAATTCTATAAGTTTACTTGAAACAGTCTAGGTACCGACGCTGTCAATCAATTCTGTCAAATACAAACACAGTTAAAAAACCTGCCAATTTAATGGCAGAAATTTAAAAGGCTACTGACAAAGGTATTCTTTTAAAGGGGCATGAGCTGCCAAAATGTTGATATTTTAACGTTAAAACAGAATGTTGAAATTATTGGTTATTTTTCTCAAGACATATAATTCAGAAGCTTTTTAAGGCTTCTATTCTCCAGAATATACGATAAAGTATTGTTTTGAACTAACTTTGGCTTAGAATGAATGAATGAATGGTCGTCCCGGTTATTTGAATTCTGTTTACTTTTCGAACACGTACAGGCCACATACTGTATGGATTTTCCTCATTCCAACGCCAATCATTTAGTTTTTCGATGGCCTTCAAAGCCTCTTACTGTCGTGACGATCAGTAATTATGAAAAAAGTTTGAATTTTGGCAGCTCGTGCCACTTTAACAAAGATAACATTACGCATTTCCATACATATGTGTTTATACAGGGTTTTCTCAGAAAATGTCCAGGTGGAATCACAAACACTGTCGTGATAGAAGAACCTGTGATAACTATATAAAATTGTACGTACAATATTACCAAAAAAAACGTTTACATTTGAGTAGTCCGGGCTTCTTTCTCCAAAATCACTATTTTTTTATACTGACGGGCGTATTTTGGATACGCCAAAATTTTCCAAAATACGACCGTCAGTATAAAAAAAATAGTAATTTTGGAATCAGAAACCCGGACTAACATTTGAGCTGTGTAAGAAATAGGCCGCAATTGTTTCCAAATCACAGGAAGCCTGACTCTCCGTTCTCTCTAATCAATGCGGCTAAAATGACATAAAATGCCGCGGGGAACTATTTTGATTGCCTTTCCTCTACAGAGAAAAAAACGGGACTGAGAAGTAGGCTTATATGAGGTTTTAAAACGTATGATAAAAAGCCTACCAGCGCTGTATTTTTTATCAACTTAAATGTTGATAAAACCACTCTTAAAAGGCAAAGCCCATTTGAAAGCGAGTGTTACAAGAAGCAGTACCGAGTTACGAGGAATCAGGTGTGATCTGGATTGATTTCCCAAGAGAGAATTTTCTTTGAGAGCTTCACCACGAGATTAGCTCGCTCTTTTATGTGGAACTGGTGCTTTAAATCCTATAAACACTTCCTATATAAGATACGTCACGAATGATAAATACAATTTGACACGCTGTGACAATACTGATAAATAGTCACATAGATTATACTATTTCTGTCATATTTTGTGCATTTTGCTAAGATACATCTATGGTTACAATCCTGTCATAAGGTCCACATGTAGTATATTGCTTGTAATTTGACATGAAACAAACTACTATCTACGACCCGTATGTTGACAACATTATAACAGTGTCACAATGTCACCAGTAATACTGTCAACGACATGTCATGGATGTACAATCACAACATCCCCACTATTTAACATATAATACTGTCAAAACGTTAATATTCAAACTCTTATGTTACCAATTATATATTGATTGATTGATTGTTTGTTTGTTTGGTGTTTTACGCCGCGCTCAAGATTGTTTCACTTATATGGTGGCGTTGCCAGTTTAACCGTGGGAGGAAACCGGACTCTATGCCCGGAGGAAACCCATGACCTTCCGTTTTAGTGTTCATAAATATACAACATAGTTATTTTAGACAAGAAGATTTTCCCTGTGCCCGTGTGTTTTAGTGTTCATAAATATACAACATAAATACATACATATTATGATTACCTTTTTTTAAAATGTTAGAAGTCTTTTGGAAACGATTTCCAACATCCCGGTTAAATGTTCATCCACAATACATCCCAGGCCCACAGAACTGTCGAAAGCTGGAATAATGGTTCTGGTTGATTTATCCACCATTTGAACCACCTGATGTATCGCCGGTGTTCCCAATAAATTCTCAGTTAACAGATACGATCAACGGTCGACGTTTTCCAGACTGAATGAGTTGAAGTTAGCGTACAGCAAAATATTATGATAGATGAAAACGTTTTGACATTACTTTCAATAGGAAAATCTCAAAGCTATAACAAACTCAAACAAACTGTACAAAACTCATATGCTTCTAGATATATGTATGGTATATCAAGAATGGAAAAGATTAACAATAGCGGCCAAGACATTCATCACTGAAAGATCCCTTCCAAGAGCAGCCTTGTAGTCGATGTAGAATTAATCAGTAGTGTGTGAGGGATTCGTCAGCCGAGTCGATGTCGCCGAATGACTAAAAGGAGCGATGTATGGCAGAAACGTTTGGTCCTATCACAGCTTTCCAAAGTGCTTCTTCTTACGACCACCTTCTAAAGGATCAAACTGTATACTGTATTTATTAAATCTAGCGTTATTTGTATATTCATTGGGATACCATATCTATATTGATTGGTTTATCTCCTTGCCTACGTCTTCTGATATTTCAACAGGGTACTAGCAAAGAGAGTAGATTGACAAGAGTGGTCACTTCGTCCGCGCCATGTTGAATTTGAACAATTTCAATTTAATTCATTTTTATTGTACTTGGCACTTTAACAAAGCAGAGTTCAAACAAAAAAAGTGTAACAATCATAACTTGGAAATATTTACAATGGTAACTAAAGTACCCCCCTGACACGGGCACGATTCCATTATTAGGAACCTCCTTTCTGTAGGGGGCGCTTTACAGTCGAATCGTGTACAGTCGGAACACCCTTCCGCTAGGGGGCCAGAAGAACATGCCGGCAATGCTGATTGGACGAAGTGACCACTCTTGTAAATCTACTCTCTTTGGTACAAGCCTGCTTGATGAACCTTTATATCACAGTTGTAGGAAAATAGGCAACAGTTACGATCCTAAAATTAAGTCGTGAAACTATAGTCCATTGAATTGCTATTGGAAGACCCAAATGGATAAAATTCTTCAAAGACAATTTGTGCATTATAACGTCATCGGTTAAGTCATATAACAACATGTCCTTAGGCGGGCCATTACAGCTATGGGTTGGATGAGCAAACACTTTAAACTTGCCGAGCAACAAACCGCAATTCCTATCAAAACATATCATATATGGAAACATGAGATCGAAACATATCATATATAGAAACATGAGATCGAAACATATTATATTATAGAAACATGAGACCCAAACATATCATATATGGAAACATGAGATCGAAACATATCATATAATGAAACATGAGATCCAAACATATCATGTATAGAAACATGAGATCCAAACATATCATATAATGAAACATGAGATCCAAACATATCATGTATAGAAACATGAGATCCAAACATATCATATAATGAAACATGAGATCGAAACATATCATATATGGAAACATGAGACCGAAACATATCGTATATGGAAACATGAGATCGAAACCTATCATATATAGAAACATGAGATCGAAACCTATCATATATAGAAACATGAGATCGAAACATACATGTATCATATATGGAAACATGAGATCGAAACATATCGTATATAGAAACACGAGATCGAAACATATCATTTATGGAAACATGAGACCCAAACATATCATATATGGAAACATGAGATCCAAACATATCATATATGGAAACACGAGACCCAAACATATCATATATGGAAACATGAGATCGAAACATATCATATATAGAAACATGAGACCCAAACATATCATATATGGAAACATGAGATCGAAACATATCATATAATGAAACATGAGATCCAAACATATCATGTATAGAAACATGAGATCCAAACATATCATATAATGAAACATGAGATCGAAACATATATGGAAACATGAGACCGAAACATATCGTATATGGAAACATGAGATCGAAACCTATCATAAATAGAAACATGAGATCGAAACCTATCATATATAGAAACATGAGATCGAAACATATCATATATGGAAACATGAGATCGAAACATATCGTATATAGAAACACGAGATCGAAACCTATCATATATGGAAACATGAGACCCAAACATATCATATATGGAAACATGAGATCCAAACATATCATATATGGAAACACGAGACCCAAACATATCATATATGGAAACATGAGACCCAAACATATCATATATAGAAACATGAGACCCAAACATATCATATATGGAAACATGAGATCGAAACATATCATATAATGAAACATGAGATCCAAACATATCATGTATAGAAACATGAGATCCAAACATATCATATAATGAAACATGAGATCCAAACATATCATATATGGAAACATGAGACCGAAACATATCATATATGGAAACATGAGATCCAAACATATCATGTATAGAAACATGAGATCCAAACATATCATATAATGAAACATGAGATCCAAACATATCATGTATAGAAACATGAGATCCAAACATATCATATAATGAAACATGAGATCCAAACATATCATGTATAGAAACATGAGATCCAAACATATCATATAATGAAACACGAGATCCAAACATATCATGTATAGAAACATGAGATCGAAACATATCATATAATGAAACATGAGATCCAAACATATCATATATGGAAACATGAGATCAAAACATATCATATATGGAAACATGAGATCGAAACATATCATATATGGAAACATGAGATTGAAACATATCATATATGGAAACATGAGATCGAAACATATCATATATGGAAACATGAGATCGAAACATATCATATATGGAAACACGAGATCGAAACATATCATATATGGAAACACGAGATCGAAACATATCATATATAGAAACATGAGATCGAAACATATCATATATGGAAACATGAGATCGAAACATATCATATATGGAAACACGAGAACGAAACATATCATATATAGAAACATGAGATCGAAACATATCATATATAGAAACATGAGATCCAAACATATCATGTATAGAAACATGAGATCCAAACATATCATATAATGAAACATGAGATCCAAACATATCATGTATAGAAACATGAGATCCAAACATATCATATAATGAAACACGAGATCCAAACATATCATGTATAGAAACATGAGATCGAAACATATCATATAATGAAACATGAGATCCAAACATATCATATATGGAAACATGAGATCAAAACATATCATATATGGAAACATGAGATCGAAACATATCATATATGGAAACATGAGATCGAAACCTATCATATATGGAGACATGAGAACGAAACATATCATATATGGAAACACGAGATCGAAACATATCATATATGGAGACATGAGAACGAAACATATCATATATGGAAACATGAGATCGAAACATATCATATAATGAAACATGAGATCCAAACATATCATATATGGAGACATGAGAACGAAACATATCATATATGGAAACATGAGATCGAAACATATCATATAATGAAACATGAGATCCAAACATATCATATATGGAAACATGAGAACGAAACATATCATATATGGAAACACGAGATCGAAACATATCATATATGGAAACACGAGATCGAAACATATCATATATAGAAACATGAGATCGAAACATATCATATATGGAAACATGAGATCGAAACATATCATATATGGAAACACGAGAACGAAACATATCATATATAGAAACATGAGATCGAAACATATCATATATAGAAACATGAGATCGAAACATATCATATATGGAAACATGAGACCGAAACATATCATATATGGAAACATGAGATCGAAACATATCATATATGGAAACACGAGAACGAAACATATCATATATGGAAACACGAGATCGAAACATATCATATATGGAAACATGAGATCGAAACATAACATATATGGAAACACGAGAACGAAACATATCATATATGGAAATACGAGAACGAAACATATCATGTATGGAAACACGAGATCGAAACATATCATATAATGAAACATGAGATCCAAACATATCATATATGGAAACATGAGATCGAAACATATCATATATGGAAACATGAGATCGAAACATATCATATATGGAAACACGAGAACGAAACATATCATATATAGAAACATGAGATCCAAACATATCATATATGGAAACATGAGACCGAAACATATCATATATGGAAACATGAGACCGAGACATATCATATATGGAAACATGAGATCGAAACATATCATATATGGAAACACGAGACCCAAACATATCATATATGGAAACATGAGATGGAAACATATCATATATGGAAACATGAGATTGAAACATATCATATATGGAAACATGAGATCCAAACATATCATATATGGAAACATGAGACCGAAACATATCATATATGGAAACATGAGATCGAAACATATCATATATGGAAACATGAGATGGAAACATATCATATATGGAAACATGAGACCGAAACATATCATATATAGAAACATGAGATCGAAACATATCATATATGAAAACATGAGATCAAAACATATCATATATGGAAACATGAGACCGAAACATATCATATATGGAAACATGAGATCAAAACATATAATGTATGGAAACATGAGATCGAAACATATCATATATGGAAACATGAGACCGAAACATATCATATATGGAAAAATGAGACCGAAACATATCATATATGGAAACATGAGACCGAAACATACATGTATCATATATGGAAACATGAGACCCAAACATATCATATATGGAAACATGAGATCGAAACATATCATATATGGAAACATGAGATCGAAACATATCATATATGGAAAAATGAGACCGAAACATATCATATATGGAAACATGAGACCGAAACATACATGTATCATATATGGAAACATGAGACCCAAACATATCATATATGGAAACATGAGATCGAAACATATCGTATATAGAAACACGAGATCGAAACCTATCATATATGGAAAAATGAGACCCAAACATATCATATATGGAAACATGAGACCCAAACATATCATATATGGAAACACGAGATCGAAACATATCATATATGGAAACATGAGATCGAAAAATATCCTATATGGAAAAATAAGATGTACATGTATTACAAAAGGATTCCAGAAAATTCTACTGACCAAGGCTAAGCTCCTGTCAGTCGTCAACCTAATGAAATATCATAGGTTTGGTTTGTTACAACAATCTATGGGGTATAAAGGTCTAAATGACATACCTCTTTTTAAAACAATTAGAAACTTGTCTCCATGATTATTTGAGACAAGAAGATTTTCCCTGTGCCTGTGTGTTTTAGTGTTCATAAATACATACCGGTATGGAAACATGAGAACAAAACATATCATATATGGAGACATAAGACTGTCACAATTGTTTATTTAAAGTTTCCAAAAATAGGTCAATTTGGTTGTCTACAGAATATTTTAAAATGTCTATGTTGTTTCTCATACTATCGACCTAAGTGGAAAGCTGACAGCAATGACCTCCATGTCGTCTTCAATAAACTTCCCTGCCTCTCTATATAAATATAACCCTAGTCAATGCAAACAAACTAATGATAAGCTTATTTAAATTTGTAGAAATACACTTCGTTAACCTTAACAAAATATAAATGTTGTCTGGATGATAAAAAATACAGAGCAGTGTTGAAAATGGTACAAGCTGCAAAAATTCCAATTCTTTTGGGATGACTTTCGAGTATCAAGAAAACCTGTATTTGAATTGGTAAAAACGAGGAGCAATTTACTAATTCTGCTTTATCGAAATTTCCTTTATACTTGGCAGATCATGTAAATAGAGACGAATCGACGTTGTCAAAAAGCCAATGAGAGTGTTTTATATTGCATTACTAACTAATTACATTTTTGAGTATTCCTTAGCGAAGAAAGAGCTCGCCAAGATTATAACAAATTGTTGATAGAATTGTAGCCAATGCTATTATCTCCAGATCGAACTTATCTTTGGATTCCCGGATTTCATCTACAGACGGTCAATCGCATATTATGAAATCATGATCATGTTCAGTGTCTTCGTTAGTAATGGGGTATATATCTTCTGAACTGAGTTCAATAAGAAACTTTTGGGTTGTTTTACATGTATATTCACTAATATGTATCATCCGGATGATGCTGGCATATGATTCTAATATATACTGAACCGCAACAAAAAAAAATGTCACTCCTTTTTGGATATTGATAATCAGTGTATTTCAAATAGATGTAAAGAACACACTTATCGACTTATTGACATGATGATCATCATCATTGGCAGACAAATGTTAGAGAATTTCAAGTGAAAGTGAGGACAGGTGGCGCCACAGTGCGATCTGGAAGTCAATAATGTGTATGGCCACCATGGGCGTTGATTATGGCGTTGCATCGTCTGAACATTGAGTGGATGAGACGGTTAAAAAAGATGATAGGAACTTGTCGGCCTGGGCCGCACGAGATTGAGTCTCCTCTTGAAGAAGTCTCTCGCTGCTCTGGCAGTAAGAGCTCGTGCGTTTTCCTGCTGGAAGACATGATTTCATTGACGAGCAAAATGGGGCCCGATGATGGTCGCAGTGCCTGATCGATGTAGCGGACAGCTGTTACACCATTCCCTCTACCAGGGCCAACATTCGGGAACACCATAGGGCCTACTTTTTGATTCAGTGCTATAGCACCCCATACCATAATGCTGTTAACTCCCCACGCGTCTCTTTCTAGAACAAACTCATCTGTAAAACGCTTCACTCATATACACCACACTCTCATTCGCCAATCAACCGTCGAGATGCAGTACCGACTTTCATCGGAGAAGACTACAGTTCTCCAACTCGGGGACGCCAATTGCGATGCTGTGTGACCCATTACAGACGAGCCCTGCGATGTCGAGCATCTGACATTTGCCTGCCTCAAACGCCTGCGCACCGTGTCGTTGATGATTGGTCTCTGGTGATTGCCAATGCTGGTCTTTGTTGTTTCCGCAGCTGTAGCGAATCGGTTTTGCAGTTTTGGACGGACAATCTGTCGATCTTGCCTCAACGTTTTTACAGGCGGTCTTCGACTACGTTGACGGTCGGCTGTGCTTCCAGTGGCTTGGACCCGTTGCTACAGTCTGGTCTTGCAGTCTGGCCAGCATGAAGTCTTCTCAAGGCCTGGTCTCTCTGATCCCGTTATTTAAATTTTGGTTGAGAATAAATAGGGGCGGTATCCATGTTAAATAGTGCGTAGCTTGAAACCGACATGCACTATGCCAACTTCATTCGGTTGTAAAGGATGCCTCGTGTGTTGATCTATTTGAAAATGGAAAGGAAAAGCCTTACCGAGATTTAGGTAACCACAAATCGAAACGTTAAAAATACCGCAAATGTGAAATGAAACTGTATCCTGCAACCTACAATGGTTCCGAAATCTAATGAAATCAACACAAAATAAAATAAAAAAATGAGAATTGTTTCATCTTACTTGGCTGACTACGGATTTAACCAGTTTTTCTAAATACCTTACCGAGAGAAGTGGACATGATATCGAAACGCTGTTGTCCAATAATCATATACCGAGACAGAAACGTCTGTTGACTTCCAAAGCCAGAGATATTCATTCTTTAAGATTTTCTGTATAAAACTATGTTCCTCATAATAATGAGCCGTGAGTGCTGAAAGTGGAATTTCACCCACTCTCAGTTTAGAGTAGGGTTTGCTGCCAAATAGAGGAACAATTTCGTTGAAACCGAATTACCGATGAGTTTTCTGTAGACACCAATTCTGATGATGTTCATTAAGTTAGTTTTTATGAGAAACCAAGACTTTAAAATGCACGCACACATTCTCACAATTTGCAATTTGTTCGTACGACCTTCTGCCATTATCGATATTGTTTTATTCCAACGTGAATTCTGAGGTTTTTCAAGCTACTTCCAACGCTCAACTTCGGCTGATCATACTAATTTAACATTTCTGTTATTACAGCCAAGGACAAGGTGCACAAACCCATCTACTGTAGTTTGGTCAATTCTTCAATTCTTCAATACTGTGCTGGTAATCGACGTTGAAACAGACAAAGGAACGCCTATAAAACTTGATGAAAGTTGTATATTTCTATGGATATACACGTATATGTTTAAAAATTTAATCGCACTGTTCTACAAATACTTTTCAAAGGAAACACATTTAGGAAAGAGTCGGCTTTTAGACATGCTGTCGTCTTTTTTGTGAAATCCCGATACAATTTCTCTCCCAAAGCACGTCGTTTATTTTCTCCTAAGACATTTTCTTGGTTATTGACATCACACATTACAAACATTTCATTTCTTTTTAAAGTGGCATGAGCTGCCACAATTCACACTTTTTTCATAATTTCTAATCGTCACGACAGGAAAAGACTTTGAAGGCCATCGAAAAACTAAATGATTGACGTTAGAATGGGGCAAATCCATACAGTATGTGGCCCGTAGGAACCGAACACGTGCTCAAAAAGTAAACAAAATTTAAATAACCGGGACGACCATTCATTCAGTTTAAGCCAAAAATAGTTCAAAACAATACTTTATCGTACATTTTCAAGACTAGAAGCACTAAACATCTTTCGAATTATACGCCTTGAGGAAAATAGCCAATAATTTCAACATTCTGTTTTAACGTCAAAATATCAACATTTTGGCAGCTCGTGTCACTTTAAATACGAAGCGTAATTCAAATAAGAACCAAATAATGATGACCATATTTTGAGCTCTACTTTTGTTATGCTGGTAACATTAATATGTGACATACCGACCGACATACAGGCCAACATACAGACCCTCCCACAGACACCACTGACTATACAGTAGCTGTATAGTCCTAACTAAAAGGTAGACTGTGGAGGAAATGTTATCGACAAAAGCATATTATCAAGATTAGTTTTAAAAGTTTATGACTACGTTTTGAAATAAGAAGACTGCTAACTGATCCTTAATAACATCTTCATTCGACGAATGCGTCTGTGTAAGTTTTCCCTTTCAACGCATGAAACATGAGACCCAAACATATCATATATGGAAACACGAGATCGAAACATATCATATATGGAAACATGAGATCGAAAAATATCATATATGGAAAAATAAGATGTACATGTATTACAAAAGGATTCCAGAAAATTCTACTGACCAAGGCTAAGCTCCTGTCAGTCGTCAACCTAATGAAATATCATAGGTTTGGTTTGTTACAACAATCTATGGGGTATAAAGGTCTAAATGACATACCTCTTTTTAAAACAATTAGAAACTTGTCTCCATGATTATTTGAGACAAGAAGATTTTCCCTGTGCCTGTGTGTTTTAGTGTTCATAAATACATACCGGTATGGAAACATGAGAACAAAACATATCATATATGGAGACATAAGACTGTCACAATTGTTTATTTAAAGTTTCCAAAAATAGGTCAATTTGGTTGTCTACAGAATATTTTAAAATGTCTATGTTGTTTCTCATACTATCGACCTAAGTGGAAAGCTGACAGCAATGACCTCCATGTCGTCTTCAATAAACTTCCCTGCCTCTCTATATAAATATAACCCTAGTCAATGCAAACAAACTAATGATAAGCTTATTTAAATTTGTAGAAATACACTTCGTTAACCTTAACAAAATATAAATGTTGTCTGGATGATAAAAAATACAGAGCAGTGTTGAAAATGGTACAAGCTGCAAAAATTCCAATTCTTTTGGGATGACTTTCGAGTATCAAGAAAACCTGTATTTGAATTGGTAAAAACGAGGAGCAATTTACTAATTCTGCTTTATCGAAATTTCCTTTATACTTGGCAGATCATGTAAATAGAGACGAATCGACGTTGTCAAAAAGCCAATGAGAGTGTTTTATATTGCATTACTAACTAATTACATTTTTGAGTATTCCTTAGCGAAGAAAGAGCTCGCCAAGATTATAACAAATTGTTGATAGAATTGTAGCCAATGCTATTATCTCCAGATCGAACTTATCTTTGGATTCCCGGATTTCATCTACAGACGGTCAATCGCATATTATGAAATCATGATCATGTTCAGTGTCTTCGTTAGTAATGGGGTATATATCTTCTGAACTGAGTTCAATAAGAAACTTTTGGGTTGTTTTACATGTATATTCACTAATATGTATCATCCGGATGATGCTGGCATATGATTCTAATATATACTGAACCGCAACAAAAAAAAATGTCACTCCTTTTTGGATATTGATAATCAGTGTATTTCAAATAGATGTAAAGAACACACTTATCGACTTATTGACATGATGATCATCATCATTGGCAGACAAATGTTAGAGAATTTCAAGTGAAAGTGAGGACAGGTGGCGCCACAGTGCGATCTGGAAGTCAATAATGTGTATGGCCACCATGGGCGTTGATTACGGCGTTGCATCGTCTGAACATTGAGTGGATGAGACGGTTAAAAAAGATGATAGGAACTTGTCGGCCAGGGCCCTGTCTTACAAAGCTGGCGTAAGTTACGTCGGACGTAAATCAGTGTTAAAGCTATAGGAACTTACGCCCTAGTCGCAACTGGTCCATGTTGTAGGCCTATGCGCAACTTTACGCCAGCTTCGTAAGACAGGGCCCTGGGCCGCACGGGTTTGATCCTCCTCTGGAGGAAGTCTCTCGTTGCTCTGGCAGTATGGGCTCGTGCGTTTTCCTGCTGGAAGACATGATTTCCATGACGAGCAAAATGGGGCACTATGATGGTCTCAGCGCCTGGTCGATGTAGCGGGCAGCTGTTACACCATTTCCTCTACCAGGACCAACATTCGGGAACACCATAGGGCCTAGTTTTTGATTCAGTGCTATAGCACCCCATCCCATAATGCTAGAAACTCCCCACGCGTCTCTTTCTAGAACAAACTCATCTGTCAAACGCTCCCCTCATATACGCCACACTCTCATTTGCCCATCAACCGTCGAGATGCAGTACCGACTTTCATCGGAGAAGACTACAGTTCTCCAACTCGGGGACGCCAATTGCGATGCTGTGTGGCCCATTACAGACGAGCGCTGCGATGTCGAGCATCGGACATTTGCCTGCCTCAAACGCCTGCGCACCGTGTCGTTGATGATTGGTCTCTGGTGATTGCCAATGCTGGTCTTTGTTGTTTCCGCAGCTGTAGCGAAGCGGTTTTGCAGTTTTGGATGGACAATCTGTCGATCTTGCCTCAACGTTGTTACAGGCGGTCTTCGACTACGTTGACGGTCGGCTGTGCTTCCAGTGGCTTGGACCCGTTGCTACAGTCTGGTCTTGCAGTCTGGCCAGCATGAAGTCTTCTCAAGGCCTGGTCTCTCTGATCATCCCGTTATTTAAATTTTGTTTGTATAGGCCACATACTGTATGGATTTTCCCCATGCCAACACCAATCATTAAGTTTTTCGATGACCTTCAAAGGCTCTTACTGTCGTGACGATCAGAATCTATGAAAATAGTCCGAATTTTGGCAGCTCATGCCACTTTAAGTTTTCAATTAATGCCTGATAAAATATTTCTGTGTGTACTTTTTTAAATTTAAATTTAAATTTTGAAAATACCACAGTTTGGCTGAGAATAAATAGTGGTGGCATCCATGTTAAATTGTGTGTAGCGTGAAACGGGTATGCACTATGCCAACTTCATTCGGTTGTAAAGGATGCCTCATGTGTTGATCTATTTGAAAATGGAAAGGAAAAGCCTTACCGAGATTTAGGTAACCACAAATCAAAACTTTAACATTACCGCAAATGTGAAATGAAACTATATCTTTCAACCTACAATGGTTTTGAAATCTAATGAAATCAACACAAAATAAATAAAAAAGATGAGAATTGTTTCATCCTACTTGGCTGACTACGGGTTAAACCAGTTTATCTAAATACCTTACCGAGAGAAGTGGACATGATATCGAAACGCTGTTGTCCAATAATCAGATACCGAGACAGAAAAGTCTGTTGACTTCCAAAGCCAGAGATATTCATTCTTTAAATTTTCTGTATAAAAAAATGTTCCTCATAATAATGAGCCGTGAGTGTTGAAAGTGGAATTTCACCCACTCTCAGTTTAGAGTAGGATTTGCTGCCAAAGATAGGAACAATTTCGTTGAAACCGAATTACCTAAGAGTTTTCTGTAGGCACCAATTCCGAGGATGTTCATTAAGTTAGTTTTTATGAGAAACCAAGACTTTAAAATGCACTCACACATTCCCACTATTTGCAATTTTTTCGTTATTAGCCCACATTTTCGGTTCGTACGACCTTCTGCCATTATCGATATTTTTTTTTTATTCCAACGTGAATTCTGAAGTTTTTCAAGCTACTTCAAACGCTCAACTTTGGCTGATCATACCAATTTAACAATTTCTGTTATTACAGCCAAGGGCAAGGTGCACAAAACCATCTACTGTAGTTTGGTCAATTCTTCAATTCTTCAATACTGTGCTGGTAATCGACGTTGAAACAGACAAAGCAACGCCTATAAAACTTGATGAAAGTTGTATATTTCTATGGATATACACGTATATGTTTAAAAATTTAATCGCACTGTTATACAAATACTTTTCAAAGGAAACACATTTAGGAAAGAGTCGGCTTTTAGACATGCTGTCGTCTTTTTTGTGAAATCCCGATACAATTTCTCTCCCAAAGCACGTCGTTTATTTTCTCCTAAGACATTTTCTTGGTTATTGACATCACACATTACAAACATTTCATTTCTTTTTAAAGTGACATGAGCTGCCACAATTCACACTTTTTTCATAATTTCTAATCGTCACGACAGTAAAAGACTTTGAAGGCCAACGAAAAACTAAATGATTGACGTTGGAATGGGGAAAATCCATACAGTTTGTGGCCCGTACGAACCGAAAACGTGCTCAAAAAGTAAACAAAACTTAAATAACCGGGACGACCATTCATTCATGTTAAGCCAAAGTTAGTTTCAAGACTAGAAGCACTAAAAATCTTTTGAATTATACGTCTTATAATAAATAAAAATAATAAAATAATAAATAGCCAATAATTTCACCATTCTGTTTTAACGTCAAAATTTCAACATTTTGGCAGCTCATGTCACTTTAAATACGAAGCGTAAATCAAATAAGAACCAAATAATGATGACCATATTTTGAGCTCTACTTTTGTTATGCTGGTAACATCAATATGTGACATACCGACCGACATACAGGCTAACATACAGACCCTCCAACAGACACCAGTGACTATACAGTAGCTGTATAGTCCCAACTAAAAGGTAGACTGTGGAAGAAATGTTATCGACAAAAGCATATTATCAAGATCAGTTTTAAAAGTTTATGACTACGTTTTTAAATAAGAAGACCGCTAACTGATCCTTAATAACATCTTCATTCGACGAATGCGTTTGTGTAAGTTTTCCCTTTCCACTCACCTGACAAAGGCCTGCTAATTATAACGATCAGTGAGAATTATTGTGTATGGGCTCTCATTGAGACGAAAATCGAGCTGTGGGTATTCGATGTCCGCTTCTCCCTGTAAATAAGGCATCCGTGGCTCAGTCGGGAAGGATGATAGTCACTCTGAAACTTCGGGGATTTACGTGCGTGTCAAAGCCGACCGGTAGCGAGCGAAGATAGCCGAAGGATGTTCCGAGTGGTATGATACTCTCTCAGTCTCACACTTTCATCGATAAATTCGCACGTGGTCCTAAACAAATGGGAAAAAATTCTGTGTTGATTTTTCACCCAAAAGCCCTTCGTGGAAGAGTTGTCAGGTACTAACTATAGGTCGGGAGTTGCCTCTGGACAAACAGCCCGGTCAATTATATGAACCGTGTCATATGTTACATTCACCAGAGAGAATCCCTTTCAAGATAAACAAATCCACTAACAAATTCGAAGACTGTTCTCCAACATCAGTACCCATTGTGGTAGGAATCTTGGTACCGCTTCAACAAAACAACTTACGGAATGCCCTAACTGGACATAGTACTCAGTAGCAGCACTCTTGTGTCTCTATCCTGGTTTACTTACTTTGCCGGTCAGGTATAGAACCACACATTAAACCGCTATTATAAGGGTGAGATAACTCGTGTAACCTCATTAGGCCAATTTTTATGCTATGCTTTACAAAGAGCGATTTAACACTTTAATAACGGATTTCGAAGAAATCAACTGGTTCAGTAAAAAGAGGAATGTTTCAAAGATATAATAGGCGGTAATAGCTGAAAGGTAGTTGAGATTAAGGATAGTTAAGACTTAGCTTAAATCTGAAATCCGAAGTCCTTCCAAATAATTCATTTAAAAGCCGTAACCAAGTACTCAGTTACATTTGCGGTAATGTTTATGTTTTGGTGAGCCAAAGGACTTGGTGAATGCTTTCAGCAGCACCTCGGGAGTCTATTGAAAGAAAATTTCACAGGTAAGGGCAAAAATATAGTTTCCTTTTCACAAAAACGTAGACCAGGCGCTCATGGGCGCAGGAAGAAAAGAAGAAAAAAATGCCCTAAAACTCCAAGTAGCGAAAGTGGGAAACTGTGTAGGAATTCTAACATTTATAACAATAAACTTCAGCTTTGATCGTTTAAAGCTGGGCACAAGAATTTATTCATCAAAACTGTATCACGTATTTTGTACACTTATTTTTTGCCAATGGTTTGATTGAATAAAGCAATGCTAGAGGCCTTGGTCATCGCCATTCTACAGAGGATCACAACGGTGTAAAAATATTCATCTAACAAGCAACTTTTGGAAGTTTGGTAAATATATTGTAAACCACACAAACTGAACCCCAAGAACGTTAGTACCACTTTTCTTGTTGAATACGACACGACAAGGGTGTCCAACAGAAAATCGAAGATAGCCGAAGGATGTTCCGAGTGGTTGTCGGTCTGTATTTTATGTCAATGATATAAAAATCACCATACCTAATTAGATTTCACGCTATATTGTACAAATGTATCTTTTTATATAAAGTCTTGAAAATAAAACATGCCTGAGGGAAACCGATGTAGACATACGGCCGCCAGCTAGGACACTTACCCAAGGTTTTATTTAATATCAATACTTTGAAATGTCGTCTCAATAATTATATCCGCTGATTAGAGTAGCAAACAGTCTACAAAAAGTAACGCCCTAGGAGGATATGGTCTCACAGCCAATTCGTTCAATAAAATTAGAATTTTGAAGTAATAAGCTCAGACCATTTCTTCTATCCAATAGACATTTGTTTAATTAGAGTTGCCACCCATCTTTATATTGGTAAACATGCAGGGAAAAATTATTTTTTCTCCGTTTTCCGAAGCGGATTAATTTTGAACGCACGCAGCGTCGATGGGAGGCCAGTGTCGGACTTAACCGAAGGAACCACCGAAGCTCGCCTATGTTTTAGATTGTACTTCAAAGTATCTTTCTATTCATTTGCAGACTTCAGGTCAGTTTAGGGTTTGAGATATTTATACAGTTTAGTGATCAATTCTTTCAGTAAGTATATGATTACTTACATTGTTGTTTACTATATAATTATGCCAGTGATGTTTTTTGTGTATCAAGGAAAATTTTGGTATATAAAACACTTATGGGCATAGTATATTTATTAAATAAGAGCCAATTCAAGATTTGTCACAGTTTAAAGATGGCTACATGTTTCACCCCCCATGAGGGATATATTATTACCATTATTCTATCGCCAAACGACTCGATTGAATCCAACCATCTGCTTTAAATAAGAGCCAGTTGATATGCTGGTGAAAACTTCTTTGGAAATCTTTCCACCTGCTTCCCATCAAATATTGATATTCTCCCAACTGGAAAACAATTGTAGAAGTAAATTTTGTACGAATTAACCTGATGGTGAGAAAATACCAAATTCTATGAAAAGTCTTTTTTTTTTTACGTAGCACAGTGTAAAGCGTTAAATAATAAACGGTACAATATAGGTACAATAGGGGAACCAGCTGTCGTAGGGGCTGTACTTTGAGGCACAAGAGACTGTAGACTGTTTTAAGGACCGTTCTCACTGTGCGATTTGTCGTACCGACTTGTGGGATGCGAATAAAATGGATGCTTTTAATTGGTCAATATGATTTGTCGGCCAATGAAATGCACCCATTTGAATCGCATGCTACAAGTCGGTTCAACAAATCGCACAGTCAGAACGGGCCTTTAAATGGAAAAAACCTTCCTTAAGTTATTGATTTGTGTTACCCTATAAAAGCTGCATAGGCTTATGAAAACAAGTACACATGAGAAAACTAGGACAATCTGTATTGCCCTGTACTGTCAATAGTATCCCTAACCTAATATATGATTTCGACTGACACGAAGGACACCTGACATAAGAAAGGTTTCTAAAATCTAACAGTTATGTTGCTCACGAATTCTTAAGAATAAAGAGATAAAATATGTATCCTACAAATGAATGGCACTTCTTGGAATAAAACAAAATACACATATGAATAGTTCAATGTCTGCAATCCGAGGTTTTGCTGTGACCTCTACACCGACACAATTACGATAACTGTGGAGTCACCTAGTTATGGACACCTACCAAAGGATTCCATTTCAACCATTATACTGTGTATAACTGTGTATTGTCCAGGATACAACTGTCAAAGGCTTGGAAAAAGCTATTATTGTCCCAGTGCCTAAATCCGAAAACCGAATTGTCTGCTATGTTGTTATTTTTATAATTTCTAGCCACATTACGGCCAATTAGGGCTGCCATTTTCAAAATAATTTTAACCGGTGTCTAAATCTTGGAAAAATACTTCATTACCATCCTCATTAAAGCCAGAGCACTGGCGAAGATGATTAAAACACGACTTTTGGGAAAACAATGGCTTGTACTCTCCAAATCTTTCGAGACGGAGAAAACGTAGATCTAACACCTGATGTACATTTACAGAATCGAGTCATTCGTCAAAATGTTACTAAGGGAAGGATATTGGTCTGGGTAAAATAGTTTCTTACTGATCGTGTTAGAGAGCCTACAAGTCAAACGTAGCACAGATAATTCAAAATGAGACACATTTGCCACAATTTGGACTTCCTTGTATTACTTTGTTCCCATAGAGAGTTACGAACGCCATGTCTGGATGACTTCAGTTGCATGCGATGTATACTCGAAAATGTACGATAAAGTGTTGTTTTGAACTAGCTTTGGCTTAGAATAAATGAATGGTCGTCCCGGTTATTTAAATTTTCTTTACATTTCGAACACGTTTTCCGTTCGTACAGGCTACATACTGTATGGATTTTCTCATTCCAACGCCAATCTTTAAGTTTTTTTGGTGGCCTTCAAAGTCTCTTACTGTCGTGGCGATCAGAAATTATGAAAACAGTGTGAATTTTGGCAGCTCATGCCACTTTAATTCATTGTAACATGTAGGGCACCAGAAGCTGTACTCTGACCTTAAAGGCACACTTGCCGCCGTAGCCTGTTTAAATTTGCTAAGAAAACCAATTTACATGAGCTTACTACGACTAATACCACTAAACTTAAACCAGCAGGTTTATCCATAAGTAATCCTCGTCTTCATTTGTACTTCCAACTTCTAAATGCCACTGAAAGATTTAAACATAGGACACATAAAACATGTCTAGTTAGCTTTAGACTGTAAAAATGGGGTGAAAAACAAACGAAGAATCGAAGCCTGATTACAACAACAACGATCAGTGTCGGTCAACTTTCGTGTTGGGTTACCCTCCTTTCAGGCCTTTGTATCTGTGGTTTACAATCAAACAATTACCAGCAGGCTTTTCCAGTCGCTGTTAACCGATCGTCAGTCTGTATTTCTCAGATAAATAGGCCTACGTAAAATTACACTGTGCCGTTAGTTCACTCACTCGACTGAAACATAAAATCGCCAATAGGGGGCAGATCGGTTTGTTTACGTTCCGGGTACGTAACAATTCAAATTTTCAAATTCAAATTAAAAATACAAAGTGACGTCCAAACTTTTAAATTTTGGTAAAAATAGAAAGTTCCTAACTTATATTGTCTGAGAAAAATACAGAATACGGTCTTTCTTTTTTAATGTAAACAATATTCCTGATTTTCGCGGCAAGTGTGCCTTTAATAAGGGAAGGATATTGGTCTGGGTAAAATAGTTTCTTACTGATCGTGTTAGAGAGCCTACAAGTCAAACGTAGCACAGGTAATTCAAAATGAGACACATTAGCCACAATTTGGACTTCTTTTTATTACTTTGTTCCCATAGAGAGTTACGAACGCCATGTGTTGTTTTGAACTAACTTTGGCTTAGAATGAATGAATGGTCGTCCCGGTTATTTAAATTTTGTTTACATTTCGAACACGTTTTCCGTTCGTACTGGCTACATATTGTATGGATTTTCTCATTCCAACGCCAATCTTTTAGTTTTTTGATGGCCTTCAAAGTCAGAAATTATGCAAAAAAGTGTGAATTTTGGCAGCCCATACCACTTTAATTCATTGTACCATGTAGGGCACCAGAAGATGTACTCTGACCTTAAATCCTAAATAAAATACAAAGAGTGTTTTCAATTCCTTATGTACATGGTGACATACCATCAGACGTATTGAATGTCGATCAACCAATTTATTTCCGATATAGAATTCTGTTCTTTAGTCTCAGGAATATCCTCCCTCTACCTTTATTATGCCAAAGGGATAACAAAGTGTTTAAACACCATTGTAATTATCATTTTTCTTTTTGGAGTTGTCTGTTTAGCCTTTTTCTATAGTTTCCCTACGTACATGGGTGTGCAAATTGTTTTTATTATTGATTTTATTTCCAATGTTTCCTATTTATCTTTGTAACAATATAATTCAAATGAAAGAAAAACACCAAAAATAATAAACAGAAATAAACTCAGTTCAGGTACTTGCTTTACACCTAGTCCCCCTGGTTGTGGAGAAAAAATAAAATAACTTGTGTAGGAAATCTGTGCAATATCACGTTAGATTGATGTGTTTGTATGACGAGAATCTCAATAACCCTCTACTTATGTGACTTAACGGATAACTTATCTGCTTTGTCGTCAGAATAAGCTCAAATGTTTCGTTATTCCTAAAGGGGTATAACTAAGTGTTTATTTAGGATTAATTGGTTTCAATTTATCAACAGTTTTAATCATTGATATCTGGCGGAGCTTAGAGGATAAATCATCAAGAAGTTTGGCTTTTTTATAATCTTACGATTTTCTTAGACCAATTTGACACAACCTCTATTTTACGAAGGTTCTTCTTATTGTGGTGAATGAGAAATTCGCCTAATATTACAGATGTGTGTGATCTTCTTTGTCTATTTGCCGGAGGTATGATGGTCTCCTAGTTAGTAGATTGATTGCCAAGGGATATTTCCAACTCAGATAGAGTACCATTTGACGAAATATGTTGGCATGGCAGTGATCGATGTCGTAGGGGGGACGCAATGCGATTTCAGTAACAGACATTTTATAGCCTCGGGCTTCTTTTTTCTGTCATGCCCCATCAGTTTCATTATACGCCTGTATGCCTTTCTTCCGGTACGTTAATGCTATCTTCCAACACCTAATAATGGCATTTCACAGACTATTTATTATTTTACATTTAAAACTCAATTACACAGGATTGTCTAAATTTTGTTGGGTTTTTTTCACATACCGGAATCAAATTCTTTAAAAAAAATGTTAAGCTTAAGCTTTTAAACGACCCTACCAACTAATGACTGTAGATATATGATTTATGTACAAAACGTATTGGTATCTAATAGATGTATTGTAATTTACGCCTGAAATTGTAGGGTGTCATCTTTTACAGAAAAGCACAATCGGTTTTTAGTGACCATTCAACTTGCCACCAACTATAGACACACGATCCATTCTAGTGCTTTTTTTTATATTTATGAACACTAAAACATACTTGCACAGAGAAAATCTTCTTGTCCAAAATAATCATGGAGAACTGTTTCTAATTGTGTTAAAAAAAGGTATATCATTTAGGCCTTTATACCTAATCGTATTTATGATCACTAAAACACACGGGCACAGGGAAAATCATAAGTGGTTGTAATAAACTAAAACCCATGGCATTTCAATAGGTTGACGACAGGAGATTGGCCTTAGTCAGGATAATTTTCTGGAACACCCTGTAATATATTGACAGCTATGGCAAGACTATCGGTAAATTGAGACTGAACCCAAATCAATCATTAGATAAAAAGAATAAAAATGTTGGTTCCTACAGGAATACCTAGGTAGGCCAAGATGACAGATAAGAGCATTTGGCCCTTACTAGACTATCTTTCAAACACTTGTTCTTTTCCAAAGCAATAACTGACTGTTGGATCAGAGCCATTTTACTTTGAAGTAGTCTTTATTCTTCTACTATGATCTGAGCCATATCGATATTGGTCTTATACTGAAACGCCTGTGAGGTAATTGACCAGGCTAAGAACAAGCTTAACTTAGCATACAAAGGGTTCCTTCATATTTCAAAATTATATCCTATATTAAATGTTCAAATTTCCAACTTTCCAACGTGTAACTAACAGTCTCCAATCTATAGATAAGGTTGTCTTATCCTCTGTGTAATATCCTGATGTTACAGCACACGTGCTGATTCCATATCTTAATACATGTAGTTAATTCTTGACCTGTAATAGGAGTGCCCCTAGCCCCCCCCCCCCCCCAACCTTAGATTGTGGTGATTTTAACTGCAGTGTAGGAATCACAACTTATCAGCGATTATAACTTTTGTATTTGTTTTGTTCATTCTTGCTGTGTATATAATGCCTGTTTTACCATGCCGACGTTGTGTTGCTGTAATTTCTGATGATGAGGGTAGTTTCTCTCGAAAGCTCATATTAAACATCACCATGTACAAAGTAGTATAAGTTATGTGTTTTGGTTTTAGTAAAACCGCTCCATAGAAGAATCTATGAAACGCCTGTGCAATAATAGTTATTTTACGACATCTTCCCGGGTCCAGGTTCAAACACAAAGGATAAACAGTTTGTAACGTTTGAATCCATAAGCTGTCTCTTTCCAAACGTTTGTGTTTGGTATCTGCAGTGGAAGAGAGAAAGGGAATTTTTTCAATGGGCATGACTTCGATATGGTCCTTAACTGAATGACCTGGGTAATGAAATGCTGTGCCACAGGCACATCATACATACGTCTCCTACCAGATAAATGGTTGGCGGCTCTTTGTCGTGGAGAATTCTGAGATTTTCTAGCGATATTTTTGTACGTGATAACATACACGATATTAGACTGATCGATTGACTGACTGACTGATCGATTGACTGACTGACTGATCGATTGACTGACTGATCGATTGACTGACTGACTGATCGATTGACTGACTGACTGATCGATTGACTGACTGACTGACTGATCGATTGAGTGACTGACTGATCGATTGAGTGACTGACTGATCGATTGACTGACTGACTGATCGATTGACTGACTGACTGATCGATTGAGTGACTGACTGATCGATTGAGTGACTGACTGATCGATTGACTGACTGACTGACTGATCGATTGGCTGGCTGACTGATCGATTGACTGACTGACTGATCGATTGACTGACTGATCGATTGACTGATCGATCGATTGACTGACTGATCGATTGACTGACTGACTGATCGATTGACCGACTGACTGATCGATTGACTGACTGATCGATTGACTGACTGATTGATTGACTGACTGACTGATCGATTGACTGACTGACTGACTGATCGATTGACTGACTGACTGACTGACTGATCGATTGACTGGCTGACTGATCGATTGACTGACTGACTGACTGACTGACTGATCGATCGACTGGCTGATCGATTGACTGACTGATTGATTGATTGACAGACTGACTGATCGATTGACTGACTGACTGATCGATTGGCAGACTGACTGATTGATTGACAGACTGACTGACTGACTGATCGATTGACTGACTGATCGATTGACTGACTAACTGACTGATTGACTGATTGACTGACTGATTGATCGATTGACTGACTGACAGATCGATTGACTGACTGATCGATTGACTGACTGACTGATCGATTGACTGACTGACTGATTGATTGGCAGACTGACTGATCGATTGACTGACTGACTGATCGATTGACTGACTGACTGATTGATTGGCAGACTGACTGGTCGATTGACTGACTGGCTGATCGATTGAATGACTGACTGACTGATCGATTGACTGACTGACTGACTGATCGATTGACTGACTGACTGATCGATTGACTGACTGACTGACCGATTGAGTGACTGACTGACTGACTGATCGACTGTCTGACTGATCGATTGACTGACTGATCGATTGACTGACTAACTGACTGATTGACTGACTGACTGATTGATCGATTGACTGACTGACAGATCGATTGACTGACTGATCGATTGACTGACTGACTGGTCGATTGACTGACTGACTGACTGATCGATTGACTGGCTGACTGATCGATTGACTGACTGACTGATTGATTGGCAGACTGACTGATCGATTGACTGACTGACTGATCGATTGACTGACTGACTGATTGATTGGCAGACTGACTGGTCGATTGACTGACTGGCTGATCGATTGAATGACTGACTGACTGATCGATTGACTGACTGACTGACTGATCGATTGACTGACTGACTGATCGATTGACTGACTGACTGACCGATTGAGTGACTGACTGACTGACTGACTGATCGACTGATTGACTGACTGACTGACTGATCGATTGACTGACTGACTGACTGATTGACTGACCGACTGACTGACTGATCGATTGACTGACTGGCTGGCTGATCGATTGACTGACTGACTGGCTGACTGATCGATTGGCCGACTGATCGATTGACTGACTGACTGGTCGATTAACTGACTGACTGACTGACTGATCGATTGATTGACTGACTGACTGATCGATCGATTGACTGACTGGTGTTTACGGTCACACTGAAGATTATTTCACTTATATGGCGACGTAGTCAGATTTAGTGGGAGGGGGACCGGGCGCATTGCCAGGAGGAAACCCCAATTGTCGACGAATAACTGGTAACGTCTTAAGGCATTTCGTTGATTTCTATTGTGATTTTATTCTATTATACCAAAGTATGCTACCATATAACTTCCTTATGTCAACGGTTTACGATTCAATGAAATATCACATTAAATATCTTATTTCGCCGACAATGCGGAATCATTTCACTAATAAGTAGTGAATAAATCCATTGGATAAATGAATCGATACCTGAATGGATTTTGTGAATCTCATCTGCTTTCCTCATAAAAGGGACTATGACGTTATTATATGGGGATGATATACCATTCACTTTCTCCTTTGTCCACAACCGGAGATCTGCAATTGACGTTTGACGGTCACATGCTATGTGAGTTTTATCAGGCTACATATTATTGTACTTAAACACCGTTAACATCTAAAGGTATGCATGCACAATATAAATTGCAAATAACAAGTTGGGAATGCCAGGGCAGATAGGGTTTCCCAATCCAGTCTTAAATTGTCTCACAAAGTGTTATAGTTTTGGCTGAAAGACCTTGACGAAATATATAAGTATCATGTATGAATCACTGTTTAGCTCACGGTAACCCCCAAACTTTATTTGATGGTAAACCAAATATTCATAGAACCGTAGCCCCCCACCCCCCCCCCCCCCCCCACACACACACACTCCCTCCGTCACCACACAACATGTTATGCGACCGTATAGTGTTCAGTAGCAATAGATAAATCATATTCAATTTAATATTCAATATTATTTATACCGATAAAAGAACTACATAAAAACGTCGGCATGCAAAAAACCAAGAAGTGGCTAATCTTCGCTTTATTGTAATCTTCAACTTTTAAATCTCATTGAGAAATTCGATCTACAAATATCAGTGATTTAGTTTGTTTCGCCGTATCTATCCTGACACGCGGAAAGATGTCCATTCCATTCTTCAGGCTGATAGATCGATTGTCAAACGACGACGTTTCTATCAACAGACAAATTATCATTCGACGGAAAGAAGGTGGGATTTAAAGGTCGATACTTCACCGGAGTATTTTTGTGACAGACACATTATAGCCTTGTTTGTCGGTAACCATTACGGTAGCTGTTTGTCGGTAACCATCACGGTAGCTGTTTGTCGGTAAACATTACGGTAGCTGTTTGTCGGTAACCAGTACGGTAGCTGTTTGTCGGTAAACATTACGGTAGCTGTTTGTCGGTAACCATTACGGTAGCTGTTTGTCGGTAACCATTACGGTAGCTGTTTGTCGGTAACCATTAAGGTAGCTGTTTGTCGGTAACCATTCAATAGCTGTTTGTCAGTAACCATTACGGTAGCTGTTTGTCGGTAACCAGTAAGGTAGCTGTCTGTCGGTAACCAGTACGGTAGCTGTTCGTCGGTAACCAGTACGGTAGCTGTTTTTTGGTAACCAGTGCGGTAGCTGTTTGTCGGTAACCATTCCAGTAGCTGTTTGTCGGTAACCATCGCGGTACCTGTTTGTCGGTAACCATTGTGGTACCTGTTTGTCGGTAAGCAGTACGGTAGCTGTTTGTCGGTAACCATTACGGTAGCTGTTTGTCGGTAACCATTACGGTAGCTGTTTGCCGGTAACCATTACGGTGGCTGTTTGTCGGTAACCATTACGGTAGCTGTTTGTCGGTAACCATTACGGTAGCTGTTTTTCGGTAACCATTACGGTAGCTGTTTGTCGGTAACCATTACGGTAGCTGTTTGTCGGTAACCATTCAATAGCTGTTTATCGGTAACCATTACGGTAGCTGTTTGTCGGTAACCATTACGGTAGCTGTTCTTCTACTTATACAGCCCAGCTTTTACAAATATAAAAAAACACTGCAGCTAATCTGAAATCCGAAAACACAAGCTGCCCTTTGGAATACTTTGAGATCAGACAATAGAAAAAATGTAATGTAACAATTAATGACATTTCATATAAAGATGAAATTAAACAGCTTAGATTCTTCTAATTAGACTGGCTGAGCTTTTTGAAAATATGCAAAAGTTACAGCGATCATTGGATGTTTACAGTTGTAGTTTTTGTATGTGTTTGAGTTGACAAGTTAAAAGTATCAGGCAATATAGGCCAAATGATAGATATGATAGTTAATCGAACAGAAAAATCGCTGTACCATGGTAAATTACCATGGTATTTTGTATGAAAAAGCATGATATCGTATGGTAAACTATGCGGTTTTGGGACGCAGACCATGGTGTATTACTGTATTTTATAAAGGACTGAACCGACTTAAAGTGGCAATATCCTTCAAACAGAATCAGGTAACTGTTCGGCATTTATATGGAAAACAACAAATTGATTGAAGTGGTGTGAGCTGCCAAAATGTTGATATTTTGACGTTAAAACAGAATGTTGAAATTTTTGGCTATTTTTCTCAAGACGTATAATTCAGAAGCTTTTTAGTGCATCTAGTCTCGAAAATGTACGATATAGTATTGTTTTGAACTAACTTTGGTTTAGAATGAATGAATGGTCGTCCCGGTTATTTAAATTTTGTTTACTTTTCAAACACGTTTTCGGTTCGTACATGCCACGTTCTGTACGGATTTTCTTCGTTTCAACGCCAATCATTTAGTTTTTTGATGGCCTTC
The DNA here is from genome assembly GCA_963971465.1 of Lepidochitona cinerea. Lineage (NCBI taxonomy): Eukaryota > Metazoa > Mollusca > Polyplacophora > Chitonida > Tonicellidae > Lepidochitona > Lepidochitona cinerea. The sequence goes on from OZ020556.1 coordinate 8,714,482, forward strand.
AAAGCCTCTTACTGTCGTGACGGTCAGAAATTATAAAAAAAAGTGTAAATTTTGGCAGCTGATGCCACTTTAAGAGTTTTCTGTAGATACCAATATTGTCGATGTACATGTAGGTTTGGGTAGCAAGAATTAAGTTGTGCGAAAAAAATCCAGAGAATGTGAATATGATTAAGCAGAAACCTCGTCAAGAAATCAAGGAAATAGAGGGTAATTGTCATTGAAAGGAACTGATCTTGAGTAATGGTGTTTTCTTCTGCCGAGATTCAACCAGACGCTAATCACATTGTGGATATTCACTGTCAGCCTCCCTGTCTTAACCGTGAAAGCCTGACGATGTAATTTGGTATATTTATCGGAGTGAGATGGCGAAAGTAGCCGTATCTGATGTGTCTGAGATTGTATTATTGTGATGGGCTGAGGATAAACATGTTGCCAGTGCTTGAGCAAATATTTGACATTCGGTTATGCAGTACTTAGTGTACACGCATACAGGTGAGTTGTCTGAATATGGCGAAGGGTAGCCGAGAAATCTTGTCTGTGTGTTTTTTCTTTATTCCTATATTACCGTGCATACGTCAGGGAGTGTATGTTAGATTCTCAGCACCACAGAGGCTGATAATTCGGGCTAGGCGAATGGGACAAATGGACACAGCGAAGAACGGGACGTGTATTTACTGTTTAATGGGTTGGTATCATATTTATAACCGGAATAACTTTGATCTCGATTGAGTCATAATCCAAATATGTGATTAACGCTGAAAATGTTAAACGAAATATACACGTTTATTGAAAATGTTAAACGAAATATACACGTTTATTGAAAATGTTAAACGAAATATACACGTTTATTGAAAATGTTAAACAAAATATACACGTTTATTGAAAATGTTAAACGAAATATACACGTTTATTGAAAATGTTAAACGAAATATACACGTTTATTGGAAATGTTAAACGAAATATACACGTTTATTGGAAATGTTAAACGAAATATACACGTTTATTGAAAATGTTAAACGAAATATACACGTAGAATAGCTAATATTTTAATTACTTGAGCTGACAAAATATGACAACAAAACTCTATATCGAGTGGGCTAAATAAAAGGATTTTTTTTCAATTTCAATTTATTCAACATGATATACAACATAGATACATAACACAAATACAAAGCCTGGCGGGAGTAAAACCCCAGGGGGCTTGTTATATCCTTTTGATTATTGGAAAATAATAAAATAAACAATGGCGAATGTACGAAAATACATCAAATGTCGTGACCATTCCAAACTGCCACATATCAACAATAAGTATATACTAAATAAGTAAACAAGTTGCAATCATCATCAGGGAAATTACTGAATTAGTAAATTATCCGACACCGATTGACCCGGAAAAAATTCCGGGCCAGGGCGAGAATCGAACCCACGACTTAGGGTTACCGTCCCACCGCTCTACCAACTGAGCCACCCGGTCCTGCTGGGAACGGTTCGCTTGCTAGACTCCCCCCATACATACAGAGCTTAAATCAAGCCCATTAGAATATGTACATTTTTAAATTTTTCATACGTGATGAAGTCAGTGTTTCGAAAGCAAGTTGCAATCATCATCAGGGAAATTACTGAATTAGTAAACTAACCGACACCGATTGACCCGGAAAAAATTCCGGGCCAGGGCGAGAATCGAACCCACGACTTAGGGTTAATCCTCAAAACTTCTTAAACCAATTTAGATCTTGAAAATAGTCATCAGAGAAATGGCATAGTTTCTGTATTGATTGATTAATTGATTGATATTTACCCCGCACTCAAGACCGACTCACTTAAATGACAGCGTTGCCAGGCTTAGTAGTAGGAGGAAAATCCCTACCTTCGGCGAATACCTAACAACTTTTCCACATACGGCGGTCGATTGAATAACCCACTAAAAATGTTTAATTTTATTTGGCAAGAGTGGGATTCAAACCTGCGCCGCACCAATGGAAAGTTTGTGTCAAAAGGGTAGACTATCACTCTGTCGACTGCCCCCCCCCCCCCCCCCCTTCAATTTCCGGAAGGCGGTTGGTTGTACCATGTTACATTAAAAGAAGATTCAACAAATTGAAGGGGCCTGCTATGAATAGAATATAAAACATTTCTACGAAACGTGATCAAGTAATTGCTGACGTATACAGAGTGTTATGTCGATGCAATCCATCTCAAACCACATGGTAACTGTCAGAGAGGGGAATTTATCTTAGGTAATTGTGTTTTCTTCCGTCCAGTCTGAAACAGACTGTAATCATACCGTGGATAATCACTGCCAGCTTCTTTTCCTTTGTCGCTAAAAGTATCCGATATAAAGTCTATGCGATAGAGCAGTCTATATCAGGCAGACATTGGGATGTGATCCAACTAGGCAACGGCGGATCCATATAGCAATCCATATAACAACCAATATAGCAGTCCATATTACACTTCATATGACATTCCATATAACAGTCCATATAACAATTCACATAACAATCCATATAACAATCCATATGACATTCCATATAACACTCCATATAACAATCCTTATAACAATGCATATAACAATCCTTATAACAATCCATATAACAATCCATATAACAATCCATAGACCAATCCATATAACAATCCTTATAACAATCCATATAACAATCCATATACCAATCCATATAACAATCCATATAACAATCCATATAACAATCCATATAACAATCCATATAATAATCCATATAACAATCCTTATAACAATTCATATAACAATCCACATACCAATCCATATAACAATCATCCATATACCAATCCATATACCAATCCATATAACAATCCATATAACAGTCCATATAACAGTCCATATAACAATCCATATAACAATTCATATAACAATCCATATAATCCATATAACAATCCTTCTCGTGAAGTGCGCCATGTTGTTTAGATTTTGTCCGTATTTTTTCACAAATGCAACAACCGTAAATAGAAAATGACTTTTTAATTGCATTGGACCCTTTCTTACACTTATTTTCTTAAATATCATACTAAAATACATTCAGTTTCTGATTAATAATTTATTACTTTCGGTTTGTTTTAGTGTAAGTAACAAACGGATTATGACATTGATACTAAAACACTCACTTAAATTCAGCACAAAATGCAGTGATTTGTTATATTTTAGCCCCAGACTGTCGAAGCTAATTATTGTCCATAAAGCCCCTTTCACAATTGAGATACGGCGGGTTTACGGCTCTTGTGGTCATTAATTTTGGCCTTCCGTACGATGGACCGCAGCCTTCCTTGCGGGCAACCGCACCTTACCGCGCGGAATTTTTGTGCCGCAAGAGCCGCAGAAAAGTTTGGTGTGCACATGGAATCCAATTTTCGGCCGTGCGAATTTTTTTATTACCTCTGATCCGTGCGGGAGCCAGTACGTTCATCGTAAACCGTTGTATCTTGACGCGCGGTTGTTGCACGATTTTTTTGTGTCGTAGGATGCTCCGTACGGTGCAATTTCTTGTTCCGCCAAGCTTGCGGCAGTCGTAAACCGTTGAACGATTCGCCGTCTCGGCCCTGCACCGCCTTGCGTTCACCGTGCGAAAAATACCCTCAGGTGTCCTACAGGTATATATTTTTGGGTGCTTCATTTTATCTCACAACAGTTGAAGCTTTTGCCTTGGTCTGGTTCTTTTTCTAACGTTTTTTTTGGATCTATGCGCCTTTTTATACTGCAATCACGTCTGAAGAGCCCAAAATCGCCGCACGTTTTGACAAAACGCCCTAAGGCGCCCGCTCATTGGTGCGCGGCGAAAAACAATGACACACGATGCATCTTGCGGCACGCCGCACGTTCCAACAAATCACGTTGCACCTCCGCGCAACTGTCTCACGGATCACGTGCGCTAGACGTGCGTTGCTTGCTTCACTCGCGCGGTTCGCCGCAAGAGATTCGTGGATTAAAACGTGCGGGAACCTTGCCACGCCCTTACGATGCCCCGGCCAATCGTAAAATGGATTATTTTCTTGCGGTATTTTTTCCGATTCTACTGCGGCCCGAAAATTTTTATCTCCACCGTGCGGTCGATTTCAGTATTTTGACCGTGCGGCGAAAGTCTCAATTGTGAAAGCCCCTTAAGATGCACTCGAGAATTCTTGGAATGTACTGATGCAAGGTGTACATTTGGAGCGGGAAATAGCGTTTAACCCTCCGGTAAGTGATATAGGTAGACTGAATCTGACAGCCTTGACAATTTGTGTGACGTTTCTAATCCAGATGTATACGTGTACAGTTCTTAATTATTAATGGAAGCGAGTAACCCTTTGTCATTTCCACAACTAACTAAATTTAAAAACAAACACCATCTGGTCTTGCGTAGCCTCCTTTTGCCAAAATTTAACAGGTTGATTGGTGAGAAAAGAAAATCGTCCACTATTGTTGACCCCGGGAGGTAAAATGGTCATGGAAGCCATTTATTTTTCTGCTGCAGCGATAACAAAGCAGAATCTGAATAATTCAAAACAAGTCCATGTATGTCGATTAACGTTTTTAGACAAAAATCGCTAGGAACTCGATCGAAAAGGTGGAAGATTTCTTCGGTGTATTTTTTTCCGAATAAATTTCTCAGAAATTCATTAAAGCCTAATTATTCTGAAATTCGCTCTTACATCAAAGGGCATCGTCAATTTATTCAACAAAATGGCGTCTTATGACGTTCGCGTTTCAACATTTGCTATCAAGACGGATCAGAAGCTAAGCTGACATTAGTAACGGTTTTAACCAGAAAGACGTCCCCATGTCCGTATTGATGGTTACTTAAAGTTGAATTGAGAGCATGTTTTATTTATTAGGTGATGTAAAGGTTTTCCAATTACAAGTTGACATTCAACACTAGCAATGAGACGGGCTATGGGAAACGGCGTCTGTTTTAAAACTACGAAATGGGTTACTCATTGACTTTCTTTTCAGCCAACCTTATTCATGTTGTTTTAAATTATCTTTCTTTGATGGCAATTACAGAGAGAAGACCTAAGGAAATAAGGAGCTATATGAAGTCCGCACACCTCCTTAAACACTCGATACCATGATCAGAACGTCTCCTTCGTCATCATTTGCACTGAGACAAAAATCAAAGCCGTCACCTGAATAATTCTTGAATCAGAGGAAACCCAACTACATTTAAATGCAATCTAAAGCCGACGTTATTGAGCCAAGCATCTCGGACACATAAAGTTAGACCAATTCATCTGCCCTATTCCAGTCTTGGTTTAATAACATACTATGATGTTTTGAATCAAGACGAGGATTACTTATGGATAAACAACTTCTTAATTTATTGGGTGATGACGTTTCGATGTAGTTCTTACATCATAATGCCACTGAAAGATTTGATACGTTCCAACTTCTAAATGCCACTGAAAGATATGATGTTTTGCACTATTTTGTTTTGCACTTGGTTCAATAACATACTATGATGTTTCGTATTTAAAAGAAAATTCGTAGTCTAATTTCGGAGATTTCTTGTCTTCTTTATAGTCAAATATGCTTTGTCATACCGTCGTAGACTATGTTGTATTAACACATTTCCGGTGGCAACTAAACAAATCCGATGACAGACATGAAGTGGGAAGATTGGTTTGGAATATTTCCGCCAATGCTGCAGCCGCATATTATTGAGTTGCATCTCATAACTACCCTACAATGCATCTCGATTTTATTCAGCGTTGATTCTATAAAACTAATAAAAAGATGGCCTTGCGAATGACATGTAGAGCATATTCTATATCATAACAACATATTCAATTCAAATTATTGAACGGTTGTTTTAGATTACATGCACTCTACTCTTACCATCTAAACTAAACTAACGTTAATATGTCTGGTTTTTGGGTCCATTCTCCGGTCGTTATATATGCCTAGTGATGTTGAATTCGTATAATATTTACCTCCTGGTTTCTTTTTCCTCGCTCGTACTTAATCATCAACACTTCTTAAACGAATTTAGAGTATTTACAAACAGAAAAAAGGACAAACAAGTAGACAACAGTAAAACTCAAAGAAGCTATTAACTACCTTTGGAATTCAAGATCTAGGACAAATCTCTTGTAGTAGAACTTGTTGTTGTTGTTTGTTGTTGTTTTTTTCTGATAAGTTTTACACCAGCAATATAGTGATCTTGAAAATAGTCATCAGAGAAATGGCATAGTTTCTGTATTGATTAATTAATTGATTGATTGATATTTACCCCGCACTCAAGACCAACTCACTTAAATGACAGCGTTGCCAGGCTTAGTAGTAGAAGGAAAAGCCCTACCTTCGGCGAATACATAACAACTTTTCCACATACGGCGATCGATTGAATAACCCACTACAAATGTTTAATTTTATTTGGCCAGAGTGGAGTTCAAACCTGCGCCGCACCAACGGAAAGTTTGTGTCAAAAGGGTGGACTATCACTCTGTCGACTGCCCCCCCCCCCCCCCCCCCCCCGCCCTCAATTTCTGGAAGGCGATTGGTCGTACCATGTTACATTAAAATAAGATTCAACAAGCTTGACGGGTCCTGCTATGAATAGAAAATAAAGCATTTCTACGAAACGTGATCAAGTAATTGCTGACGTATACAGAGTGTTATGTCGATGCAATCCATCTCAAACCACATGGTAACTGTCAATGAGAGGAATTTATCTTAGGTAATTGTGTTTTCTTCCGTCCAGTCTGAAACAGACAGTAATCACACCGTGGATAATCACTGTCAGCTTCTTTTCCTTTGTCGCTAAAAGTATTCGATATAAAGTCTATACGATAGAGCAGTCTATAACAGGCGGACATTGGGATGTGATCCAACTAGGGAACGGCAGATCCATAAAACAATCTATATAACAATCCATACAACAATCCGTATAACAATTCATATAACAATATATATATAACAATCCATACAACAATCTATTTAACAATTCATATAACAATCCATATAGCAATTTATATGACAATCCATACAACAATCCATATAACAATCCATATAACAATTCATATAACAATTTATATAATAATCCAAATAACAATCCATAAAACAATCCATATAACAATCCATATAACAATCCATATAACAATCCCAACCCATATAACAATCCATATAACAATCCATATAACAATCTATATAAAAATCCATATAACAATCCATATAACATTCCATATAACATTCCATATAACAATCCATATAACAATCCATATAATAATTCATATAACAATTCATATAACAATCTATTTAACAATCCATATAGCAATCCATTTAACAACCCATATAACGATCCATATAACAACCCGTATAACGAGCTCCCCCCCCCCCTCCCCCCGCCCACCTCCGTCACTACACAACATGTTATGCGACCGTATAATGCTTTATAGTGTTCAGTAGCAATAAATAAATCATATCCAATTGAACACGGCATGGTGAAAATATGTTTGGTAGTAAATTGTTTTATACCGATAAAAGAACTACATAAAAACGTCGGCTTGCAATAAACCAAGAAGTGGCTAATCTTCGCTTAATTGTAATCTTCAACTTCTAAATCTCATTGAGAAATTCGATCTACAAATATCAGTAATTTAGTTTGTTTTGCCGTATCCATCCTGACACCCGGAAAGATGTTCATTCCATTCTTCAGGCTGATAGATCGATTGTCAAACGACGACGTTTCTATCAACAGACAAATTATCATTCGACGGAAAGAAGGTGGAATCTAAAGGTCGATACCTCACCGGAGTATTTCTGTGACAGACACATTATGGTCGGTAACCATTACGGTGGCTGTTTGTCGGTAACCAGTACGGTAGCTGTCTGTCGGTAACCATTACGGTAGCTGTTTGTCGGTAACCATTACGGTAGCTGTTTGTCGGTAACCAGTACGGTAGCTGTTCTTCTACTTATACAGCCCAACTTTTACAAATATAAAAAAAAACACTGCAGCTAATCTCAAATCCGATAACACAAGCTGCCCTTCTCTTTAATACAGTGCAATATTGACGAAAACATTGACGAACTTGTCAAATCTAAAATATAAATATATGTCACCATAGTACTAAAATGACCAATAAGAAATTTTTGTATTGACAAGTTAAAAGTATTAGACAATATAGGCCAAATGATAGATATGATAGTTAATAGAACAGAAAAATCGCTTTACCATGGTAATAACCATGGTATTTTGTATGAAAAAGCATGATATCGTATGGTAAACTATGCGGTTTTGGGACGCAGACCATGTTGTATTACTGTATTTTATAAAAGACTGAACCGACTTAAAGTGGCAATATCTATCAAACATGTAGGTTTGGGTAGCAAGAATTATGTTGTGCGAAAAAAAATCCAGAGAGTGTGAATATGATTAAGTAGAAACCTCGTCAAGAAATCAAGGAAACAGAGGGTAATTGTCATTGAAAGGAACTGTTCTTGAGTAATGGTGTTTTCTTCTGCCGAGATTCAACCAGACGCTAATCACATTGTGGATAATCACTGTCAGCCTCCCTGTCTTAACCGTGAAAGCCTGACGATGTAATTTGGTATATTTATCGGAGTGAGATGGCGAAAGTAGCCGTATCTGATGTGTCTGAGATTGTATTATTGTGATGGGCTGAGGATAAACATGTTGCCAGTGCTTGAGCAAATATTTGACATTCGGTTATGCAGTACTTAGTGTACACGCATACAGGTGAGTTGTCTGAATATGGCGAAGGGTAGCCGAGAAATCTTGTCTGTGTGTTTTTTCTTTATTCCTATATTACCGTGCATACGTCAGGGAGTGTATGTTAGATTCTCAGCACCACAGAGGCTGATAATTCGGGCTAGGCGAATGGGACAAATGGACACAGCGAAGAACGGGACGTGTATTTACTGTTTAATGGGTTGGTATCATATTTATAACCGGAATAACTTGATCTCAATTGAGTCATAATCCAATTATGTGATTAACGCTGAAAATGTTAAACGAAATATACACGTTTATTGAAAATGTTAAACGAAATATACACGTTTATTGAAAATGTTAAACGAAATATACACGTTTATTGAAAATGTTAAACGAAATATACACGTTTATTGAAAATGTTAAACGAAATATACACGTTTATTGAAAATGTTAAACGAAATATACACGTAGAATTGCTAATGTTTTAATTACTTGAGCTGAAAAAATATGACAATCAAACTCTATATCGGGTGGGCCAAATAAAAGGATTTTTTTTTTTCAATTTCAATTTATTCAACATGATATACAATATATATACATAACAAAAAGACAAAACCTGGCGGGAGTAAAACCCCAGGAATGGCGAATGATGAGTTTTAGAAAGCTATAAAACGTATGTACGAAAATACATCAAATGTCGTGACCATACCAAACTGCCACATATCAACAAGAAGTATATGCTAAATAAGTAAACAATTGGCGTTCAAACAGTGATAGCGATTGTATGTTTTAATTGATGTTTGTAACTTTTTCCAGGCCTTTGTTTTTTAGAGAAAATCGAGAAAGTTGCTTAAATATAATGGAATAATCACGTTAAGTGTGCAGAACCGAGTACTATAACTATGTAGTCCGAAATATCTGCGATGATGATGTAAGACATTTTCTGACAGATAGGCCATCTGCGATGATGATGTAAGACATTTTCTGACAGATAGGCCATCATCATCGTCAGAATGCATTTGATCAATTTACTGGGAATTTATTGCCACCCTTCGAGGTGGCAAGACCACCTCTCGTTTCTCATTAAAAATATCAAGATTCTCTTCATAACTTTTAAAAAATAAAATTGCTAACCCGTACTTTAATGATTTCCCGTTCTCCTCGCACAAATCTTAAGTCTGTACGTCGACACAAGCCATAGATCTGCCCGGTAAAATTTCAAACTGTAACAAACCTTTCCGAAATCAGCCATTGGCATAATCTCTCATTGATACGTCATTATGATGCGAAAGGTCAACCTTTCATCAACACTTCTTAAACGAATTTAGAGTACTTACAAACAGAAAAAAGGACAAACAAGTAGACAACAGCAAAAATCAAAGAAGCTTTTAACTTACATGTAGGCTAGCTAACCTCATAACCAGTATTTGAAAGAAATTAAGTTTCGAATTCAAGATCTAGGACCAATCTCTTGTTGTAGAACGTTAAGAACATATCGCTGTTGTTGCTTTTTCTGATATGTTTTACACCAGCAATATAGTGATCTTGAAAATAGTCATCAGAGAAATGGCATAGTTTCTGTATTGATTGATTGATATTTACCCCGCACTCAAGACCAACTCACTTAAATGACAGCGTTGCCAGGCTTAGTAGTGGGAGGAAAATCCCTACCTTCGGCGAATACATAACAACTTTTCCACATACGGCGATCGATTGAATAACTCACTAAAATGTTCAATTTTATTTGACCAGTGTGGGATTCAAACCTGCGCCGCACCAATGGAAAGTTTGTGTCAAAAGGGTGGACTACCACTCTGTCGACTGCCCCCCCCCCCCCTCAATTTCTGGAAGGCGGTTGGTTGTACCATGTTACATTAAACTAAGATTCAACAAGCTTGACGGGTCCTGCTATGAAAAAATAAAGCATTTCTACGAAACGTGATCAAGTAATTGCTGACGTATACAGAGTGTTGTGTCGGTGCAATCCATCTCAAACCACATGGTAACTGTCAGAGAGAGGAATTTATCTTGGGTAATTGTGTTTTCTTCCGCCCAGTCTGAAACTGACTTTAATCATACCATGGATAATCACTGCCAGCTTCTTTTCCTTTGTCGCTAAAAGTATCCGATATAAAGTCTATGCGATAGAGCAGCCTATATCAGGCAGACATTGGGATGTGATCTAACTAGGGAACGGCGGATCCATATAGCAATCCATATAACAATCCATAGAACAACCAATATAACAATCCATACAACAACCAATATAACAATTCATATAACAATCCATATTACACTTCATATAACAATCCATATAACAATCCATATAACAACCAATATAACACTCCATATAACAATCCTTATAACAATGCATATAACAATCCTTATAACAATCCATATAACAATCCATATAACAATCCATAGACCAATCCATATAACAATCCTTATAACAATCCATATAACAATCCATATACCAATCCATATAACAATCCATATAACAATCCTTATAACAATCCATATAACAATCCATATAACAATCCATATAATAATCCATATAACAATCCTTATAACAATTCATATAACAATCCACATACCAATCCATATAACAATCATCCATATACCAATCCATATACCAATCCATATAACAATCCATATAACAGTCCATATAACAGTCCATATAACAATCCATATAACAATTCATATAACAATCCATATAATCCATATAACAATCCTTCTCGTGAAGTGCGCCATGTTGTTTAGATTTTGTCCGTATTTTTTCACAAATGCAACAACCGTAAATAGAAAATGACTTTTTAATTGCATTGGACCCTTTCTTACACTTATTTTCTTAAATATCATACTAAAATACATTCAGTTTCTGATTAATAATTTATTACTTTCGGTTTGTTTTAGTGTAAGTAAAAAACGGATTATGACATTGATACTAAAACACTCACTTAAATTCAGCACAAAATGCAGTGATTTGTTATATTTTAGCCCCAGACTGTCGAAGCTAATTATTGTCCATAAAGCCCCTTTCACAATTGAGATACGGCGGGTTTACGGCTCTTGTGGTCATGAATTTTGGCCTTCCGTACGATGGACCGCAGCCTTCCTTGCGGGCAACCGCACCTTACCGCGCGGAATTTTTGTGCCGCAAGAGCCGCAGAAAAGTTTGGTGTGCACATGGAATCCAATTTTCGGCCGTGCGAATTTTTTTATTACCTCTGATCCGTGCGGGAGCCAGTACGTTCATCGTAAACCGTTGTATCTTGACGCGCGGTTGTTGCACGATTTTTTTGTGTCGTAGGATGCTCCGTACGGTGCAATTTCTTGTTCCGCCAAGCTTGCGGAAGTCGTAAACCGTTGAACGATTCGCCGTCTCGGCCCTGCACCGCCTTGCGTTCACCGTGCGAAAAATACCCTCAGGTGTCCTACAGGTATATATTTTTGGGTGCTTCATTTTATCTCACAACAGTTGAAGCTTTTGCCTTGGTCTGGTTCTTTTTCTAACGGTTTTTTTGGATCTATGCGCCTTTTTATACTGCAATCACGTCTGAAGAGCCCAAAATCGCCGCACGTTTTGACAAAACGCCGTAAGGCGCCCGCTCATTGGTGCGCGGCGAAAAACAATGACACACGATGCATCTTGCGGCACGCCGCACGTTCCAACAAATCACGTTGCACCTCCGCGCAACTGTCTCACGGATCACGTGCGCTAGACGTGCGTTGCTTGCGTCACTCGCGCGGTTCGCCGCAAGAGATTCGTGGATTAAAACGTGCGGGAACCTTGCCACGCCCTTACGATGCCCCGGCCAATCGTAAAATGGATTATTTTCTTGCGGTATTTTTTCCGATTCTACTGCGGCCCGAAAATTTTTATCTCCACCGTGCGGTCGATTTCAGTATTTTGACCGTGCGGCGAAAGTCTCAATTGTGAAAGCCCCTTAAGATGCACTCGAGAATTCTTGGAATGTACTGATGCAAGGTGTACATTTGGAGCGGGAAATAGCGTTTAACCCTCCGGTAAGTGATATAGGTAGACTGAATCTGACAGCCTTGACAATTTGTGTGACGTTTCTAATCCAGATGTATACGTGTACAGTTCTTAATTATTAATGGAAGCGAGTAACCCTTTGTCATTTCCACAACTAACTAAATTTAAAAACAAACACCATCTGGTCTTGCGTAGCCTCCTTTTGCCAAAATTTAACAGGTTGATTGGTGAGAAAAGAAAATCGTCCACTATTGTTGACCCCGGGAGGTAAAATGGTCATGGAAGCCATTTATTTTTCTGCTGCAGCGATAACAAAGCAGAATCTGAATAATTCAAAACAAGTCCATGTATGTCGATTAACGTTTTTAGACAAAAATCGCTAGGAACTCGATCGAAAAGGTGGAAGATTTCTTCGGTGTATTTTTTTCCGAATAAATTTCTCAGAAATTCATTAAAGCCTAATTATTCTGAAATTCGCTCTTACATCAAAGGGCATCGTCAATTTATTCAACAAAATGGCGTCTTATGACGTTCGCGTTTCAACATTTGCTATCAAGACGGATCAGAAGCTAAGCTGACATTAGTAACGGTTTTAACCAGAAAGACGTCCCCATGTCCGTATTGATGGTTACTTAAAGTTGAATTGAGAGCATGTTTTATTTATTAGGTGATGTAAAGGTTTTCCAATTACAAGTTGACATTCAACACTAGCAATGAGACGGGCTATGGGAAACGGCGTCTGTTTTAAAACTACGAAATGGGTTACTCGTTGACTTTCTTTTCAGCCAACCTTATTCATGTTATTTTAAATTATCTTTCTTTGATGGCAATTACAGAGAGAAGACCTAAGGAAATAAGGAGCTATATGAAGTCCGCACACCTCCTTAAACACTCGATACCATGATCAGAACGTCTCCTTCGTCATCATTTGCACTGAGACAAAAATCAAAGCCGTCACCTGAATAATTCTTGAATCAGAGGAAACCCAACTACATTTAAATGCAATCTAAAGCCGACGTTATAGAGCCAAGCATCTCGGACACATAAAGTTAGACCAATTCATCTGCCCTATTCCAGTCTTGGTTTAATAACATACTATGATGTTTCGTATTCAAAAGAACAAAAACTATGATGTTTTGAATCAAGACGAGGATTACTTATGGATAAACAACTTCTTAATTTATTGGGTGATGACGTTTCGATGTAGTTCTTACATCATAATGCCACTGAAAGATTTGATACGTTCCAACTTCTAAATGCCACTGAAAGATATGATGTTTTGCACTATTTTGTTTTGCACTTGGTTCAATAACATACTATGATGTTTCGTATTTAAAAGAAAATTCGTAGTCTAATTTCGGAGATTTCTTGTCTTCTTTATAGTCAAATATGCTTTGTCATACCGTCGTAGACTATGTTGTATTAACACATTTCCGGTGGCAACTAAACAAATCCGATGACAGACATGAAGTGGGAAGATTGGTTTGGAATATTTCCGCCAATGCTGCAGCCGCATATTATTGAGTTGCATCTCATAACTACCCTACAATGCATCTCGATTTTATTCCGCGTTGATTCTATAAAACTAATAAAAAGATGGCCTTGCGAATGACATGTAGAGCATATTCTCTATCATAACAACATATTCAATTCAAATTATTGAACGGTTGTTTTAGATTACATGCACTCTACTCTTACCATCTAAACTAAACTAACGTTAATATGTCTGGTTTTTGGGTCCATTCTCCGGTCGTTATATATGCCTAGTGATGTTGAATTCGTATAATATTTACCTCCTGGTTTCTTTTTCCTCGCTCGTACTTAATCATCAACACTTCTTAAACGAATTTAGAGTATTTACAAACAGAAAAAAGGACAAACAAGTAGACAACAGTAAAACCTTATAGAAGCTATTAACTACCTTTGGAATTCAAGATCTAGGACCAATCTCTTGTTGTAGAACTTTAAGAACATATCCCTGTTGTTGTTTTTTCTGATATGTTTTACACCAGCAATAGAGTGATCTTGAAAATAGTCATCAGAGAAATGGCATAGTTTCTGTATTGATTGATTGATTGATTGATATTTACCCCGCACTCAAGACCAACTGACTTAATGGACAGCCTTGCAGGCTTTATAGTAGTAGGAGGAAAATCCCTACCTTCGGCGAATACATAACAACTTTTCCACATACGGTGATCGATTGAATAACCCACTAAAAATGTCTAATTTTATTTGGCCACAGTGGGATTCTAACCTGCACCGCACCAATGGAAAGTTTGTGTCAAAAGGGTGGACTATCACTCTGTCGACTGCCCCCACCCCCCTCAATTTCTGGAAGGCGGTTGGTTGTGTCATGTTACATTAAAATAAGACTTGACTATGAATAGAAAATAAAGCATTTCTTCGAAACGTGATCAAGTAATTGCTGACGTATACAGAGTGTTATGTCGATGCAATCCATCTCAAACCACATGGTAACTGTCAGAGAGAGGAATTTATCTTGAGTAATTGTGTTTTCTTCCGCCCAGTCTGAAACAGACTTTAATCACACCGTGGATAATCACTGCCAGCTTATTTTCCTTTGTCGCTAAAAGTATACGATATAAAGTCTATGCGATAGAGCAGTCTATATCAGACAGACATTGGGATGTGATCCAACTAGGGAACGGCGGATCCATATTACAATACATTTAACGATCCATATAACAATCCAGATAACAATTCATATAACAACCCATATAACAACCCATATAACAACCCATATAACAACCCATATAACAACCCATATAACAACCCATATAACAACCCATATAACAATCCATATAACAATCCATATAACAATCCATATAACAATCCATATAACAACCCATATAACAATCCATATAACGATCCGTATAATCCATATAACAATCCATATAACAACCCATATAACAACCCATATAACGATCCGTATAATCCATATAACAATCCTTCTCGTGAGGTTGCCATTTTGTCCGTATTTTTTCACAAAATGCAACAACCGTAAATACAAAATGACTACTTAATTGCATTGGATCCTTTCTTACACTTATTTTCTTAAAGTGGCATGAGCTGCCAAAATGTTGATATTTTGACGTTCAGACAGGATGTTGAAATTATTGGCTATTTTTCTCAAGGCGTATAATTCAGAAGCTTTTTAGTGCTTCTAGTCTCGAGAATGTACGATAAAGTATTGTTTTGAACTAACTTTGGTTTAAAATGAATGAATGGTCGTCCTGGTTATTTGAATTTTGTTTACTTTTCAAACACGTTTTCAGTTCGTAGAGGCCACATGCTGTATGAATTTTCCTCATTCCAACGCCAATCATTTAGTTTTTCAAAGGCCTTCAAAGCCTCTTACTGTCGTGACGATCAGAAATTATGAAAAAGTGTGAATTTTGGCAGCTTATGCCGCTTTAAATATAATACTAAAATACAATCGGTTTCTGATTAATAGCTTATTACTTTTGGTTTGTTTTAATGTAAGTAACAAACGGATTATGACATTAATACTAATAACACAAAAAAATCAAATTCAGCTCAAAATGCAGTGATTTGTTATATTTTAGCCGCAGACTGTCGAAGCCAATTATTGTCCATGGGATGCACTCGAGAATTCTTGGAATGTACTGATGCAAGGTGTACATTTGGAGTCGAAAATAGCGTATAACCCTCCGGTAAGTGATATAGGTAGACTGAATCTGACAGCCCTCCAAAGCCTTGACAATTTGTGAGACGTTTCTAATCCAGATGTATTGTACATTTCTTAATTATTCATGGAAGTGAGTAACCCTTTGTCATTACCACAACTAACTAAATTTAAAAACAAACACCATCTGGTCTTGATTAGCCTCCTTTTGCCAAAATTTAACAGGTTGATTGGTGAGAAAAGAAAATCGTCCACTATTGACCGGGGTCCACTATTGACCGGGAGGTAAAATGGTCATGGAAGCCATTTATTTTTCTGCTGCAGCGATAACAAAGCAAAATCTGAATAATTCAAAACAAGTCCATGTATGTCGATTACCGTTTTTAGACAAAAATCGCTAGGAACCCCATCGAAAAGGTGGTAGATTTCTTTGGTGTATTTTTTTCCGAATACATTTCTCAGAAATTCATTAAAGCCTAATTATTCTGAAATTCGCTCTTACATCAAAGGGCATCGTCAATTTATTCAACAAAATGGCGTCTAATGACGTTCGAGTTTCAACATTTGCTATCAAGACGTATCAGAAGCTAAGCTGGCATTAGTAACGGTTTTAACCAGGAAGACGTTCCCATGTCCTTAATGATGGTTACTTAAAGTTGAATTGAGAGCATGTTTTATTTATTAGCTGATGTAAAGGTTTTCCAATTACAAGTCGTCATTCAACACTCGCCATGAGACGGGCTATGGAAAACCGCGTCTGGTATAAAACTACGAAATGGGCTACTCCTTGACTTTCTTTTCAGCCAAACCTTATTCATGTTATTTTAAATTATCTTTCTTTGATGGAAATTACAGAGATAAGACCTAAGGAAATAAGGAGCTATATGAAGTCCTCACACCTCCTTAAACACTCGATACCATGCTCAGAACATGTCTCCTTCGTCATCATTTACACTGAGACAAAAATCAAAGCCGTGCATCATTCTTGAATCAGAGGAAACTCGACTCCATTTAAATGCAATCTAAAGCCGACGTTATTGAGCCAAGCACCTCGGACACATAAAGTTAGACGAATTGTTCTGCCCTATTCCAGTCTTGGTCCAATAACATACTATGATGTTTCGTATTCAAAAGAAAAAATATGATGCTTCGTAGTCTAATTTCGGAGATTTCTTGTCTTCTTTATAGTCAAATATGCTTTGTAATACCATCGTAGACTATGTTGTATCAACACATTTCCGGTGGCAACTAAACAAATCCTTCTATTATGCGTAGTTCCCAGCGATCGAATTGCATTGTGGGTAATAAACTGCCCGGCGCTATTTTCATTATCAACTCCACTCAAGTGTCTAACACGTGCTGATTTAAATGGATTTTGGAATAAACGTCAATACCAACGATGTTATCAGTTCCAGTATACTGTATGTTACCCCGACATAAAGTCACTTAGTTCGATGTTTAAATACACGTTACCATATGTACAAATTAAACAACTATACTGAGTGCAAAAATAATAATAGTTTATTAAGCGATTTTTTTCTGATAACCAGGTCCTATACTACTCTCTAAATGTTTGTTATATAGATTATTCCACTGGATAAACAAAGTTAGAGTAATGGGAGAGAAACAGTGATATATCTTAATAGTCCCATTTGTTATTAAAGCCGGAAGGGTGCTATTAGTATCTATGTTATCAATTCATACTGTTTAGATTGTTAAAAGCATCCTATGTCAATAACAGTATTTGCTAATCGCTATGAAAGCCTGGTTTGAATACTGTTTTGGTTCAATCGTATATCATATTTAATAATCTGTCGGGCTTAACAGTGTGTGTGTTCTATCGTGAATGGGGAGAACTTGAGAATTCAGACGTATACTGTCAGTATGTGTTTCCAGAAAGGGATGATCTTGCAGATTTGAGTAGGATTAACTTCACACTTAATCGGGTGTCTGCTAAATCTGTCAGAAGATCTATCTAACGTGTGGCAGTTTTTAACCACAAATACAGGCCTCATTTAACAGAATGTGGAATCAGTGTGAAGTCACAAATACCACTTTACTTTCCAATATCAATGACTTTTCACAAGGATGGTTTATTTATCTTCTCTCGTCCTTCATTGGGCTAGGGTGTTCCTTTAACTTATGCCTGATTATTGCCGTGACGAAAGACAAGTCGTTAAGGAACTCACCGACCTTTATTGTACTTCTTAACTTGGCCATCTCGGACTTTCTCTTGTTAACAGTCGGAGGTTCACTTCATCTACATTTCTTCAGCGTTTCGGAGTTGACAGATCTATATTGTGCTCTAATGTCCTTTATTTGGTTGGCAATCTTCTCAGTGAGTGCCTACACCATTGCCTGTTTTTCTATGTTACGATATGTTATTTTAGTTCATTCGTTCTGGGCGAAACTACACATCACCGCTCGCAGGATCGTTTATTTATGCCTGGTTATTTGGGTATTTGGATTGGGTAAAAATGTGATTGCTTTCTGGGCCGTAACCGTCGGGAGTTTAGAGACGGATCCGTGTCCGATTGACTTCTGCATGAGCCAAACCTCGTATCATCATTATGGGTTACTTGTGTTCTTAACTGACTTTATCATGCCTCTTTTACTGATGGTCTCCTTCCACTTGGCCAAATTAATTCAGTTTCGGAAATCGAACCAGATGCCACGTGATAGTGGAGGAAGTAAGACCGTCTCTCACAAAGTAGTCTTTGTTATTATTGCTAGTTTTATTATTTGTTACATCCCGTATATGATTATTGTGAATGCGACTTTTGTCTTTCATGTAACACTAGCCACTGAAACTATGAATGTCCTGATGTTTGTGAGCAACATTCTTTACTTAAACAGTGCATTTAACCCACTGGTGTACTTCTTATTTAGCAGATGTCCATGTCGACTGGTGACAGATACACATAAACGATAGACTCGAGATCCTTGAATTACTTATAACAAAACTTTTTCGACCTAATATTCGTTACATCGAGGAACTCAGTGTCAATTTCCATCGATTTTCTACTTTGTTGGAAGTGTTATTTCTCAGTGTTTTGTTTCGTTGTTTTGTAAAGTTTTTGTGACTATTCCAATTTCAAGTTTGTTCAAGTGCTTTTTTATTCTATTCTGAGCATTGCCTCTAGGGCTGTTGGTGAACGATGTCATGTTTTGCGTTAACCCACAGCCTGTCTTGAAATGACCCTAGTATCCACTAATTACCCCGTTATCTCAAACCAAGGTAAAATCTGCAGTGGCCACCACGTGCTTTGCCTTGTTGAAACAGGAGGATTCAGTCCATCACTCAACTAGCGACTTTTGATTCGATGCTAGTAAAACTTTCCGCAGCCCAAGCAAACGGCACGTGTACTCTTCCGTTAGTTAAAGTGACATGAGCTGCCAAAATTCACACTTTTTTCATAATTTCTCACGACAGTAAGAGGCTTTGAATGCGTTGGAATGAGGAAAATCCATACAGTATGTGGCCTGTACGAACCGAAAACGTGTTCGAAAAGTTAACCAAATTTAAATAACCGGGACGATCATTCATTCATTCTTAGCCAAAGTTAGTTCAAAACAATACTTTATCGTACATTTTCGAGACTAGAAGCACTAAAAAGCTTCTGAATTACACGTCTTGAGAAAAATAGCCAATAATTTCAACATTATGTTGTAACGTCAAAATATCAACATTTTGGCAGCTCATGCCCCTTTAAGAAATAACGTAATGACGGCTGTCAATGGGTGTCTACAACTTGAACTTCTGCTTAAAGAGTGTTGATTGGTCAAGACTCTGTAAGGGGGGGGGGGGGGGAGCAAAACAAAGTTAAAAGACGGAATGGTTAAGGATATATTTTCATGTTCGAGAATATGTAACCCACCACTAATACTAATATTTATTTTCAATAATATATAGGTCCCCTTCTGGCAAAAACTTTTAACTATAAAGCATTCAATCTACCTTAAAGTGGCATGAGCTGCCAAAATGTGGATATTTTGACGTAAAAACAGAATGTTGAAATTATCGGCTATTTTTCTCAAGACGTGTAATTCAGAAGCCTTTTAGTGCTTCCTGTCTCAAGAATGTACGATAAAGTATTGTTTTGAACTAACTTTAGCTTAGAATGAATGAATGGTCGTCCCGGTTATTTAACTTTTGTTTACTAATCGAACACTTTTCCGGTTCGTATAGGCCACATACTGTATGGATTTTCCTGATTTGAACTCCAATCATTTAGTTTGTCGATGGCCTTCAAAGCCTCTTACTGTCGTGACGATCAGACATTATGAAAAAAGTGTGATTTTTGGCAGCTCATGCCACTTTAAATGATAAACGTTCTATACAGCTGAATTGCAAACAGTCTGGGTATTCCGACGGTTCAATTCGAGACAGGAATATCGAATTTATTTTGAAGATAGTAAACTAACTTAATTTTTATTTAAAATTCCAATGAATTGAATGGAAGGTTGTGACCTTCACCCTGGATTCACAATGGACTAAAACATAAGAAGCTGTTCATAGAAAACGAACAAATCGACCCAGTTTATTACAAAGTAATCATGATGTGATTTTTTATATCGACTTTTAAAAGAATGATATTGTCAACTCTGGGATATTGTTCCTACAATTTTTTGTCTTTCTTAACAAGGTCTTTCAGTCATAATGGGCCCCTAGGCAATTACGACAATCCTTCCGCAATGGGACAGCGTCCTTCCGCAGTGGGACAGCGTCCTTCCGCAATGGGACAGCGTCCTTCCGCAGTGGGACAGCGTCCTTCCCCAGTGGAACAGCGTCCTTCCGCAGTAGGACAGCGTCCTTCCGCAATGGGACAGCGTCCTTCCGCAGTGGGACAGCGTCCTTCCGCAGTGGGACAGCGTCCTTCCGCAATGGGACAACGTCCTTCCGCAATGGGACAGCGTCCTTCCGCAGTGGGACAGCGTCCTTCCGCAGTGGGACAGCGTCCTTCTGCAATGGGACAGCGTCCTTCCGCAGTGGGACAGCGTCCTTCCGCAATGGGACAGCGTCCTTCCGCAGTGGGACAGCGTCCTTCCGCAATGGGACAGCGTCCGTCCGCAGTGGGACAGCGTCCTTCCGCAGTGGGACAGCGTCCGTCCGCAGTGGGACAGCGTCCTTCCGCAATGGGACAGCGTCCTTCCGCAGTGGGACAGCGTCCGTCCCGATGGGACAGCGTCCTTCCCGATGGGACAGCGTCCTTTCGCAATGGGACAGCGTCCGTCCGCAGTGGGACAGCGTCCTTCCGCAGTGGGACAGCGTCCTTCCGCAGTGGGCCAGCGTCCGTCCGCAGTGGGACAGCGTCCTTCCGCAGTGGGACAGCGTCCTTCCGCAGTGGGACAGCGTCCTTCCGCAATGGGACAGCGTCCGTCCGCAGTGGGGCAGCGTCCGTCCGCAGTGGGGCAGCGTCCGTCCGCAGTGGGACAGCGTCCTTCCGCAGTGGGACAGCACCAGACGGTGGATACACTGATCAAACCACACCCGTCTTGAGTAGCGTTGGTGGGTCAAGCAGACGGCAATCTGATTTACCACTCAGGAAGTATCACCCAGCATTGCCTACGTTGGTGGTCCCGGTGATTTGTATTTTTGCTACCATCGCAATAAGCCCTACTGGCTGATAAAGCTAGCAAAAATGCCAAAGGTTTTTTTTTTTTACAACCGCGAATCGACATAAATATTTGTATTGACTGTCATCCGAAAACATCTCAAGATCTCAAAAATTTACGTTATTTTCAAATAATCAAAGAAGAAACAACCGCCGATCTCCATAAAACCTTAAGTTTAATGAACAGCTATCACTCAAAATTTTTACCTAAAACCCTTATCTCGCGCTATTTAGCCAAATTCGAAAAGGTGCTTATTGCAACGTACAACTAAAATATCTCTGATATCGGTAGTGAACGTTAAAGAATATCACAGCTAATTGATTACTATCTAAAACCTATACCAAATCGGCATGTTAGCTTTACCTAAAATACTGTTGATTTTTGCCAAAGTATCTGTTCCAGAAAATTCTACCGACTAAGACCAAACTCCTGCCTGTCGTCAACCTATTGAAATATCATGGGTTGTGGTTTATTATAACAACTCATGATTGGGTATAAACGTCTAAATGATATGCCCATTTTTAACACAATAAGAAACTTGTTTCCGTGGTTATTTTAGACAAGAAGATTTTCCCTGTGCCTGTGTGTCATAGTGTTAAAAAATACAACTAAAATGACAATGGTGTTAGGTTGACGCATGCATGTAAATTATACAGTCAGTGTTTTGTGCATAAAGCTTATTTACATGATGTGTTTGATGATATACGATTCCCAAAATAACATCTGGTCTTCTGTGTTTTTAAAACTTTTGTTGTCGTTCTCGGGTCGATTCTGTTAACATTCTGGTAGGTTTTCAATGATGTCCAATATGCTTACAGTTATTCAGACAATATAACAAATTTCAGAGTTCAGAAATTTCAGGAGTACCAGACAAAGCAATCCATAAGGTATATCTCACGAGGTTGTATTCTATGAAACCAAATCGGCCCAGCTTTCCAGACGCAGTCGTAGTGTGGCCTTAAAAATCTAATCAAGAATATTTTCTTTGATGTCGCCTTCTTATTAATAACACGGGATCCTAGGCAGCTTGTGATCAAAGATTTACAATGACTTTTAACTTGTGAAGAAGTATAACTACCCCGTCTACCCCTGGAAGGATTTGTTAAAGGAAAAGAAAATCTAAGCTTTAGACTAGTTTAGATGGAAAGAGTAGAGTTCATTTAGTCCAACACAACGGTCCAATGTATGTTTTATCCCCTCGTAAGCGAACAATTGAAATTTGAAGGTGGCGTTACAATAGAGAATAAGCTCCATAGGCCATTCACAAGGCCGCCGCCATTTTTTCATTAGTTTTATCCAGTTATTGTTGAATACAAATTTAAATGCGTTATAGAGTAGCCATGTGATGCAATTTAGCCAATGGATGGCTAAGCAATGGCGTGCGGTTGCATACTGACCTATATATTCGGAGACAATCTTCCCACTTCAAGTTTGTCGCCATGTTTTTTTTGGACCTAAATCTACCATTATACATTAGAGAGCGGTAAAAATACGTCATTATTGATCTAAAAATAGCTACACCAACATCACGTCATCCTAGAACGGAAAAATGGCTACACAGATAAGCCACTGAAAGGACATACTTCTGTCTGTTTTTATTAGCTTGAGGGTCACTGGAGGTAATTGACGTGAAATGTTTTAAGCACTTTGAAGGTTTTTATCAACGATAATCCCTATGTATTTCTAGAGATTTCCCCTCCTTTAAATCAGTTCACTTGTCGTCTTGAGGGCCTGGCCCCCTGTCCACGCATGTTTACTAATTTACTAAAACCTATATATGCTGCTCTCAGCAGTAAAGGTTATATATTCACTGGATACATAGACGACTCTTCTTTAGAGGGAAATACAAATGTACTTGCAAAAACTGCTGTGAAAATCGGTCCATGTGTTTGTCAAATTAGGATTTATTATCTATCCTTAAAGTGGCATGAGCTGCCAAAATGTTAATATTTTGACGTTTAAACAGAATGTTGAAATTATTGGCTATTTTTCTCTAGAAGCTTGGTATGCTTATAGTCGCGAAAATGTACGATAAAGTATTGTTTTGAACTAACTTTGGCTTAAAATGAATGAATGGTCGTCCCGGTTATTGAAATTTTGTTTACTTTCCGAACACGTTTTCGGTTCGTACAGGCCACATACTGTATGGATTTTCTTCATTCCAAAGTGAATCATTTAGTTTTTCGATGGCATCCAAAGCCTCTTACTGTCGTGACGATCAGAAATTATCAAAACAGTGTGAATTTTGGCAGCTCATGCCACGTTAAAGGAGAAGAAAACAAAAAAATACTTATTTTTCCTTTCCAATTTCCAACAGTTTTCAAGATAAAGTTTTTAAAATACCGTAATATGTTACATATGCAAAACAAATTGGTCAACTTTCAAAAGCCCCATTTAAACCAAGGTTAATTTTACTCTCTTCAAAGTATTCCTATCTCCAGAAAATTGCTTTCAGTTTCTCGAAACTTACATTGAATTACAAAGGAAGCTTTGAGGAAAATGTTGCTAGCAAAAACCTGGCCAGTGTGCCAAGTTGGTGAATTACGAAGGCCACGAAGGGGATGAATTTAACCTAAGCCTAAATGGGAGGTTTTGACAGTCGACCTTTGGGTATTTGATATTAACTTCGCTGTCAGGGTTAAAAAAAACATTACGGCGCTTCTTCTGGGCCCTGTCTTACAAAGCTGGCGTAAGTTACGTCGGACGTAAATCAGTGTTAAAACTATAGGAACTTACGCCCCAGTCGCAACTGGTCCATGTTGTAGGCCTATGCGCAACTTTACGCCAGCTTCGTAAGACAGGGCCCAGAACACTAAAGTGTTTTCTTCTCCTTTAAAAGTCCAGCTTAATACAATCGCAGGTAATAACCTGTTTGGGCTTCTTACTAAGTCTATGACAACAAAGCTGATAAAATCCGTCTCGGCTGTGTCAAGCTACTCTCCTGTCAAACAACCACTATTCGATCTGTTGCACAAGTTATAGGCCAATTAAACTCTAGTTTTCCTGGAGTCCGATACTGGTACGCCTATTAAAATAGTTGGAAATTTGATTCAACTATGATTTTATCTAATAAAACCAAAAACAGATTCAACGTTTTATCCAACTCTGCTATATGGATTGTTATATGGATTGTTATATGGATTGTTATATGGATTGTTATATGGATTGTTATATGGATTGTTATATGTATTGTTATATGGATTGTTATATGGATTGTTATATGGATTGTTATATGGATTGTTATATAGATTGTTATATGGATTGTTATATGGATTGTTGTATGGATTGTTGTATAGATTGTTGTATAGATTGTTGTATAGACTGTTGTATGGATTGTTATATAGATTGTTATATAGATTGTTGTATGGATTGTTGTACAGATTGTTGTATTGGCTGTTGTATGGATTGTTATATTCATTGTTATATAGATTGTAATATGGATTGTTGTATGGATTGTTGTATAGATTGTTGTATAGACTGCTGTATGGATTGTTATATGGATTGTTATATAGATTGTTATATAGATGGTTATATAGATTGTTAAATAGATTGTTAAATAGACTGTTGTATGGATTGTTATATGGATTGTTATATGGATTGTTATATGAATTGTTATATGGATTGTTATATAGATTGTTAAATAGACTGTTGTATAGATTGTTATATGGATTGTTATATAGATTGTTATATAGACTGTTGTATGGATTGTTATATGGATTGTTATATAGATTGTTATATGGATTGTTATATAGATTGTTAAATAGACTGTTGTATGGATTGTTATATTATTAGTTATGTGACGCCCTTGCGTGGGTATACGGGTAGATATTTGGTGTCGAAGCCGAGGAAAAATATCTGTCAGACACCAAATATCTACCCGTATACCCACGCAAGGGCGTCATATAACGAATTTATCACCATCCAGAGCAGTTTGTTCACTTAAAACTGAGTGTATTCAGCTGTTCTCTATTCGATTAGTTCACAAAATGTCATGGATTGTGTGTATTGAGCAAGGTCTAAATCACGTCGCGAAAGAAAAAAATTCTATTGTGACGTTGCAAAGTTATATCGGTTTTCACGATCTTTGAGACAAGCATAGCGTTCAATGCTGACGAAACAACATTCTAAACTGACGTCACAATAGGATTTCGTCTTGACTGAAGAATGCTGTGACGCACCAAGACCTTCACTCCGTGGTAATAACAGCGCGTGAGATCTTAACTCAGGGGTTATACAGAATCAAATATATACACGGAAAGCACTGGGATGCAGACTCACATTCTGGGCGTTTCGACCAATCAAATGCCAAGAAATTTCTCTCAATGGTGATAAGGATTGTTATATGTATATATTATCAGCACACTGTGTTGATCTGGTGACGTGTATCTGCTCGAGTTCTCTGAGGCTGCAGACCGTATCGCACGAGCCCGTAGGGCGAGGGCGATGCGATCAAGCAGCCTCAGAGAACGAGAGCAGATACATGCCACCAGATCAACACAGTGGACTGATAATATATTTATCATATACCTCGTAATTGTGTTGATTTACTGCTACTTATATAGTAATTAAAGGATGGAACTCTTTTAAATAATCATCTGATGTTATTCGGCTCATTATACTATTTTGTAGACAACGAATCCATCCGCTATTAAGTAGGTCAGCACGTCAACCGAGACGAATCGATCTAATTTTAAAGTTTGTTGAAATTAAGATTTGAATGAAAGAATAAAGGAAAGAGATGAGTTACGTGTGTTTAACAAATCGATAACCCGATCTTTACAGCAATTGAATTTCGCGGATTTCACTCGGTGAGTACTATGAAAGAAAGCAGCGTCGTCTGTCGACAAGATTTGTAAAACCGCCATTTCATTTTCAGTACGGCCACCGTAGCGCGCAACTTCGTAGTCTGCGTCCTTGTAGGCCCCTACTGTGTGTGTAAACATTTAAATATTATTGTTGAGTTGATGTGCTCTTTATTTTTTTGGCTACATGTCGAAATGAGTTTTTAACGAAGAATGATTAGAAGCGGATAACAGCTTTTTGGCAACTTCGCTACTCGGACATTACACAGGGTAATCAAACTAGGCTTATTTCCCTGTCTGGGACTGGGGTCCACGCAACAGGCAGAGATGACGATTTCCTTCCCGACTACTGTCTAGCGCTTTGAGGATCTCCCTTGCATGATATTTATAACCAAAAAGTCTTTAAAGATAACTTTTAAGCGCTGTGCAGCTATATTGAATTTCTGATAGTAACAAGACCTACACTATAAAAAAATTTCCATTCATGTGAAAGTTTTTAGACAATTTTTAGTTAAATTAGAAGAATAAAAAACATCACCCAGTTGGCCTAATAAAAGTAATAATAATATATAATAATTATATTTGTAAAATTGAAAAAAAATCAAATGTCCACAGGTGCTGGACTAAATCATAAAATATATTATATTTACAGCTGGCAGTCATCTGCACCCAAAAAAAAGAACTTTTTAAATTGAATATATCCCACAACTCTTACTAATTTATAAATCACAAAAGCCAGTGGTTATGATGCATAAGTATTTTGTAATATTGACAAGAAAGCTATTTAAAAATCACAATATCAGTTAGCTGTAAAGCATTAATGACATCTATGTATTATATAGGCCTATTACATTAGTTTATTATTTCATTTTCGACTGACTTTATGACCAGCTACATAGATATAAATTAGATTTACAGATAATAATTTCAGCAAATCCTTGAATGTTAGAAATTGATATACTTAAAATTAAAGGTTTTTGGTATAAAAATTAGGCTTTGTTGTTTGAATTGTATTTACAATTGAAATATTTTTTTTAATTACTTAATTTACTCTCTTTAGAAGTTACAGACTGCATTGCATTGCATTGGTGATGTTTTTTATTCTTCTAATTTAACTAAAAAATTGTCTAAAAACTTTCACATGAAAGTGCATTGCAAATGTGCAGTAAGAACTTCAAAGCGATGCATTAATTAAATTTCATTTATAATTTAATAGAAGATTCTGTTATAATTAAATAGAAGATTCTGTTTTTTTCTGTATTTGTTTCAGTTCGTGAACCAATGTTAATATTTAAACTTTTATTAAACTACATCATGAATGTTGAATGTGGCACCATGTTAGATCCCAGCTGTTATTTATTTGTCAAAAGGTGAAGGTCACGATAGAAAGTAGTCCGGTAGGTACATTCCAAATGTGCACGAGAGGGCAATACGGAAACGGAAAATACGTGTCTGTATTACACTCTGACACTCATAGGTATATGATAAGGGTTGTTATATGGATTTTTATATAGATTGTTATATGGATTGTTATATGAATTGTTATATGGATTGTTAAATAGACTGTTGTATGGATTGTTATATGGATTGTTATATAGATTGTTATATGGATTGTTATATAGATTGTTATATGGATTGTTAAATAGACTGTCGTATGGATTGTTATATGGATTGTTATATAGATTGTTATATAGATTGTTATATAGATTGTTATATGGATTGTGATATGGATTGTGATATGGATTGTTATATAGATTGTTATATGGATTGTTATATGGATTGTGGTATGGATTGTGATATGGATTGTTATATGGATTGTTATATGGATCCGCCGTTCCCTAGTTGGATCACATCCCAATGTCTGCCTGTTATAGACTGCTCTATCGTATAGATTTTATATCGGATACTTTTAGCGACAAAGGAAAATAAGCTGGCAGTGATTATCCACGGTGTGATTACAGTCTGTTTCAGACTGGACGGAAGAAAACACAATTACCCAAGATAAATTCCCCTCTCTGACAGTTACCATGTGGTTTGAGATGGATTGCACCGACATAACACTCTTTATACGTCAGCAATTACTTGATCACGTTTCGTAGAAATGCTTTATTTTCTATTCATAGCAGGACCCGTCAAGCTTGTGGAATCTTATTTTAATGTAACATGGTACAACCAACCGCCTAGAGTGATAGTCCACATATTTGACACAAACTTTCCATTGGTGCGGCGCAGGTTAGAATTCCACTGTGGCCAAATAAAATTAAACATTTTTAGTGGGTTATTCATTCGATCGCCGTATGTGGAAAAGTTGTTATGTATTCGCCGAAGGTAGGGATTTTCCTCCTACTACTAAGCCTTGCAACGCTGTCATTTAAGTGAGTTGGTCTTGAGTGCGGGGTAAATATCAATCAATACAGAAACTATGCCATTTCTCTGATGACTATTTTCAAGATCACTCTATTGCTGGTGTAAAACATATCACAAAAAAACAACAACAACAGTGATATGTTCTTAAAATTCTACAACAAGTGATTGGTCCTAGATCTTGAACTCCAAAGGTAGTTTCTTTCAAATACTGGTTTATGAGGTTAGCCTAAGTTAATAGCTTCTTTGAGTTTTACTGTTGTCTACTTGTTTGTCCTTTTTTCTGTTTGTAAGTACCCTAAATTCGTTTAAGAAGTATTGAGTATTAAATACGAGCGAGGAAAAAGAAACCAGGAGGTAAATATTATACGAATTCAACATCACTAGGCATATATAACGACCGGAGAATGGACCCAAAAACCAGACATATTAAAGCTGCCAAAATGTTGATATTTTGACGTTAAAACAGAATGTTGAAATTGTTGGCTATTTTTCTCAAGATGTATAATTCAGAAGCTTTTAAGTGATTTTAGTCTCGATAATGTACGATAAAGTATTGTTTTGAGCTAACTTTGGCTTAGAATGAATGAATGGTCGTCCCGGTTATTTAAATTTTGTTTACTTTTCGAACACATTTTCGGTTCGTACAGGCCACGTACTGTATGGATTTTCCTCATTCCAACGCCAATCATTTAGCTTTTCAATGACATTCAAAGCATCTTACTGTCGTGACGATCAGCAATTATGAAAAAAGTGTGAATTTTGGCAGCTCTCGTCACTTTAATGTAAGTGACAAACGGAGTATGACATTGATACTAAAAGCACTCACTCAAACTCAGCACAAAATGCAGTGATTTGTTATATTTTAGCCCCAGACTGTCGAAGCCAATTATTGTCCATAAGATGCACTCGAGAATTCTTGGAATGTACTGATGCAAGGTGTACATTTGGAGTTAGCCGAGAAATCTTGGCTCTGCCGAATTTTTTGTTTTCCGTGTTCGTCATAGCCAAGATCACTTCCATAGTAAAAAAGTGATATATGTTAAGGAGGCCCGCCTAAAAAATCGGCGGCGCAAATTTCACAACAAATAAGCAAAGAATAAAATATTTACCACTGCATTCCGATAGTATAGACCACGAAGAAGGAGTTTGTCAAACTTATGCCGCTGTAAAGTGACTAAAGATATATGATTGAAGTATTTCTACGACGCCCCGCATAGTTTAACTGGTCGTTTAAATGTTTTACAATGGCGGTTACGTCAGGTTGAAAGCCAGTGGACTTCGAAACAAATATTGACTGCATAAGGGAAAGTTTACCACTTTACAGCGGCGTAAGTTTGACAAACTCCTTCTTCGTGGTCTATACTATCGGAATGCAGTGGTAAATATTTTATTCTTTGCTTATTTGTTGTGAAATTTGCGCCGCCGATTTTTTAGGCGGGCCTCCTTAACATATATCACTTTTTTACTATGGAAGTGATCTTGGCTATGACGAACACGGAAAACAAAAAATTCGGCAGAGCCAAGATTTCTCGGCTAATTTGGAGTGGGAAATAGCGTATAACCCTCCGGTAAGTGATATAGGTAGACTGAATCTGACAGCCCCCCACAGACCTTGACAATTTGTGAGACGTTTCTAATCCAGATGTATTGTACATTTCTTAATTATTCATGGAAGCGATTAACCCTTTGTCATTTCCACAACTAACTAAATTTAAAAACAAACGCCATCTGGTCTTGAGTATCCTCCTTTTACCAAAATTTAACAGGTTGATTGGTGAGAAAAGAAAATCGTCCACTATTGTTGACCCCGGGAGGTAAAATGGTCATGGAAGCCATTTATTTTTCTGCTGCAGCGATAACAAAGCAGAATCTGAATAATTCAAAACAAGTCCATGTATGTCGATTAACGTTTTTAGACAAAAATCGCTAGGAACTCGATCGAAAAGGTGGAAGATTTCTTCGGTGTATTTTTTTCCGAATAAATTTCTCAGAAATTCATTAAAGCCTAATTATTCTGAAATTCGCTTTTACATCAAAGGGCATCGTCAAGTTATTCTACTAAATGGCGTCTAATGACGTTCGAGTTTCAACGTTTGCTATCAAGACGTATCAGAAGCTAAGCTGGCATTAGTAACGGTTTTAACCAGGAAGAAATCCCCATGTCCGTAATGATGGTTACTTAAAGTTGGTTGAATTGAGAGCATGTTTTATTTATTAGGTGATGTAAAGGTTTTCCAATTAGAAGTTGTCATTCAACACTAGCAATGAGACGGGCTATGGGAAACAGCGTCTGTTATAAAACTACGAAATGGGTTACTCTTTGACTTTCTTTTCAGCCCACCTTATTCACGTATCAGAAGCTAAGCTGGCATTAGTAACGGTTTTAACCAGGAAGAAATCCCCATGTCCGTATTGATGGTTACTTAAAGTTGAATTGAGAGCATGTTTTATTTATTAGGTGATGTAAAGGTTTTCCAATTACAAGTTGACATTCAACACTAGCAATGAGACGGGCTATGGGAAACAGAGTCTGTTAGAAAACTACGAAATGGGTTACTCCTTGACTTTCTTTTCAGCGAACCTTATTCATGTTATTTTAAATTATCTTTTTTTGATGGAAATTACAGAGAGAAGACCTAAGGAAAAAAGGAGCTATATGAAGTCCTCACACCTCCTTAAACACTCGATACCATGCTCAGAACATGTCTCCTTCGTCATCATTTACACTGAGACAAAAATCAAAGCCGTCACCTGCATCATTCTTGATTCAGAGGAAATCCAGCTACATTTAAATGCAATCTTAAGTCGACGTTATTGAGCCAAGCATCTCGGACACATAAAGTTAGACGAATTGTTCTGCCCTATTCCAGTCTTGGTCCAATAACATACTATGATGTTTCGTATCCAAAAGAAAAAAAACTATGATGCTCCATAGTCTAATTTCGGAGATTTCTTGTCTTCTGTATAGTCAAATATACTTTGTAATACCATCGTAGACTATGTTGTATTAACACATTTCCGGTGGCAACTAAACAAATCCTTCTATTATAAATCCTTCCATTATTTGTTCTGTAGAACAAATACATCCTACCATCTTTTCAAATCAGCCGGTCCCAGAGCTTGGAATAAATTGCCAACATCATTAAGATCAATAGAATCGTCATCCCTATTTCAATCTAAACTAAAAACTTATTTACTTATTTACTCTGAGTATTATTAAAAACATGTTAATATGCCTCATGTTTTTGCAAAAATAATTCAAATTTTCCGTCCACACAATATATATAACTATTCAAAATATACAATAATTAATAATTGTATATATCTAACAATAAACTAACGGGATAGAGCCATATGAGCTTTATTCCCGCCACAATTTAGAATTGATTCATTAAATATTCTTGTTATGTACATATTTATGAATTAAGTGGTTAATAAATGAAATGAAATGAAAGTAGTTCCCAGCGATCGAATTGCATTTTGGGTAATAAACTGTCCGGCGCTATTTTCATTATCAACCCCACTCAAGTGTCTAACACGTGCTGATTTAAATGGATTTTGGAATGACCTAAACGTCAATACCAACGATGTTATCAGTTCCAGTAAACTGTATATTACCCCGACATAAAGTTCGATGTTTTAAACACACGTTACTTATGTAGAAATTAATCAACTATATTGAGTGCAAAAATAATAATAGTTTATTAAGCGATTATTTTCGGATAACTAGGTCCTACACTACTATCTAAAGGTTTGTTATATAGATTATTCCACTGGATAAACAAAGTTAGAGTAATGAGAGAGAAACAGTGATATAGCTTAATAGTCCCATTTGTTAGTAAAGCCGGAAGGGTGTTATTAGTATCTATGTTATCAATTCATATGCTATTTAGATTGTTAAAAGCATCCTATGTCAATAACAGTATTTGCTAATCGCTATGAAAGCCTGGTTTGAATACTGATTTGGTTCAATCGTATAGCATATTTAATAATCTGTCGGGCTTAACAGTGTGTGTGTTCTGTGGTGAATGAGGAGGATTTGAGAATTGGGACGTATACTGTCAACATGTGTTTCCAGAAAGGGATGATCTTGCAGATTTGAATAGGATTAACTTCACACTTAATCGAGTGTCAGTTAAATCTGTCAGAAGATCTATCTAACGTGTGGCAGTTTTTAACCACAAATACAGGCGTCTGTTAACAGAATGTGGAATCAGTGTGAAATCACAAATACCACTTTACTTTCCAATATCAATGACTTTTCACAAGGATGGTTTATTTATCTTCTCTCGTCCTTCATTGTGCTAGGGTGTTCCTTTAACTTATGCCTGATTATTGCCGTGACGAAAGACAAGTCGTTAAGGAACTCACCGACCTTTATTGTACTTCTTAACTTGGCCATCTCGGATTTTCTTTTGTTAACAGTCGGAGGTTCACTTCATCTACATTTCTTCAGCGTTTCGGAGTTGACAGATCTGTATTGTGCTCTAATGTCCTTTATTTGGTTGGCAATCTTCTCAGTGAGTGCCTACACCATTGCCTGTTTTTCTATATTACGATATGTTATTTTAGTTCATTCGTTCTGGGCGAAACTACACATCACCGCTCGCAGGGTCGTTTATTTATGCCTGGCTATTTGGGTATTTGGATTGGGTAAAAATGGGATTGCTTTCTGGGCCGTAACCGTCGGGAGTTTAGAGACGGATCCGTGTCCGATTGACTTCTGCATGAGCCAAACCTCGTATCATCATTATGGGTTACTTGTGTTCTTAACTGACTTTATCATGCCTCTTTTACTGATGGTCTCCTTCCACTTGGTCAAATTAATTCAGTTTCGGAAATCGAACCAGATGCCACGTGCTAGCGGAGGAAGTAAGACCGTCTCTTACAAAGTAGTCTTTGTTATTATTGCTAGTTTTATTATTTGTTACATCCCGTATATGGTCATTGTGAATGCGACTTTTGTCTTTCACGTAACCCTAGCCACTGAAACTATGAATGTCCTGATGTTTGTGAGCAACATTCTTTACTTAAACAGTGCATTTAACCCATTGGTGTACTTCTTTTTTAGTAGATGTCCTTGTCGGCTGGTGAAAGATACACACAAACGATAGACTCGAGATCCTTGAATTATTTAGAACAAAACTTCTTCGACCTAATATTCGTTACATCGAGGAACTCAGTGTCAATTTCCATCGATTTTCTACTTTGTTGGAAGTGTTATTTCTCAGTGTTTTGTTTCGTTGTTTTGTAAAGTTTTTGTGACTATTCCAATTTCAAGTTTGTTCAAGTGCTTTTTTATTCTATTCTGAGCATTGCCTCTAGGGCTGTTGGTGAACGATGTCATGTTTTCCGTTAACCCACACCCTGTCTTGAAATGACCCCAGTATCCACTAATTACCCCATTATCTAAACCATATTAAAATCTGCATTGGCCACTACGTGATTTGCCTTGTTGAGACAGGAGGATTCAGTCCATCACTCGACTAGCGACTTTTGATTCGATGCGAGTAAAACTTTTCGCAGCCCAAGCAAACGGCACCTGTACTCTTCCGTTAGTTAAGAAATTACGTAATGACGGCTGTCAATGGGTGTCTACAACTTGAGCTTCTGCTTAAAGAGTGTTGATTGGTCAAGACTCTGTAAGGGGGGGGGGGAGCAAAAGACGGAATGGTTAAGAAGATATTTTCATTTTCGAGAATATGTAACCCACCAAGATACTTAGAGGTTACCACATCCCATTTTTCATATCATATCCCATATCAGCCCGAGATCTCCTTATCAGCCCGAGGGCCGAAGGCCAGATATGGGTAGATGGTTATAACCCTTTTACCATATATCATAATATATATTGAAAATAGAAAAGTATACGTTATGGGATCGTTTGTTTTTATTGTTGTAACTTGAGAAGATATGAAAAAAAAACCGTTGAGACACTATTAATTTAATGAATAAAACATGAAAAAAAAGCCAGAAGACAGAACTCACGGTTATTCACTGTCAGAGCCGGTCTGATTCTTTGCCGATTGCTAGAGGGCGGTTTTGGGTAATCATAGTGATTTTTTATATACAGTTCATGGTAATGTTTGCCAGTGATTGTAGCGTTCTTTCACTGGCAGCCATCTTCCTAGCAGACGACACAAATGGAGACACAAACTCTAATCAAAGATCCCCCTGCATTGATATTGATATAGATTTTCGGACCGGTCTGATATGGATTTTCGGACCGGTCTGATATGGCTGATATGGATTTTCGGACCGGGGTGAGATATGGCTGCTGTCACACTACCGATATCGCATATGCAAAAGACCACATATTATTGATAGGTATATGATAATAATATTTATTTTCCTTAATATATATGTCCCCTTCTGGCATAATTTTTTTTTACTATAAAGCATTCAATCAATCTACCTTAAATGATAAACGCCCTATACGGCTGAATTGCAAACAGTCTGGGTATCCCGACGGTTCAATTCGGGACAGGAATATCGAATTGATATTAAAGATAGTAAACTAGCTTAATTTTTATTAAAAATTCCAATGAAGTGAATGGAAGGTTGTCACCTTTGGATTCCCAGTGGACTAAAACCTAAGAAGATTGTCAACTCTGGGATCTTGTTCCTACAATTTTTTGTCTTTTTTAAAGTGGCCTGAGCTGCCAAAATGTTGATATTTTGACGTTAAAACAGAATGTTGAAATTATTTTCTATTTTTCTCAAGACGTATAATTCAGAAGCTTTTTAGTGCTTCTAGTCGCGAAAATGTACGATAAAGTATTGTTTTGAACTAACTTTGGCTTACAATGAATGAATGGTCGTCCCGGTTATTTAAATTTTGTTTACTTTTCGAACACGTTTTCGGTACGTACAGGCCTCATACTGTATGGATTTTCCTCATTCCAACGCCAATCATTTAGTTTTCCGATGGCCTTCAAAACAGTGTGAATTTTGACAGCTCATGCCACTTTAACAAGGTCTTTCAGTCATAATGGGCTCCTAGGCAATAAAGACAATCCTTCCGCAATGGGACAGCGTCAGACGGTGGATACACTGCTAAAACCACACCCGTCTTGAGTAGCGTTGGTGGGTCAAACAGACGGCAATCTGATTTACGACTCAGGAAGTATCGCCGAGCATTGCCCCGACATTGACGAGACGTGGTAACGCGTGTCTAGCCTACGTTGGTGGTCCCAGTGATTTGTATTTTTGCTACCATTGTAATAAGCCCTACTGGCTGATAAAGCTGGCAAAACCGCGAATCGATATAAATATTTGTATTGACTGTCATCCGAAAAGATCTCAAGATCTAAAAAGTTTACATTATTTTCAAATAATCAAAGACGAAACAACCGCCGATCTCCATAAAACCTTAAGTTAATGAACAGCTATCCCTCAAAGTTTTTACCTAAAACAGTTATCTCGGGCTATTTAGCCAAATTCGAAAAGGTGCTTATTGCAACGTACAACTAAAATATCTCGGATATCGGTAGTGGACGTTAAAGAATATCACAGCTAATTGATTACTATCTAAAACCTATACCAAATCGGCATGTTATACTGATACTGGTGATTTTTGCCAAATCATCTGTTCCAGAAAATATAAGAAACTTGTCTCCGTGGTTATTTTAGACAAGAAGATTTCCCCTGTGCACGTGTATAGTGTTAAAAAATACAACTAAAATGACAATGGTGTTAGGTTGATGCATGCATGTAAATTATACAGTCAGTGTTTGTGCATAAAGCTTATTTACATGATGTGTTTGATGATATGCTCGAACGATTCCCAAAATAACATCTGGACCCTGTTGCACAAAGCGGCGTAGCGTAAGTTTTCACGTAACTGCCATAGTAACCTATACTGTAGAGGTACGTTAGTATGAAAGTTACGCAAAAAATACATCTACGCCGCTTTGAGAAACAGGGCCAAGGTCTTCTGTGTTTTTACAACTTTTGTTGTCGTTCTCCGGTCGATTCTGTTAACATTCTGGTAGGTTTTCAATGATGTGCAATAGGCTTACAGTTATTCATATAACAAATTTCAGAGTTCAGAAATTCCAGGAGTACATAGGGATTATCGTCGATAACAACCTTCAAAGTGCTTAAAACATTTCACGTCAATTACCTCCAGTGACCCTCAAGCTAATAAAAACAGACAGAAGTATGTCCTTTCAGTGGCTTATCTGTGTAGCCATTTTTCCGTTTTAGGATGACGTGATGTTGGTATAGCTATTTTTAGATCAATAATGACGTATTTTTACCGCTCTCTAATGTATAATGGTAGATTTAGGTTTAAAAAAACATGGCGACAAAATTGAAGTGGGAAGATTGTCTCCAAATATATAGGTCAGTATGCAACCCCGCGCCATTGCTTGGCCAGCCATTGGCTAAATTGCATCACATGACTATTCTATAACGCACTTAATTTTTTATTCAACAATAATTGGATAAAACTAATGAAAAAATGGTGGCGGCCTTGTGAACGGCCTATGGAGCTTATTCTATATTGTAACGCCACCTTCAAATTTCAATTATTCGCTTACGAGGGGATAAATCATACATCGGACAGTTGTTTTGGACTAAATGCACTCTACTCTTTCCATCTAAACTAGTCTAAAGCTTAGATTTTCTTTCCCTTTAATATAATGTAGATTTTCTATGCTGTGGTTCGGAAAATCAGAAACAATTGGTTATTTCCTAAAACTCAATGGGAAACGATGGTTATACCTACAGTTATGTCATTCCGATCATGGCATTCTAACAATGGGTCGCGGGCACTGTCTGGTATCGATGGAAAAATCTTCCAGTTTCCGATATACGAGTTTTAGTGTATCAAAAACCATGCACCGTCTCAATGCTTTGCCTCTCGTCACATATCCTCAATAATCCCTGAATACCTCAACCGACAAAACGACAATGCTATATTTTCAAGATAGCAATGAACTAAACATGCATAAATAAGCCCCTTGTAGTGACAAGCTGAATTGATAGAATTTATTTCAAAATCAATCGCTTCCTTAAAACAATTGTGTTCACTTGATAAAAGGAATCCATGAAAACGTGGCAATGGTGACAGCTAAAGCCACTCTGTCAAGAAATATTTGTTACCAAACGTAACAGAACGTTCTGTGGGACTCCTTTCAAACCTATCGAATATCTTACCCATGTGTCTTACGTTGGAATCCGTAGAACATTGGGTATATGTTCACTCGGAACATCCTTCGGCTATCTTCGCTCGCTACCGGTCGGCTTTGACACGCACGTAAATCCCCGAAGTTTCAGAGTGGGTATATGTTCTATCTTATAAATGTTTCCACTGCGTTAACCTGGTATAAGAGGCGTACCCCAGGCTGAAGGTTCAACTTTATTTTCAGTATTCCGGGTAATGCTACCATGGAAGTGAAATTGCCTTCACCGCAACATGAAACCTCCTATTATCCGCAAATAATTCCTTCGGTGGGCGCATTATTTTTGGTAGCATGAGATTTGTTTTAGTTCGTGTGTGAAGATAGAGTGCGTGTGTCACAGGGTTCCTGTCACTGTCCGTGTTTCTGTGGATGCCCAAGTCATTGTACAAGGAAAAAATCCAATCCTGGCATAAACCAGGAGTTAACAAAAATTTTGAAACCCAGTAGGAATGTACTAAAAAATTTGAAGTTTGAAAACTCATGTAGAGCAGCTGCTGATTCTTTTAAGTGGGATGAGCTGCAAAATATTGTTGAAACCGAATTAGCAAATTGTTTGTCGTTTTTGCCCGTTTTGCCAAGAAGTTCAAAATAGAAGCTTTCTCCACATATTAATCTTAGATATGTACATTGTTTTGTTACATAAAAGTAGCTCAATAGACGACAGGTTTTCTTGATTTATGGAGACCTATTTAACAATGTGCAAATAATTTGAATTTGGGAGATAACTGTTTTGAATAATGTTGTTTAACCTGGATACTTAGTTTGTTTCATGTCAAAGTACAAGCAATATACTACATGTGAACCTTATGACTGGACCCTGTTTCACAAAGCGGCGTAGCGTAAGTTTTCACGTAACTGACATAGCAGCCCATACTGTAGAGATACGTTAGTCTGAAAGTTACGCAAAAAAATCATTTACGCCGTTTAGTGAACCATAGATGTATCTTAGCAAAATGCACAAAATATGACAGAAATAGTATAATCTATTTTACAATATATCAGTATTGTCACAGCCTGCAAATTGTATTTATCATTCGTGACGTATCTTATATTGGAAGCGTTTATAGGATTTAAAGCACCAGTTCCACATAAAAGAGCGAGCTAATCTCGTGGTGAAGCTCTCAAAGAAAATTCTCTCTTGGGAAATCAATCCAGATCACACCTGATTCCTCGTAACTCGCTGCTGCTTCTTGCTAAGAGTGTCATTAAAGACAACATTGGCTTTCAAGTGGGTTTTGTTCTGTAAGGTTGGTTTTATCAATTCAAGCTGACAAAACGATACAGAACTGGCTTATTTTTATCACACCTTTGAAACTCGCACGCAAACATACTTTTTAGACCTGTCTTTTCTGTGTAGAAAAAAGACGATAAAAATAGACCCCCCCCCCCCGGTCGGTTATGTCATCTTAGCCGCAATGATTAAAGATAACGTGCATAAATGCTTCTGGACATTTAAGTTGGACACCATTGTGGTTTGTTTCTTACACAGCCAAAAGGAATACTTTGTACAAATATTCTGAGGTGCAATTTTTTTTCTATCACTTGATTTGATTTGATTTTGTTTTTTCGCCATAAAAGATATATACAAATGAAGTTGTATTTACGAAGCTATACAATGGCGGGAATAAAGCTCTGAAGAGCTTGTTATATCCCATTTGAGACAGATACCATAACAACAACGAAGGCGGTGATTAAACATTAAGCATTTTTTGAAAAACATTAGATTTGTCCTTGCCATACAGTAAGGACATAAAATGATGAATCTCGGGTTATACCTATCTTAACTACTGCTTCTTCTGTTTACCTGGTTCCCTGTTAAACTGCATTGCTTTTCGTGATTTGAATCGATCGCCATATCCTTAAAGCTCTATAGCACCACATTAGTGCTGCCTTTATGTTCTCAATCACGGCTTTAATACCTGCAATAAACTGTAATTACTGGTCTAACTATATGAAAAGTGCTTGGATTTATTTATAGGCCAATAAGCAAAGTCTAGATAGGAAATATGGAAGGCCAAGGACAAGTTTGAGTCCGGAAAGATTTTTTTTTTGGGATTCATAATTGCCAGTTAAAACGGGGAGGGCCACCAGAATAGCTAAAACCAATTTTCCCACACATGGTATTATTTTTCCCTGAAAGAAGAAACTTAGACGACGCTTTTGTCCAAATTTCATGAAAATCGTAACGTAGGTTTTCCCGTACGAATTAAATGTCAAAAGCGGTTCAATTTTATCGAAAACTAGCTGATTTTACGCTACAGTGGAAATGTCGACAAAACTATAGCTTTGTACTTTAAAGTGGCATGAGCTGGACATTTTGGCGTTAAAACAGAATGTTGAAATTATTGGCTATTTTTCTCTTACTGTCGTGACGATCAGACATTATGAAAAAAAATTGAATTTTGGCAGCTCATGCCACTTTAAATAAAAAAAAAATTGTATTTTTTTTTGCCATACGTTTACTTTACGCTTTTACATTTTTTGTGTTGGTAAATCAATCAGTAGTTCACCCCTTAGTACGGCTCATTGGGGCAGCCATATTGGAGTACCATTAGATGGATAATCCATTGTCTATTTTACCCGTTTGTGTGTAAATTAGATGTTTATTACACATTGACGTCTTACTTTCTTTAACAATGGCTTCTGAAGCCGAATTTTTGTTAATATATCTTGTTCATTGTTAGACCGACAGCTTTGTATTATCACAGATGTAGAATTAGGCTCTTGTATTAGAGTAGCAGGGACTGCAAAAAAATACATCATATTTTATCGTCGTAAAAAACGAGCGTTTGAAGTACCTTGAAAAACTAAAAGATTGACGCTGAGGTAAAAAATATCGATAATGCCAGTTTGCTGTACGAACCGAAAAAGTTTGCTAATAAGTTAATAACGGGCAAAATTCGAATGTGAGTGCATTTTGAAGTCGTTCTTGCTTATAGAACTGTCTTATCAAAGATTGATATATGAAGAAATCTCCTATTTCATGCATATTGCATTCATTTCATATTTGAGATCATGATGAACAATTAGATAATTAGATTCATATTTCGCTAGGTATATGCTTTTCTTAAACATACTTCACGACATTGACGGCTAGCTGACAAGGTTTACAAACTGATGCGTGGAATCGTTCCTCTCTTGTGTACGTCATTTTATTGTGGAGAAAGATAGAAATCATTTCTTTGGCATGAGTTGCCATAATGTTGACACTTTTTTTTTTTTAAAGTTTCGGCTTTTTGATGGCACTGGTCAGATTGATTGATTGATTGTTTGGTGTTTTACGCCGCACTTAAGATTATTTCACTTATATGGCGGCGTTGCCAGTTTTATTGTGGGAGGAAACCGGGCTCTGTGCCCGGAGGAAACCCAAGACCTTCCGCTGGTAACTGGCAAACAGCATTGCTCAGAAAAATACGGTAACTGAGTTATAATTGAAGAATATGAGAAATGCAGATGTGTACAGGAACTGCGTCTGTCGATTTGCTTTATTAATGATTTCAGCATTTTATTAATTTACCTATATTTCTATTTTTGTCGACTCTTCTATGGAACGGTTTTACTCAAACCAAAACACATAGGACAACTTGTACTACTTTGTACATGCTGATGTTTAATATGATTGATTGATTGATTGTTTGGTGTTTTACGCCGCGCTCAAGATTATTTCACTTATATGGCGGCGTTGCCAGTTTTATTGTGGGAGGAAACCGGGCTCTGTGCCCGGAGGAAACCCACGACCTTCCGCTGGTAGCTGGCAACCATCCCACATAGGTCGTTCGAGTGAAAACCCAGTCAGAAAATTTGCCAATTTTTGGACTGAGTGGGATTCAAACCCGCGATCCATTGGTGGAAGGTTTTTCGGATTGAGCGTCCAACGCTCTACCTACTGAGCCACGGAGGCCCCTGTTTAATATGAGCTTTCGAAAACCAAAACCAGACAAGGGAAATGGAGTCGTGATTCTCGATAAAACTGAGTATTTGGAAAAGATGAACACGATTCTCAACAATACCAGCAAATTCAACCAATTAACAGAAAATAATACTGAAAGAAGGGAAAGCACTGTGCACATTTCTTTTTAACAATCTAAAGAAGAAAAACTTGATTTCAGACGTTTATCAAGAACTACGACCTATGGGTTCTCGAACATCCATTTTGTGTGGCCTGCTGAAAATTCACAAACCCGGTTTTCCACTTAAACCTATTCTGTCTGCCTACAGCTCTTACAACTAGAACCTTGCTAAATATTTATCTGGACTTTTGAGTGATATCCGACATAATTCTCGCTGTGTCAGTGATAGCTTTTCTTTCGTGAAATGGATCAATGAACAGACAGGCTTCACCGAATCACACTTAAATCAGTTTTGATGTCACGAGTTTATTTACTAACATCCCTGTTTTGGAAATGATTGACATAATCTTGGACCGTGTAACCCCTGACAACAAAACACTTTTCCACGGATTAAATCGCAGACAACTGAAAGGTGTCCTTATATTGGCTTCTACTAACACAACTTTCAAGTTTAATGGGAAATATTATGAACAAACTGATGGTGTATCCATGGGGTCACCTATTGCCCCTCTACTCGCTGACATTTTTTTGAACAATTTTGAAGAAAAGTTCCTCCCTGCTTACCTAGGCATTTCTCCCATAACATATAAACGTTACATTGATGACACATTTCTGGTTCCACCCTTCTTACTGTATATGAACTCTCTGTTTTCTAGATATACTCGTTTCTCGTAACAATGAATGTATCACTACTACAGTGTATCGTAAGAAAACTCACACGGGACTGTACACGGCATGGTCGAGTTTTGTGCCAAATAAATTTAAACTTAATCTTATTCGTACATTGCTTAAACGAGCCTGGGGTATCTGCAATGACTACAAACTGCTTAGCGTGGAAATCGATAAAATAAAAAACGATCAGAAATTATGAAAAAAATTGAATTTTGGCAGCTCATGTCACTTTAAATTCAATTTTTGGGGTATTTTGTTTTGCCATATGTTTTACTTAAAGTGGCATGAGCTGTCAAAATTCACACTTTTTTCATAATTTCTGATCGTCACGACAGTTAGAGGTTTTGAAGGTCATCGTAAAACTAAATGATTGGCGTTGGAATGAGGAAAATCCATACAGTATGTGGCCTGTACGAACCGAAAACGTGTTCGAAAACTAAACAAAATTTAAATAACCGGGACGACCATTCATTCATTCTAAGTCAAAGTTAGTTCAAAACAATACTTTATTGTACTTTTTCGAGACTAGAAGCACTACGTCTTGAGAAAAATAGCCAATAATTTCAGCATACTGTCTTAACGTCAAAATATCAAAATTTTGGCAGCTCATGCCACTTTAAGGCCTTTACATTATTAGCATGCTAACAAAATTGTTTCGAACAAGGAACTTGGAACATAGAATTAGGAATAAAAGAGTCCAGTCCGGTCCATCACATTATATCCGTATTTATAGCTACACGCATGCGTTAGGGTCTTAAACTGTTTGATAAAAACTCGTAATTACAATTTCTTTCGTAATTACGACCTTTTTTCTCGTAATTGCGACTTTTTGAGGAATAAAAATATTTCGAAAAAAAATCTTTAAAAAAACTTATTCTTAACTTGACACCAATAGACTTCCGTACTTCTGTACTTTTCTTCTACATTCCGTATACACTTTCTTTCATTGATGAAATTTCTTTTACTTATTAGGGTGATACCAGATTTTCTTCCTGACCGGCAAGTAAGTAAAACAGGATGAGACACATAAGTGCTGCAATAACCTGACCGGCAAGTTAGTAAAACAAAATGAGACACATGAGTGCGGCCATAACCTGACCGGCAAGTTAGTAGAACAAAATGAGACACATGAGTGCGGCTATAATCTGACCGGCAAGTAAGTAAAACAAAATGAGACACATGAGTGCGGATATAACCTGAACGGCAAGTTAGTAGAACAAAATGAGACACATGAGTGCGGCTATAACCTGAACGGCAAGTTAGTAAAACAAAATGAGACACATGAGTGCGGCTATAACCTGAACGGCAAGTTAGTAGAACAAAATGAGACACATAAGTGCGGATATAACCTGACCGGCAAGTAAGTAGAACAAAATGAG
Organism: Lepidochitona cinerea; assembly: GCA_963971465.1. NCBI lineage: Eukaryota > Metazoa > Mollusca > Polyplacophora > Chitonida > Tonicellidae > Lepidochitona > Lepidochitona cinerea. Next base: position 8,758,927 of record OZ020556.1, read on the forward strand.
ACACATTAGTGCGGCTATAACCTGACCAGCAAGTAAGTAAAACAGGATGAGACACATGAGTGCGGCTATAACCTGAACGGCAAGTTAGTAGAACAAAATGAGACACATAAGTGCGGATATAACCTGACCGGCAAGTAAGTAGAACAAAATGAGACACATTAGTGCGGCTATAACCTGACCAGCAAGTAAGTAAAACAGGATGAGACACATGAGTGCGGCTATAACCTGAACGGCAAGTAAGTAAAACAAAATGAGACACATGAGTGCGGCTATAACCTGAACGGCAAGTAAGTAAAACAAAATGAGACACATGAGTGCGGCTATAACCTGACTGGCAAGTAAGTAGAACAAAATGAGATACATGAGTGCGGCTATAACCTGACCGGCAAGTAAGTAGAACAAAATGAGACACATGAGTGCGGCTATAACCTGACCGCCAAGTAAGTAGAACAAAATGAGACACATGAGTGCGGCTATAACCTGACCGGCAAGTAAGTTAAACAGGATGAGACACATAAGTGTGGCTATAACCTGACCGGCAAGTAAGTTAAACAGGATGAGACACATGAGCGCGGCTATAACCTGACCGGCAAGTAAGTAGAACAAAATGAGACACATGAGTGCGGCTATAACCTGACCGCCAAGTAAGTAAAACAGGATGAGACACATGAGTGCGGCTATAACCTGACCGGCAAGTAAGTAAGACACTGGCTTTAATGTTTTAAAGTAAAAATTCTGGGTTAAATTTCTGAATTTCAAAAGTACACCAATAACCAATGGGAGCTCCAATTATTAACCTAAGGCCTGACAAGTGTCAATAAACTTTGCCAGCTTCCCAATTTTGATTCTCCTCTACATGCATTCAACATATGGCAGGATTTGCGTCTAGTCAATAATTCTCATTAAAATATAATATCCGCCGGACAGAGTTGTTTCCACCAAACAGTCGGCCTCACAGCCGAACAATCCTTAGTGATTCTATGGCTCATATCTCACGTGGGCCCTGAAATAACAGCGAGTCATAAAGACTGTCAAGCCGATCTTGAAAAGGCGATTAGTTGAAGCGTATGCTATAAAAAATTTTGACAGACTAATACAATGGCTGTAAATTATGCATTTGAAGATCGGCAATTCAAAATGAGATTACTCCAGCTGACTCACACAGATTTAGATTTTAAAAAAGATGAAAAAATAAAATTCCCTTAGATGAAGGTTTTTGTTATTCGAAAGCTCTAAAGTATTTTTTGTATATGTCTTGATAACAGATGACAAATTCCGTCATTTTGAAAAAAATCGATCTAATGTGGGAATTAGAGCTGATACAAGACTCGCTGTGAGCTACTGTCTTTTTGAATTACTGCCAAAATACCTCGATTAGCTTTGTATTCCACTTAATTTCCAGCTACACATGAAAACGACAAGAGTTTCTAACTGAACTCAGCTCAGCAAATGTTTATGATATTACTTAATTTGGCGTTGGTCCTGTTCTCTAACTAGCAGACATTGGTAACGTCAAGATTTGGCAAAAGATAGGATCAGGAGATAACTGTAACAATGGTTTATAGCTGTTATTCCTATAGTGATGTAATGTACCGAGCTAGTAAAACAGTCTGCATTGGTTAGAATACAATGGTTTATAGCTGTTATTCCTATAGTGATGTAATGCACCGAGCTAGTAAAACAGTCTGCATTGGTTAGAATGCAATGGTTTATAGCTGTTATTCCTATAGTGATGTAATGTACCGAGCTAGTAAAACAGTCTGCATTGGTTAGAATGCAATGGTTTATAGCTGTTATTCCTATAGTGATGTAATGTACCGAGCTAGTAAAACAGTCTGCATTGGTTAGAATGCAATGGTTTATAGCTGTTATTCCTATAGTGATGTAATGTACCGAGCTAGTAAAACAGACTGCATTGGTTAGAATGCAATGGTTTATAACTGTTATTCCTATAGTGATGTAATGCACCGAGCTAGTAAAACAGTCTGCATTGGTTAGAATGCAATGGTTTATAACTGTTATTCCTACAGTGATGTAATGTACCGAGCTAGTAAAACAGACTGCATTGGTTAGAATACAATGGTTTATAGCTGTTATTCCTATAGTGATGTAATGTAATGTACCGAGCTAGTAAAACAGTCTGCATTGGTTAGAATGCAATGGTTTATAGCTGTTATTCCTATAGTGATGCAATGTACCGAGCTAGTAAAACAGTCTGCATTGGTTAGAATGCAATGGTTTATAGCTGTTATTCCTATAGTGATGTAATGTACCGAGCTAGTAAAACAGTCTGCATTGGTTAGAATGCAATGGTTTATAGCTGTTATTCCTATAGTGATGTAATGTACCGAGCTAGTAAAACAGTCTGCATTGGTTAGAATGCAATGGTTTATAGCTGTTATTCCTATAGTGATGTAATGTACCGAGCTAGCAAAACGGTCTGCATTGGTTAGAATACAATGTTTTAGCTGTTATTCCTACAGTGATGTAATGTACCGAGCCAGTAAAACAGTCTGCATTGGTTAGAATGCAATGGTTTATAGCTGTTATTCCTACAGTGATGTAATGTACCGAGCTAGTAAAACAGACTGCATTGGTTAGAATACAATGGTTTATAGCTGTTATTCCTATAGTGATGTAATGTAATGTACCGAGCTAGTAAAACAGTCTGCATTGGTTAGAATGCAATGGTTTATAGCTGTTATTCCTATAGTGATGTAATGTAATGTACCGAGCTAGTAAAACAGTCTGCATTGGTTAGAATGTAATGGTTTATAGCTGTTATTCCTATAGTGATGTAATGTACCGAGCTAGTAAAACAGTCTGCATTGGTTAGAATGCAATGGTTTATAGCTATATTCCTATAGTGATGTAATGTACCGAGCTAGTAAAACAGACTGCATTGGTTAGAATGCAATGGTGTATGGCTGTTATTCCTATAGTGATGTAATGTACCGAGCTAGTAAAACAGTCTGCATTGGTTAGAATACAATGGTTTGCAGCTGTTATTCCTATAGTGATGTAATGTACCGAGCTAGTAAAACAGTCTGCATTGGTTAGAATGCAATGGTTTAAAGCTGATATTTCTATAGTGATGTAATGTACCGAGCTAGTAAAACAGTCTGCATTGGTTAGAATGCAATGGTTTAAAGCTGATATTCCTATAGTGATGTAATGTACCGAGCCAGTAAAACAGTCTGCATTGGTTAGAATACAATGGTTTATAGCTGTTATTCCTACAGTGATGTAATGTACCGAGCTAGTAAAACAGTCTGCATTGGTTAGAATGCAATGGTTTATAGCTGTTATTCCTATAGTGATGTAATGTACCGAGCAAGTAAAACAGTCTGCATTGGTTAGAATGCAATGGTTTATAGCTGTTATTCCTATAGTGATGTAATGTACCGAGCTAGTAAAACAGTCTGCATTGGTTAGAATACAATGGTTTATAGCTGTTAGGCCTATTCCTATAGGGATGTAATGCAACAAACTGGTAAAACAGTCTGCATTGGTTAGGATGCAATGGTTTATAGCTGTTATTCCTATAGTGATGTAATGTACCGAGCTAGTAAAACAGTCTGCATTGGTTAGAATACAATGGTTTATAGCTGTTATTCCTATAGTGATGTAATGTACCGAGCTAGTAAAACAGTCTGCATTGGTTAGAATGCAATGGTTTATAACTGTTATTCCTATAGTGATGTAATGTACCGAGCTAGTAAAACAGTCTGCATTGGTTAGAATGCAATGGTTTATAACTGTTATTCCTATAGTGATGTAATGTAATGTACCGAGCTAGTAAAACAGTCTGCATTGGTTAGAATGCAATGGTTTATAACTGTTATTCCTATAGTGATGTAATGTACCGAGCTAGTAAAACAGTCTGCATTGGTTAGAATGCAATGGTTTATAACTGTTATTCCTATAGTGATGTAATGTACCGAGCTAGTAAAACAGTCTGCATTGGTTAGAATACAATGGTTTATAACTGTTATTCCTATAGTGATGTAATGTACCGAGCTAGTAAAACAGTCTGCATTGGTTAGAATGCAATGGTTTATAGCTGTTATTCCTATAGTGATGTAATGTACCGAGCTAGTAAAACAGTCTGCATTGGTTAGAATACAATGGTTTATAGCTGTTAGGCCTATTCCTATAGGGATGTAATGCAACAAACTGGTAAAACAGTCTGCATTGGTTAGGATACAATGGTTTATAACTGTTATTCCTATAGTGATGTAATGTAATGTACCGAGCTAGTAAAACAGACTGCATTGGTTAGAATGCAATGGTTTATAGCTGTTATTCCTATAGTGATGTAATGTAATGTACCGAGCTAGTAAAACAGTCTGCATTGGTTAGAATGCAATGGTTTGCAGCTGTTATTCCTATAGTGATGTAATGTAATGTACCGAGCTAGTAAAACAGACTGCATTGGTTAGAATGCAATGGTTTATAGCTGTTATTCCTATAGTGATGTAATGTAATGTACCGAGCTAGTAAAACAGTCTGCATTGGTTAGAATGCAATGGTTTATAACTGTTATTCCTATAGTGATGTAATGTAATGTACCGAGCTAGTAAAACAGACTGCATTGGTTAGAATGCAATGGTTTATAACTGTTATTCCTATAGTGATGTAATGTACCGAGCTAGTAAAACAGTCTGCATTGGTTAGAATGCAATGGTTTATAGCTGTTATTCCTATAGTGATGTAATGTACCGAGCTAGTAAAACAGACTGCATTGGTTAGAATACAATGGTTTGCAGCTGTTATTCCTATAGTGATGTAATGTACCGAGCTAGTAAAACAGACTGCATTGGTTAGAATGCAATGGTGTATGGCTGTTATTCCTATAGTGATGTAATGTACCGAGCTAGTAAAACAGTCTGCATTGGTTAGAATACAATGGTTTGCAGCTGTTATTCCTATAGTGATGTAATGTACCGAGCTAGTAAAACAGACTGCATTGGTTAGAATGCAATGGTTTATAGCTGTTATTCCTATAGTGATGTAATGTACCGAGCTAGTAAAACAGTCTGCATTGGTTAGAATACAATGGTTTATAGCTGTTAGGCCTATTCCTATAGGGATGTAATGCAACAAACTGGTAAAACAGTCTGCATTGGTTAGGATACAATGGTTTATAACTGTTATTCCTATAGTGATGTAATGTAATGTACCGAGCTAGTAAAACAGACTGCATTGGTTAGAATGCAATGGTTTATAGCTGTTATTCCTATAGTGATGTAATGTAATGTACCGAGCTAGTAAAACAGTCTGCATTGGTTAGAATGCAATGGTTTGCAGCTGTTATTCCTATAGTGATGTAATGTAATGTACCGAGCTAGTAAAACAGACTGCATTGGTTAGAATGCAATGGTTTATAGCTGTTATTCCTATAGTGATGTAATGTAATGTACCGAGCTAGTAAAACAGTCTGCATTGGTTAGAATGCAATGGTTTATAACTGTTATTCCTATAGTGATGTAATGTAATGTACCGAGCTAGTAAAACAGACTGCATTGGTTAGAATACAATGGTTTATAACTGTTATTCCTATAGTGATGTAATGTACCGAGCTAGTAAAACAGTCTGCATTGGTTAGAATGCAATGGTTTATAACTGTTATTCCTATAGTGATGTAATGTACCGAGCTAGTAAAACAGTCTGCATTGGTTAGAATACAATGGTTTATAGCTGTTATTCCTATAGTGATGTAATGTACCGAGCCAGTAAAACAGTCTGCATTGGTTAGAATGTAATGGTTTCTGGCTGTTATTCCTATAGTGATGTAATGTACCGAGCTAGTAAAACAGTCTGCATTGGTTAGAATACAATGGTTTATAACTGTTATTCCTATAGTGATGTAATGTACCGAGCTAGTAAAACAGTCTGCATTGGTTAGAATGTAATGGTTTATAGCTGTTATTCCTATAGTGATGTAATGTACCGAGCTAGTAAAACAGTCTGCATTGGTTAGAATGCAATGGTTTATAACTGTTATTCCTATAGTGATGTAATGTACCGAGCTAGTAAAACAGTCTGCATTGGTTAGAATGCAATGGTTTATAACTGTTATTCCTATAGTGATGTAATGTACCGAGCTAGTAAAACAGACTGCATTGGTTAGAATGCAATGGTTTATAGCTGTTATTCCTATAGTGATGTAATGTAATGTACCGAGCTAGTAAAACAGTCTGCATTGGTTAGAATGCAATGGTTTATAACTGTTATTCCTATAGTGATGTAATGTAATGTACCGAGCTAGTAAAACAGACTGCATTGGTTAGAATACAATGGTTTATAACTGTTATTCCTATAGTGATGTAATGTACCGAGCTAGTAAAACAGTCTGCATTGGTTAGAATGCAATGGTTTATAACTGTTATTCCTATAGTGATGTAATGTACCGAGCTAGTAAAACAGTCTGCATTGGTTAGAATACAATGGTTTATAGCTGTTATTCCTATAGTGATGTAATGTACCGAGCCAGTAAAACAGTCTGCATTGGTTAGAATGTAATGGTTTCTGGCTGTTATTCCTATAGTGATGTAATGTACCGAGCTAGTAAAACAGTCTGCATTGGTTAGAATACAATGGTTTATAACTGTTATTCCTATAGTGATGTAATGTACCGAGCTAGTAAAACAGTCTGCATTGGTTAGAATGTAATGGTTTATAGCTGTTATTCCTATAGTGATGTAATGTACCGAGCTAGTAAAACAGCCTGCATTGGTTAGAATGTAATGGTTTCTGGCTGTTATTCCTATAGTGATGTAATGTACCGAGCTAGTAAAACAGTCTGCATTGGTTAGAATACAATGGTTTATAACTGTTATTCCTATGGTGATGTAATGTACCGAGCTAGTAAAACAGTCTGCATTGGTTAGAATACAATGGTTTATAACTGTTATTCCTATAGTGATGTAATGTACCGAGCCAGTAAAACAGTCTGCATTGGTTAGAATGTAATGGTTTCTGGCTGTTATTCCTATAGTGATGTAATGTACCGAGCTAGTAAAACAGTCTGCATTGGTTAGAATACAATGGTTTATAACTGTTATTCCTATAGTGATGTAATGTACCGAGGTAGTAAAACAGTCTGCATTGGTTAGAATGCAATGGTTTATAACTGTTATTCCTATAGTGATGTAATGTACCGAGCTAGTAAAACAGTCTGCATTGGTTAGAATGCAATGGTTTATAACTGTTATTCCTATAGTGATGTAATGTAATGTACCGAGCTAGTAAAACAGTCTGCATTGGTTAGAATGCAATGGTTTATAACTGTTATTCCTATAGTGATGTAATGTACCGAGCTAGTAAAACAGACTGCATTGGTTAGAATACAATGGTTTATAACTGTTATTCCTATAGTGATGTAATGTACCGAGCTAGTAAAACAGTCTGCATTGGTTAGAATGCAATGGTTTATAACTGTTATTCCTATAGTGATGTAATGTACCGAGCTAGTAAAACAGACTGCATTGGTTAGAATGCAATGGTTTATAACTGTTATTCCTATAGTGATGTAATGTACCGAGCTAGTAAAACAGTCTGCATTGGTTAGAATGCAATGGTTTATAACTGTTATTCCTATAGTGATGTAATGTACCGAGCTAGTAAAACAGTCTGCATTGGTTAGAATGCAATGGCTTATAACTGTTATTCCTATAGTGATGTAATGTACCGAGCTAGTAAAACAGACTGCATTGGTTAGAATGCAATGGTTTATAACTGTTATTCCTATAGTGATGTAATGTACCGAGCTAGTAAAACAGTCTGCATTGGTTAGAATACAATGGTTTATAGCTGTTAGGCCTATTCCTATAGGGATGTAATGCAACAAACTGGTAAAACAGTCTGCATTGGTTAGGATACAATGGTTTATAACTGTTATTCCTATAGTGATGTAATGTAATGTACCGAGCTAGTAAAACAGACTGCATTGGTTAGAATGCAATGGTTTAAAGCTGTTATTCCTATAGTGATGTAATGTAATGTACCGAGCTAGTAAAACAGTCTGCATTGGTTAGAATGCAATGGTTTGCAGCTGTTATTCCTATAGTGATGTAATGTAATGTACCGAGCTAGTAAAACAGACTGCATTGGTTAGAATGCAATGGTTTATAGCTGTTATTCCTATAGTGATGTAATGTAATGTACCGAGCTAGTAAAACAGTCTGCATTGGTTAGAATGCAATGGTTTATAACTGTTATTCCTATAGTGATGTAATGTACCGAGCTAGTAAAACAGACTGCATTGGTTAGAATACAATGGTTTATAACTGTTATTCCTATAGTGATGTAATGTACCGAGCTAGTAAAACAGTCTGCATTGGTTAGAATGCAATGGTTTATAACTGTTATTCCTATAGTGATGTAATGTACCGAGCTAGTAAAACAGTCTGCATTGGTTAGAATACAATGGTTTATAGCTGTTATTCCTATAGTGATGTAATGTACCGAGCCAGTAAAACAGTCTGCATTGGTTAGAATGTAATGGTTTCTGGCTGTTATTCCTATAGTGATGTAATGTAATGTACCGAGCTAGTAAAACAGTCTGCATTGGTTAGAATGTAATGGTTTATAGCTGTTATTCCTATAGTGATGTAATGTACCGAGCTAGTAAAACAGACTGCATTGGTTAGAATGCAATGGTTTATAACTGTTATTCCTATAGTGATGTAATGTACCGAGCTAGTAAAACAGACTGCATTGGTTAGAATACAATGGTTTATAACTGTTATTCCTATAGTGATGTAATGTACCGAGCTAGTAAAACAGACTGCATTGGTTAGAATGCAATGGTTTATAACTGTTATTCCTATAGTGATGTAATGTACCGAGCTAGTAAAACAGACTGCATTGGTTAGAATGCAATGGTTTATAACTGTTATTCCTATAGTGATGTAATGTACCGAGCTAGTAAAACAGTCTGCATTGGTTAGAATGCAATGGTTTATAGCTGTTATTCCTATAGTGATGTAATGTAATGTACCGAGCTAGTAAAACATTCTGCATTGGTTAGAATGCAATGGTTTATAGCTGTTATTCCTATAGTGATGTAATGTACCGAGCTAGTAAAACAGACTGCATTGGTTAGAATGCAATGGTTTATAACTGTTATTCCTATAGTGATGTAATGTACCGAGCTAGTAAAACAGTCTGCATTGGTTAGAATGCAATGGTTTATAACTGTTATTCCTATAGTGATGTAATGTACCGAGCTAGTAAAACAGACTGCATTGGTTAGAATACAATGGTTTATAACTGTTATTCCTATGGTGATGTAATGTACCGAGCTAGTAAAACAGTCTGCATTGGTTAGAATGCAATGGTTTATAACTGTTATTCCTATAGTGATGTAATGTACCGAGGTAGTAAAACAGACTGCATTGGTTAGAATGCAATGGTTTATAACTGTTATTCCTATAGTGATGTAATGTACCGAGCTAGTAAAACAGTCTGCATTGGTTAGAATGCAATGGTTTATAACTGTTATTCCTATAGTGATGTAATGTAATGTACCGAGCTAGTAAAACAGTCTGCATTGGTTAGAATGCAATGGTTTATAACTGTTATTCCTATAGTGATGTAATGTACCGAGCTAGTAAAACAGTCTGCATTGGTTAGAATGCAATGGTTTATAACTGTTATTCCTATAGTGATGTAATGTACCGAGCTAGTAAAACAGTCTGCATTGGTTAGAATGCAATGGTTTATAACTGTTATTCCTATAGTGATGTAATGTACCGAGCTAGTAAAACAGACTGCATTGGTTAGAATGCAATGGTTTATAACTGTTATTCCTATAGTGATGTAATGTACCGAGCTAGTAAAACAGTCTGCATTGGTTAGAATGCAATGGTTTATAACTGTTATTCCTATAGTGATGTAATGTAATGTACCGAGCTAGTAAAACAGTCTGCATTGGTTAGAATGCAATGGTTTATAGCTGTTATTCCTATAGTGATGTAATGTACCGAGCTAGTAAAACAGTCTGCATTGGTTAGAATGCAATGGTTCATAGCTGTTATTCCTATAGTGATGTAATGTACCGAGCTAGTAAAACATTCTGCATTGGTTAGAATGCAATGGTTTATAGCTGTTATTCCTATAGTGATGTAATGTACCGAGCTAGTAAAACAGTCTGCATTGGTTAGAATGCAATGGTTTATAGCTGTTATTCCTATAGTGATGCAATGTACCGAGCTAGTAAAACAGCCTGCATTGGTTTGAATGCAATGATTTATAGCTGTTATTCCTATAGTGATGCAATGTACCGAGCTAGTAAAACAGTCTGCATTGGTTAGAATGCAATGGTTTATAACTGTTATTCCTATAGTGATGCAATGTACCGAGCTAGTAAAACAGCCTGCATTGGTTAGAATACAATGGTTAAAAGCTGTTATTCCTAGAGTGATGTAATGCAACAAGCTGGTAAAAGACGTCGGATCTGTTGAAGGGGTAACTGCGCGGATTTGAATCCTTTGGAGCACATTTGGGATAGGATAGGGCAGAAACATTCAAGCCCTAGAGCCTCCTATACAAAATCTGCAGGAATTGGAAGCCGCATTACATCGGTATTGCCGGATTCCATATCCGACGTCTCACTGGAGGGATGCGACGCAGGTTGGAAGCTAATGGAGGCTATTCGCGTTATTGACCTTCTGTTCTAGGGATGTGTTCTACACACTCAAAGTGACAGTTTTACTTCAATATGTTCGCCCTGTGAAGCCAGATGGACTCATACTTCCAAGCATCTTTTTATTTTGTTAAAATACACTTTTGATTTGGCTAACGATATCCTGAATAAATTGTATAGCTTATTGCCATTAATGGTGATTTCCTATGGCCAGAATGTTGCGCTTTATGATCACAATCGTTTGTGTAACATCAGTTTGCCAACAATTTCCCTACACCAGTGATTTTATTAGCCGGTGCAAACTTTCCAGGGGGTGCTTAACTGTTTTCTTTGTGTATAGTTCACATGTGTGATCAGTTTAGTGTAGTCGTTAACGTACACTGTAACTAGTTCACTTGTGTGATTATTTTAGTGTAGTCGATAACGTAAATGTTGTAACACATTTACACAGCTCGTTATTCAACCCTAACTTAATCAAGGGTATTTCTAGCCCGCCATCATTCTGATGGAGGGCTATTCAAATCGCTTTTCCGTGGTCCATCGTCCGTTCGTTAACTTTTCACTTATTACCTTTATTCCAAGAAAACTACCCGTCCAATCTTAATCAAATTTAATATACCTCATCACCCTATGGTCTGGTTGTGTACCGTACATTTTCATCTCATTTGATTATACAATATGGCCGCCAGGGGGCGATATTGTTTTTCTTTATTACCTTTATTCCAAGAAAACTACCTGTCCAATATTAATAAAACTTGGCCCACATTGTCTTCCTATGATCTAGTTGTGCACCCTACATTTTCATCTCATTTGCATATTCAATATGGCCACTAGGAAGCAATGTTGTTTTTGAACGAAACTTCTCATTATTATTCCAAGAAAACTACTGACCTGATCTTAATCAAACATGACACACATCATCCCTCTAAGTTCTAGCTGTGCACCGTACATTTGCATCTCATTAGCATATTCAAGATGGCTACTAGGTGGCAATATTGTTTTCAACCAAAATTTCAAGAGGAGCTTACTTTGTAATTCACAATTTCATTTTCCTCAACAATAGTAATACGATTTTTTTATGTAGGCCCAATATAACATAATATATACATTAAATGCACTGTCGTCCCCAATTTATATATCCAGTTATTGGTGTAACAATCTTTAATATGAATAGATGACCGCGGGCGTTAAGATCCCTTTAAGGGATCTCTTGTAACAATTAGCGAGCTCTTCTTGTTCTACCCAACAGTGAATATTTGTCCATCAATTTAGCGGCGTTGTAAGATTGTTTGCACAGGGAATGGTATGACAAATTAGCATTTAGATCCGACGATTTTAACAATATTTAAGTTTCCATTTACAGACACATGATAAATCTCGGCACAATACGGTTAAAGTCTGATTTTTTTGTTTATGACAAATATTGGTGTCTGCTGCAGATGTGAAGTTGGTGCCATTTTAATTTCGTGGTCGGTGTATTTAGGATTCAATCCTGATAAAAACAATTGATGAGTCTGGTAATAGGCTCTAGTCCGTGTTTCTGACTCCAAAATTACTATTTTTTTTATACTGACGGTCGTATTTTGGAGTCAGGGCTTATTGCAATTAAAAAGTCGGAGTAGACTGCAGGATTCTGATCGGGCAGTTTGCGGTCAGATTTTGACAGTAAATAACAACATAACTAACTGAAATAGTGTCAGTGCGACATTCATTAATAATTAAGCCTTTTGTATAACAAAGTGGGATTAACGTTTAAAACTGAAAAACCTATTAAACAGTGTTACATCATCAATGGCGGAGAGTTTGAGACTTGGAGAAGGCAAAAGTGAAATCAGAGGAAGAATAATGTTTACTGGCCGATCCTGCTTGTCCATATCAGACTCTGGTAGGTAGCGAAATTATCCATGAACGTGATTATGACCATTTAGACATGATTAGTGCAGGTTATATTGCTATTTCTTTGTCTGAATCGGACCACATACTGCCCGCAGCCAACTCCGGCTTTTTGACTGGAGTGAACCCTGACGCCAAAATACGGCCGGCAGTATAAAAAAAATAGTAATTTTCGAGTCAGAAACCCGGACTAACTAGGCTCCTGTTACCCTTGTAGGTAGATACGATCGTATGGATTCTAGAGGGTAAACAAATCTATATCTGCAACCGTACCTCCTTATATGGATGAATATGTTGTTTTTGTTTTGTTAAAAGACAGTTCTCAGCGAGAAATTCACAAAGTGCTTAGAGGAAAGAAGCGTCTTATAAATCTGTGGGCCAATCGTATCGTGGAAGTGGCATTCTCCCGCTTTGTGTATCCAGCTATATCAGCTCCAGCGAAGTACCACTCGCATACTAGCCCTACATTCGTCCACAACGGCTGCTTTTGTTCGTTTATTGGGAGGATTTCATCTTCAGCAATGGATTACTTTACCGTTACAGCTGATCTTGACAGTCAGTGGAATCTTAACCATATACGAAACCATACGAGTCTAGTTTAAGTTCTTGAACAGTAGACGTCTTCATTTGATATATTCCTACTCTGTGGATTGTCAGCGGTTTTCAATAATTCATATTTTAATATTCAAGAATTCAACTCACAAGTATGACACAATATTGGACTATACGTTAAATGCAGGTACCTGTATCGGTTAACAGCACTGATGATAAATGTCACATGTCAAGAAAAGGGTTAAATGGTCGATGAAACTGGAATGCGTAATTCTAAACATCTTTCTACAGAACCTGAGATGTGAATGTCCATCGCATCTACCTACAGCGACGAGGATTCATCTTTAATAAGGTGAGCATGAATCTTTGATACGGTAATCATTTATTTTTGATACGGTAATCATTAATACTCGATACGGTAATCATTTATATTCGATACGGTAATCATTTATTTTTGATACGGCAATCATTAATACTCGATACGGTAATCATTTATATTCGATACGGTAATCATTTATTTTTGATACGGTAATCATTAATCTTTTATAAGATAATGCTTAATCTATGATAAGGAATCTGTTCATGTTGGATAAGGTAACCGTTCATATTCGAGAAGCTTTTTAGTGCTTCTAGTCTCGAAAATGTACGATGAAGTATTGTTTTGAACTACCTTTGGCTTCGAATTAATGAATGGTCGTCCCGGTTATTTAAATTTTGTTTACTTGTCGAACACGTTTTCGGTTCGTACAGGCCACATACTGTATGGATTTTCCTCATTCCAACGCCAATCATTTAGTTTTTCGATGGCCTTCAAAGCCTCTTACTGTCGTGACGATCAGGAATTATGAAAAAGTGTGAATTTTGGCAGCTCATGACACTTTAAAGCTATTTGTAGCCCAAAAGCTTAGGATTAAAATCCATAATCTTCCCTTTGCAATCATTTGAGACAGCATTTTAATTAGGGTATAACATGCACATAATAAACCAGGAGGTCTGAAATCAATTCCGTTTACACTTGTATTCATACATGTATTTTCGTCTGCCTCGTGTTATCGGGATCGTGATAAAGGCATCTTCAGACGTGATACTTTTTTTTTTAAATAAGCGGATCATAGAAATTACGAAGCTTGTTTTCCAAAGCCTTAAAAAACATTTTTTTTGTAGCCAAAAACAAGTTCTGTAAATATTTCCTGTATTTAGTTTTGGAAGGACGAGAGACGGAGAAAGGATATTGTCTACGACTCGGAAGTAATTTTGAGCTAGTTCGTACGGATTGTTAGTTGTATTTTTAGAACGACTGAAGGAAAGCGCTAACAACAAACAAGTGGGAAATAAACACGGACATAGAAATTAAGCAATCCTTTCTGACTATTGGTAAATCACAGATATTCATTGTCAAATAAAACTATATTAAAGTGGCATGAGCTGCCAAAATGTTGATATTTTGACGTTAAAACAGAATGTTGAAATTATTGGCTATTTTCCTCAAGACGTATAATTCAGAAGCTTTTTAGTGCTTCTAGTCTCGAAAATGTACGATAAAGTAATGTTTTGAACTAACTTTGGCTTAGAATGAATGAATGAACGGTCGTCCCGTTTATTAAAATTTTGTTTACTTTTCGAAGACGTTTTCGGTTCGTACAGGCCACATACTGTATGGATTTTCCTCATTCCAATGCCAATCCTTTAGTTTTTCGATGGCCTTCAAAACCTCTTACTGTCGTGAGGATCAGAAATTATGAAAAAAATGTGAATTTTGGCAGCTCATGCCACTTTAATCTGCTAAAAAATGACCCCGCTTTATATGGAATGTTAAGATTTTTGAGTGATCTGACGAAATGATATTTAATAGCATTGTGGTAAAAAAAAATCCCAGCTTAAATAATGGAAAACTCGTCCATTTATGTGCCATTATACGTTATTATGTTACAGGGTAAATACTGGAGCCATGCTAGAGGTAACAACTTCCTCATTGTACGCCAAAGTTACGGTGGTATTTGTTGGTGTCACTCTGTTCTTCCATGTACTTGGGGTCGCCACCGATGATTGGTGTCATGTAACCACACATGGTCAACGTTATGTTCTAGGTCTGTGGCGTGAATGTTTTCAAACAGCCCCAAGGCGTTGGTCTTGTTCACACTCTCACAGTGCCATCGGTTTCACAGGTAATTACACTGGGACTTATTTTCTACACATTCTGCATGCATCCACAATCTATCCGTTCGTTTAACTTGGAAAGAAGCTATGTGTCAACTTTTTGATGTTTTCCTCCCAGTGGTACATGTATCTCAATTGGCACTTGCTGTTTGAATTCTTTTTTTTTGTCCTTGCAGTATGTCTTGACTTCCAGCCAATGAGGTGTTGCTAATTTTCAAAACAACTAATTAAGGAAATGAAGGATAACAAAAGAGCATTATGTGCAACAACAACAATTTATGTTCGTTTCTTAATTCTTTGTTTTACTATTTAAAGTGGCATGAGAGGCCAAAATTCACACTTTTTTCATAATTTCTGATCGTCACGACAGTAAGATCCTTTGAAGGCCATCGAAAAACTAAATTATTGGCGTTGGAATGAAGAAAATCCATACAGTATGTGGCTTGTACGAACCGAAATAGTGTTCAAAAGTAAACAAAATTTAAATAACCGGGACGACCATTCATTCATTCTAAGCCATAGTTAGCTCAAAACAATACCTTATCGTACATTTTCGAGACCAGAAGCACTATAAAACTTCTGAATTACATGTCTTGAGAAAAATAGCCAATAATTTCAACATTCTGTTTTAACGTCAAAATATCAACATTTCGGCAGCTCATGCCACTTTAAGTGACAAGTTTTAGACTTGAAAATGAAGAGCAGAAATTTCAGAAAGGAAGAAAATCCATCATACATGTATTGTCGTCTAGTTGACGAAGAGATCTAATATTACTGATGTTGATTTCAGAGCGTAACTGGGGAGTTGGACCCCAGGTGTTAATGGTATTATCACTTATATTGCTCATCCTTACACAAGGTGTCGTACTCAGCTACACGTGTGTCGGCAAATTCATCATGTACCGATTAAAACTGGCAGAAATTACCATTGGTTTATCATTAACCGCAGGTCAGTTATTAAAACACATCGATAGCGCCTCCAAAAATCTTCAAGATCAAATATAAGATTGTGTGCTATACAGTTCAAGCATAGGGAAAGGAAGGAAAATAGAGCTGTGATGATATAATTTATATATGATCATATAAATTCTATTACAGATAACAATAACATTGTATTTTCTGCACAATTTGAGATGTTCTAATAGTAACAGCATATAGCGTTATTTTAAACTTGTACCATTTCTGCTCTGATGGGCATGTCTCTCTTTGTTACAGGATTTTTAACATTGATAGGATTAATTTTATTTGGAAATGAGATAAGCAAATATCCAGAAGAATATACAGCAAGAGTAGCCTGGTCATTTGGTATGTGTGTGCTCTCCATGCTGTTTTCACTTGCCACTTCCGGTTTTGTCTTGTTAGACCGGAAGTTAGAGACTTACACAGCCTCCCTGCCTCTTGACTCCGTATCTTTAGACTTACAGATGGATCATGATGTGGAAAATCGGTATTTAATCGACTGGCTCAAGAAATAAAACATCTAGATAAGCAGCTACAGGAATAACGATGTTGAATAATATATATTTTAGTTTGCATCCCATATGTATTTCAGATATTATCTACGCCATGTTAAATCATTGTTCTATTCATGGTTCTATTCATTGTTCTATTCATTGTTCTATTCATGGTTCTATTCATTGTTCTATTCATTGTTCTACTCATTGTTCTATTCATTGTTCTATTCATTGTTCTATTTATTTACTTTTAACAAAAACAACAATGAAGGACTGACAAAATCCACGTTTGTATGAAGTGTGTTCATAAAGTCAAAGTAACAAATAAAGTTATTAAAATCGGCGATTATTTACCGTGTTGTGTGTTAAACACAATTAAGTTACTGTGATTTCTGTGCACATAGGAATAGGATATTTTCCAATTTAATTAAAAGGGTTTGAAAACTTGGATAACGAACGTCACGGTAATACCAGAAGTCTATGAACAGGGAAGTGTGAAATGTCGCATTACCCCATATTCAGGGCACTGGCGCTTTCAGCCTGCTTATACTACATTATGTGACGTTTATGCGCGGTAGATTTTGAAATTGTCAACGGTTGCGCAATTTCAAATCAGAAAATAAATTCATTCTCCACTTACTGCATCTATCGGCAATTCCAGTAACCGCAGTTCGGAGAATGCATTGGTTTTTATAAAAGCTTTACCGAACATGCGACTCTGATATCTCCATTTGGACTCAAATCGTTCCAAACAAGTCTTCTTGTCTCATTTTCAACTTTATGAAGTTCTTCGGAAACTTTAACTTTTGCTCCATCAAGTACTGTTATCATAAATAAAATGTTCGCCATGTTTTTTCTTATGCATCCCATAATAGTTCATAGGAGAAAGTGAAGAAAAGCCACGCTTTCTGACTAACCGAGAGAGGGCTCTGTGTATGGTGACCTCTGGGTCAAACGGCGCCAATGCCCTCAATACTATGTAATGGAACGCTTCACACTTCCACATTCATAGACTTCTGGTAATACTTAAAACAAAATAGGCCTAATACGAATTATTGTCAGTCTGTTTACCTTAATTGTGTTTTCAAAAAACAGGATATTCTAAGATTTTGTCACAAAAAAGGACACAAAAATTCTAAATTCTGATGTAGCGCGATAACTTTCCCTTTCAATTATATTCTTTGCAATTTGGTACACTTGGCAGGGAAATTTACATGCGGGAAAAACATCCAGTACAAAACAAATTGTTCAATTTTCAAAGCCGCTCATTTAAGGTCTGATTTGCACACTTCAAGGCCTTCTTAACGTTCCAGGAAAAACCCAGATTTTTCTCAAAGGTCGCCTTTGTAATTCGATGTCAGTAAACAAAAACTTCAATCAGTTTTTTTAAATGAAACTGTCTTTGAAGTTAGTAAATTCCGCCCACGCGTACAAGGGGGGCTGTAATGTTCAGTAGTTTGTTTTGCGT
This sequence comes from Lepidochitona cinerea, assembly GCA_963971465.1. Classification (NCBI taxonomy): domain Eukaryota; kingdom Metazoa; phylum Mollusca; class Polyplacophora; order Chitonida; family Tonicellidae; genus Lepidochitona; species Lepidochitona cinerea. The sequence goes on from OZ020556.1 coordinate 8,777,102, forward strand.
GTATTTTATACGCTAACAAATCTGTAAGATACATACGTTTGAAAAGATCTATATATATATATAATACATTAGGCTTCTACTGAACGTTTTCTCACTTGCCTTAAAACTTATGGCTCTTTGTCACAACTACGTACGGCGTTGTTTTACGTCAACCAAGTTAGTAGGTGGTTCGGAGAAGGCTGTAGGCGATTTGAAGGGATGATTCATGATTGATTGATTGATTGATTGGGGCTTAACGTCGCACTCAACAGCTAAGGTTGTATGGCGACAAAAATACCAACCGACCAAAAGATCTTACCCACCCCCATCACACCTAAATTTTAACATTAAAACCTCCACAGACCATATAAACGTCAGGAAGGCTAATGTATTTTGTATACTTAATTTTCCTCAATGCTAGGTAGGCGAAAATGGCTATGGCAAAAACCACACCGCCCCCAGCCCGAGGGTGAAGGGATGATTCCTTATTTCACCAATCGCCTAGTGAGCTATATACAGCTCGATTTAATTATGCCAGGATAACCAAAATGACGTCATATACGTGCTCTTTACAATTATGATATCAATTTGGACGATATCCAAAATGTGGCGAAATTGGACAAGTGTAGGCCTAACTCAATCGCCGTCCAACCGCCTACTGGTCTACACAGCCCGATGTATTTAAGCCATCATAAGCAAAATTGTACCATATACACAATAGAGCATGCTCTTTATAACTGTACTAGCGATTTGGACGATATCCAAAATACGGCAAAATTGGACGAGTGTTACTCAATCGCCGGCCGATCGGCTTCTGGGTTATACAGTCCGATCTATTTATGCCATGATCACCAAAAATACGTCATACACACAACACATCTAAAACACATGTTCAAAAAATATCACCTTCAGACATCCGGGCAATTGTTGCCTAAATGTAGCAATAAGCTAACTAAGTAGCTTTTCCGTTCTTGGGATTAAGGAAACGAGACAAAAATGGTAGTCTATTACCTGGATACCCCTCAACGATCAAGAGCCCCTGAGCTTCCACGGCCTAGGCGACCCTTGGACCACGTCTATTGCGTTAGGTTAATCATTCCCACGCCTATTGCGTTGGGTTAATCACCCCCTCGCCTATCCCGTTGGGTTAATCATCCCCTCGTCTATTCCGTTGGGTTAATCATCCCCTCGTCTATTGTGTTAGGTTAATCATTCCCTCATCTATTCCGTTAGGTTAATCATTCCCTCGTCTATTGCGTTAGGTTAATCATTCCCTCGCCTATTGCGTTGGGTTAATCATTCCCTCGTCTATTGCGTTGGGTTAATCATTCCCTCGTATATTGCGTTGGGTTAATCATCCCCTTGCCTATTGTGTTGGGTTAATCATTCCCTCGTCTATTGCGTTAGGTTAATCATTCCCTCGCCTATTGCGTTGGGTTAATCATTCCCTCGTCTATTGCGTTGGGTTAATCATTCCCTCGTCTATTGCGTTAGGTTAATCATCCCCTCGTCTATTGCGTTAGGTTAATCATTCCCTCGCCTATTGCGTTGGGTTAATCATTCCCTCGTCTATTGCGTTGGGTTAATCATTCCCTCGTATATTGCGTTGGGTTAATCATCCCCTTGCCTATTGTGTTGGGTTAATCATTCCCTCGTCTATTGCGTTGGGTTGATCGTCCCCTTGCCTATTGTGTTGGGTTGATCGTCCCCTCATCTATTCCGTTAGGTTAATCATTCCCTCGTCTATTGCGTTGGGTTAATCATTCCCTCGTCTATTGCGTTGGGTTAATCATTCCCTCGTCTATTGTGTTGGGTTAATCATCACCTCGTCTATTCCGTTGGGTTAATCATCACCTCGTCTATTCCGTTGGGTTAATCATTCCCTCGTCTATTGCGTTGGGTTAATCATTCCCTCGTCTATTGCGTTAGGTTAATCATCCCCTCGTCTATTCCGTTGGGTTAATCATTCCCTCGTCTATTCCGTTGGGTTAATCATCCCCTCGTCTATTCCGTTGGGTTAATCATCCCCTCGTCTATTCCGTTGGGTTAATCATCCCCTCGGCTATTGTGTTATGTTAATCATCCCCTCGTCTATTGTGTTAGGTTAATCATTCCCTCATCTATTCCGTTAGGTTAATCATCCCCTCGTCTATTGTGTTAGGTTAATCATTCCCTCGTCTATTCCGTTGGGTTAATCATCCCCTCGTCTATTGTGTTAGGTTAATCATCCCCTCGTCTATTGTGTTAGGTTAATCATTCCCTCATCTATTCCGTTAGGTTAATCATCCCCTCGTCTATTGCGTTGGGTTAATCATCCCCTCGCCTATTGCGTTGGGTTTATCATCCCCTCATCTATTCCGTTATTTCCCCTCGTCTATTCCGTTGGGTTAATCATCCCCACGTCTATTGTGTTAGGTTAATCATCCCCTCATCTATTCCGTTAAGTTAATCATCCCCTCGTCTATTGTGTTAGGTTAATCATTCCCTCGTCTTTTGCGTTGGGTTAATCATTCCCTCATCTATTCCGTTAGGTTAATCACCCCCTCGTCTATTCCGTTGGGTTAATCACCCCCTCGTCTATTGCGTTGGGTTAATCATTCCCTCGTCTATTGCGTTGGGTTAATCATCCCCTCGTCTATTGCGTTGGGTTAATCATCCCCTCGTCTATTGCGTTGGGTTAATCATTCCCTCGTCTATTGCGTTGGGTTAATCATCCCCTCGTCTATTGCGTTGGGTTAATCATCCCCTCGTCTATTGAGTTGGGTTAATCATCCCCTCGTCTATTGCGTTGGGTTAATCATTCCCTCGTCTATTGCGTTGGGTTAATCATCCCCTCGTCTATTGCGTTGGGTTAATCATTCCCTCGTCTATTGCGTTGGGTTAATCATCCCCTCATCTATTCCGTTAGGTTAATCATCCCCTCGTCTATTGCGCTAGGTTAATCATCCCCTCGTCTATTCCGTTAGGTTAATCATTCCCTCGTCTATTCGTTGGGTTAATTACCCCCTCGTATATTCCGTTAGGTTAATCATTCCCTCGTATATTCCGTTAGGTTAATCATCCCCTCGTCTATTCGTTGGGTTAATTACCCCCTCGTATATTCCGTTAGGTTAATCATTCCCTCGTCTATTCCGTTAGGTTAATCATCCCCTCGTCTATTCCGTTGGGTTAATCATACCCATTGTCTATTCCGTTGGGTTAATCATCCCCTCGTCTATTGCGTTGTGTTAATCATCCACTCGCCTATTCCGTTGGGTTAATCATCCCCTCGTCTATTCCGTTGGGTTAATCATCCCCTCGTCTATTCCGTTGGGTTAATCAACACACTCAATTATAATACCTTAAGATGAGTGTTGGTTCAACACACTCAAATATAATACACCAATAAGTTTATTGGTTCGACACACTCCATTATATTACACCAATAAGTTTATTGGTTCGACACACACTAACATGTCGGTAATAAGAATACATCAATATGTTCCCATGGTGGAGATGAATGCATACTCTACGCTGACATTTGATGTCTCCCTCCGTATTGTTTCATTACAGTCATTCCGCTTGGCGGTTGCTATAAACGCCACATTAAAAGAATGAACATTCATTGGTTATTATTTGAGGTAACACGATGTGACTAAGAGACCAGGTGGGGTTCTATAAATCCAATTAACCTAACTACCTGCTCATTGTTCAACATGTGTTTACTCTCGTCATTTGTGAAATAGTGTGCAATACTCACTTTTAGTGTTTCGGTAAGACTTACTTGCATGCACCGAAACGCCGACAAATGAAATATCTTTACTGATATGGCCTATTAAATAGAAATGTTACATAACCAAACTGTTCCCCATACTGTGAATAAAGACACAGGCCGCAAACGAGAAATCGTGAAACTTTTTGGCTAATTGGGAGACAAGTATCAAATTCTGGTTGGTTGGTTGTTTCAAAAACTCTTAAATGTAAATGCTGCACATAAAAAAAATATATTAGCTTTTGTATTTGCCAGGTCAATCAAATCAATCAAAAATTTTATTAGAATCGCCTTATGTGCATCGCTATTGGCGATGTGCTCCACAACTTAGGATGTTGGTGTTTTAAGGCTATTTAAAGGTCAAACTCACAGAAACACATTCTGATGAAAAAATCGTGAATTTGACCTTTAATTAGCCTATAATTAACACCAACATCCCTTGAGGAGCACATCGCCAATAGCTAGACACAATGGGTGATTTTTATAAAACTTTTGATTGTTTATGTCTTCCTTCAGTCTAATGAAGACATTCTGATGAAGAAATAGTGAATTTGACCTTTAATTAGTCTTAAAACACCAATATTCCTTGTAGAGTATATATCGTCATTAACATGGGCGGATCCAGAGAGTCCCCCTTTTGTTTGAGCAAATAAAAAAAAATAAGAGTAAAAAAAGAAACGGAGAGCGGAGAAAGGAATTAACACACAATCAAAATGTACCATTATATATATTTATGGACACTAAAACACACGGGCACAGGGAAAACCATTATATATGTAGTAGAAGGTAATTTGAGAGTTCAAGCACAGTAGCGTGTGGCGGCATTTCGGTCGTCACTTTAGGACAGTTAATAATAATTATGAGGCTTGATAGACACTCGTTTTCTATTATTAAATGTATAAACGTATACTCTACATACGCCAATAGAGATTGTGTAAAGCTATAATCTATTATACATCAGTTAGCGACCAGCTATTTACACTAATAAAATACAAAGAATGATATTACAGTAATTGTAACCAGCATGTGTATTGTTCTGATCGCCTGACACCCTGACAAGTCTGGGAGGGTGATTACAGTTATTACAGCCGGCATGGTTGTTTAGAATACAGAAAATTAAACATCGCGATTAAACTATATCCACTATTAACAAAGAACAGACTTTTAGAAATGCTCAAATACCAAACCAAAAGAAAACATATAGAAACATGGTAGAAGTCACACAGGGGAATAATTATTCCAGATTTAGAGAGCAAGGAAATGAAACATCTGAGATGACAACTGTCAGTGTCCATTCGCTTGGATAGAAAATGACCTGTGAAATGTTCTTAAAGTATGTAACCTTACTAAAACTGACAGACGACAGCTCTACACAAAGCGAATATTGAAAATTACAACTTTCGTCAATGTTTCAATTGGTCCAAGTCAGGCTAGAGCGGAATTCCCCCGATGTAGGAAGGAAAGAAATGGGGCTGCGTATAAAATTTCATGAAAATATCATATGGTGAAGCAGAGAACATTTTCAAAGCCACAAGCTAAAATTCAACCAAATAGTGGGGGTATATCCTATGCTTAATGTTAGTAATGCAATTATGCCCAGATTTGTCGGACATTTCACTTTTTCACGTGTCGAGTCAAATTGTTATTTTATGCCCAATAATGGTACAAGCCATGCCATAAATTTTGTAAGTTGTTTTTATCAATTAATTGATTGATTGATGTTTTATGCCACATTCAAGATCATTTCATTTATATGGCGACATTGCCAGGTTTAGTGGCGGAGAAACCCCTGACCTTTGTTGAGTACCTGGCAACTGTCTTTATCAAGAAACTGTCTAAGATAAACAAATTGACAGTTTTTTTTTATCTCTCTACACCAGGTACATCTTCGACTATTTCCCTAATAAAAATACCAGAGAAGGCAGCTACTTGATCTGAACAGCAGATGTGTGCTGATAATTTTGGGGGTTATTGTTGTCTATAAATAGCAGAAAGCTCTTATTTTGTACTGTTTGATACACAATTCTCCGTATATATGGCAGCTCATGATGCTTTTAATACCGATATTGACACAATCATATAATGGGAGATTTGTTGATTATGTTTCCAGCACACCTAATAGCTCTGTTCCTTGCTAGTTACCTGTAAACCCTAGAAAAACCCAGACAGAAATTGTTCTTGCTAGATTGATTGATTTATGTTTTACGCCACACTCAAGATTATTTCACCTTAATAGCTCTGTCCCTTGCTTGGTACCTGTAAACCCTAGATTATGTAGTGAAAAAACCCAGACATAAATTGTTTTTGCTAGATTGATTGATGTTTTACGCCACACTCACGATTATTTCACTTATATGGCACCATTGCCAGGTTTAGTGGGGGGGGGGGAAACCGGGCTCATAGCCCGGAGGAAACTCACAACCTTCAGCAAGTACCTGGCAACTCTTGCTACATACAGCAATCGATCGCAAAATCCACTCAGAAATTGTTCAATTTGTACGGGTCTGAGTCAGATTCGAACCCACGCTGCATCGATGGAAATCTGTTTGGGACTGAGAGACCATTGTACATACACATATCTAAGTCAATCTGACAAGGGCATTAATCCACGCCAGTATAAAGAGAAAAAAAAAACACGACTACGTTCTTACTTGAAAACATACACAATAGTTTTCGAGTTGTTTTCCTGAAACTAAATTTCTAAGTTGTTTACATGGAAACGATTTAAAAAAAAACAAGAGATCCCTTAAAGGGATCTTAACGCCCGCGTTCATCTATTCATATTAAATTGACTGATTGATTGTTTGGTGTTTTACGCTGCGCTCAAGATTATTTCACTTATATGGCGTTGCCAGTTTTATTGTGGGAGGAAACCGGGCTCTATGCCCGGAGGAAACCCACGACCTTCCGTTGGTAACTGTTGAGGAAAATTAAATTGTGAATTGCAAAGTAAGCTCCCCTTGAAATTTTGGTTGAAAACAACATTGCCACCTGGTAGCCATCTTCAATATGCTAATGAGATGATAATGTACGGTGCACAGCTAGAACTTAGGGGGATGATGTGTATCATGTTTGGCTAAGATCAGGTCAGTAGTTTTCTTGGAATAATGATAATAAGTTTCATTTTCAAATTTGGTTCAAAAACAACATTGCTTCCTGGCGGCCATATTTAATAAGACAACGAGATGAAAATGTAGGGTGCACAACTAGATCATAGGGAGATAATGTGGGCCAAGTTTGGTCAAACTCAGACCAGTACATTGTAGTTTTCTTGGAATAAAACTAATAAAAGTATTCAATATATATGTTAAACAAATTATTCTGAAATTAATTTACTTACTATCTATGCGAGTGTATATACATTATATATTTATATATGATGGAAAAGTTAAGTCGTGAAGCGATCGGAAATATTTCTTTCCACAAAAACAATGTATAATATGAAAAGTACACAGTATAAGCCTTGGCTTAAAGTGTACATTTATCCAAATAAACATGTTTAGAAAAAAAAAAGTATTCAATATGGCGGCGAACAGTGCATAACTAGACCATAGGTTGATAATGTATGTTAAGTTTGATTAATGTTAGACAGGTAGTTTTCATGGAATAAAGGTAACAAAGAAAAACAACATCGCCCCCTGGCGGCCATATTGAATATGCAAATCAGATGAAAATGTACAGTACACAACAAGGCTATAGCGAGATAATGTGAGTCAAGTTGGGTGAAAATCAGACGGGTAGTTTTCTTGGAATTAAGGTAACAAAAAAATATATATCGTCGTCTGGCAGCAATGAGATGAAAATGTACGATGTACAACTAAACCATAAGGTGATGATGTATGTTGAGTTTGATTAAAGGCCCACTTGCCGCCGTAGCCTGTTTAAATTTGCTAAGAAATCCAAATTACATGAGCTTACTACGACTAATACCACTAAACTTAAACATAGGACACATAAAACATGTATAGTTAGCTTCAGAATGTAGAAATGGGACGAAAAACAAACGAAGAATCGAAGCCTGATTACAACAACAACGATCAGTGTCGGTCAACTTTCGTGTTGGATTACCCTCATTTCAGGCCTTTTTATCTGTCGTTTACACTCAAACAATAATCAGCAGGCTTTTCCAGTCGCTGTTAACCGATTGTCAGTCTGTATTTCTCAGATAAATAGGCCTACGTCAAATTACACTGTGCCGTTAGTTCACTCACTCGACTGAAACATAAAATCGCCAATAGGGGGCAGTGTGGTTTGTTTACGTTCCGGGTACCTAACAATTCAAATTTTCAAATTCAAATTAAAAATACAAAGTGACGTCCAAACTTTTAAATTTTGGTAAAAATAGAAAGTTCCTAACTTATATTGTCTGGGAAAAATACAGAAAACAGACTTTCTTTTTTAATGTAAACAATATTCCTGATTTTCGCGGCAAGTGTGCCTTTAAGATTGGACTGATAGTTTTATTGGAATAAAGGTAACAAGCAAAAGTTTTCTTGTAATAAACGAAAAAAAAAAACATCTCCCCCTGGTGGCCATATTGAATATGCAAATGAGATGAAAATGTACGGTGCACAACTAGACCATAGGGTGATGATGTATGTTAAGTTTGATTAAGATTGGACAGGTAGTTTTCTTGGAATAAAGGTAACAAAGAAAAACAACATCGCGCTTCACGGCAGCTCCAAAAAAAAAGAAATTTTCAAGAAGTTGAGACCTAAAGAGGCACATCTACACTTGATTGTTCCACACACCAAACAGAACAAACTTTTTTAAATTGCTCCAGAAACGAAAACGAGACCCACGGACGGAGCCCATTTCAATATCCCCCCCCCCCCCCCCAAACTATGTTTGGCGGGGGGATAATTATAAAGTGTATCCACCTACATGTATGGTTGGCAGTTTCCTCTAGGCAAAGAATCTGATTTCATCTCATTGTAAACCTGCCATTGTCACCATATAAATGAAACAATCTCCAGCCATCATGTATCGAACATCAATTAATTAATTTACTATATGTCCTTTATGTTTGGATTTGTCAGAATCAGCATACCATCTGGAAATGATTTGAAAGTAAACAGAAAGAAAGTGTTTCAATCTTCATTTCTTTATTATATATTTCATTTTTTCCATCTCTTTCAAACAAATCTACATGTAGTTTTCTCTGAGATGCCTGTGGGTCAGTTTGGTTGATTGATTGATTGATTGGGGCTTAACGTCACACTCAACAACTAAGGTTATATGACGACAAAAGTACCAACCAACCAAAAGATCCTAACCACCCCCATCCCACCTAAATTTCAACATTAAGACCTCCACAGACCATATGAACGTCAGGAAGGCTAATGCATTTTGGCATACTTAATTTTCCTCCATGTTAGGGGGTCAGTTTGGAGTTATCTCCATTAGTGACCAGATCGGAGATTATCTGGACTTGAGAATCACCCATCATATAGAGTCCACCCAATGACCCTCAGACCAATGAGGATGTTGTAATTCCACTGTCACTGTCTCATACAAGTTCTCCACAATCTAAAATTGCTACTTTTTGAGAAGTTTTCCCTGATTTGCTGCCATATTCCTGGAATGAAAGGTAAATGTAAACACATGTAGTCAGCTCTTAAGATGATTATAAAAACCAGTTTGAGAAAATTATTTCAAGAAACAGAAGTTGGCTTTATTGACAACATAAAAATATAAAAAAGTAACATTTTTTTATATTTTACAGATTTATAAAGAGATAGCAAGGTTTATAACTTTGTATGGTATGCCATGATATATTATATGGTAAACCATGGTATATTGTCTGGTAAACCATGGTATATTGCCTGGTAAACCATGGCATGTTAATGGTAAAATATGGCATATTGCCCAGAAAACCATGGTATATTGCCTGGTAAACCATGGTATATTATATAGTAAACCATGGTATATTGATGGTAAACCATGGTATATCATATGGTAAACCATGGTATTGTATGGTAAACCATGGCATATTGTATGATAAACCACGGTATTGTATGATAAACCAAGGTATTGTATGGTAAACCATGGTATTGTATGATAAACCATGGCATATTGTACGATATACCATGGTATATTATATGGTAAATCATTTCATATTGTATGGTAAACCATGGTATATTGTATGATAAACCACGGTATATTGTATGATAAATCATAGTATATTGTATGGTAAACCATGGTATTGTACGGTAAATCATGGTATATTGGATGATAAAGCATGGTATATTGTATTGTAACCCATGGTATATTGTACGGTAAACCATGGCATATTGATGGTAAACCATGGCATTGTATGGTAAAACATGGTATTGTATGGTAAATCATGGTATTGTATGGTAAACCATGGTATTATATGGTAAACCATGGTATATTGTACGGTAAACCATGGTATATTGTGTGGTAAACCATGGTATATTGTATGGTAAACCATGGTATATTGATGGTATATTGTATGGTAAACCATGGTATATTGATGGTAAACCATGGTATATTGATGGTAAATCATGGCATATTGATGGTAAATCATGGTATATTGTATGGTAAACCATGGTATATTGTCTGGTTAACCATGGTATGTTGATGGTAAACCATGGTATATTGCCTGGTAAACCATGGTATATTGATGGTAAATCATGGTATATTGATGTAAACCATGGTATATTGTATGATAAACAATGGTATAGTAAACCATGGTATATTGTATGGTAGACCATGGTATATTGTATGGTAAACCATGGTATATTGATGGTAAATCATGGTACATTGTATGGTAGACCATGGTATATTGTATGGTAAATCATGGTATATTGTATGGTAAATCATGGTATATTGTCTGGTAAACCATGGCATATTGATGGTAAAATATGGTATATTGATGGTAAACCATGGTATATTGTGTGGTAAATCATGGTATATTGATGGTAAATCATGGTTGTGTGGTAAACCATGGCATATTGATGGTTGATTGTTTGGTGTTTTACGCCGCGCTCAAGATTATTTCACTTATATGGCGGCGATGCCAGTTTTGTTGTGGGAGGAAACCGGGCTCTATGCCCGGAGGAAACCCACGACCTTCCGTTGGTAACTGGCAACCATCCCACATAGGTCGTTCGAGTGAAAACCCAGTCAGAAAATTTTCCAATTTTTTGGACTGAGTGGGAATCGAACCCGCGACCCATTGGTGGAAGGCTGTTCGGATTGAGCGTCCAACGCTCTACCTACTGAGCCACGGAGGCCCCCCATATTGATGGTAAACAATGTTATATTGTCTGGTAAACCCTGGTATATTGATGGTATATTGTATGGTAAACCATGGTATATTGATGGCATATTGATGGTAAACCATGGCATATTGATGGTAAACCATGGTTTATTGATGGTAAATCATGGTTTATTGATGGTAAATCATGGTATGTTGCCTGGTAAACCATGGCATATTGATGGTAAACCATGGTATATTGATGGTAAATCATGGTATATTGTATGGTAAACCATGGTATATTGATGGTAAATCATGGTATATTGTATGGTAAACCATGGTATATTGTAGGGTAAACCATGGCATATTGATGGTAAATCATGGTATATTGTATGGTAAACCATGGCATATTGATGGTAAACCATGGTATATTGATGGTAAACCATGGTTTATTGATGGTAAACCATGGTATATTGTCTGGTAAACCATGGTATATTGATGGTATATTGTATGGTAAACCATGGTATATTGATGGTATATTGTATGGTAAACCATGGTATATTGATGGTAAACCATGGTATATTGATGGTAAATCATGGTTTATTGATGGTAAACCATGGTATATTGTCTGGTAAACCATGGTATATTGATAGTAAACAATGGTACATATATATTGGTGATAAGATATGGAGTACTGATGCTACAATATGGACGAAGAACCAGTGTAAATACCATAATTCAACATGTGATAAACCATGGTGTTTTGGAAAGTACATGTAAAAAGACAGTACTTTTCATATTAAATGCTCCGTCTTCAATTTTAATAGAGAAAAAAAACAATGTAACTTTTTTTAGTTAATTTAATATGATGATCACAAACTTTGACTCACTTCCATTTTCCGAACAACTTGCATCCCTTCGATGACTTTTCCAAATACCACATGTTTATCATCTAGCCTGCAAGAGAGATTCATTGATTGATTATTTCATTTGTAGCCCAAAATTGCCAGTGTGGATTGATTGATTGATTGATTGCTTGATGTCAAATTAAAACATTCTCTGTGTCCCAACCCCATAACATGTAAACCAATCATGCATATGTTAAGTTAAGTTATGTTAAGTTAGTACATTTATATCGTATGATATACCTCTTTTTAACACAATTAGAAACTTGTCTCCATGGTAATTTTAGACAACAAGATTTTCCCTGTGCCCGTGTGTTTTAGGGTGAACGCCCGAAACGGGAATTGTACCCGGGTCCCAGAGTATGGCACCTATCGCCAGCACTAAATGCCGGCTGCCTTATCCATTCAGCCAATGGATAAAGTGTAATCCCAAAATAACGAGAATACTGTTATACCCACTTTCTAAAAGACACTAACTAATTAAACTCATTTATATGGTGACATGTTTTTCCAATGCTATAACCAACAAGGTTAATTTGGATATTTTAGGATCAGGATTATTTGGGTTAAATGTTACGTTTATTGGGTGAGAACATTGCAGGCTTTTCAAACTACTCTACAAAGAGTTTGTGCATTATGATTAGAGTGAAATTGTGCTCACACAACCAGCATGAGTTTGTGCATTATGATTAGAGTGAAATTGTGCTCACACAACCAGCATGAGTTTGTGCATTATGATAAGTGTGAAATTGTGCTCACACAACCAGCATGAGTTTGTGCATTATGATTAGAGTGAAATTGTGCTTACACAACCAGCATGAGTTTGTGCATTATGATTAGAGTGAAATTGTGCTCACACAACCAGCATGAGTTTGTGCATTATGATTAGAGTGAAATTGTGCTCGCACAACCAGCATGAGTTTGTGCATTATGATTAGAGTGAAATTGTGCTCACACAACCAGCATGAGTTTGTGCATTATGATTAGAGTGAAATTGTACTCACACAACCAGCATGAGTTTGTGCATTATGATTAGAGTGAAATTGTGCTCACACAACCAGCATGAGTTTTGTGCATTATGATTAGAGTGAAATTGCGCTCACACAACCAGCATGAGTTTGTGCATTATGATTAGAGTGAAATTGTGCTCACACAACCAACATGAGTTTGTGCATTATGATTAGAGTGAAATTGTGCTCACACAACCAGCATGAGTGTGTGCATTATGATTAGAGTGAAGTTGTGCTCATACAACCAGCATGAGTTTGTGCATTATGATTAGAGTGAAATTGTGCTCACACAACCAGCATGAGTTTGTGCATTATGATTAGAGTGAAATTGTGCTCACACAACCAGCATGAGTTTGTGCATTATGATTAGAGTGAAATTGTGCTCAGACAACCAGCATGAGTTTGTGCATTATGATTAGAGGGAAGTTGTGCTCACACAACCAGCATGAGTTTGTGCATTATGATTAGAGTGAAATTGTGATCACACAACCAACATGAGTGTGTGCATTATGATTAGAGTGAAATTGTGCTCACACAGCCAGCATGAGTTTGTGCATTATGATTAGAGTGAAATTGTGCTCACACAACCAACATGAGTTTGTGCATTATGATTAGAGTGAAATTGTGCTCACACAACCAGCATGAGTTTGTGCATTATGATTAGAGTGAAATTGTGCTCACACAACCAACATGAGTTTGTGCATTATGATTAGAGTGAAATTGTGCTCACGCAACCAGCATGAGTTTGTGCATTATGATTAGAGGGAAATTGTGCTCACACAACCAGCATGAGTTTGTGCATTATGATTAGAGTGAAATTGTGCTCACACAACCAACATGAGCTTGTGCATTATGATTAGAGTGAAATTGTGCTCACACAACCAGCATGAGTTTGTGCATTATGATTAGAGTGAAATTGTGCTCACACAACCAACATGAGTTTGTGCATTATTATTAGAGTGAAATTGTGCTCACACAACCAACATGAGTTTGTGCATTATGATTAGAGTGAAATTGTGCTCACACAGCCAGCATAAATGTCTCATTTATTCTTCGGTCCACATACCCTCTGATTTACTTGTCATAAAAGGGTCCAATGGGGACTGTTAAATTCAAGGCCTGGACTGACCATGGCTGGATGACCCATACGGTTTTAACAATAAAAAAAACAGTTACTGTGTGACGAATGTCCCTTTTTGCTTCATTAAATGCTTAGACAAAATACACTTGTACAATATTGGTGGTGGTTTTATTGATTGTGTCTGTAGATCATTTATGAACTCTTTAACTTTATAGCCCTGTTGTGTTCAACAGTAACATTTCAGGAGCATTCCCGATGCAGAGTGCATAAGTGATGAACTTTCTTGTTATTCAAATGAGCTGGTGTTCTTGGACAATGTGGAGCTTTGATTTTAATTTGGCGCGAACAACGTGGGATAGGGACTGATTTTTTTCTAGGACAAGTGTCTGCTGTGTGGATTTTACGGATAGTGGAGAGAGTTGCTCTGGTGGGAGGGAGTGTAACAATACATGAGTGGAGAAAGGTTTTTGACATGAGAAAACCACGCTTATTATATACATTTTTTATATTTTTTAACACTATAACACACGGGCACAGGGAAAATCTTCTTGTCTAAAATAACTATGGAGACAAGTTTCTTACGGAGTGAAAAATGGGCATATCATTTAGACGTTTATACCCAATCATAAGTTGTTATTATAGTTTCGAGGATTGTTTTGTGTTTAAGTAGGGAATTTAATCCCTCGGTGAGTTGTAGGGAATGGTAAAGAATACCAGGTGAACCAAATGTGGGTGGAGCAAGCATGGGAAAGTTTGCATTCATTGGTTCTTGACTTAACGCTCTATAATTACAGGAGCTTGGATATTTAAGAAGTATACAAAAGTAGTATATAGGGACGTCTGAAATCCTCAACTGTTTCTTTCGTCCGATCTTCTTGCTGTATACTACAGCGTCACCTAAGTATTTACTACCCCTTGTTATTACCTCTAAACAATAAAAGACTTTTGGACATGTTTGTGGCATGTTCACTCCTCAAACAACCAAATCTGTGTGAAATAGGTTGAGGTTGGCATAAAACACTAGTAAATGATACCATCAAAGATATTACCCATATAGGGAACGCAAGTCTCATAAGAATTGTTACGAGATTTTCTGATATCCGGTGACAGATGACACCATTAAGAACGTTTTTGATGTCGCTGCAATTCCATTTGACGTATTTTGTTCCATAGCGTCAGATTTAAACGTCATATTTGAACGAAAAAAGCTCAGTCACATGCGCAATGCACTGCCGGTGACAGGAAAAAGGTGGAATTCACATGTGACTTGCGCTCCCTATTGCGAGCTTGGAATGTACAGCGAACTCTTACCAGTCTGTTTTCGATGTACAAATAAAGAACTGAGAGCCGTTAGAATTGGGACCCGAATTCGCCATTGAGAGTGTGCCTGTAATATAAGGGGAGGTAAATCATTAGGCAAAAAAGGGAAGACCATTTTCAAATATTCTTACGTTTCTCTACCTTCAATAAATGCTGACTGGATTAGGTTTATAGAAGTCTGTTATGACAAAGCTTAATCCTAATGATAATCTCAACAATACACTCTGCAATATTTCCTGTATGTACCACAGGCCATACCAATCCAGGGGACATTGGTACCCGTATTTCTTCTAAATATTCATCCATTCTAATGGCCTAAATTGTCCATTGAGTCAGACAAAGATGGAGACATGGAGTTGTGTTCCAGGATAATCATTTTCCCACACTGCTCAGCGGGTCATATTGCCTTAAATTCCCTATTATGGGTAAATTTGTCTGGTCTCATTTAGCATATTTCTTTCTAATGGTCAAATCCATATGAGGAAAAAAGTGGCTGAATCTTTAGAAGAAATACGGTAATGCAGTTTGTTTCAACATCAATGTGTTGCGAGTTCTGGTGACATTCAGTGTGGTGATTTTTCAGTTAATACAATCAGGCTGTATTCTGATTGATTGATTGGTGTTTTACGCCGTGCTCAAGATTATTTCCCTTATATGGCGGCGTTGCCAGTTTTATTGTGGGAGGAAACCGGGCTCTATACCCGGAGGAAACCCACGACCTTCCGTTTGTAACTTGCAACCATCCCACATAGGTCGTTCGAGTGAAAACCCAGTCAGAAATTTTTCCAATTTTTGGACTGAGTGGGATTTGAACCCGCGACCCATTGGTGGAAGGCTGTTCGGATTGAGCGTCCAAAGCTCTACCTACTGAGTCACGGAGGCCCCGCTGTATTCTGACAACTCAGACAAATAATGGAGTATGAGACAAGGAATACATAGAGTGAAGATGACACGTGTTCATTATCCCTGATCAATAATCAATAATTGGCCGGACATATATTGACAGTACTCTAAAAGGGGGAATTGCATTCTGGGTCGTGACATGATAACATGCTACCAGGTAAAAACCATATACAAATACAATGGAAATGTTTTGAAAAATACTCTACCTGCACCAGTGTGTTTTAATGTGAAGTTCTCATCCTCAAATTTACTGCCATATATCGACTTGCCCCCTGTGCCATTATTTTTGGTAAAGTCCCCACCCTGACACATCTGAATGTTGTAGTTAAGGAATGCTTGATTGGATCGACAGTTGAAAGCTACAGCTCTGGTAACAAGTCATGAAATATTAGTTATCATGGTTGGTGGAGGGGGGATACGAAGTAATTACATGGTCAGCGACCATGATAACCATTTTATTATCTCGAAGAGCTTTACTTTTGCGTAGAATCAGCACAAATATCGCTCGTTAATTCAATCGCACACACACAAAATAGTTGCAAATGGTGACGCGCTACGACGTCATCAAACGACGTCGCAAAAAAAACCGTCAACATAACATTCGCCCGTCACCCACAATATAGTTCGATGCAAGCACGCCCTATGACGTCATAAAACAACGTTCAAAATAGCGTTTGCAATTGACCAATCAGATTGCAGAGAAACTACTCTGAGGGATAATAAAGATGCATATCCCCCCAGGACCTGCATCAGATTAATAAATGTAATGTCCAGTCCATCATGTGAAGTGGAGAGAAAAGCATGTATGAAGCAGGGTAATAAATGTTTTCGGCAACCAAAACAAGAGGTGCACATCCTCACATGATATCCAGCATGTTCACCAAGTTTAAAAAATCTGGGGGGGGGGGGGGGGGGGGGGGTCTCGGTGGTCCAGTGGGTTAGAGTGATCATTAATTTGGAATCGGATGGTTGAGATTGCAAAGTGGGCTGATAAACTAACCAGTTGTCCCAAGCCCTATCCTTTCATTGTTTTACATGTACTTTCTGTAACTATTCTTTCACTGTGCATTTTTTTTACCGCAAGACCGTCATAGCAAGTTCTTTTTAAGAAATGTTTGAAACTCGCTTTAAATGTGGGTTCCATACTAATGATAAAAAATAAAGACATCACCACATAGTAAGTTGTTTTTGATGTACGTCTGTTTCAAAACAATAATTGGCGGTATATCTCCCTTTAAATAGGGACGCCTCCGTGACTCAGTAGGTAGAGCGTTGGACGCTCAATCCGAACAGCCTTTCACCAATGGGTCGCGGGTTCGAATTCCACTCAGTCCCAAAAAAAATTCGAAAATTTTCTGACTGGGTTTTCACTCGAACGACTTACGTGGGATGGTTGCCAGTTACCAACGGAAGGTCGTGGGTTTCCTCCGGGCATAGAGCCCGGTTTCCTCCCACACTAAAACTGGCAACGCCGCCATATAAGTGAAATAGTCTTGAGCCAGCGTGAAACACCAAACAATCAATCATAACCCTTTAAATAGATAAAAACAAGGATACAAATTGTGGAATGATTCTATGAAATGAGCTGCCTTTGAATCCAAACCCCTTCTCATGATTACACAAACAACGGAAATTCTCTGTGAAGAAAACAGACACAGATAAAATATTTCTTAATGATTATTAAAAAAACAGAAATTTTGTGTCAGAAAATACATACAGATTTGAGCGATGATAGTACTAAAGATGGTGGGTTTGACTGGAACCCTCACCCCAGTGATAGCAGTCCTGTGTCAAACTGTGGGCCTATGACTCTTACCA
This sequence comes from Lepidochitona cinerea, assembly GCA_963971465.1. Taxonomy (NCBI): domain Eukaryota; kingdom Metazoa; phylum Mollusca; class Polyplacophora; order Chitonida; family Tonicellidae; genus Lepidochitona; species Lepidochitona cinerea. The sequence goes on from OZ020556.1 coordinate 8,795,091, forward strand.
ACTGAGGCAATCAGCAACCCCCCCATTTACTTATTTCCAATTATAGGCCAGACATGCACTTCATACATGTGTCTAGCGCTGGTTGGAAGTAGAAGTGCCATATTTAGATAAATAGATTGATTGGTGTTTTACGCTGCGCTCAAGAGTATTTCACTTACATGGCGGCGTTGCCAGTTTTAGTGTGGGAGGAAACCGGGCTCTATGCCCGGAGGAAACCCACCACCTTCCGTTGGTAACTGGCAACCATCCCACATAGGTCTGTTCGAGTGAAAACCCAGTCCGAAAATTTTCCAGATTTTTTTGGACTGAGTTGGATTCGAACCCACTACCCATTGGTGGAAGGCTGTTCGGATTGAGCGTCCAACGCTCTACCTACTGAGCCACGGAGGACCCTAGATAAATAGATGAAACAGGATGAAACGTGAAAGCAGGCATCTCTATCAAGTATTGTTCTGCATCCCTGTGCCAGCCTCACACATTTTATCTCACCTGCTGTTTTGGGAACCACATCTGCTCTCAGTTCCATGGTAATTCTGCCCACACTTTTGTTACCAATGGTAATATCCATGTAAACTTGAGGGTTACTGCGGGCTTTCTTTACACCTTCCTGTTAATATTATAACTTCAGTTGACTGATGTTTTATGTAAAATTAAGGATTATTTCAGTTATATAAATGGAGGGAGGAGGAAACCCTGTAGATAGGAAATGTACTATGTTTAACAAGAGTTTCGAGAAACCCAAAATACGCCCGGAAAGGCACAGTAACTGCAACCGTACCAAAACAAATCCTTCCATATTTATTTGAATTTCATTTTCAAAATTCAGAGGGAAGAGGTTGAAGCTTGGTAAATGATTGATTGTTTGGTGTTTTACGCCCACTCAAGATTATTTCACTTATATGGCGGCGTTGCCAGTTTTATTATGTGAAGCTTGGTAAAAGGTGATGTTATGTCAACAAAATGAAATCTTACCACTAAAACCTTTAAAATCCATCTGTATCAAATTTATAATGGGCTATTTGGATCAACAATTATTAACAAGATTTGTACACGGTACAAGTCATCAATTCTCGCTGCTGTTAAATCACGATGTTAAACATTGTTTGTTGTCAATATAGGTTACACTAAAATGTTTCAATTTTTTAGAAAAGCAGTTTATAATTTACTAATCATACTTTAATAAACAAATGTAATTAATTGACAATTTCGCAGCTCACACCAATTCAAGTAGATTTGACAATTTTTCTCATAATATTTTTTATCTACATTATTTGGCTACAAAAAAATATATAACAGTTGGGCATGTTACAAAGCCTACATTTAATTTTATGGAGGCCATGTGGTACACAGGGCCATAAATCTTTCAAGAGAGACTGAGAGCTAACTGTAAGTTGACAAGGTAAATAGACCAAAGCTGGGATACTTATCTCTTGGTCTGTAGATAAAACTTTAATCCGTATATGTATTTTTCATTTGATTAAAACGTTATATATTGTTTAAGAATAGTTTTAATCAATTTAGAAACATTATTGCAGTTTGAAAAAATCCTTTTTTGATGAGAATCGGACAAGTAGAAGCCATTTTATAATTTAAAGATTATTTTCATGAAAATGAAAGTAAGATTAAAAAGGAATATACATAATCCAACAATTTGCAATAGTTGATATCATAAACAATTTTTTTACACACTGTCTGTTAATATTGTATGTAACATGAAAGATTTGAAAACATCGGATCATATTTGTTAAAGTTATGGAGAGAAAAAGTAAATATTACATAACCCAATATGGCTGCCATATTACGCAATGTATGATGTCAAAAATAGTTCGCGACACACCTTCTACCCATGAGGTATATACTCAGAAAAAATTGTCAAGATGGAATCAAAACTTTGGAAGTTATGGAGCGGAAGGGGAAAGCGGACGCCGTAGACTTATAATGTAGTCCTGTTCCTTACTTACAGTGTTCGACTCCTCGGCTGCCCTTTTTGTGCCGTGTTCATCCTCCCCATGATCCTCCTCAGTTTTGTTTAACGTCGCACCGGAATGTTCCTGTAACCAGTTGTCATCAGCCCATACTACAAACAGAGTATCATACGAGCGGGCATACAGCACATATTGTTTAATCTCCATTTAGGTCATCTACATACGAGTGGGCAAACAGCACATATTGTTTAATCTCCATCTTAACAAATACGAGCGGGCACATAGCACATATTGTTTAATCTCCATCTAAATAAATACGAGCGGGCATACAGCACATATTGTTTTATCTCCATCTAAATAAATACGAGAGGGCATACAGCACATATTGTTTAATCTACATCTAAATAAATATGAGCGGGCATACAGCACATATTGTTTAATCTCAATCTAAATAAATATGAGCGGGCATACAGCACATATTGTTTAATCTCAATCTAAATAAATATGAGCGGGCATACAGCACATATTGTTTAATCTCCATCTAAATAAATATGAGCGGGCATACAGCACATATTGTTTAATCTCAATCTAAATAAATACGAGCGGGCATACAGCACATATTGTTTAATCTCCATCTAAATAAATATGAGCGGGCATACAGCACATATTGTTTAATCTCCATCTAAATAAATATGAACGGGCATACAGCACATATTGTTTAATCTCCATCTAAATAAATGTCGAGCGGGCATACAGCACATATTGTTTAATCTCCATCTAAATAAATGTCGAGCGGGCATACAGCACATATTGTTTAATCTCCATCTAAATAAATGTCGAGCGGGCAAACAGCACATATTGTTTAATCTCCATCTAAATAAATATGAGCGGGCATACAGCACATATTGTTCAATCTCCATCTAAATAAATGTCGAGCGGGCAAACAGCACATATTGTTTAATCTCCATCTAAATAAATGTCGAGCGGGCAAACAGCACATATTGTTTAATCTCCATCTAAATAAATGTCGAGCGGGCATACAGCACATATTGTTCAATCTCCATCTAAATAAATGTCGAGCGGGCAAACAGCACATATTGTTTAATCTCCATCTAAATAGCCTGGAATTTGGTCTCAAACTCGTTTAACATGTTGTTGGTAAAAATAGTATGAGGTGGTAAGTGGATCTCATTGGTTCATAAGACAGCAGATTAGCCAATCAGATTGCAGTATTCTGAGTATAGACATTGGAAGTTAAATTATATTGAAATTGTAAAACTTTTACTAATAAAGAGCATAATTTTTTTTCTGTCTTGGAAATATCTCCTCTTAATGAATACGAACAGTTTTACTTACCAGCTCGGCTAGACCCTTCTTTAATTTTCATTGGCTTAGCCAAATTTACACGAATAGTTCGACCAAATAACTCTGAATCGTTCTAAAATAAAATATAAATCATTAAAATGGCACTGAATTATCATTGACACAATCCTTTAAATGTTCATTAAAAACAAAATATATGTAAACATAGCTTTTGAAGGACATTTAGTAAACAGCCTGTGGAAAGCAAACTTCTTCACCACATATGAACAAAATTAAAAGATATGCACATTCTTCTTATTATTCTTGCAGTACTGGCGACACTTTCTCAGAGATATCTTGTATATAAATCATCAACAATCCGCCAAATTTGATGAAACTCCAAGGCCCTTCATGACCGAAGATATGTCTAAACAAAGAACAATCATCTTGTTTTGTTCTCTATTTTTGAGTGCCATATTCCTGTCAGATAGATATTTTAGCTACGGCTCATTAGACATTTATACAGCCAGTCAAGGCCAAGGCCCTCTTTTCAGTGTTTATAATCAAATATAGGTTTGTGGGACGAGATGTTCACTGCATTTTGTGTGATTGTTCACACCAAGAAGTGGCATTTTTCAAAATTCAGCTTGTTCACTGTAAGAGCCAAAGCAATACACAGACTATGTATGTAAAAATATTCAAAAAGAAACATATCACCATAGATATCGTCAAACTAAAGATGACATGAAACTGGGAGACCTTGCATTGGATTGCATATATAATGGTACGTTTTGATTCTATGTTAATTTCTTCCTCCTTACCCTTTCTTTTTTTTTTTGCTCAGAAAAAAAAAGGGGGGGGGGTGACCCCTGGATTCGCCTATTGTCATATTAACCCATTGTCTGATGTACATGTACCTGTATACCCCTCACTCAGTAAGATTCAGGTACATCAGGGAAATCATTGTGTGAAATTTACTTACCATGTTGTCCATGGCTGCAGCTGCATCCTACATCAACACAAAGATTGGCAGTGAAATGGCAACCAAAAATATACGTATTGAACTATAAATGACAATAATATTTTTGCTGTTGAAGACTTGCACAATATGTGTAGAATTTCAACCGTTGTGAACAACATATTGAATTCAGAAGACCCCAAGTTGATTTAGTTCATTGGTACATTGATTGGTGTTTTTCGCCGTACTCAAGATTATTTCACTTAAATGTGGTTGTTGCCAGGTTTAGTGGGGGAAGCAACCAGGCCGAGAGGAAACCCCCAACCATCAGCAAGTATAAGCAACCAGGCCGAGAGGAAACCCCCAACCATCAGCAAGTATAAGCAGCCAGGCCAAGAGAAAACCATCAGTAAGTATAAGCAACCAGGCCGAGAGGAAACCCCCAACCATCAGTAAGTATAGGCAACCAGGCCGAGAGGAAACCCCCAACCATCAGCAAGTATAGGCAACCCGGCCGAGAGGAAACCCCCAACCATCAGCAAGTATCTGGCTATTCTCCCACATATGGCGATCAAGTGAAAAAAACTCTCAAAATTTACTCAATAATTCTACAAGCAATTGGGATTCAAACCCACCATCCATCAATGCGAGGCTCGTATCGAACTGAGCCGACTGAGCCCAATTTATTGGTACATGTACATGTAGAGAAGGTTGATACAGTCACCCGCCCTGAATCGAGACAACCCTAAATCGGGACAGTTACGTCTTCTACCTTTTTTTACAGCATCTTACTTGATGGTTTACTTTCACAAATCAACTGTTTAATGCTGCGGCATTAGATTTTCATCTTAGAAAATTTAAAACATTTTGCATCAAATTTTTTTCGCATTGCAGTCCGTTTTCAGAAGCAAAATAAATAGAGGTAAAAGCAGTCGGATCACGTGATTTGTCGTATTGCCACGTGTAAGTACGGGTCAGTTCCTAAACTTGTCTTGGATATGCAGATTTCACTATCTGTTTACTTAGGAAATCTTTTACGTATCAAGGCATGCGAGGTTCACGAATATTACTGTTGAATTAAAACCACACAGGCAAAGTTCATGCAACATGATTTTTTCCTAGATCTGGACAGCCACTTTACAACATAAGACACTGCCGTAAAATGACGCATGCTGCAGTGATTGGAAATATGCAATCATTGAAAACATGACTTGTTTTTTTGAGGCAGATCAAGCTAACTTTTTCAAATTTCTTAGATGGATTTGAAATATTTAAGCTATTATGCAAATATATGAAGTTGCAAAAAAAAAATTCCATTTAGTCATAATCGGTAACTTTAGTGAATGAAATTCTGTGTCCCGATTTAGGAAGGGTTGTACCGTTTTAGGGGAAATAGTCCAATTTATAAAGATGGTTTCTCAAATAGAAAGCTGCTTAGAGAGACAAAATCATGGAATAATTTAATCATTTAAAGGGGCATGAGCTGCCAAAATGTTGATATTTTGACGTAAACACAGAATGTTGAAATTATCGGCTATTTTTCTCAAGACGTATAATTCAGAAGCTTTTTAATGCTTCTAGTCCCGAAAATGTACGATAAAGTATTGTTTTGAACTAACTTTGGCTTAGAATGAATGAATGGTCGTCCCGGTTATTTAAATTTTGCTACTTTTCGAACACGTTTTCGGTTCGTACAGGGCACATACTGTATGGATTTTCTTCATTCCAACGCCAATCATTTAGTTTTTCGATGGCCTTTAAAGCCTCTTACTGTCGTGACGATCAGAAATTATGAAAAAAGTGTGAATTTCGGCAGCTCATGCCACTTTAATAAAGGCTATAAACTTCAGAAGATAAACATTTAAACTATTTGTTTTGAATTATGCAATGAAAATAGAAAAGTGTCCTGATTTAAGGCGAGTGACTGGAAAACCCAGATTATTCGAATTTACAATATTGACGGATATTAAGAGTGAATTAAACCTAACCTCTGCCAACTCAAACTCCAAAAATGCAAATCCCCTGTGTTTTTCTGAAAACATACAAAAAAATAACAGTATTTTATTGAAGAAATTTAAAAACTAAAAGATTGATGTTATTTTGTCACTTACATGTAATGAGTGAGTTTTGCCTATATTAGGCAGCTCATGACATTATGTAACTGTTTAGGTAACAAATGTTTTTGCAATACGTTCATTACTAGATCTCTTCAAAGTGGAGGTGCATTTGGTGGTATGAGTGGGACAGACTCCTTGTCAAAGTAATGCTTGATTGATTGTTTGGTGTTTTACGCGCGGTCAAGATTATTTCACTTATTATTTATATGGCGGCGTTGCCAGTTTTATTGTGGGAGAAAATACCGGGCTCTGTGCCCGGAGGAAACCCACAACCTTCTGGTGTTAACCGGCAACCATCCCACATAGGTTGTTAAAGTGAAAACCCAGTCAGAAAATTTTCCAATATTTTTTTTGGACTGAGTGGGATTTGAACATACGGCCCATTGGTGGAAGGCTGTTTAGATTGAGCTACTGAGCCACGGAGGCCCCCAGCCTCCCCCCTCATTATAATGCAAAGCAATACAAACAATGAACGAGATCTATATATACTGATAATTTCATTGGGTTTTAATGAATTATTTATATTTTAACATTTTCGTTTTTACTAAGGTAAGAAAAATTTTGATCTTATAGCTTGTCAACAGTTTTCTGAACAATTACGCATTCATTTAACACAAGGCCAGTCCCAGAAATCTTGCGAGAGTGGGGAAATGCTTCCTCCTTTCAATAAAGAGCACAGCAAGGGGAGTAACCTTTCATCGATGGAAATATAACGTATTCTCGATTTTGGCATGACGTCCCAATCCTGACAACAAGGCTCATGAGGTGAAAACAATTCCATAACGACGCCATTTTGACTGGCTGAGGGAAGACCACGTGACCCTAAGTACCCTAGCCGGCTGGTCAGGTACCCGGATGTCCGAAACTGAGAATTGCACAAATTAACCCATGAAATATATTTTACCCGTTTCATAATCTAAGGGAATCTGAATATCTGTAATTTCTCCAAAAGGAATAAAAGCTGCATGTAGAATTTTATCTTCAACTTCCTCAGCTAGTCCACCTGAAAATATAGTAATGTCATTTTTTGTAATTGATGTCAGGTGATGCTACCAGTGGGAACTGAGAGAGACCACGGATACAAATAGATGACATATACAGTGTTACAGTGAGGTTAAAGTGGCATGATTGAGCTTCCAAAATGTTGATATTTTGACGTTAAAACAGAATGTTGAAATTATTGGCTATTTTTCTCAAGACATATAATCCAGAAGCTTTTTAGTGCTTCTAGTCTCGAAAATGTACGATAAAGTATTGTTTTGAACTAATTTTGGCTTAGAATGAATGAATGGTAGTCACGGTTATTTAAATTTTGTTTACTTTTCGAACACGTTTTCAGTTCTTACAGGTCACATACTGTATGGATTTCCCTCATTCCAACGCCAATCATTTAGTTTTTTGATGGCCTTCAAAGTCTCTTACTGTCGTGACGATCAGAAATTGTGAAAAAATTGTGAATTTTAGCAGCTCATGCCACTTTAATAAGCCCCTAAGCCAAAATCACGAGAGGTCAGAATTTAGGACCCGTATAAATTTGACTCAGCAGCTGTTCATTTAATGTTAGCGCTTTTGGAGATCAGAGGTTACTCTGTCATTTTGTCTTTCAAATATACGCAGATACACACCTAGATATATCTAGAACTATCAATTTAATTATTTGTCGGCAGACAATCAATAAAAATAAAATAGTTATATTGCGTAGCTACCCTTTGCTCTAGTCAAAAACCAGAGGGAAAAATACAACTTCATTGTCTTATTTTTGAGCACAGGGATATAGGCCTATATATTTTGCTAAGTCTCAGAAAAAGAATTTGGTAAAAAGTATGGATTGTAAGCTAAGAATCACAGGGAATTCGACAAACTCATACTTGTTCATTAGCCGCACACATGTGAGGAAATTGCCATTTTTGTCAAAACCTCCCATCGATGGGGACTAGTATCAGCGGACAGTCGTGAGACACGGACAGGCGTTTATAATAACCATCTGCCTTTGAATAGGTTGATCTAGAAAAAAAATCTAAAAAAATCATGTAGCGTTTGATTTATTTTTCGTACAAACCGTGTAGTCGAGTCCACAGGCTGCACGTGAGCGTCCCTAAAAGAGTCACAAAATGACAGCAATTTTCGATGACTTTTCATTTTCCCATTTTTCACTGGGGTTTTTTCACAGCTGCAGGTTGATAAATTATCCTCGGAAAATAACAAAACAATAACAGTTGTTTGTCACTTAATTAAAACTGTTAACAATTTCTGCCTACATGCCCTCAGTTCGGCAGAAAACGAAAGTTTGGCGACGTTGGCAAAACATTTCTAGCTCGAGGGAGCAATCATTGTTGCGTTTCAGTGGAAAAGTATGGGCAATTCTCACATAGACTTCGAAAGAAATAATGAGCGATCCCTTTCGCGGAGAAAAATTGATTTGGTTTATGATCACATCCTTTTTTGGTGTGTTTTGAATTATTTTGACAGAAATTCGATAACCCGTTGGATAATTTTAAAACTTTAATACTTTTCTAACACTTTAGTCATTTAATGACATCATAATTTCAGAATTTTTACTAAAAATTCTTCGATCAAAAAAGTGTCTCACGACTGTCCGCCGAAGTCTTCTCAACACTGTGCCAACTAAAGGCCTAGTCAATAGTGTGCACGGTTTTTATTCAAAATTGGCAGCCGTCTACACCAAGTGAAAGCATTTCTGGTCAAAAAGTGGCTCACGACTGTCCGGCTATTCTATAGCTTGTTCGGGAGTGTTACTCCCGTTCACTCCAGGAGTGGACTCCCGATCGGCACATTTCCCCGACTCTACCTACTCTGTATTACTAACTTGTAACTATCAGAACAGAAGAGTAAAATTATTCTTGGTCGGACTCCAGAAATTGTTGCACAGTTCGGGGAAAACAAGCTGTTGTCGGTAAAACAACATTAGACAATCATTGTTGACTGAATAAAAGACATAAAAAGCATTATTTCCGACTCATACCAACGTAAACAGTTCGCTTTGCCGCCATCTTGAAGTAGGAACTAATATTTCATCTGCGTACGATCAGTTTTTCTGACGTCATGAAACCTCCTCTATAATTTTATCTTGTCATTTTTCAAGGTAAATAAAGTTTTTCATTCTGAATATTTTTCTTGATCTAAAAACTTAGGTCTTAAATGTTTATATACTTGGTAGATACTTATTTATTTGCAGCCAGTTATCAACATAAACTTTCTTTCTTATGGCAGAGGCTGCTTTTATATATTTGTAGATCATGAGTCATTCGCTTTGTTCCAAGGATATTATTTAAGACACCCAGTGTTACTTCCTCGCGGGAAAGTGAAAGAAGGTTGGTCGGAGAACTTTTGACGTCTACAAATGTTTTTTTTTGTTTTTGTCGTCTCTGAATCAAAATTTATGTCAACAGTGAGAGAAAGTTTCGCGGCTTCGAAACCTGAGTGCCTATGAAACTTGATAATTGACAAAAATGTAGTTTTCTCAAACAATTTCAAAAATTCGTACGGCGTATACGGCATAGGGATGATACTTGATAGGCCTACGGGTATCCGATCAGTTATCGTACAGAACCAATTATCGTACACCCAACACTTATGCGTCTTTAACCCAAGCGATCGGGTTTTCCCGTCGATGACAGCCAGCTTACTCATCGAGGCATCTTCTTGCAAAATTTCAACCTCCAAATATTAATAGAACTTTTTATGAAGTTACATTTGTCAGGCAATGTAAGAATAGTCGCCTTTGGCCGTGTCGGGGAATTTTCGAACACGAAAGATGACGTCACAACAGCTTTCACGTTGGGTGTACGATAACTGATACCTTCACTCAACAAAAACATGCAGACGAGCGGGTGAATGTCCGGTCCCTAAAAAATTATTTCAGAGTCTTGGGAGAAATTAAACTATTATAACAAAAGTCGGCTGAGCCCAGCTTCACTTCTGTGAAATTTCTTGTCAATGCAAACACTGATGTAAATTTTAGCATTGAAAAACCGACAAAAGTGTACGATAACTGATCGGATACCCGGACATTCGTAACCTAAGAAATGTTTGAAACTCTCTTTAAACGTGGGTTCCATACTAATGGTAAAAAATTAAGACATCACCACGTCGTCACTTGTTTTTGAACAACATGAGCTTTCGACACCTGTGCCGGTGTCTTCGTCAAGTGTAACTGTTACCTGTGCCGGTGTCTTCGTCAAGTGTAACAGTTACACTTGACGAAGACACTGGCACAGGTGTCGAAAGCTCGTACTGATGTACTGAAAAATAGCCGATAATCTCAACATTCTGTTTTAACGTCAAAATGTCACCATTTTGGCAGCTCCTGTCACTTTAAGTTAGGTATTAGCTTCAAGTGCGGTTCATAAATCGTTTAGTTTACGTTTCTTATTGTAGTAATGAAGTAATAAAAGATGTCTCGTCGCCGACGTAATGAAACTGCAAATGAATCTGCGCCCTCCAAACGAAGACGTAAAAAAGACACTGAGACAGATGATATTAATTTATCGCAGGCCCCTGATTTCAACTACAGGTCCAGTTCGTCAGTGAGTATCAAAACATAACCAATTTATTAAAACGGACCATATATATTTAGCGATAGTCTGAGGATCAACAAGGCCCAGGGAAATTTTTCTCCACAGAAAAAGTGCAAATGATATACAACTTTTTACCACAATTAGAAGCTTGTCTCCATGGTTATTTTAGACAAGAAGATTTTCTTTGTGCCCGTGTGTTTTAGTGTTCATAAATATTATTAGTTATTGATAGTTTACCCTGGGTGTATGAAGCGTCATGACCCTTCAGATAATCATACGCCCTGAGCCGGAGGCGAATGATGTATGAGGAACAGAAGGGTCATAAAAGATTCATACACCCAGGGTAAAATATCAATGACAGTGGTTGAAAAGAAACTAGCGTTGAGTAAACTTCTCTCCAAAATGAAGTACTTACACGGTGGGAGGTCATCTGAACAGTAAATGATTGACATTGAAATGAGGAAAATTCCTGTTCTTTGTCGTCTGAATGATCCTAAAACAAAATTAACCTTGAGGAACGTTCATTGAGTTTAAGACTGATTTAGTTCAAAACACTGTTGTAACATACCCTCTCCAATAAAACTAAAAACCTTCGACATGTAATTTGTAATTTTTAAAAAAAAAATAGCCTGTAATTTCAAACTCGTGTTTAAGTTTTAACTGGAAAATATCCACATTTTGGCAGCTCATTCCACTTTAAGGTATCTTAGATACATTTCAACAAAAATTTTACTATTCAAACATTTGGTTATGTAAAAAGAAAAAAAAAATGCAATATTTTGCACTTTGATTTCCTTTCAGAAAGAAGCGGAGGTGGGAATTGTGGAGAAAGTCTCTCTGAAAAACTTCATGTGTCATAACAGACTGGATGTCAGCTTTAGTCCTCATGTTAACTTTGTTATTGGTCGCAATGGAAGTAAGTTATTATTGAGGGGACATTGGGTACTTGTACTGTCTGTCATCCGGCAACCTGCGGCCTGTCTGTCATCCGGCAACCTGCGGCCTGTCTCATCTGGCAACCTGCGGCCTGTCTGTCTTCCGGCAACCTGCGGCCTGTCTGTCATTCGTCAACCTGCAGCCTGTCTGTCATTCGGCAACCTGCGGCCTGTCTGTCATCTGGCAACCTGCGGCCTGTCTGTCATCCGGCAACCTGCGGCCTGTCTGTCATCTGGCAACCTGCGGCCTGTCTGTCATCCGGCAACCTGCGGCCTGCCTGTCATCCAACAACCTGCAGCCTGTCTGTCATCCGGCAACCTGCGGCCTGTCTCATCCGACAACCTGCGGCCTGTCTGTCATCCGGCAACCTGCAGCCTGTCTGTCATCCGGCAGCCTGTCTGTCATCCGGCAACCTGCAGCCTGCCTGTCATCCGGCAACCTGCAGCCTGTCTATAAAATATCTCCACAACCACTGGTCAGAATTTATGCAAAGTTCTATTAAAAGCTTATTGGTTGCAACCTTTGTTGTTCATCAAATTGTGGTGTCTGCATGTCAGTCTGTTCTTCCATTTGACTGAAATTCTGGTATTTGCATTGGTTGTTGGTTGTAAGCAAGATATCTCCTGAACTGCTGATCAGAATTGTCTGAAATTTTATGTATAGCTTATAATTATTTCTTATTAATCGAAGTGCGGCTTTCAACGCCCACACAGGGGCTGATGTCTTTATGTCGTATTTATAACTTTGTGGTGTAGTTTAGTCTTTATCAAGGATCCACTGAAGTTTTCGAGTTTGCTTTTCATATGGACGCTAAGTGCTACTTCCCTCCCCCCCCCCCCCCCCCCCCCCCCCCAACCTAAAAACGTGGGAAATACTTTAATTAGCATTAAAAATGCATTTAAAATTACCTTTGTAGTACAGAATGTTGTGAATAAATGTTTTTTGTCTGAAAGAATGTGATGTTGTAATGTTGAATATTTTCTGCTTTATTTAGGTGGTAAGAGCGCCATTGTGACCGCTCTTGTTGTTGGATTAGGAGGGAAGGCAGCCATAACTAACCGAGGAAGCACAGTGAAGGGTTTTATTAAATCAGGCAAACAGTAAGAACAAATAATCTGTTTTGTTTTATAATTCTGAAATTGTTTCTTCCTGATAATTTGTCTGGATGATTTAATTGATAAAAACATTCTGTATGGCCACTTTCTTTATATGGGATTTGGAATGATAACACTTGACAAGTAGAACACCCAATCGTCTGGAAATCAAAACAAACTAGATCAGTTCTTTTAAGCACTGATGTATAAGCAATTCAAGCCACATGTGTATGTATGTACAAATGCTGTGGAATGTATATTGGATTGCACAAGTAGTGTTATTCCGAAAAACGAAAACTTCATATTGACTCAATATTTCGACTTTTATTCAGTCATCATCAGGATTGTCTGTCTGCGTTTCCATCATGCGTGCAAACTCTGTTGGATATCTGGCCTCTCACTATGATAGGGGTATACCGTGACTTATTACTGAGTGTCCTGTTTACCGTATAAGATATAGGTAACCCAGAATTGCTCTGTACAATGTTGCCTGAATCTTCAGCAGACAATATGTCTTGACACCTTAGGGATCAGAATTAGGCACATGTCAAATTGGACAACTTGTTTTAGGCTAAGGTGTGAAAATATATATGTAAGTAAGGATCAAAATTTAATTTTAATTATCAATCTTAAAATACTAAACGAATGCTTGTTGCAATTGAAAACAATTAGAAATTAAATCTGCAGATTTTAAGCAACCTCGCACACCTCCTATTGAAAACATCGAGTCCAAATCACTGTGTATTCAGAGACTCTTAAAAAGGCTATAAAAAACACTGCCTCCCCCATATAGAATTACCCCCCCTCCCCTCCGCATGGTCCAATCAAATGTTTGTATTTTGTCTGATACCGTACCGGATGTAATTGTTTACAGGACAGCTGAGGTTGAGATTCAACTTCGAAATCGTGGTACTGATGCCTTCAAACCTGATGAATATGGAGAAAGTATCGTAGTTGAGAGACGATTTACAAGTGATGGAAGTAGCTCATACAAACTCAAATCTCAAACAGGTACATGTAACTGTTCATACAAACTCAAATCTCAAACAGGTAACAGTTCAGACAAACTCAAATCTCAAACAGGTAACAGTTCATACAAACTCAAATCTCAAACAGGTAACAGTTCATACAAACTCAAATCTCAAACAGGTAACAGTTCAGACAAACTCAAATCTCAAACAGGTAACAGTTCATACAAACTCAAATCTCAAACAGGTAATAGTTTATACAAACTCAAATCTCAAACAGGTAACAGTTCAGACAAACTCAAATCTCAAACAGGTAACAGTTCATACAAACTCAAATCTCAAACAGGTAACAGTTCATACAAACTCAAATCTCAAACAGGTAACAGTTCATACAAACTCAAATCTCAAACAGGTAACAGTTCATACAAACTCAAATCTCAAACAGGTAACAGTTCATACAAACTCAAATCTCAAACAGGTAACAGTTCATACAAACTCAAATCTCAAACAGGTAACAGTTCATACAAACTCAAATCTCAAACAGGTAACAGTTCATACAAACTCAAATCTCAAACAGGTAACAGTTCAGACAAACTCAAATATCAAACCGGTAACAGTTCATACAAACTCAAATCTCAAACAGGTAATAGTTCATACAAACTCAAATCTCAAACAGGTAACAGTTCATACAAACTCAAATCTCAAACAGGTAACAGTTCATACAAACTCAAATCTCAAACAGGTAACAGTTCAGACAAACTCAAATCTCAAACAGGTAACAGTTCAGACAAACTCAAATCTCAAACAGTTAACAGTTCATACAAACTCAAATCTCAAACAGGTAACCGTTCAGACAAACTCAAATCTCAAACAGGTAACTGTTCAGACAAACTCAAATCTCAAACAGGTAACAGTTCATACAAACTCAAATCTCAAACAGGTAACAGTTCATACAAACTCAAATCTCAAACAGGTAACTGTTCAGACAAACTCAAATCTCAAACAGGTAACATTTCATACAAACTCAAATCTCAAACAGGTAACAGTTCATACAAACTCAAACAGGTAACGATTCAGACAAACTCAAATCTCAAACAGGTAACAGTTCATACAAACTCAAATCTCAAACAGGTAACAGTTCATACAAACTCAAATCTCAAACAGGTAACAGTTCATACAAACTCAAATCGCAAACAGGTAACAGTTCATACAAACTCAAATCTCAAACAGATAACAGTTCATACAAACTCAAATCTCAAACAGGTAACTGTTCAGACAAACTCAAATCTCAAACAGGTAACTGTTCATACAAACTCAAATCTCAAACAGGTAACTGTTCATACAAACTCAAATCTCAAACAGGTAACTGTTCAGACAAACTCAAATCTCAAACAGGTAACAGTTCATACAAACTCAAATCTCAAACAGGTAACTGTTCATACAAACTCAAATCTCAAACAGGTAACTGTTCAGACAAACTCAAATCTCAAACAGGTAACAGTTCATACAAACTCAAATCTCAAACAGGTAACAGTTCATACAAACTCAAATCTCAAACAGGTAACTGTTCAGACAAACTCAAATCTCAAACAGGTAACAGTTCATACAAACTCAAATCTCAAACAGGTAACTGTTCATACAAACTCAAATCTCAAACAGGTAACTGTTCATACAAACTCAAATCTCAAACAGGTAACAGTTCATACAAGCTCAAATCTCAAACAGGTAACAGTTCATACAAACTCAAATCTCAAACAGGTAACATTTCATACAAACTCAAATCTCAAACAGGTAACATTTCATACAAACTCAAATCTCAAACAGGTAACAGTTCAGACAAACTCAAATCTCAAACAGGTAACAGTTCATACAAACTCAAATCTCAAACAGGTAATAGTTCATACAAACTCAAATCTCAAACAGGTAACTGTTCATACAAACTCAAATCTCAAACAGGTAACAGTTCATACAAGCTCAAATCTCAAACAGGTAACAGTTCATACAAACTCAAATCTCAAACAGGTAACAGTTCAGACAAACTCAAATCTCAAACAGGTAACATTTCATACAAACTCAAATCTCAAACAGGTAACAGTTCATACAAACTCAAATCTCAAACAGGTAATAGTTTATACAAACTCAAATCTCCAACAGGTAACTGTTCATACAAACTCAAATCTCAAACAGGTAACAGTTCATACATACTCAAATCTCAAACAGGTAACAGTTCATACAAACTCAAATCTCAAACAGGTAACAGTTCAGACAAACTCAAATCTCAAACAGGTAACAGTTCATACATACTCAAATCTCAAACAGGTAACAGTTCATACAAACTCAAATCTCAAACAGGTAACAGTTCAGACAAACTCAAATCTCAAACAGGTAACAGTTCATACAAACTCAGACAAACTCAAATCTCAAACAGGTAACAGTTCATACAAACTCAGACAAACTCAAATCTCAAACAGGTAACAGTTCAGACAAACATTTCACTGTAAACACCAATCAAACCTAATACTAATTGGAACTGAAAGACAAAGGTTATAGATCCTGTTGTTGGCCCCCAACTTGTGTAATGAAATACTGATTAAAGTGGCATGAGCTGCCAAAATGTTGATATTTTGACGTTAAAACAGAATGTTGAAATTACTGGCTATTTTTCTCAAGACCTACAATTCAGAAGCTTTTTAGTGCTTCTAGTCTCTAAAATGTACGATAAAGTATTGTTTTCAACTAACTTTGGCTTAGAATGAATGAATGGTCGTACCGGTTATTTAAATTTTGTCTACTTTTCGAACACGTTTTCGGTTCATACAGGCCACATACTCTATAGATTTTCCTCATTCCAACGCCAATCATTTAGTTTGTCGATGGCCTTCAAAGCCTCTTACTGTCGTGACGATCAGAAATTATGAAAAAAGTGTGAATTTTGGCAGCTCATGCCACTTCAACCGTGTTTGAATTGAGCTATGTTACTTACATTGTACTCATATTTACAGGCAAGCTAATATCCACCAAGAGAGATGAATTGAATCATATTCTTGATCAGTTTAACATTCAAGTTGATAACCCTGTGGCCATTTTGAATCAAGATACCAGTCGAAATTTTCTTCATTCTAAGAGTTCTTCAGATAAATACAAGGTATGTGTAATTGCATATGTGTCGTTAACTGCCTGTGTTTTTACCCCTCAGCCAAATTTTGCCCGAAGGGTATTGTCGTTTCCTCCGTCGTCTGTCTGTTCGTCTGTCCATTGGACCTTGTAAACACATTATCTAAAAAAGTCTTTCATTTACAACTTTGAAACTTCACACAGTTGTTTAATACAGCTAGTACAAGAAGCCTATCAAAAATCAACGCACTCGGATGTTTTTTTCAAGAGTTATGCCCCTTACATTACCACTGCTGTAAAAAAGCCTTGTAAACACATTATCTCAACAAGTCTTTTACTCACACTTTTAAAACTTCCTACATTTGTTCAATACAGCAAGTACAAGAAGCCTATTTAAAATCAATGCGCTTGGACGGGTTTTTCCAGAGTTATGCCTATTGCATAACCGTCGGCCTAAAACCTTGTAAATGTGATACATGTATGTGGAGTAGATTTTCACTCGCAACAAATTGTCTGGAAAAAAAATATATCTTTGGTTTCTTTGACCCAGACCCGAGGGGTCCTGATGGCGACAGCCACTTATTAAAGGCACACTTGCCGCGAAAATCCAGAAGACTGTTTACATTAAAAACAGTGGACGGTTTTCTGTATTTTTCCCAGACAGAAAACGTTAGGAATTTTCTAATTTTACCAGAAATTGAAAGTTTTGACATCATTTATTATTTTTAATTTGAAATTGAAAAACAGATTTTTCAGGTACCCGCATTGTGCAACAAGTGCCGTAATGGTTTGAGTCGTGTGGGCGATATAACAACACAGTATAATTTTACGAACTTTATCTAAGAAATATATACTAACGCTCGGGTAAGAGGGACTATAAAAGCCTGCCAAGTGCAAACCACAGACAAAAAGGCTTGAATGAGGGTAATCCAACACTTAAGTTAAACAACATTGATCGATGTTCAGTTGTTGCTTCGATTCTTCGTTTGATGTTCACCCTCATTTCCCTCATTCTAAACCTAATTGTACATGCTTTACGTGTGCTATGTTTAATTTTAGTGGTTTTAGCTGTAGTAAGCTCGTGCAAATTGGTTTTCTTAACAAATGTCAAACAGGCTACGGCGGCAAGTGGGCTTTAAAGTCTATTTTCATCTGCCTTCAACTTGATCAGCCTGTTTGAAATGGGTCCCCGGTACATGTACTATTTAAAGGGGTTTCTTCCAGACATGAAGCCTGATTTACTCCTGACTCATATGAGGGAAATGATGTTGAAAGTGGCGTCCACCAATGAAACTTAACTTCTGTCTTCTATTGTATTTTAGTTTTTCCTGAAAGCCACCCAGTTGGAACAGATGAAGAGCGATTATGCCATGGCTAATGAACAGCGACATTCTACTTCTGCTATCATAGAAAAGAAAGAGAGGGTCGGTCAAATTCACATCCCACTAAAGTCTTATGAAAGCAGACCAAAGTTTTTTTGTCTACAGTACTGCCAGTGACTAAGTATCAATCCTCCGTGGATCCCCTGCGGAACATCCAAACCTTTTTAAAATCGCAGGTTTCGCCTAGCCGACACAAATCCCCTGCGGAGCTTTTCTATACGTTCGCTGATGCTCCGAAGTCCGTCAGCTGACAGTGACAGTCGGTCATATTTTGTAAGATGATTTAAATAGAATAGCAACGTGTGTATACGAAACTGCAAGTACAACTCACTATTTAACATTGCATAAAATCTTGTTCTAGTTGATATTGAACAATTGAATGGGAACAGCAGGAATTTTCGAATAATGCATAACTAACTTCATTGATTATTTCGTAAAACTTTCAAAGGGATAGAAAACTCATGATCAATTCAGAGCAGGAAAAGATCGAGATGATTCCATTTTGACATAAATTACCTGACCTGTTGTTTGGACCAATCGGCCAACGGGAACATGACCTGATTGAAAATGTTGTCTATGGTTATATCATAGTATCCTAACAATATATAATACTCAAAGACACACTGTTAAAAATATATAGCAATTAAGTATATTTTACGTAGAGAAGTCGTCCTTGACCGCGTTGAGCTATTAGGAGTTAAATCGAAGCATCCTTCATTTCAATCTTAGTAAATTGAAATCAAACATCCTCTTCAGTTATATTATTTGTCGTTATAGGACCTTACTTTCTCAAATCCATTCAATGATGTCGTTTTCAAACTCTTAATCAATCATTTAGGAAAGTTGGTTTGAAGTTTTCAGATTCCAGCCACTTTCTACCAAAGAAACTTTGTTCTTTTTCTAGCCAGCCACCAACTGAAGAAATCAATTTCACATATCAAGTTTGCGATCCATTTACAAGCAGCCTCACTTTTTTGATAGTGTTCTATGGTGGTCGCCAAGATCAGTTGACTGATCTCTTGTTTCTCTTGTCAATGCTCAATTTACACATTAGTTTTCGCTGTGGTAGGCCTATAATTCTGTGTTGCAAGGTTTGTCACAGTCTGCCGTCAGTTGCATCAGTGCCTCAAATGCAGCTCAGTTCCCCCGCAGGGCCGGCGCCGTTCCTGTTTAAATCCTCTGTGGATGCGAGAGAAATGCACCGCAGAGCTTCTGATTTTCCGTCACCGGTCCTCCGCGGGGTTGTTAGCAAAGCTCTGCGGGGGAACGGCGGAGGATTGATACTTAGTCACTGACAGTACTGCATATATGGATCATCTCTCTTTGAATCAGCATACTTTTTTCATCTGAAAACACCACTTACCTGGTTTTCGAGTTTTGACGGGAATAGGTGTAATTATACAATTATAATATGTTGAAAAATAAATGTGTGAAAAGATCGAATATCATAAGATACTACATTTTTTTTGAGAACAATTAAAAGAAAAACCATCCTCTAAAGCAGCATGGAGAACTTACAAGTTGCCAGCCGAATGTCAGTGGTTTTCTATCTTGCAATGAGGATAATTTCTTCCATATAAGTGAAATAATCTTGAGTGTGGCATCAAACATCAATCAATCAATCAATGTGGAGAGTCAATATCTCAACTCAGAATGATGTATGTAGTTTTGTTTTTAAAATGTTAAAATGGCATCTATTTTAGATCAGATGTCTAAGCAGGTTTTAAAAAAGCTGATTCTAATGATAAAAAATTAAGACATCACCAGGTCGTCAGTTGTTTTTGAACAACACGAGCTTTCGACACCTGTGCCCGTCCGTGTCTTCGTCAAGTGTAACTGAATTTAATGTTAAAAATATTGACATATATATGAAAGAAAAGAACAAATGTGTTAAGTGGCCAATCAGTGAATTGTTTGCAACAGTAACTATGTTAGCAATATTCTGACGTCGGAATCTACAAAGAATGACGTAAATCTGTTAACGTTCCTACTCAGTACCCCACAAAAAAATGTCGGATGGTTGCCAGTTACCACCGGAAGGTCGTGGGTTTCCTCCGAGCATATGACAAGTTATCTTCCAGTAAGTGGGGTTATAGGACTTTCACTGTGTGTTTTCATGTGAAGCAAGCATGTTAAATGGCACTTGTTCCTTTGGCTTCGGTAATAATTCCGCTAATTCAAGTAGTCAAAACATTACGAAAAGCACTCTTAAGTTTGCGACTTTTCGTTGGGTGTCTTACCTCCTGCATGGAGCGACCGATAATCCTATCGAGCAATCCCTATTGTTGTTGTTTTAGACCAAACAAGGCAGAAAGCAGTCTAATAATTTGTTATCTTCACATTGCTCGTTCTTGAATTAGCGGACTTCTTACCGTAATTCTTGGAGTAAATAACACACTATACCAACTGACTTCCTTTTGTTTTCCCTTAGACACTTCCTAGTCTAGAAGAAGAAGTACTGGACTGGGAACAGAAATTCAAAGCCCTGTCTTGTATTGAGGATTTGAAGAAAAAGTTGAAAAGACTGGAGAATGAGATGGCATGGGCGTTAGTCCAAGAGAAGGAACAGGTGATCATTGATGGTGGCCCTAGCTACAGTACATCCAATATACCAACCATCAGACAGCAATATTGAATGACAGCATGAAGCTGCATCTCTTAAGCCCAGCGCACACGAGAGGTGCCGGCTGAGCTGCCGGCCACGCGTGGCTGAGAGCTAAGCTGTTTCCCCTCGTGTGCGCAGATCTTTTGGTGAGATTTTCGCCTCTCGAGGCGGTGAGGAAAGTATTCAGCATGTTTGATATTTTCTGCCTCTCGTGGCAAGAATCTCACCGTGTGCGCACAACGTAAGCTGCCGGCTGAGCTGAGAGGAGGGATAGTCCAATGGTGCGTACTTATTAAATCATGTGACCACTTAGAATATTACGTCACACAGGCGTGCCTTGTAGCTCAGCCGGCGCCTCTCGTGTGCGCTGGGCTTCAACCTACAGCAGGTCTCGTGTTTGCTATAACTTGCACCGCCTTAGAAGAACGAGAGCTTAACTTACCTAAGGCTTTGTACTTTCACAATACATCTGAGTCTGCAATCTGTCTTATTCGACGGATTTAATTTTATATAATATCCCCTAGAACTAGCCATATTTAAACACATGCTGTAACCATAAATAAACAAGTATCTGTATTAAGGCCTGTTATCAGAGTGCAATTTGTCGTACAGGTTTGTAGCATGCAATTAAAATGGGTGTATTTGATTGGTTGACAAATCTTATCGACCTAAGCATCTTTTTTAATCTCACCCTACAGTCGGTGTGACAAATCACACTGTGAGAACGGGCCTTAATTAATGTGAGATGATAGGGCAAGAGCCTACTGTAGATTGTTACATTTGTTTTGAATGCTATCAAATTTATGTTACATTGAATTATTTCCAAAGGGTTTGGAACCTTTTAAGAAGAATTTAACAACAGAGGAAAACCGACTTCCCAAATTTGAGGCTAAGGCTACAGAATCAAAGGTTTGTTGTTTATGTCATAATTGTAGATGTGTTTTTTTTATTATTTATCTCAATACAATGTGCTAATTCAATTTCAAAGGCTAATTGTTCTAGTTTGTCAAGGAACTGAAATGTCCATGAAGTTTTGGCCAAGAAAGTTTGGTTTACTTCAAAGAGGCTTAGTTAGCAGAGTGATAGCCTCTCAGTCCTCCTTCCTTCACTGGGTCAGTCAGCAGGGTGATAGGCTCTCAGTCCTCCTTCCTTCACTGGGTCAGTCAGCAGAGTGATAGCCTCTCAGTCCTCCTTCCTTCACTGGGTGAGTCAGCAAGGTGATAGCCTCTCAGTCCTCCTTCCTTCACTGGGTCAGTCAGCAGAGTGATAGCCTCTCAGTCCTCCTTCCTTCACTGGGTCAGTCAGCAAGGTGATAGCCTCTCAGTCCTCCTTCCGTCACTGGGTCAGTCAGCAGAGTGATAGTCTCTCAGTCCTCCTTCCGTCACTGGGTCAGTCAGCAGAGTGATAGCCTCTCAGTCCTCCTTCCGTCACTGGGTCAGTCAGCAGAGTGATAGCCTCTCAGTCCTTCTTCCTTCACTGGGTCAGTTAGCAGGGTGATAGTCTCTCAGTCCTCCTTCCGTCACTGGGTCAGTCAGCAGAGTGATAGCCTCTCAGTCCTCCTTCCTTCACTGGGTCAGTCAGCAGAGTGATAGCCTCTCAGTCCTCCTTTCATCACTGGGTCAGTCAGCAGGGTGATAGCCTCTCAGTCCTCCTTCCTTTACTGGGTGAGTCAGCAGAGTGATAGCCTCTCAGTCCTCCTTCCTTCACTGGGTCAGTCAGCAAGGTGATAGCCTCTCAGTCCTCCTTCCGTCACTGGGTCAGTCAGCAGAGTGATAGTCTCTCAGTCCTCCTTCCGTCACTGGGTCAGTCAGCAGAGTGATGGTCTCTCAGTCCTCCTTCCGTCACTGGGTCAGTCAGCAGAGTGATAGCCTCTCAGTCCTTCTTCCTTCACTGGGTCAGTTAGCAGGGTGATAGTCTCTCAGTCCTCCTTCCGTCACTGGGTCAGTCAGCAGAGTGATAGCCTCTCAGTCCTCCTTCCTTCACTGGGTCAGTCAGCAGAGTGATAGCCTCTCAGTCCTCCTTCCTTCACTGGGTCAGTCAGCAGGGTGATAGCCTCTCAGTCCTCCTTCCTTTACTGGGTGAGTCAGCAGAGTGATAGCCTCTCAGTCCTCCTTCATTCACTGGGTCAGTCAGCAGGGTGATAGCCTCTTAGTCCTCCTTCCTTCACTGGGTCAGTCAGCAGAGTGATAGCCTCCCAGTCCTCCTGCCTTCACTGGGTCAGTCAGCAGGGTGATAGCCTCTCAGTCCTCCTTCCGTCACTGGGTCAGTCAGCAGAGTGATAGCCTCTCAGTCCTCCTTCCATCACTGGGTCAGTCAGCAGAGTGATAGCCTCTCGTCCTCCTTTCATCACTGGGTGAGTCAGCAGGGTGATAGCCTCTCAGTCCTCCTTTCGTCACTGGGTCAGTCAGCAGAATGAAAGCCTCTCAGTCCTCCTTCCTTCACTGGGTCAATCAGCAGGGTGATAGCCTCTCAGTCCTCCTTCCTTCACTGGGTCAGTCAGCAGAGTGAAAGCCTCTCAGTCCTCCTTCCTTCACTGGGTCAATCAGCAGGGTGATAGCCTCTCAGTCCTCCTTCCTTCACTGGGTCAGTCAGCAGAGTGAAAGCCTCTCAGTCCTCCTTCCTTCACTGGGTCAGTCAGCAGAGTGATAGCCTCTCAATCCTCCTTTCGTCACTGGGTGAGTCAGCAGGGTGATAGCCTCTCAGTCCTCCTTCACTGGGTCAGTCAGCAGAGTGATAGCCTCTCAGTCCTCCTTCACTGGGTCAGTCAGCAGGGTGATAGCCTCTCAGTCCTCCTTTCGTCACTGGGTGAGTCAGCAGAGTGATAGCCTCTCAGTCCTCCTTCCTTCACTGGGTCAGTCAGCAGGATGATAGCCTCTCAGTCCTCCTTCCTTTACTGGGTGAGTCAGCAGAGTGATAGCCTCTCAGTCCTCCTTCATTCACTGGGTCAGTCAGCAGGGTGATAGCCTCTTAGTCCTCCTTCCTTCACTGGGTCAGTCAGCAGAGTGATAGCCTCCCAGTCCTCCTGCCTTCACTGGGTCAGTCAGCAGGGTGATAGCCTCTCAGTCCTCCTTCCGTCACTGGGTCAGTCAGCAGAGTGATAGCCTCTCAGTCCTCCTTCCATCACTGGGTCAGTCAGCAGAGTGATAGCCTCTCGTCCTCCTTTCATCACTGGGTGAGTCAGCAGGGTGATAGCCTCTCAGTCCTCCTTTCGTCACTGGGTCAGTCAGCAGAGTGAAAGCCTCTCAGTCCTCCTTCCTTCACTGGGTCAATCAGCAGGGTGATAGCCTCTCAGTCCTCCTTCCTTCACTGGGTCAGTCAGCAGAGTGAAAGCCTCTCAGTCCTCCTTCCTTCACTGGGTCAATCAGCAGGGTGATAGCCTCTCAGTCCTCCTTCCTTCACTGGGTCAGTCAGCAGAGTGAAAGCCTCTCAGTCCTCCTTCCTTCACTGGGTCAGTCAGCAGAGTGATAGCCTCTCAATCCTCCTTTCGTCACTGGGTGAGTCAGCAGGGTGATAGCCTCTCAGTCCTCCTTCACTGGGTCAGTCAGCAGAGTGATAGCCTCTCAGTCCTCCTTCACTGGGTCAGTCAGCAGAGTGATAGCCTCTCAGTCCTCCTTTCATCACTGGGTCAGTCAGCAGAGTGATATTCTCTCAGTCCTCCTTCCTTCACTGGGTCAGTCAGCAGGGTGATAGCCTCTCAGTCCTCCTTCCTTTACTGGGTGAGTCAGCAGAGTGATAGCCTCTCAGTCCTCCTTCATTCACTGGGTCAGTCAGCAGGGTGATAGCCTCTTAGTCCTCCTTCCTTCACTGGGTCAGTCAGCAGAGTGATAGCCTCCCAGCCCTCCTGCCTTCACTGGGTCAGTCAGCAGGGTGATAGCCTCTCAGTCCTCCTTCCGTCACTGGGTCAGTCAGCAGAGTGATAGCCTCTCAGTCCTCCTTCCATCACTGGGTCAGTCAGCAGAGTGATAGCCTCTCGTCCTCCTTTCATCACTGGGTGAGTCAGCAGGGTGATAGCCTCTCAGTCCTCCTTTCGTCACTGGGTCAGTCAGCAGAGTGAAAGCCTCTCAGTCCTCCTTCCTTCACTGGGTCAATCAGCAGGGTGATAGCCTCTCAGTCCTCCTTCCTTCACTGGGTCAGTCAGCAGAGTGAAAGCCTCTCAGTCCTCCTTCCTTCACTGGGTCAGTCAGCAGAGTGATAGCCTCTCAATCCTCCTTTCGTCACTGGGTGAGTCAGCAGGGTGATAGCCTCTCAGTCCTCCTTCACTGGGTCAGTCAGCAGAGTGATAGCCTCTCAGTCCTCCTTCACTGGGTCAGTCAGCAGGGTGATAGCCTCTCAGTCCTCCTTTCGTCACTGGGTGAGTCAGCAGAGTGATAGCCTCTCAGTCCTCCTTCCTTCACTGGGTCAGTCAGCAGGGTGATAGCCTCTCAGTCCTCCTTCCTTTACTGGGTGAGTCAGCAGAGTGATAGCCTCTCAGTCCTCCTTCATTCACTGGGTCAGTCAGCAGGGTGATAGCCTCTTAGTCCTCCTTCCTTCACTGGGTCAGTCAGCAGAGTGATAGCCTCCCAGTCCTCCTGCCTTCACTGGGTCAGTCAGCAGGGTGATAGCCTCTCAGTCCTCCTTCCGTCACTGGGTCAGTCAGCAGAGTGATAGCCTCTCAGTCCTCCTTCCATCACTGGGTCAGTCAGCAGAGTGATAGCCTCTCGTCCTCCTTTCATCACTGGGTGAGTCAGCAGGGTGATAGCCTCTCAGTCCTCCTTTCGTCACTGGGTCAGTCAGCAGAGTGAAAGCCTCTCAGTCCTCCTTCCTTCACTGGGTCAATCAGCAGGGTGATAGCCTCTCAGTCCTCCTTCCTTCACTGGGTCAGTCAGCAGAGTGAAAGCCTCTCAGTCCTCCTTCCTTCACTGGGTCAATCAGCAGGGTGATAGCCTCTCAGTCCTCCTTCCTTCACTGGGTCAGTCAGCAGAGTGAAAGCCTCTCAGTCCTCCTTCCTTCACTGGGTCAGTCAGCAGAGTGATAGCCTCTCAATCCTCCTTTCGTCACTGGGTGAGTCAGCAGGGTGATAGCCTCTCAGTCCTCCTTCACTGGGTCAGTCAGCAGAGTGATAGCCTCTCAGTCCTCCTTCACTGGGTCAGTCAGCAGGGTGATAGCCTCTCAGTCCTCCTTTCGTCACTGGGTGAGTCAGCAGAGTGATAGCCTCTCAGTCCTCCTTCCTTCACTGGGTCTGTCAGCAGAGTGATAGCCTCTCAGTCCTCCTTCCTTCACTGGGTCAGTCAGCAGAGTGATAGCCTCTCAGTCCTCCTTCCTTCACTGGGTCAGTCAGCAGAGTGATAGTCTGTCAGTCCTCCTTCTGTCACTGGGTCAGTCAGCAGGGTGATAGCCTCTCAGTCCTCCTTTCGTCACTGGGTGAGTCAGCAGAGTGATAGCCTCTCAATCCTCCTTCCTTCACCGGGTCAGTCAGCAGGGTGATAGCCTCTCAGTCCTCCTTCCTTTACTGGGTGAGTCAGCAGAGTGATAGCCTCTCAGTCCTCCTTCATTCACTGGGTCAGTCAGCAGGGTGATAGCCTCTTAGTCCTCCTTCCTTCACTGGGTCAGTCAGCAGAGTGATAGCCTCCCAGTCCTCCTGCCTTCACTGGGTCAGTCAGCAGGGTGATAGCCTCTCAGTCCTCCTTCCGTCACTGGGTCAGTCAGCAGAGTGATAGCCTCTCAGTCCTCCTTCCATCACTGGGTCAGTCAGCAGAGTGATAGCCTCTCGTCCTCCTTTCATCACTGGGTGAGTCAGCAGGGTGATAGCCTCTCAGTCCTCCTTTCGTCACTGGGTCAGTCATCAGAGTGAAAGCCTCTCAGTCCTCCTTCCTTCACTGGGTCAATCAGCAGGGTGATAGCCTCTCAGTCCTCCTTCCTTCACTGGGTCAGTCAGCAGAGTGAAAGCCTCTCAGTCCTCCTTCCTTCACTGGGTCAATCAGCAGGGTGATAGCCTCTCAGTCCTCCTTCCTTCACTGGGTCAGTCAGCAGAGTGAAAGCCTCTCAGTCCTCCTTCCTTCACTGGGTCAATCAGCAGGGTGATAGCCTCTCAGTCCTCCTTCCTTCACTGGGTCAGTCAGCAGAGTGAAAGCCTCTCAGTCCTCCTTCCTTCACTGGGTCAGTCAGCAGAGTGATAGCCTCTCAATCCTCCTTTCGTCACTGGGTCAGTCAGCAGAGTGATAGCCTCTCAGTCCTCCTTCACTGGGTCAGTCAGCAGGGTGATAGCCTCTCAGTCCTCCTTTCGTCACTGGGTGAGTCAGCAGAGTGATAGCCTCTCAGTCCTCCTTCCTTCACTGGGTCTGTCAGCAGAGTGATAGCCTCTCAGTCCTCCTTCCTTCACTGGGTCAGTCAGCAGAGTGATAGCCTGTCAGTCCTCCTTCCTTCACTGGGTCAGTCAGCAGAGTGATAGTCTGTCAGTCCTCCTTCTGTCACTGGGTCAGTCAGCAGGGTGATAGCCTCTCAGTCCTCCTTTCGTCACTGGGTGAGTCAGCAGAGTGATAGCCTCTCAATCCTCCTTTCGTCACTGGGTGAGTCAGCAGGGTGATAGCCTCTCAGTCCTCCTTCACTGGGTCAGTCAGCAGAGTGATAGCCTCTCAGTCCTCCTTCACTGGGTCAGTCAGCAGGGTGATAGCCTCTCAGTCCTCCTTTTGTCACTGGGTGAGTCAGCAGAGTGATAGCCTCTCAGTCCTCCTTCCTTCACTGGGTCAGTCAGCAGAGTGATAGTCTGTCAGTCCTCCTTCTGTCACTGGGTCAGTCAGCAGGGTGATAGCCTCTCAGTCCTCCTTTCGTCACTGGGTGAGTCAGCAGAGTGATAGCCTCTCAGTCCTCCTTCCTTCACTGGGTCAGTCAGCAGAGTGATAGTCTGTCAGTCCTCCTTCTGTCACTGGGTCAGTCAGCAGGGTGATAGCCTCTCAGTCCTCCTTCACTGGGTCAGTCAGCAGAGTGATAGCCTCTCAGTCCTCCTTCCTTCACTGGGTCAGTCAGTAGAGTGATAGTCTGTCAGTCCTCCTTCTGTCACTGGGTCAGTCAGCAGGGTGATAGCCTCTCAATCCTCCTTTCGTCAGTGGGTGAGTCAGCAGGGTGATAGCCTCTCAGTCCTCCTTCACTGGGTCAGTCAGCAGAGTGATAGCCTCTCAGTCCTCCTTCACTGGGTCAGTCAGCAGAGTAATAGCCTCTCAGTCCTCCTTCACTGGGTCAGTCAGCAGAGTGATAGCCTCTCAGTCCTCCTTCCTTCACTGGGTCAGTCAGCAGAGTGATAGCCTCTCAGTCCTCCTTCCTTCACTGGGTCAGTCAGCAGAGTGATAGTCTGTCAGTCCTCCTTCTGTCACTGGGTCAGTCAGTAGGGTGATAGCCTCTCAGTCCTCCTTCATTCTCCAGGGTTCGCACTCTACCTTGAAAACCTTGAAAAGCCTTGAAAATGGAAAAAATAAATTCAAGGCCTTAAATTACCTTGAAAAATAAAAAAATACCTTGAATTAAGTATCAAAGGTCTTGAAGAAAAATCCAGTGTGTCGGTTTTAATTTAAGGTAACGGTATGGCTGCCGATGATCAGCGTGAAAACAAAACTTTGGGTTAGA
Source organism: Lepidochitona cinerea (assembly GCA_963971465.1). Taxonomy (NCBI): domain Eukaryota; kingdom Metazoa; phylum Mollusca; class Polyplacophora; order Chitonida; family Tonicellidae; genus Lepidochitona; species Lepidochitona cinerea. Next base: position 8,823,626 of record OZ020556.1, read on the forward strand.
TTCATCCTTGAGACTGAGTGAGCGTTGTTCATCGGACATTATGATTTATGAAACTGAAACCACTCACTTAAGATTCGGCAAACTCTTTTTGACTTCCCTTGAATTCTGCTAAAACACTATCCAAGAACTTTGTGAGTGGTTTCATTTGAACACTGAGTTCAGTTGAAAAAGAACACTTTAAAAGTATTGAAATTTTGGCGTGAAATAAACGGACATGATGTTGCAACAACAACACGGACGTCAAATACATAGTTGTCATCATAAAAGTATAAATTTAATAGAGAAAACTCCATACATATATCAAACATTATTAATAGTTAACACATGTAGGCCTATGTGAAATTAGCATCAAATTGAAATGTGTTAAAATCGAGTGACTCAATTTTGTTTTACCACTTAGGCCATTCATAAAAGTTATTTCGTTTCATGTAACTGTATAAAGTCTAGCAAAATGTTTGTTGAGACTGGTAGGCTATGGTTTCTTTTTTTGTGGAGCTTATTTTGTTTAGTCTCTCATGAGACCAAAAAATTAGGTTTCATCAGGTTGATAGCTGCAGCCCAGTTGGAGAAAGATTTCTTGGATTACTTTTGTTGTTTTTTTTTTTCAATAGACTGAGATGTAGGCCTAGGTCTATGTTTTTATGTAGCGTATAGCTTTTGGAGATAAAAACAGACTGTTGAGCAATAAAATTGTATTTATAATTTATAAAACAATTAGTTAATAAACAGTTTAAGATTGTTTTTATTTTAGATATAATTATAACTAAAACTTAAGTTTCTGCTTGATGTTTATTATAAAGGGAAAACATTATCAAAATCCAACACAGGTGTTGTGTATGCATGATTGCATGTTAAACAGAGAGCTTTATATACTTGGATTCTCGCAAAAATTTTCGAAATTTTAGCCCTGAAGACCCTTTATCAGCATTGGTCTGATCAGTATGGGTTTCGTGTTATCTTGTGTGACTTCGTCAAAACCGGAAATGGCCATTGCATATGATAAAATTCCTTTTATTTTGCATGCTTTAAAGGTCTGATTCATTGTTACATAGTATTTCACAGCCTCAATAGGTTGGACATACACAAGTCACAAAGTGAAAAAAATCAGGCAACAGTTTCAGAGCGATCTTTATATTTAAAGATCGCTCTGAAACTGTTGCCTGCGCATAATCACTCCCGCTTTTTCTATCAACGCGCAAGTAATGCCGCCTGAGTATGTCTGATTATGTTTGACATGGCCTGACAGACTGTAAATTTTGCTTGCAAATACCTTGAAAAAGGGTCTTGAAAAGGTCTTGAAAAAATTTCCATCTTGAGAGTACGAACCCTGATTCTCTGGGTCAGTCAGCAGAGTGATAGCCTCTCAGTCCTCCTTCCATCACTGGCTCAGTCAGCAGGGTGATAGCCTCTCAGTCCTCCTTTCTTCACTGGGTCAGTCAGCAGAGTGATAGCCTCTCAGTCCTCCTTCCGTCACTGGGTCAGTCAGCAGGGTGATAGTCTCTCAGTCCTCCTTCATTCTCTGGGTCAGTCAGCAGAGTGATAGCCTCTCAGTCCTCCTTCCATCACTGGCTCAGTCAGCAGGGTGATAGCCTCTCGTCCTCCTTCCTTCACTGGGTCAGTCAGCAGAGTGATAGTCTCTCAGTCCTCCTTCCTTCACTGGGTCAGTCAGCAGAGTGATAGTCTGTCAGTCCTCCTTCTGTCACTGGGTCAGTCAGCAGGGTGATAGCCTCTCAGTCCTCCTTTCGTCACTGGGTGAGTCAGCAGGGTGATTGCCTCTCAGTCCTCCTTCACTGGGTCAGTCAGCAGAGTGATAGCCTCTCAGTCCTCCTTCCTTCACTGGGTCAGTCAGCAGAGTGATAGTCTGTCAGTCCTCCTTCTGTCACTGGGTCAGTCAGCAGGGTGATAGCCTCTCAGTCCTCCTTCACTGGGTCAGTCAGCAGAGTGATAGCCTCTCAGTCCTCCTTCCTTCACTGGGTCAGTCAGCAGAGTGATAGTCTGTCAGTCCTCCTTCTGTCACTGGGTCAGTCAGCAGGGTGATAGCCTCTCAATCCTCCTTTCGTCAGTGGGTGAGTCAGCAGGGTGATAGCCTCTCAGTCCTCCTTCACTGGGTCAGTCAGCAGAGTGATAGCCTCTCAGTCCTCCTTCCTTCACTGGGTCAGTCAGCAGGGTGATAGCCTCTCAGTCCTCCTTCACTGGGTCAGTCAGCAGAGTGATAGCCTCTCAGTCCTCCTTCCTTCACTGGGTCAGTCAGCAGAGTGATAGTCTGTCAGTCCTCCTTCTGTCACTGGGTCAGTCAGCAGGGTGATAGCCTCTCAATCCTCCTTTCGTCACTGGGTGAGTCAGCAGGGTGATAGCCTCTCAATCCTCCTTTCGTCACTGGGTCAGTCAGCAGAGTGATAGCCTCTCAGTCCTCCTTCATTCTCTGGGTCAGTCAGCAGAGTGATAGCCTCTCAGTCCTTCACTGGGTCAGTCAGCAGAGTAATAGCCTCTCAGTCCTCCTTCCTTCACTGGGTCAGTCAGCAGAGTGATAGCCTCTCAGTCCTCCTTCCTTCACTGGGTCAGTCAGCAGAGTGATAGTCTGTCAGTCCTCCTTCTGTCACTGGGTCAGTCAGCAGGGTGATAGCCTCTCAGTCCTCCTTTCGTCACTGACTGGGTCAGTCAGTAGGGTGATAGCCTCTCAGTCCTCCTTCATTCTCTGGGTCAGTCAGCAGAGTGATAGCCTCTCAGTCCTCCTTCCATCACTGGCTCAGTCAGCAGGGTGATAGCCTCTCAGTCCTCCTGTCTTCACTGGGTCAGTCAGCAGAGTGATAGCCTCTCAGTCCTCCTTCCGTCACTGGGTCAGTCAGCAGGGTGATAGTCTCTCAGTCCTCCTTCATTCTCTGGGTCAGTCAGCAGAGTGATAGTCTCTCAGTCCTCCTTCCTTCACTGGGTCAGTCAGCAGAGTGATAGCCTCTCAGTCCTCCTTCCTTCACTGGGTCAGTCAGCAGAGTGATAGCCTCTCAGTCCTCCTTCCTTCACTGGGTCAGTCAGCAGAGTGATGGCCTCTCAGTCCTCCTTCCTTCACTGGGTCAGTCAGCAGAGTGATAGCCTCTCAGTCCTCCTCCCTTCACTGGGTCAGTCAGCAGAGTGATAGCCTCTCAGTCCTACACAGGCCTTCCTTCACTGGGTCAGTCAGCAGAGTGATAGCCTCTCAGTCCTCCTTCTGTCGCTGGTTCAGTCAACAGGGGGATAGCCTCTCAGTCCTCCTTCTGTCACTGTGTCAGTCGACAGGGGGATAGCCTCTCAGTCCTCCTTCCTTCACTGGGTCAGTCAGCAGAGTGATAGCCTCTCAGTCCTCCTTCCTTCACTGGGTCAGTCAGTAGAGTGATAGTCTCTCAGTCCTCCTTCCTTCACTGGGTCAGTCAGCAGAGTGATAGCCTCTCAGTCCTCCTTCCTTCACTGGGTCAGTCAGCAGAGTGATAGTCTCTCAGTCCTCCTTCCTTCACTGGGTCAGTCAGCAGAGTGATGGCCTCTCAGTCCTCCTTCCTTCACTGGGTCAGTCAGCAGAGTGATAGTCTCTCAGTCCTCCTTCCTTCACTGGGTCAGTCAGCAGAGTGATAGTCTCTCAGTCCTCCTTCCTTCACTGGGTCAGTCAGCAGAGTGATAGTCTTTCAGTCCTCCTTCCTTCACTGGGTCAGTCAGCAGAGTGATAGTCTCTCAGTCCTCCTTCCTTCACTGGGTCAGTCAGCAGAGTGATAGTCTCTCAGTCCTCCTTCCTTCACTGGGTCAGTCAGCAGAGTGATAGTCTCTCAGTCCTCCTTCCTTCACTGGGTCAGTCAGCAGAGTGATAGTCTCTCAGTCCTCCTTCCTTCACTGGGTCAGTCAGCAGAGTGATAGTCTGTCAGTCCTCCTTCCTTTACTGGGTCAGTCAGCAGAGTGATAGTCTCTCAGTCCTCCTTCCTTCACTGGGTCAGTCAGCAGAGTGATAGTCTGTCAGTCCTCCTTCCTTCACTGGGTATCAAGCTGGAATTCCTCTCAACCAAAGCAATTTTTTATAAAGAAATGATTTTCCTCCACACACAAGGGACTAGTTTTCTCCCCACACATTACCGAGCAATGCATACAACAACAATCAAGTTATCGGAGGACCCATATTTTTGTTTTCAAACGGCTTGGTCTTTTCATGGACAGGCAGCCTCTGTGGGTGTTGTTTGCCATCTATAAGTATGAATAATCAGCCCTCGACAAAGGCAAAATATGGTGATCGGAAAATCGTTCTCCCTATTTTGGACTTTGGTGATTGGAAATTCGGTCTCCTCAAAGCTGTCAGATAACCGTTCGATCACCAGTATTTCTCTTGCTGTAGGACATATACATGGAACTACTAAGCACATGAACTCAGCTATAAGAGCTTAAACTGAACCTGCACGCGGACGACATATTTAACTGCCACGGGAATTCTCTTTCGGCACTGTAACTGTTTCCATACAAAATCGATCTCCAGCCTCTGTTATGGTGACAGACATTTTGATCCCCCAAATATTATTTCAGGCAATCGACCCGTTCTATCGCCTCTTATGTCGTGGGCTGAATAATGCACCTTTTTTCTGACCAATAAACCTGGCAAATATGGTTTGTACATATCATAAGTAATATTGTGTTGTGTTTGCCCTAAAATATAAACCTCTTTGATTGATCTGCTACTTGGGAGCTCTATGTTATATAGGAGAAGGTAGAGCAGTGTAGTAAACAGCAAACAGAGATTCAGGCGGAGTTGAAAGTACTGGGTGATGATGTGAAGAATCTTCAGAAATCCAGAGCTAATGCATTAACAGCTGTCAAAGAGAAGAAAGATGAACATAGGAAAGCACAGGTATATTGAAAGGCACACTTGCCGCCGTAGTCTGTTTGATATTTGTTAAGAAAACCAATTTGCACGAGCTTACTACTGCTAAAATCACTAAAATTAAACATAGCATACATAAAGCATGTCCAATTAGGTTTAGAATGTATAAATCAGGTTGAAAAACCAACGAAGAATCGAAGCTCGATAACAACAACACCGATCAGTGTTTGTTAACTTAACTTTTGGATTACCCTCGTTTTTGTCTGTGGTTTGCACTCGGCAGGCTTTTATAGTCCCTCTTACTCGGTCATTAGTTATGTATTTCTTAGATAAAGTTCGTAAAATTATACTGTGTCGTTAGATCACCCACACGACTCAAATCATTAGGGCACTTGTGCAAACACTCAGGTTCGAAGTTTGTTTACATTGCGGATACCTGAAAAATCTGTTGGCCTAAATTTTCCATTGAGTCAGACAAATCTGTTTTTCAATTTCAAATTAAATGATAAATGATGTCAAAACTTTCAATTTCTGGTAAAAATAGAAAGTTCCTAACTTTTTCTGTCTGGGTAAAAATACAGAGAACCATCCACTGTTTTTAATGTAATCAGTCTTCAGGATTTTGTCGGCAAGTGTGCCTTTAACCTGAAAACTGTCAGCACTGACATGTCAGTTACATTCAAATACCAAGTAACCAATGGCCAATGCCTAAAACGTTTTAACCTTTGCTATTGAATGTGGTGCAAATGCCTGAAAAATGTTATTTATAAAAAGATGTTATACCGTAATTCTTCTAAATATTCAGCCATTCTAATGGCCTAAATTTTCCATTGAGTCAGACAAAAACGGGGACGTTGAGTTGTGTTTAAGGATAGACATTTTCACACACTGCTTGGCGGGTCATATTGCTTTAAATTCCCTCTACTGGGCAAATTTGTCTGGCCTTCTTTTCTAAAGTTCGAATCCTTAGGAGGAAAAGAGTGGCTGAATCTTTAGAAGAAATACGGTATGAATGTTCTCATTATTTTTTGGGATTACACTGTTTTGAAAAAATGGCAGATTCGGTAAACGGATAAGGCAGCGGGCATTTAGTGCTGGCGATAGCTGCCATACCTGGGTTGGATTACCGTTTTGAGTTTCACCCAAAATCGGTAGAAGAATTTCTGCCATTTTTCTAGAAAGTGTATTCCCAAAAAATAACTTAAGGAGAACACTGTTATAGTCACTTTCTAAAAGACACCAACTAATTAAACTCCTGACACTTAATTTTTAATTAATCAAATTTCCTTAATTTTTTATCATTAATTATTAAAACTCCTGTTATATGAAGCGTGTGTAATTGTTGAGAAATCCCAGTGTATGACTTGTTTAAGTGGCATTTAGAAGTTGAGCATAATAATGAAGGAAAGAAAACTCTTGCGTATGGATTTACAATTTCTTGGTTTATTGGGAACACAACGTTTCGGTGTAGCTCCTAACACCATTATCAAGTGATGTTAGGGGTGAAACATCGTGTTCCCAATAAAGCAAGAATCCCAGTGTACATGTAAATATGAAATATTGTTATGTTTTGTAGATGGCGTACAGACAAGTAGAGGGAGAATTACGTACCATAATCAAGGACAGAGATCTTACATTAGAGAGAATTAATGAAATCCGAAATACGTAATAACCTCCTCTTATCCTACTGAGGCATTGATTCATTGATACGGTCCTGTCAGTGACTGAGTATCAATCCTCCGTCGTTCCCCCGCAGAACTTTACTAACACCTCCGCCCGGGATCGTTGACGGAAAGTCAAAAGCTATGCGGGGCATTTCTCTTGCCTCCGCGCAGGATTTGAACGGCAACTGTGCCGGCTCCGCGGGGGAACTGAGCTGCATTTGAGACGTTGATGCAACTGACGGCAGACTGACAAACCTTGCAACACAGAATTTCAGGCTTACCACGGCAAAAACTAATGTGTAAAATGAGCATTGTCAAGAGAAAAAAAAATGTCAAACTCTACAACAAAGATTATTTATGAATTAATAAATTAACGGACACTGATTGTCCCAGAAAAAATTCCGGGCCAGGGTGAGAATCGAACTCACGTGGCTATTCTATTTAAATCACCTTACGAAATAAGACTGACTGTCACTGTCAGATGACAGACTTAGGAGCATCGGTGAACGTATAGAAAAGCTCCGCGGGGGATTTGTGTCGGCTCTGCGGAACCTCCGTGGAGGATTCGAGCCGGCTCTGCGTATGATTTTAAAAAAGTCGGCGGATGTTCCGCAGGGGATAAATGCTGGGTCCGCAGGGGATAAATGCTGGGTCCGCAGGGGATAAATGCTGGGTCCGCAGGGGATAAATGCTGGGTCCGCAGGGGATCCACGGAGGATTGATACTTAGTCACTGACAGTACTGTATGTGGTTTATGCTGCCCTCATGACAATTCCACTCAAAAATCAACATTTGGGGAAGAAACGTGTTAGAATCAAACAATATTCTGACATGAGTTAATCAAATCTAATATATATCTGCCAATGATACAAAATCTACCCAATCTGGAGTTCAATTTATCTTCTACATAATTAGTTTTAATGTCTTTTATTTACAAATATTCAGATTCAGCAATACGTAAATTTAGCATAGATAGAAGTCCTTAGTGATACAGTCATATCTCTAACAGTACCCCCCCCCCCCCCCCATAAGTCTACTGTTGTTGACATATAACACCTTGTTTTAGCATACATCATGACTTTGATTGGCACCGAAGACGACCTGAAATCAAGACCAGGGGCTCGTGTCACAAAGCATTCGTATCGCGAACGAAGTGTAGTTGCCAATGGATACCATAGTGAAGAGATACGGAGTCCTGGCAACTGCGATTGATCACACTGTGCGACGGCTTCGTGAAACGGCCCCCAGAGAGTCGTTTATAGGCTGAATGCCATCACTTGAAAAATTATATGGTGGAGGAGAACCGTTTTTGTCACTGCTGTCTTAAAGTGGCATGAGCTGCCAAAATTTTGATATTTTGACGTTAAAACAGAATGTTGAATTTATTGGCTATTTTTCTCTAGACGTATTATTCAGAAGCTTTTTAGTGCTTCTAGTCTCGAAAATGTACGATAAGGTATTGTTTTGAACTAGCTTTGGCTAAGAATGAATGAAAGGTCGTCCCGGTTAGTTAAATTTTGTTTACTTTTCGAACACGTTTTCGGTTCGTACAGGTCACATACTGTATGTATTTTCCTCATTCCAACGGCAATCATTTATTTTTTTGATGGCCTTCAAAGCTTCTTACTGTCATGATGTTCAGAATTTTGGCAGCTCATGCCACTTTAACCCCTTTTTAGAAACACACAAATCTACTTTTCTGTGTGGAATAATATCCATGTGCCATTTTTATCACCTCTATAACATCATTCAGCAATCAAACATGTATAAGATTTTCTGTTTAAGTGTACAGCATGACTATGACTCCGACCGAAGAGAACGTGAGAGGAAGATCAGCGATCTGGAAGAAAAGGCACAACGCTTCCAAGCCCAATATGACACCAGCAAACACGAACTGGAGCAGTTTCGAGCTGCTGTTTCTCGACACAAACAGGAGGTTTATAATCAAACGTATGTAAACTATTTATTGTTTTAACAAACTCAGAACTAAAATGAATCCACATTGGTCTTGGTTACTTTGGCTTGTTTTGCGAAGACATTTTGTGGGCATAGATTTTGCTTATTTCATTTCCCTTCATTTGATTCTTTAGTTTTGGGATACTAGTAATCAGAGTTTGTGAATACAGTGACATTTGGTGACACTTACTACTTTATTATGTTAAGTTGTTCAGTGGATCAAATAGATTTGGCAGTTTTACGGAGTTTCCTTACTACTTTATTATGTTAAGTTGTTCAGTGGATCAAATAGATTTGGCAGCTTTACGGAGTTTCCTTACTACTTTATTATGTTAAGTTGTTCAGTGGATCAAATAGATTTGGCAGCTTTACGGAGTTTCCTTACTACTTTATTATGTTAAGTTGTTCAGTGGATCAAAGAGATTTGGCAGCTTTACGGAGTTTCCTTACTACTTTATTATGTTAAGTTGTTCAGTGGATCAAAGAGATTTGGCAGCTTTACGGAGTTTCCTTACTACTTTATTATGTTAAGTTGTTCAGTGGATCAAATAGATTTGGCAGCTCCTACAGAGTTTCCTTACTACTTTATTATGTTAAGTTGTTCAGTGGATCAAATAGATTTGGCAGCTCCTACAGAGTTTCCTTACTACTTTATTATGTTAAGTTGTTCAGTGGATCAAATAGATTTGGCAGCTTTACGGAGTTTCCTTACTACTTTATTATGTTAAGTTGTTCAGTGGATCAAATAGATTTGGCAGCTTTACGGAGTTTCCTTACTACTTTATTATGTTAAGTTGTTCAGTGGATCAAATAGATTTGGCAGCTTTACGGAGTTTCCTTACTACTTTATTATGTTAAGTTGTTCAGTGGATCAAATAGATTTGGCAGCTTTACGGAGTTTCCTTACTACTTTATTATGTTAAGTTGTTCAGTGGATCAAATAGATTTGGCAGCTTTACGGAGTTTCCTTACTACTTTATTATGTTAAGTTGTTCAGTGGATCAAATATATTTGGTAGCTTTACGGAGTTTCCTTACTACTTTATTATGTTAAGTTGTTCAGTGGATCAAATAGATTTGGCAGCTTTACGGAGTTTCCTTACTACTTTATTATGTTAAGTTGTTCAGTGGATCAAATAGATTTGGCAGCTTTACGGAGTTTCCTTACTACTTTATTATGTTAAGTTGTTCAGTGGATCAAATAGATTTGGTAGCTTTACGGAGTTTCCTTACTACTTTATTATGTTAAGTTGTTCAGTGGATCAAATAGATTTGGCAGCTTTACGGAGTTTCCTTACTACTTCATTATGTCAAGTTGTTCAGTGGATCAAATAGATTTTGCAGCTTTACGGAGTTTCCTTACTACTTTATTATGTTAAGTTGTTCAGTGGATCAAATAGATTTGGCAGCTTTACAGAGTTTCCTTACTACTTTATTATGTTAAGTTGTTCAGTGGATCAAATAGATTTGGCAGTTTTACGGAGTTTCCTTACTACTTTATTATGTTAAGTTGTTCAGTGGATCAAATAGATTTGGCAGCTTTACGGAGTTTCCTTACTACTTTATTATGTTAAGTTGTTCAGTGGACCAAATAGATTTGGCAGCTTTACGGAGTTTCCTTACTACTTTATTATGTTAAGTTGTTCAGTGGATCAAATAGATTTGGCAGCTTTACGGAGTTTCCTTACTACTTTATTATGTTAAGTTGTTCAGTGGACCAAATAGATTTGGCAGTTTTACGGAGTTTCCTTACTACTTTATTATGTTAAGTTGTTCAGTGGATCAAATAGATTTGGCAGTTTTACAGAGTTTCCTTACTACTTTATTATGTTAAGTTGTTCAGTGGACCAAATAGATTTGGCAGCTTTACGGAGTTTCCTTACTACTTTATTATGTTAAGTTGTTCAGTGGATCAAATAGATTTGGCAGCTTTACGAAGGTTCCTTACTACTTTATTATGTTAAGTTGTTCAGTGGATCAAATAGATTTGGCAGTTTTACGGAGTTTCCTTACTACTTTATTATGTTAAGTTGTTCAGTGGACCAAATAGATTTGGCAGTTTTACGGAGTTTCCTTACTACTTTATTATGTTAAGTTGTTCAGTGGATCAAATAGATTTGGCAGTTTTACGGAGTTTCCTTACAACTTTATTATGTTAAGTTGTTCAGTGGACCAAATAGATTTGGCAGCTTTACGGAGTTTCCTTACTACTTTATTATGTTAAGTTGTTCAGTGGACCAAATAGATTTGGCAGTTTTACGGAGTTTCCTTACTACTTTATTATGTTAAGTTGTTCAGTGGATCAAATAGATTTGGCAGTTTTACGGAGTTTCCTTACTACTTTATTATGTTAAGTTGTTCAGTGGATCAAATAGATTTGGCAGTTTTACGGAGTTTCCTTACTACTTTATTATGTTAAGTTGTTCAGTGGATCAAATAGATTTGGCAGTTTTACAGAGTTTCCTTACTACTTTATTATGTTAAGTTGTTCAGTGGACCAAATAGATTTGGCAGCTTTACGGAGTTTCCTTACTACTTTATTATGTTAAGTTGTTCAGTGGACCAAATAGATTTGGCAGTTTTACGGAGTTTCCTTACTACTTTATTATGTTAAGTTGTTCAGTGGATCAAATAGATTTGGCAGTTTTACAGAGTTTCCTTACTACTTTATTATGTTAAGTTGTTCAGTGGACCAAATAGATTTGGCAGCTTTACGGAGTTTCCTTACTACTTTATTATGTTAAGTTGTTCAGTGGATCAAATAGATTTGGCAGCTTTACGGAGTTTTCTTACTACTTTATTATGTTAAGTTGTTCAGTGGATCAAATAGATTTGGCAGCTTTACGGAGTTTCCTTACTACTTTATTATGTTAAGTTGTTCAGTGGACCAAATAGATTTGGCAGTTTTACAGAGTTTCCTTACTACTTTATTATGTTAAGTTGTTCAGTGGATCAAATAGATTTGGCAGTTTTACAGAGTTTCCTTACTACTTTATTATGTTAAGTTGTTCAGTGGACCAAATAGATTTGGCAGCTTTACGGAGTTTCCTTACTACTTTATTATGTTAAGTTGTTCAGTGGATCAAATAGATTTGGCAGCTTTACGAAGGTTCCTTACTACTTTATTATGTTAAGTTGTTCAGTGGATCAAATAGATTTGGCAGTTTTACGGAGTTTCCTTACTACTTTATTATGTTAAGTTGTTCAGTGGATCAAATAGATTTGGCAGCTTTACGGAGTTTCCTTACTACTTTATTATGTTAAGTTGTTCAGTGGATCAAATAGATTTGGCAGCTTTACAGAGTTTCCTTACTACTTTATTATGTTAAGTTGTTCAGTGGATCAAATAGATTTGGCAGCTTTACGAAGGTTCCTTACTACTTTATTATGTTAAGTTGTTCAGTGGATCAAATAGATTTGGCAGCTTTACAGAGTTTCCTTACTACTTTATTATGTTAAGTTGTTCAGTGGATCAAATAGATTTGGCAGCTTTACGGAGTTTCCTTACTACTTTATTATGTTAAGTTGTTCAGTGGATCAAATAGATTTGGCAGCTTTACAGAGTTTCCTTACTACTTTATTATGTTAAGTTGTTCAGTGGATCAAATAGATTTGGCAGCTTTACGGAGTTTCCTTACTACTTTATTATGTTAAGTTGTTCAGTGGACCAAATAGATTTGGCAGCTTTACAGAGTTTCCTTACTACTTATTATGTTAAGTTGTTCAGTGGATCAATTAGATTTGGCAGCTTTACAGAGTTTCCTTACTACTTTATTATGTTAAGTTGTTCAGTGGATCAAATAGATTTGGCAGCTTTACGGAGTTTCCTTACTACTTTATTATGTTAAGTTGTTCAGTGGATCAATTAGATTTGGCAGCTTTACAGAGTTTCCTTACTACTTTATTATGTTAAGTTGTTCAGTGGATCAAATAGATTTGGCAGCTTTACGGAGTTTCCTTACTACTTTATTATGTTAAGTTGTTCAGTGGATCAAATAGATTTGGCAGCTTTACGGAGTTTCCTTACTACTTTATTATGTTAAGTTGTTCAGTGGATCAAATAGATTTGGCAGCTTTACGGAGTTTCCTTACTACTTTATTATGTTAAGTTGTTCAGTGGATCAATTAGATTTGGCAGCTTTACAGAGTTTCCTTACTACTTTATTATGTTAAGTTGTTCAGTGGATCAAATAGATTTGGCAGCTTTACGGAGTTTCCTTACTACTTTATTATGTTAAGTTGTTCAGTGGATCAAATAGATTTGGCAGCTTTACAGAGTTTCCTTACTACTTATTATGTTAAGTTGTTCAGTGGACCAAATAGATTTGGCAGCTTTACAGAGTTTCCTTACTACTTTATTATGTTAAGTTGTTCAGTGGATCAATTAGATTTGGCAGCTTTACAGAGTTTCCTTACTACTTTATTATGTTAAGTTGTTCAGTGGATCAAATAGATTTGGCAGCTTTACGGAGTTTCCTTACTACTTTATTATGTTAAGTTGTTCAGTGGATCAAATAGATTTGGCAGCTTTACGGAGTTTCCTTACTACTTTATTATGTTAAGTTGTTCAGTGGATCAAATAGATTTGGCAGCTTTACGGAGTTTCCTTACTACTTATTATGTTAAGTTGTTCAGTGGACCAAATAGATTTGGCAGCTTTACAGAGTTTCCTTACTACTTATTATGTTAAGTTGTTCAGTGGATCAATTAGATTTGGCAGCTTTACAGAGTTACTTTACTACTTTATTATGTTAAGTTGTTCAGTGGATCAAATAGATTTGGCAGCTTTACGGAGTTTCCTTACTACTTTATTATGTTAAGTTGTTCAGTGGATCAAATAGATTTGGCAGCTTTACAGAGTTTCCTTACTACTTTATTATGTTAAGTTGTTCAGTGGACCAAATAGATTTGGCAGCTTTACAGAGTTTCCTTACTACTTATTATGTTAAGTTGTTCAGTGGATCAATTAGATTTGGCAGCTTTACAGAGTTTCCTTACTACTTTATTATGTTAAGTTGTTCAGTGGATCAAATAGATTTGGCAGTTTTACAGAGTTTCCTTACTACTTTATTATGTTAAGTTGTTCAGTGGATCAAATAGATTTGGCAGCTTTACTGAGTTTCCTTACTACTTTATTATGTTAAGTTGTTCAGTGGATCAAATAGATTTGGCAGCTTTACGGAGTTTCCTTACTACTTTATTATGTTAAGTTGTTCAGTGGATCAAATAGATTTGGCAGTTTTACGGAGTTTCCTTACTACTTCATTATGTTAAGTTGTTCAGTGGATCAAATAGATTTGGCAGCTTTACGGAGGTTCCTTACTACTTTATTATGTTAAGTTGTTCAGTGGATCAAATAGATTTGGCAGCTTTACGGAGTTTCCTTACTACTTTATTATGTTAAGTTGTTCAGTGGATCAAATAGATTTGGCAGCTTTACGGAGTTTCCTTACTACTTTATTATGTTAAGTTGTTCAGTGGATCAAATAGATTTGGCAGCTTTACAGAGTTTCCTTACTACTTTATTATGTTAAGTTGTTCAGTGGACCAAATAGATTTGGTAGCTTTACGGAGTTTCCTTACTACTTTATTATGTTAAGTTGTTCAGTGGATCAAATAGATTTGGCAGCTTTACAGAGTTTCCTTACTACTTTATTATGTTAAGTTGTTCAGTGGATCAAATAGATTTGGCAGCTTTACGGAGTTTCCTTACTACTTTATTATGTTAAGTTGTTCAGTGGATCAAATAGATTTGGCAGTTTTACAGAGTTTCCTTACTACTTTATTATGTTAAGTTGTTCAGTGGATCAAATAGATTTGGCAGCTTTACTGAGTTTCCTTACTACTTTATTATGTTAAGTTGTTCAGTGGATCAAATAGATTTGGCAGTTTTACAGAGTTTCCTTACTACTTTATTATGTTAAGTTGTTCAGTGGATCAAATAGATTTGGCAGCTTTACGGAGTTTCCTTACTACTTTATTATGTTAAGTTGTTCAGTGGATCAAATAGATTTGGCAGCTTTACGGAGTTTCCTTACTACTTTATTGTGTTAAGTTGTTCAGTGGATCAAATAGATTTGGCAGCTTTACGGAGTTTCCTTACTACTTTATTATGTTAAGTTGTTCAGTGGATCAAATAGATTTGGCAGCTTTACGGAGTTTCCTTACTACTTTATTATGTTAAGTTGGTCAGTGGATCAAATAGATTTGGCAGCTTTACGGAGTTTCCTTACTACTTTATTATGTTAAAGTTGTTCAGTGGATCAAATAGATTTGGCAGCTTTACGGAGTTTCCTTACTACTTTATTATGTTAAGTTGTTCAGTGGATCAAATAGATTTGGTAGCTTTACAGAGTTTCCTTACTATTTTATTATGTTAAAGTTGTTCAGTGGATCAAATAGATTTGGCAGCTTTACGGAGTTTCCTTACTACTTTATTATGTTAAGTTGTTCAGTGGATCAAATAGATTTGGCAGTTTTACAGAGTTTCCTTACTACTTTATTATGTTAAGTTGTTCAGTGGATCAAATAGATTTGGCAGTTTTACAGAGTTTCCTTACTACTTTATTATGTTAAGTTGTTCAGTGGATCAAATAGATTTGGCAGCTTTACGGAGTTTCCTTACTACTTTATTATGTTAAAGTTGTTCAGTGGATCAAATAGATTTGGCAGCTTTACGGAGTTTCCTTACTACTTTATTATGTTAAGTTGTTCAGTGGATCAAATAGATTTGGCAGCTTTACGGAGTTTCCTTACTACTTTATTATGTTAAGTTGTTCAGTGGATCAAATAGATTTGGCAGCTTTACGGAGTTTCCTTACTACTTTATTATGTTAAGTTGTTCAGTGGATCAAATAGAGTTGGCAGCTTTACGGAGTTTCCTTACTACTTTATGATGTTAAGTTGTTCAGTGGATCAAATAGATTTGGCAGCTTTACGGAGTTTCCTTACTACTTTATTATGTTAAGTTGTTCAGTGGATCAAATAGATTTGGCAGCTTTACAGAGTTTCCTTACTACTTTATTATGTTAAGTTGTTCAGTGGATCAAATAGATTTGGCAGCTTTACGGAGTTTCCTTACTACTTTATTATGTTAAGTTGTTCAGTGGATCAAATAGATTTGGCAGCTTTACGGAGTTTCCTTACTACTTTATTATGTTAAGTTGTTCAGTGGATCAAATAGATTTGGCAGCTTTACGGAGTTTCCTTACTACTTTATTATGTTAAGTTGTTCAGTGGATCAAATAGATTTGGCAGCTTTACGGAGTTTCCTTACTACTTTATTATGTTAAGTTGTTCAGTGGATCAAATAGATTTGGCAGCTTTACGGAGTTTCCTTACTACTTTATTATGTTAAGTTGTTCAGTGGATCAAATAGATTTGGCAGCTTTACAGAGTTTCCTTACTACTTTATTATGTTAAGTTGTTCAGTGGATCAAATAGATTTGGCAGCTTTACGGAGTTTCCTTACTACTTTATTATGTTAAGTTGTTCAGTGGATCAAATAGATTTGGCAGCTTTACGGAGTTTTCTTACTACTTTATTATGTTAAGTTGTTCAGTGGATCAAATAGATTTGGCAGCTTTACGGAGTTTCCTTACTACTTTATTATGTTAAGTTGTTCAGTGGATCAAATAGATTTGGCAGCTTTACGGAGTTTCCTTACTACTTTATTATGTTAAGTTGTTCAGTGGATCAGCTCCTACAGCTTTAAGTTTGGTTGTAGAACTGAAGAGAAAGCGGTTCAGCAAACCATCCAGGAGAAGAACAGATACAGGAGAACATTAGAGGCTGCCAGATCAGATAGATTGAAGAGGTTTGGTACCTGGGTACCTAATGCCCTTAAGCTTATAAATGAAGCCTGTCAAAAAGGGCAGTTTAAGTGTCGCCCCAGAGGTCCTGTAGGTAAGAAGCAGAAAATAGTTCAGGCCATGTTTCAAGAAAATAAATAAATTAAGTCTACTCATCACATATCTGTCGATGGTTTTTCATCTGTATGTAGCCCAACCCCCTTACCCCCCCCTGGATTGATGGCAAACTCATTTCACACTGCGGGGCCTCCGTGGCTCAGTAGGTAGAGCGTTGGACGCTCAATCTTAACAGCCTTCCACCAATGGGTCGCGGGTTCGAATCCCACTCAGTCCAAACAAATTGGAAAATTTTCTGACTGGGTTTTCACTTGAACGACCTATGTGGGATGGTTGCCAG
Source organism: Lepidochitona cinerea (assembly GCA_963971465.1). Classification (NCBI taxonomy): domain Eukaryota; kingdom Metazoa; phylum Mollusca; class Polyplacophora; order Chitonida; family Tonicellidae; genus Lepidochitona; species Lepidochitona cinerea. The sequence continues at coordinate 8,840,278 of OZ020556.1, forward strand.
TTACCACCGAAAGGTTGTGGGTTTCCTCCGGGCACAGAGCCGGTTTCCTCCCACAATAATACTGGCAACGCCGCCATATAAGTGAAATAATCTTGAGCGCGGCGTAAAACACCAAACAATCAATCATTTCCCACTGGCTAATGCTCTCTCTGCTCAACCATTGCCCACCCACCCACCATTTTAATAGGCCTTTTGCTTTAAGATGAAGACATGCAGCAGTTGTACAGATCTAGTTCTTTACATGCGCCTTGTTTAAAGATTATTCTATCTGCAATAGACCATTTGCCAGTTTTTCGCGCAACAATGGCATGACGTCGTGACACCAATCATAGACCGGACAAGCTCAGCTTCCAATTATACTTCAGCTGTATTCCGTTGAACTCCTGCTCATGCAAGATTTGTAGGCATTACTTGATTATTTCAGATTTAAACTGTCACAATATGGGGTTTCTTTTCTAAAACATGTTTTAAAATTGCTGAAAATTTTGAGTTAAAAACAGAAGGATGCTTTGTCCGGTGTACTACATAGAGCCGTAATTATGACGTCGCTAAATTACGTCATTCGCTAGTAAATGGCAAATCACCTATTACATGTATATGTTGACATATTAACTGGTATTTCATCTGACAGGTGCATGTTTTAAGTTAAAAGACCAGAGCTGGGCTGTGAGTATGGAGAGTTGCTTGAAATCACTCATTCATTCTTACTGCTGTGACAATCATCAAGATGAGAGAGTGTTGGAGAGAATCTTTCAACAGGTCTGCCCGGCTGGTAAACGACCATCCATTATTGTCAGGAAATTCAAGGTGAGAAATACTTATAGCCTCAACGATAAAAACAGTACAGACCAGGACCCTGTTTCACAAAACAGTATAGCGTAAGTTTTCACGTAACTGCCATAGCAACCCATACTGTAGAGATACGTTAGTATGAAAGTTACACATAAAATGCATCTACGCCGCTTTGTGAAACAGGACCCAGAACAATCCATGCCTTCAATGTGGCGACAAATCAGCCGCAATTAATCCTGTATCCAACGCAAACAAAGTGCACTGGCAGCGAACCAGTTGAAAAATGATAATGCACCAACCCAAAAAGTTGGGTGCATTTGTGCTATTTGAAACCCTGTCGAATACAAAAGGACATTGGGTAAAATGTCATTCATCTTCTCTAGCCAAGTTAAAATCTTCATGTTCCCATTCCGTGTTTTACCTTGGCGGACTACTCCACTCAAGCCCGTAAATCAAACAGCTCGTTTTGATTGGATGCGAATAAAATTTCTCGCAGCTAATCAAATCCTTGGGCACTTACACTAAAAATAACGTTATGGCGGCTGTGTACACCTTGAACTTTTGTTGAACGAATGCTGATTGGCCAAGACTAGGAAAGACAACTCTTACATTCCCACCAGTTGGCGCTGTTATATTTACGGGTTGGAGTGGAGTAGTCCGCCAAGGTAAAACACAGAATGGGGACATGAAGATTTTAACTTGGCTTGCGAAGATGAGTGTCATTTGGACAGGGTTCTGGTTTATCAAGGTATAATTTCAGCATACAGCATAATTTTCTCTATTAAATTAAATTATCTTTCAAGTTTTCATTTGTTGAATTTAGATTAATGTAGATTATAATATTTAGTAAAACTGACTAAATTTCTTCATGAATTCATATAGATTTTGAGTCAATTTCATAACAGATTGTTTTTCTCTGTCCATCATGGTGACACAATTTTTTTTTTTATAAATGTTACCATATTATTTTATTTTTTGTTTATTTTTCAGAACCAAGTCCATGATGTGTCCCGTTTTGTTAGTATATTTTTTCTATTTTTGATCTACATATTTGAAACACTTGAAAGAACTGACAGAATGCCCAAACAGAATTGATTGATTGTTTGGTGTTTTACGCCGCGCTCAAGAAATTTCACTTGTACAGAAACCGGGCTCTATGCCTAGAGGAAACCCACGACCTTCCGGTGGTACATGTAACTGGCAACCATCCCACATAGGTCGTTCTGATGAAAAGCCAGTCAGAAAATGTTTCAATTTTTTTTGGACTAAATGGGATTCGAACCCGCAACCCATTGGTCCAACACTCTACCTGCTGAGGTGATGACGTCGTGTTTAAGGGTTTAATACCGCCGTAGCGGTGTTTGTTGCGTAACCCGATACCGCTGAACGTTGGTTCGTACCGAGTCAAACCACGAGAATGCGCAGCATTCGAGGGGTATGACGAGGTGCGAACCAACGTTCAGCGGTATCGGGTTATGCAATAAACACCAAGACGAAGGTATTAAAGTCGATTCTACCCCGATAATTGAGAAAAATGATGAAAAAGTGACCTGTTGTTGATTGCCGTTCCTTTTCCCTCCCTCGGGACAGAGTGGGAACTTTTAACCAATCAACGATAAGCTTTGGTCACGTGCAACGGTTGACCCAAATATTTTGAAGCAGAATGACATAATGTCACTAAGGCTACCGCTTTGACAGGCTGGGTTGCTGACGACGCTATCGGGGGAAATGTTGTGAAATCAACCCTTTGGTGACTGTATACGTTCATGACAGCCCAGTTTTCAATATAAAAGGACAGAATATAACCACACTCACAACATTATCAGGTTAAATCCTTCATTTTGTATGATAACAAGCAAAAGATCACTTCTTCCGGGGGAGGTAAACCTACCAGCCGATGTTGCACTACAGACTGGATGTTGTTTGAAAAGTCATCTCTACTTAAAATGTATATTTGCACACGGCACGCACATGCAGGAGGGGTAGAATCCATTACGTCACCAAAATTTTAAAAATGATGACGTCGTTCAGTGTCAGGGCTTTTGAGGTCACAATGAAAACATTATCTGCGTATATGCTAGTTTATACGCCAGCTTTGTCCTATCTCACAACATGTAGGGAAATCCTGCATGTGTTAGAATTCATTGTAATGTGTTTGTTGTTGTAGAGATCGGGCAGCCGCAATTTTCCGACTGTGTTAGATGTGATTGACACTGACGATCCTGTCATATTGAACTGTCTTATTGATCAGGTTAGTCACCTCATCTCTCTGCTAACAGGAAACAAGTTGTGTGGATTTTATTCAAATAAAAACAGTTAGAAATGTTTGAAACTCTCTTTAAACGTGGGTTTCATACTAACGCTAAAAAATATAAACATCAGCACGCGGTCAAGTGTAACATTAGTTACACTTTGTCAGTTACACTTGACGAAGATACGGGCTCAGGTGCCAAAAGCTTGTGTTCTTCAAAAACAACTGACGACGTGCTAATGTCTTAATCTTTTAGCATTAGTATGAAAATAGTTGCTGCTGTATATCCACCATGGGCTGTCAGTACTGTTGCTATATATCCACCATGGGCTGTCAGTACTTGTAATCTGTTTCATCTCAACTAAACAATCTGAAATAGTTTTGCCACAAAACATCAACCAATCAATAGTTGTAAATTATGCTGCACCAGTCTAATTTATTAGTGTCTTTTAGAAAGTAAGTTAAACAGTATTCTTTTTATTTTTGGGATAACACTTTTGTGAAAAATGTCAGAAATCCTTCTACCGGTTTTGGGTGACGCCTGAAACGGAAATCAAACCTGGGTCGCAGAGTATGGCACTTATCACAAGCACAAAATGCTGGCTGTCTTCTGTCTGTCTGTCCGTCTGTCCATTGGTCCTTGTAAACACATTATCTAAAAAAGTCTTTAACTTACAACTTTGAAACTTCCCACATTTGTTTATTACAGCAAGTACAAGAAGCCTATTGAAAATCAACGCGCTCGGATGTTTTTTTTCAAGAGTTATGCCCCTTACATTACCGCTGCTATAAAAAGCCTTGTAAACACATTATCTACAAAAGTCTTTGACTTACAACTTTAAAACTTCACACATTTGTTTAATACAGCAAGTACAAGAAGCCTATTGAAAATCAACGTGCTCGGATGTTTTTTTTCAAGAGTTATGCCCCTTACATTACCGCTGCTATAAAAAGCCTTGTAAACACATTATCTAAAAAAGTCTTTAACTTACAACTTTGAAACTTCACACATTTGTTTATTACAGCAAGTACAAGAAGCCTATTTAAAATCAACGCGCGCGGATGTTTTTTTCAAGAGTTATGCCCCTTACATTACCGCTGCGGTAAAAAGCCTTGTAAACACATTATCTAAAAAAGTCTTTATCTTACAACTTTGAAACTTCATACATTTGTTTAATACAGCAAGTACAAGAAGCCTATTGAAAATCAACGCGCTCGGATGTTTTTTTCAAGAGTTATGCCCCTTATATTACCGCTGCTATAAAAAGCCTTGTAAACACATTATCTAAAAAAGTATTTGACTTACAACTTTGAAACTTCACACATTTGTTTAATACAGCAAGTACAAGAAGCCTATTGAAAATCAACGCGCTCGGATGTTTTTTTCAAGAGTTATGCCCCTTATATTACCGCTGCTATAAAAAGCCTTGTAAACACATTATCTAAAAAAGTCTTTCAATCACATTTTTAAAACTTTCTACATTTGTTCAACACAGCAAGTACAAGAAGCCTATTTAAAATCGACGCGCTTGGACCTGTTTTTCAAGAGTTATGCCCCTTACATGACTCAGCCAAAAACCTCCATGTAAATGTGATGCATGTATGTGGAGTAGTTTTTCACTCGCAACAAATTGTCTGGAAAATAAATATGTCTTCGGTTTCTTTGGCCCAGACCCGAGGGGTCCTGATGGCGATAGCCACTTATTTTTGACTACCAGGGAGGTACTGCAAATTTTGTTTTCAACCTATGTTTTTCAAATATACATTAAGTCCACAAAGACAAACCAGCTTCAAGCCTTGGACCCTGTTTCACAAAGCGGTGTAGCGTAAGTTTTTACGTAAATGCCTTAGCAACCCGTACTGTAGATACGTTAGTATGAAAGTTATGCAAAAAATACATCTACGCCGCTTTGTGAAACAGGCTCCTGTTCTCATATATGGAAAGTTGTTGAAGGTCAGGGGTTTCATTCCGACAAAGACCTTGTGTGCAGCCTAAAAAATCCAACTATCAAGTTTATAATCCAATGATATGATGATAACCTGTAATTGACTAATTTTCTTGCGTTAAAGAGAGGAGTGGAGAGTATTATACTGATACGGGACAACAATGAAGCCAGACAAGTGATGATCAAATCTCCCCCGGCTAATACCAATGAGGTATGTACAATTCGTTCACTTGCTTAACGCTGGGATAAGACGGAAATCATGTTGATAATAACGTTAAATCTTCTCTTGCTCACTCACTTGTGTAAGGTCTATTCTGGGAATTGATGGGATGAAGCGTTTTGGTGAAATTCTATACATGGGGCCAGGGTCAGGCCTTCTTTCCCATACTACTTTTACTATTCCAGCATATTTTGCATGCCAAAGATATACATTTATGCTTGTACGCAGACCTATAAATTTGTTTGCAAAAGTTTGTTTTTCTTAAAGTCCTACAGTACATAGTTGTCAGAAATTCTGCATTTAATACCGCTAAAACATGACGACTGGTTTCCCCCCCAAACTACCTTGCTACTCCTGTTTTTACAATCAACCACAGGTCAAATCGCCGAGATAAGTGAGCTTTGAACAGTATGACCTATCAAACAAAAATAAATCTATGGGAATTGTTTTAGTAGTATTCTCGTTAATTTGGGATTACACTTTCTTGAAAATATGGTAGAAATTCTTCTACCGATTTTGGGGTGACGCCCGAAATCTAAGAGAAATAGATCAGATGTTTGTTTTATTGAAGCTATGTGGTATGTTATAGGCGTTTACTGGTGTTGGAGATCAGTTGTATTGTCGTCCCACATTCCGCTACTATTCAAATGACAAGACAACAGCACAGTTCTTGACTGCCAACGTAGAAGAGAATATTGCTGCCTGTGATGTAGAAATCCAGGCCTTATCTGTGGACCTTCAGCGACTAGTTAATGGGAGTAAAGAACTGAAAACACAACTACAGGAGAATCAAACCCACGAGAGACGGACCCAGACACAGCTTATGAAACTCCGGGATAACATCGATAGTATCACATCGGTAAGTCATGGATAATATCACGTCGGTAAGTCATGGATAATATCACGTCGGTAAGTCATGGATGATATCACTACGGTAAGTCATGGATGACAGATAATATCACGTCGGTAAGTCATGGATGATATCACGTTCTTAAGTCATGGATAATATCACGTCGGTAAGTCATGGATGATATCACGTTCTTAAGTCATGGATGACATAGTATCACATCGGTAAGTCATGGATAATATCACGTCGGTAAGTCATGGATAATATCACGTTGGTAAGCCATGGATAATATCACGTTGGTTACTCATGGATGATATCACGTCGGTAAGTCATGGATGATATCACGTTCTTAAGTCATGGATAACATAGATAATATCACATCAATAAGTGAATAAATGATTAAAAACACTGTCCACCCATCAGTCTAATAAGTCTACAATGTCATATTAAATATGGTGTGTGACAATTCAATACTACAGCATATGTTTGATCACATTGCTCATATAGTAAAATGTTGGTTTCAGAATATCCGTGAGTTGAAGAGCGTAGAGGATCCAGTCCCCGTTGACGTGGCCACATTGGTATGTTTGTTAGACATTATATAGCTGTGCTATTTTATCTTTTAATCCACATTCATGAATGAAGATAATTTAGAAAGAGATTGTTAGATTTCAACAGACCAGGCATAGTGAGAGCTCTCTACAAAAAAGAGCAACCAACTGCTTTGTCCCGAGGAGCGCTTCTATGCGCAGCTTTCAGAGGGTCTCATATCCCCTGGAGCTCATAGAAGTGAAGAATTACGTGCCTGTCTATTAGTTGAAGATGAATTCATTTTACTGAGTTTTCACCCCTAAACCAATGAAAAATAGTTTCTCAAGTGTTTAATAAACGTATTCATGAGGTTTTAAAATAATTTTGATTGGTTGCTGCTAACAACATTCATTTCTAATGATAAGAAAGCCTGTGTTGTTCAAAAACAACTGACGACGTGGTGATGTCTTAAAAAAATTTTATCATCAGTATGGAACTCACGTTTAAAGAGAGTTTCAAACATTTTCTAACATTCAATTCTGTCACATATTATCTATCAATCTTCCTTCTCAATCTTTCCGACATGTGCAGTTACTGAAAAAGTGTGATTTCTAAGGATTTACCGATGATAACATCATTGGCGACTCCTATTACAGTTTCATGATATGAATACAATTATCTCCCGTATTTGAACATCAATCAATCCAAATTACTGATGCCTGATAAACCTCTAAGATGTTTTACCAGCAAACTTGTTTTAAAAAATGTTCTCCAAGTGCCAATAAGGGGGGCCTCCATGGCTCAGTAGGTAGAGTGTTGGACGCTCAATCTGAACAGCCTTCCACCAATGGGTCGCGGGTTCGAATCCCACTCAGTCCAAAAATTGGAAAATTTTCTGACTGGGTTTTCACTCGAACGACCTATGTGGGATGGTTGCCAGTTACCAGCGGAAGGTCGTGGGTTTCCTCCGGGCACAGAGCCCGGTTTCCTCCCACACTAAAACTGGCAACGCCGCCATATAAGTGAAATAATCTTGAGCGCGGCGTAAAACACCAAACAATCAATCAATCAATCTTAGTGTCAATAAGAATTTGGGAAGCATGAAGTAGTGAATAATTGTTTTATGGATAACAATTTCTGTATTGTACACAATAAATTGCTGTGTAAGTTTAAAAAACTGATTTTGTTATAATTTAGGAAGAAGAAGTGGAAAGTTATAATTTGAGAATTGATGAAGTGGAGAACCAGTGTAAACCAAAGAAAGAGGCTGTTCAACAAGTGAAGCTTCAGGCTGACAAGGCTGAGAGAGAACTGAAAAAAGTGGAAAGTGACATACAAGAATTGAAAGAAAAGAGTGAACCAATATTGGTAGGTGTGGGTCCATGTAGGTAGGTGTGGGTCCATGTTGGTAGGTGGAAGTCCACCTTGGTAGGTGTGGGTCCATGTAGGTAGGTGTGGTTCCATGTTGGTAGGTGTGGGTCCATGTAGGTGGGTGAAAGTCCACCTTGGTAGGTCTTAAGTAAACAAGGATTGTTTATTAGGGGAAAGGGAACCCCATGTAGGTAGGTGTGGGTCCATGTTGGTGGGTGGGGGTCCATGTAGGTGGGTGTGGGTCCATGTTGGTGGGTGTTGGTCCATGTTGGTAGGTTTGGGTCCATGTTGGTGGGTGTGGGTACATGTTGGTAGGTGTGGGTCCATGTAGGTAGGTGAAAGTCCACCTTGGTAGGTCTTAAATAAACAAGGATTTTTTTTAGGGGAACGGAAACCCCATGTTGGTAGGTGTGGGTCCATGTAGGTGCGTGGAAGTCAACCTTGGTAGGTCTTAAGTAAAGAAGGATTGTTTATGAGGGGAAAGGGAACTTAATGTTGGTAGGTGTGGGTCCATGTTGGTAGGTGTGGGTCCATGTAGGTACAGTACCGTCGCCTTCGAAAGGAAAATACCCATTTGTCAATCACGCGTAAACTATTAAAACCTCAGGGCTGAAAAGTGATGTTTGCACGAGGTGGCTGTGACTGATCACCGCAACGAATCCGCTTCACTACGCCATGGTTAAATAGATCCGCAGATAGATTGCTCTCCATATCTCATTAAACGTTTCTACGAGTCTTTTATGAAAAGTACATGTACTATTGTGCGAAATGTAACATATTAGGTACAACAAATTTTAGTTTCCTCAAGTTTATTTCAGGAATAGTCATAAACCGCCCGTGATGTCATACCAGCCTTGAGAGTGGACACGACGACGGCTTCTACTCACAGCGTTTGAAGTAAACATGTCTGTGGAAGACTCGGCTACAAAGTATAATTTGTATTGTTCAATGTTATGTAAACTACTTGCTGTTGGACAGTGGTTAAATCGGCTTATAGCCGACAGATTTTTCTTGTCAGTCAGAGCTGTCAAGGCAACTTCCTTATTTTATTTATTTTGCATACGTGTTGGTTTTATGATCTTTACTTTACGGACTTCGGGTTTTAGGTTTGATTGATTTCTGTTTATTTTCAATCAAGTCAAAATTCACTATGGTCTCGGGATAATGTCAAAATTAGGAAATCTTCTATACATGTTATGACAAGCTTTGATTTTCTTCTCAGTCCCAACGGACCGTCTGATCGTTTTGAAAGAAAATCATATTTGGACCAAATTGTATATAGTGTCCGTTATTTTCTATGTTGTTATTGTTTTATTCACTCATCCAAATTGTATTTAGTATCCGTTATTTTCTATGTTGTTGTTATTTTATTCACTCCTCTTTCAATCGTCACTTCACTTTTATAGAAGCGAATCCGGTCAGTCAGAGCTGTCAAGGCAACTTGCTTATTTTATTTATTTTGCATACATGTTGGTTTTATGATCTTTACTTTACGGACTTCGGGTTTTAGGTTTGATTGATTTCTGTTTATTGTCAATCAAGTCAAAATTCACTATGGTCTCGGGATAATGTCAAAATTAGGAAATCTTCTATACATGTATATTATTAGTTTTACAGAATCTGTAATTCCCGGAGATGGGTTTCACACTGGTTGGCATCTCAATATGAGAGTAAGCGACGAAATGGATTTTACGGGTGATGCATGCGTGTGTATGCCTCTTGAAAGATATTGACTTTACTTCATCTGAGTGTCCTTTCAACATTGATACATTTGGCACAAACAGGTTTAAAGAAATGCATTTCATTTAGGATAAGATATACATTTTTCATGAAAAGTATCAGAGATTGAAACTTCAAAATAACTTTGTTGTACAGACTTCACAGTGGATTCACGGCTAACTCACTCGTGGCATACACGCGTAAAAGTTTAGGCATCGTCACCTAATGGCGATGCATGTTATTTCATCAAGGTTCTTTGTTTGTCAACTAAAGTAATGGTAAACCAAAGATATTTGAAGGTTAGGTTTAAAACAATAAATTTCATTTAAGAAATGTATTGATCATAATAAATCGATGGTTGCAACAAAAATATATTTGCTATATCGACGTATTCAACGAAATCTCTGAAATCGGTGGCATAAATACGCATAGACAAGGGGCTTTGTTTATCAACTTCAGTTCATTTTAGTCCCATCAAATCTCAAAGAATGAATAAACAGTTGATAAAAAGATTAGATTTCAGCTGTCCAGCTAACCTAACTCTTAAGCAAATTTATTTACCAAAATTATACCGTTCTTGGCCTAATATGTTAAAGTTCAGGAAGCTTATGAATCCTCAGAGCATAAAATCATTCACGTCTCTTTCTAAATATATTATTGCTATCACCGAAAACAGAGATGTCTTGCCAAATATTTGATAAAAATATAACTCATGATTTGTATATTGTGTATACATGTATTTTGGGAGAGAAGCCTTTAGGCTTATCCTGTAAATAAACTCACTCACTCACTCACAAAAAGGGTAAGGTACAGTTGTTATTGTAAACTCGTACGTCCCCGCCCCCTCCAGCCCAAACCGCCATGAGTGTGAAATTGTCATTTTAAATCAGCTAATCTCTTGATCAGGATTATACAATGTCTTAACTAGACGATTAACATAGCAGGCATTTAACAAAAAACCATGGTACTCTCTTATTAGAAGGCTTTTGTTTCTCAATCTCTTCAACCTTTTATTTCAGCAAAAGCTCAAGCGGAGAAGCACTAACACACTCCGGAATTTCACAATATAAACTCACGATGAAACGCAACAGATCATTCATATATTTATTTCCATATTGATCAGTGTTTCTCAAACGATCTATACTTGCGCGGTCTTATTCAGAAATATTTCTTATAGATACAACTTCCATGCTATTCAATTGAAATGAAGGATACATATTTGGTATCATATATATACATTACAATTTGAAACCCTGCATATAAAAACCTGTCAAAGAACTCAGCGGACACTTGACACGCATCACCATAAGACCCACATAATCTGATAAAATGACCGTCACATGTCTAAAAGAAACCATTCTGTCAAAATGAAATTTTGAAGCAGGTGAACTAATGAAAAATTTTGGAAAAAAACATATGATGTAGAAAATGTACATGAAAGAATCAATTTTACTATGTCAAATCTACCGTATTCAAGCGGCGAACTTATTTTTCAAACACAAGAGTTAATTAAAATATATTTAAGTACTTTTTTCATTGAATAATTTCCTTATAACAACAAAATTTATTTGTTTATATATATAAATCTGAAAGAATAATAAATCATATAGTTTTCAGGGGATGAGATCCGTGCACCGCTCGATCAGCAGTCCAGTACGTTACCTCGGAGCTACTGAATTCACGACAAATGTCGGAAGAAGGGTCTAACATAATCCTGGGTCACTTTTGAATTGACCTGGATAGTGCTTCTGTTCATCCTTTTCAACTATTACATATTGCTCATAAACGTACAAACAAATAAAAAGTAACAAACACTATCTACGATAGACAAGTCTGAAGAAAGTCAGACACAAGTGCAGGCCGCACAGCAGGTGACGTTCCAATTCAATAGCTTGCGCTAATCCCTTTCATCGATAAGTTGGCGTTCACCGGACTACTTGTACATTCCTGCGCTTGAACTGATAAGAAACCCCTGCGGTGTTCACTAGTAAACTTTGACGCGTGTTTGCCCTTCGAAGGCGACGGTACTGTAGGTGTGGGTCCATGCTGGTTGGTGTGGGTCCATGTTGGTGGGTGGAAGTCACCCTTTGGCGGTAAACAAGCAACGTTTCTTTCTGGATATTGCTTTTCTTCTCAAAATAATTCTCACCAAACAGTAAAATTTTCTTGAGTACATGGAAATCAACAAAACCATTGTATATATCTATTTTAAATTTGTTCTTTCTATTTTAACAGGATAAAAATAACCTGATCACCCAAGAGATCCAAAAAGCCCAAAGTCACAAAAGTCACTTCGATCAAAAGTTGAATGAACAGAAAAAGAAAATCAAAGAGTTTAATAAAAAGATGGAGGAATATCAGAATGAATTGCAGGTAATACATATACTTCTCATTTTCATTTACATTTTTAATTCCCATGACCCCAGCATTAAACAACAACCTACTCTTGGTCACACTTTGTGGATTTTAGGATTTGCTGTGGGTATCTGAATTACAAAGTATTCTTCAAACCTACTGACACACATCAGCTACTACATGCTGGGCCATACCATCAAACTAGTCTTGTACACTTCTATTCCCTTAGATAATACTTACAATCTGTACAAACACATGCCTTTCGACCATAGGCGAATAAGCAACACGCATTTTACACAATAAAATTAAAAAATCTTTTCCCTAATGTTCTATCTACTATCCTATCTTAATGCCCTGTACTGGATGTCCATTTGTACGTAGCATGCATCCTTGGCCCTTCCCTTTCAACTTCCTTTTTTCAACTCTGCAGAGATCAAATAATCAAATGTACTTTACAATAACTCTAACAAGGTGCCTCTTCGTGAAAAACATCTGGTGCCCTTAAAAAGTATAGTAATTGATGCCCTTTTGACATAAAACGTCATATCGCCCATATTTGGGGAAAGTTGTCGAAGTAAACTTTTGCTGTGCCCTTTTGATTTCTTTTGTTCTAGACCTGTACTATGTACATGCATGCTTTGATTATGTGCATTAAAAAGTTCCTCTTGTCAGGGCAAAGTTACACTTCAAATTCAAACTACCTCATTTTATGGTACTGGCTTCTTGAATTCTGAAAAGTCTTGGAAATTGATGTTAAAAGAGGTTTGAGAACCCTGCAGATCACATTTTACATTTTCCTTATTTCCACATGCCCAGTTTACAGAGAGAGAGAACTTTTATTGGTCTTGGCCAATACGTGTGCAAAACCTAAGATAATTATCAAAAGAAGTTTGTGTCAGCTTACATGCAGAACAGGCTTTACGGTAGTTGAATGCCCAACTATTTCCTGCAAGCATTCTTACAAATGTTATTTTTCTTGCCTATACAGTGCATTTATAAAAGGCAGGTTAGTTTTCTTGCCTATACCGTGCATTTGTAAAAGGCAGGTTAGTTTTCTTGCCTATACCGTGCATTTGTAAAAGGCAGGTTAGTTTTCTTGCCTATACCGTGCATTTGTAAAAGGCAGGTTAGTAGTCGTGCCTATACCGTGCATTTGTAAAAGGCAATATGTGCCTATGAGGAATCCACAACGGTCCCTCAGAGTTATGTCACGTCAGCAATCGGACATTACTGACTGTTATTTATGTTTCAGAGTGACGTCTCTAAAGCTGAGATGATCTGCCCTGAGAGGATTTCAACTCGTCGGAGGGCTCGAGATCTGGACAGTGAGATCAACCAAATTAACAGAAGGATTGCGGCAGAAGAAAACAGGTAAGACAATTCGCTTATGTCAACATATTCAGGATAAATAACACAGGGGAGACAATCTCCTTAAAACAAGATATTCAGGGGGAATAAAACAGGGGAGACAATCTGCTTAAGCCAAGATATTCAGGGGGAATAACACAGGGGAGACAATCTGCTTAAGCCAAGATATTCAGGGGGAATAAAACAGGGGAGACAATCTCCTTAAGCCAAGATATTCAGGATAAATAACACAGGGGAGACAATCTGCTTAAGCCAAGATATTCAGGGGGAATAAAACAGGGGAGACAATCTGCTTAAGCCAAGATATTCAGGGGGAATAAAACAGGGGAGACAATCTGCCTAAGCCAAGATATTCAGGGGGGGGGGATAAAACAGGTGAGACAATCTCCTTAAGCCAAGATATTCAGGATAAATAACACAGGGGAGACAATCTGCTTAAGCCTAGATATTTAGGGGGAATAAAACAGGGGAGACAATCTGCTTAAGCCAAGATATTCAGGGGGAATAAAACAGGGGAGACAATCTGCCTAAGCCAAGATATTCAGGGGGGGGGGGGATAAAACAGGTGAGACAATCTCCTTAAGCCAAGATATTCAGAGGGAATAACACAGGGGAGACAATCTCCTTAAGCCAAGATATTCAGGGGGAATAACACAGGGGAGACAATCTCCTTAAGCCAAGATATTCAGGGGGAATAACACAGGGGAGACAATCTCCTTAAGCCAAGATATTCAGAGGGAATAACACAGGGAAGACAATCTCCTTAAGCCAAGATATTCAGAGGAAAATATCACAGGTGAGACAATCTCCTTAAGCCAAGATATTCAGGGGAATGAAACAGGGGAGACAATCTCCCTTAAGCCAAGATATTCAGGAGAAATAAAACAGGGGAGACAATCTCCTTAAGCCAAGATATTCAGGGGGAATAACACAGGTGAGACAATCTGCTTAAGTTAAGATGTTCAGGGGAATGAAACAGGGGAGACAATCTGCTTAAGCCAAGATATTCAGGGGGAATAAAACAGGGGAGACAATCTCCTTCAGCCAAGATATTCAGGGGAGACAATCTGCTTAAGTCAAGATATTCAGGGGTAATAAAACAGGGGAGACAATCTGCTTCAGCCAAGATATTCAAGGGGAATAAAACAAGGGAGACAATCTCCTTAAGCCAAGATATTCAGGGGAGACAATCTGCTTAAGCCAAGATATTCAGGGGGGGGATAAAACAGAGGAGACAATCTGCTTAAGATTACTTATTACTACATGTAACAAGTGGGAAACATTTCTACTGTAATATATACATTTGATGATGAACATTTCTTATAGCATGGACATACTTGACGATTATAGGTTTGTGAGCTCTGCCCCCTGGCTACGCTGAGAAAAGGGTGAGGGGATTTTTCACTGGGTTGCTGTATTTGAAAGAGTTGCCAGGTACAGAGCTTGACTCGGTGGCTGTATTTGAAAGAGTTGCCAGGTACAGAGCTTCACTCCGTCGCTGTATTTGAAAGAGTTGCCAGGTACAGAGCTTCACTCGGTGGCTGTATTTGAAAGAGTTGCCAGGTACAGAGCTTGACTCGGTGGCTGTATTTGAAACAGTTGCCAGGTACAGAGCTTCACTCCGTCGCTGTATTTGAAAGAGTTGCCAGGTACAGAGCTTGACTCGGTGGCTGTATTTGAAAGAGTTGCCAGGTACAGAGCTTGACTCGGTGGCTGTATTTGAAAGAGTTGCCAGGTACAGAGCTTCACTTGGTGGCTGTATTTGAAAGAGTTGCCAGGTACAGAGCTTCACTCCGTCGCTGTATTTGAAAGAGTTGCCAGGTACAGAGCTTCACTCCGTCGCTGTATTTGAAAGAGTTGCCAGGTACAGAGCTTCACTCGGTGGCTGTATTTGAAAGAGTTGCCAGGTACAGAGCTTCACTCGGTGGCTGTATTTGAAAGAGTTGCCAGGTACAGAGCTTCACTCCGTCGCTGTATTTGAAAGAGTTGCCAGGTACAGAGCTTCACTCGGTGGGTGTATTTGAAAGAGTTGCCAGGTACAGAGCTTCACTCGGTGGCTGTATTTGAAAAAGGTTGCCAAGTACAGAGCTTCACTCCGTCGCTGTATTTGAAAGATTTGCCAGGTACAGAGCTTCACTCGGTGGCTGTATTTGAAACAGTTGCCAGGTACAGAGCTTGACTCGGTGGCTGTATTTGATAGAGTTGCCAGGTACAGAGCTTGACTCGGTGGCTGTATTTGAAAGAGTTGCCAGGTACAGAGCTAAGGCTTACTCTTCAATAACCCTGTTACAATAAGTATTCTCATATTCATATCCATTTTTTTTAGCCGTGGAAACCATGAGGAAATCACCAGGAAATATTACGAAACACAAAATGCTTTTACTAAAATCAAGAGAGAGGTCCAACAGTTAAAGGCCTTCATTAAGGTTAGTTACGGTCATTCACTATTTTATACCACACCTCCGCAAACCTCCAATTATACTCCTCAAAATGATTTCTGGTAACCCATTTTTTATTTCATATAAATTATTAAAATTCAGCCAAACTCAACTCACTAAAAAGATCCATGCTGTTTAATGAAGTAAGCAGGTAACAACAATTTAAGGTGATTTTTTGAGAGATTTTAAATTCAAAATTTGTTATAAACGAGAGTATGATACTAGTTGATTTTGCATGACCGACTGATTGGTGTAGATTTCAGTCATGTCAATGAACAAGATTTAGACCTTCATAAATGCATGTTGTAACAAGAAAGTTCAACAATGCCGCAATGCTGCTTCCAACCGTGTAGAAATGTAAGGGTAATTTTTGTTTAAAAACAATGGTTATTTTGAACCCCTGGCACATTTAAAAAGATGATAGTCTTATTGATTTCAGCGTTTGGAAGAGATGATGATTCGTCGACAACAGCAATATTTTGAACTGAGAAGAATGATTGCTATAAGAACCAAATTTTTCTTTATTGTCATGTTATCAAGTAGGAACTACACCGGCAAGATCAGCTTTAACCATTCTAAAGAAACTCTAGAAATGTCGGTAAGAAAGTTTGTTTCTCAAAACATTACATACTTCAGGGGGGTGTTTCTCAAAACATTACATACCTCAGGGGGGTGTTTCACAAAACATTACATACCTCAGGGGGGGTTTCTCAAAACATTACATACCTCAAGGGGGTGTTTCTCCAAACATTACATACCTCAGGGGGGTGTTTCTCAAAACATTACATACTTCAGGGGGGTGTTTCCCAAAACATTACATACCTCAAGGGGGGTGTTTCTCAAAACATTACATACCTCAGGGGGGTGTTTCTCAAAGCATTACATACCTCAGGGGGGTGTTTCTCAAAACATTACATACCTCAGGGGGGTGTTTCTCAAAACATTACATACCTCAGGGGGGTGTTTCTCAAAACATTACATACCTCAGGGGGGTGTTTCTCAAAGCATTACATACTTCAGGGGGTGTTTCTCAAAGCATTATATACCTCAGGGGGGTGATTCTCAAAACATTACATACCTCAGGGGGGTGTTTCTCAAAACAGTATATACCTCAGGGGGGTGTTTCTCAAAACATTACATACCTCAGGGGGGTGTTTCTCAAAACATTACATACTTCAGGGGGTGTTTCTCAAAACATTACATACCTCAGGGGGGTGTTTCTCAAAACATTACATACTTCCTGGGGGTGTTTCTCAAAACATTACATACTTCAGGGGGTGTTTCTCAAAACATTATATACCTCAAAACATTTACACCTAATGTAAGTCATATGTAACAAGTGGTTGTCATGGCAACATATACCACTGTGTTCTGACCAGGTGTAAAGTTATGTTGGGTATACACGTTTTGGGAAAAGTCTTCCTAATGCTTTCCAGAAAAGCCTAGCATACAAATGTATACATTATATAAATTTCAACACTGATAAGTCAAACAACAAACTACTCAACCACAAATGTTCTGATATGCAGTCAGATTCGTTACAAGAACAATTCTGCCATCTTCTCTCACTAACTGATGATGTGTAGGACTCAGCGCGACACATGCTTTCCATCGATTGGTTGGGGGATTCACAGCGCGACACATGCTTTCCATCAATTGGTTGCGGGATTCACAGTGCGACACATGCTTTTCATCGATTGGTTGGGGGATTCACAGCGCGACACATGCTTTCCATCGATTGGTTGCTGGATTCACAGCGCGACACATGCTTTCCATCGATTGGTTGCTGGATTCACAGCGCGACACATGCTTTCCATCAATTGGTTGCTGGATTCACAGCGCGACACATGCTTTCCATCGATTGGTTGCTGGATTCACAGCGCGACACATGCTTTCCATCGATTGGTTGCGGGTTTGAATCCCACTTAGAGATACATGTTATTCTAAGTTGATTATATTTTCTTGCAGGTTCAACCAAACAATCCCGACATGTCACAAATTCCCGGTGGAAAAGACATGAAGAGTTTATCTGGGGGTGAACGTTCCTTTGCTACTGTGTGTTTTATCTTGGCCCTGTGGGATGCCATGGAATCACCATTTAGGTGTCTTGATGAGTTTGATGTCTTCATGGTAGGTGCTGCTTTCTTGGTGAAAATAGGGAGGCTAGTTTTGGGAGAAGGAATTGAGGTATAGAAAAAAGTTTTGTGGGTTAATTTTAATGATGCAGGTATTGTCTTTGTTTTTCGTCTTACGTCATTATTACACATAAAAGACCTTATGATTGGGTATAAACGTCTAAATGATGTGCCCTTTTTTAACAAAATAAGAAACTTGTCTCAATGGTTATTTTGACAAAAAGATTTTTCCTGTCCCCGTGTGTTTTCATGTTCAAAAATATATGATGGCGTTGCGAGGGTTATCTAGGAGGACATTTGACATGTACCTCAAAACTCTCCCACATACGGCAATAAAGTAAAAAAAAAAAGCAATTCAGAAATTTTGGAGGGCACTGAACCCTCTACACACTGATGGGAGGCCTGTTTCTGACTAAGAGACTTACGCTGTCCCGGCTTAGCCACCCCTTTTTAAGCTGACGCAATTCTGCTTCATACATGTATGTTTCTACCATGCTAACCTACATGTATCTCTGCAAGTATTGGGACCCAATGGTAAACCTGTCAGACCTAACGTGTTAGATTGATTGATTGCTTGGTGTTTTACGTTGGCTCAAGATTATTTCACTTATATGGCGGCGTTGCCAGTTTTATTGTGGGAGGAAACCGGGCTCTGTGCCCGAAGGAAACCCACGACCTTCCGTTGGTAACTGGCAACCATCCCACATAGGTCGTTCGAGTGAAAACCCAGTCAGAAAATTTTCCAATTTTTTTTTGGACTGAGTGGGATTCGAACCCGCGACCTAACGTGTTAGAAACATTACCACTACTTCAGTGCAAGGTTAAACATCAACCAGTCAATCGTTGATGTTTTTGGTTGTTTAATTGTCACTTCCAATATTGCTATCACTGTTTTCTTGATGACATTGGATAAAAGGGCTTTAAATCTGACTATCCCTGCTAACAGAAGGCCACTGCCATATGGCAGCAGGTCACAGTTTTATTTTCCTTCACTTCCCATTTTCCGGTAATGTTAATGTCTACTCTCACAGCACCTTCCCTAACTTTCGTTGAACCAAATCCTTCGGCGGGGGCCTTGAACAGTCCTTTGGCTGTATTTTAAGCACAATTTTTTCATAGGTTGAAGGTAGAAATTTTAAACTACGACCAGAAAATGCGGGTAGGTGTCATTTTGCACATACTCCGCCGCAGGTAAACAGACCAAAGCACGCCTAACTACCAGATCTCCATCCACCTGAAATGGTCCCATTCCACTTCTAAAATCATTTCCAGATAGTAACTCAACCCCTGTCCTTTCATAAAAACTACAAAAATGACCAGAAAAAAATGTAGGGGGCCAAGAAAAAATAATTTAAAAAAAACACACAAAAATATCTGGAAAATCAGGCAGTCAGAAACTGTGACCTGTATCCATATAGGTGAAACAATGTTGATCAATAAAAACAATGGAGGCTATATGGATTACAACTTCTGGTTTTATTGGTGTAATCCATATAGTGTTTATTGTATTCTTCTAAATGCCAATGTGATGTTTCATACTAGGACATGGTTAATCGTCGTATCAGTATGGATATGATGATGGATGTAGCCAGTGCTCAGACCAGCCGACAGTTCATCTTCCTAACACCACAGGATATGAGGTGAGCATATCATCTGCCTCCAAATAATCAGTGAATAGGCCGGACACCTAATATACCACTTGAACAATGATATACTTTAAGTGGCATGAGCTGCCAAAATGATGATATTTTGACGTTGAAACAGAATGTTGAAATTATCGAGCATTTTTCCCAAGACGTATAAGTCAGAAGCTTTTTAGTGCTTCTAGTCTCGAGAATGTACCCTAACCCTAAGTATTGTTTTGAACTAACTTTGGCTTAGAATGAATGAATGGTCGTCCCAGTTGTTTAAATTTTGTTTACTTTTCGAACTCATTTTCGGTTCGTACAGGCCACATACTGTATGGATTTTACTCATTCCAACGCTAATCATTTAGTTTTTTCGATGGCCTTCAAAGCCTCTTACTGTCTGGACGATCAGAAATTATGAAAAAAGTGTGAATTTCGACAGCTCATGCCACTTTAAGGAGTGCTGTTTGAAGTTACCATTTCGATACAAGTCATTTTGATGACATGCATGACTGCATAGAATGATGAATAAAAACATTTTTTTAACCTCAAGTGTCAATGAAAGCCTGCTGGAAATGAAATGTAAGAATCACGATTTTATTAAAGGGAGGAGTACATGCACTGTTGCACTACTGCATTACGATTGATATATTTATTTTAAACAGTTTTACATAGAGCTTCAAGCCAAAAAAAAAAACACCTACATGTATCCTGTTCTAAATTAGCAGGAGCTATCAAAACTTATTCTTTCTATTATTTTTTATTGCCAGTCAACTGAGTACCACAAACAACCTGAGGATTTACCGTATGCCAGACCCAGACAGATCACAGAATTCAGAAGCTACCCAGTGATTCACTAAGGCCCAACAAAAGTTCTTTGACTTGATCTTTTTCTACTGACCTATATGTGCATTATAGGCAGCAGTTGTCAAGTACAAGATTAAAGGTTCAGGGGACCGATTCATGAAGCCGTCGCACAGTGTGATCAATCGCAGTTGCCATGACGTCGTAACTCTTCACTATGGTATCCATTGGCAACTACGCCTCGTTTGCGATGCGACTGCTTTGTGAAACGAGCCCCCGCTCTGCAACTACGCCTCGTTTGCGATGCAACTGCTTTGTGAAACGAGCCCCCGCTCTGCATTTCTTCAGCAGCACTGTCATACGAGACTGACAGAAACAAATGTCCTCTATACACCTGGGTAACAGAAACAAATGTCCTCTATACACCTGAGTAAAAACATCCTTTGTTAACCTGCAATTCCATAGTCCTGTTGGTTCTTACACCTTTTGTTAATTGTTCTGTTATAAGTTTGAGTTCTCTCTACAGTTCATTATAACTGCTTTCTCCAATAAAACTAGTGATTTTCTATCCTGTGTTGTCTTTGTGACTTACATGTACTGATATTGTTCCAATTCTCTTCCACCAATGGGTCGCGGGTTCTAGTCTCACTCAGTAGGGAGATTGTTGGTAAACTAATGTTGCAGAAACGATTGTGATCTGTTGAAGGGGTAACTGTGTGGATTTGAATCCTTTAGAGCACATTTGGGATAGGTTAGGCAGAAACATCCAAGCCCAAGAGCCTCCTGTACAAAACCCGCAGGAAATGGAAGCCACATTACATCGGTATTGGCGGCAGTTTTATTGTGGTGTCTCACTGGAGGGATGAGATGCAGGTTGGAAGCTAATGGAGGCTATACGCTCTATTGACCTTCTGCTCTAGGGATGTGTTCTACACATTCAAAGGGACATTTTTACTTCAATATGTTCGCCCTGTGAAGCCAGATGAACTCTGCAGTTTCATACTTACAAGGATCTTTTTATTTTGTTAAAATACACTTTTGATTTGGCTAACGATATACTGAACATAGCTTATTGCCATTAATGGGGATTTCTTACCGCCAGAATATTGCCCTTTATGATCACCAACGTTTCTGCAACATCAGTTAACCAACAATCTCCCTACACCAATGATTTTTATTGGTCGGTGCAGACTTTCCAAGGGGGTGTTTAACTTTTTTCTTTGTGTATATTTGCATCCCGTGGGGCCCTTCTCATTGCAATTTTGGGGTCCAAGTGAGAAAATGAGGGTCAGAGATGCAGGTTTTAAGGGTCCGGTAAATCCCTGAGAATGGGTAGCATCGTTGTGGTTTACTCAACATTGCAACCCTGTCATTAAAGGGAAATAATCTGTGTGGTAAATCGTTAACGTTATCGGATGTTGGATAATTGGCAGGATAGAGTAAGGGCACCACCTGTCAGATGAAAGGTTGTGGGCTTTCCCCTCCGAAATCCTCCATTCATATAATATATCCATTCACTAGGTGTTGTGAGTAACATCAATCAATAACACAACACAAACAATCTGGATAAGAAGAACATTTGTCTAGCCAAATTTCTAAAATATATATTATTCTTTCTCTCACAAATTGGTTCATGGCTAGTAGTGAAATACACTCAGTGCTGACAAGATTTTTAACAAAGATTTTACTAGGAAGTTTCCATTGAGACAATTTTGACAACTCTATCCACTACTAAGGGTAGGTTTTGTTTGTAAAGGCGATCAGTGCTTAAGTCCAGAAATGAAACTTTTGCCAATATTTTTCGAACTTGTGGTAAAGCTCCCTCTGTTGGTGAGAATCTAAACAGCACGGGGAGTATAGGTTTATTGAGCGACTCGGCCAGAGTAAGATCTTTTAAACAACTGTCACTTTGTAAATATTTCGGGGTAACACAACTCAACACAACAGCAGCAGTTTTCATACTACGTTGTATATGTCCTGATAGAGATTCCGTGTTGTAGGTATCCGAGTGGGTCAAACTGCTCCGTGAACTGAGCCCACTGTGTCCACGCTGTGTCATGTGAATATCCGCCCAACAGGAGATGCCATGGGTTTGTAAGGCCTGCTTAATGTCGTTCACTCGGTCCTGCATGTCCCACTGGTAACTGATGAATACTTGGGGATCCTTGTCGGATGACCATAGAGGTTCACTGGCTGTAACAAAAAAAACACTCAACATTTAATAACACCTACAGGTTAAGGGACAACATCCATTCAGAAAATATATAAACATCTATACATGCCAGTGGGGGCTGACTCAGTAGACAGATTTATAAACATCCATACATGCCAGCGGGGGCTTTGATGACTCAGTAGGCAGATTAATAAACATCTATACATGCCAGTGGGGGCTGTGATGACTCAGTAGACAGATTTATAAACATCCATACATGCCAGTGGGGGCTGTGATGACTCAGTAGACAGATTTATAAACATCCACACATGCCAGTGGGGGCTGTGATGACTCAGTAGACAGATTTATAAACATCCATACATGCCAGTGGGGGCTGACTCAGTAGACAGATTTATAAACATCCATACATGCCAGTGGGGGCTGTGATGACTCAGTAGACAGATTTATAAACATCCACACATCCCAGCGGGGGCTGTGATGACTCAGTAGACAGATTTATAAACATCCACTCATGCCAGCGGGGGCTGTGATGACTCAGTAGACAGATTTATAAACATCCATACATGCCAGCGGGGGCTGTGATGACTCAGTAGACAGATTTATAAACATCCACACATGCCAGTGGGGGTGTGATGACTCAGTAGGCAGATTTATAAACATCCATACATGCCATCAGGGGCTGTGATGACTCAGTAGACAGATTTATAAACATCTATACATGCCAGTGGAGGCTTTGATGACTCAGTAGACAGATTTATAAACATCCATACATGCCATCAGGGGCTGTGATGACTCAGTAGACAGATTTATAAACATCCATACATGTCAGCGGGGGCTGTGATGACTCAGTAGACAGATTTATAAACATCCATACATGCCAGCGGGGGCTGTGATGACTCAGTAGGCAGATTTATAAACACCCATACATGCCAGCGAGGGCTGTGATGACTCAGTAGACAGATTTATAAACATCCATACATGCCAGAGGGGTGGGTGATGACTCAGTAGACAGATTTATAAACATCCATGCATGCCAGTGGGGGCTGTGATGACTCAGTAGGCAGATTTATAAACATCCATACATGCCAGAGGGGTGGGTGATGACTCAGTAGACAGATTTATAAACATCCATGCATGCCAGCGGGGGCTGTGATGACTCAGTAGACAGATTTATAAACATCCATGCATGCCAGTGGGGGCTGTGATGACTCAGTAGGCAGATTTATAAACACCCATACATGCCAGCGAGGGCTGTGATGACTCAGTAGACAGATTTATAAACACCCATACATGCCAGCGGGGGCTGTGATGACTCAGTAGACAGATTTATAAACATCCATACATGCCAGCGGGGGCTGTGATGACTCGGTAGACAGATTTATAAACATTCATACATGCCAGCGGGGGCTGTGATGACTCAGTAGACAGATTTATAAACACCCATACATGCCAGTGGGGGCTGTGATGACTCAGTGGGCAGAATCAAAACAATAATTGGTCAAACAGACATACATCCAACAATTGTCTGATAAGTTTTGTATGTACAGGAGACAAGTAGCAACCAAACAACCACTAGTTGAAAATAACCAAATTGGAGGCTAACAGACCTACAGACAGCAAAACATCATCAACATAAAGGACACCACCAATAAACTATACAATTCCCACTAGCAGTTCTAAAGATATCTTACAGTCGGACAGGCAACAACCAATGAAAATATCCCAACTGGACACAGCGAACAGACCCACGGCCACCAAATCTTTATGTTCCCACAAATAAACTAGCAATTAAATGGCGCACAGCATTTCAGATGATATTTTGCACACAAGTAACTGCCAATGAAAATATCTGAATTGGGGGCTACTGTAAGAACGTGCAAATACACAACCTGTTAATCAACTGCAATTGTCAAAACCAATAAGTTATAAATACAATTTCATAAAATTTTCCCAGAGGTTCATTACAGTAGATAGCTTGCTTTAGACAAGCTTTTCACTCGAACGACATATGTGGGATGGTTGCAACCAACGGATGGTCGTGGGTTTCCTCCGGGCATAGAGCCCGGTTTCCTCCCACAATAAACCTGGCAACGCCGCCATATAAGTTAAATAATCTTGAGGCACATACAGACACCAATAATAGACCGCTTACAAAGGCCCCCAACTAAAAATAGAATTTCATGAATTCCGACTAAGGGTTCAGGAAAATTGGAGGCAAATGAAAGAACGGACACCAAAATTTGATTAATTACAAAGCTAACTTTTAAATTATCAGCTGAAAATGTCATAAAATTGAGACAAAAGGGTTAGATAATATTTTGAACACAACAACCAATGAAAATATCCGGAAGAACGGATGGTATGTACAGACCCCAAAACTTGATTGATTGATTGATGTTATACGCCGCACTCAAGATTATTTAACTTATATGGCGGCGTTGCCAGGTTTAGTGGCGGCAGGAACCAGGGTCGTTGCCCAGAGGAAAGCCCAAAGCATTGGCGAGTACCAGCATCGATGGAAGGTCTGTGAGTGTGAGACTGAGGGGCAATCACTCTAACCCACTGGACCACCCAGACCCACCAAAACCTGATAAATTACAAAGGACTCCATCAATAAACTAGAAATAATATTTACATGTTAATTTTATGCATTTTCTAAAGAAAACAATATGTACACACATTTAGAGTAAATATATTTGTACTCTTCCTCCCCATCAGTCTCCGTGGGATGGTTGCCAGTAACCAACGGAAGGTCGTGGGTTTCCTCCAGGCATAGAGCCCAGTTTCCTCCCACACTAAAACTTGCAATGCAGCCACATAAGTGAAATAGTCTTGAGCACGGCGTAAACACCAAACAATCAATCAATCAACCGCATCAATCTCAATGGATACATTTATGATAAAACACCCAACTGTACAAATAAATGTGTCAAATATAAAAAGTAAGACATAGAAATGATCAGTACCTCAGTAGTGGCAGTTATACAAATATTGAGTCCATGAATAGTTCTGGATTATTGGAAGAGGAAACCTTAACTTTGATGTTCACATTATTTCAAGAAGAAAAATTAAACAGTTGTATAAGTCGAGCAGAAATGTTTTATTGGGGGAATGCACAGGCATTACTCCATGAATAGTTCTGGATTATTGGAAGAGGAAACCTTAACTTTGTGCACATTATTTCAAGAAGAAAACTTGTACAGTTGTATCGGGCAGAAATGTTTTATTGGGTGAGTGCACAGGTATTAAAAACTGATGATTGAGGACACCTGGGTTATTGGGTGAGTGCACAGGCATTACTCAGGGATGATTGAGGACACCTGGAATATTGGGTGAGTGCACAGGCATTACTCGGGGATGATTGAGGACACCTGGATTATTGGGGGAGTACACAGGCATTACTCAGGGATGATTGAGGACACCTGGATTATTGGGGGAGTACACAGGCATTACTCAGGGATGATTGAGGACACCTGGAATATTGGGTGAGTGCACAGGCATTACCCGGGGATGATTGAGGACACCTGGATTATAGGGGGAGTGCACAGGCATTACTCAGGGATGATGGAGGACACCTGGATTATAGGGGGAGTGCACAGGCATTACTCAGGGATGATTGAGGACACCTGGATTATTGGGGGAGTGCACAGGCATTACTCAGGGATGATGGAGGACACCTGGATTATTGGGGGAGTGCACAGGCATTACTCAGGGATGATTGAGGACACCTGGATTATTGGGGGAGTGCACAGGCATTACTCAGTGATGATTGAGGACACCTGGATTATTGGGGGAGTGCACAGGCATTACTCAGGGATGATTGAGGACACCTGGATTATTTGGGGAGTGCACAGGCATTACTCACTGATAATTGAGGACACCTGGATTATTGGGTGAGTGCACAGGCATTACTCGGGGATGATTGAGGACACCTGGATTATAGGGGGAGTGCACAGGCATTACTCAGGGATGATGGAGGACACCTGGATTATTGGGTGAGTGCACAGGCATTACTCAGGGATGATTGAGGACACCTGGATTATTGGGAGAGTGCACAGGCATTACTCATTGATGATTGAGGACACCTGGATTATTGGGGAAGTGCACAGGGATGATTGATGACACCTGGATTATTGGGGGAGTGCACAGGCATTACTCAGGGATGATTGAGGACACCTGGATTATTGGGGGAGTGCACAGGCATTACTCACTGATGATTGAGGACACCTGGATTATTGGGGGAGTGCACAGGCATTACTCACTGATGATTGAGGACACCTGGATTATTGGGTGAGTGCACAGGCATTACTCAGAGATGATTGAGGACACCTGGATTATTGGGAGAGTGCACAGGCATTATTCCGGGATGAACCCAGAGTATTGAGGGCACCTATATTAATGAGGCTGAAAGCAAACATTATTAGAACACAGCAAAACAACCCTGATGAATTTAAGGCTAAAGTGTCATGGCAACATATACCTTCAACTCTATGTTGGTGCAGTTACGACAAGTGAATATGTTTAGAGAAGCAAGCCCCTAGATGACTTGGGCGGTAATCTTATTATTATCAGCAAACCGGAATCTTTAGGAGCAAACCTAAATCATTGAAAGCAAACCTAAATCATTGAAAGCAAACCTAAATCGTTGAAAAGCAAACCTGGATTATTGGGAAGCAAACCTGGATTATTGGGACGCAAACCTGGATTATTGGGACGCAAACCTGAATTATTGGGAAGCAAATCTGGATGATTGGGAAGCAAACCTGGATGATTGGGAAGCAAACCTGGATGATTGGGAAGCAAACCTGGATTATTGGGACGCAAACCTGAATTATTGGGAAGCAAACCTGGATTATTGGGAAGCAAACCTGGATTATTGGGAAGCAAACCTGGATGATTGGGAAGCAAACCTGGATTATTGGGAAGCAAACCTGGATTATTGGGTAGCAAACCTGGATTATTGGGAAGCAAACCTGGATTATTGGGAAGCAAACCTGGATTATTGGGAAGCAAACCTGGATTATTGGGTAGCAAACCTGGATTATTGGGAAGCAAACCTGGATTATTGGGAAGCAAACCTGGATTATTGGGAAGCAAACCTGGATTATTGGGAAGCAAACCTGAATTATTAGGTGGTATAAACCTGGATTGTTAGCATATCTGGATTATTAGGAGTGAATGTGGGTTATTGGAGCAAATTTCGATTTTTGGGGAGGTAACCTGGATTATGACAGGAATTTTTTAGGATTCTTACGAGACTTGCGCTCCCTATACCAGTATTACAATATTTGGTTGCTATTTGATTATCAGTATCACCTTGCAGATTTACCATTGTGCTGTGTTTTGTTAATGTACTCTGCGGTGTGAAATCAACCCTCAACATTCAGGATTTTCCAGCGAAAAAGTAAGTGTATTACAATATAATTGTAGCAAGAGAAGGCAGAAAGAATCTAAACCAAGCTGAATTGGGAGTTTGGGGTCTATCCCATAAAGCTGATTTGGGGTCTATCTTATAAAAGCTGATATGGGGTCTGTCTCATAAAGCTGATTTGCGAGTTTGGGGGTCTGACTCATAAAGCTGGTTTGGGGTCTGTCTCATAAAGCTGAGTTGGGGTCTGTTTGATAAAGCTGATTTGGGGTCTGTCTGATAAAGCTGATTTGGGGTCTGTCTCATGAAGCTGATTTGGGGTCGGTCTCATAAAGCTGATTTGGGGTCTGTCTCAAAAAAAATATTTGGGGTCAGTCACATAAAGCTGATGTTGGGGTCTGTCTCATAAAGATGATTTAGGGTCTGTCTCATAAAGCTGATTTGGGGTCTGTCTGATAAAGCTGATTTGGGGTCTGTCTTATAAAGCTGATTTGGGGTCTGTCTTATAAAGCTGATTTGGGGTCGGTCTCATAAAGCTGATTTGGGGTCTGTCTCATGAAGCTGATTTGGGGTCTGTTTTATAAAGCTTATTTGGGGTCGGTCTCATAAAGCTGATTTGGGGTCTGTCTCATTAAGCTGATTTGGGGTCGGTCTCATAAAGCTGATTTGGGGTCAGTCTTATAAAGCTGGTTTGGGGTCTGTCTTATAAAGCTGATTTGGGGTCGGTCTCATAAAGCTGATTTGGGGTCTGTCTCATGAAGCTGATTTGGGGTCTGTCTTATAAAGCTGATTTGGGGTCGGTCTCATAAAGCTGATTTGGGGTCTGTCTCATGAAGCTGATTTGGGGTCGGTCTCATAAAGCTGATTTGGGGTCAGTCACATAAAGCTGATTTGCGGTCTGTCTCAAAAACAATATTTGGGGTCTATCTTATAAAGCTGATTTGGGGTCTGTCTCATAAAGCTGATTTGGGGTCTGTCTCATAAAGCAGATTTGGGGTCTGTCTCATAAAGATGATTTAGGGTCTGTCTCATAAAGCTGATTTGGGGTCTGTCTGATAAAGCTGATTTGGGGTCTGTCTTATAAAGCTGATTTGGGGTCTGTCTTATAAAGCTGATTTGGGGTCGGTCTCATAAAGCTGATTTGGGGTCTGTCTCATGAAGCTGATTTGCGGTCTGTCTCAAAAACATTATTTGGGGTCTATCTTATAAAACTGATTTGGGGTCTATCTTATAAAGCTGGTTTGGGGTCTCTCTTATAAAGCGGATTTTGGGTCTGTCTCATGAAGCCAATTTGAGGTCTGTCTTATGAAGCTGGTTTGGGGTCTGTCTTATAAAACTGATTTGGGGTCAGTCTTATAAAGTGGATTTTGGGTCTGTCTTATAAAGTGGATTTTGGGTCTGTCTTATAAAGCTGATTTTGGGTCTGTCTTATAAAACTGATTTGGGGTCTGTCTTATGAAGCTGGTTTGGGGTCTGTCTTATAAAACTGATTTGGGGTCTGTCTTATAAAGTGGAT
This sequence comes from Lepidochitona cinerea, assembly GCA_963971465.1. Lineage (NCBI taxonomy): Eukaryota > Metazoa > Mollusca > Polyplacophora > Chitonida > Tonicellidae > Lepidochitona > Lepidochitona cinerea. The sequence continues at coordinate 8,869,740 of OZ020556.1, forward strand.
TTTGGGTCTGTCTCATGAAGCCAATTTGAGGTCTGTCTCATGAAGCTGATTTGGGGTCTGTTTGATAAAGCTGATTTGCTCTCCCTATACATATGTACCTCTACAACTATACTACAACAGCTCTCCCTATACCTCTACGACTAGACTACAACAGCCACTACTGAAGTTTAAGATCATCAAATGCCTTTACCTTTTATTTAAACCTACTTTTGGAGCAAGCCAGTATTTCCAGTGGCTTCAGACCTTCGGCCATTTTGTTGAGATAGCCCTGTTCTAAGACCACCCCGGGTACTCTTCTTAACGGTTTGATATGGTGTTCTAATACGTCCAGCGATTCTGCATACATTTTCGTCTCAAAGTCCACAGACGGGCATTCACCTGAAATGATATTTCTCAGTTTATAGATGTTTGCATTGTTTCCATTTGAAGTTGTCAACTCTTGACCCACTTTATTTGATAGCGATTGGTTGTATGTTTGTAGCCGAGAAATCTGGGTTCTGCCGAATTTTTTTTTCTTTTTCCGTATTTGTCATAGCCCAGATTACTTCCATAATGGAAAAATGATATTTTTTAACTTCACTCGCCGAAAAAAACGGCGGCACAATTTCACAACAAATAAGCAAAGAATAAAATTTTACCACTGCATTCCGATAGACCACGAAGAAGGAGTTTGTCAAACTTATGCCACTGTAAAGTGACTAAAGATATATGAGTGACGTATCTCTACGACGCCCAGCCCAGTTTAACTGGTCATTTATATGTTTTACTATGGCGGTTATGCCAGGTTGAAAGCCAGTGGACAAATATTGACTGCATAAGGGAAAGTTTACCACTTTACAGTGGCGTAAGTTTGACAAACTCCTTCTTCGTGGTCTATACTATCGGAATGCAGTGGTAAATATTTTATTCTTTGCTTATGTGTTGTAAAATTTGTGCCGCCGTTTTTTTCGGCGGGAAAAGTTAAAAAATATTGTTTTTTCATTATAGAAGTAATCTGGGCTATGACAAATACGGGGAAAAAAAAAAACAATTTGGCAGAGCCCAGATTTCTCGGCTAGTATGTTTGAAGCATTTCTCTTATTCAGAAAACCTCCTTTGAGTGGTATTTGCTTTTTTATGGATAACTATTGTAGACATAACATTGTGGTACAGTTTCTGTTATCTGGCATTATTGATAATGGTACCAAAAACAGTTCCAAAACAAAGTGCAAAGAGCTACAAAATATCCCAATGGTAAAATGTTGCCCCCTCTCCCACCCAACCCTCATTAACTGGGTGACAAATGTTGACCCCTCTCCCACTCAACCCTCATTAACTGGGTGACAAATTTTGCCCCCTCTCCCACTCAACCCTCATTAACTGGGTGACAAATGTTGCCCCCTCTCCCACCCAACCCTCATTAACTGGGTGAGAAATGTTGCCCCCTCTCCCACTCAACCATCATTAACTGGATGAGAAATGTTGCCCCCTCTCCCACCCAACCCTCATTAACTGGGTGAGAAATGTTGCCCCCTCTCCCACTCAACCCTCATTAACTGGGTGAGAAATGTTGCCCCCTCTCCCACCCAACCCTCATTAACTGGGTGAGAAATGTTGCCCCCTCTCCCACTCAACCCTCATTAACTGGGTGAGAAATGTTGCCCCCTCTCCCACCCAACCCTCATTAACGGGGTGACAAATGTTGCCCCCTCTCCCACTCAACCCTCATTAACTGGATGAGAAATGTTGCCCCCTCTCCCACCCAACCCTCATTAACTGGGTGAGAAATGTTGCCCCCTCTCCCACCCAACCCTCATTAACGGGGTGACAAATGTTGCCCCCTCTCCCACTCAACTCTCATTAACTGGGTGAGAAATGTTGCCCCCTCTCCCACCCAACCCTCATTAACTGGGTGACAAATGTTGCCCCCTCTCCCACCCAACCCTCATTAACTGGGTGACAAATGTTGCCCCCTCTCCCACTCAACCCTCATTAACGGGGTGACAAATGTTGCCCCCTCTCCCACTCAACCCTCATTAACTGGGTGAGAAATGTTGCCCCCTCTCCCACCCAACCCTCATTAACTGGGTGAGAAATGTTGCCCCCTCTCCCACCCAACCCTCATTAACTGGGTGACAAATGTTGCCCCCTCTCCCACTCAACCCTCATTAACTGGATGAGAAATGTTGCCCCCTCTCCCACCCAACCCTCATTAACTGGGTGAGAAATGTTGCCCCCTCTCCCACCCAACCCTCATTAACGGGGTGACAAATGTTGCCCCCTCTCCCACTCAACTCTCATTAACTGGGTGAGAAATGTTGCCCCCTCTCCCACCCAACCCTCATTAACTGGGTGACAAATGTTGCCCCCTCTCCCACCCAACCCTCATTAACTGGGTGACAAATGTTGCCCCCTCTCCCACTCAACCCTCATTAACGGGGTGACAAATGTTGCCCCCTCTCCCACTCAACCCTCATTAACTGGGTGAGAAATGTTGCCCCCTCTCCCACCCAACCCTCATTAACTGGGTGAGAAATGTTGCCCCCTCTCCCACCCAACCCTCATTAACTGGGTGAACAAAAAGCACATCAATTCCTCAGTCTTCATCATTGATGGAACTCATGCTGTACCAATTTTGATCCATTTTTTGTTCCAAATACATATGATGCATTATCGGTGGAAAGTTGCTCAGATTGAGAATCTAACACTTGACATGGAAGTCACTCACCTAGAACAGCCTTCAGTGACGGTCTCACTACAGGCCAAGTATTTTTAAACAAAGCTGTCAACAATTTCTTCCCCAGCCAATCAGCAAACATTACTTCTTGGAAAACAAAGGGAGATGACGCTGTAGCTTCTGTCATGATAACAACAACATTGGTTGCTGTGGCGATATTTGCTCCATTTATTTGCAAAAATTCTTCTTTTGATTTTCCTAGCCTGAGACTGTCATGGTGAATAACCTGAAAAATAAAACACAATTAAGATATATTGAAATTAAAAAAACTGGGAAAAAAACCCATCAAATCCTTTCATCGTGAATAACTTGAAAAACACAAGGAAGATAATTTGTAAATACTGAAAACCTAGAGGAGAATATTGATTATATGCTGTATGTGTTTAACCTAGAGTGTTTATAATTTATGGTTGGGTTAACTCATTAGTTACGATTAGAGACAACCAAATTATAAATATATTATTCCTAATTTGGTAACATTTATTTATTTATATTATTCTATTAAAGGTTTTTGCTGGTGATGCTTCAGTTGATTGGGTTGGGGAAGGGGGGGGGAGGGGGGGGGGGGGGGGGGGGGGGGGGGGCTTCTGACTATACATATAACTGTGATACGTGACAAGACCGGGCATTTTTCCTTTTTCCAACTGTATGAAGTACATGTACAAACGCTCAACCCATACATGGATCAACACGAACACATGAATGGAAAAAATATTTATTTGACAAACAGAGATTTAAACCAGTGATACTTTCTGGAATATATCATATACTGATTAAATCACACACACAAAAAAACGGGTATTTTTACTGGTATGTTGTGTCCGTCTGAAAAATTGGCAAGCTACATGTAGGAACAAAAGTTATAAAACTGATATTTTAGAGCCTAATAATTGGTTTCAAGCCTGGCTGTGTATGTATAGAAATAGTTTTAAAATACCGTATCGGCGTATACAATATTTAAAAGTTTTCAGTTCAACACCTAAGCTTCTACCTAGAATGCAGTGATGTTTAATATTTTATTTTCAAATTTTGTCAACCAAAGTTTTACTGTATTGTCGTTATTTTTGGGATTACACTTTTTTGAAGAGCGACAAGTTACTCTTCTAATGATTTTGAGTGATGCGCAACCAGGAATTGAACTTGCCTTCCAGATTATGCTACCTATTGCCAGTACTTAAGGTAAGAATTCCGCTAATTCAAGTACTCAAAACATTACGAAAAGCACTCTAAAAGTTTGAGACTTTTCGTTGAGTGTCTTACATGTACCTCCTGCATGGAGCGACCGATAATCCTATCGAACAATCACTATTGTTGTTATTTTAGACAAAACATGGCAGAAAACAGTCTAATAATTTGTTATCTTTACATTGCTCGTCCTTGAATTAGTGGTATTATTACCGTAATGTCGTGTCCCATCTATTCAGCATCCTTATTACAACCCAGACTTACCTGCACATTTTTTCGTCTCAGATCAGCTTTCATATTTTGAGCCAATCTGACATCTGTGGGATCATAAATTAAATAAACAAGATCGGATTTTGGCCTTTGCGCTCTCGCTTTCAAGTGCCAATTATCTAGCTGTTTATGTTCTTTATCTAAGATCTGTAGAATCTGCTGCATAATCTTTTTTCGTACAACTCTACTATCTATTCCTAAATGATGAATCATGTCATGATCGGTTAAGGACATTAAAAGAAATCCATCCACCATATTCTCTGCCAAACTTTGTCTGTAAAACTCCTTAATTCCCAGGTTAAATAGCCACTCTTGTAAGTCATTCACACTCCACTGGCATATCTTCTTCTTCTTATAGTTACCGGTGAATTCGGCGTCTGGAGGAGTTGTGGGGGTGGGCGGAGAATTAATACTAGCAAACTTTTCTAATGATTCCATTATAGATCCGATAACGACAGAAGTTTTCTCTGCCAGACTTTTCTTTGTGTGAACCGGATCAGCCAAATCAACCATATCCTTTAACAAGCCGTTGTACTGTTTTGGAATTTCAGTGTTTTCCAGGTGACTAAAAAGAACTAGATGTAATTTGACAGTTCTTGGGTCAGTCCTGAATCTATCCAGTAGCACCTTTCCCTCATAGACCGAGACGGGGCACATAAAATAACTATCAGAGAGGAAGAGTATTGCGGCTTTACATCTTTCCACTGCCTCCATCCTCGTAGAAAACCAACATGGACTATCAGTGTTTTTCTCATCTTTATCAAACCAAATATCTTCTGATAAATTGTTTTCCTTTAATTGCCTAACAGTTTCAACAACAAATTTTCTTTCATAGAAACCTGCATCAGGTGAATAGGACACAAAAATTCCCTTCTTCATCTTTTTGGGTATTCGGCTGGATGATATCGTTGTTACACTTTCAGCCGGAGTTTTACGATAGCTCTGTTGGCTTTCTGAGTTGTTGTGAGTGGTAGTTTTGGTTTTATCAGGGTAGGAGCGAATATTTGATACAGAATCATACGGATTAATGTCATCTACATTAACCTTTCCTTTAATATCCACACTTATAACTGATTTTTCCGTGGTCTTTGTCACATTTTTCCGGTTTTTAGACATTGTCCCGTCGACTGGCGTGGAACAATTTCCGTGTTGTTGTTGCTTGTCACTGTCAGTATTCTTTTGAAGTCTATAGTTTTCATCAGTTGAATCAGTTCTTTTCGTGTTGGTCATTTGCTTTTCATCGTGTGATCTATCTGTTTTCGAGTGTTTATCAATTTCTGGTTGATCATTACCGACAGCTTTAGGCTGTGTGACATTGACAGATTGTTTTGTATAGCCATCATCACCGGGATCCTCTCGTTTATCAACGTCTTTGTCATAGGATTCTCCAATAATTACCCCGCTGTCATCCATAAGAGAATGATTCAACTAAAGACACGTAGTTAAAATGGTTGATATTTGACGGCCGAATACTCGAGTTAACAGACTTGAAATGCGCTGTGGTTGTGAACATATAAATCTGCTTAGAAACCATGTAAACAACTAACGTAAGGTCAAGGACGTCTTGCTTTTAGGTTTTTACAACATTCCATAGTTTCGTATTTTGAATTCATATCTTAAGTGAGCGTTAAATATAAGCTTTCTTTGTAAATACCGTAGTTTACTTATATTCAGAAAAAAGATCATCATACCTTTGTTTTAATTTATATCTATTTTTTTCTCAATTGAAAATGCATTCAAGCAGTTTTCACACAACCGCAGTTGCGGAGCTTAGTGCCTGTTAACCGACAAAGGTTAGTTAATTTAACCAAGATGGCGATAGGTTAGCATAACTTGATGTCTTCTTTTTCCTTAAACTTTCACCAGAAAAAGCTTAATATCGGTGATGTAGGCCTTGAGATAGTTGTCTTACTTTTCCAGGTTATGGACATGCTGCTTTCGATTTCGTTAGTTTCACTTTCGGTTTCAATTCAAATTTCAATCTTACGGGCGGTAGTACATTACGTATGTACGTATTTGTAGGCCTACTGTAGGAATCATAACCGCAGTGCAGACGACTTGAATAATGAATTACTCGCCTATTGTTACAATAATATTTCATGCTTAATTTGCTTCTAGATGATTCACTCAACATAATATAGAACTTGACTCACTCAGATGCCAATTTTCAGCGCCGTACAGCACAATACGTTTGACGGTATGGTCAAACATATTTAAATAAGTAGAGACATCGGGTCTAATATTCTATAGTGACCTAGAGAGTTGGAAGAAGGATTTGAGACCTCGCTTGTATAAGTCGGATTTAGCGGTAGTAAAAGATCCTGATTGGTGAAATATTATTCCTTTAGAGAGTAAAGATAGGATGACACTTGCTCAATTCGAGATGACCTATAAAATACATCTGTGGATACCGTTCTACCTGTTTGAGTAAAGACAATTATTATGATATATCCTTCTCCCCAAGAGGTCGGATAAACTGAATTCAATAGCTGAATATTACAATAAAAAGTTTCTTCAATGATGGTAGTAGGCCTAATGAAGTTTGGCCAAATATAAGCATCCTCGGTTAATATATTTATTGGCTACTGTATGAACTTTACCGATAATTGTTATTTCAATTTCAGATACTTTAGTTTTTGCGTTTGATTATGATTTAGATGCAAACCCTTGTCTGATAAAGTAATCATACTCTTGCCTTCATTATAAATCATATAGGGCAATTAATGTTAATATCCATATCAGCCACAGGTTGGTACATGTAGCTACATCATTCATGAACACAAAGACCATTTTTGACAAGGTGGAAGTACGCAATGTTAATATTTCATTGTGTAAAGTGGCATGAGCTGCCAAAATGTTGATATTTTGACGTTAAAACAGAATGCTGAAATTATTGGCTATTTTTCTCAAGACGTACATGTATTATTCAGAAGGTTTTATAGTGCTTCTAGTATCGAAAATGTACGATAAAGTATTGTTTTGAACTAACTTTGGCTTAGAATGAATGAATGGTCGTCCCGGTTATTTGAATTTTGTTTACTTTTTGACCACATTTTCGGTTCGTATAGGCCACATAGTGTATGGATTTTCCTCATTCCAACGCCAATCATTTAGTTTTTCGATGGCTTTCAAAGCTTCTTACTGTCGTGACGATCAGAAATTATGAAAAAAATGTGAATCGTGCTTTATCATACATTTTCGATACTAGAAGCACTAAAAAGCTTCTGAATAATTTCAACATTCTGTTTTAACGTCAAAATATCAACATTTTGGCAGCTCATGCCACTTTAAGTATTAATGTTTAGTTTAAAGGAGGGGGGGGGGGGGGGGTTCTAGCATTTAAGTCACTCCGCCTTAACTTTGGGGATGTGTAATGGTTTGGACATGCTAGTCGACCACACGTCTGTAATTTATTAGATTAATACCATCAGTCTTGATTTTCTCTTTGTATGGTAGGCCTACATGTACATGTATGTATGATTGTGTAAATTCTAGATGTACTGTTAATATGTTCTCACTACTAAACTGAAAATCCTTTTGATTTTAGATGCCTAACTGGAATTGTGTCATGGCCGAGCAAAGTCAAGCATTGTTCACCGTGGAACAGCTAGAGCTCATCAGACGTCTGAGACTCACAGGGATAACAAAAGAGGATGTTATCCAAGCCTTTGATACTTTAGACCAGTTAGAGAAGGAGTTAAAGCCTTTGACCAGATCCACTGTCACATTTAGCCATTGTAATGTACATAAGCCACAAGCCTTGAGTCCCCCGTCACCATTTATCAACACACAGACTAATACAGCACTTTCTGGGCAGGGTTGTGTGTTCAGCCCATCAAGTGAACACAAATCTCCATTTTCTCACGTCCCGACCAGTGCAGTTCTCACTACCCAAGATACTTTGCCACTAAACCACAATGGGGTACATGTAGATCTCCTGGAAGAAAATTTCTCTTCATCTAATTCAAATGACTTTACTGTTTCGTATTCGGTAAACTCTATTTCAGGATCAACCCCAAATTCAATTGTGCCTGCTGATCTCAATGGAGAATTAAATGAACTCATAAAGTAAGCAATTCTTTCCTTCGTCTTTTAAAAAGGAAACAAAATCCAAACATGATGTGTAAGTAGAGCTGCAGCGTGATAGCTTTCAACAAAAGTATGCACTTAATTCCAATACTTTTTTAAGAATGAAAGTACATGTAGATCAGGTGTCTGCTGTCCATATTCAATCGTGTTTAATCAAGTGCTTAACTTTTTATACGCCGGCTTGAAAAGCGGGCTGTATTATGGTATCATCTCCGTATTGTGACATGTTTATTTAGGGTATATGAATTTGACAAATGAGTGTGATACTTTCACCAATATGAACTCTGTAATTAAGAATTAAACTGTGTCCTGGTGAGGTCCGTGTTGTTTGCAGTGTAGGGTACCAGTATTTTAGGAAGATGGGCGGACGAATGGGGGTATCTTCTCATTAAGACATTATTCATGTTAATATTGTTATGGATAAGGTATGAGAACCAGATCCATTTTAGCATGGAAATTGTCACAAATTGTTACAAACGGATTTTATTATGCATGGGTTTTCTCTCAAACACAAACTTTGGTTCTTCCAATCTGTTCCTTTCTTAGATTGAATTTTGTCAGGTTTTGTTTACAATTAAAAACAAGCCTAGATGTATTTTGATTTTGTATATTTATGAACACTAAAACACACGGGGCACAGGGAAAATCTTCTTGTCTAAAATAACCATGGAGACAAGTTTCTAATTGTTTTAAAAAGAGGTATATCATTTAGACCTTAATATACCTAATCATAAATTGTTGTAATAAATTGTCATTATTTTGATTGTTTCAGAAAAGGTCCAGCTGTAATTCATGAGGAAATCCGAAGCTTTGTGATACAGAATCACTTGACGCAGACCCAGATAGCCTCAGCCTCAGGTCAGATAAATATATCTTTTATGTATTTATTTATCTCTAAGATATTCAAGAGATTGAAGTCCAATTTATAGCTTCGGCTCACCCAGGCACACTTTCTCGTTAAAACTGTACCTCTATTATTTTTGGGGATAGTGGGCTCTGTGCCGTGACCCCTGATCTCTTCCTGTGCCTCTTTTATTTTGTGGGGATAGTGGGCTATGTGCCGTGACCCCTGACCTCTTCCTGATAACCACTCTACTTAGATTGCTCTGGTAAAAACTCGCAACATTTACCCAATTTTGGGCGACTGCGTGGGATTGAAAATGTATTAAAAATGTTTAGTAACTTGTTCAAGAATAAATTTGTTCCAGGGCTATTGTGTAATTTTAAAGTTATGAGGTTTATAAGAACATCTGACATCCCTACCCCTATTAATACCCCCCCCCCCCCCTCTATCCACACACACTTTATTGGCTCCTCTACCACATGACCTCCATAAAATTAAATGTAGGCTTTGTATTACTGTTTGCCTTTTCATGGCCATGCTCAACTGTTATATATTGTTTTTGTATCACAATGTTTATCAGCAGTGTTTTTGTATCACAGTGTTTATCAGTACTGTTTTTGTATCACTGTGTTTATCAGTATTGTTTTCGTGTCACAGTGTTTATCAGTATTGTTTTTGTATCACTATGTTTATCAGTATTGTTTTTGTGTCACAGTGTTTATGAGTATTGTTTTTGTGTCACAGTGTTTATCAGTATTGTTTTTGTTTCACTGTGTTTATCAGTGATAATAAGCGTGTTTTTCAGCAGTGTTTTTGTATCACTGTGTTTATCAGTACTGTTTTTGTATCACTGTGTTTATCAGTACTGTTTCTGTATCACTGTGTTTATCAGTACTGTTTTTGTATCACTGTGTTTATCAGTACTGTTTTTGTATCACTGTGTTTATCAGTATTGTTTTCGTGTCACAGTGTTTATCAGTATTGTTTTTGTATCACTATGTTTATCAGTATTGTTTTTGTGTCACAGTGTTTATGAGTATTGTTTTTGTGTCACAGTGTTTATCAGTATTGTTTTTGTTTCACTGTGTTTATCAGTGATAATAAGCGTGTTTTTCAGCAGTGTTTTTGTATCACTGTGTTTATCAGTACTGTTTTTGTATCACTGTGTTTATCAGTACTGTTTCTGTATCACTGTGTTTATCAGTACTGTTTTTGTATCACTGTGTTTATCAGTACTGTTTTTGTATCACTGTGTTTATCAGTACTGTTTTTGTATCACTGTGTTTATCAGCAGTGTTTTTGTATCACTATGTTTATCAGTATTGTTTTTGTATCACTATGTTTATCAGTATTCTTTTTGTTTCACTGTGTTTATCAGTACTGTTTTTGTATCACTGTGTTTATCAGTACTGTTTTTGTATCACTATGTTTATCAGTACTGTTTTTGTATCACTGTGTTTATCAGTACTGTTCTTGTATCACAGTGTTTATCAGTACTGTTTTTGTATCACTATGTTTATCAGTACTGTTTTTGTATCACTGTGTTTATCAGTACTGTTTTTGTATCACTGTGTTTATCAGTATTGTTTTTGTATCACTGTGTTTATCAGTATTGTTCTTGTATCACAGTGTTTATCAGTACTGTTTTTGTATCACTATGTTTATCAGTACTGTTTTTGTATCACTGTGTTTATCAGTACTGTTTTTGTATCACAGTGTTTATCAGTATTGTTTTTGTATCACTGTGTTTATCAGTATTGTTTTTGTATCACAATGTTTATCAGCAGTGTTTTTGTATCACAGTGTTTATCAGTATTGTTTTTGTATCACTGTGTTTATCAGTACTGTTTTTGTATCACTGTGTTTATCAGTACTGTTTTTGTATCACAGTGTTTATCAGTATTGTTTTTGTATCACTGTGTTTATTAGTATTGTTTTTGTATCACTATGTTTATCAGTACTGTTTTTGTATCACTGTGTTTATCAATACGGTTTTTGTATCACTGTGTTTATCAGTACTGTTTTTGTATCACTATGTTTATCAGTACTGTTTTTGTATCACAGTGTTTATGAGTATTGTTTTTGTGTCACAGTGTTTATCAGTACTGTTTTTGTATCACTGTGTTTATCAGTACTGTTTTTGTATCACTGTGTTTATCAGTACTGTTTTTGTATAACAATGCTTATCAAAGCTATAATCAGCTGTAACTCTGTCATTTTTGGTTCATCGTTTCTGTCATTTTGTTTACAGGAGTAAGCCAGTCTTATATCAGTCGCTATCTCAGGGGAGACTACTCGGAAATGTCCGAAAGCAGTTGTAAGGCTATGTATAAATGGTATTTAAAGACAAGGAAATCTGGGATGAAGTTGGAACCACTGTTTGTTACAAATATATCTGGTAAGCTTCATCAGTTTTACAATCAATACAAATGAATGGGGAAAAAATGAAAAATGAAAAATAAAACCATCCTTGCAATTTGAATTTAAGGGTTTTATTTTATAGCTTTATTTGACCTTCCTTCTCATGTTTTGTTCAAGGTAGGCCTATCTAGTTTTGATTCATTGATTAATTTTATGGCATTGTGTAAGTTTGAAAAAGATTCCAGAATCAAGAAATAAATCTTGCATCATTTATGATCGCTGATTACTGAATTAGTAAATTAACCGACACAAATTGACCTGGAAAAAATTCCGGGCCAGGGTGAGAATCGAACTCACGACTTCGGGTTATCGTCCCACCGCTCTACCAACTGAACTACCAGCTGAATATTGATGTTTCACATTCTTACCGTACAAGGTGAAAACAGCCTCTCTTTCAGTTTGGAAACATTCAATGTTTGTATTTAAAATGGTTATATTAAAGTACGTTAGCTCATAGGGGAGATAATTATCGTATTAATTTATTGTATTTTTTATATGAATTACAGAAATATTTTGAAAAGGACAATTTCCATCCAAGCAAAAATAAACTTGCATCCATGCAAAAATTAATTTCCATCCATGCAAAAATTAATGTCCATCGATGTAGAAATTAGTTTTCACCCATGCATAAAATATTTTACACCCATATGTAAATTAATTTGCACCCATACAGGAATTATTCCATTGAAAATGGTTTCAAAACTTGGAAGACCTTTGAGTGTATAATGTAAGAAAATTTAACTATCATACTTTTTGAGATATAGCCTCTTAAAGTGGCATGAGCTTCCAAAATGTTGATATTTTGACGTTAAAACAGAACATTTAAATTATTTTCTATTTTTCTTAAGGCGTATAATTCAGAAGCTTTTTAGTGCTTCTAGACTCGAAAATGTACGATAAAGTATTGTTTTGAACTAACTTTGACTTAGAATGAATGAATGGTCGTCCAAGTTATTTAAATTTTGTTTACTTTTCGAACACTATTCCGGTTTGTATAAGCCACATACTGTATGGATTTTCCTCATTCCAACGCCAATCAGTTAGTTTTTCGATGGCCTTCAAAGCCTCTTACAGTCGTGACGATCAGAAATTATGAAAAAAGTGTGAATTTTGGCAGCTCATGCCACTTTAACGTCTGTTTGTAAGATTAGAAACATTCAGACAAACACAGACTTATAATGGACACATGCACCTTGACATTAAATAAATTGAGTGTAATGGATGAAATTTGTACAATTAATTCAATTTAAAAATATGAAATGACTCTTCAAAAGCAAAACTAAGTTGGTTATTGGCTTGATCAATTATTTCACTTATCAGTTTGTTTGGGAAAATTATTGTTCATATGGGTTGAAAATATGTTCTGTATGGGTATAGAATAATTTACACATGGGTGGAAAATTATTTCTGTATGGGTACAAATAAATTTACACATGGGTGCACAATAATTTACACATGGGTGCAAATAGATTTTTGCATGGCTGGATATTTAAGAAATACTGGATTGATTCTCTGTGTATACGCTGTGATAACTGCAAGAAAAAAAGAAGTGTCCATTGTTTTTCGACGACGGCCCGAGGCCCGAGTTAAAAAAGTGTGGAAACTCAGAAATGTATAGTTAATGTGGTTTTATAAGCAGCAAAACCCCCAAAATGTGCGTCCTGTCTAATTCTGTGTGATATTAACACCTCATTCCAAATAAATACACTAGAAAAATTACATTACTGCGTAATTAATGCAAGTGACCCCTGCGTTTTATCTCCCCTTAAATCGTAATATCAAAAATATATATTGTTTTATATCGACTTGAAAGCATACGTTGTGACTTTTCTGTAGGTATACCTGGTTCGCCTGACCTACTGATCCCTTCGCTCTCACAAACAGACTCCAGTTTTCCTATGAGAAGAGAGAGATTTACCTTCAGGCCTTCTCATTTAGAAGTCCTTGAGAGATATTTTACAAATAACCAGTATCCATCTTCAACTCAGAGAGAAGAAATAGCGAGTGTTTGTAATGATGCAGTGAATAAGGAAACTTCAGGTCAGTCTGTTTACCTGGTGGGGGTGGAGGGGAGACACTGGGCCCAGTTAGCAATCTGTTAGTCTGACACAAGCCTTCTATTTATCATCTTATCCAGCCAAGATAAAACCTAAATGTCACCATTCCCTGTTTTACCTTGGCGGACTACTCCACTCAAACCCGTAAATTGAACTGCTCGTTTTGATTGGATGCGAGTAAAACTTCTCACAGCTACTCAAAACCTCGGGCACTTACACTGAAAATAACGTAATGACGGCTGTGTTCACCTTGAACTTTTGTGTAAGGAGTGCTGATTGGCCAAGACTCTGTAAGTATAGGAAAGACAACTCTTACATTCCCACCAGTGGGCGCTGTTCGATTTACGGGTTTGAGTGGAGTAGTCCGCCAAGGTAAAACATGGAATGGGGACATGCAGATTTTAACTTGGCTTGTGAAGATGTCTATTTATGGGTGTTGGGTTCGAGTCGCACTCAGTCCAAGGATAAATTAAAGAATTTCTGAGTGGATTTTTCACTGTCAGATTAAGAGCCTGTTTCGTTTATTAATAAAGTCACTAAAATGAAATTTTGGATGTTATTAGACGGTGATTGGTAAAAATAGACTACAATGGCTTCATCCAGCCACCCCTCTGTCATCATTTGGGCAATGCGAAAATATGAAGGGGCGAATTTGAATGACGGGTTTGCAGACGGCAGAAAAATCTGACCTAAATTTCAAATTATATGAGGCAGATATTTCAACTAAACTGGTGTGTTTGTAAGCTGTTGGTCAATATAAACTATGACCATAGTTTCATTGGAAGCAAGCCAGTTGGTCGATATTCAGCATAAAATCACATGTCTGACGGAGTTCAAGAGTTCGGTAGATTGATTGATTGATTGATTGATGTTTTGCGCTGCACTCTAGATTATTTGGCTTACATGTATATGGCGGCGTTGCCAGGTTAAGTCGAAGAGGACATTAAAAAGATTTTCCTGAGTGGGCTTTGAAAGGCTGGTAGTTGTAGGTCGAATCAGGTCCGTGATCATTCGGGTAAAGTTTCTGCCTCTCATCAACTAAACTTTGCATGCACTGCGAAGTCGGCTCATGCGTTTTTGATGATATAAATTGAGTATTGACATTTTTTTGTTGATTGGCCATGCAGTTACTGATAGTATGTAGCCATAAGCTTCTCAACAGTCCTTACAAACCACTTGTTGATTGGCTATCATTGTCGGTATAACCAATCACAGCTAGTTTCTCCTAGTGGGCTTGGGAATTCAATAAAAAGATAGTGGTTAGGGTATAATTTTTGCGGAAGCTATCGAAGAGCATGAACAATTTTTTTTCTGCTGTTGGTCATTTGTTGAGTGGGACAGATGTCTAGTTTGTCATTTGTTGAGTGGGACAGATGTCTGGTTGACCATTTGTTGAGTGGGACAGATGTCTAGTTGGTCATTTGTCGAGTGGGACAGATGTCTAGTTTGTCATTTGTCGAGTGGGACAGATGTGTAGTTTGTCATTTGTTGAGTGGGACAGATGTCTAGTTTGTCATTTGTTGAGTGGGACAGATGTCTAGTTGGTCATTTGTTGAGTGGGACAGATGTCTAGTTGACCATTTGTTGAGTGGGACAGATGTCTAGTTGACCATTTGTTGAGTGGGACAGATGTCTAGTTGGTCATTTTTTGAGTGGGACAGGTGTCTAGTTGGTCATTTGTCGAGTGGGACAGATGTCTAGTTGACGATTTGTTGAGTGGGACAGATATCTAGTCGCCCATTTGTTGAGTGGGACAGATGTCTAGTTGACGATTTGTTGAGTAGGACAGATGTCTAGTTGGTCATTTGTTGAGTGGGACAGATGTCTAGTTGGTCATTTGTTGAGTAGGACACATGTCTAGTTGACCATTTGTTGAGTGGGACAGATGTCTAGTTGGTCATTTGTTGAGTGGGACAGATGTCTAGTTTGTCATTTGTTGAGTGGGACAGATATCTAATTGGTCATTTGTTGAGTGGGACAGATGTCTAGTTGGTCATTTGTTGAGTAGGACAGATGTCTAGTTGGTCATTTGTTGAATGGGACAGATGTCTAGTTGGTCATTTGTTGAGTGGGACAGATGTCTAGTTGGTCATTTGTTGAGTGGGACAGATGTCTAGTTGGTCATTTGTTGAGTAGGACAGATGTCTAATTGGTCATTTGTTGAGTGGGACAGATGTCTAGTTGGTCATTTGTTGAGTAGGACAGATGTCTAATTGGTCATTTGTTGAGTGGGACAGATATCTAATTGGTCATTTGTTGAGTGGGACAGATGTCTAGTTGGTCATTTTTTGAGTGGGACATATGTCTAGTTGGTCATTTGTTGAGTGGGACAGATGTCTAGTTGACCATTTGTTGAGATGGACAGATGTCTAGTTGACCATTTGTTGAGTGGGACAGATGTCTAGTTTGTCATTTGTTGAGTAGGACAGATGTCTAGTTGACCATTTGTTGAGTGGGACAGATGTCTAATTGGTCATTTGTTGAGTGTGTTGTATGTCTACCTGATCAAATGCAGAATGTTTGGAGGAATGAATGTTCTATATTCCCATTAACAACCACTATGGACCCAAAGCTAGAACAATCAATTGATGTGTTATGTTAATTTCAAATCGCCCTCATTGAAATAGTTGACACATGCAAGACAGGGTGTGCAACAGAGATAACATCAATGGGATAAAGATGTCCTCTTTTTTAACCCTGCCGATCTCAAGCAACTCCATCAACATTTATTACAACATAACTACAACATTTATTACAACATAACTAACACATGGCAATTTATTTTCTTTTGTTGTCTTACAAATCTATCGTATATGTTTTTATTTTGACAGGCCGTGCATTGACAGACAAAGAAAAAGTCTACCCTCATATTGTTGCCAATTGGTTTGCTAACAGACGTAAAGAATACAAAAGGCTGAATAAAGACAGTATGTACATGTATTCCAACATTGACCTTTCTGTCTTTAAAGTGACATGAGCTGTCAAAATTCACACTTTTTTCATAATTTCTGTTCATCATGACAGTAAGAGGCAAAGGCCATCGAAAAACTAAATGATTGGCATTTGAACGAGGAAAATCTATACAGTATGTGGCCTGTACGAACCGAAAACGTGTTCGAAAAGTAAACAAAATTTAAATAACCGGGACGACCATTCATTCATTCTAAGCCAAAGTTAGTTCAAAACAATACTTTATCGTACATTTTCGAGACTAGAAGCACTAAAACGCTTCTGAATTATACGTCTTGAGAAAAAAAGCCAATAGTTTCAGCATTCTATTTTAACGTCAAAATATCAACATTTTGGCAGCTCATGCCACCTTAATGATTATTTATTGATTCTTTAGTAAAATGAAAATGAGATTTCAGATTTTTTTACTGCTTGACAAGGGTTAATAAATTTTACGCCGGAGGACAAGACAACAGTTTATGTGCTCAGAGTTTTCTATCAGGGCTGTTGTGTTAGTCATTGACCTGCAGTGATAGGCTATATTATCAGGCCGATATGAATTTTTTTTTCACGGGATGTTAGAAAGGAATGTCTTGGCCACTAAATGACATTCTCTAATTTATTTATTGTGCACTAGCCTCATCCTTTCCTTACCAAATAACAATTTTGGAATTTCTGTGTGGATTTTTCACTTGGTCGCTGTATGTGGAGGAGTTGCCAGGTAATTGCCGAAGGTTGGGGGTTTTCTCCAGGCAAAAGCCTGGTTTCTTGCGGGTCCCTCACTAAACCTGGATTCGCCACCATATGTGACATAAAACATCAACTCTTGACCAAACATTTAGGGAAGTTGGTTTGGAGTTTTCTACCAGAGAAACTCTGTCCTTGTCCAGCCAGCCACCAACTGAAGAAATCAAGTTTGCGATCCATTTACAAGCAGCCTCACTTTCTGAAAGTGTTCTATGGTGGTCGCCAAGATCAGTTCACTGATCTCTTGTTTTGATAGGCTTTTGTCAAACATGATTTTCCATGGGGCTTTGGAAACTGGTTGGATTCTGATAGAAAGCATTTGATTTTAGATTTGAAAAGTGAAAGTTAAGTGATGTTAAGTTTTTTTAATTGTTATTTCCACTTATTTAACACCATATTCACCAGAACTATTTTAGTATTAATTGATTTTGTAAATAAATTCTCAATTGAGTTTATTTGGATGACATTTGTTTGTGTTATACTCAAATATTTGGGGTGTCCTGTATCTGTTGCTCAGGATTTCGGATTTCTGGGAAAGTTTTTAATTTTTTTGTTTGTTGACCAGATGTTCCTGTGAGAAGACCATCAGGGGAGGCAACTAAGCTGGACCACTCCTCTTTATCCAATGAGAGCACAGATGATCAGTTAGAAGACCAATCACTGTCCATGGCTGTGGAAGTGGCAGCTGTCAATCAAGCCATTCTATCATTGACTGGACAAACTCACATAGAGGCCAGCATTTAATGGGTGCAACTCCACTGGTGTGGATTAACTCGACTGATGTGGATTAACTCCACTGGTGTGGATTAACTTGACTGGTGTGGATTAACTCCACTGGTGTGGATTAACTCCACGGATGTTGTATTATTGACATGTAGCTTTATTCAGTTCATGGGTCAAGTTCATAGTTTGACCAAGTTGAATCGTGGAATTAACATTTACCTTTGGGCCATGTCAAGATGTTTTTGGGTGAGATCAACCACTGACATTTATATTTGGGCCATGTCAAGATGTTTTTGGGTGAGATCAACCACAGACATTTATCTTTGGGCCATGTCAAGATGTTTTTGGGTGAGATCAACCACTGACATTTATATTTGGGCCATGTCAAGATGTTTTTGGGTGAGATCAACCACAGACATTTATCTTTGGGCCATGTCAAGATGTTTTTGGGTGAGATCAACCACTAACATTTATCTTTGGGCCATGTCAAGATGTTTTTGGGTGAGATCAACCACTGACATTTCTCTTTGGGCCATGTCAAGATGTTTTTGGGTGAGATCAACCACTGACATTTATCTTTGGGCCATGTCAAGATGTTTTTGGGTGAGATCAACCACTGACATTTATCTTTGGGCCATGTCAAGATGTTTTTGGGTGAGATCAACCACTGACATTTATCTTTAGGCCATGTCAAGATGTTTTTGGGTGAGATCAACCACTGACATTTATCTTTGGGCCATGTCAAGATGTTTTTGGGTGAGATCAACCACTGACATTTATCTTTGGGCCATGTCAAGATGTTTTTGGGTGAGATCAACCACTGACATTTATATTTGGGCCATGTCAAGATGTTTTAGGGTGAGATCAACCACTAACATTTATCTTTGGGCCATGTCAAGATGTTTTTGGGTGAGATCAACCACTGACATTTCTCTTTGGGCCACGTCAAGATGTTTTTGGGTGAGATCAACCACTGACATTTATATTTGGGCCATGTCAAGATGTTTTTGGGTGAGATCAACCACAGACATTTATCTTTGGGCCATGTCAAGATGTTTTTGGGTGAGATCAACCACTGACATTTCTCTTTGGGCCACGTCAAGATGTTTTTGGGTGAGATCAACCACTGACATTTATCTTTGGGTCATGTTAAGATGTTTTTGGGTGAGATCAACCACTGACATTTATCTTTGGGTCATGTTAAGATGTTTTTGGGTGAGATTAACCACTGATATTTATCTTTGGGCCATGTCAAGATGTTTTTGGGTGAGATCAACCACTAATATTTATCTTTGGGCCATGTCAAGATGTTTTTGGGTGAGATCAACCACTGACATTTATCTTTGGGCCATGTCAAGATGTTTTTGGGTGAGATTAACCACTGACATTTATCTTTGGGCCATGTCAAGATGTTTTTGGGTGAGATTAACCACTGACATTTATCTTTGGGCCATGTCAAGATGTTTTTGGTTGAGATCAACACTGGCATTTATCTTTAGACAATGTCAAGATGTTTTTGGGTGAGATCAACCACTAACATTTATCTTTGGGCCATGTCAAAATGTTTTTGGGTAAGATCAACCACTGACATTTATCTTTTGGCCATGTCAAGATGTTTTGTGTGAGGTCAACCACTGACATTTATCTTTGGGCCATGTCAAGATGTTTTTGGGTGAGATCAACCACTGACATTTATCTTTGGGCCATGTCAAGATGTTTTTGGGTGAGATCAACCACTGACATTTATCTTTGGGCCATGTCAAGATGTTTTTGGGTGAGATCAACCACTGACATTTATCTTTGGGTCTGTATTCTCAAGGAATATTTAGTCGAGACTAACTTTGATAGGGCTGGAACTATAATATGATTACTTGGTTAACATTTTAAAAAGCTATGAGAACAAAATAAAAATTTCACTAAACATAGACCTGAATATTTACTCAAAAAAGAGAAATGCTATACAAACAACACAAATGGGAATTTAATGTCCCAATGTAGTACCACTGTGAAGCGAGATGGCAACAGTGTCTGTCAACTGGAGTCATTTAAACTGGTAACTGTAATATGGTACAGGTTGCTATTTTAACAGCTACTAATTTCTGATATATTGGATATAACTAAGCTTAGAAGAATGTAAATGTGAGCACATGCCCAGGTGAATTTCATGATTTTTTGTTTTCTTACTGAATGGTTAAAACCCACTTGATCAATTGGCCTTTGTGTTGAAGTTTTCAACCCAAGTACAATAGCCACAAAATTGATTGTAAATGCTTAATTTTAGATTGCTTAAAGCTTTGCTGTGAATATGGCTGCCGAGTCAATTAGACGTTTTCTGATAACGCTTGTTGACTTTCTTATACCACAGTTTGGCAAGGAAGATCGTAGAGACTCCTTTAATACATTTCCATATAATACACATGTGGGACTCCAGTGCTGTGATGGTTCTTTGCCGGTTCGTCGAATTGGGATTGAGGCCACAGTTATCAACTTTCGTTTCTTTGTAGTCGACTTAACAAGTTTGTCTTGAGCAATTACTTCCAGTTCTTCAATGCCCATGGATCTACGTGTATGGTTGGCGAATGTAGACTTAAATGCCTTCAATTGACCATCTTCTCAAGCCAAGGTAAAATCTCCATGAAACCATTCCCTATTTTACCTTGGCAAAATATGACCGTTCAACCCACAAATAAATCGAACGGCGCCCAGTGAATTGTGGGAATGCTAGAGATGGCTTTCCTTTTCTTACTGAGTCATGGGGCCGGCTGCTCAAAAAAAATGAACCTGCCCTATTAAGCTAATTTTCTTTTGAACAACCGGCCCCTGACAAATCAGCACTCGTTACATAAAAGCTCAAAATGTACATTACATCATCTCTCAGCTATTGAAAGTGCCAGACGTTTTGGGGTTTGTTGGTTGTTTTAGCTTATTGGCACCTCAAGCCCAAACCCTTTGGTTTGAAGCGAGATGTTTTCCTTGTGCCCAATCAAAAGTCGCTATTTGATGTGCGGGTAGAACCGTCATATTCCGCCAAGGTAAAACACGGAATGGTTATATGGATATTTTATCTTGGCTTTAGAAGGTGGCAGTTGATACACGACTCTCCATGTGCACGTGGCCTTAATTCAGTTGAAGACCGTGTGGCTTTGGACTGAGGTTCACATCTTGATCTTCATTTTCATCGGACTACACGGGAAGGTGTTTAATTCCAGCTTTCAGTCCTCATATTCAATCTGACAGCATATAAATATAATGTTGAGAAAATTATGACAGGGTATTTTTAAATAAATGTGCGTAAGATGGATATGTCAATTACTTTATAACCGCCAAAGATGTGCTTACGCTCACTGTGATCCTCTTCTTTGGAAGAATGGGAGCCACAACAGTAATAATGCCAGGGAACACCCCAGATTGATTGATTGTTTGCTGTTTTTCGCCGCACTCAAGAATCAAGATTATTTCACTTATATGGCGGCGTTGACAGTTTTAGTGTGGGAGGAAACCGGGCTCTGTGCCCGGAGGAAACCCACGACCTTCCGCTGGTAACTGGCAACCATCCCACATAGGTCGTTCGAGTGAAAACCCAGTCAGAAAATTTTCCAATTTTTGGACTGAGTGGGATTCGAACCCGCGACCTATTGGTGGAAGGCTGTTTGGATTGAGCGTCCAACGCTCTACCTACTGAGCCACGGAGGCCCCCAAAAAGTTCGGATATATCCAGCTATCTCGACGGAAGACATATATAATATATAAATAACATATAACGGAATTAATAACCCCCTCGTTAATATCAGTCATCAGGTCCGAATTCAGCCAGCCCCCCCACCCCCACCCCCGCGTGTGTGTGGCTCCAGCACTTCTTATACTCCCCTATATTAGATCAGTGCAGATCTTAGATTTGGGTGGCTATAACGTCCAATACCTTTTTTATGATGGTTTTGAAGATAGAAACCACAGAAACTTGGAAGTGAACTTGAAAAATGGATTGATGGTGTATTTCTTTTTTTATTCTTCTGTCAACAAAATGCATCAGCCAAAATTTGAAATTTTAAGCATAACTGGACGTATTATAGTCCGGTTTTCTGACTCCAAAATGACTATTTGTTTTATACTGACGGGCGTATTTTGGGAAAATGCGAGCGTCAGAAAAAAAATTTGTCATTTTGGAGTCAGAAACCCGGACTAGACGTATTATTGTATGTTTGATTTTAATTTTTGTACTGGTTGTAGGACTGCATCAATTCGCTTTCTTTTCAAATGTCATAAAGGCGAGCTAGGAGGCCTACATCACTCAAGTAAACTCTGACAGTTATCTAATAATTTCTCGCGCAGGTCGCGAACAATAAGAGAAGGGTTCACTAGTCTGAAAAACGGGTTCACTAGTAAGAAGGTTCACTTGTTCGAAGGTCCACTAGTCCGAACGAGAGGGTTCACTGGTTCGAAGGTTCACTAGTCCGAACGAGAGGGTTCACTGGTTCGAAGGTTCACTAGTCCGAAGGTTTACTAGTTCGAAGAACGGTACCGATATCATCCTCCAAAAGATAATATAGGGCATAGGCCTACCCAGACCCAAGGATAGTTTCCTCAGCATTATTTCCAACGAGACAGTATCCTTTAGTCAATGCTGGTCTGTAGTCGAGACAGTGTACAGTTAGGAATTTATGATCTCACCATAGAAAAAGGAAATATATAATTCGACGATTTTATGCATAGCCACGGACGTACCTGGGGGTGGGGGGGGGGGGGGGGGGGTGCAGACTGATAAAGAGAATGACATTGAATTTCCTGACGAAGTAGGAGGTATGCGGGTATATAAAACCGTAAACAAAAACGGGTATATAAAAACCGACGGTATATAAAACCGTCGAACTAAATATTTTATTTTTCCTTAGGAACTCTATACAGGGTTATACGCATGACATGACATGTTCAATTTAAATCCTTTTATTTATAAGATAATTTGGAAAGTTGGGAAAACATTATTAAAGAGATGACATTATACTTATATCTAGAAAGACACGTGGTGTCGGCTTTGTAAACGTTCATATAAGTGAAGAGTACTTTTTATTTTTCATATCTGTTTAAGTAGCCTATACGTAGGCCTACCGCTACTTAGTCCGGGTTTCTGACTCCAAAATTACTATTTTTTTTATACTGGCGGCCGTATTTTGGAGTCAGGGCTCATTGCAATCAAAAAGTCGGAGTTGGCTGCCGGCTTCTGATCGGGCAGTTTGCGGTCTGATTTAGATAGTAAATAACAACATAACTAACTCAAATAGTGTCAGTACGACATTCATTAATAATTTAGCATTTTTTAAAGTGAATTTAACGTTTAAAAACTGAAAAACCGCTGTAACAGTGTTACGTCATCAATGGCGGAGAGTTTGAGACTTGGGGAAGGCAAAAGTGAATTCAGGGGAGGAATAATGTTTACTGACGGATGCTACTCGTCCATATCAGGCACTGGTAGGTAGCGAAATTATCCATGAACGTGATTATGACCGTTTAGACACGATCTGAGTAGGTTATATTTCCATTTCTTTGTCTAAATCAGACGCTTCTGAGCGGGCAGCCAACTCCGGCTTTTTGATTGCAATGAACCCTGACACCAAAATACGACCGTCAGTATAAAAAATAGTAATTTTGGAGACAGAAACCCAGACTACCGGCTTATGAGCGGGTAGCCAACTCCGGCTTTTTGATTGCAATGAACCCTGACTCAAAAATGCGGCCGTCAGTATAAAAAATAGTAATTTTGGAGTCAGAAACCCAGACTAACCGCTACTCGGATTTTTTTTTAGGCCTATTGCTTCAATAAAATGTCTATCAGTACCACTGTTTAGTTTTTCTCATCCAAATAGTGGATGGTTTTATTTGAGATATAGCGCATAATGTCTGGGATGTTCTGACCAGTGAACCTTCGGACCAGTGAACCTTCGGACTAGTGAACCTTCGGACTAATGGACCTTCGGACTAGTGGACCTTCGGACTAGTGAGCAGTTCCCAACAACCAAGTGGGCCTACCTGTATACATTTAATATTATTGAATTAAAGCCCTATTAAAAAGTCTTGAATTGCGTATCTTTCCGTTGGGGAGATGAATTGAGTCACAATTTCCATGCTTTTCCTGAATACAAATAACAAAATCTTTTTTATTAATTTACTTTTCAATTCGAATTCTACCAAACATGGCTAATAAATTTCCCTAAAAGTAAAAAAAAACGGCTATGGATCGATCAATTGCGTAGAATAATTCCGAAATATAATATATATGTATACGAACTAGCTCAAGCACCTGTTTTCTTAAAATGACACTTGACACGCATTCGATGCTGTCAAAATGACGAGACGAAGAACGAAATGAACATCATTACGGTGGCTGACCGGCGACAAATGTCACCGAAAAAAATGAAACGGACATCATGGCATGCAGGTGGTCATTAGATCACGTGATAAAATGAGCACATACGGTACATAAAATATAGGATATGTAAAATCTTTTAATTGTCTGAACAGCAATGAAGTCGAGCGCTTCTAAACATATGTGGTTGGCACCATCGGAAGGTTGGGGTTCCCTTGGGGCTCATGGCTACCCCCTCCCCCCTTCCCAAGTTAATTTGGCAACGCCATCTATAAATGAAACAATTTTAGCGCGGCGTAGGCTAGTCCGCAATATGTTGAGTGGATTGAAGGATAAATTCTGATACGCCCGCACGGCCTTCTTCAGTGGTATTGAAGAAGCCCGTGCGGGCGTATCAGAATTTATCCTTCAATCCACTCAACATATTGCGGACTAGGCGTAGGCTTAATTATTCAATCAATCGATCAAACAATCACCCAATGAAGCGAAACCGAATTCATGACGTAGGCTATTGCCATTTATGAGAGAATCAAAGATGATTTATGAGATTCGTAAAGTTAGCGAGATCACCATACCTGTTGGTGTAGTTATACACGAAGGACCAATACTTGCCTACCTGTGTTGGCTTACCTGTGTTTTGTCACTTTTGATGGTGCGTGACTTTGTACCCAGTCGGATATTTTATAGCGTGTGCGATAGACTACCGCTTCGCTTCGCTGTGCTGTGTTGACGCCAAGGCTGACAGAATTCGTCCTTCACTTACAAGGTTTTTCGGTTTTTGTTATGGACTCTCGATAATTTATCACCTGGTTTTGTAGCTTTTTCAACTAAACACATTTGTTATCCGTAGCAAATTTATTCAAACCACAATTTGAACAACAAATCTCACAGCAGTTTTGAAATGGTAACTGCACGTGGTGTGCAATTGCAAGTGACTGACCAGTTCTGTGTTCACATCCCGGCCTTTGGGCATCTTGGATTTTACCGGTGATATTTATATATCCTTTATGGATGTTGTTCCCATAAAGTGATAAACAACTTTTGAGGAAATTTACTTGACTATTAACACTTTCTGTGCAAGTGACTCTTGAACAATTATTTTCTTGGATTATAGCAGTAGGAATACGTAGTACGTGAGTAGTGGCCATTTTTCTTTTTTTCAGGTTTAGGGTAGGGATTTTAGCTTAGGGTTTTCCAGGTGTTTCTTTTTTTCAGGGTATTATAATAAATATTGTCATGATTGGGCTAGAGCTAGGGACAGTTTGGATAATTACTATTGCCAGTGAGAGACTGGGTAGTACGATACAGGCATAAAATGTAATGGGGCCCAATGCTCATTTTACACGCTACATAACTGAAGGTATGTCGCTAGTTAAACTATGAGAACTTACACTTACTCGCAAATCTGAGGCGTAACTCCATGTTATGAGCTGGCTGTAAGCCTATCCTTTGCGAAAGTTTACGATGAGCCCTAAAAAATCGATGTCACTCAAAATTTCTGGAATACTTGAGGGGTCTTGCCTTTGTCGCGTTTTGTGTTTGTGAGGCTATATGGCGATCTATCAGTATACCGCAATGATGTCATCACGCAATCGGTCTGTACTCCTGTGAGAAACTGAACTCCAATTTGAAAGTAATATTACTTAATACGATTAACGAATTCGTCGCAGTGTTACACATATATCTTCAAGACTCGAGACGCGCTTCAAGTGTCAATTTTCAAGCCTTGCAATATTATGCAAAATTACAATACAATGCTGTGGTTAAAAAGTTTGGATTTTACAAGAATGTAGGACACTTAGTGCTGATGGAACTCAGTGAATTTACTTCACACTTTGTGCTGATGGAACTCTGTGAATTTACTTGGCATAACATTTTTTGTGCATTGAACTTTGACTTTTGGAATTTCACATTCTTGGAATTTGGATTCTGACAGCAGGAACAGATCAGGAGCAGGCGTTCGTGAGTACCCACATTTTTTTATTTTGTTGCCCCGTTTGTGGCTTGTTTACTAACTTTTCAGGACTTTCCAGGATTTATTTTTCAGGTTTTATTTTTCAGCTGTGATCTGAACACAAATTGTGTTCAATTTTCCAGGAACAGCCAAGTACAGATGCCAATGCACAATGGACAAATTGCCACAAACATTTTGTACAATGTGAAATAAAAAAAAAACAGCTGGAATACGCCTTTTTAGGCTAGTTGCAACTGATATACTAGTCAATGGTTCGTTGCTCTAGCCCAATATATTTATTTTATGTATATATGTAGATGAAAAATAAAATGTTCCAATTTGTAGACTAGGGTCTTAGTGTAGGTTTTTTTGAGGAATAGAAAAGCAGGGTTGGATCAGAAAAGATGGGGAACAAGTTTGGAGTTTTTTCCAATTGACAGGGAACATGGGCAGATAAGAAATAAAATAAAACCAGAATAATTGTGTTTCTTATAAAAGCTCGTTTGAAAAAAAAAAAATATAAATTTATGACTTATAGGACATGACAAAATTTCTGAATACTGTACCGTTTTCCAACTTGGCCATCTTTACTAAGCCTACCTTGTTTTTCTATTACCTTTTTGCAGGGTTACAAGTTTTCAATACTAACACAATTTTTTGTTCAAAAATGTTTGATACTATGTCATTTTTTCCTTTCAGGTAAAACTTTTAAATGAGGCTTTGAGCTATGAGTTTGAAGCCTGTTAAATTGTTAGCTTGTATTACTTTTCCGTGTCCAGTCCAGTCGTCCATCTTTTCTTTCAGAGCATGAACAATTTTCATACGAAGAGAAACGCAATATCTTATGATAAACAATTCGCATGATTGTAGTAGGTCTAATAAAAAATTTGCGCCGATGCAAATGTAATAATTATCGCCATACGGTATTAGTGTGAAAACAATAACATTCGCGTCTTTTCCATTCCCAGTTTAAACAAAATCCTACGCGACGCGATCCTTTTCTTTTCAGGCAAAAATGTTCAGGCTTAAAGCTTGAAGGCTGTTGAAATGAATGTTTTTATTTTCCGTGTCTAGTTGTGTCCAGTTTTAAAATCCTACGCGACTCGATCCGTTTCTTTTTCAGGCAAAACTTTTCAGGCTTCCAGCTAAAAGCTTGAAGGCTGTTGAAATGAATGTTTTTATTTTCCGTGTCTAGTTGTGTCCAGTTTTTTTTAATTTCAGAGTGCATACTAATTCCCACTTGATTTAGGTAGATTTTTGTATGAGTAACGAAATTGCAGTATTACCAATAATAATTCGCGTCCATGTAGGTATATAAATTATAAGCGTGCAGTAAAAGGTGTATACAGTACATTGTAATGACTCAACCGGGTAATATGTCCTGTACATGATCTGTCATGATGTTCGCGCATTTTCCGCACCCAGTAAATATCATCCACGTCTTTGATATTCGCGCCTTTTTCGTTCCCAATAAATATCATCCACGTCTTTGATATTCGCGCCTTTTCCGTTCCCAATAAATATCATCCACGTCTTTGAAATTCGCGCCTTTTCCGTACCAAATTACATGCACGTTTTTGCTGTAATGATATGTGCATGTTTTCTGCATCCTTAAAATAGCATGCGCATGATGTTCGTGTTTTTCCGTACTTGTGCACAGTTGCTTTGCATAAAGATTCTGTAGAGGATATGGTCGGAAAAAACCAAGAAGTTTCTAGCATAGATCTGAAAGGAAGAAATATGTGCTCCGTATTTTTGGAAAAATTTCCCACAAGGTGTGTATCTTTTAAATAGAACATCAGTTACTGTGTACTGCTTTTCCCCCTGTTAAATATCTGATATCTTTTCAGAGTCCTTTTTAAAATGGCACGGAAGAGCCAGCTATTGAATTCTGATTTTCAATAGAACAGGATTACCAAAGTTACACGTGTACAGACTTGTTATGCCAATGGAATTCAGGTAAGATTCACTTTTATATTCATTGATCAATTGACATTTTTTTTATCAAAACTTTGGATGTTTTCAGGCTTGCATGTACTTTGAAAAGTGGCTGTTTTCCTACTTTGACATTTAAGTGAAATAATCTTGAGTGCAATGTAAAACATCAATACAACCCAATAAACTCTGGTTTGCATAGTTCAAACTCATAGTTTCAATCCTACTGTCATTGCCATATGTGGAAGAGTTGCCAGTTGCCAACGGTTTCCTCCGGGCAAAGAGCCTGGTTTGCTTCACCACTAAACCTGACAAATCTTGAGTGCAGCATTTCAGCCCAACATTCTATGTGGGCTGGTTGCCAGTTATCACCGGAAGGCTGTGGGTTTCCTCTGGGCAAAGAGACCGGACAAAGCCGTCGTGCACGTGAAATAATCTGGAGTGCGGCGTAAATCAATCAATTAAAAAGCCATATAAAATGGAAGAAGAACAAATTTGAGTGGGTTTTAACTTGATTGCCAAAGGTCCGGTATCTGAACAAAGAAGCGAGTTTCCTCACCCCTCAGACAGTCACTTTTTACAGTGAAATAATCTTGACTGAGGCTGACTAACTTCAATCAATCCCAAATAAACCTTAAAATGCAATCTAAATCAGAAAACAATAAAAAAATGGACGCATTTTTGTTTATCGAAAATGGCTACTAGATAATAGCCAAAGGTCTGTTTTTTGGGGTTCAAATTCAACTGCCCAAAAGAAAACCAACTTTTTAACCATTTGGTTGCAATAATGTGGAATGTTGCCAAGAAAAACCAACTTGTTAACATTTGGTTGCAATAATGTGGAATGGTTGCCAAGAAAAAACAAACAATTTTGTTGCAATAATGTGGAATGGTTGCCAGAAAAACCAACTTATCCATTTGGTTGCAATAATTTGGAATGGTTGAAAGAAAAACCAACTTAGCAATATGTTTGCAGTAATGTGGAATGG
This sequence comes from Lepidochitona cinerea, assembly GCA_963971465.1. NCBI lineage: Eukaryota > Metazoa > Mollusca > Polyplacophora > Chitonida > Tonicellidae > Lepidochitona > Lepidochitona cinerea. The sequence goes on from OZ020556.1 coordinate 8,898,977, forward strand.
TTGCCAGAAAAACCAACTAATTCATTTGGTTGCAATAATGTGGAATGGTTGCCAAGAAAAACCAAAGTCTTAACCATTTGGTCGCAATAATGTGGAATGTTGCCAAGAAAAACCAACTTGTTAACCATTTGGTTGCCATAATGTGGAATGGTTGCCTAAAAACCAACTTATCCATTTGGTTGCAATAATGTGGAATGGTTGCCAGAAAAACCAACTTAGCAATATGGTTGCAGTAATGTGGAATGGTTGCTAGAAAAACAAACTTATCCATTTGGTTGCAATAATGTGGAATAGTTGCCAGAAAAACCAACTTAGCAATATGGTTGCAGTAATGTGGAATGGTTGCCAGAAAAACCAACTTAGCAATATGATTGCAGTAATGTGGAATGGTTGCCAGAAAAACCAACTTAGCAATATGGTTGCAGTAATGTGGAATGGTTGGCAGAAAACCAACTTAGCAATATGGTTGCTGTAATGTGGAATGGTTGCCGGAAAAACCAACTTATCCATTTCGTTGCAATAATGTGGAATGGTCGCCAGAAAACCAACTTATCCATTTGGTTGCAATAATGTAAAATGGTTGCCAGAAAAACCAACTTATCCATTTGGTTGCAATAATGTAAAATGGTTGCCAGAAAAATCAACTTATCCATTTGGTTGCAATAATGTAAAATGGTTGCCAGAAAAATCAACTTATCCATTTAGTTGCAATAATGTGGAATGGTTGCCAGAAAAAAACAACTTATCCATTTGGTTGCAATAATGTGGAAGGGTTGCCAGAAAAACCAACTTATCCATTTGGTTGCAATAATGTGGAATGGTTGCCAGAAAAACCAACTTATCCATTTGGTTGCAATAATGTAAAATGGTTGCCAGAAAACCAACTTATCCATTTGGTTGCAATAATGTAAAATGGCTGCCAGAAAAACCAACTTATCCATTTGGTTGCAATAATGTAAAATGGTTGCCAGAAAAATCAACTTATCCATTTGGTTGCAATAATGTAAAATGGTTGCCAGAAAAATCAACTTATCCATTTGGTTGCAATAATGTGGAATGGTTGCCAGAAAAACCAACTCAGCAATATGGTTGCAGTAATGTAGAATGGTTGCCAGAAAAAAACAACTGATCCATTTGGTTGCAATAATGTGGAATGGTTGCCAGAAAAACCAACTTATTCATTTGGTTGCAATAATGTGGAATGGTTGCCAGAAAAACCAACAACAATTTGGTTATAATAATGTGGAATGGTTGCCAGAAAAAACCAACTTGCTAACTATGTGGTTTCAGTAATCTGAAATGGTTGCCAGAAAAAACAACTAATCCATTTGGTTGCAATAATGTGGAATGGTTGCCAGAAAACCAACTTATCCATTTGGTTGCAATAATGTGGAATGGTTGCCAGAAAACCAACTTAGCAATATGGTTGCAATAATGTGGAATGGTTGCTTGAAAAACCAGCTTATCCATTTGGTTGCAATAATGTGGAATGGTGGCCAGAAAAACCAACTTGTCCATTGGGTTGCAATAATGTGGAATGGTTGCCAGAAAACCAACTTAGCAATATGGTTGCAATAATGTGGAATGGTTGCAATAATGTGGAATGGTTGCAATAATGTGGAATGGTTGCTTGAAAAACCAGCTTATCCATTTGGTTGCAATAATGTGGAATGGTGGCCAGAAAAACCAACTTGTTAACCATTTGGTTGCCATAATGTGGAATGGTTGACAAAAAAACCAACTTAACAATTTGGTTGCAATAATGTGGAATGGTTGCCAGAAAACGAACTTATCTATTTGGTTGCAATATGGTGGAATGGTTGCCAGAAAAACCAACTTATCCATTTGGTTGCAATAATGTGGAATGGTTGCCAGAAAAACCAACTTAGCAATATGGTTGCAGTAATGTGGAATGGTTGCTAGAAAAACAAACTTATCCATTTGGTTGCAATAATGTGGAATAGTTGCCAGAAAAACCAACTTAGCAATATGGTTGCAGTAATGTGGAATGGTTGCCAGAAAAACCAACTTAGCAATATGGTTGCAGTAATGTGGAATGGTTGCCAGAAAACCAACTTAGCAATATGGTTGCTGTAATGTGGAATGGTTGCCGGAAAAACCAACTTATCCATTTCGTTGCAATAATGTGGAATGGTCGCCAGAAAACCAACTTATCCATTTGGTTGCAATAATGTAAAATGGTTGCCAGAAAAACCAACTTATCCATTTGGTTGCAATAATGTAAAATGGTTGCCAGAAAAATCAACTTATCCATTTGGTTGCAATAATGTAAAATGGTTGCCAGAAAAATCAACTTATCCATTTAGTTGCAATAATGTGGAATGGTTGCCAGAAAAACCAACTTAGCAATATGGTTGCAGTAATGTGGAATGGTTGCCAGTAAAAAACAACTTATCCATTTGGTTGCAATAATGTGGAAAGGTTGCCAGAAAAACCAACTTATCCATTTGGTTGCAATAATGTGGAATGGTTGCCAGAAAAACCAACTTATCCATTTGGTTGCAATAATGTAAAATGGTTGCCAGAAAACCAACTTATCCATTTGGTTGCAATAATGTAAAATGGTTGCCAGAAAAACCAACTTATCCATTTGGTTGCAATAATGTAAAATGGTTGCCAGAAAAATCAACTTACCCATTTGGTTGCAATAATGTAAAATGGTTGCCAGAAAAACCAACTTAGCAATATGGTTGCAGTAATGTGGAATGGTTGCCAGAAAAAACAACTTATCCATTTGGTTGCAATAATGTGGAATGGTTGCCAGAAAAACCAACTTATTCATTTGGTTGCAATAATGTGGAATGGTTGCCAGAAAAACCAACAACAATTTGGTTATAATAATGTGGAATGGTTGCCAGAAAAACCAACTTGCTAACTATGTGGTTTCAGTAATCTGAAATGGTTGCCAGAAAAAACAACTAATCCATTTGGTTGCAATAATGTGGAATGGTTGCCAGAAAACCAACTTATCCATTTGGTTGCAATAATGTGGAATGGTTGCCAGAAAACCAACTTAGCAATATGGTTGCAATAATGTGGAATGGTTGCTTGATAAACCAACTTATCCATTGGGTTGCAATAATGTGGAATGGTTGCCAGAAAACCAACTTAGCAATATGGTTGCAATAATGTGGAATGGTTGCAATAATGTGGAATGGTTGCTTGAAAAACCAGCTTATCCATTTGGTTGCAATAATGTGGAATGGTGGCCAGAAAAACCAACTTATCCATTGGGTTGCAATAATGTGGAATGGTTGCCAGAAAAAACAACTTAACAATTTGGTTGCAATAATGTGGAATGGTTGCTTGAAAAACCAGCTTATCCATTTGGTTTCAGTAATCTGAAATGGTTGCCAGAAAAAAACAACTAAACCAATAATGTGGAATGGTTGCCAGGTACATGTACCAGAGCTCTGAAAGCTGATGTCCTAAATAAATGTTCCAACCATTTTGCACTCTGTGCATTCTCGACAGTGCTTTTCAACATCACCAAGATTTAAATTTGAGTCAGTTTTGTTGGAAGAGCGATAGTCTCTCCATCTGATACATGATCCAACTGATCATGCGTTACATGTTCCAATCCCACTGAAAGAAAAATAGGTAAATTTCTTAGTGGTCACTTGATTGCCCGATGTGGTAGGTCCTCACTGAAGGCCTGGGGTTTCTCCGGGCTTGATTTCCTCCATTTAGCCTGACTGCCGTTATACAAGTGAAAAAAATATCTTTAGTGCGGAAATCTTAAATGTGACGAAAAACATAAACCAATGAAACCAATGCTATCCTAACCTTTGGACCTAATTTCTGACCTAATTTTACCCAGATCACCCTATGTCAAATGTGTTCAAGGTACCAGGGGAGGATTTAATTTGTATACAGCAATGCCACTTAAGTGAAATATTCTTGTATGCAGTAAAACGATCTATTTTATCAACCTTTTCTTTGGGGATGGGGGGGGGGGGGACTACAGAAATAGTCAACGGCCTAACATTTCTACTACACTCAGACCAAATAAAAATGTTTAAATTTCTGATTGGACTTTTTACTTGATCGCCAAATGTGGAAGATTTGTCAGGTACTAGCCAAAGGTTCGGGATTTCAGTTCCCCACTAAACCTTCCTCCGTTGCCATATATAGGTGAAATAATCTTTTGGCATAAAACATAGCTTAGTCTAATGACATGTCCTAGATTGGAATAGTTTTTAGCAGGTTTTCTATGTTGTTGGAGAGTTGCCATATACTCTCGGAAGGTCAGGTCCCATCAGAGCAAAGAATATGGTTTCCTCCCCTACTACCCAAGGCAGTGCTGCCTGTTAAGTGAAATAATCTTCAGTGCAGCGGAATACAATCAAATATCCAAAAACCTATAAAACATACACAATCTTAAGTGGAAGGAAATAGTTAACATCTGATAGCTCAATGTGGGATGGTTTTAAGGTAAAAGTAGATGCTCAGCCCCTCCCTTTCAGTCTAACATTAGCTTCTTGCTGCTTGCTGGCTAAGTAGGTTAAGGACATTCAATCAGTCAATCACAGGCCTTTCATTCATGCGGCACAGGTTCCACTCCAACTCTGAAAAAATAGCAATTGATTTTTCAGTTGATCGCCCAATGTAGAAGAGTTCTTGCCGAAGTTCGGGTTTCCTCCGCACAGAGCCTGGTTTCCTCCCAGCTACGCCTCTCAATGCTGCCATATATGTGAAATAATCTTGAGTGAGGCCTTAAACACCAATCGATCAATTTCTGGCTTACAATGTACTACTGTTGAAAATGTTTTCATATTGTGTTATATATTTTTTGTATGCATGCACTAAAATATGATGTTATACTAAAAAACCTAACCTAACTTACAATTACTAACTTACATTTTACCAGTTATTACTACTTTTTTATGTTTCAATTATTGGTTATTGTATTTTTAACACCAAAAGAATTGATTAAACCATAGAACTAAAACCTTCTTATGGTTTAAGGGGCCTCCGTGGCTCAGTAGGTAGAGCGTTGGACTTAATCCCAACAGCCTTCCACTAATGGGTCGCGGGTTCGATTCCCACTCAGCCCAAAAAATTGGAAAATTTTCTGACTGGGTTTTCACTCGAACGACCTATGTGGGATGGTTGCCAGTTACGAAAGAAGACAACTTGGATAAAGTCAGAAGGTAGGTTGCTATTTTCGGATTTTTTTGTGTCCATCTTTATACATTATCTGGTACTCCACGAAGGTCTGCTTTCCCATGCCCCCCTCCACTAACCTGGCAGGAATGTTCTATTATAATTTATATCGACAGAGATGTTAAAGTGGCATGAGCTTCCAAAATTCACACTTTGTTCATAATTTCTGATCGTGACGACAGTAAGAGGCTTTGAAGGCCATCGAAAAACTAAATGATTTGCGTTGGAATGAGGAAAATCAATACAGTATATGGCCTGTACGAACGAAAACGTGTTCGAAAAGTAAACAAAATTTAAATAACCGGGTCGACCATTCATTCATTCAAAGCAAAAGTTAGTTCAAAACTACACTTTATCGTACATTCTCGAGACTAGAAGCACTAAAAAGCTTCTAAATTATAGGCCTACGTCTTGAGCAAAATAGCCGATAATTTCAACATTCTGTTTCAGCGTCAAAATATTAACATTTTGGCAGCTCATGCCACTTTAAGTTTAATGCATTCATTTTGAAAGGCGACTTACTATAAGAATAAGATTTCTAATATGATTTTTTTCACATGAAAGCTCTTGGTGGCTTAGCTGACCGAGCTGTCTCTCGGTCCAACACAAGCTTCTCAAATTACAAACAAAGTGGTTTTAGTGGTAGCCTACTGATCATGAAGGTACATCACAGTGGTGCTTTGAACCAACTTAAGCCTAAAACACTTTCATTTAATTTGCAAATGCTAAATTCATTTACTACAGGTCAGATAGAGTATGGATTTGCTGCGTTTCATCATCCAGCATGCAGTTTTCCTCTAAGGAATGTGGATTTATGCACAAAGAAAATATGAATTTTGGCATATCATGCAGCTTTATGGCATACAGACACCACCAAAAAAGGTAGAAATTCTTCATAATTGCAGAATTAGTTTTCTAATATTTACAGAGCTTTTTCTATTCACTTGTGTTAACGATCAATTGTATTCAAAACTTATTGAAATTAAACTGTTAGACATATTTTAGGCAGTAGGTTTGTTATGTTTGGACCAGCCCCGATAGCTCAGTCGGTAGAGCGTCCGCTTCAGGCCTGGGAGATCCGGGTTCAAGCCCGGGTCGAGTCAGACCAAAGACTTTAACAGTGGTAGCTGTTACTGCTTTGCGTGGCGCTCAGCAATAGGAGTTAGAGCAGCGACTGGTTGGCCCGGTGTCAGTATACTGTGACTGGGTGAGGGGGCTTGCTGGTTGTCTTCGGCAAGTCGTCTCGGTGAGACAGCACCTAAAAGAGCGGTGGAAATCCGCCCTGTCACAAGGAGACAACGTCTTCATATAACCGAAATACTGTTGAGCAGGACGTAAAACCCCAATCACTCACTCACTCTTATGTTTGGGTATAGTGGCTCAGTGGGCAGTCATAGTGCTAAAGTACGATAAAGGCCTCACGTTGCAAGGGCGTAGACGTTTCGGAATTTGGGGGGGGGCTGAATTACTATCCCAGCTCAATAGGCGAGGGTCCAGGGGCCGCCAAGGCCCCGGAAGCTCCGCTGTCCTAGATCGTCAAGGGGCATTCTGGGCTAATAACAGGGCATAATTATGAGGATCCAACTATTTATCAAGTGGGAGGATTTTCCTGGTGTTTTTGCCATTTCCCAGGGTTATTCGGTCATTTTTTCTGATTCTGTTGGCCTATGATGTCGAAAGCTATGTATATACCACGATAAGCTCCTGTCAGTCGTCAACCTAATGAAATATCATAGGTTTGGTTTGTCACAACAATTTATGGGGTATAAAGGTCTAAATGATATACCTCCTTTTTAACACAATAAGAAACTTGTCTCCATGGTTATTTTAGACAAGAACATTTACCTGTGCCCGTGTGTTTTAGTGATCATAAATATATATACCACGGCACATTCCTTACTACTTTGGATTATGTATCTAAGGAAACTCTCCCTGGATGGCGGCTGCCTACATCAATGATGGATCAGAAGACGTGTCCTCACAATGTGACTACAGCAAACATGTTTATTCAACAACAAAAAAATAGTGGCGTCTTTTAAACCACATGGAACCATGTAAGAATATCCGCGCAAAAGTAGTGAAGCACACAAAGCTCATTCCGGTAATGCCCTCGACCAATGCCACCAGCGAGAGGGGTTTCAGTACTCTCAGAAGATTGAAAACCTGGTTGCTCACTACGACAACACACTCCAGACTCCACTGGCTGATGATCCTGTATGTACACAAAGACCGGACGGATGCCAACCCGTTGAAGGACGTTGTTGTGTCATAACTTTGTACTCCTGGTGTTACCTTTTTTCTGCCTTTTCCTTTTTTTTTTGTGACAATAAGTCCCCCCCCCCCCCCCCTTGTCTACGCCTATGCATTGATGCTTCCCATGTTTGAATCCCACTCAGACCAATTTAAATTTAGTTAACTTTTGAGTGGATTTTTCACTGGTTCGAAATGTGTGGAAGAGCTGTCTCTGGTACTTGCCGGGAGTCCAGGGTTCCCTCCGGACAAAGCGCTCTTTCCTCCCCCAGTATACCTTGCAACGACACTTCAGTGAAAGGAGTGTGGCGTAAAACATTAATAAATCAAATCTTACCTTCACTTTGTATTTTGTTCTGCAATTTATCTGCCTATAGGAAGCCGATGTCCACAGGAAAGGGAGACAAAAAAAAGCCAGGGTTTAAAGTTCTGTCAACTGGACAATTTCCATTCATATTGATATTTCTCTGAAGCTATAATTTTTAGTCATGGTAAATGGGAGTGGCAGTCATCAGTTATGTGGTCTTTGGGTGTCGGTATTTTTGCATCTATCGTCCCTCTGATGGTCTTTTTGCATCCTTTGTCCTGCTAAAAGTATTTTTTTGATTCTGTTTTTGATTTTTGTGCTGTTGTCGTCGTCGGAAGTGTCCTTTTGTGCGGTTGTCGTCCTCGGAAGTGTCCTTTTGTGCTGCTGTCGTCCTCGGAAGTGTCTTTTTGTGCTGTTGTCGTCCTCGGAAGTGTCTTTTTGTGCTGTTGTCGTCCTAGGAAGTGTCTTTTTGTGCGGTTGTCGTCCTCGGAAGTGTCCTTTTGTGCGGTTGTCGTCCTCGGAAGTGTCTTTTTGTGCTGCTGTTGTCCTCGGAAGTGTCTTTTTGTGCAGTTGTCATCCTCAGAAGTGTCCTTTTGTGCGATTGTCGTCCTCGGAAGTGTCCTTTTGTGTGGTTGTCGTCCTCGGAAGTGTCCTTTTGTGCGGTTGTCGTCCTCGGAAGTGTCCTTTTGTGCGGTTGTCGTCCTCGGAAGTGTCCTTTTGTGCGGTTGTCGTCCTCGGAAGTGTCCTTTTGTGCGGTTGTCGTTCTCGGAAGTGTCCTTTTGTGCGGTTGTCGTCCTCGGAAGTGTCTTTTTGTGCAGTTGTCGTCCTCGGACGTGTCTTTTTGTGCGGTTGGTCAGATAGGACAGCCTTTTTTGCGTCGCTCGGTCCTATCGAACCGTCTTTTATTTGCATTCGCTTGATCCGATAGGACGTTTTTGGGTTTTTTTGCGTCGCTCGGTCTGACAGGACAATTTTTTTTGCATCGCTCTATCTGATAGGACAGCCTTTTTTTTACGTCGCTCAGTCCGGGGTTTTTTTTGCGTCGCTCGGTTCGATAAGACAGTCTTTTTATTGCGTCCGACAGGGCAATCTTGTTTTTGCATCGCTTGGTCTGATAGGACAGCCTTTTTTTGTTGCTTCGCTCGGTCCGATAGGACAGCCTTTTTTTGTTGCGTCGCTCGGTCTGATAGGACAGCCTTTTTTTGTTGCGTCGCTCGGTCTGATAGGACAGCCTTTTTTGTTGCGTCGCTCGGTTCGATAGGACAGTCTTTTTTTGTTGCGTCGCTCGGTCCGATAGGACAGCCTTTTCGATCGCGTCTCTCGGTGCTATAGGATAGTCTTTTTTTCGCGCCGCTCGGTCTTTTTTTTTCGCGTAGCTCAATCCGTTTTTTCTCGTCGCTCGGTCTAATAGAACAGTCTTTTTTGCGTCGCTCGTTTCAATAGGACAGTCTTTTTTTCGCATCGCTCAGTCTGATAGGACAGTTTTTTTCGCCTCCGCTGACATTCTATTTTTTTCGCTTCCTCAGACTTTTTTTTTTCGCGTTCTATTTTTTCGCGTTCTATTTTCTGTTTGTTGGTCACAGTATTTTTTTTTTTCGTTCATTCGCTGGAACAGTCTTTTTTGGCGATCGCTCTGTCGGACAGTATTTTTTGCAGCATTTGGTCAGGCAGGACAGTCTTTTGACAGGGCAGGGTCGTGATTTTCAGAAGTGCCTTTCAGTGCGGTTGTCGTCCTAGGAAGTGTCCTTTTGTGCAGTTGTCCTCGGAAATGTCTGTGCAGTTGTTGTCCTAGGAAGTGTCCTTTTGTGCAGTTGTCCTCGGAAATGTCTGTGCAGTTGTTGTCCTCGGAAATGTCTGTGCTGTTGTCGTTCCCGTAAGTCTCTTTTTTTTTGTACGATTGTTGCCTCTGAATGTATCCCCCTTTGAGGATAGACAATGTGGAACTTGACCATTAGGCCCTACTGGTAATTCTGATCCTGGGAGAAATTCCATTGGCTGGACATCTTTCATCTGGTAGACTTTCCTTTATTGTTCTTGGCCTTATTCGACAGAGGGAGCTCAACTGCTCAAGTAAGTATGTTTTAGCCTCCATTCTGTATGTCTGTTGAAATTTGGTTTTATGGCTTGCCCAAATTGTAATTATATCACAATGAGTTTGCCTGTATGTTTGGTGTGGGGAACGACGTAAGTTTTTTTTACCAAAACATTCTAGTTTCTGTTTGCCCGGAAACAACAATATGAATTGAATTAAAAAAAAACTTTTTGAGTCTCGGGTCAATACAGTTAAAAGAATAAGAAACTTGTCTTCGTGGTTATTTTAGACAAGAAGATTTTAGTGTTCAAAAATATGAATAAAAAGAAAGGATATTCTGATTTTTGATTTAATAATAAAAAAAATGTTTATTTTTTTAATCTAAAGATTATTTTGGTTCAGGATACGCTCTGGAAGTATTAACTCGTGTCATGCAAAAAAGCATGTCATTTCATAATCTGAAAAAAATACTAAGAAAAAAACCCTAACTTTCAGCATCTGTGACCTATTTAAAAAGATGTAATTTGTTATAGTTTTTACTAAGTTTATGCAAGCTTTGTTATTTTAACTCTTTGATTTTCATCATATAGAAAAAAGAAGATGTCTACAGAGACGCGTATTATTTTAAGAAATTTTACATCCAGGGCTGAGTTGTTCAAAAGTGTAAGGTTTAATGTAGGTCTCAATGACCTTGCGTCACAAACAAATTTAATTGTGACGTTACATAGTTATACCGGTATTAAGCCTAATACACTTTTTAACAACCAGCACCAGCAGTCGATCACATAAATGTTTGTCTATATAATATAACCTATGCTTGTTTTACAGCCTTTTTGTGATTTTCTGCTGCTGCTTCAGAATGGTTACAAAAAGGGTTCAAAGTACAGCTTTCCTGGTGATCCGAAAGCTATTTACGACATCAAAATGTTGCACAAATAACATTCAACACGGATAAAAGCAAGATGTAGATGTAAATAGTCCCCGGTAAGCTTTGACTTTCACACCCACAACTTCAGCTTCTGGATATCCATTGAAATATGGCAGCATAAAATTATGCATGATTAAATTCAGGATTCTCAGGGGGAGTGATACTCTCAGTCAGACATGTGCCTTTCATCAATGGGAGTTGACATGTACTGGCCAAAAGTCAAGTTTCCTCTGGGCAATGAGCCCGGTTTCCTCCCCCACTAAACCTGGCAACACCGCCTTTTAGTGGGAAATAATCTTGGGTGCATCGTAAAACATCAATCAATCCATCAATGAGAAGGGAGCCTCTTTGGAAATGATCATTTTTTTTTTCTCAAACTGTACAATCCAATAACTTTAGCTTCAAGAACGTACATTTTAGTATTTTAAGCTTAGACCTAGAATGATTGAATTCGTCTGTTTAAATTTTGTTTACTTTGAGGACACCATTTCATTTGTACAGAACACACCTAGACTAAGCGCATTTTCTTCATTCCATTTATTTTTTTGAACTACAAATCGTCATGTTTTAATTCATATTAGAATTTATGAAAATGCCACTTGGACAGATCACGCTGTTTTACACACGCTTTTTGATTCTTCGTTTCAGATAAACGATAAAATGATGCAATTTTTAAGCTTAAGCAAAAGTTGTAATTCATTATTTTCTACTTTTAGAAAGTCATAACTGGTACACCAGTTGATATTGAGGATTTTATGAAGACAGGTTGATCCAACCCCATTCGCTCAAGAACAGTCTTATCTTCCATTCAGAAATTACATCAGAAAGGGGACCTTCACTTTAAATGTAAGTACCCATAGGTCATTTACAGCCATTGCAGGGGTGGGTGGGGCTCAGTGGGGTGTGGCTCAATGGCTCAGTCGGTCATAGCGATAGTCTCTCAGTCAGACACGTGCCTTCCATCAGTGGGAAGGGAGCATCCATGGCTCTGTCAGTGAGTCTCTGTCAGACACGTGCCTTCCATCAGTGGGAAGGTAGCCTCCATGGCTCTGTCAGTTAGTGAGTCTCTCAGTCAGACCTGTGCCTTCCATCAGTGGGAAGGGAGCCTCCATGGCTCTGTCGGTTAGTGAGTCTCTCAGTCAGACACGTGCCTTCAATCAGTGGGAAGGTAGCCTCCATGGCTCTGTCGGTTAGTGAGTCTCTCAGTCAGACACGTGCCTTCAATCAGTGGGAAGGTAGCCTCCATGGCTCTGTCAGTTAGTGAGTCTCTGTCAGACCTGTGCCTTCCATCAGTGGGAAGGGAGCCTCCATGGCTCTGTCAGTTAGTGAGTCTCTCAGTCAGACACGTGCCTTCCATCAGTGGGAAGGGAGCCTCCATGGCTCTGTCAGTGAGTCTCTCGGTCAGACACGTGCCTTCCATCAGTGGGAAGGGAGCCTCCATGGCTCTGTCAGTGAGTCTCTCAGTCAGACACGTGCCTTCCATCAGTGGGAAGGTAGCTTCCATGGCTCTGTCAGTTAGTGAGTCTCTCAGTCAGACACGTGCCTTCATCAGTGGGAAGGTAGCCTCCATGGCTCTGTCAGTTAGTGAGTCTCAAAGTCAGACACGTGCCTTCATCAGTGGGAAGGTAGCCTCCATGGCTCTGTCAGTGAGTCTCTCAGTCAGACACGTGCCTTCATCAGTGGGAAGGTAGCCTCCATGGCTCTGTCAGTGAGTCTCTCAGTCAGACACGTGCCTTCCATCAGTGGGAAGGTAGCCTCCATGGCTCTGTCAGTGAGTCTCTCAGTCAGACACGTGCCTTCCATCAGTGGGAAGGTAGCCTCCATGGCTCTGTCAGTGAGTCTCTCAGTCAGACACGTGCCTTCCATCAGTGGGAAGGTAGCTTCCATGGCTCTGTCAGTTAGTGAGTCTCTCAGTCAGACACGTGCCTTCATCAGTGGGAAGGTAGCCTCCATGGCTGTCAGTGAGTCTCTGTCAGACACGTGCCTTCCATCAGTGGGAAGGGAGCCTCCATGGCTCTGTCGGTTAGTGAGTCTCTCAGTCAGACACGTGCCTTCCATCAGTGGGAAGGGAGCCTCCATGGCTCTGTCAGTTAGTGAGTCTCTCAGTCAGACACGTGCCTTCCATTAGTGGGAAGGTAGCCTCCATGGCTCTGTCAGTTAGTGAGTCTCTGTCAGACCTGTGCCTTCCATCAGTGGGAAGGGAGCCTCCATGGCTCTGTCAGTGAGTCTCTCAGTCAGACACGTGCCTTCCATCAGTGGGAAGGGAGCCTCCATGGCTCTGTCAGTGAGTCTCTCAGTCAGACCTGTGCCTTCCATCAGTGGGAAGGTAGCCTCCATGGCTCTGTCAGTTAGTGAGTCTCTCAGTCAGACACCTGCCTTCCATCAGTGGGAAGGGAGCCTCCATGGCTCTGTCAGTTAGTGAGTCTCTCAGTCAGACACGTGCCTTCCATCAGTGGGAAGGTAGCCTCCATGGCTCTGTCGGTTAGTGAGTCTCTCAGTCAGACACGTGCCTTCATCAGTGGGAAGGTAGCCTCCATGGCTCTGTCAGTTAGTGAGTCTCTCAGTCACACGTGCCTTCCATCAGTGGGAAGGTAGCCTCCATGGCTCTGTCAGTTAGTGAGTCTCAAAGTCAGACACGTGCCTTCATCAGTGGGAAGGTAGCCTCCATGGCTCTGTCAGTTAGTGAGTCTCTGTCAGACCTGTGCCTTCCATCAGTGGGAAGGGAGCCTCCATGGCTCTGTCAGTGAGTCTCTCAGTCAGACACGTGCCTTCCATCAGTGGGAAGGGAGCCTCCATGGCTCTGTCAGTGAGTCTCTCAGTCAGACACCTGCCTTCCATCAGTGGGAAGGTAGCCTCCATGGCTCTGTCGGTTAGTGAGTCTCTCAGTCAGACACGTGCCTTCCATCAGTGGGAAGGTAGCCTCCATGGCTCTGTCAGTTAGTGAGTCTCTCAGTCAGACATGTGCCTTCCATTAGTGGGAAGGTAGCCTCCATGGCTCTGTCAGTTAGTGAGTCTCTCAGTCAGACACGTGCCTTCCATCAGTGGGAAGGGAGCCTCCATGGCTGTAAGTGAGTCTCTGTCAGACCTGTGCCTTCCATCAGTGGGAAGGGAGCCTCCATGGCTCTGTCAGTTAGTGAGTCTCAGTCAGACCTGTGCCTTCCATCAGTGGGAAGGGAGCCTCCATGGCTCTGTCAGTGAGTCTCTCAGTCAGACACGTGCCTTCCATCAGTGGGAAGGGAGCCTCCATGGCTCTGTCAGTGAGTCTCTCAGTCAGACCTGTGCCTTCCATCAGTGGGAAGGTAGCCTCCATGGCTCTGTCAGTTAGTGAGTCTCTCAGTCAGACACGTGCCTTCAATCAGTGGAAAGGTAGCCTCCATGGCTCTGTCAGTTAGCGAGTCTCTCAGTCAGACACGTGCCTTCCATCAGTGGGAAGGTAGCCTCCATGGCTCTGTCAGTTAGTGAGTGTCTCAGTCAGACACGTGCCTTCCATCAGTCGGAAGGGAGCCTCCATGGCTCTGTCAGTGAGTCTCTCAGTCAGACACGTGCCTTCCATCAGTGGGAAGGGAGCCTCCATGGCTCTGTCAGTGAGTCTCTCAGTCAGACACGTGCCTTCCATCAGTGGGAAGGGAGCCTCCATGGCTCTGTCAGTGAGTCTCTCAGTCAGACCTGTGCCTTCCATCAGTGGGAAGGGAGCCTCCATGGCTCTGTCAGTTAGTGAGTCTCTCAGTCAGACACGTGCCTTCATCAGTGGGAAGGGAGCCTCCATGGCTCTGTCAGTTAGTGAGTCTCTGTCAGACCTGTTCCTTCCATCAGTGGGAAGGGAGCCTCCTTGGCTCTGTCAGTGTCTCTCAGTCAGACACGTGCCTTCCATCAGTGGGAAGGTAGCCTCCATGGCTCTGTCAGTTAGTGAGTCTCTCAGTCAGACACGTGCCTTCCATCAGTGGGAAGGTAGCCTCCATGGCTCTGTCAGTGAGTCTCTGTCAGACCTGTGCCTTCCATCAGTGGGAAGGGAGCCTCCATGGCTCTGTCAGTGAGTCTCTCAGTCAGACACGTGCCTTCCATCAGTGGGAAGGGAGCCTCCATGGCTCTGTCAGTGAGTCTCTCAGTCAGACCTGTGCCTTCCATCAGTGGGAAGGTAGCCTCCATGGCTCTGTCAGTGAGTCTCTCAGTCAGACACGTGCCTTCCATCAGTGGGAAGGTAGCTTCCATGGCTCTGTCAGTTAGTGAGTCTCTCAGTCAGACACGTGCCTTCCATCAGTTGGAAGGGAGCCTCCATGGCTCTGTCAGTGAGTCTGTCAGACACGTGCCTTCCATCAGTGGGAAGGGAGCCTCCATGGCTCTGTCGGTTAGTGAGTCTCTCAGTCAGACACGTGCCTTCCATCAGTGGGAAGGGAGCCTCCATGGCTCTGTCAGTTAGTGAGTCTCTCAGTCAGACACGTGCCTTCCATCAGTGGGAAGGGAGCCTCCATGGCTCTGTCAGTTAGTGAGTCTCTCAGTCAGACACGTGCCTTCATCAGTGGGAAGGTAGCCTCCATGGCTCTGTCAGTTAGTGAGTCTCTCAGTCAGACACGTGCCTTCATCAGTGGGAAGGTAGCCTCCATGGCTCTGTCAGTTAGTGAGTCTCAAAGTCAGACACGTGCCTTCATCAGTGGGAAGGTAGCCTCCATGGCTCTGTCAGTGAGTCTCTCAGTCAGACACGTGCCTTCATCAGTGGGAAGGTAGCCTCCATGGCTCTGTCAGTGAGTCTCTCAGTCAGACACGTGCCTTCCATCAGTGGGAAGGTAGCCTCCATGGCTCTGTCAGTGAGTCTCTCAGTCAGACACGTGCCTTCCATCAGTGGGAAGGTAGCCTCCATGGCTCTGTCAGTGAGTCTCTCAGTCAGACACGTGCCTTCCATCAGTGGGAAGGTAGCTTCCATGGCTCTGTCAGTTAGTGAGTCTCTCAGTCAGACACGTGCCTTCATCAGTGGGAAGGTAGCCTCCATGGCTGTCAGTGAGTCTCTGTCAGACACGTGCCTTCCATCAGTGGGAAGGGAGCCTCCATGGCTCTGTCGGTTAGTGAGTCTCTCAGTCAGACACGTGCCTTCCATCAGTGGGAAGGGAGCCTCCATGGCTGTAAGTGAGTCTCTGTCAGACCTGTGCCTTCCATCAGTGGGAAGGGAGCCTCCATGGCTCTGTCAGTGAGTCTCTCAGTCAGACACGTGCCTTCCATCAGTGGGAAGGGAGCCTCCATGGCTCTGTCAGTGAGTCTCTCAGTCAGACCTGTGCCTTCCATCAGTGGGAAGGTAGCCTCCATGGCTCTGTCAGTTAGTGAGTCTCTCAGTCAGACACCTGCCTTCCATCAGTGGGAAGGGAGCCTCCATGGCTCTGTCAGTTAGTGAGTCTCTCAGTCAGACACGTGCCTTCAATCAGTGGAAAGGTAGCCTCCATGGCTCTGTCAGTTAGCGAGTCTCTCAGTCAGACACGTGCCTTCAATCAGTGGAAAGGTAGCCTCCATGGCTCTGTCAGTTAGCGAGTCTCTCAGTCAGACACGTGCCTTCCATCAGTGGGAAGGGAGCCTCCATGGCTCTGTCAGTTAGTGAGTCTCTCAGTCAGACACGTGCCTTCCATCAGTGGGAAGGTAGCCTCCATGGCTCTGTCAGTTAGTGAGTGTCTCAGTCAGACACGTGCCTTCCATCAGTGGGAAGGTAGCCTCCATGGCTCTGTCGGTTAGTGAGTCTCTCAGTCAGACACGTGCCTTCCATCAGTGGGAAGGTAGCCTCCATGGCTCTGTCAGTGAGTCTCTCAGTCAGACACGTGCCTTCATCAGTGGGAAGGTAGCCTCCATGGCTCTGTCAGTTAGTGAGTCTCTCAGTCACACGTGCCTTCCATCAGTGGGAAGGTAGCCTCCATGGCTCTGTCAGTTAGTGAGTCTCAAAGTCAGACACGTGCCTTCATCAGTGGGAAGGTAGCCTCCATGGCTCTGTCAGTTAGTGAGTCTCTGTCAGACCTGTGCCTTCCATCAGTGGGAAGGGAGCCTCCATGGCTCTGTCAGTGAGTCTCTCAGCCAGACACGTGCCTTCCATCAGTGGGAAGGGAGCCTCCATGGCTCTGTCAGTGAGTCTCTCAGTCAGACACCTGCCTTCCATCAGTGGGAAGGTAGCCTCCATGGCTCTGTCGGTTAGTGAGTCTCTCAGTCAGAC
Organism: Lepidochitona cinerea; assembly: GCA_963971465.1. Classification (NCBI taxonomy): domain Eukaryota; kingdom Metazoa; phylum Mollusca; class Polyplacophora; order Chitonida; family Tonicellidae; genus Lepidochitona; species Lepidochitona cinerea. Next base: position 8,915,862 of record OZ020556.1, read on the forward strand.
ACGTGCCTTCCATCAGTGGGAAGGTAGCCTCCATGGCTCTGTCAGTTAGTGAGTCTCTCAGTCAGACACGTGCCTTCCATCAGTGGGAAGGGAGCCTCCATGGCTCTGTCAGTTAGTGAGTCTCTGTCAGACCTGTGCCTTCCATCAGTGGGAAGGGAGCCTCCATGGCTCTGTCAGTGAGTCTCTCAGTCAGACACGTGCCTTCCATCAGTGGGAAGGGAGCCTCCATGGCTCTGTCAGTGAGTCTCTCAGTCAGACACCTGCCTTCCATCAGTGGGAAGGGAGCCTCCATGGCTGTAAGTGAGTCTCTGTCAGACCTGTGCCTTCCATCAGTGGGAAGGGAGCCTCCATGGCTCTGTCGGTTAGTGAGTCTCTCAGTCAGACACGTGCCTTCCATCAGTGGGAAGGTAGCCTCCATGGCTCTGTCAGTTAGTGAGTCTCTCAGTCAGACACGTGCCTTCCATCAGTGGGAAGGGAGCCTCCATGGCTCTGTCAGTTAGTGAGTCTCTCAGTCAGACACGTGCCTTCCATTAGTGGGAAGGTAGCCTCCATGGCTCTGTCAGTGAGTCTCTCAGTCAGACACGTGCCTTCATCAGTGGGAAGGTAGCCTCCATGGCTCTGTCAGTTAGTGAGTCTCTCAGTCACACGTGCCTTCCATCAGTGGGAAGGTAGCCTCCATGGCTCTGTCAGTTAGTGAGTCTCAAAGTCAGACACGTGCCTTCATCAGTGGGAAGGTAGCCTCCATGGCTCTGTCAGTTAGTGAGTCTCTGTCAGACCTGTGCCTTCCATCAGTGGGAAGGGAGCCTCCATGGCTCTGTCAGTGAGTCTCTCAGTCAGACACGTGCCTTCCATCAGTGGGAAGGGAGCCTCCATGGCTCTGTCAGTGAGTCTCTCAGTCAGACACCTGCCTTCCATCAGTGGGAAGGTAGCCTCCATGGCTCTGTCGGTTAGTGAGTCTCTCAGTCAGACACGTGCCTTCCATCAGTGGGAAGGTAGCCTCCATGGCTCTGTCAGTTAGTGAGTCTCTCAGTCAGACACGTGCCTTCCATCAGTGGGAAGGGAGCCTCCATGGCTCTGTCAGTTAGTGAGTCTCTCAGTCAGACACGTGCCTTCCATTAGTGGGAAGGTAGCCTCCATGGCTCTGTCAGTTAGTGAGTCTCTCAGTCAGACACGTGCCTTCCATCAGTGGGAAGGGAGCCTCCATGGCTGTAAGTGAGTCTCTGTCAGACCTGTGCCTTCCATCAGTGGGAAGGGAGCCTCCATGGCTCTGTCAGTGAGTCTCTCAGTCAGACACGTGCCTTCCATCAGTGGGAAGGGAGCCTCCATGGCTCTGTCAGTGAGTCTCTCAGTCAGACCTGTGCCTTCCATCAGTGGGAAGGTAGCCTCCATGGCTCTGTCAGTTAGTGAGTCTCTGTCAGACACCTGCCTTCCATCAGTGGGAAGGTAGCCTCCATGGCTCTGTCAGTTAGTGAGTCTCTCAGTCAGACACGTGCCTTCAATCAGTGGAAAGGTAGCCTCCATGGCTCTGTCAGTTAGCGAGTCTCTCAGTCAGACACGTGCCTTCCATCAGTGGGAAGGGAGCCTCCATGGCTCTGTCAGTTAGTGAGTCTCTCAGTCAGACACGTGCCTTCCATCAGTGGGAAGGTAGCCTCCATGGCTCTGTCTGTTAGTGAGTGTCTCAGTCAGACACGTGCCTTCCATCAGTCGGAAGGGAGCCTCCATGGCTCTGTCAGTGAGTGTCTCAGTCAGACACGTGCCTTCCATCAGTGGGAAGGGAGCCTCCATGGCTCTGTCAGTGAGTCTCTCAGTCAGACACGTGCCTTCCATCAGTGGGAAGGGAGCCTCCATGGCTCTGTCAGTGAGTCTCTCAGTCAGACCTGTGCCTTCCATCAGTGGGAAGGGAGCCTCCATGGCTCTGTCAGTTAGTGAGTCTCTCAGTCAGACACGTGCCTTCCATTAGTGGGAAGGGAGCCTCCATGGCTCTGTCGGTTAGTGAGTCTCTCAGTCAGACATGTGCCTTCCATCAGTGGGAAGGGAGCCTCCATGGCTCTGTCAGTTAGTGAGTCTCTCAGTCAGACACGTGCCTTCATCAGTGGGAAGGTAGCCTCCATGGCTCTGTCAGTTAGTGAGTCTCTCAGTCAGACACGTGCCTTCATCAGTGGGAAGGGAGCCTCCATGGCTCTGTCAGTTAGTGAGTCTCTGTCAGACCTGTTCCTTCCATCAGTGGGAAGGGAGCCTCCTTGGCTCTGTCAGTGTCTCTCAGTCAGACACGTGCCTTCCATCAGTGGGAAGGTAGCCTCCATGGCTCTGTCAGTTAGTGAGTCTCTCAGTCAGACACGTGCCTTCATCAGTGGGAAGGTAGCCTCCATGGCTCTGTCAGTGAGTCTCTCAGTCAGACACGTGCCTTCCATCAGTGGGAAGGTAGCCTCCATGGCTCTGTCAGTGAGTCTCTCAGTCAGACACGTGCCTTCCATCAGTGGGAAGGTAGCCTCCATGGCTCTGTCAGTGAGTCTCTCAGTCAGACACGTGCCTTCCATCAGTGGGAAGGTAGCTTCCATGGCTCTGTCAGTTAGTGAGTCTCTCAGTCAGACACGTGCCTTCATCAGTGGGAAGGTAGCCTCCATGGCTGTCAGTGAGTCTCTGTCAGACACGTGCCTTCCATCAGTGGGAAGGGAGCCTCCATGGCTCTGTCGGTTAGTGAGTCTCTCAGTCAGACACGTGCCTTCCATCAGTGGGAAGGGAGCCTCCATGGCTGTAAGTGAGTCTCTGTCAGACCTGTGCCTTCCATCAGTGGGAAGGGAGCCTCCATGGCTCTGTCAGTGAGTCTCTCAGTCAGACACGTGCCTTCCATCAGTGGGAAGGGAGCCTCCATGGCTCTGTCAGTGAGTCTCTCAGTCAGACCTGTGCCTTCCATCAGTGGGAAGGTAGCCTCCATGGCTCTGTCAGTTAGTGAGTCTCTCAGTCAGACACCTGCCTTCCATCAGTGGGAAGGGAGCCTCCATGGCTCTGTCAGTTAGTGAGTCTCTCAGTCAGACACGTGCCTTCAATCAGTGGAAAGGTAGCCTCCATGGCTCTGTCAGTTAGCGAGTCTCTCAGTCAGACACGTGCCTTCAATCAGTGGAAAGGTAGCCTCCATGGCTCTGTCAGTTAGCGAGTCTCTCAGTCAGACACGTGCCTTCCATCAGTGGGAAGGGAGCCTCCATGGCTCTGTCAGTTAGTGAGTCTCTCAGTCAGACACGTGCCTTCCATCAGTGGGAAGGTAGCCTCCATGGCTCTGTCAGTTAGTGAGTGTCTCAGTCAGACACGTGCCTTCCATCAGTGGGAAGGTAGCCTCCATGGCTCTGTCGGTTAGTGAGTCTCTCAGTCAGACACGTGCCTTCCATCAGTGGGAAGGTAGCCTCCATGGCTCTGTCAGTGAGTCTCTCAGTCAGACACGTGCCTTCATCAGTGGGAAGGTAGCCTCCATGGCTCTGTCAGTTAGTGAGTCTCTCAGTCACACGTGCCTTCCATCAGTGGGAAGGTAGCCTCCATGGCTCTGTCAGTTAGTGAGTCTCAAAGTCAGACACGTGCCTTCATCAGTGGGAAGGTAGCCTCCATGGCTCTGTCAGTTAGTGAGTCTGTCAGACCTGTGCCTTCCATCAGTGGGAAGGGAGCCTCCATGGCTCTGTCAGTGAGTCTCTCAGTCAGACACGTGCCTTCCATCAGTGGGAAGGGAGCCTCCATGGCTCTGTCAGTGAGTCTCTCAGTCAGACACCTGCCTTCCATCAGTGGGAAGGTAGCCTCCATGGCTCTGTCGGTTAGTGAGTCTCTCAGTCAGACACGTGCCTTCCATCAGAGGGAAGGTAGCCTCCATGGCTCTGTCAGTTAGTGAGTCTCTCAGTCAGACACGTGCCTTCCATCAGTGGGAAGGGAGCCTCCATGGCTCTGTCAGTTAGTGAGTCTCTGTCAGACCTGTGCCTTCCATCAGTGGGAAGGGAGCCTCCATGGCTCTGTCAGTGAGTCTCTCAGTCAGACACGTGCCTTCCATCAGTGGGAAGGGAGCCTCCATGGCTCTGTCAGTGAGTCTCTCAGTCAGACACCTGCCTTCCATCAGTGGGAAGGGAGCCTCCATGGCTGTAAGTGAGTCTCTGTCAGACCTGTGCCTTCCATCAGTGGGAAGGGAGCCTCCATGGCTCTGTCAGTGAGTCTCTCAGTCAGACACCTGCCTTCCATCAGTGGGAAGGTAGCCTCCATGGCTCTGTCGGTTAGTGAGTCTCTCAGTCAGACACGTGCCTTCCATCAGTGGGAAGGTAGCCTCCATGGCTCTGTCAGTTAGTGAGTCTCTCAGTCAGACACGTGCCTTCCATCAGTGGGAAGGGAGCCTCCATGGCTCTGTCAGTTAGTGAGTCTCTCAGTCAGACACGTGCCTTCCATTAGTGGGAAGGTAGCCTCCATGGCTCTGTCAGTTAGTGAGTCTCTCAGTCAGACACGTGCCTTCCATCAGTGGGAAGGGAGCCTCCATGGCTGTAAGTGAGTCTCTGTCAGACCTGTGCCTTCCATCAGTGGGAAGGGAGCCTCCATGGCTCTGTCAGTTAGTGAGTCTCTCAGTCAGACACGTGCCTTCCATCAGTGGGAAGGGAGCCTCCATGGCTCTGTCAGTTAGTGAGTCTCTCAGTCAGACACGTGCCTTCCATCAGTGGGAAGGTAGCCTCCATGGCTCTGTCAGTTAGTGAGTGTCTCAGTCAGACACGTGCCTTCCATCAGTGGGAAGGTAGCCTCCATGGCTCTGTCGGTTAGTGAGTCTCTCAGTCAGACACGTGCCTTCCATCAGTGGGAAGGTAGCCTCCATGGCTCTGTCAGTGAGTCTCTCAGTCAGACACGTGCCTTCATCAGTGGGAAGGTAGCCTCCATGGCTCTGTCAGTTAGTGAGTCTCTCAGTCACACGTGCCTTCCATCAGTGGGAAGGTAGCCTCCATGGCTCTGTCAGTTAGTGAGTCTCAAAGTCAGACACGTGCCTTCATCAGTGGGAAGGTAGCCTCCATGGCTCTGTCAGTTAGTGAGTCTCTGTCAGACCTGTGCCTTCCATCAGTGGGAAGGGAGCCTCCATGGCTCTGTCAGTGAGTCTCTCAGTCAGACACGTGCCTTCCATCAGTGGGAAGGGAGCCTCCATGGCTCTGTCAGTGAGTCTCTCAGTCAGACACCTGCCTTCCATCAGTGGGAAGGTAGCCTCCATGGCTCTGTCGGTTAGTGAGTCTCTCAGTCAGACACGTGCCTTCCATCAGTGGGAAGGTAGCCTCCATGGCTCTGTCAGTTAGTGAGTCTCTCAGTCAGACACGTGCCTTCCATCAGTGGGAAGGGAGCCTCCATGGCTCTGTCAGTTAGTGAGTCTCTCAGTCAGACACGTGCCTTCCATTAGTGGGAAGGTAGCCTCCATGGCTCTGTCAGTTAGTGAGTCTCTCAGTCAGACACGTGCCTTCCATCAGTGGGAAGGGAGCCTCCATGGCTGTAAGTGAGTCTCTGTCAGACCTGTGCCTTCCATCAGTGGGAAGGGAGCCTCCATGGCTCTGTCAGTGAGTCTCTCAGTCAGACACGTGCCTTCCATCAGTGGGAAGGGAGCCTCCATGGCTCTGTCAGTGAGTCTCTCAGTCAGACCTGTGCCTTCCATCAGTGGGAAGGTAGCCTCCATGGCTCTGTCAGTTAGTGAGTCTCTGTCAGACACCTGCCTTCCATCAGTGGGAAGGGAGCCTCCATGGCTCTGTCAGTTAGTGAGTCTCTCAGTCAGACACGTGCCTTCAATCAGTGGAAAGGTAGCCTCCATGGCTCTGTCAGTTAGCGAGTCTCTCAGTCAGACACGTGCCTTCCATCAGTGGGAAGGGAGCCTCCATGGCTCTGTCAGTTAGTGAGTCTCTCAGTCAGACACGTGCCTTCCATCAGTGGGAAGGTAGCCTCCATGGCTCTGTCAGTTAGTGAGTGTCTCAGTCAGACACGTGCCTTCCATCAGTCGGAAGGGAGCCTCCATGGCTCTGTCAGTGAGTCTCTCAGTCAGACACGTGCCTTCCATCAGTGGGAAGGGAGCCTCCATGGCTCTGTCAGTGAGTCTCTCAGTCAGACACGTGCCTTCCATCAGTGGGAAGGGAGCCTCCATGGCTCTGTCAGTGAGTCTCTCAGTCAGACCTGTGCCTTCCATCAGTGGGAAGGGAGCCTCCATGGCTCTGTCAGTTAGTGAGTCTCTCAGTCAGACACGTGCCTTCCATCAGTGGGAAGGGAGCCTCCATGGCTCTGTCGGTTAGTGAGTCTCTCAGTCAGACATGTGCCTTCCATCAGTGGGAAGGGAGCCTCCATGGCTCTGTCAGTTAGTGAGTCTCTCAGTCAGACACGTGCCTTCATCAGTGGGAAGGTAGCCTCCATGGCTCTGTCAGTTAGTGAGTCTCTCAGTCAGACACGTGCCTTCATCAGTGGGAAGGGAGCCTCCATGGCTCTGTCAGTTAGTGAGTCTCTGTCAGACCTGTTCCTTCCATCAGTGGGAAGGGAGCCTCCTTGGCTCTGTCAGTGTCTCTCAGTCAGACACGTGCCTTCCATCAGTGGGAAGGTAGCCTCCATGGCTCTGTCAGTTAGTGAGTCTCTCAGTCAGACACGTGCCTTCCATCAGTGGGAAGGTAGCCTCCATGGCTCTGTCAGTGAGTCTCTGTCAGACCTGTGCCTTCCATCAGTGGGAAGGGAGCCTCCATGGCTCTGTCAGTGAGTCTCTCAGTCAGACACGTGCCTTCCATCAGTGGGAAGGGAGCCTCCATGGCTCTGTCAGTGAGTCTCTCAGTCAGACCTGTGCCTTCCATCAGTGGGAAGGTAGCCTCCATGGCTCTGTCAGTGAGTCTCTCAGTCAGACACGTGCCTTCCATCAGTGGGAAGGTAGCTTCCATGGCTCTGTCAGTTAGTGAGTCTCTCAGTCAGACACGTGCCTTCCATCAGTTGGAAGGGAGCCTCCATGGCTCTGTCAGTGAGTCTGTCAGACACGTGCCTTCCATCAGTGGGAAGGGAGCCTCCATGGCTCTGTCGGTTAGTGAGTCTCTCAGTCAGACACGTGCCTTCCATCAGTGGGAAGGGAGCCTCCATGGCTCTGTCAGTTAGTGAGTCTCTCAGTCAGACACGTGCCTTCCATCAGTGGGAAGGGAGCCTCCATGGCTCTGTCAGTTAGTGAGTCTCTCAGTCAGACACGTGCCTTCATCAGTGGGAAGGTAGCCTCCATGGCTCTGTCAGTTAGTGAGTCTCAAAGTCAGACACGTGCCTTCATCAGTGGGAAGGTAGCCTCCATGGCTCTGTCAGTGAGTCTCTCAGTCAGACACGTGCCTTCATCAGTGGGAAGGTAGCCTCCATGGCTCTGTCAGTGAGTCTCTCAGTCAGACACGTGCCTTCCATCAGTGGGAAGGTAGCCTCCATGGCTCTGTCAGTTAGTGAGTCTCTCAGTCAGACACGTGCCTTCCATCAGTGGGAAGGTAGCCTCCATGGCTCTGTCAGTTAGTGAGTGTCTCAGTCAGACACGTGCCTTCCATCAGTGGGAAGGTAGCCTCCATGGCTCTGTCAGTTAGTGAGTCTCTGTCAGACCTGTGCCTTCCATCAGTGGGAAGGGAGCCTCCATGGCTCTGTCAGTGAGTCTCTCAGTCAGACACGTGCCTTCCATCAGTGGGAAGGGAGCCTCCATGGCTCTGTCAGTGAGTCTCTCAGTCAGACACCTGCCTTCCATCAGTGGGAAGGTAGCCTCCATGGCTCTGTCGGTTAGTGAGTCTCTCAGTCAGACACGTGCCTTCCATCAGTGGGAAGGTAGCCTCCATGGCTCTGTCAGTTAGTGAGTCTCTCAGTCAGACACGTGCCTTCCATCAGTGGGAAGGGAGCCTCCATGGCTCTGTCAGTTAGTGAGTCTCTCAGTCAGACACGTGCCTTCCATTAGTGGGAAGGTAGCCTCCATGGCTCTGTCAGTTAGTGAGTCTCTCAGTCAGACACGTGCCTTCCATCAGTGGGAAGGGAGCCTCCATGGCTGTAAGTGAGTCTCTGTCAGACCTGTGCCTTCCATCAGTGGGAAGGGAGCCTCCATGGCTCTGTCAGTGAGTCTCTCAGTCAGACACGTGCCTTCCATCAGTGGGAAGGGAGCCTCCATGGCTCTGTCAGTGAGTCTCTCAGTCAGACCTGTGCCTTCCATCAGTGGGAAGGTAGCCTCCATGGCTCTGTCAGTTAGTGAGTCTCTGTCAGACACCTGCCTTCCATCAGTGGGAAGGGAGCCTCCATGGCTCTGTCAGTTAGTGAGTCTCTCAGTCAGACACGTGCCTTCAATCAGTGGAAAGGTAGCCTCCATGGCTCTGTCAGTTAGCGAGTCTCTCAGTCAGACACGTGCCTTCCATCAGTGGGAAGGGAGCCTCCATGGCTCTGTCAGTTAGTGAGTCTCTCAGTCAGACACGTGCCTTCCATCAGTGGGAAGGTAGCCTCCATGGCTCTGTCAGTTAGTGAGTGTCTCAGTCAGACACGTGCCTTCCATCAGTCGGAAGGGAGCCTCCATGGCTCTGTCAGTGAGTCTCTCAGTCAGACACGTGCCTTCCATCAGTGGGAAGGGAGCCTCCATGGCTCTGTCAGTGAGTCTCTCAGTCAGACACGTGCCTTCCATCAGTGGGAAGGTAGCCTCCATGGCTCTGTCAGTGAGTCTCTCAGTCAGACACGTGCCTTCATCAGTGGGAAGGTAGCCTCCATGGCTCTGTCAGTGAGTCTCTCAGTCAGACACGTGCCTTCCATCAGTGGGAAGGTAGCCTCCATGGCTCTGTCAGTGAGTCTCTCAGTCAGACACGTGCCTTCCATCAGTGGGAAGGTAGCCTCCATGGCTCTGTCAGTGAGTCTCTCAGTCAGACACGTGCCTTCCATCAGTGGGAAGGTAGCTTCCATGGCTCTGTCAGTTAGTGAGTCTCTCAGTCAGACACGTGCCTTCATCAGTGGGAAGGTAGCCTCCATGGCTGTCAGTGAGTCTCTGTCAGACACGTGCCTTCCATCAGTGGGAAGGGAGCCTCCATGGCTCTGTCGGTTAGTGAGTCTCTCAGTCAGACACGTGCCTTCCATCAGTGGGAAGGGAGCCTCCATGGCTGTAAGTGAGTCTCTGTCAGACCTGTGCCTTCCATCAGTGGGAAGGGAGCCTCCATGGCTCTGTCAGTGAGTCTCTCAGTCAGACACGTGCCTTCCATCAGTGGGAAGGGAGCCTCCATGGCTCTGTCAGTGAGTCTCTCAGTCAGACCTGTGCCTTCCATCAGTGGGAAGGTAGCCTCCATGGCTCTGTCAGTTAGTGAGTCTCTCAGTCAGACACCTGCCTTCCATCAGTGGGAAGGGAGCCTCCATGGCTCTGTCAGTTAGTGAGTCTCTCAGTCAGACACGTGCCTTCAATCAGTGGAAAGGTAGCCTCCATGGCTCTGTCAGTTAGCGAGTCTCTCAGTCAGACACGTGCCTTCCATCAGTGGGAAGGGAGCCTCCATGGCTCTGTCAGTTAGTGAGTCTCTCAGTCAGACACGTGCCTTCCATCAGTGGGAAGGTAGCCTCCATGGCTCTGTCAGTTAGTGAGTGTCTCAGTCAGACACGTGCCTTCCATCAGTGGGAAGGTAGCCTCCATGGCTCTGTCGGTTAGTGAGTCTCTCAGTCAGACACGTGCCTTCCATCAGTGGGAAGGTAGCCTCCATGGCTCTGTCAGTGAGTCTCTCAGTCAGACACGTGCCTTCATCAGTGGGAAGGTAGCCTCCATGGCTCTGTCAGTTAGTGAGTCTCTCAGTCACACGTGCCTTCCATCAGTGGGAAGGTAGCCTCCATGGCTCTGTCAGTTAGTGAGTCTCAAAGTCAGACACGTGCCTTCATCAGTGGGAAGGTAGCCTCCATGGCTCTGTCAGTTAGTGAGTCTCTCAGTCAGACACGTGCCTTCAATCAGTGGGAAGGTAGCCTCCATGGCTCTGTCAGTTAGTGAGTCTCTGTCAGACCTGTGCCTTCCATCAGTGGGAAGGTAGCCTCCATGGCTCTGTCAGTTAGTGAGTCTCAAAGTCAGACACGTGCCTTCATCAGTGGGAAGGTAGCCTCCATGGCTCTGTCGGTTAGTGAGTCTCTCAGTCAGACACGTGCCTTCCATCAGTGGGAAGGGAGCCTCCATGGCTCTGTCAGTTAGTGAGTCTCTCAGTCAGACACGTGCCTTCCATCAGTGGGAAGGGAGCCTCCATGGCTCTGTCAGTTAGTGAGTCTCTCAGTCAGACACGTGCCTTCATCAGTGGGAAGGTAGCCTCCATGGCTCTGTCAGTTAGTGAGTCTCAAAGTCAGACACGTGCCTTCATCAGTGGGAAGGTAGCCTCCATGGCTCTGTCAGTGAGTCTCTCAGTCAGACACGTGCCTTCATCAGTGGGAAGGTAGCCTCCATGGCTCTGTCAGTGAGTCTCTCAGTCAGACACGTGCCTTCCATCAGTGGGAAGGTAGCCTCCATGGCTCTGTCAGTGAGTCTCTCAGTCAGACACGTGCCTTCCATCAGTGGGAAGGTAGCCTCCATGGCTCTGTCAGTGAGTCTCTCAGTCAGACACGTGCCTTCCATCAGTGGGAAGGTAGCTTCCATGGCTCTGTCAGTTAGTGAGTCTCTCAGTCAGACACGTGCCTTCATCAGTGGGAAGGTAGCCTCCATGGCTGTCAGTGAGTCTCTGTCAGACACGTGCCTTCCATCAGTGGGAAGGGAGCCTCCATGGCTCTGTCGGTTAGTGAGTCTCTCAGTCAGACACGTGCCTTCCATCAGTGGGAAGGGAGCCTCCATGGCTGTAAGTGAGTCTCTGTCAGACCTGTGCCTTCCATGGCTGTAAGTGAGTCTCTGTCAGACCTGTGCCTTCCATCAGTGGGAAGGGAGCCTCCATGGCTCTGTCAGTGAGTCTCTCAGTCAGACACGTGCCTTCCATCAGTGGGAAGGGAGCCTCCATGGCTCTGTCAGTGAGTCTCTCAGTCAGACCTGTGCCTTCCATCAGTGGGAAGGTAGCCTCCATGGCTCTGTCAGTTAGTGAGTCTCTCAGTCAGACACCTGCCTTCCATCAGTGGGAAGGGAGCCTCCATGGCTCTGTCAGTTAGTGAGTCTCTCAGTCAGACACGTGCCTTCAATCAGTGGAAAGGTAGCCTCCATGGCTCTGTCAGTTAGCGAGTCTCTCAGTCAGACACGTGCCTTCCATCAGTGGGAAGGGAGCCTCCATGGCTCTGTCAGTTAGTGAGTCTCTCAGTCAGACACGTGCCTTCCATCAGTGGGAAGGTAGCCTCCATGGCTCTGTCGGTTAGTGAGTCTCTCAGTCAGACACGTGCCTTCCATCAGTGGGAAGGTAGCCTCCATGGCTCTGTCAGTTAGTGAGTCTCTCAGTCAGACACGTGCCTTCCATCAGTGGGAAGGGAGCCTCCATGGCTCTGTCAGTTAGTGAGTCTCTCAGTCAGACACGTGCCTTCCATTAGTGGGAAGGTAGCCTCCATGGCTCTGTCAGTTAGTGAGTCTCTCAGTCAGACACGTGCCTTCCATCAGTGGGAAGGGAGCCTCCATGGCTGTAAGTGAGTCTCTGTCAGACCTGTGCCTTCCATCAGTGGGAAGGGAGCCTCCATGGCTCTGTCAGTTAGTGAGTCTCTCAGTCAGACACGTGCCTTCCATCAGTGGGAAGGGAGCCTCCATGGCTCTGTCAGTTAGTGAGTCTCTCAGTCAGACACGTGCCTTCCATCAGTGGGAAGGTAGCCTCCATGGCTCTGTCAGTTAGTGAGTGTCTCAGTCAGACACGTGCCTTCCATCAGTGGGAAGGTAGCCTCCATGGCTCTGTCAGTTAGTGAGTCTCTGTCAGACCTGTGCCTTCCATCAGTGGGAAGGGAGCCTCCATGGCTCTGTCAGTGAGTCTCTCAGTCAGACACGTGCCTTCCATCAGTGGGAAGGGAGCCTCCATGGCTCTGTCAGTGAGTCTCTCAGTCAGACACCTGCCTTCCATCAGTGGGAAGGTAGCCTCCATGGCTCTGTCGGTTAGTGAGTCTCTCAGTCAGACACCTGCCTTCCATCAGTGGGAAGGTAGCCTCCATGGCTCTGTCAGTTAGTGAGTCTCTCAGTCAGACACGTGCCTTCCATCAGTGGGAAGGGAGCCTCCATGGCTCTGTCAGTTAGTGAGTCTCTCAGTCAGACACGTGCCTTCCATTAGTGGGAAGGTAGCCTCCATGGCTCTGTCAGTTAGTGAGTCTCTCAGTCAGACACGTGCCTTCCATCAGTGGGAAGGGAGCCTCCATGGCTGTAAGTGAGTCTCTGTCAGACCTGTGCCTTCCATCAGTGGGAAGGGAGCCTCCATGGCTCTGTCAGTGAGTCTCTCAGTCAGACACGTGCCTTCCATCAGTGGGAAGGGAGCCTCCATGGCTCTGTCAGTGAGTCTCTCAGTCAGACCTGTGCCTTCCATCAGTGGGAAGGTAGCCTCCATGGCTCTGTCAGTTAGTGAGTCTCTGTCAGACACCTGCCTTCCATCAGTGGGAAGGGAGCCTCCATGGCTCTGTCAGTTAGTGAGTCTCTCAGTCAGACACGTGCCTTCAATCAGTGGAAAGGTAGCCTCCATGGCTCTGTCAGTTAGCGAGTCTCTCAGTCAGACACGTGCCTTCCATCAGTGGGAAGGGAGCCTCCATGGCTCTGTCAGTTAGTGAGTCTCTCAGTCAGACACGTGCCTTCCATCAGTGGGAAGGTAGCCTCCATGGCTCTGTCAGTTAGTGAGTGTCTCAGTCAGACACGTGCCTTCCATCAGTCGGAAGGGAGCCTCCATGGCTCTGTCAGTGAGTCTCTCAGTCAGACACGTGCCTTCCATCAGTGGGAAGGGAGCCTCCATGGCTCTGTCAGTGAGTCTCTCAGTCAGACACGTGCCTTCCATCAGTGGGAAGGGAGCCTCCATGGCTCTGTCAGTGAGTCTCTCAGTCAGACCTGTGCCTTCCATCAGTGGGAAGGGAGCCTCCATGGCTCTGTCAGTTAGTGAGTCTCTCAGTCAGACACGTGCCTTCCATCAGTGGGAAGGGAGCCTCCATGGCTCTGTCGGTTAGTGAGTCTCTCAGTCAGACACGTGCCTTCCATCAGTGGGAAGGGAGCCTCCATGGCTCTGTCAGTTAGTGAGTCTCTCAGTCAGACACGTGCCTTCATCAGTGGGAAGGTAGCCTCCATGGCTCTGTCAGTTAGTGAGTCTCTCAGTCAGACACGTGCCTTCATCAGTGGGAAGGGAGCCTCCATGGCTCTGTCAGTTAGTGAGTCTCTGTCAGACCTGTTCCTTCCATCAGTGGGAAGGGAGCCTCCTTGGCTCTGTCAGTGTCTCTCAGTCAGACACGTGCCTTCCATCAGTGGGAAGGTAGCCTCCATGGCTCTGTCAGTTAGTGAGTCTCTCAGTCAGACACGTGCCTTCCATCAGTGGGAAGGTAGCCTCCATGGCTCTGTCAGTGAGTCTCTGTCAGACCTGTGCCTTCCATCAGTGGGAAGGGAGCCTCCATGGCTCTGTCAGTGAGTCTCTCAGTCAGACACGTGCCTTCCATCAGTGGGAAGGGAGCCTCCATGGCTCTGTCAGTGAGTCTCTCAGTCAGACCTGTGCCTTCCATCAGTGGGAAGGTAGCCTCCATGGCTCTGTCAGTGAGTCTCTCAGTCAGACACGTGCCTTCCATCAGTGGGAAGGTAGCTTCCATGGCTCTGTCAGTTAGTGAGTCTCTCAGTCAGACACGTGCCTTCCATCAGTTGGAAGGGAGCCTCCATGGCTCTGTCAGTGAGTCTGTCAGACACGTGCCTTCCATCAGTGGGAAGGGAGCCTCCATGGCTCTGTCGGTTAGTGAGTCTCTCAGTCAGACACGTGCCTTCCATCAGTGGGAAGGGAGCCTCCATGGCTCTGTCAGTTAGTGAGTCTCTCAGTCAGACACGTGCCTTCCATCAGTGGGAAGGGAGCCTCCATGGCTCTGTCAGTTAGTGAGTCTCTCAGTCAGACACGTGCCTTCATCAGTGGGAAGGTAGCCTCCATGGCTCTGTCAGTTAGTGAGTCTCTCAGTCAGACACGTGCCTTCATCAGTGGGAAGGTAGCCTCCATGGCTCTGTCAGTTAGTGTGTTTCAAAGTCAGACACGTGCCTTCATCAGTGGGAAGGTAGCCTCCATGGCTCTGTCAGTGAGTCTCTCAGTCAGACACGTGCCTTCATCAGTGGGAAGGTAGCCTCCATGGCTCTGTCAGTGAGTCTCTCAGTCAGACACGTGCCTTCATCAGTGGGAAGGTAGCCTCCATGGCTCTGTCAGTTAGTGAGTCTCTCAGTCACACGTGCCTTCCATCAGTGGGAAGGTAGCCTCCATGGCTCTGTCAGTTAGTGAGTCTCAAAGTCAGACACGTGCCTTCATCAGTGGGAAGGTAGCCTCCATGGCTCTGTCAGTTAGTGAGTCTCTGTCAGACCTGTGCCTTCCATCAGTGGGAAGGGAGCCTCCATGGCTCTGTCAGTGAGTCTCTCAGTCAGACACGTGCCTTCCATCAGTGGGAAGGGAGCCTCCATGGCTCTGTCAGTGAGTCTCTCAGTCAGACACCTGCCTTCCATCAGTGGGAAGGTAGCCTCCATGGCTCTGTCGGTTAGTGAGTCTCTCAGTCAGACACGTGCCTTCCATCAGTGGGAAGGTAGCCTCCATGGCTCTGTCAGTTAGTGAGTCTCTCAGTCAGACACGTGCCTTCCATCAGTGGGAAGGGAGCCTCCATGGCTGTAAGTGAGTCTCTGTCAGACCTGTGCCTTCCATCAGTGGGAAGGGAGCCTCCATGGCTCTGTCAGTGAGTCTCTCAGTCAGACACGTGCCTTCCATCAGTGGGAAGGGAGCCTCCATGGCTCTGTCAGTGAGTCTCTCAGTCAGACCTGTGCCTTCCATCAGTGGGAAGGTAGCCTCCATGGCTCTGTCAGTTAGTGAGTCTCTGTCAGACACCTGCCTTCCATCAGTGGGAAGGGAGCCTCCATGGCTCTGTCAGTTAGTGAGTCTCTCAGTCAGACACGTGCCTTCAATCAGTGGAAAGGTAGCCTCCATGGCTCTGTCAGTTAGCGAGTCTCTCAGTCAGACACGTGCCTTCCATCAGTGGGAAGGGAGCCTCCATGGCTCTGTCAGTTAGTGAGTCTCTCAGTCAGACACGTGCCTTCCATCAGTGGGAAGGTAGCCTCCATGGCTCTGTCAGTTAGTGAGTGTCTCAGTCAGACACGTGCCTTCCATCAGTCGGAAGGGAGCCTCCATGGCTCTGTCAGTGAGTCTCTCAGTCAGACACGTGCCTTCCATCAGTGGGAAGGGAGCCTCCATGGCTCTGTCAGTGAGTCTCTCAGTCAGACACGTGCCTTCCATCAGTGGGAAGGGAGCCTCCATGGCTCTGTCAGTGAGTCTCTCAGTCAGACCTGTGCCTTCCATCAGTGGGAAGGGAGCCTCCATGGCTCTGTCAGTTAGTGAGTCTCTCAGTCAGACACGTGCCTTCCATCAGTGGGAAGGGAGCCTCCATGGCTCTGTCGGTTAGTGAGTCTCTCAGTCAGACATGTGCCTTCCATCAGTGGGAAGGGAGCCTCCATGGCTCTGTCAGTTAGTGAGTCTCTCAGTCAGACACGTGCCTTCATCAGTGGGAAGGTAGCCTCCATGGCTCTGTCAGTTAGTGAGTCTCTCAGTCAGACACGTGCCTTCATCAGTGGGAAGGGAGCCTCCATGGCTCTGTCAGTTAGTGAGTCTCTGTCAGACCTGTTCCTTCCATCAGTGGGAAGGGAGCCTCCTTGGCTCTGTCAGTGTCTCTCAGTCAGACACGTGCCTTCCATCAGTGGGAAGGTAGCCTCCATGGCTCTGTCAGTTAGTGAGTCTCTCAGTCAGACACGTGCCTTCCATCAGTGGGAAGGTAGCCTCCATGGCTCTGTCAGTGAGTCTCTGTCAGACCTGTGCCTTCCATCAGTGGGAAGGGAGCCTCCATGGCTCTGTCAGTGAGTCTCTCAGTCAGACACGTGCCTTCCATCAGTGGGAAGGGAGCCTCCATGGCTCTGTCAGTGAGTCTCTCAGTCAGACCTGTGCCTTCCATCAGTGGGAAGGTAGCCTCCATGGCTCTGTCAGTGAGTCTCTCAGTCAGACACGTGCCTTCCATCAGTGGGAAGGTAGCTTCCATGGCTCTGTCAGTTAGTGAGTCTCTCAGTCAGACACGTGCCTTCCATCAGTTGGAAGGGAGCCTCCATGGCTCTGTCAGTGAGTCTGTCAGACACGTGCCTTCCATCAGTGGGAAGGGAGCCTCCATGGCTCTGTCGGTTAGTGAGTCTCTCAGTCAGACACGTGCCTTCCATCAGTGGGAAGGGAGCCTCCATGGCTCTGTCAGTTAGTGAGTCTCTCAGTCAGACACGTGCCTTCCATCAGTGGGAAGGGAGCCTCCATGGCTCTGTCAGTTAGTGAGTCTCTCAGTCAGACACGTGCCTTCATCAGTGGGAAGGTAGCCTCCATGGCTCTGTCAGTTAGTGAGTCTCAAAGTCAGACACGTGCCTTCATCAGTGGGAAGGTAGCCTCCATGGCTCTGTCAGTGAGTCTCTCAGTCAGACACGTGCCTTCATCAGTGGGAAGGTAGCCTCCATGGCTCTGTCAGTGAGTCTCTCAGTCAGACACGTGCCTTCCATCAGTGGGAAGGTAGCCTCCATGGCTCTGTCAGTTAGTGAGTCTCTCAGTCAGACACGTGCCTTCCATCAGTGGGAAGGTAGCCTCCATGGCTCTGTCAGTTAGTGAGTGTCTCAGTCAGACACGTGCCTTCCATCAGTGGGAAGGTAGCCTCCATGGCTCTGTCAGTTAGTGAGTCTCTGTCAGACCTGTGCCTTCCATCAGTGGGAAGGGAGCCTCCATGGCTCTGTCAGTGAGTCTCTCAGTCAGACACGTGCCTTCCATCAGTGGGAAGGGAGCCTCCATGGCTCTGTCAGTGAGTCTCTCAGTCAGACACCTGCCTTCCATCAGTGGGAAGGTAGCCTCCATGGCTCTGTCGGTTAGTGAGTCTCTCAGTCAGACACGTGCCTTCCATCAGTGGGAAGGTAGCCTCCATGGCTCTGTCAGTTAGTGAGTCTCTCAGTCAGACACGTGCCTTCCATCAGTGGGAAGGGAGCCTCCATGGCTCTGTCAGTTAGTGAGTCTCTCAGTCAGACACGTGCCTTCCATTAGTGGGAAGGTAGCCTCCATGGCTCTGTCAGTTAGTGAGTCTCTCAGTCAGACACGTGCCTTCCATCAGTGGGAAGGGAGCCTCCATGGCTGTAAGTGAGTCTCTGTCAGACCTGTGCCTTCCATCAGTGGGAAGGGAGCCTCCATGGCTCTGTCAGTGAGTCTCTCAGTCAGACACGTGCCTTCCATCAGTGGGAAGGGAGCCTCCATGGCTCTGTCAGTGAGTCTCTCAGTCAGACCTGTGCCTTCCATCAGTGGGAAGGTAGCCTCCATGGCTCTGTCAGTTAGTGAGTCTCTGTCAGACACCTGCCTTCCATCAGTGGGAAGGGAGCCTCCATGGCTCTGTCAGTTAGTGAGTCTCTCAGTCAGACACGTGCCTTCAATCAGTGGAAAGGTAGCCTCCATGGCTCTGTCAGTTAGCGAGTCTCTCAGTCAGACACGTGCCTTCCATCAGTGGGAAGGGAGCCTCCATGGCTCTGTCAGTTAGTGAGTCTCTCAGTCAGACACGTGCCTTCCATCAGTGGGAAGGTAGCCTCCATGGCTCTGTCAGTTAGTGAGTGTCTCAGTCAGACACGTGCCTTCCATCAGTCGGAAGGGAGCCTCCATGGCTCTGTCAGTGAGTCTCTCAGTCAGACACGTGCCTTCCATCAGTGGGAAGGGAGCCTCCATGGCTCTGTCAGTGAGTCTCTCAGTCAGACACGTGCCTTCCATCAGTGGGAAGGTAGCCTCCATGGCTCTGTCAGTGAGTCTCTCAGTCAGACACGTGCCTTCATCAGTGGGAAGGTAGCCTCCATGGCTCTGTCAGTGAGTCTCTCAGTCAGACACGTGCCTTCCATCAGTGGGAAGGTAGCCTCCATGGCTCTGTCAGTGAGTCTCTCAGTCAGACACGTGCCTTCCATCAGTGGGAAGGTAGCCTCCATGGCTCTGTCAGTGAGTCTCTCAGTCAGACACGTGCCTTCCATCAGTGGGAAGGTAGCTTCCATGGCTCTGTCAGTTAGTGAGTCTCTCAGTCAGACACGTGCCTTCATCAGTGGGAAGGTAGCCTCCATGGCTGTCAGTGAGTCTCTGTCAGACACGTGCCTTCCATCAGTGGGAAGGGAGCCTCCATGGCTCTGTCGGTTAGTGAGTCTCTCAGTCAGACACGTGCCTTCCATCAGTGGGAAGGGAGCCTCCATGGCTGTAAGTGAGTCTCTGTCAGACCTGTGCCTTCCATCAGTGGGAAGGGAGCCTCCATGGCTCTGTCAGTGAGTCTCTCAGTCAGACACGTGCCTTCCATCAGTGGGAAGGGAGCCTCCATGGCTCTGTCAGTGAGTCTCTCAGTCAGACCTGTGCCTTCCATCAGTGGGAAGGTAGCCTCCATGGCTCTGTCAGTTAGTGAGTCTCTCAGTCAGACACCTGCCTTCCATCAGTGGGAAGGGAGCCTCCATGGCTCTGTCAGTTAGTGAGTCTCTCAGTCAGACACGTGCCTTCAATCAGTGGAAAGGTAGCCTCCATGGCTCTGTCAGTTAGCGAGTCTCTCAGTCAGACACGTGCCTTCCATCAGTGGGAAGGGAGCCTCCATGGCTCTGTCAGTTAGTGAGTCTCTCAGTCAGACACGTGCCTTCCATCAGTGGGAAGGTAGCCTCCATGGCTCTGTCAGTTAGTGAGTGTCTCAGTCAGACACGTGCCTTCCATCAGTGGGAAGGTAGCCTCCATGGCTCTGTCGGTTAGTGAGTCTCTCAGTCAGACACGTGCCTTCCATCAGTGGGAAGGTAGCCTCCATGGCTCTGTCGGTTAGTGAGTCTCTCAGTCAGACACGTGCCTTCCATCAGTGGGAAGGTAGCCTCCATGGCTCTGTCAGTGAGTCTCTCAGTCAGACACGTGCCTTCATCAGTGGGAAGGTAGCCTCCATGGCTCTGTCAGTTAGTGAGTCTCAAAGTCAGACACGTGCCTTCATCAGTGGGAAGGTAGCCTCCATGGCTCTGTCAGTTAGTGAGTCTCTCAGTCAGACACGTGCCTTCAATCAGTGGGAAGGTAGCCTCCATGGCTCTGCCAGTTAGTGAGTCTCTGTCAGACCTGTGCCTTCCATCAGTGGGAAGGTAGCCTCCATGGCTCTGTCAGTTAGTGAGTCTCAAAGTCAGACACGTGCCTTCATCAGTGGGAAGGTAGCCTCCATGGCTCTGTCGGTTAGTGAGTCTCTCAGTCAGACACGTGCCTTCCATCAGTGGGAAGGGAGCCTCCATGGCTCTGTCAGTTAGTGAGTCTCTCAGTCAGACACGTGCCTTCCATCAGTGGGAAGGGAGCCTCCATGGCTCTGTCAGTTAGTGAGTCTCTCAGTCAGACACGTGCCTTCATCAGTGGGAAGGTAGCCTCCATGGCTCTGTCAGTTAGTGAGTCTCTCAGTCAGACACGTGCCTTCATCAGTGGGAAGGTAGCCTCCATGGCTCTGTCAGTTAGTGAGTCTCTCAGTCAGACACGTGCCTTCATCAGTGGGAAGGTAGCCTCCATGGCTCTGTCAGTTAGTGAGTCTCAAAGTCAGACACGTGCCTTCATCAGTGGGAAGGTAGCCTCCATGGCTCTGTCAGTGAGTCTCTCAGTCAGACACGTGCCTTCATCAGTGGGAAGGTAGCCTCCATGGCTCTGTCAGTGAGTCTCTCAGTCAGACACGTGCCTTCCATCAGTGGGAAGGTAGCCTCCATGGCTCTGTCAGTGAGTCTCTCAGTCAGACACGTGCCTTCCATCAGTGGGAAGGTAGCCTCCATGGCTCTGTCAGTGAGTCTCTCAGTCAGACACGTGCCTTCCATCAGTGGGAAGGTAGCTTCCATGGCTCTGTCAGTTAGTGAGTCTCTCAGTCAGACACGTGCCTTCATCAGTGGGAAGGTAGCCTCCATGGCTGTCAGTGAGTCTCTGTCAGACACGTGCCTTCCATCAGTGGGAAGGGAGCCTCCATGGCTCTGTCGGTTAGTGAGTCTCTCAGTCAGACACGTGCCTTCCATCAGTGGGAAGGGAGCCTCCATGGCTGTAAGTGAGTCTCTGTCAGACCTGTGCCTTCCATGGCTGTAAGTGAGTCTCTGTCAGACCTGTGCCTTCCATCAGTGGGAAGGGAGCCTCCATGGCTCTGTCAGTGAGTCTCTCAGTCAGACACGTGCCTTCCATCAGTGGGAAGGGAGCCTCCATGGCTCTGTCAGTGAGTCTCTCAGTCAGACCTGTGCCTTCCATCAGTGGGAAGGTAGCCTCCATGGCTCTGTCAGTTAGTGAGTCTCTCAGTCAGACACCTGCCTTCCATCAGTGGGAAGGGAGCCTCCATGGCTCTGTCAGTTAGTGAGTCTCTCAGTCAGACACGTGCCTTCAATCAGTGGAAAGGTAGCCTCCATGGCTCTGTCAGTTAGCGAGTCTCTCAGTCAGACACGTGCCTTCCATCAGTGGGAAGGGAGCCTCCATGGCTCTGTCAGTTAGTGAGTCTCTCAGTCAGACACGTGCCTTCCATCAGTGGGAAGGTAGCCTCCATGGCTCTGTCGGTTAGTGAGTCTCTCAGTCAGACACGTGCCTTCCATCAGTGGGAAGGTAGCCTCCATGGCTCTGTCAGTTAGTGAGTCTCTCAGTCAGACACGTGCCTTCCATCAGTGGGAAGGGAGCCTCCATGGCTCTGTCAGTTAGTGAGTCTCTCAGTCAGACACGTGCCTTCCATTAGTGGGAAGGTAGCCTCCATGGCTCTGTCAGTTAGTGAGTCTCTCAGTCAGACACGTGCCTTCCATCAGTGGGAAGGGAGCCTCCATGGCTGTAAGTGAGTCTCTGTCAGACCTGTGCCTTCCATCAGTGGGAAGGGAGCCTCCATGGCTCTGTCAGTTAGTGAGTCTCTCAGTCAGACACGTGCCTTCCATCAGTGGGAAGGGAGCCTCCATGGCTCTGTCAGTTAGTGAGTCTCTCAGTCAGACACGTGCCTTCCATCAGTGGGAAGGTAGCCTCCATGGCTCTGTCAGTTAGTGAGTGTCTCAGTCAGACACGTGCCTTCCATCAGTGGGAAGGTAGCCTCCATGGCTCTGTCAGTTAGTGAGTCTCTGTCAGACCTGTGCCTTCCATCAGTGGGAAGGGAGCCTCCATGGCTCTGTCAGTGAGTCTCTCAGTCAGACACGTGCCTTCCATCAGTGGGAAAGGAGCCTCCATGGCTCTGTCAGTGAGTCTCTCAGTCAGACACCTGCCTTCCATCAGTGGGAAGGTAGCCTCCATGGCTCTGTCGGTTAGTGAGTCTCTCAGTCAGACACCTGCCTTCCATCAGTGGGAAGGTAGCCTCCATGGCTCTGTCAGTTAGTGAGTCTCTCAGTCAGACACGTGCCTTCCATCAGTGGGAAGGGAGCCTCCATGGCTCTGTCAGTTAGTGAGTCTCTCAGTCAGACACGTGCCTTCCATTAGTGGGAAGGTAGCCTCCATGGCTCTGTCAGTTAGTGAGTCTCTCAGTCAGACACGTGCCTTCCATCAGTGGGAAGGGAGCCTCCATGGCTGTAAGTGAGTCTCTGTCAGACCTGTGCCTTCCATCAGTGGGAAGGGAGCCTCCATGGCTCTGTCAGTGAGTCTCTCAGTCAGACACGTGCCTTCCATCAGTGGGAAGGGAGCCTCCATGGCTCTGTCAGTGAGTCTCTCAGTCAGACCTGTGCCTTCCATCAGTGGGAAGGTAGCCTCCATGGCTCTGTCAGTTAGTGAGTCTCTGTCAGACACCTGCCTTCCATCAGTGGGAAGGGAGCCTCCATGGCTCTGTCAGTTAGTGAGTCTCTCAGTCAGACACGTGCCTTCAATCAGTGGAAAGGTAGCCTCCATGGCTCTGTCAGTTAGCGAGTCTCTCAGTCAGACACGTGCCTTCCATCAGTGGGAAGGGAGCCTCCATGGCTCTGTCAGTTAGTGAGTCTCTCAGTCAGACACGTGCCTTCCATCAGTGGGAAGGTAGCCTCCATGGCTCTGTCAGTTAGTGAGTGTCTCAGTCAGACACGTGCCTTCCATCAGTCGGAAGGGAGCCTCCATGGCTCTGTCAGTGAGTCTCTCAGTCAGACACGTGCCTTCCATCAGTGGGAAGGGAGCCTCCATGGCTCTGTCAGTGAGTCTCTCAGTCAGACACGTGCCTTCCATCAGTGGGAAGGGAGCCTCCATGGCTCTGTCAGTGAGTCTCTCAGTCAGACCTGTGCCTTCCATCAGTGGGAAGGGAGCCTCCATGGCTCTGTCAGTTAGTGAGTCTCTCAGTCAGACACGTGCCTTCCATCAGTGGGAAGGGAGCCTCCATGGCTCTGTCGGTTAGTGAGTCTCTCAGTCAGACACGTGCCTTCCATCAGTGGGAAGGGAGCCTCCATGGCTCTGTCAGTTAGTGAGTCTCTCAGTCAGACACGTGCCTTCATCAGTGGGAAGGTAGCCTCCATGGCTCTGTCAGTTAGTGAGTCTCTCAGTCAGACACGTGCCTTCATCAGTGGGAAGGGAGCCTCCATGGCTCTGTCAGTTAGTGAGTCTCTGTCAGACCTGTTCCTTCCATCAGTGGGAAGGGAGCCTCCTTGGCTCTGTCAGTGTCTCTCAGTCAGACACGTGCCTTCCATCAGTGGGAAGGTAGCCTCCATGGCTCTGTCAGTTAGTGAGTCTCTCAGTCAGACACGTGCCTTCCATCAGTGGGAAGGTAGCCTCCATGGCTCTGTCAGTGAGTCTCTGTCAGACCTGTGCCTTCCATCAGTGGGAAGGGAGCCTCCATGGCTCTGTCAGTGAGTCTCTCAGTCAGACACGTGCCTTCCATCAGTGGGAAGGGAGCCTCCATGGCTCTGTCAGTGAGTCTCTCAGTCAGACCTGTGCCTTCCATCAGTGGGAAGGTAGCCTCCATGGCTCTGTCAGTGAGTCTCTCAGTCAGACACGTGCCTTCCATCAGTGGGAAGGTAGCTTCCATGGCTCTGTCAGTTAGTGAGTCTCTCAGTCAGACACGTGCCTTCCATCAGTTGGAAGGGAGCCTCCATGGCTCTGTCAGTGAGTCTGTCAGACACGTGCCTTCCATCAGTGGGAAGGGAGCCTCCATGGCTCTGTCGGTTAGTGAGTCTCTCAGTCAGACACGTGCCTTCCATCAGTGGGAAGGGAGCCTCCATGGCTCTGTCAGTTAGTGAGTCTCTCAGTCAGACACGTGCCTTCCATCAGTGGGAAGGGAGCCTCCATGGCTCTGTCAGTTAGTGAGTCTCTCAGTCAGACACGTGCCTTCATCAGTGGGAAGGTAGCCTCCATGGCTCTGTCAGTTAGTGAGTCTCTCAGTCAGACACGTGCCTTCATCAGTGGGAAGGTAGCCTCCATGGCTCTGTCAGTTAGTGTGTTTCAAAGTCAGACACGTGCCTTCATCAGTGGGAAGGTAGCCTCCATGGCTCTGTCAGTGAGTCTCTCAGTCAGACACGTGCCTTCCATCAGTGGGAAGGTAGCCTCCATGGCTCTGTCAGTGAGTCTCTCAGTCAGACACGTGCCTTCCATCAGTGGGAAGGTAGCCTCCATGGCTCTGTCAGTGAGTCTCTCAGTCAGACACGTGCCTTCCATCAGTGGGAAGGTAGCTTCCATGGCTCTGTCAGTTAGTGAGTCTCTCAGTCAGACACGTGCCTTCATCAGTGGGAAGGTAGCCTCCATGGCTGTCAGTGAGTCTCTGTCAGACACGTGCCTTCCATCAGTGGGAAGGGAGCCTCCATGGCTCTGTCGGTTAGTGAGTCTCTCAGTCAGACACGTGCCTTCCATCAGTGGGAAGGGAGCCTCCATGGCTGTAAGTGAGTCTCTGTCAGACCTGTGCCTTCCATCAGTGGGAAGGGAGCCTCCATGGCTCTGTCAGTGAGTCTCTCAGTCAGACACGTGCCTTCCATCAGTGGGAAGGGAGCCTCCATGGCTCTGTCAGTGAGTCTCTCAGTCAGACCTGTGCCTTCCATCAGTGGGAAGGTAGCCTCCATGGCTCTGTCAGTTAGTGAGTCTCTCAGTCAGACACCTGCCTTCCATCAGTGGGAAGGGAGCCTCCATGGCTCTGTCAGTTAGTGAGTCTCAGTCAGACACGTGCCTTCAATCAGTGGAAAGGTAGCCTCCATGGCTCTGTCAGTTAGCGAGTCTCTCAGTCAGACACGTGCCTTCCATCAGTGGGAAGGGAGCCTCCATGGCTCTGTCAGTTAGTGAGTCTCTCAGTCAGACACGTGCCTTCCATCAGTGGGAAGGTAGCCTCCATGGCTCTGTCAGTTAGTGAGTGTCTCAGTCAGACACGTGCCTTCCATCAGTGGGAAGGTAGCCTCCATGGCTCTGTCAGTTAGTGAGTCTCTCAGTCAGACACGTGCCTTCCATCAGTGGGAAGGGAGCCTCCATGGCTCTGTCAGTTAGTGAGTCTCTCAGTCAGACACGTGCCTTCCATTAGTGGGAAGGTAGCCTCCATGGCTCTGTCAGTTAGTGAGTCTCTCAGTCAGACACGTGCCTTCCATCAGTGGGAAGGGAGCCTCCATGGCTGTAAGTGAGTCTCTGTCAGACCTGTGCCTTCCATCAGTGGGAAGGGAGCCTCCATGGCTCTGTCAGTTAGTGAGTCTCTCAGTCAGACACGTGCCTTCCATCAGTGGGAAGGGAGCCTCCATGGCTCTGTCAGTTAGTGAGTCTCTCAGTCAGACACGTGCCTTCCATCAGTGGGAAGGTAGCCTCCATGGCTCTGTCAGTTAGTGAGTGTCTCAGTCAGACACGTGCCTTCCATCAGTGGGAAGGTAGCCTCCATGGCTCTGTCGGTTAGTGAGTCTCTCAGTCAGACACGTGCCTTCCATCAGTGGGAAGGTAGCCTCCATGGCTCTGTCAGTGAGTCTCTCAGTCAGACACGTGCCTTCATCAGTGGGAAGGTAGCCTCCATGGCTCTGTCAGTTAGTGAGTCTCTCAGTCACACGTGCCTTCCATCAGTGGGAAGGTAGCCTCCATGGCTCTGTCAGTTAGTGAGTCTCAAAGTCAGACACGTGCCTTCATCAGTGGGAAGGTAGCCTCCATGGCTCTGTCAGTTAGTGAGTCTCTGTCAGACCTGTGCCTTCCATCAGTGGGAAGGGAGCCTCCATGGCTCTGTCAGTGAGTCTCTCAGTCAGACACGTGCCTTCCATCAGTGGGAAGGGAGCCTCCATGGCTCTGTCAGTGAGTCTCTCAGTCAGACACCTGCCTTCCATCAGTGGGAAGGTAGCCTCCATGGCTCTGTCGGTTAGTGAGTCTCTCAGTCAGACACGTGCCTTCCATCAGTGGGAAGGTAGCCTCCATGGCTCTGTCAGTTAGTGAGTCTCTCAGTCAGACACGTGCCTTCCATCAGTGGGAAGGGAGCCTCCATGGCTCTGTCAGTTAGTGAGTCTCTCAGTCAGACACGTGCCTTCCATTAGTGGGAAGGTAGCCTCCATGGCTCTGTCAGTTAGTGAGTCTCTCAGTCAGACACGTGCCTTCCATCAGTGGGAAGGGAGCCTCCATGGCTGTAAGTGAGTCTCTGTCAGACCTGTGCCTTCCATCAGTGGGAAGGGAGCCTCCATGGCTCTGTCAGTGAGTCTCTCAGTCAGACACGTGCCTTCCATCAGTGGGAAGGGAGCCTCCATGGCTCTGTCAGTGAGTCTCTCAGTCAGACCTGTGCCTTCCATCAGTGGGAAGGTAGCCTCCATGGCTCTGTCAGTTAGTGAGTCTCTGTCAGACACCTGCCTTCCATCAGTGGGAAGGGAGCCTCCATGGCTCTGTCAGTTAGTGAGTCTCTCAGTCAGACACGTGCCTTCAATCAGTGGAAAGGTAGCCTCCATGGCTCTGTCAGTTAGCGAGTCTCTCAGTCAGACACGTGCCTTCCATCAGTGGGAAGGGAGCCTCCATGGCTCTGTCAGTTAGTGAGTCTCTCAGTCAGACACGTGCCTTCCATCAGTGGGAAGGTAGCCTCCATGGCTCTGTCAGTTAGTGAGTGTCTCAGTCAGACACGTGCCTTCCATCAGTCGGAAGGGAGCCTCCATGGCTCTGTCAGTGAGTCTCTCAGTCAGACACGTGCCTTCCATCAGTGGGAAGGGAGCCTCCATGGCTCTGTCAGTGAGTCTCTCAGTCAGACACGTGCCTTCCATCAGTGGGAAGGGAGCCTCCATGGCTCTGTCAGTGAGTCTCTCAGTCAGACCTGTGCCTTCCATCAGTGGGAAGGGAGCCTCCATGGCTCTGTCAGTTAGTGAGTCTCTCAGTCAGACACGTGCCTTCCATCAGTGGGAAGGGAGCCTCCATGGCTCTGTCGGTTAGTGAGTCTCTCAGTCAGACATGTGCCTTCCATCAGTGGGAAGGGAGCCTCCATGGCTCTGTCAGTTAGTGAGTCTCTCAGTCAGACACGTGCCTTCATCAGTGGGAAGGTAGCCTCCATGGCTCTGTCAGTTAGTGAGTCTCTCAGTCAGACACGTGCCTTCATCAGTGGGAAGGGAGCCTCCATGGCTCTGTCAGTTAGTGAGTCTCTGTCAGACCTGTTCCTTCCATCAGTGGGAAGGGAGCCTCCTTGGCTCTGTCAGTGTCTCTCAGTCAGACACGTGCCTTCCATCAGTGGGAAGGTAGCCTCCATGGCTCTGTCAGTTAGTGAGTCTCTCAGTCAGACACGTGCCTTCCATCAGTGGGAAGGTAGCCTCCATGGCTCTGTCAGTGAGTCTCTGTCAGACCTGTGCCTTCCATCAGTGGGAAGGGAGCCTCCATGGCTCTGTCAGTGAGTCTCTCAGTCAGACACGTGCCTTCCATCAGTGGGAAGGGAGCCTCCATGGCTCTGTCAGTGAGTCTCTCAGTCAGACCTGTGCCTTCCATCAGTGGGAAGGTAGCCTCCATGGCTCTGTCAGTGAGTCTCTCAGTCAGACACGTGCCTTCCATCAGTGGGAAGGTAGCTTCCATGGCTCTGTCAGTTAGTGAGTCTCTCAGTCAGACACGTGCCTTCCATCAGTTGGAAGGGAGCCTCCATGGCTCTGTCAGTGAGTCTGTCAGACACGTGCCTTCCATCAGTGGGAAGGGAGCCTCCATGGCTCTGTCGGTTAGTGAGTCTCTCAGTCAGACACGTGCCTTCCATCAGTGGGAAGGGAGCCTCCATGGCTCTGTCAGTTAGTGAGTCTCTCAGTCAGACACGTGCCTTCCATCAGTGGGAAGGGAGCCTCCATGGCTCTGTCAGTTAGTGAGTCTCTCAGTCAGACACGTGCCTTCATCAGTGGGAAGGTAGCCTCCATGGCTCTGTCAGTTAGTGAGTCTCAAAGTCAGACACGTGCCTTCATCAGTGGGAAGGTAGCCTCCATGGCTCTGTCAGTGAGTCTCTCAGTCAGACACGTGCCTTCATCAGTGGGAAGGTAGCCTCCATGGCTCTGTCAGTGAGTCTCTCAGTCAGACACGTGCCTTCCATCAGTGGGAAGGTAGCCTCCATGGCTCTGTCAGTTAGTGAGTCTCTCAGTCAGACACGTGCCTTCCATCAGTGGGAAGGTAGCCTCCATGGCTCTGTCAGTTAGTGAGTGTCTCAGTCAGACACGTGCCTTCCATCAGTGGGAAGGTAGCCTCCATGGCTCTGTCAGTTAGTGAGTCTCTGTCAGACCTGTGCCTTCCATCAGTGGGAAGGGAGCCTCCATGGCTCTGTCAGTGAGTCTCTCAGTCAGACACGTGCCTTCCATCAGTGGGAAGGGAGCCTCCATGGCTCTGTCAGTGAGTCTCTCAGTCAGACACCTGCCTTCCATCAGTGGGAAGGTAGCCTCCATGGCTCTGTCGGTTAGTGAGTCTCTCAGTCAGACACGTGCCTTCCATCAGTGGGAAGGTAGCCTCCATGGCTCTGTCAGTTAGTGAGTCTCTCAGTCAGACACGTGCCTTCCATCAGTGGGAAGGGAGCCTCCATGGCTCTGTCAGTTAGTGAGTCTCTCAGTCAGACACGTGCCTTCCATTAGTGGGAAGGTAGCCTCCATGGCTCTGTCAGTTAGTGAGTCTCTCAGTCAGACACGTGCCTTCCATCAGTGGGAAGGGAGCCTCCATGGCTGTAAGTGAGTCTCTGTCAGACCTGTGCCTTCCATCAGTGGGAAGGGAGCCTCCATGGCTCTGTCAGTGAGTCTCTCAGTCAGACACGTGCCTTCCATCAGTGGGAAGGGAGCCTCCATGGCTCTGTCAGTGAGTCTCTCAGTCAGACCTGTGCCTTCCATCAGTGGGAAGGTAGCCTCCATGGCTCTGTCAGTTAGTGAGTCTCTGTCAGACACCTGCCTTCCATCAGTGGGAAGGGAGCCTCCATGGCTCTGTCAGTTAGTGAGTCTCTCAGTCAGACACGTGCCTTCAATCAGTGGAAAGGTAGCCTCCATGGCTCTGTCAGTTAGCGAGTCTCTCAGTCAGACACGTGCCTTCCATCAGTGGGAAGGGAGCCTCCATGGCTCTGTCAGTTAGTGAGTCTCTCAGTCAGACACGTGCCTTCCATCAGTGGGAAGGTAGCCTCCATGGCTCTGTCAGTTAGTGAGTGTCTCAGTCAGACACGTGCCTTCCATCAGTCGGAAGGGAGCCTCCATGGCTCTGTCAGTGAGTCTCTCAGTCAGACACGTGCCTTCCATCAGTGGGAAGGGAGCCTCCATGGCTCTGTCAGTGAGTCTCTCAGTCAGACACGTGCCTTCCATCAGTGGGAAGGTAGCCTCCATGGCTCTGTCAGTGAGTCTCTCAGTCAGACACGTGCCTTCATCAGTGGGAAGGTAGCCTCCATGGCTCTGTCAGTGAGTCTCTCAGTCAGACATGTGCCTTCCATCAGTGGGAAGGTAGCCTCCATGGCTCTGTCAGTGAGTCTCTCAGTCAGACACGTGCCTTCCATCAGTGGGAAGGTAGCCTCCATGGCTCTGTCAGTGAGTCTCTCAGTCAGACACGTGCCTTCCATCAGTGGGAAGGTAGCTTCCATGGCTCTGTCAGTTAGTGAGTCTCTCAGTCAGACACGTGCCTTCATCAGTGGGAAGGTAGCCTCCATGGCTGTCAGTGAGTCTCTGTCAGACACGTGCCTTCCATCAGTGGGAAGGGAGCCTCCATGGCTCTGTCGGTTAGTGAGTCTCTCAGTCAGACACGTGCCTTCCATCAGTGGGAAGGGAGCCTCCATGGCTGTAAGTGAGTCTCTGTCAGACCTGTGCCTTCCATCAGTGGGAAGGGAGCCTCCATGGCTCTGTCAGTGAGTCTCTCAGTCAGACACGTGCCTTCCATCAGTGGGAAGGGAGCCTCCATGGCTCTGTCAGTGAGTCTCTCAGTCAGACCTGTGCCTTCCATCAGTGGGAAGGTAGCCTCCATGGCTCTGTCAGTTAGTGAGTCTCTCAGTCAGACACCTGCCTTCCATCAGTGGGAAGGGAGCCTCCATGGCTCTGTCAGTTAGTGAGTCTCTCAGTCAGACACGTGCCTTCAATCAGTGGAAAGGTAGCCTCCATGGCTCTGTCAGTTAGCGAGTCTCTCAGTCAGACACGTGCCTTCCATCAGTGGGAAGGGAGCCTCCATGGCTCTGTCAGTTAGTGAGTCTCTCAGTCAGACACGTGCCTTCCATCAGTGGGAAGGTAGCCTCCATGGCTCTGTCAGTTAGTGAGTGTCTCAGTCAGACACGTGCCTTCCATCAGTGGGAAGGTAGCCTCCATGGCTCTGTCGGTTAGTGAGTCTCTCAGTCAGACACGTGCCTTCCATCAGTGGGAAGGTAGCCTCCATGGCTCTGTCAGTGAGTCTCTCAGTCAGACACGTGCCTTCATCAGTGGGAAGGTAGCCTCCATGGCTCTGTCAGTTAGTGAGTCTCTCAGTCACACGTGCCTTCCATCAGTGGGAAGGTAGCCTCCATGGCTCTGTCAGTTAGTGAGTCTCAAAGTCAGACACGTGCCTTCATCAGTGGGAAGGTAGCCTCCATGGCTCTGTCAGTTAGTGAGTCTCTCAGTCAGACACGTGCCTTCAATCAGTGGGAAGGTAGCCTCCATGGCTCTGTCAGTTAGTGAGTCTCTGTCAGACCTGTGCCTTCCATCAGTGGGAAGGTAGCCTCCATGGCTCTGTCAGTTAGTGAGTCTCAAAGTCAGACACGTGCCTTCATCAGTGGGAAGGTAGCCTCCATGGCTCTGTCGGTTAGTGAGTCTCTCAGTCAGACACGTGCCTTCCATCAGTGGGAAGGGAGCCTCCATGGCTCTGTCAGTTAGTGAGTCTCTCAGTCAGACACGTGCCTTCCATCAGTGGGAAGGGAGCCTCCATGGCTCTGTCAGTTAGTGAGTCTCTCAGTCAGACACGTGCCTTCATCAGTGGGAAGGTAGCCTCCATGGCTCTGTCAGTTAGTGAGTCTCTCAGTCAGACACGTGCCTTCATCAGTGGGAAGGTAGCCTCCATGGCTCTGTCAGTTAGTGAGTCTCAAAGTCAGACACGTGCCTTCATCAGTGGGAAGGTAGCCTCCATGGCTCTGTCAGTGAGTCTCTCAGTCAGACACGTGCCTTCATCAGTGGGAAGGTAGCCTCCATGGCTCTGTCAGTGAGTCTCTCAGTCAGACACGTGCCTTCCATCAGTGGGAAGGTAGCCTCCATGGCTCTGTCAGTGAGTCTCTCAGTCAGACACGTGCCTTCCATCAGTGGGAAGGTAGCCTCCATGGCTCTGTCAGTGAGTCTCTCAGTCAGACACGTGCCTTCCATCAGTGGGAAGGTAGCTTCCATGGCTCTGTCAGTTAGTGAGTCTCTCAGTCAGACACGTGCCTTCATCAGTGGGAAGGTAGCCTCCATGGCTGTCAGTGAGTCTCTGTCAGACACGTGCCTTCCATCAGTGGGAAGGGAGCCTCCATGGCTCTGTCGGTTAGTGAGTCTCTCAGTCAGACACGTGCCTTCCATCAGTGGGAAGGGAGCCTCCATGGCTGTAAGTGAGTCTCTGTCAGACCTGTGCCTTCCATGGCTGTAAGTGAGTCTCTGTCAGACCTGTGCCTTCCATCAGTGGGAAGGGAGCCTCCATGGCTCTGTCAGTGAGTCTCTCAGTCAGACACGTGCCTTCCATCAGTGGGAAGGGAGCCTCCATGGCTCTGTCAGTGAGTCTCTCAGTCAGACCTGTGCCTTCCATCAGTGGGAAGGTAGCCTCCATGGCTCTGTCAGTTAGTGAGTCTCTCAGTCAGACACCTGCCTTCCATCAGTGGGAAGGGAGCCTCCATGGCTCTGTCAGTTAGTGAGTCTCTCAGTCAGACACGTGCCTTCAATCAGTGGAAAGGTAGCCTCCATGGCTCTGTCAGTTAGCGAGTCTCTCAGTCAGACACGTGCCTTCCATCAGTGGGAAGGGAGCCTCCATGGCTCTGTCAGTTAGTGAGTCTCTCAGTCAGACACGTGCCTTCCATCAGTGGGAAGGTAGCCTCCATGGCTCTGTCGGTTAGTGAGTCTCTCAGTCAGACACGTGCCTTCCATCAGTGGGAAGGTAGCCTCCATGGCTCTGTCAGTTAGTGAGTCTCTCAGTCAGACACGTGCCTTCCATCAGTGGGAAGGGAGCCTCCATGGCTCTGTCAGTTAGTGAGTCTCTCAGTCAGACACGTGCCTTCCATTAGTGGGAAGGTAGCCTCCATGGCTCTGTCAGTTAGTGAGTCTCTCAGTCAGACACGTGCCTTCCATCAGTGGGAAGGGAGCCTCCATGGCTGTAAGTGAGTCTCTGTCAGACCTGTGCCTTCCATCAGTGGGAAGGGAGCCTCCATGGCTCTGTCAGTTAGTGAGTCTCTCAGTCAGACACGTGCCTTCCATCAGTGGGAAGGGAGCCTCCATGGCTCTGTCAGTTAGTGAGTCTCTCAGTCAGACACGTGCCTTCCATCAGTGGGAAGGTAGCCTCCATGGCTCTGTCAGTTAGTGAGTGTCTCAGTCAGACACGTGCCTTCCATCAGTGGGAAGGTAGCCTCCATGGCTCTGTCAGTTAGTGAGTCTCTGTCAGACCTGTGCCTTCCATCAGTGGGAAGGGAGCCTCCATGGCTCTGTCAGTGAGTCTCTCAGTCAGACACGTGCCTTCCATCAGTGGGAAGGGAGCCTCCATGGCTCTGTCAGTGAGTCTCTCAGTCAGACACCTGCCTTCCATCAGTGGGAAGGTAGCCTCCATGGCTCTGTCGGTTAGTGAGTCTCTCAGTCAGACACCTGCCTTCCATCAGTGGGAAGGTAGCCTCCATGGCTCTGTCAGTTAGTGAGTCTCTCAGTCAGACACGTGCCTTCCATCAGTGGGAAGGGAGCCTCCATGGCTCTGTCAGTTAGTGAGTCTCTCAGTCAGACACGTGCCTTCCATTAGTGGGAAGGTAGCCTCCATGGCTCTGTCAGTTAGTGAGTCTCTCAGTCAGACACGTGCCTTCCATCAGTGGGAAGGGAGCCTCCATGGCTGTAAGTGAGTCTCTGTCAGACCTGTGCCTTCCATCAGTGGGAAGGGAGCCTCCATGGCTCTGTCAGTGAGTCTCTCAGTCAGACACGTGCCTTCCATCAGTGGGAAGGGAGCCTCCATGGCTCTGTCAGTGAGTCTCTCAGTCAGACCTGTGCCTTCCATCAGTGGGAAGGTAGCCTCCATGGCTCTGTCAGTTAGTGAGTCTCTGTCAGACACCTGCCTTCCATCAGTGGGAAGGGAGCCTCCATGGCTCTGTCAGTTAGTGAGTCTCTCAGTCAGACACGTGCCTTCAATCAGTGGAAAGGTAGCCTCCATGGCTCTGTCAGTTAGCGAGTCTCTCAGTCAGACACGTGCCTTCCATCAGTGGGAAGGGAGCCTCCATGGCTCTGTCAGTTAGTGAGTCTCTCAGTCAGACACGTGCCTTCCATCAGTGGGAAGGTAGCCTCCATGGCTCTGTCAGTTAGTGAGTGTCTCAGTCAGACACGTGCCTTCCATCAGTCGGAAGGGAGCCTCCATGGCTCTGTCAGTGAGTCTCTCAGTCAGACACGTGCCTTCCATCAGTGGGAAGGGAGCCTCCATGGCTCTGTCAGTGAGTCTCTCAGTCAGACACGTGCCTTCCATCAGTGGGAAGGGAGCCTCCATGGCTCTGTCAGTGAGTCTCTCAGTCAGACCTGTGCCTTCCATCAGTGGGAAGGGAGCCTCCATGGCTCTGTCAGTTAGTGAGTCTCTCAGTCAGACACGTGCCTTCCATCAGTGGGAAGGGAGCCTCCATGGCTCTGTCGGTTAGTGAGTCTCTCAGTCAGACACGTGCCTTCCATCAGTGGGAAGGGAGCCTCCATGGCTCTGTCAGTTAGTGAGTCTCTCAGTCAGACACGTGCCTTCATCAGTGGGAAGGTAGCCTCCATGGCTCTGTCAGTTAGTGAGTCTCTCAGTCAGACACGTGCCTTCATCAGTGGGAAGGGAGCCTCCATGGCTCTGTCAGTTAGTGAGTCTCTGTCAGACCTGTTCCTTCCATCAGTGGGAAGGGAGCCTCCTTGGCTCTGTCAGTGTCTCTCAGTCAGACACGTGCCTTCCATCAGTGGGAAGGTAGCCTCCATGGCTCTGTCAGTTAGTGAGTCTCTCAGTCAGACACGTGCCTTCCATCAGTGGGAAGGTAGCCTCCATGGCTCTGTCAGTGAGTCTCTGTCAGACCTGTGCCTTCCATCAGTGGGAAGGGAGCCTCCATGGCTCTGTCAGTGAGTCTCTCAGTCAGACACGTGCCTTCCATCAGTGGGAAGGGAGCCTCCATGGCTCTGTCAGTGAGTCTCTCAGTCAGACCTGTGCCTTCCATCAGTGGGAAGGTAGCCTCCATGGCTCTGTCAGTGAGTCTCTCAGTCAGACACGTGCCTTCCATCAGTGGGAAGGTAGCTTCCATGGCTCTGTCAGTTAGTGAGTCTCTCAGTCAGACACGTGCCTTCCATCAGTTGGAAGGGAGCCTCCATGGCTCTGTCAGTGAGTCTGTCAGACACGTGCCTTCCATCAGTGGGAAGGGAGCCTCCATGGCTCTGTCGGTTAGTGAGTCTCTCAGTCAGACACGTGCCTTCCATCAGTGGGAAGGGAGCCTCCATGGCTCTGTCAGTTAGTGAGTCTCTCAGTCAGACACGTGCCTTCCATCAGTGGGAAGGGAGCCTCCATGGCTCTGTCAGTTAGTGAGTCTCTCAGTCAGACACGTGCCTTCATCAGTGGGAAGGTAGCCTCCATGGCTCTGTCAGTTAGTGAGTCTCTCAGTCAGACACGTGCCTTCATCAGTGGGAAGGTAGCCTCCATGGCTCTGTCAGTTAGTGTGTTTCAAAGTCAGACACGTGCCTTCATCAGTGGGAAGGTAGCCTCCATGGCTCTGTCAGTGAGTCTCTCAGTCAGACACGTGCCTTCATCAGTGGGAAGGTAGCCTCCATGGCTCTGTCAGTGAGTCTCTCAGTCAGACACGTGCCTTCCATCAGTGGGAAGGTAGCCTCCATGGCTCTGTCAGTGAGTCTCTCAGTCAGACACGTGCCTTCCATCAGTGGGAAGGTAGCTTCCATGGCTCTGTCAGTTAGTGAGTCTCTCAGTCAGACACGTGCCTTCATCAGTGGGAAGGTAGCCTCCATGGCTGTCAGTGAGTCTCTGTCAGACACGTGCCTTCCATCAGTGGGAAGGGAGCCTCCATGGCTCTGTCGGTTAGTGAGTCTCTCAGTCAGACACGTGCCTTCCATCAGTGGGAAGGGAGCCTCCATGGCTGTAAGTGAGTCTCTGTCAGACCTGTGCCTTCCATCAGTGGGAAGGGAGCCTCCATGGCTCTGTCAGTGAGTCTCTCAGTCAGACACGTGCCTTCCATCAGTGGGAAGGGAGCCTCCATGGCTCTGTCAGTGAGTCTCTCAGTCAGACCTGTGCCTTCCATCAGTGGGAAGGTAGCCTCCATGGCTCTGTCAGTTAGTGAGTCTCTCAGTCAGACACCTGCCTTCCATCAGTGGGAAGGGAGCCTCCATGGCTCTGTCAGTTAGTGAGTCTCAGTCAGACACGTGCCTTCAATCAGTGGAAAGGTAGCCTCCATGGCTCTGTCAGTTAGCGAGTCTCTCAGTCAGACACGTGCCTTCCATCAGTGGGAAGGGAGCCTCCATGGCTCTGTCAGTTAGTGAGTCTCTCAGTCAGACACGTGCCTTCCATCAGTGGGAAGGTAGCCTCCATGGCTCTGTCAGTTAGTGAGTGTCTCAGTCAGACACGTGCCTTCCATCAGTGGGAAGGTAGCCTCCATGGCTCTGTCGGTTAGTGAGTCTCTCAGTCAGACACGTGCCTTCCATCAGTGGGAAGGTAGCCTCCATGGCTCTGTCAGTGAGTCTCTCAGTCAGACACGTGCCTTCATCAGTGGGAAGGTAGCCTCCATGGCTCTGTCAGTTAGTGAGTCTCTCAGTCACACGTGCCTTCCATCAGTGGGAAGGTAGCCTCCATGGCTCTGTCGGTTAGTGAGTCTCTCAGTCAGACACGTGCCTTCCATCAGTGGGAAGGTAGCCTCCATGGCTCTGTCAGTTAGTGAGTCTCTCAGTCAGACACGTGCCTTCCATCAGTGGGAAGGGAGCCTCCATGGCTCTGTCAGTTAGTGAGTCTCTCAGTCAGACACGTGCCTTCCATTAGTGGGAAGGTAGCCTCCATGGCTCTGTCAGTTAGTGAGTCTCTCAGTCAGACACGTGCCTTCCATCAGTGGGAAGGGAGCCTCCATGGCTGTAAGTGAGTCTCTGTCAGACCTGTGCCTTCCATCAGTGGGAAGGGAGCCTCCATGGCTCTGTCAGTGAGTCTCTCAGTCAGACACGTGCCTTCCATCAGTGGGAAGGGAGCCTCCATGGCTCTGTCAGTGAGTCTCTCAGTCAGACCTGTGCCTTCCATCAGTGGGAAGGTAGCCTCCATGGCTCTGTCAGTTAGTGAGTCTCTGTCAGACACCTGCCTTCCATCAGTGGGAAGGGAGCCTCCATGGCTCTGTCAGTTAGTGAGTCTCTCAGTCAGACACGTGCCTTCAATCAGTGGAAAGGTAGCCTCCATGGCTCTGTCAGTTAGCGAGTCTCTCAGTCAGACACGTGCCTTCCATCAGTGGGAAGGGAGCCTCCATGGCTCTGTCAGTTAGTGAGTCTCTCAGTCAGACACGTGCCTTCCATCAGTGGGAAGGTAGCCTCCATGGCTCTGTCAGTTAGTGAGTGTCTCAGTCAGACACGTGCCTTCCATCAGTCGGAAGGGAGCCTCCATGGCTCTGTCAGTGAGTCTCTCAGTCAGACACGTGCCTTCCATCAGTGGGAAGGGAGCCTCCATGGCTCTGTCAGTGAGTCTCTCAGTCAGACACGTGCCTTCCATCAGTGGGAAGGGAGCCTCCATGGCTCTGTCAGTGAGTCTCTCAGTCAGACCTGTGCCTTCCATCAGTGGGAAGGGAGCCTCCATGGCTCTGTCAGTTAGTGAGTCTCTCAGTCAGACACGTGCCTTCCATCAGTGGGAAGGGAGCCTCCATGGCTCTGTCGGTTAGTGAGTCTCTCAGTCAGACACGTGCCTTCCATCAGTGGGAAGGGAGCCTCCATGGCTCTGTCAGTTAGTGAGTCTCTCAGTCAGACACGTGCCTTCATCAGTGGGAAGGTAGCCTCCATGGCTCTGTCAGTTAGTGAGTCTCTCAGTCAGACACGTGCCTTCATCAGTGGGAAGGGAGCCTCCATGGCTCTGTCAGTTAGTGAGTCTCTGTCAGACCTGTTCCTTCCATCAGTGGGAAGGGAGCCTCCTTGGCTCTGTCAGTGTCTCTCAGTCAGACACGTGCCTTCCATCAGTGGGAAGGTAGCCTCCATGGCTCTGTCAGTTAGTGAGTCTCTCAGTCAGACACGTGCCTTCCATCAGTGGGAAGGTAGCCTCCATGGCTCTGTCAGTGAGTCTCTGTCAGACCTGTGCCTTCCATCAGTGGGAAGGGAGCCTCCATGGCTCTGTCAGTGAGTCTCTCAGTCAGACACGTGCCTTCCATCAGTGGGAAGGGAGCCTCCATGGCTCTGTCAGTGAGTCTCTCAGTCAGACCTGTGCCTTCCATCAGTGGGAAGGTAGCCTCCATGGCTCTGTCAGTGAGTCTCTCAGTCAGACACGTGCCTTCCATCAGTGAGAAGGTAGCTTCCATGGCTCTGTCAGTTAGTGAGTCTCTCAGTCAGACACGTGCCTTCCATCAGTTGGAAGGGAGCCTCCATGGCTCTGTCAGTGAGTCTGTCAGACACGTGCCTTCCATCAGTGGGAAGGGAGCCTCCATGGCTCTGTCGGTTAGTGAGTCTCTCAGTCAGACACGTGCCTTCCATCAGTGGGAAGGGAGCCTCCATGGCTCTGTCAGTTAGTGAGTCTCTCAGTCAGACACGTGCCTTCCATCAGTGGGAAGGGAGCCTCCATGGCTCTGTCAGTTAGTGAGTCTCTCAGTCAGACACGTGCCTTCATCAGTGGGAAGGTAGCCTCCATGGCTCTGTCAGTTAGTGAGTCTCTCAGTCAGACACGTGCCTTCATCAGTGGGAAGGTAGCCTCCATGGCTCTGTCAGTTAGTGAGTCTCAAAGTCAGACACGTGCCTTCATCAGTGGGAAGGTAGCCTCCATGGCTCTGTCAGTGAGTCTCTCAGTCAGACACGTGCCTTCATCAGTGGGAAGGTAGCCTCCATGGCTCTGTCAGTGAGTCTCTCAGTCAGACACGTGCCTTCCATCAGTGGGAAGGTAGCCTCCATGGCTCTGTCAGTGAGTCTCTCAGTCAGACACGTGCCTTCCATCAGTGGGAAGGTAGCCTCCATGGCTCTGTCAGTGAGTCTCTCAGTCAGACACGTGCCTTCCATCAGTGGGAAGGTAGCTTCCATGGCTCTGTCAGTTAGTGAGTCTCTCAGTCAGACACGTGCCTTCATCAGTGGGAAGGTAGCCTCCATGGCTGTCAGTGAGTCTCTGTCAGACACGTGCCTTCCATCAGTGGGAAGGGAGCCTCCATGGCTCTGTCGGTTAGTGAGTCTCTCAGTCAGACACGTGCCTTCCATCAGTGGGAAGGGAGCCTCCATGGCTCTGTCAGTTAGTGAGTCTCTCAGTCAGACACGTGCCTTCCATTAGTGGGAAGGTAGCCTCCATGGCTCTGTCAGTTAGTGAGTCTCTCAGTCAGACACGTGCCTTCCATCAGTGGGAAGGGAGCCTCCATGGCTGTAAGTGAGTCTCTGTCAGACCTGTGCCTTCCATCAGTGGGAAGGGAGCCTCCATGGCTCTGTCAGTGAGTCTCTCAGTCAGACACGTGCCTTCCATCAGTGGGAAGGGAGCCTCCATGGCTCTGTCAGTGAGTCTCTCAGTCAGACCTGTGCCTTCCATCAGTGGGAAGGTAGCCTCCATGGCTCTGTCAGTTAGTGAGTCTCTCAGTCAGACACCTGCCTTCCATCAGTGGGAAGGGAGCCTCCATGGCTCTGTCAGTTAGTGAGTCTCTCAGTCAGACACGTGCCTTCAATCAGTGGAAAGGTAGCCTCCATGGCTCTGTCAGTTAGCGAGTCTCTCAGTCAGACACGTGCCTTCCATCAGTGGGAAGGGAGCCTCCATGGCTCTGTCAGTTAGTGAGTCTCTCAGTCAGACACGTGCCTTCCATCAGTGGGAAGGTAGCCTCCATGGCTCTGTCAGTTAGTGAGTGTCTCAGTCAGACACGTGCCTTCCATCAGTGGGAAGGTAGCCTCCATGGCTCTGTCGGTTAGTGAGTCTCTCAGTCAGACACGTGCCTTCCATCAGTGGGAAGGTAGCCTCCATGGCTCTGTCAGTGAGTCTCTCAGTCAGACACGTGCCTTCATCAGTGGGAAGGTAGCCTCCATGGCTCTGTCAGTTAGTGAGTCTCTCAGTCACACGTGCCTTCCATCAGTGGGAAGGTAGCCTCCATGGCTCTGTCAGTTAGTGAGTCTCAAAGTCAGACACGTGCCTTCATCAGTGGGAAGGTAGCCTCCATGGCTCTGTCAGTTAGTGAGTCTCTGTCAGACCTGTGCCTTCCATCAGTGGGAAGGGAGCCTCCATGGCTCTGTCAGTGAGTCTCTCAGTCAGACACGTGCCTTCCATCAGTGGGAAGGGAGCCTCCATGGCTCTGTCAGTGAGTCTCTCAGTCAGACACCTGCCTTCCATCAGTGGGAAGGTAGCCTCCATGGCTCTGTCGGTTAGTGAGTCTCTCAGTCAGACACGTGCCTTCCATCAGTGGGAAGGTAGCCTCCATGGCTCTGTCAGTTAGTGAGTCTCTCAGTCAGACACGTGCCTTCCATCAGTGGGAAGGGAGCCTCCATGGCTCTGTCAGTTAGTGAGTCTCTCAGTCAGACACGTGCCTTCCATTAGTGGGAAGGTAGCCTCCATGGCTCTGTCAGTTAGTGAGTCTCTCTGTCAGACCTGTGCCTTCCATCAGTGGGAAGGGAGCCTCCATGGCTCTGTCAGTGAGTCTCTCTGTCAGACCTGTGCCTTCCATCAGTGGGAAGGGAGCCTCCATGGCTCTGTCAGTGAGTCTCTCAGTCAGACACGTGCCTTCCATCAGTGGGAAGGGAGCCTCCATGGCTCTGTCAGTGAGTCTCTCAGTCAGACCTGTGCCTTCCATCAGTGGGAAGGTAGCCTCCATGGCTCTGTCAGTTAGTGAGTCTCTCAGTCAGACACCTGCCTTCCATCAGTGGGAAGGGAGCCTCCATGGCTCTGTCAGTTAGTGAGTCTCTCAGTCAGACACGTGCCTTCAATCAGTGGAAAGGTAGCCTCCATGGCTCTGTCAGTTAGCGAGTCTCTCAGTCAGACACGTGCCTTCCATCAGTGGGAAGGGAGCCTCCATGGCTCTGTCAGTTAGTGAGTCTCTCAGTCAGACCTGTGCCTTCCATCAGTGGGAAGGGAGCCTCCATGGCTCTGTCAGTTAGTGAGTCTCTCAGTCAGACACGTGCCTTCCATCAGTGGGAAGGGAGCCTCCATGGCTCTGTCGGTTAGTGAGTCTCTCAGTCAGACACGTGCCTTCCATCAGTGGGAAGGGAGCCTCCATGGCTCTGTCAGTTAGTGAGTCTCTCAGTCAGACACGTGCCTTCATCAGTGGGAAGGTAGCCTCCATGGCTCTCTCAGTTAGTGAGTCTCTCAGTCAGACACGTGCCTTCATCAGTGGGAAGGGAGCCTCCATGGCTCTGTCAGTTAGTGAGTCTCTGTCAGACCTGTTCCTTCCATCAGTGGGAAGGGAGCCTCCTTGGCTCTGTCAGTGTCTCTCAGTCAGACACGTGCCTTCCATCAGTGGGAAGGTAGCCTCCATGGCTCTGTCAGTTAGTGAGTCTCTCAGTCAGACACGTGCCTTCCATCAGTGGGAAGGTAGCCTCCATGGCTCTGTCAGTGAGTCTCTGTCAGACCTGTGCCTTCCATCAGTGGGAAGGGAGCCTCCATGGCTCTGTCAGTGAGTCTCTCAGTCAGACACGTGCCTTCCATCAGTGGGAAGGGAGCCTCCATGGCTCTGTCAGTGAGTCTCTCAGTCAGACCTGTGCCTTCCATCAGTGGGAAGGTAGCCTCCATGGCTCTGTCAGTGAGTCTCTCAGTCAGACACGTGCCTTCCATCAGTGGGAAGGTAGCTTCCATGGCTCTGTCAGTTAGTGAGTCTCTCAGTCAGACACGTGCCTTCCATCAGTTGGAAGGGAGCCTCCATGGCTCTGTCAGTGAGTCTGTCAGACACGTGCCTTCCATCAGTGGGAAGGGAGCCTCCATGGCTCTGTCAGTGAGTCTCTCAGTCAGACACGTGCCTTCCATCAGTGGGAAGGGAGCCTCCATGGCTCTGTCAGTTAGTGAGTCTCTCAGTCAGACACGTGCCTTCCATCAGTGGGAAGGGAGCCTCCATGGCTCTGTCAGTTAGTGAGTCTCTCAGTCAGACACGTGCCTTCCATCAGTGGGAAGGGAGCCTCCATGGCTCTGTCAGTTAGTGAGTCTCTCAGTCAGACACGTGCCTTCCATCAGTGGGAAGGGAGCCTCCATGGCTCTGTCAGTTAGTGAGTCTCTCAGTCAGACACGTGCCTTCTATCAGTGGGAAGGGAGCCTCCATGGCTCTGTCGGTTAGTGAGTCTCTCAGTCAGACACGTGCCTTCCATCAGTGGGAAGGTAGCCTCCATGGCTCTGTCAGTTAGTGAGTCTCTCAGTCAGACACGTGCCTTCCATCAGTGGGAAGGGAGCCTCCATGGCTCTGTCAGTTTGCGAGTCTCTCAGTCAGACACGTGCCTTCCATCAGTGGGAAGGG
The DNA here is from genome assembly GCA_963971465.1 of Lepidochitona cinerea. NCBI lineage: Eukaryota > Metazoa > Mollusca > Polyplacophora > Chitonida > Tonicellidae > Lepidochitona > Lepidochitona cinerea. Next base: position 8,957,022 of record OZ020556.1, read on the forward strand.
AGCCTCCATGGCTCTGTCAGTTAGTGAGTCTCTCAGTCAGACACGTGCCTTCCATCTGTGGGAAGGGAGCCTCCATGGCTCTGTCGGTTAGTGAGTCTCTCAGTCAGACACGTGCCTTCCATCAGTGGGAAGGTAGCCTCCATGGCTCTGTCAGTTAGTGAGTCTCTCAGTCAGACACCTACCTTCAATTGATGGGTCGCAGGCATATAAGGTTGAATGCAGCCGTATAAAATTTAAAGTGACTTGAGAAAATTTTGATTTGGAAATGATATTATTTTTTTCTCAAGATGCACAATCCAATAGCTTTAATGTCGCTATCCTCAAGAAAGTACATTTTATTTTTTCCAACCCCAATCATTTGTTTATCAGATCTAGAAAGATATTTTGAAAGGCTTTTTCATAGCATTAGCATAGATAAGCATAGACTTTTTAAATCAATTTTTAAAATTAACACAAGGAAAAACTTATTTCATACAGCGTGTGCCTGTGCGAATCAGTCTTTGAAAAAAATGTCATTTATTGAAGGAAAAAATATCTTTAGTTGTAATTAATAATGGAAATAGTGTTTAAAAGAATTAAATGACTTGATGAAAATTTATTCATTTTTAAGGCAACATTTATTTCTAAGCAACTTAAACCTATATTCCCAACACAAGTACTAAAACACTCTTCTCATTTGTAAAATTACTCACTTTCAAAAGAGAATGGATCAATATCAACGTCTTTTCAGTTTAATGCCTCTTGAAACAAAATTAGACATGATTTTGTAAAGCCCATTAGAGAGAAAAAAGCAAACCATATTTAAAACCTTTATTCATCTCTTTGGATGTTGGATTAGGGTCTAAAATAAACAAATACTCATGATTTTTTTTTAATTTCAATGTTGTTTTGTCTAAAATGCTTATAGAAAATTCCCTTTTCTTGTTTTATTCAGGAGTTGTGTCCCTTCCACCGATCTGCTGATAGATAGCACGTGTTCTTTAAACCGTGGAAGTCACTTGACAATGTTCAACCGCACAGATTGAGAAGCGGGCCGAGATAGATTTAATTGATTGATCAATTTATGTTGTACGCCATACTCAAGATTATTTAACTTATATGGCTACGTTGACAGGTTTAGTGGGAGAGGAAACCTCCGACCTTAGGCGAGTAGGCCAACCTGGCAACTCTTCCACATATGCGGGAACAGATTTAACCATCCAAGTTAATAGTATTTTAACTATTTTGTCCACGTGTTCTCGTTATTTTTAGGATTACGCTTGAAGTGGCAGAAATTCTTCTACCGATTGTGGGCATTTAGTGCTAATGATAGGTGCCATACTCAGGGACCCGGGTTTGATTCCTGTTTCGGACGTCGCCCAAAATCGGTTGAATTTCTGCCACATGTCAAGAAAGTGTAATCCCAAAAATAAGGAATATTGTTATACTCTCTGAAAGACACTAAACTTGGGTGTTTGCGGTTAATGCCTTCCATGTAGATAGATTTAACATTGATTTGTTGTGTGGTTGAACATGTGTGGTAATTTGTTGTCAGTTTTTGTTAATTACATATCTAGTTTTAATATGTTCACACCCGGAATCATTTCTGGGTTATTGTTAGCCCTGGGTACCAATTTAGAACTTTTTTACTCACTTCAGTTTTTTTGTAGCCATTTTTAAAATAGCAGATAAAGGAACAGATATGACCATGAGGTTGGAGGGAAGGGGTAATTTAACCTAGTAAATTATTAAAAAGTTGTGTTAGCTGACATATTTATTATTAGTATTGATAGCAATTTCTGTTGTCCTACGTTAAAATAATTATTTTATACCCAACTGTCCGAACTTCTAAATAATTATTTATATAAATTGTTTATATTTACATTTGACTAATTTGATGCTTTGCAGATAATTAAGATCCATTTTTTTTTACTCCAAAATATATGTAAAATTTTGATTTGTCAATCTATAGTGTTTTTTTGTTGCCATTTTTCAGTTTCAATGTATTTTCATTTATATAAGATTCTGATTTCCCCCTCCTTTCTAAGCCATATAAGTGAAATAGTTTGGACTGCAGTCTAGTGGAGTTTATAGTCCCTCAGTCGGACACAAAATCTTCCATCGATGCGGCGAGGGTTCAAATTCCTCTCAGACATAATAAAAATTTTCTATTAATCCCCCGTATCTGAAAGAGTTGCCAGGTACTCGCCTTAGGTCGGAGCTTACCGCCGGGTAGAGTCCGGTTTCCCCACAACCTAAACCTGACAACGCCGCCATATATGTGAAACAGGCGGTGTAAAACCTCAATAAACCGAACTATCTAAATGGAATTTCGGATGTCTTAGATTTCAAGGGCCAGAGTTCGCTGTAGTTAGAACTATCTAAAATGGCTGCAAAAACATGGGTATTCTGTTAAAGCAATGGGAAATTATGGATTATTTTTGTCTTGGCGTACAATTCAGAAGCTTTTTTATGATTTTAATCCCGAAAAATGTTGGCCCTATGTTAGCTGGAGATATCAAAGCCCCATTGTCAAAGTATATATTGATATGTCTTGGCCACACATCGTCAATATATACATTCGCCATGGGGCTTGGATATCTCTAGCTAACATAAGGCCAACATTCTTGGGATAAAAATCACTAAAAAGCTTCTGAATCGTACGCCAAGACAAAAATAACCCATACTTTCACCATTACATAAACTTATGTATTAGGTTACAGACTATTGTTTATTCCAATGCCAACCATTTTTTCGTTTTTCGGTGACTGCCAAAACCTAGCTCTTTTTGTCGGAATTTATGAAAAAGCCCATACGCACTTGTAAAAACACAGTATCTTTCTAGCCAATTATATTATTAACGACTTTTCATGTGTGACTAAACTTTTTTTAAAAATATTTTGACAAATTTGGATGTAGATCTCATTTTTTATTACTTTGATTAAACATTTATTATTCCTTTTATGATTGTTTACTATGCGTTTATTTTTGTGTTATTATGAATGTACAAGATCTGTACGACGCAGATATTCCATTGTGGGAATGCATTTATATAATTGTTCCATGTTTTTTTAAACCCGGTTTCCCCTCCTTTGTAATCCTCTACTCCGCCATATAAGTGAAATAATCTTGAATGCAACGTAAAACATAACTCAATCCAGGGGAGTATGTATTTTCAAGTGTGGCTTTCACCAATGAAGGTCCCGAGTTAATTTGAAACTCACTTCAATCACCCCCCCCCCCCTCCCCCGTTATATTTGTTCCCATTGGTGTACGGTAATGTTGAAAGTATGTTGCCATGGTAGTTAGCCCTCCATCATTAGAGAAACTGCCCCAGATCACATTTTCCATAAACCAAAGGTCTGGGACAGTTTACCCCCAATATTGCCCCTGTAGCAGGGAAGCCTTAGCCAAGCTGTCCCTCGACAGGTCCATAACATCAAATACTAACTTAGGTCGGTCTGTTTTGAGAAGGCTTACTAGTAACCTCACCATACAAATTAAATTAACTTTAATGTCGTTATGCAAAGGGTGTATTTCTAAGCAATGCAATTCAAATATATATGGCCTAAAAGATTTGTTAAATTACCAAATAAATATCAAAATACATGTAGATTCTTCTGGTGTTTTATTTTTTATGTAGATATCAAAGCCAGTCGGCTAGAGTGATTATTCCTCAGTCCGACACAGCCGTTCCATCGATGGGGCACGGGATCTAATCCTAGTCAGACCAAATGAGTGGATTTTTTTTATCTATTTAGCCGTATGCGGAAGACTTGCTAGGTACTCGTAGAGGGTCTGGTTTCCTCCATCACTTAACCTGGCAGCGACGCTATATAAGTGAAATAATATTGTTAAACATGAATCCATCTTAAAGACGAAGAAAAGGGAAAACACCGAATTGTTTTGGCGTAAATTAATTTATTCCTTTTGAAATGAAATGAAATTCTTAGTCTTTCTATAGATGGGGGTTTTCACTCGAACGACCAATGTGGGATGGTTGTCAGTTACCAGCGGAAGATCGTGGGTTTCCTCCGGGCATAGAGCCCGGTTTCCTCCCACAATAAAACTGGCAACCGCCGCCATATAAGTGAAATAATCTTGAGTGCGGCGTAAAACACCAAACAATCAATCAATTAATCAATCTATGGATGGGTTGTGGGTTCCAATCCAAAACGGTACAGAGTTTCTGGGTGGGTTTTCGCTTGCGCGCTCGCCCCGCTAAAAACGTACTTTTGAGGCCTCAAGTTGTAAATTACTCTAATCTTACAATGTGTATGGTTTAAGTCAATGCTCCAGATATACATTATTTTTCCTTCTAAAGATAGGCCTAATTTTCGTCTTTCTTTTGTTTGTGTTAATGGTGCATACAGTTTTTAAAATTAAAAACTAAGCGCACCAGTTTTTCGTCTTTCGAGCTGTTAGAAACTTCATTTAAACGTGGGTTCCACTGGGTGTGACCGAGATGTAGGCCCTATCATAGGACCAGCAATGAATAATAATCCGATACTCTGGATCAGATTACTAGGAATTTCACATGTCAAAGAAATGTCCTCTTTCATCAAGGATCATGCTGGTTTTATGTGACTGTATTCCAGACATTAAATTGCTTGATCTGTAAGGAGGATTACAAGAAAACCGGTTTTGAAACCAGGTGAAAATTATTTCAAAGTATATTATATTTTTGCTCGAGTAAAGTCGCATGAGCTGCCAAAATGTGGATATTTTGATATTGAAACAGTGTGTTGAAATCATTGGCTTTGTTTCAAGACGTATAATTCAGAAGCTTTTTAGTGCTTCTAGTCTCGAAAATGTACGATAAAGTATTGTTTTAACTTAATTTTGGCTTAGAATGATTGAATGGTCGTCCCGGTTATTTAAATTTTGTTTACTTTTCGAATACTATTTCGGTTCGTATAGGCCCCATACTGTATAGATTTTCCTCATTCCAAAGCCAATCATTTAGTTTTTCGATGGCCTTCAAATCCTGTCACTATCGTGACGATCAGAAATTATGAAAAAGTGTGAATTTTGGCAACTCATGCCACTTTTAAGCTTCTGGCGCTATTTGTCTGAAGCCTAATGAAAACCTTTGGTTTCGGTTGCAGGGTCGTTCAATCGAATAATAGGCTGTAACTCGGTTTAACGCTATAGAGACCTGGACCCTGCTTCACAAAGCGGCGTAGCGTAAGTTTTCAAATAACTACCACAGCAACGTATCTCCACAGTATCGGTTGCTATGGTAGTTCTGTAGAAACTTACGCTACGCCGCTTTGTGAAAGCGTGTTCTGGAGCCCGTTGCACTAAACTGCGTAGATGTATTTTGTGTATTTGTCATAGCAACCTATATTGTAGAGGTAGGCTGCTTTAAAAGTTACGCCCAAAATACATCTATTTCGTTTTGTGAAACCGGATCAGGGGCCATTTTAGTGTTTTACTAATTTACAGCGAAAGAGCAGTGTTTCCAGACTAACAACAATCCAATACTTTTTCGTGCTTTTTATTCGCCCGACTTAAAAAAAAGTCTGTCGTATTATGGTATCACCAGTGCCGTACGTCCCGGATTTCGTTCCTATCTATAACTGAAAGAGTTTTGATCAGATCTTTACAATTCTTTCACAACATATACCTTATGAGGAGAAGGTGCGTCATGGACCATTTATGACATCTTTGGTTGCATAATATGGCATCTATATCGAATTATGTAACATTCTCTTTTAGTCTAGGCCTATATTTTCATTCCCTTCCGCATAATTTGAAGAGTTTTGATCCAATCTTTACAATTCTTTCACAACAAACACTCTACGGGAAACTGATGTCATGAATCATTTATGGCATCTTTGGTTGAATAATATGGCATCTGTATTGGATTATGTAATCTCTTTTAGTCCATATTTTGGCAGTTTTTTCAGTGTAAATATAACAGTTCTGGTTAGATGGTTTCTCAGGAACCATTTAAGACATCCCTATTAGATTATGTAATATTCTCTTTTTGTCTGTCTTTATTGCTTGCGTTCCATAACTTGAAGAGTTTTGATCTTTACAATTCTTTCACATCATTTACCTTATGGATACACGGTGTGTTGTCATTTGTCAACCATTTATGAAATTTTTTATTACATGATTGCACGAAATGACATCTATATTTTATATAACTCCCTGTATAAAGGTTCCAGGAATTAATTTGGTCAAGCTCCGTTAAGCAATATCTAACTTTGGACGAGTTCAAAGCATATCTTATAAAAAAATTACATTTATGATTTAAAGGGGCATGAGCTGTGTTGCAACGAGTTTTGTCACAACGTACGAGTTTTATTCCAACTCACGAGTTTTGTCACAAGGTCGACGAGTTTTGTCACAACTCACGAGTTTTGTTCCAATCTTGACCAGTTTTGTTCTAAACACGTCACGTGTTTTGATACAAACAGTCGACAGCTTTTGTACCAAATTTGACATGTCACGAGTTTTGATACAAACAGTCGACAGGATTTGTAACAAATGTTGGCTGATGTTTATAACCTTTTTAAAAAAATAGATGGAGTTGGGAGTAAACTAGATTACCATAATTTATTTTGGAAAGGTAGTTAAATCAACACAAAGAAAAACATCAAATGCTGAAGACTGATTTTCAAATAATCGATCAGTTATATATAACATGGGCCCAATCCTGGTGACACTGGAAAGTTCGAAGTGGCGATGGGTTTTATTGTTTCTTCGGTTATGTGAATTACCTGGTACCCAATGTAGACAAAAAATGCCGAATTACCAACATGAAGACAACTTTTCACCAAAAGAACGAAATAATCCTTCCCACGACCTTGTTTGCTGGTATTAGTATGCTGAATTTCCCAATAAAGCCAAGCCAAATAAAAAAAAATGACCCAAATAAACAGTAGGGGAAAATTGTGATTGGCATACCAACAATAGTTGCCCGATAAACCACAAAGCGGCTTCTAATTTCACTGCAGTACGTCAATATATGTTTCTGGTTGAAATTATGGGATTGAACGGTTACTAAGAACAGCCTGTCTAGGGAAAAGGGGAACGGTGGTATTTCCCTGAAAGAGCCTTGGGAACGCGACGATGAAGAATAATTCATTTGGGTAAAATCGTCTTCATTTGGGTTATTCGTCATTGACCTACCTGTACAGGCTAACAGGTAAAGTTCAATCTCAGGCAAAGCTATTTTTCGATTATTTTGGGTAATTCGACATAATTGTACCGGGTAGCAGGCAAACCATATAACCACTCGGAACATCCTTCGGCTATCTTCGCTCGCTACCGGTCGGCTTTGACACGCCTCGGACAGTCTGCGCTTTTTATACGGTAAATCACCGTGTTTTTGGGCTGAATAAAAATGGCGTCGAAAGTAAATATCAAAATGTTTTACTTCAGACTAAAAAATAAAATAATTATAAAGTTATTAAATGCTAATATCATTTAGAAAGATATTTGTTTATATATTATATTTAGCCCGGTAAAGCACATGTTGACATCACGGTTCCATTTCTACTTAAACTAGTAAAATAATCAGTGTTAGTTTGAGAACAGATTGTTCGATCTCTTCAAATACTTTGGATTTTTGTTTTGTTTACAAGTTAACAATGTTACAAATAAGTACATTGCAATTTACTTGACTATCTTATCAAACTTGTATCAGTTGAAAGTTATTCAAGTAAGCAATCGGAACACACTTCGGCTATCTCCGCTTGCTACCGGTCGGCTTTGACACGCCTCGGACATAATCGTACTCTCGCGAGATCTCCTTTGGACGTGGCTAAGATAGACGTTAAATCTGGCCTTTAGGACTAGGGTAACTTCTAATTTTAGATTGGCCTCGGACACAGTTTGATAACTTATGGGATTTACGTGCGTGACATACCTTCTGATAGATTGCAGGTCATTTTGAATGTGGCGACCAAATAGATACGATTGCAGTGTAACGTACAACTTCCATACCATACGGAGGGCCCCAAAAAAGTCTCCTCGTGATAATGTTAGGGACCGAAATACTCTGTTTGTTAACTTTCAGGCTCGATCAGTTTTATAATTGAAGCATTGGAGGATTTGTTAAATGTACCGAAACTGTAGGGCCCTTAAGATGATATGAAAATGGTACGTTTCACCGCTACCTTTTTGGTCACCACATTCAAAATGACCTGCAGTCTATCAGAGGGTATTTCACGTACGTAAATCCTGAAGTTATCCGACTATCAAGTAAGAAGTCCATTTGGGACAGTATTTTACTCAAAACATGAGTTATCTGTTAATATAACATGAGTAATATATTAAACTGTTTCCAACCGTATCTGGGATATTGTGTTTGTTCAATTAAAAAATAAACTCTCGAGAAAAATATAAATTTCTATCTCAGTTCTTATTTTTGTTATGTATTGAAAGGGGGTAGGTCATGTTTTATTGTGGAACATTTTTTTTTTACTCTACGTATACGTTCCTATAGGCCTGTAACCATACTGAATTCCTGTTGAAACCACGGAACTGAAAACCGAAATGAAAATGAGTTCGTATGCACTGTTTTATAATCTCGTGGGGGGCCTCTGTGGCTCAGTAGGTAGAGCGTTGGACGCTCAATCCGAACAGCCTTCCACCAATGGGTTGCGGGTTCGATTCCCACTCAGTCCAAAAAATTGGAAAATTTTCTGACTGGGTTTTCACTCGAACGACCTATGTGGGATGGTTGCCAGTTCCCAACGGAAGGTCGTGGGTTTCCTCTTGAGCGCGGCGTAAAACACCAAACAATCAACAATCAATATAATCTCGTGTACGTTTAAAAAAGAGGTAGCACCGTAGCAATATCGTTTTACCAACGGGACAGTGAACGGTTTGTTTGTTCATATTGAAGTCATGACGATCGCCCTCAGTAATGATCGATCGGGATAGGGAGCATGCATAGCCTATACCATAAGAAAACCATCCCACTTATTTGCTGATAGTGAAAATCGCGCTTTTTTTTCAAATCTACGTCCTGAGTGTTGTATTAGTTGAGTAACAATTTGTCCCACGAGAAAAGCTCACACAATCTAAAGCCTATTAGGACGAGGATACCCTAACCCATATATACGCACAAGAAATTTGACAAAATACGAGAAATACTCTAAAATATCAACAATACTGGAAAATGAGACATGACACAACTACTTGGTAGTGAGTTTGTACCAGCCAAGTTTCAAAATAATCCTCTAAATATTAAACGAAATATGACCAAGACAAAAAATATCGGCAGAATGTGACCATTGCCACAAAAAGGGCAAAATACCAGCCAAATTTGAAAGCAATCCTTAAAATATTAACCGGGAAATGGTCAGGACAAGATATCCTGACGGACGAACTCACGGACGGACAAAGTGGCGACTAAATGTTTCGTCGAAAGTTTTCGGAGGGCAAAGCTACCACCCACTATAAAATTGCCTACAGCTGACATTTTGGGACAAAAGCTGTTGACTCTTTGTATCAAAACTAGTGTCCTATTAAAACTGTTACAAAAGCTGTTGACGGTGTGTATCAAAACTCGTAACATAGATGTTGTAACAAAACTCGGCAGGGTTGGAACAAAACTTGGGACATGTAACAAAAGCTGGCGCTCTTGTAACAAAACTCGTAACCTTTTGTGACAAAATTCGTCAACATTGTAACAAATCTCGTGAGTTGGAATAAAACTCGTACGTTGTGACAAAACTCGTTGCAACAGCTGCCAAAATGTTGATATTTTGACTTAAAAACAGAACGTTGAAATTATTGGCTATTTTTCTCAAGACCTATAATTCAGAAGCTTTTTATTGCTTCTAGTCTCAAAAATATGCGATAAAGTATTGTTTTGAACTACCTTTGCCTTAGAATGAATGAATGGTCGTCCCGGTTATTTAAATTTTGTTTACTTTTCGAGCACGTTTTCCGTTCGTACAGGCCACATACTGTATGGATTTTCCTCATTCCAAGGCCAATCATTTAGTTTGTCGATGGCCTTCAAAGCCTCTTACTGTCGTGACGATCAGAAATTATGAAAAAAGTGTGAATTTCGGCAGCTCATGCCCCTTTAAATGAAGATGAAGATTTTCCTTGTGTGTTTTAGTGTTTATAGATATCAGATTAAAATGATAAGTTAGATTGTGACATCTTTCTCTCCTCTCTCCATCAATATCAGATTAAAATGATAAGTTAGATTGTGGAGTCTTTCTCTTCTCTCTCTCCATCAATATCAGATTAAAATGATAAGTTAGATTGGGACATCTTTCTCTTCTCTCTCCATCAATATCAGATTAAAATGATAAGTTAGATTGTGGTATCTTTCTCTTCTCTCTCCATCAATATCAGATTAAAATGATAAGTTAGATTGTGGAGTCTTTCTCTCCTCTCTCCATCAATATCAGATTAAAATGATAAGTTAGATTGGGACATCTTTCTCTTCTCTCTCCATCAATATCAGATTAAAATGATAAGTTAGATTGTGGAGTCTTTCTCTCCTCTCTCCATCAATATCAGATTAAAATGATAAGTTAGATTGTGACATCTTTATCTTCTCTCTCTCCATCAATATCAGATTAAAATGATAAGTTAGATTTTGACATCTTTCTCTCCTCTCTCTCCATCAATATCAGATTAAAATGATAAGTTAGATTTTGACATCTTTATCTCCTCTCTCTCCATCAATATCAGATTAAAATGATAAGTTAGATTGAGGTATCTTTCTCTCCTCTCTCCATCAATATCAGATTAAAATGATAAGTTAGATTGTGACATCTTTCTCTCTTCTCTCCGTCAATATCAGATTAAAATGATAAGTTAGACTGTGACATCTTTCTCTCCTCTCTCCATCAATATCAGATTAAAATGATAAGTTAGATTGTGGAGTCTTTCTCTTCTCTCTCTCCATCAATATCAGATTAAAATGATAAGTTAGATTGTGACATCTTTCTCTCTTCTCTCCGTCAATATCAGATTAAAATGATAAGTTAGATTGTGGTATCTTTCTCTCCTCTCTCCATCAATATCAGACTAAAATGATAAGTTAGATTGTGGTATCTTTCTCTTCTCTCTCCATCAATATCAGATTAAAATGATAAGTTAGATTGTGACATCTTTCTCTCCTCTCTCCATCAATATCAGATTAAAATGATAAATTAGATTTAGACGTATTTCTCTTCTCTCTCCATCAATATCAGATTAAAATGATAAGTTAGATTGTGACATCTTTCTCTCCTCTCTCTCCATCAATATCAGATTAAAATGATAAATTAGATTGTGGTATCTTTCTCTTCTCTCTCCATCAATATCAGATTAAAATGATAAGTTAGATTGTGACGTCTTTCTCTTCTCTCTCCGCCAATATCAGATTAAAATGATAAGTTAGATTGTGACATCTTTCTCTCCTCTCTCTCCATCAATATCAGATTAAAATGATAAGTTAGATTGTGACATCTTTCTCTTCTCTCTCCATCAATATCAGATTAAAATGATAAGTTAGATTGTGACATCTTTCTCTCCTCTCTCCGTCAATATCAGATTAAAATGATAAGTTAGGTTGTGGAGTCTTTCTCTCCTCTCTCAGCCAATATCAGATTAAAATGATAAGTTAGATTGTGACATCTTTCTCTCCTCTCTCCATCAATATCAGATTAAAATGATAAGTTAGATTGTGACATCTTTCTCTCCTCTCTCTCCATCAATATCAGATTAAAATGATAAGTTAGATTGTGACATCTTTCTCTTCTCTCTCCATAAATATCGGATTAAAATGATAAGTTAGATTGTGACATCTTTCTCTTGTCTGTATATCAATATTTCAATTTCATGTATTTCAAGCATGTAGTGAACTTTTGGTTTTCTTTGATAATTCTTGTTTTTTTGTCAACGTCATCAGGAATAGAGAAGCAACCCCCAGTAAATTAATAGCACCTATGGATAATATGTAGAGAAAGGGAAAATATTGGAAATAATACATTGTATTGGATATAGATAACACAGCCTCTTCTAATCTAGTTTTTAGACTCGTATAGCAAAGTGAGCTTTGACAATTTAATGGAGGAGAAACTTGTACGTCATTTGCCGCCATCTTGGTTCGGACAGCCTATATTACCGTACATAGGATGCAAACACCCATTGTATATACATTGTAATCTGCATTCTTAACAAAACGCTCTTATTCATTATTCTGTATACTAGACTAAATTTCAACTATAGACTCCCGTGGAAATATGTGTAAAGTATACCTGTTGTGTGAAATGCGTAGCTGTATCCACCAGCGCTTGATGCCACCAATGCTACAACAAAATGAATCATTAATTATGGAACGTTTTTTATGAACCAGCATGTGGTGCCACCAATGCTACAACAAAATGAATCATTAAAGGGGCATGAGCTGCCAAAATGTTGATATTTTGAGGATAAAACAGAATGTTGAAATTATTGGCTATTTTTCCCAAGATGTATAATTCAGAAGCTTTTTAGTGCTTCTAGTCTCGAAAATGTACGATAAAGTATTGTTTTGAACTAACTTTGGCTAAGAATGAATGAATGGTCGTCCCGGTTATTTAAATTTTGTTTACTTTTCGAACACGTGTCTGGATCGTACAGGCCACATACTGTGTGGATTTTCCTCATTCCAACGCCAATCATTTAGTTTTTCGATGGCCCTCAAAGCCTCTTACTGTCGTGACGATCAGAAATTATGAAAACGTCTGAATTTTGGCAGCTCATGCCCCTTTAATTATGGCACGTTTTTATGAACCAGCATGTGGTGCCACCAATGCTACAACAAAATGAATCATTAATTATGGCACGTTTTTATGAACCAACAAGTGATGCCACCAAGGCTACAACAAAATGAATCATTAATTATGGCACTTTTTTATGAACCAGTATGTGATGCCACCAATGCTACAACAAAATGAATCATTAATTATGGCACTTTTTTATAAACCAGTATGTGATGCTACCAATGCTACAACAAAATGAATCATTAATTATGGCACGTCTTTATGAACCATCAAGTGATGCAACCAATGCTACAACAAAACGAATCACTAATTACTTCACATTTTTAATGATTGATTGATTGATGTTTTACGCCGCACTCAAAATTATTTCCCTTATATGGCGGCGTTGTCATGCAGGTTTAGTGGGGGAGGAAACCGGACTCATTGTCAGGCGGAAAACTCGACCTTAGGCGAGTACCTGGCAACTCTTCCACGTATGGCAACCGAGTGAAAAATCCACTCAGAATTTTTTTAATTTGTATTTGGTCTGAGTGACATTCGAACCCGCATCGCATCGATGAAAGGTCCATGTGGGACGGAGGGACGATCACTCTAACCCACTGGACCACCGAGGACCCTTATTTTTAATGAAGCTACACTAAAATGAATCAATAATTATTGAGCGTTTTTATGAACCAGCATGTGGTGCCGCCAATGCTTCAACAAAAGAAATCACTATATATTATTTTTACTACAGATTTCCAGGCCCTAGATGACCTTTCTGTGGGTTTCTGACTCGAAAATTACTGGAAAAAAATTTAACAGACGGCCGTATTTTGGAGCCAGGGCTCATTGCATTAAAAAAACCGGTGTTTTGTCAAATTAGGACTGTGCAATAACAATATGACTTACTCAAATAGTGTCAAAAAAAGCTTGCTGTAGAGTATATTTACATTTAACAACAGTTTAGAAACTCATAATACGCCCGCAAGGGTAAATTCATTGTAGCACACTATCTTCATATTCAATATTAAAGACATGCTTTAAACAGAATTCCGGCTGGTAGAATCTTTCAGTCACCTAAGAAAGAGTGACGCTTGGTGAATTTTAGTATTTGACACATCACCTACCTATAAGCTGCTATACATTTACCTATATCTGAAAACTGTACCAAAGCTACTTGCAAAAGTGTCTACACTATATATAGGCATACAACAGCATTGTCATTTAATTGCAGATAAAAGAAGAAGCTCTGCAAATCATTTGGTCACCATGGTTATCAAAAGGTTGTTTGGATACAATTAAGCTCTACTGTGAAACCACACACAGATTACCATCCATTTTCTCAATTACTGAATGCTAAAAGGATGGAAGACTGTTTTTGGTCGACACATATAGTGAGACCCCAATTTACTTTTAGTACAGGACATATCGTCTATTTGTAAGCTAGTTATAACTGAATTTTTTTTTAAATCCATGCAATAATTTTCCAAGTTACTGAATGCCAAAAAGGCTGGGTGACTGTTTTGGTCACCACAAATATCCAGGCTTCAATTTAATTTTGGTACGACACATACCGTCTACTCATAAGATAGTTATAACTGATTTTTTAAAAATCCATGCAATAGTTCTCAAGTTACTGACTGCCAAAAGGCTAGGGGACTGTTTTGGTCGCCACAAATAGCAAGACCCCAATTTAATTTTGGTACGAGACACACCATTTACTCATACGCTAGATACATGTATAACTGAAAGTTGATAATCCATGCAATAAGTACCGAGTTACTCAATGTCAAAAGGCTGGTGACTGTTCTGGTCGCCGCAAATATCAACACACCAATTTAATTTTCTTACAGGACACACTATTTACTCATAAGCAAGTTATAACTAAAAAAAATTAAAATCCATCAAAGAGTTCCGGGGTTACTGAATGCCAAAAGGCTAGGCGACTGTTTTGGTCGCCGCAAATATCAACACCCCAATTTAATTTTGGTACAGGACACACTATCTACTCATAAGCCAGTTATAACTGAATTTTTTTTTTTAAAATCCATGTAATAGTTCCGGGCTTACTGAATGCCAAAATGCTAGGCGACTGTTTTGGTCACCACAAATAGCCAGATCCAATTTAATTTTGGAACATGACACACTATCTGCATGTACTCATAAGCTAGTTATATCTGATAAAAAAAATTAAATCCATCGAATAGTTCTTGGGTTATTTATTGCCAAAGGATGGGTGGCTGTTTTGTTCGCCAAAAATATTTAGACTCCAATTGAATTTTGGTACGAGACACACCGTGTACCCATAAACTACATATATCAGAAGAAGAAAAAAATAAATTCAGGCAATAGGTTTCAAGTTATGGAGCGGACAGGAATCCGGGACGGACAGTCGGACAACGGTATACCAATATACACCCGCTTTTAGAGCGGGAGTATAAAAACAGTAAAACTGTGTTACGTAATCACTGGCGGGGAAGTTTGGGACTCGAGGGTGCAAAAGTGAATAATATAGGGGACGAATAATAGTTACTGAACGATCTTGCTCGTCCATATCATACACTGGTAATTAGCTAAATTAATCATGACGGCGGGCTTTTTTATTACAATGAACCTAGTCCGGGTTTCTGACTTTTTGGTACTGACGGTCGTATTCTGGAGTCGGGGCTCCTTGCAATCAAAAAGTCGGAGTAGCCTGCACGCTTCTGATCGGGCAGTTTGCGGTCTGATTTAGACAGTAAATAACAACATAACTAACTCAAATAGTGTCAGTACGACATTCATTAGTTATTTAGCCTTTTGTAAAGTGAATTTAACGTTTAAAAACTGAAAACCGCTAAACACTGTTACGTCATCAATGGCGGAGAGTTTGAGACTGTAGAAGCCAAAAGTGAATTCAGGGGAAGAATAATGCTAACTGACCGATCCTGCTCGTCCATATCAGACACTGCTAGGTAGCTAAATTATCCATGAACATGATTATGACTGTTTAGACACGATCTGAGTAGGTTATATTGCTATTTCTTTGTCTAAATCGGACCAAATACTGCCCGCTTCTGAGCAGCCGTTAGTATAAAAAAAATAGTGACTTTGGAATCAGAAACCCGGATTAAAATGACCGAAGATGCGTTTTGTTGATTTTCCTGGGGATAGAAATCTGTAAATTTTTCATGAGGGTTTTGGATAAGTTTTCCAAAATTTCTGAAATTGTTGGTCGAAAGATAGGCCCCGTCGGTCAATTGGCGTTGTTAGTCAAATCATGGCGATCATGTTAACCCTGTTTGACAAACTGATTAAAACGGTCTTTTAAAACTGTTTTTTTTAGGTAACATATTTGTTGAGTGTTTTTAATCAAACATAAAACGAAACAACTATGATACTAAAGCTGTTTGCAACAAAAACGACAAATACTATGGCTTTTTTAAAACTGTGTCAATCCACCGACCTCTTAAATCAGTATGTCGGTCAAAACCAAATTGTTCAGGAGGAAAGAGGATCGCGATGATTTGACTGACAACGCCAATCTTCAATACAAGCACGTTGTTGGTTAGTTCCCTCGATTATGAAAGACATTTCAGGAGATGTGTTTTCGTGTTAACGTACTCTGCCACTCTTTCGTATTCTCAAGAAGCTATTCAACTACTCGTACATGTACGAAGTGGGCAAATATAATATAACTGCAGTGCTTGATACAAACACAGTTAGCCTATGCATTTCTTTTGTTTTATACAACGTACTTTATATTGTATTTCATATTTTAGATCAGTATTCAAGAGCGTGTTGGGGGCCTCCGTGGCTCAGTAGGTAGAGCGTTGGACGCTCAATCTGAACTACCGTCCACCAATGGGTCGCGGGTTCGATTCCCTGACTGGGTTTTCACTCGAACGACCTATTTGGGATGGTTGCCAGTTACCAAAGGAAGGTCGTGAGTTTCCTCCTCACAATAAAACTGCAACGCCGCCATATAAGTGAAATAATCTTGAGCGCGGCGTAAAACACCAAACAATCAGTCAAGAGCGTATTTAATTTGGGTGTCTTAAATAAATTATGTTAGTCAAAATTTACCAACATGCAACTTACTGATATTATAAACTGACCTGCTATCGGTGGTCCAGCCAAGAATCCCAGTCCGATAGTTAAATGGATAAAACCCAAAGCACTCGGTAAATTGGAAAATCCCACAGTCTCTATACATAGTGGGACATACAAACATGGCTCTATACATAGTGGGACATACAAAGATGGCTCCACGTTGTAATAGAAACCAACAAAACACATACAAAGTAAACGATAAACTCGCTCGTGTGCAAGAAAGGGGAAAATGATGAGTGTACTGCCTACAATACTGAATGATCCGATCAGAAGGCACACCTTGTCTAAACGAAGACCATTCTTATTATTGCCTGCACCTAATCCCGTCAGGAATTTACTAATCATGCCAGAAAACCCCAAAACAAAATACATTAGCCGAATGTCCAGTTCAGTACCTCCAATAGTCAACACATAATTTGAAATGCGTACGTACAAAACATTTATAGCAAAACTTGAAAACAGAAAACAAGACGCGAAAAAATAAAACGAAACGTTTTTATAAACTGAGTCTTCTGTTGGTGCGTTTAATAGTCCTTGGTTGCAGTTCGTAGTTTTGGCAGAGATTTCCGATTGTATGTTCGTGCGATATTTTTCCAATGGCGAAGGCTGCATGGTTATTCCGGTCACACAGTTATTCAATTGTATTCCAGCAAATATAAGCAAAGCTCCTCTCCAGCCGTATTTAGGTTCCATGATTTGCATAAAGGACGGAAATAAAAACACACCAAGCGGAAAGCCCATCACACAAATACCGCTAGCCAGAGCTCGTTTTTTGACGAAGTATCTCCCGATGTTGATATGTGCTGGTGTGATAACCAAACCAAAACCAGACCCTAGAAAAAAAAATCAGTTTTATTAGTAAGAATTCGAAAGAAAATAACTCGAAAGAAAATACAACCATGACATGAGCTGTCAAAATTCTCATTTTTTCATAATTATCGATCGTTGTAAGAAGTTGTACATTCGAAAATCCTCTTTTAACTAAACGATTGACGATGAGATAAACAAAATATAGGGGACGCCAGTTACCTACGCGAACCGAAAATGTGTCCTATTAAAGGAAAAAATTCAGATAGCTGGGATGTATGAGTACATTTTCGAGTCCTTATTGCTTATAAAAACTACCTTTACGTACATATCCAAGATTGATAAATGAAGAAAGCTCGTATTTCATACTTATTGACAAAATGACGACCAATCTGCTAATTCTGTATCAACGACATTTTCCTTATATTTGGTAGTCCCTTAAAATGTCGGTTTGTATTTAATACAATCAGTCTAGGCAGGTACCTAGCCCGGGTTATCTGTCTTACGGCGACTGGTATTATATGGCTGCTAATGTGTCTTGTCTATGACGAACACGGATTTCTCGGCTAGGCATGTACCGAATGCTATACCTAAATTCACACAAATTTAATTAAAGCAATATTTGCTCGAAAAACACAGCAGTCGGAAAATTTATTGCATGAAATACGCCCTACTTTCGGCGATGATTGTTCAAGCAATGGATGCTTCCTTTTTACTTGTAGCTTCTGAAATTGTGTCAAAAAAGGAAACCATTACGTCCAGCATTATCAAAGGTAGTGGAAGGTCATATAATTCCAATTTCATATTCTGAAATTTTTATTGTGATAAAACGTCACAGTAAAAAAATGAAGCTAAAACCCGGATCACACAAAGACAGTCTAAGTTGCACATGACAACAATTTTTTTATATCGATTTCTGTCAAAATGGTGGCAATACGTATAGTCAGGGAAACAGACTCGTTATAGCACGGATCTGAGCTTTATTGATTTTTATTTTACTCCAATTCTATTGGTCAATACATACCACGTGATTGGTCAATATTTTTCGATATATGACCTGGAGAGGAGTCCGAAACAGATATTTTATATGACGTCATTAAATGCGCAGTCTTGAATGGATATACCTGATCACGTGATATCTGTCGTCTGTTTCATTACCCAAACATTGCGCAAAGTTATCGCTTGGCCGAACTATCCGATCGAGATCTGCAGGTACTTCATGAAAATCGAGATAACAATAACACACCGAAAATACTTTCAACATAAAGAAATCGGTATAATAAAACCCTTATTAACTCGCATGGGAGTCATTGCGGATGAATTCCGTACCCTCGGCGAGACGCCGCCAAGCTAACCTGACCTCGGGTCTGGTATTCATGGTAATGACTCCGATACGAGTTAATAAGACAGTGTATAATAAACATGCTTGGGCAGTAGCTCCAAGTCCATGGCATTTTTGCACAAACTGAGCGAGCCTGTCCAAAAGAACGTTAAATTTCTGTTGTGAAACATATACTAGCCAATGCTTTCCTTACATCTTTTACGACCGTTACGTAAATTAATTAGCTCAGCACCGTAACGTCAGATACACGTCGGACCTCTGCTGTGCATGTACGATTACATTTGTGGTGCAAGTTTTGCACGATCTCTCTTGTTTGTCTGTATCTTAGCTGGACACGAAGACCGCAATGTCTGACTTCTCTCAGAAGAGAGGGGGCCTCCGTGGCTCAGTATGTAGAGCGTTGGACGAACAGCCTTCCGCCAATGGGTCGCGGGTTCAAATCCCACACAGTAAAAAAAAAATGGAAAATTGTCCGACTGGGGTTTCACTCGAACGACCTATGTGGGATGGTAGAGACTGGTTTCCTCCCACAATAAAACTGGCAACGCCGCAATATAAGTGAAATAATCTTGAGCGCGGAGTGAAACACCAAACAATCAATTTGCTAGGTTTAACGCACACGAGAGGCGCCGGCTGAGCTACAAGGCACGCGTGGGATTCTTGCCACGAGAGGCAGAAAATATCAAACATACTAGATACTTTCCTCACCGCCTCGAGAGGCGAAAATCTCACCAAAATTTACGCGCACACGGGGGAAACAGCTTATCTCTCAACCACACGTGGCCGGCAGCTCAGCCGGCGCCTCTCGTGTGCGCTAGGCTTTAGGCATATCAATAGACAGGGTACCATAAAAAAGACAAACTAGAGAATTCATTTGCCTGGTGAAAAAACCTTGTATGATGATAGTCAACCAGCAAAAATGAATAACAATGGACATTAAGTTTACCTGCTAAAATACCTTGAGTGATGAAGGTCAACCAGAAATGATGTGCTTGGGATGCCGTCGCCAGAGACGTGGATATAACAAGACCTCCGAGAATCACAGTACATCTACGCCCAAACCTGTCACACATCCAACCTGCTACCGGACCTGAATAGAAAAGAGGGTAAACACAATAGGGAAAACTTTAGAAGATATCTTTCGTTAAACTCAAGTTCCCATCATAAAATTCAAGAAAACTCATATTTGATCAACTGGAGTGTTATATAAAAAGTGATTTTCAACCCGTGTTCGTAATTTTACTGTCTTAATGCATGGACAACGAGCATGCTGTAAGCAGCTTTTTTTGCAGGTCAAACTATCGATCACTGTTCCCTGATAACTTGTGACCTCCAATAAAGTGTGTTCCGCAAATTGGTTGAAAATTCCCGTAGATTTTATTTTTTGAATCAAGTAAGAAAAAATACCAATATGTCCAGAGTGTAGAAGAATACAGTACACAGACAGGTCGTTTGTCTTTTTTTCTCAAAATGCTTATAATTGACCGATTGCTTGATGACGTCACTTGGAGTTTAGGCGGAAAGCATGTCGGGGGATTGAGGGTGGAAGAAATATTACTGTATCAAAAAGAAGACGTAAAAGGCGCAAAGTCACCAGAAAATGTGTGGATAAAAAAAAGGTTAGGTCATGAATGTTTTCCAAAAAAGTGACATCTTGCTAATTACCAATCAACCAAATGGCGATTTAAGGTATATTTTACCCAGAAAGCTTTGCGTAAATCTATGTGACGTCATCAGGCTCGGCGGTAATTCGTCTTGCTTTCTAAACGTTCCAGGGGCCTCTGTGGTTCAGTCGGCATGATACGTCAGGTACATGCCAACTTTTAGTAAGGAAGCTCTATTTTTACTTTGTCCACTTGGCGAAGAGTATTATCTATTGCTGTTTTTCTATTGTGGAATACTTACCAATGGCAGCCGACAATGAGATGAGGAATGAACCAATACAGGCCGTTAGAGCTGAAGATTCACCGAATACCTCTAAATGACAGGTATATATCATACCGGCCATTGACGCACACAGTCCAGCCATAACCTGACAAGATATAACGGTTGAGGAAGATAAACTGATAAACTGCTAAGATAGTATTGCAGTGTGCTTGGGTGTTTTATCAGCTTAAGAACCTCGCTTTATTGAGAACATACATGTACACAACAGTTTTCGAGTTCTTCTTTGGAAAAGGAATTTCTAAGTTACGTTTCCATTAAAACGGTTAACAATAAACAAAATAGATTTTCAAGAAGTTGAAAACCTCAAAAGATACATCTTTACATCGTTCCACACACCTAGTTTGATTGAGTTATGTCTTATAGTTTTAGAGTTCTGCTGTGGAAACGAAATTTCTAAGTTATGTTTTCATGGAAATTGCCCAAAAAAATTCAGTCAGTTAAAAACCCACAAAAGACACATCTGCATATGATGAGTCATGTCTAATAATTTTCGAGTTCTGCTCCGGAAACGAAATCGGGTCGGAAGGACGGAGCCCATTTCAATATATACTCTCCCAAAAAAGAAACGCAACATCCAATTTGTTTTTTCAAACATGAATTTTTCCAAAAATGTGCGTGATTGACACATGACAACAGGATCAGGTTATAATGTAAATGTCCGATAATTGAATTTAAGCCCCTGATTGTGGCTGTTGATGTCACGTGACTTTCCGGTCAGCCTTTGTGTAACGCTACACGTGAAAGGCGTAGGGAAAAACGTAGGGCAGTTGTACGTGCGAATCACGTCTTATCTTTATGCGGGTTTAATGGGTATAAAAGTCAAACAACCGTTCAATTGAATTCAGTCGTTAAATTGTTTCACGAAGTTGCTACAATATGCCAAGACTAGACGCAGCTACCGGGAACGTCGTTATTGGTTGTCTCCTGGCCGGCGAATCACAGAATGCAGTCGCTTTATAATGTTCACTGGAGCACGATTTTCAGACTGTTGTAACGGCACCAGCAATCCGGTTCAACAGCTGATCGTCAACGTTCTGGCCGACCTCAGATCACATCAGCAGCCCAAGATTACTTCAACAGACAGTCAGAAATCGTCTCCGTCAAAACGGCTTACGCGCCAGACGTCCTTACTTTGGCGTACAAGATTCCAGCTGCAGAGAAGAGATGGTCGTACACGAATTTACAGACGCCGGAATGAGAGGTTCCCAAGGAACTGCGTCCTTGAGGTCGACAATTTCGGCGGAGGAAGTGTGGGGTGCCATATCATGTGCCCGAAAAACTCAACTGGTGCACATTCCCGGCAACCTGAACGCCGTACGATACACAGATGAGGTTTTGAAACAACATATGCTGCCCGTAATGGACCTCCGTTGAGAAATTTTTCAGCACGACAACGCTCTGCCGCACACAACTCGTGCTACTGTTGAATATCTAGCCAACCAGAACGTAACAGTGCTCCCCTGGCCGTCCAAATCACCAGATTTGAGCCCAATAAAACATTTGTGAGATGATTTGGGTATACGCGTGCGCAGTCGTCATCCAGCGCCGCAAACTCTGCAAGAACTGCAGCAGGCTCTTGAGCAAGAATGGAGGAGAATTTCGCAAAACAGTATTCGTCGATTGGTTGTGTCTATGCCGAGACGGGTCCGTGCTGTGTTACAGGTTAAGGGTGGGCACAACAGATATTGACGTTGCAGTGACGTCATCTGAGCGCTATGAACTTTAATGTGATAAATTTTTACATGTGAATGAACTTTAAAGTCTGAACAACCAGTCTGCCAAATTTTAGTGTAATGTGATGCTTATTTCTGTATTAAAAATGATGTTGAAAATTCATATTTTGAAGAACAAAAATTGGATGTTGCGTTTCTTTTTTGGGAGAGTATATTTAGACAAGACATCCGAATTGCATGCATTTAGGGTCAAGGTGGGCTTACTCATTGTGTTACTCTTCGTTCAAATCTTGGATTACATTATAGGCTTAATTTTAGAATTTGCCAAGAAATCGGAGAGGAATATACAGAAGGATTGCTTTACACACATTATACGGAATAGAGTATTATCCTCAGTACTTACCATAATGAGAAATGAGGCCAATAAAGCCACCCAGGCCCATTCCTTATCGATATCCGGACCGTTCAAGACGGACAGAGGGAACCCCATGAGACTTTCGTCATCTTGCGTGGTATCGTTGTCCGAGACTGTCCGTTCAACCTCTGGAATTTCATCCTTCCAGCAAAGCTCATTTCTGTCTGAAGTATTCTCGTCACTTCTGATGGTCGACTGTTGAGCTTTTTCTAACTCGGTTCCATTAGATGACATAATGAGGGGACGGTCGCCTTGACAGTTAGATTTCAGAACGATGGCCGTTAATATCGGTAATATGCCTCTGTGGTTATTAACGGTAAAAACAAGATAAAGCTGGTGTGAGATTGAAATCAGTTGATCGGGCGATAGCACACTGGATTAGCCAGTGTTCGGCAACGTAATTTATGTCCAAACCATGAATTGAAACTAAAGTACATTTTGAACAAAAGAAGAATAATTAAAACCCTAAATAGAATATGTTAGCCACGGATATCCTGAGAGTTTATTTATGTACTCAAGGCCACCAAATCAAAACTAATGGAATGAAAGATTTGTATTCCAGAGATGGCTCACTTAATTGTACCAAAGAGTACATTTACCTTCTGTTCTTAATTTATACAAATACTCGCTTCGACTTTCTGGGTCAGTAGGCCTTAAGATAATATCTGACATGTCCAAACGCAGACTCAATTAAGCTTGCCGGTATTAATTATGTCAAATAGTCAATGCTCCGATATATCTCTGAACGTTGATTGTCACGGGCAGGTGTAACATAAATGACGATCACACACGAATAATCCCAGGTGTAACATACATGACGATCACACAATCTGAAATTAGAAGTCACCCTGTTTCTAAAGTTAAGTGACCTCTAACGTCAAAAGCAACCATTTTAATCCATTGTACATGTACTTTAGTTGGAGAGGTCAACATCTTTTGCACTTTAAATCATTTGGCAAAACAACAACGTCACGTGCTTTTTCAAGTTCATTTTATTCACTCTAAAACCACACAGTGGTATGAGAGGTTACAATTCATATGGCGAGACTTAACACAACATTTGATAATACAAATATCACGGTATGGCAGAGCTTTCAGTTGATGGAACGTTGCGCCATCTTCCGGTTTCTATAGGTAGTCTGTGAATAGAGCATCGAAATCTTGTTAATATTTTCCTATTGTTTTCATTAAGAAGCAGTAGTTAATCTTCTAGTACGAAATTTGTTTTTAAAATTTTGTACACATTTCCTTTTATAGAACATTTGGTATTGCCAGTTTTGCGTATATTGGTCATACATTGTTTGCTTAAAGAGGCATGAGCTGCCAAAATCCACACATTTTCATCCTTCAAATCAGCATTAACTTTCCTCTAAATGGATAAATTGAAACTTCTTTTATCGTAAGAAATCCTTGTTCTTAGCTTAAAGGCCCACTTGCCGCCGTAGCCTGTTTAAATTTGCTAAGAAAACCAATTTACATGAGCTTACTACGACTAATACCACTAAACTTAAACATAGGACACATAAAACATGTCTAGTTAGCTTTAGAATGTAGAAATGGGGTGAATGTAGGGTGCACAACTAGATCATAGGGAAATAATGTGGGTCAAGTTTGGTCAAAATCAGACCGGTAGTTTTCTTCGAATAAAGGGAACAAAAAAAACCCACAACAATATCGCCCCCTGGCGGCCATATTGAATATGCAAATGAGATGAAAATGTGCGGTGCATAATTAGATTATAGGGAGATAATGCATGTCCAGTTTGATTAATATCGGACAGGTAGTTTTCTTGGAATGAAGGTACCAAAAAAAACCCACAACAATATCGCCCCCTGGCGGCCATATTGAATATGCAAATGAGATGAAAATGTGCGGTGCATAATTAGACTATAGGGAGATAATGCATGCCCAGTTTGATTAATATCGGACAGGTAGTTTTCTTGGAATGAAGGTAACAAAGAAAAACATCATCGTCCCCTGGCGGCCATATTGAATATGCAAATGAGATGAAAATGTACAGTGCACAACAAGACTATAAGGAGATAAATGTGAGCCAAGTTTGGTGAATATCCGACTGGTAGTTTTCTTGGAATAAAGGTAACAAAAAAAATATATCGCCACCTGTCGGCCACATTGAATATGCAAATGAAATGAAAATGCACGGTGCACAACTAGACCAAAGGGTGATGATGTATGTTAAGTTTGATTAAGATTGGAAAGGTAGTTTTCTTGAAATAAAGGTAACAAGCGAAAGTTTTCTTGGAATAAACGTAATAAAGAAAAATAACATCGCCCCCTGGCGGCCAAATTGAACATGCAAATGAGATGAAATTGTACGGTACATAACTAGACTATGGGGAGATAATGTGAACCAATTTTGGTGAAAATCGGACGGGTAGATTCTTGGAATAAAGGTAACAAGCGAAAAGTTCACGGACGGACGACTGACGACATCAGAATGATGACGGGCTAGAATGCTCATATTTCATACTTCTTGACAAAAGCGACGAACAATTATTTTCTGGTTTGAACGAAACTTTACCTATATTTGACAGCTTATGTCACTTTAAAGATGTTGATATTTTTCCGTTAAACAGAAATTTTGAAATTATCGGGCATTTATTAATATGCTTTTTAATCGTAAGAGTTTTGAGTATAAACGTTAAAGAAGTGCTTTGGAATAACTAACATGATTTATGGACAACGCTTAAACCTGGTTTGTTTATAAACTGTTGAAACGACACAACTTTCGCGTTAGTTACCTGGTAGTCAAAAATATATTGGAAATATGCATATTTTCCGTACTTTTTCGTAACTTCTCGGATAAACTGGTCAAAAGTTACATCATGCGACCCTTGCTATCTGCAAACTGCCAAGCAATCTAAAATTAGAACGTCTGCCGAGCAGGTCCACGACATCGTACGTGTACCATAACTTTACTCCACACAGTGGATAGCCGAGCAGGTCCACGACATCGTACGTGTACGATAACTTTACTCCACACAGTGGATAGCCGAGCAGATCCATGACATTATACGTGTACGATAACTTTACTCCACACAGTGGATAGCCGAGCAGGTCCGCGGTATCATACGTGTACGATAACTTTACTCCACACAGTGGATAGCCGAGCAGGTCCACGACATCGTACGTGTACCATAACTTTACTCCACACAGTGGATAGCCGAGCAGGTCCGCGGTATCATACGTGTACGATAACTTTACTCCACACAGTGGATAGCCGAGCAGATCCATGACATTATACGTGTACGATAACTTTACTCCACACAGTGGATAGCCGAGCAGGTCCGCGGTATCATACGTGTACGATAACTTTACTCCACACAGTGGATAGCCGAGCAGATCCATGACATTATACGTGTACGATAACTTTACTCCACACAGTGGATAGCCGACCAGGTTCGCGGTATCATACGTGTACGATAACTTTACTCCACACAGTGGATAGCCGATCAGGTCCACGGTATCATACGTGTACGATAACTTTACTCCACACAGTGGATAGCCGATCAGGTCCACGACATTATACGTGTACGATAACTTTACTCCACACAGTGGATAGCCGATCAGGTCCACAATATTTTACGTGTACAATAACTTTACTTCACACAGTGGATAGCCGACCAGGTCCACAATATTATACGTGTACGATAACTTTACTCCACACAGTGGATAGCCGACCAGGTCCACAATATTATACGTGTACAAGAACTTTACTCCACACAGTGGATAGCCGACCAGGTCCACATAATTATACGTGTACGATAACTTAACTCCACATAGTGAATAGTCGTTTTTTTGTTGAAGTCACGTGAACCAACATGACCAATGAACTATATCGCCTGCTTGTGGGTAGTCATGTGGTAGATTGACCTTTCGCGCATATATTGACGTATTAATGAGAGAATGGAAATGGCGACTTTTGTAAACTAAAGGTTTGGTACAGTTTGAAATTTAACCGGGCAGATCTATGGCTGGTGTCGACATAAAGACTTCAGATTGGCGCGAGGAGAAAGGGAAAACATTAAAGTTCGGGTTAGCAATTGTATTTTTTAAAAGTTATGAAGAGAATCTTGATATTTTTTATGAGAAACGAGAGGTGGTCTTGCCACCTCGAAGGGTGGCAAGAAATTCCCAGAAAATTGATCAAATGCGTTCTGACGATGATGATGGCCTATCTGTCAGAAAATGTCTTACATCATCATAGCAGATATTTCGGACTAGGAGAAGGGGATGACTATTCCAACGCATTAGGTGAGGGTCAAGGGGCCGCCTAGGTCCCGGAAGCGCAGGGAAAGCTAGGTTGCCTGAGAAGCGTTCTGAGGGTGTTCTGCAACTAACAATGCTAATAATTTGCGAATTTTGCTCTCCTTAATTTTTAAAATATAACAGTGAAGTCGTTATGTTCCAAAGTTATAGATGAAGCCTTGTAAAGTGTTTGAAGCGTGGGGGAGGGGATAACTATCCCAACGCATCAGGCGATGGCCCAGGGGCCGCTTAGGGCCCGGAAACTCAGGGGTTCTAGATTGCCTGAGAAACGTTCTGAGGCTGTTCTGCAAATAAATAATTTCTGGATTTTGCTTTCCTTAATTCTTAAAAATTAAAAAATAAGACAAGCAGGAAAAGCGGCCGCGGTTGGTTTTATATTGATTTGGGCAATTATATGGGAAAACTACATAGGCTACTTGTGCTACATAAAAGGGTCCGTGGATAGTTTTCTTTAATGAAAGTGGGAAGGTGGCAGACTATCGAAACCCAGTAGGCCTATATACAGTCGTGGGTCCACGGGCCACCTAGGCTCTTAAAATAATCAAGCAAAACACTGTCCATGACTTTCGTTATACTTTCTTGAAAGTAACAGTTGTAGTAGGGAAGACACTTTCTCAGAGAAATCTTGAATATAAATCATCGACGATCCGCCATATTTGACGAAGCTCTAAGGCTCTTCATGACCGGAGATGTGCCTAAACAAAGAACGGTGTATATAGTTTTGTTCTCTATTGTTGAGTGCCATATTCCTGTCAAATCAGTGTTTATAATCGTATTTGGTTTATTATAGGCCTGGAACTCATTTGTTGGACAAGATGATCACTGAATTTTGTGAGATTCTTTACATCCAGAAATTGCATTTTTTCAAAATCCAGCTTGTTCGTTGCTAGAACCATGAAACACGTTGCTTAATATTGAAACACGGACTATGATGTGCAAAATATTAAAAAAGAATAACATATCACCATGGTTACCGTGGTTAGTGGTTACCGTCAAACTAAAGATGACATGGAACTGGCAGACGTTGCATTAGATTGCATATGTAATGGTACGTTTTGTTCCGTGTTAATTTCTTTCTCCTCTCTCTACCTTTTTTTCTCTCTTCTTCTTTTTTTCTCTTCTTCTCTTTCTTTTTTGCTTCTTTTTTTTTGCTCAATGTTTTAATGCCATATTAGCAGCTTCTTGCAACTCTAAGAATTGTGTATGTAGTTTAATTATGCAGACTTGGTCTAATCTGGGATGAATATGAAATCCCAGGTCTAATGCACACACATGTGACTTGGGTGATGGAAAAAGTGTGAGGTTATTTATTCTCGGTCAGAGTTCCACTTGCCTGAGTTATATGGACCAATTAACACACACAACCTGGCGTTAACGTCGTCAAGCTAAGTAAGCATTCCATCTTTTTGAAATATAATCAT
This sequence comes from Lepidochitona cinerea, assembly GCA_963971465.1. NCBI lineage: Eukaryota > Metazoa > Mollusca > Polyplacophora > Chitonida > Tonicellidae > Lepidochitona > Lepidochitona cinerea. Next base: position 8,985,704 of record OZ020556.1, read on the forward strand.
GTAAAACTACAGGTATACAGCCAAAACTCACTTTTTTAAAAGGAGAAAAAAATACCTTGACACGTAAGAGGTAAGACATTTTTCCCTATTTTTTTGCTTTTTAGACAAGATTTTCTTTACAAACATTATTCCGGCAAATGGTCTTGGGGAAGGTAATTTATCTTAATATATATCTTATAAAGGACCTTTTTAAGAAACTTAATCTTATTTAATGGATACAAATTATTACTTACCTTGTTTCCCTGTGTTGGGTTTATTATAATACTGGCAGCTATATGTATTGCCTTAACCGAAGGCTGTTTTATTGTTCCTTCGATGGGGGAATTCAAACTTGAAGTTCCATCACCTTTATGACTAAAAACTGCAATTTTCCTTATGTCTGTAGCATTATGAGTTTGTATCGTGAGAAGGCGGGTGGGGGTGGGAGGGGGGCAGGGGCGGATACAGGATTTTGTGAAAGGGGGGGGGGGGGCGCAAGTCCTACATGCAGTAGGTAGCCATGAGTCTTGTGAAGGGGTAACTATCACAGCACCATAAGGCGTAGGTCCAGGGGCCTCCTAGCCCTAACCCTAACCCTAGGCCCCGGACGCTCTGGGATCCTAGATCGCCGGAGATGCGTTCTAAGCCATTTCGGCGTGTAAAACTAGACATTATTTTTCATCTTCTACCAGAAAGATGTTTTAGCTTAGAGCCACGTCTGAATAAACGGGAAGGTCCAATGGGGGATTAAAGTAGGCCTACATCATAAGCGTGATACCTCTATTCCCTCTCGAGTATCACTTATTTTAATCAAGTATTTTAAATTCAACCTAACTAAAACGTTACAAAATTGTTTTTGTTCAAGCCCCTGAAAAGAATTATCGGTTGCTAACTTTATTTGCGGAAAAACATTAATCAAAATGGAACTGTGTATGCTTTGCCTGTTTTATACGTAATACTCTCAGTAACAATTTCAAAACAATGTCAAGATAAGGGCGTAATGACAGTTTTGTATAGCTTTAAAACAACAGCTTGCGATTTTTGCGCGAAAATTCATCCATAACTCTGGAATAATTCAGCGGCAAATCTTTATTTACATACAGATAGGCAAGTCCATTCATTCTTTCCTCTTCCCCATGGTCCACAGTTTTCAAATGTTATTTTATTCGATCTACAAGTTAATGATCCCATCTGATTTTTAAAGGCACACTTGCCGCGAAAACCCAGAAGACTGTTTACAATAAAAACAGCGGACAGTTTTCTGTATTTTTCCCATACAGGAAAAGTTAGGAACTTTCTATTTTTACCAGAAATTGAAAGTTTTGACATCATTTAGTATTTTTAATTTGAAATTGAAAAACAGATTTTTCAGGTACCCGCAATGTAAACAAACTTTGAACCTGAGCGTGTGCACAAGTGGCGTAATGGTTTGAGTCGTGCACGGGCGATCTAACGACACAGTATAATTTTACGAACTTTATCTAAGAAATACATATTAACGATCGAGTAAGAGGGACTATAAAAGCCTGCCTAGTGCAAACCACAGACAAAAAATCTCGAATGAGGGTAATCCAACACTTAAGTTAACCAACACTGATCGGCGTTGTTGTTGTAATCGAGCTTCGATTCTTCTTTTTTTTCACCCTCATTTATACATTCTAAACCTAATTGGACATGCTTTATGTGTGCTATGTTTGATTTTAGTGGTTTTAACTGTAGTAAGCTCGTGCAAATTGGTTTTCTTAACAAATGTCAAACAGGCTACGGTGGGAAGTGGGCCTTTAAGCGAACAGCGGACTTAAATTGTGCTATTACGAGGAAACAAATTGGTTTTCCTTTTCCACTAGGACTAATATTGTACAGCAACAGCATGCTATTAATAACTAAAGCATACGCTAAATATCAATTTTATAATTTCATTATATGATATAATATTAGAAATTAAATGATTGATACTCAACAACAATACTCAAGCCGAATTAAACAATGTAGAAGATTTCTTCTTATTAAAAGCTGGGTAAATGTTTAAAGTCCCCCCTTGTACCATTTTAAAAATATTAGTGCAATAGTTTTGCAGCAAAAATTCCTACCCCCACCCCCTCCTCCTATAGTTAACATAATTGGCTCTTCCATTGAGCCAACGGATCAGTTGATTTTCTTGTTTCAGGTTGGTCAGCTCAACTGCATATAGCCGGATTATCGGTCTTACGGCGACTGGTATTATATGGCTGCTAATGTGTCTTCACGGAGAGAAAAAAATTCGGCAGAGCCCAGATTTCTCGGCTAAACTGCATAGTATGAAGTGAATGTGCTTTCAATCGGGTGCAGCAGTCCTATACGAGTGCATGCACGATGCCTGGCTACGCTACTGCCTACATGTACCTGTACGCTACCAGTCCACATCGCTTAGCTTCGTGTGCTCCCCCCCCCCCCCAACCACCACTCTCCTTACCACTTCCCCAAGAACCTGGTGTTTTAAATATACAGCACACATAGGCAAGCCCGGTACCAATGAGGCAATTATACGAAACATTTAAATGTGATCGTAACTCCATATAAACCTTCCTTCTTCATAGCAATGTAATGTAAGATATTTTCGTTTTCCTACTCTCTTTTTATCTTTTCCTTCTCTCTTTTCCTACTCTCTTTTTCTCTTTTCCTTCTGTTTTCGCCCCCTGCGCCCCCCCCTCTAAATCCGCCACTGGGGACTATTGTTCAAGCCGCTCCTGCTATGGCTGTCGCTAATGCTGCATGTGACGTTTGTCCAGTTGTCAAATATTGGGTTAGGGGTTAGTAGGGGGTATAATCACGCCATTCATCTAGGAAATTCCACAAACTTGACTAATGGATAATCTCCCCTCACGAATCCATTATAACGTTTTGGTCCATAAACGTCTTCATATGACTGAAATACTGTTAAGCAGGACGTAAACCCCAATTCACTCGCTCTATTGACCAGCCCCGGTAGCTCAGTCGGTAGAGCGTTGACTTCCGGTTTGAGAGTCGAGGTAGGAAGACGTGTTCGCAACTCGCTCTCAAAATGGAAAATGTTGTTGTTGTTTCCAAAACCGGTTATTCTTGATAGTACGCCCAGTCATCTATAGGCGAACCATACAAATGTCTAGTATTTCTTCAAGCACTAGATCTGAGAATCTAAGAAGTTTGAATGCCAGAAGGTCTTATCTAAAAGAACATACTTTGAAGGTGATCGTGAACAGTGAAACGGTAACAGCTGGCGACATTATTGAAGCTGTGGAAAATGAGTGTGGACTCGGGTCCATAATAGCATGTGTATCCAAACCGGAGTATTTTGAAATAACAGTTGTTGATAAAGCAGCAGTTGATATCCTAAGCAATGGCGTTGAGGTACGGGATGTGATGTATGCAGTCACTAACTTATGTAAAAAAACGTGGTTGTCTGGGTCATGGGACTTCCTTCTTACACCGACGATTATGAAATCAGGGAAAAATTGCTGGACATGGATGTAACAACCTTGTCGGATGTTAAGAGGCGATACCACAAGGGTACCCATGTGGATGATGGAACAAGGTTTCTGAAAGTCCTATTGCCCCCCGGATTGAAGTCTTTGCCCTATGCCATGAAATTTGATACCGCCACTGGTCCGGAGTATTTTAGGGTGATACATGATGGGCAAGTGAAAGTGTGTTCGATTTGCCTATCTGATTAACATTTGCATAAAAAGTGTCCCCGTTATTTCTGTCACAAATGTCTCATCCAAGGGCACCTATTGAGGGCCTGTAGAATCCCTCCTTGTGATGAATGTGGAAAATTTGGGGGAAAATGTATATGTTCAGATAGGGCTTCCATACTGTGTGATCGCTGTGGAGATAACAGCCAAGCGTGTAAATGTCACGCTGACCTGCCAATGCAGTCAACAGAGGCCTCCACACTGACTGATTCTGAAGGTGTAGGTGAAACACGAATGCCGTCCAAAGAAGTAGGTGAGGATATTCCCATTGTGACCGGACCCCCCAGCGTTGGAGCCATTGAACCTGAAGTTAAAGAGCACGTGCTTCCCAGTGACAACTCCGATAAAAACATCTCCCAAAACAGTGGATCGTCTGTACAGGATTCCGTGTGTATCAGTGCATGAGAGGCAATGTGAATTGACAACTGAGCAGGCTGTGTCTGATAACAGTTTGACTGACGTTGAGAGCTCGTATACAACGGTGACCCGTAGACGGAGCCGTCGGATTAACCATTCACCGTTCACCTTTCATGTTGGGAAAGTGAGAATGACACCGTACGGTAAGAAACCTTCGATAGGCTAATACAATTGACTCAGGTTAATTTTCTTTTTTCTGTTTCTACAATGATTTTATTAGGTTCGTTAAACTGTAATAGCATTAGAAGTCTAGATAAAATCGATAAAATCAAAGCATTGTTTTCAGTTAGCCATACTGATATTTTTTCTTACAAGAAACTCATTGGGATCAATCCTTTGTTAACAACTACAAACATGTATTTGAGGGTGAGGTTTTCTTCAGTAATGGAACTAATAATAGCTGTGGCGTTGCCACGATTGTATCAGATTCGCTAAAAAGCAGCGTGACAAATTCTAAAACAGATACTTCTGGCAGGATTGTTATGATTTCTATTCTGCTAGACACTGAAGAAGTAGATATTATAAATGTTTACGCCCCAAACACTGTCTCTGAAAGATATACATTTTTCAAAGATCTTTTCAATTTAACAAGACCAGATAAAAAAACAATAATTGTTGGAGATATCAATATCTGTTTTTCCCCATTAGATAGAGCGAATAGAAGGTTTGGTAGTGACCGATCAAGGTCTATGTTTAGCAGATTATCTTTAGATTTTAATATAAGAGATGTTTGGCGGTACCTTCACCCTGCGATAATAAGTTTCACATGGCGTAGGTCAGTTCAGGGTATACTTCAACAAAGTCGAATAGACCATTTTTTCGTCAGTGGGAATATAATGAAGTTTGTGAAATATGTTTATCACAGACGCAATAGCTATAGCGATCACAGCACCATTTTTCTCCGTTTAGACTTCTGTTCTGTTGAAAGGGGCCCAGGTTTATTTGTTTTTAATAATTTATTGCTGAAAGATAAAACCTTTTGTGAAAAAGTCAAAGATACAATAACAAGGGAAAAAACTAACCCATCATTTATTAACGAGAAAGCTATTTGGTGGGACAACTTAAAATATAAATTTAAACGTTTGGGGATTTTACACGGTAAGAGAATGAAACAAGAGAGAAATCAAACCATGGTCACTCTTCAGTGTCAGCTAGAGGGTGAATACAGAAGAGCTTCTGCAATTGACAATTATGATCAGTCTGTATTTCTCAAACTTGAAGAAGAGTTAAGGATTCTGGAGGGAGAAATATGCAAAGGGGCAATTTTAAGGTCTAAAGCTCAATGGGCAATGGAGGGGGACAGAAACACCAGTTTTTTTCCTCAATTTAGAAAAACAGAGACAAACAAATAAAAACATAACCAATCTTGTGTCAAAATCGGCTGCCATTATTTGCGAAACTGAGAGCCTTATTGAAGAAGTAAAACGTTTTTATAGCGAATTGTACAGTGAGGATGAAGTCGATAGTGAGGCCGTTGAGGAAACTTTATCTTGTATCACAGCTCGCCTGGGGAAGAAGATAAACTATTCTGTGATCAGGATATTACTACGCAAGAGCTTACCTCCGCTGTTAAAAATCTATCGAGTCCGGGCAATGATGGTCTAATTGTCGAGTTTTATTCTCACTTTTGGAAAGAATTATCTGATATATTTTTACAACTTTGTCATGGTATATGTTACACTAAGTCTTTAACGAGGTCCATGGGGACAGGCGTGATATCTCTGATTTATAAAAACCGAGGGGACAGAAATAATTTGAAAAACTGGAGGCCAATCACTTTATTGAACGTTGACTATAAAATTCTTGCAAGAGTCATGGCTAACAGACTCAGAATGGTGATAGGCAGCATTATCCCCCCTTCCCAGAGTTGCTGTATTCCAGGAAGGGATATTGCTGACACTATTGCCAGCGTCAGAGATATCATGACCTATGTTGAAGAAGATAATCTTGATATGTTTGTTTTAAAATTGGATCAAGAGAAAGCTTTCGATAAGGTATCTCATTCGTTTCTCTTTGATGTTTTGAAAAAGTTTGGCTTTGGTGATTCATTTATTGATTGGATGAACATTTTTTATTTTGGTATTTGAAGCGCGGTCAAGGTCAATGGTTTTGTCACCCCCTTTTTAAAGTTGGAAAATCAGTCAGACAAGGGTGTCCAATATCAGCTATGCTATATGTATTGACTGTGGAACCCCTTGGGGAACTTCTAAGAACATCTAATATGATTAAAGGTATCCCAATCCCTGATAGTGACGCCACGTTTGTCAGTTTTCAACACGCAAATGACATTACATTGACTTTGTCTGACGTTCAATCAATCAAGAATTGTTTAAACATTGTTGACTTATATTGTAAAGCGTCTAATGCCCGGATCAACTTGGATAAGACTGAACTTATGTATTAAGGTAATAATATTCCAAGTGAATCAATTTGTGGCATAAATGTTAAACATGATTGTTTAAAGATTTTGGGAGTTTTTTGGGGTCCGGATAAGAAACTGAGGGATACACTCAATTGGCAAGAACTAACGGAGTTAATTAAACGTACTTTAAGTAGATGGCAACAACGTTCACTCACACTTTTCTGAAGAGTTACTGTTCTTAACACTTTAGTTGTATCAAAGCTGTGGTACAAGCTGGTGGTTGTCAGCCTGCCTAATCAGTACCTTAATGACTTGAAAAGAATTTGTATAAACCTCTTATGGAAGAGTGGCGCTCATTCAGTGGCCTATGGCGTCTTAGTTAGAAAACTAAATGATGGAGGGTTAAATTATCAAGATATAGAGACAAAGGCTAAGGCATTTCGTCTTAAAACTCTAAGCAAATTTTGGAAGACAGTTTGGAAGTGTTGTCTCGTTTATTTTTTTAAAAGATGTGGGCATTTAAAATTAACGACTGAACTATTGTACTCATCCTACCATAACTCCATTTTCAGTTGTCTACCCCTGTTGTACAAAGAAATGTTTCAGAGTTGGTTTACTTTTGTAAAGAAAATTGAACTTATAATAGCCACAAGAGAGCAGTTTTTGGTTTTACCCACTTTTGAAAAACCCACGTATTCAGGTAAATGGCAAATGTTTAAACTCGTACATGTTGAAAAATCTGGAATAACACTTATCAGACATTTGTTATATGAGACAATACCGGGTTATCTTCCCTTGGCTGGTATCCTGGAGATCATCGAGGAGAAATTCCCCGATGCCGACCAAGGGAAGATTGAAGCAATGTATATGCTATGTAAATCTTGCATACCAACTAAATGGTTTCGATTATCCAAACACGATACTCCTTGTGGCGAATTAGAAGTAGTCATTCGTGATAAAGGAAAACTGTTACATGTTAAAAACCTTAAAACCAAAGATTTCTACTTAGTACTTATAACCGATGTATATAAAAACTGTTAGAAAAATGGTCGGTTTTATTCCCATCTCTGGACATTTCACCCTTCTGGAGTGTGGTTTCATTGAATGTGAAAGCCCCGGAGTGGAGGGATTTAGATTTTAAAATATGTCATAATGCCATATTTACAAAGGTAAAATTATACAAACTTGGTAAAACAGTAAATGAAACTTGTGACTTGTGTGAAACTCATAGAGAAACTCTCACTCATATTTTTATCTCCTGTCCTATTGTATTCGATTTTACATCTTATATAGGCGAATTAATACAAGTGGGTGAGGAGGTTTGCTGGTTGTCTTCGGCAAGTCGTTTCGGTGAGGCAGCACCTAAAGAGCGGTGGAAATCCGCCATGCAACAAGGAGACAACGCTGTTTGCGCGGTTTGCTCAAACCGTGTCCTTTCGGGGTTTCGAGTTATCCGCCATTGTTGGAAAAGCTTTATAAAAGTAGAAAGTGTAAAAAGGACGCTATCAGCCACCATAATTTTCTCTGTGACTTCACCCCCTTTTAAAACATTTATTTGGTATCTCCTCGCAACCAAAAGAGAAACCTTGTCACGTCATTTAGGGTCAGTATTTTGTTCTGACGTCATCCGTACAGCGTTTTGGCGGTTACCTAAATATTGGCTTTAATAAAATTCGCAGCATTAGCCACACTATGTGAATTCATCATGGGCGATAGACTTCCCCTTTTAAAGAAAATCAAACAAGTTAGTAGTCGGCAAATGCATTGGGGCGCTTTAGCACCTGTAAAACAACGGGCCACAATATCGAACTGTTACCCTAGTGAGATTATACAAATTTTTCGCTATTTGACTTTGATTTTCTGGTGACTGAGGGCCATCATAGGGACTTATTTCATAAAACCCATTTCGTCGACTGAATCCAGATGGACAACTAAGGGCAATATATTGCAATTTTAGTCGGCTAGGCGAGTTTAGCAGACTTAGCTGTTTTATGAAAAGGTTAAAGTGGCATGAGCTGCCAAAATTCACACTTTTTTCATAATTTCTGATCGTCACCACAGTAAGAGGGTTTGAGGGCCATCGAAAAACAAAGTGATTGGCGTTGGGATGAGGAAAATCCATACAGTATGTGGCCTGTACGAACCAAAAACGTGTTCAAAAAGTAAACAAAATTTAAATAACCGGGACGACCATTCATTCATTCTAAGCCAAAGTTAGTTCAAAACAATACTTTATCGTACATTTTCGAAACCAGAAGCACTATAAAGCTTCTGAATTATACGTCTTGAAAAAAAAATAGCCAATAATTTCAACATTCTGTTTTAATGTAAAAATATCGACATTTTGGCAGCTCATGCCACTTTAATATCTACTAAGCTTGCGCAAAGTTACACAATAACACGCGTTTGCGACAGGCGCAACTTACGCCAGCTTAGTAGAACGAGATCCCGGGGATGAAGCTTGAATAACACATATAGAAGATATGGTAGTCAAGCTTTTCTATATACTGAATCCTAAACAAAGATCCATTACGATAAACGAGAGGATTATGTGGGATAAAATGATAGGCCTGCATAAACTTTTTAATCGAGAGTTCTGTTGATGGGCGACTATTGAATCGGTATGCTGTGCCAAACACTGACCCTATTGTAAAAGATTATCACATTGTATATTTATTATTGTGTGTTTACAGATATTGCCTACCAGAAACGGTGACCATGACCTTAAAACATGAACGATCCAAGAAAGTCGTATACATCTGTGCTAAATCAGAAGGTACATGTACAGCGGAACGTACTCATCAAGACACGACCGATGATGTTGTGGTGGTGGAAAATGACTCATGGGAAGATTCGGGATCAATAGGTCAGGAGAAAGTGCCGGTTTACGGAGAGATGGGGTTTCCTATCACAGTCCTGGATGGCCCCAATGTGGACAAAGGCTGGGCATGGATGGCGTTACTAGCCTCTTTTCTCGCTATGGTAACAGACTTGTTTATTTACATCCGATGTCTTATAAGTTTCTATTAACATTTAACAGAATTCTCTGCTTACAGCACGATGTTATACATACCGTAAAATCCATTACTGATCTTTAATGCTCACGTCTTGGTTGCACGAGGATTAGTGCAATAGTTGCAAAGTTTTGATAAATACGTTTTCCCATAGCATATACTTTAATTTGCTGACAGATTTTTTCATTGAATTCAAAGTTTAATTACTTGTATTGCGTTGGGTTCAAGTCCATTCCAAAATATATCACTACATACATCAGTCTTTGTGTCATGGTTGCGGCGTTTTCCTTTTGATGAGCAATCTTCGACAAATCCCATACCCAGTGGACAGAGAGTGGGCGGGGCTTAAGCGTTGAATAACTTTCCGATTTTGGAAGTTGTTGTACGGCTCTCTTGACTGGGTATCAGAGAGTAAACACGTGCCAGTTGATTGACAACGTCAATCACTAATACCATGATACAAGCCCGTTATTGAATTGCTCCCTCGAGTATGGAAGAAATTCTGAGAGGTATGGCCTCGCGCGTTCGCACTTGGCCACGCCTTTCAGAATATCTTCCATACCCTCGGGAAGCCATTCAATAACTCCAACTTATTGAGACTTCGCACGCTATGTTCTCAGCCAGAATACCGACATGTGCTTTAAAATCGTCAGATGTTTTCTCCTTTTTTTAATAGTAGCACTCGTTAAAATATCCCGTGTTTCATGGCATTTTATCCTTCCTAAACATACATGCCCAAATAGATTAATCTAAATTACAGTCGACAATGTCAAGGTCGCGAGTATTTGTCCCGGTCCATGGGCTAACATGTATACGCATTTGTATCGTGCCTTCCTCAAATCCCGAAGTTACGAAGATCTTGTATGGTTGGAATGTTGTGTGTATTACCGCAATTTGTCATTTTGATGTTTTGTCCAGATTCAGCAAAACAGAAAACAAAAGCCGAGATCTTCTAGAAAGAGGAATAGTTGTAACATTCACGTCTATAATTTTGTGTAAAGAAATGTCAGTTTAGCAGTTCTAAATGCCCATATCTATATGTTTGTCACCAGGTCACAGTGGGATTGTGTATGCCGATGGCCGGAATTATTTACATCTATCACTTAGAGACCTTTGGAGAAAACCCTGCTCTTGTTGCTTGTATTGGTTCCTTATTAGTTGGACTAATGAGTATGTGTGGTAAGTTGAGCGGGGTTTATGAGTATGTATGGTGAATAGAGTCGGACGAATAAGTATGTGTGGTAAGTTGAGCGGGGTTTAAGAGTATGTATGGTGAGTAGAGTCGGACTATGTGTGGTAAGTTGAGCGGGGTTTAGGAGTATGTATGGTGAGTTGAGTCGGACTAATGAGTATGTGTGGTAAGTTGAGCGGGGTTAATGAGTATGTATGATGAGTAGAGTCGGACTAATGAGTATGTGTGGTAAGTTGAGCGGGTATTATCAGTACATATATATTTGGTGAGTAGAGACGGAATAATGTGTATGTTTGGTGAGATTAGTCGGAATAATGAGTATGTATGGTGAGTAGAGACGGAATAATGAGTATGTATGGTGAGTAGAGTCGGAATAATGTGTACAATGTATGTATGGTGAGTACAGACGGAATAATGAGTATGTATGGTGAGGATAGACGGAATAATGTGTATGTTTGGTGAGTACAGAGGGAATAATGAGTACATGTATGTATGGTGAGTATAGACGGAAGAATGCGTATGCATGGTGAGTAGAGTCGGAATAATGAGTATATATGGTGAATAGAGACGGAATAATGAGTATGTATGGTGAATAGAGACGGAATAATGTGTATGTATGGTGAATAGAGACGGAATAATGTGTATGTATGGTGAGTAGAGTCGGAATAATGTGTATGTGTGGTGAGTAGAGTCGGAATAATGAGTATTTGTGAAAACAGTCCACCGAGCCTGTTCTGTGCGATTGTACCAATTAGTTGATATTTTAGACTAATCTACTTCTTGAAAATGGTAAAAGTCAATTTGGCAAACAGTTGTTAAGAATGTGTATTTGACAGGTCCCCTTGCTGGTTGGGTGTGCACACGGTTCGGAAGGCGGACCTCCATCATCATAGGTGGTATGATGGTGTCCTCGTCACTAGCTGTTAGTTCACAATCCTATAACTTCTGGCTGGTATTTGTTACTAATGGGATTATAGCAGGTTTGTCGTCACGCTTCTTTTTATACCAAAAATGACGATCGATGAAACGTTGGACAATCCAATTTACATTCTAACATTCTATCTGACGTCTAGGAATGGCACTTTTGTAGACTCCTGATTCTATCCATTGGATTGATATCGTTGATTGCGATTCCGTTCCAGAAAAAAAAGCTAAATTTAACATTTTTCTTGTTTTGATCGATGTCTGTGGGAGGGCTTTTTTGTTGTTGTTTTAGGAATAGGCATTAGACTGGCTGTGACACCGACACACATCAACATTGGCTGTTTTTTGTTGTTTTAGGAATAGGTCTTAGACTGGTTACGACACCGACACACATCAACATTGGCTGTTATTTTAGGAATAGGCCTTAGACTGGTTACGACATCGACACACATTATCATTGGCTGTTATTTAGTTGTTTTAGGAATAGGTCTTAGACTGGTTACAACACCGACACACATTATCATTGGCTGTTATTTTGTTGTTTTAGGAATAGGCCTTAGACTGGCTGTGACACCAACACACATCAACATTGGCTGTTATTTTGTTGTTTTAGAAAAAGGCCATAGACTGGCTGCGACACCGACACACATCGCCATTGGCTGTTATTTTGTTGTTTTAGGAATAGGCCATAGACTGATTGCGACACCGACACACATTAACATTGACTGTTGTTTTAGGAATAGGCCATAGACTGGTTACGACACCGACAAACATTAACATTGGCTCTTATTTTGTTGTTTTAGGAATAGGCAATAGACTGGGTACGACACCGACAAACATTAACATTGGCTCTTATTTTGTTGTTTTAGGAATGGGCCATAGACTGGCTGCGACACCGACACACATTAACATTGACTGTTGTTTTGTTGTTTTAGGAATAGGCCATAGACTGATTGCGACACCGACACACATCAACATTGGCTGTTATTTTGTTGTTTTAGGAATAGGCCATAGACTGATTGCGACACCGACACACATTAACATTGACTGTTGTTTTAGGAATAGGCCATAGACTGGTTACGACACCGACAAACATTAACATTGGCTCTTATTTTGTTGTTTTAGGAATAGGCCATAGACTGGGTACGACACCGACAAACATTAACATTGGCTCTTATTTTGTTGTTTTAGGAATGGGCCATAGACTGGCTGCGACACCGACACACATTAACATTGACTGTTGTTTTAGGAATAGGCCATAGAGTGGTTACGACACCGACACACATTAACATTGGCTGTTATTTTGTTGTTTTAGGAATAGGCCATAGACTGGTTACGACACCGACAAACATTAACATTGGCTGTTATTCTGTTGTTTTAGGAATAGGCCTTAGACTGGTTACGACACCGACACACATCACCATTGGCTGTTATTTTAGGAATAGGTCTTAGACTGGTTACGACACCGACAAACATTAACATTGGCTGTTATTTTGTTGTTTTAGGAATAGGTCTTAGACTGGTTACGACACCGACAAACATTAACATTGGCTGTTATTTTGTTGTTTTAGGAATAGGTCTTAGACTGGTTACGACACCGACACACATCAACATTGGTTGTTATTTTGTTCGTAAACGAACTCTTGCTAGTGCATTATGTATGACTGGTTTCCCAGTGGGTGTTTTCGTGGCGCCACCAGTGCTACAGTACTTGGAGTCGGTTTATGGGTGGCGCGGGACATTATTACTGTTTGCTGGGTTTCAGTTGAACCTTTGTGTTTTTGGGGCACTTATGAAACCTTCGCCCCTGGAAAAACACAAGAATACAAGAAAGAATGAGAAGAAATATGTTGTTCAAAAACAACATCTACAAGTGACAGTAAATCAACAGTCTGTGTTTAGAAACGTTCCATTCTATTTTCTTAGTCTGACATTCTTCTTCGCGAATTTCGCCATAAACGCTCTATATGTGCATTTGCCGCATTATGTGCTAGGGAAGGGAGGCTCCAATACTGATTTGAACTCCCTATATCTAATATTGGGCGTATCAGGTGTTTTCTCAAAGCTCCTCATCGGGTTAGGCACTGCTACAATTAAACAGGGACAGAGCTTGGATAAAATCTCTATATTGTTCGGGTCATGCAATATCGTTAGTTGTTCTTTTCTGATTTTCCCCTATTTATCATGCAGTCAATTTTACAGATCATTGTGTTTATTTTTTGTTGGGTTCTATTACAACGTTGCTCCGAGTATGTATGTTCCGATATGTATAGAGGTAGCCGGTTTTGACAATTTAAACAATTCACTCGGAATCATTTATTTCGCCATCGGAAGTGGTTATTTTAGTGGCCCACCTATAACAGGTATGTCTAATCAAAAGAAGTTTTTGTATATTTAATATTTATACCGCATTTAACCATAAATGTAGCAAATGTAGCGTATCCAAGCTGTATTCGATTGTAGCGAATGGGCTGCACAGTGACAACACACAGCTTGATTGATGTTTTACGCTGCACTCAAGATTATTTCACTTATATGGCGGCGTTACCAGGTTTAGTGGGGGAGGAAACCAGGCACAGCTGCCTTGGAAAGATTCTTTGAATTATAAACAGGAGCTGAACTCAGTTCCGTAGTTTTCGGTTCTACCGTTTTTTTTTTCTTTACTGTCAGTAATTTACTTATTTGATAAATTTGCCGATGGTGATGGGAAAAGCAGATGGGCAGGTTTCCTCATAGCTATGTTACAATGTTTTTCAAAATGCAAAGTAATAAATACAGGAGTAACATAAATTTTATGTTTGATTATTTCAGCCTGGTTATCCAGTATTGTTAAAAACCAGGATGCAATCTTTTATTGTTCAGGTAGGATATGACCAATTTTATCTGCTACATAGAGGATGACTGATGAAATATTCTATTTATTATATAATTATTAGTGAGATTTTTGTGTATTTTCTGCGACAAACTGAACAATTCGCTGTCGTCAGATGACCCTGAAAATGATTTAATCAAATTTGGGCAATATCGCACCGTTTTGGGGTTCAACACAACAAAAACTTATAAATTTGCATCTAAAGTCCCTGTTGCATTTTCCTATTTTGATGATGGAAAATACTTTCATGAAACAAATTACAGTTACCATACTTATTTCGGAAGAAAATCCTGTGTTTGTCTGCCCGGAGGGACACACCGTGTACGCTCGACTACAAACACCGAGGTTCGCCTTGTAGGTGAAATTGAACTTGACACTTCTTTAATTTTAAAATAAAATTTAAGTGGCAAGAGCTTGTTATTTTAAATGGGGGATTTATTGGGTTAAGTGTTCTGAAATGTTCTACGATAAATTGGATCTTTAATGTTTTGTTACCAAAACCAATTGAGTTGGCTCTTTTACACTGGCATTGTCGCCCAGAGTCAGACTCCGAGACAATCTGAGTAAAGTCGAGATGTTCATTGAAAAGAACAGAGCGAAGATGACGATCAGCTGGCACTGAGACAAGAGATTCTGTACGTCGAAGAAAATCAAGCGTGTATCATAGGAATTATACCTTTAAGTCGAAAAACGATGTAAACTGTTAAATCACAAGGGAAACATTTTCCCCTCTAAATCTGGCAACACGGCCATATGAGTGTAATTATCTTGAGCACGAAGAATAACACCAATCCCCACTAAACCTGGCAACACGGCCATATTAGTGTAATTATCTTGAGCACGAAGAATAACACCAATCCCCACTAAACCTGGCAACACGGCCATATCAGTGTAATTACCTTGAGCACGGCGTAGAACACCAATTCCCTTTAAACCTGGCAACACGGCCATATTAGTGTAATTGTCTTGAACACGGCGTAGAACACCAATTCCCTCTAAACCTGGCAACACGGCCATATAAGTGTAATTGTCTTGAGCACAGAGTAGAACACCAATCCCCTCTAAACCTGGCAACACGGCCATATTAGTGTAATTATCTTGAGCACGGAGTAGAACACCAATCCCCTCTTAACCTGACAACACGGCCATATTAGTGTAATTATCTTGAGCACGCAGTAGAACACCAATCCTCTCTAAACCTGGCAACACGGCCATATACGTGTAATTATCTTGAGCACGGAGTAGAACACCAATCCCTTCTAAACCTGGCGACACAGCCATATTAGTGTAATTATCTTGAGCACGGAGTAGAACACCAATCCCCACTAAACCTGGCAACACGGCCATATTAGTGTAATTATCTTGAGCACAGAGTAGAACACCAATCCCCTCTAAACCTGGCAACACGGCCATATTGGTGTAATTATCTTGAGCACAGAGTAGAACACCAATCCCTCTAAACCTGGCAACACGGTCATATTAGTGTAATTATCTTGAGCACAGCATAGAACACCAATCCGCTCTAAACCTGGCAACACGGCCATATCAGTGTAATTATCTTGAGCACAGCATAGAACACCAATCCGCTCTAAACCTGGCAACACGGCCATATCAGTGTAATTATCTTGAGCACGTAGCACTTCTTGGGCACGGAGAAGATCACCAATCTCTCTAAACCTGGCAACACGGCCATATTAGTGTAATTGTCTTGAGCACGGAATAGAACATCAATCTAAATACCATTTCTATTGTCTTTTTTGTTTTTACTTGACAGGTAGTGTGAATCTAATGGCGGTGATGTCACTGGTACTGATGCAGTTATTCAAAAGAAGAGACACAGTGGCAGAGTCAAATAAACAATGAATTGGTTCCACCCAATAAGCCTACCCCCATCATCCATTTGATACTTGTTTATCATACCATATCTCATTGGATGAAAATATCTTCGCAATGTTTAAAAATTCATTGTGAAATTCGTCGTTTAGAAAAAATATGATATCCAGTACAAACATTGCGTATCCGTTTGTGTAAACCGAGTTTGTCTAGATCGCTCTACTGTTGACAATATATAAAGGCAATCGACAAATATGGTGGAGACCGGGGCGCATTGGACCACTTTGCAAACTTTTGAAATCTAACAGAAAAATGATGAACATAAAACTAAAAGAAAACCTTTACATGAAACATAATAAAATCTTTCAATGGCATTTAGAAGTTGAAAGGTTACAATAAGGTGAAGAATTACTTATGGATAACAACTTCTTGGTTTATTGGGTGACGACGTTTCGATGTAGTTCTTACATCGTTATCAAAGTCAATGTTATGAAACATATTGTCAATCTGATTAATATCATTGCTTTTTTTTGGCTATCTTATGTACATTTTCGAAGAAATAGACGTTTCCATTTTTTTTACCCTTGGATGAGGTAAATTCAGATTGCATATGGGTTAAATTGGGTGAATAAATTGGGTAAGTAAAAATGAAATTAACTGATTACTTGAAGGAATTTTGCTTCTTCGTTTGTTTTAACAAATGAATAATACAAACTGTGTCTGTCAACGATAAAGTTGAATACAAGCGATTAGATAAAATGACCATTAAAAGAATTTTAGTTGGCAATATAAGAGC
Source organism: Lepidochitona cinerea (assembly GCA_963971465.1). Taxonomy (NCBI): domain Eukaryota; kingdom Metazoa; phylum Mollusca; class Polyplacophora; order Chitonida; family Tonicellidae; genus Lepidochitona; species Lepidochitona cinerea. Next base: position 9,002,803 of record OZ020556.1, read on the forward strand.
ACATTGGACTGATCAGAATACAGCTTTATTAAAGTGATGCTTGAAAAATAAAATGCAAGTAAAAGAATGTCTGTACTAGACACAGTTATTAAAATAGTGGGGAAAATCAACGGTCTAGTAGCGGTGTTCTCGTTATTTTGGGATTACACTTTCTTGAAAATATGGCAGAAATTCCTCTACCGATTTTTGGGTGACGCCCGAAACGGGAATCGAACCCGGGTCCCAGAGTTTGGTACCTATCGCCAGCACTAAATGCCGGCTGCCTAATCCATTCAGCCAACCGGCCTCCAAGTGCAATCCCAATATAACGAGAATACTATTAAACTCACTTTCTAAACGACACTAACTAATTTAAGTCTAGTAGCGATCTAAATCGACATTTGGGAAAAACAGCTGCCCGCTTGTACGTTTGGTTTCAGCAACAACGCAAGGGACCTGTAACTTTTCTTCAATGTTGGTTGGTTGGTTGTTTCAGCTTATTGGTGCGTCCATTATTTTCTTCAATGTCATCGAAGCCGTCTTTGTTGGGGAAACAATAAACAATCGGGTCCTTGCAAAATGGCTGTCGGACAAAAAAGGTCACCTCTAACATCTGATATTGATCTGCTTCTTGGGTGATTTTACCCATGTAATGGTAAACAACACGTTTCGATAAATATTTCACTAGAATGAAATCACCAGATTTGAGTTCCTCTGGACTATTTAACTGGAGCTGACCAGTCCATGGTTGAATTTTCTAAAGCCTGTTTATGGCAAAATTCGAACTTCCTGTGGTCAAAAATGTCCAACTGAAACGAAAACGATTTTCGTTTAAAACAACACTCAGCTACCTATTGAAACGAAAGATTAAATAAAATAATCTATCAATTAAGTTGATACAATACAATTCACGAGCTGGGCCCAACCCTCATAAATTACACAATAACCCATCTAGACGAACGTATCATAAATAAAACTAAATAAACCATCAATAAAGTGAATCGTAATAAGTCCAAACAACACAACTCCTTATTCAGTATTTTCAATATCTATATAATTAAAGTGGCATGAGCTGCCAAAATGTTGATATTTTGACGTAAAAACAGAATGTTGGAATTATAGTCTATTTTTCACAAGACGTATAATTCAGAAGCTTTTCAGTGCTTCTAGTCTCGAAAATGTACGATAAAGTATTGTTTTGAACTAACTTTGGCTTAGAATGAATGAATGGTCGTCTCGGTTTAAGTTTTGTTTACTTTTCAAACACGTTTTCGGTTCGTACAGGCCACATACTGTATGGATTTTCCTCATTCCAACGCCAATCATTTAGTTTTTCGGTGGCCTTCAAAGCCTCTTACTGTCGTGACGATCAGAAATTATGAAAAAAGTGTGAATTTTGGCAGCTCATGCCACTTTAAGCTTAGATCGTCGATAGACGAAGTTATCTCCCTTTACCCAGTCTGCGAAGTAATCTCAGATACTATGTAATAGACACAGTCTCGCTTTATTTTATTTTTATCGATGTATTATAATATGTAATACTTACTGTATTATCTTGCTTTTTGTATCAGAGTCAAGCTTGATACTCACCCGAACCTGGGATCTTTCCTGTTGTTTTGATTTTTATGACGATTGCGATCATTAACCTCCCAGAATTATGGTAATCTATTTTCTATGCACTACGTTTTATCTCGATGAAACTTACTTTTGTATTTGGTTATATGCTGCGACACCGGTTCGGTTATCATTGAGACGGGGGACTATTGAGACGGGGGACCAATGAGACGGGGGGCCAATGAGACGGGGTACCAATGAGACGGGGGACTATTGAGACGGGGGACTATTGAGACGGGGGACCAATGAGACGGGGGGCCAATGAGACGGGGGACCAATGAGACGGGGGACCAATGAGACGGGGGACCAATGAGACGGGGGACCAATGAGACGGGGGACCAGCGACATGCTTCCAAATTTCCATGATTCTCTTAGCATTTATCTGTCCATTCATTGTGTAAACACCACATTTCCTTGAATATTTGATCCCTGGATTACCTAGTTGAGGAATCTAAATCTGTGAGAGTCAGTTGAATGAAAACGGAGAATCAGTGCTCTCTTCAATCTCCTTGTGGTCTGAAAACCGATGTAGGGCGCTTTCAAGACAAGCTCATTGCAGATCAGGGGACCGTTCACGAAGCCGTCGCAAAATGCGATCAATCGCATTCGCCATGACGTCGTATCTCTTCATTATGGTATTCAGTGGCAACTAGGCTTCGTTTGCCATGCGACTGCTTTGTAAAACATCTCTAAAGAATTTACATTGTCTGCTAGCACGTTGATTGGAATGTGAAAAATGTCTTGTGTGTTAACATGTGCGAACATTTGCTGATATTGTGTCATAGTGTAAATCTGTCAGATTGCTAGAAAGCGAAATTTGTAATAAAAGAAAAGTACAAATCTCTGATCAACTCGCAATCAGAAGCCAAACTAACGTTAAAAGAAATGATATTTCAATTTACGGTTGATACCACTATATTTGTTAACTCTAAAAATGAGGTCAACATTGAAGTACTGAAGAATAGTTGACGGTTTTGGAATATTCCCTGGCCTCCTAATTAAAGTGGCATGAGCTGCCAAAATTAACACTTTTTTCATAAATTCTGATCGTCACGACAGTAAGATGCTTTGAAGGCCATCGAAAAACTAAATGATTTGCGTTGGAATAAGGAAAATCCATACAGTATGTGGCCTGTACGAACCGAAAACGTGTTCGAAAAGCAAACAAAATTTAAATAACCAGGACGACCATTCATTCATTCTAAGCCAAAGTTAGTTCAAAACAATACTTTATCGTACATTTTCGAGACTAGAAGCCCTAAAAAGCTTCTGAATTATACGTCTTGAGAAAAATAGCCAATAATTTCAACATTCTATTTAAAGGTCAAAATATCAACATTTTGGCAGCTCATGCCACTTTAAAGTTTCACACTTTTCTTATAATTTCATGCCACTTTAACAGAGAAAAAACAGAAGGTTTATTCATTGGTAGACTAAAACCCTGTTTAGACGGACCAGGTGGCATAGAATGGAAGCAATCTCCAATCAAAGCCCTCAGTGTGTTCTTTGGTCATGACAAAACATGCTGTTCTAAATTAAACTTGGAAAATAAACTGGAAAAAAGCACAAACCTACTAGACTGTTGGCGTACACGAAACCTAACCTTGATGGACAGGATTCTCATACTAAAGGCACTCATTAAGCCCATATTTACATGCAGTGCTGCCATTATATCAATACATAAACAAATTGTCAAACAGCTAAATGTAAAACATTTTATTATATGGAATGGAAAGAAAGATAGAATAAAAAGGCTTGCCCTTATAGCTGCCAGAGCAACGAGAGACTTCCTCCGTCAAAGCCACATACAGATTATTCAATCCCCTGCACTCAGTCCAGACTTAAATCCGATGGAACACTTGTGAGACGAGATTCAGAGGCGGCTAAATCTGGTGCGGCCAGGGCCGACAACTGTAGCTGAACTCCCTCAGGCGTATCACTTGGGCCCAAGTTCCTATCATCTTTATCAAAAGTCTCCTCCGATCAATGTTCCGACGATGCAACGCTATTATCAATGCCCGTGGTGGCCATGGACATTATTGACTTCCAGATCGCACTGTGGCGCCACCTGTCCGCACTTTCACTTGAAATTCTCTAACATTTGTCTGCCAATGATGATGATCAATCATGTCAAATTTGGAATCATTCCGTTTATAAGTGTGTTGTTTACATCTATTTAAAAGACACTGATTACCAATATCCAAAAAAGGAGTGACATGTTTTTTGCGGTTCAGTATATATTGCTTATATAAGTCGTATATTATTCGCGAAAGGGAGGACAGAAGTATTAATATATTAAATTTATTAGGAAATGAGTTGTAATTGTATATTAACCGTTTAGAATATCAAACGATACCAATACAAGAATTGTAAAATGTTTCGCTACGATAATTATATAATATTTATAAGAGGATGTCAATACGTGTTTGAATTTAACGACATTTATGTAATTTCCATGTTTGCATGTTGACAAAAAAATATACTGGTATATCTGATCATTAGCGGCAATATACATGGTCTTGATTTATTTCCATTGTGTTAATCAGATGCCAAAGTTTATGTGTCACAAACAAATCAATAATCCGAAAAATCCTGACGCATTATGGCTTCCCATGAAACTAAAGTAATAAAATATGTTTTAATATTTTGATTTATGTTAAAATGTAATAGAGTAACATATGCACAGGCAAATATTATGAAAGCAGTGGAAAGAAAATATTTACTGACTTGAAGGGATCTTAACGCCCGCCGCCATCTATCCATATTAAAGATTGTTACAGCAATAGCTGGATATAGGAATTGGGGTGTGATATTGGGCCTACATAAAAACATCTTAAATTCCAGAGAGATAACTATTGTTGAGGAAAATTAAATTGTAAATTACAAAGTAAGCTCCCCTTAAAATTTTGGTTGAAAACAACATTGCCACCTTGCATATGCTAATGAGATGCAAATGTACGGTGAACAGCTAGAACTTAGGGGGATGAAGTGTGTCATGTTTGGTTAAGATCCGGTCAGTAGTTTTCTTGGAATAATGACAAGAAGTTGCATTCAAATTTGGTTAAAAAACAGCATTGCTTCCCGGCAGCCATATTTAATAATCAAATGAAATGAAAATGTAGAGTGCAAATCTAGATTATAGGAAGATAATGTGGACCAAGTTTGGTCAAAATCAGACCGATAGTTTTCTTGAAATAAAGGTAACAACAAAAAAAAACAATATTGTCCCCGTGGCGGTCATATTGAATATGCAAATGAGATGAAAATGTACGGTGCATAACTGACCATAGGGTGATAATGTATGTTCAGTTTGATTATTGTATTTATCCAAAATGTGACTGACTTGCATTCATCTGGGGGTTTTATCCGGGTATGTTAAAATCATGTTTTTAACTAAAAAAAAGTAATATGACGAGTAAGCTTATGAATCTGACTCTTGGGAAAATTGGAAGGTTCCTAATTTGTTTGTCTGGGGAACAGAGATACATCTCGTCACATTGTTGATATAAGCAAATTGCTGTATCTAAAAGGCCAGAAAGCATTCAATCATTCAATCCCGCCTACCAGTACTCATTGTTTTTACCCATCTATACTGTATTTATATGAAAGGTGAATAAAAATTCAATTCAATTCAATCAGCAAACTGAATGAGACAATTTATTTTACCGAAGAGAATAGGCTATTGTGTACAAGTATAGAATATCAAAAGAACATAACAGAAGACCAAGGAAAATTGTTCAACATAACCAACATGTGAAATACGAACTTATTGAACAGTACATGGTTAAAGCAGGCTTTTGACCTACACACGACAGGAAGCGTGTCTGTCAACTGGCAGTCAGCTGCTTATGGATCAGATAAAACGATACAAAGCCCAATTATCGTGTAAACGAGACAATACGAGAGTCTTCACATTTAAAACACGTTTCCAAACACGGTCATCTCCGGTATCATGCATAGAGTAGGCAGAGTCTCACATCCTCAGTCATAAACTGTAATTGCAGCTATTAGAATGAAGGTAGTTTTTCTGCCAAGGTTGGAGGAAGCGGAGAAGCTATCGTCTGATCCACAACGTTTACAAAACAATTTGTTTCTGATGAGCAGTATCTAGAGCAATGGACACGTTTTTAAAGGTCAATTTAAAGAAAAAGCAAGAATCCACGTTGTATTGAAGAGGACGATAATATGACGAGTTTCAATAGTTTCACAGCAGACATGGTAAATTATCAAAGGGGCATGAGCTGCCAAAATGTTGATATTTTGACGTTACAACATAATGTTAAAATTATTGGCTATTTTTCTCGACATGTGTAATTCAGAAGCTTTTAAGTGTTTCTAGTCTCGAAAATGTACGATAAAGTATTGTTTTGAACTAACTTTGGCTTGGAATGAATGAATGGTCGTCCCGGTTATTTAAATTTTGTTTACCTTTCGAACACGTGTTGGGTTCGTACAGGCCACATACTGTATGGATTTTCCTAATTCCAACGCCAATCATTTAGTTTTTCGATGGCCTTCAAAGCCTTTTACTGTCATGACGATCAGAAATCATGAAAAAAGTGTGAATTTTGGCAGCTCATGCCTCTTTAAAGGCACATTCGCTGCATAAATGCAGAAAACTGTTTACATTAAAACAATAGACCGTTTTCTTTATTTATTTTTTTCGAGTAAGGAAAAGTTACAAGCATTCATTTGTACCGATATTGAAATATTTTGTAGTTTTAATTTGTGAATGAAACTTTGATTTGTAAGTTACCCGCAATGTCAATAAACGACAAGCCCAGGCTTAATCGGGTAGATGCATATAGTGATGTATTTTAGACCAGCTGACGAGGAACACAGACGACAGGTTTAGTTTTAATTACACAGAGAAGCCTTCTTAAGTGTCATGTCTGAGGCATAAATTATAAACACCAGAAAGGAGTGTTGCCTAACACTGAAGCTAGGTATTTACAGATATTTGTAGCTATACCCCAAGATAAAAAGGTTGTAAACAATGCAAGGTTAGGAGGGGGAATTCAACGTTAACAAAGGTTAAAATGTAAATAGAATTGATAGTAACTAGAGGAATTTGGATTTTAAGGGGCATGAGCTGCTAAAATATTGATATTTTGACGTAAAAACAGAATGTTGAAATTATCGTCTATTTTTCACAAGACGTATAATTCAGAAGCTTTTAGTCTCGAGAATGTACGATAAAGTATTGTTTTGAACTAACTTTGGCTTAGAATGAATGAATGGTCGTCCCGGTTATTTAAATTTTGTTACTTTTCGAACACTATTCCGGTTCGTATAGGCCACACACCGTATGAATTTTCCCCATTCCAACGCCAATCATTTAGTTTTGCGATGGCCTTTGAAGCCTCTTACTGTCGTGATGATCAGAAATTATGAAAAAAGTGTGAATTTTGGCAGCTCATGTCACTTTAACTACTGGCAATTAGGAAGTCTGATTATCATTCACAAGCATTGTACTGGAGTAATGCATAAGTTGATAAAAAGACATGGACATAATTTCAATAGAGAGTTTGTTCCATTAGCTGAGATGATGGAAATCAGCTATTGATTGATTGATTGATTGATTAGTGTTTTACGCCGCACTCAAGATTATTTCACTTTAATATATGGCGACGTTTCCAGGTTTAGTAGGGGAGGAAACCGGGCTCATTGCCGGCGACCGAGTGAAAAATGCACTCAGAAATTGTTCAATTATTTTTTTCATTGTTTACTCCTGAGATCTGTTATAACCAATCAAATAATGCTAAGCCAGTAATGTTAACCTCTCAGCCAATCAGATAAAGACAAAGGCATGTTTAAAGGGCTTACATTTAGGTGCACAATCAAGTGACAGATGGGATAGTCTATACATCCCTACTTGTAGTAGTTTGTCCATCCTATCTTCCATATTTAGATCGCCCATATATATTTCTTAAGCCCTGCTACGGGCCTGTCCATCGAGGAATAAAGTCACAGCAAGTGCCTGTCTTTTTTTCTCCAAGTCTGTAACAAGCCGCCATACTGCTATCTCTTGCTTCCACGTTTCATAACTTGTTTCTGGTCCCAGGGCGGGGGGAATTTTGTAGTTCACTGACTGTGCCATCGTTCTGCTTCCATTGAAAGATAACTAAAACCACCAGGTTACACTTAAAATGATATTCTTGTCACTCTTTCTTATACAAAAACATGTCGAAAGTCCAGTTCAAAAAGCACAGTAGGCCTATTCGTTTCCCGCGCATGACAGTTATATATCTAAAAACATTATCTAAAAACATCACTGGGGAAAGGTGTGGAAACGGACTAATAAATATATTATTATAACAAACGCTATATGTAGAAAAAAAAAAAATCTGAGTGGATGTTTTATTTACATGGTAGCGCTGACAACAGACTATATACTGTGTTTGGTTTGGCTTTCCAATCAGACAGGTGACCGGGGTGATCATTGCCAAAGCACAGCAACAGAAGCACATGCCGATGGCTTGTCAATTAGATGAAATATTTTGTCCAAATTAAACATGTGCAGTGGCCGTGTGTTACTGGGGGGAAAGTCACTATGGATGTGTTGCAGGTGTAAGTTATGGCTGGAATGTTTCAATACGGTAACTCGTCGTCCTTAAAAAGCTTGCAGCGTATATTATATAGTATGCTACAATCTTCGCCAGGGAAATTACTGAATTAGTAAATTAACCTATATATTAGTATGTACATGTATATGGTTAATATATTAGTATGAGCGGCCAAAATCCACACTTTTTTCATAATTTCTGATCGTCACGACAGTAAGAGGCTTTGAACGCCATTGAAAAACTAAATGATTAGCGTTGAATGAGGGAAATCCATCAAGTCTACGGCCTATACGAACCGAAATAGTGTCCGAAAAGTAAACAAAATTTAAATAGCCGGGACGACCGTTCGTTCATTCTGAGCCAAAGTTGGTTCAAAACAATACTTTATCGTTCATTCTCGAGACTAGAAGCACTAAAAAGTTTCTGAATTATATGTCTTGAGAAAAATAGCCAATGATTTCAACATTCTGTTTTAACGTCAAAATATCAACATTTTGGCAGCTCATGCCACTTTAATATATTAGTATGAGCTGGCAAAATTCGGACTTTTCATAATTCAGATTGTCTACAGATCAGCGTTTGAAAAAATGAATTAATTATACTGAGTGATATTTTACGCCACACTTAAGACTTTTTCACTTATCTGGTTTGTGTGACGACTTATTTAACGGTGAAGTAACAAAAGGTCAGCAGCCTGTGTTTACAAACGTTGCTTTCTAAAAAAAACGAGGGAAGTATTTGCAAGCAAATATTATGCAAACAGCGGAAAGAAAACAGATCTCAAAATAACTTGCTTTCACACACTAACAGCTCTAAAATAGAAAACTGTAGTCCGGAAACTCAAGTTCACTGGAAGAAATAGCAGTATAGATCCGATGATCACGAATAAAATTCACAGAATGAAATCCAGGGAACACACTGGTAAACTCTTTGACCAAATAGAAGATTTTGCTCATCACACAAATGAATATAATGTTGATAAAAGTTTGCAAGTGGAATACTATATAACAAAGTCAAGATTATTTGACTTATATGGCGGCAGGTTTAGTGGGTGGGTATGTGGGTGGGAGAGGGGCGGGGGTAGGGAGGGGGGCTCTTTGTCAGGATCTTCGGCGAGTACCTGGAAATTCCTCCACATACGGCGATCGAGTGAAAAATCCATTCTAGAAATTTTTCGATTTTTATTTGGCCTGTGAGACACATACGATCACGCACAGCATCAATTGGAGGCCTTTATCGGATTGACATTCAAATATAGGAGATACATAAGTAGGAAGGCTACCAATGGTCAGCTGGGAACCTCATTATTATATAAACATAATCGAATAGCACACAGTTTAACGATCTTTTTGATAATTCCTATTAACATCAGTCAATCATTGGGCTCTGTTGTCGAATCGAAAATAGCATTCAATATTATCTGTTACGGCAGGTTATAGGAAAGCGCCGGGGTTTCTTCGAGGCGGCAAATGTATTTCTTGCAATAAATCTGGAAACGTATAAGAGATAAATAAACTGTTCTAGGATGTGAAACAGCAAGGGGTCGATAAGGTTAATTGGTTTACTAATTGACGTGAACAAAACATGTGTTTTTGATGTAAGTTAATGTCTTTTAATGTCATGGACAATTTTAAGTGAACAAATAACCTCAATCATGCTTTATGTTGCGCCATGCCAGCTATTGCATAGCATATGTCGGGGCTAACTTGTGGCTTTGATTAGTAAACTAATGAAGATCAAATAAACTGAAATAAAAAAATGTAAACAAGAGCGTTATGTTTCATACTAAAGATAAAATCATAATTTTAGTGCTGACAACGAACATAGATCTGGATACTCTCTCAGATAACGTTCCAATGGTCAACCTTACTGTTTCAAGGATGAAGGAAATTCACCTCAAATATTAGGTAAAGTGCTTTAGTTCCATATCAGCGCCCACTCAGTCCAAAAATTGGAAATTTTCCGACTGGGTTTTCACTCGAACGACCTATGTGGGATGGTTGCCAGTTACCAGCGGAAGGTCGTGGGTTTCCTCCCACAATAAAACTGGCAACGCCGCCATATAAGTGAAATAATCTTGAGCGCGGCGTAAAACACCAATCAATCAATCCATATCAGCGCATTTGTACCCCGAGTTTACCACCACCTGAAGGCATAGAGACTAGAGAGGTGACGCATCTACAAAATACACACCTGAAATATACCGATTGACAGTCGTGTGATTTACTATGGAGATATCTGATTTTTTCTGCTTATAGTATTCAGTATTTCACTACGTAGCGTATAAAGATTCGGTAATATATAATGTTGTGTAAAATGGGTAATGATTATCACAATTCATTTTAAAAATACTTCAACGATTGAATATGGGTTTACCGCAAATACATTTCAAACGGAGAACATAAATTGATGGAGACCTTTCCGTGTAGCGGATTCAAAGCCAGTTTGCATGGGTTGACGAGAGACTCGGTTCCGTCGGTAGACTGCCTGTCGAAATCTATAAAATCCTAATGGGACATTTAAAAATCTACCAAAAAGCATCAAAAATAGTAGTAATAAATCGCACACTTCTAGTTGCTCCATTTAGTGAGTGTAGGCCTACACGTTTGTCTTAAAGTGGCATGAGCTGCCAAAGTTTGATATTTTGACGTTCAAACAGAAAGTTCAAATTAGTGGCTATTTTTCTCAGGACGTATAATTCAGAAGCTTTTTAGTGCTTCTAGTCTCGAAAATGTACGATAAAGTATTGTTTTGAACTAACTTTGACTTAGAATGAATGAATGGTCGTTCCTGTTATTTAAATTTTGTTTACTTTTCGAACACGTTTTCGGTTCGTAAAAGGCCACATACTGTATGGATTTTCCTCATTCCAACGCCAACCATTTTGTTTTTCGATGGCCTTCAAAGCATCGTACTGTCGTGACGATCAGAAATTATGAAAAAAGTGTGAATTTTGGCAGCTCATGCCACTTAAATTTTATTTCCAGTATGCGTACATCTGCATTAATCACATGGCAGTGGGCATTGTTTACGACCAGCATGGCGGTTTGCCGCAGTAAGTGAGGTAAAACTTTGGCTGTCATTGCTGGTATGGGCAAGGGTTTATGTAGGTGTGATAACACCAGTTGTTATTGTAGCCATCGTGAGAATTTCGCCGTGCAAACTCACGCGACGGATACATATGTAATTAAAAAAGATAGGTGTTAGGTTTGTCAGTTTCCTGTGTTCATCATTGGCCGAATGCACATTTAATAACTACCCTAATGAGCCGAAGGAATACGACGTTAATGGAGTTTGTGGAAACCTTTCAGCTTAGAGAGAAATTGTTTTTATATACTGAAATAAATAAACGTCCTTTTATTTCAGCTGGCCAAAAAAGAATTGCATCAACTAGTTTCGGTGCTGTCTTTAAGTACATTGTAACAACATCACAAGTCAAGAAACCGTTTGTTATTGTGAGCAAACCGTTTGCTCTACATGTATATAGGCCCGCCATTATTAAGGTCGTTTGTGTATCGCTTATGCGTTCTTATTCATTTATAGTTAAAGTGGCATGAGCTGCCAAAATGTTGATATTTTGGGGTTGAGACAGAATGTTGAAATTATTGACTATTTTTCTCAAGACGTATAATTTAGAAGCTTTTTGAACTAAATTTGGCTTAGAATGAATGAATGGTCGTCCCGGTTTTTTAAATTTTGTTTACTTTTCGAACACGTTTTCGGTTCTTACAGGACACACATTGTATGGGTTTTCCTCATTCCAACGCCAATCATTTAGTTTTTCGATGGCCTTCAAAGCCTCCTACTGTCGTGACGATCAGAAATTATGAAAAAGTGTGAAATTTGGCAGCTCATGCCAGTTTAATAAAAATGCCCATTATCATCAAGTCATCGGTCTGATATAAGGAAACTGTAAGCGATATACTACCCAATGGAATGGCATGGAATCTCTTGGGCGAAGTTCGTAAAAAAAATATAAAATCAGTTCTAAATTATAAAATTGACATTGTTTTTCGACGTTGTCCTGAAAGCTTACCGCATTACCGTCGAAGGTATATACATTTTATTGATTGTTTCTTTCCAGCATATAATCTTGAGTGCTGCGTAAAACTCCAATCAATCAATCTTTCCAGCTACTTCAGTCCCCATTGTCTGATTCGCTGACGAAAAACAATATTTTTAAGATCAAGAACTTCGCCCGGTGGATTTACGTAAATTGTCGTATAGCAAGTCTATGACTTATTTCACGAAAACATCAAGAAAAGCATTTGACTTAGTTACATAAATATCAGGCACTCTACTCATTAACGTAAAAGCCAAGCTTATTGATGTCAGCGTCGATAATAACAAACGTTGTTATCTAATGTTGTTAAACCCTTGACCATGAGAGCAATGACGTTTAATTTCCGACGACCTATATTTTGATTAATCGTTAATAAACGAAAAAATCCGACATTGGCACCTCATACCACGTAAAGTGTTACGAAAGCAAGCTGCAATCACCATCAAGGAAATACCACTTAAAGCTGTCTGACTTAAACCACGGACACACAAAAGTTGTTCACGATTGTTTTCATCTTCATTAAGAAATAGATTTTACACGAAACGTAACTCTCTCAAAATCTCAATTAGCCGAAACCAGATTGCTCAGGTCCGGGATTCATGAAAAAAAAATTGAGGTTTTTACTTAAGTTTTAGACGCATGTTATTCTTTTCCGACTGAACTAAGTGAAACAATTAAGTCTGCATGTATAAAAGGGCTTAAGTCAAAACTTAGCTAAGTTCGATGTGAGGAACTTCGGTTTCTCCTCTATCCGAAATGACCCCTATTGCTGGGGAATCCCCAATGGTGGCATTGGGGAATGGGATACAGGTCACAGTTTCTTTTTTCCGAGTTTTGGTAGGGAAGAAGTTCCAGATATTTTTTTTATTTTATTATTTTTTACTCCCCCCCCCCCCCCCCCCCCCACTCCCTGCATTTTTTTCTGGGCATTTTTGTAGTCTTTATGAAAGGACAGGGGTTGAGTTTGTACGTCTGGAAATGATTTTAGAAGTGGAATGGGACCAGTTCAGGTAAATGGAGATCTGGTAGTTAGGCGCGCTATGGTCTGTTTACATCCGGCGGACTATGTGTAAAGGGACCCCTATCACCTGTTTGTAATGATAGTGAAAAATTTCTACCTTCAACCTATGACTAAATTGTGCTTAAAATACTCCCAACATAATTTTTAAGGCCCCCACCCAAGGATTTTTTTCAACAAAAGTCAGCGAAAGTGCTTTGAGGGCAGACATTAACATTACCGCAAATGGCCGATGAAACTGTGACCTGCTGCCACTTCGTTACAAGTTCTACTCTTCTGTGAAAAGAACCATGACCAAAGCAAGCAAAGTTATCGATAAATTGAAGTTGTCTTCTCAAGCGATTTCAAAGTCAAAGAGAAATTAATAAGACTTGATGCTGATTTACTATAGGATGGTTGGCATTGCAAATTGGAATTTACCTGATGCTAGAATCTGAAAGATCTTTAGAATAAAAAAACCACATTCATTTCACGGGAGGAGCTTTATCTTTGAAGTCAGGTTAGAAGATGAAATAAGATCCATCGGAAAAACCTGTGACCAACTGCATCGCCTCTCTGAATTCGACGTTTAATTTTGTTTTAAATAAATTCCTCGTCGCGTTTTTTTGTTTGTTAAATTGCTTCGCTTCTCCTTTGAAAACGCTTATTTCTGTTGTATTGATTGGACCGTCACCATGTTTAAGTTGTTTGAGGAGATTTAAGCCTATTCCCAAGTAGTAGAATTTCAATACCACTTAAGTTTAGGACGTTTTATGAATATGGCATTTTTTCTTAAACTTTTTACTTTTACTTGCCCGGACATTTTAGAAAAATTCGATAACATTGATTGCGGCTGAACAGATGTACACACCAAGGCATCTGACTGGCTGGTAGTCAACATACACGGAAAATTTAGCGCTCAACGTTCGAATCAGTCTCAATAACAAAATTACTTGGACGGTCATCCATGCACAGTAAAACGCGACAATGTGCGAGGTGGAGTAACAAAATTGGATGACGTTTGCTTTGATATACCTAGAATCACAGAATTTTGTTTACATTTTGAAAAAGTAGCTTCATTCACATCGATAACATGGGCACCATTTGATATCCTGACATGCGGTGACAGAATCAGCTTTATATTATATTAACTTGTGAGCTCCATTCGTGATGAGTAAGCGACCTTTTCTATGCATTGGTGTATTCTACTGAATGACAAGCGTGATGTCTGACTCTATAGCGAAGTCGTATCAAGGTAAATGTATAAGCTGTGTGGGGAAAACGCAATCCCTAATTCAGCTCTGTCGTGATCATATCAAATATGGTAACATTGGACGAGATTGATCATTATTTAGACAATAACTGATAAGCATTTCTAGTCCGGTAATAACAAACCCTTTATACGTAAGAAATCCGTCTGCAGTGAATGTGTACATTGACAAACGATCGTAAAATAAAGGTAATTAATTCAAGCGTCAATTTAAATTAAACAGAAAATAAAGGCATAAACAAACGTGTCAATTGCAATAATATGACAGCACAGTATGTTTGTTTAGGAAGAAATATTTATGCCTTGGCCAAACGGGGGTTTACTATTGATGTTCAATTCAATGTGTTAATTCTATTTGAACAACATTTGTATTGTATTCATATTATTAACTTTATTCTTGAACGGTATATATATAGCAGCATAAATAGCAGCTGAAAGTGTGAAGAACGCAAAAAGTTACGATTAGGTCTTGGAAAAAAGCACATTGAACACAGTAGGGTGATATTGAGTACATTTGTGACCATAACGACCAGCCGTACAATTTGTTAGCACCTGTATCTTTCGGGAAAGTGTATGAAAATATTTTTGTGAAGGCACCTTCAATAAAAGATCACGGTTAGCAGTTTATAACGGATATCACAGTGGGAACAGATTGAGGTTCCTTGAAGCACCAATCAAAGTGGATTCATCAGATTGAGCCCTTATATAAGGGCGAGGAAGTCCATTTCTATTTTCGGGTATATTCTATCTTTCTGGCTTTTTAATTGAATAAGGTGTTGAAAGTCCTCGGCAAATATAGGGTGCTGCGGGTGAAACCGATATAAATTTCCCCGGTAACCTTTCCATCCGAGATTTATAGATTCTCGGGAGATGTCGACAATGCTTGTATACCTTTACAAGTCCTTGGAAGTTTCCCTCGCCTTGATTAACTACCACCGTGTCTTTCTTAGCGACAGAAAGAGGTCGCGTCCGTGAAGCCATTACGTCTGTCTTCGATTCAGACACCATACATCGTTTTCCAAAAGTAAAGGTATATGTATATTGACAACGTTTGCTTTCATGACATCCACTCCAGAGTAAAGTCTCCCTAAAAGCCTTTCTGAATTTTAGAGACATAATGTTGTAAAGGATAGGATTGATCGTAGAACTGACATAGTATAAAACTCCGGAGATATAAAACAAAATCATCTGAATATATAGAATTTCCTTGTTCCAGTTCCTCACGTATATAACCATCAGCCGTTGAGCATGGAATGGCGCCCAGCAGACAAAAAAGGCCACGACCACAGCAACTGAAATCAAACAAAATAAATACAATACAAATCATCGGTTCGTTTTAGCGTTTAATGCATAAGCAGCTTTCCGCGCAAAACCCACTGAAATGTCACGTGTATTTAAATAGAGACCAGTGACAGAAAGATGAAAACTTTAACCCCAAATGACGAATAATTAAACGATCTCATATAATAATGTACATTTAAAGGGGCAGGAGCTGCCAAAGTTCAGACTCTTTTCATAATTTCTGATCGCCACGACAGCAAGAGGCTTTGAAGGCCATCGAAAAAAAAATGATTAGGGTTGGAATGAGGAAAATCCATACACTATGTGGCGTATACGAACCGAAAACGTGTTCGAAAAGTAACAAAATTTAAATAACCATTAATAACCATTCATTCATTCTAAGCCAAAGTTAGTTCAAAACAATACTTAATCGTATATTTTCGAGACCAGAAGCACCAAAAAGCTTATGAATTGTACGTCTTGAGAAAAATAGCCAATAATTTCAACATTCTGTTTAAACCTCAAAATATCAACATTTTGGCAGCTCATGCCACTTTAAGTGATGAATGTTTAAACCTAAAGATTGATTTCAGTTTTCAGGACGGCAAACTTTAAAGATTTCTTTAGGACCGTTGATAGTTTCAAGAAGCTGTTTAGTCATGTAGCCATTGTTATCGTTTTTCATTTTCTAACAATGCCATCTTAGCAAGTTATAATGTCCTCTCATGAACATATGCTACAAATATTAAAGATATTTACCTAGCATTTTAACAACAGCTCTTCTGGCTCGTCGAGGACGTTGTGGTGGTTGTTCCCTCGGACATTCCCCTTCAGACGACGATGAACTACACCGGGAAATAGTGGATCTCCTTATCGTGATGGCCATTACCCCGTACATACCAGTGATTATAGCCATTGGAGCGAAGAAGAAAAGAAAAGTAGCGATTTCAAAGGTATGTTTTATCCGATGCCCCGGCTTAAGATTGCAAGTTACAGATTCTTGGATAGGATTGCCGTAACTGTCTCTCACGTAAACCAGGCCGAACTGAACAACCTGTGGGATTGAGCAAATAGTGGCAACCGACCAAACAATAACAATGATCCTTATTGCTCGTGACGGTCTGCACATCCTCTTGGCTCTAATCGGGTGACATATCGCCACATATCTTTCTATAGTAAAAGCCGTTATAGTCAAAATGGCCGCATTTGTTGCCGTTTCCGCCGCCATGTTTCTTAAAACACAAAAAGCTTCCCCAAACACCCAAGGGTAAGCGGACCAGAATGAGTAAAGCTCTATAGGAAGTCCCAAAATCAATACCAGGAGGTCGGCAACCGCCAAATTAAATAGGTAATAGTTTGTTGCCGTGTGCATATACTTATTTCTAAAGATCACAATGCACGTGGTGACATTACCACATATTCCTGCCACGAAAATAACACTATAAGCGATGGTTAAGGGGATGACTTTGCTCAGCTCTTGTCTCTGAGGACCAAGTCGTCTCTCCAGATCCGCGTCAAAAAGGGAGGCATTTTCGAACCCATCTCCCCACGAATACGTGTAGTAGGCATCAAGTTCCTCACGGAGTTCAGCCATCTTCAACTAGGTCTCCCCTAGAGGAATATCTGTAATAAAAAATGAGCTCATAAAAATATGTTTATTTTTCAGCACTTGTTCATGCTTTATCTTGAACGATCTGTGGAGTCTCGATGATTGAGAGCGATTTACTCTTGGCTGGTTCTAGTCCCATTCAGTCCAAAACAAATTTAAACACTCTCAGTGGGATTATCGCTAGATGACCCTATGTGGAAAAGATGCTAGGCAATCGCCGAAGATCGGGGTATCCTACATGCAAAGAGCCCCCCCCCCCCCACATTCCCCGCCAATAAACCTGGCAACACAGCCATATTGTAATACCCTTGGGTTCGGGATAAACCATCAACCAGCCAAGAACCGTTGAATGGATTCAGCTACATTGTCAACCCGGACAGTTCTTGAATACATCATCTGTTAAGCAGAGAGTTCTAGCATTACAGCTGTTTGCTTTGTTCAATGTTTCCAAGCCTGCCAACAGCCCCCTTATAAGTGTCATGTCTTACATTTAACTTTACTCAGTTTAATCCATCACTTGTCAAGATAGTGTATTATATTTTGCTAAGTAGACAAAAATAATATCCAAGAAAGAGATTAAATATAAAATGAAAATGTTTCGGTGTTTTGAAGCGACAAGATATAAATGAAAATGTTTCGGTGTTTTGAAGCGACAAGAGAGCCAAAATGTTGGTATTTTGAGTTAAAACAAAATTTTGAAATATAGACCTTTTTGAAAAAAAAAATACAAATTACAAGGTTTGTATATTCATTTGTCTCGCGACTGTACGTTCAAATATCACGAGCTGTCAAAATTCGATTTATAAAACCAGATTGTCGAGAAAAGAACAGTATTGGAAGAACCTTAAAAAAACTAAAGGATTGACGTTGAATTAAAACATTTAGGTGAAGCCAGTAACCCTTACTAAACGAAGATGGATGCTAATAATAGAAGAAAATAAAATATCTGACATGTTCATTTTTGGGTGTTGTCTTCATCCCGTTTCATGTTTTTTTTTTTTTTGGAAAATCAAAAGGCTCAAAATCATTTAAATGCAACGCAAGAGTTGATATTGTGAAAGACTTTGTTCTTTTTTTTAGTTTTTGGAAAGGGAAAAAAATACCAAATACAATTTGTCCTACCTGTGATGACACCTTGAAAGCCCTCCATTGTGACGCTAGAGACATCTTACATGTACCACGAACAGAGCTGACTGAGAGCTTGTTCCACACTCAGCATGTCAATTGTAGGCGATGGAAATACTGCCTGCCTGATTGGGTTGTGACAAAGGCGGATTACATGACAGCCTCGCCAGCCGTTAGAACGACCAGGTGTTCAAGAAGATCAACAAGGAAAGAACTGCTCGCCTCTTCGGCACGTTTGCTTACGGGCTTTATAGAGTATTTTAGATAATGTTATTCGAAATACCTCAAAAGAAATAAATAAATAACTATGCCCATGTGACCATACATTGACAAAAAGACTATTATCGCGTTAAGATTTTGATTAAATGAAATAAACAAGGATATTTTACCAGATGCCGTTTGAGCGGCATATAAAAGATGATGTACTTCGATAGAAACAATGTTAGTATGGCAGAAGTTGTATTCTACAACAAACTATTTCCCATGAACGGTCAAATAAAATCATACGAAGAAGGAACATTAAATATGGCAACAATTTCTACCGTATTACGTTAAAGTGGCATGAGGTGCCAAAATGTTGATATTTTGACGTGAAAACAGGATGTTGAGATTATCGGCTATTTTTCTCAAGACGTTTAATTCAAAAGTTTGTTAGTGCTTTTAGTCTCGATAAATGTACGATAAGGCATTGTTTTGAACTAAATTTGACTTAGAATAATTGAATGGTTATTTAAATTTTGTTTACTTTTCGAACACGTTTTCGGTTCGTACAGGCCACATGCTGTATGGATTTTCCTCATTCCAACGCCAATCATTTAATTTTTCGATGGCTGTCGTGACGTCGTGACGATCAGAAATTATGAAAAAAGTGTGAATTTTGGCAGCTCATGCCACTTTAAGAAACGATCTTTTCACAAATGATAAAATGAAAAGACAAAGTTACTTATTAAAAACGTAAATATAACATTACAGAACAACATATCGCTAAAACGTAATTATTTTCACAACAGCTGTTAATTTCCTGATTTTGTTGAATTCAAGTGGTTTATACAGAATTTTATTGATCTCTGGGATTCAAATTAATCCAATTTGCTTACACGTGTCTTCCGTAGAAAAATACACACGTGGGATGAAGATTTAATTTGAATTGAGCTTTTATTTTATACTTCTTGATAGAGAAACGACCTATGTGGGCTGGTTGCCAGTTACCAACGGAAGGTCGTGGGTTTCCTCCGGGCATAGAGTCCGGTTTCCTCCCACAATAAAACTGGCAACGCCGCCATATAAGTGAAATAATCTTGAGCGCGGGGTAAAACACCAATCAATCAATCAATCTTGATAGAGATGACGATCAATGAGCTTTTTCTGTTTCAACCACAATTGACCTGTATTTGGAAACTTACGATACATTAAAATCTCTTGAAGTTAAATTGTTACGTTTTTCTTTCAAGAAATTAGGAGATTTCTTTTAATATCATCCTCGCATCGGCTTCATTCCCACCATTATTTGTTTTCCACATGACTGATTTACGTTTCGTCAAGGTCAAATGCCAGGTTAACCTTGACAATGGAAATTCGTAATAAAGGTCCAACTTTCATTTCAGTTATTTTAAAGGCACACTTGCCGCGAAAATCAGGAATATTGTTTACATTAAAAAAGAAAGACCGTATTCTGTATTTTTCCCAGACAATATAAGTTAGGAACTTTCTATTTTTACCAAAATTTAAAAGTTTGGACGTCACTTTGTATTTTTAATTTGAATTTGAAAATTTGAATTGTTACGTACCCGGAACGTAAACAAACCGATCTGCCCCCTATTGGCGATTTTATGTTTCAGTCGAGTGAGTGAACTAACGGCACAGTGTAATTTTACGTAGGCCTATTTATCTGAGAAATACAGACTGACGATCGGTTAACAGCGACTGGAAAAGCCTGCTGGTAATTGTTTGAGTGTAAACCACAGATACAAAGGCCTGAAAGGAGGGTAAACCAACACGAAAGTTGACCGACACTGATCGTTGTTGTTGTAATCAGGCTTCGATTCTTCGTTTGTTTTACACCCCATTTTTACGGTCTAAAGCTAACTAGACATGTTTTATGTGTCCTATGTTTAAGTTTAGTGGTATTAGTCGTAGTAAGCTCATGTAAATTGGTTTTCTTAGCAAATTTAAACAGGCTACGGCGGCAAGTGTGCCTTTAACAAATAAGCAGGTGTAATAAATCTCGTTTGAAGGACCTTAGATAAAATACTAGTACATGTTATTTCATTTCGAGACAAATGGTCGTCCCGGTTATTCAAATTTTGTTTACTTTACGAACACGTTTTGGGTTCGTACAGGCCACATACTGTATGGATTTTCCTCAATCCAACGCCAATCATTTAGGTTTTTGATGGCCTTCAAAGCCTCTTACTGTCGTGACGATCAGAAATTATTAAAAAAGTGTGAATTTTGGCAGCTCATGTCACTCTGAACACTTACTAATTCAAAGCTAGTGGTAAAAACTTGATACAAAATATCCAAGACCTGATTGGTAAACCTGTTCATCTAGTTTTTACCCCTCGGGCAAATTTTGCCCGAAGGGTATTGTCGTTGCCTCCGTCGCCCGTCTGTCCATTGGACCTTGTAAACACATTATCTTTCATTTACAACTTAAAAACTTCACGCATTTGTTCAATACAGCAAGTACAAGAAGCCTATTGAAAATCAACGCGCTAGGATGTTTTTTTCAAGAGTTATGCCCTTTACATTACCGCTGCCGTAAAAAAAAGCTTTGTTAACACATTTATCTAAAAAAATCTTTCACTCACATTTTTAAAACTTCCTACATTTGTTCAATACAGAAGGTACAACAAGAAAGTACGACGCTCTCGGACGTGTTTTTCCGGAGTTATGCCCCTTACATAACTGTCAGCCAAAAACCTCCTTGTAAATGTGATACATGTATGTGGAGTAGTTTTTCACTCGCAACAAATTGTCTGGAAAATAAATATATCTTCGGTTTCTTTGGCCCAGACCCGAGGGGTCCTGATGCCGACAGCCACTTATTAAATGAAGTAAAATGTATTTAAACGCAAATGGCAAGACACTTGGTTCCCGTTTGAATTAGTCCGGGCTTCTGACTCCAAAATCACTATTTTTTTTATACTGACGGCCGTATTTCGGATTCAGGGCTCATTGCAATAAAAAAGTCGGAGTAGACTGCACGCTTCTGATCGGACAGTTTGCGGTCAGATTTAGATAGTAAATAACAAATTAACTAATCCAAATAGTGTCAGTACGACATTCATTAATAATTTAGCCTTTTTAAAGTGAATTTAACGGTTTAAAAACTGAAAAACCGCTAAACAGTGTTACGTCATCAATGGCGGAGAGTTTGAGATTTGGAGAAGGCAAAAGTGAGTTCAGAGGAAGAATAATGTTCACTAGCCGATCCTGCTCGTCCATATCAGGCACGGGTAGGTAGCGCAATTATCCATGAACGTGATTATGACCGTTTAGACGCGATCTGAGTAGGTTACATTGCTATTTCTTTGTATAAATCGGACCACATACTGCCCGCTTCTGAGCGGGCAGCCAACTCCAGCTCTTTGATTGCAGTGAACCCTGACTCCAAAATACGGCCGTCAGTATAAAAAATAGTAATTTTGGAATCAGAAACCCGGACTAGTTTGAATGTGCTGCATTATCCTATGATTGGGAAACTGCATTGATATAAAAAGTAAAAAAAAACAAAAGATTGTGGAAAGCTATTGTGAAATAAGCGCCATGTTGACATTGCTCCACAGCATTCCGGTTCCATGTCAATCATTGCTCGGTACATTATATCTTTAAGCCGCAATCAAATCGAGGCCACTGTCGTATCCTCAGCTTATGATTGGGAGGAGTAATCGACCAATGAAAATCGGCGGCTCGGTCGACAGAGTTATAGTCTATCACTCCGACGAAAACCTCTCGTTGAAGGGGCGCGGGTTCGAATCGCACTCAGTCGAGACAAAAATAACAGAAATCTGAGTGGACTTTTTTTGCACATGGAATTGCCAAGTACTCGCAGAGAAATTGTTGTGTCAAGAACACAAAAATACTTCCAGTGTATAGAGATCGATAAAATAAAATACCAGAAGTAGTTGGTTGGTTGGTTGGTTGGTTGTTTTAGCTTATTTGGCGCGTCCATTCGTATGAATGATGTACTCCATACTAGTGAGTAATTATTACATTGAGCGAGTAAGAAAACCGTGATGTTTGAACACAATATAGGATATGAGATGGAGTTCATAGCCTTGTTTGCTAGAAAAAGCTAGTTATGAGATGGAGTTTATAACCTTGTTTTTTGTGCTGGTTGTAGGTTATGAGATGTAGTTTATAACCTTGTTGTTTGCTAGAAAAAGGTTATAAGATATAACCTTGTTTTTTGTGCTGGTTGTAGTTATTTGTTACATAGTTTTGTCTGTCCGGGGGCGTGGGGGGGGGGGGGGTGGAGAAAACAAAATTGATGGGGTTCAATCTCAGTCCACCGATGTTCTTGCCATAGTTAAGATGCGTAACCATTGTCAATGTGTTACAAAAGAAATCCAGAAATTCTACTGACCAAGGCTAAGCTCTTGTCAGTCGTCAACCTAATGAAATATCATAGGTTTGGTTTGTTACAACAATTTATGGGGTGTAAAGGTCTAAATGATATACATCTTTTTAACACAATTAGAAACTTGTCTCCATGGTTATTTTAGACAAGAAGATTTTCCCTGTGCCCGTGTGTTTTAGTGATCATAAATATATAACAATATATTGAATTTCTCTGTACATGAGTGTATGTTAGTACTATTGAGAACTACTTAACCTCTTAAGATGTTAAACCATGCAATACAATTGAGCTTACACCTGTATACCATTTACAGATATGCAAATATACAGTGGCGAGAAATGGGAAGATAGACAGATAGGTCGATATTTGTTAGTCAGGTGTCACTTGACATTTATACTGTCGTAAATACAATGTATATACACTCATAAAAATATACAATTATATTAAAATCGGTGTGTATTCATAATATATCCAGCTACAGTGTACAGTCTGATATACCTTGTTGGTATTTTTAAAAGGGCCTAGAACATTGTCCATTTTGGGTTGATTAATACGCAAACCAATTAGATCGGTGAAAAATACCAGAAGTACATTAAACTAGTTTCCATGGATTCCATAATGACCTCGATTGTTCTTTTCTCGTGGGGTCTGTGAGACCGATCGATTTCACGGATTCTGCATACAAAATGTTGTTACTCTGTAATCACCGCCAATAAAGACAATTGTTTTACTGATTGATATTGTATTAATCTATCAATAATTGTTACGCAATCTTTATCAATAAAATGTAATACTGTTGAGTTCAAGAATACAAATGACTGTTTGCGTGGGCTCTAATCATACGTGTCAACATATTTTCCTGGAGACAACAAACACAATAACTACCATATTTATACGGTTCAAGTGAAAAGGTTAAACATGTGTTACGTTAAGAAAACCTTCGGGTTGTTTTCTGATTTTACATAAATCTCGGCAATTTATTAACTAATGTTAAAGATAAAGAACCTAATTGCTGTATGGTTTTCATTATATTACACGTGAATGTAGTGACAATTATATTCGCGAAACAGGTAGAATAATAGTAAATAAGAAGGCTGTTCAAACTAATGTCAGAATCGTCTGGCTCGCCTCTTCGGCACGTTTGCTTACGGACATTATAGAGTATTTTAGATAATGTTAGGAAGAACAAAAGAACAAAAGTACAAATGTACAAAACTTATTCAATGGGATGAGGTAAACGCTTTATCTTTAGATAAACATTGGAGGAAAAGATAAATTAAAGATTCATTTTTTATTCATTAAATGAACATTGTGCTTTACTGGGCAGAATATTGGACAGATTTATAAAGTTCATGTAAGAATATTTTATGCAAATCTTTCTTTTTGTAATATTGGTATTGTCTTTTATTAATATTCAACATAAAACATATCTCATTATAACGAGACAGTATCCCGTTATAACGAGAAACGATCCCGTTATAACGAGAAACGATCCCGTTATAACGAGAAACGATCCCGTTATAACGAGAAACGACCCCGTTATAATGAGATACTTTCTCGTTATACCGAGATACCGTTCATATCATCCGGGCTATGCAAAACTAATTGCCGTTGGTATACAGTTTATAGTTCGGACAGATAACTAATGCATTAATTTAAGCGTAAGAGTTGAGGTGAGGCATATGTGATAATTACTGCGCACTTCAAAGTATATTAGAATATCGGTGCTAGGCCTAGCAATGAATGCACGGATGATTGATTTAAAGAACAGTAGTTTGGAGGAAACTCTTTACATACGTCTGTAGAAAAGACCGTTTTCAAGAAACGCGGCGGTGGGTGAGAGCTAGGAATGGGCACAGGGGCGCTGTGACTCTCTCCGCGCTCTACTTTTTGGTAGGTTGAAATAATTTAATTATACAAACCAATTGCATAATGACGTGGCGAACAGTATTTTACACTGAAAGTATGGGCGTGCAGTCATGCGTGTCGTTACAATTAGGGCTTGTCCCATGGCGGGCACTTCAAAACAATACCCTTTTACATCCCACAATTTTGTAATGATTTCTTTCAAACAATTTTTTAAAACAAAATTGTCCTGAAGTTGAAAACGGCCACATATGTATATGGGTAAAGGATATCGTGACAATAGGCATCTGGGCATCTAAACCCTAACAGCTCCTGTGGTCTAGGCAGTCCTTGCACACTAGCAAGGCTTCTCTAGACATCTAAACCCTAACAGCTCCTGGGGCCTAGGCGGCCCTTGCACACTAGCAAGGCTTCTCTAGACATCTAAACCCTAACAGCTCCTGGGGCCTAGGCGGCCCTTGTGCCCTAGCAAGGCTTCTCTAGACATCTAAAACCTCACAGCTCCTGGGGCCTGGGTGTCCCTTGCACCCTAGCAAGGCTTCTCTACACACCTAAAACCTCACAGCTCCTGGGGCCTAGGTGGCCCTTGCACCCTAGCAAGGCTTCTCTAGACATCTAAAACCTCACAGCTCCTGGGGCCTGGGTGGCCCTTGCACCCTAGCAAGGCTTCTCTAGACCTCTAAAACCTCAAAGCTCCTGGGGCCTAGGCGGTCCTTGGACCCTAGCAAGGCTTCTCTCTAAAACCTCACAGCTCCTGGGACCAAGACAGCCCTTGCACCCTAGCAAGGCTTCTCTAGACATCTAAAACCTCACAGCTCCTGGGGCCTAGGCGGCCCTTGTATCCCAACAAGGCTTCTCTAGACATATAAAACATCACAGCTCCTGGGGCCTAGGCAGCCCTGCACCCTAGCAAGGCTTCTCTAAGCATCTAAAACCTCACAGCTCCTGG
This sequence comes from Lepidochitona cinerea, assembly GCA_963971465.1. Taxonomy (NCBI): domain Eukaryota; kingdom Metazoa; phylum Mollusca; class Polyplacophora; order Chitonida; family Tonicellidae; genus Lepidochitona; species Lepidochitona cinerea. The sequence goes on from OZ020556.1 coordinate 9,028,704, forward strand.
GACCTAGGCGCACCTTGCACCCTAGCATGGCTTCTCTAGACATCTAAAACCTCACAGCTCCTGAGGCCTAGGCGGCCCTTGCACCCTAGCAAGGCTTTCTAAACATATAAAACCTCACAGCTCCTGGGGCCTAGGCGGCCCTTGCACATTAGCAAGGCTTCTCTAGACATCTAAAACCTCACAGCTCCTGGGGCCTAGGCGGCCCTTGTTACCCAGCAAGACTTCTATAGACATCTAAAACCTAACAGCTCCTGGGGCCTAGGCGGCCCTTGCACCCTACCAAGGCTTCTCTAGACATCTAAAACCTAACAGCTCCTGGGGCCTAGGCGGCCCTTACACCCTAGCAAGGCTTCTCTAGACATCTAAAACCTAACAGCTCCTGGGGCCTAGGCGGCCCTTGCACCCTAGCAAGGCTTCTCTAGACATCTAAAACCTAACAGCTCCTGGGGCCTAGGCAGCCCTTGTACTCCAGCAAGGCTTCTCTAAACATCTAAAACCTCACAGCTCCTGGGGCCTAGGCGGCCCTTGCATCCTAGCAAGGCTTCTCTAAACATCTAAAACCTCACAGCTCCTGGGGCCTAGGCGGCCCTTGCACCTTAGCAAGGCTTCTCTAGACATCTAAAACCTCACAGCTCCTGGGGCCTAGGCGGCCCTTGTTACCCAGCAATACTTCTCTAGACATCTAAAACCTAACAGCTCATGGGGCCTAGGCGGCCCTTGCACCCTAGCAACGCTTCTCTAGACATCTAAAGCCTAACAGCTCCTGGGGCCTAGGCAGCCCTTGTACTCCAGCAAGGCTTCTCTAAACATCTAAAGCCTCACAGCTCCTGGGGCCTAGGCGGCCCTTGCACCCAAGCAAGGCTTCTCTAGACATCTAAAACCTCACAGCTACTGTGGCATAGGCGGCCCTTGCACCCTAGCAAGGCTTCTCTAAACATCTAAAACCTCACAGCTCCTGGGGCCTAGGCGGCCCTAGCACCCCACCAAGGCTTCTCTAAACATCTAAAACCTCACAGCTCCTGGGGCCTAGACGGCCCTTGTACCCCAGCAAGGCTTCTCTAGACATCTAAAACCTCACAGCTCCTGGGGCCTAGGCGGCCCTTGTGCCCTAGCAAGGCTTCTCTAGACATCTAAAGCCTCACAGCTCCTGGGGCCTGGGCGGCCCTTGCACCCTAGCAAGGCTTCCCTAAACATCTAAAACCTCACAGGTTTTGGGGCCTAGGCGGCCCTTGCACCCTAGCTAGGCTTCTCTAGACATCTAAAACCTCACAGCTCCTGGGGCCTAGGCGGCCCTTGCACCCTAACAAGGCTTCTCTAAACATCTAAAACCTCACAGCTTCTGGGGCCTAGGCGGCCCTTGCACCCTAGCAAGGCTTCCCTAAACATCTAAAACCTCACAGCTTCTGGGGCCTAGGCGGCCCTTGCACCCTAGCTAGGCTTCTCTAGACATCTAAAACCTCACAGCTCCTGGGGCCTAGGCGGCCCTTGCACCCTAACAAGGCTTCTCTAAACATCTAAAACCTCACAGCTTCTGGGGACTAGGCGGCCCTTGTACCCTAGCTAGGCTTCTCTAGACATCTAAAACCTCACAGCTTCTGGGGCCTAGGCGGCCCTTGCACCCTAGCAAGGCTTCTCTAAACATCTAAAACCTCACAGCTCATGAGGCCCTCTCCCTCCTACTTTTCTAGGTACCGGTTTAGACCGATGACTTTCAATTCATCGTTGTTAGCGGTGGCTCTAACAGTGGGTTGTCCTGTTGGTATTTCACACTTTTAAAGAAAGACTAACAAATCTAATTACTCTAAACTTTATTTTACAAAAAATATTTAAATCTCTATCCAACAGGTTTTGGATGATGTCTATCGCGTGATTTGAATTATCAGTGCTAGTCGGGTGAATTAGTTATTACTCGCGTGGCTAGTTGATTTGTTCCCACACTTCACTATGTTATTTATGGCAATTCTAGCTAAAGTGCACCTGTTGGACGGATCCATAGTTATCGGGTTTCTTCAAATCAGAAGGATATTGCCCATAAATTGATCTTTATCTGAAGTGTTCACTTTAAACCGAGTGCGGACCATAGCATATATTTATGGCCATTTTGTCATACAGGATGTTTTTAATACGGAGACGATATAATTGAACCATGAACCAAGAAGCTTTTACATTGTGCCGATGTCGTTTTTTATGCAGTATCTTTCAATAACAATCTGAATTGTAAATTATATGTATATATAGGGAGCGCAAGTCACGTGTGAATTCCACATATTTCCTGTCACCGGCACTGCATTGCGCATGTGACTGAGTGCTTTTCGTTCCAACATGACGTTTAAATCTGCCGTTATGGAACAAAATACGTCAAATGGAATTGCAACGTAATAAAAAAAACGTTCTAAATGGCGTCATCTGTCACCGGATATCACAAAATCTCGTAATGATTCTTATGAGACTTGCGCTCCCTATTTGTTTCATAATTTCATTTTTTTTAACAGCAAGGAACAAAGTTTTGAGAGACCGGGGGTGCGTTTCATAAACCCCATTTAGCCCCCTAACTGCCGATAGCCCAAATTGACCCTGGACAGTTATTGCTTCTCGTCTTTTTGGCCTTTTTGGGACAGTAGGATAATTTTAAAGTGCGCATGCGCTAAAATGTCTCACTTTTGGTAAGAGTGAGATTATGTACCATAATATATATGATTTTTTTGTCACTTAAAACATAAATCCAGACGGCTTTTATCATTTTTCACTAGGTTCTAAGAGCCTATATTTTAACCGCAGAGGTATCCCTTCAGCAGGTGTAATTTAACAGCTGATCTGTTTTGCAAGAAGTAACCTATCTTCACGCCATCTGAGTCTCGTAATTTTCCATTAACACGTATATCTGAATGCTTTAAAGTCCTGGAGCCCGATAACACTATTCATGAATTTTGAGGGGTTCTCAAGGCTGTGGTATATACTGTAATGAAGTAAATTGACGAACGCAGTTTAGAACTATTTTAGACTTGCAAAACTTGTTCTACATGTGCGTCAGTCGTGAAAGGAATTACATATATAGCATGTCTTGTATCATGGTTGCGGCGTTTTTCTTTTGATGAGCAGTCTTCGAGAAATCCGATACCCATTGAACAGAGAGTGGGCGGGGCTCAAGCGTTGAATAACATCCCGATTTTGGAAGTTGTATGGCTCTCTTGACTGGGTATCAGAGAGTAAACACGTGCTAGTTGATTGACAACGTTAATCACTAATACCATGATACAAGCACGTTATAGAATGGCTCCCTCGGGTATGGAAGAATTTCTGAAGGTGTGGCCTCGTGCGTTTGCACTCGGCCACACCTCTCAGAATACCTTCCATACCCTCGGGAAGCCATTCAATAACTCTAACTTGTAGCCCTGGTTGGAGCATGCTGTGCTAAACTGCGAAAGCAATGAACAAACCAACTGACATTGTGTAGACAAAACAGGACGAGCATGCTTCTGTCATTGTCTGGTTTCCGGTGACTCTAAACAGATGTCCCACTGTAGTGAGTTGTAAAATCTTTACTAATATTCATCTGTCCGATAAACTGTGAATAACTGGCCTAGTTTATTTCTATATTGTACATGTGATAAACTGTGAATAGCTGGCCTAGTTTATTTCTATATCGTACATGTGATAAACTGTGAATAGCTGGCCTAGTTTATTTCTATATCGTGCATGTGATAAACTGTGAATAGCTGGCCTAGTTTATTTCTATATCGTACATGTGATAAACTGTGAATAGCTGGCCTAGTTTATTTCTATATTGTACATGTGATAAACTGTGAATAGCTGGCCTAGTTTATTTCTATATTGTACATGTGATAAACTGTGAATAGCTGGCCTAGTTTATTTCTATGTTGTACATGTGATAAACTGTGAATAGCCGGCCTAGATTATTTCTATATTGTACATGTGATAAGCTGTGAATAGCTGGCCTAGTTTATTTCTATATTGTACATGTGATAAGCTGTGAATAGCTGGCCTAGTTTATTTCTATATTGTACATGTGATAAACTGTGAATAGCTGGCCTAGTTTGTTTCTATATTGCACATGTGATAAACTGTGAATAGCTGGCCTAGTTTATTTCTATGTTGTACATGTGATAAGCTGTGAATAGCTGGCCTAGTTTATTTCTATGTTGTACATGTGATTAACTGTGAATAGCCGGCCTAGATTATTTCTGTATTGTACATGTGATAAGCTGTGAATAGCTGGCCTAGTTTATTTCTATATTGTACATGTGATAAACTGTGAATAGCTGGCCTAGTTTATTTCTATATTGTACATGTGTGTAGAATTTGGACAAATCAACACACAGTTCAGACGACGACAAAACTACTGAAGCACACACATTTTCAAGATAAAAAATTAGCTGCAATAAAATTAAACTCGTAATTGAACGGTCTATCAGTGATCATCTCAATGCTTTCTCATTATGCGTACCACATTAAAATGGGAGAAATTATCAATCTGTGATTTTCCCCTGACGGACCACGTCCTTTTAAAAGCTTTTGTACTTCGTGCCATTTTGGCAGTTCATGCCACTTTAAACTGCAAGCCACCTAAAAACAACACCCTCTAATCTGAGGTATTATTATATGCTTTAGTATTTATTTTTATTACAATTTGCGAAGCCAGACTCTCTACCATCAAAACACGCTGCCAAAATAGCGAGGAGCAATTTGACAATTTGTCTGGCCAGCCTGGATGTTGTATTTCTTGTTTGTTTGTCTTATTATCAAGTCACGAGTTGAGATTCGTTTCCTTTTAACTCGATAAACGTGATCGGAGATTATTGATTTGATACGGTTTTTGTTACAGGGAAGCTGATTATTCCGTCACCAATTAGACTGACAATCCACCTCCCCCAACGTTGTCTCTTGCCATTTTCAGTAGTATTGACTTCGAAGTACGCGTGTATTGGCGAGTGGGGGTGGGGGGGGGGGGGGTGGTAATTTGTCTTAAAGCGTCAGATTTGATTATTTGGAGTAACCTAACAGAATACGCTTGGGGAGAATGCCTTTAAAAAACCCAGAACAAGCCAGATCATGTACTTCAAAGAGAGGAAAATTACAATCCTTTCTCAGTCAATTAAAACGGCCTTTTATGAATATTTTTACCTTTAAAATAGGAGAGTGCATACTGTAAATTAACCTGCATTCGTGATCTATCCGTTTCAAGCGCATGGTCCGATCTTATATGCGCTGGTGGTATATTAGATCATCCCTTGAAGGGCAGGATCAGGAGTGATCTGGTTCTTCCTGAAGGGGCGGATCTGAGTTGTATGGGGTGGGGTATGTAACAGCTGATGCGAGTCAGTCCGTTTGAAGAGATTCGCTTACACGCTTACTCAAATTCTTTTGAGTTTTCACCGGTAAATAAAAATGAAATCCTGAGCATAATATCGCCCTTCGAAAAATAATATAGTTGATAAGGCCGACCTGGCCGTGTTTACGACACTATAACTCAAACTGCGGTCAAATAAAGATGTAAGAGACTCAATCACATTTCCAATAGTTGGCTACAGGTAATTAATCGACCCTCTACGGCAAATTTCTTTCCAATTTTTTAGGTAGACTGAATACTGCTTTCTTGTCGAAGGTCGCCATGAGGATTGTATAATCTCGATAGCCCTTTCCTGAAATGTCTCCACTTTGGAGGGATTCCAGGACAATCGACAGGCCAGAAGTCTCAATTTTTTCATAGGGAATAATTTTTCCTGACAATTTGGATGTATGGGAATATGGGAATTTTGTTGTCCAGTGGCAGTAACAATGGCGGTGCTGCCAACATTCTGAGCATTTTCCGGAACCACACCTGAGTCGGCCAAACTGGTGACACCAAGATAATTTCTGCTCTCGCCGACCGGGTCTTTCTCAAGACTGCTGAGATCCAGTCGGAACTCCCTTCGGCTATCTTCGCTCGCTACCGGTCGGCTTTGACACGTACGTACGTAAATCCCCGAAGTTTCAGACTGTGTTGGGATCAAGCGGAAAGGACAAAATACGCAAAACAGTTCATTAGCCCATTGTATTGAAAAAGCATCATACGTAAACGCTTCAGGGTCTGGTTTTCATGAAATATATTTCTCAAGTTGGCGATTTAGCCAAGAGGCAAACAAATCAATAAGACCGAACACCACACAAATTTTATGAAAAAATTTAGGATGTAATTTCCGTTCTTTGCAACTGTGGTCAGATCACGAAAGAGTATCAGCTTCATAGTTCATGACAGAGGGGAGGTAACTTGCTGATAACCAAATGGAACAAATGTTTCTGCAGTCGGAACTCCCTTCGGCTATCTTCGCTCGCTACCGGTCGGCTTCGGTATTTCACGCACGTAAATCCCCGAAGTTTCAGAGTGTGTTTCTGGTGACAGTCACACAATCAACTTTTGAGCCCCCTTGTTTGTTTATATATCCTCTCTAGTATGAGTGCCTAATACGCTACCCCATCCTGCGAGTGAGGCATCTGATCGTAAAGTCATTTCAGGTGGCCCATGTTCAATACATCTGGGTGAATTGGCGACGTTATTAATCCACCAGTTCAGCTCATGTATCGCCTGAGAAGAAAGTGTCATAACAGAATCAAAATCACCAGATTGGAGAGATAGTGCGTTTGACTTTTCTATGCTAAGCTGTCTGTAAAATAAATCGCCATATTCTACACCAGGTCAACTCGCCACAAGAAGACCTATTACGTGTGTCATATGTCTAATAGCAAGAGAACTGGAGTTGTTAATTAGATCTTGACACGCTGTTTGAATTGTTTGGGATTTAGGACCGGTCATGGAAACCGTCATATTCACAGAGTTTATAATAAAGCCTAAAATATTCTATATGATGTAAAGGGGTCAGCGATGATTTATCCCAATATAGCAAAGCGTAAACTTTGAAACGGGGGAAAGGCTAATTTAGTGCTGCGATCACAATCATCTGGCATGTGACATATATTAAGCAGGTTGCCAATATAAGCAATGATCAGGACACCTTGTTCTCGAAGAATTGAGCAAGGGGCCTTTAATATTTTGGTAAAAACTCGGGGCGCGGATGATAACCCATTTGGGAGGCAAGAATACTTATAAAATGTATTTAGCCATTTAAACTTTAAAGGCACACTTGCCGAAGTTTTGGCATCATTTAGTATTTTTAATTGGAAATTGAAAATTAGATTTATAAAGTACCCATAATGTAAACAAACCCCAAACCTGAACATGGCCCCAAGCGCTCTATAATGTTTGAGTCGTGTGAGTGATCTAACGGCACAGTATCGTTTTAGGTCTTTTTATCTGAGAAATACAGACTGACGATCGGGTAAGTGTGACTCGAAAAGCCTGCCGATAAGTGTTTGAGTGTAAACCACAGACAAAAAGGCCTGGAATTAGGGTAATCTAACCACTAAGTTGACCGACACTAATCGTTGTTGTTGTTGTAATCCGGTAATCGATTCTTCGTTTGCTTTTCACACCCATTTCTACATTCTAAAACTAACTGGACATGTTTTATGTGTCCTATGTTTAGTGATTTTAGTTGTAGTACGCTCATGTAAATTGGTTTTCTTAACAAATGTTCAACAGGCTGCGGCGGCAAGTTTTCCCGTCTTCATGACATACTGGCACAGAATAATATCCATCCTGTAGATCAATAATAGCAGAAGTCTATGAACAGGGAAGTGTGAAATGTCGCATTACCCCATATTCAGGGCACTGGCGCTTTCAGCCTGCTTATACTACATTATGTGACGTTTATGCGCGGTAGATTTTGAAATTGTCAACGGTTGCGCAATTTCAAATCAGAAAATAAATTCATTCTCCACTTACTGCATCTATCGGCAATTCCTGTAACCGCAGTTCGGAGAATGCATTGGTTTTTATAAAAGCTTTACCGAACATGCGACTCTGATATCTCCATTTGGACTCAAATCGTTCCAAACAAGTCTTCTTGTCTCATTTTCAACTTTATGAAGTTCTTCGGAAACTTTTACTTTTGCTCCATCAAGTACTGATATCATAAATAAAATGTTCGCCATGTTTTTTCTTATGCATCCCATAATAGTTCATATGAGAAAGTGAAGAAAAGCCACGCTTTCTAACTAACCGAGAGAGGGCTCTGTGTATGGTGACCTCTGGGTCAAACGGCGCCAATGCCCTCAATACTATGTAATGGAACGCTTCACACTTCCACATTCATAGACTTCTGATAATAGTGAAAAGGCAATTGTTTGTGGTCATTTTTATTTCCGCTTGAATCGTGTCCATCTTAAAATGGTGATACTGTACATATTTGTTAAAGTGGCATGAGCTGCCAAAATTCACACTTTTTTCATAATTTCTGCTCGTCACGACAGTAAGAGGCTTTGAAGGCCATAGAAAAACTAAATGATTGGCGTCGGAATGAGGAAAATCCATACAGTATGTGGCCTGTACGAACCGAAAACGTGTTCGAAAAGTTAACAAAATTTAAAAACCGGGTTGACCATTGATTCATTCTAAGCCAAAGTTAGTTCGAAACAAAACAATATCGTACATTTTCGAGACTAGAAGAACTAAAATCGTCTGAATTATACGTCTTGAGAAAAATAGCAAATAATTTCAACATTCTGTTGTAAGGTCAAAATATCAGCATTTTGGCAGCTCATGCCACTTTAGATAAATTTACTGAACCAACCTTTTAACATTCTCACACTCTATTGGGTTTGTTTATCTGTGGACGGCTTATTTCGTTTGAGAGCAAGGGATTCCAATTTTTCTTCTGTTACCACTTGGAACCGGGTCGGGAAGATGCCACTATAGACTGATCCAGAGACATTTTGATACCTGTATACAGGTATGGGCGCCCAAACTCACAAGCAAAAAATCTGCCCAAATTCTTAAAAGCAACAGATTTTAATGTCAAAATAGCATTTAATGTTGAATTTTGGGCCAGAGATGTTGGTTTTGTCTTATTGTTGGAACGTTTTGAACCGAAATGGTAGGCCCAAATTTTCCCTGTATCAGTCCCTGGCCACGGTCGTACAGATTTCATAGAGCTCTGCGTCGTCGCTGTCTGTCATTAATTCATCCACTTCAGCGGCCTTACACAAATCGTAGCGAAAAGCCCTGGTAGTAATTCCGCTTTATATATTCCTCTACATTTCCCCCCCCCCCCCCCCTTGAAATAAACTATGCCACCTTCTTTAAAAGCTTCCATTTTTACGTGCACATGAGATCGTCTGCTTTATTAATTGTTTTCGACTGATACAGTGCCACCTTGTATAAAAAATGGGCACGTCCGATTTTGACACGTCACTCCGCGTGCGGAACAATGTCGTGAGGTTTTGATGTAATCATTTTCAACCTTACAAGTAGCCTATTAGAGAAAACGTCAAAGGTGATAGAATTTGAGATGCAACTGCATCTTTTTTTCATAGAACCGTAAGTACATAATTAAAGTCAATAAGAATTCTAGAGAAAATACCAATAACAGGGGATCATTGCATTGTGGGTGTAACATTGGCACTACTTAAACCCAAGTCATTATCCCTTATTAAATACATTGGTTTCTCGATAGAGAATCGTGTCACAAATTCCCAAAAATATTTCTTACGTATTGAAAACTTGTTAACTAGTATTTCCTTATATTCCGTTGTTGTGTTGGCCTACCGACACTTTTGAGTTGCCAACAATAACACTATTTCCTTAGCAGATTTATATAACAGCATGGATTGATGTCACATAAACCCAAATACGTTTTATACAATGAATGGTGTTTTGATGTCGAAATATTTTTGTCACACACAATTTCGCTCAACACGTAATTATATGCAATGATATCACATTGATGTGTCAAGGCGTCAAAAGCAGCACAACCGTATAGCACTGGTTTTGTTTTTTGCGCATAGATCTAGTGACGTAAAAACAATAAGTCTGGCATTCAATGCCACAACATTTTCGTATCTCAAGCATAAAATCTATGGAAAATCACCTCAGTGAGCCATTGGTAAAATGCCCGGGAAAAGAAGGCTCGATTGTCGAGAAGTTGAGTGTAGAGTACATTAAACAACTAATGGATTGATGCTGGAATAAAAACTTAACGGTAAATCTGATAAACCGATATATGCTGATATCGGAAACAATTCAAACAGATATGTGAGTACGTATGTCCCTTTTAAGCCAAAAACATACGACTCGTTAGACTGGCAAAGCGTTCTATAACCCTGTAACGTTTGAGAATATCTAACAATTCAGAAAACTGTAGATCATGATAATTTTACCGAAATGTCCTCGAGAAAATCTATTTAAAACCCTCTTACTTACTTCCATAGAATGCATTCGTTTTTCAGATACCGACTGAGTACTTTCTTAGAAGGCCTTAAGAATGTGTTAAGTTAAATACTTTGGTTCACACGCAAAATAAACGTGACTGCTTTTTGAGCATCATCAATCTTTAAAAATAGACAAATATTGATTATGTCAAGACTAGACACCCTCCTCCTTACCCATGCAATGCTTCTTGACCTGGACCGGTGGATTTCTTTTTTATTCTCATTTAAGGGCAATGTTTTATTTTGCTGACCCAGTTACCTCCCACGAAATGGACGCTTGCAATATGGGTTGTGGTAACGATTCGTGTTAATATGGTATAATACTAGACTTCAGATTTTCAGAGATAAATTCACCGCTAAATGTGGTATTAATCATGGCTCATATAATAATGAGTTAGTTGTAGATGACTTGCGAGAACTGTGTCGGCTATCTGCAAAGTATAATTTCCATATTCTCACTTTTTATGTACAAAGTGATATGGATACAACACTCTGAAACTTCGGGGATTCACGTGCGTGAAATACCCTCTGATAGACTGCAGGTCATTTTGAATATGGCGACCAAATAGATAGCCGTGAAGCGTACAATTTCCTAATCTTCTTGAGGGCCCCACAAAAGTGTCCCCGTGATAATGCAAGGGACACGAAACACTCGGTTTGTTAACTTTCAGCTTCGATCAATTATATAATTGAAGCATTGGAGGATTTCTGATATGTACCGAAACTGCGTCTGTCTACAACAGGTGGTTTTCCGGGCTAAATAAAATATATAATCAAATATCTTTCTAAATGATATTAGAATTTAATAAATTTATAATTATTTTTATTTTCTGTTTTCGTCTGCAGTGAAACATTTTGATATTTACTTTCGACGCCATTTTTATTCAGCCCAATAATACGGTGATTTGCCGTATGAAAAGCGCAGACTGCCCGAGGCCACTCGGAACATCCTTTGGCTATATTCGCTCGCTACCGGTCGGCTTTGACACGCCTCGGACAGTCTGCACTTTCTATACGGTAAATCACCGTATTTTTGGGCTGAATAAAAATGGCGTCGAAAGTAAATATCAAAATGTTTTACTGCAGACGAAAAAATAAAATAAAAATAATTATAATTTTATTAAACGCTAATATCATTTAGAAAGATATTTGTTTATATATTATATTTAGCCCGGTAAAGCACATGTTGTGTAACGCAAAGAAGAGACGCAGTTTCGGTACATTCCAGGAATCCTCCAATACTTCAATTATAAAACTGATCGCGCCTGAAAGTTAACAAACAGAGTATTTCGGCCCCCTTACATTATCACGAGGACACTTTCGATGGGCCCTGAAGAGGATATGGAAATTGTACGTTACACGGCTACCTTTTTGGTCGCCACATTCAAAATGACCTGCAGTCTATCAGAGAGTATTTCACGCACGTAAATCCCCGAAGTTTCAGAGTGTGCCCGAGGCGTGTCAAAGCCGACCGGTAGCGAGCGAAGATAGCCGAAAGGAGTTCCGACTGTGCCCGAGGCGTGTCAAAGCCGACCGGTAGCGAGCGAAGATAGCCGATGGGAGTTCCGACTGATGAATACAGTTGCGGATTGTGTTTCTAGATTACACGGCCCTTAAAGGATATATGAACAGGATTTAAAGTTGGTTTGTGTTTGTTTATGGACTAAATGTATACTTGAAAAACATCAGTTAAAACGAAACAACCTTCGCGTTAGTTCCCTGGTAGTCAAAAGAAGAACGGGGAGGAAATATGCATATTTTCCGTATTTGTCGTAACTACTCGGAAAAATGACGTCATACACGACCTTCGATGTGTACAAACTGCCACGAAGACGTTCGGAGACAGCAGAAATCGTTTATTACGTCATCGCTGTGAGGGTACGTACACAACGGAGGTCGTGTTTGACGTCATAAGTCTCTGAGATAATTAACTTTCGTAAGCATTGTAGATCGGTAAACGTAGATTGAATTTTGTATGTGCTGCGACCGAAATTTAATTTTCTTTTTGGTCAGACTTTTAAAGTACATGTTCTACAACACACTTAACGCAAATTAGAAAATATTTCGAAAGGTTGTTCATAAACCCTTTAAAAGTGTTTTGATTGGACTAACGTCATGTTTGAGCCGCTTGATTGGTTTTACTTTTGGCCTTCTCACATGTCATTGGTCCGTTAGCCCTACCCCTTAACGCGGACATAGCTGCATGTGCTAATTCTACCCAGAAATTATGCTCCGTTAAGCAATATCTAACTTTGGACGAGTTCAAAGCATATCTTATAAAAAAATTACATTTATGATTTATTTTTGGCCACGGTTAAAATTTACATTTATGATTTATCTTTGGCCACGGTTAAAACTGACAAGGAATTAACTGCCAAAATTCACGTGTTTTTTTTCATAATTTCTGATTGGCACGACAGAACCAGGCTTTGGATGCCATCGAAAAACTAAATGATTGGCGTTGGAATGAGGAAAATCCATACAGTATGTTGCCTGTACGAACCGAAAACATGTTTGAAAAGTAAACAAAACTTAAATAACCGGGACGACCATTCATTCTAAGCCAAAGTTTGTTCAAAACAATACTTTATCGTACATTTTCGAGACTAGAAGCACTAAAAAACTTCTGAATCAAACGTCTTGAGGAAAAAAGCCAATAATTTCAACATTCTGTTTAAACGTCAAAATATTAACATTTTGGCAGCTTATGCCACTTTAAGACAAATTGGTGCCCGATATTCAGACAATCGATATTCTTGCCATAGCTGGTGTTTCCGAATATTCCACTGACTAAAGGCAAACTCCTGACTGTCGACAACTTATGATTGGGTATAACGATCTAAAGAATATAACCCTTTTTAGCACAATTAGAAATTGTCTCCATGGTTATTTTAGACATTTAAGAAGATTTTCCTTGTGTGTTTTAGTGTTTATAAATATCAGATTAAAATGATAAGTTAGATTGTGACATCTTTCTCTCCTCTCTCCATCAATATCAGATTAAAATGATAAGTTAGATTGTGGAGTCTTTCTCTTCTCTCTCTCCATCAATATCAGATTAAAATGATAAGTTAGATTGTGGTATCTTTCTCTTGTCTCTGTCCATCAATATCAGATTAAAATGATAAGTTAGATTGTGGTATCTTTCTCTTCTCTCTCCATCAATATCAGATTAAAATGATAAGTTAGATTGTGGAGTCTTTCTCTCCTCTCTCTCCATCAATATCAGATTAAAATGATAAGTTAGATTAAGGTATCTTTCTCTTCTCTCTCCATCAATATCAGATTAAAATGATAAGTTAGATTGTGACATCTTTCTCTTCTCTCTCCGCCAATATCAGATTAAAATGATAAGTTAGATTGTGGCATCTTTCTCTTCTCTCTCCATCAATATCAGATTAAAATGATAAGTTAGATTGTGGTATCTTTCTCTCCTCTCTCCATCAATATCAGATTAAAATGATAAATTAGATTGTGACATCTTTCTCTCCTCTCTCCATCAATATCAGATTAAAATGATAAGTTAGATTGTGGAGTCTTTCTCTCCTCTCTCTCCATCAATATCAGATTAAAATGATAAGTTAGATTAAGGTATCTTTCTCTTCTCTCTCCATCAATATCAGATTAAAATGATAAGTTAGATTGTGACATCTTTCTCTTCTCTCTCCACCAATATCAGATTAAAATGATAAGTTAGATTGTGGCATCTTTCTCTTCTCTCTCCATCAATATCAGATTAAAATGATAAGTTAGATTGTGGTATCTTTCTCTCCTCTCTCCATCAATATCAGATTAAAATGATAAGTTAGATTGTGACATCTTTCTCTTCTCTCTCTCCATCAATATCAGATTAAAATGATCGGTTAGATTGTGACATCTTTCTCTGCTCTCTCTCCATCAATATCAGATCAAATTGATAAGTTAGATTGTGACATCTTTCTCTTCTCTGCCCATCAATATCAGATTAAAATGATAAGTTAGATTGGGACATTTTTCTCTTCTCTACATCAATATAAGATTAAAATGATAAATTAGATTGTGACATCTTTCTCTTCTCTCTCCATCAATATCAGATTAAAATGATTAGTTAGATTGTGAAATCTTTCTCTCCTCTCTCCGTCAATATCAGATTAAAATGATAAGTTAGATTGTGACATCTTCTCTCCTCTCTCCATCAATATCAGATTAAAATGATAAGTTAGATTGTGACATCTTTCTCTTCTCTCTCCATCAATATCAGATTAAAATGATAAGTTAGATTGTGGTATCTTTCTCTCCTCTCTCCGTCAATATCAGATTAAAATGATAAGTTAGATTGTGGTATCTTTCTCTTCTCTCTCTATCAATATCAGATTAAAATTATAAGTTAGATTGTGACACCTTTCTCTTCTCTCTCCGTCAATATCAGATTTAAATGATAAGTTAGATTGTGACATCTTTCTCTTCTCTCTCCATCAATATCAGATTAAAATTATAAGTTAGATTGTGACACCTTTCTCTTCTCTCTCCGTCAATATCAGATTAAAATGAATAGTTAGATTGTGACACCTTTCTCTTCTCTCTCCTTCAATATCAGACTTAAATGATACGTTAGATTGTGACACCTTTCTCTTCTCTCTCCGTCAATATCAGACTAAAATGAAAAGTTAGATTGTTGCGTCTTTCTCTCTCCTCTCTCCGTCAATATCAGATTAAAATGATAAGTCAGATTGTGACATCTTTCTCTTCTCTCTCCATCAATATCAGATTAAAATGATAAGTTAGATTGTGACATCTTTCTCTTCTCTCTCCATCAATATCAGATTAAAATGATAAGTTAGATTGTGACATCTTTCTCTTCTCTCTCCATCAATATCAGATTAAAATGATAAGTTAGATTGTGACATCTTTCTTTTCTCTCTCTCCACCATGGGTCGCGGGTTTGAATCCCACTCAGTTCAAAAATTGGAAAATGTTCTGACTTGGTTTTCACTTGAACGACCTATGTGGGATGGTTGCCAGTTACCAGCGGATGGTCGTGGGTTTCCTCCGGTCACATAGCCCGGTTTCCTCCCACAATAAAACTGGCAACGCCGCCATATAAGTGAAATAATCTTGAGCGCGGCGTAAAACACCAAACAATCAACAATCAATCTCTCTCCATCAATATCAGATTAAAATGATAAGTTAGATTGTGACATCTTTCTCTCCTCTCTCTGTCAATATCAGATTAAAATGATAAGTTAGATTGTGAAGTCTTTCTCTTCTCTCTCCATCAATATCAGATTAAAATGATAAGTTAGATTGTGACATCTTTCTCTCCTCTCTCCGCCAATATCAGACTAAAATGATAAGTTAGATTGTGACGTCTTTCTCTTCTCTCTCCGCCAATATCAGATTAAAATGATAAGTTAGATTGTGACATCTTTCTCTCCTCTCTCTCCATCAATATCAGATTAAAATGATAAGTTAGATTGTGGTATCTTTCTCTTCTCTCTCCATCAATATCAGATTAAAATGATAAGTTAGATTGTGGAGTCTTTCTCTTCTCTCTCAATCAATATCAGATTAAAATGATAAGTTAGATTGTGACATCTTTCTCGTCTCTCTCCATCAATATCAGACTAAAATGATAAGTTAGATTGTGACATCTTTCTCTTCTCTCTCCGCCAATATCAGATTAAAATGATAAGTTAGATTGTGACATCTTTCTCTCCTCTCTCTCCATCAATATCAGATTAAAATGATAAATTAGATTGTGGTATCTTTCTCTTCTCTCTCCATCAATATCAGATTAAAATGATAAGTTAGATTGTGACGTCTTTCTCTTCTCTCTCCGCCAATATCAGATTAAAATGATAAGTTAGATTGTGGAGTCTTTCTCTTCTCTCTCCATCAATATCAGATTAAAATGATAAGTTAGATTGTGGAGTCTTTCTCTCCTCTCTCCGCCAATATCAGATTAAAATGATAAGTAAGATTGTGACATCTTTCTCTCCTCTCTCCATCAATATCAGATTAAAATGATAAGTTAGATTGTGACATCTTTCTCTCCTCTCTCTCCATCAATATCAGATTAAAATGATAAGTTAGATTGTGACATCTTTCTGTCCTCTCTCCATCAATATCCCATTAAAATGATAAGTTAGTTTGTGGTATCTTTCTCTCCTCTCTCCATCAATATCAGATTAAAATGATAAGTAAGATTGTGACATCTTCTCTCCTCTCTCCATCAATATCAAATTAAAATGATAAGTTAGATTGTGGTATCTGTATCTCCTCTCTCTCCATCAATATCAGATTAAAATGATAAGTTAGATTGTGGTATCTTTCTCTCCTCTCTCCATCAATATCAGATTAAAATGATAAGTTAGATTGTGACATCTTTCTCTCCTCTCTCTCCATCAATATCAGATTAAAATGATAAATTAGATTGTGGTATCTTTCTCTTCTCTCTCCATCAATATCAGATTAAAATGATAAGTTAGATTGTGACGTCTTTCTCTTCTCTCTCCGCCAATATCAGATTAAAATGATAAGTTAGATTGTGGAGTCTTTCTCTTCTCTCTCCATCAATATCAGATTAAAATGATAAGTTAGATTGTGGAGTCTTTGTCTCCTCTCTCCGCCAATATCAGATTAAAATGATAAGTAAGATTGTGACATCTTTCTCTCCTCTCTCCATCAATATCAGATTAAAATGATAAGTTAGATTGTGACATCTTTCTCTCCTCTCTCTCCATCAATATCAGATTAAAATGATAAGTTAGATTGTGACATCTTTCTGTCCTCTCTCCATCAATATCCGATTAAAATGATAAGTTAGTTTGTGGTATCTTTCTCTCCTCTCTCCATCAATATCAGATTAAAATGATAAGTAAGATTGTGACATCTTCTCTCCTCTCTCCATCAATATCAAATTAAAATGATAAGTTAGATTGTGGTATCTGTATCTCCTCTCTCTCCATCAATATCAGATTAAAATGATAAGTTAGATTGTGGTATCTTTCTCTCCTCTCTCCATCAATATCAGATTAAAATGATAAGTTAGAGTGTGACATCTTCTCTCCTCTCTCTATCAATATCAGATTAAAATGATAAGTTAGATTGTGGAGTCTTTCTCTTCTCTCTCCATCAATATCAGATTAAAATGATAAGTTAGATTGTGACATCTTTCTCTCCTCTCTCTCCATCAATATCAGATTAAAATGATAAGTTAGATTGTGACATCTTTCTCTTCTCTCTCCAAAAATATCGGATTAAAATGATAAGTTAGATTGTGACATCTTTCTCTTGTCTGTATATCAATATTTCAAGTTTGTCTGCATGTAGTGAACTTTTGGTTTTCTTTGATAATTCTTGTTTTTTTGTCAACGTCATCAGGAATAGAGAAGCAACCCCCAGTAAATTAATAGCACCTATGGATAATATGTAGAGAAAGGGAAAATTTTGAAATAATACATTGTATTGGATATAGATAACACAGCCTCTTCTAATCTAGTTTTTAGACTCGTATAGCAAAGTGAGCTTTGACAATTTAATGGAGGAGAAACTTGTACGTCATTTGCCGCCATCTTGGTTCGGACAGCCTATATTACCGTACATAGGATGCAAACACCCATTGTATATACATTGTAATTTGCATTCTTAACAAAACGCTCTTATTCATTATTCTGTATACTAGACTAAATTTCAACTATAGACTCCCGTGGAAATATGTGTAAAGTATACCTGTTGTGTGAAATGCGTAGCTGTATCCACCAGCGCTTGATGCCACCAATGCTACAACAAAATGAATCATTAATTATGGAACGTTTTTTATGAACCAGCATGTGGTGCCACCAATGCTACAACAAAATGAATCATTAAAGGGGCATGAGCTGCCAAAATGTTGATATTTTGAGGATAAAACAGAATGTTGAAATTATTGGCTATTTTTCCCAAGATGTATAATTCAGAAGCTTTTTAGTGCTTCTAGTCTCGAAAATGTACGATAAAGTATTGTTTTGAACTAACTTTGGCTAAGAATGAATGAATGGTCGTCCCGGTTATTTAAATTTTGTTTACTTTTCGAACACGTGTCTGGATCGTACAGGCCACATACTGTGTGAATTTTCCTCATTCCAACGCCAATCATTTAGTTTTTCGATGGCCCTCAAAGCCTCTTACTGTCGTGACGATCAGAAATTATGAAAACGTCTGAATTTTGGCAGCTCATGCCCCTTTAATTATGGCACGGTTTTATGAACCAACAAGTGATGCCACCAAGGCTACAACAAAATGAATCATTAATTATGGCACGTCTTTATGAACCAGTATGTGATGCCACCAATGCTACAACAAAATGAATCATTAATTATGGCACTTTTTTATAAACCAGTATGTGATGCTACCAATGCTACAACAAAATGAATCATTAATTATGGCACGTCTTTATGAACCAGCAAGTGATGCCACCAATGCTACAACAAAATGAATCATTAATTATGGCACGTTTTTATGAACCAGCAAGTGATGCCACCAATGCTACAACAAAATGAATCATTAATTATGGCACGTCTTTATGAACCAGCAAGTGATGCCACCAATGCTACAACAAAATGAATCATTAATTATGGCACTTTTTTATAAACCAGTATGTGATGCTACCAATGCTACAACAAAATGAATCATTAATTATGGCACGTCTTTATGAACCAGCAAGTGATGCCACCAATGCTACAACAAAATGAATCATTAATTATGGCACGTTTTTATGAACCAGCAAGTGATGCCACCAATGCTACAACAAAATGAATCATTAATTATGGCACGTCTTTATGAACCAGCAAGTGATGCCACCAATGCTACAACAAAATGAATCATTAATTATGGCACGTTTTTTATGAACCAGCATGTGGTGACACCAATGCTACAACAAAATGAATCATTAATTATGGCACGTTTTTATGAACCAACAAGTGATGCCACCAAGGCTACAACAAAATGAATCATTAATTATGGCACGTTTTTATGAACCAGTATGTGATGCCACCAATGCTACAACAAAATGAATCATTAATTATGGCACGTCTTTATGAACCATCAAGTGATGCAACCAATGCTACAACAAAACGAATCACTAATTACTTCACATTTTTAATGATTGATTGATTGATGTTTTACGCCGCACTCAAAATTATTTCCCTTATATGGCGGCGTTGTCATGCAGGTTTAGTGGGGGAGGAAACCGGACTCATTGTCAGGCGGAAAACTCGACCTTAGGCGAGTACCTGGCAACTCTTCCACGTATGGCAACCGAGTGAAAAATCCACTCAGAATTTTTTTAATTTGTATTTGGTCTGAGTGACATTCGAACCCGCATCGCATCGATGAAAGGTCCATGTGGGACGGAGGGACGATCACTCTAACCCACTGGACCACCGAGGACCCTTATTTTTAATGAAGCTACACTAAAATGAATCAATAATTATTGAGCGTTTTTATGAACCAGCATGTGGTGCCGCCAATGCTTCAACAAAAGAAATCACTATATATTATTTTTACTACAGATTTCCAGGCCCTAGATGACCTTTCTGCGGGTTTCTGACTCGAAAATTACTGGAAAAAAATTTAACAGACGGCCGTATTTTGGAGCCAGGGCTCATTGCATTAAAAAAACCGGTGTTTTGGTCAAATTAGGACTGTGCAATAACAATATGACTTACTCAAATAGTGTCAAAAAAAGCTTGCTGTAGAGTATATTTACATTTAACAACAGTTAAGAAACTCATAATACGCCCGCAAGGGTAAATTCATTGTAGCACACTATCTTCATATTCAATATTAAAGACATGCTTTAAACAGAATTTCGCTTGGTAGAATCTTTCAGTCACCTTAGAAAGAGTGACGCTTGGTGAATTTAAGTATTTGACACATCACCTACCTATAAGCTGCTATACATTTACCTATATCTGAAAACTGTACCAAAGCTACTTGCAAAAGTGTCTACACTATATATAGGCATACAACAGCATTGTCATTTAATTGCAGATAAAAGAAGAAGCTCTGCAAATCATTTGGTCACCATGGTTATCAAAAGGTTGTTTGGATACAATTAAGCTCTACTGTGAAACCACACACAGATTAACAGCCATTTCCTCAATTACTGAATGCTAAACGGATGGAAGACTGTTTTTGGTCGACACATATAGTGAGACCCCAATTTACTTTTAGTACAGGACATATCGTCTATTTGTAAGCTAGTTATAACTGAATTTTTTTTTTAAATCCATGCAATAATTCCCAAGTTACTGAATGCCAAAAAGGCTGGGTGACTGTTTTGGTCACCACAAATATCCAGGCTTCAATTTAATTTTGGTACGACACATACCGTCTACTCATAAGATAGTTATAACTGATTTTTTAAAAATCCATGCAATAGTTCTCAAGTTACTGACTGCCAAAAGGCTAGGGGACTGTTTTGGTCGCCACAAATAGCAAGACCCCAATTTAATTTTGGTACGAGACACACCATTTACTCATAAGCTAGATACATGTATAACTGAAAGTTGATAATCCATGCAATAAGTACCGAGTTACTCAATGTCAAAAGGCTGGTGACTGTTCTGGTCGCCGCAAATATCAACACACCAATTTAATTTTCTTACAGGACACACTATCTACTCATAAGCAAGTTATAACTAAAAAAAAATTAAAATCCATCAAAGAGTTCCGGAGTTACTGAATGTCAAAAGGCTATGCGACTGTTTTGGTCGCCGCAAATATCAACACCCCAATTTAATTTTCTTACAGCACACACTATTTACTCATAAGCAAGTTATAACTAAAAAAAATTAAAATCCATCAAAGAGTTCCGGGGTTACTGAATGCCAAAAGGCTAGGCGACTGTTTTGGTCGCCGCAAATATCAACACCCCAATTTAATTTTGGTACAGGACACACTATCTACTCATAAGCCAGTTATAACTGAATTTTTCTTTTAAAAATCCATGTAATAGTTCCGGGCTTACTGAATGCCAAAATGCTAGGCGACTGTTTTGGTCACCACAAATAGCCAGATCCAATTTAATTTTGGAACATGACACACTATCTACATGTACTCATAAGCTAGTTATATCTGATAAAAAAAATTAAATCCATCGAATAGTTCTTGGGTTATTTATTGCCAAAGGATGGGTGGCTGTTTTGTTCGCCAAAAATATTTGGCTCCAATTGAATTTTGGTACGCGACACACCGTGTACCCATAAACTACATATATCAGAAGAAAAAAAAAATAAATTCAGGCAATAGGTTTCAAGTTATGGAGCGGACAGGAATCCGGGACGGACAGTCGGACAACGGTATACCAATATTCACCCGCTTTTAGAGCGGGCGTATAAAAACAGTAAAACTGTGTTACGTAATCACTGGCGGGGAAGTTTGGGACTCGAAGGTGCAAAAGTGAATAATATAGGGGACGAATAATAGTTACTGAACGATCTTGCTCGTCCATATCAGACACTGGTAATTAGCTAAATTAATCATGAACGCGATTATGGCCGTTTTGACGGCGGGCTTTTTTATTACAATGAACCTAGTCCGGGTTTCTGACTTTTTGGTACTGACGGTCGTATTCTGGAGTCGGGGCTCCTTGCAATAAAAAAGTCGGAGTAGCCTGCACGCTTCTGATCGGGCAGTTTGCGGTCAGATTTAGACAGTAAATAACAACATAACTTACTCAAATAGTGTCAGTACGACATTCAATAGTTATTTAGCCTTTTGTAAAGTGAATTTAACGTTTAAAAACTGAAAACCGCTAAACACTGTTACGTCATCAATGGCGGAGAGTTTGAGACTGTAGAAGCCAAAAGTGAAATCAGGGGAAGAATAATGCTAACTGACCGATCCTGCTCGTCCATATCAGACACTGCTAGGTAGCTAAATTATCCATGAACATGATTATGACTGTTTAGACACGATCTGAGTAGGTTACATTGCTATTTCTTTGTCTAAATCGGACCAAATACTGCCCGCTTCTGAGCAGCCGTTAGTATAAAAAAAATAGTGACTTTGGAATCAGAAACCCGGACTAAAATGACCGAAGATGCGTTTTGTTGATTTTCCTGGGGATAGAAATCTGTAAATTTTTCATGAGGGTTTTGGATAAGTTTTCCAAAATTTCTGAAATTGTTGGTCGAAAGATAGGCCCCGTCAGTCAAATGGCGTTGTTAGTCAAATCATGGCGATCATGTTAACCCCTGTTTGACAAACTGATTAAAACGGTCTTTTAAAACTGTTTTTTTTAGGTAACATATTTGTTGAGTGTTTTTAATCAAACATAAAACGAAACAACTATGATACTAAAGCTGTTTGTGTTACGTGGGCGATATCAGGATCACACAAGACGAGAGGTTGGATGTAAGGTCTGTATTTAGGCAGCAAACATAATGTGAAAACCGAGAACAAGTTAGACAATAAGAGTTGTGTCCCTTCATTAACATGACTACCATTACATCTCCCTTTTTAATTTAGCAGAAGGCTTACGTGATTAGAAAAACTGGAATGAGAAATCAAACTGTAGTGGAACATGAATAGCGAGTTTTTAAAGAATTGTCCATAATAGCCATAAATACAAAGTAACTTTTGTCTTAGCAAAACTATTGCTTACTATAGGATTGGGTTTGATAGCTTAATGTTTTACAACAGGAAATCAAGTTAGTTTTACATATAAAGATAAAACATCAAACTGAAACATGTTAAACCAGTTTCCAAAAACACAAGATGTTTCACACAAAAGTTAGTATACGCTTAAGTAAAGTCCTTATAACGTTGCGGTTTTACTATTGCTCTATTAGAGCGTCTAACGTTAGTGTCGGCAGAGGAAGAAGTTTGCACTGAATGATAATTTTCAGGAGCAGCGTTAGTATTGTTGGTTTTTACGTTACTTGGAAGTTTTCTTAAATTAATGCGATTTCTACGGAAAGTTCCGCTCGAGTTCACAACAGTGTAAGAACGATTTCTAGTGTTCTCGTTTACTATTGCAGATTGCTTACGGTCGGTTATCCATACCTCATCTCCCTTTTCAAGGTTAGAGAGAGACTTAGCGGCATGGCGTTTGTCAAAGTTCATCTTCTGACGTTCGCGTAAACCATTTTCCTTTTTCGCAACACTGTCTGCGTCAACAGTTTGCGGTTTCAAAAATTTAGAGATTACCGGGATTTGTGTCCTCAAATTTCTAGACATCAAAAGTTGTGCTGGACTAAAGCCATTTGCGAGCGGAGTGGTTCTGTAGTTTAGGAGTGCAAGGTACGGATCTGGTGAACCTTTTAAGAGGTTTTTGATTGTACGGACAGCGCGTTCGGCTTCACCATTTCCAGATGGATGTTTGGGGCTGTTAAACACAAACGTAAAATTGTACGCTTCACTAAATTCACGAAAATTATCAGCGGTAAATTGAGGACCATTGTCTGGACGAACAATTTCCGGTATTCCGTGTCGAGCAAATATAGACTTCATATGGCGGATTATTTCAGGAGCAGAGATATTGTTCAATAAGGCAATTTCAATGTAGCGAGAATAACAATCTACTACGAGCAAGTATTGCTTTTTCTCATACTCAAACAAATCAGTTGCAAGAATTTGCCACGGACGTTGAGGGAAATCAAATGGAATTAGAGGTTCCATATGGGTTGCATTTTTCTTAATACAAGTATGACAGTTCTGAACCATTTCGGAAATTTCAGTACTTAGTCTAGGCCACCACACTGAACATTTCGCTAACTCGCGGCACTTTGTGATGCCTTGATGTCCAGTATGAAGTTTTTCAAGAATATCCGTCCTCAGAGATGGAGGAATAACAAGTCTGTCTGCAAACATTAAAATGTCATTCAAAACAGATAAATCAGCCTGGTATGACCAATAAGGTTTCAAATCACCTTTAATAGCGTGTTTTGCTGGCCACCCTTCGTTACAAAATCGAATAACTTCGACACATGTCGGATCTTTTTGTTGATGTTCGCGTATTTCTACGAGTCTTTGATCAGTAACTGGAAGTGACTGTAGAACAAGATTAACGTAGGCATTAACTTCATTTTGCAATTCTACGTCGGTTTGTTGGGGTAATGAAACTGGCGCTCGCGAGAGCGTATCAGCTGTGTACAGTTCACGCCCGGGAACATGTACTACGTCAAATGAGTATCGCATCAGTCTCATGCGTAAACGTTGGATTCGCGGAGTTAGCTGATCAAGAGATTTACTGCCCAACAAGGGTATTAGAGGTTTATGGTCGGTTTCGATCGTGAAATGTTTTCCAGTTACATAATCAGAGAACTTTTCACATCCCCACGTTAAAGCTAAACACTCGGTTTCTATTTGAGCCCAACGAGACTCTGAATCGGACAAAGATCTTGATGCGTAAGCTACCGGTCGCCAGTCATTGTCGGTTTTCTGACATAATACTGCACCAAGTCCATAAGACGATGAATCTGCGGTGATCTTCGTTGGAAGATTAGGATCGTAGTGAGCAAGCACAGGTGCGCTAATAAGAGCGTCTTTTATAGCTTGAAAAGCCTCGCGTTGACTTACGTCGAAAAGCCAAGCATTTTTCGAGCTTAACAGATCTCGAAGCGGTTTTGTGATTGTGGAAAGATTTGGTATAAATTTACCGAGTTGATTGACCATACCGAGAACACGGCGAACTTCACTAATATCTGTCGGTTCTGGTAAGTTTTGAATGGCTGAAACTTTGTCAACGTCAGCTTCGATGCCACTTGCACTAATCACGTGACCTAGGAACTTCATGGAGGTTTTACTGATTTCGCATTTTGTAGGGTTAAGTGTAACGTTAGCTTTTTTGAGTTTTTGAAAGACTGCCTTTAATCGAGCGTCATGTTCTTCCTGTGTTGAACCATAAATTACGGTATCATCCATTAGGCAGATAACACCTTCAACACCACTGAGAATGCGAGAAAGTTGTTTTTGGTAATGCTCGGGAGCGCTGCTTATACCAAACGGAAGTCGATTGTAACGGAAACGTCCGAAAGGAGTAATAAATGTTGTTAGTAATGAAGATTTTTGTGTCAGCGGAATCTGATGAAATCCGGAGTTTGCGTCAAGCTTTGTAAATACCGTCGCACCGGAGAGTTGTCCTAAGACATAATCAACAGAAGGAAGCATATGTCTCTCACGTTTTACGGCTTTGTTAAGTTTCGTTAAATCAACGCAAACGCGTACTTTACCATTAGGTTTTTGTACGACGACAATCGGCGCACACCATTCAGTAGGTTCGTCTACAGGCGTTATGACATCTTCGTCCTGTAGACGTTGAAGTTCGTCTTTGACTTTAGCTAAGAGCGGTAAAGGAATACGACGTGGCGTTTGCACAGCGTAAGGAGTGTGATCATCACTTAACTGAATATCGTACTCATAATCCATCTTTCCCAAACCTTGGAAAAGATTATGGAATTCTGAGGGAATTTTATCTAGAATGTCTGGTTGACCAATAGAGTTTACAAAAGTTACTAAGCCCAAGGCTTCACTCGCCCCTCGGCTAAGTAAAGGCGAAGAAAGTTTCTTGATCACATAGATAATTTCAGTCACACAGTCATTGTTTTTCTTGAGAGTCGCTTGGAACCATCCTTCATTTGCAAGAAGATGTTTGTCAGGTCCGCGTAGCATACGCTTTGCTTTCTTAAGGCCTTTGTGATGGAAGTGCTTGAGATACACATCATGCGGGATGACAGATACGTCCGCACCAGTGTCCACAGTAAATGTCAACTGTTCAGATTCTACCCACACTTTTGCAGTCCATTTGGGCTTACAATAATTCGAAGTTTCTTCACAGTCAGATTTTATACCACCGATGAATGCGTAGTCTGATTGGTCGACGTAATTGACACGTTTACTTTGGTGACGTTTAGACTGACAAGCTACAGCATAGTGTCCTTTCTTTTGGCATGCATTACAAGTTGCATTTCTGGCTGGACAAGATTTTCTTGGGTGGGGCTCTTGCTTACAGAAGTAACATTCGTCAACTTGGTGACGTTGAGAGCGATGTTGTGGAGGTCTACGTTGGTTTTGAGATTTATGTTGTGGTTGATAATTCAAGGATTTTAAATTGCTCTGTTTGTTTCGCGGTGAAGACTTACGGAAATTCGCGTGAACACGTTCCATGGTACTTTCAGCTGCTGTATCGGCACATGCACCCATTTGTTGCAGTTGTTGAGAGCTTACTTCATCAGCATGGCAAATATCAATTGCTCGGGAGAGTGTTAAATCTGTCTCCCGGAGTAGTCTCCCCTTGACTTGTTCACTTTGTATGCCGCGAATGATTTGATCACGAATAACAGAGTCAGTTAAATCTCCATATTCACAGTTCTTAGATTTATTCCTCAAATCTGCGTAGAAAGAATCAAATGATTCTCCTCGTCGCTGGAGTCGGTTTCCTAATACATTACGTTCAAATGAAACATTCTTTTTCGGATTGCAGTAGCGTTCAAATTTATCCAAAATGTCATTACAGTTTTCTGCATTTTCCCCGTCAGACCAAGTAAAGCTGTTGTAGATTTCGATAGAGTCAGCACCAATAACATGTAATAGGACGTTAGCTTTAACCCGTTCAGGCTTATTGTCTATGCCACTGGCTATCAAATAAATTTGGAACGACTGTTTAAATCTGCGAAAGTTTTCTGACAGATTGCCCGTCAACACAAGTATAGATGGTGGTGGTAGTTGATTCATTTTTCTTTTCTTCTGTTTAGTTTCACAAATAGTAAAATTATTTGTTTAGTTTCTATGATTTCCCGACGTTGCGCGTTTCTTTGAGTTGGAGCTGTTGTTGTTGTTGTTTAGTCACGCGTTTTTCGCCTGATGCGAGGTTTCCATTAAATTACTTTTGTTTTGAGACAACAAACTTACACCTTAAGAGTCCTTTGTGTTTGAAAAATCCCAGTGACTGACACCATGTTACGTGGGCGATATCAGGATCACACAAGACGAGAGGTTGGATGTAAGGTCTGTATTTAGGCAGCAAACATAATGTGAAAACCGAGAACAAGTTAGACAATAAGAGTTGTGTCCCTTCATTAACATGACTACCATTACAGTTTGCAACAAAAACGACAAATACTATGGCTTTTTTAAAACTGTGTCAATCCACCGACCTCTTAAATCAGTATGTCTGTCAAAACCAAATTGTTCAGGAGGAAAGAGGATCGCGATGATTTGACTGACAACGCCAATCTTCAATACAAGCACGTTGTTGGTTAGTTCCCTCGATTATGAAAGACATTTCAGGAGATGTGTTTTCGTGTTAACGTACTCTGTCACTCTTTCGTATTCTCAAGAAGCTATTCAACTACTCGTACATGTACGAAGTGGGCAAATATAATATAACTGCAGTGCTTGATACAAACACAGTTAGCCTATGCATTTCTTTTGTTTTATACAACGTACTTTATATTGTATTTCATATTTTAGATCAGTATTCAAGAGCGTGTTGGGGGCCTCCGTGGCTCAGTGGGTAGAGCGTTGGACGCTCAATCCGAACTACCGTCCACCAATGGGTCGCGGGTTCGATTCCCTGACTGGGTTTTCACTCGAACGACCTATTTGGGATGGTTGCCAGTTACCAAAGGAAGGTCGTGAGTTTCCTCCTCACAATAAAACTGCAACGCCGCCATATAAGTGAAATAATCTTGAGCGCGGCGTAAAACACCAAACAGTCAGTCAAGAGCGTGTTTAATTTGGGTGTCTTTAATAAATTATGTTAGTCAAAATTTACCAACATGCAACTTACTGATATTATAAACTGACCTGCTATCGGTGGTCCAGCCAAGAATCCCAGTCCGATAGTTAAATGGATAAAACCCAAAGCACTCGGTAAATTGGAAAATCCCACAGTCTCTATACATAGTGGGACATACAAACATGGCTCTATACATAGTGGGACATACAAAGATGGCTCCACGTTGTAATAGAAACCAACAAAACACATACACAGTAAACGATAAACTCGCTCGTGTGCAAGAAAGGGGAAAATGATGAGTGTACTGCCTACAATACTGAATGATCCGATCAGAAGGCACACCTTGTCTAAACGAAGACCATTCTTATTATTGCCTGCACCTAATCCCGTCAGGAATTTACTAATCATGCCAGAAAACCCCAAAACAAAATACATTAGCCGAATGTCCAGTTCAGTACCTCCAATAGTCAACACATACTTTGGAATGTGTACGTACAAAACATTTATAGCAAAACTTGAAAACAGAAAACAAGACGCGAAAAAATAAAACGAAACGTTTTTATAAACTGAGTGTTCTGTTGGTGCGTTTAATAGTCCTTGGTTGCAGTTCGTAGTTTTGGCAGAGATTTCCGATTGTATGTTCGTGCGATATTTTTCCAATGGCGAAGGCTGCATGGTTATTCCGGTCACACAGTTATTCAATTGTATTCCAGCAAATATAAGCAAAGCTCCTCTCCAGCCGTATTTAGGTTCCATGATTTGCATAAAGGACGGAAATAAAAACACACCAAGCGGAAACCCCATCACACAAATACCGCTAGCCAGAGCTCGTTTTTTGACGAAGTATCTCCCGATGTTGATATGTGCTGGTGTGATAACCAAACCAAAACCAGACCCTAGAAAAAAAATGACAGCCTTTGTAGATTGATGGAGCAGTTTTATTAGTAAGAATTCGAAAGAAAATACAACCATGACATGAGCTGTCAAAATTCGCATTTTTTCATGATTATCGATCGTTGTAAGAAGTTGTACATTCGAAAATCCTCTTTTAACTAAACGATTGACGATGAGATAAACAAAATATAGGGGACGCCAGTTACCTACGCGAACCGAAAATGTGTCCTATTAAAGGAAAAAATTCAGATAGCTGGGATGTATGAGTACATTTTCGAGTCCTTATTGATTATAAAAACTACCTTTACGTACATATCCAAGATTGTATTCTCGTTATTTTGGGATTACACTTTCTTGAAAATATGGTAGAAATTCCTCTACCGATTTTTGGGTGACGCCCGGAACGGGAATCGAACCCAGGTCCCATAGTATGGCACCTATCGCCAGCACTAAATGCCGGCTGCCTCATCCATTCAGCCAACCGGCCTCCTCTAAAAAAAGGAGGTAGTTGACTGGTAGATACTACAGCGGACATTTAGTACCCCTCTGGTAACGTAATTGACACAGCTCCCATTGCTGAATGCATGAGTTTAGTTAATTAGTGTCTTTTAGAAAGTGGGTATAACAGTATTCTCGTTATTTTGGGATTACACTTTCTTGAAAATATGGTAGAAATTCCTCTACCGATTTTTGGGTGACGCCCGGAACGGGAATCGAACCCAGGTCCCAGAGTATGGCACCTATCGCCAGCACTAAATGCCGGCTGCCTCATCCATTCAGCCAACCGGCCTCCTCTAAAAAAAGGAGGTAGTTGACTGGTAGATACTACAGCGGACATTTAGTACCCCTCTGGTAACGTTTTTTTTTTTTTAGAGGAGGCCGGTTGACTGAATGGATGAGGCAGCCGGCATTTAGTGCTGGCGATAGGTGCCATACTCTGGGACCTGGGTTCGATTCCCGTTCCGGGCGTCACCCAAAAATCGGTAGAGGAATTTCTACCATATTTTCAAGAAAGTGTAATCCCAAAATAACGAGAATACTGTTATACCCACTTTCTAAAAGACACTAATTAACTAAACTCATGCATTCAGCAATGGGAGCTGTGTCAATTACGTTACCAGAGGGGTACTAAATGTCCGCTGTAGTATCTACCAGTCAACTACCTCCTTTTTTTAGAGGAGGCCGGTTGGCTGAATGGATGAGGCAGCCGGCATTTAGTGCTGGCGATAGGTGCCATACTCTGGGACCTGGGTTCGATTCCCGTTCCGGGCGTCACCCAAAAATCGGTAGAGGAATTTCTACCATATTTTCAAGAAAGTGTAATCCCAAAATAACGAGAATACTGTTATACCCACTTTCTAAAAGACACTAATTAACTAAACTCATGCATTCAGCAATGGGAGCTGTGTCAATTACGTTACCAGAGGGGTACTAAATGTCCGCTGTAGTATCTACCAGTCAATTACCTCCTTTTTTTAGAGGAGGCCGGATGGCTGAATGGATGAGGCAGCCGGCATTTAGTGCTGGCGATAGGTGCCATACTCTGGGACCTGGGTTCGATTCCCGTTCCGGGCGTCACCCAAAAATCGGTAGAGGAATTTCTACCATATTTTCAAGAAAGTGTAATCCCAAAATAACGAGAATACTGTTATACCCACTTTCTAAAAGACACTAATTAACTAAACTCATGCATTCAGCAATGGGAGCTGTGTCAATTACGTTACCAGAGGGGTACTAAATGTCCGCTGTAGTATCTACCAGTCAACTACCTCCTTTTTTTAGAGGAGGCCGGTTGGCTGAATGGATGAGGCAGCCGGCATTTAGTGCTGGCGATAGGTGCCATACTCTGGGACCTGGGTTCGATTCCCGTTCCGGGCGTCACCCAAAAATCGGTAGAGGAATTTCTACCATATTTTCAAGAAAGTGTAATCCCAAAATAACGAGAATACTGTTATACCCACTTTCTAAAAGACACTAATTAACTAAACTCATATCCAAGATTGATAAATGAAGAAAGCTCGTATTTCATACTTCGTGACAAAATGACGACCAATCTGCTAATTCCCTATCAACGACATTATCCTTATATTTGGTAGTCCCTTAAGTCTCTTAAAATGTCGGTTTGTATTTAATACAATCAGTCTAGGCAGGTACCTAGCCCGGGTTATCTGTCTTACGGCGACTGGTATTATATGGCTGCTAATGTGTCTTGTCTATGACGAACACGGATTTCTCGACTAGGCATGTACCGAATGCTATACCTAAATTCACACAAATTTAATTAAAGCAATATTTGCTCGAAAAACACAGCAGTCGGAAAATTTATTGCATGAAATACGCCCTACTTTCGGCGATGATTGTTCAAGCAATGGATGCTTCCTTTTTACTTGTAGCTTCTGAAATTGTGTCAAAAAAGGAAACCATTACGTCCAGCATTATCAAAGGTAGTGGAAGGTCATATAATTCCAATTTCATATTCTGAAATCTTTATTGTGATAAAACGTCACAGTAAAAAAATGAAAAAAGTTCAAAGAAGCCTAAAACCCAGCTCACACAAAGACAGTCTAAGTTAAACATGACAACAATTTTTTTATATCGATTTCTGTCAAAATGGTGGCAATACGTATAGTCCGGGAAACAGACTCGTTATAGCACGGATCTGATCTTTATTGATTTTTATTTTTACTCCAATTCTATTGGTCAATACATACCACGTGACGGGTCAATATTTTTCGATATATGACCTGGAGAGGAGTCCAAACCGGTATTTTATATGACGTCATTAAATGCGCAGTCTTGAATGGATATACATTGTACCTGATCACGTGATATCTGTCGTCTGTTTCATTACCCAAACATGGCGCGAAGTTATCGCTTGGCCGAACTATCCGATCGAGATCTGCAGGTACTTCACGAAAATCGAGATAACAATAACACACCGAAAATACTTTCAACATAAAGATTGATTGATTGATTGTTTGGTGTTTTACGCCGCGCTCAAGATTATCTCACTTATATGGCGGCGTTGCCAGTTTTATTGTGGGAGGAAACCGGGCTCTATGCCCGGAGGAAACCCACGACCTTCCGTTGGTATCAACATAAAGAAATCGGTATAATAAAACACTTATTAACTCGCATGGGAGTCATTGCGATGAATTCCGTACCCTCGGCGAGACGCCGCCAAGCTAACCTGACCTCGGGTCCGGTATTCATGGTAATTACTCCGATACGAGTTAATAAGTGTATAATGAACATCCTCATTATACAGTAGCTCCAAGTCCATGGTATTTTTGCACAAACTGAGCGAGCCTGTCCAAAAGAACGTTAAATTTCTGTTGTGAAACATATGCTAGCCAATGCTTTCCTTACATCTTTTACGACCGTTACGTAAATTAATTAGCTCAGCACCATAACGTCAGATACACGTCGGACCTCTGCTGTGCATGAACGATTACATTTGTGGTGCAAGTTTTGCAGGATCTCTCTTGTTTGTCTGTATCTTAGCTGGACACGAAGACCGCAATGTCTGACTTCTCTCAGAAGAGAGGGGGCCTCCGTGGCTCAGTATGTAGAGCGTTGGACGAACAGCCTTCCGCCAATGGGTCGCGGGTTCAAATCCCACACAGTAAAAAAAAAATGGAAAATTTTCCGACTGGGGTTTCACTCGAACGACCTATGTGGGATGGTAGAGACTGGTTTCCTCCCACAATAAAACTGGCAACGCCGCAATATAAGTGAAATAATCTTGAGCGCGGAGTGAAACACCAAACAATCAATCAATCTCAGAAGAGATAGTAATTTGCTAGGTTTAACGCACACGAGAGGCGCCGGCTGAGCTACAAGGCACGTGTGGGATTCTTGCCACGAGAGGCAGAAAATATCAAACATACTAGATACTTTCCTCACCGCCTCGAGAGGCGAAAATCTCACCAAAATTTACGCGCACACGGGGGAAACAGCTTATCTCTCAACCACACGTGGCCGGCAGCTCAGCCGGTGCCTCTCGTGTGCGCTAGGCTTTAGGCATATCAATAGACAGGGTACCATAAAAAAGACAAACTAGAGAATTCATTTGCCTGGTGAAAAAACCTTGTATGATGATAGTCAACCAGCAAAAATGAATAACAATGGACGTTAAGTTTACCTGCTAAAATACCTTGAGTGATGAAGGTCAACCAGAAATGATGTGCTTGGGATGCCGTCGCCAGAGACGTGGATATAACAAGACCTCCGACAATCACAGTACATCTGCGCCCAAACCTATCACACATCCAACCTGCTACCGGACCTGAATATAAAAGAGGGTAAACAGAATAGGGCAAACTTTAGAAGATACCTTTCGTTAAACTCAAGTTCCCATCATAAAATTCAAGAAAACTCATTTTATTTGATCGACAGGAGTGTCATATAAAAAGGGATTTTCAACCTGTGTTCGTAATACTGTCTTAATGCATGGACAACGAGCATGCTGTAAGCAGCTTTTTTTGCAGGTCAAACAATCGATCACTGTTCCATGATAACTTGTGACATCCAATGAAGTATGCTCCGCAAATTGGTTGAAAATTCCCGTAGATTTTATTTTTTGAATCAAGTAAGAAAAAATACCATTATGTCCAGAATGTAGAAGAATACAGTACACAGGCAGGTCGTTGGTCTTTTTTCTCAAAATGCTTTAGGGGCCTCTGTGGTTCATTCGGCATGATACGTCAGTTCTACACAGGCCTTGCGTCGCGGGTTCGAATCCCACTCAGACAAAATAAAATTTGGAAGGTACATGCCAAAAGTCGGGGTTTCATCAGGGCAAATAACCCGGTTTCCTCCCCAACTAAACCTGGCAACAACGCCTTGTAAGTAAAATAATCTTGATTGCGGCTTTAAACGTTGATCTTCAATCAGCCCAAACTTCTTAATAGTTCTATATGATTCACCTCTGTCAGGCCGCTTCAACTGATTGTGGCCTTATCCACTCAGACAATGCCATACTGTTTCCAGGGTTAAACTTAAACCGAAATTCAAGGAAGTGTAACTCCAAAAATAAGTCAAAGTAATGATTATTCACCCCTTTAGGATCGAACGGCTCATTAAATACCACGTTATCTCGACTGACCAGACTCGTGGGACGTTTTAGAAGCAATTCACATGGGCTACGATGGAGCAATTTTTAGTAAGGAGGCTATATTTTTACTTTGTCAACTTGGCGAAGAGTAGGCCTATTATCTATTGCTGTGTTTCTATTGTGGAATACTTACCAATGGCAGCCGACAATGAGATGAGGAATGAACCAATGCAGGCCGTTAGAGCTGAAGATTCACCGAATACCTCTAAATGACAGGTATATATCATACCGGCCATTGACGCACACAGTCCAGCCATAACCTGACAAGATATAACGGTTGAGGAAGATAAACTGATAAACTGCTAAGATAGTATTGCAGTGTGCTTGGGTGTTTTATCAGCTTAAGAACCTCGCTGTATTGAGAACATACACAACAGTTTTCGAGTTCTTCTTTGGAAAAGGAATTTCTAAGTTACGTTTCCATTAAAACGGTTAACAATAAACAAAATAGATTTTCAAGAAGTTGAAAACCTCAAAAGATACATCTTTACATCGTTCCACACACCTAGTTTGATTGAGTTATGTCTTATAGTTTTAGAGTTCTGCTGTGGAAACGAAATTTCTAAGTTATGTTTTCATGGAAATTGCCCAAAAAAACCAGTCAGTTAAAAACCCACAAAAGACACATCTGCATATGATGAGTCATGTCTAATAATTTTCGAGTTCTGCTCCGGAAACGAAATCGGGTCGGAAGGACGGAGCCCATTTCAATATATACTCTCCCAAAAAAGAAACGCAACATCCAATTTGTTTTTTCAAACATGAATTTTTCCAAAAATGTGCGTGATTGACACATGACAACAGGATCAGGTTATAATGTAAATGTCCGATAATTGAATTTAAGCCCCTGATTGTGGCTGTTGATGTCACGTGACTTTCCGGTCAGCCTTTGTGTAACGCTACACGTGAAAGGCGTAGGGAAAAACGTAGGGCAGTTGCACGTGCGAATCACGTCTTATCTTTATGCGGGTTTAATGGGTATAAAAGACAAACAACCGTTCAATTGAATTCAGTCGTTAAATTGTTTCACGAAGTTGCTACAATATGCCAAGACTAGACGCAGCTACCGGGAACGTCGTTATTGGTTGTCTCCTGGCCGGCGAATCACAGAATGCAGTCGCTTTATAATGTTCACTGGAGCACGATTTTCAGACTGTTGTAACGGCACCAGCAATCCGG
Source organism: Lepidochitona cinerea (assembly GCA_963971465.1). Lineage (NCBI taxonomy): Eukaryota > Metazoa > Mollusca > Polyplacophora > Chitonida > Tonicellidae > Lepidochitona > Lepidochitona cinerea. The sequence goes on from OZ020556.1 coordinate 9,063,920, forward strand.
TTCAACAGCTGATCGTCAACGTTCTGGCCGACCTCAGATCACATCAGCAGCCCAAGATTACTTCAACAGACAGTCAGAAATCGTCTCCGTCAAAACGGCTTACGCGCCAGACGTCCTTACTTTGGCGTACAAGATTCCAGCTGCAGAGAAGAGATGGTCGTACACGAATTTACAGACGCCGGAATGAGAGGTTCCCAAGGAACTGCGTCCTTGAGGTCGACAATTTCGGCGGAGGAAGTGTGGGGTGCCATATCATGTGCCCGAAAAACTCAACTGGTGCACATTCCCGGCAACCTGAACGCCGTACGATACACAGATGAGGTTTTGAAACAACATATGCTGCCCGTAATGGACCTCCGTTGAGAAATTTTTCAGCACGACAACGCTCTGCCGCACACAACTCGTGCTACTGTTGAATATCTAGCCAACCAGAACGTAACAGTGCTCCCCTGGCCGTCCAAATCACCAGATTTGAGCCCAATAAAACATTTGTGAGATGATTTGGATATACGCGTGCGCAGTCGTCATCCAGCGCCGCAAACTCTGCAAGAACTGCAGCAGGCTCTTGAGCAAGAATGGAGGAGAATTTCGCAAAACAGTATTCGTCGATTGGTTGTGTCTATGCCGAGACGGGTCCGTGCTGTGTTACAGGTTAAGGGTGGGCACAACAGATATTGACGTTGCAGTGACGTCATCTGAGCGCTATGAACTTTAATGTGATAAATTTTTACATGTGAATGAACTTTAAAGTCTGAACAACCAGTCTGCCAAATTTTAGTGTAATGTGATGCTTATTTCTGTATTAAAAATGATGTTGAAAATTCATATTTTGAAGAACAAAAATTGGATGTTGCGTTTCTTTTTTGGGAGAGTATATTTAGACAAGACATCCGAATTGCATGCATTTAGGGTCAAGGTGGGCTTACTCATTGTGTTACTCTTCGTTCAAATCTTGGATTACATTATAGGCTTAATTTTAGAATTTGCCAAGAAATCGGAGAGGAATATACAGAAGGATTGCTTTACACACATTATACGGAATAGAGTATTATCCTCAGTACTTACCATAATGAGAAATGAGGCCAATAAAGCCACCCAGGCCCATTCCTTATCGATATCCGGACCGTTCAAGACGGACAGAGGGAACCCCATGAGACTTTCGTCATCTTGCGTGGTATCGTTGTCCGAGACTGTCCGTTCAACCTCTGGAATTTCGTCCTTCCAGCAAAGCTCATTTCTGTCTGAAGTATTCTCGTCACTTCTGATGGTCGGCTGTTGAGCTTTTTCTAACTCGGTTCCATTAGATGACATAATGAGGGGACGGTCGCCTTGACAGTTAGATTTCAGAACGATGGCCGTTAATATCGGTAAGATGCCTCTGTGGTTATTAACGGTAAAAACAAGATAAAGCTGGTGTGAGATTGAAATCAGTTGATCGGGCGATAGCACACTGGATTAGCCAGTGTTCGGCAACGTAATTTATGTCCAAACCATGAATTGAAACTAAAGTACATTTTGAACAAAAGAAGAATAATTAAAACCCTAAATAGAATATGTTAGCCACGGGTATCCTGAGAGTTTATTTATGTACTCAAGGCCACCAAATCAAAACTAATGGAATGAAAGATTTGTATTCCAGAGATGGCTCATTTAATTGTACCAAAGAGTACATTTACCTTCTGTTCTTAATTTATACAAATACTCGCTTCGACTTTCTGGGTCAGTAGGCCTTAAGATAAATTCTGACATGTCCAAACGCAGACTCAATTAAGCTTGCCGGTATTAATTATGTCAAATAGTCAATGCTCCGATATATCTCTGAACGTTGATTGTCACGGGCAGGTGTAACATACATGACGATCACACACGAATAATCCCAGGTGTAACATACATGACGATCACACAATCTGAAATTAGAAGTCACCCTGTTTCTAAAGTTAAGTGACCTCTAACGTCAAAAGCAACCATTTTAATCCATTGTACATGTACTTTAGTTGGAGAGGTCAACATCTTTTGCACTTTAAATCATTTGGCAAAACAACAACGTCACGTTCATTTTATTCACTCTAAAACCACACAGTGGTATGAGAGGTTACAATTCATATGGCGAGACTTAACACAACATTTGATAATACAAATATCACGGTATGGCAGAGCTTTCAGTTGATGGAACGTTGCGCCATCTTCCGGTTTCTATAGGTAGTCTGTGAATAGAGCATCGAAATCTTGTTAATATTTTCCTATTGTTTTCATTAAGAAGCAGTAGTTAATCTTCTAGTACGAAATTTGTTTTTAAAATTTTGTACACATTTCCTTTTGTAGAACATTTGGTATTGCCAGTTTTGCGTATATTGGTCATACATTGTTTGCTTAAAGAGGCATGAGCTGCCAAAATCCACACATTTTCATCCTTCAAATCAGCATTAACTTTCCTCTAAATGGATAAATTGAAACTTCTTTTATCGTAAGAAATCCTTGTTCTTAGCTTAAAGGCCCACTTGCCGCCGTAGCCTGTTTAAATTTGCTAAGAAAACCAATTTACATGAGCTTACTACGACTAATACCACTAAACTTAAACATAGGACACATAAAACATGTCTAGTTAGCTTTAGAATGTAGAAATGGGGTGAATGTAGGGTGCACAACTAGATCATAGGGAAATAATGTGGGTCAAGTTTGGTCAAAATCAGACCGGTAGTTTTCTTCGAATAAAGGGAACAAAAAAAACCCACAACAATATCGCCCCCTGGCGGCCATATTGAATATGCAAATGAGATGAAAATGTGCGGTGCATAATTAGATTATAGGGAGATAATGCATGTCCAGTTTGATTAATATCGGACAGGTAGTTTTCTTGGAATGAAGGTACCAAAAAAAACCCACAACAATATCGCCCCCTGGCGGCCATATTGAATATGCAAATGAGATGAAAATGTGCGGTGCATAATTAGACTATAGGGAGATAATGCATGCCCAGTTTGATTAATATCGGACAGGTAGTTTTCTTGGAATGAAGGTAACAAAGAAAAACACCATCGTCCCCTGGCGGCCATATTGAATATGCAAATGAGATGAAAATGTACAGTACACAACAAGACTATAAGGAGATAATGTGAGCCAAGTTTGGTGAATATCCGACTGGTAGTTTTCTTGGAATAAAGGTAACAAAAAAAATATATCGCCACCTGTCGGCCACATTGAATATGCAAATGAAATGAAAATGCACGGTGCACAACTAGACCAAAGGGTGATGATGTATGTTAAGTTTGATTAAGATTGGAAAGGTAGTTTTCTTGAAATAAAGGTAACAAGCGAAAGTTTTCTTGGAATAAACGTAATAAAGAAAAATAACATCGCCCCCTGGCGGCCAAATTGAACATGCAAATGAGATGAAATTGTACGGTACATAACTAGACTATGGGGAGATAATGTGAACCAATTTTGGTGAAAATCGGACGGGTAGATTCTTGGAATAAAGGTAACAAGCGAAAAGTTCACGGACGGACGACTGACGACATCAGAATGATGACGGGCTAGAATGCTCATATTTCATACTTCTTGACAAAAGCGACGAACAATTATTTTCTGGTTTGAACGAAACTTTACCTATATTTGACAGCTTATGTCACTTTAAAGATGTTGATATTTTTCCGTTAAACAGAAATTTTGAAATTATCGGGCATTTATTAATATGCTTTTTAATCGTAAGAGTTTTGAGTATAAACGTTAAAGAAGTGCTTTGGAATAACTAACATGATTTATGGACAACGCTTAAACCTGGTTTGTTTATAAACTGTTGAAACGACACAACTTTCGCGTTAGTTACCTGGTAGTCAAAAAAAAAGAATATATTGGAAATATGCATATTTTCCGTACTTTTTCGTAACTTCTCGGATAAACTGGTCAAAAGTTACATCATGCGACCCTTGCTATCTGCAAACTGCCAAGCAATCTAAAATTAGAACGTCTGCCGAGCAGGTCCACGACATCGTACGTGTACCATAACTTTACTCCACACAGTGGATAGCCGAGCAGGTCCGCGGTATCATACGTGTACGATAACTTTACTCCACACAGTGGATAGCCGATCAGATCCATGACATTATACGTGTACGATAACTTTACTCCACACAGTGGATAGCCGAGCAGGTTCGCGGTATCATACGTGTACGATAACTTTACTCCACACAGTGGATAGCCGAGCAGATCCATGACATTATACGTGTACGATAACTTTACTCCACACAGTGGATAGCCGACCAGGTTCGCGGTATCATACGTGTACGATAACTTTACTCCACACAGTGGATAGCCGATCAGGTCCACGGTATCATACGTGTACGATAACTTTACTCCACACAGTGGATAGCCGACCAGGTCCACAATACTATACGTGTACGATAACTTTACTCCACACAGTGGATAGCCGATCAGGTCCACAATATTTTACGTGTACAATAACTTTACTTCACACAGTGGATAGCCGACCAGGTCCACAATATTATACGTGTACGATAACTTTACTCCACACAGTGGATAGCCGACCAGGTCCACAATATTATACGTGTACAAGAACTTTACTCCACACAGTGGATAGCCGACCAGGTCCACATAATTATACGTGTACGATAACTTAACTCCACATAGTGAATAGTCGTTTTTTTGTTGAAGTCACGTGAACCAACATGACCAATGAACTATATCGCCTGCTTGTGGGTAGTCATGTGGTAGATTGACCTTTCGCGCATATATTGACGTATTAATGAGAGAATGGAAATGGCGACTTTTGTAAACTAAAGGTTTGGTACAGTTTGAAATTTAACCGGGCAGATCTATGGCTGGTGTCGACATAAAGACTTCAGATTGGCGCGAGGAGAAAGGGAAAACATTAAAGTTCGGGTTAGCAATTGTATTTTTTAAAAGTTATGAAGAGAATCTTGATATTTTTTATGAGAAACGAGAGGTGGTCTTGCCACCTCGAAGGGTGGCAAGAAATTCCCAGAAAATTGATCAAATGCGTTCTGACGATGATGATGGCCTATCTGTCAGAAAATGTCTTACATCATCATCGCAGATATTTCGGACTAGAAGAAGGGGATGACTATTCCAACGCATTAGGTGAGGGTCAAGGGGCCGCCTAGGTCCCGGAAGCGCAGGGAAAGCTAGGTTGCCTGAGAAGCGTTCTGAGGGTGTTCTGCAACTAACAATGCTAATAATTTGCGAATTTTGCTCTCCTTAATTTTTAAAATATAACAGTGAAGTCGTTATGTTCCAAAGTTATAGATGAAGCCTTGTAAAGTGTTTGAAGCGTGGGGGAGGGGATAACTATCCCAACGCATCAGGCGATGGCCCAGGGGCCGCTTAGGGCCCGGAAACTCAGGGGTTCTAGATTGCCTGAGAAACGTTCTGAGGCTGTTCTGCAAATAAATAACTTCTGGATTTTGCTTTCCTTAATTCTTAAAAATTAAAAAATAAGACAAGCAGGAAAAGCGGCCGCGGTTGGTTTTATATTGATTTGGGCAATTATATGGGAAAACTACATAGGCTACTTGTGCTACATAAAAGGGTCCGTGGATAGTTTTCTTTAATGAAAGTGGGAAGGTGGCAGACTACCGAAACCCAGTAGGCCTATATACAGTCGTGGGTCCACGGGCCACCTAGGCTCTTAAAATAATCAAGCAAAACACTGTCCATGACTTTCGTTATACTTTCTTGAAAGTAACAGTTGTAGTAGGGAAGACACTTTCTCAGAGAAATCTTGAATATAAATCATCGACGATCCGCCATATTTGACGAAGCTCTAAGGCTCTTCATGACCGGAGATGTGCCTAAACAAAGAACGGTGTATATAGTTTTGTTCTCTATTGTTGAGTGCCATATTCCTGTCAAATCAGTGTTTATAATCGTATTTGGTTTATTATAGGCCTGGAACTCATTTGTTGGACAAGATGATCACTGAATTTTGTGTGATTCTTTACATCCAGAAATTGCATTTTTTCAAAATCCAGCTTGTTCGTTGCTAGAACCATGAAACACGTTGCTTAATATTGAAACACGGACTATGATGTGCAAAATATTAAAAAAGAATAACATATCACCATGGTTACCGTGGTTAGTGGTTACCGTCAAACTAAAGATGACATGGAACTGGCAGACCTTGCATTAGATTGCATATGTAATGGTACGTTTTGTTCCGTGTTAATTTCTTTCTCCTCTCTCTACCTTTTTTTCTCTCTTCTTCTTTTTTTCTCTTCTTCTCTTTCTTTTTTGCTTCTTTTTTTTTGCTCAATGTTTTAATGCCATATTAGCAGCTTCTTGCAACTCTAAGAATTGTGTATGTAGTTTAATTATGCAGACTTGGTCTAATCTGGGATGAATATGAAATCCCAGGTCTAATGCACATGTGACTTGGGTGATGGAAAAAGTGTGAGGTTATTTATTCTCGGTCAGAGTTCCACTTGCCTGAGTTATATGGACCAATTAACACACACAACCTGGCGTTAACGTCGTCAAGCTAAGTAAGCATTCCATCTTTTTGAAATATAATCATGTAAAACTACAGGTATACAGCCAAAACTCACTTTTTTAAAAGGAGAAAAAAATACCTTGACACGTAAGAGGTAAGACATTTTTCCCTATTTTTTTGCTTTTTAGACAAGATTTTCTTTACAAACATTATTCCGGCAAATGGTCTTGGGGAAGGTAATTTATCTTAATATATATCTTATAAAGGACCTTTTTAAGAAACTTAATCTTATTTAATAGATACAAATTATTACTTACCTTGTTTCCCTGTGTTGGGTTTATTATAATACTGGCAGCTATATGTATTGCCTTAACCGAAGGCTGTTTTATTGTTCCTTCGATGGGGGAATTCAAACTTGAAGTTCCATCACCTTTATGACTAAAAACTGCAATTTTCCTTATGTCTGTAGCATTATGAGTTTGTATCGTGAGAAGGCGGGTGGGGGTGGGTGGGGGTGGGAGGGGGGCAGGGGCGGATACAGGATTTTGTGAAAGGGGGGGGGGGGGGGGCGCAAGTCCTACATGCAGTAGGTAGCCATGAGTCTTGTGAAGGGGTAACTATCACAGCACCATAAGGCGTAGGTCCAGGGGCCTCCTAGCCCTAACCCTAACCCTAGGCCCCGGACGCTCTGGGATCCTAGATCGCCGGAGATGCGTTCTAAGCCATTTCGGCGTGTAAAACTAGACATTATTTTTCATCTTCTACCAGAAAGATGTTTTAGCTTAGAGCCACGTCTGAATAAACGGGAAGGTCCAATGGGGGATTAAAGTAGGCCTACATCATAAGCGTGATACCTCTATTCCCTCTCGAGTATCACTTATTTTAATCAAGTATTTTAAATTCAACCTAACTAAAACGTTACAAAATTGTTTTTGTTCAAGCCCCTGAAAAAGAATTATCGGTTGCTAACTTTATTTGCGGAAAAACAATAATCAAAATGGAACTGTGTATGCTTTGCCTGTTTTATACGTAATACTCTCAGTAACAATTTCAAAACAATGTCAAGATAAGGGCGTAATGACAGTTTTGTATAGCTTTAAAACAACAGCTTGCGATTTTTGCGCGAAAATTCATCCATAACTCTGGAATAATTCAGCGGCAAATCTTTATTTACATACAGATAGGCAAGTCCATTCATTCTTTCCTCTTCCCCATGGTCCACAGTTTTCAAATGTTATTTTATTCGATCTACAAGTTAATGATCCCATCTGATTTTTAAAGGCACACTTGCCGCGAAAACCCAGAAGACTGTTTACAATAAAAACAGCGGACAGTTTTCTGTATTTTTCCCATACAGGAAAAGTTAGGAACTTTCTATCTTTACCAGAAATTGAAAGTTTTGACATCATTTAGTATTTTTAATTTGAAATTGAAAAACAGATTTTTCAGGTACCCGCAATGTAAACAAACTTTGAACCTGAGCGTGTGCACAAGTGGCGTAATGGTTTGAGTCGTGCACGGGCGATCTAACGACACAGTATAATTTTACGAACTTTATCTAAGAAATACATATTAACGATCGAGTAAGAGGGACTATAAAAGCCTGCCTAGTGCAAACCACAGACAAAAAATCTCGAATGAGGGTAATCCAACACTTAAGTTAACCAACACTGATCGGCGTTGTTGTTGTAATCGAGCTTCGATTCTTCTTTTTTTTCACCCTCATTTATACATTCTAAACCTAATTGGACATGCTTTATGTGTGCTATGTTTGATTTTAGTGGTTTTAACTGTAGTAAGCTCGTGCAAATTGGTTTTCTTAACAAATGTCAAACAGGCTACGGCGGGAAGTGGGCCTTTAAGCGAACAGCGGACTTAAATTGTGCTATTACGGGGAAACAAATTGGTTTTCCTTTTCCACTAGGACTAATATTGTACAGCAACAGCATGCTATTAATAACTAAAGCATACGCTAAATATCAATTTTATAATTTCATTATATGATATAATATTAGAAATTGAATGATTGATACTCAACAACAATACTCAAGCCGAATTAAACAATGTAGAAGATTTCTTCTTATTAAAAGCTGGGTAAATGTTTAAAGTCCCCCCTTGTACCATTTTAAAAATATTAGTGCAATAGTTTTGCAGCAAAAATTCCTACCCCCCCCCCCCCCCCCTCCTCCTTCAGTTAACATAATTGGCTCTTCCATTGAGCCAACGGATCAGTTGATGTTCTTGTTTCAGGTTGGTCAGCTCAACTGCATATAGCCGGATTATCGGTCTTACGGCGACTGGTATTATATGGCTGCTAATGTGTCTTCACGGAGAGAAAAAAAATTCGGCAGAGCCCAGATTTCTCGGCTAAACTGCATAGTATGAAGTGCATGTGCTTTCAATCGGGTGCAGCAGTCCTATACGAGTACATGCACGATGCCTGGCTACGCTACTGCCTACATGTACCTGTACGCTACCAGTCCACATCGCTTAGCTTCGTGTGCTCCCCCCACCACCACTCTCCTTACCACTTCCCCAAGAACCTGGTGTTTTAAATATACAGCACACATAGGCAAGCCCGGTACCAATGAGGCAATTATACGAAACATTTAAATGTGATCGTAGCTCCATATAAAGCTTCCTTCTTCATAGCATTGTAATGTAAGATATTTTCGTTTTCCTACTCTCTTTTTCTCTTTTCCTACTCTCTTTTTCTCTTTTCCTTCTGTTTTCGCCCCCTGCGCCCCCCTCTAAATCCGCCACTGGGGGCTATTGTTCAAGCCGCTCCTGCTATGGCTGTCGCTAATGCTGCATTTGACGTTTGTCCAGTTGTCAAATATTGGGTTAGGGGTTAGTAGGGGGTATAATCGCACCATTCATCTAGGAAATTCCACAAACTTGACTAATGGATAATCTCCCCTCACGAATCCATTATAACGTTTTGGTCCATAAACGTCTTCATATGACTGAAATACTGTTAAGCAGGACGTAAACCCCAATTCACTCACTCTATTGACCAGCCCCGATAGCTCAGTCGGTAGAGCGTTGACTTCCGGTTTGAGAGTCGAGGTAGGAAGACGTGTTCGCAACTCGCTCTCAAAATGGAAAATGATGTTGTTTCCAAAACCGGTTATTCTTGATAGTACGCCCAGACATCTATAGGCAAACCATACAAATGTCTAGTATTTCTTCAAGCACTAGATCTGAGAATCTAAGAAGTTTGAATTCTAGAAGGTCTTATCTAAAAGAACATACTTTGAAGGTGATCGTGAACAGTGAAACGGTAACAGCTGGCGACATTATTGAAGCTGTGGAAAATGAGTGTGGACTCGGGTCCATAATAGCATGTGTATCCAAACCGGAGTATTTTGAAATAACAGTTGTTGATAAAGCAGCAGTTGATATCCTAAGCAATGGCGTTGAGGTACGGGGTGTGATGTATGCAGTCACTAACTTATGTAAAAAAAACGTGGTTGTCTGGATCATGGGACTTCCTTCTTACACCGACGATTATGAAATCAGGGAAAAATTGCTGGATATGGATGTAACAACCCTGTCGGATGTTAAGAGGCCATGTGGATGATGAAACAAGGTTTCTGAAAGTCCTATTGCTCCCCCCCCCCCCACACGGATTGAAGTCTTTGTCCTATGCCATGAAATTTGATACCGCCACTGGTCCGGAGTATTTTAGGGTGATACATGACGGACAAGTGAAAGTGTGTTCGATTTGCCTATCTGATGAACATTTGCATAAAAAGTGTCCCCGTTATTTCTGTCACAAATGTCTCATCCAAGGGCACCTATTGAGGGCCTGTAGAATCCCTCCTTGTGATGAATGTGGAAAATTTGGGGGAAAATGTATATGTTCAGATAGGGCTTCCATACTGTGTGATCGCTGTGGAGATAACAGCCAAGCATGTAAATGTCACGCTGACCTGCCAATGCAGTCAATCGAGGCCTCCACACTGACTGATTCTGAAGGTGTAGGTGAAACACGAATGCCGTCCAAAGAAGTAGGTGAGGATATTCCCATTGTGACCGGACCCCCCAGCGTTGGAGCCATTGAACCTGAAGTTAAAGAGCACGTGCTTTCCAGTGACAACTCCGATAAAAACATCTCCCAAAACAGTGGATCGTCTGTACAGGATTCCGTGTGTATCAGTGCATGAGAAGCAATGTGAATTGACAACTGAGCAGGCTGTGTCTGATAACAGTTTGACTGACGTTGAGAGCTCGTATACAACGGTGACCCGTAGACGGAGCCGTCGGATTAACCATTCACCGAATGTGGGGAAAGTGAGAATGACACCGTACGGTAAGAAGCCTTCGATAGGCTAATACAATTGACTCAGTTTAATTTTCTTTTTTTTTTGTTTCTACAATGATTTTATTAGGTTCGTTAAACTGTAATAGCATTAGAAGTCTAGATAAAATCGATAAAATCAAAGCATTGTTTTCAGTTTGCCATACTGATATTTTTTCTTACAAGAAACTCATTGGGATCAATCCTTTGTGACCAACTACAAACATGTATTTGAGGGTGAGGTTTTCTTCAGTAATGGAACTAATAATAGCTGTGGCGTTGCCACGATTGTATCAGATTCGCTAAAAAGCAGCGTGACAAATTCTAAAACAGATACTTCTGACAGGATTGTTATGATTTCTATTCTGCTAGACACTGAAGAAGTAGATATTATAAATGTTTACGCCCCAAACACTGTCTCTGAAAGATATACATTTTTCAAAGATCTTTTCAATTTAACAAGACCAGATAAAAAAACAATAATTGTTGGAGATATCAATATCTGTTTTTCCCCATTAGATAGAGCGAATAGAAGGTTTGATAGTGACCGATCAAGGTCTATGTTTAGCAGATTATCTTTAGATTTTAATATAAGAGATGTTTGGTGGTACCTTCACCCTGCGACATGGCGTAGGTCAGTTCAGGGTATACTTCAACAAAGTCGAATAGACCATTTTTTCGTCAGTGGGAATATAATGAAGTTTGTGAAATATGTTTATCACAGACGCAATAGCTATAGCGATCACAGCACCATTTTTCTCCGTTTAGACTTCTGTTCTGTTGAAAGGGGCCCAGGTTTATTTGTTTTTAATAATTTATTGCTGAAAGATAAAACCTTTTGTGAAAAAGTCAAAGATACAATAACAAGGGAAAAAACTAACCCATCATTTATTAACGAGAAAGCTATTTGGTGGGACAATTTAAAATATAAATTTAAACGTTTGGGGATTTTACACGGTAAGAGAATGAAACAAGAGAGAAATCAAACCATGGTCACTCTTCAGTGTCAGCTAGAGGGTGAATACAGAAGAGCTTCAGCAATTGACAAATATGATCAGTCTGTATTTCTCAAACTTGAAGAAGAGTTAAGGGTTCTGGAGGGAGAAATATGCAAAGGGGCAATTTTAAGGTCTAAAGCTCAATGGGCAATGGAGGGGGACAGAAACACCAGTTTTTTTCGTCAATTTAGAAAAACAGAGACAAACAAATAAAAACATAACCAGTCTTGTGTCAAAATCTGCTGCCATTATTTGCGAAACTGATAGCATTATTGAAGAAGTAAAAAGCTTTTATAGCGAATTGTACAGTGAGGATGAAGTCGATAGTGAGGCCGTTGAGGAAACTTTATCTTGTATCACAGCTCGCCTGGGGGAAGAAGATAAACTATTCTGTGATCAGGATATTACTAAGCAAGAGCTTACCTCCGCTGTTGAAAATCTATCGAGGGGGAAGAGTCCGGGCAATGATGGCCTCACTGTCGAGTTTTATTTTCACTGTTGGAAAGAATTATCTGATATATTTTTTCAACTTTGTCATGATATATATGATATATATGATATAAGTCCTTTTTCGTTTTTCACCTGTACGCTACTTTAACCATTTTGATTACCAAACCTTAATTCTTTTTGGGTATGTAGGGAAGCATCCATGTGTCAATACTTTGTTTGTAAATTTAGTGCTCTCGTGCGCAAGATTCTGTATTTTCAAATGCAGAAATATGTCCATGTACCATGGGAAAACTGTAAGACTGAAGCAATTTTTCGTGTAAAAATTTTTGTTCAAAATCCATTCAGGAGAGATATTTGTATAACAAGACAAAATAGCTTAATTTAAAATTTGAGAGGGACTATCTCTTGTTCAACCCACTCATCAAGGTCATTGAAGAGGACAAATTAAACCTAAAGTTGTAATCTGGTCTTATTGTAACCTACAATCTCCCCTAATCTTCTGTGATATGTCTGTTTGTTTGTTTTTAATATGGGGATTTTCTGGAAATTTCTTGTAAATGTTGTATGAATTATCGTGCAATAAACATTAAAAAAAAAACGTCCGCTTCAGGCCCGGAAGATCCGGGTTCAAGCCTGGGTAGAGTCAGACCAAAGACTTTAACAGTGGTAGCTGTTGCTGCTTCGCTTGGCGCTCAGCAATAGGAGTTAGAGCAGCGACTGGTTGGCCCGGTGTCAGTATACTGTGACTGGATGAGGAGGCTTGCTGGTTGTCTTCGGCAAGTCGTCTCGGTGAGGCAGCACCTGGAAGAGCGGTGGAAATCCGCCATTCAACAAGCAGGCGAATTTCACTCGCAGGCGATTCGCCTCCAAATCTATGTGTCACAACCTAATTCCCCGAGAAAGGGATGGACACATTATACCTTTCGCCTTTTAAAATGGCGGATGACTCGAAAGGGCGAGACCCCAAAAGGGCGCGGTTTGCTCAAAGCGCGCCATGTCGGGGGTTTCGAGTTATCCGCCATTGTTGGAAAAGCTATATAAAAGTCGAAAGTGTTAAAAGGACGCTATCAGCCACCATAATTTTCCCTGTGACTTCATCCCCTTTTAAAACATTTATTTGGTATCACCTCGCAACCACAAGAGAAACCTTGTCACGTCATTTAGGGTCAGTATTTTGTTCTGACGTCATCCGTACAGCGTTTCGGCGGTTACCTAAATATTGGCTTTAATAAAATTCGCAGCATTAGCCACACTATGTGAATTCATTATGGGCGATAGACTTCCCCTTTTAAAGAAAATCAAACAAGTTAGTAGTCGGCAAATGCATTGGGGCGCTTTAGCACCTGTAAAACAACGGGCCACAATATCGAACTGTTACCCTAGTGAGATTATACAAATTTTTCGCTATTTGACTTTGATTTTCTGGTGACTGAGGGCCATCATAGGGACTTATTTCATAAAACCCATTTCGTCGACTGAATCCAGATGGACAACTAAGGGCAATATATTGCAATTTTAGTCGGCTAGGCGAGTTTAACAGACTTAGCTATTTTATGAAAAGGTTAAAGTGGCATGAGCTGCCAAAATTCACACTTTTTTCATAATTTCTGATCGTCACCACAGTAAGAGGGTTTGAGGGCCATCGGAAAACAAAGTGATTGGCGTTGGGATGAGGAAAATCCATACAGTATGTGGCCTGTACGAACCAAAAACGTGTTCAAAAAGTAAACAAAATTTAAATAACCGGGACGACCATTCATTCATTCTAAGCCAAAGTTAGTTCAAAACAATACTTTATCGTACATTTTCGAAACCAGAAGCACTATAAAGCTTCTGAATTATACGTCTTGAAAAAAAAATAGCCAATAATTTCAACATTCTGTTTTAATGTAAAAATATCGACATTTTGGCAGCTCATGCCACTTTAATATCTACTAAGCTGGCGCAAAGTTACACAATAACACGCGTTTGCGACAGGCGCAACTTACGCCAGCTTAGTAGAACGAGATCCCGGGGATGAAGCTTGAATAACACATATAGAAGATATGGTAGTCAAGCTTTTCTATATACTGAATCCTAAACAAAGATCCATTACGATAAACGAGAGGATTATGTGGGATAAAATGATAGGCCTGCATAAACTTTTTAATCGAGAGTTCTGTTGATGGGCGACTATTGAATCGGTATGCTGTGCCAAACACTGACCCTATTGTAAAAGATTATCACATTGTATATTTATTATTGTGTGTTTACAGATATTGCCTACCAGAAACGGTGACCATGACCTTAAAACATGAACGATCCAAGAAAGTCGTATACATCTGTGCTAAATCAGAAGGTACATGTACAGCGGAACGTACTCATCAAGACACGACCGATGATGTTGTGGTGGTGGAAAATGACTCATGGGAAGATTCGGGATCAATAGGTCAGGAGAAAGTGCCGGTTTACGGAGAGATGGGGTTTCCTATCACAGTCCTGGATGGCCCCAATGTGGACAAAGGCTGGGCATGGATGGCGTTACTAGCCTCTTTTCTCGCTATGGTAACAGACTTGTTTATTTACATCCGATGTCTTATAAGTTTCTATTAACATTTAACAGAATTCTCTGCTTACAGCACGATGTTATACATACCGTAAAATCCATTACTGATCTTTAATGCTCACGTCTTGGTTGCACGAGGATTAGTGCAATAGTTGCAAAGTTTTGATAAATACGTTTTCCCATAGCATATACTTTAATTTGCTGACAGATTTTTTCATTGAATTCAAAGTTTAATTACTTGTATTGCGTTGGGTTCAAGTCCATTCCAAAATATATCACTACATACATCAGTCTTTGTGTCATGGTTGCGGCGTTTTCCTTTTGATGAGCAATCTTCGACAAATCCCATACCCAGTGGACAGAGAGTGGGCGGGGCTTAAGCGTTGAATAACTTTCCGATTTTGGAAGTTGTTGTACGGCTCTCTTGACTGGGTATCAGAGAGTAAACACGTGCCAGTTGATTGACAACGTCAATCACTAATACCATGATACAAGCCCGTTATTGAATTGCTCCCTCGAGTATGGAAGAAATTCTGAGAGGTATGGCCTCGCGCGTTCGCACTTGGCCACGTCTTTCAGAATATCTTCCATACCCTCGGGAAGCCATTCAATAACTCCAACTTATTGAGACTTCGCACGCTATGTTCTCAGCCAGAATACCGACATGTGCTTTAAAATCGTCAGATGTTTTCTCCTTTTTTTAATAGTAGCACTCGTTAAAATATCCCGTGTTTCATGGCATTTTATCCTTCCTAAACATACATGCCCAAATAGATTAATCTAAATTACAGTCGACAATGTCAAGGTCGCGAGTATTTGTCCCGGTCCATGGGCTAACATGTATACGCATTTTTATCGTGCCTTCCTCAAATCCCGAAGTTACGAAGATCTTGTATGGTTGGAATGTTGTGTGTATTACCGCAATTTGTCATTTTGATGTTTTGACCAGATTCAGCAAAACAGAAAACAAAAGCCGAGATCTTCTAGAAAGAGGAATAGTTGTAACATTCACGTCTATAATTTTGTGTAAAGAAATGTCAGTTTAGCAGTTCTAAATGCCCATATCTATATGTTTGTCACCAGGTCACAGTGGGATTGTGTATGCCGATGGCCGGAATTATTTACATCTATCACTTAGAGACCTTTGGAGAAAACCCTGCTTTTGTTGCTTGTATTGGTTCCTTATTAGTTGGACTAATGAGTATGTGTGGTAAGTTGAGCGGGGTTTATGAGTATGTATGGTGAATAGAGTCGGACGAATAAGTATGTGTGGTAAGTTGAGCGGGGTTTAAGAGTATGTATGGTGAGTAGAGTCGGACTATGTGTGGTAAGTTGAGCGGGGTTTAGGAGTATGTATGGTGAGTTGAGTCGGACTAATGAGTATGTGTGGTAAGTTGAGCGGGGTTTATGAGTATGTATGATGAGTAGAGTCGGACTAATGAGTATGTGTGGTAAGTTGAGCGGGTATTATCAGTACATATATATTTGGTGAGTAGAGACGGAATAATGTGTATGTTTGGTGAGATTAGTCGGAATAATGAGTATGTATGGTGAGTAGAGACGGAATAATGAGTATGTATGGTGAGTAGAGTCGGAATAATGTGTACAATGTATGTATGGTGAGTACAGACGGAATAATGAGTATGTATGGTGAGGATAGACGGAATAATGTGTATGTTTGGTGAGTACAGAGGGAATAATGAGTACATGTATGTATGGTGAGTATAGACGGAAGAATGTGTATGCATGGTGAGTAGAGTCGGAATAATGAGTATGTATGGTGAATAGAGACGGAATAATGAGTATGTATGGTGAATATAGACGGAATAATGTGTATGTATGGTGAATAGAGACGGAATAATGTGTATGTATGGTGAGTAGAGTCGGAATAATGTGTATGTGTGGTGAGTAGAGTCGGAATAATGAGTATTTGTGAAAACAGTCCACCGAGCCTGTTCTGTGCGATTGTACCAATTAGTTGATATTTTAGACTAATCTACTTCTTGAAAATGGTAAAAGTCAATTTGGCAAACAGTTGTTAAGAATGTGTATTTGACAGGTCCCCTTGCTGGTTGGGTGTGCACACGGTTCGGAAGGCGGACCTCCATCATTATAGGTGGTATGATGGTGTCCTCGTCACTAGCTGTTAGTTCACAATCCTATAACTTCTGGTTGGTGTTTGTTACTAATGGGATTATAGCAGGTTTGTCGTCACGCTTCATTTTATACCAAAAATGACGATCGATGAAACGTTGGACAATCCAATGTACATTCTAACATTCTATCTGACGTCTATGGATGCCACTTTCATAGACTCCTCATTCTACCCATTGGATTGGTATCGTTGATTGCGATTCCGTTCCAGAAAAAAAAAAGCTAAATTTAGCATTTTTCTTGTTTCGATCGATGTCTGTTGGAGGGCTGTTATTTTGTTGTTTTAGGAATGGGCCTTAGACTGGTTACGGCACCGACACACATCAACATTGGCTGTTATTTTGTTGTTTAAGGAATAGGCCATAGACTGGTTACGACACCGACAAACATTAACATTGGCTGTTATTTTGTTGTTTTAGGAATAGGCCATAGACTGGTTACGACACCGACAAACATTAACATTGGCTGTTATTTTGTTGTTTTAGGAATAGGCCTTAGACTGGTTACGACACCGACACACATTAACATTGGCTGTTATCTTGTTGTTTTAGGAATAGGCCTTAGACTGGTTACGACACCGACAAACATCAGCATTGGATGTTATTTTGTTGTTTTAGGAATAGGCCTTAGACTGGTTACGACACCGACACACATCAGCATTGGCTGTTATTTTGTTGTTTTAGGAATAGGCCTTAGGCTGGCTACGACTCCGACACACATCAACATTGGCTGTTATTTTGTTGTTTTAGGAATAGGCCTTAGACTGGTTTCGACAACGATACACATTACCATTGGCAGTTATTTTGTTGTTTTAGGAATATGCCTTAGACTGGTTACGACAGCGACACACATTAACATTGACTGTTATTTTGTTGTTTTAGGAATAGGCCATAGACTGGTTACGACACCGACGAACATTAACATTGGCTGTTATTTTGTTGTTTTAGGAATGGGCCTTGGACTGGTTACGACACCGACACACATCAACATTGGTTGTTATTTTGTTCGTAAACGAACTCTTGCTAGTGCATTATGTATGACTGGTTTCCCAGTGGGTGTTTTCGTGGCGCCACCAGTGCTACAGTACTTGGAGTCGGTTTATGGGTGGCGCGGGACATTATTACTGTTTGCTGGGTTTCAGTTGAACCTTTGTGTTTTTGGGGCACTTATGAAACCTTCGCCCCTGGAAAAACACAAGAATACAAGAAAGAATGAGAAGAAATATGTTGTTCAAAAACAACATCTACAAGTGACAGTAAATCAACAGTCTGTGTTTAGAAACGTTCCATTCTATTTTCTTAGTCTGACATTCTTCTTCGCGAATTTCGCCATAAACGCTCTATATGTGCATTTGCCGCATTATGTGCTAGGGAAGGGAGGCTCCAATACTGATTTGAACTCCCTATATCTAATATTGGGCGTATCAGGTGTTTTCTCAAAGCTCCTCATCGGGTTAGGCACTGCTACAATTAAACAGGGACAGAGCTTGGATAAAATCTCTATATTGTTCGGGTCATGCAATATCGTTAGTTGTTCTTTTCTGATTTTCCCCTATTTATCATGCAGTCAATTTTACAGATCATTGTGTTTATTTTTTGTTGGGTTCTATTACAACGTTGCTCCGAGTATGTATGTTCCGATATGTATAGAGGTAGCCGGTTTTGACAATTTAAACAATTCACTCGGAATCATTTATTTCGCCATCGGAAGTGGTTATTTTAGTGGCCCACCTATAACAGGTATGTCTAATCAAAAGAAGTTTTTGTATATTTAATATTTATACCGCATTTAACCATAAATGTAGCAAATGTAGCGTATCCAAGCTGTATTCGATTGTAGCGAATGGGCTGCACAGTGACAACACACAGCTTGATTGATGTTTTACGCTGCACTCAAGATTATTTCACTTATATGGCGGCGTTACCAGGTTTAGTGGGGGAGGAAACCAGGCACAGCTGCCTTGGAAAGATTCTTTGAATTATAAACAGGAGCTGAACTCAGTTCCGTAGTTTTCGGTTCTACCGTTTTTTTTTTCTTTACTGTCAGTAATTTACTTATTTGATAAATTTGCCGATGGTGATGGGAAAAGCAGATGGGCAGGTTTCCTCATAGCTATGTTACAATGTTTTTCAAAATGCAAAGTAATAAATACAGGAGTAACATAAATTTTATGTTTGATTATTTCAGCCTGGTTATCCAGTATTGTTAAAAACCAGGATGCAATCTTTTATTGTTCAGGTAGGATATGACCAATTTTATCTGCTACATAGAGGATGACTGATGAAATATTCTATTTATTATATAATTATTAGTGAGATTTTTGTGTATTTTCTGCGACAAACTGAACAATTCGCTGTCGTCAGATGACCCTGAAAATGATTTAATCAAATTTGGGCAATATCGCACCGTTTTGGGGTTCAACACAACAAAAACTTATAAATTTGCATCTAAAGTCCCTGTTGCATTTTCCTATTTTGATGATGGAAAATACTTTCATGAAACAAATTACAGTTACCATACTTATTTCGGAAGAAAATCCTGTGTTTGTCTGCCCGGAGGGACACACCGTGTACGCTCGACTACAAACACCGAGGTTCGCCTTGTAGGTGAAATTGAACTTGACACTTCTTTAATTTTAAAATAAAATTTAAGTGGCAAGAGCTTGTTATTTTAAATGGGGGATTTATTGGGTTAAGTGTTCTGAAATGTTCTACGATAAATTGGATCTTTAATGTTTTGTTACCAAAACCAATTGAGTTGGCTCTTTTACACTGGCATTGTCGCCCAGAGTCAGACTCCGAGACAATCTGAGTAAAGTCGAGATGTTCATTGAAAAGAACAGAGCGAAGATGACGATCAGCTGGCACTGAGACAAGAGATTCTGTACGTCGAAGAAAATCAAGCGTGTATCATAGGAATTATACCTTTAAGTCGAAAAACGATGTAAACTGTTAAATCACAAGGGAAACATTTTCCCCTCTAAATCTGGCAACACGGCCATATGAGTGTAATTATCTTGAGCACGAAGAATAACACCAATCCCCACTAAACCTGGCAACACGGCCATATTAGTGTAATTATCTTGAGCACGAAGAATAACACCAATCCCCACTAAACCTGGCAACACGGCCATATCAGTGTAATTACCTTGAGCACGGCGTAGAACACCAATTCCCTTTAAACCTGGCAACACGGCCATATTAGTGTAATTGTCTTGAACACGGCGTAGAACACCAATTCCCTCTAAACCTGGCAACACGGCCATATAAGTGTAATTGTCTTGAGCACAGAGTAGAACACCAATCCCCTCTAAACCTGGCAACACGGCCATATTAGTGTAATTATCTTGAGCACGGAGTAGAACACCAATCCCCTCTTAACCTGACAACACGGCCATATTAGTGTAATTATCTTGAGCACGCAGTAGAACACCAATCCTCTCTAAACCTGGCAACACGGCCATATAAGTGTAATTATCTTGAGCACGGAGTAGAACACCAATCCCTTCTAAACCTGGCGACACAGCCATATTAGTGTAATTATCTTGAGCACGGAGTAGAACACCAATCCCCACTAAACCTGGCAACACGGCCATATTAGTGTAATTATCTTGAGCACAGAGTAGAACACCAATCCCCTCTAAACCTGGCAACACGGCCATATTGGTGTAATTATCTTGAGCACAGAGTAGAACACCAATCCCTCTAAACCTGGCAACACGGTCATATTAGTGTAATTATCTTGAGCACAGCATAGAACACCAATCCGCTCTAAACCTGGCAACACGGCCATATCAGTGTAATTATCTTGAGCACAGCATAGAACACCAATCCGCTCTAAACCTGGCAACACGGCCATATCAGTGTAATTATCTTGAGCACGTAGCACTTCTTGGGCACGGAGAAGATCACCAATCTCTCTAAACCTGGCAACACGGCCATATTAGTGTAATTGTCTTGAGCACGGAATAGAACATCAATCTAAATACCATTTCTATTGTCTTTTTTGTTTTTACTTGACAGGTAGTGTGAATCTAATGGCGGTGATGTCACTGGTACTGATGCAGTTATTCAAAAGAAGAGACACAGTGGCAGAGTCAAATAAACAATGAATTGGTTCCACCCAATAAGCCTACCCCCATCATCCATTTGATACTTGTTTATCATACCATATCTCATTGGATGAAAATATCTTCGCAATGTTTAAAAATTCATTGTGAAATTCGTCGTTTAGAAAAAATATGATATCCAGTACAAACATTGCGTATCCGTTTGTGTAAACCGAGTTTGTCTAGATCGCTCTACTGTTGACAATATATAAAGGCAATCGACAAATATGGTGGAGACCGGGGCGCATTGGACCACTTTGCAAACTTTTGAAATCTAACAGAAAAATGATGAACATAAAACTAAAAGAAAACCTTTACATGAAACATAATAAAATCTTTCAATGGCATTTAGAAGTTGAAAGGTTACAATAAGGTGAAGAATTACTTATGGATAACAACTTCTTGGTTTATTGGGTGACGACGTTTCGATGTAGTTCTTACATCGTTATCAAAGTCAATGTTATGAAACATATTGTCAATCTGATTAATATCATTGCTTTTTTTTGGCTATCTTATGTACATTTTCGAAGAAATAGACGTTTCCATTTTTTTTACCCTTGGATGAGGTAAATTCAGATTGCATATGGGTTAAATTGGGTGAATAAATTGGGTAAGTAAAAATGAAATTAACTGATTACTTGAAGGAATTTTGCTTCTTCGTTTGTTTTAACAAATGAATAATACAAACTGTGTCTGTCAACGATAAAGTTGAATACAAGCGATTAGATAAAATGACCATTAAAAGAATTTTAGTTGGCAATATAAGAGCACATTGGACTGATCAGAATACAGCTTTATTAAAGTGATGCTTGAAAAATAAAATGCAAGTAAAAGAATGTCTGTACTAGACACAGTTATTAAAATAGTGGGGAAAATCAACGGTCTAGTAGCGGTGTTCTCGTTATTTTGGGATTACACTTTCTTGAAAATATGGCAGAAATTCCTCTACCGATTTTTGGGTGACGCCCGAAACGGGAATCGAACCCGGGTCCCAGAGTTTGGTACCTATCGCCAGCACTAAATGCCGGCTGCCTAATCCATTCAGCCAACCGGCCTCCAAGTGCAATCCCAATATAACGAGAATACTATTAAACTCACTTTCTAAACGACACTAACTAATTTAAGTCTAGTAGCGATCTAAATCGACATTTGGGAAAAACAGCTGCCTGCTTGTACGTTTGGTTTCAGCAACAACGCAAGGGACCTGTAACTTTTCTTCAATGTTGGTTGGTTGGTTGTTTCAGCTTATTGGTGCGTCCATTATTTTCTTCAATGTCATCGAAGCCGTCTTTGTTGGGGAAACAATAAACAATCGGGTCCTTGCAAAATGGCTGTCGGACAAAAAAGGTCACCTCTAACATCTGATATTGATCTGCTTCTTGGGTGATTTTACCCATGTAATGGTAAACAACACGTTTCGATAAATATTTCACTAGAATGAAATCACCAGATTTGAGTTCCTCTGGACTATTTAACTGGAGCTGACCAGTCCATGGTTGAATTTTCTAAAGCCTGTTTATGGCAAAATTCGAACTTCCTGTGGTCAAAAATGTCCAACTGAAACGAAAACGATTTTCGTTTAAAACAACACTCAGCTACCTATTGAAACGAAAGATTAAATAAAATAATCTATCAATTAAGTTGATACAATACAATTCACGAGCTGGGCCCAACCCTCATAAATTACACAATAACCCATCTAGACGAACGTATCATAAATAAAACTAAATAAACCATCAATAAAGTGAATCGTAATAAGTCCAAACAACACAACTCCTTATTCAGTATTTTCAATATCTATATAATTAAAGTGGCATGAGCTGCCAAAATGTTGATATTTTGACGTAAAAACAGAATGTTGGAATTATAGTCTATTTTTCACAAGACGTATAATTCAGAAGCTTTTCAGTGCTTCTAGTCTCGAAAATGTACGATAAAGTATTGTTTTGAACTAACTTTGGCTTAGAATGAATGAATGGTCGTCTCGGTTTAAGTTTTGTTTACTTTTCAAACACGTTTTCGGTTCGTACAGGCCACATACTGTATGGATTTTCCTCATTCCAACGCCAATCATTTAGTTTTTCGGTGGCCTTCAAAGCCTCTTACTGTCGTGACGATCAGAAATTATGAAAAAAGTGTGAATTTTGGCAGCTCATGCCACTTTAAGCTTAGATCGTCGATAGACGAAGTTATCTCCCTTTACCCAGTCTGCGAAGTAATCTCAGATACTATGTAATAGACACAGTCTCGCTTTATTTTATTTTTATCGATGTATTATAATATGTAATACTTACTGTATTATCTTGCTTTTTGTATCAGAGTCAAGCTTGATACTCACCCGAACCTGGGATCTTTCCTGTTGTTTTGATTTTTATGACGATTGCGATCATTAACCTCCCAGAATTATGGTAATCTATTTTCTATGCACTACGTTTTATCTCGATGAAACTTACTTTTGTATTTGGTTATATGCTGCGACACCGGTTCGGTTATCATTGAGACGGGGGACTATTGAGACGGGGGACCAATGAGACGGGGGGCCAATGAGACGGGGTACCAATGAGACGGGGGACTATTGAGACGGGGGACTATTGAGACGGGGGACCAATGAGACGGGGGGCCAATGAGACGGGGGACCAATGAGACGGGGGACCAATGAGACGGGGGACCAATGAGACGGGGGACCAATGAGACGGGGGACCAGCGACATGCTTCCAAATTTCCATGATTCTCTTAGCATTTATCTGTCCATTCATTGTGTAAACACCACATTTCCTTGAATATTTGATCCCTGGATTACCTAGTTGAGGAATCTAAATCTGTGAGAGTCAGTTGAATGAAAACGGAGAATCAGTGCTCTCTTCAATCTCCTTGTGGTCTGAAAACCGATGTAGGGCGCTTTCAAGACAAGCTCATTGCAGATCAGGGGACCGTTCACGAAGCCGTCGCAAAATGCGATCAATCGCATTCGCCATGACGTCGTATCTCTTCATTATGGTATTCAGTGGCAACTAGGCTTCGTTTGCCATGCGACTGCTTTGTAAAACATCTCTAAAGAATTTACATTGTCTGCTAGCACGTTGATTGGAATGTGAAAAATGTCTTGTGTGTTAACATGTGCGAACATTTGCTGATATTGTGTCATAGTGTAAATCTGTCAGATTGCTAGAAAGCGAAATTTGTAATAAAAGAAAAGTACAAATCTCTGATCAACTCGCAATCAGAAGCCAAACTAACGTTAAAAGAAATGATATTTCAATTTACGGTTGATACCACTATATTTGTTAACTCTAAAAATGAGGTCAACATTGAAGTACTGAAGAATAGTTGACGGTTTTGGAATATTCCCTGGCCTCCTAATTAAAGTGGCATGAGCTGCCAAAATTAACACTTTTTTCATAAATTCTGATCGTCACGACAGTAAGATGCTTTGAAGGCCATCGAAAAACTAAATGATTTGCGTTGGAATAAGGAAAATCCATACAGTATGTGGCCTGTACGAACCGAAAACGTGTTCGAAAAGCAAACAAAATTTAAATAACCAGGACGACCATTCATTCATTCTAAGCCAAAGTTAGTTCAAAACAATACTTTATCGTACATTTTCGAGACTAGAAGCCCTAAAAAGCTTCTGAATTATACGTCTTGAGAAAAATAGCCAATAATTTCAACATTCTATTTAAAGGTCAAAATATCAACATTTTGGCAGCTCATGCCACTTTAAAGTTTCACACTTTTCTTATAATTTCATGCCACTTTAACAGAGAAAAAACAGAAGGTTTATTCATTGGTAGACTAAAACCCTGTTTAGACGGACCAGGTGGCATAGAATGGAAGCAATCTCCAATCAAAGCCCTCAGTGTGTTCTTTGGTCATGACAAAACATGCTGTTCTAAATTAAACTTGGAAAATAAACTGGAAAAAAGCACAAACCTACTAGACTGTTGGCGTACACGAAACCTAACCTTGATGGACAGGATTCTCATACTAAAGGCACTCATTAAGCCCATATTTACATGCAGTGCTGCCATTATATCAATACATAAACAAATTGTCAAACAGCTAAATGTAAAACATTTTATTATATGGAATGGAAAGAAAGATAGAATAAAAAGGCTTGCCCTTATAGCTGCCAGAGCAACGAGAGACTTCCTCCGTCAAAGCCACATACAGATTATTCAATCCCCTGCACTCAGTCCAGACTTAAATCCGATGGAACACTTGTGAGACGAGATTCAGAGGCGGCTAAATCTGGTGCGGCCAGGGCCGACAACTGTAGCTGAACTCCCTCAGGCGTATCACTTGGGCCCAAGTTCCTATCATCTTTATCAAAAGTCTCCTCCGATCAATGTTCCGACGATGCAACGCTATTATCAATGCCCGTGGTGGCCATGGACATTATTGACTTCCAGATCGCACTGTGGCGCCACCTGTCCGCACTTTCACTTGAAATTCTCTAACATTTGTCTGCCAATGATGATGATCAATCATGTCAAATTTGGAATCATTCCGTTTATAAGTGTGTTGTTTACATCTATTTAAAAGACACTGATTACCAATATCCAAAAAAGGAGTGACATGTTTTTTGCGGTTCAGTATATATTGCTTATATAAGTCGTATATTATTCGCGAAAGGGAGGACAGAAGTATTAATATATTAAATTTATTAGGAAATGAGTTGTAATTGTATATTAACCGTTTAGAATATCAAACGATACCAATACAAGAATTGTAAAATGTTTCGCTACGATAATTATATAATATTTATAAGAGGATGTCAATACGTGTTTGAATTTAACGACATTTATGTAATTTCCATGTTTGCATGTTGACAAAAAAATATACTGGTATATCTGATCATTAGCGGCAATATACATGGTCTTGATTTATTTCCATTGTGTTAATCAGATGCCAAAGTTTATGTGTCACAAACAAATCAATAATCCGAAAAATCCTGACGCATTATGGCTTCCCATGAAACTAAAGTAATAAAATATGTTTTAATATTTTGATTTATGTTAAAATGTAATAGAGTAACATATGCACAGGCAAATATTATGAAAGCAGTGGAAAGAAAATATTTACTGACTTGAAGGGATCTTAACGCCCGCCGCCATCTATCCATATTAAAGATTGTTACAGCAATAGCTGGATATAGGAATTGGGGTGTGATATTGGGCCTACATAAAAACATCTTAAATTCCAGAGAGATAACTATTGTTGAGGAAAATTAAATTGTAAATTACAAAGTAAGCTCCCCTTAAAATTTTGGTTGAAAACAACATTGCCACCTTGCATATGCTAATGAGATGCAAATGTACGGTGAACAGCTAGAACTTAGGGGGATGAAGTGTGTCATGTTTGGTTAAGATCCGGTCAGTAGTTTTCTTGGAATAATGACAAGAAGTTGCATTCAAATTTGGTTAAAAAACAGCATTGCTTCCCGGCAGCCATATTTAATAATCAAATGAAATGAAAATGTAGAGTGCAAATCTAGATTATAGGAAGATAATGTGGACCAAGTTTGGTCAAAATCAGACCGATAGTTTTCTTGAAATAAAGGTAACAACAAAAAAAAACAATATTGTCCCCGTGGCGGTCATATTGAATATGCAAATGAGATGAAAATGTACGGTGCATAACTGACCATAGGGTGATAATGTATGTTCAGTTTGATTATTGTATTTATCCAAAATGTGACTGACTTGCATTCATCTGGGGGTTTTATCCGGGTATGTTAAAATCATGTTTTTAACTAAAAAAAAGTAATATGACGAGTAAGCTTATGAATCTGACTCTTGGGAAAATTGGAAGGTTCCTAATTTGTTTGTCTGGGGAACAGAGATACATCTCGTCACATTGTTGATATAAGCAAATTGCTGTATCTAAAAGGCCAGAAAGCATTCAATCATTCAATCCCGCCTACCAGTACTCATTGTTTTTACCCATCTATACTGTATTTATATGAAAGGTGAATAAAAATTCAATTCAATTCAATCAGCAAACTGAATGAGACAATTTATTTTACCGAAGAGAATAGGCTATTGTGTACAAGTATAGAATATCAAAAGAACATAACAGAAGACCAAGGAAAATTGTTCAACATAACCAACATGTGAAATACGAACTTATTGAACAGTACATGGTTAAAGCAGGCTTTTGACCTACACACGACAGGAAGCGTGTCTGTCAACTGGCAGTCAGCTGCTTATGGATCAGATAAAACGATACAAAGCCCAATTATCGTGTAAACGAGACAATACGAGAGTCTTCACATTTAAAACACGTTTCCAAACACGGTCATCTCCGGTATCATGCATAGAGTAGGCAGAGTCTCACATCCTCAGTCATAAACTGTAATTGCAGCTATTAGAATGAAGGTAGTTTTTCTGCCAAGGTTGGAGGAAGCGGAGAAGCTATCGTCTGATCCACAACGTTTACAAAACAATTTGTTTCTGATGAGCAGTATCTAGAGCAATGGACACGTTTTTAAAGGTCAATTTAAAGAAAAAGCAAGAATCCACGTTGTATTGAAGAGGACGATAATATGACGAGTTTCAATAGTTTCACAGCAGACATGGTAAATTATCAAAGGGGCATGAGCTGCCAAAATGTTGATATTTTGACGTTACAACATAATGTTAAAATTATTGGCTATTTTTCTCGACATGTGTAATTCAGAAGCTTTTAAGTGTTTCTAGTCTCGAAAATGTACGATAAAGTATTGTTTTGAACTAACTTTGGCTTGGAATGAATGAATGGTCGTCCCGGTTATTTAAATTTTGTTTACCTTTCGAACACGTGTTGGGTTCGTACAGGCCACATACTGTATGGATTTTCCTAATTCCAACGCCAATCATTTAGTTTTTCGATGGCCTTCAAAGCCTTTTACTGTCATGACGATCAGAAATCATGAAAAAAGTGTGAATTTTGGCAGCTCATGCCTCTTTAAAGGCACATTCGCTGCATAAATGCAGAAAACTGTTTACATTAAAACAATAGACCGTTTTCTTTATTTATTTTTTTCGAGTAAGGAAAAGTTACAAGCATTCATTTGTACCGATATTGAAATATTTTGTAGTTTTAATTTGTGAATGAAACTTTGATTTGTAAGTTACCCGCAATGTCAATAAACGACAAGCCCAGGCTTAATCGGGTAGATGCATAGAGTGATGTATTTTAGACCAGCTGACGAGGAACACAGACGACAGGTTTAGTTTTAATTACACAGAGAAGCCTTCTTAAGTGTCATGTCTGAGGCATAAATTATAAACACCAGAAAGGAGTGTTGCCTAACACTGAAGCTAGGTATTTACAGATATTTGTAGCTATACCCCAAGATAAAAAGGTTGTAAACAATGCAAGGTTAGGAGGGGGAATTCAACGTTAACAAAGGTTAAAATGTAAATAGAATTGATAGTAACTAGAGGAATTTGGATTTTAAGGGGCATGAGCTGCTTAAATATTGATATTTTGACGTAAAAACAGAATGTTGAAATTATCGTCTATTTTTCACAAGACGTATAATTCAGAAGCTTTTAGTCTCGAGAATGTACGATAAAGTATTGTTTTGAACTAACTTAGGCCTAATAGAATGAATGAATGGTCGTCCCGGTTATATAAATTTTGTTACTTTTCGAACACTACTCCGGTTCGTATAGGCCACATACCGTATGAATTTTCCTCATTCCAACGTCAATCATTTAGTTTTGCGATGGCCTTTGAAGCCTCTTACTGTCGTGATGATCAGAAATTATGAAAAAAGTGTGAATTTTGGCAGCTCATGCCTCTTTAAAGGCACATTCGCTGCATAAATGCAGAAAACTGTTTACATTAAAACAATAGACCGTTTTCTTTATTTATTTTTTTCGAGTAAGGAAAAGTTACAAGCATTCATTTGTACCGATATTGAAATATTTTGTAGTTTTAATTTGTGAATGAAACTTTGATTTGTAAGTTACCCGCAATGTCAATAAACGACAAGCCCAGGCTTAATCGGGTAGATGCATATAGTGATGTATTTTAGACCAGCTGACGAGGAACACAGACGACAGGTTTAGTTTTAATTACACAGAGAAGCCTTCTTAAGTGTCATGTCTGAGGCATAAATTATAAACACCAGAAAGGAGTGTTGCCTAACACTGAAGCTAGGTATTTACAGATATTTGTAGCTATACCCCAAGATAAAAAGGTTGTAAACAATGCAAGGTTAGGAGGGGGAATTCAACGTTAACAAAGGTTAAAATGTAAATAGAATTGATAGTAACTAGAGGAATTTGGATTTTAAGGGGCATGAGCTGCTAAAATATTGATATTTTGACGTAAAAACAGAATGTTGAAATTATCGTCTATTTTTCACAAGACGTATAATTCAGAAGCTTTTAGTCTCGAGAATGTACGATAAAGTATTGTTTTGAACTAACTTTGGCTTAGAATGAATGAATGGTCGTCCCGGTTATTTAAATTTTGTTACTTTTCGAACACTATTCCGGTTCGTATAGGCCACACACCGTATGAATTTTCCCCATTCCAACGCCAATCATTTAGTTTTGCGATGGCCTTTGAAGCCTCTTACTGTCGTGATGATCAGAAATTATGAAAAAAGTGTGAATTTTGGCAGCTCATGTCACTTTAACTACTGGCAATTAGGAAGTCTGATTATCATTCACAAGCATTGTACTGGAGTAATGCATAAGTTGATAAAAAGACATGGACATAATTTCAATAGAGAGTTTGTTCCATTAGCTGAGATGATGGAAATCAGCTATTGATTGATTGATTGATTGATTAGTGTTTTACGCCGCACTCAAGATTATTTCACTTTAATATATGGCGACGTTTCCAGGTTTAGTAGGGGAGGAAACCGGGCTCATTGCCGGCGACCGAGTGAAAAATGCACTCAGAAATTGTTCAATTATTTTTTTCATTGTTTACTCCTGAGATCTGTTATAACCAATCAAATAATGCTAAGCCAGTAATGTTAACCTCTCAGCCAATCAGATAAAGACAAAGGCATGTTTAAAGGGCTTACATTTAGGTGCACAATCAAGTGACAGATGGGATAGTCTATACATCCCTACTTGTAGTAGTTTGTCCATCCTATCTTCCATATTTAGATCGCCCATATATATTTCTTAAGCCCTGCTACGGGCCTGTCCATCGAGGAATAAAGTCACAGCAAGTGCCTGTCTTTTTTTCTCCAAGTCTGTAACAAGCCGCCATACTGCTATCTCTTGCTTCCACGTTTCATAACTTGTTTCTGGTCCCAGGGCGGGGGGAATTTTGTAGTTCACTGACTGTGCCATCGTTCTGCTTCCATTGAAAGATAACTAAAACCACCAGGTTACACTTAAAATGATATTCTTGTCACTCTTTCTTATACAAAAACATGTCGAAAGTCCAGTTCAAAAAGCACAGTAGGCCTATTCGTTTCCCGCGCATGACAGTTATATATCTAAAAACATTATCTAAAAACATCACTGGGGAAAGGTGTGGAAACGGACTAATAAATATATTATTATAACAAACGCTATATGTAGAAGAAAAAAAAATCTGAGTGGATGTTTTATTTACATGGTAGCGCTGACAACAGACTATATACTGTGTTTGGTTTGGCTTTCCAATCAGACAGGTGACCGGGGTGATCATTGCCAAAGCACAGCAACAGAAGCACATGCCGATGGCTTGTCAATTAGATGAAATATTTTGTCCAAATTAAACATGTGCAGTGGCCGTGTGTTACTGGGGGGAAAGTCACTATGGATGTGTTGCAGGTGTAAGTTATGGCTGGAATGTTTCAATACGGTAACTCGTCGTCCTTAAAAAGCTTGCAGCGTATATTATATAGTATGCTACAATCTTCGCCAGGGAAATTACTGAATTAGTAAATTAACCTATATATTAGTATGTATATGGTTAATATATTAGTATGAGCGGCCAAAATCCACACTTTTTTCATAATTTCTGATCGTCACGACAGTAAGAGGCTTTGAACGCCATTGAAAAACTAAATGATTAGCGTTGAATGAGGGAAATCCATCAAGTCTACGGCCTATACGAACCGAAATAGTGTCCGAAAAGTAAACAAAATTTAAATAGCCGGGACGACCGTTCGTTCATTCTGAGCCAAAGTTGGTTCAAAACAATACTTTATCGTTCATTCTCGAGACTAGAAGCACTAAAAAGTTTCTGAATTATATGTCTTGAGAAAAATAGCCAATGATTTCAACATTCTGTTTTAACGTCAAAATATCAACATTTTGGCAGCTCATGCCACTTTAATATATTAGTATGAGCTGGCAAAATTCGGACTTTTCATAATTCAGATTGTCTACAGATCAGCGTTTGAAAAAATGAATTAATTATACTGAGTGATATTTTACGCCACACTTAAGACTTTTTCACTTATCTGGTTTGTGTGACGACTTATTTAACGGTGAAGTAACAAAAGGTCAGCAGCCTGTGTTTACAAACGTTGCTTTCTAAAAAAAACGAGGGAAGTATTTGCAAGCAAATATTATGCAAACAGCGGAAAGAAAACAGATCTCAAAATAACTTGCTTTCACACACTAACAGCTCTAAAATAGAAAACTGTAGTCCGGAAACTCAAGTTCACTGGAAGAAATAGCAGTATAGATCCGATGATCACGAATAAAATTCACAGAATGAAATCCAGGGAACACACTGGTAAACTCTTTGACCAAATAGAAGATTTTGCTCATCACACAAATGAATATAATGTTGATAAAAGTTTGCAAGTGGAATACTATATAACAAAGTCAAGATTATTTGACTTATATGGCGGCAGGTTTAGTGGGTGGGTATGTGGGTGGGAGAGGGGCGGGGGTAGGGAGGGGGGCTCTTTGTCAGGATCTTCGGCGAGTACCTGGAAATTCCTCCACATACGGCGATCGAGTGAAAAATCCATTCTAGAAATTTTTCGATTTTTATTTGGCCTGTGAGACACATACGATCACGCACAGCATCAATTGGAGGCCTTTATCGGATTGACATTCACATATAGGAGATACATAAGTAGGAAGGCTACCAATGGTCAGCTGGGAACCTCATCATTATATAAACATAATCGAATAGCACACAGTTTAACGATCTTTTTGATAATTCCTATTAACATCAGTCAATCATTGGGCTCTGTTGTCGAATCGAAAATAGCATTCAATATTATCTGTTACGGCAGGTTATAGGAAAGCGCCGGGGTTTCTTCGAGGCGGCAAATGTATTTCTTGCAATAAATCTGGAAACGTATAAGAGATAAATAAACTGTTCTAGGATGTGAAACAGCAAGGGGTCGATAAGGTTAATTGGTTTACTAATTGACGTGAACAAAACATGTGTTTTTGATGTAAGTTAATGTCTTTTAATGTCATGGACAATTTTAAGTGAACAAATAACCTCAATCATGCTTTATGTTGCGCCATGCCAGCTATTGCATAGCATATGTCGGGGCTAACTTGTGGCTTTGATTAGTAAACTAATGAAGATCAAATAAACTGAAATAAAAAAAATGTAAACAAGAGCGTTATGTTTCATACTAAAGATAAAATCATAATTTTAGTGCTGACAACGAACATAGATCTGGATACTCTCTCAGATAACGTTCCAATGGTCAACCTTACTGTTTCAAGGATGAAGGAAATTCACCTCAAATATTAGGTAAAGTGCTTTAGTTCCATATCAGCGCCCACTCAGTCCAAAAATTGGAAATTTTCCGACTGGGTTTTCACTCGAACGACCTATGTGGGATGGTTGCCAGTTACCAGCGGAAGGTCGTGGGTTTCCTCCCACAATAAAACTGGCAACGCCGCCATATAAGTGAAATAATCTTGAGCGCGGCGTAAAACACCAATCAATCAATCCATATCAGCGCATTTGTACCCCGAGTTTACCACCACCTGAAGGCATAGAGACTAGAGAGGTGACGCATCTACAAAATACACACCTGAAATATATCGATTGACAGTCGTGTGATTTACTATGGAGATATCTGATTTTTTCTGCTTATAGTATTCAGTATTTCACTACGTAGCGTATAAAGATTCGGTAATATATAATGTTGTGTAAAATGGGTAATGATTATCACAATTCATTTTAAAAATACTTCAACGATTGAATATGGGTTTACCGCAAATACATTTCAAACGGAGAACATAAATTGATGGAGACCTTTCCGTGTAGCGGAGTCAAAGCCAGTTTGCATGGGTTGACGAGAGACTCGGTTCCGTCGGTAGACTGCCTGTCGAAATCTATAAAATCCTAATGGGACATTTAAAAATCTACCAAAAAGCATCAAAAATAGTAGTAATAAATCGCACACTTCTAGTTGCTCCATTTAGTGAGTGTAGGCCTACACGTTTGTCTTAAAGTGGCATGAGCTGCCAAAGTTTGATATTTTGACGTTCAAACAGAAAGTTCAAATTAGTGGCTATTTTTCTCAGGACGTATAATTCAGAAGCTTTTTAGTGCTTCTAGTCTCGAAAATGTACGATAAAGTATTGTTTTGAACTAACTTTGACTTAGAATGAATGAATGGTCGTTCCTGTTATTTAAATTTTGTTTACTTTTCGAACACGTTTTCGGTTCGTAAAAGGCCACATACTGTATGGATTTTCCTCATTCCAACGCCAACCATTTTGTTTTTCGATGGCCTTCAAAGCATCGTACTGTCGTGACGATCAGAAATTATGAAAAAAGTGTGAATTTTGGCAGCTCATGCCACTTAAATTTTATTTCCAGTATGCGTACATCTGCATTAATCACATGGCAGTGGGCATTGTTTACGACCAGCATGGCGGTTTGCCGCAGTAAGTGAGGTAAAACTTTGGCTGTCATTGCTGGTATGGGCAAGGGTTTATGTAGGTGTGATAACACCAGTTGTTATTGTAGCCATCGTGAGAATTTCGCCGTGCAAACTCACGCGACGGATACATATGTAATTAAAAAAGATAGGTGTTAGGTTTGTCAGTTTCCTGTGTTCATCATTGGCCGAATGCACATTTAATAACTACCCTAATGAGCCGAAGGAATACGACGTTAATGGAGTTTGTGGAAACCTTTCAGCTTAGAGAGAAATTGTTTTTATATACTGAAATAAATAAACGTCCTTTTATTTCAGCTGGCCAAAAAAGAATTGCATCAACTAGTTTCGGTGCTGTCTTTAAGTACATTGTAACAACATCACAAGTCAAGAAACCGTTTGTTATTGTGAGCAAACCGTTTGCTCTACATGTATATAGGCCCGCCATTATTAAGGTCGTTTGTGTATCGCTTATGCGTTCTTATTCATTTATAGTTAAAGTGGCATGAGCTGCCAAAATGTTGATATTTTGGGGTTGAGACAGAATGTTGAAATTATTGACTATTTTTCTCAAGACGTATAATTTAGAAGCTTTTTGAACTAAATTTGGCTTAGAATGAATGAATGGTCGTCCCGGTTTTTTAAATTTTGTTTACTTTTCGAACACGTTTTCGGTTCTTACAGGACACACACTGTATGGGTTTTCCTCATTCCAACGCCAATCATTTAGTTTTTCGATGGCCTTCA
Organism: Lepidochitona cinerea; assembly: GCA_963971465.1. Lineage (NCBI taxonomy): Eukaryota > Metazoa > Mollusca > Polyplacophora > Chitonida > Tonicellidae > Lepidochitona > Lepidochitona cinerea. The sequence continues at coordinate 9,098,505 of OZ020556.1, forward strand.
AAGCCTCCTACTGTCGTGACGATCAGAAATTATGAAAAAGTGTGAAATTTGGCAGCTCATGCCAGTTTAATAAAAATGCCCATTATCATCAAGTCATCGGTCTGATATAAGGAAACTGTAAGCGATATACTACCCAATGGAATGGCATGGAATCTCTTGGGCGAAGTTCGTAAAAAAAATATAAAATCAGTTCTAAATTATAAAATTGACATTGTTTTTCGACGTTGTCCTGAAAGCTTACCGCATTACCGTCGAAGGTATATACATTTTATTGATTGTTTCTTTCCAGCATATAATCTTGAGTGCTGCGTAAAACTCCAATCAATCAATCTTTCCAGCTACTTCAGTCCCCATTGTCTGATTCGCTGACGAAAAACAATATTTTTAAGATCAAGAACTTCGCCCGGTGGATTTACGTAAATTGTCGTATAGCAAGTCTATGACTTATTTCACGAAAACATCAAGAAAAGCATTTGACTTAGTTACATAAATATCAGGCACTCTACTCATTAACGTAAAAGCCAAGCTTATTGATGTCAGCGTCGATAATAACAAACGTTGTTATCTAATGTTGTTAAACCCTTGACCATGAGAGCAATGACGTTTAATTTCCGACGACCTATATTTTGATTAATCGTTAATAAACGAAAAAATCCGACATTGGCACCTCATACCACGTAAAGTGTTACGAAAGCAAGCTGCAATCACCATCAAGGAAATACCACTTAAAGCTGTCTGACTTAAACCACGGACACACAAAAGTTGTTCACGATTGTTTTCATCTTCATTAAGAAATAGATTTTACACGAAACGTAACTCTCTCAAAATCTCAATTAGCCGAAACCAGATTGCTCAGGTCCGGGATTCATGAAAAAAAAATTGAGGTTTTTACTTAAGTTTTAGACGCATGTTATTCTTTTCCGACTGAACTAAGTGAAACAATTAAGTCTGCATGTATAAAAGGGCTTAAGTCAAAACTTAGCTAAGTTCGATGTGAGGAACTTCGGTTTCTCCTCTATCCGAAATGACCCCTATTGCTGGGGAATCCCCAATGGTGGCATTGGGGAATGGGATACAGGTCACAGTTTCTTTTTTCCGAGTTTTGGTAGGGAAGAAGTTCCAGATATTTTTTTTATTTTATTATTTTTTACTCCCCCCCCCCCCCCCCCCCCCACTCCCTGCATTTTTTTCTGGGCATTTTTGTAGTCTTTATGAAAGGACAGGGGTTGAGTTTGTACGTCTGGAAATGATTTTAGAAGTGGAATGGGACCAGTTCAGGTAAATGGAGATCTGGTAGTTAGGCGCGCGATGGTCTGTTTACATCCGGCGGACTATGTGTAAAGGGACCCCTATCACCTGTTTGTAATGATAGTGAAAAATTTCTACCTTCAACCTATGACTAAATTGTGCTTAAAATACTCCCAACATAATTTTTAAGGCCCCCACCCAAGGATTTTTTTCAACAAAAGTCAGCGAAAGTGCTTTGAGGGCAGACATTAACATTACCGCAAATGGCCGATGAAACTGTGACCTGCTGCCACTTCGTTACAAGTTCTACTCTTCTGTGAAAAGAACCATGACCAAAGCAAGCAAAGTTATCGATAAATTGAAGTTGTCTTCTCAAGCGATTTCAAAGTCAAAGAGAAATTAATAAGACTTGATGCTGATTTACTATAGGATGGTTGGCATTGCAAATTGGAATTTACCTGATGCTAGAATCTGAAAGATCTTTAGAATAAAAAAACCACATTCATTTCACGGGAGGAGCTTTATCTTTGAAGTCAGGTTAGAAGATGAAATAAGATCCATCGGAAAAACCTGTGACCAACTGCATCGCCTCTCTGAATTCGACGTTTAATTTTGTTTTAAATAAATTCCTCGTCGCGTTTTTTTGTTTGTTAAATTGCTTCGCTTCTCCTTTGAAAACGCTTATTTCTGTTGTATTGATTGGACCGTCACCATGTTTAAGTTGTTTGAGGAGATTTAAGCCTATTCCCAAGTAGTAGAATTTCAATACCACTTAAGTTTAGGACGTTTTATGAATATGGCATTTTTTCTTAAACTTTTTACTTTTACTTGCCCGGACATTTTAGAAAAATTCGATAACATTGATTGCGGCTGAACAGATGTACACACCAAGGCATCTGACTGGCTGGTAGTCAACATACACGGAAAATTTAGCGCTCAACGTTCGAATCAGTCTCAATAACAAAATTACTTGGACGGTCATCCATGCACAGTAAAACGCGACAATGTGCGAGGTGGAGTAACAAAATTGGATGACGTTTGCTTTGATATACCTAGAATCACAGAATTTTGTTTACATTTTGAAAAAGTAGCTTCATTCACATCGATAACATGGGCACCATTTGATATCCTGACATGCGGTGACAGAATCAGCTTTATATTATATTAACTTGTGAGCTCCATTCGTGATGAGTAAGCGACCTTTTCTATGCATTGGTGTATTCTACTGAATGACAAGCGTGTTGTCTGACTCTATAGCGAAGTCTATTCGCATCAAGGTAAATGTATAAGCTGTGTGGGGAAAACGCAATCCCTAATTCAGCTCTGTCGTGATCATATCAAATATGGTAACATTGGACGAGATTGATCATTATTTAGACAATAACTGATAAGCATTTCTAGTCCGGTAATAACAAACCCTTTATATGTAAGAAATCCGTCTGCAGTGAATGAGTACATCGACAAACGATCGTAAAATAAAGGTAATTAATTCAAGCGTCAATTTAAATTAAACAGAAAATAAAGGCATAAACAAACGTTTCAATTGCAATAACATAACAGCACAGTGTGTTTGTTTTAGGAAGAGATAGTTATGCCTTGGCTAAACGGGGTTTACTGTTGATGTTCAATTCAATGTGTTAATTCTATTTGAACAACATTTGTATTGTATTCATATTATTAACTTTATTCTTGAACGGTATATATATAGCAGCATAAATAGCAGCTGAAAGTGTGAAGAACGCAAAAAGTTACGATTAGGTCTTGGAAAAAAGCACATTGAACACAGTAGGGTGATATTGAGTACATTTGTGACCATAACGACCAGCCGTACAATTTGTTAGCACCTGTATCTTTCGGGAAAGTGTATGAAAATATTTTTGTGAAGGCACCTTCAATAAAAGATCACGGTTAGCAGTTTATAACGGATATCACAGTGGGAACAGATTGAGGTTCCTTGAAGCACCAATCAAAGTGGATTCATCAGATTGAGCCCTTATATAAGGGCGAGGAAGTCCATTTCTATTTTCGGGTATATTCTATCTTTCTGGCTTTTTAATTGAATAAGGTGTTGAAAGTCCTTGGCAAATATAGGGTGCTGCGGGTGAAACCGATATAAATTTCCCCGGTAACCTTTCCATCCGAGATTTATAGATTCTCGGGAGATGTCGACAATGCTTGTATACCTTTACAAGTCCTTGGAAGTTTCCCTCGCCTTGATTAACTACCACCGTGTCTTTCTTAGCGACAGAAAGAGGTCGCGTCCGTGAAGCCATTACGTCTGTCTTCGATTCAGACACCATACATCGTTTTCCAAAAGTAAAGGTATAGGTATATTGACAACGTTTGCTTTCATGACATCCACTCCAGAGTAAAGTCTCCCTAAAAGCCTTTCTGAATTTTAGAGACATAATGTTGTAAAGGATAGGATTGATCGTAGAACTGACATAGTATAAAACTCCGGAGATATAAAACAAAATCATCTGAATATATAGAATTTCCTTGTTCCAGTTCCTCACGTATATAACCATCAGCCGTTGAGCATGGAATGGCGCCCAGCAGACAAAAAAGGCCACGACCACAGCAACTGAAATCAAACAAAATAAATACAATACAAATCATCGGTTCGTTTTAGCGTTTAATGCATAAGCAGCTTTCCGCGCAAAACCCACTGAAATGTCACGTGTATTTAAATAGAGACCAGTGACAGAAAGATGAAAACTTTAACCCCAAATGACGAATAATTAAACGATCTCATATAATAATGTACATTTAAAGGGGCAGGAGCTGCCAAAGTTCAGACTCTTTTCATAATTTCTGATCGCCACGACAGCAAGAGGCTTTGAAGGCCATCGAAAAAAAAATGATTAGGGTTGGAATGAGGAAAATCCATACACTATGTGGCGTATACGAACCGAAAACGTGTTCGAAAAGTAAACAAAATTTAAATAACCATTTATAACCATTCATTCATTCTAAGCCAAAATTAGTTCAAAACAATACTTAATCGTATATTTTCGAGACCAGAAGCACCAAAAAGCTTATGAATTGTACGTCTTGAGAAAAATAGCCAATAATTTCAACATTCTGTTTAAACCTCAAAATATCCACATTTTGGCAGCTCATGCCACTTTAAGTGATGAATGTTTAAACCTAAAGATTGATTTCAGTTTTCAGGACGGCAAACTTTAAGGATTTCTTTAGGAGCGTTGATAGTTTCAAGAAGCTCTTTAGTCATGTAGCCATTGTTATCGTTTTTCATTTTCTAACAATGCCATCTTAGCAAGTTATAATATCCTCTCATAAACATATGCTACAAATATTAAAGATATTTACCTAGCATTTTAACAACAGCTCTTCTGGCTCGTCGAGGACGTTGTGGTGGTTGTTCCCTCGGACATTCCCCTTCAGACGACGATGAACTACACCGGGAAATAGTGGATCTCCTTATCGTGATGGCCATTACCCCGTACATACCAGTAATTATAGCCATTGGAGCGAAGAAGAAAAGAAAAGTAGCGATTTCAAAGGTATGTTTTATCCGATGCCCCGGCTTAAGATTGCAAGTTACAGATTCTTGGATAGGATTGCCGTAACTGTCTCTCACGTAAACCAGGCCGAACTGAACAACCTGTGGGATTGAGCAAATAGTGGCAACCGACCAAACAATAACAATGATCCTTATTGCTCGTGACGGTCTGCACATCCTCTGGGCTCTAATCGGGTGACATATTGCCACATATCTTTCTATAGTAAAGGCCGTTATAGTCAAAATGGCCGCATTTGTTGCCGTTTCCGCCGCCATGTTTCTTAAAACACAAAAAGCTTCGCCAAACACCCAAGGGTAAGCGGACCAGAATGAGTAAAGCTCTATAGGAAGTCCCAAAATCAGTACCAGTAGGTCGGCAACCGCCAAATTAAATAGGTAATAGTTTGTTGCCGTGTGCATATACTTATTTCTAAAGATCACAATGCACGTGGTGACATTACCACATATTCCTGCCACGAAAATAACACTATAAGCGATGGTTAAGGGGATGACTTTGCTCAGCTCTTGCCTCTGAGGACCAAGCCTTCGCTCCAGATCCGCGTCAAAAAGGGAGGCATTTTCGAACCCATCTCCCCACGAATACGTATAGTAGGCATCAAGTTCTTCACGGAGTTCAGCCATCTTCAACTAGGTCTCCCCTAGAGGAATATCTGTAATAAAAAATGAGCTCATAAAAATATGTTTATTTTTCAACACTTCGTGGAGTCTCGATGATTGAGAGCGATTTACTCTTGGCTGGTTCTAGTCCAATTCAGTCCAAAACAAATTTAAACACTGTCGGTGGGATTATCGCTAGATGACCCTATGTGGAAAAGATGCTAGGCAATCGCCGAAGATCGGGGTATCCTACATGCAAAGAGCCCCCCCCCCCCCTACCTTCCCCGCCATTAAACCTGGCAACACAGCCTTATTGTAATACCCTTGGGTTCGGGATAAAACTCCAGCCAGCCAAGGACTGTTGAATGGATTCAGCTACACTGTCAACCCGGGCAGTTCTTGAATACGTCATCTGTTAAGCAGAGAGTTCTAGCATTACAGCTGTTTGCTTTGTTCAATGTTTCCAAGCCTGTCAATAGTCCCATATAAGTGTCATGTCTTACATTTAACTTTACTCAGTTTAATCCATCACTTGTCAAGATAGTGTATTATATATTTTCATCCACAGGCCCATCCATGTATGATCAATCTCAATTGACAAAACAAGTTTGCTAAGTAGACAAAAATGATATCCAAGAAAGCGATTAAATGTAAAATGAAAATGTTTCGGTGTTTTGAAGCGACAAGATATAAATGAAAATGTTTCGGTGTTTTGAAGCGACAAGATATAAATGAAAATGTTTCGGTGTTTTGAAGCTACAAGAGAGCCAAAATGTTGGTATTTTTAGTTAAAACAAAATTTTGAAATATAGACCTTTTTGAAAAAAAAAATACAAATTACAAGGTTTTTATAGTCATTTGTCTCGCGACTGTACGTTCAAATATCACGAGCTGTCAAAATTCGATTTATAAAACCAGATTGTCGAGAAAAGAACAGTATTGGAAGAACCTTAAAAAAACTAAAGGATTGACGTTGAATTGAAACATTTCGGTGAAGCCAGTAACCCTTACTTAACGAAGGTAGATGCTAATAATGGAAGAAAATCAAATATCTGACATGTTCATTTTTGGGTGTTGTCTTCATCCCGTTTCATGTTGTTTTTTTTTTTGGAAAATCAAAAGGCTCAAAATCATTTAAATGCAACGCATGAGTTGATATTGTGAAAGACTTTGTTCTTTTTCTTAGTTTTTAGAAAGGGGAAAAAATACCAAATGCAATTTCTCCTACCTGTGATGACACCTTGAAAGCCCTCCATTGTGACGCTAGAGACATCTTACATGTACCACGAACAGAGCTGACTGAGAGCCTGTTCCACACTCAGCATGTCAATTGTAGGCGATGGAAATACTGCCTGCCTGATTGGGTTGTGACAAAGGCGGATTACATGACAGCCTCGCCAGCCGTTAGTACGACCAGGTGTTCAAGAAGATCAACAAGGAAAGAACTGCTCGCCTCTTCGGCACGTTTGCTTACGGGCTTTATAGAGTATTTTAGATAATGTTATTCGAAATACCTCAAAAGAAATAAATAAATAACTATGCCCATGTGACCATACATTGACAAAAAGACTATTATCGCGTTAAGATTTTGATTAAATGAAATAAACAAGGATATTTTACCAGATGCCGTTTGAGCGGCATATAAAAGATGATGTACTTCGATAGAAACAATGTTAGTATGGCAGAAGTTGTATTCTACAACAAACTATTTCCCATGAACGGTCAAATAAAATCATACGAAGAAGGAACATTAAATATGGCAACAATTTCTACCGTATTACGTTAAAGTGGCATGAGGTGCCAAAATGTTGATATTTTGACGTGAAAACAGGATGTTGAGATTATCGGCTATTTTTCTCAAGACGTTTAATTCAAAAGTTTGTTAGTGCTTTTAGTCTCGATAAATGTACGATAAGGCATTGTTTTGAACTAAATTTGACTTAGAATAATTGAATGGTTATTTAAATTTTGTTTACTTTTCGAACACGTTTTCGGTTCGTACAGGCCACATGCTGTATGGATTTTCCTCATTCCAACGCCAATCATTTAATTTTTCGATGGCTGTCGTGACGTCGTGACGATCAGAAATTATGAAAAAAGTGTGAATTTTGGCAGCTCATGCCACTTTAAGAAACGATCTTTTCACAAATGATAAAATGAAAAGACAAAGTTACTTATTAAAAACGTAAATATAACATTACAGAACAACATATCGCTAAAACGTAATTATTTTCACAACAGCTGTTAATTTCCTGATTTTGTTGAATTCAAGTGGTTTATACAGAATTTTATTGATCTCTGGGATTCAAATTAATCCAATTTGCTTACACGTGTCTTCCGTAGAAAAATACACACGTGGGATGAAGATTTAATTTGAATTGAGCTTTTATTTTATACTTCTTGATAGAGAAACGACCTATGTGGGCTGGTTGCCAGTTACCAACGGAAGGTCGTGGGTTTCCTCCGGGCATAGAGTCCGGTTTCCTCCCACAATAAAACTGGCAACGCCGCCATATAAGTGAAATAATCTTGAGCGCGGGGTAAAACACCAATCAATCAATCAATCTTGATAGAGATGACGATCAATGAGCTTTTTCTGTTTCAACCACAATTGACCTGTATTTGGAAACTTACGATACATTAAAATCTCTTGAAGTTAAATTGTTACGTTTTTCTTTCAAGAAATTAGGAGATTTCTTTTAATATCATCCTCGCATCGGCTTCATTCCCACCATTATTTGTTTTCCACATGACTGATTTACGTTTCGTCAAGGTCAAATGCCAGGTTAACCTTGACAATGGAAATTCGTAATAAAGGTCCAACTTTCATTTCAGTTATTTTAAAGGCACACTTGCCGCGAAAATCAGGAATATTGTTTACATTAAAAAAGAAAGACCGTTTTCTGTATTTTTCCCAGACAATATAAGTTAGGAACTTTCTATTTTTACCAAAATTTAAAAGTTTGGACGTCACTTTGTATTTTTAATTTGAATTTGAAAATTTGAATTGTTACGTACCCGGAACGTAAACAAACCGATCTGCCCCCTATTGGCGATTTTATGTTTCAGTCGAGTGAGTGAACTAACGGCACAGTGTAATTTTACGTAGGCCTATTTATCTGAGAAATACAGACTGACGATCGGTTAACAGCGACTGGAAAAGCCTGCTGGTAATTGTTTGAGTGTAAACCACAGATACAAAGGCCTGAAAGGAGGGTAAACCAACACGAAAGTTGACCGACACTGATCGTTGTTGTTGTAATCAGGCTTCGATTCTTCGTTTGTTTTACACCCCATTTTTACGGTCTAAAGCTAACTAGACATGTTTTATGTGTCCTATGTTTAAGTTTAGTGGTATTAGTCGTAGTAAGCTCATGTAAATTGGTTTTCTTAGCAAATTTAAACAGGCTACGGCGGCAAGTGTGCCTTTAACAAATAAGCAGGTGTAATAAATCTCGTTTGAAGGACCTTAGATAAAATACTAGTACATGTTATTTCATTTCGAGACAAATGGTCGTCCCGGTTATTCAAATTTTGTTTACTTTACGAACACGTTTTGGGTTCGTACAGGCCACATACTGTATGGATTTTCCTCAATCCAACGCCAATCATTTAGGTTTTTGATGGCCTTCAAAGCCTCTTACTGTCGTGACGATCAGAAATTATTAAAAAAGTGTGAATTTTGGCAGCTCATGTCACTCTGAACACTTACTAATTCAAAGCTAGTGGTAAAAACTTGATACAAAATATCCAAGACCTGATTGGTAAACCTGTTCATCTAGTTTTTACCCCTCGGGCAAATTTTGCCCGAAGGGTATTGTCGTTGCCTCCGTCGCCCGTCTGTCCATTGGACCTTGTAAACACATTATCTTTCATTTACAACTTAAAAACTTCACGCATTTGTTCAATACAGCAAGTACAAGAAGCCTATTGAAAATCAACGCGCTAGGATGTTTTTTTCAAGAGTTATGCCCTTTACATTACCGCTGCCGTAAAAAAAAGCTTTGTTAACACATTTATCTAAAAAAATCTTTCACTCACATTTTTAAAACTTCCTACATTTGTTCAATACAGAAGGTACAACAAGAAAGTACGACGCTCTCGGACGTGTTTTTCCGGAGTTATGCCCCTTACATAACTGTCAGCCAAAAACCTCCTTGTAAATGTGATACATGTATGTGGAGTAGTTTTTCACTCGCAACAAATTGTCTGGAAAATAAATATATCTTCGGTTTCTTTGGCCCAGACCCGAGGGGTCCTGATGCCGACAGCCACTTATTAAATGAAGTAAAATGTATTTAAACGCAAATGGCAAGACACTTGGTTCCCGTTTGAATTAGTCCGGGCTTCTGACTCCAAAATCACTATTTTTTTTATACTGACGGCCGTATTTCGGATTCAGGGCTCATTGCAATAAAAAAGTCGGAGTAGACTGCACGCTTCTGATCGGACAGTTTGCGGTCAGATTTAGATAGTAAATAACAAATTAACTAATCCAAATAGTGTCAGTACGACATTCATTAATAATTTAGCCTTTTTAAAGTGAATTTAACGGTTTAAAAACTGAAAAACCGCTAAACAGTGTTACGTCATCAATGGCGGAGAGTTTGAGATTTGGAGAAGGCAAAAGTGAGTTCAGAGGAAGAATAATGTTCACTAGCCGATCCTGCTCGTCCATATCAGGCACGGGTAGGTAGCGCAATTATCCATGAACGTGATTATGACCGTTTAGACGCGATCTGAGTAGGTTACATTGCTATTTCTTTGTATAAATCGGACCACATACTGCCCGCTTCTGAGCGGGCAGCCAACTCCAGCTTTTTGATTGCAGTGAACCCTGACTCCAAAATACGGCCGTCAGTATAAAAAATAGTAATTTTGGAATCAGAAACCCGGACTAGTTTGAATGTGCTGCATTATCCTATGATTGGGAAACTGCATTGATATAAAAAGTAAAAAAAAACAAAAGATTGTGGAAAGCTATTGTGAAATAAGCGCCATGTTGACATTGCTCCACAGCATTCCGGTTCCATGTCAATCATTGCTCGGTACATTATATCTTTAAGCCGCAATCAAATCGAGGCCACTGTCGTATCCTCAGCTTATGATTGGGAGGAGTAATCGACCAATGAAAATCGGCGGCTCGGTCGACAGAGTTATAGTCTATCACTCCGACGAAAACCTCTCGTTGAAGGGGCGCGGGTTCGAATCGCACTCAGTCGAGACAAAAATAACAGAAATCTGAGTGGACTTTTTTTGCACATGGAATTGCCAAGTACTCGCAGAGAAATTGTTGTGTCAAGAACACAAAAATACTTCCAGTGTATAGAGATCGATAAAATAAAATACCAGAAGTAGTTGGTTGGTTGGTTGGTTGGTTGTTTTAGCTTATTTGGCGCGTCCATTCGTATGAATGATGTACTCCATACTAGTGAGTAATTATTACATTGAGCGAGTAAGAAAACCGTGATGTTTGAACACAATATAGGATATGAGATGGAGTTCATAGCCTTGTTTGCTAGAAAAAGCTAGTTATGAGATGGAGTTTATAACCTTGTTTTTTGTGCTGGTTGTAGGTTATGAGATGTAGTTTATAACCTTGTTGTTTGCTAGAAAAAGGTTATAAGATATAACCTTGTTTTTTGTGCTGGTTGTAGTTATTTGTTACATAGTTTTGTCTGTCCGGGGGCGTGGGGGGGGGGGGGGGGTGGAGAAAACAAAATTGATGGGGTTCAATCTCAGTCCACCGATGTTCTTGCCATAGTTAAGATGCGTAACCATTGTCAATGTGTTACAAAAGAAATCCAGAAATTCTACTGACCAAGGCTAAGCTCTTGTCAGTCGTCAACCTAATGAAATATCATAGGTTTGGTTTGTTACAACAATTTATGGGGTGTAAAGGTCTAAATGATATACATCTTTTTAACACAATTAGAAACTTGTCTCCATGGTTATTTTAGACAAGAAGATTTTCCCTGTGCCCGTGTGTTTTAGTGATCATAAATATATAACAATATATTGAATTTCTCTGTACATGAGTGTATGTTAGTACTATTGAGAACTACTTAACCTCTTAAGATGTTAAACCATGCAATACAATTGAGCTTACACCTGTATACCATTTACAGATATGCAAATATACAGTGGCGAGAAATGGGAAGATAGACAGATAGGTCGATATTTGTTAGTCAGGTGTCACTTGACATTTATACTGTCGTAAATACAATGTATATACACTCATAAAAATATACAATTATATTAAAATCGGTGTGTATTCATAATATATCCAGCTACAGTGTACAGTCTGATATACCTTGTTGGTATTTTTAAAAGGGCCTAGAACATTGTCCATTTTGGGTTGATTAATACGCAAACCAATTAGATCGGTGAAAAATACCAGAAGTAAATTAAACTAGTTTCCATGGATTCCGTAATGACCTCGATTGTTCATTTCTCGTGGGGTCTGTAAGACCGATGGATGTCACGGATTCTGCATACAAAATGCTGTCACCGCCAATAAAGACAATTGTTTTACTGATTGATACTATATTAATCTATCAATAATTGTTACGCTATCTTTATCAATAAAATGTAATACTGTTGAGTTCAAGAATACAAATGACTGTTTGCGTGGGCTCTAATCATACGTGTCAACATATTTTCCTGGAGACAACAAACACAATAACTACCATATTTATCCGGTTCAAGTGAAAAGGTTAAACATGTGTTAAGTTAAGAAAACCTTCGGGTTGTTTTCTGATTTTACATAAATCTCGGCAATTTATTAACTAATGTTAAAGATAAAGAACCTAATTGCTGTATAGTTTTCATTATATTACACGTGAATGTAGTGAAACAGGTAGAATAATCGTAAATAAGAAGGCTGTTCAAACTAATGTCACAATCAAGTCTGGCTTAGCAGAACAAACGTACAAATGTACAAAACTTATTCAATGGGATGCGGTAAACACTTTACCTTTAGATAAACATTGGCGGAAAAAATAAATTAAAGATTCATTTTTTATTCATTAAATGAACATTATGCTTTACAAGTAAAATATTGGACAAATTTATAAAGTTCATGTAAGAATATTTTATGCAAATCGTTCTTTTTGTAATATTGGTATTGTCTTTTATTAATATTCAACATAAAACATATCTCATTATAACGAGACAGTATCCCGTTATAACGAAAAACGATCCCGTTATAACGAGAAACGATCCCGTTATAACGAGAAACGATCCCGTTATAACGAGAAACGATCCCGTTATAACGAGATACTTTCTCGTTATAATGAGATAGCGTTCATATCATCCGGGCTATGCAAAACTAATTGCCGTTAGTATACAGTTCATAGTTCGGACAAATAACTTATGCATTAATTTAAGCATGGGTTTAAGAGAGGTGAGCGCATGTGATAATTACTGCGCATTTCAAAGCGTATTAGAATATCAGTGCTAGGCCTAACAATGAAATCATGGATGATTGATTTAAAGAACAGTGGTTTGGAGGGAACTTTTTACACACGTCTGTAGAAAAGACCATTTTCAAGAAACGCGGCGGTGGGTGAGAGCTAGGAATGGGCACAGGGGCGCTGTGACTCTCTCCGCGCTCTACTTTATGGTCGGTTGAAATAATTGATTTATATAAACCGATTGCATAATGACGTAACGGACAGTATTTTGCACTGAAAGTATAGGCGTGCAGACATGCTTGTTGTTACAATTAGGGCTTGTCCAATGGCGGGCACTTCAAAACAATACCCTTTTACATCCCACAATTTTGTAATGCTTTCGTTAAAACAATTTTTTAAAACAAAATTGTCGTGAAGTTGAAATAAGTCATTTTGCACTTTTTGCTCACCATGAAATGATCAACGGCCACATATGTCTATGGGTAAAGGATATCGTGACAATAGGCATCTGGGCATCTAAACCCTAACAGCTCCTGGGGCCTGGGTGGTCCTTGCACCCCAGCAAGGCTTCTCTAAACATCTAAAGCCTCACAGCTCCTGGGACCTAGGCGGTTCATGTACCCCAGCAAGGCTTCTCTAAACATCTAAAACCTCACAGCTCCTGGGGCCTAGGCGGCCCTTGCACACTAGCAAGGCTTCTCTAGACATCTAAACCCTAACAGCTCCTGGGGCCTAGGCGGCCCTTGCACCCTAGCAAGGCTCTAGACATCTAAAACCTCCCAGCTCCTGGGGCCTGGGTGTCCCTTGCACCCTAGCAAGGCTTCTCTACACATCTAAAACCTCACAGCTCCTGGGGCCTAGGTGGCCCTTGCACCCTAGCAAGGCTTCTCTAGACCTCTAAAACCTCACAGCTCCTGGGGCCTAGGCGGTCCTTGGACCCTAGCAAGGCTTCTCTCTAAAACCTCACAGCTCCTGGGGCCTAGACAGCCCTTGCACCCTAGCAAGGCTTCTCTAGACATCTAAAACCTCACAGCTCCTGGGGCCTAGGCGGCCCTTGTATCCCAACAAGGCTTCTCTAGACATATAAAACTTCACTCCTCCTGGGGCTTAGGCAGCCCTGCACCCTAGCAAGGCTTCTCTAAACATCTAAAACCTCACAGCTCCTGGGACCTAGGCGCACCTTGCACCCTAGCATGGCTTCTCTAGACATCTAAAACCTCACAGCTCCTGAGGCCTAGGCGGCCCTTGCACCCTAGCAAGGCTTTCTAAACATCTAAAACCTCACAGCTCCTGGGGCCTAGGCGGCCCTTGCACATTAGCAAGGCTTCTCTAGACATCTTAAACCTCACAGCTCCTGGGGCCTATGCGGCCCTTGTTACCCAGCAAGACTTCTCTAGACATCTTAAACCTAACAGCTCCTGGGGCCTAGGCGGCCCTTGCACCCTAGCAAGGCTTCTCTAGACAACTAAAGCCTAACACCTCCTGGGGCCTAGGCGGCCCTTGCACCCTAGCAAGGCTTCTCTGGACATCTAAAACCTAACAGCTCCTGGGGCCTAGGTAGCCCTTGTACTCCAGCAAGGCTTCTCTAAACATCTAAAACCTCACAGCTCCTGGGGCCTAGGCGGCCCTTGCACCCTAGCAAGGCTTCTCTAAACATCTAAAACCTCACAGCTCCTGGGGCCTAGGCGGCCCTTGCACCTTAGCAAGGCTTCTCTAGACATCTAAAACCTCACAGCTCCTGGGGCCTAGGCGGCCCTTGTTACCCAGCAAGACTTCTCTAGACATCTAAAACCTAACAGCTCATGGGGCCTAGGCGGCCCTTGCACCCTAGCAAGGCTTCTCTAGACATCTAAAGCCTAACAGCTCCTGGGGCCTAGGCAGCCCTTGTACTCCAGCAAGGCTTCTCTAAACATCTAAAGCCTCACAGCTCCTGGGGCCTAGGCGGCCCTTGCACCCTAGCAAGGCTTCTCTAGACATCTAAAACCTCACAGCTCCTGTGGCATAGGCGGCCCTTGCACCCTAGCAAGGCTTCTCTAAACATCTAAAACCTCACAGCTCATGGGGCCTAGGCGGCCCTAGCACCCCACCAGGGCTTCTCTAAACATCTAAAACCTCACAGCTCCTGGGGCCTAGACGGCCCTTGTACCCCAGCAAGGCTTCTCTAGACATCTAAAACCTCACAGCTCCTGGGGCCTAGGCGGCCCTTGTGCCCTAGCAAGGCTTCTCTAGACAGCTAAAACCTCACAGCTCCTGGGGCCTGGGCGGCCCTTGCACCCTAGCAAGGCTTCCCTAAACATCTAAAACCTCACAGCTTCTGGGGCCTAGGCGGCCCTTGCACCCTAGCTAGGCTTCTCTAGACATCTAAAACCTCACAGCTCCTGGGGCCTAGGCGGCCCTTGCACCCTAACAAGGCTTCTCTAAACATCTAAAACCTCACAGCTTCTGGGGCCTAGGCGGCCCTTGCACCCTAGCTAGGCTTCTCTAGACATCTAAAACCTCACAACTTCTGGGGCCTGGGCAACCCTTGCACCCTAACAAGGCTTCTCTAAACATCTAAAACCTCACAGCTCATGAGGCCCTCTCCCTCCTACTTTTCTAGGTACCGGTTTAGACCGATGACTTTCAATTCATCGTTGTTAGCGGTGGCTCTAACAGTGGGTTGTCCTGTTGGTATTTCACACTTTTAAAGAAAGACTAACAAATCTAATTACTCTAAACTTTATTTTACAAAAAATATTTAAATCTCTATCCAACAGGTTTTGGATGATGTCTATCGCGTGATTTGAATTATCAGTGCTAGTCGGGTGAATTAGTTATTACTCGCGTGGCTAGTTGATTTGTTCCCACACTTCACTATGTTATTTATGGCAATTCTAGCTAAAGTGCACCTGTTGGACGGATCCATAGTTATCGGTTTTCTTCAAATCCGAAAGATATTGCCCGTAAATTGAATTCTATCTGAAGTGTTCACTTTAAACAGAGTGCGGACCATGGCATATATTTATGGTCCTTTTGACATACAGGATGTTTTTAATACGGAGACGATATAATTGAACCATGATCCATGCAAGACGCGTTTACATTGTGCCGATGTCGTTTTTTATGCAGTATCTTTCAATAACAATCTGAATTGTAAATTATATGTATATATAGGGAGCGCAAGTCACGTGTGAATTCCACATATTTCCTGTCACCGGCACTGCATTGCGCATGTGACTGAGTGCTTTTCGTTCCAACATGACGTTTAAATCTGCCGTTATGGAACAAACTACGTCAAATGGAATTGCAACGTCATAAAAAAAACGTTCTAAATGGCGTCATCTGTCACCGGATATCACAAAATCTCGTAACGATTCTTATGAGACTTGCGCTCCATTTATGTTTCATAATTTCATTTTTTTTTTAACAGCAACGAACAAAGTTTTGAGAGACCGGGGGTGCGTTTCATAAAACCCATTTAGCCCACTAACTGCCGATAGCCCAAATTGACCCTGGACACCTATTGCTTCTCGTGTTTTTGGCGTCTTTGAAACAGTAGGGTCATTTTAAAGTGCGCATGCGCTAAATTTTGGTAAAAGTGAGATTATGTACCATTATATATATGATTTTTTGTCATTTAAAATATAAATCCAGACGACTTTTATCATTTTTCACTAGGTTCTAAGAGCCTATATTTTAACCGCAGAGGTATCCCTTCAGCAGGTGTAATTTAACAGCTGATCTGTTTTGCAAGAAGTAACCTATCTTCACGCCATCTGAGTCTCGTAATTTTCCATTAACACGTTTATCTGAATGTCCTGGAGCCCGATAACACTACTCATGAATTTTGAGGGATTCTCAAAGCTGTGGTATATATTGCAATGAAGTAAATTGACGAACGCAGTTTAGAAGTATTTTAGACTTGCAAAATTTGGTCTACATGTGCGTCAGTCGTGAAAGGAATTACATATATAGCATGTCTTGTATCATGGTTGCGGCGTTTTTCTTTTGATGAGCAGTCTTCGACAAATCCGAAACCCAGTGGACAGAGAGTGGGCGGGCTCAAGCGTTGAATAACTTCCCGATTTTGGAAGTTGTTGTATGGCTATCTTGACTGGGTATCAGAGAGTAAACACGTGCTAGTTGATTGACAACGTCAATCACTAATACCATGATACAAGCAGTTATAGAATGGCTCCCTCGAGTATGGAAGAATTTCTGAAGGTGTGGCCTCGTGCGTTTGCACTCGGCCACACCTCTCAGAATACCTTCCATACCCTCGGGAAGCCATTCAATAACTCTAACTTGTAGCCCTGGCTGGAGCATCCTGTGCTAAACTGCGAAAGCAATGGACAAACGAACTGACATCGTGTCGACAAAAACAGGACGAGCATGCTTCTGTCATTGTCTGGTTTCTGGTGACTATAAACAGATGTCCCACAAGGTTAACCCTACTGTAGTGAGTTGTGAAATCTTTACGAATATTCATCTGTCCGATAAATTGTGAATAGCTGGCCTAGTTTATTTCTATATTGTACATCAGATAAACTGTGAATAGATGGCCTGGTTTTTTTCTATGTTGTACATGTGATAAACTGTGAATAGCTGGCCTAGTTTATTTCTATGTTGTACATGTGATAAACTGTGAATAGCTGGCCTAGTTTATTTCTATATTGTACATGTGATAAACCGCGAATAGCTGGCCTAGTTTATTTCTATATTGTACATGTGATAAACTGTGAATAGCTGGCCTAGTTTATTTCTATATTGTACATGTGATAAACTGTGAATAGCTGGCCTAGTTTATTTCTATATTGTACATGTGATAAACTGTGAATAGCTGGTCTAGTTTATTTCTATATTGTACATGTGATAAACTGTGAATAGCTGGCCTAGTTTATTTCTATATTGTACATGTGATAAATTGTGAATATGTGGCCTAGTTTATTTCTATATTGTACATGTGATAAACTGTGAATAGCTGGCCTAGTTTATTTCTATATTGTACATGTGTGTTTAATCTGGACAAATCAACACACAGTTCAGAGGACGACAAAACTACTGAAGCACATACATTTTTAAGATAAAAAAATTAGCTGCAATAAAATCAAACTCGTAATTGAACGGTCTATCAGCGATCATCTCAATGATTTCTTATTATGTGTACCACATTAAAGTGGTATGAACTGCCAAAATGTTGATATTTTGACGCAAAAACATAATGCTGAAATTGTCGGCTATTTTTCTCAAGACGTATAATTCAGAAGCTTTTTAGCGCTTCTAGTCTCGAGAATGTACGATAAAGTATTGTTTTGAACTAACTTTGGCTGAATGAATGATCGTCCCGGTTATTTAAATTTTGATTACTTTTCGAACACTATTCCGGTTCGTATAGGGCACATACTGTATGGATTTTCCTCATTCCAACGCCAATCATTTAGTTTTTCGATGGCCTCTAAAGCCTCTTACTGTCGTGACGATCAGAACTTATATAAAAAAGTGTGAATTTTGGCAGCTCATGCCACTTTAAAATGTGAGAAATTATCAATCTGTGATTTTCCCCTGACGGACCACGTCCTTTTAACAGCTTTTGTGTATCGTGACATTTTGGCAGTTCATGCCACTTTAAACTGCAAGCCACCTAAAAACAACACCCTCTAATCTGAGGTATTATTATATGCTTTAGTATTTATTTTTATTACAATTTGTGAAGCCAGACTCTCTACCATCAAAAGACGCTGCCAAAATAGCGAGGAGCAATTTGACAATTTGTCTGGCCAGTCTGGACGTAGTATTTTTTGTGTGTTTGTCTTATTATCAAGTCACGAGTTGAGATTCGACTCCTTTTAACTCGATAAACGTGATAGGAGATTATTGATTTGATACGGTTTTTGTTAGAGGGAAGCTGATTATTCCGTCACCAATAAGACTGTGACAATCCACCTCCCCCAACGTTGTCTCTTGTCATTTTCAGTCGTATGGACTTCGAAATACGCGTGTATTGCCGAGTAGGGGATTTTGACTTGATACAAGTAAAGATGTGCATAATCCTTGTTTGACACAATACCTACAAATAACGGTAAACCCAAAAATCAATTGATATAATTCAAAGTTTATGGTACGAATACAAAGCCCACAAAGGGACGGGTACAACATGGCAATACAATAACAATATAAGGCAAAGGAAGAGATTTCTGGATAACAACTTCTTATTTATTGATGTTGGTACGTTTCGGTATAGATACTAATACCGTTTTCAACCAAATGTTTCAGGTTGAAAACGGTATTAGTATCTATACCGAAACGTACCAACATCAATAAATAAGAAGTTGTTATCCATAAATCTCTTCCTTTGTCTTACTATTACCGACTTCTAAATGCCTCTCAAACAACTTAATAACAATATAACAACAACAAATAATCAAGATATATTATTGACTGCTTCTCATTTGAAAACAGTCATGAATTGATATATTTCCACTCGGGCGCATCTACGAAGGCGCTGGGGTTTGCAGTGAACATTAGAAGTTGTCTGTTCTATAACATAACGTATCTTTAAAGGTCATCCGCCAACATAGCCTTGGCGTTTATTATAAATTAAACATGAAACATATAAAACGCCTCCAGTTATGTGTACAATGTGTAAGGGATGCGGAGTATTTGTTGAATTAAGGCAACTTTATGTACACTAGTGCCCAAAAGAAACAATATCACACACATGTTTGCAACGAAATAAAATAAAAACTTAACAATGCAGAAGTTAAAGTTTGGCGTTATTCTTGTGAGAAATCTTTTTCACAACCTCTGAACTAAAATTCATTTCAATCAAATCAGTACTATCAATATGTCAAGCCTTTAAAGATGGGTGGGGTCAAAAAATGAACATTTCGTTAGAGCACTGGTCACAGAGACAACGGGAAATGTCACACCGCACGTGTCAAAGTTAAGTCAGAAGCAGGTATGTCCACCGTGAACATCAATACATTCCAGAACACGCCTTAAGACTGATGACGTCAAACGTCGGATGACGTTCGGAGTGATGCCTCGAGGAGACCTCGTTCCAAGTCCAGGGCGTTGACTGGTGGCTCACGGTGCTGTCTGGTTTACCGATCGAGGTGGTTCCATAAGTGTGTCTGAAGATGAGGAATCTGCTCTCATCAGATAACAGAACGTGTGCCCTGTCCCGCCGTTGTCAACGTTGAACTCGCCTGGCCCACATCAATCTGTCGTTCCTGTGCCGAGGCGTATAACGTACTGCCGCAGTCTCCTGTAGAAGGTCTGTCTACTGATCCTGTGTCCCTGTGCTGTAGCCGCTGTGGACGTCGCTGTTAAATACCGTGCCGTTTATCAGGGCCTGCCTGAAGTCTGACCTGTCTGACGTAACCGTTGCATCAACCTGGCTACAGCGACGTGTATCGCTCCTTGTTGGGCCATTCCAACGGCTCTATCTTTCTCGATGGCTTTCAAACGTGGCATGGCTTGTGATATGCTTCTATTGTAATGTAAGTTTATGTGGTTTAACAAATGGAACGAAAAATTGAGTGTTGGCCCCCCGAACAGGCTTTATTCGGTCCACATACTCATACAAACGTACATGTAAGTAAAAGGACATTATCGTTTGTCGGTAGCAAAAGAAGGGAACTCAAGTTCTTGTAAGTGACGCGTCGGATTAGACTGCTTCAGTAAATCGCTCAGCCTAAATTTACACAATGAATCGGTTAAAGCCATGTTCCGAATATCCAGATAAAACAGTGTCTGAACACGCTGTCCACTTAACAATGCCATTGGTTATACTATTCTCAGGAGCCTATTCGACGATATAATCCTAAACAATAGACACTGATAGAGGTATCCCAATTAGTTACTGACGTCTTTGGGGTGGAAGATTTCAAGTTGAACATGCCCCGTAACAACCTTATACACAGGAGATAGTTACTCGTACTTCGCGCTTCGAAAAATAATTTAGTTGTTACGGCCGACCTGGCCGTGTTTACGACACTATAACTCAGACCCCGGTCACATAGAGATATTAGAAACTCAATCATATTTCCAATAGTGGGTTGCAGGTAATTAATCGAAACCCTCTACGGCAAAATTCTTTCCAATTTTTTAGGTAGACCGAATACTGCTTTCTTGTCGTAGGTCGCCATGAGGATAGTATAATCTCGATAGCCCTTTCCGAAATGTCTCCACTTTGGAGGGATTCCCGGACAATCGACAGGTCAGAAGTCTCGATTTTTTCATAGGGAATATTTTTTCCTGACAATGTGGATGTATAGGAATTTTGTTGTCCAGTGGCAGTAACAATGGCGGTGCTGCCAACATTCAGAGCATTTTCCGGAACCACACCTGAGTCGGCCAAACTGGTGACACCAAGATAATTTCTGCTCTCTCCAGTCGGAACTGCCTTCGGCTAGCTTCGCTCGCTACCGGTCGGCTTTGACATGTACGTATGTAAATCCCCGAAGTTTCAGACTGTGCTGGGATCAAGCTGAAAGGACAAAATACGCAAAACAGTTCATTAGCCCATTGTATTGAAAAAGCATCATACGTAAACGCTTCAGGGTTTGGTTTTCATGAAATATATTTCTCAATTTGGCGATTTAGCCAAGAGGCAAACAAATCAATAGGACCGAACACCACACAAATTTTATGAAAAAAATCAGGATGTAATTTCTGTTCTTTGCAACTGTGGTCAGATTACGAAAAGAGTATCAGCTTCATAGTTCATGACAGAGGGGAGGTAACTTGCTGATAACCAAATGGAACGTTTTTTACACCAGAGCAAATGTTTCTGCAGTCGGAACTCCCTTCGGCTATCTTCGCTCGCAACCGGTCGGCCTCGGTATTTCTCGCACGTAAATCCCCGAAGTTTCAGAGTGATGTTTCTGGTGACAGTCACACAATCAACTTTTGAGCCCCCTTGTTTGTTTATATATCCTCTGTAGTATGAGTGCCTAATACGCCACCCCATCCTGTGAGTGAGGCATCTGATCGTTAAGCCGTGGCCCACGCTCAATACATTTGGGTGAAATGGCGACGTTATTCATCCACCAGTTCAGCTCATGTATCGCCTGAGAAGAAAGTGTCATTACAGCATCGAAGTCACCAGATTGGAGAGATAGTGCGTTTGACTTTTCTATGCTAAGCTGTCTGTAAAATAAATCGCCATATTCTACACCAGGTCAACTCGCCACAAGAAGACCTATTACGTGTGCCACATCTCTAATAGCAAGAGAGCTGGAGTTGTTAATTAGATCTTGACACCAATGAACTATATGCGTGGAACGGAGGTCACGGTCACGTGGTGCTTGATATGCTTCGAATGTCGCCATTACCAGGAGATAGTGGAGCGTCCATCCAGATCTGTTCTACACGCGCTTATCAACTGTCAATGGCGGCACATTTTACAAAGTCCGATCCAAACCAGCCAATGAGACGTGTCCATTCCACGCATATAGTTCATTGCTTGACACGCTGTTTGAATTGCTTTTTGGATTTTGTACCAGTCCTGGAAACCGTCATATTCACAGAGTTTATAATAAAGCCTAAATACTCTATATGCTGTAAAGGGGTCAGCGATGATTTATCCCTATATAGTAAAGTCTAAACTTTGAAACGGATGAAAGGCTAATTTAGTGCTGCGATCACAATCATCTGGCATGTGACATATGATAAGCAGATCGTCAATATAAGCCATGACCAGGATAGCTTGTTCTCGAAGAATTGAGCAAGGGGGCCTTTAATATTTTGGTAAAAACTCGGGGCGCGGATGATAACCCATTTGGGAGGCAAGAATACTTATAAAATGTATTTAGCCATTTAAACTTTAAAGGCACACTTGCCGAAGTTTTGGCATCATTTAGTATTTTTAATTGGAAATTGAAAATTAGATTTATAAAGTACCCATGATGTAAACAAACCCCAAACCTGAACATGGCCCCAAGCGCTCTATAATGTTTGAGTCGTGT
Source organism: Lepidochitona cinerea (assembly GCA_963971465.1). Taxonomy (NCBI): domain Eukaryota; kingdom Metazoa; phylum Mollusca; class Polyplacophora; order Chitonida; family Tonicellidae; genus Lepidochitona; species Lepidochitona cinerea. Next base: position 9,121,262 of record OZ020556.1, read on the forward strand.
GAGTGATCTAACGGCACAGTATCGTTTGAGGTCTTTTATCTGAGAAATACAGACTGACGATCGGGTAAGTGTGACTCGAAAAGCCTGCCGATAAGTGTTTGAGTGTAAACCACAGACAAAAAGGCCTGGAATTAGGGTAATCTAACCACTAAGTTGACCGACACTAATCGTTGTTGTTGTTGTAACCCGGTAATCGATTCTTCGTTTGCTTTTCACACCCATTTCTACATTCTAAAACTAACTGGACATGTTTTATGTGTCCTATGTTTAGTGATTTTAGTTGTAGTACGCTCATGTAAATTGGTTTTCTTAACAAATGTTCAACAGGCTGCGGCGGCAAGTTTTCCCGTCTTCATGACATACTGGCACAGAATAATATCCATCCTGTAGATCAATAATAGCAGAAGTCTATGAACAGGGAAGTGTGAAATGTCGCATTACTGGCGCTTTCAGCCTGCTTATACTACATTATGTGACGTTTATGCGCGGTAGATTTTGAAATTGTCAACGGTTGCGCAATTTCAAATCAGAAAATAAATTCATTCTCCACTTACTGCATCTATCGGCAATTCCTGTAACCGCAGTTCGGAGAATGCATTGGTTTTTATAAAAGCTTTACCGAACATGCGACTCTGATATCTCCATTTGGACTCAAATCGTTCCAAACAAGTCTTCTTGTCTCATTTTCATTTTCTTCGGAAACTTTAACTTTTGCTTCATCAAGTACTGTTATCATAAATAAAGTGTTCGCCATGTTTTTTCTTATGCATCCCATAATAGTTCATATGAGAAAGTGAAGAAAAGCCACGCTTTCTAACTAACCGAGAGAGGGCTCTGTGTATGGTGACCTCTGGGTCAAACGGCGCCAATGCCCTCAATACTATGTAATGGAACGCTTCACACTTCCACATTCATAGACTTCTGATAATAGTGAAAAGGCAATTGTTTGTGGTCATTTTTATTTCCGCTTGAATCGTGTCCATCTTAAAATGGTGATACTGTACATATTTGTTAAAGTGGCATGAGCTGCCAAAATTCACACTTTTTTCATAATTTCTGCTCGTCACGACAGTAAGAGGCTTTGAAGGCCATAGAAAAACTAAATGATTGGCGTCGGAATGAGGAAAATCCATACAGTATGTGGCCTGTACGAACCGAAAACGTGTTCGAAAAGTTAACAAAATTTAAAAACCGGGTTGACCATTGATTCATTCTAAGCCAAAGTTAGTTCGAAACAAAACAATATCGTACATTTTCGAGACTAGAAGAACTAAAATCGTCTGAATTATACGTCTTGAGAAAAATAGCAAATAATTTCAACATTCTGTTGTAAGGTCAAAATATCAGCATTTTGGCAGCTCATGCCACTTTAGATAAATTTACTGAACCAACCTTTTAACATTCTCACACTCTATTGGGTTTGTTTATCTGTGGACGGCTTATTTCGTTTGAGAGCAAGGGATTCCAATTTTTCTTCTGTTACCACTTGGAACCGGGTCGGGAAGATGCCACTATAGACTGATCCAGAGACATTTTGATACCTGTATACAGGTATGGGCGCCCAAACTCACAAGCAAAAAATCTGCCCAAATTCTTAAAAGCAACAGATTTTAATGTCAAAATAGCATTTAATGTTGAATTTTGGGCCAGAGATGTTGGTTTTGTCTTATTGTTGGAACGTTTTGAACCGAAATGGTAGGCCCAAATTTTCCCTGTATCAGTCCCTGGCCACGGTCGTACAGATTTCATAGAGCTCTGCGTCGTCGCTGTCTGTCATTAATTCATCCACTTCAGCGGCCTTACACAAATCGTAGCAAAAAGCCCTGGTAGTAATTCCGCTTTATATATTCCTCTACATTTCCCCCCCCCCCCCCCCCCCTTGAAATAAACTATGCCACCTTCTTTAAAAGCTTCCATTTTTACGTGCACATGAGATCGTCTGCTTTATTAATTGTTTTCGACTGATACAGTGCCACCTTGTATAAAAAATGGGCACGTCCGATTTTGACACGTCACTCCGCGTGCGGAACAATGTCGTGAGGTTTTGATGTAATCATTTTCAACCTTACAAGTAGCCTATTAGAGAAAACGTCAAAGGTGATAGAATTTGAGATGCAACTGCATCTTTTTTTCATAGAACCGTAAGTACAAAATTCAAGTCAATAAGAATTCTAGACAAAATACCAATAACAGGGGATCAATGCATTGTGGGTGTAACATTGGCACTACTTAAACCCAAGTCATTATCCCTTATTAAATACATTGGTTTCTCGACAGGGAATCGTGTCACAAATTCCCGAAAATATTTCATACGTATTGAAAACTTGTTAACTAGTATTTCCTTATATTCCGTTGTTGTGAAGGCCTACCGACACTTTTGAGTTGCCAACAATAACACTATTTTCTTAGCAGATTTATATAACAGCATGGAGTGATGTCACATAAACCCAAATACGTTTTATACAATGAATGGTGTTTTGATGTCGAAATATTTTTGTCACACACAATTTCGCTCAACACGTAATTATATGCAATGATATCACATTGTTGTATAAAGGCATCAAAAGCAGCACAGCCTTATAGCACTGGTTTTGTTTTTTTGCGCATAGATCTAGTGACGTAAAAACAATAAGTCTGGCATTCAATGCCACAACATTTTCGTATCTCAACCATAAAATCCATGGAAAATCACCTCAGTGAGCCATTGGTAAAATGCCCAGGAAAAGAAGGTTCGATTGTCGAGAAGTTGAGTGTAACGTACATTAAACAACTAAAGGATTGATGCTGGAATAAAAACTTAACTGTAAATCGGATAAACCGATATATGCTGATATCGGAAACAATTCAAACAGATATGTGAGTACGTATGTCCCTTTTAATCCAAAAACATACGACTTGTTAGACTGGCAAATCGTTCTTTAACCCTGTAACGTTTGAGAATATCTAACAATTCAGGAAACTGCAAATCATGATAATTTTACCGAAATGTCCTCGAGAAAATCTATTTAAAACCCGCTTACTTACTTCCATAGAATGCATTCGTTTTTCAGATACCGACTGAGTACTTGCTTAGACGGCCTTAGGAATGTGTTAAGTTAAATACTTTGGTTCACACGCAAAATAAACGTGACTGCTTTTTGAGCATCATCAATCTTTAAAAATAGACAAATATTGATTATGTCAAGACTAGACACCCCCCCCCCCGTTCCCATACAATTCTTCCGATTATGTCAAGACTAGACACCCCTCCCCCCCCCCCCCACTTCCCCCATACAATGTTTCTGATTATGTCAAGACTAGACACACCCCCCCCCCCCTTCCCCATACAATGTTTTCGATTATATCAAGACTAGACACCCCCACCCCTTCCCCATACAATGTTTTCGATTATATCAAGACTAGACACCCCCCCCCCCCCCTTCCACATACAATGTTACGGATTATGCCAAGACTAGACATCCCCCCTCCCCCTTCCCCATACAATGTTTCTTCTGTTTGCGTATCTTTGCACCAAAAGGAGTTGAAGTTTATATTAGATTCAGGTTACTGATAGTGTAACATGATTGTGCAGACAAGGGTGGGGGGGGGGGGAGGAAAGCACACGTTTCTTACTGAAAGACTGATGTCTTATGCCGCTCAGTTAATTATTTCACGAATATGACCGGGTCATAAGAATCAAGGGAGGGTACCGTACCTGATCTGTGTTTGAAAGAAATGCCGGATATTCTCTGGTATCTGGTTTTCATTAACCAGCAATGCTAAATGTTTTTTCCACACCAATGCGGTACAAAACTTTTACATTGCATCATATTTCAAAATCATAAATTAATCCAACAATTCACTACCAGGGTTAAACGTATCAGCAATTATATATTGTAATTTGACGGAATCATACATTTGTAACTGACATAGCTGGGTAGTTAAACGCGATGATAATTGATCCTGTTTTTTTTAAAGCCCCTTGCCGCCGTTGCCTGTTGAACATTGGTTAATAAAACCAATTTACATGAGCTTACTACGACTAAAACCACTAAAATTAAACATAGGACACATAAAACATGTACAGTTAGGTTTAGAATGTAGAAATTGAGGTGAAAAACAAACGAAGAATCGAAACCTGATTACAACAACAACCATCTAAAAAAGGGATTGATCCTACTGTCATTCATTAAGATATCAACTCTAAAGCCAATTAATGACATGTTGCTTGGACATAAAGGGAGGCCACTGCTGTCGGCGTTTTAAACAGATCTTTTTTCAGCAAATTGTAAACAACGACACGTGACACTGACAGTTACACCATGAAACGGGGCTCGGTTGTGTAGAGAGATATCCGATATAATTCTGGTAGGTGACGTTTAAGCCGACGATACTCTGTTATGTAATATATTGATGGCTACTCTCGTAATACATATAAAATATACATTGTACACAATGAAAAAAGTTAAGCACCCCGCTGGAAAGTCTGCACCGACCGTAAAAAATCATTGGTGTAGGGAGATTGTTGGCAAACTGATGTTGCATAAACGATTGTGATCATAAAGGGCAACATTCTGGCCATAAGAAATCACCAGCTTCAAACCTGCGTCTCAACCCTCTGTTGAAGGGGTAACTGTCGCCAATACCGATGTAATGCGGCTTCCAATTCCTGCAGATTTGTACAGGAGGCTCTAGGGCTTGAATGTTGCTGCCCATCCTATCTCAAATGTGCTCTAAAGGATTCAAATCCGCGTAGTTACCCCTTCAACAGATCCGACGTCTCCCCGGAGGCTTAAGACGCAGGCTGGAAGCTAATGGAGGCTCTACGCGGTATTGACCTTCTTGATTGGACGAAGTGACCACTCTTGTCAATCTACTCTCTTTGGTAATATGAAATATACACGGTCTCCACGTGACTGGTTTGAACCAATCGGAAGCAGGTATTCAGTGTGAGGTGGGATAAATGTTGGCACTATGCCAGCTCTTCTATAGATATGGTGTACCCCAATTGTCAACATCTTTGATGAGGTCTGGGCTTGTTTTATTGACACGACGTCAAAGATTGACTTTATTGACAGAATTAGGGGGGAATGGTAAAGAATACCAGGTGAGTCAATGTAGGCGGATCGGCCTTGGGTACGTCCTATAATGGCTTGCATCCATCGGTCTTCGGCTAAATGCTCTGTGTGTAAACAGGGATTGTATATTTGAAACTTTTAATAAAAGCAGTAGAAGGCGACGTCTGGAATAGTAAACGGCTTCTTGCACATTATCTTTGTGATGATACCAATTTTTTAACACTGCGCAGAAACAAATTTCAACCACTTCAGCCTACACAGCGAGTTGACTTTGAAGGTAGAACTTGCAGTTTTCAACATAAGTGAAATAATCTTGAGCGCGGCGTAAAACACCAAACAATCAATCAATCAATCATTGTCACGTTACCCACCGATCGGTGGGGTCTATTCTCTGCCGTTCGGCGGTATAGCAGCTGTTTACCCAACGTTGGGTAGACAACCCACCGATCGGGGACTTTCCCCAACCTGCTAAAGTCTTTCAACACAACTCAATAATTTTCGAATGTGCCCAGTTAGTTGAAAGCAAATAACTAAACTTCAGCAATCTAACTTTAATGCTACTTTAAAAGTTTAACTCGGAAAACATTCAAAGGCTGTTCCACATATCTAATCGTCAAGAAGGTTCCTGTTGACGAAACGGATTCCTTCTCGGTGCCAAATATCTTGCATTGACAGGAGAACGGAATGAAATTTTTACAAGGCGGCACATTCACAGATTGTGATGACATGCTATCAGAAGGGACAGACGCTACCTTTGGTACCAGGAGATTAACTTAAATAACCGGAGAACTTATTGCTATCACATTTTTATCGGATTCCACCCGGTCAGAATCAACAATTCCCGTTGCCAACATACGTGTATGGTCTATATGAACATAATGAATTCGACCACCAACTCTAACTAGACAAGTCAAAGTTCCTAATTCCCTGGTAATCACTCCTGGAACCCACTTCTCCTTCCCACGTCGAAAATTACGAAAGGCTCAAAGCGTACTAATTCAAACATACGGTATTTGGCTCTGGCCTTGGGGTGCTGTTTGAACATTAGTATCCTGTTTAGATTCCACTAACTTGGCTGTATTAGGTGTAATGAACATGAATCTGTTTCTTAATTGTCTTTTAAGAAACAATACAACAAGACGACACCCGGTAACACTATGAGGTGTCATACGGTACATTTACAGAAAGTTAGCAAATCTATACACGTTGAGAAGCTCAGAATTCTCTACGACAAAGAGCAGCCATCCATTTATCTAGTATTAGACTTAAACAAGATGTGCACGTGGAACAACATTTCAATACCCTAGGCCATTCGGTCAAGTAAACTTTTGAAATCATGCCTTTTACAAAGTGATATGAATACAGTTGCGGATTGTGTTTCTAGATTACATGGCCCTTAAAAGTGTTTTGATTGGGCAGTTGCGGATTGTGTTTCTAGATTACATGGCCCTTAAAAGTGTTTTGATTGGGTAGTTGCGGATTGTGTTTCTAGATTACATGATCCTTAAAAGTGTTTTGATTGGGCAGTTGCGGAATGTGTTTCTAGATTACATAACCCGTAAAAGTGTTTTGATTGGGCAGTTGCGGATTGTGTTTCTAGATTGCATGACCCTTAAAAGTGTTTTGATTGGGCAGTTGCGGATTGTGTTTCTAGATTACATGACCCTTAAAAGTGTTTTGATTGGACTAACGTCATGTTTGAGCCGCCTGATTGGTTTTACTTTTGGCCTTCTCACATGTCATTGGTCCGTTAGTCCTACCCCTTAACGCGGACAAAGCTGCATGTGCTAATTCTACCCAGAAAGTACGTCATTTTTAAAGCAGAAGGAACGGAAGGAACTTAGTAAATACAGTACAGTCGTGGTAAATTTTCCTTTCTAACCACTAACGGTATCAAAACCATATCTCTACGATTTTTCCTCGCCAAACTGTGCTATAAGAAAGTCAAGAAACATTATCAAAGAACGTCTAACTAATTCTGTAGCCATCTTCACGTTCTCGACTAAGTAGACAGCACTACTCATGTCTATCTCTCCACACTCCCTCAAATTCCCCATCAACACGAATACAGGATTTCTTTTGTCATTTTTGTATGCACGTATAACGTTGTCTTGTTAATATCAATGGTCATTATTTTGAATGTTTGTATCGTAATTGTTTTGAACTAACTTTGGCTTAGAATGAATGAATGGTCGTCCCGGTTATTGTTTACTTTTCGAACACTATTCCGCTTCGTATAGCTCACATACTGTATGGATTTTCCTCATTCCAACGCTAATCATTTAGTTACGCGATGGCCTTCAAAGCCTTTAACTGTTGTGACGATCAGAAATTATGAAAAAAAGTGTGAATTTTGGCAGCTCATGCCACTCTAAGGCTACCTCAACGTACATCTCAATTGGCTAATTCGGCTTGAACGCTATATTTGGCACCTCATGTCGCTTCAAGGTAGTTTTCTAACCAAAAACAAAGACCACTAAAATGTACTCATGCACCTGACTATTTGTCCGTTATCAGGCGATACATCTATTCTTCGGTTCGTATGGATTACTACTTTTAACAATATGTTCTTATTCAACCCTCATTACTTTACTTCTCCACGGTTCTTCAAACATCCAACATTCTTTTGACAATCGGAATTTATGAAAAAGTTTGGCAGCTCATGCCACTTTAGGTCACTTAAAAATATCCATTTTGTGAATTTGTATTTGCTCCTTTGTCAAATAGCCTAAATCAAAACAACGTCCGAGCACGTGATTCGAAAACATGTGCTAGGAGATTTGGTTTAAATGACCGTGGACAGATGGGACCATCCCGCCTGATGAGGTTTTCCATACAGACAACAACCACGTTTCTCTCAAACATGTGCTAGATCGAATCCACACATGGTACCCATGTGGCCGAGTGTATATAACACAAAGGTATAAATATAGATTTAAACACTATCCAATACTAATGATTAAAGATCCACAAGAGAAAAAAGAGAAATCATGTAAATTGAGACACACGTGAAAAAGAGTACTGTACACAATTTACATCTCGTTTGTATTGCATAAGACGTGACCTAAATAAGTAATAGCAGAAGTCTATGAATGTGGAAGTGTGAAGCGTCCCATTACATAGTATTCAGGGCATTGGCGCCGTTTGACCCAGAGGTCACCATACACAGAGCCCTCTCTCGGTTAGTCAGAAACCGTGGCTTTCCTTCACTTTCTCCTATGAACTATTATGGGATGCATACGAAAAAACATGGCGAACGTTTTAGATATGAGAACAGTACTTGATGGAGCAAAAGTTAAAGTTTCCGAAGAGCTCCATAAAGTTGATAATGAGACAAGAAGACTTGTTTGGAACGATTTGAGTCGAAATGGAGATATCAGAGTCGCGTGTTCGGTAAAGCTTTTATAAGAACCAATGCACTCTCCGAACTGCGGTTACTGGAATTGCCGATAGATGCAGTAAGTGGAGAATGAATTTATTTTCTGATTTGAAATTGCGCAACCGTTGACAATTTCAAAACCTACCGCGCATAAACGTCACATAATGTAGTATAAGCAGGCTGAAAGCGCCAGTGCCCTGAACATAGGGTAATGCGACATTTCACACTTCCCTGTTCATAGACTTCTGGTAATAGAATAAACGAATTCGAATTTTGTTTGACCTCGATCCCAGACAATTTGAAGTAAATTATGTAATATTTGTTTAATTTTTTTGAAAGTTCTATGGGATAGAACAACCAGGGTTTCGGGGTTTTATTCCCACCATCTCTTCTGTTTAATCGGCATCTTACACTACTGTATATATGATATGGTCAATAAATGAAATGAAATGAAATAATCGATTCGATCCATTTGGGAACTGTTTAAGTCACTCAAAGACCCACTCACAATCGTAGTCTATCTGGCATGAGTTGATATGGCTACGTTTTGAAGGCCGATTTTTCAGAATCTCGATGCCCTGCTGCAAGTTTGAAACTTTTATATCAACAAAAAAGGTCAGATCTAATGCATAAACTTCAAAGAGCATTTGGGGGCCTCCGTGGCTCAGTAGGTAGAGCGTTGGACGCTCAATCCAAACAGCCTTCCGCCAATGGGTCGCGGGTTCGAATCCCACTCAGTCCAAAAAAATTGGAAAATTTTCTGACTGGGTTTTCACTCGAACGACCTATGTGGGATGGTTGCCAGTTACCAACGGAAGGTCGTGGGTTTCCTGCGGGCATAGAGCCCGGTTTTCTCCCACAATAAAACTGGCAACGCCGCCATATAAGTGAAATAATCTTGAGCGCTGCGTAAAACACCAAACAATCAATCAATCAAAGAGCATTTTATAGTCTTGAAGATTTAAACTTTGACTCTACATCCCTATATTAAATGCGCCCATTTGTGCATCAAATCTTTCTAAATGGTGGAATAAAACATCCGTAAAACTAAAACCGAATACCAACCGTTCTACGGGCTTCCGGTGCAATTCTGAATATTAATAGGTCCAAGATATTAATTGTTTGATTGCGTGACATGCATATAACTAAATAGACGATTTGCTAGTTTTTCACGCAACAATAGGGAGCGCAAGTCACGTGTGAATTCCACATATTTCCTGTCACCGGCAGTGCATTGCGCATGTGACTGAGCGTTTTTCGTTTCAATATGACGTTTTAATCTGCCGTTATGGAACCAAATACGTCAAATGGAATTGCAGCGTCATCAAAAACGTTCTTAATGGGGTCATCTGTCACCGGATCTGTCATCGTAATAATTCTTATGAGACTTGCGCTCCCTATGACATGACGTCGTGGCACCAATCTAAGACCGGACAAGCTCAGCTTTCAATCAGGTACGGTATATTCAGTCGAGCTTCCGTTCCATGCCAGCTTTTTTGGGCATCACTTGATAATTTCATATATAAACTGTCACAATATAGGGTTTCTTTCCTAAAATATGTTGTAATAATGCTGAAAAGTTTGAGTTATGTGTGACGTCGCTAAACTACGTCATTAGGAAGTAATTGGCAAATCACCTATTACATGTACTACTAACATTAAACCAAATTCAGAGAAAGAACTCAAATATCGCTGTATTATTCAGCCCTAGTTCCCGTCGTTAAGGGAATTAACTGCTCACGAGTCCGAAGGTTCAGTGGTCTGAAGGTTCACAAGTCCGAGGGTTCACTGTCCGAAGGTTCACTAGTCCAAAGATTCTCTAGTCCTAAGGTTCAATAGTCCACAGATACACTAGTCCGAAGGTTCAGCAGTCCGAGAGTTCACCAGTCCCAAGGTTCACTTGTCCGAAGCTTCACTGGTCCGAAGGTTCACTAGTCTGAAGGTTCACCCGTCAGAAGGTTCACTAGTCCGAAAGTTCACTAGTGCAAAGATTCACTAGTCCGAAAGTTCACTAGTCCAAAGATACACCAGTCTGAAGGTTGAGTGGTCCGAAGCCTTACTAGTCTGAAGGTTGAGTGGTCCGAAGCCTTACTAGTCTGAAGGTTGAGTGGTCCGAAGTCTTACTAATCCAAAGGTTCACTAGTCTCAAGGTTCACCGGTCACAAGATTCACCGGTCACAAGGTTCACTAGTCCAAAAGTTCACTGGTCCCAAGGTTCACTGGTCCTAAGGTTCAGTTGTCCGAAGCCTCACTAGCCTAAAAGTTTACTAGAACGAAGGTTCGAGAGTTCACTAGTCAGAGGGTTCACTGGTCCGAAGGTCCACTTGTCCGAAGGTTCACCGGTCCGAAGGTTCAATTGTCCGAAGGTTCACTTATCCGAGGTTCACTTATCCGAGGTCCACTTATCCGAGGTTAACTGGTTTGAATGTTCACTGGTCTTCAGAATTGATGTCCCGTGGGCGGCATGGCGGTTAGGTGGCATGTCCCGTGGGTCACATCACAGAATTGATGTCCCGTGGGCGGCATGGCGGTTAGGTGGCATGTCCCGTGGGTCACATCACAGAATTGATGTCCCGTGGGCGGCATGGCGGTTAGGTGGCATGTCCCGTGGGTCACATCACAGAATTGATGTCCCGTGGGCGGCATGGCGGTTAGGTGGCATGTCCCGTGGGTCACATCACAGAATTGATGTCCCGTGGGCGGCATGGCGGTTAGGTGGCATGTCCCGTGGGTCACATCACAGAATTGATGTCCCGTGGGCGGCATGGCGGTTAGGTGGCATGTCCCGTGGGTCACATCACAGAATTGATGTCCCGTGGGCGGCATGGCGGTTAGGTGGCATGTCCCGTGGGTCACATCACAGAATTGATGTCCCGTGGGCGGCATGGCGGTTAGGTGGCATGTCCCGTGGGTCACATCACAGAATTGATGTCCCGTGGGCGACATCACACAAACGTTGCAAACTGATTGCGCTTTGGGTTTGGACCTCGGGAGGTATCGTGAAGTGTTATACCATTTGTGTTTAATGAGGCCATATAATATTAAGGCCTGCATAAATATGACCCGGATTGTAATGAAAGAATGAAAACTAATTGAATGTAAAATTACTCGACCATGGGCCCTTTATTGCTTCTAGAGAGAACAAGAGATTGGATAATCTACTGATCAGGGCAGGGGGGTATTTCATAAAACCGCTAAGGGCTAAGCTTCACTGGTCCGAAGGTACACTAGTTGGAAGGTTCACTAGTCTGAAGGTTTACTGGTCTGAAGGTTCAGTAGTCCGTGGGTTTACTAGTCCAAAGGTTTACTAGAAAGAAGGTTCACTGGTCAGAATGTTTTGTAGTCCAAAGGTTCACTGGTCCGAAAGTTCACCGGTCCAAAGTTTTAGTAGTACAAAGGTTCACTAGTCCAATGGTTCAGTTGTCCAAAGCCTCACTAGTCTACTAGAACGAAGGTTCAGTGGACTGAACGTTCACTAGTCAGAGGGTTCACCTGTCCGAGGTTTCACTGGTCCGAAGGTTCACTGGTCTAAGCTTCATTAGTCCAAAGGTTTACTAGTCTGAGGTTTACTAAAACGTGGGTTCACTAGTCTGAGGTTTCACAAGTCTAAAGGTTTACTAGTCTGAGGTTTACTAAAACGTGGGTTCACTAGTCTGAGGTTTCATTAGTCTAAAGGTTTACTAGTCTGAGGTTTACTAAAACGTGGGTTCACTAGTCTGAGGTTTCACAAGTCTAAAGGTTTACTAGTCTGAGGTTTACTAAAACGTGGGTTCACTAGTCTGAGGTTTCACAAGTCTAAAGGTTTACTAGTCTGAGGTTTACTAAAACGTGGGTTCACTAGTCTGAGGTTTCATTAGTCTAAAGGTTTACTAGTCTGAGGTTTACTAAAACGTGGGTTCACTAGTCTGAGGTTTCACAAGTCCAAAGGTTCACTAGTCTAAGGTTTACTAAAACGTGGGTTCACTAGTCTGAGGTTTCACAAGTCTAAAGGTTTACTAGTCTGAGGTTTACTAAAACGTGGGTTCACTAGTCTGAGGTTTCACAAGTCTAAAGGTTTACTAGTCTGAGGTTTACTAAAACGTGGGTTCACTAGTCTGAGGTTTCACAAGTCTAAAGGTTTACTAGTCTGAGGTTTACTAAAACGTGGGTTCACTAGTCTGAGGTTTCACAAGTCTAAAGGTTTACTAGTCTGAGGTTTACTAAAACGTGGGTTCACTAGTCTGAGGTTTCATTAGTCTAAAGGTTTACTAGTCTGAGGTTTACTAAAATGTGGGTTCACTAGTCTGAGGTTTCACAAGTCTAAAGGTTTACTAGTCTGAGGTTTACTAAAACGTGGGTTCACTAGTCTGAGGTTTCACAAGTCTAAAGGTTTACTAGTCTGAGGTTTACTAAAACGTGGGTTCACTAGTCTGAGGTTTCACAAGTCTAAAGGTTCACTAGTCTGAGGTTTACTAAAACGTGGGTTCACTAGACTGAGGTTTCACAAGTCCAAAGGTTCACTAGTCTGAGGTTTCACAAGTCCAAAGGTTCACTAGTCTGAGGTTTCACAAGTCCAAAGGTTCACTGGTCTGAGGTTTCACAAGTCCAAAGGTTCACTAGTCTGAGGTTTCACAAGTCCAAAGGTTCACTAGTCTGAGGTTTCACAAGTCCAGGTTCACTAGTTTGAGGTTTCACAAGTCCAAAGGTTCACTAGTTTGAGTGTGTTCAACACATCTCTAGAGCAGAAGGTCAATAGCGCGTATAGCCTTCATTAGCTTACAACCTGCGTTGGCAAGCAGGTACTCCCATAAAAGTTACAAGGTGTGGTTTAAATCTACATCTAAATTCTATAGTTGCTACATCTATATTTATACTACTTCTGCCAGGGGAGTGGACTCAGAATTAATGTCCCGTGGGCGGCATGTCGCGTGGGCGGCATGTCCCGTGGGTGACATCACAGAATTGATGCCCCGTGGGTGACATGTCCCGCAGGGGGCATCACAGAAACGTTGCAAACAAGCTTTGGGTTTGGACCTCGGGAGGTATGGTGAAGTGTTATACCATTTGTGTTTAATGAGGCCATATAATATTAAGGCCAGCATAAATATGGCCCGGATTGTAATGAAAGAATGAAAACTAATTCAAAGTAAAATTGCTCGACCATGGACCTTTTATTGCTTCTAGAGAGAACAAGAGATTGAATAATCTACTGATCAGGGCAGGGGGTATTTCATAAAACCGCTAAGGGCTAAGGTTAGCCGGCTATGGAACGTAGTCGGCTAAGTTTTTTGACTACACCGTTTCACCAACAAAAAGTCAGACTACGGACTTAAATATTTCTGGCTAACTTAGACCGAAATCCTTAAGTCACCTACAGAGGTGGCTAAATAGAAAAACAAACATGGAAGCAGCTTTTGTAAATGCTGAATTTCGAAGGCCAATGCGACGAGAGAGAGTTTTTGTCGATAGAGAGAATCCCCTTGAGGTTTATAATGACCATAAAATAAAAGAGAGATTTCGTTCAATTGGGCGACGATTTATTATATTTTGAATATGGTAAAGGATGAGTTGAATTGATTGATTGATTGAATGGTGTTGTGCGCCGCGCTCAAGATTATTTCACTCATATGGCGGCGTTGCCAGTTTTATTGTGGAAGGAAACTGTTCCCGGGGGAAACCCACGACCTTCCAGTGGTAACTGGCAACCATTCCACATAGGTCGTTCGAGTGAAAACCCAGTCAGAAAATTTTGTGCCATCACAAGGTACCTACTGTCGAACGTTTTGTTCGTATGCCTACCGGACAATACCTTGAACGGATGAAGTTGTGATTTTTCATAAGGTTTGGTTTTAATCATATTGATATTGTTATCACATTTTTGATTAAATGACCTGCAGTGAGCTAATTTTGATTCAACGGGTTGAAAGAAGGAGTTTTGGGAGTTTATTTCTTATAAAACACCTCGTACACCTCCAAAATTAGTATCAGTAGATAGCTCTGACAATAATGTCGATCTGTTTCAACGAAATTTCTCTGTATTTGACAGCTTTAAAGTTGCTAGGTTTTGCTAAGTTTTCGGGGATTTATGTTTTATAATCGATTGCTGCTACTATATCGATTAAAATGTAGTACAAAGCTAACATACTGTAGTTTACTGCTTATACTTATCAAGTCATAACGTTCACGCCTGTGTATACATAATCTATCACCTGAGTTGTCCCTAATCGGGACCGTCGGGTCCAAAGGTCAGCTCAGGGGCCAAATCTATGTCAGCCCTCTCACACGGTTAGCTATTACATGTATGTGTATTTCTATACAGATTGTATTCTCGCGGTATCTCATCCAGTCGTGACAAAAAATATACCTCTCAAGTCATTACCAGCCATGTCACCGTGTGAATTCTAGAGAAGTATTTCTTTACTCTAAAAATATCAGATGAATTTACAAATCAAAGTGATTGTTATTACTAACTTTAAATCAACACGGAGAACACAGACGAATATACAAAGGGATAAATTGCGCAATGAAGATTAACTACATCAAGAAGGACAACAATGGCCCCATTTGTCATTAGAGGTCATTTTTGATAGAAATAGGGATCTTTTATTTATATTTTGGGGAATGCCAATTTAGAGCCCGAGATAGCGATGTGATTTTGTGTCGATTTTGTCACAATGGCTGACCATATAAGATTGGCATTCATTTCTGTATTGTTTTCGACAGCATTGGTAACCATTGAAGGTAAGCTAAAACCGTTACTTCTTATTGTAAGATCTCGCCAAAGTGAATTGTGAAAACAAATATTTCGCCATTTAGTCCCCCCCCCAAACCCTCCTGGTTGATTGATTGTACATGCTGCACTCAATTCGATAGGTGGAAACCTGATTACGTGTATGATTGTATTGGTCGATTGATTGGTGTGTGTGTGTGTGGGGGGGGGGGGGCGAGATCATAGACCGGCAGACCGATGGGAAGAGGACGGTGAAGTAAACAGGAGTAGTGAAGTGATGGAAGTTGTAATTTACCTGTATACTTCTGTTTGCCCGATTGTTCATACATTCTTGAAAGCACTGTCAGTCATGTAGTCCTAGGCCTGTAACTTCTGCTTTCCCTTCGCTGTTTATTTTATTTAACGATTTTTTTTCAACGGAAAACATTAGCTCTCCAGGAGCTATTATCACTCACTGGGACCCCCTCCCCTAGACCTAGTACCTTTGTCCCCTTTTTTCTATCGCTTCAGTCCCCTTCCCCTAGACCTAGTACATCTGGCCCTTCTTCTTCCACCCCCTCAACAGTTTCTACTAGGGACCCCTCCCATAGACCTAGTACCCCCGTTCCTCCCCAATGAGATATTCAGATGCAGTGATATCCCCTCCGAGGGGTCAGCGCAACGCTCGGAATAACTAAGCTAATTCTAAATTTTGGGATTAAAGTACACCGCCTCTAAACCTTCCTAATTTAACTAAGAAAGTACTATTACATGGGGATTCTAAATTAGTAAATTAACCGACACTGATTGACAGTAATTTTCCTTAATGATAATTGCAACATGGGGATTCTAATCTATCTAGAATTAACCTTGACCCCCACCCTGATATACCGGTAGAATGTTTTCCTGTAATCCAAGAAATCACAAAGTTCACTGGCATAGCAGTATAGATCCCATGATCACGAAATACAATTCACAGAATAAAGTCCTGACAATACACTGGCAAACTCTTTATAATATCGATAAGAGCCAGCAGGCCGAAAAAGAATAAACGTAGAAATCGCGTACAAATCACTGACATACCTGACCTTGCGTATCTGAGCAAAGTTGAGAACTGACTGAGTAGATACAAACATTGCGTCCTTTAAATATAACTTTAGAAATTATAGAACAATCTTACTATTACGCATTAACATAACTTTGCATAACTATTGAAACTTTACTATATTTCATTTCCAAGAACAATGTTCAAACGTCTAGACGTAAAGACACACATTTACACATCTCGGTCGACACTATAGTAACGGTCGGCCGATCTGCGCTAAAACTATCGGCTGTTCAGTTAATAAAATAATAATACAAGTAATAACATTGAAATGATCTTATTGTGTGAATAATCTTTTGACCAGAGCAGCTAAGTTGTGGATAAATAAAACTTTGATCGACCTACAAGTAATAGTACCACTGGGTATACCACCTTCAGAGGGATGTGCATATATTATCAATGAAGATGATACACGCTCCCGCCTAAAAGGTGAAAGTTGATCATGAAGCTGCATGTAAAATATACCTATTGGTGAGATACCATTTCGAGTAGACAAACCTATTGTGTTTTAGGTCACATGATGTAGTTTCATTTCCCATGTGTGGTGTTAACGCTTTGTGTTAACGCTTTGATTTCTGGCCAATTACCTAAATCTCGTTAAGGCTTTTCCTTTCCATTTTAAAATAAATCAACAGATGAGACATCCTTCACAACCAAATAAAGTTGACATAGCACATGCCGATTACATACTACACACGATTGATCATGGGTATTGCCATTTTGACAATCTTTAGCTTCGGTATTCTCAGCCATATTGTGATACTTGCAAAATTGATTGAAAATTAAAAAAAACACACAATATTCAAATAACCCAGATACGAAACTATTGCTAAGTAAGCCACTTCCTAACTCTAACCGAGATCAATTTCCATTGGCTGTAGAACAGAAACTGGGTGCTTTGATCTATAACGTTAGTACTTTGTTCTTGTTTGACCCATGCACTTTGGTATGCAGATATGCCCTAATCAAACCTACAAAATACCACTTAAACAGCACAAATATAAGTGTAAGTGTGAATGCATAATTGAAATATTTCCTCAGTTCGTACATGTTTTAAGATAACCTAGGCCTGTAATGGGGCCCCCTATGAGCAAATTTTCTCGAAATACATTCTTACATAATGTAATATAGTTATGAACACTAAAACACGGGCACAGGGAAAACTTCTTATCTAAAATAAGCAAAGAAAACGGGATCGCACACGGTATACCAGAAGCTTTTCGGATAGGTTGTCCTTTATCAATAGCCTCAGAAACAAGTTTTATAAACTCAAGGTAATATAGATATACAATGTAGAAAAAAATGGTAAGTTATAGCCTGAAACTGGAAGAGTTATCGCCCGGAGACCACAAATTGTATATGTTTTAAGACATCTTAGGGCACTAGTGCCCCCCCCCCCCCCTCCACCCCGAATTTTCTTTACATGAAAGCCTCAAGCCTTTATAGAGCTTTCGTCCGGAAACACTTTGTACGTACGTATGGACAGACCAAACTCTATTTGACTCCTCGTGCAAAAAGGCTCTCACTAAAATAGTGATTATATAGCCGTAACAGCACGTCTGACATGACACCTAGGCCCTAATGCTTTATAATCTCAATTTATTGATTTTTGTTTTTTTAATTTCAGGCGAAAGTGGACTAAGTTTTTTAATTCTTGGAGATTGGGGTGGGTGGACATATTACCCGTATTATACACATATTGAGAAAAATGTGGCCAAACAGATGGGACATTTAGCCGAGACGATACTACCTAACTTTGTTATTTCTGTCGGTGATAATTTCTATGTGAACGGAGTATTGTCAGTAGACGATAAAAGATTTAAGGTAAGTGTTTAATATCAACGGACCAAAGCAATAAACATTTTGTAATCCAACAAGAACGTTCACAGAAGGTAAACGAGTTCGCCTTTTTGTTAACTGCAATCACCTACATTGAACTACAATTCACCAAAACCCAACTGTGATTTATCACAGTTACAACAGAAATGTTTAAAATGGCAACATTGGTGACAACGTAATAACTACAAGGATCTAAAAATTAGAATTTCGTCAAGAATATGAGTCTCATTTGGACCTGTTATCTCTTCTTTCCAGTTGATGTTTGCAAGGTAATGTTATAACAACCCTCGTACCTGAACATGCCGAGGATTCAGCCTCTTCCTCAATACCAATTAATCCTCCGTGACGTCATGGATAACCTTCCGCTAGTGACGACACATGGTTCGTCTATACCAAGCCACCGTGACGTCATGGATAACCTTCCGTCAGTGAACACACGTGGTTCGTCTATACCAAGCCACCGTGACGTCATGGATAACCTTCCGTCAGTGAACACACATGGTTCGTCTATACCAAGTCACCGTGACGTCATGGATAACCCAATGAACTATATGAGTGGAATGGTCACGTCACATTTGGAAGATTGGATCTGGGGAGCTAAAATCGCCGTCATAACTAAAAGATAATGTCTCTCTGGAAACGCAATAAACGTTCTTCTACAAATTTATGACATCACGAATCAACGGTCAAAATTGACGTCACAAGAGTGATTTGTCATCGTGTTATGACGTAAATAACGTAGTCGTTGGGTCAGGACCAATGAACTATATGCATATAGTTCATTGGTCAGGACCATTGACGTCGTTCTTTCGCTTCCCCTGTAACGTCAGATAAGTATTACTATCTCATAATAATGGCGGCGCTCGCTACAACTAAAACGTCACGTGATCTCCCTTCCACGCATACAGTTCATTGGGATAACCTTCCGTCAGCGAAGACATATGGTTCGTCTATACCAAGCAACCGTGACGTCATGGATAACCTTCCGTCAGCGAAGACATATGGTTCGTCTATACCAAGCAACCGTGACGTCATGGATAACCTTCCGTCAGTGAACACACATGGTTCGTCTATACCAAGTCACCGTGACGTCATGGATAACCTTCCGTCAGCGAAGACATATGGTTCGTCTATACCAAGCAACCGTGACGTCATGGATAACCTTCCGTCAGCGAAGACATATGGTTCGTCTATACCAAGCAACCGTGACGTCATGGATAACTTTCCGTCAGTGAACACACGTGGTTCGTCTATACCAAGCCACCGTGACGTCATGGATAACCTTCCGTCAGTGAACACACGTGGTTCGTCTATACCAAGCCACCGTGACGTCATGGATAACCTTCCGTCAGTGAAGACACATGGTTCGTCTATACCAAGCCACCGTGACGTCATGGATAACCTTCCATCAGTGAACACACGTGGTTCGTCTATACCAAGCCACCGTGACGTCATGGATAACCTTCCGTCAGCGAAGACATATGGTTCGTCTATACCAAGCCACCGTGACGTCATGGATAACCTTCCGTCAGTGAACACACATGGTTCGTCTATACCAAGCCACCGTGGCGTCATGGATAACCTTCCGTCAGCGAACACACGTGGTTCGTCTATACCAAGCCACCGTGACGTCATGGATAACCTTCCGCCAGTGAACACACATGGTTCGTCTATACCAAGCCAACGCGACGTAGTAGATAAAGCTGACGGATTGCAATCTCAAAGCGCATCCGTTAGGACTGATTTCTGAATGAGTTATCTTTCAGTAGCGCTTTGCATAATTGCAAGTTCTTTCTCTGATACAATAATATTGAGTAAAACATAAGTCAATCAATCAACTTCGATCACTACGTGAGTTTTCTTCCTTTTTATCTGGACACAACATGTATATAAGTGACTGTGGTGTAAACAACCAATGGATCTATCATTCAGTCGTAATACGACCGAAGCATTGTTCCAAAAGACATAAAACTGATAAATTTAGTGTAGCAAATAAACGTATGAGCAAATATGTTGTTTTTGTCTTGTATCTATCTTTTCATGCAATGAATAATGATGTTATCAATTGGCAGACCTCCCAACTTCTGAATGATAATTTGTTATCAGTTGGCAAACCTTCCAACTTTTGAATAATAATTTGTTATCAGTTGGCAAACCTCCCAACTACTGAATGCTAATTTGTTATCAGTTGGCAGACCTCCCAACTTCTGAATGCTAGGTTGTTATCAATTGGCAGACCTCCCAACTTCTGAATGGTAGGTTGTTATCAGTTGGCAGACCTCCCAACTTCTGAATGCTAGGTTGTTATCAATTGGCAGACCTCCCAACTTCTGAATGCGAGGTTGTTATCAGTTGGCAGACCTCCCAACTTCTGAATGCTAGGTTGTTATCAATTGACAGACCTCCCAACTTCTGAATGCTAATTTGTTATCAATTGGCAGACCTCCGAACTTCTGAATGTTAATGTGTTATCAATTGACAGACCTCCCAACTTCTGAATGCTAATTTGTTATCAGTTGGCAGACCTCCCACATTCTGAATGCTAATTTGTTATCAGTTTGCAGACCTTCCGACTTCTGAATGCTAATGTGTTATCAATTGACAGACCTCCCAACTTCTGAATGCTAATGTGTTATCAATTGACAGACCTCCCAACTTCTGAATGCTAATTTGTTATCAATTGGCAGACCTCCCAACTTCTGAATGCTAATTTGTTATCAATTGGCAGACCTCCCAACTTTTGAATGCTAATTTATTATCAATTGGCAGACCTCTCAACTTCTGAACGCTAATTTGCTGTCAGTTGTCAAACCTCCCAACTTCTGAACGCTAATTTGTTATCAGTTGGCAGACCTGCTAACTTCTGAATGCTAATTTGTTATTAATTGGCAGACCTCCAAAACTTCTGAATGCTAATTTACCGTCAGTTGTCAAACCTCCCAAATTCTGAATGCTAATTTGTTATCAATTGGCAGACCTCCCAACTTCTGAATGCTAATGTATTATCAGTTGGCAGACCTGCTAACTTCTGAATGCTAATTTGTTATTAATTGGCAGACCTCCCAACTTCTGAATGCTAATTTGTTATCAGTTGGCAGACCTCCCAACTTCTGAATGCTAATTTGTTATCAATTGGCAGACCTCCCAACTTCTGAATGCTAATTTGTTATCAGTTGGCAGACCTCCCAACTTCTGAATGCTAATTTGTTATCAGTTGGCAGACCTCCCAACTTCTGAATGCTATTTTGTTATCAATTGTCAGACCTCCCAACTTCTGAATGCTAATTTGTTATCAGTTGGCAGACCCCCCAACTTCTGAATGCTAATTTGTTATCAATTGGCAGACCCCCAACTTCTGAATGCTAATTTGTTATCAATTGGCAACCTCCCAACTTCTGAATGCTAATTTGTTATCAATTGGCATACCTCCCAACGTCTGAATGCTAATTTGTTATCAATTGGCAGACCCCCAACTTCTGAATGTTAATTTGTTATCAATTGGCAGACCCCCAACTTCTGAATGTTAATTTGTTATCAGTTGGCAGACCTCCCAACTTCTGAATGCTAAATTGCTGTCATTTGTCAAACCTCCCAACTTCTGAACGCTAATTTTGTTATCAATTGGCAGACTTCTGAACGCTAATTTGTTATCAATTGGCAGACCTCCCAATTTCTGAATGCTAGGTTGTTATCAGTTGGCAGACCTCCCAACTTCTGAATGCTAGGTTGTTATCAATTGGCAGACCTCCCAACTTCTGAAGCTAGGTTGTTGTCAGTTGGCAGACCCCCCAACTTCTGAATGCTAATATGTTATCAATTGGCAGACCTTCCAACTTCTGAATGCTAGATTGTTATCAGTTGGCAGACCTTCCGACTTCTAAACACTGATTTGGGAACTTATCAGTTGGCAGACCTCCCAACTTCTGAATGCTAATTTGTTTTCAGTTGGCAGACCTCCCAATTTCTGAATGCTAGGTTGTTGTCAGTTGGCAGACCTCCCAACTTCTGAATGCTAGGTTGTTATCAGTTGGCAGACCTCCCAACTTCTGAATGCTAGGTTGTTATCAGTTGGCAGACCTCCCAACTTCTGAATGCTAGGTTGTTATCAGTTGGCAGACCTCCCAACTTCTGAATGCTAGGTTGTTATCAGTTGGCAGACCTCCCAACTTCTGAATGCTAGGTTGTTATCAGTTGGCAGACCTCCCAACTTCTGAATGCTAGGTTGTTATCAGTTGGCAGACCTTCCGACTTCTGAATGCTAGGTTGTTATCAGTTGGCAGACCTCCCAACTTCTGAATGCTAGGTTGTTATCAGTTGGCAGACCTCCCAACTTCTGAATGCTAGGTTGTTATCAGTGGGCAGACCTTACGACTTCTAAACACTGATTTGGGAACTTCTCATCAGTTGGCAGACCTCCCAACTTCTGAACTTGTTTTTCTTCTCAGGAAACATTTGAGAAGATCTTCACACACCCTTCTTTACAAATACCCTGGTATGTGATAGCCGGAAACCATGACCACAGAGGAAATGTACGAGCCCAGATCCAATACACACAAAAATCAAATATTTGGTAGGAGCGGATATATTTTATACTTATAATTGTACAGATTGATTGATTGCTGTTTTACGCCGCGCTCAAGATTATTTCACTTATATGGCGGCGTTGCCAGTTTTACCCAGTCAGACAATTTTCCAATTTTTGGGACTGAGTGGGATTCGAACCCGCGACCCATTAATTGTAACGAAGGCTTTTTCTAATGCGACATGTATGCCTCCGTTTGGCAAGACAATTGAAGTTTATTGCAAAAAAGGATTCACGTTTCATTACAATTACGGCAATCTGTAACCTGCCGGCATACTACCAAAGAGAGTAGATTGACAAGAGTGGTCACTTCGTCCAATCAGCATTGATTGGACGAAGTGACCACTCTTGTCAATCTACTCTATTTGATACTACATCCATTCAACAAAGTGCATATAATGGATAGAATTTGAAAAATTGGGAAGTATATTCAAATTTTAGCTTTTTCGTCCTGCTTCTAAACAGTCCCACCCTCGGGCTGGGGCGGTCCGGTTTTTGCCATACCTAGCATTGGGGAAAATTAAGTATGCCCAATACATTAGCCTTCCTGACTTAATGTTAAAATTTAGGTGGGATGTGGGTGGGTAAGATCTTTTGGCGGGTTGGTACTTTTGTCGCCATATAACCTTAGCTGTTGAGTACGACGGTAAGCCCCAATCAATCAATCAAAACAGTCCCTAAGAAGATAAGCTACCAAAATAAAGGTTCGTTATTTGCATTGGTTAAGAAAAATATTAGCAATTTCATCATTATATTTTATTGAAAAATATCCGAAACAGCCTGTACTATATTGTAAAAAAATAAAAAAATGATCCCAAATGCATGGTTTACATGACATAGACTGCCAAAATTTGTTTGCTTTGATTGTAGATTTGAAAAATATTGTAAAGGAAACACTCTTTTTGTTTATTCTAATATCCTTGTGATATTTACTTGAGTAAAATGTTTAAATTTTTGACTGACCATATACTGGGTCCTTGATGTACGTTATACATCAAAGTATCTAGATTCTTGAAACGTATGCCAAAAACGTCTGCCAGTATAACTAATGTATCAAGCAAATGTTTGAATGAAATTATTTTCATGAACTTACAAAATTCGTCGGGTCGCGGGTTCGAATCCCACTCAGTCCAAAAATTGGAAAATTTTCTGACTGGGTTTTCACTCGAACGACCTATGTGGGATGGTTGCCAGTTACCAGCGGAAGGTCGTGGGTTTCCTCCGGGCACAGAGCCCGGTTTCCTCCCACAATAAAACTGGCAACACCGCCATATAAGTGAAATAATCTTGAGCGCGGCGTAAAACACCAAACAATCAATCAATCAATCAAAATTCGTCTATCTTAAAGGAGGTTATATTAAAAAATGTCATTGGAAATGTTTGTTAGGCATTTCCCTGACTACAATTACGTGCGGACGTTGGTATTACCTGACGGGGTCACAGAGGTCACCATGATCTTCATCGATACGGTCCTTCTCTGTGGAATTACAGACAAATTCTACCAAGGTCAAGGTCCTATCAGCCCAGAAGACCCGGATGTAGCCGAAGAAATTTGGGGATGGTTAGAGGCGCGACTCAAACAATCCCGGTAAGACAAATCAAAACATACTTTCCTGAGAAAATATGGCCGAAAATGGTTTAATTCTCCTGAAAGACAAAACTTTTATATTTTTCTAGGTCATCCTCTTATGAACACTCGATCGCAGTATTTAAAGGGGCTGAGTTTCCAGGTACTCGCCGAAGATAGGGGTTTCCTTCTGATAAAGAGCCCTTCCAGCAATGTCATATTCACCAATGCTTGATAAGATGCATCTTCGCAAGCCAAGTTAAAATCTGCATGTCCCCATTCCGTGTTTTACCTTGGCGGACAACTCCACTCCAACCCGTAAATCGAACAGCTCGTTTTGATTGGATGCGAGTAAAACTTCTAGTGGGCGCTGTTCGATTTACGGGTTTGAGTGGAGTTGTCCGCCAAGGTAAAACACGGAATGGGGACATGCAGGTTTTATCTTGGCTAGAGAAGATGGATAAGATGTTGTCCGCAAGCCATTTATTTGTTAGGCCCAACAATTTACAAGAGCTGATAACCCACTCGGAAATCCCTTCGGCTATCTTCGCTCGCTACCGGTCTGATTTCACGCACGTAAATCCCCGAAGTTTCAGAGTGGCTGATAACCATTCAACAATTAACAACCAGCCGTCTACACCAACGTCTATGTACAAATAAAACGATGAAATAAATAACGTTGACCCTGTTTTGGCAAACACTACAACCCATTGTTAGTCTATTACAGGGCCAACGGGTTGTCCAACTGTTTAAATGGCATGAGCTGTCAAAATTCACACTTTTTTCATAATTTCTGATCGTCACGACAGTAAGAGACTTTGAAGGACATCGAAATAATAAATGATTAGCGTTGTAATGAGGAAAATCCATACAGTATGTATCCTTTATGAACCGGAATAGTGTTCGAAAAGTAAACAAAATTTAGATAACCGGGACGACCATTCATTCATTCTAAGACAAAGTTAGTTCAAAACAATACTTTATCGTACATTTTCGAGACTAGAAGCACTGAAGAACTTCTGAATTTTATCTCTAGAGAAAAATAGCCAAAAAATTTCAACATTCTGTTTTCCGTCAAAATATCAATATTTTGGCAGCTCATGCCACTTTAAAATTGAGAAAATTGTTGGGTTTGTATGATGGAGAAAAGCTATCTTGGCACAACTAGTATAACTATCGTTGGCTTCATAGTGGTTCGTTGTGAACGAATTGTCTGCCAAACCTACGGTGGTGGATTCAGTCAACTGGATTTTTTCCATTTGGTCAAAATGGCTGTGGATAAAGTGACTAATTGTTACGTGCGTTTTGAAAAAGTTTGAGGTTATTCCGAACGGGAGACCCCCCAGTGTTCCCCACCCACCTTCACCCACACGTGCCATACGATATAACCTTTTTATGTCCATGAGCCATTGTTACGTACAACAGGAGATATGCCCATCGGTGAATCTGATTCAGTATGTCGGCACTTTATACATGCATTTCCTTTCCCTGAATTCCACCAATGGGTCGCGGGTTCGAATCCCACTCAGTCCAAAAAATTGGAAAATTTTCTGACTGGGTTTTCACTCGAACGACCTATGTGGGATGGTTGCCAGTTACCAGCGGAAGGTCGTGGGTTTCTTCCGGGCACAGAGCCCGGTTTACTCCCACAATAAAACTAGCAACGCCGCCATAGAAGTGAAATAATCTTGAGCGCGGCGTAAAACATCAATCAATCAATCAATCAATCCTTTCCCTGAAAAGACAACTTTTGCATTACATTAATATCTTGTCCGTATCTATTACCACTTCTAAAATGCACCATATTGATGAATGAAGGTAGAAAAAAAAGGCACAAAAAATGCAGCATATATTAGATTTCATTCCATCTAATTTACCACCTCCAACATTCCAACCACCCCAACGCCATGCCCTCAACCAATACATTATCATGTAAATATACAATTTTTGCTAGTTTTCAATTTTCCTTTTTTTCTCAATAACAAACTATATATGTTTGGATTTGACCGTCCTCATTTCATTGCTATCTATTTTATGTCATCAATCTTCCTACCTGAGTATGGATAATATTTTGGGGAAAATGTCATGTGGCTTTGGGTCTGTCTCTGGCTAAATCCATCATAAAACCCAACTTTTTAGCTATTATGTTTTTATGTGTTTTATACTTCCCGAAAACTTTCGGGGGAGCATATAGTCTCCGCTTTGTCCGTCCGTCCGTGCGTCCGCCCGGATTTCTTGTCCGGGGCATATTTCTGGTAATGTTGTCAGGATTGGTTTGAAACTTCGCTGGTGTTAAAAGACAAAATGATAGTAACAACAGACCAGCAGGTTTTATGTACAAATTTTGATTTATATTTTTAAAAAAAAACGAACTAACTTATTTACAGGCAAATATTACATAAAGATTGGAAAGGAAACATATATCAAAATGACTTACTTATACAAGTTAAGTATTTACAGTTCCTAGAAATCTGTAATCTTCACAAAGTTCAGTGGTTTAAATCCTATGACCACGAAATGTAGATCCACAGAATGAATCTTTAAAACACTGGTAAATCCACACAATAAATTCTTGATAGAATTCACAAGTCAGGAGGAATCACTGACAATTATATAAAGCAGGCTGAATAAGAATGGACTTATATCATCCAAGAGTACAGTTCGAAAACTGACTGTGTCACAGACGAGTCAGAACAATCTGATTTTCGCATTCAAAATAGTAAACTGAGTTCAGATGGAAAACCGAACGATAGCAATCATAGCACCCCGAGATCATTTGGAAACACTCACTGACGAACAACCAAAATAACGTCTTTATATACATTCTCAGAAATTCTATAGGCCAGTGAGCTAGGGAAGGAAACTTGACATTAAGTCTGACATGCGCACTCGATACTTCCTTTAAGCATATTTTCTGACTTCCTTTAAACGTATTTCTATAGAACTTTTATGTTTATATAATTTTTTTATTTTTTTTTTAACGACACGGACTTTTTTAATATTTTATGATTTTATATATAATAATATATAATCTTTGTTTGAATACATTTTAAAAGTGTTAAATTTATGACAAAAAATATGCTTTTTTTTCTTAAAAATAATTTTTTTAAAAATTTAGGAATAATTTAGAGTTTTTAGCTAAAAAAAATATATATATAGCTTAAGTAAATTTATTTCTAGCATGTATACAATATTGTCATAAACGATAGCTCATAGAAAGGAGTGTCTACGTATTATAACAGGTCTTACTAAGAGTGTCGTTACTAGTTTACTCTTCGAAGAATCCGGCTTTATTGAACCCAGAAAACGTCGTCAAATTCACAGATTAATTCAATTACATAAGATTATATATGGAAATTGTCATTCTTCTTTAAAAAATAAACTACCTGAAAAAGTCTCAACTCGAAATCCATATAATGTAAGGTCTGGTCAGCTCTATACCAATTATAACTGTAGAGCCTCATTTAGGAACTCATTCTTCCCATCTACAATCCGAGATTGGAATTCCTTGCCTGAACCCATCAGAGATATATCCGACTTAAGTTTATTTAAGAGTAGTCTTAATAAATATATCAAAGAGCCAGACCGCCCAAATGGTACTACAGCTCCAACAGAAAAGCTAATATCCTGCTATGTCGCTTACGATACGGCTGTAGTTCTTTGAAAGAAGATCTTTTTAACATTTACATAGATTGGTGGAAGGCTGTTCGGATCGAGCGTCCAACGCTCTACTTACTGAGCCACGGAGGCCCCTACACACAATTACATAGAAGCTTCCTCTTAATGCACTTGCGGTTCGCCTTCTGAAAGTGTGTATCACGTTTTTCTGGAATGCCATTTGTACCAGCCTCAACGACGAGTACTGTTGGACACTCTCGAAGAGATAGGTTTAAATGAAGTACCATCTGTGATAGCCCGGATTATCGGTCTAACGGCGACTGATATTAAATGGCTGCTAATGTGTTGTCGCCTTATGACGAACACGGAGAGAGAAAAAAAATTCAGCAGAGCCCAGATTTCTCGGCTACATCTGTGGCAGTCTTGCTCTATGGTGATACCGAAAAAAGTTCTAAATTTAATGAAAAATCGTTGAACCAGAATGCGAATTTATCCTGATGTCTCGTAGGTTTGGATGATTGTCGTTACATTTCAATATACATGTATAGGATTCTGGTCCATTGGAATTGTATTCATTGATGTTATATGAGTTATAAGAGGTCTACAATTAACAGGATCATAGCTGCATAGCAGTAGGCAGAGACGGTCATCTCATTTTTCCATTGTTTTTCTCATTATCGTTTGTTAATAACAATATTATTTTCATTCGTTTTTAATATTATTATTTCTTATTATATTCTACTATTTTCGTCATCCATACTCTGATAAATAAAATAATTATCATTACCGTTATCATTATTATTAGCTATGTCGTTATTTTAGTTATATTGTTCAATCTCTTCTTCTATGCTCCATCCCCCGCCCCCCACCCATTTCCCCATTAACTTGTACAAATTGCCAAATATGATTATAAAAAATATTCAAAATCTTGTACATAGGGTTTATATTCTGTTTTCTTTGTAAATGTTTATGTCAATTGTATTATATCCAACTATATACACATTATATTGATTGATTGATTGTTTGGTGCTTTATGCCGCGCTCAAGATTATTTCACTTATATGGCGGCGTTGCCAGTTTTATTGTGGAAGGAAACCGGGCTCTATGCCCGGAGGAAACCCACGACCTTCCGCTGGTAACTGGCAACCATCCCACATAGGTCGTTCGAGTGAAAACCCAGTCAGAAAATTTTCCAATTTTTTTTTTTGGACTGAGCGGGATTCCAACTCGCGACCCATTGGTGTATACACATTATAAGCTTAAAGCTTAACGTGTTATTCTGAATAGAATTATGTATATAATACATATCTTGCTGGTGTTTCAGATCAGATTATCTGTTAGTCATTGGCCATTATCCTGTTCTATCTGTTGGATATCACGGCTCCACGATGTGCTTAGTCCAGCGTCTGAGACCGCTATTATTCCGCTATGCTGTCAGCGCTTACCTTTGCGGACACGACCATAATCTTCAGGTAATATACATAGCACCCAGTGTAGGGCGCTTGCTTGTTGTTTTTTAGCCCGGATTATCGCTCTAATGTGTCTTGTCGCCTTAACGAACACGTAGAGAAAAAAAATTCGGCAGAGCCTAGATTTCTCGGCTAGTTGTTTAATACGTCTCAAACGAATTTTTCGACAAGGCGATCTAGACTATAATGAATTTGTTTCGATCTATTCAGGGGCCAGTTACCGCTCATATTTACCGAACCTAGTTCGAAGTAATCACGGACGATTTGATTGATTTATTTATTTACTCACTCACAAGAAATAAACAGTTGCATAAGGATTTATATACAAAGCATTGAGAAAAGAAATATACAAAAATAGATACAAAGAAAAGAATCAATTTTTTGGTGGGAATTAAAGCCCATGGGGCTTGATCTATCCCGGGATATTGATCAAAACTGTTAGGGATGGCGTTGGATTCATTTTAAATTTCCAATGTTTGTGCAATTTATTTTAAAAAAATAGTTAAAATAATTAAGATAAAAACGAAATGACACCTAAATTTGTTTACCTTATGGAATCACCATATTTTCGTTAGGTATTTTCTTGAGTGGTTTTTATACGTCCGAAAGTCGGTCATATTATGGTATCACCAGCACCGTCCGTCCGTCCCGGATACCCTTCCGCTCCATAACTTGAAGAGTTTTAATCGAATCGTTACAATTCTTTCACAACATACACCCTGGGTAGAGGGTGTTTCATGAACCATTTATGACATCTTCGGTTGCATAATATGGCATCTACATTGGATTATGTAATATTCTGTCTCAGTCTATATCTTTGTTCCCTTCCGCTCCATAACTTGAAGCGTTTTGATCTGATCTTTAAATTTTTTCACAACATATACTTTTATGGGTTGATAGTGTGCCATGAACCATTTATGGCATCTTCGGTTGCCTAATATGGCATCTATATTGGATTAAGTAATATCTTTTTACGTCTATATCTGTATTCCCTTTCGCTAGGACTCCATAACTTGGCCAGTTTGATCTGAGCTTTACAATTCTTTCAAAGCATATACATTATGGGTAGATGGTGTGCTGTCAACTATTTATGATATCTTTGTGTGCATCATATGGCATCCATATTAGATTTTGTAATATTCTCTTTTATTCTATATCTTCTTTCCCTATGAATCCATAACTTAGTGGAGTATATTGATTTATGACATCATTGGTTGCATGATTGTATAATACAGTAGCCGAGAAATCTGGGCTCTGCCGATTTTTTTCTCTCTCCGTGTTCGTCATACGGAGACAAGACACATTAGCAGCCATATAATACCAGTCGCCGTAAGACCGATAATCCGGGCTATATAATACAGCATCTATATTAGATTGTATAATCTCTTTTAGTCCATATTTTAGTCCATATAAGTTTTGACCTGATCCTGACAATTTTTACAGTATTTATACCTAAGGGGTAGATGATGAACTATTAAGGATATCCCTGGTTACATAATACAGCATATACATATATGTTTATGAAAATAGAATTTCAATTACTGAAATTTAAACAAATATTTTCTATAGTGTAGAGTAATCAGTCGTAGAGGAGCGCGTGTTGTTACGAAAAAGGCCAACCCTCGTTAATCGAAGAGAAAACCACGCTCGGCTACTAATTGAAACGATAAAGGTTTTGCGTTTCCCTTTTCTTAACTTAATATATATTATACCATCTATCATATACAACCCAGAGGATAACTTATATCTCGTCCAATAACCAGAGTTACGCAATACAATTCACGAGCTGGGCCCAACCCTCATAAATTATATACTAACCCACGTAGACGAACGTATCATAAATATAACTAAATAAACTACTAATAAAGTGAATCGTAATAGGTCCAAACAACACAACTCCTCTTCAGTATTTTCAATATAGATATATAATTAATTAACAATGAATACAAAATATATGCCTACTTACAAATCAGACGTGTACAGTTGACTCTCCAGGGCGGCTTTTGTTAATCCCATAAACTACACTAATTATACCCAGTGAAAAGCCGAAAATCAAGATTTGCCCACAATTACTTTAGTTTCTGTTCTAAGTAAACTCCTTAGCTATCAAACCTTTCCTTGTTACACATCTGCTCCCAGTCTATCAAAATCATATTCAGTTCTATACTTTATGACTATATCTCCCTGCATCTCTTAACACTAGTTTTCCCTAAGTTCTTAATTCATTACTATACTTCCCATATTTGTCTCTTCTGCTCTCACCCCTGATTGTTCTTCCTCGTTGTTCTCTCCTCTCGGTTGTTCTCTCGTTCTCTTCTCTTGTTTGAATCTACCTCCTCTCTTATATGACCCCAAACTATCTAACTAGTTGCCCAATCAAATCTCAACCCAAACTATTGACCAATGAAATCAAGCCGCCATAAAGATGTCACCCATGCTTGTCTAAGTTCCAGGATGTCACGCCCATCCAGAAACTCAATCTGTTACACAAACTTGAAACCGGTTCTAACATACAATACTAATGGACATCAATTAAACAAAAACATTAAATTTCAAATATTACTATCGTAACATTACTCCCCCCTTTGTATTCTCATGTCCCCATGAGAAAGAACATATTTAAACAGAAAAACAGTCATACTTCATAAAATACGGTTTCATAGTGACAAAACCCTAATCTAAATTCATTCGAAGACAAAGACGTTCTTTGTTGGTAGGCATTAAAACTCTTACGTATTCGTAGACAAATGCGAAATTATCGAAAGATCGCAAGAGAAAGCTTTACCGCGTGACATGAATTATCTATATCATATTTCTACAAGTTATAATAAACAAAACATTGTTTAATATTTTAATAAATCTAAGCAAAACTAAATCCCTAAACTATAAACGATACGATAATAATTATCTAAGATGATACATAAATCCAAATACAATAGTCTTTGTTAAACATTATACTTATACAGTGTAGTAAATAAAACGCCTCTGAAAAAGAAATGAAGTCCATGGTTCACATAAATAGTCAATAAAACAGTTAAAGTTGACAGTCTATCCATAAAACGAGGTTGTTTAGGTGTAAAAACAAAAAGTCCTATCACAACCGAAATGTCCACGAGTATAATAATCTGGTTTCTCGGATGTGAAGTTGAAATTTTTAGATATGATACAGAGTTCAAAATATAAGATCGTTCCGGTTAAGTAGCGAACCGCTCCAATAAATGTTTTTGGAGAAAGAATCAAAGTCCGTTTTGGGCACACCGAATTCAAGTTCACGAAAAATTACACACGAAGGTCCAACGAAGAGAGCTCTCATCCCATCTAGCATTCACCAAGCACTGAAACTTTGCACACGTCACTGGCCCTGACGAGGGTAACTGTCCTCCAGGTCAATCCTCAGGTGTGTGGATGGTCGCTCAATAACATCTTGGTACATACAGAGGGTGGGGTTTCAACCTCGGGTATACTCGACCGTTGACATCTTCTATGGGTAAACAATTAGACAGGGGTATTTAATTAAGCAATATCTTCACAATTAATTATCGGTGTAGCGGACATTCTGTAGTAATTGGCTTTCTTCTTCAAAATAGCGTCTTACAAAGTAAAGAAGTTATACAAACTAAAAAGACTAATAAATTTGGCCCAAAGTCATTATTTTCAACTGGATACCTGACTTAATTTGACTTAAATCGGCACACTGACAACAAGCAATAGAGCTAAAAATATATTTTTACTTTATAGTAATTATCAAACTATAGCGAACAAAAAGAGCATATTTACTGAAAACAAATGATTGTCGATACTTACAATCTCTATTTCGTTACATCTACATACTTATGATGGACTAAAAAATGCATACTTACAGTAAAACAGGAGATTTCGATATAAACATTTCTATTTAATACATACTTATTGACGTCGTGGACCATAGGTAATTCTACAACAGAAACTCAAGCAAAACTTTAAACATCAAAATGTAACAATTGTACAATATTACCTTCATTTCGCTTTAACTTGACCTCTATACAATACATCCCAAATATTTTCCAAGTCTGGAAAACATAACATTCCGAAATAAATCTTAACTACCACGTTACCGTATCATCAAACTATATATAAACAAAGAGAACATAAAAAAAGAATTTCCGCACATATTTTATTTCATTTCCTTTAATCGTCTATGTATAAAGTAGTTGGTGCAGTTGATTCAGCTATAATCGTTCAACCGCATGCTAATCTCTTCGTTAGGTGAATCATGGGTATGCCAATGCATAACGATAGAACCAACACAGCAGATAAACCTGCAACAAAACATAGTAAACATTTAAATTTTAATATATAACTATGTATCAAGCTTTGGGATAAATTCTAATTATTCCTTAACGAACGAGGTTCTACATAGCGTAGATTCAGTTCGTCCTCCCCTTCTAAGTCTTGGATATCCACATGATACAGTATTCCATTTTCTTCAAGGTGATAATTATCACTTTCTAACAAAATCTTACGAGCCATTGTATCATTTTCGGGCAACGAACCATTCTCAATATACTCAATGTATTGAGCTATCTCTGGATCGGACCTTTGATATTCAATTAACTTCTCTTTAGTGGGAACTATCGTAGGAGTTATTTCACCAATCGCTCCCACCTGTACTGGTGTAGCTGTTCCTTTGTCTTTTGATTGTGGGTGTACAATCCCAGACAAATAATCTTTATTACCATGTACTTTTCGTCGTCTATGTTCTTGATTTTTATCATTTCCAATATTAACAGAAATGGTTTTAGCAACAGAACCTTCATTTACCACAGTGTTCATTTTGTCCAATTCTAGTGTTTCGTAAATTACAGTTGAGGATAGAGTCTCACTACCCTTATCATAAATATAATACAAACCACTTTGTAAACAACCAATCATGCCCAGTAGGAGGCACACAAATAAACAATAGGCGTGGTATGCACCACGTGGAATAGTTTGGTACAAGAATTATTTACACCTGATAATTAATGGAAACTTCCCGTTGCGTAATGAATCTATTGGGCAAGTTTGACACGTTGCACTACTCAGAGAAAGACGGTCTTGAGGGTCAATTGGTGGGGATTGAACAAAGAGACCATCAGGTTTTGTTTTGATACTTACACAATCATTAACACGGTTCAAAGAGTCTAAAGAACACCGCACTGCTGTGTTATGTGGTAACAGCTGTGTTATCGGTGTTTTACGATTTGAACTGGTTTGCACACCATTAACTTGTGTTGACTTTGAACCTGTTTGGTTTGTTTGACCGGTTTTACATTTTAAAACAGCTTGTCTCAATGGTACTTCCTTAATCTTACCTTCCCTTGTTATACTATCTTCCTTGAGGTTATTAACAAATGTATTTTGTTTAGTACGAATAGCACAACAATGTAACTTTGAATTTATAATTCTTTGAACATTTCTCTTACCTTTTGTTCGGTTCTTTTCTTGGCAGTACCGCGCTATGTGTCCTGATTGTCCACAATCGTAACAATTTCTTCGTACACATTTGCTTCTGTTTGGTATAGATTTTTGACGAGGGTAGTATGGGCTTGGTGCTGTAGTCCTCAAATTTGCTGTTTGCATCGTTGATAAATGAACAGATCTTGGATAGGCGACTTCGGCTAAATTTGCTTTCGCTAATGCATCTTCTAGTGAGGTTGGCTTTTGGAAGATGACATGTGACTTATGAATAGGGTTCAAGCCGTTCATAAAAATACTAAAAGTGAAATCATCATCTTTCTTAGCTTTACGACAAAGATCAACCACATCGTTAGCATAATTTTCCAAACTCTCACCTGGAACTTGATGACGGGAATAAATGATGTAACCTCTAGCCCACCTTAGTTCAGGAGGATCATATTTCCTGAGAAACGCTTGTTTCAGAACTTGATAATTACGTTTAATACCTGGCGAAAGTTTTAAATAAAACGTTCGTGCAGGTCCCTGAATTAACAATGGAATCATCTTTGCTCTATGCAATTCTGACCATCCTGTTACATCAGCATACTCATCAAGTTTAGCAAAAAATTCTTCCACATCATCCTCCGATTTACCTGTAAATGATGGGGGATTAGGCAATCCTAATCCGCCATGTAAGTTTTGAAGAGGGTTGGTGCTCTAAATATGCAAACTAATGGCTTTCAAAGCTTCAGTGTTTTGCCGTATAATATCTAAAAGTACAGCTTGAGTATCTTGGTTTGTTGGGGATGGCAAATGTTTACTTGGTGGCTTTGTTGTCTCTAATACAGTTTTAGTCGACCGTAGCTCTTTGCCCATAGCTGCTTGGGAGAACACACCCTTAAAAGACATATTCCTAGTCTACTTATATCTACATAAATTTACTAAAACTATGAAAAACACTGAACAAGGACTTGTGCTAACTATTTGGCCTATTAAAAAACCACGCTCTCGCGACCAAATGATACGAAAAGGCCCATCCCTCTTAAATTGAAGAGAATTAAAAAAACCACGCTCTGCTACCAATTGATACGAAAAAGGCCAACCCTCGTTAATCGAAGAGAAAACCACGCTCGGCTACTAATTGAAACGATAAAGGTTTTGCGTTTCCCTTTTCTTAACTTAATATATATTATACCATCTATCATATACAACCCAGAGGATAACTTATATCTCGTCCAATAACCAGAGTTACGCAATACAATTCACGAGCTGGGCCCAACCCTCATAAATTATATACTAACCCACGTAGACGAACGTATCATAAATATAACTAAATACACTACTAATAAAGTGAATCGTAATAGGTCCAAACAACACAACTCCTCTTCAGTATTTTCAATATAGATATATAATTAATTAACAATGAATACAAAATATATGTCTACTTACAAATCAGACGTGTACAGTTGACTCTCCATGGCGGCTTTTGTTAATCCCATAAACTACACTAATTATACCCAGTGAAAAGCCGAAAATCAAGATTTGCCCACAATTACTTTAGTTTCTGTTCTAAGTAAACTCCTTAGCTATCAAACCTTTCCTTGTTACACATCTGCTCCCAGTCTATCAAAATCATATTCAGTTCTATACTTTATGACTATATCTCCCTGCATCTCTTAACACTAGTTTTCCCTAAGTTCTTAATTCATTACTATACTTCCCATATTTGTCTCTTCTGCTCTCACCCCTGATTGTTCTTCCTCGTTGTTCTCTCCTCTCGGTTGTTCTCTCGTTCTCTTCTCTTGTTTGAATCTACCTCCTCTCTTATATGACCCCAAACTATCTAACTAGTTGCCCAATCAAATCTCAACCCAAACTATTGACCAATGAAATCAAGCCGCCATAAAGATGTCACCCATGCTTGTCTAAGTTCCAGGATGTCACGCCCATCCAGAAACTCAATCTGATACACAAACTTGAAACCGGTTCTAACATACAATACTAATGGACATCAATTAAACAAAAACATTAAATTTCAAATATTACTATCGTAACAGTGTGTTGAGACTACAAAAAATTGAAATTATCGGCTATTTTTGTCAAGACGTATAATGCAGAAACGTTTTAGTGCTTCTAGTCTCGAGAATGTACGATTAAGTATTGTTTTGAACTAACTTTGGCTTAGAAGGAATGAATGGTCGTCGGCGGGCGTCTGTTAGTGGTAGTAAGGTTACATACTTTAATAGCATTTCACAGGTCATTTTCTATCCTAGCAGCGAATGGACACTGACAGTTGTCATCTCAGATGTTTCATTTCCTTACTTTCTAAATCTGGAATAATTATTCCCCCGTGTGACTTCTACCCTGTTTCAATATGTTTTTCGGTTTGGCTAATGTGTATTTTAACCTACACAATTGTCCCTATTGAGCATTTCTCAAAGTCCGTTCTTGGTTAATAGTGGATATAGCTTAATCGCGATGTTTAATTTTCTGTATTCTAAACAATCATGCCGGCTGTAATAGCTGTAATCAACCTCCCAGACTTGTCGGGGTGCCAGGCAATCAAAACGATAAACATGCTGGTTACAATTACTGCATAAAAATAATTCTTTGTATTTTATTAGTGTAAATGGTTAACTGATGTATAATATATCTTTATTTCAACACAATCTCTCTATTGGCGCATGTAGCGTATACGATTATAGATTTAATAGAAACACTATCAAGCCTCATTATTATTATTCACTGTCCTAAAGCGACGGCCGTTGTCCTAGCGTCATGGGAAATCCCCATTTCATAGCGATGGTGCAATAAGACCGGCCTGGTTTTACGCGGGGAATCCCCGTTTAAAGACGAATCGCCGCGTTATTCAGTACCCAAGGGAGGTAACTCTTCCAATACCTCAAAGTATTCTAGCCTCGGATTATCTCCCACTATTTTGTTGTTTTGTCAACACTATTTTGACTGTTATTTTTACAAAACCTATCCATACTGTCCTAAAGTGACGGTCGAAAGTGACCCAAAGTGACGGCCGAAAGTCACCGTCGAAACTGCCCTAAAGTTACCGTCGAAACTGCCCTTAAGTGACCGGCGAAACTGCCCTAAGGTGACCACCAAAATGGTGCATCATGATGCCTCTGCGCTTCAACTGTCAATATACTATCTACTGTTGATTCTTCATAAAGGTTAACATGTATTCTTCAATATTTCTTTTCCCAAGGCGGGGTGTATCGTCGATTTTGTCTGTTTGTTTTTTCTTGGCATAATCTACCTTTTTAAAGGAAATAAACCTAGATTTAAAGCTGAAAAAAACTTGTGTAATGAGAAAAGGTTAGGTGGATTGAGATCTGAAAGGTATCCCTCGGTCTCTGGGCAATTGACCCCTGTCCTATGTTTCTAACCGTCTCTTACAGTTTGACAATGTTTAAGTAAGTTGTGTGAGTGAATCTCTTAGTCAGAGAAAGTGATACTCAGTTTGACAGTGTGTAACTTTAAAACAAACTCTTTCTGGATTTACAACTTCTGTTATATTGTGTAACTTGTGTTGGTGAATCTCTCAGTCAGAGAAAGTGATACCCAGTTTGACAGTGTGTAAGTTGTGTGAGTGAATCTCTCAGTCAGAGAAAGTGATATCCAGTTTGACAATGTGTAAGTTGGGTGAGTGAATCTCTCAGTCAGAGAAAGTGATATCCAGTTTGACAATGTGTAAGTTGTGTGAGTGAATCTCTCGGTCAGAGAAAGTGATACTCAGTTTGACAGTGTGTAACTTGTGTGAGTGAATCTCTCAGTCAGAGAAAGTGATACCCAGTTTGACAATGTGTAAGTTGGGTGAGTGAATCTCTCAGTCAGAGAAAGGGATACCCATTTTGACATTGTGTAAGTTGTGTGAGTGAATCTCTCTGTCAGAGAAAGTGATACCTAGTTTGACAACTTGTGTAAGTGAATCTCTCAGTCAGAGAAAGTGATACTCAGTTTGACAGTGTGTACCTTGTTTAAGTGAAGCTCTTAGTCAGAGAAAGTGGTACCCAGTTTGAGAGTGTGTAAGTTGTGTGAGTGAATCCCTCAGTCAGAGAAAGTGATACCCGGTTTGACAGTGTGTAACTTGTGTAAGTGAATCTCTCAGTCAGAGAAAGTGATTTAGTTTGACAGTGTGTAACTTGTGTAAGTGAATCTCTCAGTCAGAGAAA
This sequence comes from Lepidochitona cinerea, assembly GCA_963971465.1. NCBI lineage: Eukaryota > Metazoa > Mollusca > Polyplacophora > Chitonida > Tonicellidae > Lepidochitona > Lepidochitona cinerea. The sequence continues at coordinate 9,160,168 of OZ020556.1, forward strand.
GTGATACCCGGTTTGACAGTGTGTAACTTGTGTAAGTGAATCTCTCCGTCAGAGAAAGTGATACCCAGTTTGACAGTGTGTAACTTGTGTGAGTGAATCTCTCAGTCAGAGAAAGTGATGTATAGTTTGACAGTGTGTAACTTGTGTAAGTGAATCTCTCAGTCAGAGAAAGTGATACCCAGTTTGCCAGTGTGTAAGTTGTGTGAGTGAATCTCTCAGTCAGAGAAAGTGATACCCAGTTTGACAGTGTGTAACTTGTGTAAGTGAATCTCTCAGTCAGAGAAAGTGATAGCCAGTTTGACAGTGTGTAACTTGTGTAAGTGAATCTCTCAGTCAGAGAAAGTGATACCCAGTTTGCCAGTGTGTAAGTTGTGTGAGTGAATCCCTCAGTCAGAGAAAGTGATACCCGGCTTGCCAGTGTGTAAGTTGTGTGAGTGAATCTCTCAATCAGAGAAAGTGGTACCCAGTTTGACAGTGTGTAAGTTGTGTGAGTGAATCTCTCAATCAGAGAAAGTGGTACCCAGTTTGACAGTGTGTAAGTTGTGTGAGTGAATATCTCCGTCAGAGAAAGTGATACCTAGTTTGACAGTGTGTAACTTGTGTAAGTGAATCTCTCCGTCAGAGAAAGTGATACCCAGTTTGACAGTGTGTAACTTGTGTGAGTGAATCCCTCAGTCAGAGAAATTACTAATGCATTCTATAAAAGCGGGAAGAGGGAGGGCGGGTTTTCCATTTAAGTTTTATTTGTAATGCCACACCAATTTGAACAAGTAAACGCAGACGAATGAACCACAGAAGAGTGCAGAAGTTCCCATTTTTTTATGTCCGCTCTGTACGGAGGCCTATTAGTGCCATGGATGGAATTTTGACTTTTCCAGTGTTTTCCCGTCTTTAACAGCATTTACAAGCGGAAACTTGGTTTTGAGACGAGAGATTCTGCATGTTGAAGAAAATCAAGCGTGTATCATAAGAATCATACCTATATGTAAAACGATTTGCAGAGAAAGTCGAAAAACGCATGTAAACTGTCAAATCACACGGGAAACATTTCCACCGCGGTGGGAATGTTTAAATTTTGTTTACTTTTTGAACACATTTTCGGTTCGTACAGGCCACACACTGTATGGATTTTCCTCATTCCAACGCCAATCAGTTAGTTTTTCGATAGCCTTCCAAGCCTCTTAATGTCGTGACGATTAGCAACTATGAAAAAAGTGTGAATTTTGGCAGCTCATGCCACTTTTAAAAAAGTCCAAATCTCAAAGAAACATTTTGTATAGCCTATAGCAGTATAGGTCCCTATGGTTTGTACTTGACCTTATTTTTTCTTTTTAATCCACTTTTAGCATTTCATCGACTCTGATCCCGTGAGTTTAAACCAAGTACATCACATTGTGAGCGGAGCTGGTGCTCTTCAAAACATACAACGTCCAAATGGAAGAACTGTCCCTCATGCCTCTCTCCAGTTCTTTTGGCCTGGCGATATCGAACACGTGGCTAATGAACAGTCTGGTGGTTTTGCTTATGCAGAGATGGACTCATCTGGCCTGAACATGACATTTGTTGAAGGCGGGGGCACAAGTCTACATAACGTATGGATTGAGCCCAGGCGTCGGGAAAATGTCTAATAACTGACCAATAGTCTAGCAAATGTCAAGGACTAAGGTGCGATTGAGGTGTAAATGACCGGTCGAGCTGCATTGCTGTGAAAATAACGCCTATGTTATAAGAGTACGATATTTGTGTCAGAAAGAGTACATAATGTGACTGTCCAGTCACGTGGTAGTTGCCTTGGCCTTGGTAACCTTCGAATACACGTTTTTAATGGTAGTTTGTTAAGTACATGTAGTGCAGTATAAGCCAATAAAACAAGTTTATTCGTTATATTTTACGAGTTGGAATTGCATCCTTTGTCAGCATCTGAGTATGTTGCATTCTTTGTCAGCATCTGAGTATGTTGCATGCTTTGTCAGCATCTGAGTATGTTGCATGCTTTGTCAGCATCTGAGTATGTTGCATCCTTTGTCAGCAGCTGAGTATGTTGCATCCTTTGTCAGCATCTGAGTATGTTGCATTCTTTGTCAGCATCTGAGGCTGATGTATGCTTTGTCAGCATCTGAGTATGTTGCATTCTTTGTCAGCATCTGAGGCTGATGTATGCTTTGTCAGCATCTGAGGCTGATGTATGCTTTGTCAGCATCTGAGTCTGATGTATGCTTTGTCAGCATCTGAGTATGTTGCATTCTTTGTCAGCATCTGAGGCTGATGTATGCTTTGTCAGCATCTGAGGCTGATGTATGCTTTGTCAGCATCTGAGGCTGATGTATGCTTTGTCAGCATCTGAGTATGTTGCATCCTTTGTCAGCATCTGAGGCTGATGTATGCTTTGTCAGCATCTGAGGCTGATGTATGCTTTGTCAGCATCTGAGTATGTTGCATTCTTTGTCAGCATCTGAGGCTGATGTATGCATTCTTTGTCAGCATCTGATGCTGATGTATGCTTTGTCAGCATCTGAGGCTGATGTATGCTTTGTCAGCATCTGAGGCTAATGTATGCTTTGTCAGCTTCTGAGGCTGATGTTTGCTTTGTCAGCATCCGAGTCTGATGTATGCTTTGTCAGCATCTGAGGCTGATGTTTGCTTTGTCAGCATCTGAGGCTGATGTATTCTTTGTCAGCATCTGAGTATGTTGTATGCTTTGTCAGCATCTGAGGCTGATGTTTGCTTTGTCAGCATCTGAGGCTGATGTATGCTTTGTCAGCATCTGAGTATGTTGCATTCTTTGTCAGCATCTGAGTCTGACGTATGCTTTGTCAGCATCTGAGTATGTTGCATTCTTTGTCAGCATCTGAGTCTGACGTATGCTTTGTCAGCATTTGAGGCTGATGTATTCTGTGTCAACATCTGAGTATGTTGCATTCTTTGTCAGCATCTGAGTCTGACGTATGCTTTGTCAGCATCTGAGTATGTTGCATTCTTTGTCAGCATCTGAGTCTGACGTATGCTTTGTCAGCATTTGAGGCTGATGTATTCTGTGTCAACATCTGAGTATGTTGCATTCTGTGTCAGCATCTGAGTATGTTGCATTCTGTGTCAGCATCTGAGTATGTTGCATTCTGTGTCAGTATCTGAGTATGTTGCATTCTTTATCAGCATCTGAGGCTAATGTATTCTTTGTAAACATCTGAGGCTATTGTATACTTTGTCAGCATTTGAATCTGATTTATTCTTTGTAAGCATCTGAGGCTATTGTATACTTTGTCAGCATCTGAATCTGATGTATTTTGTGTCAACATCTGAGGCTGATGTATTCTCTGATCGACCACCTAGCGGAGGCTTGTGTCAGACTGTTTTGATAACTGAGCTACTGAGGCTCCTCTAATGACATTTAGGTAAAACTAAAGTGAAAGAGTCATTATGGATAACAGTTTTCCATAAGTAATCAATCAGCTTAACTACATGTAATATACAAACACTTACAGACAAATTGTTTAACAAAGTTGACAAATTTTACTGATTTAAATAATCACTGGGCTTTTCTCACCAATGTAACAGTTCTGTTTTTTAAAACAGGATATACAAAATATCTAATTCTTCAAAGACAAATAGGCCTACATATAAAATCAATAATTGGTGTCTTACATTAATTTAAGGGCATTTTATTTTAATCCTAAACAAGACTTAAGCATTTATAGCAATTTACTATTGTAAAAATAGAAACCATTAAACCTCTTATGGGAGCACTGCTGTCAAAGTCTTGGCTATATTTAAACCCCAAGCCGAGGAATGGGGAAGTCCTATTACCCCATATTGAGGGCATGGCCATCATCAGCCTGCTTATACTACAGTAGGCCTATGTGATGTTTTTGCTCGGTAGATTTTATAAGTGGCTGTCGCCCTCAGGACCCCTCGGGTCTGGGCCAAAGAAACCGAAGATATATTTATTTTCCAGACAATTTGTTGCGAGTGAAAAACTACTCCACATACATGCATCACATTTACAAGGAGGTTTTTGGCTGACAGTCATGTAAGGGGCATAACTCTTGAAAAACACGTTCAAGCGTGTCGATTTTAAATAGGCTTTTTGTACTTGCTGTATTGAACAAATGTAGGAAGTTTTAAAAATGTGATTGAGAGACTTTTTTAGATAATCTGTTTACAAGGCTTTTTACAACAGCGGTAATGTAAAAGCATAACTCTTGAAAAACACGTCCGAGCGCGTCGATTTTAAATAGGCTTCTTGTACTTGCTGTATTGAACAAATGTAGGAAGTTTTAAAAATGGTCAACGGTTCCGCAATTTCAAATCAGAAAATAAATTCACGCTCCACTTTTAATACTGGACTAACATATCTATCGACAATCTTGAATGCTTTATGGGGCACGCAACTTCGATATCTACATTTCTACTTAAATCGTTCCGAACAAGGCTCCTTTTCTCATTTTAAACTACCCGGTATATGAAGTTTTTCGGAAACTTTAACTTTTGCTCCATCGAGTAGGCCTACTGTTGTCAAATCTAAAACGTTCGCCATTTTTATTCTTATGTATCCCATAATAATTCATACAAAGAAGACAAAAGCCAGAGTTTCTGACTAACCAAGAGAGGGTACTATTTACGGTGACCTCTGGGTCAAAAGGCGCCAATGCCCTGAATATGGTGTAATGGGGACGTTTCACACTTCCCCATTCATAGACTTTTGATAATACCCATTATATAATTTAACTTATTAGGTAGTGAAATATCCTGATTTCTTTCTTGGTTGGTTAGCCAATGATATACCGAGTCAGAAGATGATAACAGCTTTCATTAGTGCTAACATTCAGTGCTAATTATTTAACAAACAATACAATTATTTCGTTTATTCTGCTAATTATTTAACAAACAATACAATTATTTTGTTTATTCTGCTAATTATTTAACAAACAATACAATTATTTCGTTTATTCTGCACAGCGTTTGCCTAAATTGTTGACTTTGAATTTGGCTTATTTCGGCCTACAGTAGCCTACTTCATACCAAATGAGCTATAAGGAACGAAAATTCACTATTGCCAAAAAGTATGGATGCTAAGGCAATGACCTCAGTGGGCACCCTGATACAACCAGTGGGCCCAGTGGGCACCCTGATACAACCAGTGGGCCCAGTGGGCACCCTGGTACAACCAGTGGGCACCCTGATACAACCAGTGGGCCCAGTGGGCACCCTGATACAACCAGTAGGCCCAGTGGGCACCCTGATACAACCAGTGGGCCCAGTGGGCACCCTGATACAACCAGTCTATGTGGCACAGCTTGGCAGTCCAATGCTAGGCGTATCGTATGGTGGAGTCAAATCTGTTAGGGGGAGGTAACTTCTGAAATGAACTGTGACAAGGGAGGAATATGTGTGTCTCTCGGTGTGTCTCTCTGAATTGAACATCCAAATGTTTGGGAGGTTCCTTAATTCTGAAAACTTCATTGGTCTATAGCTCACTACCCAAGAAGATAGTCAGTAGACCCTAATATACAGGTAAGTATTTGAAGTCCTGAGTATACAAATTATCACAATTCAAGGGGAACTACCCTCAATCTAATGGCACATAATCTCCTTTACTGTCTTTCAGTTGAAGGCTGATATTCCTTGAGATAAGAGGACAATTTCCATCGCTTCATTCTTTCGAAGTTATTCTGTGTTGATGTCAGGTGTTCCATAACTTCAAACAGACTAGAAATGTTCCAATGTCAGTGAGAATGTGAGGTGAAACTCTCGTCTGTCCCGACGTGAGTAGAAAGTCAAACACAGGTGTGGTCAGAAGGTAGATGGGTGTTGTAGGCTTTCTTTCCTCTTGCACAAATAATGCTTTGATACTTTGTCCAAATGCACTGAAAAAACAAAATGTGATCGCTATAATAATAAAGTTATAGGGGAGAAATTGGTATTCAGATAGCTATAAAACATTTGAATAATTTTATGCCTGGAAGATTTTTTACTTTAAAAAAAAGTGTATATATTTTCTGGGGTGTAAATGGCAAATGTTACTACTACTTCGGCCATATTAATTATTGATTGATTGATTGGGGCTTAACATCGCACTCAACAGCTAAGGTTATATAATGGCGACAAAAGTACCAACTGATCAAAAGATCTTACCCACCCCCCATCCCACCTAAATTTTAACATTAAAACCGCCATATAAACGTCAGGAAGGCTAATGTATTTGGCATACGGTAAGAATTCCGCTAATTCAAGTAATCAAAACATTACGAAAAGCACGCTAAAAGTTTAAGACTTTTCATTTGGTGTCTTACCTCCTGCATGGAGCGACCAATAATCCTATCGAGCAATCGCTATTGTTGTTGTTTTAGACCAAACATGGCAGAAAGCAGTCTAAAAATTTGTTATCTTCACATTGCTCGTCCTTGAGTTCTTACCGTACTTAATTTTCCTCCATGTAGGCGAAAATGGCTATGGTAAAAACCACACCGCCACCAGCCCGAGGGTATCAATCAGAGAAATGTGGTTGTTGTAAACTTATGCAAAGCATTCATATACATACCATTTTTTGTAAGTCTATTGCGCATGCATGTAGGCCTATAATAAAAGCCTCCACAAAAGTCAGCTTGGAGCATTGCTTTAAACCAGTGTTATATAGAGGTGATCTAACGAGAGCCAGTGTGTTACGATGAATATCACTCGAGCCTCTGGCGAGTGACTTTGGAAATTAATAAACGAGAGTGATATTCATTGTAATACACTGGCTCGAGTCTGATAATCTTTTTCTCACACTTCACAAAAAACACAGCGTTTTATTAAAAAAAAATACGGCTAACTTTAACTATAGTTAAGAAAATATTTGGCGAAGTCGCTCTATTTTCAAGAATGGCTTTCCAAAAAAGACTTGATAAGGCATTGTGACGCCAGAAATGACGTCATCAACGACGGCATCCCAGGCCCTTCAATCTAGAGTTGCTGCTGGACACTTGATCTTAACGTCATAATGACTGATGACGTAATTAATTTGTGACGTCAGTTTTGACAGATCTTTCGTGAGGTCATAGCGTTACTTGGGCCATAATTTCACGTTGATTATGCAAAAAATAACACACTGCCTGGGAGTGGAATTATCGGGGGTGTAGTGTGAGAAATTGGTGTAAGGTACCTGATTTTACTTTCCTGCATGTGCCTTGTAAGAGGTCGTGGCCTCCTTGTATGGAAATGGTTCAAATTAAGTCCATAAATATATGGAAAATGTCTGACTACGACACAGATATTCAGCCAGCAGAAGACCAGACCATATGTAAGGGAAATAATCTTTTTCGTGAAGTAAACTTCACATGGACCGTGTTCTCAGTTCAGCCAGTGAAAGCCTACATATTTTTTTTTAAACTACGGTAAGAATTCCGCTAATTCAAGGACGAGCAATGTGAAGATAACAAATTATTAGACTGATTTCTGCTATGTTTGGTCTAAAACAACAACAATAGCCATTGCTCGATAGGATTATCGGTCGCTCCATGCAGGAGGTAAGACACCCAATGAAAAGTCTCAAACTTATAGAGTGCTTTTCGTAATGTTTTGAGTAGGCTACTTCAATTAGAGGAATTCTTACCATACATTGTTTTAACTCTACACTTACTTTTCTGACTCCAGTTTGACCCAGAGGTCGTTGAATCGAGGCTTGTGTCGATCACGGCCCTTCTTGCGATGATGCTTTCTTCGGTTTTCTGACCTGTGGCGTTTTCTGTTTTAAAATTAAGAATAAAATTTAATGTTATTTACTCAAAAACTTGAGAATCAGTCTAAGGGCAGTAACTCTACACGATGAACAATTAATTGAGTTGTTTCCCTTTTGAGCAGGTTAAGCTAAGAATCAGTCTAAGGGCAGTAACTCTACACGATGAACAATTGAGTTGTTTCCCTTTTGAGCAGGTTAAGTAATGTTGAGCTAAGTAATAGTGAGCATGTTATATACCTGTGAAAGGTTGGTATGTAATCGATATGACCCTGTACAAGAAGTGGGGGCATTGGGTAATCAGCAGACATGGCTGTCAGGGGAAGTAAGGGGCGTTTCCTTTTCCTCAGGTGACCTCGTGGTCGGTCAGATCTATAACAAACAGAAAAGGTGTCACCTTAGAGAAAACTTAGATTTATGATTCCAAAGGCTATGGAATATTACTTGTGGAAGTCGGCAGTTGATTTAAATGAAATCTGCAGTAAGCTCAGATAAAAATGCATAATTGCTATATTAAACTGTAGGCATACATTGAGGGAGTCTACAACTCATTTATTTACATTTTGATTTCCAAAAACACATTTACTTTGCACAAGTGATTGATTGATTGGTTGTTTGGTGTTTTACACCGAGCTCAAGATTATTTCACTTATATGGGGCGGCGCCAGTTTTATTGTGGGAGGAAACCCACGACCTTCCGTTGGTAACTGGCAACCATCCCATATAGGTCGTCCGAAAGAAAACCCAGTCAGAAAATTTTCCGATTTTTGGACTGAGTGGGATTCGAACCCGCGACCCATTGGTGGAAGTTGCACAAGTGAAAACAGTTGGCTGACTTAATACATGGTAAGGTGGGAGAGGGTGTCTGAACTTGTACTTACAAAGGGATGGTGTCATTTGGTAGAGTGTGTTCTACCGTATGGCCAGCTTCCTTTAATCGTTCCAGAACAGTGTTGTTCCCAAGGAAATGAGCTGAACAAATATAGAATAATTGTTTTTAAAGTGACATGAGCTGTCAAAATTCACACTTTTACATAATTTCTGATCGTCACAACAGTAAGAGGCTTTAAAGGCCATCGAAAAACTAAATGATTAGCGTTGGAATTAGGAAAATCCATAGGCCTACAGTATGTGGCCTGTACGAACCGAAAACGTCTTCGAAAAGTAAACAAAATATAAATAACCGGGATGACCATTCATTCATTCTAAGCGAATGTTAGTTCAAAACAATACTTTATCGTATATTTTCGAGACTAGAAGCACTAAAAAGCTTCTGAATTATACGTCTTGAGAAAAATAGTCGATAGTTTTAACATTCTGTTGTAACGTCAAAATATCAACATTTTGGCAGCTCATGTCACTTTAAGTGAGAAGGCCCTCCAGGGTGACTAATAATGAATTTTCTTGGAAATATTTTTGTTGTGAAGATGAAACTAAGACGATTTTGTCATCCAAATTTCTTAAATACTGTAACATATGTAGGCCTACTCCTGTAGGAATTATGTCAGGCAGTCATCTGAATGATTATCCCTTCAATTAGTCTAATTAGGCTGGCTGAGGTAAAAGTAAGTACGTTTTCTTTCCACTGTTTGTAAAATATTTGCTTGAAAAGAAGTTATTCTGTCTTTTTTACTATAAATAAAAATTTGTACTTAAAATCTGCTGGTCCTTTTGTAAGTTCTTCTTTTATTATTTTATCTCGTAACTGTGGTAAAAAAAATTTGGCCAAAATCCAATGAGTAGTTTTCAATAAAGAAATGAAATATGTGCAGATTTGACTTCAGCTGAGTATTGATTTGATAAATCTCTGACACCATTTTTTTTTCAAAATCTATTCAGTATTGTAGGCCCTACCGCCTTTTCAGGCAACAAAAAATATTTTTTAACATGAGATGTTTGATTTTATAAAAAGTCCCTAGAAAAAAGCTTAGACCTACCATTTTGAAATTCCTTGTCACATTCTTGTAAAATTTAGATACCTTTTTAGTTTTTCAAACTGTTAATTAATTCTTCCTAAGCCAATTTGGAATTTTTCTGGCTTACATGTTGAGCGGTACCACATATAATCATGCCTATAATCATTCATGGCTTGTTAGCTCCAGGAATAATTTAAACTGAAATCTAATGTTTTAAAAATTCTGATCTGGAAAACATTCCTAGCATGCTATTAAAATGTTCTAATCTGGTTTAAAAACCTTGAAAATCTGCTCCAGAAACCCCTTTGAGTATGCTCCAAAAACCTTTGAGTATGCTCCAAAAACCTTTGAGTATGCTCCAAAAACCTTTTTGAGTATGCTCCAAAAACCTCTCTGAGTATGCCCCAAAAACCTCTTTGAGTATGCTCCAAAAACCTCTGAGTAGGCTCCAAAAACCTCTGAGTATGCTCCAAAAAACTCTGAGTATGCTCCAAAAACCTCTGAGTATGCTCCAAAAACCTCTGAGTATGCTCCAAAAACCTCTGAGTACGCTCCAAAAATCTCTCTGAGTATGCTCCAAAAACCTCTGTGAGTATGCTCCAAAACCCTCTTTAAGTATGCTCCAAAAACCCCTGAGTATGCTCAAAAAACATCTTTGAGTATGCTCCAAAAACCTCTTTGAGTATGCTCCAAAAACCTCTTTCAGTACGCCTATGCTCCAAAAACATCTTTGAGTATGCTCCAAAAACATCTTTGACTATGCTCCAAAAACCTCTCTAATCATGTAACAATAAAACCTTGATAATGTCTAAAAGCCCATATCCATAGGCTCCGCCTTTTCATTCCTAATTAAGACATAGATCAATGTAAAATCCCCTCAAATCAAATAACATTATACTGGCTGGGGGCTGATGTTAATTGTGTAGGAGTTGAAGGGGACATTCTCACAGCTGACTATGATATGGACATAGAGAAGGGAAGGGCTTGTCCTCTGACAGATAAACTTCTCTCTATAGCCTTTAGCAAACCAACTCTACCTATATAATTTTAGGGCAGTTGACACAGCTGGACATACTTAAAGTATTAATCTTTCACTTCCTTGACCACTGGTCAAACACAGCAGGTGTGAACAGGTGTAAACTGACCAGCAACATGCCGCTGACCCTGCTATTTGGTTGGAGAGTTTCAAGTGTCCACAACCAACTGTTTTCAAGCTGTATTGGCCAGCTTAATAAAGGTTATATTGCCTGGGTAAGAAAGGGTATGGAAAAAATGTCACAATTTCTCTAAAAAACGGTCCTATTTTGACAGTTTGTATCAACAAGTCATCACTTAATTTCCTCTACATGTATGAAAGTAAATACCACAGCCAGAATTCAAACCATTTTCTTTACATCTCAATTAATCTTGTCAAGTATATATTTAACGTTTGTTTTCCTCTCGCACATTTTTCTGCCAAAAGAGAACACCTATTGTCAAGATTAAGAGATTAAGGCAGATTAGCATACCTGAGGCAGCTAATCTAACAAGTTAATTTATTTCAGGTTTAAATTAAGTCTATTCTTGAGGAAAAAAGGTACATAGACTGTGAGAATGAATGGGTTAAACCAGCTCCCCCTGTATCCTATAGACCAATGGCTTATAAATACGCTTTAGGTTTATGGGCAAGCCACATGGAAGTGCCATGGGATTGGCCCATACACACTAAAGAAACATAGGGTTAGCTCATACATATGGGAGTGTCATGGGGTTAGCCCATACACATGAAAGTGCCATGGGGTTAGATCCTACACACTGGAGTGCCATGGGGTTAGCTCATACACACTGAAGTGCCATGGGGTTAGCCCATACACACTGAAGTGCCATAGGGTTAGCTCATACACACTGGAGTGCCATAGGGTTAGCCTTTACACACTGAAGTGTTATGGGATTAGCTCATACATATGGGAGTGCCGTGGGGTTAGCCCATACACACTGGAGGTGCCATGGGGTTAGCCCATACACATGGAGGTGCCATGGTGTTAGCTCATACACACTGATGTGCTATGGGGTTAGCCCATACACACTGGTGTGCCATGGGGTTAGCTCATACACATGGAGGTGCCATGGGGTTAGCCCATACACATGGCCGTGCCATGGGGTTAGCCCATACACATGGAGGTGCAAAGGGGTTGGCCCATACACATGGCCCAGCGGAAGCCCTGCATGGGCATGCCATGGGGTTAGCCCATACACATGAAAGTGTCAAGGGGTTAACCCATACACACTGATGTGTCATGGGAATAGCCCATACACACTGAAGTGCCATGGGGTTAGCCCATACACATGAAAGTGCCATGGGGTTAGCCCATACACACCGGTGTGCCATAGGGTTACCCTTACACATGCAGGTGCCATGAATTACACTGTGCCGTTAGATCACTCACACAACTCAAACATTAGGGCGGTTGTGGCATGTTCAGGTTCGGGGTTTGTTTACATTACGGGTACCTTATAAATCTAATTTTCAATTTCAAATTAAAAATAATAAATGATGCCAAAACATTCTGTTTTTGGTAAAAATAGAAAGTTCCTAACTTCGTCTGTCTGAGAAAAATACAGAAAACCGCCCACTGTTTTTTATGTTAACAGTATTCTGGATTTTCTAGGCAAGTGTGCCTTCAAGCTTCATATTTCAGAAGAAAATTATAATCCATGAAATAATTACAGAGTAACTCAATGCCAAGATGCCAGACAACTGTTTTGGTCGCTACAAATAGCAAGATCCCAATTTAAATTTGGTACAGGACACACTATCTACTCATAAGCTAGGATATCTGGGAAAAAAAATTGAAATCCATCGAATAGTTCTTGAGTTATTAAATGCCAAAAGGCTGGGTGGGTGTTTTGGTCGCCAAAAATATTGAGACTCCAATATAATTTTGGTATGCGACACACTGTCTACCCATAAGCTACATATATCAGATAAAAAATAGATTCAGGCAATAGGTTTTAAGTTATGGAGCGGACACGAATCCGGAATGGACAGGCGGACAGACGGACGCTTTAAGAGCAGGCGTATAAAAATGCAAAATAAATGCCATCTTAGTTATGTAATCAAAGGTTGATGACAGGATGGGAAAGATTGTATCAAAACTCTTCAAAAATTATAAAAATTATAAAAATATACATTGTAGGCCTACATATACAATGTACAATATAGTACGAGTTCAGTTGTCCTATGTGTTTTGGCTTTAGTAAAACCACTCCATAGTAGAATTTAAAACTCTTCAAGTTATGGAATATGGAGCAGATGGGAAAGGACAAGTCTCGCTTTCAAATACCAGGCAACATCAGCCTAACATAATACACAGCTAAAAACTGAAATCAAGGCGTTCATGAGAGCATGGAGAATCCTGGAAGAGATGATGTAACTAATGAGATTAATGATCTGTCTAACTAACGAGCTTTTAATGACATCTAAAGCTGACACACCATTCATTACAGTGACAGCACATACATACTGAACCATCAGCTTATTAATGTTTAATTAAAAACAACAATTAATTATAAAACGCTTAATATAAGATAAGGTAAACATTGACAATATATTTATGTCACTAAAACACACGGGCACAGGGAAAATCTTCTTGTCTAAAATAACCATGGAGACAAGTTTCTAATTGTGTTAAAAAGACGTATATCATTTAGAACTTTATACCCCATAAATTGTAGTAACAAACCAATATAATGACATTTGTTAAAGTGGCATGAGCTGCCAAAATGTTGATATTTTGACGTTAAAACAGAATGTTGAAATTATTGGCTATTTTTGTCAAGACGTATAATTCAGAAGCTTTTTAGTGCTTCTTGTCTCGTAAATGTACAATAAAGTATTGTTTTGAACTAACTTTGGCTTAGAATGAATGAATGGTCGTCCCGGTTATTAAAATTTTGTTTACTTTTGGAACACTTTTCGGTTCATACAGGCCACATACGGCATGGATTTTCCTCATTCCAACGCCATTCTTTTAGTTTTTCGATAGCCTTCAATGCCTCTTACTGTCGTGACGATCAGAAATTGTGAAAAAAGCGTGAATTTTTGCAGCTCATGTCACTTTAAGATAGGCCTGATACATTATTATCCTTTAAACAAGTTAGACCTGTGGCAAATGGTGAATTTTGATTATCCGGGTCGTATAAACCCATAAACCTTGTCTGATTTTGTTATGACCCGCCTGACAAAAGACATGGCCACCACCACTTCAAAAGTTCACTCGTTTCGAAAATTCCAAAACATGTCTTATGAGGATCTCTTGCAGACAGCTACTGTAAACTTCATTAATTGTGCATAGTTTTTATTTTAATCTATTTTGAACTTAATTCAAATTTACAAATGGAAAAACAAAACACAAAATTCTTCATACGCAGATCAATAACATTGCTAAGTATACAAGGGGAGTACATTTGTACCTCTGCTACCAATAACAGAGAATCTGTTGTTTCCTAAATAAACAAGTAATTAGTGGGTATTGAGTGGTACATTTGTTTACTGTCTGATGGGCTGAGGCCCCACATGGGTGAACCATACTGTAGATATTTACTGAAGGGCTGAGGCCCCACATGGGTGAACCATACTGTAGATATTTACTGAAGGGCTGAGGTCCCACATGGGTGAACCATACTGTAGATATTTACTGATGGGCTGAGGCCCCACATGGGTGAACCATACTGTAGATATCTACTGATGGGCTGAGGCCCCACATGGGTGAACCATACTGTAGATATTTACTGATGGGCAGAGGCCCCACTTGGATGAACCACCGACTGTAGATATTTAATGATGGGCAGAGGCCCCACTTGGATGAACCACCGACTGTAGATATTTACTGATGGGCAGAGGCCCCACTTGGATGAACCACCGACTGTAGTTATTTACTGATGGGCTGAGGCCCCACATGGGCATAGACTGATCCAGAGACATTTTGATACCTGTATACAGGTATGGGCGCCCAAACTCAAAAGCAAAAAATCCGCCCAAATTCTTAAAACCAACAGATTTTAATGTCAAAATAGCATTTAATGTTGAAGTTTGGGCCATAGATGTTGTTTTTGTCTTATTGTTGGAACATTTTGAACCGAAATGGTATGCCCAAATTTTCCCTGGATCAGTCCCTGATGGGTGAACCATACTGTAGATATTTACTGATGGGCTGAGGCCCACATGGGTGAACCATACTGTAGATATTTACTGATGGGCTGAGGCCCCACATGGGTGAACCATACTGTAGATATTTACTGATGGGCTGAGGCCCACATGGGTGAACCATACTGTAGATATTTACTGAAGGGCTGAGGCCCCACATGGGTGAAGCATACTGTAGATATTTACTGATGGGCTGAGGCCCCACATGGGTGAACCATACTGTAGATATTTAATGAAGCCCCACATGGGTGAACCATACTGTAGATATTTACTGATGGGCTGAGGCCCCACATGAGTGAACCATACTGTAGATATTTACTGATGGGCTGAGGCCCCACATGGGTGAACCATACTGTAGATATTTACTGATGTGCTGAGGCCCCACATGGGTGAACCATAGGCCTACTGTAGATGATGTTCGTATGGGTGAACCATACTGTAGATATATACTGATGGGCTGAGGCCCCACATGGGTGAACCATACTGTAGATATTTACTGATGGGCTGAGGCCCCACATGAGTGAACCAAACTGCACATATTTACTGATGGGCTGAGGCCCCACATGGGTGAACCATACTGTAGATATTTACTGATGGGCTGAGGCCCCACATGGGTGAACCATAGGCCTACTGTAGCTGATGTTCGTATGGGTGAACCATACTGTAGATATTTACTGATGGGCTGAGGCCCCACATGAGTGAACCAAACTGCACATATTTACTGATGGGCTGAGGCCCCACATGAGTGAACCAAACTGCACATATTTACTGATGGGCTGAGGCCCCACATGGGTGAACCAAACTGCACATATTTACTGAAGGGCTGAGGCCCCACATGAGTGAACCAAACTGCACATATTTACTGATGGGCTGAGGCCCCACATGGGTGAACCAAACTGCACATATTTACTGATGGGCTGAGGCCCCACATGAGTGAACCAAACTGCACATATTTACTGAAGGGCTGAGGCCCCACATGAGTGAACCAAACTGCACATATTTACTGATGGGCTGAGGCCCCACATGGGTGAACCATACTGTAGATATTTACTGATGGGCTGAGGCCCCACATGGGTGAACCATACTGTAGATATTTACTGATGGGCTGAGGGCCCACATGGGTGAACCATAGGCCTACTGTAGATATTTACTGATGGGCTGAGGCCCACATGGGTGAACCATACTGTAGATATTTACTGATGGGCTGAGGCCCCACATGGGTGAACCATACTGTAGATATTTACTGATGGGCTGAGGCCCCACATGGGTGAACCATACTGTAGATATTTACTGATGGGCTGAGGGCCCACATGGGTGAACCATACTGTAGATATTTACTGATGGGCTGAGGGCCCACATGGGTGAACCACCGACTGTAGTTATTTACTGATGGGCTGAGGGTCCACATGGGTGAACCATACTGTAGATATTTACTGATGGGCTGAGGCCCCACATGGGTGAACCATACTGTAGATATTTAATGATGGGCTGAGGCCCCACATGGGTGAACCATACTGTAGATATTTACTGAAGTACTGAGGCCCCACATGGGTGAACCATACTGTAGATATTTACTGAAGGGCTGAGGCCCCACATGGGCGAACCATACTGTAGATACTTACTGATGGGCTGAGGCCCCACATGGGTGAACCATACTGTAGATATTTACTGATGGGCTGAGGTCCCACATGGGTGAACCATACTGTAGATATTTACTGATGGACTGAGGCCCCACATGGGTGCATCATACTGTAGATGTTTACTGATGGGCTGAGGCCCCACATGGGTGAACCATACTGTAGATATTTACTGAAGGGCTAAGGCCCCACATGGGTGAACCATACTGTAGATATTTACTGATGGGCTGAGGCCCCACATGGGTGAACCATACTGTAGATATTTACTGAAGGGCTAAGGCCCCACATGGGTGAACCATACTGTAGATATTTACTGATGGGCTGAGGCCCCACATGGGTGAACCATACTGTAGATATTTACTGAAGGGCTGAGGCAACACATGGGTGAACCATACTGTAGATATTTACTGATGGGCTGAGGCCCCACATGGGTGAACCATACTGTAGATATTTACTGATGGGCTGAGGCCCCACATGGGTGAACCATACTGTAGCCTAGTTAATTGTGAAGCATTGCTGCTATTAATCTATTTGGATAAACTGTAAAGAGACATTCTTTATTTTATTTCTACATTATGCACATTATAAAGTCAAGAGACAATAAAATGAATGCCCTGCTCTGAAGCCTGTGTAAGAAAAAAAACAGAAATGCTGCAAAGGAATTCAAAAATCGTACTAAACTTGTCATAAACGATATTTCTTCTAAATATTCAGCCATTCTAATGGCCTAAATTTTCCATTGAGTCAGACAAAGATGGAGACGTGGAGTTGTGTTTCAGGATAACCATTTTCACACACTGCACGGTGGGACATATTGCCTTAAATTCCCTCTTAAAATGAGCAAATTTGTCTGGCCTCATTTAGCATATTTCTTTTCTAATGGTCGAATCCTTATGAGGAAAAAAGTTACTAGTGATCATTTCTACACATTACATCTATGACAGTATAAATATATGAGCATTTTGGAAATCTGTTCCTCAGATGCACTTTGGCCTTTTAAACATTAACACATGCACGCAGGTATTGTATTTAATGGTAAACCAATTTTTTTGGTTCAACTATTAAATTTCTTTTACAAAACATTAAAAAACATTTACAGCTACCCGGGTAATTGTTGCATTATTGTTGCCTCAATTATCAAATACTGCAAAAATCAAAAGAAAAAATATATAAAACCTAGAATAAATAATGAATGAAAAAGAATAGCTTACCTGCTCCAAAAGCAAAAAAGAAACTCCTATTTGGGTGGGAACGAAGTAACCTTTGAACCCTATCAGCCATTCGCACATTACGCTTATACAAGAGTTCAATACGAAAATATTCATCAATAGTTTTAGCTGTCCGCATATCAGTGGGAGGTAATGATGTATTGACAAGATTTGGAACTTGTGTAGTGTCATGATTAAATATAATAGAGTTCAGATCACCACAGTTATAATGATCTATCAAATCCTCTGTTGTATAATCCAAAGCCCTCTTTCTGTTCCTATGTACTTCATGCTGCCACAAAGTTTGATTAAGGGCAAACACAACCTGCAACAATAACAAAATATTTCAGCATTTTAGCAGTACAATAATTGGAAAGATAATTCTCCTAGTAGGGCCTACACAAGTAGTGTTATTCCGAAAAATGAAAACTTCAAATTGACACTGCTTGTGTACTACGTTAAACTTATCAGTGGAACTACTGAATAATTCTCCTATTCCCCATAGATATAAAACCTAACTTTACAAACACATACCTGGTACCTTAGCGATGCGAGTAGATAGAACAATAAGCATTTTTCCCAAAACAATTTTAAAATCTTGTCCCCAAAGACTAACGTGATGCCTTGTCTTGAGTGGTTTATACTTCCTCTTTAAAGTAGCATGAGCAGCCAAAATTCAATTTTTGTTCATAATTTCTGATCGTCACGACAGTAAGAGGCTATGAAGCCCATCAAAAAAACTAAATGAAGGAAAACCATTAAGTCTACTGCCTATATAAACCGAAATAGTGTTCGAAAAGTAAACAAACTTCAAATAACCAGGAGGACCATTCATTCATTCTAAGCCAAAGTTGGGTAAAAATAATACTTTATCGTTCTTTCTCGAGACTAGAAGCACTAAAAAGCTTCTGAATTATACGTCTTGAGAAAAATAGCCAATAATTTCAACATTCTGTTTTGACGTCAAAATATCAACATTTTGGCAGCTGTGGGGAGGAAGTGTGGGGAGGAAGTGTGGGGAGGAAGGGCCCAGAGTGTCAGTTTACTGATGGCTGATAAAATCCTCCCCTTCAGCCATGAAGTCAGGTTATCCTTAGTTATTTCCAATGGTCGTGTTGAGCAAACAGGAATGAAGATCCTACGTTTCTACCTCCTGTGTTATGCGGTACCATAAGAGGTTGGCCATACAGTCTGGTTCTTGGCTAGGAACTCAGCAAGAGTCCCGATATAAAAAAAACGTCGCCCAGTCTGGGGTATGTCAAATGGATGTAACATACAGGGTGTGAATATCTGATTGATTGATTGATTGATTGACTGCTCTTCTAGGACAATCCAAACTCTTTGTCCAGAACAAAAAAAAAGACATACCACATATGGCGGTCAAATGAAAAATATACTCGGAAATTGTTTTCAATTCATATCTGGTCTGAGTGGGAAACAATCCTGCACCACAAGGAATGAAGGTCTGTGCAGTTGGACTGAGGACAATCACCGGGGGACAATCACCGAGGGACAATCACCGGGGGACAATCACCGAGGGACAATCACCGAGGGACAATCACCGAGGGACAATCACTGAGGGGCAATCACCGAGGGACAATCACTGAGGGGCAATCACCGAGGGACAATCACCGAGGGACAATCACCGAGGGACAATCACCGAGGGACAATCACCGGGGAACAATCACCGAGGGACAATCACCGGGGGACAATCACCGAGGGACAATCACCGGGGGACAATCACCGAGGGACAATCACTGAGGACAATCACTGAGGGGCAATCACCGAGGGACAATCACCGAGGGACAATCAACGGGGGACAATCACCGAGGGACAATCACCGGGGGACAATCACCGGGGGACAATCACCGAGGGACAATCACCGAGGGACAATCACTGAGGGACAACCACTGAGGGACAATCACTGAGGGACAATCACTGAGGGACAATCACTCAGGGACAACCACTCAGGGACAATCACCGAGGGACAATCACCGAGGGACAATCACTGAGGGACAATCACTGAGGGACAATCACTGAGGGACAATCACAGAGGGACAATCACTGAGGGACAATCACTGAGGGACAATCACTGAGGGACAATCACTCAGGGACAATCACTCAGGGACAATCACTGATCGAGGGACAATCACTGAGAGAGGGACAATCACTGAGAGACAATCACTGAGAGACAATCACTGAGGGACAATCACCGAGGGACAATCATTGAGGCTCGGAATTAATCTCTGACACCATGGCCGCTCGGATGAGGATCATGAAAGTCATCTTCGAGATCGGTTCGAACAGGGTTCTGTTAGAAACAAAACGACCCATGCTAGTTCCCAGTCTGGGGCCTCTGGTATTGAGTCTCTGGTATAATGTCAATATCCTTCAGAGAGGATTTCGCCTTAGTGTCTTAAAGTGCTGTGAAGGAAAATCATGCGATCAAGTATGCTGGGAGATGCCTTTGTCAGACAATCCCGTCTTAGATTAATTATTTCATTGATATGGACAGGAAGAAATCTGGTAATATACATATGTACCTGACATTCCTTGTGTATACAATAAAACAATGACTTATTGTTTAGAGTTTAAGACACACATTTGTATAAGTGGTGGTAGCACAAGGTTTATTGGGCAAAGAAAACAGACTCCATACAGAGTGGAAGCGCTGACCTTCAGCGGATGCATGTTAAACTAATCTGGGTTATTGACTCAGAATCAGGTCAACTTTGACGTTTTAATTGTAATGAACCCCAAACTCCAAAATACAGCCATCAGTATAAAAAATTAGAACTGAACTACTGCTAACCATGTCATGTTGGACAATCACAGCTTGGACCAGGGTTCTGTTTCACAAAGCGGCGTAGCGTAAGTTTTTAAGTAACTGCCCTAGCAACCCATACTGTAGAGATACGTTAGTATACGCAAAAAATACATCTACGCCGCTTTGAGACACAGGCTCCAGAGGGGGCAACTATCCCAGCACAACAAGCAAGGGTCGAGGGCCTCTGAAACAGGAGAATGCCATACATGTGTTTTGGGCCATTTTCAAGGCCCAACAGGTGAAATTTGATGTAAAGATTTTTGACTTGTTAACTTGGAAATCTACTCACTTTGGAAACAAAAAAATGTTGAAGGCCATTGGGCTGGATATCTTAGGGATCACGTGAGGGTCCAGGGGCCTGTAGACCCCGGCAACTCGAAGTTTCGAGATTGCCGGCAAATGCTTTCCAGGCCATTTCTAGCATTGAAAAGTTGACATTTCAAAAAGAAATTGTCAAATTTTACAGTAGTAAATATTGTGATAAGGCGATCGACTAACAAAATAATCTTACAGCAAGACAGTTTGAGTTGTTGGGCGTATTTGGGAAAAAACGTTTATGTGGGAGACAAAATCACAGCACAATCACGCGAAGCCTAAGCCCGCGGGTACTAAATCGCCGACATCTGCCTAAGCCATTTCGGGTACATAAAGATATAGATTTTTCTCAGAAATGTGACTGAAACGGAGAGTAGCAAACGTTGCAATCAGAGGATATATACTATCACAAAACTACCCAAAATCAAGACAGATTGGGTAGTTGGGCGAGTTTTTGTTCTTTTAACCCTCAGAAACTGTATATTTATTATATTAATGTAAGATTTGCAGCAAAGCCGTTAAAAAAAGCTGTGTTTCTAAACCCCAGTTTTCAACTGTTTCTGCCCTTTAATCAGTTAACTGTCATTTAATTATCGTGTTTTAAAACACCAATTCATTGCATATAAAAAAAACAAGATTTTGAAAGATCCATCAGCACTAAACTTCTCCACAATAAGAAAAACAAATTGGTCAACTTTCAAAATCTCCCATTTAAGCCTAGGTTAAATTCATCCTCTTCAAGGCCTTCGTAATTCACCAATATGGCACGCAGACCATTTTTTTTGCTAGTCACATTTTCCTCAAAGCTTCTTTTGTAATTCAATATAAGTTTCGTGAAACTGAAAGCAATTTGCTGGACATAGGAATACTTTGAAGAGAGTGAATTTGTTTTGTGTGTGTAACATAATACGGTATTTTATAAACTGCATCATGTCCCTTGAAAAAATCGCAAAAATATGTGTTTGGTACTGTACAATCTGTACAATTGAAGTCGTATTTAATCTTTAAAATGATGAATTGCATACACTAAATAAAACGGCTCGATTTGTTTTTTAGTAAATGTTTTATAATTGTGTAGACTTGATTGTTAATATTGCGATAAAGGGATATTTAATCTCGTCTGGTTTATAATATATTTATAAACACTAAAACACACGGGAACAGGGAAAATCTGCTTGGCTAAAATAAACATGGAGACAAGTTTCTTATTGTTTTATAAACAAGAGTTTCACGAAACCCAAAATACTCCCGGATAGGCACAGTAACTGCGGCCATACCAAAAGAAATACTTCCATATATAATTGAATTTTATTTTCAAAATTCAGAGGAAGGAGGTTTAAGATTGGTAAAAGTCCATGTAATGTCAACAAAATGAACTTTTACCACTAAAACCTTCAAACGAGTGATGTCAAAAATAGTTCGCGACACCTTCTACCCATAAGGTATATACTCAGGAAAAATTGCCAAGATGGAATCAAAACTTTGGAAGTTATGGAGCGGAAGGGAAAGCGGACGCCGGATTGCCAGACTGCCAGACGGACGCAGATGATACCATAATATGGCCCGCTTTTCAAGCGGGGCGTATAAAAACTGGGTGCATGTTATAAATAAAATAAATAATAAATAACGTTAAGCTGTGAGTGACTAAATAAAGGGTAAATGATACATAGTTTTAATTATTGCCCCCAAATAGTGGTATCTTTGGCCACAGAGTTTTTTTCAGCAACACACAGCTCAGAAAGGGGTCATGTATATTTATGAACACTAAAACACACGGGCACAGGGAAAATCTTCTGGTCATAAATAACCATGGAGATAAGTTTCTAATTGTGTTAGAAAGAGGTATATCATTTAGACCTTTATACCACATAAATTGTTGTAACAAACCAAACCTATGATATTTCATTAGGTTGACGACTGACAGGAGCTTTGGTCAGTAGCTCATTTATATATTGTTTAGTCAAGTTTAAAGCTAAAGAAATAACAAAAACGTATGAAACTGGTTATGTTTATCAGAAAACAGAAATCCCATAAATTGTCACAAAGTGATTTTCTTCCTAGACTACGGTAATAATTCTGGTAATTCAAGGACTCAAAACATTACGAAAAGCACTCTAAAAGTTTGAGACTTTTCGGTGGGTGTCTTACCTCCTGCATGGAGCAACCGATAATCCTATTGAGCAATGGCTATTGTTGTTGTTTTCGACCAAACATGGCAGAAAGCAGTCTAATAATTTGTTATCTTCGCATTGCTCGTCCTTGAATTAGCGGAATTCTTACCGTATGTACATGTTAATGCCTTCACTCAGCCTGGCCAACATGAGATGGATGTACTGTGGCTATTGTTGACTAAGTCAATGTTGTCATGTCAGCGAGGCTTTGTGTACGGCATGTAAACTACATAAAGTTAGAGAAATCCATTGGAAACTCTTAAACCAACATAATCATGGAATGAAGCCGACATTAACCAAACACGGATCAAACACTGAGTACTTTAGTTCATTCTTGTCATCACAGATTTTCTAACTAGCCATTACACAGCATAAAAACAGCAAGGTCAAAAGGCTGAGGAAAGCACTTAAAAGAGCTGAAAATTACAAATTGAATATTTTGCAGTTGCTTATTAGACAAAGTGTGTCATTTTCTTGCTGACAAGTACAATTTGGTCCATAGTGCATGTCATTGTTTGAGTGCCTAAAACTTGCATATTTGCCTGTCCCAACCCACACACCCAACCCCATTTTAACATTATGAAGGGATGTATTTGGCATATGCCTACTTAAAGTGACATGAGCTGCCAAAATGTTGATATTTTGACCTAAAAACCGAATATTGAAATTATTGGCTATTTTTCTCAAGACGTTTAATTCAGAAGCTTTTTAGTGCTTCTAGTCTAAAAAATGTGTGATAAAGCATTGTTTTGAACTAACTTTGGCTTAGAATGAATGAATGGTCGTCCCGGTTATTTAAATTTTGTTTACTTTTCGAACACGTTTTCCGTTTGTACAGGCCACATACTGTATGAATTTTCCTCATTCCAAAGCCAATCATTTAGTTTTTCGATGGCCTTCAAAGCCTCTTACTGTCGTGACGATCAGAAATTATGAAAGAATTGTGAATTTTGGCTGCTCATGCCACTTTAATGACCCTTTCTCCTTGGTGAACATGGTTAAAGCAAAGCCACAATGCCCCCAGCCAGAGGGTGGGTGTGTTACCCAGGGGAAAGACATGAAGTCAAATTAACTAAAAGCAATCCTACATATATTTTATGATCACTAAAACACATGGGCACAGGGAAAATCTTCTTGTCTAAAATAACCATGGAGACAGGTTTCTAATTGTATTAAAAATAGGTATATCATTTAGACCTTGTCCTTTATACCCCATAAATTGTTGTAACAAATCAAACCTATCCTACAAATATTAGTATAATATGAAATCAAAAGCCCTAAAGATTTCTTCATTTCTTAAGACCTCAAAGATAAGGCCTAGTTTTTACCAAACAAAGCCTGCTTAACAACTAAGGCTAAATATTTTACAGTTTTATACCAGGCAGACAATAGTCTTATGGTCCATGATATCAAGTTGTAAATGGACACGGAAAACTTCTGAGTGAATTATTACAGATGTCAAGTAGTCTGGAAACTTGTGATAAGATCAGAGAGTAAAGTGATATAAGTTATACCCAACTTTTTGGAATAAAAATCTTTAGATAAAAAAAATAAATGTTAAAGTGGCATGAGTTTCCAAAATGTTGATATTTTGACCTTAAAACAGAATGTGGAAATTTGTGGCTATTTTTCTCAAGACATATAATTGAAATTCAGAAGCGTTTTAGTGCTTCTAGTCTCGAAAATGTACGTCTACCATAAAGTATTATTTTGAACTAACTTTGGCTTAGAATGAATGAATGGTCGTCCCGGTTATTTAAATTTAGTTTACTTTTCGAACAAGTTTTTGGTTTGTACAGGCCACCTACTGTATGGATTTTCTTCATTACAACCCCAATCATTTAGTTTTCCAATGGCCTTCAAAGCCTCTTACTGTTGTGGCGATCAGAAATTATGAAAAAAATGTGAATTTTGGCAGCTCTTGCCACTTTAAACTAACATGTACTTCATATTGACAAGCTTGTTGTGGTTTTATAAAAATGTAGCCTATCACATTTTGGAAAAGGCTGAGTATTGATTGTAACCCATGTCATTGATTGTTTGATTGATTGATTGATTTGGTCGTAGTGGGATTTGAACCCGCAGCCTCTAACAAGGCTTGATGGTGAAGTAACTCAATCCAAATGGCCTTCCACCAATGTTAGAGAGTTTGATTCCAGAACGGAAAGTGACTCCATAACCTGTTTATTCTTGGAGAGGGGTGCTGTGGGGATAGGGTGGGGGGAGAGACGATTTTTTATAGTAGGCCTACAGTAGACTGTATGAATTAGTGTTCGGAATAGGCCCCTACAGATCAGACAAACCTCTGAGTTGAAGTGACAATACCTAGTGAAAGGCAGAATGATTTATTAGGTGAAAATTGTGATAAAACAAATAGAATTTACTGTTAACATTGCAATGATTTACTGAAAAAAAATTACACCTATGAACTCAACAATGTCTATCAACTTGTTTAAACAATATTTGCTTGTCTAATGTAGCAACGTTGTAATTTGACGGGTACGAGATTTAAATCAAGCTCAGTCAGTTGAGTTAACTTGGCTTCTGATCCTAATTATGACCCAGTCAAATTTCCAGTGGACCATCAATGGATTTCATTTAAAGTGGCATGAGCTGCCAAATTGTTGATATTTTGATGTTTAAACAAAATGTTTAAATTTTAGTCTATTTTTCTCAAGAAGTATAATTCAGAAGCTTTTTAGTGCTTCTAGTCTCGAGAATGTACGATAAAGTATTGTTTTGAACAAACTTTGACTTAAAATGAATGAATGGTCGTCCCGGTTATTTAAATTTTGTTACTTTTCAAACACTTTTTCGGTTCGTACAGGCCACATACTGTATGGAATTTCCTCATTTCAACGACAATCATTTAGTTTTTCGATGGCCTTCAAAGCCTCTTACTGTCATGCCAATCAGAAATTATGACAAAAATGTGAATTTTGGCAGCTCATGCCACTTTAATATATGTCTACATGAGATCAGTCATATCAGTAAAGCTATTCAGGCTAAATTAAGCTACAGAGATACCGGTAGAGGCTAATTGGTTTGACTAAAAAGTTTCAATTCAATTAAATAGACTGTTAATAGTCTATTTTACTTCAGAATAACTTCAAACTCTCTGCATAAACAAACACGCAAACATTTCCTATAAGTGTTGACCACAAGATTTCCAGTATGATCCATTAATTAGATAGAGATTTTCTCATTAATACATTTTCTGAACAAAATAATTTCTCACTCCCCCCTCAAACTCCCCACAGGCAGGATAATTTTTTCGGGAAAATAGGGATATCCAAAAGTTGAATTAAGCTGGCTAAATTATCATTTATATTCAGATAAAGAAAAACTATACAGCCTATGTATGGCTTGTACAAACAGAATTGTTGTTGAAAAAGTAAACCTTTATATAATTAACAGGAACTAAGTTACGGTAGTTAGAAAACTACTTTATTGTATGCATTTCTTGACGAAAAAAGAGCAGTAGGGCCTATTATATTTTTGCTATGATGGAAAAAATAAGTAACTTTGGTACCAAAAATGTCAGGATTTGATTGGACAAAATTAGAACTTTTTCAACAATTCCCAGTGTCAACTGACAAGATAAAACTATTTATTGAAGTTAATTACAAACCTCAATTTGAGTATTGTCTGTCACCTCAAGTTTACAAGAAATTTGAAGAATAATAATAATAACCAGGAAGCAATATTAAAGTGGCATGAGCTGCCAAAATGTGGATATTTTGAGGTTAAAACGGAATGTTGAAATTATTGGCTTTTTTTCTCAAGATGTATAAATCAGAAGCTTTTTAATGCTTCTAGTCACGAAAATGTACGATAAAGTATTGTTTTGAACTAACTTTGGTCTCGAATGAATGAATGGTCGTCCCGGTTATTTAAATTTTGTTTACTTTTCGAACACGTTTTCGGTTCGTACAGGCCACAATACTGTATGGATTTTCCTCATTCCAACGCCAATCATTTATTTTTGCGATGGCCTTCAAAGTCTCTTACTGTCGTGACAATCAGAAATTATGAAAAAAGTGCAAATTTTGGTACCTTACTCAAAGTCTTTATAAGATATTGTTTAGAGAAACTACAGTCTTTTTGCACTTTTTTGGTGAAAAAATTGCTAAGGTTATCCCATTTCTGGTTTGACCAACCGCATGTCAGTTTAAACAAGAAACCAACATAAAAATTTAGTCAACACCAAAATAATACAATTATGGCTACTTTTGCCAGGTGCCTCTTTAATATTGAACTTAATGCATAACTAGATTTACAGAATTGAAACCAGTAGTTAGGTAGGATTTAGCCGAGAAATCTGGGCTCTGCCGAATTTTTTTATTTTTTCTCTCCGTGTTCGTCATAAGGCGACAAGACACATTAGCAGCCATATAATACCAGTCGCCGTAAGGCCGATAATCCGGACTAGGTAGGATTTAGAGCCCATCCACAGCAGTTGATCACATATCTTCATGTCTCAACACACCACCTGTCTAAGCTTACAGACCTCTATTGTTTAGTTTAGAAACAAGATTTTTGTCAGTTGTCATCTGAAAACAGTAGGCTATTTCACACTTTTTTCTAATAACATGTAGTCAGACAATACAGTAGAGTGTTTGTTCTTGTTTTGAAGACTGATATTCTAACGGTTAATATAGGAAAAAAATCTTCAAAGAAAAAAATGACAATCAAATCAATTGACATTAACATGTTTATAAATAATCATAAAACTCCATAGCTTTTTAGGAGAACAAAGGAAAAGTTCTAAAGATGAAATTAAATTAAAGACACTCATTTAGTGAGAAAAAAATAAGCAGTTAGAAAAATATTTGAATGATTGTGTTGTCTCCCAGTCAAAAGCCAAGTAAGATATTTGTTTACCCTGAATGTGAGTTCATATGCTTTTCAGAATTTATTACTGATTTGGTGATGGATTGATTGATTTTTCAAAGTTCAGTAATATTGAATTTTATACCAAAGTAGGGCACATTTCAAACGTTTAAAATATCATTCAAGCATGTTACCTATCCAAAATGCATTTGTTACAGAATAAAACTAGACAACATTCAAATAAATGTGACAGCAAATATAGTTTGGATTTTAATTCTTATAACTAAGGCTTTATCTATTCGACATTCCTGTAATAGTGGTACATATATTATCAACTGAATAATTTGCACTTTGCACAAATTTACCAAGATTTGCTTTAATGCCAGTTTAACAAAAACCATATTCACATGGGAGTTCTCACAGCTCTTGACATGAAATGGTAACAAAAAGGGGAATAAAAGTATCATTCCTCAATGATACTTTATCATTTTATCATTTTTATTTATTTCCATTTATCATTTTTATTCCTTAATTCTATTAAAATACTGTTTTTACTGTATTCAATATATCACTAATTACCAGTAGTACTGACTTTCTATGTTAGTTTGTTTAGGAAGTAGCGGTGAAGAAAGAAGGTTTAAGTTCAACACGTTTCTCTCTCGTTGCTGTGGAATTTCTGTTAAAGAAAGCTGTCAGAAGATTTGCACATGTGGTTTCAGGAAAGTCAAGCAATGAGGTAGATAGGGCCATTTTTTGTCTGCCTCACAAGAACATCGGATCATTTGTAAACGCAACTGTTTGTTTTTTTTTTTGTCATCCATACACTAAAAGTTAATGTAGTTACACAAGTTTTCAAAGAGGTATGGGCAATTGATCAAGAAAGCCGGGCAGACAGGAACAAACAAATAATGACTATATTATAAATCTCTCTAGCATCTAACCACTAGGTTTTTCAAGTCAAGCAGAAAATTGATCTTTATGTCCATAGATCACCGTCAGGAAAAGGGTAGAGGAGAAAACAATCAGCGATGCGTGACCTAAGTTACACGAATTCGTCTAATAACAGTATAAATACTAAAGCTGTACTTACTTGTGAAAAATTGAGTTCGTTCAAAGGAATGCATTGTTCAGATACCCTTTCAACAGCACCCGTCATTTTATTCAACCTCTCCGCTTCTTGGGCAAGGTATAAATCCAAAACGGGAATACCTCTTGACTTTATATCGCTTTCTGTCAAAGAATTTACCATTAACATTACCCACACTGGCCGTTTTCTTTCCCAGTTCCCAGTTATCGCTTGGAAAAGATAATCTGCGTATAAACCACGGCCTCTCTGATCAGCCGTCATCCAACTGGCCATCGACAATTTGACGTATTCCAAATGCTCCTTCAGACGATCGTATATTCCTTTCGGTAAAATATCTGAAAGATTTTCGCCATGTGGCAATAACTGACAGTTAGCCAGTTCGGAGATAGTGTACGAATCTGTCAAATCCAATTCAAAGAAAACGTGGTCGGCTTGTTCAAAGGCACGTTTGGTATTGTCGGGTATGTAATCCCATACCCTTGTAAAGGGGACGTGAATTGTGCCGAAAAAATACGATGGAGGATCTCTTTTTATGGTCCACAGAAAAGAGTTCAATTGCTTTTGCTGGAAGGGAGAGAAAAAGATAGCAATCATTCGAAATAAAATTATCGATAATTTGAGATGCCTTTCTAGACATTGGATCACGACAGGCTAAATTCAGTGCAGTCCAAATTGATCATGCTTGAAAACGATCCTTGGCGTTTAGAAAATTGACAGGTTGCCAGCTAGAAAACATTTCTTTATGGGTTTGTTTTTTTACAAAAATATGCTATTATTATTAATAAGTACGGTTGGACATCCTTCAACTTATTAAAAATGCTACTCAAGCAATAAGTTCTGTGTAGTTTATTTTAATGAATCTTAGACAATCATACAGAACAATTTTTACTTGAAGTTGAATTTAATGGTTTCTTGATAGACGGAACTTTGTGAATGCCGATTACAAGTTTTACAAGCCTCAAATCCCATCTAAAATTAGACTTTAGCGAGCCTTCCATTCAATGGAAGGTTGCGATTTTCACGAAAAACTGTGTACACGTAGGAATGTGTCGACAAACAAAACTCTTAAAACTTCAGTTATCTTTAGCTTCAAGTATTACGCTTGTCAATTCTTAAATACACAGACAGAAAAAAACTTTGTCAAACGAATCTTAGCTGTGCGTAGTTTTGAATTTGATTTGTTAACACACCTGAGGCTATTTAAAAAAAAAAAATCACAAAGAAACAATGATAAAAGTAAACGGATAAATCATATAGACGTTGCATGGTGAACAGTCTTTAAAAGCCACCAAAACGCGAAACTGTATTTTATATTGAATTTGAAATATAACGTGTTAGACCTACAGTACTTACATCACTGGTTTTTTCACAATTACCCTTCACAGCACCCACTTTAGCTCCAAACAGAGGAAGGCTGACTTGTAGTACGAGGGATAAAAACATCAGCGTAACATTCATGATGTTTGCCGGCACCTTCCATGGGTGAATTACGGGGCCGTTTTCAGTTGGAATACAGCCCCTAACTAGCCCTCTATACTCATCATTACACGGTGAAGAAAATCGGAATAAATTGTCTTGTCTAAGCCATTTCTACCAACAGCGTAAATAAGAGCTATGGGTATAGACCTCGTAATATCCTATACCACCCTGCGTTCACTTTGTACATACGGATAGACAGGGTATTAAAAGTTCCCCGGTAACGTCTGGGTTAGACCAGTCTATCAAGACAACTGACCCATAGCAGGGATTTAGAGCTTTATCTCTGTCCGCCTACCATCTCCACATGGGCCCCAGTGTCTCTCATAAGTCCCTTTGAACGCCCGTATTCCCCATCGGTTTGCCATTGGCTAGTAGTCGATTCGTACAAAAATAGCTCTCTGTCTGACGGATAAAGCGGTAGGGGGTTGTTAGTTTCCCCGGCTGTAAGTCCAGTCACTCAGGCAGACAAGCCGTTCTGAACAGTGCTCCCTCAGATAGCTTGTCTTAGTCCCTTTGTGGCAAGCCTTCACATGCTGTTCTAATCAAGTGGACAGGGGAATATAAACATGTACTGGTCGACTCAAAAAAAACTCAGAACGTTTTTAAAAGCTAGTTTCAACCAACAAAAACACATTACCACAAATATAAATCATCTGAAAATTGGAACCTCAATGAGAACCTATGTATATAGATAGCTGAATATATAATTGTCACAAAAATGTCATTGTGGAAACAGAATACAGACATTTGCGTGCTTGGCGACCCGACCAGGGGCTCGTTTCACAAAGCAGTCGCATCGCAAACGAAACATACTTGCCAATGGATAGGCCCCTACCATAGTGAAGAAATACGACGTAATGGCAACGTTGCGATTGATCGCACTGTGCGACGGCTTCGTGAAACGGCCCCTAGACTAGCCAAAGCACTAGGCCTACGTTTGCGACTTTCTCTACCTCGCCATATTCTCCACACACTTCAATCAATTAAAAAAATACCATTTTTTCATATTTTCATTTGCGTCCTTCGCTACCTTGGCGTGGCTGTAGCGGGGGCGACCCGACCCGACCGGTCGCGATCTTATTTCATCCGCGACTTTCTCGACCTTGACAGGGTCGCGAAACCCGCCCAGGTCGCGAAACAAACTAAAGAAAAGATACTATCTTTTATATCCCGATATCCTTCGCTTGCTTGGCGCGGTCGCGAGGGCTCAAAGATGGCGATGGTCGCTGGGGTTGTGAAAGGCGCTGGGGTTGTGAAAGGCGCTGGGGTTGTGAAGGGCCCTGGGGTTGTGAAAGGCGCTGGGGTTGTGAAAGGCGCTGGGGTTGTGAAAGGCGCTGGGGTTGTGAAGGGCCCTGGGGTTGTGAAGGGCGCTGGGGTTGTGAAGGGCGCTGGGGTTGTGAAAGGCGCTGGGGTTGTGAAGGGCGCTGGGGTTGTGAAAGGCGCTGGGGTTGTGAAGGGCGCTGGGGTTGTGAAATGCGCTGGGGTTGTGAAGGGCGCTGGGGTTGTGAAGGACGCTGGGGTTGTGAAGGGCGCTGGGGTTGTGAAAGGCGCTGGGGTTGTGAAGGTCGCCAATAACGTCAAATCAAGTCCAGATAGCACATACAAAATTCAGGAACGGGACACCGTGTTTCAAAGTAAGGCAAACCTTTAAAAAGAGACATCGCTTATGTTTGTTGTGTTTTTTCATTGACATTCGGATTATTATTAGAAAAATACAGTCATCAATATCGATCGGACAAAAAGCTTCAAGTCGACTTTCCACCAAAAATGTAGGCCGACATTTATTTAGTATGAACTGCCGTTTATAGCAGTATTGTATATAATATATACTAGAAATAAATTTATTTACGGTTTACATTTTTTCTCGCTAAAAATATATAAAAAAATTAACATTATTGTTACAAATTTACAACATGTAAAGTTTTCTCAAACAAAAATTATAAATCAAATTGTTGTCTAAAAAAATAAATAAAAAGTTATATAAATATAAAAGTTTGACAGAAATACCGATGAACTATATATATACTTGGAATGGACACGTCTCATTTGCTGGTTTGGATCTGACTTTGTTTGATAGTTGAAGCGCGTGTGCATAACAGATCTGGAGCCTGTTTCACAAAGCGGCGTAGAGTAAGTTTTCACGTAACTGCCATAGCAACCCATACTGTGGAGATACGTCAGTATGAAAGTTACGAAAATATACATCGATCTACGCTGCTTTGTGAAACATGCTCCGGGGGCTCGTTTCACAAAGCAGTCGCATCACAAACAAGGCGTAGTTGCCAATGGATACCACAGTGAAGAGATACGACGTCATGGCAACTGCGATTGATCGCACTTTGCGACGGCTTTGTGGAACGGCCCCTGGATCGAAATTGCCCTATCATTTAGTAATGGCGGCATTCGTTGCAAATCAAATACCACTTGACCTCCATTCGACACATATAGTTCATTAGCTCCGGTATGTAGCGTTATTGTGAAGCCCGATGGGCTGAACGCTACGGGAGTAGCCATTTTTGATTTTACTAAAATAACCAGGATTCCGCAGGCACACGGAGTGCTCTCCCATTATCACACTGGGCGTACTTGATTCACCGCAATCTCATCATCGCGAGATCCCCTGCTACTACGTGAGCGCGACGGACCTCTCAGGCCGTCCCAGGCCATTTGCCGTAGTCTGCTAAGGGGAATCCCCTTTTGCCAGTGCTGCGGAGGAATACTCTCACTACAATCACATGACGTAGACATACAAAATAGCATCAATCTCATTCTCGCGAGATCCCCTGCTACTACGTGAACGCGACGGACCTCTCAGGCCGTTACAAGCCATTTGCCTTCGTCTGCTAAGGGGAATCCCCTTTTGCCAGTGCTGCGGAGGAATACTCTCACTACAATCGCATGACGTAGACATACAAAATAGCATGTTGGACGCTGGCCTGTTCACAATGGCGGAGGGTAGAAATATAGTCCCTGTATTTCATCAACGATAATTCAAAACTTCAGGGCGTGTACCAGAAACGAAATACAAGCCAACATATAGAATCATGTACAGATCATGTACAAATCAATTTTGGAAGTAAGTTTGATTACCCAAATTTTGGGTAAAATGGCTTGGAACGGCCTGAGAGGTCCGTCGCGTTCACGTAGTAGCAGGGGATCTCGCGAGAATGAGATTGAAAATAGCATGTTATACGCTGGCCTGCTCACAATTGCGGAGGGTAGAAATATAGTCCCTGTATTTTCTCAACGATAATTCAAAACTTAAAGGGGCATGAGCTGCCAAAATGTTGATATTTTGACGTAAACACAGAATGTTGAAATTATCGGCTATTTTTCTAAAGACGTATAATTCAGAAGCTTTTTAGTGCTTCTAGTCTCGAAAATGTACGATAAAGTATTGTTTTGAACTAACTTTGGCTTAGAATGAATGAATAGTCGTCCCGGTTATTTAAATTTTGCTACTTTTCGAACACGTTTTTGGTTCGTACAGGGCACATACTGTATGGATTTTCCTCATTCCAACGCCAATCATTTAGTTTTTCGATGGCCTTCAAAGCCTCTTACTGACGTGACCATCAGAAATTATGAAAAAAGTGGGAATTTCGGCAGCTCATGCCTCTTTAAGGGCGTGTACCAAAAACGAAATACAAGCCAACATATAGAATCAGGGAAAGATCACGTACAAATCAATATTGGAAGTAAGTTTGATTACCCAAATTTTGGGTAAAATGGCTTGGGACGGCCTGAGAGGTCCGTCGCATTCAATTAGTAGCAGGGGATCTCGCGAGAATGAGATTGGATTCACCGCTCACAGCAGCTCTCAGCGTGCTACGTCACACTAGATTGGACCCTCAGCATGCCCATAGCGTGCTGAGACTGCTCATAGCCAAAAGGTTATTGTAGTATGTTGAAGGATCGAAGAAACCAGAGACAAAGAGCAGCTTGTTATTCCGTTGTATTGATACAGTTTACGCGCCTCTACAGTTACATGCACACATCTCATACAGTAAAAGCTAGGATGACGTAACTGACAATATACATGAAAACGGATTAATCTAACGTTACTACATCTCTCCCCTTCTTAAATGTTAATTTAGGGATTTAACAATCATTTTTAAGAAAATGCTTAGAGAAGTCATAGAACATTTCAACGAAGAATTAGTTTTGAATTAAACCCGAATACAAAAAACATATTTAATTATTTGGAGAAAGATGCTTTCTTGCATACATTAACGTAAAATGAAAATAGGTAAACTGGTCTCAAAATGAAAGTTTACGCTTAAATTTAAAGTTCATATAGTCATTGGGTTATAGTTGAATGGTAAATTATTAAACTTTAGCTCAAGTCTTTTAAATTTCTGTGATCAAACGTCTTGGTGGGTGACGTGTTCTACGTGATAATCTCTGGGGGTGAGGTTGATGTCTGTTCAGACGATAGGTATCGTCATCATCATCGCCATCATCATCACTGTACGTGTTTCTCCTCATAGGCTGACAAATGTCCTGGTGTAGTTTTACTGGTTTAAAGTGAGAAGAGTTACGAGTGATCTTGTGATGATCGTTTTGAGCTGTGATCATGGATCCGTTGATGGCTATTACTTTATAAGGAATTGGTGAAAAAGGAGGTGTCATTTTGTTCACTTTTCGTTGTTTCACTAAAACTGTATCATTTAGTTGTATGTTGCTGGGTCTTGTTCTAAGTTTACGATCAGCATACAGTTTCATTTTATTCTTGTTGTTTTTGTCCACTTGTTTAAATTGATCATCAGCAGTTGAAGTTAAGACAGGTGTTTCGGGGAGTTTGGTCTGAAGTTTTCTACCTAGAAAAATTTCCGCTGGTGATTTTCCTGTGGTTGTATAAGGAGTTGCTCGGTAATTACGGAGAAAACAAAAGAGTTCCTGTTTCCAGTTAGTCTTATCAACAACTGATGCACAAAGGGACTTTTTAAGAGTTCTCATCAGTCTTTCTACTTCACCATTTGCTCTCGGCCATAGTGGAGTGATCTTTTGATGACTAAATCCAAGGAATGAAGCAAATTGTTTGAAAATATGACTATTGAATGGTGGTCCATTGTCTGATTTCACAGTGTGAGGTATCGCAAAAACTGAAAAAGTCTTGTCTAGAACAGGTAAAACGGCGTTAATGCTGGTTGACTTGACGATTTCAACAATGGGGAACCTTGAATATTCGTCCACAATGACCAGAAGATAATCAGAGGATGGTAAAGGTCCACAAAAATCTATGGACATTTTCTGCCATGGAGAATCTGGTAAGTCCGACATATTTAGGGGTTCAATTCTTGTAGTATCCGTGGTTGATTGACATGCTAAACATCCGTAAATTTCTTCTTCGACTATTTTGTCGAGACCAGGAAACCAAATCTTCTCTCGAAGAAGGGCTTTAGTTTTGGCAATTCCCTGATTTCCTTCATGTGCTAGTTTTACTGTTCTCTTTTGTAGGGATTCTGGCATAACGAGTCGGGAGTCTTTGAGAATGACTTTGTTCTGGATGTCTAATGTCAACTGATCTTTAACTTGGTAGAATCGTTTAAAGCACGAATCACCTGTTTTTAATTCACTTTCCCAAGTTCCATCAGAAATACATTTTTGGATTCTCTTCAACACATCGTCATTTGCTGTGGCTTCTTGAACTTCTGACAGTTTCATGGCTTTAGGAAGATGTTCTGTTGTTAAAAAGTTAATGAATTGTTCAGTTGAGTTTGATGTTTGATTGTTATCTGTCAAGGGATGACGGCTGAGGTAATCTGCTGGGTTATCTTTACCGGAACGATGAGTAATTTTGAAGCCGTATTTCTGTAATCGAAGAGCCCATCGCTCAGTTCTAGCGGGTGGTTTAGAAGCTGGGTTGTTGTAGATTAATTCTACAGGTTTATTATCGGTGATAATGTGAAATGATGCACCATCGAGGTAAAGGTTATAGTGTTCACAGGCCACACTATGGAAAGAGCTTCCCGCTCCACCTGTGAATACCGCTTTTCCACATCTGATAAAGCTCTAGAAGCGTATGCTACTATTTGCACCTTTTTGGTGTTTGGGTCACGTTGAGAAAGTATACCAGCTAATCCAACTGGGCTAGCATCCACCGTCAATTCTGTAATTTTGGATGGATCAAAGTAGGCATTTACAGTTTCATGTTTCAAACGTTGTTTCAGATTATCTAAGGCTTTATCATGTGTTGCTGTCCACTCAAATTTAGTTTCTTTCTGTGTAAGTTTTCGTAGTGGGGCTGTTAGGGTAGCATAGTCCGGAATAAAGCGAGATAAATATCCGGCCATTCCCAACAGACTTCTAACTTCTGAAGCATTGGATGGGGGCTGTATCTGATGTAATGCCGAAACTTTGTTTGGATCAGGGGATAGTCCGTTGCTGCTGAAAACGTAACCATAAAAACTGAGTGTTCTTTTGTTAAACTGACACTTTGGTTTGTTTAAAGTCAAATTATTGTCTCTTAAACGTTGCAACACAGCTTTGAGAGTCTGGTTATGTGATACTTGAGTTTTTCCAAATATAATAATGTCATCACTCAAGTTTAGTGTTCCCGGTACTCCTTCCAAAACTCGTCGAATACTTTCTTGAAAAACTTCAGATGCCGATGAGATTCCAAAGTTCAAACGTTTATATCTTCTTAGACCAACATGTGTACTAAAGGTAGTTATATATCTGGATTCAGGTGCTAATTCCAATTGATGATACGCCTTGTTAAGATCTAATTTGGAAAATATGGTGGCACCATTAAGGTCATGAATCATGTCATCAATAGTTGGTGTCAGGTGACGTTCTCGTTGAATGGCTTTGTTTGCCAGTCTCATATCGATACATATACGGACTTGATCTGGGTTGTTTGGTTTTGGGGCTACGACGATAGGTGACACCCACGGAGTTGGTCCTTCGACTTTTTCAATTATGTCTAAGGCTTCCAGATTTTCTAGTTCTTTCTCTACCTTTTGACATAATAGGAATGGAATCCTTCTATGGGGCTGGGCTACAGGAGTTACCGATTCATCAATATGAAGTTTGACTTGTTGATTGGCCAGTTTGCCTATACCTTCAAATCTGTCTTTGTAAGTTTCTAATAGTGTATCAACATCTGTGTTACTTGTAGTGTTGGTTGAGTGACCTGTTTCTGTTACATTGTTGATGATTTTCAGTAGTCCTAATTTAACAGCAGTTGTGTAGCCTATTAGTGAGCCTGGTCCGTAGGATACTAGAAACTTGACTGGTTCAGTTACTTGATAATGTTCAATTTTAGTCAAGATTTCTCCCAAAATTTTGATTGGTACTTTGGAGCCATATGGATATACTTTTGTAGTGGTGTCATAAAGTGTAACTTTGTCTTTGATTTTGTTGTAGCTTTGTTGATCCATTAAGTTTACACTCGCGCCACTGTCGACTAAAAAATTAATTGGACTGTCACATACTTTGAGTTCTATTTTGGGTTGTTGTTGATGTTTGTTTTTGTGAACAGAGAATACATATTGATCATTATCGTCGGATGACGAGCTATTTTCTGGTTGGTTGGTAACACAAAATTGGACTTTGTTTGAATTAGACAAGCATGATGCAGCAAAATGGTTTAGTTTTCCACAATTAGGACATGTTTTCCCAAAAGCCGGACAGGATTGTGGGCCATGCTTATGTGGGAAGTGTCCGCCACAATTTCTACAGACATTATTCTGTCGCCGTTGGTGATAGCGTGGGCTAGATTTGAATTTGTTGCATTTATTTGCTTGTGTTTTATGCTGAGGGTGTTTTGTTTGTGTTTTTGTTTGTATTTTGGTCGATATGGCTGTTTTGAATGTAATTTGTGCACAGATTCTGTGTCCTTGTTTTCTGTGTTTTCAATTTCGTTAGCTTGTTTATCAGAAATATCAAGTGTTCGGCCAAGATTCATCACATCTGTTAAAGTCATTTCAGGATTTCGTAGTACTCTTCTACGTAGGCGTGCAGACGAACATTTCTGTATGATTTGAGATTTAATTTCACCAGTTGGGTCGACAAATTCACAGTTGATAGAAAGTTGTCTCAGTCTCGTATGGAAACTATCTAGTGTCTCATCTGTTTGCTGTTCAGTTTCACGAAAAATAAACTTTTCATATTCAGTGTTCTTTTTTGGTTTAAAATATTCTGTAAGTTTTTCTACTGCTAGGTCAAAGTTATTTTCATCACCCGTATTTTCTAGGGTATCGAAAATATCTTGCACTTCGTCTCCTGCGTAATGCAATAACAAAGCACGTTTACGTTTTGTGTCATCGTTGTCCACGTCGAGAGCAACAATAAAGTTTTTGAATCTGTTTATCCATTTTGTCCATCTTACAGAAACTGAATTTAAGTCACTGGATACTGGAAAGTTTGCGAACTGTGGTAGAACTGAGGCCATGTTGTTGTTGTTATGTACACATTGATCGTTAAAATGTTTTACGTTTTTCGTCTCAAAATGGAATTAAAATTGTTTATGCAGCGGTTTCAACTTCTGCAGGATTTTCTATGTTTTTCCTCGTCGCCAATGTAGTATGTTGAAGGATCGAAGAAACCAGAGACAAAGAGCAGCTTGTTATTCCGTTGTATTGATACAGTGTACGCGCCTCTACAGTTACATGCACACATCTCATACAGTAAAAGCTAGGATGACGTAACTGACAATATACATGAAAACGGATTAATCTAACGTTACTACAGTTATGTGTGGCCTCAGCAGCTTCCCTCAGGTCACGTGACCAACTGACCGCAAAATGAAATTTTGTGTGATACAAGTGTCGACTTTTGATAATTTTGTTTGAAAAAGAAGTAAAGCTTCATTAAAAGTAGGACTACTGTATTTCACCACTTGATGCTTTATGTATAGCTAAGCTGTATGATTTGAGAGAGAGAAAAAAATGTCATTTCTGTAATGTTGTTGATTCTCTCTTATTATATAGAGGTTAACTGACGAGAGCCCGTTTGTTACGATGAAAATCGCTCGAGTCTATTAATTTCCAAAGTCACGAGCCTCTGGCGTCAGTTAACCCTGGGATGAATATGAAACGGATATGAAACGCCTTTGTATTTTCGTCAGTCTACGAGCAGCAGTTTGGCTCGCTATTGTCTGTCCCAGACACCCCGTGAAGGCATTCCCATTCATTCGCAGTCCATATATCCACGACATCGGTAGGGTTCGGAATGAATCGGAATAAACAACACGGGTTTCGGCACTCTAAAACTTCGGGGATTTACGTATGTGCGTGTCAAAACCGACCGGTAGCAAGCGAAGATAGCCGAAGTGTGTTCCGAATGGGGTTTCGTCTATTCTCGAGGCTGATCGGAATGCCGTCACGGGGTGTCTGAAACGAACAATAGTGAGCCAAACGTTCTGCCAGTAGACTGACTACAATACAAAGGCGTTTCATATCCCTTTCATATTCATCCCAGGTTAACCTCTATTTCTCAGACTACAACCCCCATAATTAATCAGCAGTAAGTTTGGCCATAATTTCACTTGTTGATTATGACAAAAATAACACACTGCCTGAGAGTGAAATTATAGGGGGTGTAGTGTGAGAATACGACATAATGCACGACGTCATTCCTTTCCATGTTATATCAAAGAGAGTAGACTGGCAAAAGTGGTCACTTCGTCCAATCAGCATTGCCGGCATGTTCTTCTGCCCCCCCCCCCCCCCCCCCCCCCACCCCTTCGACTGAATGGCGCACCCTACGGAAATGATCGAATCGTGTCAGTTCAAATTCAACATGGCGCGGACGAAGTGACCACTCTGTGAATGCCAATCTACTCTCTTTGGTTATCATTGGCTATTGTAAATCGGGGTCAGTCTCACCATGTGCGATCCATGTAGGCAGCCATGTTGTACTCACTTAGTACAGTTTATTAAATAAAGTTAGTTTATTAAATGCAGCTCTCTCAATGATGATTTGTTCAACTGAAACAGCCGACCATTATTTTATTAAGTGTTCTCTATATAATGCTCAACGCTTAAACTTAATTGAAGATATACGAAATGGGGGTTATATGGATGATATCAGCACAACGCTATTGTTGTATGGATTTACCGATTTAACAGTTCCACAAAACAAATTAATAATGGCATCAGTGTGCAAATATATTACAGCCACAAAAAGATTTCCATAACCATAGGCTATCCATGGGGTCCCCTTCATACCCTGCCCAGTGCGTCAATTTTTCTTCAATTATATCATCTTCATGTACAGAGTCATGTTATATTTTTACTTAATCCGAATTCCATAATATATTTATGGACACTAAAACACACGGGCACAGGGAAAATCTTCTTGTCTAAAATAACCATGGAGACAAGTTTCTAATTGTGTTAAAAAGAGGTATATCATTTAGACCTTTATACCCCATCATAAATTGTTGTAATAAAGTAAACCTATGATATTTCATTAGGTTGACGACTGACAGGAGCTTGGTCTTAGTCAGTAGAATTTTCTGGAACACTTTGTATTACATTGACAATGCTTACGTATCTTAAGCTATGGTAAGAATATCGTCAGACTATATATTATAGGGTCATGGGAAAAGACAGTGAAAATTTGCCCCCCCACCCACCCCACCCCTTACCCAGAAAAACCTAGGTAGAAGGCAGACAGGGGAGTTTAGCCCTGACCAGTATGTCTTTCAAACTCTTGTTCTTCTTATAAGCAATGACTGGCCTTTGGGTCAGAGGTCGAGCAAGTTTACTTTGAAGTAGTTTGTATTCTTCTACTATAATCTTGGCCATAGCGATGCTAGCTTTGTTATACTGAAAGACAAATGGTATTATAATTTTTTCACGACATCTTCCTGGGTCCAAGTTCAAACCCAAAGGATAAATAGTTTGTAATGTTTGAATCCAAAAACTTTCCCTTTCCAAACGTTTGTGCTTGGTATCTGCAGCGGAAGTGAGAAAAGGGATTTTCTCAATAGGCATGATTTCAAAATGGTCCTTGACCGAATGACCTAGAGTATTGAAATGTTGTGCCACAGACATCATGTTTAAGTCTAATACTAGATAAATGGTTGGCTGCTCTTTGTCGTAGAGAGTTTCTCCGACGTACTGTTTGCGACATTTTTTACATGTGATAACATACACGATATTGGAGGAGTCGCAATTAAGATTCTCTGCCATTTGATATTTGTCGCGAGATTGTTCTCCGAAAAAGGTTCCGCGATCGGGTACGTATATATCGAGTTTGCATCGCGTCTTAAGGCATTTCATTGATGTACCTGAGAGAAATGTTGGACGGTAATGGTATACCCGTGAAGGGGAGGTAAGCGTATCGGGGGCTGAAGGGGGAAACATGATTTGTCTTACTGTGTTAGATTTGATCCTTCGGAGTAATCTAATAGAAAATCTCCTAGGGAGGAGAGCTTTAAAAAGAACAGAACAAGCCTGGTTAAAGAAATCTGAAGAACAACAGTTTCTATAGAATCTAAAAATCTGAGACTTAATGACTCCCTTGAAAGTGTGAGGAGGATGGTATGACCCAGCATGTAGCAGCTGGTGCGTGTCAGTAGGTTTGAAGAATACTTTGTAATCTAGATGCCCAGTAGTATGATATGTATGACCCTTGTAAATAGTTACATCCAAAAAATCCACAGAATTGTGATCAATAGTAGGCTGTAACCTAATGCTTGAGTCGTGAGAATTAAGAGTATCAATGAAAATATGAAGGTCTTCCAACGTATGCTGCCAAATGATAAAAATGTCATCCAGATACCGAAGGTAAATAAAAGGTTGTTTCTGACATTTGTGAAGAATATCACTCTCCCACTCAGCCATAAAAATAGAGGCAAAGTTAGGACTAAAACGTTTCCCCATAGCACACCCTTTAATTTGCTGAAAGATCTCCCCATTGAATTCAAAATCGTTACCTTTTAAGCTAAGTTCCAGCAATTCTAAAATGTCTTTATCCGGACGACGGTGGTCAGGATATCTTTGGAATGCTGATTTTATGGATTTAAGCCCCAAATCTATGTCAATGTTTGTATACATAGACTATGGAAGCCGAATACGGACATTTTATTCTCGAGCTTCGCGACCCCGCCAGACTCGCCAAGGCAATTGATTCGCGACTTTCTCTACCCCGCCAAACTCGCCAACCACGCCAACCCCGCTAATCAACGTAACAAAAAAAATAGTATTTTTTTTAAACATTTCATTTGCGTCCTTCGCTACCTTGGCGAGGCTGGCGGGGGCGAGAAGGTCGCGATTCTATATCATTCGCGACTTTCTCGACCTTGGCGGGGTCGCCAAACACGCCAAGGTCGCGAAACACGCTAATAAAAAGATAGTATTTTTTTGCAATCCCGAATCGCGACCTTCTCGACCTTCGCGTGCTTGGCGGGGTCGAGAAGGGCGCGAGGGTCGCGAAGGTCGCCAATCACGCCTAAGCTAAGCTATACATCAAGTCCACTCAACAATTCACTAGTTGGCGACCTTCGCGTGGTTGGCGACCCTCGCGCCCTTCGCGACCCCGCCAAGCACGCGAAGGTCGAGAAGGTCGCGATTCTGAATTGCAAAAAAAATACTATCTTTTTTTAGCGTGTTTCGCGACCTTGGCGTGTTTGGCGACCCCACCAAGGTCGAGAAAGTCGCGAATGATATAGAATCGCGACCTTCTCGCCCCCGCCAGCCTCGCAAAGGTAGCGAAGGACGCGAATGAAATGTTTAAAAAAAATACTATTTTTTTATAAAGTTGATTAGCGTGGTTGGCGTGTTTGGCGAGTTTCGCGGGGTAGAGAAAGTCGCGAATCCTTTGCTTTGGCGAGTCTGGCGGGGTCGCCAAGCACGCGAACTAAAATGTCCGTATTCGGCTTCCATACATAGACTCCACATTCCATAATATATGTGTATGTGATTTGCAAAATTATTGAATTTTCTAACATGTATTTGTATATGCAAATGAGATGAAAATGTACGATGCACAACTAGACCATAAGGTGATGATGTATGTTAAGTTTGATTAAGATTGGACTGATAATTTTCTTGGAATAAAGGTAACAAGCGAAAGTTTTCTTGGAATAAAGGTAACAAGGGAAAAGTTAACGGACGGACCACGGAAAAGCGATTTGAATAGCCCCCCATCAGGATGATGACGAGCTAAAAAGCACGGACTCTCCAAGGCATGTGAAAGCCGAACGGTAGCCAGCGAAGACAACAGAAGTTTGTTCCGACTGTGGTGAACACTACATTATTCAAGTACAATATATGTGATAATGTCTGCCTTAAATATCTAACTTGATTGGCTGATTAGAGACTATGACTCGGCCCACTGGTCCTTTCTTGTAAGAAATGTTTGAAACTCTCTTAAGACGTGGGTTCCATACTAATGATAAAAAATTAAAGAGATCGTCACGTCCTCAGTTTTTTTTTAACAACACGAGCTTTCGACACCTGTGTCGGTGTCTTCGTCAAGTGTTACTGAATTTAATGTTTCAGAATATTGACATATATATTAAAGAAAAGAACAAATGT
Organism: Lepidochitona cinerea; assembly: GCA_963971465.1. NCBI lineage: Eukaryota > Metazoa > Mollusca > Polyplacophora > Chitonida > Tonicellidae > Lepidochitona > Lepidochitona cinerea. The sequence continues at coordinate 9,204,033 of OZ020556.1, forward strand.
GTTAAGTGGCCAAACAGTGAATTTGTTGCAACAATGATTACTAAGAAATGTTTGAAACTCTTTTTAAACGTGGGTTCCATACTAATGATAAAAAAAAATTACGACATCACCACGTCGTCAGTTGTTTTTTAACAACTCGAGCTTTCGACACCTGTGCCGGTGTCTTCTTCAAGGGTAACATTAACAATGATTACTGTTGCAAACAATTCACTGATTGTATGTATAGTTTGGCTTATCTCGGTCACGAAGTTCTGAGCTCTATCCAAAACATATACTCTATCGTTGACAATGTTTTGATGTGTTGTTTTCGTAAATAACCTATAAAACATTGGAACATGAACTAAACAATAAGGTAGTTTTGGCTGGATACTGGTTTTCCGAACTAAATAAAATATATAATCAAATATCTTTCTAAATGATATTAGAATTTAATAAATTTATAATTATTTTTCTTTTCTTTTTTCGTCTGCAGTGAAACATTTTGATATTTATTTTCGACGCCATCCTTAAAAACTTTCCTACACATATATCGTCAGTATGGCAATGGAAGAGTGTTAAACTTTTACTCGTATGGCTCTGAAGTTATTCTGTATTTCGAAAACGAAAGCAGACCGTTCAGGCGGAAATGTAGACAGTATGAGTGCAAGCGTGCAAGCCACTTGGAAGTACTTCCGTTTTCTTGTTTTCGAGTTTTCGCATTCTCGTAGCGAGATTATAGTGGCACAAAGAAGCAGTGGCACAAAAAAAGCGCTATTCGCTTATTTCTTGTTTTCGCATTCTCGCGGCGAGATTTTAATTTATTTCCTGTTTTCGCGTTCTCGCGGCGAGATTTAAAAAATGATTTCACGTTTTCGCGGCAAAAACTCGAAAACAAAAAATGGCACAAATAAAGCACTTTTTGCTAATTCTCGAGTTTTCGCATACTTGCGACGAGATTATATTTTTTATCGTGTTTTCGCATTCTCGAGGCGAGATTTGAGTTTTATTTCGCATTCTCGCGGCGAGATTTTAGTTTAATTTCGTATTCTCGTGTTTTCACCTCCTAATTCTCGCAGCCTCCTAATTCTTCGCAAAATGAAAATTTGAAATGTCCATTTTTAAGTTCAATTTTTCGTTTTCATTTTCTACTTTTTGAAAAGAAGAAATGAAAATTGAAATTTGACGTTCAATTTACAATTTTTGTTTACTATCTTTTCAACAAACAAATCAAAAATTGAAAAATGACGGTCAAATTTCAATTTTCATTTCTTCTGTTCAAAAAGTAGAAAATGAAAAATTGAACTTAAAAATGGTAATTTACAATTTTTATTTTGCAACGTCAAAAAATGGAAATTGGATTAACAAACGTTACACGGACCCGGTGTACGTTTCACAGCAACCTTTTCGGTCGCCTCCTTCAAAATGACCTGCAGTCTATCGTTAGTTACATCTGGGATGAATACAGGTTACATCGAACATTTCAAATACTAGCAACTATTGGAAACTCCCCGTGGAGCCTATAACAGTAGCCAGTTCAAGGTAAATCGGGTCGACAGGGAACGTCACCATCTTGCCTGTTTTCGTGAAATAGACGTTTTCGTTACTAGTTTAATGTTTTCTTTAATTCACAGTATACATTCATATACAGCGCGATGTCAGGATTTTTATATTTAGTTGATAGCTTTTAAAAATGTTACCCTAGCTGGCATGTCAATTAGTAAATTAGTGCATGTTATGGACTACTCCAGAATTATAGGTCTGGTTGATATCTACCGCGATTCTAGTGGGGTACGCAAGCCGTTTACATCTAAAACCGGCTATACGCCCCCTTCTCACATGTATGACCCAGAAATAAGCATAAGTCGTGACTCAGTCGTGTATCAAGGAAGTTTGATGTTTTAACTAATCCTAGAAACCCACATAACCTTACTCATCCAGAATGTCTTGCCTAAAGTAAGTTAAGGAGAAATTAAAACATAGTTATTAAATCTGCTGATAAAGGTTCGGCAACAGTTATTAGGTCCAAACAGGATTATATTGAAGAGGTAGAACGGCAGCTAAGCAACCCTCTTCATTACAAAAAACTTGATAAGGAAATTTGGTTTGAAAATGTTCGGAAGTTCAATAAAATTCTTGTTTCTCTTCAAGATAAAGGCTTTCTTAATGAAAAACAGTATCGCTATTTGAAATCTGATCATAACTCTAAAAACAGGGTCTTCTATATTCACCCAAAAAATTCACAAACCCATTGAAAAATGGTCCAAGCCTGGAATGCCCCCTGGGCGTCCTATTATCTCAGATTGTGTTAGTGAAAGTTATAGAATACCAGAGCTAATTGATTACTATCTAAAACCTATAGCGAATCGGCATCCAAGCTTTATAAAAAATACGGATGATTTATTGGCCAAATCGTCGGAGAAATCCATCCCACAAGATGTGATTTTGGTTACTCTGGACGTGGAGTCGATGTATACAAACATTGACACAGATTTGGGTCTTAAATCCATAAAATCAGCATTCCAATGATATCCTGACCACCGTCGGCTGACAAAGACATTTTAGAATTGTTGGAACTAAGCATTTAAGGTAATGATTTTAAATTCAATAGGGAGATCTTTCAACAAATTAAAGAATGTGCTATGGTGAAACTTTTAGTCCTAACTTTGCCTCTATTTTAATGGCAGAGTGGGAGAGTGGTATTCTTCAAAAATGAATCTAGAATCTAGATTACAAAATACTTTTCAAACCTACTGACACTCATCCTCTACTACATGCTGGGTCATACCATCCTCCCCACACTTTCAAGGGAGTCATTAAGTCTCAGATTTTATAGAAACTGTAGTTCTTCAGATATTTTAAATCAGGCTTGTTCTGTTCTTTTTAAAGTTCTTCTCCCTAGAGAGTGTTCTATTAGGTTACTCCGAAGGATCAAATCGGACACATTAAGACAAATCACTTCTCCCCCTACAGCTCCCAACACACTCGCTTAGACTCCTTCACTGGTGTACCATTACCGCCCAACATTTTTCTCAGGTACATCAACGAAATGCTTAAAGTGGCATGAGCTGCCGAAATTCACACTTTTTTCATAATTTCTGATCGTCACGACAGTAAGAGGCTTTGAAGGCCATCGAAAAACTAAATGATTGACGCTGGAATGAGGAAAATCCATACAGTATGTGGCTTGTACGAACCGAAAACGTGTTCGAAAGTAAACCAAATTTAAATAACCGGGACGACCATTCATTCATTCTAAGCCAAAGTTAGTTCAAAACGATACGTTATCGTACATTTTCGAGACTAGAAGCACTAAAAATCTTCTGAATTATACGGCTTGAGAAAAATAGCCAATAATTTCAACATTCTGTTTTAACGTCAAAATATCAACATTTTGGCAGCTCATGCCCCTTTAAAGACGTGAACCAAACTCAATGTATACGTGTCAGATCGCAGAATTTCTTTCGGAGAACAATCTCGCAACAACTATCATTTGGCAGAGTATCTTAATTGCGACTCCTCTAATATCGTTTATGTTATCACGAGCAAAAAATGCCGCAAACAATGCATCGGAGAAACTCAGAATTCTCTACGACAAAGAGCAGCCAACCATTTATCTAGTATTATACTTAAACATGATGTGCCCCTGGCACAACATTTCAACACTCTAGGTCATTCCGTCAAGGACCATTTTGAAATCATGCCTATTGAGAAAATCCCTTTTCTCACTTCCGCTGCAGATACCAAGCACAAACGTTTGAAAAGGGAAAGTTTTTGGATTCAAACATTACAAACTATTTATCTTTTGTGTTTGAACTTGTACCCGGGAAGATGTCGTGAAAAAAACTATAATACCATTTGGGTTTCAGTATAACAAGGCCAGCATCGCTATGGCCAAAATTATAGTAGAAGAATACAAACTACTTCAAAGTAAACTTGCTTGATCTCTGACCCAAAGGCCAGTCATTGCTTATAAAAAGAACAAGTGCTTGAAAGATATACTGGTCAGGGCTAAACCCCTGTCTGTCTTCTACCTAGGTTTTTCTTGGGGGGGGGGGGGGTGCAAAGTTTTCACTGTCTTTTCCCATGATCTCTAGTGACGTCAAAGATCAAAGGAACATAACTCATGTATTCATTTCGATTCTCGGAATTCAAGAATTTACAGGCTTGATTTATTTAATTTTAAAAAAAATGGCCTAATACGAGCTTGCTAACAGCCACGTGCATGAAGGTAATGTATGAGCAATTCGTTCCAGATTTCACCTTCAAAGACTGCTATCAGACAGCGGCAAGCTCTGCTATTCTTGATGAACAATTTAGCCAATTCTGTTTCAAAGGAATTTTCCGTTCATTTCTACTCGCAAATTAACCGTCCTAAGTTTGATCTCAGCAGAATAATGTTTCAGTGTAGGTCCAATGCTTAGGGGAGACCGGGGCGCATTGGGCCACTTTGCACACTTTTGAAGTCTGACAGAAAAATGATGCACATAAAACTAAAAGAAAACATTTATATGAAACACAATTTCAATCTGATTAATATCCTTGCTTCATTTTTGCTATTTTATGTATATTTACGAGGACATAGGCATTTACATTTTTTCAAAAAAGTGTCCCAATTTACCCCTTGGGTGGGGTAAATTGGGATTGTCTATGGGGTATATTGGGACAGTGTCAACGTTAAAGTAAAAATGAAATTAACTGATTGCTTGAAGGAATTTTGCTTCTTTATTGTTTTAACAAATGAATAATAGCCTACAAACGGTGTCCGTCAACGATAAAGTTGAATACAAGCGATTAGACAAAATGGCCCTTAAAAGAATTTTAGTTGGCACTATAAGAGCATGGGACTGATCAAAATATAGCTTTATTAAAATGCTGCTTGAAAAATCACATGCAACTGAAAGAATGGTTGTACTAGACTTAGTCATTGAAATATAGGGGAAAATCAACATTATAGTTGTATTGTGGTGGAAATGTAAGCATTATGATACCGTTATCCTATGGCCCAATGGACCCCGACAGTCATGTCCCAATATACCCCGAATGACCCCCTTAGCAATTTTGTTTCTCATGGTAAAAGTAGTGCAGGGAGGTTCATTCAAAAACTTTTAGACAGAAACTATGGTTTTACCACATTATGATAAAATAGACACATAAAAACTATGGCATATAACAATGCTAGAAATTGAAAAAATATTTCACCAGTAAAAATTTACATTTAGTCTGAAAAAACAAAAATGTTACCCCTAAAACTTTCCCGTGCTTCCTAAATCGGTCTACAACAGAATGTCACATGGCAAAAGAGGTTTGCCCTCATCTGATGATGTCACTTTAAGTATCCTGATATAAAAATAGCCTATAGAGAGCTTGTCTCACTGTACCCCATGTCCCAATGCGCCCCGGTCTCCCCTACTTCTAATGTCTGGTTACATTTTTGACCCCTCTCTGTGCGATGTCGAGTTCACAGTGATCTGAGATCGAATGAAGCTAACTACAAACATTTCTGTTTCGGAAAGAAAAAAACTATTTGTGTGGAAGATATTGAGTCAATAGTTCACAGACAAAGCCTGCACGGTCATTCATAGATGGATGGGGAGGCTAATTGTCCGACATGTTGACTTGCTCAAACAACAAACATTAACATTTCAGGATGAAAGTTTGAGTGGGGACAGCTGTGTGTCGTCACTCATCTATATGCAGACACCGGATAACGTGTGTCCAATAGTCTGCTGTGCTGTGTGTCGTCAACGATCTATAAGTACACATCTGATAACCCAGTCTATCGTGTTTCGTCACCGATCTATAAGTGAGTGAGTGAGTGATTGGGGTTTTACGTCCTGCTCAACAGTATTTCGGTTATATGAAGACGTTGTCTCCTTGTGACAGGGCGGATTTCCACCGCTCTTTTAGGTGCTGTCTCACCGAGACGACTTGCCGAAGACAACCAGCAAGCCCCCTCACCCAGTCACAGTATACTGACACCGGGCCAACCAGTCGCTGCTCTAACTCCTATTGCTGAGCGCCAAGCGAAGCAGTAACAGCTACCACTGTTAAAGTCTTTGGTCTGACTCGACCCGGGCTTGAACCCGGATCTCCCAGGCCTGAAGCGGACGCTCTACCGACTGAGCTATCGGGGCTGGTCCGATCTATAAGTAGGCTACACACCTGATAACCCAGTCTATCGTGTGTCGTAACTGATCTATAAGTACACACCTCATAACCCAGTCTATCGTGTGTCGTAACTGATCTATAAGTACACACCTGATAACCCAGTCTATCGCGTGTGTCGTAACTGATCTATAAGTACACACCTCATAACCCAGTCTATCGTGTGTCGTCACCGATCTATATTTATGAACACTAAAACACACGGGCATAAGGAAAATCTCCTTGTCTAAAATAACCATGGAGACAAGATTCTAATTGTGTTAAAAAGAGGTATATCGTTTAGACCTTTATACCCCATCATACATTGTTGTAACAAAGTAAACCTATGATATTTCATTAGGTTGACGACTGACAGGAGCTTGGCCTAATAGTCAGTAGAATTTTCTGAGACAATTTGTAATGCATTGACAATGCTTACCCATCTTAAGCTATGGCTAGAATATCGGCAGACTGAGATTGAGCCCCATAGGATCATGGGAAAAGACAGTGAAAATTTTCGTCCCGCCCTTCAGTATATCTTTCAAACACTTGTTCTTTTTATAAGCAATGGCTGGCCTTTGGGTCAGAGGTCGAGCAATTTTACTTTGATAAAATGGATGACTCCGATAAAACCATTGGTGTAGGGAGATTGTTGGCAAACTGATGTTGCAGAAACGATTGTGGTCATAAAGGGCAACATTCTGGAGATAAGAAATCAGCACTAATGGCAATAAGCTATACAATTTATTCAGGGTATCGTTAGCCAATCAAAAGTGTATTTTAACAAAATATAAAGATGCTTGTAAGTATGAGTCCATCTGGTTTTGAAGGGCGAACATATTGAAGCTAAAATGTAACTTTGAGTGTGTAGAACACATCCATAGAGCAGAAGGCCAAAGCGCGTATAGCCTCCATTAGCTTCCAACCTGCGTCTCATCCCTCCTCAGGGCTGGGAGATCCAGGTTCAAGCCTGTGTAGAGTCGGACCAAAGACTTTAACAGTGGGAGCTGCTGCTGCTTCGCTTGGCGCTCAGCAGTAGGAGTTAGAGCAGCGACTGGTTGGCCCAGTGTCAGTATAATGTGACTGGGTGATGGGGCTTGCTGGGTGTCTTCGGCAAGTCAGCACCAAATAACAGTCTGAACCTTACCCGACATACGTTTCTTCTCATCCCGTATTTCTTTCCAAATTTTAGTATTTTTCATAAATTTCGATTGTAAAGAGAGGTGCAAAGATAAACGCTGAATAAAAACAGATTAACGCTGAAATAAAACATTATCCGTGTAGCCTATAACAACGCAAGATAGTTACTAATCAGTGAAAACCCTGGAGGAATGAGTGTACATTTTAGGGTTTTTGTTGTTTATCAGCTTTCGTCTCCAAGATTGGTATCAGCAGAAAAGCTTGTGTACTTCTGAATAGAAATGACGAACAATCAACTTAAAGTGGCATGAGCTGCCAAATTGTTGATGTTTTGACGTTAAAACAGAATGTTGAAATTATTGGCTATTTTTCTCAAGACGTATAATTCAGGAACTTTTGAGTGCTTCTAGTCTCGAAACTATTGTTTTGAACTAACTTTGGCTAAGAATGATTGAATGGTCGTACCGGTAATTTAAATTTTGTTTACTTTTCGAAGACGTTTTCGGTTCGTACAGGCCACATACTGTATGGATTTTCTTCATCCCAACGCCAATCATTAGTTTTTCGATGGCCTTCAAAGCCTCTTACTGTCGTGACGATCAGAAATTATGAAAAAAGTGTGAATTTTGCCAGCTCATGCCCCTTTAAATTCTGTTCTACCATATTTAGCAGTTGGTAAGAAAATATGAGTTAGGTGAAGGGAAGGCTTTTCTGTACTAATCTCACATATCTGTCATACAGTGCTGATGGCTATACCGAGAAAATTTCATTGTCAATATTTTATAAATAGTCCAAGAATAAGCCACCTTAGTGGAAACTAGTCACTCCATATTCACCATCTAAATGACATATAACAAAAATAGTGTGCGACACACCTTCTACCCATAAGGTATATACTCAGAAAAAATTGTGCAGATGGAATCAAAACTTTAGAAGTTATGGAGCGGAAGGGAAAGCGGACAGCCGGACGGACGGAGATGATACCATAATACAGCCCGCTTTTCAAGCCGGGCGTATAAAAATGAATTCAGTCTCAACTGTCTATTTATGGTTTTTTACTCGATGAGAGAAACACAGGGGATAATGGTCCTCAGATGGAGCTGTTGGTTATCCCCCGCAGACTTACAGCTTATCTCATCACAATACTCGAGTATAGAAGCCGATAGAGACCATCTTCGCGATCTCGCAGTCTCGCCCTTCAAAGCCTGTGGCGAGATCGCGAGATCACGAGGCGAGATTGCGAGACCACGAGAGTCTCGCGATCTCGCAGTCTCGCGGTCTCGCAGTCTCGCGATCTCGCAGTCTCGCGATCTTGCGGTCTAGATTTAACAGGGGCATTTTAGGTCTGTGGAAGTTAATTGATAATGCGGCTCGAATGATAGTGACTGAAGTAGGGTTTATGAGCACATGCAACACCCCTGTCATACACACCATAAGCGTATTAAGTTCTCACTGCGGACATAGGGTTAATGTCTTTAATTTCATACCATTAGGAATTAAAAAGTATACACTCATAGATGGTCCGTAAATAGTATATTTCCTTTATTAAATACATACTTCTAAGAACTTTCCTTTTTTAAAATAACGAATTAATAGTTTTGCAAACAGATCAAAGAGAGTGGTCGGACGCCGGACAGCCGGACGGAAGGAGATGATACCATAATACAGCCCGCTTTTCAAGCCGGGCGTATAAAAATGAATTCAGTCTCAACTGTCTATTTATGGTTCTTTACTCGATGAGAGAAACACAGGGGATAATGGTCCTCAGATGGAGCTGTTGGTTATCCCCCGCAGACTTACAGCTTATCTCATCACAATAGGCCTACTCGAGCGATAAACAGAAACCTGATGTTCGATTCAACAAGTCGGCTTATACCCCTCAGATATCTCTTTATCATTTATACCACACATTGATAACGGTTCTTCTGCTGCACCTAAACACTTGGGCAGAATAGACTCGACAGAGCATTTTTACCCAGCGGTAGCCAGACAGCTTCATCCACTAATTCGGTCATTCGATAGAAATTATTGTCTAATGACCACGGAACTCCCAAACTCCGCCCCAAAGTTCCCAAGCATCCGTTGTGGCCGACAATCTCTTATAGGGGGATGAGTAGATATAGCTGGTGCGGTAAATAGCGAACAGGGAGTTTCTACCTCGACTGGCAGCTTTGGTATTTCCTTCCAGCCTACTGTGCATACCTCTTATAAACCACTCAGTTTCATTGCTTCCAGATATATCAACAAGAGAAAAGCGCCCTGTTTGAGTGACATGGTCAAATATAACAACGATATATCCTTACAATCGAATGGCCCCCAACATTCGTTTCAATTGCAATATCAACATTGTTGGAAAATATTTGCATTAATAATATAACAATCTCAATTGTTGATTTTCTCATTACAGTAAAAAAATCATGAAAGCAATTCAAAATCGTGGCAGGGTTTCACTGCGTGTGTCTCTTTAAATGGCTACGGGGGCTCCGTGGCTCAGTAGGTAGAGCGTTGGACGCTCACTCCAAACAGCCTTCCACCAGAGGGTCGCGGGTTAGAATCCCACTCAGTCCAAAAATTGGAAAATTTTCTGACTGGGTTTTCACTCGAACGACCTATGTGGGATGGTTGCCAGTTACCAGCGGAAGGTCGTGGGTTTCCTCCAGGCACAGAGCCCGGTTTCCTCCAACAATAAAACTGGCAACGCCGCCATATAAGTGAAATAATCTTGAGCGCGGCGTAAAACACCAAACAATCAATCCATCAATCAATTAAATGGCTACAAATCGATTCATTTTACACATAATATCCAATTGGTTTTACAATAAATAGAGTTTGATTGGAGTTGTTTTAACACAAAGACTATTGATAATTGCCCTATTTATTGGCTTCTCCAGATTTTTGGAAAATACAGGCACATCTTCTGTGATGCAATAATTTAGGTTGAGGCTCAGTTGGTTTAAAGGAACATGCCGATAACGTCACAAAAAAGATGGCTATAATTAGTGCTATATTCCACTGTTATTTAATGGAAGGTGGGCTTTCCCGGATGACCAATTATAACTTTTCTGGTTCCAATAGACCGCTGGATATATACAGATTAACTCTATGTGATATGTGAGGCCGTATCAACGCCGAGTTGGCTGAGATCGAGCCGAGGCTGATGTGAATGCCCAATTAATCATATTTACAGGTGAAACATGTGCAGGCGTCTTAACTCAAGAAGCCACAAATTTACAAAAGTCACTTTTAGACTGACAGTTTTGCCGAATTGCGCAATTGCTCTCTATAAGACCTGTGATCGTCAACTTGCTTGACGTCACGAGGATCGATGACTTTGTTGGTTTAATGACAATGCTGGACGACTGATTGATAATACAAATGTTTATTCGCAGCCAAACACTTTCATTTATTACAGCACACGATATAAACCAATACATTGCTTACACCAAGACGTATCCGTGCAGCCTATGTAAATTCCTGCAATGCAGCTACTGTTACCGACCAGTGTTCACAGATTGACTAAAATAATTTAAAAAATAAAATTTAAGAAACATTCCAACCGTAGGCTAATCAAGCTGCACGGAGACACAGTAGGTTACAGACATTTACCGTACATGGATTACAATATAGCTTGCAAATGTGCTTTAATTAATACTTCGGTGACTTTAGTTAAACTGTTCTATATGTCTACGGTAATCGACTTTATCAAATCTAACGTGACAATATAAACCTTTGGTATCTGAAATACATGGCATAAAGCCTTACGGAGCGTCACAACGCGAACGTTGAATTTAATACAAGTTGTCGCTCACTACAAAAACTTAGCGAAAACAATATTTCAAATGATGGACATAACTTGACACTTAGCTGTCTTATAAAACAAGATGCCACGATTTTGATGGCACATAAAAAGATACATGGGAACATACCGTATAAGTAAACCAAGGCGGTTTTCTAACCACAAAAATAACACGGCCAATCTAAAAAAGTCCACTAGATGGAATAACGCCTAACATTACCGGTCATCCTGTCCCAGAACTGTTCACTCATCCACAAAGTCCACCAGATGGAATAACGCCTAACATTACCGGTCATCCTGTCTCAGAACTGTTCACTCATCCACAAAGTCCACCAGATGGAATAACGCCTAACATTACCGGTCATCCTGTCTTAGAACTGTTCACTCATCCACAAAGTCCACTAGATGGAATAACACCTAACATTACCGGTCATCCTGTCTCAGAACTGTTCGCTCATCCACAAAGTCCACTAGATGGAATAATGCCTAACATTACCGGTAATCCTGTCTCAGAACTGTTCACTCATCCACAAAGTCCACCAGATGGAATAACGCCAAACATTACCGGTCATCCTGTCTCAGAACGGTTCACTCATCCACAAAGTCCACCAGATGGAATAACGCCAAACATTACCGGTCATCCTGTCTCAGAACTGTTCGCTCATCCACAAAGTCCACTAGATGGAATAATGCCTAACATTACCGGTCATCCTGTCTCAGAACTGTTCACTCATCCACAAAGTCCACCAGATGGAATAACGCCAAACATTACCGGTCATCCTGTCTCAGAACGGTTCACTCATCCACAAAGTCCACTAGATGGAATAATGCCTAACATTACCGGTCATCCTGTCTCAGAACTGTTCACTCATCCACAAAGTCCACCAGATGGAATAACGCCAAACATTACCGGTCATCCTGTCTCAGAACGGTTCACACATCCACAAAGTCCACCAGATGGAATAACGCCAAACATTACCGGTCATCCTGTCTCAGAACGGTTCACTCATCCACAAAGTCCACTAGATGGAATAACACCTAACATTACCGGTCATCCTTACCTCAGAACTGTTCACTCATCCACAAAGTCCACTAGATGAAATAACGCCTAACATTACCGGTCATCCTGTCTCAGAACTGTTCACTCATCCATAAAGTCCACTAGATGAAATAACGCCTAACATTACCGGTCATCCTGTCTCAGAACTGTTCACTCATCCACAAAGTCCACTAGATGAAATAACGCCTAACATTACCGGTCACCCTGTCTCAGAACTGTTCACTCATCCACAAAGTCCACTCGATGAAATAACGCCTAACATTACCGGTCATCCTGTCTCAGAACTGTTCACTCATCCACAAAGTCCACTAGATGAAATAACGCCTAACATTACCGGTCACCCTGTCTCAGAACTGTTCACTCATCCACAAAGTCCACTGGATGAAATCACGCCTAACATTACCGGTCATCCTGTCTCAGAACTGTTCACTCATCCACAAAGTCCACTAGATGAAATAACGCCTAACATTACCGGTCATCCTGTCTCAGAACTGTTCACTCATCCACAAAGTCCACTGGATGAAATAACGCCAAACATTACCGGTCATCCTGTCTCAGAACTGTTCACTCATCCACAAAGTCCACTAGATGGAATAACGCCTAACATTACCGGTCATCCTGTCTCAGAACTGTTCACACATCCACAAAGTCCACTAGATGGAATAACGCCTAACATTACCGGTCATCCTGTCTCAGAACTGTTCACCCATCCACAAAGTCCACTAGATGGAATAACGCCTAACATTACCGGTCATCCTGTCTCAGAACTGTTCACTCATCCACAAAGTCCACTAGATGGAATAACACCTAACATTACCGGTCATCCTGTCTCAGAACTGTTCACTCATCCACAAAGTCCACTGGATGAAATAACGCCTAACATTACCGGTCATCCTGTCTCAGAACTGTTCACTCATCCACAAAGTCCACTGGATGGAATAACGCCTAACATTACCGGTCATCCTTACCTCAGAACTGTTCACTCATCCACAAAGTCCACTGGATGGAATAACGCCTAACATTACCGGTCATCCTGTCTCAGAACTGTTCACTCATCCACAAAGTCCACCAGATGGAATAACGCCTAACATTACCGGTCATCCTGTCTCAGAACTGTTCACTCATCCACAAAGTCCACTGGATGGAATAACGCCTAACATTACCGGTCATCCTGTCTCAGAACTGTTCACTCATCCACAAAGTCAACTGGATGGAATAACGCCTAACATTACCGGTCATCCTGTCTCAGAACTGTTCACTCATCCACAAAGTCCACTGGATGGAATAACGCCTAACATTACCGGTCATCCTGTCTCAGAACTGTTCACTCATCCACAAAGTCCACTAGATGGAATAACGCCTAACATTACCGGTCATCCTGTCTCAGGACTGTTCACACATCCACAAAGTACACTAGATGGAATAATGCCTAACATTACCGGTCATCCTGTCTCAGAACTGTTCACTCATCCACAAAGTCCACTAGATGGAATAACACCTAACCTTACCGGTCATCCTGTCTCAGAACTGTTCACCCATCCACAAAGTCCACTAAATGGAATAACGCCTAACCTTATCGTTCATCCTGTCTCAGAACTGTTCACCCATCCACAAAGTCCACTAGATGGAATAACGCCTAACATTACCGGTCATCCTGTCTCAGAACTGTTCACCCATCCACAAAGTCCACCAGATGGAATAATGCCTAACATTACCGGTCATCCTGTCTCAGAACTGTTCACCCATCCACAAAGTCCACTAGATGGAATAACGCCTAACATTACCGGTCATCTTGTCTCAGAACTGTTCACTCATCCACAAAATCCACTGGATGAAATAACGCCAAACATTACCGGTCATCCTGTCTTAGAACTGTTCACTCATCCACAAAGTCCACTAGATGGAATAACGCCTAACATTACCGGTCATCCTGTCTCAGGACTGTTCACACATCCACAAAGTCCACTGGATGGAATAACGCCTAACATTACCGGTCATCCTGTCTCAGAACTGTTCACTCATCCACAAAGTCCACTGGATGAAATAACGCCAAACATTACCGGTCATCCTGTCTCAGAACTGTTTACTCATCCACAAAGTCCACTGGATGGAATAACGCCTAACATTACCGGTCATCCTGTCTCAGAACTGTTCACTCATCCACAAAATCCACTAGATGGAATAACGCCTAACATTACCTGTCATCCTGTCTCAGAACTGTTCACTCATCCACAAAGTCCACTAGATGGAATAACGCCTAACATTACCGGTCATCCTGTCTCAGAACTGTTCACTCATCCACAAAGTCCACTGGATGGAATAACGCCTAACATTACCGGTCATCCTGTCTCAGAACTGTTCACTCATCCACAAAGTCCACTAGATGGAATAACACCTAACCTTACCGGTCATCCTGTCTCAGAACTGTTCACCCATCCACAAAGTCCACTAAATGGAATAACACCTAACCTTACCGGTCATCCTGTCTCAGAACTGTTCACCCATCCACAAAGTCCACTAAATGGAATAACACCTAACCTTACCGGTCATCCTGTCTCAGAACTGTTCACTCATCCACAAAGTCCACTAGATGGAATAACGCCTAACATTACCGGTCATCTTGTCTCAGAACTGTTCACTCATCCACAAAATCCACTGGATGAAATAACGCCAAACATTACCGGTCATCCTGTCTCAGAACTGTTCACTCATCCACAAAGTCCACTAGATGGAATAACGCCTAACATTACCGGTCATCCTGTCTCAGGACTGTTCACACATCCACAAAGTCCACTGGATGGAATAACGCCTAACATTACCGGTCATCCTGTCTCCGAACTGTTCACTCATCCACAAAGTCCACTGGATGAAATAACGCCAAACATTACCGGTCATCCTGTCTCAGAACTGTTTACTCATCCACAAAGTCCACCAGATGGAATAACGCCTAACATTACCGGTCATCCTGTCTCAGAACTGTTCACTCATCCACAAAATCCACTAGATGGAATAACGCCTAACATTACCTGTCATCCTGTCTCAGAACTGTTCACTCATCCACAAAGTCCACTAGATGGAATAACGCCTAACATTACCGGTCATCCTGTCTCAGAACTGTTCACTCATCCACAAAGTCCACTAGATGGAATAACGCCTAACATTACCGGTCATCCTGTCTCAGAACTGTTCACTCATCCAATAAGTCCACTGGATGAAATAACGCCAAACATTACCGGTCATCCTGTCTCAGAACTGTTTACTCATCCACAAAGTCCACTGGATGGAATAACGCCTAACATTACCGGTCATCCTGTCTCAGGACTGATTACTCATCCACAAAGTCCACTGGATGGAATAACGCCAAACATTACCGGTCATCCTGTCTCAGAACTGTTTACTCATCCACAAAGTCCACTGGATGAAATAACGCCAAACATTACCGGTCATCCTGTCTCAGAACTGTTCACTCATCCACAAAGTCCACTAGATGGAATAATGCCTAACATTACCGTTCATCCTGTCTCAGAACTGTTCACTCATCCACAACGTCCACTAGATGGAATAACGCCTAACATTACCGGTCATCCTGTCTCAGAACTGTTCACTCATCCACAAAGTCCACTGGATGAAATAACGCCAAACATAACCGGTCATCCTGTCTCAGAACTGTTCACTCATCCACAAAGTCCACTAGATGGAATAACGCCTAACATTACCGGTCATCCTGTCTCAGGACTGTTCACACATCCACAAAGTCCACTGGATGGAATAACGCCTAACATTACCGGTCATCCTGTCTCAGAACTGTTCACTCATCCACAAAGTCCACTGGATGAAATAACGCCAAACATTACCGGTCATCCTGTCTCAGAACTGTTTACTCATCCACAAAGTCCACTGGATGAAATAACGCCAAACATTACCGGTCATCCTGTCTCAGAACTGTTTACTCATCCACAAAGTCCACTGGATGGAATAACGCCTAACATTACCGGTCATCCTGTCTCAGGACTGATTACTCATCCACAAAGTCCACTGGATGGAATAACGCCAAACATTACCGGTCATCCTGTCTCAGAACTGTTTTACTCATCCACAAAGTCCACTGGATGGAATAACGCCTAACATTACCGGTCATCCTGTCTCAGAACTGTTTTACTCATCCACAAAGTCCACTGGATGGAATAACGCCTAACATTACCGGTCATCCTGTCTCAGAACTGTTTTACTCATCCACAAAGTCCACTGGATGGAATAACGCCTAACATTACCGGTCATCCTGTCTCAGAACTGTTCACTCATCCACAAAGTCCACTGGATGAAATAACGCCAAACATTACCGGTCATCCTGTCTCAGAACTGTTTACTCATCCACAAAGTCCACTGGATGAAATAACGCCAAACATTACCGGTCATCCTGTCTCAGAACTGTTTACTCATCCACAAAGTCCACTGGATGGAATAACGCCTAACATTACCGGTCATCCTGTCTCAGGACTGATTACTCATCCACAAAGTCCACTGGATGGAATAACGCCAAACATTACCGGTCATCCTGTCTCAGAACTGTTTTACTCATCCACAAAGTCCACTGGATGGAATAACGCCAAACATTACCGGTCATCCTGTCTCAGAACTGTTTTACTCATCCACAAAGTCCACTAGATGGAATAACGCCTAACATTACCGGTCACCCTGTCTCAGAACTGTTCACTCATCCACAAAGTCCACTAGATGGAATAATGCCTAACATTACCGGTCACCCTGTGAAGTGGACTTTGTCAACTGTGATTTTGTCATTTCCCAAAACCGAAATCTTTACCCACAACAGGTGCCTTCTTACCAACATCTAGAAGCCACGTACAGCCTGCAAATATGGCTATTTAGCCCTGATCGATGGATGACGAGCAGGCTTCAATTCTAGTAATCTATTTTCACCACCATATAGAAACTTTAAATAAGTTTGTATTTAATGTATCCAATGTTAGTTTTAATGAGATTACTATTGACAAGCTCGTTTGATTTCGCTTTCTTCAAAAATGTCAGAATGGTCGCGGGGGCGAGTTTTTAATATCGGCCCGTAAGCAGTTTTATGAGCCCAGTTAGATAGATCATTCTCTCTAAATGATATACCTCTTTTTAACACAATTAGAAACTTGTCTCCATGGTTATTTTAGACAAGAAGATTTTTCCTGGGCCGGTATGTTTTAGTGTTCATAAATATATATGGCAGGCCTACACAATTTTTGTTTAGCTGTATTGTATTCGGAAAACCATAAGAATATTATCGGGTTAACAAAAACAAATTATTTGAGAAGTATTATGAATTATGAGTCAATTTTATTTGTAAAGTATTATATTGTGTTCCACTCTTTTGGTCGCTTGGCCTTGAAAAATATTATTTGGTGAGCTTAAAACGCTACCTAGGGGCCTCGGTGGTCCAGTGAGTTAGACTGGCCGTCCCTCCGTCCCACACAGACCTTCCGCCATTGCGTCACGGGTTCAAATCCCAGTCAGGAAAAATAAAATTAAAAAATTTCTGAGTGGATTTTTTCACTCGGTCGACGTTGGTAGAAGAGTTGCCAGGTACTCGCCGGTTTCCTTCGGGCAATGGGCCCGGTCCCCCCCCCCCCCCCCCCCCCACTAAACCGGGCAACGCCTCCATATAAGTGAAAAAATCTCAAGTGCGGCGTAAAACATCAAGCAAACAAATGCTACCTAAGCACTGCTTAGCTGTGGTACTGAATATAACTCAGTAAACGTTCAAATAAACGAAAAACACTGTTGATGTTCGTGGCTTATAGAGTGTAGAACAGGTGGATCAAGATTAGCCATGCTTTATTGCTGGATGTTAACCACGGCTGCTTATCGTAATTATGGACAGCTTTACGACATGACGTGAATTAATGTCAGTTCCACCGACGGCAGACATGTGAGGTGACACGTGAAGACCCCATATATCAGAGGGCCTTACGAGGTGTGTCCCAAGAACCAACTTCAGGTCAAGTCATAAATACTCGCTCCCTGTGGGGTGAATTTTACTCTCTTTAAAGAATAACAAAGCTTGTACGAAGAGATAAAAGAGGATTTACGACTGCAGGTCGTGTCCTCGAATGATCTCTCGATGTTCCCCTCCCATACGGATGACTGTGAATCATAAACACGTATAGTCTTAGATTGAGTGGCATGCCCTGCCAAGTATATGTACAATTTCGTTGAAACAAAATATTCTTTTACTTCGTTATGTTACATCAAAATGTACAAAATTAGAGCTTTTCGTTGATACCTCGGAGATGCACCTTTAGATAGTTTTATAAGAAAGCCCAAAAACTGCTCTCATACATTCCGGCTATATGTAGCCGAGAAATCTGGGCTCCGCCGAATTTTTTTTTCCGTATTCGTCATAGAAATCTAGGCTCTGCAAATCTATTTTTTTCCGTATTCGTCATATGATGAATACGGAAAAAAAAATAAAAATTCGGCAGCGCCCAGATTTCTCGGCTACGTCTATATGAAGTTTATTCCTAATTATCTCACCTCTTCGGGTTGGAGGTTACAGATTATTGGCTTTGCCTATATTTTTTATTTCAAAGTCAATCATTTAGCTTTTCAAGGTACCCCATACTCTGAACTTCTCTTGACAATCCGAATTCATAAAACACTCCGAATTTGAGCTTATAATGACGTGCTGCCAAAATGTTGATATTTTCCGTTTAAAGTTTGAAACTACTGTGTATAGTCTAGTTTATGTACTGCAAATCACCGTATTTTTGGGCTCAATACAGATGGCTATAGGAAGTTAATATTAAAATATGTTACTACAGACGAAAATAGAAGAAAAAAAATAATCGTAAACGAACCAAATGCTAAAATCATCTATAAAGTTTTTATATATATATATTTTATATCTGTTTATATATGCTATTTAGTCCGGTATAACCACATGTTGTGTACAAACGAAGACAGACGCAGTTTCGGGCTCCAGGCCTACACGTCTGGATTTCTGAAATGCTTCAATTATAACTGATCGAGGCTGAAAGTTAAAATGGCATGAGCTGCCAAAATTCACACTTTTGTCATAACTTCTGATCGTCACGACAATAAGAGGCTTTGAGGGCCATCGAAAAACTAAATGACAAGCGTTGGAATGAGGAAAATTCATACAGTATGTGGCCTGTACGAACCCAAAACGTGTGCGAAAAGTAGGCTAAACAAATTTTAAATAACCGGGACGACCATTCATTCATTCTAAGCCTAACTTAGTTCAAAACAATACTTTATCATAAATTTTCGAGACTATAAGCACTAAAAAGCTTCTGAATTAGACGTATTAAGAAAAATAGCCAATAATGTCAACATTCTGTTTTAACGTAAAATATCAACATTTTGGCAGCTCATGCCACTTTAAAGTGGCATGAGCTGCCGAAATTCCCACTTTTTTCATAATTTCTGATGGTCACGACAGTAAGAGGCTTTGAAGGCCATCGAAAAACATAATGATTGGCGTTGGAATGAGGAAAATCCATACAGTATGTGCCCTGTACGAACCAAAAACGTGTTCGAAAAGTAGCAAAATTTAAATAACCGGGACGACCATTCATTTATTCTAAGCCAAAGTTAGTTCAAAACAATACTTTATCGTACATTTTCGAGACTAGAAGCACTAAAAAGCTTCTGAATTATACGTCTTGAGAAAAATAGCCGATAATTTCAACATTCTGTGTTTACGTCAAAATATCAACATTTTGGCAGCTCATGCCCCTTTAACAAACAGTTTTTCGATCCCTTACATTATCACGTGGACACTCTTGTTGGGCCCTGAAGAAGATATTAAAAGCGTTCGTTTCGCAGCTTGGTTCAAATTCAAAATTGGACACATTCCAAAATTCTGCAGTCTGTCCGAAGTTATCAAAGTGGATTCATGTATCTTCTGAACCTCTGGTAAGAATTTTATAGTGTTTTATTTTTAGCTTATTGGTGGAGTCCTTAGTATTTGATCAAGTGTTGGGACCCGTACATTCTTCTGTTTCCATTTCAGATATTTTCCATTGGCTGAATTGCTTGTTGGTGGGAGATCTCAAAATCCACTAGGCAAAATTTTCGTTGGCAAAAATTACGGTTTATTGCTGGGGTGATTTTGTAGATCTAACTGATCAAGTTTGCCACATATTCTGCTAGTGGAATTAACACAGAGCGTTTTACTACCACTCTATAACTATGGAACGCCAAAGCGGAAAAAAATCAACATTTGCAATTTTACCTTCAGCGTCTCGATTTTTTGTTCAACAAAACAATATTTTTCAACATTCGTTAAAATTTTTTTCCAAAAAAAGTAACAAGATATATGGCAACATTTTCGAACGAAACACACTTAAAAAAAATACTATCCTAAAACAAATAATCCAAGAAATACACAATATTTTACATCATCGATACATATAATTATACTAGTATGTCTTTTTTTATTTATTACCTCTAAAAATTGGTCCAACACTTGCAACTTTTCATTCCACTACTTTACCGTTTTTACGTTCAACCGTTAACGTGTTTTTTTTTCGTTCAGCTGTTGAAGTGTTTTTTCGTTTAACCAGTGAACTGTTTTTTTTTCGCGCAACTGTTGAACCGATTTATTGTTGACCTGTTTTTTTACATGGTTTTGACATTTCGCGCAAGAAACACGTGACTGTTTCTATACAAAAACTGATGACGTCACAGTTTGCATGTCGGCTTTTAAGGCAAAGCGAGGAAGCGACAGCAGAAATTGAATATTATCGTTAATCAGGGGAGGCATCGTCTCGATGAAGGATACAACAACAACACTGTGACGTCACCGATTTGTGTGATCACGACTAAGTGTCACGTGCTGCGAGAAATCATTTTTTTCTCTCAACTAAAAAGTAGTTCAACATTTAACGGGGAAATCAGGTCAACATTTTACGGAAAAACACTTCAACGATTGGACGAAAACCAGCTCAACAGTTGAACGATAAAAACTGTTCAGTGGTTGAAACGAAAAATCGTACGCCTTGAACCAAATTTTAGAGGTAATGCATTTTTAAAAATCTTTTGGATGAAATAAAAAAACCATGTTACGCATATAAAATAACACTAAGCTGGCTGTAGAATTGATTGAACCGGTATGATAATGTTTTGGATTATTTTTTCAGATCGAGTGGTATGATTTTTTTTGGGTCTTGAATGAAATAAACGCGATTTAAATATAAAATAACATAGAATTGAGCCACAAAATATGGTCGTTGATAAAATTTTTAACGAATGTTGAAAAATATTGTTTTGTTGAACAAAAAATCGAGATGCTGAAGGTAAAATTGCAAATGTTGATTTTTTTCCGCTTTGGCATTCCATACATAACACAGAGCGTTTTACTACCACTCCATAACACAGAGCGTTTTACTACCACTCCATAACACAGAGCGTTTTACTACCACCCCGTAACACAGAGCGTTTTACTACCACTCCATAACACAGAGCGTTTTACTATTTACCACTCCATAACACAGAGCGTTTTACTACCACTCCATAACACAGAGCGTTTTACTACCACTCCATAACACAGAGCGTTTTACTACCACTTCATAATACAGAGCGTTTTACTACCACCCCGTAACACAGAGCGTTTTACTACCACTCCATAACACGGAGCGTTTTACTACCACCCCGTAACACAAAGCGTTTTACTATTTACCACTCCATAACACAGAGCGTTTTACTACCACTCCATAACACAGAGCGTTTTACTACCACTCCATAACACAGAGCGTTTTACTGCCACTCCATAACACAGAGCGTTTTACTACCACTCCATAACACAGAGCGTTTTACTGCCACTCCATAACACAGAGCGTTTTACTGCCACTCCATAACACAGAGCGTTTTATAACACCATATGGCATTTCGCAAAGTATTTCAATATCCTACCCCCCGTGTGGGTTCCGGGGAGATAAGAATAAACCCTCAGCCTTCCCAAGGTGCTTGATCGCAAGAGGCGAGTAATCCTTGGGTCCCCGTGTGGGTTCCGGGGATAAGAATTGGCTCACAGTTCCCAGGCAAGCTTGATCGTAAAAGGAGACTAACCTGGGTCAAATTTTTACTTATTATGGTATAAACCTTTTTGTTATTAAAATTACACTCTATCAGAATATAAATACATATTTACACATTTGTATATTATAAAAATGGTTATTTATATGAATTGTTTATTGTTGCTTCATTGGAGATAATTGTGATATTTCTTGTTTTTATTCTCCGAAAATGATTTACACAGTGTTTTACCAGTTTTTAGTAAAAAATGGATGATATAATTTCTTTTCGCCGCCCTATAAGTGAAATAATCTTGAGTGCGGCGTTAAACTCTAATCAATCAATCAATCCATATGCTACACATGATGCATTTTTAAAACCTGGAGCTTGTCTTCTTGTGCATTCATTTGTTTGGTTTTAGCAACTAATTACTAATTAACGGGAAATATCTCAGTGATGGTCGGCTCTAACTTACTGTAGTAGTACAATGTAGTCAGGTGTTTGGGAGAGGGATCTGCGCCAAACACCAACCCTTGTCTGACTTACACAAGTGTTCAAATCAAGGGTTACTCTAAATCAAAACCAAGTGTTCGACTGGGAGATCAAATAAGACGTTTGATGGTACCGAGCCTCTTATATGTCAGACTGTACTTTACTGAAGTGCTCTGTCGGGTTCAGACTGATGCCCTCCATATCATATACCCTCTTTGGCAGAAGATTAAAGACTCCATTTCGCAGACCAGGCTCGAATCT
This sequence comes from Lepidochitona cinerea, assembly GCA_963971465.1. Taxonomy (NCBI): domain Eukaryota; kingdom Metazoa; phylum Mollusca; class Polyplacophora; order Chitonida; family Tonicellidae; genus Lepidochitona; species Lepidochitona cinerea. The sequence goes on from OZ020556.1 coordinate 9,226,946, forward strand.
AGACAGGTTACAACAACAACACAAATCCGATTCAATAAATCGGGTCAAGACACCATTTACACAATACAAAGTAACTGATAAACTTGGCACTGTTTTTGTAACAAACGAGAATGAACTCCCATACAATCGGGATCATTTTCTAACAGTTCTGACAATCTTATATTTATTTATCTACGCACTTCTGTCTCTCTAAGGTCAAGTCACTCTTGGAGTTGAAGTTTCTTCGTCCGCAATATGTTGAGTGGATTGATAGAATCGTGATTTTTTACGCCGCAAGTTGAGTGGATTGAAGTTATTAAGATACGCCCTCACGGGCTTCTTCAATAGGTTTAATAATCCCTTTGTAGAGCTAAACCATCATCTGTGTTATTACACGTCAGCAACGAATTTACCCCCAATGAGCCCGGCTTCCTCCCCCACTAAACCTGGCAACGCCGCCCTATTCTCGATTACGGCGTGACGTCACGATCCCGACAACAACGCATATCTAGGTGAAAACAAGTCCGTGACGACGCCATTTTGACTTACTATTTAGAGAGAAGCCGTGGCAATTTTAATCATTATCTGTACAGCCGGAAGCAACACAACTTTTAGGCATAGTGGATGTTTTGCAAAGTTCACTTTTTTAACGACTTTATTACTTTTCAAAATGGCGTCCGAGTTGTTTTCACTGATCTAAAAATAAAGTGGATCGGCGGTGAAAAGTGAAGCATTTCATAGGTCAACGACCACGTGACCCTAAGTACCCGGATGTTCGAAACCGAGGATAAGTGAAATAATCTTGAGTGCGCCGTAAAACATCAATCAATCCTTCACCACTAAACCTGTCAAATGGTAATGGATATCAAGACAGAAAAGGTCTATAAGCATTTATTGTATCGGTGAATGGTTTTATCGAAAGAAAAAAGGACCGACGTACGAGTGAGTCGCAGTTACGGTTTTAAAATGGCGACAATATTCGAGCCCCTAGCTCATTTAGAGAAATAGACGATTGGAATTGACAGATTTTCAAAGTACATGTACTGGAACAAAAATAGCCAAAAATATCAGAAAAGTTAACGCACAGAAAATGTATCAGAATATTTGTTCTTTAACTTTGAACATCAAATCATAATTTGTGGTTTTCTCCAGAAGTGAGAGGGGTTCGGTTCCCATATTAACTTTCGTGTCTTTTTAGCAATTGATTGATTGATGTTTAACTCCAGATTCAGGCTTATATAGGGTCATTGCCAGGTTTAAGGGGAGGGGAACATTCAGCAGGTACATGGCAATCCTTCCACATAGGTGGCTTGACTAATGTTTTACGTCACACTCACAGCCATCCTGCCAGGTTTAGAGGGGGGGGGGGGGACTTTTAGCCTTAAGGAAACCCCCGATCTTCAGCAGGTACCTGGCGAGCCTTCCTCATAAGGGTCTTTTGATGAAATAATGCACCATGTAAATAATAACAACATGTTAAGTCCAACGATTTGTCTGGTATCATCCTAATAATTTGAATACAAAACCAAAAAAACACACACTTACAGTCCATGAGTGTATCTTTAAAAAAATAAATGTCCATTTACAAATAATGCATTTAGCAAAACAGGATTATTCAAAACAAATGGGACTTATTTTAGATGGTTATTTATAAATTAAGTTGCTGTCTTTGTTGTTAAAAAAATTGGTAAATATCTTAATAACAGAAGTAAAACAAAATAATTTCACTTCTAAAGTAGAAATATGGTAACAAAAATTGTTGTTTTGCACATGGTAGTATTTCAAGAGCAAATTCCCCCTGAGACGAAGGGAGAACCAAGCGAAAAACATGAATTCAGTTCTTTTTGGATAGGAAAATCATATGTTTATCAGTGTTTTTATTGTTTTCTTCTTTCCTTCAATATCTTACAAGAGGCATGAACAAGCGTGTCGTTGATAATACAGCATATCATCATTCCACAGCCGTATGGATGGTCATCTGACCATTTTCACTTTCTCCTACAAACTTTCCCCCTGGAGAAATTTGACGTTTCATCCCCTATACAGTTCAAAATGGAAGAAATAGCACTTAAAGTGAGGCAGCTTCGTGTCAATTGTTTCAATCTCCTCTACCTTTACCACCACGTGGTGGGCCCCCTCGTCCCCCACGCCCACCGCCACGTCCACCAAAAGCACCTGAAAAATAAATTATTTATGAACAGCCAACAAATTTTAATACATATAATACTATTTAGTAGGTGGTGAAAACATTCATATTACTCACAATGCAGTAAAAAAAACCCCAGTAAATCATGACTGTTTACATCGGATTTGAGAATAAAAATTGGTCGCCTTAATTCATTATTACATAAAATCTCGAGAAAAAAAAATGCCACCGAAAATTTGACTGTGTTTGATGTAGTGTATGAAATAGCGTTTGATGTAGTGTATGAAATAGTGTTTAACTGTGTTTGATGTAGTGTATGAAATAGTGTTTAACTGTGTTTGATGTAGTGTATGAAATAGTGTTTAACTGTGTTTGATGTAGTGTATGAAATAGTGTTTGATGAAGTGTTTAACTGTGTTTGATGTAGCGTATAAAGTAGTGTTTAACTGTGTTTGATGTTGTGTATGACTGTTTGATGTTGTTTTATGTAGTGTATGACTGTTTGATGTTGTTTGATGTTGTGTATGACTGTTTGATGTTGTTTGATGTAGTGTATGACTGTTTGATGTTGTTTGATGTAGTGTATGACTGTGCTTGATGTTATGTTTGATGTAGTGTATGACTGTGTTTGATGTTGTGTTTGATGTAGTGTATGACTGTGTTAGATGTAAAGTTTTTGTTGATGTAGCATTTGATGTAGCGTTTAACTGTGTTTGATGTAATGTTTGATTTTGTGACTGATGTAGTGTTTGATTGTGATTGATGTAGTTTTTGATTGTGATTGTTGAATGTTTGATGAACTGTTTAACTGTGTTTGTTGTAGTGTTTGATGTAGTGTATGACTGTGTTTGATGCTGTGTTTGATGTAGTGTATGACTGTGTTTGATGTAGTGTATGACTATGTTTGATGTAGTGTTTGATGTAGTGTTTGATGTAGACTGTATGACTGTGTTTGATGTAGTGTTTGATGCAGTGTATGACTGTGTTTGATGTAGTGTTTGATGTAGTGTTTGATGTAGTGTTTGATGTAGACTGTATGACTGTGTTTGATGTAGTGTTTGATGCAGTGCATGACTGTGTTTGATGTAGTGTTTGATGTAGTGTTTGATGTAGACTGTATGACTGTGTTTGATGTAGTGTTTGATGCAGTGTTTGATGTAGACTGTATGACTGTGTTTGATGTAGTGTTTGATGCAGTGTATGACTGTGTTTGATGTAGTGTTTGATGTAGTGTTTGATGTAGACTGTATGACTGTGTTTGATGTAGTGTTTGATGCAGTGCATGACTGTTTTTGATGTAGTGTTTGATGTAGTGTTTGATGTAGACTGTATGACTGTGTTTGATGTCGTGTTTGATGCAGTGCATGACTGTGTTTGATGTAGACTGTATGACTGTGTTTGATGTTGTGTTTGATGCAGTGCATGACTGTGTTTGATGTAGACTGTATGACTGTGTTTGATGTACTGTGTTTGATGTAGTGATTGAAGAAGTATTTGACAGTATTGTTTGACGTACTGTTTGGTTTTGTGTTTGATATACACTGTAGTGTTTAATGTACATGTAGTTTCTGATGAAGTGTGAGATGTAGTGCTTGATTAAGTGTATGACTGTGTTTGATGTTGTGTTTGATATAGTGTATGACTGTGTTTGATGTAGTGTATGATATAGTGTATGACTGTGTTAGATGTAAAGTTTTTGTTGATGTAGCATTTGATGTAGTGTTAAACTGTGTTTGATGTAATGTTTGACTGTGTTTGAGGTAGTTTTTCTTAATTCTTGTTATTAAATAATTTACTATATTATTATTACTTAATTACTAGTCTATTGGTTGTAACAGCAGTAATGTAACTAACTTGAACCCGGTTATGGTCTTAGATATAGTTATTTTTCTGTATTGCAGCTAAATAACATTCACTCAGATTGACATGTCACTCAGTAGACAAAACTCTAGACATGATCTCTAAAATGTAGATTACATGAATTCAGATCATACAAAAAAAATAAATAAAAAAAGTAAAACTAGAAAATTATTAATGATAAAAAAATTAAGACATCACCACGTCGTCAGTTGTTTTTGTTCAATGTGTTCAATGTGGTGATGTCTTAATTTTTTTTTTATCATTAGTATGGAACCCACGTTTAAAGAGAGTTTCAAACATTTCTTAGAAAACTATGACAGACATTACTGACCACTCTCCATGTTTTTATGGGATATTTGGTATACAGGCTAGTAGGGTCTCTGTAAGTATCTCTCAATCACTTTGAATGACAGGTGACTTTAGTAATGGACATTGATCTTACAATAATTACAAACCACTTTAGACCATCATTATCAGAAATGGGCTATCCGTCTACAGGAATAATTGAATTTTCTACATGGATTGGCTAAATCAAGACCATTCATTAACTTTGTCTACAAAAGCTGTTAGCCAAAACTACTTGAATCTTTTAAATGGAATGAGTGTGCTGCATGTAATAGGTGATTTGCCAATTACTTGAAAATGACGTAATTTAGCTATGTCACAATCACCCTACTAAATGGTACACCGGACAAAGCATCCCTCTGTTTTTAACTCGAGATTTTCAACATTTTTACAACATATTTCAGGAAAGAAATCTGACATTGTGACTGTTTAAGTAACTGGCAACCATCCCACATAGGTCGTTCGGGTGAAAGATTGGTGCCACGATGTCATGTCATTGTTATGTGAAAAACTGGCAAATGGTCAATTAGGAGATTCATTCTCTACATGTATGTTACAAGTAATCTCAATATGCTAACCGGCACAGGGGTTTAAAAAGGAATTAGGCTCAACTAAGTTTAGGAAGATAAGTGAAAAAACCAACGAAGCCTAAAATGTTCCAATTTTCTTTGGACAAAGTGGTATTCAAACCCATAGCCCAGAGATGAAAGGCGTGTTTTGGGAGAATCCCTCTTTGGACTACAGTGTAAGTTATGGTCTGTTTTGGGAGAATCCCTCTTTGGACTACAGTGTAAGTTATGGTGTGTTTTGGGAGAATCCCTCTTTGGACTACAGTGTAAGTTATGGTCTGTTTTGGGAGAATCCCTCTACGGACTACAGTGTAAGTTATGGTCTGTTTTGGGAGAATCCCTCTTTGGACTACAGTGTAAGTTATGGTCTGTTTTGGGAGAATCCCTCTTTGGACTACAGTGTAAGTTATGGTGTGTTTTGGGAGAATCCCTCTTTGGACTACAGTGTAAGTTATGGTGTGTTTTGGGAGAATCCCTCTACGGACTACAGTGTAAGTTATGGCGTGTTTTGGGAGAATCCCTCTTTGGACTACAGTGTAAGTTATGGTCTGTTTTGGGAGAATCCCTCTTTGGACTACAGTGTAAGTTATGGTCTGTTTTGGGAGAATCCCTCTTTGGACTACAGTGTAAGTTATGGCGTGTTTTGGGAGAATCCCTCTTTGGACTACAGTGTAAGTTATGGCGTGTTTTGGGAGAATCCCTCTTTGGACTACAGTGTAAGTTATGGTCTGTTTTGGGAGAATCCCTCTACGGACTACAGTGTAAGTTATGGTCTGTTTTGGGAGAATCCCTCTTTGGACTACAGTGTAAGTTATGGCCTGTTTTGGGAGAATCCCTCTTTGGACTACAGTGTAAGTTATGGCCTGTTTTGGGAGAATCCCTCTTTGGACTACAGTGTAAGTTATGGCCTGTTTTGGGAGAATCCCTCTTTGGACTACAGTGTAAGTTATGGTCTGTTTTGGGAGAATCCCTCTACGGACTACAGTGTAAGTTATGGTCTGTTTTGGGAGAATCCCTCTACGGACTACAGTGTAAGTTATGGTCTGTTTTGGGAGAATCCCTCTACGGACTACAGTGTAAGTTATGGTCTGTTTTGGGAGAATCCCTCTTTGGACTACAGTGTAAGTTATGGTCTGTTTTGGGAGAATCCCTCTACGGACTACAGTGTAAGTTATGGTCTGTTTTGGGAGAATCCCTCTTTGGACTACAGTGTAAGTTATGGCCTGTTTTGGGAGAATCCCTCTTTGGACTACAGTGTAAGTTATGGTCTGTTTTGGGAGAATCCCTCTTTGGACTACAGTGTAAGTTATGGTGTGTTTTGGGAGAATCCCTCTACGGACTACAGTGTAAGTTATGGTGTGTTTTGGGAGAATCCCTCTACGGACTACAGTGTAAGTTATGGTCTGTTTTGGGAGAATCCCTCTTTGGACTACAGTGTAAGTTATGGCCTGATTTGAGAGAATCCCTCTACGGACTACAGTGTAAGTTATGGTCTGTTTTGGGAGAATCCCTCTACGGACTACAGTGTAAGTTATGGTCTGTTTTGGGAGAATCCCTCTTTGGACTACAGTGTAAGTTATGGTCTGTTTTGGGAGAATCCCTCTTTGGACTACAGTGTAAGTTATGGTGTGTTTTGGGAGAATCCCTCTACGGACTACAGTGTAAGTTATGGTGTGTTTTGGGAGAATCCCTCTACGGACTACAGTGTAAGTTATGGTCTGTTTTGGGAGAATCCCTCTTTGGACTACAGTGTAAGTTATGGTGTGTTTTGGGAGAATCCCTCTTTGGACTACAGTGTAAGTTATGGCGTGTTTTGGGAGAATCCCTCTTTGGACTACAGTGTAAGTTATGGCGTGTTTTGGGAGAATCCCTCTTTGGACTACAGTGTAAGTTATGGTCTGTTTTGGGAGAATCCCTCTTTGGACTACAGTGTAAGTTATGGCCTGTTTTGGGAGAATCCCTCTTTGGACTACAGTGTAAGTTATGGTCTGTTTTGGGAGAATCCCTCTACGGACTACAGTGTAAGTTATGGTCTGTTTTGGGAGAATCCCTCTACGGACTACAGTGTAAGTTATGGTCTGTTTTGGGAGAATCCCTCTTTGGACTACAGTGTAAGTTATGGCGTGTTTTGGGAGAATCCCTCTACGGACTACAGTGTAAGTTATGGTCTGTTTTGGGAGAATCCCTCTTTGGACTACAGTGTAAGTTATGGTCTGTTTTGGGAGAATCCCTCTTTGGACTACAGTGTAAGTTATGGTCTGTTTTGGGAGAATCCCTCTTTGGACTACAGTGTAAGTTATGGTCTGTTTTGGGAGAATCCCTCTTTGGACTACAGTGTAAGTTATGGTGTGTTTTGGGAGAATCCCTCTACGGACTACAGTGTAAGTTATGGTGTGTTTTGGGAGAATCCCTCTACGGACTACAGTGTAAGTTATGGTCTGTTTTGGGAGAATCCCTCTTTGGACTACAGTGTAAGTTATGGCCTGTTTTGGGAGAATCCCTCTTTGGACTACAGTGTAAGTTATGGCCTGTTTTGGGAGAATCCCTCTTTGGACTACAGTGTAAGTTATGGCGTGTTTTGGGAGAATCCCTCTACGGACTACAGTGTAAGTTATGGCCTGTTTTGGGAGAATCCCTCTTTGGACTACAGTGTAAGTTATGGCGTGTTTTGGGAGAATCCCTCTACGGACTACAGTGTAAGTTATGGTCTGTTTTGGGAGAATCCCTCTTTGGACTACAGTGTAAGTTATGGTCTGTTTTGGGAGAATCCCTCTACGGACTACAGTGTAAGTTATGGTCTGTTTTGGGAGAATCCCTCTACGGACTACAGTGTAAGTTATGGTCTGTTTTGGGAGAATCCCTCTTTGGACTACAGTGTAAGTTATGGTCTGTTTTGGGAGAATCCCTCTACGGACTACAGTGTAAGTTATGGTCTGTTTTGGGAGAATCCCTCTACGGACTACAGTGTAAGTTATGGCGTGTTTTGGGAGAATCCCTCTTTGGACTACAGTGTAAGTTATGGCCTGTTTTGGGAGAATCCCTCTACGGACTACAGTGTAAGTTATGGTGTGTTTTGGGAGAATCCCTCTTTGGACTACAGTGTAAGTTATGGTCTGTTTTGGGAGAATCCCTCTTTGGACTACAGTGTAAGTTATGGTGTGTTTTGGGAGAATCCCTCTACGGACTACAGTGTAAGTTATGGTCTGTTTTGGGAGAATCCCTCTTTGGACTACAGTGTAAGTTATGGCCTGTTTTGGGAGAATCCCTCTTTGGACTACAGTGTAAGTTATGGCCTGTTTTGGGAGAATCCCTCTTTGGACTACAGTGTAAGTTATGGCGTGTTTTGGGAGAATCCCTCTTTGGACTACAGTGTAAGTTATGGCCTGTTTTGGGAGAATCCTCTACGGACTACAGTGTAAGTTATGGCCTGTTTTGGGAGAATCCCTCTTTGGACTACAGTGTAAGTTATGGTCTGTTTTGGGAGAATCCCTCTTTGGACTACAGTGTAAGTTATGGCCTGATTTGGGAGAATCCCTCTTTGGACTACAGTGTAAGTTATGGTCTGTTTTGGGAGAATCCCTCTTTGGACTACAGTGTAAGTTATGGTCTGTTTTGGGAGAATCCCTCTACGGACTACAGTGTAAGTTATGGTCTGTTTTGGGAGAATCCCTCTACGGACTACAGTGTAAGTTATGGTCTGTTTTGGGAGAATCCCTCTTTGGACTACAGTGTAAGTTATGGTCTGTTTTGGGAGAATCCCTCTACGGACTACAGTGTAAGTTATGGTCTGTTTTGGGAGAATCCCTCTTTGGACTACAGTGTAAGTTATGGCCTGATTTGGGAGAATCCCTCTTTGGACTACAGTGTAAGTTATGGCGTGTTTTGGGAGAATCCCTCTTTGGACTACAGTGTAAGTTATGGCCTGTTTTGGGAGAATCCCTCTACGGACTACAGTGTAAGTTATGGTCTGTTTTGGGAGAATCCCTCTACGGACTACAGTGTAAGTTATGGTCTGTTTTGGGAGAATCCCTCTACGGACTACAGTGTAAGTTATGGTGTGTTTTGGGAGAATCCCTCTACGGACTACAGTGTAAGTTATGGCCTGTTTTGGGAGAATCCCTCTTTGGACTACAGTGTAAGTTATGGTCTGTTTTGGGAGAATCCCTCTACGGACTACAGTGTAAGTTATGGTCTGTTTTGGGAGAATCCCTTTTTGGACTACAGTGTAAGTTATGGTGTGTTTTGGGAGAATCCCTCTTTGGACTACAGTGTAAGTTATGGCGTGTTTTGGGAGAATCCCTCTTTGGACTACAGTGTAAGTTATGGTCTGTTTTGGGAGAATCCCTCTTTGGACTACAGTGTAAGTTATGGTGTGTTTTGGGAGAATCCCTCTACGGACTACAGTGTAAGTTATGGTCTGTTTTGGGAGAATCCCTCTTTGGACTACAGTGTAAGTTATGGTCTGTTTTGGGAGAATCCCTCTACGGACTACAGTGTAAGTTATGGTCTGTTTTGGGAGAATCCCTCTACGGACTACAGTGTAAGTTATGGCCTGTTTTGGGAGAATCCCTCTTTGGACTACAGTGTAAGTTATGGCCTGATTTGGGAGAATCCCTCTACGGACTACAGTGTAAGTTATGGTGTGTTTTGGGAGAATCCCTCTACGGACTACAGTGTAAGTTATGGTGTGTTTTTGGGAGAATCCCTCTACGGACTACAGTGTAAGTTATGGTGTGTTTTGGGAGAATCCCTCTACGGACTACAGTGTAAGTTATGGTGTGTTTTGGGAGAATCCCTCTACGGACTACAGTGTAAGTTATGGCGTGTTTTGGGAGAATCCCTCTTTGGACTACAGTGTAAGTTATGGTCTGTTTTGGGAGAATCCCTCTTTGGACTACAGTGTAAGTTATGGTCTGTTTTGGGAGAATCCCTCTACGGACTACAGTGTAAGTTATGGTCTGTTTTGGGAGAATCCCTCTACGGACTACAGTGTAAGTTATGGTCTGTTTTGGGAGAATCCCTCTTTGGACTACAGTGTAAGTTATGGCCTGATTTGGGAGAATCCCTCTACGGACTACAGTGTAAGTTATGGTGTGTTTTGGGAGAATCCCTCTTTGGACTACAGTGTAAGTTATGGTCTGTTTTGGGAGAATCCCTCTTTGGACTACAGTGTAAGTTATGGCCTGTTTTGGGAGAATCCCTCTTTGGACTACAGTGTAAGTTATGGTCTGTTTTGGGAGAATCCCTCTACGGACTACAGTGTAAGTTATGGCCTGTTTTGGGAGAATCCCTCTTTGGACTACAGTGTAAGTTATGGCCTGATTTGGGAGAATCCCTCTACGGACTACAGTGTAAGTTATGGCCTGTTTTGGGAGAATCCCTCTTTGGACTACAGTGTAAGTTATGGTCTGTTTTGGGAGAATCCCTCTTTGGACTACAGTGTAAGTTATGGCCTGTTTTGGGAGAATCCCTCTTTGGACTACAGTGTAAGTTATGGCCTGTTTTGGGAGAATCCCTCTTTGGACTACAGTGTAAGTTATGGTCTGTTTTGGGAGAATCCCTCTACGGACTACAGTGTAAGTTATGGTCTGTTTTGGGAGAATCCCTCTTTGGACTACAGTGTAAGTTATGGCCTGTTTTGGGAGAATCCCTCTTTGGACTACAGTGTAAGTTATGGTCTGTTTTGGGAGAATCCCTCTTTGGACTACAGTGTAAGTTATGGCCTGTTTTGGGAGAATCCCTCTACGGACTACAGTGTAAGTTATGGCCTGTTTTGGGAGAATCCCTCTTTGGACTACAGTGTAAGTTATGGTCTGTTTTGGGAGAATCCCTCTACGGACTACAGTGTAAGTTATGGCCTGTTTTGGGAGAATCCCTCTTTGGACTACAGTGTAAGTTATGGTCTGTTTTGGGAGAATCCCTCTTTGGACTACAGTGTAAGTTATGGTGTGTTTTGGGAGAATCCCTCTACGGACTACAGTGTAAGTTATGGCCTGTTTTGGGAGAATCCCTCTTTGGACTACAGTGTAAGTTATGGTCTGTTTTGGGAGAATCCCTCTACGGACTACAGTGTAAGTTATGGCCTGTTTTGGGAGAATCCCTCTTTGGACTACAGTGTAAGTTATGGCCTGATTTGGGAGAATCCCTCTACGGACTACAGTGTAAGTTATGGAGGCACCCTAGCTGAGACGTTAGGTGTACAAACTATTTCATACAGCTTAACTCGATTATCAGAAAGATTTCTTATGAAGCGGGGGCCTCCGTGGCTCAGTAGGTAGAGCATTGGACGCTCAATCTGAACAGCCTTCCACCAATGGGTCGCGGGTTCGATTCCCACTCAGTCCCCAAAAAAAATTGGAAAATTTTCTGACTGGGTTTTCACACAAACAATGTGGGATGGTTGCCAGTTACCAAGGGAAGGTTGTGGGTTTCCTCCAGCATAGAGGCCGGTTTCCTCCTACAATAAAACTGGCAACGCTGCCATATAAGTAAAATAATCTTGAGCGCGACGTAAAACAACAAACAATCAATCAATCAATCTAATGAAGCAATTTAACCTGAGTTACCACTGCCCAAAAGTGTAGGAAAATAGAACATGTTAGCAATGTATCAAGGAAGATTAATTTGAGGGCAGACGTCTACATGAAAAATCTCCCACCATTGCCATAGTCTCCTACAAATGAGTACATAGCCACGAGTTTTCTTTCTAAACTGGTGCAGTGAGCAGAATACTCCCCCAAATTAAATATCACTGATTTCATCTGGTTTTAATTCAATTAAAGCTAAGCCTTATGGAACCCTTTTATCCACAAAAGCACATTCAACCATATTAATGTCAAACTGAAGATTATTTCTCTTTTAAATGTAAGTCCTGGCAAGGCAGTAAACCACTTGTACTTCCTATCTGTACCAAACAACACATTAAAGTGGCATGAGCTGCCAAAATGTTGATATTTTGACGTTACAACAGAATGTTGAAATTATTGGCTATTTTTCTCAAGACGTATAATTCAGAAGCTATTTAGTGCTTCTAGTCTCGAAAAAGTACGATAAAGTACTGTTTTGAACAAACTTTGGCTTAGAATGAATGAATGGTCGTCCCGGTTATTTAAATTTTGTTTACTTTTCAAACACGTTTTCGGTTCATACTGTATGGATTTTCCTCATTAGAACGCCAATCATTTAGTTTTTTGATGGCCTTCAAAGCCTCTTACTGTCGTGACAATCAGAAATTATGAAAAAAGTGTGAATTTTGGCAGCTCATGCCGCTTTAAAAACTTGCATAAGCGTCCAAAACATTGATACTTGCTTAAAACTGACAGAAGGCTATTAATTTATACCAGACCCAAGAATGTACTTGTCAGATACATGTTCATCAAATCTCAATTTATTAGGGAGGAAAATGATAATATTTTATCTTCTTGACTGGTGAACAAACTTTTCACTGTTATAAAGTACATTACAAATGTAGTCCCTGTACCAGTGAGTTAATAGTAACGCTATTATACTCAACACAATTACACTCATTCATATCTCCCAGGTCTCCAATCAGGGGGCGTGGCTCAGTAGGTAGAGCGTTGGACGCTCAATCTGAACAGCCTTCCAACAATGGGTCGCTGATTCGAATCCCACTCAGTCCAAAAAAAAATTGGAAAATTTTCTGACTGGGTTTTCACTCGAACAACCTATTGCCAGTTACCAACGGAAGGTCGTGATTTTCCTTCGAGCAAAGAGCCCGGTTTCCTCCCACAATAAAACTGGCAACGCCGCCATATAAGTGAAATAATCTTGAGCGCGGCGTAAAACAACAAACAATCAGTCGATTCAGCAATAGACATCAAAACCAAACTCACTATTAGTATTTCTTATTAAACAATATACTAGGTCGGGATCGGAGAGAAAACGTTACAATCATTTGCAGCTGTAGAGAAGAATATGAACACAATCCTAAAAAAAACTCTCTATTTGAGGATCCTCTAAAATAAAATAACACAAAATAAACCAAAATGATACTTGTGTCTTGATAAATTAAAGTATTTAGGTATGTTTTGTGGAATTGACATCGCATGTATTTAAGAGAGATCACAGAAATGATAAGCACGAATGTTTACAGGAGAAATAAACAAGCAGTCATCTTGTGAGGAAACAGATCTAATCCTTAAGGGGAGTGAGACCATGTACAATCTGCCCCTCACTAACTCAGTAATAGACACCCATTACTTCTAAGACCTGGCATACGTATATATTTATTTCTGTTTTATCAGTGTTAACAAGGAATGGGTTGATAAAGAGGGTGGGGTGTCCTTTACTTCAGTTACACCATTCTTAGCCTGGACTAAACCATTCTTAGCCTGGACTACACCATTCTTAGCCTGGACTACACCAGTCTTAGCCTGGACTACACCTTTCTTAGCCTGGACTACACCAGTCTTAGCCTGGACTACACCAGTCTTAGCCTGGACTACACCAGTTTTACTTTAACAGCTACTCTCCAATGATGGCTGATTTCCGGCGTATAACACCCGAATTCTTCCAGACTATTCACCGTGTTATAATTCCTTAGTTAACAAACTGACAGAACTATGCTCTCCATTGAACCTGATTCGAGACAAACTGACAGAACTATATTCTCCATTGAAGCTGATTGGAGACAAGGTGACAGGACTATGCTCTCCATTGAACCTGATTCGAGACAAACTGACAGAACTATATTCTCCATTGAAGCTGATTGGAGACAAGGTGACAGGACTATGCTCTCTATGGATTGATTGATTGATTGGTGTTTTACGCCGCGCTCAAGATTATTTCACTTATATGGCGGCGTTGCCAGTTTTAGTGTGGGAGGAAACCGGGTTCTGTGCCCTGAGGAAACCCACGACCTTCCGTTGGTAACTGGCAGCCATCCCACATAGGTTGTTCGAGTGAAAACCCAGTTAGAAAATTTTCCAATTTTTGGGGGACTGAGTGGGAATTGAACCCGGCTCTCAATTGAAGCTGATTGGAGACAAAAACAACGAGGCATTGGTGGAAAGCATGTTAGACTAAATACCAAAGACTATAGTGGTTGTTCTGGAAAAGTACTTAGACAAGACAATAATCAGATAACTGTGGGTTGCTTTAGGGCTACTTAATATTGAGAGTAGCCAAAGCCTGTTAATGGTTGGATGTAGTGCCTTTAGAGAGGCTGATGGAATACTAAGGGTTAACTATATCTCATCATTGCTCAGTGAAATCTATATGTACTTTCTGATACTGTTTAATTCATGAACAAATTCAAGGTTGGCGAGACAATCAAAATGAAACACCTAAAATTATCAACATGCAAAGGATGTCATTAGAGATATCCATTTTGAATTATAATTGTTTTAATTTCAGGATTCTGTATCAAGGAAATTTGATGATTTTCCTAATCCTAGAAACTCTTATTCAGAATGTCTTGTATTATTAAAGCTAAGGGACAATAATTTTAATTTTAAACAGTTTCCAGAAACCCAAAATACGCCCGGAAAGGCACAGTAACTGCAGCCATACCAAAACAAATCCATCCATATACATTTGAATTTTAATTCAAACTTCAGAGGAAGGAGGTAAAAGGCCATTTAATGTCAACAAAATGAAGTCTTACCACTAAAACCTTAAGACATTAATATCAAATTCAAATGGGCTATTTGGATCAACAATCATTAACTAGAATTCTACTCGGTACAAGTCATGAATTCTTGCTGCTGTTAAATCGCGATGTTAAACATTCAGTTTGCTCACATTGTCTATAAACAAGCATGCAATGTACATTGTCAATATAGGTTAAACTAAAATGTTTAAATTTTTTAGAAAAACTGTGTAAAATTTTCTAATCATACTTAAACAAATGTAATTAATTGGCAATTTTGTAGCTCACACCACTTTAATTAGATTTGAAAATCTTTATCATAATATCATTTATCTATATTATTTGGCTACAAAAAATATATAACAGTTGAGTATGACTATGCAAATGAAACATTCAGGTGCATTTTCAGATATTCATCCAGTGAATTAAAATGCCTTGGCCACTACTGATAAGAGCTAGTGTGTGTTTACATGGTAAATAGAACATGGCTGAGTTACTTATCTCTTTGTCTGTAGATAAAACTGAAATCCTTATCTGTATTATTATTTGATGAAAACGTTATATATCGATTTAAGAATAGTTTTAATCAATGTAGAAACATTATTCCAGTTTGAAAAAATAATTTTTGGATGAGAATCGGACAAGTAGAACCCATTTTACAATTAAAGGTTATTATCATGAAATCAAAATATTCAAAATGTTTTACTGACTAACACCAAACTCCTGCATATCTTCAACCTAATGAAAAATACTGTGTGTTAGTTTATTACAATAATAAAGACCTAAATGATATATACCGCTTTTTAACACAAATAGAAACTTGTCTCCATGGTTATTTTAGTCAATAAGATTTTCCCTGTGCCCGTTTAATGTTCATGAATATATGAACAACACTTTGGTAGCACATGCCACTGTAAATTTCAGTAATAATCAGTATCTCTGTTGGAATGTGGCTAATTTGTAGTTTTCTATAAAAAAGAATGCTATGCATTGTAGATGTACATGTAGCTAACTCCTACAAAATCAAAGATGATAGTCAATAGGGCCTGGGAGTCTACCGAGAGATTTCGCGATATCCGGTGACAGATGACGTTTTTTCATGACGTTGTCAGTTCGATTGATATTTTTTGGTCTGAAACGTCATAAATGAGAGCCATATTTGAACGATCAATGCTCCTCACATGCGTAATGACAACGCCGGTGACAGGAAATTTGTGGAATGGTCACGTTACTCTCACTCCCTATATTGGGAAAGAAAAGTGAGTCAACTGACAAAAAAGAAAAAATGATCAACTTAACAAAAATGTATCTAATGGAAAAGCCATAAACTGATGCAATTTGTGCAGACTACGAAAAGTCAATTTGTGTGAAATGATAGCTATACGTTCTCTAAGGCATTGAACTTCCATAGTTTAGTGGCAAATCACCAAAATACATTACTGTAAGTGCCGATAATTGGTAGAAAATCTCCCTGAATCTCTGTCATGTCAAATTAAACTTTGGATAAACGGCAAGGCTTCCCCCCAGTAAGATTAGCTGAACCAAGCCAATTGGGGAAAGCCGGATATTACTGGGTGAATCAGGTCTTAATTAGATTCCTACTCACTCAGACCTTAATTCACAGATGGCCCACAACATATAAACAGGATAAGAAAAGCTTAAAACTGTAGAGTGTAGAAACAACCAGCCAAGAACTTAAATAGACTGTAGACAGAATATGCTCCCAGCCACTTTGAGGATATTTGGAAGAAAAAAATAAGAGTTTACAGGGTTTCATAGAAGTTCACATTTTAGAAACCATAAACCTAAGTATTCAGTTAATTTCAAGTCCAATTGAGTATTTTAGTTGCCAACAATTTAATATTGTCATGCAAATTAACTGCAATCCAGTTTTTGAAGGAGTAATTTGAGTTTTTCTGGTCATTTTGAGGCAGATAATCGACCCAAAAATTGACTTCCAGGAAACCCTGGTTTAACGAGTCAAGGGCTGCCAAAATTCCCCCATTTTTCATAAATATTGGGGGGTCATGTGGAAAATCTAGTCTAAGGCTAGTAAGGCATAAAAGAAATTGTGCCTGAAATGTAAACAAAATGTATATGCTAAGGAGAAATGATGAAGGCAGTTTATGAACAACACAAGCTTCCGACACCTGTGCCCGTGACAGTTCCATATACGCCGACCGAGTGAAAAATCCACTAAAAAATTTCGCAATTTATATTTGGTCAGTGTGATTCAAACCCGCGCCCCATCAATGGAAGATCTGTGTGGGACTGAGGGACGATCACTCTAACCCACTGGACCACCGAGGCCCCTGTTCTATTTGAAAATGGAAAGGAAAAGCCTTACTGAGATTTAGGTAATTAGCCATAAATTAAAATGTTAACATTACCGAAAACGGGCATAGACTAATCAAGAGACATTTTGATACCTGTATACAGGTATGGGCGCCCAAACTCACAAGCAAAAAATCCGCCCAAATTCTTAAAACCAACAGATTTTAATGTCAAAATAGCATTTAAAGTTGAATTTTGGGCCAGAGATGTTGTTTTTGTCTTATTGTTGGAACATTTTGAACCAAAATGGTATGCCCAAATTTTCCCTGGATCAGTCCCTGACGGGAAATGAAACTGCATCCTGTAACCTACAGTATAGCTACATTTACCTTAGCTTTGGTAACACAGCGATATCAAGTTAGAATCTCTGTAGGCTTCAGTAATGGCTGTTAATCTCTGTTTGTTCAGAGTGCTATCGTTTCACTTTTTATGACTACATGTATTTCTTGCTTCTGTTATGACTATTACATGTAGTTTACAGGTAACTTAAAGTGACATGAGCTGCCAAAATGTTGATATTTTGAAGTTAAAACAGAATGTTGAAATTATTGGCTATTTTTCTAAAGACGTATGATTCAGAAGCTTTTTAGTGCTTCTAGTCTCCACAATTAACGATAAAGTATTGTTTTGAATCAAATTTGGCTTAGAATGAATGAATGGTCGTCCCGGTTATTTAAATTTTGTTTACTTTTCGGACACTATTTCGGTTCGTACAGGCCACATACTGTATGGATTTTCCTCATTCCACCACCAATCATTTAGTTTTTCGATGGCCAACAAAGCCACTTACTGTCGTGACGATCAGACATTACGAAAAAAGTGTGAATTTCGGCAGCTCATGCCACTTTAATGCCAGCCTTGTAAATTAGCATTTGATATGGTTTCTTTATTCATGAAAACAGTGGATTTTACAGTGACATGAACTGCCCAATATAGCGTAAATTTTCGGCGAAACAGAACTAGCTATTTGTCCTTCATTTTTATCAAGTAGTAAAAAAAAAAAATGGCTTTACCAATATTTTTTAATTCAAGGCAAATCATGCATTTTTTCAAGGTACCTCTCGTGACAATTAGAATTTATGAAAAATGTCAGAATTTGGTAAGATTCAATTGATTCTGATGCTGTCTTTGAATGCATGGGGTAATTAGCTGTTTGTGACTTGTCAATTTGTTCAAGGCATTCTAGGTACATGATGTACATTGATTGCTAGAGACAATGATAAAGACAACACCTCCCTCTACTTCCCAGACACACCTCCCTACTACCCCCCCCCCCCCTCCATCCCCAACACACCTCCCTACTACCCCCCACCCCCCTTCCCCGACACACCTCCTTACTACCCCCCCCCCCCCATACTTCCCTGACACACCTCTCTACTACCCCCTCCCAACACCCTTGAAATTGATTGATTGGTGTTTTACGCCGCCCTCAAGATTATTTCACTAATATGGCGGCATTGCCAGTTATATTGTGGGAGGATACCGGGCCCTATGCTCAGAGGAAACCCACGACCTTCCGTTGGTAACTGGCAACCATCCCATATAGGTCGTTCGAGTGAAAACCCAGTCAGAAAAGTTTCCAATTTTTTTTTGGACTGAGTATGATTCGAACCCGCCACCCATTGGTTGCCCTTGAAATTGAAGAGAATTTTGTAACATACAATGACAAATAGATATCAAATTAAAGTGGAATGAGCTGCCAAAATTCAGATTTCTTTCGTAATTTTCTATCGTCCTAATAAGTTTGAAGTACCTTGAAAAAACGAAGAGATTGACATTGAGATAAAAAATATATCAGCCAAGCCATTTACTCGAACGAACCAGAAATGTGAGCTAAAAACAGCTAAATAGGCTGGATATAGGAGTATACTTTTGAGTCTTTGTTAGCTGCTTACAAAAACTACCTTTTTGTACATATCCAAGATTGATATAGGAGTATACTTTTGAGTCTTTGTTCGTTGCTTACAAAAATAACCTTTTTGTACATATCTAAGATTGATATGTTGATATAAAATTAGCTCCCTATATTTGGCAGCTCATGTCACTTTAAAGAGGATATTTCATACCTCGTCCTCCACGACCTCTCTGACCTCCACGACCCCTGCCCTCTCCGCGACCTTTAGACTTCATAATAACCTCTTCCTTTACCATATCGATGACCTCATCTGGTATACGGAGGTATTTTATTGTGCTTCCTCGAACGTAGCATTCTGGCATTCTCCAAAATCTGTCACCATCCTGTCAAAAATACAAAGCATAAACAATCTATCGGAAGAAAGGAATTTACAAAATGTACCAGTGATGATCGCAACACCTCCCAATGTGTGCACAACAGTAAAATTTGTTGGAAGCCTAATTTTGCTTATCCTACTTATTCTATCATTTTAAAGTATTAACTGTGTTATATTTTTCTCTATATATAATGCCTGTAGAAAATTGTCTATTGTGTGTTGTAATATCTGATGATGAGAGTAGCTACTCTCGAAAGCTAATAAATTTACACCATCATGTACAATATGGTACGAGTTGTCCTATGTGTTTTGGCTACAGTAAAATTTGGGAATTCTTTTGATGTGTAATTTGCCTCATACGCACAGTCATTTTAAAATTGCAATTGCATGAGATGTCAAAATTCACACTTTATTGATATTGAAATTCAAATTGTCAAAGGCATACATTGGTTTGATCTCACAAAATGATGACTCCTGTGAAATAATTACGGAGAAAGTTATAGAGACCAGGGTCCTGTTTCACAAAGGTGGCGTCGATGTATTTTTTGCCTAACTTTCATACTAACGTATCTCTACAGTATGGGTTGCTAGGGCAGTTACGCAAAAACATACGCTACGCCGCTTTGTGAAACAGGCTCGAGAGACTTCAAACTCATGCCTTCTCTTGGAAATGTAAACTCCTCAATTAAAAAGGAGTGATAATTCTGGCAGCGTGTTGGTGATCAGTAGATCAAGGGAGATAACCTTGTTTACCTAAAATCAGTGGAGTCGGCTCCCCTTCCACAATGACCTCTGAGAAGAACTTGATAACTGTAGCAACCATTTAATGGGAACACTCAAAACTATTTTGTGATTAACATGGGCAAGAGAGAAAAGAAGGTCACTTGATGACAACCATGTGGGACAAGATGACCATTTCTGAGAAAAAGATTTGTGCCTGTAACGTGTTTGGTGCTACCCAAAAGAAAACGCAATTTCAATACAAAACACAAATTTACACAAGATTACTATAAACAACTTCAAGCATTCCTACAGTATTGCATAGCAATACATAGTCCCCTACCGGATGGTTATCAATGAGTATGAAATTCAATGAATATTTTATATGGTGCCCAAAATAAACAATATTCCTTTACTATTTAAAGGATTAACCTGTTGTTCAGGGAGATCTCTGAAATCCTTAAAACTCCTCATAAGAAGTTCTAAATTGACACTTGAGCAGTAAAATACCAAGAAACAAATGAGGAGAGACTAATTAAACCTAAACTTAGCCTATATGACACCATGATGTACTCACATGTAAGAAAATGTCATTTGTTAGAAATTTCTTAAGTCCAAGGCCAATAACTTTTGTAATAACGTACGGATCAATCCGGTAATAGAACCGGCAGTGTGGTTTGAGAGGTGACATAAAGAAGAAATGAAACAATAAAGATGATGTATGATATTCTTAGTATTTACTTGGTATTTTTAGCATTACAATGGTGATGGCCTGGTGTTGCTACATCATCTATTACTTGGACGTAACAGGTCATTTTAAAGGCGTAAAATACGCCGATACGCCCCTTATCTGGAGCGCTGAGTACTGTTCATAGTCATAATCTAATATGCTTCATAGCAGCCATATTGTATTGGGCACCTGGCTGAAAATTGATCCCAATCGCCCTTTCCTCAATGTCAAGGCATACCCCAGGTTTGATATTGGATTGCGCAGATTGCTGAAAATCAATCCCATCCATCCTCTCACCCATGGCAAGGCATACCCCAAGTTTGAAGTTGATCGGATGAATCATCCACAAGTTATTGCCCGGACAAGAAAATCATGCTCATAATCCGATATGACGGATATCGGCCATATTGGATTGCGCACATTGCTGAAAATCAATCCCAACCGTCCTCTGCCCGATTTCAAGGCACACCCCAAGTTTGAAGTTGATCGGATGAATCATTCATGAGTTATTGCCCAGACAAGAAAATCATGCTGATAATCTAATATGGCAGATATCGGCCATATTGGATTGTGCACATTGCTGAAAATCAATCCCAACCGTCCTCTGCCAGATGTCAAGGCACATCCCAAGTTTGAAGTTGATCGGATGAATAATTCATGAGTTATTGCCCAGACAAGAAAATGATGCTGATAATCTAATATGGCGGCCATATTGGACTGTGTGCATTGCTGAAAATTAATCCCATCCATCCTCTCAGCAATGTCAAGGCACACCTCAAGTTTGAAGTTCATCGGATGAATCATCCACAAGTTATTGCCCGGACAAGAAAATCATGCTCATAATCCAATATGACTGATAGCGGCCATATCCGATTGCGCACATTGCTGAAAATCAATCCCAACCGTCCTCTGCCCGATGTCAAGGCACACCCCAAGTTTGAAGTTCATCGGATGAATCATTCATGAATTATTGTACGGACAAGGATGGAAAGACGGACGGATGAACGGACAAACGGAAAACCCGAAAACATAATCGCTCCGCTTTTGCTTTGCGGAGTCATAAAAAAAAATTCAAGATCCGCCTAGTAGTTTTTTTGATTCCGCGATCACAAACTATGTAGGTAAAGATCAGAGAAACAGCTACCGGCCGCCATTTTGAATATGCAAATGAGCAAAAAAGAAAAGTGAAAAAAAGAAGAAAAGTCAAATGGTCGCCTAGCGGCCATTTTAATACGCAAATGAGCAAAAAAGTACATAGTACGCAACAAGGCCATAGGGTTAACCTGCATACAAAATTTTACGAAGATCCTCTCATTATTTGAGGAGAAAAGTGATAAAAAGAAGAACAAAATGGTCGCCTAGCAACCATTTTGATATGCAAATGAGGATAGAAATAAAGATGTTGCACAACTAGACCATATGGGGAACTAACACAAAAACATTTCATCAAGATCCGCCTGGTGGTTTTCTAGATTCCGAAACCACAAAACGGCCGCCAGCAGCGATTTAAATATGCAAATGAGGAAACAAAATAGATAGACCAGTAGTGGAATCGCGATCACAAGAAAAGTTTACAGACACCCGACGACGGACCACAGACAAAAAGCGATTTGATAAGTCTAAAAAGTCCGGAAAACTTACTTTTGTGAAATTTCTAAAGTCAAAAGGCGATAACTTCGGTGAAAATGCACAAAGCGGAACAAAATGTAAAGTTGATCTGTACCCACCATGGTGGACCCACTTACCAAAAATCAATTGAATAATCACATAGAAAAAGTCAGAAAAACTGTTATTTGTATGAAATTTCTAAAGTCCAAGGGCGATAACGTAGCAAAATATATGCGGAACAAAACGTAAACTTGATCTGCAACACACCATTGTGAACTAACATTCCAAAAATCGACTACATGTCTGCATGAGTTTAGAAAAAAAGTCAGGAAAAGTGACTTGCCGGACGGACGGAGCGCAAACCAATAGTCCCCTTCGGCTTTGTCGGTAGGGAACTAATAAAGCCACTAAAATAAACATGTAAGATTTTAAATGGTGGTATGAAAACATACATAGAATTGAAGCGGGAAAAAAACATATTGATCAGAAATATGTGTTAGCCCAGTGCATTGTGGGATACCGCATGGGCTCCTGATATTATCAAGATGGCAGATAGAATTGTGTGGACTTTAGGTGCTGCTGTAAAATTAAAACATTATAAGTTATTGATATTTTACCCTTGGTGTATCAATGGTTATGACCCTTCTGATAAGCATACACCCTGAGCTGGAGGAACAGGGTCAAATATCAATGACAAATTTTTTATTCCGAAACCCCTAGACCAAGAATTCTTGCAAATTTATTTTTTCCCTATCTATAGGCCACGATGGTACCATTATTAGTGTTCATTTAATCAGTTATGACTTGTTTGTGCAAATTTTCACCATGCCATAATATTTATTTTATGGCATGAATTCTGTCTATATATTTTAACTAGATATTTCACACAGACAGCTACTGTCAAAATATATGAACGACGACGTACAGTTACGTCCCCTTATATGCCGATCGGTATATGAAGAATTTGGCCTTTCACTTTCAGTTTGTAGATTTTTATTAGGTTCAAAATAGATTGAAATAAAAACTATACACACTTGCAGAAGCTTAGATGTCTGTGACTGATGCAAGTGATGTACATGTAGAGTTTTTTTGTAGATTTTCGAAGTGGCGACTGCTATATTATACATGTATCATGGCTTGTGACATCATGTCTAGACACAGTCGTGTCTATTCACGCCAAAAAAAAAAAAATGAAAGTAGCTTTTTGAGTTCCCTTTCTGTTATTCATGAAACAGTCAATTTTCAGAAATAAGACTTGAATATCGTACAGTATAGGTCTTGGGTGGTATAAATTCCCCATATATTCCGTTTACTGACCCAATATATTTTGTTTATTCCCCCCCTTGAACAAACCCTGGAACTAAAAATACGGCCTGGGTAACTAGACTAAAACAAAATCAGCATATCTGACAACCACGCTTAATTATAACACGGATGGAAGAAGAATTCTTATGACTTTTAAAACTGACCCTTGATGTACAGATGACCTCTCTAAGATTGATATTCATCCAGTTGTCACAGCTGACCAGATGACCATTGTACGTCTCTCCATTTTTCAACTCTACCAACTGGAACAGATAATAGTGAAATTAATCATTGCATGAAAATGTATAAGTGGGTTTTGGGGTGGGAGGGGGAGGGAGAGGTTAGGAGTCTAAGAATGGCTTGCCTGAATTTGTACACTGTACATGTAGACATGAAAAACACATTAAATTGCAATTGGACAGGTCACCTACATGTAGTCATGAACAGCACATTAAATTGAAATTGGACAGGTCACCTACATGTAGTCATGAACAGCCCATTAAATTGCAATTGGACAGGTCACCTACATGTAGCCATGAACAGCACATTAAATTGCAATTGGACAGGTCACCTACATGTAGTCATGAACAGCACATTAAATTGCAATTGGACATGTCACCTACATGTAGTCATGAACAGCACATTAAATTGAAATTGGACAGGTCACCTACATGTAGTCATGAACAGCACATTAAATTGAAATTGGACAGGTCACCTACATGTAGTCATGAACAGCTCATTAAATGGCAATTGGACAGGTCACCTACATGTAGTCATGAACAGCACATTAAATTGAAATTGTGATTATTGGACAGGTCACCTGCATGTAGTCATGAACAGCTCATTAAATTGCAATTGGACAGGTCACCTACATGTAGTCATGAACAGCACATTAAATTGAAATTGGACAGGTCACCTACATGTAGTCATGAACAGCACATTAAATTGCAATTGGACATGTCACATGTAGTCATGAACAGCTCATTAAATTGCAATTGGACAGGTCACCTACATGTAGTCATGAACAGCACATTAAATTGCAATTGGACAGGTCACCTACATGTAGTCATGAACAGCACATTAAATTGCAATTGGACAGGTCACCTACATGTAGTCATGAACAGCACATTAAATTGAAATTGGACAGGTCACCTACATGTAGTCATGAACAGCACATTACATTGCAATTGACCGATTGCTTGATGACGTCACTTGGAAATTACGGGCAAAGCATTTCGGGGGATTGAGGGATGTTAAAATAATTTTAAAATATAGTGGAAGAAATAATAGTAAATACTGTATCGAACAGAAGACGTAAAAGGCGTAAAGTTACCAGAAAAAAGGTGTGGATAAATACAGGTTATGTCATCAATGTTTTCCAAAAAAGTAACATCTTGCGAAGTACCAATAAACAAAATGGCGAACTGAGGTACATTTTACCCAGAAAGCTTTGCATAATTCTATGTGACGTCATCAGGCTCGGCGGTAATTGGACATAAATTCTTAAGCAGGGATTACCAGGTTCTTTAACACTGCATGATCTGTAACCCTACTTTGTGCACTTGGACACAAAAATGCAATGAGATGGGTGGTTCTCAAACCATAAGTAAAGAAATTACAGTGGAATGCATACAGTATACAATTATAAATACAATTAAAGCTGCAAAGCAGCTGTTTCCGGGGTCCAAGCGGAAGTCGTTTAGTTGTTTGCTTACATCTGCAGACAATGTCGGTCCTATATGTCAAGATTTGGTTTAATCCGATTTGTACTTTTTGAGATAATGCCCGAAAAAGAAACATTTGAAAATCACAATAATATATTCAGGGGAGTTAATTCTTTCGTCTTCCAGTCTTGACACACTGGATGGATCATCTCCCTTGTGTTTGCCCATAGATAATGCACCAAAGATAGCAGATCTATGTCAACAAACATCTCCATACATCTTATCAGTTAAGGTAATCACTGGCCAGCTGGTCTTGACAGGCCATAAATCTTAAGGCAATAAATGCCTGACTGAAAAACTAATAGCCTAAAAAAACATAAGATCGGTTAAGAAATCTGTTTTATTTATTACATATTCGAACAAGTAAAGCGATTTAGCATACTGTGATATATTTTTCATTTCTGTAAGTGTATTAGAAGTAAAGATACAAATAAATTAGCTAAAAGCCTCATTAACGAACTCATGGACTTTAAAATAAGTACACACGTTCTTTTTATATAGCACTACTTATATATCAAGTTTCAAGTAGATATGTCTAAGCATTACAGAGTAAGAGACATTTAAACGTTTTTTGACTTTATGCTAATTTTGACCTATGGCGAGCTCCCTAGATATTGGTCTCATCAAAATCGTTTCCGAATTAGATTTTAGTTCCATACCCGCACTACATAAAAATCCAAGTTTGACATATGTAGGTCCAGTGGTTTCAGAGAAGAAGTCATTCAAATATTGCATTTTTTTGGACGAAAATCCAAGATGGCCGCCATACCATGTGACCTATGACGTCATACTTGTTTCGTTTGCATCCCTAGTCCATAGCAGTCTTACATGTAAAGTTTGACTTTTATCTAATGAGTACTTTTTGAGATCTTGTCCGGCAAAGACCATCAGAAAATAATAATAATAATAATTAAAGCTGCTAAAGCAGTTTCCGGGGTCCAAGCGGAAGTCGTTTAGTTGTTTGCTTACATCTGCAGACAATGACGGTCATATATGTCAAGATTTGGTTTAATTCGATTTGTACTTTTTGAGATAATGCCCGAAAAAGAAACATCACAAAATCACAATAATATATTAAGGGGAGTTAATTCTTTCGTCTTCCAGTCTTGACACACTGGATCATCTCCCTTGTGTTTGGCCATAGATAATGCACCAAACAGACATCAAAGGACATCTCTATACAGCTTATCAGTTAATGTACTCAATAGCCTCAACTGTGGCCAGCTGGTCTTGACGGGCCATAAATCTTGAGGCAATAACTGCCTGACTGAAGAACTAATAGCCTAAAAAACATATAATCGGTTAAGAAATCTGTTTTATTTATTACATATTCGAATAAGTAAAGCGATTTAGCATATTGTGATATATTTTTCATTTCTGTAAGTGCATTAGAAGTAAAGATACAAATAAATTAGCTAAAAGCCTAATTATCGAACTAATGAACTTTAAAATAAGTACACACGTTCTTTTAATATAACACTACTTATATATCAAGTTTCAAGTAGATATGTCTTAGCATTACATAGTAAGAGACATTTATACGTTTTTTGACCTTATGTTAATTTTGACCTATGGCGAGCTCCCTAGATTTTGATCTCATCAAAATCGTTTCCGAATTAGAATTTAGTTCCATACCCGCACTACATAAAAATCCAAGTTTGACATATGTAGGTCCAGTGGTTTTAGAGAAGAAGTCGTTCAAATATTTCATTTTTTTGGACGAAAATCCAAGATGGCCGCCATACCATGTGACCTATGACGTCATACTTGTTTCGTTTGCATCCCTAGTCCATAGCAGTCTTACATGTAAAGTTTGAGTTTTATCTGACGAATACTTTTTGAGATATTGTCCGGCAAAGACCATCAGAAAATAATAATAATAATAATAATAATAATAATAATAACCCTTACAAAAATAATAGGGTTCCAAGCCATTGCTTGGCCCCCTAATAATAATAATAACCCTTACAAAAATAATAGGGTTCCAAGCCATTGCTTGGCCCCCTAATTAAAGCTGCTAAAGCAGTTTCCGGGGTCCAAGCGGAAGTCGTTTAGTTGTTTGCTTACATCTGCAGACAATGACGGTCATATATGTCAAGATTTGGTTTAATCCGATTTGTACTTTTTGAGATAATGCCCGAAAAAGAAACATCACAAAATCACAATAATATATTAAGGGGAGTTAATTCTTTCGTCTTCCAGTCCTGACACACTGGATCATCTCCCTTGTGTTTGGCCATAGATAATGCACCAAACAGACATCAAAGGACATCTCTATACAGCTTATCAGTTAATGTACTCAATAGCCTCAACTGTGGCCAGCTGGTCTTGACGGGCCATAAATCTTGAGGCAATAACTGCCTGACTGAAGAACTAATAGCCTAAAAAAACATAAGATCGGTTAAGAAATCTGTTTTATTTATTACATATTCGAATAAGTAAAGCGATTGAGCATATTGTGATATATTTTTCATTTCTGTAAGTGCATTAGAAGTAAAGATACAAATAAATTAGCTAAAAGCCTAATTATCGAACTAATGAACTTTAAAATAAGTACACACGTTTTTTTAATATAACACTACTTATATATCAAGTTTCAAGTAGATATGTCTTAGCATTACATATTAAGAGACATTTATACGTTTTTTGACCTTATGTTAATTTTGACCTATGGCGAGCTCCCTAGATTTTGATCTCATCAAAATCGTTTCCGAATTAGAATTTAGTTCCATACCCGCACTACATAGAAATTCAAGTTTGACATATGTAGGTCCAGTGGTTTTAGAGAAGAAGTCGTTCAAATATTTCATTTTTTTGGACGAAAATCCAAGATGGCCGCCATACCATGTGACCTATGACGTCATACTTGTTTCGTTTGCACCCCTAGTCCATAGCAGTCTTACATGTAAAGTTTGAGTTTTATCTGACGAATACTTTTTGAGATATTGTCCGGCAAAGAACATCAGAAAATAATAATAATAATTAAAGCTGCTAAAGCAGCTGTTTCCGGGGTCCAAGCGGAAGTCGTTTAGTTGTTTTTTTACATCTGCAGAAATTGACGGTCATATAAGTCAAGATTTAGTTTAATCCGATTTGTACTTTTTGAGATAATACCTGTAAAAGAAACATTAGCGAATAACAATAAGCAGGGGAGTTAACTCTCAAGTTTCAAGTAGATATGTCTAAGCATTACAGAGTTAGAGACATTTATACGTTTTATGACTTTATGTTAATTTTGGCCATTGGCGAGCTCCCTAGATATTGGCTGGGGTATTAGATTACAGTGGACAGTGGTGTGATACACGGAGATAAGTGTTAAGCCCATCCCCAGTCACTATATCTATCTGACCTGCACTACATAGCCTGTCCAGTTTGTCTTGACCGGCCATACATCTTGCAGCAGTATTCTTATACAAAGCCTGACTGAAAAACTAATAGCCTAATAAAACATAACATTGGTCAAGTAATATGTTTTATGTATTATGTATTAAAACAAGTAAAGCAATTTAGAATATTGTGATATATTTTGCATTTTTGTAAGTACATTAGAAGTAAAAATACATATAAATAAGCTAAAAGCCTAATTAACGAACTAATGAAGTTTAAAGTGGTATGAGGTGCCAAAATGTTGATATTTTGACGTTAAAACAGAATGTTGAAATTATTGGCTATATTTCTCAATACGCATAATTCAGAAGCTTTTTAGTGCTACTAGTCTCGAAAATTTACGATAAAGTATAGTTTTGAACTAACTTTGGCTTAGAATGAATAAATGGTCGTCCCTGTAATATAAATTTTGTTTACTTTTCGAACACGTTTTCGGTTCGTACAGGCCACAATCTGTATGGATTTTCCTCATTCCAACGCCAATCATTTAGTTTGTCGATAGCCTTCAAAGCCTCTTACTGTTGTGACGATCAGAAATTATGAACAAGAGTTTTAGTAAACTCAACATACGCCCGCCGTGGCAAGGTCAAACCGCTATGATTAACAACTTTACATTTAATATAACATTTGTTTTAATTTCATCAATTCGAATTTCTTGTTGACATTAGAAGTTTTTCTTTTCTGAATTTGATGAAGCTGCAACTAAATACCAATACGTTATAGTACACATATATTATCTGTTCAGGTAATTTCAATCAAATTTTAATTGCAAAAACTGAAATATTGTGGCTGTTTTGACATTGCTGTTATGTTCCATAATTGGAAAGGAGCAATCAATACAATAGCTTATAATTATTGAATTTTAACAGTTTTGACTGGGACACTGTTCTATTGGACTTGGCTGTAATAATTTTATTACAAAGCAAACAATCTTCAGACTGACCACTGATATGATGGTGTGTAAATATACAAACCTAGTGTGCCCACTTCAGTTGTCCCCTTATCTCTATTTAAACAGCCACTCTGATAAATACCAGATGGGTAATAAAGTGGGAAAATGGTCTTTTTATGTTATTATAGTGCACAATAAACTATCCAAGAAAACAGTCTCAGAATGTATAAATTAATTGGCTTCCAGTACTACTCTGGACCAAGTGTACTCAAAAAAGCATTTATATGTATTAATACATATATATATTAAACATCAGGTACACATTTCTGATAAAAAAAACTCTTGAAAACAGACAAAAAATATGTGTACCCAAATCAAATTTGGTATGAAACACATCATCTACCTATAAGGTATATATATATATATATATATATATATATATATATATACTCTAAAAGAATTGGAGAGATTATATCAAAACGAAAGATGTTCTGGAGCCGAAAGGGAATATTACATAATCCAATAGGGCTGCCATATTATGCTCCGGATGAAGTCAGAAATGTTACACGACACACTGTCTGCCCATAAGGTATAAACTCTGAAAGAATTGTCAAGATCGGATCAAAACTCTTCAAGTTATGGAGTGGAAGGGAACGAAGGTTAAGACTAAGACAGAATATTACATAATCCAATGTAGAAGTCATATTATGCAATCGACAATGTCCTAAATGGTTCATGACAAACCTTCTACCCCTAAACTATATGTTGTAAAAAAATTGTATAGATCGGATCAAAACTCTTCAAATTATGGAGCGGAAGGGAACGGAGATATGGACTAAGACAGAATATTACATAATCCAATGTAGAAGCCACATTGTGCAATTGACGATGTCATAATTGGTTCATGACACACCTTCTACCGACAAGGTATATGTCGTGAAAAAATTTTAAAGATTAGATCAAAACTCTTCAAGTTATGGAGCGGAAGGAAATCCGGGACGGACGGCGCTGGTGATACCATACTTTTTTTTAAGTCGGGCGTATAAAAATGAGTGAATTAATTGTGGCAGCTCATGCCACTTTGAAATAATTGCACGCGTTCTTTTAATAAGGCACTAATTATATATCAAGTTTAAAGTAGATTTGTATAAGCATTACAGAGTAACAGACATTTATATGTTTTATGACTTAATGTTAATTTTGACGTATGGTGAGCTGTCTGATAGTATGACACACTGTAATGACTACAAACTACTTAGCGTTGAAATCAAGATAAAATAAAAATATGTTACTCCAAAATGAATATCCACCCCCACAGTAGACAAAATCATTAAACAGTTCCTAGACAATAAATTTTGAGACAACCCATTTCGTAAACCATTCGGAACTGAAAAACAAAAATCTTCATCAGAACACTCTTTCTTGGACCAGCCTCAATAAAATTATCTAAAGAACTAAAATCACTTGAAAACCTTGTCCCGATAGCTCAGTTTGTATCTTTCAGCGAAACTTTCTCAATCAGTTCTTATTTTAATTACAAAGATCGCGAAGATGAAAAACTTCGAAGTAATGCTATTTACAAGGTTACATGTGGTGATTGCCCTGCATCTTATGTAGGACTTACATCCAGACATATTAATCAGAGGTTCTCCGAGCATCACATTATGCACCAAAACAGTGGCCCCCCTTGCATTTGCAAGTCACTGTTACAACAACATTCACAGTCCCAACACATTGTCATGTGAGGTAATTGACCAGGCTAAGAACAAGCTTAACTTGGCATACAAAGAGTCTCTTCATATTTCAAAATTAAATCCTATGTTAAGTGTTTAAATTTCATCTGTTCCTCTCCGCTTATTCAATGTGTAACCAACTGTCTCCATTCTATAGATAAGGTTGTCATCTATTTGATCCCCTGAACAACTTAACATAATAAAGTAGTAAGGAAACTCCGTAAATATTCATGGTGTAATCCCAATATTTCGACTTTGATTAAGTCATCATCAGGGGAATTATGAGTACATAAAAAGACAGTGTGCATTTATATAGAAAAGACAGAATGCAACTATAGGATGGTTGACACCAAGAAGGCAAGGGAGATTAAAATATTGTTACAATAGATCAGGGTCCTAAAGATCAGTCATAATACCTAGCCAGGCTAATAAATTAAGTAAACATATGTCACTGAAATCTCTGCTAGGTCATATGCATACAAGCAATGCACACATTCACAGTAATAATTTATCAGGCTTTTATCTTATTTTTTCTAAACTTTACCAATTATTACTGTGAATGTATGCATAGGACCTAGCAGAGATTTCAGTGACATATTTTTACTTAATGTATTAGCCTGGCTAGGTATTATGACTGACCTTTAGGACCCTGATCTATTGTAACAATATTTTAATCGGTGTGCCGACATTATCCCCCAGCGACATTTTCCCCCACGACATTTTCCCCCGCGACATTTTCCCCCACGACATTTTCCCCCGGCGACACTTTCCCCCGGCGACATTTTCCCCCACTATCTTAATGAGTGTACTCGGACAATACGACAGCCTACCCTATTTTTTCTGCAAAACTTCCCTTAAACAGTGGAGCCTCAATCACTTTCGATTTGCCGTCGAGTTCGGCTTTTAATTGTCCCAGCATATTTCGATTTGAATGTTAGTGAGCGATAGCAGAGCAATTCTTAAACGTAGGCCTTCCAACTGAACATTCCAAGTTAACATTTAAAAAAAAACGTCAAGAATCTCTGATAAATGGAGGGGGTTTGTCATTAAGCTTAACAATATCGAACAAGAAATGAACAAGAGTTTGTTCCCAAAATGTTAACTTGGAATGTCCAGTTGGTAGGACTACGATTAAGAATTGCTCTGTCATCGATATATGCTGGGACAATTAAAATTTAATTGTAAAAACCGAACTCAACGGCAAATCGAAAGAGATTTACGTTCCACTGTTTATCGGCTGCGAGGTTTTGCAGAAAAAAGGGGAAACGGTAAGATAGAATGCCGTTTTGTTAAAATGGGGGAAAATGTCGCCGGGGGGAAATGTCTCCGGGGGAAAATGTCGTGGGGGAAAATGTCGCGGGGGAAAATGTCGTGGGGGAAAATGTCGCTGGGGGATAATGTCATGGAGTCATTTTAATCTCCCTTGTCTTCTTGGTGTCAACCATCCTATAGTTGTATTCTGTCTGTTCTATGTAAAAACACACTGTCTTTTGATGTACTCATAATTCTCCTGACGATGACTTAATTAAAGTCGAAATATTGAGATTACACCATGAATATTTACGTAGTTTCCTTACTACTTTATTAGATTGTCTTATCCTCTGTGTAATATACTGATGTTACAGCACACCTGCTGATTCCATGTCCTTCATATCTTAATACATGTAGTTAACTCTTGACCTGTAATAGGATTGCCTCCCCTCCACCCCGCCTTAGATTGTAATGATTTCAACTGCAGTGTAGGAATCACACCTTATCAATGATAACAACGTAATGCTATTTACAAGGTTACATGTGGTGATTGCCCTGCATCTTATGTAGGACTTACATCCAGACATATTAATCAGAGGTTCTCCGAGCATCACATTATGCACCAAAACAGTGGCCCCCCTTGCATTTGCAAGTCACTGTTACAACAACATTCACAGTCCCAACACATTGTCATGTGAGGTAATTGACCAGGCTAAGAACAAGCTTAACTTGGCATACAAAGAGTCTCTTCATATTTCAAAATTAAATCCTATGTTAAGTGTTTAAATTTCATCTGTTCCTCTCCGCTTATTCAATGTGTAACCAACTGTCTCCATTCTATAGATAAGGTTGTCATCTATTTGATCCCCTGAACAACTTAACATAATAAAGTAGTAAGGAAACTCCGTAAATATTCATGGTGTAATCCCAATATTTCGACTTTGATTAAGTCATCATCAGGGGAATTATGAGTACATAAAAAGACAGTGTGCATTTATATAGAAAAGACAGAATGCAACTATAGGATGGTTGACACCAAGAAGGCAAGGGAGATTAAAATATTGTTACAATAGATCAGGGTCCTAAAGATCAGTCATAATACCTAGCCAGGCTAATAAATTAAGTAAACATATGTCACTGAAATCTCTGCTAGGTCATATGCATACAAGCAATGCACACATTCACAGTAATAATTTATCAGGCTTTTATCTTATTTTTTCTAAACTTTACCAATTATTACTGTGAATGTATGCATAGGACCTAGCAGAGATTTCAGTGACATATTTTTACTTAATGTATTAGCCTGGCTAGGTATTATGACTGACCTTTAGGACCCTGATCTATTGTAACAATATTTTAATCTCCCTTGTCTTCTTGGTGTCAACCATCCTATAGTTGTATTCTGTCTGTTCTATGTAAAAACACACTGTCTTTTGATGTACTCATAATTCTCCTGACGATGACTTAATTAAAGTCGAAATATTGAGATTACACCATGAATATTTACGTAGTTTCCTTACTACTTTATTAGATTGTCTTATCCTCTGTGTAATATACTGATGTTACAGCACACCTGCTGATTCCATGTCCTTCATATCTTAATACATGTAGTTAACTCTTGACCTGTAATAGGATTGCCTCCCCTCCACCCCGCCTTAGATTGTAATGATTTCAACTGCAGTGTAGGAATCACACCTTAACAATGATAACAACTTTTGTATTTGTTTTGTTGATTCTTACTGTGTATATAAGTTGTCCTATGTGTTTTGGTTTAGTAAAACCGCTCCATAGAAGAATCTATTATGGTCCATCTACCTATTGTTACTATTGACCACCTGGATTTCGGTCTGCCAGCTTTGCGGTGATCAGGCCAGAGAGATCAGGCCTAAGTCAATAAACATATCCATGCTGCTTTATCGCTTACTGTAAACATTCGCCTAGCACAACTGCTCTTATCTTGAGAGGCCATAAAACTTGAGGCAGTACAAAGCCTGACTGAAAAACTTATAGCCTAAAAAAACATAACATAGGTTAAGAAATCTGTTTTATTTATTACATATTCGAACAAGTAAAGCGATTTAGCATATTGTGATATATTTTGCATTTCTGTAAGTGCATTAGAAGTAAAGATACAAATAAATTAGCTAAAAGCCTAATTACCGAACTTATGAACTTTAAAATAAGTACTCGCGTTCTTTTAATATAGCACTACTTATATATCAAGTTTCAAGAAGATATGTCTAAGCATTACAAAGTAAGAGACATTTATACGTTTTTTGACTTTATGTTAATTTTGACCTATGGCGAGCTCCCTAGATATTGATCTCATCAAAATCGTTTCCGAATTAGATTTTAGTTCCATACCCGCACTACATAAAAATCTAAGTTTGACATAAGTAGGTCCAGTGGTTTCAGAGAAGAAGTCGTTCAAATATTGCATGTTTTTTGGACGAAAATCAAAGATGGCCAGCATACCATGTGACCTATGACGTCATACTTGTTTCGTTTGCATCCCTAGTCCATAGTAGTCTTACATGTAAAGTTTGAGTTTTATCTGACGAATACTTTTTGAGATATTGTCCGGCAAAGAACTCCAGAAAATAATAATAATAAGAACCCTTACAAAAATAATAGGGTTCCAAGCCATTGCTTGGACCCCTAATAATAATAACCCTTACAAAAATAATAGGGTTCCAAGCCATTGCTTGGACCCCTAATAATTGAACCCCTATATGGTTACCCCCTGATGAAATATTTAGTGGCAAAGCGTCGAGTTTCAACCCTCACCCCTGCCCTAAAAATTAAATAATCTCGAGTGCGGTGTAAAACACCAATCAATCAAATGTCTACACAAGGTCTTTATTCCAGCAAAACATGTATGCTTTCCTATTGAAACTTTATATAACAGACAATTTCAGAGGTGAGAATATGTGTGCACAGCATTGTTGCTGTGGTCTGATTAAATTGAGTGATTGCTCAAAGGCCCACTTGCCGCCGTAGCCTGACATTTGTTAAGAAAACCAATTTGCACGAGCTTACATGTACTACAGCTAAAACCACTAAAATTAAACATAGCACACATAAAGCATGTCCAATTAGGTTTAGAACGTATAAATGAGGGTGAAATACGAACGAAGAATCGAAGGGTCGATTACAACAACAACACCGATCAGTGTTGGTTAACTTAAATGTTGGATTACTCTTATTCAAGCGTTTTTGTCTGTGATTTGCACTCGGCAGGCTTTTATAGTCCCTCTAACTTGACCGTTAGTATGTATTTCTTTAGATAAAGTTCGTAAAATTATGTGTCGTTAGATCGTCCACATGACTCAAACCATTAGAGTACTTGTGCACACGCTCACACGCGGGTACCTGAAAAATCTGTTTTTTAATTTCAAATTAAAAATACTAAATGATGTTAAAACTTTCAATTTCTGGTAAAAATAGAAAGTTCCAAACTGTTTCTGTCTGGGAAAAATACAGAAAACCGTCCACTGTTTTTAATGTAAACATTCTTCTGGATTTTCGCGGCAAGTGTGCCTTTAATGACGTAATTTGTGTATGGCCCACGCCAAGAGTTCTCCACACAAAAGTATATAGGTGTAAAGTCATGAATATCGTGAAGCAGTCAATAAAAAAAGGCCCATCAAATATACCATAATGCCGGTTCAGGGACCTGAGGTTCAAGGGCCTGAAGTTCAGGGGCCTGAGGTTCATGGGGCCTGAGGTTCAGGGGCCTGAGGTTCAGGAGCCTGAGATTCAGGGGCCTGGGGTTCAGGAGCCTAAGGTTTAGGGGCCTGGGGTTCAGGAGCCGAAGGTTTAGGAGCAGGAGGTTCAGGAGCCTAAGGTTTAGGAGCCTGAGGTTACTATGGCAGTTACATAAAGACTTACAGTGTACGCTACCCTGCTTTGTGAAACAGGCTCCTGGTCTCTTACTGTACCAATGTCTATTACTAATGTGAATGATCAGAGTTACTTACCATAGGATGATTGACAGCTGTTCGTAACAATGATAATGGAAGCTAAAAATGAACAAAATGAATTAAAATAGTAACTAAAAACCTAAATCACTTATTACACAGTTTAAAGTGATGACCAAACTTTAAACTAAATACTTATTTTTTTTTTACTTGGGAGTCTGTAACTATGTAATTAGGCAAGAAAATATTAGCGTCATTAGATCCATACTGTATACACACAATTAGGGCAAATGGCTTTGCCTTGATGTGATGTTACATGAACACTGTGATAGCCAAATCGATTGACTGATTGATGTTTTACGCCGCTCTCAAGCTTATTTCACTTATATGGCGACGAATGAACTGGAAACGACATCTACCAAAAATGAACCAGCAAAGGTCAACTGAGGTCAATCAGAATGATGACAGGAAGTTCCATGTTAGAGCTGCACGTTTCCAGTACTTCAATAATGTCCACCTTACTTGGGCATGGATTTACGCTTAGTGGTCATTTTCGAAAACTACAGAGCGTGCACTACACTGTACACGTGGATAGGTGAAGCATGTGAGTAGATATTTTGGTTTACTTTAAAACGCATGCTTAAAATGGCTCAATTTGTTTTATACTTTTAAGAAATAAATTTCACCGGCTTCGGCGCACACGGCGAGTTATCTTTGAAGGTAGAACTAGCCATTAACATAGCCTAAACAACAAGCTTGGGACATGCACTGTTGTCGTAGAACTCGATAGTTCGGCGAAAACGCGAATGAGTGCAGATAGAGAGGAAATTGACATTTTTGTCCAAACTTTACCCACCGATCGACGGGCTGTATTCTCCGTCGTTTGACGGTTTATCCGTCGTTCGAGGGTTTATCCGATGGACAACCCGTCGATCGGCTACTTTCCCCAATCTGGGAGTGGACTCCCGATCGGGCCGTTTCCCCTAATGAACTTATGCGTGGAACGAAGGTCACGTGGTATTTGATTTACTTTGAATGCCGCCATTACTAGGAGATAGTGGAGCGCAATGAACTATATGCGTGGAATGGACACGTCTCATTGTAGTTACGGCTTTTAAACGAATTATTTGGAAGGACTTCGGATTTCAGATTTAAGCTAAGTCTTAACTAGCCTTAATCTCAACTACCTTTCAGCTATTACCGCCTATTATATTTTTGAAACATTCCTCTTTTCACTGAACCAGTTGATTTCTTCGAAATCCGTTGTTAAACTGTTAAATCGCTCTTTGTAAAGCATAGCATAAAAATTGGCCTAATGAGGTTACACGAGTTATCTCACCCTTATAATGGCGGTTTAATGTGTGGCTCTACCTGACCGACAAAGTAAGTAAACCAGGATAGAGACACACGAGTGTGGCTAGTCTCATTGGCTGGTTTGGGTCGGACTTTGTAAAATGTGCCGCCATTGACAGTTGATAAGCGCGTGCAGAACAGATCTGGATGGACGCTCCACTATCTCCTAGTAATGGCGGCATTCGAAGCATATCAACTCAAGCACCACGTGACCTGCGTTCCATGCAAATAGTTCATTGGTGGAGCGTCCATCCAGATCTGTTCTGCACGCGCTTATCAACTGTCAAAGGCGGCACATTTTACAAAGTCCGATCCAAACCAGCCAACGAGACGTATCCCTTCCACACATATATGATATACTGAATATAGTTCATTGGTTTCCCCAGCCGGTGCAACAACAACACACTCGTTAGTGACGTTGTATCGTAAAGCCGCTGGCAACGTAAATTAAATTCATATTAGCAACAAATAGCCAAAACCGATAACTTGTGAAGTAATAATTACCATTTTCCCTATTCTCTATTGAAGAAGAAAGGTTGGTTTTTTTTCAGAGCTAGGCAAGTTTCGGTTTCCTTCACGTTGTTTTGAAATCCGCAAATGTGAAAGTGAGAATGAACACCAAACGGATTATAGTATTTAAATATGAGATATCAGCTGACAGAAATAAATAATATATAGAAATATTCGAACGTTATTAATTTTATCAGGTCCCTTCAGAAAAAAATTGGGATTAAGGTAAATACAGTTTTATTATTTTTCCGAGTCTGCTATCTGGTTTTTATTTTCAAGCTAAACTGAAGATCTTCCCAAAAATAAAAATATGCTTGACCTAATTTTCGGCACTGGTTATGATGAGTGTAGTTAGAATGCAAGCTCGCTAGTGATGTTGTTGTGATCCGCATACTTCGCAGAAAAATTAAATAGGTCAAATAAATGAAACAGGAAGATCTAACCTTCACAAAGCCTTCATTTCAAAACCCAATAATTATTTAGCCATCGAAACAACAACAACAACACTCTAGAGGGCCGTTCCACGTGTGTGACTGTCAGTCTCAATGTCTTAAAATGACTTTAGATGCGATTTATAAAGCAGTTTTAAAAATGTGATCCCACGAAGACAAGAAAATCCTTGAAGCATCATGTCAACGAGAAGGCATAATCAAGAAGACGGGGAAAATAATATTGAGAAAAGCTGTGATACTGAAAATGAAATAGCATTAGCATCACCAAGTAAAAATAAAATAGCCAAATTTAAGTTATCTGATCCCCTAAAACTCGAAGAAAATTCAGGGACACTGTCAGGTCGTAGCATTCTGAGTCCCGAATTCAGCAAGAATATAGACATTATCAGTCAATTATATACTGGCGAAAGCCAGGGAGACAAAGAAATTCATGTAAAACTAAAAGGTATAGTCTAGATTTGTATGTAAAAATAAGTCAGTCACTCTATATTCAGTCGCGCTCATTTGTCTTTATCCTGTTTTACTTCACTTACCAGTCAGGAAGAACCACATATTAAACCGCCATTATAATATGTTATAACCTATAAGGGTGAGCAAACTAAAGCCTGCTCACACGAGAGGCGCCGGTTGAGCTGCCGGCCAAGCGTGGCTGACAGCTTAACTGTTTCCCCCATGAGCACGTAAATTTTGGTCAGATTTTCGGCTCTCGAGGCGATGAGGAATTCATCTAGCTTGTTTTATATTTTCTGCCTCTCGTGACAAGAATCTCACTGTGTGCGCACAACGTGAGCTGCCAGCTGAGCTGAGAAAAGGGATAGTCCA
Source organism: Lepidochitona cinerea (assembly GCA_963971465.1). NCBI lineage: Eukaryota > Metazoa > Mollusca > Polyplacophora > Chitonida > Tonicellidae > Lepidochitona > Lepidochitona cinerea. Next base: position 9,266,427 of record OZ020556.1, read on the forward strand.
ATCACATGTGCCAATTAAATCATGTGACCACTTAGAATATTACGTAACACAGGTATAGTGACATTTATGTAGCTTAGTGAACTTGGGTGACCAGGAACTTGCCTCAGTCGAGAGCTCATCAACGTACATAGTTATAGTAGTAGTTCCATATAGTTCCATTGTTGGGTCTGCTGACCCCAAGAAGCAAGATGTTAATAGCCTCTAGCTGCATCTATGCAATAAACTGTAAGCATGGAATGGAGGTCACATCATGGTAATTGATTTGCATCGAATGTCGCTATTACTAGAAGATGGTGCAATTTCCATCTAGATCTGTTACGGACGTGCGCTTCAACTATCAATGGCGGGACATTTGACATACTCAGATTCAAACCAGCCAATGAGACGTGTCCATTCCACACATATAGTTCATTGCATCTATGAATTAAGAGTATCAATGAAAATATGAAGGTCTTCCAATGTATGTTGCCAAATGATAAAAATGTCACCCAGATACAGAAGGTAAATGAAAGGATGATTGTAAACTACCTCACAACTTGATTCAGACAGATTCAATATTCTATTCAAAGTAAATCTAGAATTCACTGATAACATGTAGGGGTGACCGTGTTTACAAAAATCACAGCTCTCACATAATTGGATAGCAATTGCTATGTTCACATTGCTTGTGACTACACATATGTTGAATGCTTCAGTGAATTAGGAGTGTTATGTGTTATGTTTTGAATGTTTCAGACTTGGGTACCACTGTTCATGCAGTTCCATTTAAATGCTGTGAGTTGAGAGACTTTATTCAAAACAGCTCTTTTTTAAATGGCTTGAAATCTGATCTTCAACAACTGAACTTCTCTCCGAAGAATAATGACCTTTACAAATTCCATCAGGTAAAACTGAGTTAAATCTCGGGTAAAACTGAGTTAAATCTCGGGTAAAACTGAGTTAAATCTCGGGTAAAACTGAGTTAAATCTCAGGTAAAACTGAGTTAAATCTCAGGTAAAACTGAGTTAAATCTCAGGTAAAACTGAGTTAAATCTCAGGTAAAACTGAGTTAAATCTCAGGTACAACTGAGTTAAATCTCAGGTAAAACTGAGTTAAATCTCAGGTAAAACTGAGATTGTGACGTACTCCTAATTTGAATATTTTACTCACTTTAAAGCCTGTTGTTTGTCTTAAATAAAATAAAATAACCTTACAAACAATATAAGTTAGAAAAACAGTAATTTTAATTCTTAATTAAAGACAATTTTGGGGAAAATTGCATTTCTGGATATCCATAGTTTTCAATATTGTTTCGGCGAAACGTACCGCATTTATAGCCTATGCCAATCATTGAAACAGTGAGCCGTTGAAATTTATGAGAAGTTTTAAAGTTGCATGAGCTGCCAACTAATATAGGGGATATTTCGTTAAAAACATAATCAACTGATTGTTCCTTATTTTTATCCAGAAATAAAAAGTAAGAGCTTTTCGTAGAACCAATCTTAGAGATGCACACTGAGATGCACATTAAGGTAACCGGTAGTTTTTATTAGCTGCAAAAAAAAAACCCAAAATGAACTCCTACATCCCGGCTATTTGAACACATCTTTGAATCATACGGCCTACTAGCTTTGTCTATGCCAATCCTTTATTATTTGAAGTTACTTCAAGTACTACATTTCTGTTGGCAATAAAAGTTTACAAAAAAAGCTCATGCCACCTTCATGGGAAAAAGAGGCATCTTTTCTTTTCCAAGATAAAACTTGTCTCTTTTTAAGTTATTAGAGTTTGTATGTCCTTTATCATAGTCCTATTTTGAAGATCTGTGTCTGCAATAAATTTAAAACTACAAGTACTAGAGAACGATTTTTCAGCTGGCTACTGCAAAGGGAAGTAACTTTGATATTAATTGTGCCATTCCATGGAGCCCAATATGTGTAATAAACTACTTAGAAAATATAGTGACATTAGGGTAATATTGTATTAATATTCTTTATCAACAGAGTGGTGATCTTAATAAGTCAAAAACAAAATCCATCAGACAACTGCGGTAAGAAACAATTTCAACCCTAGTACATATATATACTTATTGTTCGAAGAACATGTTATGTTTTGTAAATCTAGCTGGAAATAGGAAATCATGTGACTTTCTTAACACAGGATTGATTGTTTGGTGTTTTACGCCGCACTCAAGATTATTTCACTTATATGGCGGCATTGCCAGTTTTATTGTGGGAGGAAACCGGGCTCTATGCCCGGAGGAAACCCACAACCTTCCGCTGGTAACTGGCAACCACCGTTCGAGTGAAAACCCAGTCAGAAAATTTTCCAATTTTTGGACTGAGTGGGATTCGAACCCGTGACTCATTGATGGAAGGCTGTTCGGATTGAGCGTCCAACGCTCTACCTACTGAGGCCCCCTCTTAACACAGGACATGCAATCTGTCTGCAAGGCATGCCTACTAACATGTATGTATGCCTGGATATTGGTGATTAAAACTTGTAGAAAACATTAATTTATATTTAGCCTTAATTTTGAATCACTGATCTCTTTCTCTGCCGTACTGAACAATTAATTTATTTTCTCCCCTTCCCATCTTGCTCTTTTAATTTTTCTAAAGCAGTTTTTCTAATCCTTGTTTTCTTCTCTTTAGAGAGATCCTATACACAGAGTTTCGTGACTGGTTGAAGAAATTAACTGGAATCCCGCTGGACGACACTGTAGATATGTCCTGTTCTATCTACAAGTCAACAGGTTTGTTTGTCATCTTATTTATGATTACTAAAACACACGGGCACAGGGAAAATCTTCTTGTCTAAAGTAACCATGGAGACAAGTATCTAATTGTGTTAAAAAGAGGTATATCATTTAGACCGTTATATCCCATCATAAATTGTTGTAATAAAGTAAACCTATGATATTTCATTAGGTTGACGACTGACAGGAGCTTGGCCTTAGTCAGTAGAATTTTCTGGAACACTTTGTATTACATTGACAATGCTTACGTATCTTAAGCTATGGTAAGAATATCGTCAGATCATGTTTAAGTCTAATACTAGATAAATCTTATTTATGGATTCTGTCCATTCTCTCCCAAATATATCCCGTGAGATTTCTGTAAATTTTCTCAACTTCATTTGAAAAGGAAACTGGTTGTGGATTGATGACATACATGTAAACAGCTGCATCTTCGATGGCAATTTACAAACCACGGGTGATAAAATATGTGGAACCTTTTTCGGTGAACTTGGACCCGGGAAGATGTCATGAAAAAACTTACATGTATATCATTTGTGTTTCAGTATAATAAAGGCCAGGGGAGGGGGGTACAGGGGAGGGCGGATCCAGGGGAGGGGGTGCAGGGGAGGGCGGATCCAGGGGAGGCAAACCCAGGGAGGGGGATACAGGGGAGGGCGGATCCACGGGAGGGCAGATCCAGGGGAGGGGGAATCCAGGGGAGGGCAGATCCAGGAGAGGGCGGATCCAGGGGAGGGCAGATCCAGGGGAGGGCAGATCCAGGGGAGCGGGTATCCAGTGGAGGGGGTATAGGGGAGGGCGGATCCAGGGGGGGGGGGGTACAGGGGAGAGCGGATCCAGGGAAGGGGGACTCAGGGGAATGGGTATCCAGTGGAGGGGGTATATGGGAGGGCGGATCCAGGGGAGGGGGGGGGGGGGGTCAGGGGAGGGCGTATCCAGGGAAGGGGGATACAGGGGAGGGTGGATCCAGGGGAGGTACAAGGGATCCAGGGGAGGGGGTATCCAGTGCAGGGGGTATAGGGGAGGGCGGATCCAGGGGAGGGGGTTCAGGGGAGAGTGTATCCAGGGGGGGGGGGGCAGATCCAGGGACGGGGGATACAGGGGAGGGTGGATCCAGGGGAGGGAGGTACAGGGGAGGCCGGATCCAGGGGATGGGGGTTCAGGGGATGTGGGTTCAGGGGAGGGCGTATCCAGGGGGGTACATGGGAGGGCAGATCCAGGGAAGGGGGCACAGGGAGGGCGGATCCAGGGCAGGGAGGTACAGAGGAGGGCGGATACAGGGGAGGGCAGATCCAGGGGAGGGGGTATAGGGGAGGGCAGATCCAGGGGAGGGCGAATCCAGGGGAGGGCAGATCCAGGGGAGGGGGTACAGGGGAGGGCAGATCCAGTGAAGGGGTACAGGGAGGGCGGATACATGGGAGGGCAGATCCAGGGGAGGGCGGATCCAGGGGAGGGGGTACAGGGGAGGGTAGATCCAGTGAAGGGGGGTGCAGGGGAGGGCGGATCCAGGAAAGGGGGTACAGGGGAGGGCGGATCCAGGGAAGGGGGTACAGGGGAGGGCAGATCCAGGGAAGGGGGTACAGGGGAGGGCGGATCTTGGTTTAAAATACCAACCATTTAATCCGTGCTTTGCTGTTTGGAATGTTTCTATAGTACTGTAGTCTTTAGAAGTAATTGGGGTTTAGAATGAACGATTGTGCATCCCGATTATTTAAATTTGGTTTCTACATGTTTTTCATAAATTTGCTGAACATTTCTCTTTTACCAACTTTCATAAAAAAATAAGAATTTTGATAGCTCCTGCCACTTTAGATTTTTCAAAATTGTAAGTTAGTATTATTTGCAGCCACTACAGGTAAAATGTAATTGTTGGCAGCCAAACTGGCTACCTATCATTGTTGTGATTGTTAATTTCCAGATACATTACTTTGTCATGACGACCAATTAGAAGGAAGACGTGTCGCATTCATATTTTATCTCGTCCCAGAATGGACAGAAGAAGATGGCGGAACTCTGGACTTGTTTAATATCGATGGTAGGTGTATTGTTGATAGTAGGTTTATTGTTGAAAGTTGGTTTATTGTTGAACGTTGGTTTATTGTTGAAAGTAGGTTTATTGTTGAAAGTACATGTAGGTTTATTGTTGAAAATAGGTTTATTGTTGAACGTTGGTTTATTGTTGAAAATAGGTTTATTGTTGAATGTTGGTTTATTGTTGAAAGTAGGTTTATTGTTGAAAGTAGGTCTATTGTTGAAAATAGGTTTATTGTTGAACGTTGGTTTATTGTTGAAAATAGGTTTGTTGTTGAAAGTAGGTTTATTGTTGAAAGTAGGTTTATTGTTGAAAGTTGGTTTATTGTTGAAAGTACATGTAGGTTTATTGTTGAAAGTACATGTAGGTTTATTGTTGAAAATAGGTTTATTGTTGAACGTTGGTTTATTGTTGAACGTTGGTTTATTGTTGAAAGTAGGTTTATTGTTGAAAGTTGGTTTATTGTTGGACATTGGTTTATTGTTGGACGTTGGTTTATTGTTGAAAGTAGGTTTATTGTTGAAAATAGGTTTATTGTTGAACGTTCGTTTATTGTTGAACGTTCGTTTATTGTTGAAAGTAGGTTTATTGTTGAAAGTAGGTGTATTGTTGAAAGTTGTTTTATTGTTGAGAGTTGGTTAATTTTTGATTTTCAGAGAGTTTAAGGGAAATCCCTGTTGCTATTGTTGTTGTAGATTCTTCTATGGAGCGGTTTTGCTGAAACCAAAACACAAAGGACAACTTGTACTACTTTGCTGTAATTTCTGATGATGAGAGTAGTTTCTTTCGAAAGCTCATATTAAACATCACCATGTACAAAGTAGTACAAGTTGTCCTATCATGTGTTTTGGTATTGTTGTTGTTTGACAGACATAAACAACCTTTATGTAATGTTATGGTGAAGGATTACTTATGTATAACAACTTGGGTGTATTGGGTGAGGTTGTTTTGATCAGTTATTACATCATTGTTTAAGTCAGGGCTTTAATTCTGAGACAATTCCTTCTTGGTTTCATTGTTGTCTGACAGGCTATAAGCCAGGGATAACAATGTAAGAACTACATCAACTTTTTTATTTAGTATTTATGTCCATGTTTTGAAAAATTCAATTCAATTGCATTTCATAAAGACACTGGCATCCATGTAGGTGTGGAAAGCTCGTGTTGTTCACAAAGAACTTACTTTGTGGTGTTATTTCGCATTAACCTGAATGCCATGCAAAGATTTGACAAACAAATGCGATAAATGTACAGCTGCAGAGCGTGTAACATGCACAGTGAAACCACCTGGCAATAATGCATCAAATGTACAGTTGCAGAGCGTGTAACATGCACAGTGAAACCACCTGGCAATAATGCATCAAATGTACAGTTGCAGAGCGTGTAACATGCACAGTGAAACCACCTGGCAATAATGCATCAAATGTACAGTTGCAGAGCGTGTAACATGCACAGTGAAACCACCTGGCAATAATGCATCAAATGCACAGTTGCAGAGCGTGTAGCATGCACAGTGAAACCACCTGGCAATAATGCATCAAATGCACAGTTGCAGAGCGTGTAGCATGCACAGTGAAACCACCTGGTAATAATGCATCAAATGCACAGTTGCAGAGCGTGTAGCATGCACAGTGAAACAACCTGGCAATAATGCATCAAATGCACAGTTGCAGAGCGTGTAACATTCACAGTGAAACCACCTGGTAATAATGCATCAAATGCACAGTTGCCGAGCGTGTAGCATGCACAGTGAAACCACCTGGTAATAATGCATCAAATGCACAGTTGCAGAGCGTGTAACATGCACAGTGAAACCACCTGGCAATAATGCATCAAATGTACAGTTGCAGAGCGTGTAACATGCACAGTGAAACCACCTGGTAATAATGCATCAAATGCACAGTTGCAGAGCGTGTAGCATGCACAGTGAAACCACCTGGTAATAATGCATCAAATGTACAGTTGCAGAGCGTGTAGCATGCACAGTGAAACCACCTGGCAATAATGTATCAAATGCACAGTTGCAGGGCGTGTAGCATGCACAGTGAAACCACCTGGCCATAATGCATCAAATGCACAGTTGCAGAGCGTGTAACATGCACAGTGAAACCACCTGGCAATAATGCATCAAATGCACAGTTGCAGAGCGTGTAGCATGCACAGTGAAACCACCTGGCAATAATGCATCAAATGTACAGTTGCAGAGCGTGTAACATGCACAGTGAAACCACCTGGTAATAATGCATCAAATGCACAGTTGCAGAGCGTGTAACATGCACAGTGAAACCACCTGGTAATAATGCATCAAACGCACAGTTGCAGAGCGTGTAACATGCACAGTGAAACCACCTGGCAATAATGCATCAAATGTACAGTTACAGAGCGTGTAACATGCACAGTGAAACCACCTGGCAATAATGCATCAAATGTACAGTTACAGAGCGTGTAACATGCACAGTGAAACCACCTGGCAATAATGCATCAAATGCACAGTTGCAGAGCGTGTAGCATGCACAGTGAAACCACCTGGCAATAATGCATCAAATGTACAGTTGCAGAGCGTGTAACATGCACAGTGAAACCACCTGGCAATAATGTATCAAATGCACAGTTGCAGAGCGTGTAACATGCACAGTGAAACCACCTGGTAATAATGTATCAAATGCGCAGTTGCAGAGCGTGTAACATGCACAGTGAAACCACCTGGTAATAATGCATCAAATGTACAGTTACAGAGCGTGTAACATGCACAGTGAAACCACCTGGTAATAATGCATCAAATGCACAGTTGCAGAGCTTGTAGCATGCACAGTGAAACCAGGTCAATTCTCATAACCACAACAAAGAAGAAAATAAAGAAAGTCCTTAACTAGGCACAAGATGTTGTGTTACCATTTGGACAACTGTCCTGTTTCCGTCAAAGTCTTTTCGAAGCTTAATTTGACAGGACCAATTTAGTTCTTTATGGCTTTGCGTCGAGAAGTTTGAACTAAGTCGAACGACCTTCAAATAAAAATGGCATTCAAGGTCACAGGTTTTGTATTTATCATTTCAAAGTTCTCCACTACTGTTGTGTTAAGGTCTGCCCACTTTTGGTCATTTGAAGTTCTATAATAACACTGAATAGTTAGATTAACCCTTTCCCAAATAATTTTTGGGGCCTCTGTGGCTCAGTAGGTAGAGCGTTGGACACTCAATCCGAACAGCCTTCCACCAATGGGTCGCGGGTTCGAATCCCACTCAGTCCCAAAAAATTGGAAAATTTTCTGACTGGTTTTCACTCGAACGACCTATGTGGGATGGTTGCCAGTTACCAACGGAATGTCGTGGGTTTCCTCCGGGCATAGAGCCCGGTTTCCTCCCACAATAAAACTGGCAACGCCGCCATATAAGTGAAACGTAAAACATCAATCAATCAACCAAATAATTTTCTATTTTTAAGTAACACTCAAAATGTTTATATTTATAAACACTAAGACAGAGAAAATCTGACTGATTAGTGGCGGTGTTTTGTTTCAGACAATGGAGAACCAGGTGAAGTAGTCAAATCTATTTACCCAGAGTGGAATAAACTTGTTTTCTTTGAAGTATCCCCTCAATCATTTCATCAGGTAATTTTTAGTATTTCATCTCGAAATCAGTGAAAGTTTTTAAAGAGCCATTAACATGTGGAGCCTGTCCTGGGGGCTGTTTCTCGACACAATTATTTCTCGGCTCATGGTAGTCTTATCAAATCGCTTTTTGTCCGTCGTATGGTGTCTGTAAACTTTTCTTGTGATCACGATTCCAACAGAACTATTGGTCGAATCTTCATCAAATTTCACACGCACGTTCCTTCTATGGTCTAGTGGTGCAACATTTATTTCTTTTGCTCATTTGCATAACAAAATGGCCGCTAGGCTGTACTTTCTTGCTCCGACTCAGGGGTCAGAGCGTTAGCAGTCAAGATAACTCTGAATATCAGCCAAAAACTTCCAATTAAATTTATTAACCAACATCCGAGAGTAAAACACTGAAATATTAAACAAAGAATGTGGTTATAGCTTACAGTCATACAAGTTCAATCCACATAGAAAGAAAGGCGTTATAAGTCATTTACGTTTAACTGTTGTTTTTATAGCAAAATTGTTATTAATACGACCAAAAACGAAAGATGTTACTTAAAGGTAGCCATAGTTTCAAAAGATAGCTAATCACGCGAAGAAAAGAAAATACAATATGAATTTACATATTAAAAACAAGTGAGAACTGGCTGCGAGAAAGTAGGTCACACTGTAACAGTTAAATGAGGTCACTTGCAATGAGGTCACGTACACAGTTCTGTATTGGCGAAAAGAAACTAAAGTTGTGATTGTGCCAATTGAGTTATTGTTCAAATGAATATAATGTTCCACAGCTGTAGATTTTACATAAAGTTACACGAATAGGGAGCTTTGTTTTAGTTTAACTCACGCTGTGGTTCCCTGTCAGTTTCTAGAGATGTCACACGAGGAAAACAAGAGGAAATAAAGAACGGCACAAAAGATACCTCCAAACAGGAGAGTTATTGTGAAAATGGTTATCCTTGAACACAACTCCATATCTCCGTCGATCGGGCCCGACACTGCCTGGTATAAAGTGTAAAAGAGGGGTTACAGTATGGATATATATATTCAGACCTGTAGGTCTCAGGCAATGTTTCGGAATCGTTTTAGGTATATGTAGATACCAGCGCTTATTCTCTCATCAGGGGCCCAGCGCAAATGTTATGTGTGATACATGGTTTGTAGCAGTTAAGGTCCGTTTTGTGTTATGGCATAAAGGTTTAGTTCTTTGGTATAATGTAAGGCCTGTTTGTATCCGTTATATTAAACGGAATGGTAAACTGATGGACTGATTGTGTAAGTCCGCAGCCGATAATAACAGCTACTTGAATAAGATTTAATATTGGGTTAAATGCCCAGCTTTGGTCAAATATAATCCCTGCCCACAGCATGATGCTTGATAGTATATAATAGGACAGAGTGGCCGGTTACAGGATGTTGTAACGGATTAACGTGAATCTCATGATTCCTTAACAACCATAGACGATGTATATAATACATTTAGCTCATCCTATTTCCAGAGCTATATGAGTTCAGTAGCAGGGACTGATCCAGGGAAGATTTGGGCATACCGTTTCGGTTCAAAATGTTCCAACAATAAGTCAAAAACTACATCTCTGGCCCACAATTCAACATTAAATGCTATTTTGACATTAAAATCTGTTGGTTTGAAGAATTTGGGCGGATTTTTTGCTTGTGAGTTTGGGCGCCCATACCTGTATACAGGTATCAAAATGTCTCTGGATCAGTCTATGAGTAGTGGCATATGAATACATGTGTCGTCTGTATGTTTAGTTGCCTTTTTTTTTCGATCCAGACAAAATCCGATGATTATATACATGTGCTTTTGAAATATTTATAGTCGGGCCTAATCTAGCCCAAGTTCTGAAGTAGAACCCATTCCGAAACATGCCGGTGTATACCGGTGTATACCGGCACAAAAGATACCTCCAAACAGGAGAGTTATTATACTCTCCATGATACATTGCTCCGCGAAATACCGTTAACAATAGGGTAACGGCACATAGGCGACCATTTTGTTTTTCTTCTTTTTATCATTTTTCTCCTAAAGTAATGAGAGGATCTTCAAAAAAAACGTTGTACGCAGGTTAACCGTATGGCCTCGTTGCGTACTACATGTATGTACTTTTTGCTCATTTGCATATTAAAATGGCCGCTAGGCGACCATTTTGTTTTTCTTCTTTTTGTCACTTTTCTCCTAAAGTAATGAGAGGATCTCCGTAAAACGTTGTACGCAGGTTAACCCTATGGCCTCGTTGCGTACTACATGTATGTACTTTTTTGCTCATTTGCATATTAAAATGGGCACTAGGCGACCATTTTGTTTTTCTTCTTTTTGTCACTTTTCTTCTAAAGTAATGAAAGGTTAGGATTTTTGTAAAAAAAAGTAAGCATGTTACCCCTATGGTCTCGTTGCGCACTATCGCTTTTTTGCTCATTTGCATATTAAAAATGGCGGCCATGAAACAAAATGGTAACTTTTAAAAATATTTTTACATTTATTTATTGTCAGATCTCGAGATTTTGACCATATCCTCTGTGTGTGATATCTGGATTACTCTGAAACCCACCATTTATTAGCTATGTCTGATCATTTTCCTCCATGCATGATTTTGATATTTTTAGAGTTAATCCACCATTCATTCTCTAAATCTCTAAACATTGTGCTTCGATCAAATAGTTGTAAAGGAAAACAAATCTGAATGAAATAGAACACTCTCCAATGTCGCTTCCATTGACAATATGAAAAATAGAATCTAAATTTGGCAGCTGAATATCGCTCACTGAATATTGTTTTTGATTGGTTAGGTGGGTGAAGTGATATGTGAAGAGAAGATCCGATTGGCTGTCAGTGGGTGGTTTCATGGCCCCACAATTACACAAACTACTCCAAAGGTGGAATCTCAACTGCCATTAGAACCATGCCTGACAGTGGAGGTAAGTTGGATAACTCTGTCTCATTGATCCTCCTGCTCGTTCATTGGCTATTGCTCGATGACATCATATTGTGTGGGAGGGGCTTCAGTGCTGCTCGATGACATCATATTATGTGGGAGGGGCTTCAGTGTTGCTCGATGACATCATATTGTGTGGGAGGGGCTTCAATGTTGCTCGATGACATCACATTGTGTGGGAGGGGCTTCAGTGTTGCTCGATGACATCATATTGTGTGGGAGGGGCTTCAGTGTTGCTCGATGACATCATATTGTGTGGGAGGGGCTTCAGTGTTGCTCGGTTACATCATATTGTGTGGGAGGGGCTTCAGTGTTGCTCAATGACATCTTATTGTGTGGGAGGGGCTTCAGTGCTGCTCCATGACATCATATATATTGTGTGGGAGGGACTTCAGTGTTGCCTGATGACATCATATTGTGTGGGAGGGGCTTCAGTGTTGCCCGATGACATCATATTGTGTGGGAGGGGCTTCAGTGTTGCTCGATGACATCATATTGTGTGGGAGGGGCTTCAGTGTTGCCAGATGACATCATATTATGTGGGAGGGGCTTCAGTGTTGCTTGATGACATCATATTGTGTGGGAGGGGCTTCAGTGTTGCTCGATGACATCATATTGTGTGGGAGGGGCTTCAGTGTTGCTCGATGACATCAAATTGTGTGGGAGGGGCTTCAGTGTTGCTCGATGACATCATATTGTGTGGGAGGGGCTTCAGTTGCTCGATGACATCATATTGTGTGGGAGGGGCCTCAGTGGCTAAGTCATTTCTGAATAAGTTTTGGCAGGTCACGACACTTTTAGGTAAAAAACAATACGACATGAAACAAAATGATTATGGTGAACAGGTTGTAATGCGGTTAAATAATATCTCACTTATAAAGTCTGTACATGTATACGTGTATGTTAAACAAGGCTACAATTAAGTTACAAAATCTTGCAAAATTACACTTTGAATGGATTGTAATCGAATAAAAGAATAACTAGCATATTTTGTGTGGTTGATTGATTGTTTGGTGTTTTACTGAGCCATGGATGTCCCTGTTTTGTTTGGAGATATACCCCAGACTCTTGGAATTTGTGTCTGTATCATCCACTTGGTCAAAGGATATTTGTGCCATGTAACTGTAATAAAATACCCTCCTGAGTTTCTCATTTGTTTATTTGATCAGCCTGAAATGTACAAGAATCTAGTGGAAACATTAAGAACCACACAACTCCATCACATAGAAAAATAGAATCTAAATTTGGGCAGCTAAATATCCCTCACTGAATATTGTATTTGATTGGTTAGGTGGGTAAAGTGATATGTGAAGAGAAGATCTGATTGGCTGTCAGTGGGCAGCCAATTATAAAATGGGATGTTATCAGAGTGGAATATCTTCCCCATTCAGCCAATTCGGCTGTTAACAAAAGTACTCTGACCCCAGATCCAAACACCAAACAATAAACCAATCAAATTCTTTTAAAATTTCCGGTGATATGATCACAGCAACACATGCCCTCCATCAATGGTTCGCTGACTCTCACTCGTTCGAATCTCACTCAGTCCAAACAAATTGGCAAATTTTCTGACTGGGTTTTCACTCGAACGACCTATGTGCCCACTAAACCTGACAAGTCCCCCATACTCATGCCCATGACAACCATTATATCCACGGACAAAATTCACTGGACCGAAGATACAGCAAATTGCTTGTATACCCACTGGCTTCAGACACTAGATTTAAACTAAATTTGGGACAGGGCATGTGCCACCCTACTTTCGGCTTAGGAAGTAATATTGTTAATCTTAGTAACGAGGAACTCACTGCTGATGATATATCTCTACTCAATAGAGGACTCTCATTTGTGCCTTGCCCTAAAGCATTATCTGATAGGGACTTTTCTATTAGTAAATTAGTGCATGTTATGGAGTTCTCCAGAAATCTTAGTCTGGCTGATATCTACCGAGATTCTAGTGGGGTACGCAAGCCGTTTACATCTAAAAGCGGCTATACACCTCCTTCTCACATGTATGATCCAGAAATAAACATTAGTCGTGACTCTGTATCAAGGAAGTTTGATGCTTTAACTAATCAGAAAAACCAACATAACCTTACTCATTCAGAATGTCTTGCCTTAAGTAAGCTAAGGAGAAATCCAAACATAGTTATTAAACCTGCTGATAAAGGTTCGGCAACAGTTATTATGTCAAAACAGGATTATATTGAAGAGATAGAACGGCAGCTAAGCAACCCTCTTCATTACAAAAAACTTGATAAGGAAATTTGGCCTGAAAATGTTAGGAAGTTTAATAAAATTCTTGTTTCTCTTCAAGATAAAGGCTTACTTAATGAAAAACAGTATCGCTATTTGGAATCTGATCATAACTCTAAAAACAGGGTCTTCTATATTCTTCCAAAAATTCACAAACCCATTGAAAAATGGCCTAAGCCTACAATGCCCCCTGGGCGTCCTATTATCTCAGATTGTGGCAGTGAAAGTTATAGAATATCAGAGCTAATTGATTACTATCTAAAACCTATAGCGAATCGGCATCCTAGCTTTATAAAGAATACGGATGATTTATTGGCTAAATTGTCTGAGAAATCCATCCCACAAGATGTGATTTTGGTTACTCTGGATGTGGAGTCTATGTATACAAACATTGACATAGATTTGGGTCTTAAATCCATAAAATCAGCATTCCAAAGATATCCTGACCACCGTCGTCCGGATAAAGACATTTTAGAATTGCTGGAACTTAGCTTAAAAGGTAACGATTTTGAATTCAATGGGGAGATCTTTCAGCAAATTAAAGGGTGTGCTATGGGGAAACGTTTTAGTCCTAACTTTGCCTCTATTTTTATGGCTGAGTGGGAGAGTGATATTCTTCACAAATGTCACCTACAACCTTTTATTTACCTTCGGTATCTGGATGACATTTTTATCATTTGGCAACATACGTTGGAAGACCTTCATATTTTCATCGATACTCTTAATTCTCACGACTCAAGCATTAAATTACAGCCTACTATTGATCACACTTCTGTGGATTTTTTGGATGTAACTATTTACAAGGGTCATACATATCATACTACTGGGTATTTAGATTACAAAGTATTCTTCAAACCTACTGACACGCATCAGCTACTACATGCTGGGTCATACCATCCTCCTCACACTTTCAAGGGGGTCATTAAATCTCAGATTTTTAGATTCTATAGAAACTGTAGTTCTTTAGATTTTTTTAACCAGGCTTGTTCTGTTCTTTTTAAAGCTCTCCTCCCTAGGAAGTATTCTATTAGATTACTCCGAAGGATTAAATCTAACACAGTAAGACAAATCATGTTTCCCCCTTCATCCCCCGATACGCTTACCTCCCCTTCACGAGTGTACCACTACCGTCCAACATTTCTCTCAGGTACATCAATGAAATGCCTTAAGACGCGATGCAAACTCGATATATACGTACCCGATCGCGGAACCTTTTTCGGAGAACAAACTCGCAACAAATATCAAATGGCAGAGAACCTTAATTGTGACTCCTCTAATATCGTGTATGTAATCACGTGCAAAAAATGTCGCAAACAGTACGTCGGAGAAACTCAGAATTCTCTACGACAAAGAGCAGCCAACCATTTATCTAGCATAAGACTTAAACATGATGTACCCGTGGCACAACATTTCAATACTCAAGGTCATTCGGTCAAGGACCATTTTGAAATCATGCCTATTGAGAAAATCCCATTTCTCACTTCCGCTGCAGATACGAAGCACAAACGTTTGGAAAGGGAAAGTTTTTGGATTCAAACATTACAAACTATTTATCCTTTGGGTTTGAACTTGGACCCCGGAAGATGTCGTGAAAAAACTATAATACCATTTGTGTTTCAGTATAACAAAGCTAGCATCGCTATGGCCAAGATTATAGTAGAAGAATACAAACTACTTCAAAGTAAACTTGCTCGACCTCTGACCCAAAGGCCAGTCATTGCTTATAAAAAGAACAAGAGTTTGAAAGACATACTGGTCAGGGCTAAACTCCCCTGTCTGCCTTCTACCTAGGTTTTCTGGGAAAGGGTATGGGGGGGGGGGGCATACTATATAGTCTGACGATATTCTTACTATAGCTTAAGATGCGTAAGCATTGTCAATGTAATACAAAGTGTTCCAGAAAATTCTACTGACTAAGGCCAAGCTCCTGTCAGTCGTCAACCTAATGAAATATCATAGGTTTACTTTATTACAACAATTTATGATGGGGTATAAAGGTCTAAATGATATACCTCTTTTTAACACAATTAGAAACTTGTCTCCGTGGTTATTTTAGACAAGAAGATTTTCCCTGTGCCCGTGTGTTTTAGTGTCCATAATTATATAATGGAATATTTTGATTATTTTTTTGGCTTTTTCTTTTTAGGAGGAGATATTTTACAAATGGTTGAACCCCGTGTATTTAGACGTAACTATACAGGTTGAAATACAGGAGAAGTTTGAGACGGAATCCGAGATAGAACTACCAGATTTCATCAACGTAAGCCATAAATAGACTCCACCATATTGTAAATACCAAGTGAATAACTGCCATACAAAAATGTCTAAGATAAATATAACTGAATTACTGAGGCGACGTAACCTTGGGAAACCTCCATAGTGAAACCTCCATATTGAAACCTCCATAGTGAAACCTCCTAAGTCAAACCTCCATAGTGAAACTTTCATAGTGAAACCTCCATAGTGAAACCCCATAGTGAAACCTCCATGGTGAAACCTCCATAGTGAAACCTCCATAGTGAAACCTCCTTAGTGAAACCTCCTTAGTGAAACCTCCTTAGTGAAACCTCCATAGTGAAAGACCCTTGAGAGTGACTTACGATTTCAATCAATCTTAGTCAAATTATATGTTTGCACGAAAATTGTATGAAATTTCCCTTTTTTTTTTACCCCAAAATGAATTCAGGGGGGATATAGCAATTGCCTCCGTCTGTACGTCTGTCTGTTCGCTTATTAACTTGAGAACGCTTTGTAGCCTCATTTTGAAACCTGAGTAATATCTTGAACTCTCCGAAAGGATAGATGGGATTGCTTTTTAGGATTCTGGGAAAATTACGTGAAAATGCGTTGTCTGCTTAATAACTTCAGAACGCTTGGCGTATCATTTTGAAACTTGAATAGTGTGTTGAGCTCATGGAAAAGACAGATGGGATTGATTTTTAAGATTCTACCAATTGTGTGCCAGGCGCCACAGCCAATTTACTTTATTCCCAATGTATTAATTTGTTATCCGCCCCCATAACTTGAGAACGCTTTCTCGTATCACTTTGAAACTTAAAAACTAATAAGATTGCTTTTGCATTATATATGCTTCTATTTCTAAATTGGGGGGCCAGGGGGTATGTCATCCTCTGATGGCTCTTGTTGACATTTGTGAAGAAAGCGAAAATATAACCCCTAAAATTAAACATGGGGCGAGTAACGTTTAAAATGTCTAAACATAAATTACACATACATTTGAAACCTGAACACAACTTATCTATCTGAAACCAAGTAAAACACAAGTTATCTACAATCTGAAACCAAGTAAAACACAACTTATCTACAATCTGAAACCAAGTAAAACACAACTTATCTATCTGAAACCAAGTAAAACACAACTTATCTATCTGAAACCAAATAAAACACAATTTATCTATCTGAAACCAAGTAAAACACAACTTATCTATCTGAAACCAAGTAAAACACAATTTATCTATCTGAAACCAAGTAAAACACAAGTTATCTATCTGAAACCAAGTAAAACACAACTTATCTATCTGAAACAAAGTAAAACACAAGTTATCTATCTGAAACCAAGTAAAACACATCTTATCTATCTGAAACCAAGTAAAACACAAGTTATCTATCTGAAACCAAGTAAAACACAAGTTATCTATCTGAAACCAAGTAAAACACAACTTATCTATCTGAAACAAAGTAAAACACAACTTATCTATCTGAAACCAAGTAAAACACAACTTAACTATCTGAAACCAAGTAAAACACAAGTTATCTATCTGAAACCAAGTAAAACACAAGTTATCTATCTGAAACCAAGTAAAACACAAGTTATCTATCTGAAACCAAGTAAAACACAAGTTATCTGTCTGAAACCAAGTAAAACACAACTAATCTATCTGAAACCAAGTAAAACACAATTTATCTATCTGAAACCAAGTTAAACACAACTTATCTATCTGAAACCAAGTAAAAAAAAACTTATATATCTGAAACCAAGTAAAACACAAGTTATCTATCTGAAACCAAGTAAAACACAAGTTATCTATCTGAAACCAAGTAAAACACAACTTATCTATCTGAAACCAAGTAAAACACAAGTTATCTGTCTGAAACCAAGTAAAACACAACTTATCTATCTGAAACCAAGTAAAACACAAGTTATCTATCTGAAACCAAGTAAAACACAACTTATCTATCTGAAACCAAGTAAAACACAACTTATCTATCTGAAACCAAGTAAAACACAAGTTATCTATCTGAAACCAAGTAAAACACAAGTTATCTGTCTGAAACCAAGTAAAACACAACTTATCTATCTGAAACCAAGTAAAACACAAGTTATCTATCTGAAACCAAGTAAAACACAACTTATCTATCTGAAACCAAGTAAAACACAACTTATCTATCTGAAACCAAATAACTTCAGTGTCGAATTATACTCATTTCAGGTCTTTTTGTTTTTGGTTTACAATCGGCAGGCTTTGTTGTGCTGTTGTAATCAAATGCTTTGTATTTTTCACATATAAAGTCTGTATATGTTAAACACAGCTACAAGTTACAAAAAAAAAAATTTCTCTTGCAAAATTACACACTGAACAGGTTGTAATCAAGTAAAAGAATAACAAGCATGTTTTGTGTGGTTGATTGATTGATTGATTGTTTGGTGTTTTACTGAGCCCCTGTTTTGTTTGGAGATATACCCCAGACTCAACTGCATAAAACCTGGAAGTTGTGTCTGTATCACTTATCACTTGGTCAAAGGATATTTGTGCCATGTACATGTACCTGTAATACAATACCCCCTGAGTTTCTCATTTGTTTATTTGATCAGCCTGAAATGTACAAGAATCTAGTGGAAACATTAAGAACCACAGAGTGTGGCTGGGTGAAAAAAGGACCCGCAAACAAGAGGTATGGTTATTTTGTATTTTATGTAGGGCTACAGTGGATGTTCAATTTTATCCCAGTCACTTACATATACATGTATTGTATATATTTATGATCACTAAAACACACGGGCACAGGGAAAATCTTCTTGTCTGAAATAACCATGGAGACAAGTTTCTAATTGTGTTAAAAAGAGGTATATCATTTTTATACGCCCGACTTAAAAGAAGGCGGTCTGTCCATCCATCCATCCCGGATTCCCTTCCGCTCTATCACTTGAAGATTTTGGATCTAATCTTTACAATTCTTTCACAACATATACCTCGTCACCTTCCTTGTGGGTAGAAGGTGTGTCTTGAACCATTTATGACATAGTCGATTGCATAATGTGGCTTCTACATTGGATTATGTAATATTCTGTCATAGTCTATATCTTCGTCACCTTCCGAGTTTGATCCGATCTTGACAATTCTTTCAGAGTAAATACCTTATGGGCAGACGGTATGTCGTCTACCATTTCTGACTTCACTCGTTGCATAATATGGCAGGCATGTAGGATTATGTAATATTCCCTTCCGCTCCATCACTTCTAAAGTTCTGATCCAATCTTGACAATTTTCTCAGAGTATATACTTTATGGGCAGACAGTGTTTCACATACCATTCTGACATCATCTGTTGCATAATATGGCAGCCATATTGGATATTCCCTTTCGGCTGTTTAAATAGAGATAAGGGGACAATGACATCCACTGAAATGGACACACAAGGTTTGTATATTTACACACCATCATATCTGTGGTCAGCCTGAAGATTGTTTGCTTTGTACTAAAACTATTACAACCAAGTCCAATAGAACAGTGTCTAAGTCAAAACTGTTAAAATTCAAGAATTGTAAGCTATTGCATTGATTGCTCCTTCCCAATTATGGAACATAACAGTAATGTCAAAACAGCCACAATATTTCAGTTTTTGCAATTAAAATGTGATTGAATTTACCTGAACAGATAACATATGTGTACTATACCGTACTGGTATTTAGTTGCAGCTTCATCAAATTCATAATAGAAAAACTTCTATGAACAAGAAATTTCAATTGATGAAATTAAAACAAATATTATATTAAATGTAAAGTTGTTAATCGTGAAGTTGTTAAATGTAAAGTTGCCACGGCGGGCGTATGTTGAGTTTACTAAAACTCTTGTTGACCTTTATACCAAATCATAAACTGTTTATAAGCCTTTGGGCCAGAGGTCAAGCCATTTTACTTTAAAGCAGTTTGTATTCTTCTACTATAGGGGCCTCCGTGGCTCAGTAGGTAGAGTGTTGGACGCTCAATCTCAACAGCCTTCCACCATTGGGTCGCGGGTTCGAGCCCACTCAGTCCAACAAAAAAATTGGAAAATTTTCTGACTGGGTTCTTACAGATGGTAGGATGGTTGCCAGTTACCACCGAAAGGTTGTGAGTTTCCTCTCAAAGTAAAACTGGCAACGCCGCCATATACGTGAAATAATCTTGAACGCGGAGTAAAACACCAAACAATCAATCAATCTTTGTTCTGGCCTTGTTATACTGGAACACAAATAGTATAATAGTTTTTTCACGACATTTTTCCGGGTCCAAGTTCAAACCCATACATTGTAAATACATGTATCTATAGCTAGGGCAGGTTCATGTGCAATTTAGTTGTTTTCAAATGATGTTCTCAGCAAAATGACTAATAGGGTGTACAATTGTCCTACATTTATCTGCAACACATTCAAATTTCCAACTGCCTTTCTTCTTGAATGGGACTCTGGCTAACCATGTGTGTTTTACCCATGCTTAACACAGCTTGAAATAGATTGCTTGATGTTTTGCGGTTCAGGTTTAGTGTTTTCTCATTACCCTGCCCTGTATATTATATCCTGTATAAGTAACACGCCAATCCATCACCAATCAATATCTTCCCTTATCTGTATCCTTTGTATTTGCAGGTCATATTATCAACTTAAAGACTCGCTCTCAATTGTTAGAGAATGTATGATGTTATTTCAATCGGATGCCTTTTTCCTCGTCTTGTCAAATCTGACTGGCTTGGCTTTACACGAGCTGGCTGGAGATAAAGACGCTGATCAAGTGGGTGACACGGAGAAACGAGAGGATAGGATCAATCCCGCACAAGAAAGCGGTTCGCAAAACAACTCTCGTGCTCAGTCTGGTGAGAAAATTCTACTGATTAACTATGATAAGCAAGTTGTTAGAAATTAAATGGAAAAAATATTTGATAATCTGGCATTTTATGCATAGTTATTTTTTTGACTTTTCAGGAGGGTAATATCTGACGTAAGCAAAATCAGTTTGGTCTTCAGTGTTAAAATCGAACGTGCAGGCACTAACGGAAGTAGGAAACGTCATGGTTGCCATGACTACTTGTTTATCTGTATATGAATAACATGGGCGCCATCTTAATATCCAAGTGCACCCTGGCTACTTGGGGATTAAGCGGCGCGGATAAATCGGTCACGTGATACACAAATTCCCAGCCGAAGAAAGTCGTTCGATTTACAGTTTCTCGTCTTCCGCGTACGCCGAATGCATAATCAAACTCGACCCCTGTGTTTAACTCTTTACCCCATTATGACACTATTTGACGCCTTGCTTGTATCCATGAACTGTTCTCTGGGTCAACCCATAATGATGCTATATGACGCCTTGACATAATTAATATAAGACCTGATTTTATTTTTTTTTAATGAAAATTTTTTTTTTAATAACTTACTAAGATAATCTTTTGGAGAATGTGAATGAATATGTTGTTCACTTATTGTTTTTGTTTTTCTGAAATCAATATTTAGAACAAAATAAGGTTGACCTGAATCAGGTTGAATCAGAGCACGGCGTCATATAGCGTCATTATGGGGTAATGGATAAAACACTGCATGGGGCAAAGAGATAATAATGATAATAAAAGGTATTTTTATTTTTTATTTCCTATTTTCTCCATGACTTAGAAGGAGGTAGGTTGGGCCATCAAGGCTGTTTACTTGTGGGGCGCAGGTTTGACTCCAACTTTTGTGCCATTTGAGTCCCACTCAGTCCAAAGAAAAAATGAAATAAATGGATATGAATGGGTTTTCACTGATGCCCTTTGTGGAAGGGTGGACAGGTACCCCAAGAAGTTTGTGGGTTTCCTCTGGGCAAATATCCCGTCTCTCTCTAAACCTGACAACATGTACCTCAAGAAGTTTGTGGGTTTCCTCTGGGCAAATATCCCGTCTCTCTCTAAACCTGACAACATGTACCTCAAGAAGTTTGTGGGTTTCCTCTGGGCAAATATCCCGTCTCTCTCTAAACCTGACAACATGTACCTCAAGAAGTTTGTGGGTTTCCTCTGGGCAAATATCCTGTCTCTCTCTAAACCTGGCAACAGGTACCTCAAGAAGTTTGTGGGTTTTCCTCTGGGCAAATATCCTGTCTCTTTCTAAACCTGGCAACAGGTACCTCAAGAAGTTTGTGGGTTTCCTCTGGGCAAATATCCTGTCTCTTTCTAAACCTGGCAACAGGTACCTCAAGAAGTTTGTGGGTTTCCTCTGGGCAAATATCCTGTCTCTTTCTAAACCTGGCAACAGGTACCTCAAGAAGTTTGTGGGTTTCCTCTGGGCAAATATCCTGTCTCTCTCTAAACCTGGCAACAGGTACCTCAAGAAGTTTGTGTTTTTCCTTTGGGCAAATATCCTGTCTCTCTTTAAACCTGGCAACAGGTACCCCAAGAAGTTTGTGGGTTTCCTCTGGGCAAATATCCTGTCTCTCTTTAAACCTGGCAACAGGTACCCCAAGAAGTTTGTGTTTTTCCTCTGGGCAAATATCCTGTCTCTCTTTAAACTTGGCAACAGGTACCCCAAGAAGTTTGTGGGTTTCCTCTGGGCAAATATCCTGTCTCTCTTTAAACCTGGCAACAGGTACTCCAAGAGGTTGGTGGGTTTCCTCTGGGCAAATATCCTGTCTCTCTCTAAACTGGCAACAGGTACCACAAGAAGTTTGTGGCTTTCCTCTGGGCAAATATCCTGTCTCTCTCTTAACCTGGCAACAGGTACCCCAAGAAGTTTGTGTTTTTCCTCTGGGCAAATATCCTGTCTCTCTTTAAACCTGGCAACAGGTACCCCAAGAAGTTTGTGGGTTTCCTCTGGGCAAATATCCTGTCTCTCTTTAAACCTGGCAACAGGTACCCCAAGAAGTTTGTGTTTTTCCTCTGGGCAAATATCCTGTCTCTCTTTAAACTTGGCAACAGGTACCCCAAGAAGTTTGTGGGTTTCCTCTGGGCAAATATCCTGTCTCTCTTTAAACCTGGCAACAGGTACCCCAAGAGGTTGGTGGGTTTCCTCTGGGCAAATATCCTGTCTCTCTCTAAACTGGCAACAGGTACCTCAAGAAGTTTGTGGCTTTCCTCTGGGCAAATATCCTGTCTCTCTCTTAACCTGGCAACAGGTACCCCAAGAAGTTTGTGTTTTTCCTCTGGGCAAATATCCTGTCTCTCTTTAAACCTGGCAACAGGTACCCCAAGAAGTTTGTGGGTTTCCTCTGGGCAAATATCCTGTCTCTCTTTAAACCTGGCAACAGGTACCCCAAGAAGTTTGTGGGTTTCCTCTGGGCAAATATCCTGTCTCTCTTTAAACCTGGCAACAGGTACCTCAAGAAGTTTGTAGGTTTCCTCTGGGCAAATATCCTGTCTCTCTCTAAACCTGGCAACAGGTACCCCAAGAAGTTTGTGGGTTTCCTCTGGGCAAATATCCTGTCTCTCTTTAAACCTGGCAACAGGTACCTCAAGAAGTTTGTAGGTTTCCTCTGGGCAAATATCCTGTCTCTCTTTAAACCTGGCAACAGATACCCCAAGAAGTTTGTGGGTTTCCTCTGGGCAAATATCCTGTCTCTCTCTAAACCTGGCAACAGGTACCTGAAGAAGTTTGTGGGTTTCCTCTGGGCAAATATCCTGTCTCTCTCTAAACCTGACAACAGGTACCTCAAGAAGTTTGTGGGTTTCCTCTGGGCAAATATCCTGTCTCTCTCTAAACCTGGCAACACTGTCAGACATTAAAAGTGAAATAATCTTGAGTGCCAGTTAAAATTTTGTGCGTTTTCACCGATCACCTATTTTAACAGGTAAGGGTTCATCCACCAGTAAAAACGCCCTCCAGGGCAAGCCTGCGACCATATAAGGGAAATAATTTACATTGCCATTAAAACCAAACAAATATCAATCTTCCCAGGTGAACTGAACTAATGTTGGAAGGTTACCAAATATTCAGTTTCCTCCTCAAATATGGGTACATGTAGTTCAGTTAGCATACGAATGAAAACACCCGGAAATGTTCTTATGGTTTTCTGACACAAATAACAGTATTCTATTTATGATCACTAAAACACACGGGCACAGGGAAAATCTTCTTGTCTAAAATAACCATGGAGACAAGTTTCTAATTGTGTTAAAAAGAGGTATATCATTTAGACCTTTTAATACACCCCATAAATTGGTAGACCTATTATTGCTCACTTAATTTTTAGAAAGGTACATGTAGTTTGTGTAAACGCTAATTTAGATATAAGTATTGCTGCAATGTTATTTTTCAC
Organism: Lepidochitona cinerea; assembly: GCA_963971465.1. Taxonomy (NCBI): domain Eukaryota; kingdom Metazoa; phylum Mollusca; class Polyplacophora; order Chitonida; family Tonicellidae; genus Lepidochitona; species Lepidochitona cinerea. The sequence continues at coordinate 9,290,509 of OZ020556.1, forward strand.
TGGATTTCAGGTTCAACAGCATGTTGTCATGGTGAAGTTCGTTGGTGGAAGCCTGGTTGTTATACATTAGTGTCTGACACAGATATTGAGGAAAATGCAGAATTTGCCTTGGATTTGAGGTTTTTCATTGACAGTTCAGGTATTTATTACTTACTTAGATTTCTGAAATTCTCATACGTATTGCTTGCGTCATTTTTTGCACGTGATGTCATACATGATATTTGAGGAGTCTCAATTAAGATTCTCTGCCATTGGATATTTTTTGAGGGTTTGTTCTTCGAAAAAGGTTCCACAATCTGTTGGAGTTTGCATAGCGTCTTTAGGCATTTTATTGACCACAATCTATTGATGGAGTTTGCATAGCGTCTTTAGGCATTTTATTGACCACAATCTGTTGATGGAGTTTGCATAGCGTCTTTAGGTATTTCATTGACCACAATCTGTTCATGGAGTTTGCATAGCGTCTTTAGGCATTTCATTGACCACAATCTGTTCATGGAGTTCGCATAGTGTCTTTAGGCATTTTATTGACCACAATCTGTTCATGGAGTTTGCATAGCGTCTTTAGGCATTTCATTGACCACAATCTGTTCATGGAGTTCGCATAGTGTCTTTAGGCATTTCATTGACCACAATCTGTTCATGGAGTTTGCATAGCGTCTTTAGGCATTTCATTGACCACAATCTGCTCATGGAGTTTGCATAGCGTCTTTAGGCATTTCATTGACCACAATCTGTTCATGGAGTTTGCATAGCGTCTTTAGGCATTTCATTGACCACAATCTGTTCATGGAGTTTGCATAGCGTCTTTAGGCATTTCATTGACCACAATCTGTTCATGGAGTTTGCATAGCGTCTTTAGGCATTTCATTGACCACAATCTGTTCATGGAGTTTGCATAGCGTCTTTAGGCATTTCATTGAGCACAATCTAATCATGAAGTTTGCATAGCGTCTTTAGGCATTTCATTGATCACAATTTGTTCATGGAGTTTGCATAGCGTCTTTAGGCATTTCATTGATCACAATTTGTTCATGGAGTTTGCATAGCATCTTTAGGCATTTAATTGACCACAATCTGTTCATGGAGTTTGCATAGCGTCTTTAGGCATTTCATTGACCACAATCTGTTCATGGAGTTTGCATAGCGTCTTTGGGCATTTCATTGATCACAATCTGTTCATGGAGTTTGCATAGCGTCTTTAGGCATTTCATTGACCACAATCTGTTCATGGAGTTTGCATAGCGTCTTTAGGCATTTCATTGACCACAATCTGTTCGTGGAGTTTGCATAGCGTCTTTAGGCATTTCATTGACCACAATCTGTTGATGGAGTTTGCATAGCGTCTTTAGGCATTTCATTGACCACAATCTGTTTATGGAGTTTGCATAGCGTCTTTAGGCATTTCATTGACCACAATCTGTTCATGGAGTTTGCATAGCGTCTTTAGGCATTTCATTGACCACAATCTGTTCGTGGAGTTTGCATAGCGTCTTTAGGCATTTCATTGAGGTACCTCAGAGACATGTTGGGCGAGAATGGTACACTCGTGAAGTTGAAGAGGGGGAATTGATTTGTCTTAATGTGTCAGATTTGATCCTTCAGAGTAACCTAATAGAATACCAGAATACCCCCTGGGGAAAAGACCTTTATAAAGAACAGAACAAGCCTGATTGAAACAATCTCGAGAATTACAGTTTCTATAGAATCCAAAAACCTGAGACTTAATGGCTCCCTTGAAAGTGTGGGGCGGATGGTATGAATCAGCATGTAGCAGCTGATGTGTGTCAGTGGGTTTGAAGATTACTTTGTAATCTAGATAACCAGATATGTATGACCCTTGTATATAGTTACATCCAAAAAATCAACGAAAGTGTGATCAATAAATAGTAGGCTGTAGTTTAATGCTGGGGTCATGGAAAGAGTATCAAATGATTGATGTTGGAAGACTATTAGTTACACAGTCTGTGTGTGACCCAATACGGAAATATATGGGGTTAGTAAAAACCATATTGGGTTGAGGCGTCAGTATGCTGTCTGGAGCCTGTTTCACAAAGCGGCGTAACGTAATTTTTATACGCCCGACTTAAAAAAAGTCGGTCGTATTATGGTATCACCAGCGCCGTCCGTCCGTCCGTCCGTCCATCTGGCCGTCCGTCCCGGATTCCCTTCCGCTCCATAAATTGAAGAGTTTTGATCTAATCTTTACAATTTTTTTTACAACATGTACTCTAGGGGTAGAAGGTATGTCATGAACCATTAAGAACATTGTCCATTGCATAATATGGCTATTACATTGGATTATATAATATTCTGTCTTAGTCTATATCTTCGTTCCCTTCCGCTCCATAACTTGAAGAGTTTTGATCAGATCTTTACAATTATTTTTACAACATATAGTTTAGGGGTAGAAGATGTGTCATGAACCATTTAGGACATTGTCGATTGCATAATATGACTTCTACATTGGATTATGTAATAAGTTTTGATCCGATCTTGACGATTCTTTCAGAGTATATACTTTATAGGCAGATAGGGTGTCATGTACCATTTCTGACATCACCTGTTGCATAATATGGCAGCCCTATTGGATTATGTAATATTCCCTTTTGGCTCCAGAACTTCTTTCGTTTTGATATAATCTCTCCAATTCTTTTAGAGTATATATACCTTATAGGTAGATAATGTGTCGCTTACCAAATTTGATTTCAGTCCACATATTTTTTGTCTGTTTTCAAGAGTTTTTTTTTTTATCAGAAATGTGTACCTGATGTTTAATATATATATATTAATATATATCAATGCTTTTTTGAGTACACTTGGTTCAGAGTAATACTGGAAGGCAATTAATTTATACATTCTGAGACTGTTTTCTTGGATAATTTAATGTGCACTATAATAACAAAAAAATACCATTTTCCCCACTTTATTACCCATCTGGTATTTATCAGAGTGGCTGTTTAAATAGAGATAAGGGGACAATGGCATCCACCAGAGTAGTACACAAGGTTTGTATATTTACACACCATTGTATCAGCACAGCCTGAAGATTGTTTGCTTTGTAATAAAACTTTTACAGCCAAGTCCAATAGAACAGTGTCCCAGTCAAAACTGTTAAAATTCAAGAATTGTAAGCTAAATTGTATTGATTGCTCCTTCCCAATTATGGAACATAACAGCAATGTCAAAACAGCCACAATATTTCAGTTTTTGCTATTAAAATGTGATTGAAATTACCTGAACAGATAATATATGTGTACTATAACCTACTGTGGCTGTTTAAATAGAGATAAGAGTATGTATAACGTACTGGTATTTAGTTGCAGCTTCATAAAATTCAGAAGAAAAAAACTTCTAATGTGAACAAGAAATTCGAATGGATGAAATTAAAACAAATGTTATATTAAATGTAAAGTTGTTAATCGTAGCGGTTCGACTTTGCCACGGCGGGCGTATGTTGAGTTTACTAAAACTCTTGTTTACGTAACTGTCATGGCAACCCATACTGTAGATATACGTTGCTATGAAAGTTACGCAAAAAAATACAACTACGCCGTTTTGTGAAACAGGCTCCAGATGTGGGATAAAGTGTTCTGTGTAAGGTGTGATTATATATAGTGCTACAGTGTTCTGGTCGTGCTCAATCAACATTGATTGGACGATACAGAGGAAGACGTCTGGTATTATGTGAAATAGTCTGGTGTACAATCATTGGATATCGTAATTATCTGATTTAACTTTCTCAAACACTACGTATTGCCAAAAATGTATGAGAATAGTTACCATGTGTTTTCTCACTTGTCTTCTGTAATAACATGCACCGTAGTATTACTGTATATATAAATGGTTTGTTCCTGTATATAGAATTTGTGTGACTCGTGTTTTAGGTTGGCTGTCAGATTACGGAGGTTTCACTTCTTATATTGCCAAAGATGAGGACGAAGAGGTAATATTTTCAGTATCAATTCAGATATTTTCAGTATCAATTCAGATATTTTCAGTAACAATTCAGATATTTTCAGTAACAATTCAGATATTTTCAGTAACAATTCAGATATTTTCAGTAACAATTCAGATATTTTCAGTAACAATTCAGATATTTTCAGAAACAATTCAGATATTTTCAGTAACATTCAGATATTCTCGGTAACAATTCAGATATTTTCAGTAACAATTCAGATCATGTCAGTAAGAATTCAGATATTTTCGGTAACAATTCAGATATTTTCAGTATCAATTCAGATCATGTCAGTAACGATTCAAAACCATGTTTTATCAGTAACAAATCAAATATTTTCAGTAACAATTCAGATATTTTCAGAAACAATGAAGATTTTTTCAGTAACAAATCAAATATTTTCAGTAACAATTCAGATATTTTCAGTAACAATTCAGATATTTTCAGAAACAATTCCGATTTTTTCAGAAACAATTCACTCTGACAGATATTTTCAGAAACATATGTTCAATAGCAATTCAGGTTCTTTCAGGGCCTCAGTCAGCAGAGTGGTAGTCTCTCTGTCTGACACAGGCCTTCCATTGAATGATTGAGGGAACAGACAGGATTGGTTAAAGCCCTCATTACACGCGCCAGTTTTCTCACTTGACATCCAAGAATAATCAATGTAAATTCTTTTCAGTAAAATTCAGTGAGAATTGTTTTTAAAATGTGTAAAAAATAAAGTTTGTGTTTGGTGAATCACTGATTGCTGTCATTTCTCTGTATTTCAGTTGTTGACAGTGAATCCGTCCAGCAATTGCCTAGCCCTCGTCTATAGAGATACGGATACATTACAGTTTGTCAAACACATCAACCATAAAGCCAGTGAACGAGATCGACCAGACTTCTATGATATCCACTTTGTCTACTATGAGTAATACGGCTGGCTCAACTTTGTCTACTATGAGTAATACGGCTGGCTCAACTTTGTCTACTATGAGTAATACGGCTGGCTCAACTTTGTCTACTATGAGTAATACGGCTGGCTCAACTTTGTCTACTATGAGTAATACGGCGGTCTCAACTTTGTCTACTATGAGTAATACGGCGGTCTCAACTTTGTCTACTATGAGTAATACGGCGGGCTCAACTTTGTCTACTATGAGTAATACGGCGGGCTCAACTTTGTCTACTATGAGTAATACGGCGGTCTCAACTTTGTCTACTATGAGTAATACGGCGGGCTCAACTTTGTCTACTATGAGTAATACGGCGGTCTCAACTTTGTCTACTATGAGTAATACGGCGGTCTCAACTTTGTCTACTATGAGTAATACGGCGGGCTCAACTTTGTCTACTATGAGTAATACGGCTGGCTCAGACTTTCTATCAACTAGTATAAATCCTGGCAGTTATTTTCAAGTGTAAATAGAGGCTTCCTGTCTGAATAGATAAATGGCTTTGTTTTATCAACACATTTTTCTGAGAGTATTAATGGCCTTAAGAGCCCAGACTGATGAGGCTTTTTAACAGGTTGTATCAATGCTGCACTCTGTGCTTCTACTGACATGTCACAATAGGGACCTCAGAGCCTGTATCTTTAAGACTGATAGGGAGAAATAGAACATGCTCTTTCATAACAATCGTAAAACTGATCAGTCTGAGACCGATCTGAAGAGTTTTAAGGCCACTGAGGTCGAAAAAGGTTCTCCGACTGATTGATTGCAGATTCACGGTCGACTGGAGCTTAACACGATCGAATCGGATCTTAACTTGACCTGAGCTGGGCTTAAGCCGGCAAATTCTCAGCTGGCCGATGCACCAACTGAAATGCGCTAGTTCGCATGTGAGTGATTTGGGTTTTACGTCCTGCTCAACAGTATTTCAGTTATATGAAGACGTAGTTCGCATGTGAGTTTGGCATATCACTTAATTGTTAGCGTTGCTGAGTGCGCTGCAGAATATAGTTCCTCACAACTCATCACTTTACAGACATGATTGAAGTCCATTACTGTTGAAAACTTACGACATGATTTTTTATGTTTTAGATTTGATCATGTATAATATCATACGGTAAGAATTCTGCTAATTCAAGGACGAGCAATGTGAAGATAACAAATTATTAGACTGCTTTCTGTCATGTTTGGTCTAAAACAACAATAGTGATTGCTCGATAGGATTATCGGTCGCTCCATGCAGGAGGTAAGACACTCAACGAAAAGTCTCAAACTTTTAAGAGTGCTTTTCGTAATGTTTTGAGTACTTGAATTAGCGGAATTCTTACCGTAATGTTATTTTGAGTCAGAAATATGTATGGTTTACTATTAGATGGGCAGTGGGATTGCAGATTCCAACCGCCAACTTGTTTGATACAGGTTGATTATTGTTCAGTTGTTTGTGAGTGGACACACGTTTCTTCAGCAAATAAAGAAGGTGGATATGGAAAGGCTGCCGGTTACGTCAAATCACCATAATTAATATCAGGGGAATGTTTAGATTTTGTGTTCATCAATCAACCTCCTGGAGCCTGTTTCACAAAGCGGTGTAGCGTAAGTTTTCGCGCAACTGCCATAGCAACCCATACTGTAGAGATACGTTAGTATGAAAGTTACGCAAAAAATCGACTGCGCCGTTTTGTGAAACGGCACCCTGTAGTCCAGACTTGGGGACAGTTATTATGATCTTAGTGACAAGGAACTCACTGCTGATTATATGTTTTTACTCCATAGGGGACTTTCATTTGTGCCTTGTCCTAAATCATTATCTGATAGGAATAATTAGTCCATGTTATGGACTTCTCCCAATTATAGGTCTTGCTGATATCACAGAGATTCTAGTGGGGTAAGCAGGCCCTTTACATCTACTGTAAATGCAGCTAGACACCCACTTTTACACATGTATGACCCAGAAATAAATATAAGTTGCGACTCTGTATCGCGATTTTGGTTGCCCTAGATGTGAAGTCTATGTATACAAACATTGACATAGTCTTGGGTCTAAAATCCATAAAATCGGTATTCCAAAAATACCCTGGCCGAAAAAAGACATTTTAGAATTGTTGGAACTTAGTTTAAAGGAAGAAATACATATATTTTGATAACAGACATCAAAGTGCTTAAAACATTTAATTAAAACGTTAAATTAAAATGTTAATTACTGCCAGTGACCCTCAAGCTAATGAAAACGGACAGAAGTATGACCTTTCAGTGGCTTATCTGTGTCGCCATTTTCTCCACTTTAAGATGACGGGATGTTGCAGCAGCTATTTTTAGATCAATAGTGACACATTTTTACCATTCTCTAATGTATGATGGTAGATTTAGGTTAAAAAAACATGGCGACAAACTTGAAGTGGGAAAATTGGTTCGGAATATGTAGGTCAGTCCTGCAAGCACACATCATCTTTGCATCACATGATTACTTTATACCACACCTGAATTTAATTCACCAATGATTGGATAAAACTAATGAAAACATGGTAGCGGTCTTGTGAATGGCCTATGGAGCTTATTCTCTATTGTAACGACACATTCCAATTTCAATTATTCACATACGAGGGGAGAAAACATACATTGAACAGCTGTTTTAGACTAAATAAACTCTACTCTTTCCATCTATACTGGGGCCTCCGTGGCTCAGTAGGTACACTGTAGAGCATTGGACGCTCAATCCGAACAGCCTTCCACCAATGGGTCACGGGTTCGAATCCCACTCAGTCCAAAAATTGGAAAATTTTCTGGCTGGGTTTTCACTCGAACAACCTATGTGGGATGGTTGCCAGTTACCAGTGGAAGGTTGTGGGTTTCCTCCGGGCACAGAGCCCGGTTTCCTCCCACAATAAATCTGGCAACGCCGCCATATAAGTGAAATAATCTTGAGGGCGGCGTAAAACAATCAATCAATCCATCTAAACTAGTCTAACCTTAAATTTCCTTTCCCTTTGAAAGGTAAAGATTAAGAATTCAATGGGGAGATCTTTCAGCAAATTAAAGGATGTGCTATGGGGAAATGTTTTATTCCTAACTTTGTCTCTATATTTATAGCTGAGTGGGAGAGTGATATTCTTTGCATTTGTCACAAACAACCGTATACTTAACTTGGGTATCTGGACGACATTTTTTTTAAATGGCAGCGTTTATTGGAAGACGTTATGCCAGATAAAGATTTCAAGTGAAAAATATAGTTTTATTGTGGGAGGAAACCGGGCTCTATGCCCGTAGGAAACCCATGACCTTCCGTTGGTAACTGGCAACCATCCCACATACATGTAGGTTGTTCGGGTGAAAAACCCAGTCAGAAAATTTTCCAATTTTTTTTTAGACTGAGTGGGATTTGAACCCGCGACCCATTAATGGAAAGCCAATGTCAGACTGAGAGACTATCACTCTACTCCAATCAGAACATCGCTGCAAATTTAATGTTAAATGTTTTTTTTATTGAATTTCCTATTTATTCAGCATTACATGAGCCAATTTTATAAATTAACTGATAAATGAATGAATTTTCATAAAATACATCAACATTACTTTTTTATTGCACATACATAAAACAGATTTAGGAAAAGTCATTGAACTCTGAAAAGAGGCTTACTTCCCATGTATTGTTTTCTGTTAATCTGAGGTGCCGAAGGGTAAGGTAATAAAACTTTTTACTTATAAAAATATTTACATTTTTTGTGTGTTATAATCTCTCATGTAACGACAAATCTTGGTCCACTTTTGGATTTTATCAAAATCTACGGATTCTGAAATGATTTCAAAAAGTGTGAAAACATGATCATCTATCATAAGTGCTGTATCTCTGTCTTGGATCTTGCGTATCATTCACAGGTTTCACTAATGGGTCCGTCTCGCCGGGGCTTTCCTCCTCGGAGTAATTCACTGAGGCAGACGTCTCACTTGCTAACAAACCATTCTTTACTTCTAACTGTAACTTCTGCTTACGACTTTGGTTTAAAACTCCACCCTGAAAAATAGATGAGATTATTACCTTATTGCTTCATTAGGTCTGGTTTTAACCTCTGAACACAGAGCCTACTTTCAACTTCTGAACACAGAGTCTGTTTTCAAATCCCTGGATCTGTTTTCAAATCCCTGGCACAGAGCATGTAACTTGTGACCTGATGATGTTTCTCTTAACCATCTAATGTTCTGACCACTGAGACATTTTTAACAACAAAATTAAGAAATTGTTTGCTACTTTTATGAGGAATAGTTAATTTTTGGTAGCAGAGCTATTTACGGCCGTTTCTTATTCTCCCTTGATAATGAGCATGAAATGTATCTTACCTTACGCTTGTCGTTAATGTTGAGGAAAATGGTTGTGGCCACACATGCCAGAATATTGACCAACATAAATATCATAACATATCTCCATCGAGGTACAGTCTCTTTGGGACTCAAACTGAAAAACAGAAAAAAGATGTATCTAAATCACCGCTCAGATCAACATAAGATTGGATCCCATCATTGGCAATAGAATTTTAAAGGGGCATGAGCTGCCAAAATGTTGATGTTTTGACGTTGAAACAGAATGTTGAAATTATCGGTTATTTTTCCCAAAACGTATAATTCAGAAGCTTTTTTGTCTCGACAATGTACAATAAAGTATTGTTTTGAACTAACTTTGGCTTAGAATGAATGAATGGTCGTCCCGGTTATTTTAATTTTGTTTACTTTTCGAACACTATTCTGGTCCGTATAGGCCACATACTGAATGGATTTTCCTCATTCCAAAGCCAATCATTTAGTTTTTCGATGGCCTTCAAAGCCTTTTACTGTCGTGACGATCAGAAATAATGAAAAAGTGTGAATTTCGGCAGCTCATGCCACTTTAAGAGCATTTATGTCGATTGAAATGATCAGATCAGATCCTAAGTTGACCTGAACAGGAGTTTAGAATCTTACCAATTCTCACTTTGTTGAAAAAAAGAGCCAAACTAACGACTGTCATTGAAAAACACTAATCCGGTCGTCCAATCAGAGAGCTAGCTGTAAAAATATTCTTCAAAATGTGGTACACACTGGGATAAGATAGTCAAGCTCGTGACTGAAATGCTTGTAGCTGTAGTTTGATAATGGTCGAGATGAAAGCCATTAATAAGGGTCCATCAATGGACAGCCTGTGAGCCATCAATGGACAGCCTGTGAGCCATCAATGGACACCCTGCGAGCCATCAATGGACAGCCTGTGAGCCATCAATGGACAGCCTGTGAGCCATCAATGGACAGCCTGTGAGCCATCAATGGACAGCCTGTGAGCCATCAATGGACAGCCTGCGAGCCATCAATGGACAGCCTGTGAGCCATCAAGGGACAGCCTGCGAGCCATCAATGGACAGCCTGTGAGCCATCAATGGACAGCCTGCGAGCCATCAATGGACAGCCTGTGAGCCATCAAGGGACAGCCTGCGAGCCATCAATGGACAGCCTGTGAGCCATCAATGGACAGCCTGTGAGCCATCAATGGACAGCCTGTGAGCCATCAATGGACAGCCTGTAAGCCAATGGACGGCCTGCGAGCCATCAATGGACAGCATGTGAGCCATCAATGGACAGCCTGTGAGCCATCAATGGACAGCCTGTGAGCCAATGGACAGCCTGTGACCCATCAATGGACAGCCTGTAAGCCAATGGACAGCCTGTGAGCCATCAATGGACAGCCTGTGAGCCATCAATCGACAGCCTGTGAGCCATCAATGAACAGCCTGTGAGCCATCAATGGACAGCCTGTGAGCCATCAATGGACAGTCTGTGAGCCATCAATGGACAGTCTGTGAGCCATCAATGGACAGTCTGTGAGCCATCAATGGACAGCCTGTGAGCCATCAATGGACAGTCTGTGAGCCATCAATGGACAGTCTGTGAGCCATCAATGGACAGTCTGTGAGCCATCAATGGACAACCTGTGAGCCATCAATGGACAACCTGTGAGCCATCAATAGACAACCTGCGAGCCATCAATGGACAACCTGTGAGCCATCAATGGACAGTCTGTGAGCCATCAATGGACAGCCTGTGAGCCATCAATGGACAGCCTGTGAGCCATCAATGGACAGCCTGCGAGCCATCAATGGACAGCCTGCGAGCCATCAATGGACAGTCTGTGAGCCATCAATGGACAGTCTGTGAGCCATCAATGGACAGCCTGTGAGCCATCAATGGACAGCCTGCAAGCCATCAATGGACAGCCTGTAAGCCATCAATGGACAGCCTGTGAGCCATCAATGGACAGCCTGTGAGCCATCAATGGACAGCCTGTGAGCCATCAATGGACAGCCTGTGGGCCATCAATAGACAGCCTGTGAGCCATCAATGGACAGCCTGTAAGCCATCAATGGACAGCCTGTGAGCCATCAATGGACAGCCTGTGAGCCATCAATGGACAGCCTGTGAGCCATCAATGGACAGCCTGTGAGCCATCAATGGACAGCCTGTGGGCCATCAATAGACAGCCTGTGAGCCATCAATGGACAGCCTGTGAGCCATCAATGGACAGCCTGTGAGCCATCAATGGACAGCCTGTGAGCCATCAATGGACAACCTTTGAGCCATCAATGGACAGCCTGTACCACGAAGTATAATATATTATTGCTAAAGTATTTTCTTTAACCGGGCAATGTTGCAAATAAATCAAATAATCTTGGACACAGTAAAACACCAAACAATCAATCCTGTAATTTCTCTAAGTTAAAACGGCAAAGCCTTACTTTTGATCTTTTCCCAGAATGGCCCCGACGATAACATTGGACACACCAATCCCAATCATCTGTATAGAGGTTGTTAGACCCATGGCTGTACCTATAGTAGATTGGGGGACTACCAGTGGTATGGATGGCCACATACTGGCCTGTAAATAAACAATATTTTATGTTATAATGGTGTGGTTAGACTCCTGGTTGTACAATTACTAGACTAAAAATACTTTTTTCTTTAAATTGCTAAGTGAGCAACTTACCGCAGCAAATGAGTATGTAATACCCAGCCAAAGTGTAGATACGAGTGGGTAGACTGTGGTAAATGCCAGCAAGCCAAATACAGGAATTGTAAATACTGCACAGAGCAATGCCAAGATTCCACGCTTACCAACACGATCCTAACAACAGAAAATATTTATTAACAAAAACTATCAATATTTATCTGAATTCATCAAAATGTGGCCAATGTAAATGACATTTGGCCCTTAATTTCATTGAAAAAATAAAGCAGCCACAAAGTTAGATTTTTTATTGGATTTCAACTATAGTGGAGGACTTGTTTGAGGGGCATATAGAAGTTGGAAGTATATAGAAATCCAGAAAGAGTTTGTTTAATGTTATAGTGCAGGAGGTAACTGGTTATTAGATTTCATCTATAGTGGAGGAGGGAACTGGTTATTGGATTCCAACTATAGCGGAGGAGGGAACTGGTTATTGGATTTCAACTATAGTGGAGGAGGGAACTGGTTATTGGATTTCAACTATAGTGGAGGAGGTAACTGGTTATTAGATTTCAACTATAGTGGAGGAGGGAACTGGTTATTGGATTCCAACTATAGTGGAGGAGGGAACTGGTTATTGGATTTCAACTATAGTGGAGGAGGGAACTGGTTATTAGATTTCAACTATAGTGGAGGAGGTAACTGGTTATTAGATTTCAACTATAGTGGAGGAGGGAACTGGTTATTGGATTTCAACTATAGTGGAGGAGGGAACTGGTTATTGGATTTCAACTATAGTGGAGGAGGGAACTGGTTATTGGATTCCAACTATAGTGGAGGAGGGAACTGGTTATTGGATTTCAACTATAGTGGAGGAGGGAACTGGTTATTGGATTTCAACTATAGTGGAGGAGGGAACTGGTTATTGGATTTCAACTATAGTTCAGGAGGGAACTGGTTATTGGATTTCAACTATAGTGGAGGAGGGAACTAGTTATTGGATTCCAACTATAGTGGAGGAGGGAACTGGTTATTGGATTTCAACTATAGTGGAGGAGGTAACTGGTTATTAGATTTCAACTATAGTGGAGGAGGGAACTGGTTATTGGATTTCAACTATAGTGGAGGAGGGAACTGGTTATTGGATTTCAACTATAGTGGAGGAGGGAACTGGTTATTGGATTTCAACTATAGTTGAGGAGGGAACAGGTTATTAGATTTCAACTATAGTGGAGGAGGGAACTGGTTATTGGATTTCATCTATAGTGGAGGAGGGAACTGGTTATTGGATTTCAACTATAGTGGAGGAGGGAACTGGTTATTGGATTCCAACTATAGTGGAGGAGGGAACTGGTTATTGGATTTCAACTATAGTGGAGGAGGGAACTGGTTATTGGATTTCATCTATAGTGGAGGAGGGAACTGGTTATTGGATTCCAACTATAGTGGAGGAGGGAACTGGTTATTGGATTTCATCTATAGTGGAGGAGGGAACTGGTTATTTGATTTCAACTATAGTGGAGGAGGGAACTGGTTATTGGATTTCAACTATAGTGGAGGAGGGAACTGGTTATTGGATTTCAACTATAGTGGAGGAGGGAACTGGTTATTGGATTTCAACTATAGTGGAGGAGGGAACTGGTTATTGGATTTCAACTATAGTGGAGGAGGGAACTGGTTATTGGATTTCAACTATAGTGGAGGAGGGAACTGGTTATTGGATTTCATCTATAGTGGAGGAGGGAACTGGTTATTGGATTTCAACTATAGTGGAGAAGGGAACTGGTTATTAGATTTCAACTATAGTGGAGGAGGGAACTGGTTATTGGATTTCAACTATAGTGGAGAAGGGAACTGGTTATTAGATTTCAACTATAGTGGAGGAGGGAACTGGTTATTGGATTTCAATTATAGTGGAGGAGGGAACTGGTTATTGGATTTCAACTATAGTGGAGGAGGTAACTGGTTATTGGATTCCAACTATAGTGGAGAAGGGAACTGGTTATTGGATTCCAACTATAGTGGAGGAGGTAACTGGTTATTGGATTTCAACTATAGCGGAGGAGGGAACTGGTTATTGGATTTCAACTATAGTTCAGGAGGGAACTGGTTATTGGATTTCAACTATAGTGGAGGAGGTAACTGGTTATTAGATTTCAACTATAGTGGAGGAGGTAACTGGTTATTGGATTCCAACTATAGTGGAGGAGGGAACTGGTTATTGGATTTCAACTATAGTGGAGGAGGGAACTGGTTATTGGATTCCAACTATAGTGGAGGAGGGAACTGGTTATTGGATTTCAATTATAGTGGAGGAGGGAACTGGTTATTGGATTTCAATTATAGTAGAGGAGGGAACTGGTTATTGGATTTCAACTATAGTGGAGGAGGGAACTGGTTATTAGATTTCAACTATAGTGGAGAAGGGAACTGGTTATTAGATTTCAATTATAGTAGAGGAGGGAACTGGTTATTGGATTTCAACTATAGTGGAGGAGGGAACTGGTTATTGGATTTCAACTATAGTGGAGGAGGTAACTGGTTATTAGATTTCAATTATAGTGGAGGAGGGAACTGGTTATTAGATTTCAACTATAGTGGAGAAGGGAACTGGTTATTGGATTTCAATTATAGTGGAGGAGGGAACTGGTTATTGGATTTCAATTATAGTAGAGGAGGGAACTGGTTATTGGATTTCAACTATAGTGGAGGAGGGAACTGGTTATTAGATTTCAACTATAGTGGAGAAGGGAACTGGTTATTAGATTTCAATTATAGTAGAGGAGGGAACTGGTTATTGGATTTCAACTATAGTGGAGGAGGGAACTGGTTATTGGATTTCAACTATAGTGGAGGAGGTAACTGGTTATTAGATTTCAATTATAGTGGAGGAGGGAACTGGTTATTGGATTTCAACTATAGTGGAGGAGGGAACTGGTTATTGGATTTCAACTATAGTGGAGGAGGGAACTGGTTATTGGATTCCAACTATAGTGGAGGAGGGAACTGGTTATTGGATTTCAACTATAGTTCAGGAGGGAACTGGTTATTGGATTTCAACTATAGTGGAGGAGGTAACTGGTTATTAGATTTCAACTATAGTGGAGGAGGGAACTGGTTATTGGATTCCAACTATAGTGGAGGAGGGAACTGGTTATTGGATTTCAACTATAGTGGAGGAGGGAACTGGTTATTGGATTCCAACTATAGTGGAGGAGGGAACTGGTTATTGGATTCCAACTATAGTGGAGGAGGGAACTGGGCTATAAGCAGTGAGGTAAGCCTCAAGTTTCCTTTGGAGCGATGGGTCGCGGGTTCGAATCCCACTAAGTCCCAAAAAATGGGAAAATTTTCTGACTGGGTTTTCACTCAAACGACCCATGTGGGATGGTTGCCAGTTACCAGCGGAAGGTCGTGGGTTTCCTCCGGGCATAGAGCCCGGTTCTCTCCCACAAAATAAACTTGAGCGCGGCGTAAAACACCAAACAATCACACAATCAATCCTTTGGAGCCTGGCGACCATCCCATGTGTAGCAGACCTTCAACTAAGGATAATTTGGGACACCCAGTTTTGAGGCCCCTGATGGCCTTGGTTTTATTGAATAAGCTGAGAGAAAATAAAGGAGACAGAAGCCAAAATAGTAGGGCAGTGTCGGCTCATATGTCCCTTTGATTGATTAATGTTTTTTAATCTGCACTTGAGACATTTTTATGGCATGTGACCAGGGTTAGTTGGGGGAGAAAGCAGGGTCTTTGTCCAAAGTAAACCCACAACCTTTGCAGAACAAAATTTGGTAACAATTTCCTTTGTTTAGTTTACAACATACATTAGATGTGATGCCTGAAACAGGTTAGGTTGAGGAAAACCATCTCTTGACTGAGTTGACTGATTGATTGATTGATTGATTGTTTGGTGTTTTACGCCGCGCTCCTGAGTTGACTGAGCCCACAACCCATTAGTGTGAAGAAATAATGATAATATTGTCTAAGTACAAGCATCCAGCTAAATATGCCTACATACATGTACATGTAACCATAGTTAAGATGCGTACAACCATTGTCAATGTGTTACAAAAGGATTCCAGAAAATTCTACTGACCAAGGCTAAGCTCTTGTCAGTCGTCAACCTAATGAAATATCATAGGTTTGGTTTGTTACAACAATTTATGGGGTATAAAGGTCTAAATGATATACCTCTTTTTAACAGAATTAGAAACATGTCTCCATGGTTATTTTAGACAAGAAGATTTTCCCTGTGCCAGTGTGTTTTAGTGATCATAAATATATACATGTAACAAATTGTAATTTATAAAAAAAACAACTCTTTCAGAATATAACTAAGAAAGTAGCTACAGTTGAATTTGTAAAAATTGGACACAGGATTGTTTTATTGAGCTCCGTACTTACAATAAGAAATCCTAGGAAAGGGGAGAGCACCATTGAAGCATCATATACGGCTCCCGATAAATAGGCTGCCGTCGTCTTGTCAAAAGAATACTTGTCTTGGATAAATTTACTGCAAATGAAACACAGAACTTGACATGTAAAACAGTGTTAATTTCCAAACCCTACTAATGTAGAAATGTTCTTAAAGGGTTTATGAACAACCTTTGGAAATATTTTCTAATTTGCGTTAAGTGTGTTGTAGAACATGTACTTTAAACGTCTGACCCAAAAAAAATTTTCGGTCGCAGCACATACAAAATTCAAGCTACGTTTGCCGATCTACAATGCTTACGAAAGTTATCTCAGAGACTTATGACGTCAAACACGACCTCCGTTGTGTACGTACCCTCACAGTGATGACGTAATAAACGATTTCTGCTGTCTCAGACGTCTTCTTGGCAGTTTGTACACATCGAAGGTCGTGTATGACGTCATTTTTCCGAGTAGTTACGACAAATACGGAAAATATGCATATTTCCTCACCGTTCTTCTTTTGACTACCAGGGAACTAACGCGAAGGTTGTTCCGTTTCAACTGATGTTTTTCAAATATACATTTAGTCCATTAACAAACACAAACCAGCTTTAAATCCTGTTCATAAATCCTTTAATATTGAATCAACAAGTGAATTAAGCTTACCTGGAATCAGCCACAAATGGGAACACTCCATTGTAGAAGAACATAATAGTTAAGGCCAATAACCAGTACGACAAGGAAAAATATTTAATGTCAGTCACTTTCTACAACAAAATATATATCTGCTTTTATAAGGTAGAGAGTTAAAGTTATTCATGAAACTGTAGTTAAAATGTTGAAAAACTGTCCTCCTTTATGATTAACAAGGCTACCCCCGTCCTACATTGAGTCCATAAAATAAATACCAGGAGCCTGTTTCACAAAGCGGCGTAGCGTAAGTTTTCACATAACTGCCATAGCAACCCATACTGTAGAGATACGTTAGTATGAAAGTTACGCAAAAAATACATCTACACCCCTTTGTGAAACAGGCTCCAGTTAGGAAAGTTTACATGAACACACAGTAATATAAGCTATGCATGAGCAAGATTCAGAAAGCCTAAGTAGTAGATAATGAGACCTTGCTTGTTTGCGCTTGTGCTAAATCTCTCGTCCATGTATGTAAAACGAAAGGTCTAAATGATATTTACTTTATTACAACAATTTATGATGGGGTATAAAGGTCTAAATGATATACCTCTTTTTAACACAATTAGAAACTTGTCTCCGTGGTTATTTTAGACAAGAAGATTTTCCCTGTGCCCGTGTGTTTTAGTGTTCATAAATATGTAAAATGAAAAGTAATTGCATAGAAATGAGAAACAAGGGTTTAAGTCGGAAGGGAGTTGACACTGGTTCAAAAGGCTTTGCTGACTTCTTGTTTATATCAGTAGAACCAGACGCTTTAAATCCAGCATTTATCCCAGTCGCAACATCGAAAACTGGCTTTGATGGGGGTAAATAGTGACCCTAATGGCATGTGAGGTACGCAAACAAAAGCAAAAAACTTTGCAAAAAACAATCACAGACAAAGATCAATAACGGTAGAAGTCAGCACAGAGCCTATAAAGCGTGTGAACCAAGCCATGAACACATGGTTAAAGAGGCTCCCAAATCTAAAAACATAATTGTCGGTTTAAAAACTAGACGTAAGATTACCATTGTAAGGCAATTATTAAGTAAAACCATAAAGCCCATAAACCGTTAAAAAGGCTAATTTTGGAGTAAACCATATCGTGTGAAAAAGGTTCAACTTCCTATGATGAGAGCAAGAATCAAAGTGGGAAAGCGCCACCTGTCAGCGTCACAAAGGGAGGTAATCCCATACTAAGGTATTTTCTATCTAAAATAATCTAATTTTAGTATTTATTAGTGTGTTAATATGCAAGTTTCTCTTATATATATATGTACATTAGTACATGCATTGTAAATCCACTAGAATTATGGCAATTGGGTTACAAACTGGTTGATTGTTCTAATAGCACTAAAGATTATTTCACTGATACCCGAGCCAAGCTCGGGAGGAAACCAGGCTATTGTTTGGAATCTTTGGCAGGTACCTGGCAGGCCTTTCACCATCTTCGCTAGCCAAGATAAAACCTCCATGACCCCATTCCGTGTTTTATCTTGGCTAGCGAAGATGGCCTTTCACATGTAGGGTCATCAATGAGTGATAGTGGATTGAGTGAGGTTTGAGTCTGATAACCATGTTGGATTATATTTACAGCATTCAACCCAGCATGTCACGATGGAAAGCTGGCTGATAACCGAAACACTAAAACACACGGGCACAGGGAAAATCTTCTTGTCTAAAATAACCATGGAGACAAGTTTTTAATTGTGTTAAAAAGAGGTATATCATTTAGACCTTTACACCAGTCATAAATTGTTGCAATAATCTAAACCTATGATATTTCATTAGGTTGACGACTGACAGGAGCCTGGCTTTAGTCAGTAGAAAATTCTGGAACACTTTGTAAGGGTCATTTATATGCATATATCACATTCAAAAGTGGGAACAGGTTACGCCACGCATAATGAATAGTACTGAAGAACAGCAACTACTCTCACATCAAACAAGTTAAATGTTAATGATAAAAAATTAGGACATCACCACGTCGTCAGTTGTTTTTGAACGTTGTGGTGATGTCTTTTTTTTTATCATTAGTGTGGAACCCACGTTTAAAGAGAGTTTCAAACATTTCTTAAGTTAAATGTTACCAATTTTTTGGATTCTATTTTCAAATCATCTGCTTGACCCAATTGTCTAACTCCAACAGCATCTAATATACTGACAACAATGGCAGATATAAAGCCAAGACCACACAGCATTGCTCCTGGAATAAAGAAAATATTAATGATAAAAAATTAAGACATCACCACGTCGTCAGTTGTTTTTGAACAACACGAGCTTTCGACACCTGTGCCGGTGTCTTCGTCAAGTGTAACCCACGTATGGAACACACATTTAAAGAGAGTTTCAAACATTTCTTACAAGAAAATATTAGTCGTTTAAAGGATAAATAACAAGTTTAAGTCAATGCCTATTTGGTAATCAATTTGTTTAAAAACTTGCACCGTATTGGAAGTTCGCTGTGTTTCAATATTATGTTTTCAGTTTCATATTTACTCAATTTCCGATAACAAATCACCGCTGGGTGTTCAAAAAGAAAGTGGCATGAGCTGCCGAATTCTGCAAAGAGATGCCTTTTTCTGACTGTGTTTCAATTAAACAATACATTCCCCACATGACCATGGAATATATGACTGACAGGGTTTTTTTCATTGAAATTTGTTAAATTGAACCATAAGCCTAAGCAGGACAGAGGTTAAAATGTACATTGTAGGTTGCACAGGTGATCAAATCTCAATGTCAACAGAGATGAACCACTTCTACTGGGACTTTTAGAAAATTCTAATAGAATTAAATCAATTTAGTCAGTGAATTTCTAAACAGAAAATTACCATAAAAAAAACTGCCACAAAGAAAAAAATTAAATTGTACCAACCCAATGTTTAGTGAAATTTCAAGTGTAGGGTTATGCCAATCACAAATATTATTACCAACAGCCTCGTGTTCATTTTTAGTGTTGTAAAATGAAAACAAAAAAGCAAGACAATCTCAGGTACAGACCTCCCCAGAGAGTCCATTTCAGACCATACGTCTGTTCAAAGCTCTGAGTAAGAAGGAAGTTCAGGACACTACCAAGTCGAGAGAATGCCAGAGTGAAACCAAAGGCCATTGCCAGTTCCTTGTTCTTAAACCAGAAGGCTGTAATACGATTCTGTACAACTGAAACACAAGGATACAATCTTATTATTTGATTTCATTTCATTTATTCACCATAAAGTCGTTTTGTTTAATGGTTACATAAGTTACACTGCGTTTGGCGGGAATAAAGTCTAAAAGATTATATATACAATTATATACTTTTTAACAGATATAGAAATACAAAATGCTATTATATAATATTCTACAACCAAATGACTCAGAAGTAGATTGGTTGATTGATTGTTTGGTGTTTTGCGCCGGGCTCAAGATTATTTAACTGGCGGTGTTGCCAGTTTTATTGTGGGAGGAAACCAGTCTCTACCATCCCACATAGGTCATTCGAGTGAAACCCCAGTTTTTTTTACTGTGTGGTATTCGAAGCCGCGACCCATTGGTGGACGGCTGTTCGTTTTATTGTCGGCCAAACTATTAGGCTTTATTGAGGATTTTGATAAAATCTTATTTTAGGAAACCAGAGATATTTAAAAATGTATTTTTTTAGTTACTTTAGGGTGAAATGAGTGTTGTGGGTTATAATAATTTATAAGTTTTGTTGGTTCTACAGTGGGGAGAATCCACTGGCACCAAACAACAACATGAACTGATCGAACCCAGTCATTAAACCTTCTCCATCTATAAAGGAGGGGAAATCTCTAGAAATACATAGGGATTATCGTCGATAACAACCTTCAAAGTGCTTTAAACATTTTACGTCAATTACCTCAAGTGACCCTCAAGCTAATAAAAACAGACAGAAGTATGTCCTTTCAGTGGCTTATCTGTGTAGCCATTTTTCCGTTTTAGGATGACGTGATGTTGGTGTAGCTATTTTTAGATCAATAATGACGTATGTTTACCGCTCTCTAATGTATAATGGTAGATTTAGGTCCAAAAAAACATGGCGACAAACTTGAAGTGGGAAGATTGTCTCCGAATGTATAGGTCAGTATGCAACCGCACACCATAGCTTAGCCAGCCATTGGCTAAATTGCATCACATGACTACTATATAACGCACTTAAATTTTTATTCAACAATAATTGGATAAAACTAATGAAAAAATGGTGGTGGCCTTGTGAATGGCCTATGGAACTTATTCTCTATTGTAACGCCACCTTCAAATTTCAATTATTCACTAACGAGGGGATAAAACATGTATTGGACAGTTGTTTTGGACTAAATGAACTCTACTCTTTCGATCTAAACTAGTCTAAAGCTTAGATTTTCTTTCCCTTTAAGGACTCAGAGGGGCTAAAATGAGTGACCAATCAATGGCTGGCTTAAGTCACCACTAGTGTCAAACCCTCGACTCACTATGCCACATATCACAAACAGAATTAAATTTGATAAAATATTGAAATGATTCATTCTGACTTATTTCGGTTTCAAAAGCATTGTCGATGAAAATAAAGAGAAACATACTAGTTAGAGAGCCATTGCCCGATCCAAACAACAGACGGCCAGTCAGCATAACCGGCAACATGGCAGATGTTCCTTTAAACTCCACACCCAGAGCGAAGACAGAAGAACCGAGGACACACAGGAACGAGAACAGGAAGACACCAACTGAAACGGAGAGCATGGGTTATTTCACGGATAAGTTGATAGAAACTATATTTGACAAATTGACCTTGAAAGGTTGATTTAACAGGAATTAAATAGCAGAGCATTTGTGAAGGTAAACTTCCAACATCCAAGTCAAATTAGACTGATCATGATTATTTCACGGTTAAATTGCAATGTTCAAACTTCTACATCTCCTGATGTTTTTCTGAGGTGTACTAAGTATTACACATGCAAATGTAAACAAAGGGCCATAACTCCAGATCAAAACAGTTGGCTTGTTTTTTTTTCACATATGCCTCTAGTGAATCACTTAGTACAAGTTGGATAAATTGATTGATTGATGATTAACATGGCACAAGATTTGAATCGTGAAATGACAATAGTTAGTCTCAAACTGGAATACAACCTTTTTACAGCAAATTTTACAATTATATATCCTTCAATAGATGTGATGGTTCTTGTGGTGTTCAGTTTCTAAATGTTCTGTGTTCCCTAGTTGTTGTGCCTGCCTGTCTGATTGAGAATGAAGGTACCTGATTGTACTTAACTTACATCGGTTTCCAAGTTTATCAATGAGAAAACCAGCCCCTATCACTACTACAGCATTCCTGAAAAGATACACAAATTACAGTTATTCTCAGCTCCTCAGCACATTATACAGCGAGTTCTTTCTGTTGGTGTGCACATTATATAGTGAGTTCTTTCATTTGGTGTGCACATTATACAGTCAGTTATTTCTGCTGGTGTGCACATTATACAGTAAGCTCTTTCTGTTGGTGTGCACATTATACAGTAAGTTCTTTCTGTTGGTGTGCACAGTATACAGTAAGTCCTTTCTGTTGGTGTGCACATTATACAGTAAGTAATTTCTGTTGGTGTGCACATTATACAGTAAGTTCTTTCTGTTGGTGTGCACATTATACAGTCAGTTATTTCTGTTGGTGTGCACATTATACAGTAAGTTCTTTCTGTTGGTGTGCACATTATACAGTAAATTCTTTCTGTTGGTGTGCACATTATACAGTGCGTTCTTTCTGTTGGTGTGCACATTATACAATGAGTTCTTTTGGTTGGTGTGCACATTATACAATGAGTTCTTTTGGTTGGTGTGCACATTATACAATGCGTTCTTTCTGTTGGTGTGCACATTATACAATGAGTTCTTTTGGTTGGTGTGCACATTATACAGTGCGTTCTTTCTGTTTGTGTGAACATTATACAATGAGTTCTTTTGGTTGGTGTGCACATTATACAGTGCGTTCTTTCTGTTGGTGTGCACATTATACAATGAGTTCTTTTGGTTGGTGTGCACATTATACAGTGCGTTCTTTCTGTTGGTGTGCACATTATACAATGAGTTCTTTTGGTTGGTGTGCACATTATACAATGCGTTCTTTCTGTTGGTGTGCACATTAAACAGTGAGTTCTTTCTGTTGGTGTGCACATTATACAATGAGTTCTTTTGATTGGTGTGCACATTATACAATGTGTTCTTTCTGTTGGTGTGCACATTATACAATGAGTTCTTTTGGTTGGTGTGCACATTATACAGTGCGTTATTTCTGTTAGTGTGAACATTATACAGTGAGTTCTTTTGGTTGGTGTGTGCATTATACAGTGAGTTCTTTTGGTTGGTGTGCACATTATACAGTGAGTTCTTTTGGTTGGTGTGCACATTATACAGTGAGTTCTTTTGGTTGGTGTGCACATTATATAGTGAGTTCTTTCTGTTGGTGTGCACATTATATAGTGAGTTCTTTCTGTTGGTGTGCACATTATATAGTGAGTTCTTTCTGATGGTGTGCATATTATATAGTGAGCTCTTTCTGTTGGTGTGCACATTATACAGTGAGCTCTTTCTGTTGGTGTGCACATTATACAGTGAGTTATTTCTGTTGGTGTGCACATTATACAGTGAGTTCTTTTGGTTGGTGTGCACATTATACAGTGAGATCTTTTGGTTGGTGTGCACATTATACAGTGAGTTCTTTTGGTTGATGTGCACATTATACAGTGAGTTCTTTTAATTGGTGTGCACATTCTACAGTGAGCTCTTTCTGTTGGTGTGCACATTATACAGTGAGTTATTTCGGTTGGTGTGCACATTATACAGTGAGTTCTTTTGGTTGGTGTGCACATTATACAGTGAGTTTTTTTGGTTGGTGTGCACATTATACAGTGAGTTCTTTTGGTTGGTGTGCACATTATACAGTGAGTTCTTTTGTTTGGTGAGCACATTATACAGTGAGCTCTTTCTGTTGGTGTGCACATTATACAGTGAGCTCTTTCTGTTGGTGTGCACATTATATAGTGAGTTCTTTCTGATGGTGAGCATATTATATAGTGAGTTCTTTCTGTTGGTGAGCACATTATACAGTGAGCTCTTTCTGTTGGTGTGCACATTATACAGTGAGCTCTTTCTGTTGGTGTGCACATTATATAGTGAGTTCTTTCTGATCATATGGTGAGCATATTATACAGTGAGTTCTTTCTGTTTGGCGAGCACATTATACAGTGAGCTCTTTCTGTTGGTGTGCACATTATATAGTGAGTTCTTTCTGATGGTGAGCACATTATCCAGTGAGTTCTTTTGGTTGGTGTGCACATTATACAGTGAGTTCTTTCTGCAAGTGTGCACATTATATGGTGATTGAGTTCTTTCTGTTAGTGTACACATTATACAGTAAGTTCTTTTGCATGGTGTGCACATTATACAGTAAGTTCTTGCGGTTGGTGTGCACATTATACAGTGGGTTCTTTCTGTTGGTGTGCACATTATACAGTGAGCTCTTTCTGTTGGTGTGCACATTATACAATGAGCTCTTTCTGTTGGTGTGCACATTATACAGTAAGCTCTTTCTGTTGGTATGCACATTATACAGTGAGCTCTTTCTGTTGGTGTGCACATTATACAGTGAGTTATTTCTGTTGGTGTGCACATTATACAGTGAGTTCTTTTGGTTGGTGTGCACATTATACAGTGAGTTCTTTTGGTTGGTGTGCACATTATACAGTGAGTTCTTTTGGTTGGTGTGCACATTATACAGTGAGTTCTTTTGGTTGGTGTGCACATTATACAGTGAGCTCTTTCTGTTTGTGTGCACATTATACAGTGAGTTATTTCGGTTGGTGTGGACATTATACAGGGAGTTCTTTTGGTTGGTGTGCACATTATACAGTGAGTTCTTTTGGTTGGTGTGCACATTATACAGTGAGTTCTTTTGGTTGGTGAGCACATTATACAGTGAGCTCTTTCTGTTGGTGTGCACATTATACAGTGAGCTCTTTCTGTTGGTGTGCACATTATATAGTGAGTTCTTTCTGATGGTGAGCATATTATATAGTGAGTTCTTTCTGTTGGTGAGCACATTATACAGTGAGCTCTTTCTGTTGGTGTGCACATTATACAGTGAGCTCTTTCTGTTGGTGTGCACATTATATAGTGAATTCTTTCTGATGGTGAGCATATTATACAGTGAGTTCTTTCTGTTTGGCGAGCACATTATACAGTGAGCTCTTTCTGTTGGTGTGCACATTATATAGTGAGTTCTTTCTGATGGTGAGCACATTATACAGTGAGTTCTTTTGGTTGGTGTGCACATTATACAGTGAGTTCTTTCTGCAAGTGTGCACATTATATGGTGAGTTCTTTCTGTTAGTGTACACATTATACAGTAAGTTCTTTTGCATGGTGTGCACATTATACAGTAAGTTCTTGCGGATGGTGTGCACATTATACAATGAGTTCTTTCAGTTGGTGTGCACATTATACAGTGAGTTCTTTTGGTTGATGTGCACATTATACAGTGAGTTCTTTTAATTGGTGTGCACATTCTACAGTGAGCTCTTTCTGTTGGTGTGCACATTATACAGTGAGTTATTTCGGTTGGTGTGCACATTATACAGTGAGTTCTTTTGGTTGGTGTGCACATTATACAGTGAGTTTTTTTGGTTGGTGTGCACATTATACAGTGAGTTCTTTTGGTTGGTGTGCACATTATACAGTGAGTTCTTTTGTTTGGTGAGCACATTATACAGTGAGCTCTTTCTGTTGGTGTGCACATTATACAGTGAGCTCTTTCTGTTGGTGTGCACATTATATAGTGAGTTCTTTCTGATGGTGAGCATATTATATAGTGAGTTCTTTCTGTTGGTGAGCACATTATACAGTGAGCTCTTTCTGTTGGTGTGCACATTATACAGTGAGCTCTTTCTGTTGGTGTGCACATTATATAGTGAGTTCTTTCTGATCATATGGTGAGCATATTATACAGTGAGTTCTTTCTGTTTGGCGAGCACATTATACAGTGAGCTCTTTCTGTTGGTGTGCACATTATATAGTGAGTTCTTTCTGATGGTGAGCACATTATCCAGTGAGTTCTTTTGGTTGGTGTGCACATTATACAGTGAGTTCTTTCTGCAAGTGTGCACATTATATGGTGATTGAGTTCTTTCTGTTAGTGTACACATTATACAGTAAGTTCTTTTGCATGGTGTGCACATTATACAGTAAGTTCTTGCGGTTGGTGTGCACATTATACAGTGAGTTCTTTCTGTTGGTGTGCACATTATACAGTGAGCTCTTTCTGTTGGTGTGCACATTATACAGTGAGCTCTTTCTGTTGGTGTGCACATTATACAGTAAGCTCTTTCTGTTGGTATGCACATTATACAGTGAGCTCTTTCTGTTGGTGTGCACATTATACAGTGAGTTATTTCTGTTGGTGTGCACATTATACAGTGAGTTCTTTTGGTTGGTGTGCACATTATACAGTGAGTTCTTTTGGTTGGTGTGCACATTATACAGTGAGTTCTTTTGGTTGGTGTGCACATTATACAGTGAGTTCTTTTGGTTGGTGTGCACATTATACAGTGAGCTCTTTCTGTTTGTGTGCACATTATACAGTGAGTTATTTCGGTTGGTGTGGACATTATACAGGGAGTTCTTTTGGTTGGTGTGCACATTATACAGTGAGTTCTTTTGGTTGGTGTGCACATTATACAGTGAGTTCTTTTGGTTGGTGAGCACATTATACAGTGAGCTCTTTCTGTTGGTGTGCACATTATACAGTGAGCTCTTTCTGTTGGTGTGCACATTATATAGTGAGTTCTTTCTGATGGTGAGCATATTATATAGTGAGTTCTTTCTGTTGGTGAGCACATTATACAGTGAGCTCTTTCTGTTGGTGTGCACATTATACAGTGAGCTCTTTCTGTTGGTGTGCACATTATATAGTGAATTCTTTCTAATGGTGAGCATATTATACAGTGAGTTCTTTCTGTTTGGCGAGCACATTATACAGTGAGCTCTTTCTGTTGGTGTGCACATTATATAGTGAGTTCTTTCTGATGGTGAGCACATTATACAGTGAGTTCTTTTGGTTGGTGTGCACATTATACAGTGAGTTCTTTCTGCAAGTGTGCACATTATATGGTGAGTTCTTTCTGTTAGTGTACACATTATACAGTAAGTTCTTTTGCATGGTGTGCACATTATACAGTAAGTTCTTGCGGATGGTGTGCACATTATACAATGAGTTCTTTCAGTTGGTGTGCACATTATACAGTGAGTTCTTTCTGTTGGTGTACATATTATACAGTGAGTTCTTTCTGTTGGTGTGCACATTATACAGTGAGTTCTTTCGGTTGGTGTGCACATTATACAGTGAGTTCTTTCTGTTGGTGTGCACATTATACAGTGAGTTCTTTCGGTTGGTGTGCACATTATACAGTGAGTTATTTCTGTTGGTGTGCACATTATACAGTGAGTTATTTATGTTGGTGTGCACAATATACAGTGAGTTCTTTTGGTTGGTGTGCACATTATACAGTGAGTTCTTTCATATGGTTAGCACATTATACAGTGAGTTCTTTCAGTTGGTGTACACATTATACAGTGAGTTCTTTCAGTTGGTGTACACATTATACAGTGAGTTCTTTCAGTTGGTGTACACATTATACAGTGAGTTCTTTCGATTGGTGTACACATTATACAGTGAGTTATTTATGTTGGTGTGCACATTATACAGTGAGTTCTTTCTGTTGGTGTGCACAATATACAGTGAGTTCTTTTGGTTGGTGTGCACATTATACAGTGAGTTCTTTCACATGGTGAGCATATTATACAGTGAGTTCTTTCTGTTGGTGTGCACATTATACAGTGAGTTATTTATGTTGGTGTGCACAATATACAGTGAGTTCTTTTGGTTGGTGTGCACATTATACAGTGAGTTCTTTCACATGGTGAGCACATTATACAGTGAGTTCTTTCGATTGGTGTACACATTATACAGTGAGTTCTTTCTGCAAGTGTGCACATTATATGGTGATTGAGTTCTTTCTGTTAGTGTACACATTATACAGTAAGTTCTTTCGCATGGTGTGCACATTATACAGTGAGTTCTTTCGATTGGTGTACACATTATACAGTGAGTTATTTATGTTGGTGTGCACATTATACAGTGAGTTCTTTCACATGGTGAGCACATTATACAGTGAGTTCTTTCGATTGGTGTACACATTATACAGTGAGTTATTTATGTTGGTGTGCACATTATACAGTGAGTTCTTTCTGTTGGTGTGCACATTATACAGTGAGTTATTTATGTTGGTGTGCACAATATACAGTGAGTTCTTTTGGTTGGTGTGCACATTATACAGTGAGTTCTTTCACATGGTTAGCACATTATACAGTGAGTTCTTTCGGTTGGTGTGCACATTATACAGTGAGTTATTTATGTTGGTGTGCACAATATACAGTGAGTTCTTTTGGTTAGTGTGCACATTATACAGTGAGTTCTTTCACATGGTTAGCACATTATACAGTGAGTTCTTTCGATTGGTGTACACATTATACAGTGAGTTCTTTCTTCAAGTGTGCACATTATATGGTGATTGAGTTCTTTCTGTTAGTGTACACATTATACAGTAAGTTCTTTCGCATGGTGTGCACATTATACAGTGAGTTCTTGCGGTTGGTGTGCACATTATACAATGAGTTCTTTCTGTTGGTGTGCACATTATACAGTGACTTCTTTCGGTTGGTGTGCACATTATACAGTGAGTTCTTTCGGTTGGTGTGCACATTATACAGTGAGTTTTTTCGGTTGGTGTGCACATTATACAGTAAGTTCTTGCGGATGGTGTGCACATTATACAATGAGTTCTTTCAGTTGGTGTGCACATTATACAGTGAGTTCTTTCTGTTGGTGTACATATTATACAGTGAGTTCTTTCTGTTGGTGTGCACATTATACAGTGAGTTCTTTCGGTTGGTGTGCACATTATACAGTGAGTTCTTTCTGTTGGTGTGCACATTATACAGTGAGTTCTTTCGGTTGGTGTGCACATTATACAGTGAGTTATTTCTGTTGGTGTGCACATTATACAGTGAGTTATTTATGTTGGTGTGCACAATATACAGTGAGTTCTTTTGGTTGGTGTGCACATTATACAGTGAGTTCTTTCATATGGTTAGCACATTATACAGTGAGTTCTTTCAGTTGGTGTACACATTATACAGTGAGTTCTTTCAGTTGGTGTACACATTATACAGTGAGTTCTTTCAGTTGGTGTACACATTATACAGTGAGTTCTTTCGATTGGTGTACACATTATACAGTGAGTTATTTATGTTGGTGTGCACATTATACAGTGAGTTCTTTCTGTTGGTGTGCACAATATACAGTGAGTTCTTTTGGTTGGTGTGCACATTATACAGTGAGTTCTTTCACATGGTGAGCATATTATACAGTGAGTTCTTTCTGTTGGTGTGCACATTATACAGTGAGTTATTTATGTTGGTGTGCACAATATACAGTGAGTTCTTTTGGTTGGTGTGCACATTATACAGTGAGTTCTTTCACATGGTGAGCACATTATACAGTGAGTTCTTTCGATTGGTGTACACATTATACAGTGAGTTCTTTCTGCAAGTGTGCACATTATATGGTGATTGAGTTCTTTCTGTTAGTGTACACATTATACAGTAAGTTCTTTCGCATGGTGTGCACATTATACAGTGAGTTCTTTCGATTGGTGTACACATTATACAGTGAGTTATTTATGTTGGTGTGCACATTATACAGTGAGTTCTTTCACATGGTGAGCACATTATACAGTGAGTTCTTTCGATTGGTGTACACATTATACAGTGAGTTATTTATGTTGGTGTGCACATTATACAGTGAGTTCTTTCTGTTGGTGTGCACATTATACAGTGAGTTATTTATGTTGGTGTGCACAATATACAGTGAGTTCTTTTGGTTGGTGTGCACATTATACAGTGAGTTCTTTCACATGGTTAGCACATTATACAGTGAGTTCTTTCGGTTGGTGTGCACATTATACAGTGAGTTATTTATGTTGGTGTGCACAATATACAGTGAGTTCTTTTGGTTAGTGTGCACATTATACAGTGAGTTCTTTCACATGGTTAGCACATTATACAGTGAGTTCTTTCGATTGGTGTACACATTATACAGTGAGTTCTTTCTTCAAGTGTGCACATTATATGGTGATTGAGTTCTTTCTGTTAGTGTACACATTATACAGTAAGTTCTTTCGCATGGTGTGCACATTATACAGTGAGTTCTTGCGGTTGGTGTGCACATTATACAATGAGTTCTTTCTGTTGGTGTGCACATTATACAGTGACTTCTTTCGGTTGGTGTGCACATTATACAGTGAGTTCTTTCGGTTGGTGTGCACATTATACAGTGAGTTTTTTCGGTTGGGGTGTGCATTATACAGTGAGTTCTTTTGGTTGGTGTGTGCATTATGCAGTGAGTTCTTTTGGTTGGTGTGCACATTATCCCTCTAGAGCCCGCATATAGAATACTGCTTACGAAAAAATTATACTACTGGGATTCGTGTCCATTAATGCTTCAATAAATAAAATATAAGAACATTTTCGCGAAAAAAATATTTTATAGTACATTTTAATTAGGGGTCATCTGTGACCCGCTGGGTTGTAATAGATACAACATATGCAGAATATATGTAAACAATTTATTCATATTTATATATTTCTACTTAACGGATTGTTATAAATGTTAAACACAACGGATTAAAATATAAACTTGCACTATAAAACTGAAATTGCCAGTAAAATTTGTTTTCATACATGTGGAACTACTGCCTTTCACATTTTTTCAACTTAAAGTGGCAAGAGGCGCTAAATATAGGAAAAAAAATTGCTGGAACAGAATAAGAATAAATATTGGTCATTTTTATTAAGTTAATTTATTAAAATAAAAGTTTTCCGCTGGTACTGATATTGGGGATGTACGCTAAGTTTTACCAGCAGCAAACAACCTAAAATGCACTTATGCTTCCCGGCTATTTCCCGTGGTGGCAAGTTGGTGCATTGAGATGGGTTGATTTGGACCAAGTAGGTCACCGTGGTGGCAAGTTGGTGGATTGAGATGGGTTGATTTGGACCAAGTAGTGCACCGTGGTGACAAGTTGGTGCATTGAGATGGGTTGATTTGGACCAAGTAGTGCACCGTGGTGGTCAGTTGGTGGTTTGAGATGGGTTGATTTGGACCAAGTAGTGCATCGTAGTGGCAAGTTGGTGGATTGAGATGGGTTGATTTGGACCAAGTAGTGCACCGTGGTGGCCAGTTGGTGGATTGAGATGGGTTGATTTGGACCAAGTAGTGCACCGTGGTGGCTTATTGGTGCATTGAGATGGGTTGATTTGGACCAAGTAGTGCACCGTGGTGGCCAGTTGGTGGATTGAGATGGGTTGATTTGGACCAAGTAGTGCACCGTGGTGACAAGTTGGTGCATTGAGATGGGTTGATTTGGACCAAGTAGTGCACCGTGGTGGCAAGTTGGTGGATTGAGATGGGTTGATTTGGACCAAGTAGTGCACCGTGGTGGCAAGCTGGTGGATTGAGATGGGTTGATTTGGACCAAGTAGTGCACCGTGGTGGCAAGCTGGTGGATTGAGATGGGTTGATTTGGACCAAGTAGTGCACCAAGGTGGTCAGTTGGTGCATTGAGATGGGTTGATTTGGATCAAGTAGTGCATCGTGGTGACAAGTTGGTGGTTTGAGATGGGTTGATTTGGACCAAGTAGTGCACCGTGGTGGCTTATTGGTGCATTGAGATGGGTTGATTTGGACCAAGTAGTGCACCGTGGTGGTCAGTTGGTGGATTGAGATGGGTTGATTTGGACCAAGTAGTGCACCGTGGTGGTCAGTTGGTGGTTTGAGATGGGTTGATTTGGACCAAGTAGTGCACCGTGGTGGCAAGCTGGTGGATTGAGATGGGTTGATTTGGACCAAGTAGTGCACCGTGGTGGCAAGCTGGTGGATTGAGATGGGTTGATTTGGACCAAGTAGTGCACCGTGGTGGTCAGTTGGTGGATTGAGATGGGTTGATTTGGACCAAGTAGTGCACCGTGGTGGCAAGTTTTACTAGTTTTACCAGCAGCAAACAACCTAAAATGCACTTATGCTTCCCGGCTATTTGAATTTTGTCCGTAATTACAATATGTCTTCTGTTCGAACAAGTTGCTGGTTCAATCGATATTTTTTTACAACCAAATTCCTTAATTTTCTAATGTATATCTAACGGTAAATTTCTCACGGCGATCAAATATCTAAACTTCTTTTGACAATCAGAATTCATGAAAAACATTTTTTCCCCTCTGAATCGTCCTTAGATGAGTCTTTAGAGAAATTTTCCTCATGTTGTGTTAATAAATATTTGTCGCAATCGTCATCATCGTTTTCGCTATTATCTTCAAAGTAACTGTCATCTCCATTATCCAGCATTTCCAAGACATCTTTTAGTTTTACATGAAGCAGTGGTTTACGGATTTCCCTCGAACTCATACTGCTAATACAAAATACAACAAAAAGTTTCTTTGAATACACCAAATGGACTAAAATTATAGATTAAATACCAAATACTGTCATCCAACTACCCAAACTGCATGAAGACAGAAAAAAACGTTAGATTACTATGTAAATAAAAAAACAGAAGAAACGCAAGCAGCAGTCCTTTATACCCAAGGGGCCATATTTGACCCCCAAACAGTGTATTTTCACCCCAATGGGTCACCTGTGACCCGACCAAACAAGAAAATTCATATCAAAGAAATATTTGTGCAAGATATGGTATAATTGGTCTAAATACATTCAGAAAGCATCAATCTGTAATTTTATGAGGTTTATGAAGAAAAAAACTTGCCTTGGACGAAGGAGCAGACTACTTAGTACCAGTGGCGCGCTATAAACATACAGCCGTGAAAGGGGAGATCTTGTGCTCAGTGCAGATTCACTGTGACGCGCTCTATTGTCACCCACGTACGTTATAATAGGGTCGCGGGGCGAACATTGGGTTTTGGTGGAGGCAAAAGCATAGAAAGATCATTCTTTTTAACAATGACTCATTAAGGGTTCGGGGTCCTAGGTGACCCCTGGGGCTCTAGAGGGATACAATGAGTTCTTTCAGTTGGTGTGCACAATATACAATGCGTTCTTTCAGTTGGTGTGCACATTATACAGTAAGTTCTTTCTGTTGGTGTGCACATTATACAGTCAGTTATTTCTGTTGGTGTGCACATTATACAATGAGTTCTTTTGGTTGGTGTGCACATTATACAGTGAGTTCTTTCAGTTGGTGTACACATTATACAATGAGTTCTTTTGGTTGGTGTGCACATTATACAGTGAGTTCTTTCTGCTGGTGTGCACATTATACAGTGAGTGAGTTCTTGCGGTTGTTGTGCACATTATACAGTGAGTTCTTTCGATTGGTGTGCACATTATACAGTGAGTTCTTTTCAGTTGGTGTGTGCATTATACAGTCGAAATATTGAGATTACACCATGAATATTTACGGAGTTTCCTTACTACTTTATTTTTAGGTGAATGCCCCGTATAGGGTTTGTCTGTGGTAACCTATGTATGTACATGATAGATTATTAGTTACAGGGTTTGTTCGAGGGGGGATAGACACTTGTCAGTCAAGTTCGTACAATCTCACCGAAGACCTAACTTGTATGATATTCTACCCTTCTTTCTCAAACTTGACTTTCATAAAAGGCAGAAAATGAACTCCGAAAGCTATTTTCTCATATGTATGGCACAACCAGACTTGACTGACAAGTGTCTAGACATGACGTCACAGGCCATATGTGGTAGTCGCCCTGTATGGATCAGCACGGCGACATAATATGGAATATACAGGGTCTCCACGTGACAGGTTTGAACCAATGAACAGGAAGTATTCAGTGTGAGGTGGGATGATGTAACTTACGTCCAGGCGTAGATGGCATACAGCAGGTTATACTGGTCAGCAGACATCCCTAACGCATCAGAACTACAGTTCGTACAATTTGTTGTATTTGCTCCCTGAAAAATATGTACAGAAGCAAAAACATCAATTTAGTTTCTTCCTACAATTTAACATGGATAGAACACAATAGTTCACATGGCCACATCAATTTAGTTTCCTCCTACAAATTAACATGGACAGAACACAATAGTTAACGTGACCAGGATAAAATCATACGACATTTAGACACCCAATGTGTGTAAAATACAAAATTTTGAACAGTTGATTTTGAGCTTGGCTGAATGTGCGTTTCCATTTTAGTTAAGCCTTTAGCATTACATGTAGTTTCATTTTCACTTGCTTAAAATAGTTTATTCTTTTAGGTGGTTCATTCACCATCTTGCTTGAACTGCGAGTGGAGGCCACATGTAGTGATCCACACCATTTGTTTTATTTTGACAGAATAAATACATGAAGTTCACCAAGAAGCTTGTCTTTCTACATGTAAATCTTTCAATGGCATTTAGAAGTTGAAAGGTTAACAATAAGGTGAAGAACTACTTATGGATAACATCGAAACGTCGTCACCCAATAAACCAAGAAGTTGTTATCCATAAGTAATTCTTCACCTTATTGTTTCTACATGTACCTTACAAATACAGACGAGAAGGCCTGAAATGAGGGTAATCAATAGTCCAAAATATCTGTGATGATGACATTTTCTGCCAGATAGGCCATCATCATCATGATGGCCTATCATCATCATGATGGCCTATCATCATGATGATGGCCTATCTGGCAGAAAATTATCATACATATTTCGGACTAGGTAATCAAATACTGAAGCTAACAAGTTTCTGATTGTTCTTGTAATTGGGCTTTGATTCTTCGTATACATGTATTTTACAAGCCCATTCATACATTTTATACCTAACAGTAAAATGTGTCCTATGTTTAATTTTAGTGGTTTTACTTGTAGTAAGCTCATATTAATTGGCTTTCTGAACAAATGTTTGAAAGGCCATAGTGGCGAGTGGGCCTTTAACTTACACAACATATGCATTGTGAATTAAACATGTCTTTTGATATACTTTGAAGTAAACCAGTGTCAGTCCATCTGAAATTTAACTGGTCTAAAACCAACAAACAGGTGCCAAGTTTGACCAGAGCTATGAACAATGAATGATGGACAAAATGTTGATCTTCCATGTTAGATAGATAGATTGATTGATTGTTTGGTGTTTTACGCCGCACTCAAGATTATTTCACTTATATGGCGGTGTTGCCAAATTTATTGTGGGAGGAAACCGGGCTCTATGCCCGGAGGAAACCCACGGCCTTCCGCTGGTAACTGGCAACCATCCAGCATAATTTTCCAATTTTTTGGTCTGAGTGGGATTCGAACCCGCGACCCATTGGTGGAAGGCTGTTCGGATTGAGCATCCAACGCTCTACCTCCTGAGCCATGGAGGCCCCCATGTTAGATAGAAGTCAGTCTACTTACTCCTTGAAATTCAGCTTGAAGTACACTGGGCATATCAAAGCAGAAATAAGAACCAAAAGTCAACATACAGTTGAAGAAGAGAACTAAGAATCTGTAGGGAGCTGAAAAAACAAACAAGAAAAGTATCTGTAAAACTGATGGATGCTCCCCAATCCCAGATATAGTCTGACGAAGGACGAGAGAAGGGAATAAATCTGTAAATATCCCTTTTAATAAGTTTTATGGAGGAGAAAAAGATGCATGGGGAATAAATCAGGGCACGAGTGGTGTTTTATGCCATATTCAATTTACTATTTTGTAAGGATTTGACAGCACAGGAAAATAAACTAAAAAAATATGTATATCAATTGGTTTGGAGTGCCATGAGCAGGCCACCTCATTTAATAACAGTAGGCCTACTTTCAATAAAAACTCAATAAAATATGACTGTTTTAAAATATGATGTTAATAAACTATGTTCAAATGTTTATATGAAAGATCTTCGACCACACGGACATAAACCCATGTGTGTATAACAAATAAAAATATTTAACAAAAGTATACCAGAAACTGTTCATTCCAAGCCAATCCAAATACCGATAGATTCATGTTCTGAAAAAAGTTAAATGGACTACCGCCTGCCTATTTTTGGTCAGATAGATTTGACAATTTGAAGAAGCAAAGGGCGATAACTTTTCGGGAAATTTTCATTGTCCCGAAGAAAAAAACGTAACATTGGAACCTCTTGATAATGAGTCTACAGCAGGAAAGTTTCAAACCAACAATCACAAGAGTTGCTCTCGGAATTAAAAAAAAAAATGATAATTTTTTAGCACTAGTCACCTACCTTCTGTAGCGTTCGGCCCTTGGGGCCTCATATTAATGCTAAATATTGAAGAAGCATGTGCGGGCTTATCAGAATAACTTCAATCAGAATAACTTCAATCCACGAAACATATTGCGGACTACGTCACCATATAACTTATATTTATAAGTGAAATAATCTAAAGTGTGGCGTTATGTAACAATTACATCAATCAATCTAATAAGCCTCGGGAACGGTAAAGAATACCAGGTAAAGTTTTCAATTGACTAATGGCGGCGTTGCCAGCTAGGTTTAGTGTGGAACAAAAGCTCGAGGTTCTGTGAGTACCTGGCAACTCTTCCACAAACACTGATCGAGTTAGCCGCACTCATGTGTCTCTTTCCTGTGTTACTTACTTGCCTGTCAGGATTGATTGATTGATTGTTTGGTGTTTTACGTCGCGCTCAAGATTATTTGACTTACAGTGTATATGGCGGTGTTGCCAGTTTTATTGTGGGAGGAAACGGGGCTCAGTGCCCGGAGGAAACCCACGACCTTCCGCTGGTAACTGGCAACCATCCCACATACGTCGTTCGAGTGAAAACCCAGTCAGAAAATGAGAGGGATTCGAACCCGCGACCCATTGGTGGAAGGCTGTTCGGATTGAGCGTCTAACGCTCTACCGACTGAGCCACGGAGCCCCCCTGCCGGTCAGGAAGACTATCGAGTAAATAATACAATCAGAAATTTTATAATTTTTATTTAGCCCGATCGTAGTCCGAAATATCTGCGCTGATGATGTAAGACATTTTTTGACAGATAGGTCATCAGATGATGACCTATCTGTCAAAAAATGTCTTACATCATCAGCGCAGATATTTCGGACTACCCGATCGGGACGTTTCCCCAATCTGTCTACTTTTAGCCCAAACGGCCAAAGGCTTTTGACTCTTTGAGTTTGAGTTTCATTGAAATTTCAACTTATATTAAAAATGTAAAATCTTAAATGTATAGTTAAGACAGTAAATAATAGTCCGAAATATCTGCGATGATGATGTAAGACATTTTCTGACAGATAGGCCATCATCATCTGATGGCCTATCTGTCAAAAAATGTCTTACATCATCAGCGCAGATATTTCGGACTAAGTAAATAATTACTATCCCAACCTGTGTCGGCACGAAAACCAGCCATCCTAAGTCATAAACGTTCCCTTCTAAATCAGAAAAGATTTCAAACTAAACTCCCTCCCCCTTTCGGAAGGAAACAAGACTTTGACAGATGATGAGTTTTCTACCTCCTCGAGGTGAAGAGTTTAACGCGGGGACCACAATAAGTTAACCTGACAATACGGAAGTACGGAGCCGTAAAAGTGACATTGACATTTATTTTTTCGACATGCGAAAAAACAATGCATCGAATTAGTAAGTCCTAATTAAAGTGGCATGAGCTGCCAAACGGTTGATATTTTGACGTTAAAACAGAATGTTGAAATTATTGGCTATTTTTCTCAAGACGTATAATTCAGAACATTTTTAGTGCTTCTAGTCTCGAAAATGTACGATAACAGTATCTCCTAATTAAGTCCAAATTTGGAGATATTAACTCCTAAAAAAATTTTAGGAGAAAATAATCTCCAGGTGATAAGTCTCCCTCAGGCCATCTGGCTATTTACCTCCTTACAAGGAAATATATCCGAGTTGAGATGTGCTAGTAATTCACTTATACGCGTTGATAAATATGGAAAAAGACGCATTTATTTCAATCTTGGTGCAGTTATAATGAAATTCTGGCTAGTTTAGCCCTATGTCATGCATGGCCATGTGATTCGCTTGCTTACACTCACACGAATGTTGCGATGGCTGAGTTTATTTAGACGAGAACAGTTTATGTGACACCTGGGTGAAAACATTATCTCCTGGTTGAAAACATTTCCACCTGGGCGAAATGCATTATCACGAGTGAAAACTAATATATCTGCTGGCTGAAAAAAATTTCACCCAGGGCGATCGACGCCGATACAGGTCACGCATCTCGAGATTGCGCCTTTTAAAACCCAGAGAGAGAGCTCGAGAGACTGCGAGACCTCAAGATATGTCACCTCGTGGTCTCGCCTCGCAACCTAGTGATCTCGCTCTAGATTTTGAGATGGCCTCTATAGGCTTCCATTCTATAAGTATAACGTTAAAAGTAGGATACTTGCGGCTGCACGCTTTGACCAGAAGCTTGAAATGTCACGTGACTTTCCACCTGCCTGAAAATTGGAAACGTTTTCACTGAAGTGATTATAATTTTCACCTAGGCAGAAATTTTTTCAGCCAGGTGGAAATTAAATGTTTCCAACCAGGTGATAATTTTCAACCCAGGCGGAAACGGTTTCACCCAGCTGAGCATGTTTTCACCTAGCTGAGCATGTTTTTCACAGGTGATAATGTTTTCACCCAGGTGATAATGCTTTACCCAAGTGAAAACCAAGGAAATTTTGAAATGTCACATTTAAGCCGCCGTAATAAACGGTTTTCGTCTAAATAAACTCAGCCTGAGTCTCGATACGGCGATACAGCTATCTCCTAAATTTTATGAGATAGTTTTCTCCTAATTAGGAGAGAATTTATCATCTAATTAGGAGATATTTTCTCCTAATTAGGAGATATTTCTCCTAATTAGGAGATAATAAGTCCCAATTAGGAGAAAATATTTCCTTATTAGACAATATTAAATCTCCTAATTAGGAGATAATAATTCAGTCCTAAATATATGAGATAATCTCTCCTAATTAGAAGAAAACGTATCTCCTAATTAGGACTTATTATCTCATAATTAGGAGATAAATGTTCACCTAATTAGGAGAGAAAACTCATTTTTATTTTTCCCACTGGCCCTAATACGCTTCCGTATGACAATGTCAACGGCAGACTATAAATAGATTTAATTAGGTCGGAACAAGCCAGGTCGCATGCAAGATTGTATAGTTTGTTGCGGTTGTTGTCGAAGTGCCGACGTCATGGGAACTATTTATGTTTTGATTTTTGCTCTTTTCTCTCTAAATCAAGTAGAATGGAGTGCTGGAAATATCCCCAGACCTAGAGGTGTAGCTATATCTAGTAAGGTCATTTTCAATAATTGTTTTAAATGTCAAACTGAAGCGCAGTGTACGAAAAATGAACACGTGTACAAGACAGTGTAGTTTACAACAACAACACATGAAATCTAAAAGTTGGTTAGTTCATTCACTAGAAGCCATGATATAAGTGGGGTATTATGAATGTCGTAGGCAGGGTTTAAAAGAAGTCCAAGTTTTTTTTTTTGGCCGTTGCCTGATGTATGAAGTTATTTCATATTGGAATTTAACCCCAGGTGACTATAGTCTATAGGGGGTAGGTCAATAACGGCCCCTAGACGATAACGGCCGCTCGCTTTAGCCTAGGTGCCTGTAAGCTGTTGGACCGCCTTAAGCGATCATAGCGGGTGTGTTACGGCACAATCAGTAATTTTCTTGATTTTTATTTTCATCTGTTCGGTCGATTCGATAACAAAATAAGGTGCAAATATAGAATAGGTCCGTCGTTGTTAAGTTCAAATTTGTCTTTTAGATGTTATTTCTTTTAGCTTTTAGTATAGGGATAGTTTAGTTTTAAGCTTGTAATATTAAATTAGTAATAAGTTGTATAAGAAATGAATAAAGGGGGGGGGGGGGGGTTGCAGGGGGGGCTTGCCCCCCTGACGATTATAGCGTTTTGAGACTGACGGACCAATTCTATAGTCTGTCCGCGGAAGCCTGCTTTCAATCTCCATTTAACATACAGATACACATGACTATAGCGGCCGTTTTAGCCGTGGGGCCGTTCCAGCCGTAGTCCGTCTATAGACTATACCACAGTCACGCGAAGCAATGGTGTAACTTGTAAGGGGACATAACCTAGCTCTATAGAAGATATATATATTATGACAAGTTATGAAACAGATATTTTCAACAACCCTCAAAGCAGAGAAAATAAACGCATTTTTCGATCTGAAAACTATCCTGGCCTCTTCTCAAGACCTTCTTATGGCTGTACGGTGTGTACGCTTATATTCAAAATCAACAGAAAATTTGGACGCCTAGTTTTCCTGAAATATTAACCACCGTCCATATACTACAAGCCCTCTGCAAAACGACACTACGCTATACTGAAGTTCTGATTGCGCATGCGCAGCTCATCTGACGAACTATATACGCTCATTGGTCATGACCTTAAGAGTTCTCGTGGATAAAATTTCCCGCCGGTTTTGTCAACTGACTAGTCAGACGAGTTTCGCATGCGCAATTAGAACTATTGTATAGGAGTAGTGTCATGTTGCAGAGGACTCGTAGTATATGGACAACTTTTTCCATTCTTCAGAAAGGGCTAATTACATGTACATGTAGGAACTTTCAGTTGATACCACTCCAGGGAATCTACTCTAATGGTATAGACCAGCCCCGATAGCTCAGTTGGTAAAGCGTCCGCTTCAGGCCTGGGAGATCCGGGTTCAAGCCCGGGTCGAGTCAGACCAAAGACTTTAACAGTGGTAACTGTTACTGCTTCGCTTGACGCTCAGCAATAGGAGTTAGAGCAGCGACTGGTTAGCCCGGTGTCAGTATACTGTGACTGGGTGAGGGGGCTTGCTGGTTGTCTTCGGCAAGTCATCTCGGTGAGACAGCACCTAAAAGAGCGGTGGAAATCCGCCCTGTCACAAGGAGACAACATCTTCATATAACCGAAATACTGTTGAGCAGGACGTAAAACCCCAATCACTCACTCACTCTAATGGTATAGAAATGTGAATAAGCCCCTTGGTTAATTGAAATTTGTTATCACACACATCTTCTGCCACTCAACTGATATGTCCTTTCTGTTGTAGAAGCTGGTGCCTATGATCCAACTCAAGACTTCCATTGTTTGGATGGTTCCAAATCGATTCCGTTTGAGTATGTGAATGATGATTATTGTGACTGTTCAGATGGGAGTGATGAACCAGGTACAGAGCTTACACGCTCTTCATTCAAAATAGCCACCAATGGGTCGAGGGTTCGAATCGGGAAAAAAATTGGAAAATTTTCTGTCTGGGTTTTCACTCGAACGACCTATGTGGGATGGTTGCCTTTTACCAACGGAAGGTCGTGGGTTTCCTCCGGGCATAGAGCCCGGTTTCCTCCCACAATAAAACTGGCAACGCCGCCATATAAATGAAATAATCTTGAGCGTGGCGTAAAACACCAAACAATCAATCATTCAAAATAGCAATCAGTTTTTGAATCGGCCAAGTAAGCTTGCACCATATGAGTGAAATAATTTTAACTTGCAGTGTAAAACATCAGAAAATCAATCAAATGCCAATTAAAAAGGCAATTTGACATTTGTAAAGGATTTTCTGTTTTCATAAAGAAAATTGGCTCGCCATTGGTTTCCCTCTTATTTGGAGTCGTGCAGTTGCAGATAGTAATAATAATTAATAATAATTAATAATTAATTGCAGATAGTATTGTCTTTATAATTGTTTCCATCTGAAGTACTCTTCTTCAGCTCATAATGGTTACCAGTTACCAACGGAAGGTCGTGGGTTTCCTCCGGGCATAGAGCCCGGTTTCCTCCCACAATAAAACTGGCAACGCCGCCATATAAGTGAAATAGTCTTGAGCGCGTCATAAAACACCAAACAATCAATCTTCAGCCCATAATAAGTTGAGTAAATTAATTATTTAGTTTACTGTCCCCAGGTACATCTGCTTGTCCTAATGGCTGGTTTCACTGTACCAATGCTGGTCATATTCCCCTCAACATCGTCTCCTCCAGAGTGAATGATGGCATTTGTGGTAAGTCTAAACCTTGTGTGCATCTTGAATGGCACTGCTAATACTAATAAGTTGATGATGACAGAATATTGAAAACAGAAAATGAAAAGGCTATGTTACTAAATTAATGAATAAAACTAATCATAATTTTATTCAGTTTCCTTTGTTTGATCTGATATTCTATATACAAGTAACAAAGCACTAAAAAAAAAAAAACCCCGACAACATTTTTCCAGGCAGTACAGTACACCCTGAATTTAAACCAAGTGGTACATCTGCAGTAAAAAGCCTAGCAATCGGCACCTCCTACTTCTCTGCCTTATTATAAGAAATTAATGGGGGACAACTTTCTCTCTACTTGTGCAATTGGGCTTGCACAAGATTTTAAAGATATTTTTGGCATGTGTGGTATGTTTAACATTCACAAAATTATGTACCATTCTCTCGTAGATTTGGTTTCTTAATTTTTTCTCTTATTATACGGAGGGCCCTTTGTGGCTCAGCAGGTAGAGCGTTGGACGCTCAATCCGAACAACCTTCCCCCAATGGGTCGCATGTTCGAATCCCACTCAGTCAAAAATTAAATGGAAAATGTTCTGCCTGGGTTCCCCTTGAAAGACCTATGTGGGATGGTTGCCAGTTGCCAGCGGAAGGTCGTGGGTTTCCTCCCACAATAAAACTGGCAACGCCGTCATATAAGTGAAATAATCTTACACCAATCAATCAATCAATTATAATGACTTCTGGTTTTTCTCTCTGTTTTCTGTAACTAATGGGCTGTACATGTTGTTGTGTGTTTGACCAGATTGCTGTGACGGTTCAGATGAATATGAAGGCATTATAACCTGTTCTAATACATGCAAGTAAGTTTAAAGGATTTATGAACAGGATTTAAAGCTGGTTTGTGTTTGTTTATGGACTAAATGTATAATTGAAAAACATCGGTTGTAACGATATAACCTTTCGTGTTAGTTCCCTGGTAATCAAAAAAAGCACGGGGAGGAAATATGCATTTTCTCCATATTTTTTGTAACTACTCAGAAAAATGACATCATACACGACCTTTGATGTGTACAAACTGCCACGAAGACGTACTGAGACAGCAGGAATCGTTTATTACGTCATGGCTGTGAGGGAACGTACACAATGGAGGTCGTAAGCATTGTAGAATTTTGT
This sequence comes from Lepidochitona cinerea, assembly GCA_963971465.1. Classification (NCBI taxonomy): domain Eukaryota; kingdom Metazoa; phylum Mollusca; class Polyplacophora; order Chitonida; family Tonicellidae; genus Lepidochitona; species Lepidochitona cinerea. The sequence goes on from OZ020556.1 coordinate 9,333,734, forward strand.
ATGTTTCTGCGACCGAAATTTAATTTTCTTTTTGGTCAGACTTTTAAAGTACATGTTTTACAACACACTTAACGCAAATTAGAAAATATTTCCAACGGTTGTTCATATATCCTTTAACTGTTGAACAGAACAACTTACATGAGGAGTAAATATCATTGAAACTAGAATATAAAGGCATTATAACCTGTTCTCATACATGCAAGTAAGTTTAACTGTTGAACAGAACAACTTACATGTACAACTAAATACTGAAGCTTCTTTGATGGGCAATTAACTTGTATAAATACTTCTCCTTTATAAAAAGACCTCCAAAATATTATGAATTTCGTCTGATTTATCAGGAGTACAAGGTTAAATCTTAGACGTTTCAATATAGATATATTAGGAGCCGTCGGACTGGGGAAAGCTTTCTTTTAGACATGTATACCATATACAGTTATTTTAGACAAGATTTTCCCTGTGCCCATGTGTTTTAGTGATCATGTGATCATATCTAGGATATGTGGAGTCTCATGCCATAATTTAGATGGGGGTTGTAGGGTCATGGCTTGTACTTTTGTTACATTACAAACCTTACCTGTTCAACGGGACGTTAGAGTGACATAAATTTCAGAAATTCTGATTGATTGATTGATTGTTTGGTGTTAATTTGTTTAAATGTTAATTCATTTTAGGGCTAAGATAGTTCAAAACACTGCTTCATTGTATATACACGAGACAAGTATCTCAAGAAAGGGTTAATTTGTACTTCTTGAGAAAATGTCAAAATTTGACATCCATGGCTTTATGGTTGGAGATTAATCAGGTAGCAATATAATCCAGGGACACCCATGGCTAGCAATCTAATCCATGGCTTTATGGCTGGAAATAAATCAGGTAGCAATCTAATCCAGGGACATCCATGGCTTTATGGCTGGAAATAAATCAGGTAGCAATATAATCCAGGGACACCCATGGCTAGCAATCTAATCCATGGCTTTATGGCTGGAGATTAATCAGGTAGCAATATAATCCAGGGACACCCATGGCTAGCAATCTAATCCATGGCTTTATGGCTGGAGATTAATCAGGTAGCAATCTAACCCAGGATATAACAGACCGTCTCAAACTGACCACCAAAGTTAATCCCTCAACTGACTGTTTTATTGACAATGGTTATTTGACAAATTCTAAGGTGTTCCAGTTAGACTTTTGGCTTACAGTATCTGTCCTGGTTGACAATAGATTCTAGTGACCTCTGTAGCTAAGTCTCCACAGTGGGCACACTGTGACATCTATCATTGGGATGCTCATTCAATTAAGCAGCACCAATGGGTCGCAGGTTTGAATCCCACTCAGTCCAAAAAAAATTGGAAAATTTTCGAACTGGGTTTTCACTTGAACGACCTATATGAGATGGTTGCCACTTACCAACGGAAGGTCGTGGGTTTCCTCCCACACTAAAACTGGCAACGCCGCCATATAACTGAAATAATCTTGAGTGCAGCGTAAAGCACCAATCAATCAATCAATTAAGCAGGTGCACACTAGAGATTCTGAGCTGCCCTCGGATATACTTGTACCGTACGATTTTCATTCACCTAAAAGCACCGCATACTAACTACATGTTAGTCAATCAAATAACCAAGTGTTTGCCAGGCTTTAGGTGTGTTTTCACTCACTTGTCCTATATGAATGTGTCTGCAGGAACCTGCCATGATCAGAGCAAGCTGCTCAAAATACTTATGCCTGTTCTAATTTTGTAACATTGATTTTTACACAATACAAAGTGTTCCAGAAAATTCTACTAACTAAGGCCAAGCTCCTGTCAGTCGTCAACCTAATTAAATATCATAGGTTTACTTTATTCCAACAATTTATGATGGGGTATAAAGGTCTAAATGATATACCTCTTTTTAACACAATTAGAAACTTGTCTCCGTGGTTATTTTAGACAAGAAGATTTTCCCTGCGCCCGTGTGTTTTAGTGTTCATAAATATATTTTTAATTTCACAGGCAGTTGGGTAAGAAAGCTAAAGAAGAGGCGGAGAAAAGGAAAGTGTTGGTGGAAGCTGCCATGAAAGTGAAGGTCCAGTACATAGATGAAGGCAAGAAATCCAAGGAAGAAAAGAAGGTAACGTTTGTGTACATTGTAACTTGTTAAAAACCCTGCATGTGTACAGGTGAAAAATATAGGCCATTTGTGGCCCCAAGGAAGAAAAGAGGGTAACAGTTGTGCACATTGTAACGTGTTTAAAACCCTGCATGTGTGCAGGCGAACATACAGGCCATTTGTGGCTCCAGGGAAGAAAAGAAGGTAACGTTTGTGCACATTGTAACTTGTTTAAAACCCTGCATGTGTACAGGCGAAAATACAGGCCATTTGTGGCTCCAGGGAAGAAAAGAAGGTAACGTTTGTGCACATTGTAACTTGTTTAAAACCCTGCATGTGTGCAAGCGAAAATATAGGCCATTTGTGGCTCCAGGGAAGAAAAGAAGGTAACGTTTGTGTACATTGTAACTTGTTTAAAACCCTGCATGTGTACAGGCGAAAATACAGGCCATTTGTGGCTCCAGGGAAGAAAAGAAGGTAATGTTTGTGTACATTGTAACTTGTTTAAAACCCTGCATGTGTACAGGCGAAAATATAGGCCATTTGTGGCTCCAAGGAAGAAAAGAAGGTAACGTTTGTGTACATTGTAACTTGTTTAAAACCCTGCATGTGTACAGGCGAAAATATAGGCCATTTGTGGCTCCAGGGAAGAAAAGAAGGTAACGTTTGTGTACATTGTAACTTGTTTAAAACCCTGCATGTGTACAGGCGAAAATATAGGCCATTTGTGGCTCCAGGGAAGAAAAGAAGGTAACGTTTGTGTACATTGTAACTTGTTTAAAACCCTGCATGTGTACAGGCGAAAATATAGGCCATTTGTGGCTCCAAGGAAGAAAAGAAGGTAATGTTTGTGTACATTGTAACTTGTTTAAAACCCTGCATGTGTGCAAGCGAAAATATAGGCCATTTGTGGCTCCAAGGAAGAAAAGAAGGTAATGTTTGTGTACATTGTAACTTGTTTAAAACCCTGCATGTGCACAGGCGAAAATATAGGCCATTTGTGGCTCCAAGGAAGAAAAGAAGGTAATGTTTGTGTACATTGTAACTTGTTTAAAACCCTGCATGTGTGCAAGCAAAAATATAGGCCATTTGTGGCTCCAAGGAAGAAAAGAAGGTAATGTTTGTGTACATTGTAACTTGTTTAAAACCCTGCATGTGTGCAAGCAAAAATATAGGCCATTTGTGGCTCCAAGGAAGAAAAGAAGGTAATGTTTGTGTACATTGTAACTTGTTTAAAACCCTGCATGTGTACAGGCGAAAATATAGGCCATTTGTGGCTCCAAGGAAGAAAAGAAGGTAATGTTTGTGTACATTGTAACTTGTTTAAAACCCTGCATGTGTGCAAGCAAAAATATAGGCCATTTGTGGCTCCAAGGAAGAAAAGAAGGTAATGTTTGTGTACATTGTAACTTGTTTAAAACCCTGCATGTGCACAGGTGAAAATATAGGCCATTTGTGGCTCCAAGGAAGAAAAGAAGGTAACGTTTGTGTACATTGTAACTTGTTTAAAACCCTGCATGTGTGCAAGCAAAAATATAGGCCATTTGTGGCTCCAAGGAAGAAAAGAAGGTAACGTTTGTGTACATTGTAACTTGTTTAAAACCCTGCATGTGTACAGGCGAAAATATAGGCCATTTGTGGCTCCAAGGAAGAAAAGAAGGTAACGTTTGTGTACATTGTAACTTGTTTCAAACCCTGCATGTGTGCAAGCGAAAATATAGGCCATTTGTGGCTCCAAGGAAGAAAAGAAGGTAATGTTTGTGTACATTGTAACTTGTTTAAAACCCTGCATGTGTACAGGCGAAAATATAGGCCATTTGTGGCTCCAAGGAAGAAAAGAAGGTAATGTTTGTGTACATTGTAACTTGTTTAAAACCCTGCATGTGTGCAAGCGAAAATATAGGCCATTTGTGGCTCCAAGGAAGAAAAGAAGGTAACGTAACGGTGTACATTGTAACTTGTTTAAAACCCTGCATGTGTGCAAGCGAAAATATAGGCCATTTGTGGCTCCAAGGAAGAAAAGAAGGTAATGTTTGTGTACATTGTAACTTGTTTAAAACCCTGCATGTGTACAGGCGAAAATATAGGCCATTTGTGGCTCCAAGGAAGAAAAGAAGGTAACGTTTGTGTACATTGTAACTTGTTTAAAACCCTACAGGCGAAAATATAGGCCATTTGTGGCTCCAAGGAAGAAAAGAAGGTAATGTTTGTGTACATTGTAACTTGTTTAAAACCCTGCATGTGTGCAAGCGAAAATATAGGCCATTTGTGGCTCCAAGGAAGAAAAGAAGGTAACGTAACGGTGTACATTGTAACTTGTTTAAAACCCTGCATGTGTGCAAGCGAAAATATAGGCCATTTGTGGCTCCAAGGAAGAAAAGAAGGTAATGTTTGTGTACATTGTAACTTGTTTAAAACCCTGCATGTGTACAGGCGAAAATATAGGCCATTTGTGGCTCCAAGGAAGAAAAGAAGGTAACGTTTGTGTACATTGTAACTTGTTTAAAACCCTACAGGCGAAAATATAGGCCATTTGTGGCTAGGAGCAAAGCTGTTTCCCCCATGTGGGGCTAAGTTTTGGTTTGCTACGGGTTGAAGAAATTATCTAGCCTGTTTGATATTTCCACCCCAAAGATCCCACTTCGAGCAGACGACTCCAAAACTCCAAATAAGACCCTCAGTGCCAAAAGGGCATATTTGTCTTTAACTGGGTCATGCCTGAGAAGCCTATTCAAATGCATTTGTAGGGGCCGCGTGATTGATAGCGGGAACTTACTCTCGCAGACTAATTTCACCACCCGCTTTTAGCACTTTTTAATCATAGGTATTTAAATATCTCACGCACTGTCAGTATATTGAAGACAAGGAAAATATATATTGAGATCTGAAGCTGTAAATCTCAGAAATTCCACAAGCTTTTATTGTCAAATGCAAGCCATGGCTACTTGATGTGTGTGTTCTTAAACTTTTACTAAGTTGGAAGTCCGCTTCAGGCCTGGGAGATCCGGGTTCAAGCCCGGGTCGAGTCAAACCAAAGACTTTAACAGTGGTAGCTGTTACTGCTTCGCTTGGCGCTCAGCAATAGGAGTTAGAGCAGCGACTGGTTGGCCCGGTGTCAGTATACTGTGACTGGGTGAGGGGGCTTGCTGGTTGTCTTCGGCAAGTCGTCTTGGTGAGACAGCACCTAAAAGAGCGGTGGAAATCCGCCCTGTCACAAGGAGACAACGTCTTCATATAACCGTAAAACCCCAATCACTCACTCACTCACTAAGTTGGAAGTTGTTAATCCTCATTTTATATCATCTGGCAAAGGGACATCACCCATACTTTTATGTAACAGGAAACTTGTATTGCCTTGTGGGTATGTTTCATATCTTGCATTGTCATGGTGGAGTAAACATGTCTGTGTGTGTTGTCCAAAGTAGTGTAGCAGAGCGTGGTTACGATCCAGGGCCTCTGGGTTATGGGCCCAGCACGCTTCCACTGTATCAGTGAATTTGAGGCAAAGTAACAAAGTATTACTTACTTTCGATTTTATGATAACATTATAGTTGTAAAATCAGTGTTTGTCCGATTTGGGGGCTGGGGTGTTGTTCAATGTAATTACTTGTCTGAAATAAAGATATGATAAATTGAATTACCCTAAGTAATAATTGTTTGTGTTATTTCTGTTTGTTTCAGGTGAGGTTAAGTCAGTTAGAGGTTGATCGGGTGAGCACTGAAGAGAAACGAACAGATTTGGAAGGTAAGCTGACTAAATATCGTCTGATCCACCAAAAAGCTATTTTAATGTTCAAAATCATAAACAATCTATCACCTGCTTACCTGCATCCACTATTTAAAGTGGCATGAGCTGCCAAAATGTTGATATTATTGGCTATTTTTCTCAAGACATATAATTCAGAAGCTTTTTAGTGCTTTTTAGTCTCGAGAATGAACGATATAGTATTGTTTTGAACCAACTTTGGCTTAGAATGAATGAATGGTCGTCCCGGTTATTTAAATTTAGTTTACTTTTAGAACACTATTTCGGTTCGTATAGGCGACGTACTGTATGGATTTTCCTCATTCCAACGCCAATCGTTTAGTTTTTCGATGGCCTTCAAAGCCTCTTACTGTCGTGACGATCAGAAATTATGAAAAAACTTAGAATTTTGGCAGCTCATGCCACTTTAAACACCACTTCGTAAAATCTCCGCTCAACCCAAAACAATAACCTCTATTTCCCCCAACCAAGAACAAATTATTTGAAATTATTTGAAACGAAGTTTAGCATACTCTGGTGTTAAGCTTTGGAATTCACTGAGCAAAAATTGAAAAGAACCACATTCCCTTGATGCGTTCAAGTCCAATCTGATAAAAAATGCTGAAAGGTGATCCTTGTCAAAATCACCCACAAAAAATTGCTCTCTCTATTGTTTGATTGTTTGTATCATGACACAAATTTCTATGTTTTTTCTCCACTCCCATATTCATCAGATGTTGCTGATAACTTCATCATATAGTGTTCTGAAATGATATTCTTCAAAATGTGTCAACCTAATGAAATATCATAGGTTTACTCTATTACAACAATTCATGATGGGGTATAAAGGTCTAAATGATATACCTCTTTTTAACACAATTAGAAACTTGTCTCCATGGTTATTTTAGACAAGAAGATCTTCCCTGTGCCTGTGTGTTTTAGTGTTCATAAATATATATATCACTATTATAGACTATGCTAAAACTTCCTCTTGCTTTTCTATTATCTATCTTATTGCATCTTTGTATATTTTTACTTCCTTTGTACTTGTCAAATCATTTGTGTAGGGCCTCTGGAAAGAACAGTTGATAACTGACAGAGCTACCCTCAGAAAATATAGTTTTATATATATATTCATAAGGATGATCTTTCTTATGTATGCTGACATATTTCTGGTCATCCAGTCTTAATATTTAACATAGCATCGTCTATTTTAGAAATATGTTTGTCTCACAGCTTTTTAATTAATGATAAAAAATTAAGACATCACAACGTCGTCAGTTGCTTTTTAAACAACACGAGCTTTCGACACCTGTGCCGGTGTCTTCAAGTGTAACATTGTGTGGTGATGTCTTAATTTTTTATCATTAGTATGGAACCCACGTTTAAAGAGAGTTTCAAACATTTCTTACATCGAATCTATGGACAAGCTTTTTAATTGTTTTTTTTTTTCTCCAGCCAAAAAGACGGAAGCAGAAAGCCCAGAGACCGAGGCTAAAGATCGCCATGAAGAGGCATGGAAAGGTATACTCATACTTACTACCTACAAAGCTTACTATTAGGTATACATGTACTCATACTATCTACATAGAGATTGGTGTTCTATGTCTAAATATGCCCGTCTGTACCAATTACAGTTTTCTAATATATGCAGCTTATAGATAGGCGATGGGTCACATACTAAAATTCACCAAGCCTCAGTCTTTTTTTGTTAACTGAAAGAATTTTCCAGCCGAAATTCTGTTTAAAGCATGTCTTTAATATTGAATATGAAGATAGTGTTCTTCAATGAATTAACCCATGCGGGGGCGTAAACGGTATTATGAGTTAATTAAACTATTGTTTTCTATTTCAAATTTTGTAGCGGAAAAAGAACGGAGAGCTGCAGAAAGAGAGGGAGCGAGAGCAGAGGAAGCATTTAAAGAATTGGACGTCAACAGTGATTACTAGTAAGTTAAACACTTGAATTCAGCTATTATGATCAGGTGTAAAATCTGATTGATTGAGTGAGAATTCTTCAACACATATGTTGCCGCTTAGCCATAGAGAAAACTGTAGGGTACAAATATAAATATTAAAATTAGGAACAAGTTATCATTTCGTAAAATAAAAGGTTCCGTTTGACCTATCAGGGATGTAAGGCTGTAGCAATATAGCATAACTATGTACCCAACATTTGAGTGTCTTGACTGCTCTCTAATACTAAAGGTGGATGCTCTCCCTTACTTGTTCCACTCGTAAATGTAGCTGGTCACCAGATTTACCGTACTTTCTTGTCTTTCAGCGTGGACTTTCCAGAAATGTCCTCTCATTTAGAGTTTGATATTGACGGTAATGGAGATGTGTCAGAAGAAGAAGCCAAGGTGAATGTCTTTTTTTTTTTTTACCCTTTTATGGGTCCCCCTCTTTTGGCAGAGGGCTGAAGGTCCCTTGAAAAGCCTCAATGAATCAGCGTATGGGATGTGAGTGCTCCTGTACCATAGAAGTGAAATAATATTTAAATTCAGCATGATTCCACTTTTCACTAAAATGTTCCCTGTCTTTTGTTAAAGTGAACTGAGCAAGAATGAAGGAACCTTTTTTTAATAAGTATTTTATCAAAACTTTGTCTCAGATGGGATTTGTGTGACGCATTTTGTATGCGTCAGATTATGTGTGACATTTCATCAAAACAGCAGAATGTTGGTCTACTGTAATAAAGCTGTGTCATCAAAATTCCTGCTTGTTGAGGCAGATAAATGCATCTCCATATCAATATATTTTTTCCGACTGGGGTTTCACTCGAACGACGTATGTGGGATGGTAGAGACAATAAAACTGGCAACGCCGCCATATAAGTGAAATAATCTTGAGCGCGGCGTAAAACACGAAACAATCAATCAATCGGTTCGTACAGATTACAGGCTTTATTTCAACATCAGTCTATTAGTTTTTCATGGTACTTCAAATGCTCCAACTATTGAGCAGGACGTAAAACCCAAACCACTCACTCACTCAAATGCTCCAGTTTTTATGACAATCTGACAGTGGAGTTTTCGCAGCTCATGCCACTTTAAGCTGGGTGCGTACTAGGCGATTCTGAGTGGAAGATCACCCACTGATTTGTTGCAATTTCTGAGACATTCTAGAACTCAAGTATGTCATATTAAGTAAAGTAATTATAAGATTTGGAACTGTCTACAAAACATTTGACGTTACGTTTAGTTTTGATTGGGTGATAAAAATTTAGTCTAAAAAAAAACAGCGACAGTGGCCCATAAACATCACACGCTAGGCGATTACATGTAGTTTGTTCGCCTTTCAGAATCATCTAATGCGAAAGTGCCAGAATTCACACTTTTTTCATAAATTTTGATTGTCCCGACAGTAAGAGGCCTTGAAGGTCATTCACCTATGCAAACCGAATTAGTGCTCGAAAAGTAAACAAAATTTAAATAACCGGGACGAACTTTCATTCATTCAAAGTCTAGTAAGTTACCTCAAAAACAATACTTTATCTTACATTCTCGAGAATAGAAACACCAAAGGGCCTTTGTTTTAACGTCAAAATATCAACATTTTGCCAGCTCATGCCTCTTTAGAGCTAAATGAGATTTGTTTAAACACAGGAATATATGGAGGAAATGGAAAGTGTAGATTTTAACATCTTTAAGGAGAAGATCTGGGGCAATATCAAAGATATTTATAAACGTAAAGCTGAGAGGGTCTCTTCCACTGCGGCCTCTCCTGGCAACCAAGCTGTTGAGCCACCTAGTGGGGAGATTCCGTCGCTGGATGACATCAGAGAAGGGGTAAGTTTCGTAGCCAAGTGTTGATTAGCCCTCACAAACTTCCCATCAATAGGGAGCGCAAGTCTCATAAGAATCATTACGAGATTTTGTGATATCCGGTGACAGATGACGCCATCTAGAACGTTTTTGATGACGTTGCAATTCCATTTGACGTATTTTGTTCCATAACGTCAGATTTAAACGTCATGTTGGAACGAAAAACGCTCAGTCACATGCGGAATGCAGTGCCGGTGACAGGAAATACATGTGGAATTCACACGTGACTTGCGCTCCCTATGGGTGGCATGTCCAAATTCTACTTATATTTATGAACACTAAAACACACAGGCCATGGAAAATCTTGTTACCATGGAGACAAGTTTCTAATTGTGTTAAAAAGAGGTATATCATTTAGACCTTTATACACCATCATAAGTTATAATAAACCACAACCCATGATATTTCATTAGGTTGACGACAGGCATGAGTTTGGCCTTAGTCAGTATGTATTATTTTTGTATCTTGTCTCCCTCTCTTAGTCAAGAGGATGTTCCGTGTGATTAGATGAGGAAATATATGTAGTCCTAAGGGATGTTGAATGTAAAACATCAATAAATCAATCAAACACTTAAAAATCACGCAGGCATTTGTCCATGTCTCAATGGTTTCAGAGGGTAGCTAGTACGCAACAGCAAAGTAACTCCAAATAAATTCAACAAACGCATATCGACAATCTCAATATTTCGACAAAGGTATATTTGTCATCTTCAGGAAAATGGACCATACGGTTTGCAGATTATTGTAACTGGAAACTTATCGAAATAAATCTTGCCAAAAAAACATTTTGATGTCTTGTACCAGTTTGATTATTACTAATGGCCGGGTTTTCCATTTAAGTTTTATATGTTTTCTGTCCTTTCCCTATTCTCTATTTCTAAGAATCAGTAAAATTAGATCGCCCTCCCTTGAATAAACTTTATGTCTAATTTTCAAACCTATTTCATCATAGCCAGCAGAGCGACAGTCTCTCAGTGTGAAACTGGATTTCTACAAACTGACCTTTCGTCGATTGGCTCGATTTTCAAATCTCACTCAGTGCAAAGAAAATATTAAGGGGAAAGAACTTGTTCTCCTCCGCTCATATAAGGGAGATAATCCTTACTCTGACTTAAAACATCAAACTATCAATCAATTTCTTATGGAATTAATATTGTCTTGAATAGCTTCCGGAGGAGCAGTATGATGATGATGAGGAGGATAGTGATGATGAAGACAGGGGAGATGAAGTGAGTCGAAATCACTCAATAACATTGACAAAAACTGGTTTATGGTGCCCTTTCTCTTGGACTGCTCCTGTTTATACACCCCTTGTCCAACTTCATAATATATCATATTGGTGATAAGCTTTTGTTGATCAAGGAAAGGGTGTAGAGAATATATTGATTGTTTATTTTGATGGTTTTATTGGTGTTTTGCGCCACGCTCAATATCATTTCACTTATATGGTTGCGTTGCCAGTTTTATTGTGGGAGGAAACCGGGCTCTGTGCCCGGAGAAAACCCACGACCTTCCGTTGGTAACTGGCAACCATCCCACATAGGTCGTTCGAGTGAAAACCCAGTCAGAAAATTTTCCAATTTTTGGACTGAGTGGGATTCAAACCTGCGACCCATTGGTGCCTTTCTCTTGGACTGCTCCTATTTACACACCCCTTGTCCAACTTCATAATATATCATATTGGTGATAAACTTTTGTTGATCAAGGAACTATAACCAGCACTAATCAACAGATTTTCCTGGGGCTGCCATGTATTGTTTCTCAAGGAAAGGGGTTCCACCACTGGGTCGCGGGTTCGAATCCCACTCAGTTAAAAAAATTGGAAAATTTTCTGACTGGGTTTTCACTCGAGCGACCTATGTGGGATGGTTGTCAGTTACCAACGGAAGGTCGTGGGTTTCCTGCGGGCATAGAGCCCGGTTTCCTCCCACAATAAAACTGGCAACGCCGCCATATAAGTGAAATAATCTTGAGCGCGGCGTAAAACACCAAACAATCAAGGAAAGGGTGTAGAGAATATAAGCTGATATGTCATTAGACAAAATTCACCATTACAGTTTATTTCATTTAAATCCACCGTAGTGAGTCAATAAGATTGAAGCATTATTGAATTAATATAGTATGTGTTAACATACATTGATTGATTTATATTTTTCACCATACTCAAGATTAGATTACTCACATGACAACTGAGGCCCCATGTCTCAGACTGAGGGACCATCATTCAGTTGACTGAGCCACTGAGGCCTCATTTTAACATATAATCAGGATTAACAAAAAGACTCTAGCCACTTGAACTATTGAAAACTGTGAAACTGTATAACTATATTCTTCCCCCAGGGTGAACCAGAAGAGAGTGAGAATAAGCGTGAGGATGAAGAGGAAGAAAAAATGCCTGATTACGATGAAGAGACCAAAGTACTCATACAAGGTCTGTATATGACCCCGCAACATTTGCCCTGGTCATCCATCTGTTTTTTGTTCCTTGTAAACTCATCATCAAAAAATCCACTGCATTAACTAACATCACAGGCTTGTATATACATCAAGTACCCTTTTGAGAATTTGCCCAGGAGTTACATGTATTTTTTATCTCTAAACACAAATAATGTAGCTATGTAGTACGTCCAAACTGACCACTTTCTTTATTGGTGGGCAGTACAGACAGTGATTGGCAGTACAGACAGTAATTGGCAGTACAGACAGTAATTGGCAGTACAGACAGTAATTGGCAGTACAGACAGTAATTAGCAGTACAGACAGTAATTGGTAGCACAATCAGTAATTGGTAGCACAGACAGTAATTGGCAGTACAGACAGCAATTGACAGTACAGACAGTAATTGGCAGTACAGACAGTAATTGGCAGTGCAGACAGTAAATGGCAGTGCAGACAGTAATTGACAGTACAGACAGTAATTGACACTACAGACAGTAATTGACACTACAGACAGTAATTGACAGTACAGACAGTAATTGACAGCACATACAGTGATTGGCAGTACAGACAGTAATTGGCAGTACAGACAGTAATTAGCAGTACAGACAGTAATTGGCAGTGCAAACAGTAATTGGCAGCACAGACAGTAATTGACAGTACAGACAGTAATTGACAGTACAGACAGTAATTAGCAGTACAGACAGTAATTAGCAGTACAGACAGTAATTGGCAGTACAGACAGTAATTAGCAGTACAGACAGTAATTAGCAGTACAGACAGTAATTAGCAGTACAGACAGTAATTGGCAGTGCAAACAGTAATTAGCAGTACAGACAGTAATTGGCAGTGCAAACAGTAATTGGCAGTGCAAACAGTAATTGGCAGCACATACAGTAATTAGCAGTACAGACAGTAATTGGCAGTGCAAACAGTAATTGGCAGTACAGACAGTAATTGGCAGCACAGACAGTAATTGGCAGCACATACAGTAATTAGCAGTACAGACAGTAATTAGCAGTACAGACAGTAATTGGCAGTGCAAACAGTAATTGGCAGTACAGACAGTAATTGGCAGCACAGACAGTAATTGGCAGTACAGACAGTAGTTGACAGTACAGACAATAGTTCAGTTGGTTGATTGGCTCAAATATGATGTTTGGGTTGATTTGCTCAAATATGATGTTTGGGTTGATTTGCTCAAATATGATGTTTGGGTTGATTTGCTGAAATATGCTGTTTGGGTTGATTTGGTCAAATATGATGTTTGGGTTGATTTGCTCAAATATGATGTTTGGGTTGATTGGCTCAAATATGATGTTTGGGTTGATTTGCTCAAATATTATGTTTGGGTGGATTTGCTCAAATATGATGTTTGGGTTGATTGGCTCAAATATGATGTTTGGGTTGATTGGCTCAAATATGATGTTTGGGTTGATTTGCTCAAATATGATGTTTGGGTTGATTTGCTCAAATATGATGTTTGGGTTGATTGGCTCAAATATTATTTTTGGGTTGATTGGCTCAAATATTATGTTTGGGTTGATTGGCTCAAATATTATGATTGGGTTGATTGGCTCAAATATGATGTTTGGGTTGATTTGCTCAATTATTATGTTTGGGTTGATTGGCTCAAATATTATGTTTGGGTTGATTGGCTCAAATATGATGTTTGGGTTGATTGGCTCAAATCTGATACAACGGTCAAGGTGTGTATCAGCCACAAGTTTAATTGAGGATTCAGGCTTATGGCAATACTTACTGACATATTATCATCTCAAGGTCTCTGTTTTTTTCACTCCCCCACCAGCTGCTGATGAAGCTAGAGCCAGGTTTAATGAGGCAGATGAAGAACTGAAAAATCTGGACAAAGAAATCAGGTACGGGATAGGCCACCTTAACTCACAGGGGCCACCATAACTCACAGAGGCCACCATATCTCACTGGGGCCACCATATCTCACAGGGGCCACCTTAACTCACAGGGCAACCATAACTCACAGGGGCCACCATAACTCACAGGGCCTCCATAACGTGCAGAGGCCACTATAACTCGGGGGGGGGGGGGGGCACCTTAACTCAGAGGGCCCACCATAACTCACAGGGGCCAGCATAACTCACATGGGCCAGCATAACTCACATGAGCCAGCATAACTCACAGGGGCCAGCATAAGTTACAGCCGACATGATAACTCTAAGGGACCACAATAACTCACAGGGGCCAGCATAAGTCACAGGGGCCACCATAACTCACAGGGGCCAGCATAACTCACAGGTGCCACCATAACTCACAGGGGCCAGCATAACTCACAAGGGCCAGCATAAGTCACAGGGGCCACCATAACTCACAGGGGCCAGCATAAGTCACAGCCGACATGATAACTCACAGGGGCCAGCATAAGTCACAGGGACCACCATAAGTCACAGCCGACATGATAACTCACAGGGGCCAGCATAAGTCACAGGGGCCAGCATAAGTCACAGCCGACATGATAACTCACAGGGGCCAGCATAAGTCACAGGGACCACCATAAGTCACAGGGGCCACCATAACTCACAGGGACCACCATAAGTCACAGGGGCCACCATAACTCACAGGGACCACCATAAGTCACAGGGGCCACCATAACTCACAGGGGCCAGCATAAGTCACAGCCGACATGATAACTCACAGGGGCCAACATAACTCACAGGTGCCACCATAACTCACAGGTGCCACCATAACTCACAGGGGCCAGCATAACTCACAAGGGCCAGCATAAGTCACAGCCGACATGATAACTCACAGGGTCCACCATAACTCACAGGTGCCACCATAACTCACAGGTGCCACCATAACTCACAGGGACCACCATAACTCAATGTGGCTTCAATAACTCACAGGGCCACTATAACTCACAGGTGCCACCATAACTCAATGTGGCTTCAATAACTCACAGGGCCACTATAACTCACTGGAGCCACCATAACTCACAAGGGCCACTATAACTCACAGGTGCCACCATAACTCACAGGGGCCACCATAACTCACAGGGACCACCATAACTCAATGTGGCTTCAATAACTCACAGGGCCACTATAACTCACTGGAGCCACCATAACTCACAAGGGCCACCATAACTCACAGGTGCCACCATAACTCACAGGTGCCACCATAACTCACAGGGACCACCATAACTCAATGTGGCTTCAATAACTCACAGGGCCACTATAACTCACTGGAGCCACCATAACTCACAAGGGCCACCATAACTCACAGGTGCCACCATAACTCACAGGGGCCAGCATAACTCACAAGGGCCACCTTAACTCACAGGGGCCACCATAACTCACAGGTGCCACCATAACTCACAGGGACCACCATAACTCAATGTGGCTTCAATAACTCACGTGCCACCATAACTCACAGGGGCCACCATAACTCACAGGGGCCACCATAACTCACTGGGGCCACCATAACTCACTGGGGCCACCATAACTCACTGGGGCCAGCATAACTCACAGGTGCCACCATAACTCACAGGGGCCAGCATAACTCACAGGGACCACCATAACTCAATGTGGTTTTCTAACTCACTGGGACCACCATAACTCACTGGGGCCACCATAACTCACTGGGGCCACCATAACTCACTGGGGCCACCATAACTCACAGGGGCCACCATAACTCACTGGGGCCACCATAACTCACTGGGGCCAGCATAACTCACAGGGACCACCATAACTCAATGTGGTTTTCTAACTCACTGGGACCACCATAACTCACTGGGGCCACCATAACTCACTGGGACCACCATAACTCACTGGGGCCACCATAACTCACTGGGGCCACCATAACTCACTGGGGCCACCATAACTCACAGGGGCCACCATAACTCACTGGGGCCACCATAACTCACTGGGGCCACCATAACTCACTGGGACCACCATAACTCACTGGGACCACCCCTTAACTCACGTGCCACCATAATTAACAGGGGCCACCATAAGGCATGGAGGGGGGGGGGGGGGGGGGGGTTCCTCTACATGTATAACTCACAGGGGCTTCATAGCTTACAGGGGTTGCAGGTACTCAATGGTTGCCACTAAACCAGGCAACGTTGCATTATAAGTGAAATAATCTTGAGTGCGGAGTATAACATCAATCAATGAACCATAAATCACAGGGTCCTTGGTGGCTCAGTCGCCAGAGTGAGAATCTCTCAGTCCGACGCTAGCCTCTTATCGATCGATCACGAGTTAGAATCCCGCTCAGCAGAAGAGAAATTGAAAAAAAATTAGGAGTGTGGCTTTTCACTGGGTCAGCCTATGTGGGAGAGTCGTCAGATACCCGCCGATGGTCTATGGTTTCCTCCCCTTAAAAATTAAATTGAGTGCAGCGAAAAACCTGAATCAATCCAAAGCTCACCGACCATCCATCAATGTGTTGGAACTTTTGTTTCAAGTCTCACTACAGCCTTTTTTCTATTACATTTTTTGATGGACAACCATCCAAAATAAGCCTGACATATTTGAAATAAAACAATCTTAAGAAGGCCACCAATGTAATAAAGTGCCCTTATGTAATAACTTTTTGGATGGTTGATGCATCGAGAAAAGTGATATGACATTTGTTTGTGACTTTAATTCACACTTTTCTCCAATATTATTTACCTTTATTACAATCCGTTCTGACTGATCATTTTACAGTGATATCAAAAGTTTTCTGGACCTGGACATGGGACCCAATGATGAATTCTATTTCTTGAGAGAAAAATGTTTTGAAATGACGGACAGAGAATATATTTATAAACTGTGTCCGTTCGAGAGGGCAACACAACGCCCTAAAACAGGGGGTGCAGAAACCACTTTAGGGTAAGATATATAGAGGATATTGTCTCCAGGTGAATACCATATATATATTTCATGATGTGGGATGCCAAAGTGATATTTTCACCTTAAGAATAAATATTTCTGGTATTCACCTTGGGATGAAATATTTATGTTATTCGCCTTGAGATGAAATATTGATGGTATTCACTTTGAGATGAAATATTCATGATATTCACCTTGAGATGAAATATTTATGGTATTCATCTTGAGATGAAATATTTATGGTATTGACCTTGAGATGAAATATTGATGGTATTCATCTTGAGATGAAATATTGATGGTATTCACTTTGAGATGAAATATTGATGGTATTCATCTTGAGATGAAATATTGATGGTATTCACCTTGAGATGAAATAATTCACCTTGAGATGAAATATTTATGATATTCGCATTGAGATGAAATATTTATGGTATTCCACTTGGAATGAAATATTGATGGTATTAACCTTGAGATGAAATATTCATGATATTCACCTTGAGATGAAATATTTATGGTATTCATCTTGAGATGAAATATTTATGGTATTGACCTTGAGATGAAATATTTATGGTATTGACCTTGAGATGAAATATTTATGGTATTCACCTTGAGATGAAATATTGATGGTATTCACCTTGAGATGAAATATTGATGGTATTCACTTTGAGATGAAATATTGATGGTATTCATCTTGAGATGAAATATTGATGGTATTCACCTTGAGATGAAATAATTCACCTTGAGATGAAATATTTATGATATTCGCATTGAGATGAAATATTTATGGTATTCCACTTGGAATGAAATATTGATGGTATTAACCTTGAGATGAAATATTCATGATATTCACCTTGAGATGAAATATTTATGGTATTCATCTTGAGATGAAATATTTATGGTATTGACCTTGAGATGAAATATTTATGGTATTGACCTTGAGATGAAATATTTATGGTATTCACCTTGAGATGAAATATTCATGATATTCACCTTGGGATTCAATATTTATGGTATTCCCCTTGGGATGAAATATTTATGGTATTCACCTTGGGATGAAATATTTATGGTATTCACCTTGGGATGAAATATTTATGGTATTCACCTTGGGATGAAATATTTATGGTATTGACCTTGAGGTGAAATATTTATGGTATTGACCTTGGGATGAAATCGAGAGTGACGCAAGCAATTGTTAACATTTGTGAATGCCTTAGCCTTGTTGTTTATGCTGAGTAAATGATCTGTTTGCAGCAACTGGGGACACTGGTCAGGTCCTGAAAATGACAAATATTCCAGTATGAAATATGATAGAGGTCAACACTGTTGGAATGGCCCGGATAGATCTGTCGAGGTAGGGTCATGTTCAACATAATGTCACCGACTTCATTCCAACTTAAAGGTTTTATGAACAATTTCGGTTAATATATCATATTTTACGGTAAATTTGCTTGTAAATGTGTACTTTTCAAATCAGACAGAAACGAAAATCAAACTTTGAGAGTAAAACGTGCAAAATTTAATGCTTTCTTTGCCGCTTTACGGCGGTTACGGAAATTAATAAGCTCGATAAAACTCGTCAAAAGAACCGTTATACATGACCTGTGCCAGTGCAGAGGTCGTGTATGACGTCATATTTAGCAGGTTTTACCGAGTGTTACGGAAAATATGCATATTGCACCCAAGTCTACATAAACGATAGGAGGGCTTACACTGAACTGATTTTATTTCATCTTTCCTTTTTATAAGGTATATATTTAGCCAATAAACGCTTAGAAACAAGACCTGTTCATAAATCCTTTAACTACATTCACTACAAGAGAATACATGGGTAGGAATTTCTTAAAAAAGCCATTTTTGGGTTGGAAATGAATGAGGTTCTTTTAGCTTTTTGGCTGTATGAGCTGACATTGTTTTTCACATGTTAATAGCAGCTGCCTAATCTGTACTGTCATAAGTTCTGATAAAACTAGATGTCAATGAGCTACGAGCTGCCATCTTGAGAGGGAAGGTGCCAATCATACATTCAAGACCCAAACATCCGTGCGGGTCACAGAGAGAACAAAATGTGGAATTTTGTGTGCTTTTAGATTTGTCTGAAAAAATTTATTTCCAATTCCATTGGAACCTAGAAATTGCTTTTTCAACATCGTCACCCAGTTACAATATAAACACACCAAGGGAGATAACCATGCATGTCTGAAACTCCTACGTAACCTTACATGTACTGGAAAGTTGTTCTATTTCCATCCAACAAACCCACTTTGTAAACCAATTCAATTGATCTTCTTTCTTGCAGGTTAAACTTCACTGTGGTTTAGAGAATTTATTAACAAGTGCCTCAGAGCCGAATCGATGTGAATACCAGTTTGATTTCACCACACCTGCGCTCTGTGTACCTATATCTTCTGAATCCCAGACATATCCGCCTCATACAGAACTTTAACATCCTAAATGAAGATGACACATGGGGAATCCATTCGGGATTCAATATTTGCACAGTTTACATGTATTCAAATGTCCAAGTATTTAGTCAAAATGATTTTTGAGGATTTCAAAGTAACTTTACCCATGTACTAATTCAAACTGTATTTCATGTGTATTTAAATTTTAAAATATTCTAAAAGTTTAAGTGTATTTTGATATTTCCACCACATATTTGTATTTATTTCCATAAAATCTGCAACAATGATTGCTAGTTTCCTAAACACTTCCATATCATTTACACCAAAAACTGAAACATTCAAAACTTTACAGTATTTCACTTAGTTTTGCTGTCCTTATCATTGAATTATTCGAAAGCTAAATGTACCCAACAATAATGGTGGATTTGATTTTCCAAAACCTCCAACAAATAAAGTCTATGTATTTCAGTACTCCTAATATTTTCATGTTATTTCTACCAGAGGTTAAAAGCATTTTTTTATATTTCTTGTGTATTTTTGCTTTTCAAGCACGTAAATAGTTTATTGGAAAGATAAATTTATTATGAATTTTGGAAACACCGCCCTATGTGGAAGAGTTGCCAAGTACTCGACGAAGGTTGGGTGTTCCTCCGGGCAATGAGCCCGGTTTCCTCCCCCACTAAACCTGGCAACGCCCTTTTAAAGTGATATAATCTTGAGTGTGGCGTAAAACATCAATCAATCAGCCGTAAACACTGCATGTTTCTCCTGATCTCTGTGTATATTATTTCCATCAAATACTGAAATAGTCCAAAACTGAAATTATTGCCCGTGTAATGTACAAGTCTAACTGGCCTTGGGTAGAAAAACATTTTTAAAAACATATAAAATTTTAGGCCAGACTATTTGTTTTTTGTTAAAGCTGAAAACCCCAATTACAATAATAAAAAAACACTTTCCATAATTGGTGTTTGAAAAACCGAGGTGTTCTGCTTGTTGGCATGAAAAAATCGATATCCCTAAAAACACCATTTATTTATTTATTTATTTGAATTCATCACTTACAGAACAAGTTCCATTTACAGGGATGATAACAAGGCAAGCATTTACTGAATTAAAGATAAATAACCAATAACACTTTAGAAATATAAAGTGTAAAAGCAAGAAATGGTAAAGGAGATTAGCAAAGGCTGTAAATATACATGTATATACAAAAAATTATAAAAGGCTTTAAAAGAAACGCATATTAAATACATATATTATGTAGAATTTATAAGATAATGAAAAGTTAATGTAACAAACAGATAATTTAAAAAAGAAAAAATATATATGTATTTATAATAAAAGAGAAAAAATTTATATTAAACAATGGGTAAATAAATTAAGAATACATACAAGTTAAAAAAAATAAATAAATAAATAAATTGAATAATTAAAGACAGATGAAATAGTATATAAAAAGGGAAGAAAATATCTTAAAATAGCTAAATTTCTGAGGTAAAGAAAAAAACAAAAAAAAAACGTATGACTTAAATAGTTAAAAAATAGACATTTAAACAATATTGGTTAATTTAAAAAAGGATGCCTTTGCATTGTGATTTAAATTCTGATAGTGACGTAAACAAAGTGATATCAGAAGTAGCTTGCATGGAATTAAACGTTTTCTGAGCCCTCACTAAAACACTGTTACCCCTAATATTAATTCTGCTAAAAGGTGGATAAAAAAGGTCGGTATTTCTTGATCTTCTACATGGAGTATTAAAACAGATTTCGACCAGGAGAGAAGGGCAATTAAAACCAGCGTTTACAACTTTATGTAAAAAAACAACGTCGTAATAGTTTCTCCTTGCTCGAAGTGTTTGAAGGCGAAACTTTTTGCATATAGATTCATAGAAACATTTGTCATATAATACAGAGGATTTGTAGGATAAAAATTTAATACATTTTCTTTGTATCGTTTCCAAACGGTCAGACAGTGATTTCTGATGTGGTGACCATATAACTGAACAGTATTCCAACTTGCTTCTTATAAAAGATATGTACCGAGTTCTAATAGCTGATGTTTGAGTGAAAGATTTACAAGTTCTTTTGACAAAGCCTAACATTCGGTAATAGCTCTTGCTATAATATTTTCAATATGAGCTTTAAATGTACAGTCATGAGACATCAGAATTCCAAGGTCTTTAACACTTTCTACTTTTTCTAATATTAATGAATCAATTTTATATTTGTGGTTTATTTTATTTTTCTTGTTAGTAAAGTTAATATTAACACATTTAGTCACGTTCAAATTAAGCTGCCATTGAGTACACCAATTCGAGACACTAAGTAAATCAGTTTGCAGCTTATCACAGTCAGTTAAGTTAGTAATCGCCTTAAAAATCTTACTGTCGTCTGCAAACGAAAGACATTTTGAATGCGCCAAAACAGATGGTAGATCATTTATGAACATAATGAATAGAAGAGGTCCCAACACCGACCCCCTGTGGGACCCTGGATGGAACTGGGCGCCATTTTGAGAAATGACCATCCACCATTACCCTTTGCTTTCGATTTGATAAGTAAGACTTGATCCACAGTAACATATTTCCAGTTTTGACAGTTTACACAAAGGTACAATTCAGTTGTTTATTATAAAGTACAGTCGAGCCTTGTTTAAAGTGGCATGAGCTGCCAAAATTCCCACTTTTTTCATAATTTCTGATCGGCACGACAGTAAGGGGCTTTGAAGGCCATCGGAAAACTAAACGATTAGCGTTGGAATGAGAAAAATCCATACAGTATGTGGCCTGTACGAACCGAAAATGTAATCGAAAAGTAAACAAAATTTAAATAACCGGGACGACCATTCATTCATTCTAAGCCAAAGTTAGTTAAACACAATACTTTATCGTACATTCTCGAGACTAGAAGCACTAAAAAGCTTCTGAATTATACGTCTTGGGAAAAATAGCCGATAATTTCAACATTCTGTTTCAACATCAAAATATCACCATTTTGGCCGCTCATGCCACTTTAAGCGACCAACTAAAGTGGTGTCTTTAAGACAGGTTGATGGGACGGACATCTTGATAACCTGTCATCTTTTTAGACCACCATGATCTCATGGTGGTCTTATCAAATTGCTTTGTGTCCGTGGTCCGGTGTCCGTAAACTTTTCTTGTGATCGCGATTCCAAGAGAACTACTTCCTTTGCATATTTAAATCGCCGCTGGCGGCCATTTTGTGATTTTTACTTACATAGTTTGTGATCGCGGAATCTAGAGAACCACCAGGCCGATCTTGATGAAATGTTTTTGTGTTAGTTCCCCATATGGTCTAGTTGTGCAACATCTTTTTTTCTGGGCTCATTTGCATACCGTATCAAAATTTTTGTTTTTCTTCTGTTTATCACTTCTCTCTCTTGCGATTTCCAAGAGAACTGCTAGTCGGATCTTCTTTAACTTCCACACAAACGTTTTTGCTATGGTCTAGTTGTGCAACATTTATTTCTATCCTCATTTCCATATCAAAATGGTCGCTAGGCGACCATTTTGTTTTTCTTTTTATCACTTTTCTCCTCAAATAATGAGAGGATCTTCGTAAAACTTTGTATGCAGATTAACCCTATGGCCTCGTTGCATACTATGTACTTTTTTGCTCATTTGCATATTATAATGGCCGCTAGGCGACCATTTTGTTTTTCTTTTGGTCACTTTTCTCTTAAAGTAATGAAAGGTTATGATTTTCGTAAAAAAATTTACGCCTGTTAACCCTACGGTCTTGTTGCGCAATATGCACTTTTTGCTCATTTGCATATTCAAAATGGCGGCCACTGGCCATTTTGTGTTTCTTTTTATCACTGTTCTCCTAAAGTAATGAAAGGATCTTCATAAAATTTTGTACGCAGGTTAACCCTATGGTCTCGTTGTGCACTATGCACTTTTTTGCTCATTTGCATATTCAAAATGACGGCCGGTAACTGTTTCTATGATTTTTACCTACATAGTTTGCGATCGCGGAATCAAAAAACCTAGTAGGCGGATCTTTGCAAATTTTTTTTTGGTGTTATTTCCCCATATGGTCAAGTTATGCAACATGTATTTTTTTGGAGCCGCCGTGGAGCGCAGCGGAACAAGGTTCCTTTGAGGGTATGTAGAGGGAAAGAGTGCGAAACAAAGTTATATGAGAATAGTAGCGAAATTACGATGTCACCAACTTACTGCCAACGTTATTATGTACAAATTTTCTTTATCCCTCCGCCAGTGAACGTGATGGCGCAGCGATTCTTTGATCTATGTTTTCACCATAAAGCATGAAAGAATGATTAAATAGTTATCTAAGTGTTTGTAATGTGTCTCTTAGCATTGTTTGAATATAAGACATGTTAATTTGTACACAATTAATGTATTTTTCAATTTAAATGACTTTTTACTTGAAATTCTCGAGCGAGAACCACATGGAAAGTTCGGCAATTTGAACATCTATTTACATGAGGCTTCGGGAGTGTGAACCTCCTCTCAGACCGAGCGAGGCTTATATTCCTGTGGGATAGATCATGGTTTCCGAATACATGACACATAGGCAGGTCAATGCTCTCAACCGTAGGAAACTTTTAGACAGACTAAATCAACACGAACAGAAAGAGTCGCCAAAATTGTACATTTTGCGGTATGTGATGTTTTAGAAGTGTATTGGTTATCGTCAAACATGGCGGGCAACTCTTTATGAGTCAAGCTCTCAACAAAGAATGACGCATAACGTCTTGTTATCCATAAGTTACTCGTTGATTTGTTATACCACCAACTTCTAAATGCCACTCAAAGAAATCACTCCTATTCATCGAGATACAGAAAAAATTGTTTATTGCCACCTTCCGTTGTCCTAATTGTAGTAAACAATACTCTAATGAGCTAGGAGCTCCCAAAATGTATGACGATTATCGGAATACACATCTAATATGTACAATGCTATACTGAGTCTCAACTACCAAGGTCGCTTGGGGAAATTTGTCTGTGTCTTTTAGTAGGGATGTACAGTCAAATTTCAAATCTTAAAAAATAAAGAATTTTTGAAATTAAAAAAACACTTTATATACCTATACCAGGACACTTGTAAAATCAATCTGCAACTTTGGCCTTTTCTAGCATTTTGCCTATCATAATGATACGTTATTTTAGACAAGAAGATTTTCCCTGTGCCCGTGTGTTTTCGTGATCATAAATATAATGATACGATAGCTTACGCTAATTTCTAAGTTTAGACAGTCAATCTCAATATTTGGGATTGCACAGCATAAATGATGACATGAGGTGAAAAGTATGGTACATGTACACTCTTCATACCTACTTTTAAAAAGTATGTAAATCTGAATTTTATCGGTAGGCGGCTCCTCAGAGGCCTATAGGACTAGTTCGTCGTTGCTTTCATTTAACCCATTCGGTACCGCTGTCGCCACATGGCGTTAGAACTGAGTGCTAGCCTGCTTCATTACCGAAGACATTGTATGGCGACAGCAGAAAAGTCAGCTAAAACCCCACTGACGCCGTATGGTTATTTTTTCTTACAACTTCAACTAATTTTGAAGTTGTAATTCACTGATAACTTCCAACTTTGTCCAAGTTAGAACGGATACTTCAAGCATACGCATATAACAAGAAACTGTTAAATTTGACAATAAAAGCTTGTGAAATTCCTTATATTTACAGCTTCAGATCTTAATATATATTTTACTTGTCTTCAATATACTGACAGTGAGTGAGATATTTAAATATCTATGATTAAAAAGTGCTAAAATCGGGTGGTGAAATTAGTTTGCGGGAGCGAGTTCCCGCTGTCAATCACGCGGCCCCTACAAATGGATTTTAATAGGCTTCTCAGGCTTTTGGCACTGAGGACATTATTTGGAGTTTCAGAGTAGTGAAAAAAGACATTTATCGGAGCTTTATTGAACCTCAGTATGAAATTGCAATCCTCGGGTCATTTTAAAAGGTATAAAAATCAACTTTCAGGTTTTTAAGGGCGACTATAAGAAATAGTTTATCTATCGGTGTTGGCGGCCGCCAGGGCCTGTTCGAGGTCTCGAATTTGGATTTTAAACACCTAAATTCTTATTAGTGATAAAAAATTAAGATATCACCACGTAGTAAGTTGTTTTGAACAACACAAGCTTTCGACACCTGTACGGGTGTCTTTGTCAAGTGTAACTGAATTTAATGTTTCAAAATATTGATAAAAATACTAAAGAAAAGAACAAATATGTAATGTGGCCAATCATTGAAATTGTTTACAAGAGTAACTATGTTAATAATATTCTTCTAACGTCGGAATCTAGAAAACGACATCAATCAAGATTGACGTAAAACTGTTAACGTTATAATACAAATTGACGTAATAAGTTAACGTTACAATTCAATGGCATCACAATAAACAAGCTAAAGATAAAAAACAATATCATTATTACATTTAAAAAAGTATAATAAGAAATTCTTACATGTATTTTACAAATTTATTCCATATTTTACACTTTGTACAAATAACTTATAGGTCGTGGTAACTTATTCGATGCGTGACAATTCTATTGTTTTATCCACTTTTTTGCGTGATTGTTTTTTATACATTCGTTATTTTATTATCCATCTTAGAAAAACGCATTTAAATATTAGACTTTACCATTATATATTGTGACGCCATTTCTATCTACCGGTAAACAATGACATCTATTGATTACGAACATGCTATCGATTTTATGATGTTCATGATTGGTCCTGGCCATTTACAAGGTACTGTTGTGCGAGAATATCTTGATTTTTATCTCGTGATGTCATTTTAAATTTAGTGCGGGGTTGACTGGAAGTGCAGCTATCTTAACTTAAGTCAATCTAAAATAGAGATTGATCCTACTGCCATTCGTTGAGATATCAACTTTAAAACGATTGAGTGACATGTTGTTTGAACACAAAGGGAGGCCACTGCTGTCGAC
Source organism: Lepidochitona cinerea (assembly GCA_963971465.1). NCBI lineage: Eukaryota > Metazoa > Mollusca > Polyplacophora > Chitonida > Tonicellidae > Lepidochitona > Lepidochitona cinerea. The sequence goes on from OZ020556.1 coordinate 9,360,051, forward strand.
ATCCTTAAAATTGTAAACAACGACACGTGAACTGATAGTTGACTCGGTTGTGTAGAGAGATATCCGATATAATTCTGGTAGGTAACGTTTAAGCCGCCGATAATCTGTTTTGTTATATTGATTGCTACTCTCCTAATACATATAAAATACCTTGAAACGCCTTGAAGTCCATATCATAGTTTGCCTTGACATCCATGGGCGCTGCCATCTTGTTTTAGAATGTATTTATGAGCTGATGTAGTACCGATTATATTTTTGATTTTTAACAAGTATTTCTGCCCAAAGGCCTTACGATACAGGTTATTATTGTAGGGTTACATGTTTGGGAACAGTATAGAACAGAGAAATAAATATCATACACATTATAAATTCTCAGTAAGATTCTTACAGTTCACTATGCGCGAAAATGGAGTGCGACGGCTCTCGAGCCATGTCTCGTGTTGAAGATCTCGTAGAATGGCACGAGATCTCGATTGAACTTAAGTGCGAAATTTTACCGGAAGTGCCGCCATTTTAACTTTAGTGCGGGATTTTACCTGAAGTGCCGCCATTTTAACTTTAGTGCGAGATTTTACCGGAAGTGCTATAGGTCATCATTTTATGACGTCATCACTGTTCGTCAACACCCAAATTATTATCTACTGATTGAAACTGAATTTAAGATGTTTATAGGAATAAAATTTACCAAATGACAGATTGGGGCACCCCAGCTATCAGAAACATTATCGGCTCTTTGAGGAGGCGGGAATGAGTGAAATAATCTTGTTGCGGCGTAAAATAACAACAAATAAAATCCTGACGGCGTGTTGGGGAAAGCAACTTGTATTTAAAGCTGTACGACATCAACAATATGTCTTCAATGGCTTTGATGGGTCGCGGGTTCGAATCCCACTCAGTCCAAAAAAAATTGGAAAATTTTCTGACTGGGTTTTCACTCGAACGACCTATGTGGGATGGTTGCCAGTTACCAACGGAAGGTCGTGGGTTTCCTCCGGGCATAGAGCCCGGTTTCCTCCCACAATAAAACTGGCAACGCCGCCATATAAGTGAAATAATCTTGAGCGCGGCGTAAAACACCAAACAATCAATCAATCAATCAATCAATGGCTTTGGGTTGCCAGTTAGGCCTACCACCGGAAGGTCGCACGTTTCCTCTGGGCATAGAGCCCGGTTTCCTCTCACAATAAAACTGGCAACGACGCCATATAAGTGAAATAATCTTGAGCGCGGCGTAAAACACCAAACAATCAATGAATCAATCAATGGCTTTGCCTTTAACATAACAAAAATGACTCATATACAAATATTCCAATTTTGGTTTTCCAGTTTAAGTTAAAATTGTTAGGAATATGTTTTTGTTAATTTAGCTTACGCTATTGGATTGTTCGAATTGTATACATAATTTACCTTGTCAGCATAAACTAGTTAGGTTGAGTAAAAGCGAATTCTGTTCTTCGTGATACATAGCAAAGTATAGGAATGAATGAATTTTGATAACTTAAGTCTTGTTGAGTCAATTAACTTTATTTTCTGACCCAAATCACGTGAGATGGCCATTTTTCAAACTCGCCAATATCCAGTGGGGTGTAATTATTTTTATAGGTTTTCGGTATAAATCCTTTCATTTTTATTTCTTCGAGGGCGATAAGGATCGGCTTTCGGAGTTTCTCATGGTATTTATAGTTCATGAAAATATTGGCTACAAAGATAATTTCGAAGAGACGAGAATTTGCCAGAAGTATCGGCTCTCTATCCCCAATATCTATGCGAATTACGGCTTTGTTAAAATCAATGAATCTAAATAAGTCGTTTACAAAAATGTTTTTGACGACTCGGTGATTTTGAATGTCTTGTTTCGTGATAAATTCTTTTGGTATCTGATGGGGGTACGCACCTGCAGCATTGCCATGGGGAACAAACATAAAAGAATACCCTTTCTGGGATGTCACAGCAGCCTCGACGATAGTCACTCGATCCAGAAAGCGATTCTTACGCACTGACTTTTGCAGACGTATGACGCTGTTGTGAAATGCATCGATTGCGAGAACGTTTCTGCCCATGGCAGCAGCCTTCAGCGTGTACATGCCAAGATTTGCACCAATATCTATCAGTCCCAGTTCTCTGTCCGCGGACAAACAAAGTTCTAACTGATGCAATTTGTCTGATTCGTAGGTGCCATATTGTGCCAGAGACCCAGAGACCAGGTTGTCTTTATTTTGACTGTAAATGCAAATCTTTGATGGCGGCGTCGTTGCGTGAAAATTGACACATTCTATGTTATCCACGTTCACCCTCGTTGTTATTTTCCCTGTTCCTTTGAATGTTGACCCTCTCTTCCTAGATAGACCTCGGGATAATTGCACATTTATCAGTGGTAATATCAACTGCGATTGCGAATGGGGCTTCTCCTTTGGAAGGTCATACGCAAACAATACACATAACGCGACAAACATTAGAGCCAAGATGACAGTTAGTTGCCAGACCTTCATGCGACGGGGCCATCCTGGTAGTCCGCCTGCCATTATTGAAACAATGCCTAATGCAGGCTTGCCCACTTATTAAATGTCTGTCGGTCTAAACCATGCTGGTGTTGCTGTTTTATGATTCTGTCGAACGTTTCACATTGGTCCAGAAACTGGATATATATATATATCTGTCTTAACGAGTGACGTACAACGAGAACCTGTTCAAACACATTGACGTTGACAGCCGACGCCGCTTGATACTACAAGGGGCCGCTTGATACTACAGAAACGTCTACGTCATGTTCGAAATAAAGTCAATACGTTATATATTTGCATCATTCCCAAATGTCCAAAATGTCCGATTGGGAAAAGGAACCTTTTGTTTCAACGCAACCGAAGGTCTATAATGCTAGAAGTTCACTTCTGAATCACGTCCGATATGTTCCAACATCCACCATAGGCCTCTTTCTCTCGGTGTACTTGTGTTTAGAACTTCCAGTCCTTGTACTTGTGTTTAGAACTTCCAGTCCTTTTCGTTACTGAAGCACTTCCTTACCTACCAACTGAGTTCACATCCGCTCAATGTTGTTCAAACGTAACTATTTCACATCCGCCCGATGTAGCCACAATCACCCTTAATCCATGTTGTTTTGTGGCCCAACTCTGGCAGATTAATGCGCAACTATAGTATATACAGCTTTGATTTGTATTTGATGGCAATTGTCGTCTTTCAGTATCTCACCACATAAACGTCCAGCTTCACACAAACGTTAGACATCTGATCGCTGTTACATTTCTGTCGAGTTAGAATGTGACTTAAAAGCAAAAAGTCGATAATTCAATGTACGAATCTTTATAATAGTTTGCCCATTGTAACAGTACGTCAACAGATGTTATAGATACACGTGTAACATTTCCCTTAAGAAGATTACAGCCCCAGGTGAACCAAAGGTGTATCTGTGTGACATTAAGTCGACTAAGCGTGACTGAATGCAATATAGACTCTCTATAGAGTTGTAAAATGTAACGCGTTGAAAAACGTAACTTAGAGAATCATATCCTTTTTCGTGACTTTTTCCTGGACACACAACAGCCTACTGATAAATCTTAGACTACAAAAGACTTGAAATGGGTACAATCAAGACTTGAAACTAGACTATAAACATACTTGAAATGGGTACAATCAAGGCTTGAAACTAGACTACAAACAGACTTGAAATGGGTACAATCAAGGCTTGAAACTAGACTACGACCAGACTTGAAATGGGTACAATCAAGACTTGAAACTAGACTACGACCAGACTTGAAATGGGTACAATCAAGGCTTGAAACTAGACTACGACCAGACTTGAAATGGGTACAATCAAGGCTTGAAACTAGACTACAAACAGACTTGAAATGGGTACAATCAAGACTTGAAACTAGACTACAGACTTGAAATGGGTACAATCAAGACTTGAAACTAGACCACAAACAGACTTGAAATGGGTGCAAACAAGACTTGAAACTAGACTACAAACAGACTTGAAATGGGTACAATCAAGACTTGAAACTAGACCACAAACAGACTTGAAATGGGTACAATCAAGACTTGAAACTAGACTACAAACAGACTTGAAATGGGTACAATCAAGACTTGAAACTAGACTACAAACAGACTTGAAATGGGTACAATCAAGACTTGAAATGGGTACAATCAAGACTTGAAATGGGTACAATCAAGACTTGAAACTAGACTACAAACAGACTTGAAATCGGTACAATCAAGGCTTGAAACTGGACTATACAAGCAGACTTAAAACTGGACTACAAGCAGACTTGAAATGGGTACAATCAAGACTTGAAATGGGTACAATCAAGACTTGAAAGTAGACTACAAACAGACTTGAAATGGGTACAAACAAGACTTGAAACTAGACTACAAACAGACTTGAAATGGGTACAATCAAGACTTGAAACTAGACTACAAACAGACTTGAAATGGGTACAATCAAGACTTGAAACTGGACTACAAACAGACTTGAAACTAGACCACAAACAGACTTGAAATGGGTACAATCAAGACTTGAAACTAGACTACAAACAGACTTAAAATGGGTACAATCAAGACTTGAAACTGTACTACAAACAGACTTGAAATGGGTACAATCAATACTTGAAATGGGTACAATCAAGACTTGAAACTAGACCACAAACAGACTTGAAATGGGTACAAACAAGACTTGAAACTAGACTACAAACAGACTTGAAATGGGTACAATCAAGACTTCAAACTTGACTACAAACAGACTTGAAATGGGTACAATCAAGTATAGAATGTTACTGATCGATCGGTCGATGTCAATCATTGAATAAATGAACATCTCGACCTTAGTCAGATTGGCGTTCGGTTTTCTTTTTTACCTCTACTTTTATACCACCATTTAGAAATGTTAAACCTTCGCGATCTCGCCAAGCATGGGAAGGTCGCGATTCGGTATTGAAAAAGTACTATCATTTTTTTAGCGGGTTAGGCGACCTTGGCGTGTTTCACGGCCCCTCCAAGGTCGAGAAAGGCTCGAATGAAATAGAATCACGATATTTTTTTCCGGATTTTTATTCGCGTCATTCTCTACCTTGGCGTGGCTAGCGGGAATGAGAATGACACTATAAAAATGGGGATAAAAAAATAGCATTTGTTTATTTAATTGATGGGCGGGGTAGAAAAAAGTCGAAAACATCGTGCTTGGCGCGCCTGGCGGGATCGCCAAGCACGCGAATTAAAATTAGAATTTTATATCTATAAATTTCTCATGTTGAGTTTAACCGTATTGCTGTCGACTGTATGGGAAAATAGTTTAATGTGTTCGAAAATAAGACTACATTTTTTCCAAAAATCAGAACAAGATTGTATGTTATCGGCTGGTGTATGTTGAGGGAGAGAATGGCGATCGGCTGTACCAACAACCCATTAAACCAGCTCATCCTGTATTATTGTTTACATGTTTCATAATATTTCTATTTATTTAAAACATATGAGTGATTGGACTTTGGATGAAAGGTGGTAGGTCGATTTTCAGCGAAAAATGCACAATTAACGAGTAGTTAGTAAGAATTCCATGTTTACTTACATTGTTTACTGTCTGGGGGGCGGTTTCTTGTGGATGTAGACAGAGGTACTATACATGGATGAACCCAACTTTAGCGAGTTGTGAACGTGTAACTATTAATATTTGTCTATCTGATAGACTGTGAAGTGCCAACCTTCTTTAGTTTATTTCTACATCATATAATCAGGACAAAAACACAAAAAATCACAAGACAACGAAACGACTGGATATAGGCTGTAAGCATTCAACCGGGTCGACTTTCAAACCACTGTTAGAAAAATCCCGTCTTGATAAAACTGGTAGTAGCCAAAACAAACCAAAGGAATTAAAAAATCGTGTTAAACTCGCCATACACGGTTTATCAGGGGAAAGAAGTTTATCAGTGATCATCCCAATATGTGCACGACAGTAAAATGGGGTACTTTTTTATCTAGAATTTGCCTCAGACGCATGGTGCCCTTGTAACATAAATTGTGGTGTCCAAATATTAAGATTATGACGCATAAATGTGAGGTTATTAAATTCATTGCAAATTTCAGTTTTTGGGATGTGAACTCAATTATTTCTCACGCTGGGTAAACGTGTGTAGTCATTGTGCAATAGAATACCTTTCAGAATACACGGAGGAATGACCTAGAATCTAGTGGAAATGTAGACGAAGTGATCCTTTGTCAATGGTATAAAAATACCACCAGGTAAACGTTAAGCGGTTTGAGTACACAAACAGCCACAGCCGAATTTCTATCTACATACTAAGAGGAGACTTACAGAGGAAAACAGCTTAAACCATATATGTTCTCATAGGGAATTCACGGTAAGCTTTTAAGGCTGTATTTTCTCTCCCATATATTTATGATTATGAACACACGGGCATAGAAAATATTCTGGATTAAAACTAAAACCCGTGATATTTCATTAGGTTGAAGACACAGGACTTTGGCTTTAGTCAGGAAAATTTTCTGGAATATTTTCTGATGTTGACGAACGGATTTTTAGCTATAGGGAGCGCAAGTCTCATAGGAACGAGATTATACGAGATTTAATAATATCCGGTGACAGATGGTGCTATTAAGAACGTTTTTGGTGACGTTGTAATTCCAATTGACGTATTTTGCTCCATAATGTCAGATGTAAACGTCATGGTTGGAACGAAAAGCATTCAGCCACATGCGCAATTCAACGCCGGTGAAAGCATTCAGCCACACGCGCAATGCAACGGCGGTGACGGGAAATGTGTGGAACCCTTGGGAGATTTGCGCTCCCTAAAGCAAGAAGTCGGGTATTAAACTGAATTGAACAAAATATGATAAATGAAAAAGAATATGGAAATATTGAAGCTCAGACAGTTTAAGGGAGTATACATCGAGTTTATATCGCGTCTCAGGGCTTCATTAAAGGCCCACTTGCCGCCGTAGCCTGTTTAAATTTGCTAAGAAAACCAATTTACATGAGCTTACTACGACTAATACCACTAAACTTAAATATAGGACACATAAAACATGTCTAGTTAGCTTTAGAATGTAGAAATGGGGTGAAAAACAAACGAAGAATCGTAGCCTGATTACAACAACAACGATCAGTGTCGGTCAACTTTCGTGTTGGATTATCCTCATTTCAGGCCTTGTTATCTGTGGGTTACACTCAAACAATTACCAGCAGGCTTTTCCAGTCGCTGTTAAAGGGGCATGAGCTGCCGAAATTCAAACTTTTTTCATAATTTCTGACCGTCACGACAGTAAGAGGCTTTGAAGGCCATCGAAAAACTAAATGATTGGCGTTGGAATGAGGAAAATCCATACAGTATGTGCCCTGTACGAACCGAAAACGTGTTCGAAAAGTAGCAAAATTTAAATAACCGGGACGACCATTAGGCATTCTAAGCCAAAGTTAGTTCAAAACAATACTTTATCGTACATTTTCGGGACTAGAAGCACTGAAAAGCTTCTGAATTATACGTCTTGAGAAAAATAGCCGATAATTTCAACATTCTGTGTTTACGTCAAAATATCAACATTTTGGCAGCTCATGCCCCTTTAACCGATCGTCAGCCTGTATTTCTCAGATAAATAGGCCTACGTAAAATTACACTGTGCCGTTAGTTCACTCACTCGACTGAAACATAAAATCGCCAATAGGGGGCAGTGTGGTTTGTTTACGTTCCGGGTACGTAACAATTCAAATTTTCAAATTCAAATTAAAAATACAAAGTGACGTCCAAACTTTTAAATTTTGGTAAAAATAGAAAGTTCCTAACTTATATTGTCTGGGAAAAATACAGAAAACGGTCTTTCTTTTTTAATGTAAACAATATTCCTGATTTCCGCGGCAAGTGTGCCTTTAAAGGATTGGGAATCTCTAGAAATACATAGGGATTATCGTCGATAACAACCTTCAAAGTACTTAAAACATTTCACGTCAATTACCGCCAGTGATCCTCAAGCTAATAAAAACAGACAGAAGTATGTCCTTTCAGTGGCCTATCTGTGTAGCCATTTTTCCGTTTTAGGATGACGTGATGTCGCAGTAGCTATTTTTAGATCAATAATGACCTATAGTTACCGCTCTCTAGTGTATGATGGTAGATTTAGGTCCAAAAAAAACAACAACATGGCGACAAACTTGAAGTGGAAAGATTGACTCGGAATATATAGGTCAGTATGCAACCGCACGTCATTTCTTAGCCAAGCCATTGGCTAAATTGCATCACATGACTACTCTATAACGCACTTAAGCTAATGAAAAAAAGGTGGCGGCCTTGTGAATGGCCTATGGAGCGTATTCTCTATTGTAACTCCACCTTCAAATTTCAATTATTCGTTTACGTGGGGATAAAACATACATTGGACAGTTGTTTTGGACTAAATGAACTCTACCCTTTCCATCTAAACTAGTCTAAAGCTTAGACTTGCTTTCCCTTTAAGGTACCGGAGAGAGACGTTGGTTGGTAATGATACGTGTGTCAGTAGCTGAAGGGGATATTGGGGGGGGGGGGGAATTAATTTGTTTTAATGTGTCAGATTTGGTTTTTCGGGGAAACCTGTAGACTATGTGCTACCATATGAGCGGAATAATCTAAAGTGCGTTGCAAACACCAATCGACCAATCATATGGCCGTGTGAAAACCCATACGTTTGTAATGATAACTTTACAGACTATCATACAAAAAATAATGATAACTTTGCAGACTATCATACAGAAAATAATGATAACTTTGCAGACTATCATACAGAAAATAATGATAACTTTACAGATTATTAAACAGAAAACAATGATAACTTTACCGACTATTAAACAGAAAATAATGATAACTTTACAGATTATTAAACAAAAAACAATGATAACTTTACAGATTACTATACAGAAAACAATGATAACTTTACCGACTATAATACAGAAAACAGTGATAACTTTGCAGACTATTATTCAGAAAACAATGATAACTTTTCAGACAAAGAAAACATTGATAACTTTGCAGACAAAGAAAACAGTGATAACTTTACCGACTTTCATACAGAAAACAATGATAACTTTACTGATTATTAAACAGAAAACAGTGATAACTTTAATTAATACAGATTATTAAACAGAAAACAATGACAACTTTACCGACTATAATACAGAATACAGTGATAACGTAACAGACTATTTTACAGAAAACAATGATAACTTTACAGACTATTATTCAGAAAACAGTGATAACTTTACCGACTATAATACAGAAAACAGTGATAACTTTGCAGACTATTATTCAGAAAACAACGATAATTTTTCCGACAAAGAAAACAGTGATAACATCACCGACTATTATTAAGAAAACAGTGATAACTTTACCGACTTTCATACAGAAAGCAATGATAACTTTACAGACTATAATACAGAAAACAGTAATAACTTTACAGATTATTATACAGAAAACAGTGATAACTTTACAGACTATCATACAGAAAGCAATGATAACTTTACAGACTATAATACAGAAAACAATGATAACTTTACAGATTATTATACAGAAAACAATGATAACTTTACAGGCTATAATACAGAAAACAGTGATAACTTTACAGATTATTATACAGAAAGCAATGATAACTTTACAGACTATAATACAGAAAACAATGATAACTTTACAGATTATTATACAGAAAACAATGATAACTTTACAGGCTATAATACAGAAAACAGTGATAACTTTACAGATTATTATACAGAAAACAATGATAACTTTACAGGCTATAATACAGAAAACAGTGATAACTTTACCGACTATCATACAGAAAGCAATGATAACTTTACAGACTATAATACAGAAAACAGTAATAACTTTACAGATTATTATACAGAAAACAGTGATAACTTTACAGACTATCATACAGAAAGCAATGATAACTTTACAGACTATAATACAGAAAACAATGATAACTTTACAGATTATCATACAGAAAACAGTGATAACTTTACAGACTATAATACAGAAAATAATGATAACTTTACAGATTATTATACAGAAAACAATGATAACTTTACAGACTATAATATAGAAAATAATGATAACTTTACAGATTATTATACAGAAAACAGTGATAACTTTACCGACTATCATACAGAATAAAATGATAACTTTCAGACTATTATACAGAAAACAATGATAACTTTACAGACTATTATACAGAAAACAATAATAACTTTAAAGACTATAATACAGAAAACTAGTTTGAATCAATTCCTTTGGTTTCCAGACATATTTTCCCCTTTTATCGCTGTCTTACTTTCCAAACTCTATTTTACCTTTTCATCCAGTTAGATTACTTAAGTTTGTTGACATTTAGGCAGAATGGCAAAACAAAGTAACAGAAGCAGGCAACTTTCGGTTAGTAAGATACATGTAAATTCAAAATCTAAAAGTCGGTTTTGTGGGCTTCCAGAAAAAAAGAAGAAAGCTGTGTTGATATTGTTACTGAAATTATTGAAAATAAACTCAAACTTTCCCCGTTGTCAATCGAAAATGCCCATCGAGTGGGTAGGATAATTCCTGGTCAAAATCGCCATATTCTTGTCAAATTTATATACCGACCCGAGAGAAAAGATGTGATATTAAAAGCCAAACAACTTCTGCAGCATGAACCATTTTATATAACATTCCGGAGGACAGGCGGAGAAAGAAAAACGCGCGAGAGTTAATGGCTAAATCATACAAAGAAGGCAAGCGAGTGCGTTTTGTCCGTGGCAAACTGTTCGTAAATAATGTTGAAGTGCCAATCCCAGAGCTACATGTAAGTGTGTAAGAACATGTTTTCTCTTTCATATGTGGTTTACTCCTAGTTTATTCTGTTGTTCCGGATCCTTGTATAAATGTGAACTCAGAGCACATATGCCTGTGAAATCAGAGCATATGCCTGTGAAATCAGTGCATATGCCTGTGAAATCAGAGCATATGCCTGTGAAATCAGAGCATATGCCTGTGAAATCGGAGCATATGCCTGTGAAATCAGAGCATGTGCCTGTGAAATCAGAGCATGTGCCTGTGAAATCAGAGCATGTGCCTGTGAAATCAGAGCATATGCCTGTGAAATCAGAGCATACGCCTGTGAAATCAGAGCATGTGCCTGTGAAATCAGAGCATATGCCTGTGAAATCAGAGCATGTGCCTGTGAAATCAGAGCATGTGCCTGTGAAATCAGAGCATATGCCTGTGAAATCAGAGCATGTGCCTGTGAAATCAGAGCATACGCGTGTGAAATGCTCGCGTTTTGTGGTCTCTGCTAGTGGTCATTCAAATGTACACTAAAAAAGCCTGTTATATTTTCCTATTCTTCAACAGCCAGTTACTCTCATTGTATTCATTTTTGTCCAGAGTCTTTTTGCACGGACCCATGATTTACTGTGTCACTCAAACGACTTGGATTCTGCACCGGAAAACCTGATCTATTGCCCTCATAAAGGTATACTCGTCGTGATGCACGGACTTCAGCCAAACAGCCGAGTCCTCTGTGACATACTTTCGAACCCAGTGACTGGTGTTGTGAATGCGCTTCAAAGCAAATACACTATAGGCCTACCTTGACATATAAACCCCCAGTACTCTGTCGAGCCTTGTAATACAGTTTTTACAACCAGTACCATTGTGAGAGATAAACGTGGAATATCAGACAATCACTACCTATGCTTTAAGCCCCTATGTATTTTTTAGAAATTACTTAAATTTGTACTTGATTTTGATCGTGAACCACCAGTGTTTACTGTGTTCTTATATTAACATTCGCTTTACTAGATATTTGACCCATGCAAACTTTTTGAAAATGTATACTGATACTAAACTTCATATACATTATGTATTTTTGTATTTTTTCAAACTATTATGGCCAGTGTAAATGTTATACCCCAGCAGGTTCCATGTTATACCAGTAATTTATTAGCAGGTATGCCTTTTTACACCGAAAATCAAATTCCACAGCCAGTTTCTGTGAGTGCAACGCCACAGCCAAACTACAACCTTGATATTTTTCTTAATCAGATTATTTTTGATCCATTAAAGCTGAACGATCTTGATCATTGTCGACTTCCCACGGATGAAATGAGCATGAACTAGTCCGGGCTTCTGACTCCAAAATCACTATTTTTTATACTGACGGTCGTATTTTGGGATACGGCCGTCAGTATATAAAAATAGTAATTTTGGAATCATAAACCCGGACTAAGCATGAGCATGCTTTTTGGTCGGACATATCGAACCAACATTCTCATTACCTGACGGAGGAAAGCTTCAATGATAAAGTCAATTCTGCAGAATTTGATCCAAATAATTTTTCATGTTTACATCTAAATGCCAGAAGTTTACTAAAATCTATGGATGATGTCATAGGGTATATTAACAATCTTGATGTTCAATTTTCAGCCTTAGGTTTTACTGAAAGCTGGCTAAAACCCGAAACTACCCCTCTTTGTCAAATGCCAGGTTATAACTTATATTCTAGACCCAGAGCCCAGAAGAGAGGTGGAGGTGTCGCACTTTATATCAAAAATACTTTCTCATTTTGTTGGATTCGAGACGATATCTCTTTTCAGGACGAACTCGGTGGGTTTGAGTCATGCGTTGAAAATGAGACATTTCTTGTTGGTATTATATATCGCCCCCCCCCCCCCCCCCCCCTTTGCCTAACGAGTTCAACATGCCTTCAGTTACATCTAGTCATGTTGCCGCTATTATATCCGACGTTAAGTCTTCTTCTCCGGGTTTAGATAATGTATCAATGAAAGAACTTAAGTTTGTGCGCAGTATAATTTCCCATCCACTTGCACAACATCAATTTATCCTTTGTCAAAGGCATATTTCCAGATTGTTTAAAGCACGCTAAAGTAATACCGGTATACAAAAAGGAAAATAACTGTCTTCGTGAAAATTACCGACCAATCTCTATTCTGAGCAGCTTTAGTAAAGTAATTGAAAAGCCATTAGTTAATAACATGAACAAATTCATTGAAAAACATGAAATATTATCAAACTGTCTATACGGTTTCCGATCATTTCATTCTACTGAATATGCATCATCAGTTTTGTAGGACAACGTCATTAGAACCAAAGAGAAAAAAAAAAATACCTTGTTAACCTTTATTGATCTATCGAAAGCGTTCGATACGGTAAACCTCATAGATAAACTAAATTGCTATGGGTTTCGTGGTAACGTAAATTCGTGGATCAGCAGCTATCTGACGTATCGTACTCAAGAAGTTTTTCTTGACGGAAAAAGGTCATTACGTAATAATATCAAGAGTTTGAAAGACCTACTTGTCAGGGCTAAACTCCCCTGTCTGCCTTATACCTAGGTTTTTCTGGGAAAGGGGTGTGTGCGTGGGTGGGGGGGGGGGGGGGCAAATCTTCACAGTCTTTTTCCCATGACCCTATAATATATATAGTCTGACGATATTCTTACCATAGCTTAAGATACGTAAGCATTGTCAATGTAATACAAAGTGTTCCAGAAAATTCTACTGACTAAGACCAAGCTCCTGTCAGTCGTCAACCTAATGAAATAGCATATAGGTTTACTTTATTACAACAATTTATGATGGGGTATAAAGGTCTAAATGATATACCTCTTTTTAACACAATTAGAAACTTGTCTCCGTGGTTATTTTAGACAAGAAGATTTTCCCTGTGCCCGTGTGTTTTAGTGTTCATAAATATCACATGCGGCGTGCCCCAGGGCTCGATCGTTGGCCCTCTTATGTTATTGTTATATATTAATGATAGTACTTCTTCATCAAATAAACTTAATTTTGTTTTATTTGCCGACGATACAAGTATACACTGTTCTTCTCCTAACATTAAAGAAGCCTACGACATCATGTCGAATATGCTGAACAATATTCATACTTGGCTGTATGCAAACACACTGTCTCTGAACATAACCAAAACAAAATGCATGTTAATAAAACCAGCGAAACGCTATGTAAATACGCTTACTCTTTTTCTAAAAGGTCTCGAAATATCGAATGTCACGGAATTTAAATTCCTAGGGATCATATTTAATGACAAACTAACTTGGGTTAATCACTTAAACCATATATGCATTCAAGTATCCAGAAACATCGGTCTTATCAAACATATTCAACGTTCGTTGATCAAAAAGACATTACTTATTTTTTATTATTCTTTAATATATCTGTATCTATCATATGGATCTGTCTTATGGGGAAATACTTACCACTCACATCTCAACCCGTTATGGTTTCTTCAAAAGCGAGCCCTTCGCGTGATTACCATCTCTACATATCGAGAGCACACAATGCCTCTATTCAAGTCACTAAACATCCTCCCCCTAAGACAGATCCACATGTTTAACACTCTTTGTATTTGCCATAAGTTTATTTACACCCCTTGGAAACTGCCTCGTGAAATTCAAATGCTATTTAGCAGACAATCTGATAGACATTCTTATCCAACTAGAAACCAGAATATGAACTTACATAGACCATTCTGTACTTGTAATTATACTCAGAATTCTCAGGACCAGATACATGGCACAAACTATCTATTTATATCAAAAGTATCAATACTTTATCTTTGTTTAAATCTACCATCAGAAAGTTTATTATTGATGAAGTTTGATATACATTTTACAATGTAGTTGTCAAAAAAGTTTAACATTTGTATGAGAACTAGTTAAAGTGCCATGAGCTGCCAAAATGTTGATATTTTGACGTTCAAACAGAATGTTGAAATTATTGGCTATTTTTCTCAAGACGTATAATTCAGAAGCTTTTTAGTGCTTCTAGTCTCGAAAATGTGCTGTAAAGGATTGTTTTGAACTAACTTTGGCTTAGAATGAATGAATGGTCGTCCCGGTTATTTAAATTTTGTTTATTTTTCGAACACGTTTTCGGTTCGTACAGGACATATACTGTATGGATTTTCCTCATCCCAACGCCAATCATTTAGTTTTTCTAAGGCATTCAAAGCCTCTTACTGTCGTGACGAACAGAAATTATGAAAAAAGTGTAAAATTTGGTAGCTCGTGCCACTTTAATATATTGTACTTGATATTATGTACAGTTGTATATTTAATTTTAGATGCATAGGACGCCTAAATTTACAGCAATGCTTTCCACTTATTCTCGTTTTACCATTCCTAAAGGTTTGTGTTTATTCACCCTGTATGCTTTCCGACTAGAAGTTTTTCGTTGGGATAGAACAAGTCTTATTGACTTTATTCCCGCCTATATTCTTTGTTGAATTATACATTTATCTCAGGTGAATAAATATCAATCAATCAATCAAAAGATTACGGCCCAAAGGCAGTTTCAGTGTTCTTCGTGTATATCTTTTAAACGACAGCTCGTGATTTTTGCGCGCAAATTCATCCATAACTCTGGAATACTTCAGCAGCAAATCTTTATTTACATACAGACGAGCAAGTCCATTCATTCTCTCCTCTCCCATGGTCCACAGTTTTCAAATGTTATTTTATGCCATCTAAATTGATTTTTAAGTGATTGACGCATTGATACCTATTGATAACAAGTGAACAGTGGACTTAAGTTGGGATATTACGAGGATAAACAGCATGCTATTAATAACTAAAACATACGCTAAATATAAATTTTATAATTATATTATATGATATAATAGGCCTATTATAAATTAAATTAGTGATATTCAGTATGAACAATACTCAATCCAAATTAAAAACATGAAAAAAAAATGTAGAAGATTTCTTCTTATTAAAAGCTGGGTAAATTTTGAAAGTCCCCTTGTATTGATTTCAAAATTTTTGTACAATAGTTTTTTCACAACATACATTCTATAGTCTGTCTTTTTAAATTTCTGAAAAGTTTGTTTTAATGATGTATTTGCCGCTCTGGTCGCAATAATTTTCTTCACGAATAAAACCAATGAGGCGAAGCGTATGTGAAATAAAAGAGTATGTAAATTACCAAACACCACCCAACTTTGTTCAACATGTTGGGTGTTGTTGAGTTGTTATACAGTGTAGACAGTCCCTCAACATACCTCAACTTTTAGTTGAATCGTGTTGAGTCAACAAAAGTTGAGGGATGTTGAGTAGTGTAGATGTTGAGAGGCTTAAGGTTGTCAACTGCATAGTGTGAAGTGACCAAAGTGCATGTGCTTTCAATCGGGTGCCACAGTCCCAGCACGAGTGCATGCACGAAACCACACCTTTCATCAGAGTTATGACGTTTCAGTTAAATCCTCATCACGCATTTTTGGTGTGTGGCCGATTATCCGTGTACCCAATGTATCCGTCATTTGCAACGCTTCGGATCGAAAAAAATTAATATTCTTTTGACTCTCGTCACCCCCAGTTAGACGTTTAGAGTAGATTTTCAATGGTGTAAATAATTACGATTTGCGGCGAAGCCTATCTGGTCTAATCGTGAGTCAAAAAAAATTTGCGCTGGGGGACTGATATTCTTCACAAATGTCACAAACAACCTTTTATTTACGTTCGGTATCTGGATGACATTTTTATCATTTGGAAGCATACGTTGGAAGACCTTCATATTTTCATTGATATTCTGAACTCTCACGACCCCAGCATTAAACTACAGCCTACTATTGATCACACTTCTGTGGGGTTTTTTTATGTAACTATCATACATATCTGTAATCTAGATATATATAGATATATATATATCTATAATCTACCAGCCATTGCTTATAAAAAGAACAAGTGTTTGAAAGATATATTGGTCAGGGCTAAACCCCTCCGTCTGTCTTCTACCTAGGCTTTTAGTGGGTGGGAGGGGGGGGGGGGGGGGGCAAAATGTTCACTGTCTTTTCCCATGATCCTATGAGGCTCAATCTCTGCCGATATTCTTGCTATAGTTTAAGATGCGTAAGCATTTTCAATGTACATGTATTACCAAATGTCCCAGAAAATTCTACTGACTAAGGCCAAGCTCCTGTCAGTCGCCAACCTAATGAAATATCATAGGTTTGGTTGATACAACAATTTATGATGGGGTATAAAGGTCTAAATGATATACCTCTTTTTAACACAATTAGAAACTTGTCTCCGTGGTTATTTTAGACAAGAAGATTTTTCCTGTGCCCGTGTGTTTTAGTGTTCATAAATATAAAAAAAACAATGATAACATCACAGACTGTTATACAGAACACAATAATAACTCCACAGACTGTTATACAGAAAACAATGATAACTCCCCAGACTGTTATACAGAAAACAATGATTACTCCCCAGACTGTTATACTGAAAACAATGATAACTCCACAGAATGTTATACAGAAAACAATGATAACTCCACAGACTGTTATACAGAAAACAATGATAACTCCCCAGACTGTTATACAGAAAACAATGATAACTCCCCAGACTGTTATACAGAAAACAATGATAACTCCCCAGACTGTTATACAGAAAACAATGATAACTTCACAGACTGTTATACAGAAAACAATGATAACATCACATACTGTTATACAGAAAACAATGATAACATCACAAGCTGTTATACAGAAAACAATGATAACTCCACAGACTGTTATACAGAAAACAATGATAACTCCACAGACTGTTATACAGAAAACAATGATAACTCCACAGACTGTTATACAGAAAACAATGATAACTCCCCAGACTGTTATACAGAAAACAATGATAACTCCATAGACTGCTATACAGAAAACAATGATAGTATTCCAATATTTTTTTGTAATTTTCTTTTTTCTTCTTAAACAGTCATGGTTTTTGTGGTTTTCTTTGCTTTGGCGATATGTCCAGTGATTGTGGTAGCCTATCCTGGTGGAGCCCCTGAGTCAGCATGTGGTAACATGATGCCCGGCCATTATGCTCCTGTACAAAACATTATCTCCCCATACTACTTGACTGTCAATAAGGATAACTTCGGACCTTCGGAACAAATAAAAGGTAAGTACGCAATACATTAGCCGCACATGGGCCTAGTTTCACAAGCGATCTTAGCTAAGTGTGATCTTAACTACAATGGCAACCAATGCTAAAGGTATACGTTGTCATTGGTAATTAAGGTCAACTTAAGCTAAGATCGCTTTGTGAAACTGGGGCCTGGTTCTTTGTTGGGACAATACGAAGATAAAAATATAACCACCTTCATTTGGACGGGTTACAAAACCCACTTTAAAGCAGAACAAATGTAGTTAAAAGCTGATATTTTACAAGGTCCTTTGCCATGTAAAAATGCCCATATATAGACTTGATCGCTGCTTCCAAAATTACAAAATGTTTGCCATTAAATGCAAGAGTCTGTGACGTAATTTCAACATGGCAACAGTTTAAAAATCAAAGCTGATTTCTACAAATAGAGATTTACCACAAAAAAAAAACCCAACAAGAAACAAAAGGCTAAACTAGGACTAGCCGAGAAATCTTGGCTCTGCCGAATTTTTTTTTTCCGTGTTCGTCAAAAAATTCGGCAGAGCCAAGATTTCTCGGCTAAACTAGGACATAGATTCTAAGGAAGCTAAATTATATGGACCACTGTCTGAAATAAAATCAGTTAATGATAATTATTATTATAAAATGTTGTGTGGGGCTACTATGCAAAAGGTGAATACTCAAGAATAGACCTTTAACATAACACCTACTATCCCGAAGTTCCATTGAATGTTTTGTTAATGCGACTTCTTTGTCAAATTAACTCTCCGTTTCACCACCGTAGCCTTTCAGATATTTGTCAATTAAGAATGCCAATTTACCCGAGTCTACCACAAATAAAACCAAAAGGAATTGAATACAACAAAAACACTGAGAAACCGGTTAACATCAGTGTGGGATTACCCTCATTTCGTGTAGTTTACACTCTCAATTTTATCTGCAGAGTTTTTGTGTCCTTCAAACTAAATTCTTTGTTTTTAATTACCAGTCGGTAAAATCATACTGCACCGTTAAATCGCTCACACAGACAAGATTATTAGGGTGTCTGTGCGCATGCCCAGGCTCGGAGTTTGTTTACATTGCGGGTACGAAAGAAATGTAATTTTCAGTTTCATATTAAAAATACAAAACGATGCCAACACTTGGGGAGAATGGAAAGATCCTAACATCTTCTGTGTGGGAAAAGAAAACGGTCTTCCGTTTTTAATGTAAACAGTATTTTTTACGTTTCTTTTTTTATGGTAAACTGGTAACGAAAACGGGGAGTCAATGTCATGAAATAGTCAAATGTATAAGAAAGTAATAGTAGTATTTTAGTCGAATGATTAAAAGTCAGATCTTTTGACCTCCGAGGCAACTCTCCAACTCAAGCCCAATGGATTAAAATGGCCGGTTTTAGCCTTAGAGGTCTCATCTGGACTTAAGGATTGGTGTAATATATTGGTATGAGGTCTATTTAAGTCACCGCCTTAATATCACAATAATATCGATTGTTGTTCTGTCTGTACATCAAAAGAAAGTCCACTATCTTGTCAATAATACACTTCCCCACCGTTTTGAATTTTTTTACAACAGTTTCCATTCATGGTTGTGGCAATTCTGGCTTTCGAGGTTTTTTCCTTCAAGCCAGATTGGCGAACGAATCGAGTGAACAGGCTATTGGGAATTTCTCACGAGCTCCAGGAACTAAAGGCGTAAACTGCCCACGCAGTAATTCGGTAAGCTTTTCTTAACTTAGTTCTAAATCCACTGACATCATAATCACGAAGCCAAGGGGGGTTATATCGTTGGCATATATATTATATGTAGGGAAGCTACATACTTGTGCCACATTAAAATGCCTAACGTGGAGATGCATTCTACACTGGCGGCGACTGGCCCGTGGACCAACGCTTTCAGGAAATCATAATGCCATAAAATACTTCAAGACTGTTGTATTTGAGAAAACTTATAAATATGTTAAAGGTCTAGCCAGTGGAGGATTCGCTAATGTTAAAACGTGTGGTTAAGCTATCTCTACTTTATACATGTAAATCATAGTGGTAAAGCTATTCAGATTACTTATTGTCAAGAAAAAGATATCAAGAACGGACACAAATCATTGCAAACGAAGACTGGGGGATATGGCCACTGCCCGCTTCTCGTCAAACTCGCTCTCTGAATGCCAGTGCAAAGAAGGGACAAAAATCTAATTTATCGTAAAACATATAAACACACTTCATTTAGTCAATGCTGATGACATTTATCCCCTGTTGGGTCACAGTTGTAACGCTAAGCAATAACATGGCTACTTACACTTTTTAACCAACGTAGGTAAAAAAAAGATAGCCCAACCATCAAATTGCTGACCTTCGGCACACGGTTAGCCAGTTTTGGGTTGCCTGCGCTTAGGCCGACCATGCCAATATACAACTAACGGTGGGTCAATTAATGATGAATAGTGAACCATTTGACGACTATAAAAAGGCCAACTATGCCACCCAGTTAAGAACGTCTTGCCAATGCTGCTACCTGAAAATTATCCCATCGTAGAGAGGGTAACCGTGATATAACGTAGGCTAACTGTGGGTTCGATCACTTAACCTATTATAAAACCAATCCGAGGCGGACTTCGTACCATGGCTGTACCCATCCGAGGCGGACCTAGTACCATGGCTTTACCAATCCGTGGCGGACCTAGTACCATCGCTTTACCAACCCGAGGTGAACTAGTACCATGGCTTTACCAATCCGAGGCGGACTTAGTACCATCGCTTTACCAATCCGAGGCGGACCTAGTACCATCGCTTTACCAATCCGAGGCGGACCTAGTACAATGGCTTTACCAATCCGAGGCGGACTTAGTACCATCGCTTTACTAATCCCAGACGGACCTAGTACAATGGCTTTACCAATCCGAGGCGGACATAGTACCATCGCTTATCAATCCGAGGCGGGCCTAGTACCATCGCTTTACCAATCCGAGGCGGACCTAGTACCATGGCTTTACCAATCTGAGGCGGACCTAGTACCATGGCTTTACCAATCCGAGGCGGACTTGGTACCATCGCTTTACCAATCCGAGGCGGACTTAGTACCATCGCTTTACCAATCCGAGGCGGACCTAGTACCATCGCTTTACTAATCCGAGGCGGACCTAGTACCATCGCTTTACTAATCCGAGGCGGACCAATCCAGTAGGCCCCTACAGCAAACCGTTAACAAAAATAATTACACCCCTTTGACCATTTCCCTGACAACTTAATATTTAAGATCTGTTTGGATCTGTTTCTCCTGAGAAATAATTAAATTGCACTTAATAAAGACAGCGGTATAGGGCCGGAAGTTCATGTTATCCACCAAGCTTACATCGTTTTTTAAATGATCGTAATATCTGTTCAAAGTTGTGTTTGTTTTTCTTACTCCCAGGCTATCACACATACAGAAAGAACCTATAAAACTGAAGAAAACGTATATTGGACGTCTCCACCTTGGAAAGTCGGACATATTGTATTTCGGTAAGGTTGGAATTTGGTGTAAACGTTAAGCCAAAAGGCATCGTTCAAGATACGTTACAATGTACACGATACCCAACAATGTACTGCACGTGGGTGTTCGGTTCATTGCGACGTTTCATTCTTCTTAAATTCAGACAGACCCTTTTAACTGTAACATGGCTGTAACATTTTACCGAAATTTGTTTGAAAATGCATTAACGTTAAATTTTATATGTTGTCAAAATCATTACAACGGTCCGTGTTTACTGCTGGGGGGTTGATTCCTGGTTCGGCTATAAGGCCTACCAAAATCGGGAAAATAATTTCGGCCATTTTGTTAGAAAATGTATTCATCAAAGTACATTTTTATACGCCGTGTCCGTCTGTCTGTCAATCTCGGGTTCGTGTCCGCTACATAATTCCATAAATTAAATTAGGGTGTGAATATTTGGGGCGACCAAAACACTAACCCAGCCTATTGGCATTCAGTAATTGAAGAAATTGCTGTTAATCGCTCTGTTGTTTCACGGTACGGTTATATTGTACCCAAACAGCTTTTTGATAATCACAGTAACCAAATGACGCGCCAAGTCCCTTATTTGTTGTTTATTTGGCATAATGTACAAAACAGTCACTCAGCGTTTTTTCATTCAGTAATTTGACGAAATGACTGTTTATCGGTCTGTGCCGTATTTGTATTTAAATAACTTTGTGGTAGCTGTTGTCACCAAATGAGTCGCCGATATACATCGCAAAAGTCACTATTTTTTAGGTGACCTAAAGATTCTTCCAGCAGAAATTCTGTTTAAAACATGTGTTTAATATTGAATATGAAGATAGTGTGCTCCAATGCAGGTCTAGATTTTTCACTCGGTCGCCGTATGTGGAAGAGTTGCCAGGTACCTTCCGGGCAATGAGCCCAGTTTTCTGCCCCACTAAACCTGGTAACGCCGCCATATAAGTGAAATAATCTTGAGTGCGGCCTAAAATATCAATCAACCAATAAAGAACAAGGATATTTTAGCATTGTTTGAACTTAGCTTAAAAGGTAATGACTTTGAATCCAATGGGGAGATTTTTCAGCAACTTAACTGATGTACTTTGGGCAAGCGCCTTGTCCTAACTTTGCCTCCATTTTTTGAACTGAGAGAGTGACGTACCTCGCAAATTTCACAAACAACCTTTCATTTACCTTCTGTATCTGGTTTATATTTTTATTATATGGCGGCATGCGTTGGAAGACCTTCATAATTTCATTGACACTCTTAATTCCCATGACCCCAGCATTAAACTTCAATCTACTTTTGACCGCACATCTCAGATCTGTGTATTTTTTGATGTAACTATCTATAAGGGTCAAAACTATCAAACGCCTTGGTTACAAAGTAGTCTTCAATTTTACTGACACGCATCATCTGCCAAATGCTCAGTCATACCATCCTCCTAAGATTTTCAAGGGAGTCATTATGTATTAGGATTTTAAACTCTATAGAAACTTTAGATTAGGCTTGTACACGTACTTTGCATTTAAGGCTCTTTAACCCAGGGGTATTCAAATCTGACTCATTAAGACAAATTAACCCCCACCCCTTCAGAAAGCACTTATTTTACAGTTCTTGATAAAAATGGCGAACAATTAGCTAGTTTTGTTTCAACGAAATTTTACCTATATATTTGGCAGCTCATGCCACTTTAATATATTGCAACGTGTTGCAGAAAGTTACACTGACGTTACCCAAACTTTCTCTGCAACATAATAAAATATCATGGGTTTTGGTTTATTAATTAACTTATGACTGGGTGCATGCAAGTGTCCAAATGACACACCCCCTTTTTACCACAATTAGAAACTTTTCTCCGTGGTTATTTCAGTATAGTAGATATTATCTATGCCCTTGTGTTACAGCGTTAATTGCAATTATTTAACGATTGTTTTTGTAGTGCCACAATAGTTTCAAGCTACGATACGTATTGGCTTGATATTTTCTCTGAGACTTTGCGAGACCGGAGCTTGGGCTCTGCTCCTGATTTTGATAACCGCTACCCGACTCAGGCGACTTGTCGAAGATCCGCTTCCGCTACCACTGCAGTCCCAACGTGGAAATGGAAGGAAACAACGAAGACATATGCTCATTCCACGAGGAAATGGCCAGATTCGCCAAAATTGGTAACCATCGTTTTGCTTTTTTAAATCTCAATTTCAACACCATCGGGTTCTATTCCCACTTAATCCAAAAATGTGATAACTTTCTACCAGTGTTTTTCATTCGATCGACCTATATATGATGGTGACCGCCAGGCTTACAAAGGTCATGGGGTTCCCTAATCACGAGCAGCTCAGTTTCCTCCCCAAATAATCTCTGAATGTGCTATGGTCCGGGTAGTTGGGTGTACCCAAACGCAATGGTCGAAGTATATTGATGTTGGGCCGGTCTTCAATCTAGGCCTATACTTTGGCCCAATAGAATAGACATTTATATTCATATCTGTCGCGGGTTATTTCGAATTTATCACGGAACTTTCAATTGGATTTATACGTGCATTTCATAATAGAAAAACGAAATATCCCAACACACAGTACAAACTGAATGAATTGGATAAATGGTTAACTTTTTTCAGTACCCAAGACAATGTGACGTCACAACAGTTCACAGAATATTAGTCCTACAAGTACAAGTTCTTTCTCCTTCGTCAGCTGATAGATGAACTTGAAATCACTTCACTATCCCTGGCTTATGTTTCATGCTTGTACCGAGACAATAGTACAGTCCGGTCCACACTAACCCATCTTCGCAAGCCAAGTTAAAATCTTCATGTCCCCATTCCGTGTTTTACCTTGGCGGACTACTCCACTTGAACCCGTAAATCGAACAGCTCGTTTTGATTGGATGCGAGTAAAACTTCTCGCAGCTAATCAAATCCTCGGGCACTTACACTGAAAATAACGTAATGGCGGCTGTGAACACCTTGAACTTTTGTTTAACGAGTGCCGATTGGCCAAGACTCTGTAAATCTAGGAAAGACAACTCTTACATTCTCACCAGTGGGCGTTGTTCGATTTACGGGTTGGAGTGGAGTAGTCCGCCAAGGTAAAACACGGAATGGGGACATGCAGATTTTATCTTGGCTAGAGAAGATGACACTAACCAGGCAGAATTGGATGAACTACGATTCGTTCTACAGCGTGTTGTGTTTCGGCCGGTTTCATTATCGAGAGATTGGGGGTTCATGTTTATGGATTCTATAGAGGATTGACCTGAGAAGCCTTCCACCTATAACTATAAGTCACAAGTTAAATTTCACTACGTCTATGGCATTTTCTGACAGTTCTTGGTATATCAACATTGTTAGGATAGGCAGGGTTAGTGTTGTTGTTGTTTTTAACTATGAGAAGCGACGTTGCCAGCGTTGCTGAAAATGTATTGTTGAAATATATCTTTTTATAATGTTTTTCAATGTACGTGCTTGCTGTTGTAGTCGGTGGACTGTGAGTGTGAATATACGAAAGGCTGTGCAAATCTCTGCAAAAATGACGATTCTTGTTCAACAACAATTTCATGGAAATATAACGAATTTCTCCAGTCTGTGGATTTTCAAATAAATGCCAGTGTTTCGTCGACAAACAACATTTGGATGGCCATTGGATTCTCTAACGACAGGCTTATGGTATTTCTATTTTCGTTTATATATGTCTGTCAATCAATCGTCTTAACGGTAATAGTTATAGCTTGCTGACAACGCCTTAATCGGTCCAAAACAATCCATAACTATAGCCTCTAAAGGGCGAGGCGTTAGCCGAGCTTAATATACTGTTTACAATTTTGCTTCAAAAAAGTATTTCAAAATTGCTTACAATGTATTTCAAAAGCGATTTTAATTCAAAATTGTCATATTTTTATTTCAAAATGTTATTTTTTCATAATCTATCTGTTAATTCAAAATGGTTGCTACACCTGCTATGTCACAAAATCATCCAGCCATTTGTAACCGTCCCATCTTTTGAATGTATTCGACTGTCTACAAAGCACTTAACATAGAAAATCCCTTAATTTCATTGGTGAATCAGGGATAGCCATATGATATTTTTGCCGAGAATATTTAAGCGGCCTGAGAAAAACAGGTATCAATTTCTTAATTCTGATTTATTAAAACATGTATAAGCAAAAAAAAAAAAAAATAGCTTCAAGAGGTTTAATTATCGTCTTCGTGGATTAAACGTCTTCTTACTTTCGATATTGTTGTCGGCTTTTTTTCGATTTTGTAAAGAGGGGATTGCTGCAAAAACACACCTGTGAAGACCTAAGTTTTCTCTGCTTTGTAGGGGAACGATAGTGTCGTGGACTGTTTGATTCACAACACACAGTTTACGGTGAGGACCTCCTACAACGAACCATATGGCAAGAGCAACTCGCCGCTCCTTTGGGTACGTATTTGACCTGCAGTATTGGGGCTCGTTTCACAAAGCAGTCGCATCGCAAACGAAGCGTAGTTGCCAATGGATACCATATTGAAGAGATGCGTAGTCATGGCAACTGCGATTGATCGCATTATGCGACGGCTTCGTGAAACGAGCCCTTGGTCAACTGATCATATATTGTCTAATTACTCCGCACTCTACCAATGGCGGTGGGTGGGTATTGAGGGGGGGGGGGGGGGGGGGGGGGCTCTTCATCTGAGGAGAAAACGCCCAATTTGTGAAGGTTCACTCAGCCCGCCGTGTTAACTTGAGATAAGGCCTGGAGATTTTGTAAATTGGCCTGCAAAAGAAGTTATAGGAACAGAACATTTTTAAATCAATTTCATCATTTATATCACAAATTTGCTACCATAGCATGCTCGGATGTAGCAAAATGTTATGCCGATCTCATTTAAATCCAATCTGGTCGTCGATATTCCCATCTTCTGGAGCTAAATAATTAACTGGTCTCAATCTAATGACAATATGACGACCAAAAACCCATGGTCATCAAAACAATTAACATTTTACTCAAACTTTTCCTCGTTGCGTTTTAGCAGCTTTTCGTCCGCTTTAAATTCGATATCGTGGCCAAATGTCAGGTTTTTTTCCCTTTTTCACAACAATCCCTGTATGGATATTGTAGGACTTCGGCATGTCGACTAAACATGGAGAAGTTTCTGACGGCGTATTCTCGTGTAGCTTTTCTCGACCTGTTTCTGATTACAGAGGTGACAGTCGGTTCTTCGACATTTCTAAGCCTCATCATATTCTGTTTGCTTGGGGGAACGTCGATGTATATAGTAAGTATGAAGATTTTGTCCTTTTATAACTTCAGTGCAAAGAAAAATTTAAAAAATTCTGAGTGGATTTTTCATTCTATAGCACCATGTGTTTACCAGGTACTCGCGGTTAAGAAACCGGTAGTTTTGGCTATTAGACTATGGCGTGCTTTTATAAACACATCTGACAGAGAGCCAGGTTTTCCTCCCCACTAAACCTGTCAGCTCTACGTTATAAACACATCTGACAAAGAGCCAGGTTTTCCTCCCCACTAAACCTGTCAGCTCTACGTTATAAACACATTTGACAGAGAGCCAGGTTTTCCTCCCCACTAAACCCGTCAGCTCTACGTTATAAACACATCTGACAGAGAGCCAGGTTTCCTCCCCACTAAACCTGTCAGCTCTACGTTATAAACACATCTGACAGAGAGCCAGGTTTTCCTCCCCACTAAACCCGTCAGCTCTATGTTATAAACACATCTGACAGAGAGCCAGGTTTTCCTCCCCACTAAACCCGTCAGCTCTACGTTATAAACACATCTGACAGAGAGCCAGGTTTTCCTCCCCACTAAACCCGTCAGCTCTACGTTTTAAACCCATCTGACAGAGAGCCAGGTTTTCCTCCCCACTAAACCCGTCAGTTCTACGTTATAAACACATCTGACAGAGAGCCAGGTTTTCCTCCCCACTAAACCCGTCAGCTCTACGTTATAAACACATCTGACAGAGAGCCAGGTTTTCCTCCCCACTAAACCCGTCAGCTCTACGTTATAAACACATCTGACAGAGAGCCAGGTTTTCCTCCCCACTAAACCCGTCAGCTCTACGTTATAAACCCATCTGACAGAGAGCCAGGTTTTCCTCCCCACTAAACCCGTCAGTTCTACGTTATAAACACATCTGACAGAGAGCCAGGTTTTCCTCCCCACTAAACCCGTCAGCTCTACGTTATAAACACATCTGACAGAGAGCCAGGTTTTCCTCCCCACTAAACCCGTCAGCTCTACGTTATAAACACATCTGACAGAGAGCCAGGTTTTCCTCCCCACTAAACCCGTCAGCTCTACGTTATAAACACATCTGACAGAGAACCAGGTTTTCCTCCCCACTAAACCCGTCAGCTCTACGTTATAAACACATCTGACAGAGAGCCAGGTTTTCCTCCCCACTAAACCCGTCAGCTCTACATTATAAACACATCTGACAGAGAGCCAGGTTTCCTCCCCACTAAACCCGTCAGCTCTACGTTATAAACACATCTGACAGAGAGCCAGGTTTTCCTCCCCACTAAACCGGTCAGCTCTACGTTATAAACACATCTGACAGAGAGCCAGGTTTTCCTCCCCACTAAACCCGTCAGCTCTACGTTATAAACACATCTGACAGAGAGCCAGGTTTTCCTCCCCACTAAACCCGTCAGCTCTACGTTATAAACACATCTGACAGAGAGCCAGGTTTCCTCCTCACTAAACCCGCCAGCTCTACGTTATAAACACATCTGACAGAGAGCCAGGTTTTCCTCCCCACTAAACCCGTCAGCTCTACGTTATAAACACATCTGACAGAGAGCCAGGTTTTCCTCCCCACTAAACCCGCCATCTCTACGTTATAAACACATCTGACAGAGAGCCAGGTTTTCCTTCCCACTAAACCCGTCAGCTCTACGTTATAAACACATTTGACAGAGAGCCAGGTTTTCCTCCCCACTAAACCCGTCAGCTCTACGTTATAAACACATCTGACAGAGAGCCAGGTTTTCCTCCTCACTAAACCCGTCAGCTCTACGTTATAAACACATCTGACAGAGAGCCAGGTTTCCTCCCCACTAAACCCGTCAGCTCTACGTTATAAACACATTTGACAGAGAGCCAGGTTTTCCTCCCCACTAAACCTGTCAGCTCTACGTTATAAACACATTTGACAGAGAGCCAGGTTTTCTCCCCACTAAACCCGTCAGCTCTACGTTATAAACACATTTGACAGAGAGCCAGGTTTTCCTTCCCACTAAACCTGTCAGCTCTACGTTATAAACACATCTGACAGAGAGCCAGGTTTTCCTTCCCACTAAACCTGTCAGCTCTACGTTATAAACACATCTGACAGAGAGCCAGGTTTTCCTCTCCACTAAACCCGTCAGCTCTACGTTATAAACACATCTGACAGAGAGCCAGGTTTCCTCCCCACTAAACCGGTCAGCTCTACGTTATAAACACATCTGACAGAGAGCCAGGTTTTCCTCTCCACTAAACCCGTCAGCTCTACGTTATAAACACATCTGACAGAGAGCCAGGTTTTCCTCCCCATTAAACCCGTCAGCTCTACGTTGTAAACACATCTGACAGAGAGCCAGGTTTTCCTCCCCACTAAACCCGTCAGCTCTACGTTATAAACACATCTGACAGAGAGCCAGGTTTTCTCCCCATTAAACCTGTCAGCTCTACGCTATAAACACATCTGACAGAGAGCCAGGTTTCCTCCCCACTAAACCCGTCAGCTCTACGTTATAAGCATGCAATTCTTTTGCGCATCCTCTCGAGAATGACAGACGTTTTACATGTGTATTCAATGACCATGTCTAAGAAGTTACTTTGGATGCGGTGTAAATGCCATTAATTGACCAACCAACCAATCTGAAAGCGTTTATCTTAATTATCCTTATTATCAATTTCAGAAGGAACTAAACTCCACCACCACGCCTTCCCATTGACCAGTGAGAAAGTGGACTTCTTATCAACCAATCGATATGAACTGCTGTCCGCTGGAGTGATAACCAGCGGTGTCAACAGAATAACTTACTGTGAGTAATTTCCCCATATATTTTCACCCTAGAATGTGACTGATAGATGAAGACAGCCAACTGTTTTCCCCGTTGTCATTTGCAGCCAATCGTAATGTAACGCGCCAATATTTCTTCACCGTGTACGGTAATGAAGAAGAAGAAAAAAACACTTTTAAATTTTTTTTCAAGTCACACGGCGAAGTTTATAAAATACAGTATTATTGCAACATGTCAAGAAAAGTGCTTTCAGTTTCATGAAACTTAAATTTAATTATAAAGGAAATGTGGCTACAGATTTGTCTGCTTGTCATATTGGTGAACTATGAAGGCAAAGTAAATGAAATTACCCAGGCTTAAATGGGAGACCAATTTGTTTTGCCATGCAGGTGTGACATATAATCAACTTCCCTGTTGGGTGTAAAGCAATCGACAAAATATGTGTTTGGTACCGTTGGAAAGGAAACATTAGTGCGCTTCGTCTGGACTTGAAAAGATTTTGTTTGTTTTCTCCCCCTTAGAAGGACTGGCTTGAACAATCTTTTCCAATATACTAAACATTTAAAGGGTGGGCGGGGGGGGGGGGGGGAGGGGGGGGGATACCTGATTGGTAATGCGCAATTTACCCATTTTAAACTTCTTACGTATCTTTTTGTTCTATATCTTTTTAGGTTATTTCCTGACCATAGTTTCGTATCTGGCATTAATGGCGTTCTTCTGATCTCGACTCCACCGGACACTCTTTGCCCGGTGTAAGACTCTAAGAGTATTAGCTGCCAGTGGAATCTGAATACTTTAAACAAAACTTATCTTCTGTCAATTGTCAAATCTTTTTTACTTTATTCAATTTATTTCTACGATTTTCTTAAATTGTTAATCACTGGATACATTTCATTTATATTTTTGATATAAACATTGAAATAAACACATTTTGATGGCATATACACGTTTTGTAACATATATATTTATAAAAACCAAAACGCACTGGCACAGGGAAAATCTACTAGTGCAAAAAAACCATGGAGATAATTTTCTAATTGTGTTAAAAAGAGGTATACATTTAGACCGTTATACCCAATCATAAGTCGTTGTAATAAACTAAAACTCATGATGTTTCATTAGGTCGATGACAGACAAGGGATTGGCCTTAGTCAGTAGAATTTTCTGGAACACTTTGTATCACATTGACAATGCTTAGGATTTTCAGCTACGGCAAGAATATCGGTAGACTGAGATTAACCCTCATAGGATCATAGGAAAGAAAGTGAAAATTTTGGTTCCCTCAGAAAACCCTAGGTAGAAGACAAACAAGGAAGTTTATCCCTGACCAGTATATCTTTCAAACACTTGTTCTCTTGAAAAGCGGTCGCGGGTTCGAATCCCACTCGGTCAATAAAAAATTGGAAAATTTTCTGACTGGGTTTTCACTCGAACGACCTATGTGAGATGGTTGCCAGTTACCAACGGAAGGTCGTGGGTTTCCTCCGGGCATAGAGCCCGGTTTCCTCCCACATTAAAACTGGCAACGCCGCCATATAAGCGAAATAATCTTGAGCACGGCGTTAAACACCAAGCACTCACTCACTCTTGAAAAGCAATGACTGGCTTGGGTCAGAGGGCGGGCCATTTTACTTTGGAGTAGTTTGTATTCTTCTACTATAATCTTGGCCATAGCGATGCTGGCCTTGTTATACTGAAACACAAATGGTATAGTTTTTTTCACGACATCTTCCCGGGTCCAATTTCAAAGCCAAAGGATAAATAGTTTGTAACGTTTGAATCCAGAAACTTTCCCTTTCCAAACGTTTGTGCTTGGTATCTGCAGCGGAAGTTAGAAAAGGGATTTTGTTAATGGGCATGCTCTCAAAATGGTCCTTGACAGAATGACCTAGAGTGTTGAAATGTTGTGCCACGGGTACATCATGTTAAAGTCTGATACCAGATAAAAAGTTGGCTGTTCTATTTTGTAGATAATTTTCTCTGACGTATTGCTTGCGACATTTGTTTGCACGCGATAACAAAAACTATGTTAGAGGAGTCGAAATGAAGATTCTCTGCCGTTATAAATATGTTGCCAGATTGTTCTCCGAAAAATGTTCCACGATCTGGTACGTATTCGTCGAGTTTGCATCGCGTCTTTCGGCATTTCATTAATGTGAAACGAAGAGCTTTAAAGAGAACAGAACAGAAATATCTAAAAAAAACAATTTCTATATAATCAAAAAACCTGAGACTTCCTTGAAAGTGTGGGGAGGATGGTATGACCCAGCATGTAGCAGCTGATTGTACTAACTTAAAATGAACGAACATTCGTCCCGGGTATCAAAATTGTGCTTACTTTTCAGACACTACATCGGCTTGTACAACACGCAGACTGTATGGATTTTCCTTATTCCACCGTTTACTTGTTCGATGACTTTTAAAACAACTTACTATCATGAGAATCGGAATTGCTGAGAAAAGTTCTAATTTGGCAGCTTATGCAAATTTTGAAATGAAATTGTGAAGCTATAGATGAAGGCTTACAATGTTTTTGAAGCATGGAGAAGGGTATGACTATCCCAACGCGTTAGGCGTGGGTCCAGGGCCGTCTAGGCCCCGAAGCTCAGGGGCTTTAGATTGCTTGAGAATCGTTCTGCAAGTAAACTGCTAATAACTTCCGGATTTTGCTTTCCCTAATTCTTAGAAAATAACAGTAAAATCGTTATGTTCCAAAGTTATACATGTAGATGAAGCTGTGTAACTTGCGTTACATAAAAGGGTCCGTGGATAGTTTTCTTTATTGAAAGTGGGAAGGTGGCAGACTAACCAAAGCCATAAGGCTTATACGGCTGTACAGGCGTAATCCACGGCCCGCCTAGGCTTATAAAATCATCCTAGGGGCCTCCGTGGCTCAGTAGGTAGAGCGTTGGGCGCTCAATCCGAACAGCCTTCCAACAATGGGTCGCGGGTTCGAATCCCACTCAGTCCAAAAAATTGGAAAATTTTCTGACTCGGTTTTCACTCGAACGACCTATGTGGGATGGTTGCCAGTTACCAACGGAAGGTCGTGGGTTTCCTCCGGGCATAGAGCCCAGTTTCCTCCCACAATAAAACTGCCAACGCCGCCATATAAGTGAAATAATCTTGAGCGCGGCGTAAAACACCAAACAATCAATCAATCAATATAAATCATCCTACAAAAAACTGTCCATGACTTTCGTTATTTTTTCTTGAAAGTTGCAGTTCTTTAGACACTTTCTCAGAGATATCTTGTACCGGTATGTAAAATGTCGACGATCCGCTAAATTTGATGAAGCTCCAAGGCTCTTCGTGACCGAAGATATGACGAAACAAAGAACGGTGACAGTCTGTTTTGAGCTCATTTACACTGCCCCAGTCAAGGCCAAGGCCATCATTTCAGTGTTTTAATCGAATATAGGTTTATCAGGTATGAAATTGGTTTGTGGGACGAGATGATCACTGAATCTTGTGTGATTCTTCACACCCAGAAATTCCATTTTTCAAAATTTAGCTTGCTTAATGTTAGAGCCACACAACACGTTACTTAAAGGTACACTTGCCGCGAAAATCAGGAATATTGTTTACATTAAAAACGAAAGACCGTTTTCTGTATTTTTCCCAGACAATATAAGTTAGGAACTTTCTATTTTTACCAAAATTTAAAAGTTTGGACGTCACTTTGTATTTTTAATTTGAATTTGAAAATTTGAATTGTTAGGTACCCGGAACGTAAACGCACCAATCTGCTCGCAGGGGCGCATTTATGTTTCAGTCGAGTGAGTGAACTAACGGCACAGTGTAATTTTACGTAGGCCTATTTATCTGAGAAATACAGACTGACGATCGGTTAACAGCGACTGGAAAAGCCTGCTGATAAAGTTTAAACCACAGATAAAAAGGCCTGAAATGAGGGTAATCCAACACGAAAGTTGACCGACACTGATCGTTGTTGTTGTAATCAGGCTTCGATTCTTCGTTTGTTTTTCACCCCATTTCTACATTCTAAAGCTAACTAGACATGTTTTATGTGTCCTTAAGTTTAGTGGTATTAGTCGTACTATTATAGCTCATGCAAATTGGGTTTCTTAGCAAATTTAAACAGGCTACGGCGGCAAGTGGGCCTTTAACATTGCAACACGGACTATGGTGTGCAAAAATATTAAAATAGAAACATATCACCATGGTTACGGTCAAACTAAAGATGACATGAAACTTGCAGACCTAGATTGCATATATACAGGCACGTTTTCATTCTGTGATAATTCCTTTCTCCTCTCTCTTCCTATTTTTTTTCTCTCTCTCTCTCTCTTCTTATTTTTAGTCCCCTACCGGCGAAGCCGACGTGGACTATATGTTTGCGCTCCGTTAGTCCGGGAAGTCAGTTTTCCAGACTTTTTTCTAAACTCCTGCAGATACTTAGTTGATTTTTAGTATACTCTCCCAAAAAAGAAACGCAACATCCAATTTTTGTTCTTCAAAATATGAATTTTCAACATCATTTTTAATACAGAAATAAGCATCACATTACACTGAAATTTGGCAGACTGGTTGTTCAGACTTTAAAGTTCATTCACATTTAAAAATTTATCACATTAAAGTTCATAGCGCTCAGATGACGTCACTGAAACGTCAATATCTGTTGTGCCCACCATTAACCTGTAACACAGCACGGACCCGTCTCGGCATAGACACAATCAATCGACGAATACGGTTTTGCGCAATTCTCCTCCATTCCTGCTCAAGAGCCTGCTGCAGTTCTTGCAGAGTCTGCGGCGCTGGATGACGACTGCGCACGCGTCTATCCAAATCATCCCACAAATGTTCTATTGGGTTCAAATCTGGTGATTTGGACGGCCAGGGGAGCACTTACGTTCTGGTTGGCTAGAAATTCAACAGTAGCACGAGCTGTGTGCGGCCGAGCGTTGTCGTGCTGAAAAATTTCCCTGCGGAGGTCCATTACGGGCAGCATATGTGGTGTCAAAACCTCATCTGTGTATCGAACGGCGTTAAGGTTGCCGGGAATGTGCACCAGTTGAGTTTTTCGGTCACAGGATATGGCACCCCACACCATCACACTTACACCGCCGAAATTGTAGACCTCAAGAACGCAGTTCCTTGCGAACCTCTCATTCCGGCGTCTGTAAACTCGTGAACGACCATCTCTTCTCTGCAGCTCGAATCTTGATTCATCGCTGAACCAGACTCGCCTCCAGTTTCGCAGATTCCAGTCCCTTAACCTGTTGCACCATCGGACCCTTGCAAGTCGATGCTGGCGTCTCAGTACTACGCCAAAGTAAGGACGTCTGGCGCGCAAGCCGTTTTGACGGAGACGGTTTCTGACTGTCTGTGCCGATATTCGACAGAGACGGGATATTTGATGCCGTTTCTGTTGCTGTTTTGGTCCGGTTTCGCAGGTAAAGTAACCAGATGTAGCGATCTTGGGCTGCTGATGTGATCCTTGGTCGGCCAGAACGTTGACGATCAGCTGTTGAACCGGATTGCTGGTGCCGTTGCAACAGTCTGGAAATCATGCTCCCGTGAACATTATAAAGTCTAGCGACTGCATTCTGTGATTCGCCGGCCAGGAGACGAACAATGACGACGTTCCGGATAGCTGCATCTAGTCTTGGCATATTGTAGCAGCTTCGTGAAACAATTTAACGACTGAATTCAATTGAACGGTTGTGTGTCTTTTATACCCATTAAACCCGCATAAAGATAAGACGTGATTCGCACGTGCAACTGCCCTACGTTTTTCCCTACGCCTTCCTCGTGTAGCGTTACACAAAGGCTGACCCGAAAGTCACGTGTGATCAACAGCCACTATCAGGGGCTTAAATTCAGTTATCGGACATTTACATTATAACATGATCCTGTTGTCATGTGTCAATCACGCACATTTTTGGAAAAATTCATGTTTGAAAAAAAAGTTGGATGTTGCGTTTCTTTTTTGGGAGAGTATATGTTAATCCACCATGATAGGTTATAGATCAAGTTTACGTTTTGTTCTGTTCCGTGCATTTTTACCGAAGTTATCGCCCTTGGAATTTAGACATTTCACAAAAAAAAACAGTATTCCGGACTTATTTTCTAGATGCTTATAGATACTCATTGATTTTTGGTATGTGGGTCCACCATGATAGGTTACCGATTTCGAACAAGCCGCGACCCGGCAACACGCATAGCTGGCAAGACCACCTCTCGTTTCTCATCAAAAATATCAAGATTCTCTTCATACCTTTTAGAATTACAAACCCGTACTTTAATGGTTTCCATTTCTCCTCGCACCAATCTGAAGTCTGTATGTCGAGCCATAGATCTGCCCAGTTACATCTCAAATTGTACCAAACCTTTAGTTTACAAAAGCCGTCATTTGCATGATATTATTATATGTATGATCACTAAAACACACGGGCACAGGGAAAATCTTCTTGTCTAACATAACCATGGAGACAAGTTTCTAATTCTGTTAAAGGCACACTTGCCGCGAAAATCAGGAATATTGTTTACATTAAAAAAGAAAGACCGTTTTCTGTATTTTTCCCAGACAATATAAGTTAGGAACTTTCTTTTTTTACCAAAATTCAAAAGTTTGGACGTCACTTTGTATTTTTAATTTGAATTTGAAAATTTGAATTTTTAGGTGCCCGGAACGTAAACAAACCAAACTGCTCGCAGGGGCGATTTTATGTTTCAGTCGAGTGAGTGAATAATGGCACAGTGTAATTTTACGTAGGCCTATTTATCTGAGAAATACAGACTGACGATCGGTTAACAGCGACTTAAAAAGCCTGCTGATAATTGTTTGAGTGTAAACCACAGATAAAAGGGCCTGAAATGAGGGTAATCCAACACGAAAGTTGACCGACACTGATCGTTGTTGTTGTAATCAGGCTTCGATTCTTCGTTTGTTTTTCACCCCATTTCTATATTCTAAAGCTAACTAGACATGTTTTATGTGTCCTATGTTTAAGTTTAGTGGTATTAGTCGTAGTAAGCTCATGTAAATTTGTTTTCTTGGCAAATTTAAACAGGCTACGACGGCAAGTGGGCCTTTAAAAAGAGGTATATCATTTAGACCTTTATACCCCATAAATTGTTGTAACAAACCAAATCTATGATATTTCATTAGGTTGACGGCTGACAGGAGCTTAGCCTTGGTCAGTAGAATTTTCTGGAATCCCTTTGTAACACATTGACAATGGTTACGCATCTTAACTATGGTAAGAACATCGGTGGACTGAGATTGAATAATATTATTGATACGTCACTATATGGCGCGAAAGGTCAACCTGTCACATGACTACCCACTGGCAGGCGATATAGTTCATTGGTCGTGTTGGTTCAAGTGACTTCAACAAAAAAACCAACACGACCAATGAACTATATCGCCTGCCAGTGGGTAGTCATGTGACAGGTTGACCTTCCTCGCCATAGTGACGTATCACGGAAAGATTATGCAAATGGCGACTTTTGTAAACTAAAGGTTTGGTACAATGTGAGATTTAACATTTATTTCCTCTGTTCTTACAAATATTCATAATTATATGTGGTTTGTATAACTTCGTTGAAATAAATGTTTTGGATTTTGAGTGTTTTAAGTTATTTTAGACCAATCATGACTTCTCATCGGTGATTTTTTTGTAAATAAAAGAATGTCTAATAGGTGCTATGCCAATAGGGAGCGGGAGTCACGTGACAATTCCACACATTTCCTGTCACCGGCGTTGTCATTACGCATGTGGGAAGCCTTTTGTCGTTCGAATATGACGCTCATTTCTGACGTTTTGGAACAAAAAACGCCAATCGAACTGAAAACGTCATAAAAAAACGTCACCTGTCACCGGATATCGCGAAATCTCTCGGTAGACTCCCAGGCCCTATTACTTCCAAATGACGTAATTTAGCGACGTCACAATTACTGTCCCAGGTAGTAGACCGGACAAAGGATCCGTCTGTTTTTAACTTCAAATTTCCGGTATTTTACAACAGATATAGGAAATGAAAGCCTATATTCGGACAATTCATATCCGAATGTATTTAGAAATGTGAAAAAATCGAATATGGCAGAAGTCAAGATGACTGCTGGGCTTATCCGGTGTAAGATTGATGCTGCGACGTCATTGCATTGTTGCGCGCAAAACTGGCAAATGGTCTATTGGCATCTGTATAAATTGTTTGTTTCATTCTAGAGTTGTTTGGAGGTTGAATGAATATAATCAAGAGGAAATCAGTTCTTCATATTTGATGCTCAAGTATTGTATTAAAAATAACTTTAAAATCATATTTTGCTCATTTCGATTTTGAGGTTTTGTTATTTGAATTTTTTCACTAAAATTGTCTTGTTAGACTTATAAAGCAGTGAATTTTCCGTCAGTATTTTTCAGCACACGCAAAATATATAGACTTTCAGTGTTTATGAATCACGACAAAGTTGTTCAATAAGTTTAGTGGCATGAGCTGCCAAAATTGAGACTTTTTTCATAATTTCGAATCGGCACGACAGTAAGAGGCTTTGCAGGCCATCGAAAAATCTATACAGTATGTGGCCTGTACGAACCGAATTAGTAGAAAAGTAAACAAAATTTCATTCATTTTCAGCCAAAGTTAGTTCAATACTTTATCGTGCATTCTCAAGACTAGAAGCACTAAAAAGCTTCGGAATTTTACGTCTTTAGAGAAACAGCCGATAATTTCAACATTCTGTTTTACGTCAAAATATCAACATTTTGGCAGCTCATGCCACTTTAAGTGGACCGGTAACCGAACGGCTGAACCTATTGAGTGAAATTGGTGCTCTGTTTTCTTTAATTCCAATTAAATATTGGCGAAAAGTGTGATGTCTATCTTATCCACGTCTAAAAGAGATCTCGCGAGAATACGATTTGTCCTATGAAAAGACTTGTTGATTTCCAAATAAACCTGGTAAAGTATTGTAGTGTCATCTCACCCAGACAATGACATCAGTTTTGTAATTTAACCTTGTTTAAAGTGGCATGAGCTGCCAAAATTCACACTTTTTCATAATGTCTGATCGTCACGACAGTAAAAGGCCATCAAAAAACTAAATGATTGGCGCTGGAATGAGGAAAATCCATACAGTATGTGGCCTGTACGAACCGAAAACGTGTTCGAAAAGTAAACAAAATTTAAATAACCGGGACGACCAAAATGTCAAAATTTTGGCAGCTCATGCCACTTCAAGTAATAACATCGACACCATACTTTTGACGAAATAGAACTTTATTAAAAATCTACATTGTATGTTCGGTTGCACACCTTTTCCAGTGGCATTAAAACAGGTTGTTCGTCTTTTAAAACATATGTAAGCTACCTGTAGGATGAACCAGCAATCTATGAACAGGCAGACTTCTGGTTGAACTGCGGTAAGAATTCCGCTAATTCAAGTACTCAAAACATTACGAAAAGCACTCTAAAAGTTTGAGACTTTTTGTTGGGTGTCTTACCTCCTGCATGGAGCGACCGATAATCCCATCGAGCAATCGCTATTGTTGTTGTTTTACACCAAACATGGCAGAAAGCAGTCTAATAATTTGTTATCTTCACATTGCTCGTCCTTGAATTAGTGCATTCTTACCGTAAGTTAGCTATTTAGAGATATTTGAGAGTTGGTAATAAAATATGAGGCCAATTCATGATAAAGATATCAATTTGTTTGTGGTAAAGATATAACAGTTATTATAATACAGTTTATCACAGAATATGTATCAGAAATGGTATATATGAGAAACATAATTTGAAAATTATACATGTGTCTAGAAAAATATACAAAATACAGTGAAAAACAATTATTTTTGATAATATATTTATGATCACTAAAACACACGGACACAGGGAAAATCTTCTTGTCTAATATACATGGCTATTGCTGTGTTAAAGCATTAGTAGGTAAGAAAGTGATATAGGGAACTGGACATATAATATACTGATTACAAGTATATGCTTATGATTATTATAGTAAGTAAAACCATCTGGTTTTTAATATAGAGTTGAAAGGTCGATTGATAGCTTAATGATTAACGCCACATTTCCCTGTTTGTGACGTCAGCCGGTTGATTGGTGGCTTACGGGGTTCATGGACGAGAGCTCTAAATCTTACGCGAGGAATATCCGTCCAGCCAAAGAAACAACGATAGCAAACAGAAAACCTGTAAAAAGAGTAAAACGCTCTACATTAGATGGAAAATATAAAATAAACTGTTTCAAAACTTTGCTTTGATTTTGATTGATTTATTGTTGAGAGCTATGTGTCACACTCAAGATTATTTCATTTCTTTAATGGTGGCGTCACCAGTGTTATTACATGAAGGGGAATTCGAGAGAATTTGAACCCGCAACCCGTTGTTAAAAGGCCCTCCAATGCATACTGAGCTGGTAGTCTCTGCTAACTGTTAGCGTTTCATACAGGCACACTCACCGCTAAAATCCAAAATATTGTTTACATTAAAAACAGTGGATAGTTAAGGAACTTTCATTTTTGCCAAAATTCGTAAGTTTTGATATCATTTTAAAATTGAAAATGACAATTTGTTATGCTAGGTATCTGCAATGTAGACAAACGATGAGAGCAGAAATGTACATATATATATAAGCGTCTTAAGCGTCATGACTTTTAAACCACGGAATAACCTGAGAAATACAGACGACCGTTTTGATTTGAAGGACACAGAAAGGCCTTCCGATAAATTTAAGAACGTTAATTCAAAACAAAAAAATCTTAAATGAGTTAAGACAGTCCATGTCGACTGAGACTGGTTCATCGTTTAGCCTACCGATTCCCGTCTGGTTAGTCTTAAGCCCCGCTCAGGTCGAGTTAAAGGAAAAGAAAATCAAAGCTTTAGACTAGTTTAGATGGAAAGAGTTCATTTAGTCCAAAGCAACTGTCCAATGTATGTTTTATCCCCACGTTGGCGAAGAATTGAAATTTGAAGGTGGCGTTACAATAGATAATAAGCTCCATAGGCCATTCACAAGGCCGCCGCCATTTTTTCATTAGTTTTATCCAATTATTGTTGAATACAAATTTAAGTGCGTTATAAAATAGTCATGTGATGCAATTTAGCCAATGGCTTGGCTAAGAAATGACCTGCGGTTGCATACTGGCCTATATATTCCAAGACAATCTTCCCACTTCAAGTTTGTATCCATGTTTTTGGGGACCTAAATCTACCATCATACACTAGAGAGCTGTAAAAATACGTCATTATTGATCTAAAAATAGCTACTGCAACAACACGTCATCCTAAAACGGAAAAATGGCCACACGGATAAGCCACTGAAAGGACATACATCTGTCTGCTTTTATTAGCTTGAAGGTCACTGACGTTAATTAACGGGAAATGTTTTAAGTACTTTGAAGGTTTTTATCGACGATACTCCCTAAGTATTTCTAGAGATTTCCCATCCTTTAAGATATGATAGCTCCAGTCGGCAGTAAATCTGCGATCAATCAGTCGGAGAGGTTTTTTAGACCTGAGGGGGCCTTAAGACTTCCGTATAGTCGCAGCCAATCAGCGATCTATACTTCATCATGTGATCTTTTTTTTCTCTGCGTTTCGATGACGTTGTTTTGATATATATATATATATATGAACACTAAAAGACAAAGGCACAGGAAAAATCTTCTTGTCTAAAATAACCATAAAGACGAGTTTTTAATTGTGTTAAAAAGAGGCATGTCATTTAGACCTTTATACCCAATCATAAGTTGTTGTAATAAACTAAAACCCATGATATTCCATTAGGTTGAAGCCAGATAGCTTGATTGATTGATTGGTTAATTGATTGATTGATTGATTGAGGCTTAACGTCGTACTCGGCAGCTAAGGTTATATGGCGACAAAAGTACCAACCGACCAAAAGATCACCCCAACCAGATCTAAATTTTGACATTATGCTCCACAGACCATAGAATGTCAGGAAGGCTAATGTATGGGGCGGGGCCTCCGTGGCTCAGTAGGTAGAGCGTTGGACGCTCAATCCGAACAGCCTTCCACCCATGGGTCGCGGGTTCGAATCCCACTCAGTCCAAAAATTGGAAAATTTTCTGACTGGGTTTTCACGCGAACGACCTATGTGGGATGGTTGCCACCTACCAGCGGAAGGTCGTGGGTTTCCTCCGGACATAGAGCCCGGTTTCCTCCTACAATAAAACTGGCAACGCCGCCATATAAGCGAAATAATCTTGAGCGCGGCGTAAAACACCAAACAAGCAATCAATCAACCAAAGGACATACCCCTTTTATGTGAAAATGAGTACTCACCTGGATGTATGTGTTCCACACCACTAGCTATGCCGTACATGTAAATCAGTGAGAAATTTGTGTTATAATTGAAGTCCACTCTGCGGCCAACCAAAGGATATGTATGATGAGGTGCCTTGCTTCCATCTTTATACCAATATAAGAAGCATATAAGTCAGGAAAAGAGAAATTGTTCAAATTGTGAACATACCAATATAAGATGCACAAAGTCAGGAAAAGAGACATTGTTCAAATTGTGAACATACCAATATAAGATGCCCAAAGTCAGGAAAACAGAAATTGTTCAAATTGTGAACATACCAATATAAGATGCACAAAGTCAGGAAAAGAGAAATTGTTCAAATTGTGAACATACCGATATAAGACGTACAGTCAGGAAAAGAGACATTGTTCAAATTGTGAACATACCAATAAAAGATGCCAAAAGTCAGGAAAAGGGACTTTGTTCAAATTGTGAACATACCAATATAAGATGCCCAAAGTCAGGAAAAGAGAAATTGTTCAAATTGTGAACATACCAATATAAGATGCCCAAAGTCAGGAAAAGAGAAATTGTTCAAATTGTCAACATACCAATATAAGATGCACAAAGTCAGGAAAACAGACATTGTTCAAATTGTGAACATACCAATATAAGATGCACAAAGTCAGGAAAAGAGAAATTGTTCAAATTGTGAACATACCAATATAAAATGCCCAAAGTCAGGAAAGAGAAATTGTTCAAATTGTGAACATACCAATATAAGATGCACAAAGTCAGGAAAAGAGAAATTGTTCAAATTGTGAACATACCAATATAAGATGCACAAAGTCAGGATAAGAGAAATTGTTCAAATTGTGAACATACCAATATAAGATGCACAAAGTCAGGAAAACAGACATTGTTCAAATTGTGAACATACCAATATAAGATGCACAGAGTCAGGAAAAGAGAAATTGTTCAAATTGTGAACATACCAATATAAGATGCACAAAGTCAGGAAAAGAGACATTGTTCAAATTGTGAACATACCAATATAAGATGCCCAAAGTCAGGAAAAGAGAAATTGTTCAAATTGTGAACATTCCAATATAAGAAGCATAAAAGTCAGGTTAAGAGAAATTGTTAAAATTGTGAACATACCAATATAAGATGCACAAAGTCAGGAAAAGAGAAATTGTTCAAATTGTGAACATACCAATATAAGATGCACAAAGTCAGGAAAAAAGAAATTGTTCAAATTGTGAACATACCAATATAAGATGCCCAAAGTAAGGAAAAGAGAAATTGTCCAAATTGTTAACATTCCAATATAAGAAGCATAAACGTCAGGAAAAGAGAAATTGTTCAAATTGTGAACATTCCAAT
Source organism: Lepidochitona cinerea (assembly GCA_963971465.1). Classification (NCBI taxonomy): domain Eukaryota; kingdom Metazoa; phylum Mollusca; class Polyplacophora; order Chitonida; family Tonicellidae; genus Lepidochitona; species Lepidochitona cinerea. The sequence continues at coordinate 9,403,125 of OZ020556.1, forward strand.
ATAAGAAGCATAAAAGTCAGGAAAAGAGAAATTGTTAAAATTGTGAACATACCAATATAAGATGCACAAAGTCAGGAAAAGAGACATTGTTCAAATTGTGAACATACCAATATAAGATGCCCAAAGTCAGGAAAAGAGAAATTGTTCAAATTGTGAACATACCAATATAAGATGCACAAAGTCAGGAAAAGAGAAATTGTTCAAATTGTGAACATACCAATATAAGATGCCCAAAGTCAGGAAAAGATAAATTGTTCAAATTGTGAACATACCAATATAAGATGCACAAAGTCAGGAAAAGAGACATTGTTCAAATTGTCAACATACCAATATAAGATGCACAAAGTCAAGAAAAAAGACAAATTGTTCAAATTGTGAACATACCAATATAAGATGCCCAAAGTCAGGAAAAGAGAAATTGTTCAAATTGTGAACATACCAATATAAGATGCACAAAGTCAGGAAAAGAGACATTGTTCAAATTGTTAACATACCAATATGAGATGCACAAAGTCAAGAAAAAGAGAAATTGTTCAAATTGTGAACATACCAATATAAGATGCACAAAGTCAAGAAAAAAGACAAATTGTTCAAATTGTCAACATACCAATATAAGATGCACAAAGTCAAGAAAAAAGACAAATTGTTCAAATTGTGAACATACCAATATAAGATGCCCAAAGTCAGGAAAAGAGACATTGTTCAAATTGTGTACATACCAATATAAGATGCACAAAGTCAGGAAAAAAGACAAATTGTTCAAATTGTGAACATACCAATATAAGATGCCCAAAGTCAGGAAAAGAGAAATTGTTCAAATTGTGAACATACGAATATAAGATGCACAAAGTCAGGAAAAGAGACATTGTTCAAATTGTGAACATACCAATATAAGATGCACAAAGTCAGGAAAAGAGAAATTGTTCAAATTGTGAACATACCGATATAAGATGCACAAAGTCAGGAAAAGAGACATTGTTCAAATTGTGAACATACCAATATAAGATGTACAAAGTCAGGAAAAGAGAAATTGTTCAAATTGTGAACATACCGATATAAGATGCACAAAGTCAGGAAAAGAGACATTGTTCAAATTGTGAACATACCAATATAAGACGCACAAAGTCAGGAAAAGAGAAATTGTTCAAATTGTGTACATACCGATATAAGATGCCCAAAAACAGGAAAAGAGAAATTGTTCAAATTGTGAACATACCTATATAAGATGCACAAAGTCAGGAACAGAGAAATTGTTCAAATTGTGTACATACCAATATAAGATGCACAAAGTCAGGAAAAGAGAAATTGTTCAAATTGTGAACATGCCGATATAAGATGCACAAAGTCAGGAGAAGAGACATTGTTCAAATTGTGAACATACCAATATAAGATGCACAAAGTCAGGAAAAGAAACATTGTTCAAATTGTGAACATACTAATATAAGATGCACAAAGTCAGGAAAAGAGACATTGTTCAAATTGTGAACATACCAATATAAGATGCACAAAGTCAGGAAAACAGACATTGTTCAAATTGTGAACATACCAATATAAGATGCACAAAGTCAGGAAAAGAGACATTGTTCAAATTGTGAACATTCCAATATAAGATGCCCAAAGTCAGGAAATAGAAATTGTTCAAATTGTGAACATTCCAATGTAAGGAGTCCGGAAAAGATTACGTCGATTCGTTTTTGTGTTCTGCACTCAAGGAGTATAAAACTTCCTACATTATTCTTTGTTGAGATTTTGACTTGGCATTAATCGTAGCAAACAATGCTCTTACGAATTGCCATGGCAACGAGGATTGTTCAACAGCTCGTTCGAGTCCAAGCCATCGATTGATTGATTGATTGATTGGTTGGAGTTTTACACCGCACTCAAGATTATTTCACTTATATGGCGGCGAACAGAAGTTTTAATCAGACATTAACATCAAAATTACAATAAAATAAAAAGGACGGAAATAAATTTATGAAACATGTTTAAAAGAGTGTAAATCACTATTTTGGAGGTTAAAAGGACATGCAATTTTAAAATGATCTCCAAAAATAGTATATGAACCAAGCCATCGAAATTTTGCATTCGCCGATAAAATAAATTATTTTAAATAAATTATTTCAAATGACTTAAAATGAATTTCCAACATTTTATGTATTGATATCCATTTAATTCTTGTCGAATTCACCAATGATCTAGATAAACATTATTCGCAGATTCATGTCATGAAAATTAAAAACTGTCTTATAAAAGCCTCTTAGAAGATGTGTAAATATAGTGTCATCTTCTATCGGAGTGTTTGTAATTCCCAATATAATAAAAAAATCAAACGCAGAAGACTTTCGAAAAGACACGAAAGATCACGGGATAAATCCAATGAACTATATGCGCGGAATGGAACGTCTCATTGGCTGGTTTGGATCTGACATTGATAGTTTGCCGCCATTGATAGTTGATGCGCGAGTGCATAACAGATCTCGATCGCAATCGCACCATCTCCTAGTAATGGCGGCATTCGATGCAAATCAAATACCACGTGACCTCCATTCCACGCATATAGTTCATTGGATAAATCGCTCACGTGAATGACGGAAAGTGTCAAACAGGTCACGGAAATCTCGAAATGTTACGTTGGTTCTCAACTGCACCGGAGGACACAAATCGCCTTGTGCTCCGACAAGGTTGGCATAAAGTTTATATTTAACCCATACAATCAACCTGGTAGGTTAAAAAATATTTTTGTTTGATGAGAAATTCGCGCCACCTTGTGTCGGCGGCACGTTGTATCTTATTTTCAACACCTAACGATACCGTCTTCTTGGCTGTATTATAAGATCGAAATTTAAATAAAATACAGACAAGATTTCTCCGCTCGTCGTCCCAATTAGAACGTTTCCCCCAAAAAGCCGAAAAACGCGCTCAAGACAATAGTCGAGTTGACGTCCAAGCCAACGAGTAAAATGATTTACTGATTGATGACGTAATGTTTTACGCCACACTCAAGATTGTTTCACTTATATGGCGGCGTAACCTAGCTCTTTGTCCAGAGAAAACTCACGACTGTCGGCGAATACCCGGCATAGAGAGCAATTAGGATCATTCGTAAGCTAATTAATTACCTGAATTGAGTCTGCCCCAAGCTAGGAGAAGATTCTGTTCTCCAGTGATGTCGAACACTCGCTCTCTATCCGTCAAGTTGCTATTGTTCATTGGCCTAGAAAACGCACACGTGTATACATTGTCGTTTATCCAACCGTACTCGGCTAAGATTCCGTAATTCTGAAAAATAAAATAAAATCGCATGAGCTGCCAAAATTCACAATTTGTTCATAAATTCTGATTGTCAAGATAATCTGAGCGATAGAAATTCTTGGAAAAACGTTTGTGGCTTGTGCCAAGAGAGGTAGTCTTCGAAAACAAAATTTAAATAACCAGGACATACTTTCATTCAAATTCGGCCTAAGTTAATTCTGAACCCTACTTAGTGTATATTCTCGAAAATGGTACCACTAAAACTTTTTCATTTATACTGCTTGAGAAATATAGCTGATAATTTCACAATTTCGTTTTCATGGAAATATATGAATATTTTCGCAGCTGATGTCACTTTAACGAAACCAGGTTAAAGTGACGGTTTCTCTCAATATAAAAGAGAGATGAACACGTGTCTCTAAGTAACTTAATTCGGACAGAATTATCTCTGTTAAGTCGAACTTTCAGGATGGAGATTTGACGAAAGCACAAACAGAATGCCTGTCGAAATGATCCCCTGCATCTGGGTGTGCCATGTTAATATTATGAACTATTTTAGGAGAATATGTGGGGATACATATGTGATAAAATAACGCACGTTTTTACGTGTGTTGAAACGAAGACAAATTTGTAAAAAAAATCAGATGATTTTAAAGTGGCATGAGCTGCCAAAATGTTGATATTTTGACGTTGAAACAGGATGTTGAAATTATCGGCTATTTTTCCCAAGACGTATAATTCAGAAGCTTTTTAGTGCTTCTAGTCTCGAGAATGAACGATAAAGTATCGTTTTGAACTAACTTTGGCTTAGAATGAATAAATGATCGTCCCGGTTATTTAAATTTTGCTTACATTTCGAACACATTTTCGGTTCGTACAGGCCGCATACTGTATGGATTTTTCTCATTCCAACGCTAATCATTTAGTTTTTCGATGGCCTTCAAAGCCTCCTACTGTCGTGACGATCAGAAATTATGAAAAAAATGTGAATTTCGGCAGCTCATGCCACTGAAAGCAATTAAGACGGTGGAGTTCCTGTTGAAAACATGGCGACCAAATCTTTAAGAATCTCAACATTGAATAATGTATTTTATAATGCTGATTATACGATCGTACTAAACTAGTACATGTACCCCTTTTTCTCACGCTAAGGTCTAATCTCACTATGCACGGATATATCGTTTAAACGCAAAGGTCAACGGTGCATTGTCGTGGGGTATTGTCAAGTTGATGCAATGAGTTCAACGTTACAAGTATTAGGTAAATTGTAAAGGGCATGCTCGTATCGTCAGGATTCTTCAAGTCTCATCGCAAATGGATACCGGGATAGGATGCTGTAACGTACTTGACGGTCTCAGATTGTACATTACAACACCTAACTTTATTTGGCAAGGTACGAGTGTACAACATAGTAATATGTTACATCTCCCTTTCTTTACAAGTATTATCAGAAGTATATGAATGTGGAAGTGTGAAGCGTTCCATTACATAGTGTTGAGGGCATTGGCGCCGTTTGACCCAGAGGTCACCATACACAGAGCCCTCTCTCGGTTAGTCAGAAAGCGTGGCTTTTCTTCACTTTCTCATATGAACTATTATGGGATGCATAAGAAAAAACATGGCGAACATTTTATTTATGATAACAGTACTTGATGGAGCAAAAGTTAAAGTTTCCGAAGAACTTCATAAAGTTGAAAATGAGACAAGAAGACTTGTTTGGAACGATTTGAGTCCAAATGGAGATATCAGAGTCGCATGTTCGGTAAAGCTTTTATAAAAACCAATGCATTCTCCGAACTGCGGTTACTGGAATTGCCGATAGATGCAGTAAGTGGAGAATGAATTTATTTTCTGATTTGAAATTGCGCAACCGTTGACAATTTCAAAATCTACCGCGCATAAACGTCACATAATGTAGTATAAGCAGGCTGAAAGCGCCAGTGCCCTGAATATGGGGTAATGCGACATTTCACACTTCCCTGTTCATAGACTTCTGGTATTATTCAATACTTAAATACTAGACATGGTAAATACAACATAAAATAAATCGAAGTGAACTGTTCATAGATTTGATTGAGCTCTCAAAAGTGTCAATAAAATGTTCAATAACTTTGTTTTTACGGAAGGCTATTTAAGTTTTAAAAACAAACTGAAAATGTCATAAGGAGCACTGAATGTCATAATGAGCACTGTCGTTTAAAACAAAGAAAGTGAGAAAAGACTGTCACGTTAAATTCACAAATCAAGGCGTGTAAGGCATTAATTTCATTGGCTGCTGCTTGTTGGAACTGACTATACCGAGCTGGAGTGACGAATCATATTAATTAGAACTGGTTTCATGTCCGGCTCAGGCAGATTAGCTCAAGGCATCACCAATTTGAATTTCTTTTCCTGGCTTGTATTTGACGGTTACGCCATATTACTGAAGTCTTAACATCATAATTTGAAGACGCATGGGTGTTGACTGAAGTGGTTTGGAAAATATCGACTGGAGTGGTTTGTGGTCACTCTCGACATTAACTGCTCGGCCAAAAATGTAATAATGGAACTTTTTTCAACCGTGTACAATTGCTTAAGTTTCCTTCTCTATTTGTGCGTACTTTTTTCTGTTGGGTTTAAGGCTTGGGAAGTATAAGCCACAGGGCGATTTTCTTGCAGTAAAACACCACCAAGAGCATAGCTACTTGTGTCACACTGAATGGCCACATCTTTCGAGTGTCGTTAACTTATTAAAGCTCTCTTGTTGAGGCTTGTCTCCGAAGAACTCTACATTAGAAGAACTCTTCATAACTCACGTGACACACATACTTTCCTTCTGGGAATTTGATTTGTTTCTTGTCGAAGTTGATACCAAGGTTGTTCTGTGTGGCACGAGTTACTACTGTCTCAAGTATGTGGTCAGGCTCTGCCTCGTTTTCATCTGCGATCAAAATGTCCCCAATATTTGCTCTGGCGCCTTGGATACCCTCAAGGATATTATCCACCACTTTTTGGTACAGTTCTGGGGTCGACTTTATTCCGAAGGGTAAACGAAGCCATCTGTAGTGTCCCATTGGAATGTTGTAAGGAGGCTGGATTCGTAGTCAAGTTTGATTTGCAAAAAAGCCACACTCAAATGCAATCACAATTGTTATCGGGACTTTCCGAATAAATGTCACATGTACTGCTCAAAGTTACCTATAAGTGTTAATTTGGTTTTAGGTCTAACATTGTTTCATCTGTAGTCTTTACTTTTAAGAAAAAAAATAATATCGTACAATCGATGAAAATTGAAAGCCAGGAACTTCTCGCGAAAAGTAGGACTGACAATAAGTTGAAGCAGAAAAGCCTGAAGAAGATCTCACCAACATGAAGTATACAAAACATTTGTATTTTTAGACTAGAAATTGGATATTTCCTATCTGACGAAATTGTATTTTTGTAGTCTGTCAGTAACTTACCAGAGAAGTCGATAAGCTTAAAATACCACCATTAACAAATAAAACTGATGGCGTTTGCAAGACATGGGAGCTGTATAATATACTATGTACTAATTTAGCACTTGTTCTCTGAAGAAGATTTTTTAGGGGCTGGAAATCACAAACAAGTTAAAAAAATCGTTTTCGCCTGATTTAAAAATTAAAGGTACAAGTATAATTGCTGTGAATGGGATGACTTACCGGTATACGCTCGTTATACTTGATAGAGGGACGGTTGAAGGAAGCTTGGACGGTAAAGCCAGAATAAGAGAACAGGCAATCAATAACACTATCATTACCCTGTAAGAAACAATAGCTTCAGTTAGTTATCACAATAAAATAAAGAGCTGTACATATTTTTAAAAATCTACAAATTAACAAATATTTATCGGACACAACAACGTTATTAAAACATTGATATAGCCTAAAAATGGAACTACACAAAATAAGTTATTTGAGCTTGATTGATTGATTGTTTGGTGTTTTACGCCGCGCTCAAGATTATTTCACTTATATGGCGGCGTTGCTAGTTTTATTGTGTGAGGAAACCGGGCTCTGTGCCCGGAGGAAACCCACGACCTTCCGGTGGTAACTGGCAACCATCCCACATAGGTCACATAGGTTCGAGTGAAAACCCAGTCAGAAAATTTTCCAATTTTTTTTGGACTGAGTGGGATTTGAACCTACGACCCATTGGTGGAGGGCTGTCAGGTCGGTATGAGAGGGTTGTCAGGTCGGTATGAGAGGGTTGTCAGGTCGGTATGAGAGGGTTGTCAGCGCGCTACGAGAAGGGTTGTCAGCGCGCTACGAGAGGGTTGTCAGCTCGCTACGAGAGGGTTGTCAGCTCGCCACGAGAGGGGTTGTCAGCTCGCCACGAGAGGGGTTGTCAGCTCGCCACGAGAGGGGTTGTCAGCTCGCCACGAGAGGGGTTGTCAGGTCTCTATGAGAGGACTGTCAGGTCGGTATGAGAGAGTTGTCAGGTCGGTATGAGAGGGTTGTCAGGTCGCTACGAGAGGGTTGTCAGGTCTCTATGAGAGGGTTGTCGGGTCGCAATTAGAGGATTGTCGGGTCGCTATTAGAGGATTGTCGGGTCGCTATTAGAGGATTGTCGGGTCGCTATTAGAGGATTGTCGGGTCGCTATTAGAGGATTGTCGGGTCGCTATTAGAGGATTGTCAGGTCGGTATGAGAGGATTGTCAGGTCGCTATTAGAGGATTGTCAGGTCGGTATGAGAGGGTTGTCAGGTCGCTATGAGAGGGTTGTCAAGTCGGTAATTCAATTCAATTTTATTGTACTAAACACCAAGTGAAAGGCAGTGTACATCAATTTAAAAAGAACACCAACATTTAAATTAACTAAGATAATACTGATACATATAAACTGTTGAATAATAGGAGGACCTGTGCCCATAGCATGTTTATCAATATCACGTAGGATGTCGTTTATTAGTGGCCAGTTGTATAAGAGTCGATATGAGAGTCGGTATGAGAGGGCTGTCAAGTCGCTTTTAGAGGGTTGTCAGGTCGCTGTGAGAGGGTTGTCAGGTTGGTATGAGAGGGCTGTCAGGTCGCTGTGAGAGGGTTGTCAGGTCGTTATGAGAGGGTTGTCAGGTCGTTAGGAGAGGGCTGTCAGGTTGGTATGAGAGGGTTGTCAGGTCGCTATGAGAGGGTTGTCAGGTCGCTATGAGAGGGTTGTCAGGTCGCTATGAGAGGGTTGTCAGGTCGCTATGAGAGGGTTGTCAGGTCGTTAGGAGAGGGCTGTCAGGTCGGTATGAGAGGTTTGTCAGGTCGCTATGGGAGGGTTGTCAGGTCGTTATGAGAGGGTTGTCAGGTCGTTAGGAGAGGGTTGTCAGGTCGGTAGGAGAGGGCTGTCAGGTCGTTAGGAGAGGGCTGTCAGGTCGTCAGGAGAGGGTTGTCAGGTCGCTGTGAGAGGGTTGTCAGGTCGCTGTGAGAGGGTTGTCAGGTTGGTATGAGAGGGTTGTCAGGTCGCTATGAGAGGGTTGTCCGGTCGTTAGGAGAGGGCTGTCAGGTTGGTATGAGAGGGCTGTCAGGTCGCTATGAGAGGGTTGTCAGGTCGTTAGGAGAGGGCTGTCAGGTTGGTATGAGAGGGTTGTCAGGTCGTTAGGAGAGGGTTGTCAGGTTGGTATGAGAGGGTTGTCAGGTTGGTATGAGAGGGTTGTCAGGTCGTTAGGAGAGGGCTGTCAGGTTGGTATGAGAGGGTTGTCAGGTTGGTATGAGAGGGTTGTCAGGTCGCTATGAGAGGGTTGTCAGGTCGTTAGGAGAGGGCTGTCAGGTCGCTATGAGAGGGTTGTCAGGTCGTTAGGAGAGGGCTGTCAGGTTGGTATGAGAGGGCTGTCAGGTCGCTATGAGAGGGTTGTCAGGTCGCTATGAGAGGGTTGTCCGGTCGCTATGAGAGGGTTGTCCGGTCGCTATGAGAGGGTTGTCAGGTCGTTAGGAGAGGGCTGTCAGGTCGCTATGAGAGGGTTGTCAGGTCGTTAGGAGAGGGCTGTCAGGTCGCTATGAGAGGGTTGTCAGGTCGTTAGGAGAGGGCTGTCAGGTTGGTATGAGAGGGCTGTCAGGTTGGTATGAGAGGGCTGTCAGGTCGCTATGAGAGGGTTGTCAGGTCGCTATGAGAGGGTTGTCAGGTCGCTATGAGAGGGTTGTCAGGTCGCTATGAGAGGGTTGTCAGGTCGTTAGGAGAGGGCTGTCAGGTTGGTATGAGAGGGTTGTCAGGTCGCTATGAGAGGGTTGTCAGGTCGTTAGGAGAGGGCTGTCAGGTAACTATGAGAGGGTTGTCAGGTCGCTATGAGAGGGTTGTCAGGTCGCTATGAGAGGGTTGTCAGGTCGTTAGGATAGGGCTATCAGGTTGGAATGAGAGGGTTGTCAGGTCGTTAGGAGAGGGCTGTCAGGTCGTTAGGAGAGGGCTGTCAGGTCGCTATGAGAGGGTTGTCAGGTCGCTATGAGAGGGCTGTCACGTCGTTAGGAGAGGGCTGTCAGGTTGGTATGAGAGGGTTGTCAGGTCGCTGTGAGAGGGTTGTCAGGTTGGTATGAGAGGGCTGTCAGGTCGCTGTGAGAGGGTTGTCAGGTCGTTATGAGAGGGCTGTCAGGTCGTTAGGAGAGGGCTGTCAGGTCGTTATGAGAGGGCTGTCAGGTCGTTAGGAGAGGGCTGTCAAGTCGCTGTGAGAGGGTTGTCAGGTCGCTATGAGAGGGCTGTCACGTCGTTAGGAGAGGGCTGTCAGGTTGGTATGAGAGGGTTGTCAGGTCGCTGTGAGAGGGTTGTCAGGTCGGTATAAGAGGACTGTCAGGTTGGTGTGAGAGGTTGTCAGGTAACCAGAGGTGTTTTCCCCAGCAACCCTGTAACGCATGAAAACCGGATACAGACATTTTATTCTCGAGCCAGACTCGTCAAAGCAATCCATATGTGACTTTCTGTACCAAACTCGCCAAAAAAAGATTATATATTATTCAATCGCGACCTTCGCGTGCTTGGCGGGGTCGCAAAGGTCCAGATGAGCGCGAATCTCGTCGACCAAGTCAAATCTAAGGAATTAACCTCTCAAGCTATAGTTTGACATTTGAGTTCCTCGCACATTTCGCGACCCCGCCATGCACGCGAAGGTAGCGATCGGGATTGAAAACAGTCTCTTGTTTTACAGCGTGTTTGGCGACCTTGGCGTGTTTGGCGACTGCGTCAAGATCGAAAAAGTCGCAAAGGAAATAGAATCGCGACCATCGATTCCCCCGCCAGCTACGCCAAGATAGCGATTGATTGATGTGTTACGTCGCACTCAAGATTATTTCACTTATATGGCGGCGTTGCCAGGCTAGTAGGAGAGGAAATCGGGCGCATATCCCGGAGGAAAGCCCCCGAACTTCAGCGATTACCTGGCAACTCTTCCACATACGGCGGTCAAGTGAAAAATCCACTCAGAATTTGTTCAATTTTTATTTGGTCTGAGTGATATACTTGAACCGGCGCCACATCGACGGAAGGTCTGTGTGGGACTAAGGGACGATCACTCTAACCCACGGGACCACCAGCCCCCCCCCCCCCCCCCCCCCAAATATAGCGAAGGAAGCGAATAAAAATATGATGAAGAAAGCTATTTTTTTAATTGGTTATCGTGGTTGGCGGGTTAGAGAAAGTCGCAATATAGTGCTTTTACGAGTCTGCCAGGGTCGCCAAGCACTCGAACTAAAATGCCTATATCCGGCTTTCATAGTAACTCAGGCATGTAAATGAGGTAATCACGAATTCGGCGTAAAACGTCAATCAATCAAACCATTTAGCTTTTTTGAAAGATTCGATAAAAGTCAGATTCTTGAAATATATATACGAACCATAATAGTATCATTGGAGAAGCCTAAAGCCATCCAAACGCTATCTCCACTCGGACTGGTTGAATCTATCTGAAAATGAACCGCCTGGCTGGTGTAGTTAGCCCGCCAGGTGACCCGAGTGGAACACTGATTGTCGCCAGTTAAACAGTACGAAGCACACCCTTTTCCATGTCCACAATCATAATCTATTGGCTACAACAACAAAAAAGATCAAGTTGATAGAAACAAGGAATTAAAATAGCAAGGCGTCACAAAATCTTTTAGAGACCAAAATATACTCTTCGTCATGGCTTGACCAACATGAAAGATACAATTGCGAGAGTGTCGTTGTTTTGCGACAACCTCATAACTAAATTTATCACATAGCTGTGTAAATATGGTATGTAACTAGTTACAAAACGCTTTCAATGAAAATGATTAGCTGAGAGGGTGTACAAATTATTCCTACGCGGCAGTGGAACTTTTTTTTAATGTTTTTTATGTGTACGCCGGTTTCTCGATTACGCCTGTCAAAATGATCTGTAGCCTACTATATTTGACATAGAGATTCCCCAGTCAATTCACACACGTATTAAGTAGAGGAAGATTATTAGTTATTTAAACTGTAAGTCAACAGCTTAAAAAGGTTGGCCGTATACTGTATATGTCGATTCCTCGCTCTGGTTACAGTTGTGACGAGAAAGCTGTGACCTAGATAACTTTAGCACGAATTTTATCGAAATCTTTGTTTGATAAAATCAAATTATGTTCTATATCTTTCTAATTTATATTTTTAAAACTAGTCGGTGTTTTTACCCTCGAAATTCAAGCGGAATTAACATGGATCTAGTTTATTGTTTCGGCGGAGAACTTCACCGAATTCAACAGTGCTACGGCTGTTGTCTATTTTTTACTTCGATTTCAAATGACATTACGATCCGTGCAATTTTCGATTAATTTTTTCTCGTTTTTTCTAGTTTTAAACAGAATCTCACGCGAGTGGTCATTTGTTCGCTGAAGCTCGCAACATAATCAAAACTTACTCAACGAGTTTCATAAATTTCATATCAAATGACCACTCGTGTGACATCCTCTATAAGACAACACAATTGCTCGTTAACCGCGTGATTTAAACAAAAATTGTTTTGAAGGTAAAATTATCAATTTTCCTCCCAAAACGATTACTCCATCTGACCAATCAGTGACGGACAGGAACATACGGGTACGTCATCTAAACAAGACAGAGCGCTCTTTTTAAGTAGATATGTGACGAGCCATTGGCTTGAAATCTCAAACAATTGATGATTTTACCAAAGAGAGTAGATTGACAAGAGTGGTCACTTCGTCAGCGCCATGTTGAATTTGAACAATTTTTTTTTTTTTTTCTAAACATCTTTATTGCTCAATAAATGGCTGTACACTTAAGCCGTAGGCTTATTCTGTGTACCGTGATGACATTTAATTTTTTCAAAGAACGTATTTACAATTGTTTGATCCGTTAAAAGAAATATAAAATTATATAAATAAATTATTATAATTCTATCCATTCTGAATTATTACATATATACAATATAAGCATAAATGATGAAAAGTAGAAATAATATTACACGAAAACATAGATTTGTACATTCCAGGTGAAATACAAAACATTGGACAAGGTCAGAAGAGGGCCCCTTTGGGGTGGCTATGTAAAGCGTTTGGTAGCTATAATATATGTGCACACCGATTCCATTATTAATTTGTTTTGTAGAAATGTTAGCTCAGCAGAGCCATACAACAAGAGCGTTGTGCTTATATCATCAATAAGTCCACCATTTTGTATATCAGTAATTAGCTTTAAGCGTTGGACAGTATACATAGGACAATGAAGAAGATAGTGGTCGGCTGTTTCAATTGAGATTTGACAAAGGCACTTTGAACAATTTCAATTTAATTAAAGTTTATTGTACTTGGCACTTGAACAAAGCAGAGTACAAACAACAAAATTGTAACAATCTTAACTTGGAAATATTTACAATGGTAACTAAAGTACCCCCTGACACGGACACGATTCGATTATTAGGAACCTCCTTTCTGTAGGGGGCGCTTTAAAGTCGAATCGTGTACAGTCGGAACACCCTTCCGCTAGGGGGCCGAAAAACATGCCGGCAATGCTGATTGGTTGATTGTTTGGTGTTTTAAGCCGCGCTCAAGATTATTTCACTTATATGGCGGCGTTGCCAGTTTTATTGTGGGAAGAAACCGGGCTCTATGCCCGGAGGAAACCCACGACCTTCCGCTGGTAACTGGCAACCATCCCATATAGGGCGTTCGAGTAAAAACCCAGTCAGAAAATTTTCCATTTTTTGGACTGAGTGGGATTCGAACCCGCGACCCATTGGTGGAAGGCTGTTCGGATTGAGCGTCCAACGCTCTACCTATACTGAGCCACGGAGGCCCCTATCTGTTTTTGAGGAACGACACATGAATTTATCTGTCTTTCCTGAAAACTGTTTTTAAATTTTGATAACTTTAAAAGTAGTAATTGCAGTCCGCGTAAGTGGGATAATAGTAATTGCAGTCCGCGTAAGTCGAATAATACTGCAGAAAATAGGTCTTTGAAAAATGTAATTCAATCAAAAAGGCATAAATGGATTTATCGGTTTTTTCATGTGAACTCATCAGATGCTGTTTAAAAGTCAATACGCGGATGCCTTACCAATCCTTGTGTAGTGGGGTAATTCCCTTGAGTGGACGTTGAATGCATCCGATGGGTCGGTTGGTGGGTCGGTTGGTTGGTTGTCAATGGAACCGCTGTTGCTCTCTCTGTCATTCGTGGAGGGACGGTTAAATTTGTAGTTGTAGTTGTAGTTGTAGTTGTAGTTGGCAGACGACACGTGGCCGGGGATGGGTAGAGCGAGTTGGTCTGAGGCGAAGTGGCTACAGAACGGTCTCTCATGCTCTCCGAGTGTAAACCAACCCAGATAGTATTTATATTCTGAACAAATGTTGCTCTGGAAAATCAAAATAGCATGTAAACATTACTGTTATCGTAATAAAGCACAAAATTATAAATTGAGACATAGATGTAACTGACATTAAGAAGAATAAATGGCCAACGATACAGACTACATCTTCTACAATCTAGTATGTCTTGGGCCATTTAATTTTCTTAACGTTAGTTACTTAATCTTAATAGCACTCGGCCAATCTCATACACTTGTTTACTGATTAAATCGTTCGAGTGCACTAAGTCACGACCGTCCTTTGTGATTCAAACGGACAAAGGTATGCTTTTATGTTTTTTAGGTAAGAATTACGGAAGCGGGAGGGGGGGGGGGCTCGGCCCCCCACTTTTCATTAAGGGGGACCAGCGTATGTTTGTGCCCCCCACTTTTCGGCCTCTTAACTGACCTCACCACGACCTATTACCCTCTCAATTACCCACTTTTGTGGTTTAGAACACTCAGAAAGTGCCAATTTTCCCCGGCTGCGCCGCAGATCCTTCGTATACATACACTACAACTACAGTTTTTGAGGGATCTAAAGAACAAAGAAGATCCAAGTTTTCTGAACTGCGCTTTTAACTCAAACAGTCTTTGTTATGTTGTTCTTTGAAATTTAATCGTCTTAACGCAATGTTAGCTTATATGGTAATTGGCAATTGTAGTGATTTGGGGACTGTATAAATGCGTGAAAGTCGTGAGTTAAGCGGCGTTTCCACTTGTGCGGATACGGTGGAAATAAGGAAAGCCGAAAGGTAGGCTATGCGGCCCGTGTGTTTCCATTTGTGCGATTGTCCGTACGGCATCTGGATATTTTCTTGTACAAAATACCCATGCATGTTGTTACCAAATCTCATAGACTTCTTGATTAAAAAAATTATTTTTTGCTCGCTATGTGTGTTTTTGGTTTCCTTCGAACTATGTAGACCCAAACAAGCTTCACTGGATTCATTCCGTGTATTTATGTATCCTAAAGATGAAACACAGTGGGAATTATGTCTTACATAAACTTGGTTTGCTATATATAAACGTATGTTTGTAAAAGCCTGATTTCCATGAATTATTTGATCTTAAGAGCACCAACCTTTTGTGAGAGAAAGGGACTTCCACAGTAGGTTTACCTGTAGCCGAGAAATCTGGGCTCTGCCGATTTTTTTTCTCTCCGTGTTCGTCATAAGGCGACAAGACACATAAGCAGCCATATAATACCAGTCGCCGTAAGACCGATAATCCGGGCTAGTTTACC
Source organism: Lepidochitona cinerea (assembly GCA_963971465.1). Classification (NCBI taxonomy): domain Eukaryota; kingdom Metazoa; phylum Mollusca; class Polyplacophora; order Chitonida; family Tonicellidae; genus Lepidochitona; species Lepidochitona cinerea. The sequence goes on from OZ020556.1 coordinate 9,418,384, forward strand.
TGGTTCCGCATTGGCGCCGCGCCGACCGCTACATGGTCCGGTCAGTAGGCCTATTTACCGCACTCGTACAAGTGGAAACACCTCTTATTTAAAGAGTGTTGGGCGATTTTTGCCTCACCCATATCCGCACAAGTTGAAACATCTCTTAAAGCTCAGTGGCACATCCCTCTTGTAATCTGATTCGCAGAGGAAATCATTGACTATAGGTACCAATAGCATGAGGAATATCGACTTGATAAAGATAATTTGTTATGTTCAAGAAGTTGATAGAAAAATATTAGCTTTTGTGAACGAAAATCATGAAAAGAGAACGAATTATTTGAAGGTCAGTGGATCAGATTTATTTCCAGAATAACCCTCATAACGCATCTCCGGCAGTCTGGGTCCCAAGAGCTTCCGGGGCCTAGGCGGCCCCTGGACCCTCGCCTGTTGTGCAGTAATAGTTAGGCCACCACACTTTCAATTACGTTCGGACGACACTGAATTGTAGGTCTCGTTTATGTAATGAATCAACTGAGCTAGTATGGAGGTTGTGTATATGGAATTAGGCAGTTTTTCACTGACAGCCATACTTCTATGACGTCACAGCTCAGCTAAATTTGGGTGCATATTTCGAAGAACGTTGTAAGCGTGCGATTATGTTATATTGCGTCGGGAGATTTTTAAGTCATCATCTGCTAGCATGATATATATATGTATATCAACAAGTTAGCTTTATTAAAAATACTGTCAAATTATGTTCCAGAAAACATACCTGAAGACAACATGACCGACTTGTCCTGCAGGGGCTGTCCATGTAAGTGTCATATTATTTTTCTCCACGCTACTGCTATGAGTGACGGCCTGCAAGATGCAAGTCAAATAACATTTAATATCAATTTATTGTGTTACTCTACCACCTCGAACATATGGATTATCAGAATGCGTCCTTCCGCTAAAGATTTACTCGATATCTCGAGAACCATACGCGCTGTAATCTTGTGGGATTCAATTTTCTGTATCTAGCTAGTTTCTTGAACTAAATACAACAATATAAAACAATATCACAAAGGATTTTCATACACCATTTATCATAACTGACTCTAAATCAAGCCCCCTCCTCCCTCCCAGGACAAAACTTCAGTTAATTTCCTGCGATAGCGTCTCGACAGAAGGCAACGTAGAATGACACTAAACCTCAATTGGAATGAACTTTCAGTCCTGTCCCGGCCTTCCACCAATGGGTCTCGCCTTCGAATCCCACTCAGACCAAATACAAGTGAGCTTGGTTTTCACTCGGTAACCCTTTGTGGAAGTTTTCAGGAATACTCACCGAAGGTCGGGGCTTTCCTACGGGAAAAGAGTTTGCCCCCCCCCCCCCCCCCCTAACACAAGGGATACTGCTGTCTTTTGGCTAAGGTTAAATTGCTTTTTTTCCATCAAAATGTCTTCAATCAAATTAGTCCTGGGATTCGAACTCTCGATCAATCGATGGAAGGCCTGTGCAGGTCTGAGAGACTAACGGTATCCCTCTGCCGACTGAGACATTTTCTTGTATGTACCAAAAGATACAATACCCCAGAGACTGAAATATAAGTTTGTACAATACCTCATTTACCGAAATACAAGCGGATACAATACCCCAGAGACTGAAATATAAGTTTATACAATACCTCATTTACCGAAATACAAGCGGATACAATACCCTAGAGACTGACATATAAGTTTATACAATACCTCATTTACCGAAATACAAGCGGATACAATACCCTAGAGACTGAAATATAAGTTTATACAATACCTCATTTACCGAAATACAAGCGGATACAATACCCCAGAGACTGAAATATAAGTTTATACAATACCTCATTTACCGAAATACAAGCGGATACAATACCCTAGAGACTGAAATATAAGTTTATACAATACCTCATTTACCGAAATACAAACGGATACAATACCACAGAGACTGAAATATAAGTTTATACAATACCTCATTTACCGAAATACAAGCGGATACAATACCCCAGAGACTGAAATATAAGTTTATACAATACCTCATTTACCGAAATACAAGCGGATACAATACCCCAGAGACTGAAATATAAGTTTATACAATACCTCATTTACCGAAATACAAGCGGATACAATACCCTAGAGACTGAAATATAAGTTTATACAATACCTCATTTACCGAAATACAAGCGGATACAATACCACAGAGACTGAAATATAAGTTTATACAATACCTCATTTACCGAAATACAAGCGGATACAATACCCTAGAGACTGAAATATAAGTTTATACAATACCTCATTTACCGAAATACAAACGGATACAATACCCTAGAGACTGAAATATAAGTTTATACAATACCTCATTTACCGAAATACGAGCGGATACAATACCCTAGAGACTGAAATATAAGTTTATACAATACCTCATTTACCGAAATACAAGTGGATACAATACCCTAGAGACTGAAATATAAGTTTATACAATACCTCATTTACCGAAATACAAACGGATACAATACCCCAGAGACTGAAATATAAGTTTATACAATACCTCATTTACCGAAATACAAGCGGATACAATACCCCAGAGACTGAAATATAAGTTTATACAATACCTCATTTACCGAAATACAAACGGATACAATACCCCAGAGACTGAAATATAAGTTTATACAATACCTCATTTACCGAAATACAAACGGATACAATACCCTAGAGACTGAAATATAAGTTTATACAATACCTCATTTACCGAAATACAAGCGGATACAATACCCCAGAGACTGAAATATAAGTTTATACAATACCTCATTTACCGAAATACAAGCGGATACAATACCCCAGAGACTGAAATATAAGTTTATACAATACCTCATTTACCGAAATACAAACGGATACAATACCATAGAGACTGAAATATAAGTTTATACAATACCTCATTTACCGAAATACAAGCGGATACAATACCATAGAGACTGAAATATAAGTTTATACAATACCTCATTTACCGAAATACAAGCGGATACAATACCCTAGAGACTGAAATATACAAAAAGCAATTAACTCAAATACAAGTTAATACGATAGCCTTGAGACTGAAAACGGTATAGTATATTACCCCAGCGGTATTGGTACAATCGCGACTCTGGGTTCCTGATGGTGCGTTGAATTGGCCAATAGCTGACGTGTCTGCTCCATTTGCCTGTCTTGCTTGGAGGAAAAAACCTTTGAATCTAGACGACCCACAAGACATCAGTGTAACTGAAACAATGTGCGTAGTCTTTGTGAACGAACAAAAAAAATCATCGCCAACCTAAATATGTATTGATTGATTGTTTTGGTGTTTTACGCCGTGCTCAAGATTATTTCACTTATATGGCGGTGTTGCCAGTTTTATTGATGGAGGAAACCGGGTTCTGTGCCTGGAGGAAACGACCTTCCGGTGGTAACTGGCAACCATCCCACATAGGTCGTTCGAGTGAAAACCCAGTCAGAACATTTTCCAATTTTTGGACTGAGTGGGACCCGCGACTCATCTAAATATGTAAGAAATGTTTGAAACGTGGGTTCCATGCTAATGAGAAATTAGTCAAGGCATCACCACGAAGTAAGTTCTTTGTGAACAACACGAGCTTTCGACACCTATATATCCGGTGTCTTCGTCAAGTGTAACTGACGCTTACGTCACATAAAGGGACATACCTTACACTTGACGAAGACATCTGTATAGGTGTCGAAAGCTCGTGCTGTTCACAAAGAACTTACTTCGTGGTGACGCCTTAATTCAATTCTCGTTAACCTAAATATGGTTTATCATATAACTGTGTTGCTATTCGCGTACATAAAGCCATGTCGTAAATATGGCATGTAACCAGTTACATAACACTTTCAATGAAAATGATTGGCTGAGAGAGTGAGAAAATTATTCGTTAGCGCGCCAGTGGGGCTTTTTGTTGCTGTTTTCATGTGTTGGGCTGTCTCTTGATTGATCCGTCAAAATAATCTGTATTATGGCACATATAGACTTCCCAGTCAACTCACACACGTAAAAAGGCGAGAAAGCTTATTAGTTATTTAAATTATATGTCCAACAGCCTAAAAGTCCTTATTTAAAAAAGAATTATCCTTGCCAAAGCGAAACGAGTGGCAAGTCAGTTAGGGAAATATAGGTCAACTCTTCGTTATATGGTTCCAGTTGCAGGCTTACATGTAACGATTGATTGATTGATTGTTTGGTGTTTTACGCCGCGCTCAAGATAATTTCACTATGGCGGCGTTGTCAGTTTTATTGTGGGAGGAAACCGGGCTCTGTGCCCGGAGGAAACCCACGACCTTCCGCTGGTAACTAGCAACCATTCCACATAGGTCGTTCGAGTGAAAACCTACTTGTAACGAGAACGCAGGCTAGATTAGTCCGGGTTTTTTTTATACTGACGGCCGTATTTTGGAGTCAGGGTTCATTTCAATCAAAAAGCCGGAGTTGGCTGCCCGCTCAGAGGCGGGTAATATGTTGTCCGATTTAGGCAAAGAAATAGCAATATAACCTACTCAAATCGGGTCTAAACGGTTATAATCCTCAGTCTGTATTTCACAGATAAAGTAAGTAAAATTATACTGCGCCGTTAGATCACTCAAAACACAAGGGGGCTCTGTGCCCGGAGGAAACCCACGACCTTCCGCTGGTAACTAGCAACCATTCCACATAGGTCGTTCGAGTGAAAACCTACTTGTAACGAGAACGCAGGCTAGATTAGTCCGGGTTTTTTTTATACTGACGGCCGTATTTTGGAGTCAGGGTTCATTTCAATCAAAAAGCCGGAGTTGGCTGCCCGCTCAGAGGCGGGCAATATGTTGTCCGATTTAGGCAAAGAAATAGCAATATACATGTAACCTACTCAAATCGGGTCTAAACGGTTATAATCCTCAGTCTGTATTTCACAGATAAAGTAAGTAAAATTATACTGCGCCGTTAGATCACTCAAAACACAAGGGCGCTTTGGCACATGAGCAGGTTTGAAGTTTGTTTACATTGCGGGTAGGCTTGATAAATGTAATTTTCAATTTCTGATTAAAAATCCTAAATAATGTAAAACTTTCAAATTTTGGTAGAGTTCCTGACTTCTTTTGGCTGGGGAAAATACAGAAAACCGCCCACTGTTTTTAATGTAAACGGTATTCTAGATTTTCGCGGCGTGTGTGCCTTTAAATTAATTAACGCCATTTTCTTTCGAGGCAATTAAGTTGCCAATAAAATTATTTGTGTTAAACTAGTTTATTGCATTGAAAAGTAAATTACTACAGTAGACATTTATATGTGGGAAGGGGTAAAATTTAGGGCCGAGCAAAAATGTAGTTTGGCTCTGTATGTCGTCAAGACTACCACGACACTCCAGGCGACGGACACATTAAAAAATAACGTGCATTAAAGGGGCATGAGCTGCCGAAATTCACACTTTTTTCATAATTAATAATCGTCACGACAGTAAGAAGCTTTGAAGGCCATCGAAAAACTAAATGATTGGCGTTGGAATGAGGAAAATCCATACAGTATGTGGCCTATACGAACCGGAATAGTGTTTGAAAAGTAAACAAAATTTAAATAACCGGGACGACCATTCATTCATTCTAAGTCAAAGTTTGTTCAAAACAGTACTTTATCGTACATTCTCGAGACCAGACGCACTAAAAAGCTTTTGAATTATACGTCTTAGGCAAAATAACCGATAATTTCATCATTCTGTTTGAACGTCAAAATATCAACATTTTGGCAGCTCATGCCACTTTAAGATAGGGCAGCCATCCGCCATGGTATATCAATAAACTCTGGGCACAACATGTCGCACAGCTGTAATGTTTATTTGGGATGAATGTAGGCCCTAGCTCCGGTATGTAACGTTATTGTGAGGCCCGAAGGGCCGAACGCTACGGGAGGAAGCCATTTTTAAATTTACTAAAATAACCAAGATTCCAGAGGCAAACGGAGTGCTCTCCCATTATCCCACTATATTATAAGGTGGGTAAGAGGAGAGCACTACTTGTGAGATTACTAAATATGGCCGCCTTGTTCGCGATAAAGTGTGCCAAGCCTCTTTAGTACGGACGTAATTCAATAATTCTGGCCTATAATTCGACAAAAGGGGAATGAACATCAAGACAGAAAAGGTTTGCTATTCATTTTAAGGCATTTATTCTATCGGTGAATGATTTTTTGGAAGGGAAAAAGGACCGGTGTTCAAGGGAATCGTTATGTAACTGTCAGAAAATGACGTCCCTTCTACAATGGTCAGATCTCACAGCTCGTTAGACTACTGTTTTCAACAATTAGCAATTCCCCCAAATCTGGCCATAATCAAACATCATAAAAATAACGACCACGTTTAATACAAGAGAGAAAGTGTTTTACCTTGGATCTGTTCGCCTCCGACGAAGTCAAATTTGTTAACAGTCACATAAAAAGGGGAGGTACTGAATTGAGTCGATACTCCATGGTTTGGCATCATCGTTGCACAAGCACTCGACGGAGCTCCACTGGAATAACATAGAGCGACTGGAAGCGACGTCATAACGAGGAGAGCCGAGAGGAACATCTCTGTCAAGGAAATCATACTTCGTATTATTATATATCTGGCAATGAAATATAGAGAACTATCAACATATCAGAGGGAAAATAGCAACTGATATCGTCACTGTGATGATATAACAAAAATTGATATCGGCACGGTGGTGTATCACTTTTGAGGGCCGGGACTGCACTTTCCGTTATGTAATAGGCCTACTCTTTATAAATTCGAAAGTTCGGTGCGACCTATTTCAGTTGAACTGTGATTGTATTTCTTTAATTCTTGAAATTGGTTTTGCATTCTCAAGGCTTTGCATTTTCATAGTTTTCCTCGCTTCGATCAAATTGGAGCCTATCACTGTACGTGATTGGCTATGTGTAAATGCGCGCGTCTTGAATAATGACTTCGCTAAAAATGATGAAAAAGCGACGAAAGGGTGCATATCTTTTTTCTTGTTGATCTTAATAAACGATATAAGTAATTTGATTCGCGTGTTAAGAATAGTTTTCTGAATGAATTTCTTTGTCAAACTACTTTGCCATGCGCATCGTGGTAGTTCGGACCATTGATCTATATAGCTTTGTTTTCGTTACGTAGTCGTTTTCAAATCAAATTTAAAAGATGAATCTTGTTAGATATATAATAAAAAGAAAATTAACTGGTCTCGATGTGTATACCATAATTATTTCATCACATGTGAAGCGAAAATGTACATTTTCAGTCGTGGCTTTTCAACTCGTGAAAATATCACTTTTCGCATCCCACTCGATGAAATATTTATGGTATACACATCGAGACCAGTTAATATCCTCTATTTATTACCGCGGTATATCCGTAAACAAACATGTTTAAATAAGTCTGAAATGTACATATAGGATACTTGATTTAAATACCTAATAATGAATGTCATTTGTACTGACGGGTAAATCAACAATACGCCAGTTTTTATTACGCTAGTGACAAAACAAAGACAAAACTTGTTATTTATAATAATAATCTTTATTTCAACTCGATGGCCTTATATGTTACATGCCTCTTTTCGTAAGGGTCGAGGGCTATAATAATATTAACAATATGTACAGAAAAACAACAAAGTGTTAAAAATAAAAGAAAAAGCAAGAACAAAAACAATCAGTGAAGAAGAAAAGTGGATGTATTTATATACGTAGCTGTTACGGTGAACTGTAGCGAAAATTTCACAACAAATAAGCAAAGAATAAAATATTTACCACTGCATTCCGATAGTATAGACCACAAAGAAGGAGTTTGTCAAACTTACGCCGCTGTGGTAAAGTGGTTAACTTTCTCTTATGCAGTCAATATTTGTTTCGAAGTCCACCGGCTTTCAACCTGACGTAACCGCCATAGTAAATCATTTAAACGACCAGTTAAACTGTGCGGGGCGTCGTAGAAATACTTCAATCATATATCTTTAGTCACTTTACAGCGGCATAAGTTTGACAAACTCCTTCTTCGTGGTCTATGCTATCGGAATGCAGTGGTAAATATTTTATTCTTTGCTTATTTGTTGTGAAATTTGCGCCGCCGATTTTTTCGGCGGGTCTCCTTAACAAATATCACTTTTTTACTATGGAAGTGATCTTGGCTATGACGAACACGGGAAAAAAAATCGGCAGAGCCAAGATTTCTCGGCTACGGTGAACGGATACCGTCTAAATACTTTTGAAAATAGAATTTATGGCCTGCCCGTTTAAAACCTGGAATTGTGTTGATTTTTCGTGTAAACTCAGGCAGATCGTTATATAAACTAGATCCTGTTACTCTGAATGATTTCCGTAAAAGATCAGTTCGAGCAAATGGTATTTTATAAGTCTTCTGAGTAGTTGACTCTTTTCAGATTGATATGGGCTAAGGAGTTGTGACATATGAGGAGGGGCTAGACCGTATCTGGTTTTGTGTACTAATACGACTGTATTGAATTTAAAACGATAACAAAGAGGGTACCATTTCAATTCCTTGAACATAACAACCGAGGGTGTGTCCGATTGGTAACCCAAGATCAGACGCACGGATCTTTTTATCAGAGATTCTAAGCGTGACGTGTCTCTCACATTTCCATTTCCCCAAACAGTTAGACAATAATGAAAATGTGGCAGAATTAAAAGCATTTTAAAATTTAATTCTGGCTGGTATTGGGAGGAACTGTTTCGAAATTGACGTCTTTTAATATACAAACCTGTTTGGAGACAACATATCAACTATATTTATTGCTGACTATATCATGTTAAGATATCTTATGCTGTCTGTTTAGTGAAGTCAACAAAGAGGCGAAGTGATGACGTCACTGTCCGCCATATTGGTTCTGACGGCCTCCACTTATAACATGGACTATAGACAAATAACGCGTCTAATCTCCTTAATGTTTTGGTTTAGTGATGCTTTTGTGATTCCGTATAATCTCTTGGATATTTGTCTATCTCCGAGATTTATATATTGACCATAATTAAAAAATACTTCGTTACAACACTTATTATTAATTTATGAACACTAAAACACACGGGCACAGGGAAAATCTTCTTGTCTAAAATAACCACGGAGACAAGTTTCTTATTGTGTTAAAAAGAGGTATATCATTTAGACCTTTATACCCCATCATAACTTGTTGTAATAAAGTAAACCTATGATATTTCATTAGGTTGACGACTGACAGGAGCTTGGCCTTAGTCAGTAGAATTTTCTGGAACACTTTGGTTAGTTGATGTATTTCAATAGATTGTGAAGGTTCCCATCAATTATCCCGATGTTTTTCTTCAAAAAGTAAAATACAGCCTGGGTGCGATATTCATGCAGAGCCCAAGTTACATCATATGACATTTAAAAAAACTTGACAAGGGAATTTGGCCTGCAAATGTTGGACATTTTATTAGAAATATTCGTTCTTTTGAAGAAAAATGCTATCTTAATGAGACATGTATCGCTATTTGGTAGACGAGTGAGTGAGTGATTTGGGTTTTACGTCCTGCTCGACAGTATTTCAATTTGGTAGACGAAAACAAAATACTAAAAACATGGTCTTCTATATTCTTCCGCAAATTCATAAATTCATTGAAGAATGGCCCATGCATTTGATGATCCCGTGCCCCAGGGCGTCCGATTATTTCGGTTTGTGCTAGCGAATCGGCATCCTATCTAGGGTTACACTATTGATTTGTTAGCCAAATTATCAGAGAAATCCATCAACGGGATTTAATTTTAGTTACTCCAGATGTAAAGTCTAGGTGTGTTACAACACTTAATCAAAAATCGACGCTTAATGAAAAATGTTTCATTAAGCGTCAGAACGCCAACAGCTATTCGACGTTTAATGACATTTTTTTCATTAAATGTCGGAATTGTTTGTACAAAGCCTGACTGAAAATCTAATTTCCTAAAAAACAAAACATCAGTTGAGAAATCTGTTTTATTTATTACATATTCGAACAAGTTAAGCGATTTAGAATATTGTGATATATTTTTCATTTCTGTAAGTGCATTAGAAGTAAAGATACAAATAAATTAGCTAAAAGCCTAATTAACGAACTAATGAACTTAAAAATAATTACACGCGTTCTTTAAAAAAAGTACTACTTATATATCAAGTTTCAAGTAGTTATGTCTAAGCATTACAGAGTTGGAGACATTTATACGTTTTATAACCTTATGTTAAAGTGGCATGAGCTGCCAAAATTCACACTTTTTCATAATTTCTGATTGTCACGATAGTAATAGGCTTTGAAGGCCACCGAAAAACTAAATGATTGGCGTTGGAATGAGGAAAATCCATACAGTATGTGGCCTGTACGAACCAAAAACGGGTTCGAAAAGTAAACAAAATTTAAATAACCGGGATGACCATTCATTCACTCTAAGCCAAAGTTATTTCAAAACAATACTTAATCGTACATTTTCGAGACTAGAAGCACTAAAAAAGCTTCTGAATTATATGTCTTGATAAAAATAGACAAAAATTTCAACATTCTGTTTTTACGTCAAAATATCAACATTTTGGCAGCTCATGCCACTTTAATTTTGACCTATAGTGAGCTCCCTAGATATTGATCTCACCAAAAATATTTCCCAAAAATATCGCCCTACATTAAAAAAGCCGTCTTTGACATACATGTATGTAGATTCAGTGGTTAAAAAGAAGAAGAAGTTTTGTTTTTTGGCCGAAAATCCAAGATGGCCGCAATACCATGTGACCTATGACGTCATACTTACTTCGTTTGTATCTCTCGTTCATAGCAGTCCTACATGTAAAGTTTGAGTTTTATTCGACAAATACTTTTTTAGATATTGCCCGGCAAATAAACATCAGAAAATAATAATAATCTTTACAAAAATAAGAGGGTTCCAATCCATCGATTTGACCCCTAATTACATTTAAAAAGAAATTATTACATGTATTTTACAAATTTATTCCACATTTTACTTATTTGTATAGCACAATCTCTATTTAATGAAGGGTTAAGTTTTTGAATAAAAAAAGCTTCTTTCAGTTTTTCTTTTCCTCCAATGTTTATCTGGAGATAAAGTTTTTACCTCATCCCATTTAATAGGCTTTGTACATTTGTACTTTTGTTCTGCTAACCAAGATTTGTTTATGTCACCAGTTTTAACAGCCTTCTTATGTTCGTTTATTCTAAGAAATAATGGCCTACCTGTTTCATCAATATAATTTTCAAATCTTTCAATGACATTTAGAAGTTGGAAGGTTACAATAAGGTCAAGAATTACTTATGGATAACATCAGAAGTCAATGACTTTGATAACGATGTAAGAACTACATCGAAATGTCGTCACCCAATAAACCAAGAAGTTGTTATCCATAAGTAATTCTTGACCTTAATATAATTTTCACCACATTCACATGTTATATTATGAATACTGTACTTTTTACAACAGTCGGGCTCTTTGTCTTTAACATTAGTCAATAAATTACCAAGAATTCTGTTAAATAAAAAAAAAACTCCGGGGTTTCCTTTACTTAAAATGGCATAAGCTGCCAAAATTCACACTTATTTCATATTTTAAATTTCTGATCGTCACGACAGTAGGAGGCTTTGGAGGCCATCGAAAAACTAAATGATTGGCGATGGAATGAGGAAAATCCATACAGTATGTGGCCTATACGAACCGAAAACGTGTTCGAAAAGTAAACAAATCTAAATAACCGGGACGACCATTCATTCATTCTAAGCCAAAGTTAGTTCAAAATACTACTTTATCGTACAGTTTCGAGACTAGAAGCACTAAAAAGCTTCTGAATTATATGTCTTGACAGAAATAGCCAATAATTACAACATTCTGTTTTAACGTCAAAATATCAACATTTTGGCAGCTCATATCGTGTCTCAACTGTTCACTTAAACCCTGTAAATATGGCAGTGTTATGGTTCCTAATTTTGCCTATAGAGAAGCATAAACCCAGGGTTAAATAGGTGTTAGTTAGACTAATGAGGAAAGGAAAACGATAAAGTCTAATGACTCTATTGTTATTTTACAAGGGAAATGTAACAGTTATCATGAATAAACAAGATTATTAGGACAAAATTTAGAATCTACTATTGGATCCTTCCTCTGTAAAGTTGAAAAAGATCCAACTTTATCGATCAGCAGGAAAGTTATTACAATGTTAAAGTGGCATGAGCTGTCAAAATTCACACTTTTTTCATAATTTCTGATCGTCACGACAGTAAGAGGCTTTGAAAGCCATCGAAAAACTAAATGATTGGCATTGGAATGAGGAAAATCCACACAGTACGAGCCGAAAATTAGTTTGAAAAGTAAACAAAATTTAAATAACCGGACGACCATTCATTCATTCTAAGGCAAAGTTAGTTCAAAACAATACTTTATCGTACATTTTCGAGACCAGAAGCACTAAAAAAACGTCTGAATTATACGTCTTGAGAAAAATAGCCACTAATTTCAACATTCTGTTTTAAGGTCAAAATATCAACATTTTGGCAGCTCATGCCACTTTAAACAGACTCAACAAAGGGAAAACCATTTCAAACAAACTCAGGAGGGAACTTGGAGAACAGCATCCATTATGTCCAAACTATATATCGACCAAAAATTTACAAGGAAAACGTCCCCCTTCGACCTATTGTTTCGTTTATTTGTTCACCAACATATAACCTCGCCAAATATTTAGCTCAAGTGTTAAAACCCTAAGCTGGATCCTCTTTCTCTTATGTAAAAGACTCGACAAACTTTGTTAAGAAAATAAAAACCCTAGATGTACAAGAAAGATATTTTTGTAAGTTTTGATGTGAAATCACTCTTCACAAAAGTTCCAATACAGAAACTATTCGTATTATATTGATTAATTGATTGTTTGGTGTTTTACGCCGCGCTCAAGATTATATGGCGGCGTTGCCAGTTTTATTGTGGGAGGAAACCGGGCCCTGTGCCCGGAGGAAACCCACGACCTTCCGCTGGTAACTGGCAACCATCCCACATAGGTCGTTCGAGTGAAAACCCAGTCAGAAAAATTTTCCAATTTTTGGACTGAGTGATTCGTATTATAAAAGACAAAATTGACAATCATCCAGAACTAATTGTATAAGTACAGTCAATTCCAGCGACTTAAAAGAGATGTTAAAGTTTGTTTACACGCTAATTTACACGCTAATTATTTCCAATGGCGAGAGAACTACTATGAAATGCAAGATGGCACTCCTATGGGTTCTCATCTCTCCCCGATTGTTGCCAACATTTATCTTGAACATTTCGAAACAGAAATTTAAAGCATTGAATAAACCTATTATGCAAAAGTTATTAGGCTGCTCTATTTAATGAATGTACACGTTTGGCTGGATTTTCTTTCCTTTTAAGTAAAGGAAACCTCCGAGTCGTTTTTCCATTTAACAGCAATCTTGGTAATTTATTGACTAATGTTAAAGACAATGAGCCCGGTTGTTGTAAAAAGTACAGTATTCATAATGTAACGTGAACGGGATGAGAATTATATTGGTGAAACAGGTAGGCCATTATTTCTTAGAATAAACGAAAGAAGGCTGTTCAAACTGGTGGCATAAACAAATCTGGGTTAGCAGAACAGAAGTTACTCTTGTAAACAATTTCAATGATCGGCCATATTACATATGTTCTTTTCTTTAGTATTTATGAAACATTAAATTCAGTTACACTTGACGAAGACACCGGTATAGGTGTCGAAAGCTCGTGTTAACAAACAACTAACTAGGTGGTGATGCCTTAAAATATTTCTAATTAATTCTATAATACCATAAACACCATTGCTATGCTGTTTTACATCCCCAAATACTTGAACAATCCACATGCAGAGTCAATTCTATAATGCCATAAAACACTATTGCTACGCTGTTTTATGCCCCCCAATCTACAGGGCCATTTCTCTACAACGTTGTTTCATAAGTGCTAGGCGGACCACAAAATACATAGGCCTATAAGGATTGGCACGGCATACTGACCTATGTCTTGTTGGTTTTCTATACCTGTGAAAGTGGCTTCTTCTTCTCAACTTACTTAACCGATCTGTCACAAGAAACTGCCGCTCTCAATGTGCAGGTAAATATTGCCTAGCCTTTGTATAAAAGTAGGATACTTCCTTTTATATCTGGACTTTTCGTGACGATCAGAACAAAAGCTGCCTTTCGTCTCCAGCAAAGCGTAGTAAAAAAAAATACTTAGTCACTGCTGTATACCCTCTACATTGCAAGCCGGGTAGGCATGCCAGAGAGGTGTGACCAATGAACTAAAGGCGTGGAATGGACCCACTCTGAAACTTCGGGGATTTACGTGCGTGAAATACCCTCTGACAGACTGCAGGTCATTTTGAATATGGCGACCAAATAGGTAGCCGTGAAGCGTACAATTTCCAAATCTTCTTCAGGACCCCACAAAAGTGTCTCTGTGATAATGTAAGGGACAGAAACACTCGACTTGTTAACTTTCAGCCTCGATCAGTTATATAATTAAAGCATTGGAGGATTCCTGATATGTACCGAAACTGCGTCTGTCCACAACATGTGGTTTTCCGGGCTAAATAAAATATATAAACAAATAGCTTTCTAAATGATATTAGGATTTAATAAATTTATGATTATTTTTATTTTCTTTTTTCGTCTGCAGTGAAACATTTTGATATTTACTTTCGACGCCATTTTTATTCAGCCCAAAAATACGGTGAATTACCGTATAAAAAGCGCAGACTGCCCGAGGCGTGTCAAAGCCGACCGGTACCGAGCGAAGATAGCCGGAGGGTGTTCCGAGTGGGAATGGACCATGCCTCATTGGCTGGTTTGGATCTAACTTAGGTCAAATGTGCCGCCATTGATAGTTGAAGCGCGCGTGCGTAACAGATCTGGATCGGTATTGCATCATCTCCTAGTAATGGCGGCATTCGATACACATCAAATACCACGTGACCTCCATTCCACGCATATAGATCATTGGGTCTGACATTAACATCTACATTGCATGCCAGGTGATGCAGATAAATTTAAAGAGCGAAAAAAGCTCAAATGTTAAAGCATCAGAAAGTCACAGATGTACAGGCCTAATGCCCACTATTTAAAATATATCCGTTATTTGTACTCTTCTTTTTCTTTTATCCGGGCTACTGGCCGCCATATAAGTGAAATATTCTTGAGTACAGCGTAAAACATCAAACAATCAAACTCTGTAGTTCTCTTGACAATCGAGATTCATGAAAAAGTCAGAATTGTGGCTGCTAAATTGTCCCTCGCTCTTCCACCAACATGGCTGGGACATACCAATTTCTCAATCTGAAATTAGACTATAAGTCCAGATATAACCTCTAAGGGCAAAGCTGGCCATTTTAAGCCATTAAAAATCGGGTGGGAGAGTTCATCCTGGAGGTCAACTGAATATGTGTCTTTTGACGATTAAACAAAACAACATTATCATGAAATTCAACCTGGCGTTTTTCGCATTTACACGCTGTCTTGTTATAATAATTATAATAATAATAATAATATTTATTCACCAAATAATAAATAGATACAAAACAATGAAAGCATTTCAAGTGGAGTATATGGCGGAAATAAAGCCGGAGCTTGTTTTATCCCTATAATATCATATTTGTTTGGGGAGATTAATGAATAGAAAAGTATCTTTGTGAGTATAAAAACTTCTATCAACTAGGCCACGAAACTTTGTTATCAATTGATAGAAAAGAAAAAAAAACATAAATCATATACAGTCGAGCTGTTGAGTGTATCACCACAGCGACATGTTATACATAAAATATAATTTAAAAGAGAAACACAGAATATCATACATTTACATAGGCCTACGTACCCTAACACTCGTATGTGTATTGTTACATATACACGCACATATACATAGAACATTTTCCTATGTGAGTTAATCAAGAATACAATAATAGAAAAAGCTGCAGAAAACTGCCTTTGTGTGTGGCAAAATATTATGTTCAGAAAGAAAACATGACAAACGCAACTGTTAGGTTTACGCTAACTAGTTTCACCGTATCTTGACGGTTTTTCAAAGCATTTATTAAAATATCTTTGCAACAACATTTATATATGACAAATATTTACGAGTATAAAATTATACGGATAGCAGAGAGTATGAATTCTTAGCTGAATCGTTCGGTAATGCTCTCTGGATGTTTGTCTAGCCAATATTCAATAGCTTTGAGTCCAAGTTCATGGGAAATATTGCTATACAGACTGGTTACATCCAGAGTACAGAATATTTCCTCATCAGTAATAACACTCGGAAGGTGATTCAGAAAGTCGATGTCGTCCCGCACATATGATGGGACGAAGTGAATGAAGGGTTTTAATAAGAGATCCAGCAAATGACTTAACCGGCTAATCGGACAGGCTGGGCCAGCCACAATAGGCCTAAAGGTTAGGTCTTCTGGGCTCTGCACATAAACATATTCAGAATTGCTACTTTTTATAGCCTCTATGATTTGTTGGGATTTATGAATTTTGGGTAGTCCATACAATTGACTGGTCTTGGATTCAAATTTCATTAAAAATTCCTTTTCTGCTTTGGTGAGGGTTTGTCCATGATATTCCATGAGGCGTTTGATTTTGTAACATTATCAGCATTATTCTCAATACGTTTATATGTACGACTGTCATTAGCCATTTCGAACATCTTCGATTGATAGGACACTTTATCCATTAATACCACTGCAGATCCTTTATCTGCCTCCTTTATAGTAATATCACTATCGTTTTGTAGGTTTTTGAGTGCGCTTTGCTCTGAGGTGGATAAGTTTGTATACAACTCTTGGTTTTGAACCGTTTCTCTCCTGGGAAAGTTATTAAGATAATCAATGAATACATCCAAATGTCTATCCCTACCTCCGCCGGGTTCAATTGCACCCTTATTTTTAACAATAGAAATGTCTGTGAAAGAGGAATCTGCAAACATTTCTTGAAGACGTAATTTTCGGCAGAAAGTAGAAATATCAGCTTCAAGTTCCTGATCATTGGCTTTAGGGGTTGGGGTAAACTTCATACCTTACCTTTACAGAGTAGTGATATTTCTTGTTCTGAGAGAATCCGGCTGGATAGATTGATAACACATATATACATGTAGAAAAATGCGTTTAACACCCGGTTGCTGTTTGAATGACCAACTAAGCATGTTAGCTCTGTTTAACAGACAAACAAAGGACACTTAGCCAGAAAATAGAGCGTACTCAAGGTTATAGATTTGGTTTTAAAAGCATTTGTAACATGTTACGCTTAAACAGTGATAAAGAGTTGTGATGTTTAAACCACGTGGAATTTTGTTCCAAACTCGAGCAGCTTTGGATTTGAGTGAAAAAAATGACAATTGAGAAAAGCGTGGATAGGTATAAAAGTTGATATCAGAATCTCTAGTTGGGTACGTGTGAACTGAAGATAGACGAGTTAAATAATTTGAGTAACTTGCCGGAATTAAGGACAGGTGGTAAATAAACTTATGAACAAAGATTGCTATTACATAGTCGTTTAAATGCGCTATTGGTAAGAGGTTTAACTCAGAAAATAATGGAGCTGTATGAGCATCAAATGATGCCGTAGCTATGATACGAATCAGTCCTTTTTGGAGCAGAAAAATGGGCGTAGATGACTTTGATATGTGTTTCCCCAAAGGATGTTACAATGCGAGATATACGGGTAAAATAAGGAGTACTAAATAATTCTTAAAGTTTGTTTATTTAAGCAATGTTTTACGCTGTTTATTACCCCAAGGTTTCGTGAGAGTTTTCCCGTAATATAGTTGATGTGTGGCTGCCATGTTAGTTTGTTATTGAATATAACGCATAAGAACTTAAACTCCTGGGTTTGTTCAATAGTTTCACTGCCAAGGAGTAGTTTTAGAGTTGATGTGGGTGATTTATTGGTAGGTTTGATGACCATGTATTTAGTTTTTTTGACATTCAATGTTAACTTGTTACTGATGAGCCATTCAAAAATTTTGTGTAACTCTGTTTCCATAGTTTCGTACAGATTTTTTATATTTTTATCAGAGATGAGGGCACGCCCGAGCCTATTGGCTTTGGTGGAGATAAGTTTTTGCCAATAGATACGCATTGTGTACGTTGGGATAAGTAGCTTTTGAACCAGTGCAGCGTCTTACGCCTGAACCCCTAATATTGGAATTTTAAAAGGAGGATCTCATGGTCGACGGTGTCAAACGCCCTTGATAAATCGAGAAAGGTTCTGATACTGTAATGTTTTTTTTCCTTAGCATTAAGTAATTTGTCATACAGATCTATGGCTGCGAGTGAGGTAGAGTGGTTTTCTCGAAACCCATACTGTCGAGACGAGAGCAAGTCGTTAACTTCAAGGAATTTCACTGTTCTAGACGCAACTATTTTTTCAAGTATTTTAAAAAAGCTAAAATAAGGCAGGACAGAAATGGGTCTGTAGTTGGAAGCTGAAGTCGGGGCACCAGTTTTATATACTGGTGTAACTTTTGCTATTTTGAAAGGGTTTGGGACCGTACCGGTTTCAAGAGATCTATTTACTAAGAAGCAGAGTAGTATGGCAAACACATCAGCCACTGGTTTTAGTAGAGATGGTCTGACATCGTCAATACCTCCTTTAATTTTGACTATTTTGTCAATAATGTCGGTGATGTTGCACGGTTCAAGGCTAAAATTATGTTGAACATGGTCAGTCAGTTGGAGAGGCGGGTATTAAGGATGCTAAATTTTGAGAAACGCTGCAGAAATATTTATTAATTCCGTGGCGATTTCTAGTGGTTCTGATAATTGTTTTCCGTTGTCGTCAATTATGTGTGGAGTTGTGTCGGAGCCCAACCATTTTATTAACAAGTCTAGTTCATCTTGTGGGATTACATCTAAATCCGCTATTATGCCGAGAACACTGGTTTTCCACATGCTATAAAATTCGGGTTTGTCATTAAAGTTTGTTAGGTGGGAGAAAACCAATTTGAGCCACCAAGCTGACGGATGTGTCTAGTAGACTTATTTGTAGTCTCGGCTACTTGTAGTGAGTGATTAGCTTGATAATGTTCATATATTGGGGGCACATGTACATTATTTAAATGTTCTTGATTTGAATGACACAGGTGCTGGGGATCGGCCATATTGGGGCCGTTGTATAGTTTATAGTACCACTTTGGTTTACTTTGGGACTGATATTTTTATTAACCATGAAATGTTGAATCGCATAGTTTTTGTACGGTCCATAGGGTTTTGTGGGGGGATTTGGTGAATTGAATTTGTTTTATTTGAAAGTTTTTCACCACAAAATAACTCGTAGACGTTAGCCTCTGCTTCGGCTGCTGCGGCCCCTTTTGGGATTTCTAGAAGATCAAGTTGGACTTCCAATTATTTCTTTTGACGAGAAATCTGGGCTGCAGAAAACTGTTTCTTTTCAGTATGTTGTTTACGGAGACTGCCTTCTCTTTGGGCGAAGTCTGCTTTAGGTCGGGCTGCCTCGGCGTGTGCAAGTTTCTGTGCCACAGATGAAAAAGTGGAGCCTTGATAATTTAGGCAAGGATTTTCCTGATGAGGATTTTCCGGAGACAGATGATTTGTCCGGTATACCGCATCACAGACGTTGAAAATGTTGAAACCATTTGGATCGAAGTGAAACTTTCTCAACACAGCTCATCAATGCTATTAGGGCTTTCAACTGGAGCTTATCATGACCAAGAATTGACATTAGGGGACATCAACATTGATGTAAGTGGTAACAACAATTCCAGTTGGTTAGATTTTATGTTTATGTATGGTTTTACTCAACTTGTGAAAAATAGTAGTCGTATTACAAGTAGAAGTGAAACAATAATAGATCATAGCTATGTCACTCATCCTGATAAAATTGACAATGTACAAACAATTGATTATACTATCAGTGATCATAAACCCATTTTTCATAACTATAAACATTGTCCTAGGAGTGGCTTATCTAAGCACCGAACTATTAATTATAGATGTGCGAGAAATCTTAGTGTAAATGAATTTATACGTGATGTTGCAAAAGCTCCTTGTTCAGTCATTGAATGTTTTGATTGATTGATTGATTGTCTGGTGTTTTACGCCGCGCTCAAGATTATTTCACTTATATGGCGGCGTTGCCAGTTTTATTGTGGGAGGAAACCGGGCTCTATTCCCGGAGGAAACCCACGACCTTCCGTTGGTAACTGGCAACCATTCAACATCTAGGTCGTTCGAGTGAAAACCCAGTCAGAAAATTTTCCAATTTTCGGACTGAGTGGGATTCGAACCCGCGACCCATTGGTGGAAGGCTGTTCGGATTGAGCGTCCAACGCTCTACCTACTGAGCCATGGAGGCCCCCTGAATGTTTTGATGATCTAGATGACAAACTTGCTGCTTGGATAAACATATACGAGCAAGTGCTAGACGATCATGCTCCATAAAAACAGGCGCGTGAAATATACAAAGCGATCGGATTGGTGGACTGACGAGATAGACCATGTAACCCCAATCGAGATCTCGTGCCATTCTACGAGATCTTCAACACGAGACATGGCTCGAGAGCCGTCGCACTCCATTTTCGCGCATAGTGAAATGTAAGAATCTTACTAAGAATTTATAATGTGTATGATATTTAATTCTCTGTTCTATACTGTTCCCAAACATATAACCCTACAATAATAACCTGTATCGCAAGGCCTTTGGGCAGAAATACTTGTTAAAAATCAAAAATATAATCGGCACTACATCAGCTCACCTATACATTCTAAAACAAGATGGCAGCGCCCATGGATGTCAAAGCAAAATATGATATGGACTTCAAGGTATTTCAAGGTATTTTATATGTATTAGGAGAGTAGCAATCAATATAACAAAACAGGTTATCGGCGGCTTAAACGTTACCTACCAGAATTATATCGGATATCTCTCTACACAACAGAGTCAACTATCAGTGTCACGTGTCGTTGTTTACAATTTTAAGGACGTCGACAGCAGTGACCTCCCTTTGTTCAAGCAACATGTCACTCAATCGTTTTAGAGTTGATATCTCAACGAATGGCAGAAGGATCAATCTCTATTTTAGATTGCATGTAACCCAACTTCGTGATAAGTGCGACCAGAAACGAAACAAAAGTGAATATAAAGCCTTAAGAAACAGAGTTAAAACACTGCAACGGAAGGCCAAAAGAGCTTATTATGTCAATCTTAAATTCTTTAAGAGGCATTTAGAAGTTGAGGTAACAATATTAACTCAAGAGGTTTATGGATTGCAACTTCTGTTTATTTGTAAAGCGACGTTTCGGTCCAGATTCTAGGCTTGATAACGGTACTAGAATCTGGACCGAAACGTCGCTTTACAAATAAACAGAAGTTGCAATCCATAAACCTCTTGAGTTAATATGTCAATTTTATAGAAACAAACTCGAAAACAAGTAAATTATGGTCTTCTCTGAAGGAAATTTTACCAACCAAATTTTCATATTTTAATATGTTTTTAAAAGAAGACAACAAAATTTGCACAGATCAGGGGGAAATTGCAGATAAATTCAATACTTACTTTACTGAAACGGTAAGCCAACTGGCTCACCAAAATGTTTTTAGTGAAAATGGACTAAATTATAAGAAAAATATAACAGATTTTGTAAATAGGGGACTACCTGTGGGTGAGAATTTTTCGCTGCCTCTCATGACAGAAAAATGCACTGTCAAAAACTAACCCCAACATAGCTTTGGGAACTGATAACATTAGTCAACGTTTTATCAAATTTTTTTCATAATTTCTGATCGTCAGGACAGTAGGGCGCTTTGAAGGCCATTGCAAAACTAAATGATTGGCGTTGGAATGAGGAAAATCCATACAGTATGTGGCCTGTAAGAACCGAAAACGTGTTCGAAAAGTAAACAAAATTTAAATAACCGGGACGACCATTCATTCATTCTAAGCCAAAGTTAGTTCAAAACAATACTTTAACGTACATTTTCGAGACTAGATGCACTAAAAAGCTTCTGAATTATATGTCTTGAGAAGAATAGCCAATAATTTCAACATTCTGTTTTAACGTCAAAATGTCAGCATTTTGGCAGCTCATGCCACTTTAAACCCACATTTTAAATTTTTGTATCAGCAATGGTACCTTTCCTTCTTATTGGAAGGTTTCCAAAGTGGCACCTCTTTATAAGGCTGTATCTCGGTGCTCCGTCGGAAAATTACTGTCTCAGTACTACCTCAATTGTGATGACGCGACTATCTATGCAGTACTTGGGTACACAAAGATAGGCTCGTCATCACGATTGAGTACTACCTATGTCCTCTCCAAAATTCTTGAGAGGCGTGTCTATTCTGCTTTTTATCTTTTTTTAACAGTTTTTTAACAATTGTTGTATGAAACCCAGTCTGGTTTCCGCGCTGGTCATTCTTGCCAAAGCGTACTGATAAAACTTGTTGACCAATGGCGTTGGCATACAGACAAGGGCAAACTATTTAGGGTGGTGTTTGTGGACACGTAAAGCGTTCGACTTGGTATTCCATGATGTTCTCATAGATAAACTGAGTATTTATGGATGTAACGAAAACACTATTAAGTTTTTTGAATCCTATCTTCAAGTTGTATTAATATCTGGTAATATAAGTTCACCTAAGCCAGTTGTTAGTGGCGTGCCCCAAGGGGTCCATTGTTTTTTTTATATTATTCATTAATGATTTGCCGCTTTATATGCAATGCAGTTTGGATATGTATGCCGACGATTCCACTCTTCACGTGAGTGGGGATTTTATGATTGAAATAGAACCAAAATTATCATCAGACTTAAATAACATAGCACTTTGGTGTAAACGAAATAAAATGTTAATTAATGTTCCTTAAACAAAATCCATGTTAATTGCTACGAGTCAAAACACTCGCCGTATGTGGAAGAGTTTCCAGGTAGGCCTACTCGCCGAAGGTCGCGGGTTTCCTCCGGGCATATTAGTGAAATAATCATGAGTGGGGCGTAAAACATCAATCAATTAATCCGATCAATCAATCAGACTTTCATTCTAAATGAAAAAACGAACAACAAAAAATAGATGTTGCACCACCAAACCATATGGGAAATCAACTCAGAAACATTTCATCAAGATCGGCCAGGTGGTTTTATAGATTCCGTGATCACAAACTATGTAGGTAAAAATCACCAGCCAGCGGCCATTTTAATAAGCAAATGAGCGAAAGAAATAGATGATGCACAACTACACTATGGGCCTGGTGGGGCTAAAAGGAATATTACATAATCCAATATACATGTATCTGCCAGATTATGTGACCTGTGAAGTAAAAACTAGTTCGTGACACACCTTCTACTCGTTAGTTATATACTCAGAAAAAAATTTATCCAGATGGCAGTTATGGAGCGGAAGGGAAAGCAGACTGCCGGACGGACCGAGATGATACCATAATATAGCTTGCTTTTCAAGCCGGTCGTATACAAACAACGAAACAAAAATCGTTAAAACGTGTTCGATTCCACAGTTGTTTATATACACAAAGAAAAAAATTAAGCAACCCCATGGAAAGTCTGCACCTACCAATGAATTCATTGGTGTAGGGAGAACTGATGTTGCAAAAACGATTGTGATCATAAAGGGCAACATTCTGGCGATAAGAAATCACCATTAATGGCAATAAGCTATACACTTTATTCAGGATATCGTTAGCCAAATCAAAAGTGTATTTTAACAAAATAAAAAGGTGCTTGTAAGTGTAAAACTTAAGAGTCCATCTGGCTTCACAGGGCGAACATATTCAAGTAAAAATGTCACTTTGAGTGTGTAGAACACATCCCTAGAGTAGAAGGTTAATGTCGCGTATAGCCTCCATTAGCTTCCAGCCTGCGTCTCACCCCTCCAGTGAGACGTCGGATCTGTTGAAGGGGTAACTGCCGCCAGTACCGATGTAATGCGGCGTCCAATTCCCGCAGATTTTGTACAGGGGAATCCAGGACTTGAATGTTTCTGCCCATCGTATCGCAAATGTGCTTTAAAGGATTACTATCCGCACTCACGGCGGGCCAAGTCAGAGTTGTTACAGCTTCGTTTTGGAAGTAGGCTATTACTGCTCGGGAACGATGAGGTCTGGCGTTGCCATCCATGTACACACGTTTTGAGCCTAATGAGTGGTTCTCAAAATGAGACACTAGAACTGGTTGCAAGACCTTCCGAATGGACCGGTTACCTGTGAGGTTTCCTCGTATAGTGACCAATTCCAGTTTGCAGTCGTGAGAGATGCACCCCCAAACGATTACAGAGCTCCCTCCATAAGGAACATATGGATGGATGAGTTAAATAGTTAATGTCTTTTATATAGGTGCCATACTCTGGGGCCCGGGTTCGATTCCCGTATGGGGCGTCACCCAAAAATCGGTAGAGGAATTTCTGCCATATTGTCAAGATAGTGTAATCCCAAAATAACAAGAATACTGTTATACTCACTTTCTAAGACACTAACTAATTTAACTCATGCATTCAGCAATGGGAGCTGTGTCAACTACGTTACCAGAGGGGTACTAAATGTCCGCTGTCGTATCTACCAGTCAACTACCTCCTTTTATTTTAGAGGAGACTGGTTGGCTGAATGGATAAGGCAGCCGGCATTTAGTGCTGGCGATAGGTGCCGTACTCTGGGACGTCACCCAAAAATCGGTAGAAAATTTCTGCCATATTTTCAAGAAAGTGTAATCCCAAAATAACGAGAATATAGATGGATGTTCTTGGATGTATACGCTGTGTTGTTGAGCCCCCAAACCCTCGTTCGCCCGTCCGTGACGTTGAGCAAGAAACGACTTTCGTCCGACCAATGGATTCTTCGCCAGGTTCTAAAATTCCAACCTCGTCGTGCTAAACACCAAACCAAACGTATCCGTTGATGGCGATCTGACACTAGGGGGAGTTTAATGACTCTCCTTGCGCTCAAGCTTGAAGCGTTCAATCGGTTTCTCACGGTTCTTGTTCACAGCCGTCGGTTGGGTAGACATTGCCGCTTCAAAGATGCAAATGGATGACGTCGTACCAGTCGGATCAGTGTCCTATCTTCACGCTGTAATGTTACAGGCCGTCGACCAGTTTCACCGTGTTTTCTCACCAATCTGCTTATCACTGTATAATGGTAGCCTAATTGACGCCCGATAGCTTTGCACGACATCCCTGCGGAGTGCATACCGATAATTTGCCATTTGCCATCGACACCTGCAATATATCCGAGGCCATTTGACTTACGTAAATCCGCGATGTTATCGGAGATACAGATAACGTATTGCTCTTTGTAATCAAGATCATATCGTACCAAAGGGCAAAGGTCGTCTATCATAAATTTCCACGCGTTCGGACATTTGACCTCACATATTCAAAAGACAAAAATTTAACGTCATTCGGTACATTGGTTTTTGTTGATGAAAAACGGTTTTTGTTGATGAAAGAACTTTGTAATTACAGTACTGGCGCGCGAGATTTTCCTTTCTAACGGCACCAAAGCCATATCATAAGTTTTCCCTCGCCAAACTGTGCTGTAAGAAAGTTTATAATAGCTATCAGATAATTGTGACGGACTCGGCAGCCATCTTCTCGGCAGAGCTTAGTCCCGATCGGCCAATCAGCACTAGCGTAAGAGAAATTGGTCAACTCTGAAAGTCTGCCTTTTAAACCTAGGTTGAGTTCGATCATCTCGAGGCGCTAATAACAAACAAGAGTTAAATTCAGGGTTAACAAGGGTGTTTTCGTTTATTACAACAACCTATGACTGAGGATTTTCCATGTGGCCGTGTGTTTTCGTGTCTCTAAATATGTTTCATACAAGCTGTAATTTAGGGACCAAAAGGGCTATGTTATGCATGTATCCTATGTACAGAAATATAAAGAATGTCTTTTTTCTACATAAATATATATATACATACACTTTAACATAATATATATGAACACTTTAACACACAGGCACAAGGAATCTTGTGTAAAATAATCAGTATAACCATATTCGCTGTATTTGATAGATTAAGACTAACGGAATTTATTAATCCAATCTCGGCTAATTTATATTCATTGAAACTATGAAAATTGGAACTATTCATTCCAAAATAATTTTTCTCCTACTATTTAACTAACATCCGGATGTCTTAGGTGCACAGAAAGATGAAATATCGTAGCCAAATGACTTTGCCACTGTGGAAGTATGATTTAAGGCATCAGGAGAAAGGGAGGGTTCACGGGAATACACTTTCACGCCTTCAAAGACCATACCCGCCAAGTTTGCACAGTAATATAAGAGAGATGAACCGAAGTTTGACGAGTAATCCAGCACATGATATTCGTCTTTTCTAATAAGTCCATCCAAAACACTAGAGAACATAAAAACACCTGGGCTAGTTTGTTCAACTGAAATGCTTGTCTGCATAGATTTGGTGCCACCTCCTATCGTCGTCACGGAATATGTCTCGGTCACAGCGGCGCTGGTTGTGGTGGGGGCGATTGTAAAATTGCTGACGTCACACTGGAAGCAGTCGCTGGCGGGGTTTAAACCTCGGACCGTAAACCATTTCCCTTGTAACTTGGACAGTGGAATGTTAGGCATAGTGCCTGTTGGTTTCTTACACTGTGTAGGAGTTGGAGGGGATAGGACAATACAATGGTTCACCGTCACAGCACACTTCATAAAAGTATCAAACTGCGAGTTGGCGAAGGAGGCTAAACACTGGAAATCACACGACTGGTTAGCTCCACATTTCTGTATACATGTCAACGCTTGGCTACATTCCGTATCCTGCACACAGCCCGATATTTCACTCCCACAGTGAGCTATGAGACACATAGTGTCAACACTTTGTCCTGTACTTCTCTCAAACACCACAAAAACAAAGGCAAAGAGAAACGCCCGTGAAATCATTGTCCTGGAAAAGAAATGCTAAGTGAATTGTTCTATAGGATCTGAGGCAAACTTCTCAGCTTTAGAACCAGTTTCGAAAAGAACAACTTGACAGTTTCAGTTGGTTTTAAGGCTTTCACGTTTGAGCTTGTACAGGTAGTACCGATTAAAACCAATCACCGAGGCGGTATCCGTTAGTGCATGTGCTCTCTGCATGTGCATGTGCTCTCTGTGTTATCTGCAGTTTAGATTTACTCTGTTTGTACTAAAGTCCATGTAGATTGCGTTCGCGTGAACTCCTCGGGTCTGCCAGAGTTGACTTGAATGTGCGACCATGCTCATCAGTCGGCTTTATCTAGATGGCCTAGTTTTACCTACACCGAAAGATGTGTGTTACTGCACTCAGAAAAAAAACATTGATTTATTTAAGACACGGAATTCAAGACTTTATTCCCGCCCTCTATAAAAAAAATTCTTTAAACACGTTCATACGTATTCATTAGTATCATTGTTATCAAGCATCAAATTATTGAAAGATATTAAGTGTCTGTTTGAAGAGAGTATTGTCAATTTACATCCCACTCAGATTACATTTATTTTGATTCACTTGCGTTATGGCATAGCCAGGTTTACTGGGCGAGAACTTGACTCTGGGCGCACACAACACACCAACAGGCTGCAGCGCAAAGTTAGGACGGGTGTATATAGTGTGTTGAGCCTCAGATCTTGGGCATATGGCTATGTATACAACGTGGGCCTATCCACCTGATAATTATCTAAAGCTTTAAAGAAAATATCATTTGACTATAACATAGATGGTTATTCGCTAGAACGACCAGAGGGTGTTGAGATTGATTGTTTGGTGTTTTACGCCGCGCTCAAGATTATTTCACTTATATTGCGGCGTTGCCAGTTTTATAGTGAGAGGAAACCGCTCTATGCTCGGAGGAAACCCATGACCATCTGGTGGTAACTGGCAACCATTGAACATCTAGGTTGCTCGAGTGGAAACCCAGTCAGAAAAGTTTCCTATTTTGGAAGACTGTTCGGATTGAGCGTCCAACGCGCTCTACCTACTGATCCACAGAGGCCCCGAGGGTGTTAAGCGCGGCTCAGGTCGAGTTAAGATCCGATCCGATCGTCGTGAAGCCCCGTTCAGGTCGAGTTAAGATCCGATCCGATCGTCGTAAGCTCCAGTCTGTAGTGAATCTGCGATCAATCAGTCGGATAACTTTTTTCGACATGAGTGGACTTAAGACTCTCCAGATCGGTCTCAGACTGACCAGCCGTACGATCGTAAGGATAGAAACATGTTCTATTTTCTCCCGATCAATCTTAAGGTCACAGCCAATCAGCGACCTGTACTTCATCACGTGGTCATTTTTTTCTCGGCGTTTCGAAGACGTTGTATTGTTACGTCATTCCTAGTGGCGTGCCAGTCTGTAGAATAGAGTGACGAAATTCCCTTCCGACCAATTGATCGCATCGACCTGAGCGGGCTTAAAGACTGATCAGTCGGTAATCGTTTGACTGAACGATAAACCAGTCTCAGTCGACATGAACTCTCTTAAGATTCAATCGCAGACAATCGGATCGGATCTAAACTCGACCTGAGCCGGGCTTAAGTTCTAGTCTGTAGTGATTCTGCGATTAATCAGTCGGAGAACGTTTTTCGACATGAGCGGCCGTAAGACTCTTCAAATCGGTCTCAGACTGATCAGTCTTACGATCGTAAGGATAGAAACGTTCTATTTTCTACCGATAAGTCTTAAGGTCGCAGCCAATCAGCGACCTATACTTCATCATGGGATCATTTTTTTCTCGGCGTTTCGAAGACGTTGTATTGTCAAAAAGAATAGATTGACAAGAGTGGTCACTTCGTCCGCGCCATGTTGAATTTGAACTGAAGATTATTAGGAACCTCCTTTCTGTAGGGGGCGCCCTAATCGAATTGTGTAGGGGGGCCAGAAGTAGGGGGCCAGAAGAACATGCCGGCAATAGACCCTTTCGGCTTTAGGGTTAACGCTTGCGCAGAAGCCTCGTTGTAGGGCAAAATGACGCTAAATTGAGTTTCAGTCAGAATCGTGTTCATTACGTTTATGACGTAATGCAAAAGAGGTTTGTCACATCGACCGCAAAAGAGAGATGACGTCAATGCCCTACAATTCGAACAACTTCATAAACACGTTGTCCTAAAGGGTCTATGCTGATTAGACGAAGTGGCCACTCTTGTCAATCTGCTCTCTTTGGTTTTCGTCATTCCTAGTGCCAGTCTATGGAATATGGTGACGAAGTTTCCTTCCGATCAACTAATCGCATCGATCTGAGCGGGGCTTAAAAGTACGTTCACACTATACCCCGAATTCGGCTCGGGGTCCGAAACGTTTTCCGTACTAAAATGGCTTCAATGTTTATCAGTACATTTGTTCACACAAGCCTGCAGAGCCATTTTATTCGGTCCGGGGTCAAAATTGTCCACGATTTTCCATTCTGGCCAATCAGAATCGACCTGTAAAAACATGGCAATCAAAAACACAGTGACCTACATAGGGGTTTGGAGAGGAAACAATCGAGCGGTTTCGTGTAGAAATGGAGTTGAATAAATTTTCACATGATTTCTGAAGGATTATGACAACAGGTGTCCCTTTTCCTAAAAAAATCAAGCAAACGAATCCCATCTTTCAAACCGCTCTCAATTCTTGTTGAGTTATGTTGTTGTTGTATCAATATGAACTGATTTCCTAAAATCGGTCGATTATTCGTTGCAGTGTGAACACAACACACCGAAAATGCTGACCTGTCCGATATCCGGTTCGTACATCAATCCGAATTCGCTGCATAGTGTGAACGTACCTGTGTGAATTAGGTTAAAGGCGCTGTGTTTGGCCTTAGACACAATCTATCACATTATGAATTGAATTGTAAAGCAAAAGTAGAGCCTATTGACACCTATATAGGATTTGAAATTTGGGGTCATCGTTCAGCAAAAGATATTGAACTTGTTTTTATCTTCTGTTTGTCAAATGAGTTTTAGGAGTTAACAAAAATACTACCAACATTATGGTTTATTTTGAGTTAGGTCGTCACCCATTGCTAATAACAATAAATGTAGAATATGCTAATAAATGTAGAATGATGAAATATTGAGTGAAACTATTAAATACTGACAATTGTGTCTTACAACATATATATCAAGATATGTAGGCTACAACACTTGCTTAAATGCAACAAACAAGGCTAACTGGTATCAAACATGAATTGTCACCTACTGGTTTAAATGAGTAGGCCTACTGGTACAATCAAAATGTACCTAATTTATCCTTTTTCATTAAAGGCCCACTTGCCGCCGTAGCCTGTTTAAATTTGCTAAGAAAACCAATTTACATGAGCTTACTACGACTAATATACCACTAAACTTAAACATAGGACCCATAAAACATGTCTAGTTAGCTTTAGAATGTAGAAATGGGGTGAAAAACAAACGAAGAATCGAAGCCTGATTACAACAACAACGATCAGTGTCAGTCAACTTTCGTGTTGGATTACCCTCATTTCAGGCCTTTTTATCGGTGGTTTACACTCAAACAATTATCAGCAGGCTTTTCCAGTCACTGTTAACCGATCGTCAGTCTGTATTTCTCAGATAAATAGGCCTACGTAAAATTACACTGTGCCGTTAGTTCACTCACTCGACTGAAAAATAAAATCGCCCCTGCGATCAGTTTGTGTTTGTTTACGTTCCGGGCACCTAACAATTCAAATTTTCAAATTCAAATTAAAAATACAAAGTTACGTCCTAACTTTTAAATTTTGGTAAAAATAGAAAGTTCCTAACTCATATTGTCTGGGAAAAATACAGAAAACGGTCTTTACTTTTTGATGTAAACAATATTCCTGATTTTCGCGGCAAGTGTGCCTTTAAGAGATACAGACAAGTTTTAGTCGACAATTTCACCCAAGAGGCTCGCAATAAGTAAAGATGGGTAGTATGTCCAAATGTTTTCTATATCGCCATTTAATTGATAGCCTTACATTACAATTCTATCTGTGTAAACCGATTCTTGTTAGATATCAAAGATCGATACATCACCTGATTTCGTATCTCAGCACACTATCTAGCTATTCAGGAAGTAAGATACAAAAATGCCAGTAGGCGAAATAGGCTATGTTCTGGTTGCCAGTTAAATTCTATTGAAGATGAGTTTAATTTTATTTTGATATGTCCATTGTATAAACCGCTTAGGGCGAGATATAAAAAACGATAGATTTTGAGAAAGAAAGCAATGCATAAAAACACGCCAAAAGCGGTCCGACTAATTACCGCAATGTACCACAATGTACTACAATGTGCGGTATTTACACGACAAGAACGTTCATGTACGATGGTATGGTGTTATTTTAGTCCCGTGGTGTGCTTTCCGGGTATTTTAGATCGATATTCTGCTTAACTTGGAACAACTTTGCCAATTTACAACAACATCACTTTTTGGAAGGGGAGATAACTCTGGTTGCCTTTTCCTCCAATCTAAAATAGAGATTGATCCTCCGGCCATTCGTTGAGATATCAACTCTAAAACGATTGAGTGACATGTTGCTTGAACAACGGGGGCCACTGCTGTCGACGTCCTTAAAATTGTAAACAACGACACGTGACACTGATAGTTGACTCGGTTGTGTAGAGAGATATCCGATATAATTCTGGTAGGTAACGTTTAAGCCGCCAATAACCTGTTTTGTTATATTGATTGCTACTCTCCTAATACATATAAAATACCTTGAAATACCTTGAAGTCCATATAATATTTTGCCTTGACATCTGTAACGTATATCGTGGTAAATACGTATAGAAAAGAGGCACACTGACGAATGTTAAGGAGAAGAAAACTTTTATGACGCACATGATTACATATCTGTAGTGGCGCGCTCCCCCAAGGGTTAATACTAAAAGTCGGAACATAACATCTCTCCCCTTTTTTAAAAAGGTTTAACTGTCCAAAATGTTTCATCTTAACATCATACTTAAAGACTTAAACAAAGTTCTTGTTTTAAAGTCAAACAATTAAAAGTTGACAAAGTAAAGTTCAAGCTTGTTAGCCTAAATTAAAGTTCAATGATGGCCAGTTAAAGTCCAGAGTTGGCACATAAAAAAAGATCAAGTAGTTTAATTAAGTTGAGGTTGAACTTGTCAATAAGAGATATAATAGTTCAAAGTCAATAAAGATTTGTGTTTACACTACATAGTCTTTAAAACGAACGGGTGGTTTGCTGACACGTCCAGATTGTCGACGATCGGGGTTTTGACGTAAACAGGGTTTTAAAGGAGTAGTCGGTGAAACTGAAGTGGGGTGTGAAGGTTGAGTTGTCATTTCAGAAGAAATGGAAGTACTGGTGGAAGGGAATCTAGGTAATTCGTCTTCTTCCTCCTCCTCTTCGAAATGGTAAGTATCTACAACGTCATTGGGAATAGGCTTGAAGAAAGTTGAATTTCTCGTGATGGACCGTTTTCCACGTTGTGCTGTTACCATACTGCCATTTTTGTTGATAACTCGAAATGGAGAGGGGTCAAATGGAGTAGTTAATTTGTTGGTTTTCTGTTGTCGGACCAGCACGTTGTCACCAATGTTGATTTTGCTGCTCTGGGTGTGGCGTTTCTTATCGACGTGACTTTTCATTTTCTGTTTAGCAAGATAGTCTTTTTCCATGATGTTACTGTGTTGTGATAGTTGACTGTTGTTGAATCCTGGGAAAATAAATGTAGGTAATGTTGTTTTCATCTTTCGCCCAGTTAAGGCTTCAAAGGGTGAAACTTGAGTAGTAGAATGTGGTGTAGCCCTGTATTGGCGTAGAAATTTGTATAATTCTTGTTTCCAATTCTTTCTCTCAACTGTTGATGCTCTAATTGCCTTGTTAAGTGTTGACATAAATCTCTCAACGTGTCCATTAGATTCGGGCCAAAGAGGTGTGATTTTTCGATGGTGAAAACCGTAATGAGTTGCAAAGTTTTTGAAATCTTGACTGTTAAAAGGCGGACCGTTGTCGGTCTTGACGATGTTTGGAATACCCTGTCGTGCAAATATA
Source organism: Lepidochitona cinerea (assembly GCA_963971465.1). NCBI lineage: Eukaryota > Metazoa > Mollusca > Polyplacophora > Chitonida > Tonicellidae > Lepidochitona > Lepidochitona cinerea. The sequence goes on from OZ020556.1 coordinate 9,451,357, forward strand.
GCATCTAGGCGAGGTATGACTGTTCGGGCTGATGTAGAAGAAATAATTTCAACTTCGGGAAAACGGCTGTAATCGTCGATGACTACTAAAAGATAATCTCCAGAAGGAAATGGGCCAGCGAAATCTAAGGAAACTTCGCTCCAAGCACAAGGGGGTAGTTTTGAAGGATTCAAAGGTTCACGATTTTCAGATCGACTGCATGAAGCTTGACACGGAATGCATTTGCGTACTTTACTCTCAACCAGACTGTCGATACCAGGAAACCAGATTTTCTCACGGAGTAGACTTTTTGTTTTCACGATGCCTTGATGTCCGGTATGAGCCAATTCTACAGCTCTGTCTTGAAGTAAGGTAGGTATAACCAATCGAGTGCCACGTAATATCAGTCCATTACACACAGAAAGTTCATGCTTTATATTTAGAAATTGTTGGATTTCTGGAAATTCGTTCCAATTGCCAGCTTCAATAGCGGTGACAAGTTTGCATAGTGTGGCGTCCGAATTGGTCGCCAGACGAATTTCGTCCAGAGTCATTGCTTTTGGAACAGAGTTTTGGCACACATAGTTGATATATTGTTCGGCTACATTGTTTGGATCACATGGGTCAACAGGATGACGGCTAAGGTAGTCAGCAGGATTATTTGAATCTTTACCTGGTCTGTATGTGATCTTTACATCATAGGGCATTAGACGAATTCTCCATCTTTCGATACGAGCTGAAGCAGGTTTTTGACTTGGAAAAATACCTAACAGTGGTTTGTGGTCTGTAATTATGGAAAATTTGCAACCATATACATAAAGGTGAAAGTGTTCAGCTGACCACACGACTCCGAGCATTTCACGCTCCGTCTGTGAATATCGCATTTCTACATCGGAAAGTGCTCTGCTGCCGTAGCTGATGATTTTTCCGTCTTGGCATAAAATTGCGCCTAACCCAACAGGACTTGCGTCGACTAAAATTTCTGTGGACTTGTCTGGGTCAAAATAACTCATGACTTGAGCGCTTGTTAGGGTAGTCTTCAGATTGTCCAAGGCTTGTTGTTCATTGTCTGTCCACGACCATTCGACATCTTGATGCGTTAGTCTACGTAATGGCTCTGTGATAGTTGCGTAGTTTTGTATGAAACGGGAAACATACTGTGCCATTCCAAGGAGTGATTTGACTTCGCTTTTTGACTGGGGTGGTTGAGCTGTGACAATTGCTTTGACTTTAGCCGGGTCTGCTGATATGCCTTGTGAGGTAAAAGTATGTCCATAGAAACTTATTTCCGTTTTTCCAAATTCACATTTGTCCGGGTGTAAACGGACGTTTTTCTCTTGGAGACGCTTTAGTACAGCTTTTAGGTTTCTGTCATGAATGTCTCTGGTTGTTCCATAAACCATAATATCGTCCGATAAATTCAGACAACCAGGAAGGTCACTTAAAAGTTCAGAAATTGCATTTTGGAAAATCTCAGAAGCAGCGTTTACTCCAAATAATAAACGCTTATATCGTCTCAAACCAGCATGTGTCGAGAAAGTAGTAATATTGCGGCTTTCTGGGGCTAATTCCAGCTGATGATACCCGGAGGTAAGGTCAAGTTTACTGAATACAGATGCTTTGTTGAGATCTGCTATAAGGTCATCTATAGTTGGCATAGGATGTTTTTCTCTCTCAATTGCCTTGTTGGCCTCTCGCATATCCACACATATGCGAACACCACCATTTTTCTTTGGTGCTACCACAATTGGACTTACCCAAGGGGTTGGGCCCTCGACCTTTTCAATAATATCAAGTTTTTCAAGTCTCTCAAGTTCCTTTTCTACATCTTTGCGAACATGAAAGGGTATACGGCGATGTTGTTGTTGTTTTGGTATGACGTCATTGCGTATGTGAAGTTTGATTTGTTTGTCTTTGATCTTGCCGACACCACAGAAAAGTTCAGGAAATTGTGACATGATATCAGTTTTAAGATTTGCCTGTGTTTTTGTGGAATTGTTGACTGCGTTGACAAATTGTATTAATTGTAAGTCACTGGCTGTTTTGTAGCTCATTAGATTACCTGTGCCATTCTTGACAATATGAAAATTTGCTTGTGTTTGTGTCCCTTTATATCTAACAGTTGTTGTCCAAATACCAAGAACAGGTAGAGGCTGTTCCGAACCATATGGATAGAGTTTTGTTGAGGATTGTATGAGTTGATGCTTTTTCTCTGATCTGAGTCTAAGGTAAGTTTTGTCATCTAGTATGTTCACTGAAGATCCAGAATCGATCATCATGGAGACAGGTTTGTTAGATATGTATACCTCTCTTTTAGGGCAATTTCCTCCAGATGATAACTGAAACACTCTGTCATTGTCAGGTAAGTTATTTGTTTGCCTGACAGTATATACATAATCATCATCAGAATCAGTTTGTTTGGTCTTTTTGACATAATGTACAGTCTTTTTGTCGCTTGATTTGCACACAGAAGCAAAATGATTATATTTGCCACAAAGAGTACATTGTTTTCCTTTTGCAGGGCATTTATTTTTGTGTGGCAGTTCATTTCCACAATAATAACATGGATTGTGTTGTTTACTAGTGTTGTGATATTTATTTCTCTGTCGTGATTGTGATCGTTGTCTTCTGTTTTCAGGTGGATTGTAGCGTCTGTAGCTTGAACGACCTCTAGATTGTGTTCGATTTTGTCTGTCATGATTGTAATTGTTTTGTTGTTGATCAAATTGACGATTTCTGTGAGATTTGTCGATAGAGTTAATATTGTTGTGAGATGTATTTTCAACGGCTGTTGCTTGGGCTTCACTTGTTTCTAATGCTCTTCCAGCGTCTAGAAGTTGCTGTAAATTTAAATCATCTCTGAAAGCTCTACGTCTAAGTCTAGCTGAGGAACAAGACAATACAATTTGGGAAGCGATTTCTTTGTCAATGTCTGTAAATCCACAATTCTGTGCCAGTTGTCGTAACCTGGTGTGAAAAGTGTCCAGAGTCTCTCCAGGGAGTTGTTCGGCGTGTCGAAAATTATAAAGTTCATAAGTTGAGTTGACTTTTGGTGTGAAGTAGGCTGTAAGTTTATCCGCTGCAGTTTGATAATCTGTGTCGTCGCCTGTGTCTGTTAAAGTGTCAAATATTTCGTCGACTTCGTTACCGGCGTAATGAAGGACTAATGCACGTTGACGTTTTGAAGAATTATTGTCCATGGCTACCATAAGACGTTCAAATCGTGTCAACCATTTTTTCCAACGTGGTCCAATGTTGCCATCTGTGTGGACGTTGAAAGCTTGGAAATTAGGTAAACTTGTTGCCATTGTAGAGAATAGTGCTGAAACTCACTGAGTACTTATTGTTTTGAGGTGAAAAGTTTATAAAGTTAGTTGAAGTATTACAAAAATAACATTTGGCGTTTCCAATCCACGCATGTTTCAGCTGTGAACGAAACGGGGTGCGGTTTTCGTGACATTGGGACTCTTTCCTTATCCAGCTTTGTTGCAAAACAAACAGCTTAGGGCCTTAAAATGTCCTCGTAGGTGCACACGTTGATCCTCGTCGCCATTGTAACGTATATCGTGGTAAATACGTATAGAAAAGAGGCACACTGACGAATGTTAAGGAGAAGAAAACTTTTATGACGCACATGATTACATATCTGTAGTGGCGCGCTCCCCCAAGGGTTAATACTAAAAGTCGGAACATAACAACATCCATGGGCGCTGCCATCTTGTTTTAGAATGTATATATGAGCTGATGTAGTGCCGATTATATTTTTGATTTTTAACAAGTATTTCTGCCCAAAGGCCATGCGATACAGCATATTATGACAGGGTTACATGTTTGGGAACAGTATAGAACATATAATTAAATATCATACACATTATACATTCTCAGTAAGATTCTTACAGTTCACTATGCGCGAAAATGGAGTGCGACGGCTCTCGAGCCATGTCTCTTGTTGAAGATCTCGTAGAATGGCACGAGATCTCGATTGCTTTTCCTCGTAACTCCTTCACTTTCAGATACATTTTTCTATTGTTATAAATGATTAACAACTCCGTCTCATTTAGATAAAAATATATATTTAATCACGATGACCCTCATTGAAGTAGATTTCTTCCGTCTCATTTTATGTAAAAAACAATCTACTGCAATGTATGGCGAAATCTTGTAAATCCGCAATGTTTAAACAAAAGGACTATGATTGCGCCATTTGCGGTATATTTCTTCTGGTCGTCTTTTATTTGGAGAAAAAAGCAACAACAAAACAGTCCACCGCAACGTATGGCGAAATCTTGTAAAACTGTAGTGTTCAAACACAATGACTATCCTTGCGGTATATTTCTCTTCTAATCGTGCTGGGGGCCTCCGTGGCTCAGTAGGTAGAGCGTTGGACGCTCAATCCGAACAGCCTTCCACCAATGGGTCGCGGGTTCGAATCCAAAAATTGGAAAATCTTCCGACTGGGTTTTCACTCGAACGACCTATGTGGGATGGTTGCCAGTTTACCAACGGAAGGTCGTGGGTTTCCTCCGGGCATTGAGCCCGGTTTCCTCCCACAATAAAACTGGCAACGCCGCCATATATGAGTTGTTGGTTTGACATACATTTGTGATCATCGGCCGAGGGACTGTGGCACCGAGAGCGGGAACGTTGATCCGTCGAAGGCCTCTGCACATAGCGGCGTTCCTAAGACCGGTTACTGCCATAATACCACTAACATCAACGCCCTGTGTCGTTAAACAACGTTGCACATGCACGTTGCTCGCACACAATGGTTTGTGTATCGCTCACTCAGTGTTATTTATTTCAGTGAATGCATTTGTTTTGATAGAAGCAGACGTCAACAAACAATGACCTGAGTCGGGACACCCGATCCTCTCGTTGTTAGCAGCTATTAGCTCAGTTCTGTTATCGCTGTTACCCCGTTACAAGCAGGTAAAACGGACAGGCCGTAGGCCGTGCGGCCTGCCAAAGTATAACAAATCCAGCTTCAAGCTTTAACTTTCCTCGGTAGTCAACGATTGGCTGGTCCCCAGTCAACTCTCCTGTTGCATCATGGGTACAGTACCCAGAAGCGGCGACAGATAAGATGGTGATCCTGCTTAAGGTGCATGATCATAACAAAGGTATTTCTCCTCACATATAACTGCCGGCCTTTGTGCAGGTTACTAGTACAGCCCTCGCGGTCGTTTCCTGTTTCAGTAGTTTGTCTATATGACATATCGCTACATTAGATCATAAGATTAGTTTTACATTTGTTCATGGTGTTGTTGTTGTTGCACTTGCAGATTTATTGTTTTATGTTTTTAATACATTGCACTCCAGATTGTTTAACTCACACTATATATCATGCGTTTTCAGTAATTCAATAACATTAAATGTCTACAGGTACCTCGTTATTTATGTTTGGATATTTATTGGTCGGTACCAGGTCGACATTTAATCGGCATTACCAACGTCGATGAACGCAGAGCAAAATCTCAATCTACACAGACTTTTCAGTCTTAAACGATATTTTTCCAGCTTCCTAGTTGCTCCAAAAACGGTTTTGTCAAAGTAAAAGTTATAAATTGATCATCTACAAGAAAATACTTGCCTTTTTTAACGGATTCTGTTTGACTTTGCGGTTTCTTGATAAAGATAACTGCCTCCAGCTTGACGAAACAGACGTCATGCACAGAAGAGTGCTCAAGGGGAGATAATTTCAGTTTTATACACGCAGACGGTTCCCTGGCAATGATCCCCAGGAAACATTTTAACTTTATGAAGTTTTAAAATGTCTTACGCATTTTTCATTTGATGTCTTTTATTAGTACTTTAGGCCCCACCCCTGGTACCTGTATGAGTGAAATAATCTTCAGTGTGGCGTGAAACACCATGTAATCATTCCCCGTGTTTTTATAATTATATCATACATAGGGTTTCAAAATGTAATTCAAAATTCAAAACTGTTGACAATTTCTGCCTACATGCCCTCAGTTCGGCAGAAAACGAAAGTTTGGTGACGTTAGAAAAACATTTCTAGCTCGAGGGAGCAATCATTGTTGCTTTTCATTGTGAAAGTATGGCCAATACTCACATAGAGTTGTATGCAATAATGACCAATCCCTTTCGCGGAGAAAAATTTATTTGGTTTGTGATCACATCCTTGTATGGCGTGTTTTGAATTATTTTGACGGAAATTTGAAAACCGTTTGGATAATTTTAAAACTTTAATAGTTTTCTAAATCTTTTGTCATTTAATGACATCATAATTTTAAAAAATTTTACTAAAAATTCTTAGATCAAACAAGTGACTCACGACTGTCCGCCGAAGTCTTGTCAATACTGTGCCAACACATGGTTACTTTCACTAGTCCGTGGTTTAATCAATCAAGTTTTTAACATTTTCATTTGTATATTTTTAAGACTAAAGGCCTAGTCAATATTGTGCACGGTTTTGAATAAAAATTACCAGCTGACTACACCAAATGAAAGCATTTTTGGTTAAAAAGTTGCTCACGCCTGTCCGGCGATGCTACAAAAAAAACAACAACAGTAAAATTAAAAATAAGTGCTTGTAAAAACAAAATAAGTGTTAAAATGACGATTGGATATCAAGACAAACGGTTATTTATTAATTATCGATTGTCGTTTTAATTTGGAAGAACGGGAATAATTTATCTTGCAACAGTCACTCTGTCGCTGTCAGTTGGCGCCGTTGCGGTTTAACAGGCAGTCCTCTTTTTACACGATACTTTCTTGAACGATAGTCTCCGCAAGTATGCGCACAGGATATAACATGGCGACGAGTAAAGGTCGACGACCAATAAATGTCAGAAATTATAAATAACGGAGTAAGACCTTTACTAAAGTGAAGTAGCGTTTTCAGGTTTATTGGGAAAGAAAACCGGACTCTTTGCTCACAGGACCTGATCTTCTAATTCAAGCAACTACACTGGTTATATTGCCTAGAAATAACGGCAACACAAACAGCATAAACGATAAAATACAAGAGACAAACAAACTATTTAAAGACATTTGTCTAGAGCTTGGTACCACCTTTATAAACAGCTTTAACTTCTTCACAACAAATAATATGCCCAAAAACTACCTCTTTCAAGGCCCAACTCACTTAAATGGGAAAGGTAACAGAGTTCTTTGCAACCTGTTCTCTAGATACTTGAGTGAAACAACAAAGTATACAAAACATGGCCGCTTCCAAAACACTGCCCCTTTAAAGGGATCTCCACACCATGACAGCAAACTTACCCTGCCACAGTCAAAACCCAGGAATGATGAGCCGCAACTCAACCACGCAGACACTCATGTACCTGTACAAATGCCCCCCGTTTCAGTACCAGTGCCTTCTGTGTCAGTACCTCCCGTATCAGTGCCTCCTCCTATGTTCATACCTTCTTCAGCCATGCCTTACACACCTCTGCCAATACATCAACATGCCTCCAATACCAAAATACTTATGCTATATCCCCATCCGCCGACCCTAGATTTCAAATATATCCATCCCCAAATGGTCATATTCCTTGGCAATTATCCATGTTTCCCAACGCTTACCAGCCAGGATTTGGTGGATATAACCAACATTCTAGATTCCACACACTTCAAAACCCGGTATATCCGTAAGATTTTATTTCTTATGACCAAAAGTGAAAAATCTTAGCCTCATTTACGTTTACTTTTGGCTTGAGTTTAGTACCAGAACTTTGATACGATATGTTCAGGTACTATTTTGTTTCAATCTTGTTAGACACCATATACATACTGTTCACCTAGTAGATTCACCATGTTCTATTATAATTATTATCTGTTTGTCTACAGACAATCTTTTTTGAAAATGACGTCAATGATTTTTTGGAATATTCAAGGTTTGCCGTCAGTTGTTAATTCCATTACCCAGTTCCAAAGTTTTTTAAATATTGTTAAATGTTATGATTTTATTGCTCTTACAGAAACCTGGCTTTCTACAGGTTCTGATAACTTGGACAACCATCCAAAATTCTTTCATAACCTTATACCAGGTTACAGCTGCAAAACAATTTGTCATAAAGGCGGGTCAGCCAAAGGTGGTGTGGCCCTTTTCTATAAACAGTCCCTCGAAAAATATGTTAAAGTAGTTCGTACATACGATGATGTTTTATGGGTACAACTTAAATCTGATGACACCAATGTTAATATTTATATATGTATTGCCTATTTCCCACCTTACAATTCAACTGGCTGGTCATCAAGGGGCTACAATCCTTTCAAGAGACTTGAAGATGATATACTTCATTTTTCATCTCAGGGCGATGTTTTGATAGGTGGAGATTTTAATGCCCGAACGGGATCTCTTGACGATATCCTACCACCTATACCAGGCTCCACTAAATCTCCGGTCCCGGATTTTTCAACCCCACTTCGCCTCTCCCGGCGTAATAACTTAGATAAAAATATAAACTCCTTTGGTAAGGACCTGATCGACTTGTGCACGTCGACCAATATGAACATCGTAAATGGGCGTACTTTTGGGGATATCTTCGGAGACTATACTTGCTTCACCTACAATGGACGTAGTACTGTCGACTATATAATATGCCCTCCAAAATTGTTAACAAAAGGCAATGTGAAATCTTTTAAAGTTCACCCTTTGACCCCTCTATCTGATCACTGCCCAATACAGACCTCACTCAACTTAACTCTTTCCATTAAAAGTACTATAAATACAGATACCCTGCCAGAAAATAACCGTCGTGCTACCAATAATACTAAATTAAACTCCAAATCCCGAAAGAAGATATACAAGTTTATCTGGACAGAGGAATCCTCTCTTCACTTCAATAACGCTCTCCATCTTCCAGATATAAAAAGTAAGGCCAATCAATTTCTCATGTGCCCTTTATCAAAAACTTCTGAAGATGTTAATTTAGCCGTCAATATGTTCAACGAAATCATTCTATCTGCGAGCAACTACTCCTTACGTAAAGTTAAACCAAAAAAATCTCGAAAGCGAAAATGGTATGACAGTGAATGCAAATCACTGCACAAAACACTTCTTGGCCTAGCTTCAAAAATCAAATTCAACCCGTTTAATGCTCAACTTATGTCTAAATATAGGGCTCTACGAAAAACATACAAAAAACTGATAAAACAAAAGGAACGCTCCTATAAAACTAACATTATCACAAAACTCGAAAACTTGAAAAATTCCAACCCACGAAAATATTGGGAATTAATTAAATGTCTTACTGATGATAACTTTGATAATGAAACGCCCATTACTATAGATGATTGGGAAAAACACTTTACACAGCTTAACAGCAAGTCCACGTCTAATGACACAGAGTTCCATGACGCAACCAACTACATGATAGAAAATCTCAAAGTCCCGCTCCAAGACAGCTTTCTGGATAGTGAAATAAGCGCACACGAAATCCGTCTTGCCGCAAGAAATCTAAAAAATAACAAAGCCAATGGCCCTGATTTAATATTAAATGAAACTATTAAAGCGGCATCCGTATCATTACTGGATCACATACTCAAACTGTTCAATTTAATTCTAAGTTCCTCTGTATATCCTGATGCTTGGACCTCGTCCTTTATGACCCCGATATTTAAAAAAGGAAACGCCGCTGACCCAGGAAACTACAGAGGCATAGCTGTCGGCAGTTCCCTAAGCAAACTTTTTCTATCTATTATTAACAAACGAATAACTAACTACCTTGAAAATAACTCCCTAATTGATGATTCTCAGCATGGTTTTCGGCGAGATCACCGCACCACGGATAATATATTTATACTGAAAACCATCATCAACAAATTCAAGAGGAAAAAACTTTTTTTGACTTTTGTCGACTTTTCCAAGGCCTTTGATAAAGTGTGGAGAAATGGTCTCCATCAAGGGCAAGGTTTTTAGCATAATTTATAATATGTATTCAAATATCAAATATATTGTTAAAGCAAGTGGACACATTTCTGATGAAATCTCTTCCTTCACAGGAGTAAAACAGGGTTGTGTATGCAGCCCCACTTTATTTAACATTTATTTAAATGACATTTATTCTAATGTAGATACAGACGTGTTTAACCCTCCCTATTTGGAGGACACGCCACTAACACATCTACTGTTCGCGGACGACTTAGTTTTACTCTCAGCATCCGCTACCGGTCTCCAGCGTAGCCTTGATTATCTAAATTCATACTGTACTGACTGGAAACTTGAACTAAACATTTCAAAATCAAAAGTCATGATCTTCGGCTCCTGTCCAAATAAATTTGCTAGTTATTGTTTTAAATTTAGAACGACCAATCTTGACATAGTAAAATCTTATTGCTACTTAGGGGTTATATTCCACTATTCAGGTTCTTTTAAACAAGCAATTGCAAACTTACAAATAAAATCTTTAAGAGCTTGGTATAAAATTAAGCAAAGTCTTTGCACTTCTCGAGACATGCCAACCCTCTCTCTCTTAAAACTTCTAAACGCAGTTTGCATTCCTATAGCTTCTTACGGAAGCGATGTATGGGGTTCAGAAATGATTTCATTATCCAATAATGACATATATAAAAACTGGGACAACCTTCCTTGTAATAAAACCTTTATCAAAATGGCTAAATCAGTTTTAGATCTTCCAACTAGGTGTAGTAACATTGGTGTATTGGCTGAACTTGGTATAATGCCACTGACACGTGACATAATATTAAACCTGGTAAAATTTCAAAATCGTTTAGAAACCTGTCCGCGTGAAAGACTTTTATACAAGGGTTACAGAGAAGATCTCAGATTAGGCTCCAAAATCTCATTTTCGGCACGCATCGCTCACATAAATAAATGCTTAAACTATGTCGGCCCATTCAATATACAAATATATAAACAAACTTTATCTGCCCTTTTCGAAAATAAATTCTTAAATGAATGCGAACCACATTCTAACTCCAACCGTAAACTCCGCACTTATGGAATCATTAAAAAGGATATAACATTAGCAGACTATATCAAATCTGTTACAATAAGATCCCACAAAAAAGCTCTCTCAGCTCTTCGACTTAGCTGCCACCAACTTGAAATTGAGAGGGGCAGGTACAAACGACTTAATGGCAAACAAATCCCTTCTGAACAACGTTTCTGTCCATTCTGCTCGCCCAATACAGTAGAAACTGAAATTCATTTCCTCCTCGACTGCAGCATTTATGATGACCTGCGCAGAGTCTTAAACAATTCCTTTAAAGAAATTAGCAGAAACAATGTTATACCAAATTGTCTCAATAGAGAGGATTTATTTACACTACTGTTTGACCCACCCCCTCTATATGCTCCCTTGGTGGCCAGACACATTTGGACATGCTTTGAATTACGAAGTCACAAATAAAGATCTCTACTATTATTTCTAATATTTATTTGGTTTGGGGGGGGGGGGGGGGGGGGGGTACTTTAGTTACCATTGACTTTGTAAATATTTCTAAGTTATGATTGTTACACTTTTTGTTGTTTGTACTCTGCTTTGTTAAAGTGCCAAGTACAATAAAATTGAATTGAATTGAATTGGTTGAAATTGACGGTGCATCCTGGCTGATAGATCTTTTACTTTGTAGTTCGCCGCTCACATCAAAACAATTATGCAAATGCCCACAAGCTACGTAAAGTACCTTTTTCATATTGTTGAATTACCCCAGACACACAAGTGCGACTAAAGCGGTAACTGAGTATGGTCAAGATTGAGTTAGAAAACAGTGTGTGCTCCCCCTCTTTATTCACCTTAAAGTTAAAATATCAACAGAAATTTGGATGACAAAAATTACTTACAGGCGTAAATAAAACTCCATGGAGCTTGTTCTATCCCATAAAAAATGTTTTTTGGTATAATTCTTGTGGACATGGTGACGTCTTTTGAAAAATTAAAATAACATATATACAGACAAAAGAAAAGTACATCGAACATCGAACAATGTTTACAATAATAAAAAAAGTGTAGTCAGGCCATAAAAACAAAATTTTGTTTGGCTTTCACCTCAGCTAGTAAAAATACCAATATACTAGGGATGAAGTGTCAAATTTTCAAGATTGAAGGCTCTTTGAAGTGTAGGCAATAGATATAGCCTCAGTTGTTCGCATACAAGTTTCAAACCTGCATCAGACATTGAGATTGTGAAAAATCAGCCTTCAAATGTTGCCATTTCAGTAGCTGTACCGGTATGCCAAAAGAAAACCTGCCTTCATTGTTGAGAGCTCTTAGGACCAATAAAACAATGCTAAACCAGTGATAACCTCTCAGCCAATCAGATAAAGACTAGACAAAGGCATGTTCGAAGGGCTTACATTTAGGTGCACACTATGGTGACAAGGTGAGGTAGACCACACATCCCTAATAAATACAACGGTTTTATTAAATAAATAATAAAAAACCTACGGAAATTATCTGTAAATAGATCTTTTCCCTTCTTTCCTTGTTTGTATTCCTGTGCATTACAATGAGAACGAAGCTTCCCCACTCATACCACCAAATGCACCTCCACTTTGAAGAGTTCTACTAATGGAAATAGAACTCATTGGGGGACGGGGTGGGCAAAGAATGAGATTAATTTCAACTCCTTGAGATGGTTTGAAGAAAAAAATCAATTTATCCGGTCAATATGAGTTATATGTCATTCTTAAGGTTCCTTACAGAGCTTTAAAAACAAAACACTTGACTTATTTAAAGTGACATGAGCTGCCAAAATTCATAGTTTGGAATAAGGAAAACTGTGTCCAAAACTAAACAAAATATAAATAACCTGAACAAATGTTCATTCATTCTAGGCGAAAGTCTGTTCAAAACGCTATAATAACGTACATTTTCAAGACTTGAAGCGCTAAAAAGCTTTTTGAAAGAAAGGGCTCCCCAAAAAATAAAAATTATTTTTCGCTCAAAAATATCATTTTGGCAGCTCCTGCCACTTAAAAAAATCGTAAAAATTTACAATTAGTGTTTGAGACTTTCGTCAATATCTTTCTTTTGTCAATGTCTCATATTTTGGTTTGCAGCGTAGAACATCAATAAATCATATTTTGGTAATATATGAATTTGAAGAGTTTTGAGTTATCATTTTGACATTTCATGATATTACTGATAATAATTCTTTGTACTGTTTCATTAAGGCAAACAGACCTGCAATGTGTTGGCATTTAGTGTCAAACACCCCAGGGACTTCATTGAGATTCCTTGCCATCACAATCCAGATCATAGCCTTGATGACCTCAGACAAGATTCCATGCCTTTGATGTTTTTAATGAGGTAACATAGATTAGTATATAAGTACATGGAAGTGGCTTTAGAGTTTGGTGGTTTGCCAATTTTAAAGTTATATATGTAATAATGTTATTGTCTTAAAGCTGTTTGCAGTTTCTTTCTTCAATTTAATTATAATCTTGCCACCCTGTGTGTGAGTAATGAAAGATCAGTGGTATTAATAATCAATAATTGTTCTCCCATACTTGTATCTTGTTTTTAATCCTTTAGGTGAAAAAAACGTTTTATTTCTCTTAGTCCAAGACAACAATCTTCTTGTTTGGTGCAGACTTGTCAGAAAGAAAACTTCTAGAAAAGTCAGCAATCCACAAAGCATGAAGGACAATTTTCTGTGGACGAAAATATCTTTGACAGTTTTGACTGTAAAATCATAGAAGGTAAGCGTGTATTATGCCAATACCAATGTTTTCCATGGTGTTAAGGTAGTAAGGTCATTGTGTTGCATGTAGTGCAATCTGATCTTAAAGGGACTGATTGTGTATTATTGTTTACTTTTTATTTCAACTAATTCGAAAACTTAGAGTGATTTGACTTTGGTTGAAAGGTGGTAGGTCTTTTTTCAGGGAAAATGTAAAACTTACGAGCAGTTAGTGGGAGTTCCGTGTTACAGTCTTTATTATCTGACCGACGGTTTCTGGTGGATGTAAATACATAGATGACGACAAAATAGTCAGCCAGGCTGTAAGCATTTAATGGCCCGCTCTGGAGCCTGTGTTAGAAAAGCCTGTCTGGCTAAAACTAGAAGTAAACAAACCATCTGCAAAGAAACTCAAAAATCATATTAAGCTCGTCATTAAATGGTCTATCAGGGGAAAGAACTTTACCAGTGATCATCCAAACCCCTTCCCAATATGTATACAACAGTAAAATCTGGACATATTTTGGATATGTAATTTGCCTCAGCCAGGGGGTGTTATATAAATAATTTCTTTATCTTAGAAGTATATTTGTTTTGCTTTTCTCAGGGGATATATTTTGAGGAATGACAAACATCCAAAAAACAGTCTTTAAAAGACAGAAACCACATCAATATGACCAGAACTAGAGTTAATTTAAATAGGTAATAGACCAATTGCCTAATGATGTCATCAACTGTTAGCCCTGTGAATTATGATGGGATATCAGAAGGGGGTTAAAATGTTTACAAGATGGCCAATAGTATTGTGTTTTATGCGGCTGAGAAGCGCAAGAAAACTATATAAGAAATTATATAAGAAAACTGAGTTGAAAGGAATAATGAGACAGGATTGTTTTTATGGATTGTTTCTATTGCTACATGTAACCTAGACAAAACAGTTTTTGGTATGTTTGACCCATGTAGGATATCTGTGAACTGATGAGCATGTTTGTTTACAACATGGACCAAGAAAATGGCAGACTTAGATCCCTCTAATTTTCCAACAATGTAGCTCATTAGTTTCAATTGCTGATGTCATTAGGGTTCCAGCTTATACACATGTAGGTAAAACTGATTTATGATGGCTGCTGTGTTTTAAAAAAAAGAACTCTAAGTAGTTTTGCATAGATACATGTTAGTACAGAGTATATGACCATGTTTTATTCTCATTTTCTTTCAGCTTGTAGTGTTACTGTGTTTTGTTTTCTTTGTATATTTGTTTGGGTGTCATTTACCTGATTAGAGTATTACTGATGAATTGAGAGTTTTCACTTTTATTTGGAATGTAGAAAGTTTAAAGCAACTGCTGTCTTCCACCAATGTGGTAGTCTAGAAATCTCTTTGTTGTACATAATAAAATGTGTTGGTGATTTTACAAAATGGTGGGTTATATGTGTACCTCTTGTTTTCCTGTCAAAAAGTTTAATTGAATACTGGATTCATCTAACAAATGAACCTATAGCATATAAGTCCAACCTGGGACTAATATAGAAGGGATATGAAACGCCTTTGTACTACAGCCAGTGTGATAAGTCACTGATCACACTCGCTATTGTTTGTATCAGACACCTGGTGAGGGCATTCGGATCCACTCCCAGAATAGCCAAAGTCCTGTTGTGTATCGATTCTTTCCGAAACTTTCCCATTTTGCAAAAACTATAATACCATTTGTGTTTCAGTATAACAAAGCTAGCATCGGGATGGCCAAGATTATAGTAGAAGAATACAAACTACTTCAAAGTAAACTTGCTCGACCTCTGACCCAAAGGCCAGTCATTGCTTATAAAAAGAACAAGAGTTTGAAAGACATACTGGTCAGGGCTAAACTCCCCTGTCTGCCTTCTACCTAGGTTTTCTGGGAAAGGGGTAAGGGGGGGGGGGGGGGGGGGGCAAATTTTCACTGTCTTTTCCCATGACCCCATAATATATAGTCTGACAATATTCTTACTATAGCTTAAGATGCGTAAGCATTGTCAATGTAATACAAAGTGTTCCAGAAAATTCTACTGACTAAGGCCAAGCTCCTGTCAGTCGTCAACCTAATGAAATATCATAGATTTACTTTATTACAACAATTTATGATGGGGTATAAAGGTCTAAATGATATACCTCTTTTTAACACAATTAGAAACTTATTTTAGACAAGAAGATTTTCCCTGTGCCCGTGTGATTTAGTGTTCATAAATATATATGGACTGTGCATGCCTACTCATAAGTTAATAACAGAAAACAACTGCCTTATTGACTGGTCTGACATATCTTTTAGCTATCGGTAAGGTTAGGAATACACAGCTCAGGTTTTGGCTATTCTCGAGGCGGTGGAAATGCCTTTACAGTCACAGGGTATAGGAAATAAGCAATAGCGAGCCAAACAACTAGGATCCCACTGACTGTAATACAAAGGTGTTTCCCGTCTCTTTTATATTAGTACCAGGTTCAACATATACTCCCAGATGGTTTTCCTCTCATTTCCATCCATTAACTAGAATGACAAGCCGTACTGGTCACCCTACTGTAAACTGGTCAGCTAACCCTAACATTTTCATGGTATGATGTGGCTATAGTGAGATATATTTTGGATGAATGTTTTTGTTCAAACTGTTTTTTTTCCTTCTTTCATAGAATTCTTTAGATCAGACGGAACAGCCAAATTTGTTTGAATTGAAATCCACATGTCAGCTAAGAGAACTACAGATTCTGGTAAACTTTTTAAACCTTGGTTTCCTGATATAAAATAACTAGCGCTATTTTGTCAATAAAATTGTTCAGTTATTATAAAAATGAATTGCAAATTAGTGAGATTCTCTGCAATTATATACCTACATGTAATTCTAAACTGACATTATAAAAAAATATTCCTGTGAGCAACACAATAATTATAACATAAGGGTAAATTATTCTTAATTTCCTTTATTAAGTTTATAAAAAAAGATTAACCCTTTATCAAACATATTCTCAAATCCTTAACCTAATTAAAATCTGTAAACTTAACATTTTGTAAAAGAAATAAACAATCACTTCGGTATATAGAGGCTTAAATTCCACTGCATCTTTATTTTGAATGTTTTTAACCAGGAAGAAAATTTATGACAAAGGAAGGAAAAAAACTCTCTTCCTTTTGGTTACTTACAACTATCTTACAAAGCTGCTGTTGTCTATCTGATTCATTAATTGAATATTTGCCTATATAAATTGAACTCTTACTATTTCAGCTACCTGTACAGTACTAGAGAAGAAGATATATGCTCCCATTAGACAAATAAAACAAAACACAGAAGAGGTAAGTTATATTAGGTTTGGGTCACTTACAATGTGAAGAAACAGTGTTTCATGCGAATAGAAGAGAAATTGGTATAAAATTATGGAAAAAAAACATACAACCCAATTTGTATTGTACTGTTTAGTTTAATTTAAAAGAGATATCTGGAATGCTGTATAATTAACATTGAACTTTACCTTTAGATTGATTCATTCTACATAGTTGGGATTATTTCACTGTTCCATTGTTTTTATCATTGTTCCATTGTTATGCAGAATAACACAAGTCAGCTTAGCACAGGACTAATAGACCTCTTGTACATGTAGTTAACACCTTGCAGGGAGTCACTGGGCAGTAGCAGCATATAAGGACAGTATAAAGTGCAAACATTGTATGAGCTTGGTGTTTAAGGGGTCCCTAGCTTTTCATTTGGTAGTTTTTTGTTGACGTATGTATATTTTATCTTCTGTCCTCATCAATAAGCAACATAGTTTCACATTTGTTCTGTTTGTGAGTAGCAAATCAAGAGAAAATATGTGAATTGTAACTTGACCGCCATATATGAAATGCTTACCATGAGTTGACTAATGCATTTCTTTATTTCAGGGTTCTAACATCATCTGTGTAAGAAGGGGTCTATAAGAGAAACTCTCCTGTCATACCAACAGTACCTGGAAAACAGCAGAGAACAAATCTTCTTTGTAATGATTTGAGTGGTATCTGAAGACCTCTCTGTCTGGATTTCTTTAAAGATTTAGAAGTTGCTCTGTTTATCTTCTTTTAATATCAAGATAGAAAGGTAGAGAAATTTATGCAATCAAATTAAGTTCAGTACAAATATTAATCATACATGTATTTGATCACTTCATGTACATTTTAAGAAATTCATTGTCCTAGTTTTCTTATAAATAAGTTGGACACTGGTAACTGATATTATTCTTATATATTGCATAATATATACTTGTTACAAGGAAAGAAATGTACACTTTAATCAAGATTTCAAAATACTTCTTTACAACTCTGTTTTTTTTAACTAATGCTATCTTTATTTTTCTTCAGATGTACAAGCCATGATTACTTAGGAAGGCAACTGATGGAGTCTGTTCATCCAATATTCAGAGAGAATGTTGAAGACTAATATGACTGCCAGTCTTACTTTGACAATTAAAACAACGTTTGTTATTATCAAAGACAGTGCTGTCCAACTCAAATTTAGGAAACTCCATTCGTATAATGTGTTGATGTGATCCGTTTACCCCATTATTGACCTCCAATAGACTTTCTTTATTCTGGACTTTTTTAAAAGAGTGCTTTAACTCTGTGATTGTACCAACAGTAACTAAGAGGTGATTCATTTGAATCTGTCTTAAACCTCAACCATCATAACCAAATCTACATGCCATGCACTTTAGATCAAACTCCATTTTTTGTATCCAGTGTATATCCAAGGACCCATTAGTGATGTGCTGATATTGTTCATGGTTTCATATCCTTAGGGGTTATATAATTGTAGTTACTGTTTACTCCAGAGATTCTATGGCTTCTCCGTGCAATTAAGTTCCCATACCCTTGAAGAAATATATGTGCCTGATTATTTACCTTTATTGTCAGAACTTAAATAGTATACTATACAGGTAGCTATACACAATGTAGTTGATCAAGAATGGCAAAAAACAGATGCGTCATCAACATTTATTAAAAATTGTAATTTAGTTGTATGTATATGAAGGTCCTCTCATGTTTTATCCTTCCTGGAAAAGTAGATGGGATTTCTTTGCAAGAAATTACATTAGGTTTTTGTGTTTACTTAACTCAAAACCCCTGTTATATAAAGGAGCCATACGGCTTATATATTAGATCATAGCTCAGATTAGCCAAACTTGGTAGTCAGGTTCAGTCTAAGTGTATAAACACACTTAAGCAACATCGCTCTGTGTGTAGAGACTTGGATTGACAAACTGAGTAGCCTATTCAATAATAATTCACTGGTTAAAACCCTCTGTCAATGATATACCCAAAACTATAATCTTTATTAAAAATGAGGCTAACAGTTGTTTGTCGTGAAGCCTCCATGTCTCAGTAGGTAGAGCGTTGGACGCTCAAACCGAACAGCCTCCCTGGAAATGGAAAGTTTTCTGACTGGGTTTTCACTCCGAACGGCCTGTGTGGGAGGATTGCCAGTTACTACCGAAAGATCGTGGGTTTCCTCCTGGCATAAAGCCTGGTTTTCTCCCACAATAAAACTGGCTATGCTGCGAAAAGTATCATATATTCTTGTTTTGTTTTTCGTATTTTACAATAAATTTTTTCTTAAAGCTCATTAAAACTGAATCTTTGATGATTTCGGTGGGAATGCATGGGAAGGAATAAGTATTTAGTCTTGAAGAACTTCCAGCGGGAGACTGGTCGGGGCTTAATCTAGGCTGGTTTTAAACCCCATATATGGGGTTTGGGCTTCTGCAGTTTGGGCCCCCAAACCAGGGTATGACGAAAAAAATTGTTGTGATTGTTGCTTTATATATCTCTGCAAAGTATTTAAAACATAAATGTTATGGACATATTACACAGAAGTGGTGGTTTAAAGTTGGAGTTCTCTCCATGCATCCTTTATGGGCCCTGGGATGGTATTATCCAGTTGTACTATGGGTGCCCTAGATGAGGCCCTGCTGGTTTGCATGTTTGGGGTGGTGGGGAGAGGGGGACTTTGGGGATGAAGGGATGAGCCACCATCATTTGTCTCACCAATATCTCCAGTAATCAAAAATGAGATAGTTCTAATTTTATCCACCCAAACTATCCTTCGGAAAAAAGAACACAGCTGTGGTATATACTAGGCCCAAATTTAATAAATCTCTCAAAATTATATATTTGCATCTTCGTACCTTTAGATCAAAGACTCGTGTTTAATAAAACAAATGGCTAGAATGTTTGCTTTTGTACTCGTTATTACTTCACTTGCCTGGTTATTTGAACGACACATTGACTTTCTCTTGGTATCAGGCCATGCCGCCAACAGATCAGAGGAATTATTGTCGCACCTTTTTTTTAAGACACGACCCCCACACATTTGACGTGAGGCCTAACCCCTGACTCCCCCCTCCCCCCTTTCTCCCCACCATTATGCAGTCTGCATATGACAGATTGGTTGTTGCTCAACTCCATACTTAAAATTATTTCACAGATATGGCGTTTTTGCCAGGTTTAGTATATTGGATGGTTCCATAAGTAACCTCTGCCAAAAACCCCTTTCCATAGATATAAATTCATCTCTTGCTTCTGGATTGTATAGGTAGCCAAACGGATATGGCTGCTTTGGCAAGTTATAAGAAACCTCTGAGCTCCACATAGAAAACATGCTTGAATAGCATGGACATCTACGACGAACGGCTGCTTTGGCAAATCTTCCGTAAGAAACATCATCTGAGTGACCTATAGAAAACATGTTTGAACAGCATAGACATCTACATGTGCGATGAACGGCTGCTTTGGCAAATCTTGCATATAAGAAACATCATCTAAGTTATCTATAGAAAACATGCTTGAATAGCATGGACATCTACGACGAACAGCTGCTTTGGCAAATCTTGCATGTAAGAAACATCATCTAAGTTACCTATAGAAAACATGTTTGAACAGCATAGACATCTACATGTGCGATGAACGGCTGCTTTGGCAAATCTTGTATATAAGAAACATCATCTAAGTTACCTAAAGAAAACATGCTTGAATAGCATGGGCATCTACGACGAACGGCTGCTTTGGCAAATCTTGCATATAAGAAACATCATCTAAGTTACCTAAAGAAAACATGCTTGAATAGCATGGACATCTACGACGAACGGCTGCTTTGGCAAATCTTGCATATCAGGAACATCATATAAGTTACCTATAGAAAACATGCTTGAATAGCATGGACATCTACGACGAACGGCTGCTTTGGCAAATCTTGCATATAAGAAACATCATCTAAGTTACCTATAGAGAACATGCTTGAATAGCATGGACATCTACGACGAAAGGCTGCTTTGGCAAATCTTGCATATAAGAAACATCATCTAAGTTACCTATAGAAAACATGCTTGAATAGCATGAACATCTACGACGAACGGCTGCTTTGGCAAATCTTGCCTGTAAGAAACACCAGCCGTTCATCGTACATGTAGATGTTCATGCTGTTCAAGCCTGTTTTCTTTTGTGAACTTAGTTGAGGTTTCTCATGCAAGATTTGCCAAAGCAGCTGTTCTTTGACGGCTCGTGGAGTCATTTCAAACCCCAATAATTAAACCAACGTGAGCATCATTGACATGTAACCATGGGCCTAAAAACGAACGATGAAATTATATTCTTTACATTTGATCCAATTTGACTTACTTAAACAAGGAGACCCCATCTCGGAGTTTTATGGGTCAAATGTTACCGAAACCTCAATGAGAAATCAAGCGGTGTGTTTTCGTATGGAGACATTAAGAAAAGAGCAACAAAAACACTCAATTTATTTGTTTGTAGTCATGGCCCAACCAATTGGTAGAGGTTGTTTAATAAACATTCTCACTGCTGATATCTTTGGAATGGTCAATGGTATCATATACCAAAAACAAAATGATAGTTCTAAGCAGACGAGTTCCAATGTCTGCTGGTATCCAAATGGCTATGGGCACCATTAAAGAGCACCTAATTTCTGTAGAATTCGGGGTTTGAGAACTTGTCAAATAACGACTTATCACTGCACCCGTGAGTATTCCATGGCCCGGTGAAAGCTAAAAACTTAGACAATCATTCTTTGCATTTTTTTCAGATTTAGGGTGGATTCCCTTCATCCAAAGTAGACTAACTATCATGGACACAAAATCCTTTCAAAAACTTCTGCCAATATTGAGCATGAGATCGAATCAAACTTAATTTCTCATAAAACGGTCTGTGGAACAGTTAGCAGAAACCATCAGCAGCTTTGGACACATAGCAAAGATTATTCTACCAATAAACCTTACAACCCCACCATAAAGTAAAATAGTCTTGTCTACCACCTGATCAGGGGTTTTACTTATTGGTTGTATTTGGGAGAGCTGTCAGATATTCGAAGGTTCAGGGTTTCCCCCTTAACCTGGTAACGCCACCCAGTGAAATAATTTTTGAGTGTGACAAAAAACGTCAATTAATTAATCTTGTGTCGGGCATCCTACAGTTATTGTTAATCAATCAAAAAAAGATCAAACGACTGGAGTTCAGAGAAATTGTTAGTCTGATTTTGACTCAGCAATTTGTCACGAATCTCTACCACTTGTTAATAGTCCAAAGTTTACCTCAATTCTTTAGATCTCTTAAAGTGACAAATTGCGATGAAATACCT
Source organism: Lepidochitona cinerea (assembly GCA_963971465.1). Lineage (NCBI taxonomy): Eukaryota > Metazoa > Mollusca > Polyplacophora > Chitonida > Tonicellidae > Lepidochitona > Lepidochitona cinerea. The sequence continues at coordinate 9,473,595 of OZ020556.1, forward strand.
TATATTCACCTTTTACATGAACATGCTTTGTTCATATTATTTTTTTGAGAAATCTCTGAAAGGAGGGAGCTTTGATTGATAATTCACAGAGGTCAAGTAAGACGATTTCAAAGATATATGTTCACCTGTCGACCAGGGGTCATGATAGGAGGGCAGTTTTCCAGTGGTCACAGGTTAGAGATATGTGGGAAATCTGTTTTGAAAACAGTGGAAAATTGTATTTAAATTAAAAGTTTTATATATTTTACCTGAAGTTTTCACTTAAACTATTTCGAGAGTCGATCCAGAATGTGTTATAAACAAAACCACAGGCATTCTTCACATTGTACAAATACTTTTATTACAAATACTTTAACATCATCAAATCAGTTGTACATAAATATCATCTTACTACAGTGTACATGCAGATATTAAATCTAATCACTTCACTTTTTATAAAGTTTGATTCTAAGTTTCATTAACATAAAATACAACATTTAAGGGGTTTCTCCATACAAAAGTGTGGGATATTAATGTAATACAGAGTCCCTACATGAATATACAAGCGAAGTTGTTACAAATAATGCCAGGCAAAAATTCCTCATAATATGCGAGGGGATACAAACCAAAACTTACTTATAATAGAGATTTAGAGAAATTTCTGTTAAGAGTACCAAATTTAATAGTATCTGGAAGTTGAGAGGTCAACACTGTACACCATTGTTCATTGGAACTTATAAAACAGGTAATCTCTAACATTGTTGTGACATTGATGATGAAACATTTAGTCTTGAAACATGAAATGTATATTGTGATAATTACACTGTAGTGATACTAAGACAAACAAGCTATAGGTTAAAGTGGCATGAGCTGCCAAAATTCACACTTCTTTCATAATTTCTGATCATCGCGACAGTAAGAGGCTTTAAAGGCCATCGAAAAACTAAATGATTGGCGTTGGAATGAGGAAAATCCATACAGTATGTGGACTATAGGAACCGGAATAGTGTTCGAAAAGTAACAAAATTTAAATAACCGGGACGACCATTCATTCATTCTAAGCCAACGTTAGTTCAAAACAATACTTTATCGTGCATTCTCGAGACTAGAAGCAATAAAGAGCTTCTGAATTATACGTCTTGTAAAAAATAGCCGATAATTTCAACATTCTGTTTGAGCGTCAAAATATCAACTTTTTGGCAGCTCATGCCCCTTTAATGAACTGATGAAAACTGAATTTACACTACATCAGTGTAAAAAATGTGAGAATGTTAACATTTAGTTTATATCCTCCACTGGCTTCCATCTTTATGTCCCTTCTATCCACATAACCATAAACTCCACTGTTTCTTTTTATCCAGCCATTCTACATGTATATAAAGCAAAACATAGTCTTAAGTTGTATACATGTATATTTATGAACACTAAAACACACAGGCCCAGAGAAAATCTTCTTGACTAAAATAACCATTGAGACAAATCTAAGTTGTATATAAATAAAGTAAACAATGTGCGGTTTCAAGTCCAGCATAAAAACCTAACACAGACTTTTGTCGCAGCAAATAATATGCTTGCTCATGTAATACAAAGCCCCTCCCCTTTTCCTATTTGACCCTATTACTGTAGAGGAATCAAATGGATTGGATCAGGTAGGATTGTGGCAAACATATTTTATTCAAGTCACATTAACTAGAACGATGGCCAGGTCTAAAGTAAAGATCAAATACAACAATAAAGTATAGTATTTGAAATATATATCTCAATTCCAGGTGGCCTAGAGTCGTGGGAGGGTTTAGATAGGGGCAGGCTAGTTCAGTAGTATTAGAAAAATATGATCTACATGTAGGTTTAATAAATAGGAATTTTACACAACATTGGTTTCTGTAAAAACATTTGGTACCCTTTTATTAGGTACATTAAATTATGGTTACTCAGACATACAATGTACTTTCAGTCTTGAAAGCTTTCTCCGAATATGAGGATCATCTGAGATATATATACAGTGAACTTTTTAAGTGGGAGTCAACCTTTCATCATACCGCCGGACAAGTAACATCTCCAGGATAAATCCCTTGTGTACAATCTGAATTAGAAATTTAATTGTGTACAGTGAATCTAGAAATTACATATACATCATTCTGTGATTCTTCTAATCTTTCATCTTTTTAATAAATAAAGATATTGTACACGTAACATTACATATATGATGCAAAAGATGCTCGGATTTGAGAACATTTTAGTGTAAATATTTAGAAATGTTTTCAATTTTATGATCACAAACAGAAGTAAAATTGTCTGTTATGATGACTGTAATTCCAAATACCACCCTGATTATTTAAAGCCTGTAGAATATATTTCAAATTTTCATTACTGTCTGTTTCCGCAATTACATTCTCACGTTTTGCCATTTTATATGCGTATTTAAAGACTTTGTATTGTTTCTTCTCTTTTTGTTTTCCATTTTTATGGTAAAGGAAGGGACAACTATTATTCCATGTTCTTTACAAATCACCCTAACTTGAGCTTACAAGGAATCCCTACTGTTATCTACAGTATTTAAAATAAAGTCGTTATTAATATCATTATAATGCATTCTGACTGCAGAGTTAGAATGAATAATACAAACCCTTTTACAATTCCACTTTTTTTTAGATGAGACATCCCATTTCAAATATTAAGTTTAGTATTCAATAATCAAGATCTGCAATTCAAAAAGAATAAGTGTAATTAATATAAAGGACAGTATGATGACAAAATCAAGCATCTCTTAAGTAAACTTACAGATTGATATGAAAACCTTTAATTCAGATACTGAACACTAAATGTTTTCTAATTAAAACACACTGGCACAGGAAATGCCCTATGGACTAAAATAACTATGGGGACGAGTTAAAAAAAGAGATATACAAGTCATTATTCAGCTTAATCTAAAGGATAAATCGTTTATACATGTACATGTAGTTTGTTTTGACCAGACACTGAGACAAAACCTAATTCAAACGATAGCCCCTGCACATCCCGCGATTCAGTTTGTTTGCTAGACGTAGCATCCTTGAATTAATATGCTGAAAAACATACAGCATAGTACTTTCTTTTCTACATCTACCAGGGTCTAAATTTTCACCTAAATGATAAGGGTTTGTAGTGTTCGTATCGAAAAGCACTTTCAAACCATTTACACTTAGTTTTGACAGCAGATTTTAGAAACAGGATTATCTAATTAGTCGTGGAACAAAATATACATCTCAAAGAACTATAAATGAAGTTGCTGTCCTGAATACAAATGAACCTAGTTGCTATGTTAAATGAATACATTGACTGAGATTTGTTGGTATATCAAACATAAATGTACCGGTACATAAAATGATATAAAACAATCACCTTGTTGATAGATCATATAAAGATTAACAAACCGATGCACCTTGTTAATGTGTAAAAGTAAATGTTTGTCTTGTAAGTACATGTATGTGTACCTTGCTGGCATGTAACTTGCCTATGTAGCTTTTCTAGTAAAAAAAACATTCTTGTTAATGTCACTGAGTCAATGTAATTTTATTTTCAAAACTACATCTGAAATATGAAGTTACTGTATTTTACATGTATGTTATTTGTTAGTGTGTAAAATGAAGAATGAAATTCGAAGTTGCTATCCCAGACATACATGTACATTTAAGGTGGGCGAATAAGTAATATCCTGTGTTATACATGCATGTATATGTACATGTATATTTTTGATGTGTAAAATAATGTTGTCCTAAACACACACAAATGGCCCTTTGTCTTAAATTAAGTTGCTTCCTTTTACACTGATGTACCTGTGAGGTCAGTGGGAGTGGAAAAATTAATAACCTGTTAAGATAGACGGCCTTTAAACGATGTGATCATAGAACTTACTTTGTTACACTACATGGTCATGGGTTGAAGAAAAGGAGATTTCACTTAAAATCAGATTTTTTTATCAGCTTCCAAACTTGAGATTTCTTAAATGATACAGACCATAACAGTAAAGCTTGAAACTGTAGTTGTTAATGACTATCGTTGTGGGCATAAACTAAGGTAACATAAAGTTACTGCCGCGTGCATCTTGTGTATGAAAAATAGAGGTTGCTATGTAAGACATATATGCAACTTGTTGGTGTGTAAAATAAAGTTGCTGTCTTGAACATAGATGCATCTTGTTGATGTGTAAAAGCTGGGATTAATATAGAAGGAACACGCCTTTATCACACTCGCTATTGTTTGTCTCAGACAAATGGTGAGGGCATTCCGATCCACCCCAAGAACAGCTGAAACCTCATTCCGAAAACAGACTTTGGTTGTCTTTGCTTGCTATCGGTCGGCTCTGACACTCTGAAACCAGTAGCGAGCGATTGATTGGTTGGTGTTTTACGCTGCGCTCAAAATTATTTCACTTCTATGGCGGCGTTGCCAGTTTTATTGTGGGAGGAAACCGGGTTCTATGCCCGGAGGAAACTCACGACCTTTTGTTTGTAACTGGCAACCATCCCATATAGGTCGTTGGAGTGAAAACCCAGTCAGAAAATAGTAGCGAGCGAAGACAGCTGAAGTCTGTTCCAGTTAGGGTTTCTGCTATTCTTGGGGTGGATCAGAAGGCCAGGTGTCTGAGACAAACAATAGAGGGCCAAACTAAAATAAAGTTGACACATATACCTTGCTGGTGTGTAAAATGAAGGCTTCTTGGGCATCTGAATATGAAATGTAATCAGATCATTTATAAAGCTGGGTCAACTTTACGATTTTTAAGCACAATCTCAGAAAGCAAGTGTATAATTCATTTAAAGTTCAAGCTACATGCTCATTTATAGCATGTGCTAGATTTTCTTTCATTAATTACTTTTGTCAAAACCTGTTCCCCTGTGCCAGAGTGTTACAGAATATTTAGATGGATTGTATTGCTTAGATATTTACCAGTCTCCATATTCCTTCCCTTTTGAGTGGTAATTGCAGATTTGCTGTCCAAAGTTCCCTCTTATAGAGCTAGAAAAGAAGATCGCATAAAACTATTAAAGATATAAATTTAATCAGACATTTCAATACAGAATAGAACTGAATGTGTCAGCTACATTTGACTATTTGATATGATTCAAGGCCAGGAAGAACTCTTCAAACAGATTGAACTCTACACTGCCACTAAAAACTATTTTGTAAAGATGAAAAACGATGGTAAAAGAACTCCAGATGAAAAATTGTACATGTGTGTTCATTTCTACCCAAAATTCTAGCAAATTCACATTACTTCAAACATGAAGCCATGCCTGGGTATCAAGTTTTGTGTATAAAGTAAACTTACATTGAAATCTTTATCAATCAACATTAAACAAAATCAATTGGCTTACAAGAAGATAACAGTAGAGATAAAAAGCTTCACAACCTTTTTCATGAAAATCCTTTAATATATTCAAATTATCAATGATGATCATAGGTGTTGTCTGCAAGTTTCTTTTAGGGGCCGTGATGACTCAGTGGGCAGAGCAATAGTCTCTGTCAGCTACAAGCCTCCCATTAAAGGTCCGCAAATTTGAATCCCATTCAATTCAAGAAAATTTGAAAATACTTTGAGTGGGTTTTTAACACAATCGTTGTATGTGGGAGCCAGGTACTCACCGAAATGTCTGGGGATTCCCCTAGGCTCTTTCTTCCTCCAACACTAAACCTGCTAAAAACACAAATCAAACAATTAATCCAATTCATGGAAAAACACTATAAAAACTCCTTCAAATTATTCACGCTAATGATACCAACTTGAAATTTGAATCCTATACCAAAATAGTACTACATGTGCATGGGTGAAAGAAAAAATAAACTTCAGTTAAAAGCACATTTTATAACAGCTTTCAAACTTGTGACTAATTAAATGAGATGGACAACAACAGTATAGCTGGAAATTGTAGTAGTGTAATAATGTCTTTGGATACTGTTGTTGGCACAAAGGTAAATACAATGCAAACACTTCATGGAAGGCCTATAACAACAAATTTATTTTACTCAATATGCTACATGTCCACCCCTAAAAACAAAATTGTAACCAAGGCAACATACCATATTAAATGAACCTGTTTGTGATAAAGGTGATGTTACATGTTACATATGCTATCACTATTGTAGTCGTTATTTCGTATAACTTGGGTATGTAAACATAGACTGATCCAGAGACATTTTGATACCTGTATACAGGTATGGGCGCCCAAACTCACAAGCAAAAAATCCGCCCAAATTCTTAAAACCAACAGATTTTAATGTCAAAATAGCATTTAATGTTGAATTTTGGGCCAGAGATGTTGTTTTTGTCTTATGGTTGGAACATTTTGAACCGAAATGGCATGCCTAAATTTTCCCTGGATCAGTCCCTGGTAAAAGATACACGTCCCGTAAGGATCAAACCTTTTATCAAACTAACCAACTTTGCTTTTCTGTCAGTTCTCCCTTTCAGCAACAGCCAAAATCCTGATTAAAGAGAAAGGTTACATAATTATTACAATTTCTCACATACACTGATTTACTACAGAAACATGATGAATGCATTATTAAACCTGCAAATTCAAATCGAGCATCAGTGGACTTACGTGTAAGTACTTAGGGATTGAAAGACATGGGCCCGAGTAGAGATTAAGCCCAGAAATATGGTGTATCAACTATCTAGTTTAGTTTTTTAACTACATGTCCACAAGTTCACTTGGACAGTGTGGACTGGTCGTTGTCTAGCTTCTGGGGCTTTATGTAGTTCAGTCACTCTTGTTTGAAACATTCAATTGAGTGACCGATAAAGTATTAGAGAAGGATGATTCAGTGAAATAAACAGTTATGACATAATATCAGCAGTCTAACATCTGTTATAAAGATACCATTGGTTAGTCAGTCATATTCAGAGCTGAATGTCCATCCTTAGCAATGTTTTTCTCAATAAGAGATCTTGTTTTTAAACACAGAGTGTCCCCTCGTCTGCATAAAACAATCACTATCACTCAAAAATCTCACATATAACTTACCCAAGCTGCAATTATCATCAGGGAAATAACTGACTAACTTATCCAAGTCCGTTGCCTTAGTACATTATTGCTCATTAAAGGGGCATGAGCTGCCAAAATGTTGATATTTTGACGTTAAAACAGAATGCTGAAATTATTGGCTATTTTTCTCAAGAGGTAGAAATCAGAAGCTTTTTAATGCTTCAAGTCTCGAAAATGTACGATAAAGTACTGTTTTAAACTAACTTTGGCTTAGAATGAATGAATGGTCGTCCCGGTTATTTAAATTTTGTTTACTTTTGAACACGTTTTCGGTTCATACAGGCCACATACTGTATGGATTTTTCTCATTCCAACGCCAATCATTTAGTTTTTCGATAGCCTTCAAAGCCTCTTACTGTTGTGACGATCAGAAGTTATGAAAAAACTGTGAATTTTGGCAGCTCATGCCCCTTTAAGTTAAACTCACAAATTATGGATGTCACAGTTCAACTTAAGGCAATAAATAAGGATAGCCTACTTATTATTATTAAGAACTGCAACTTAAGTCTGTGTAAAATGTTAGATGTCTTATTTAGGATGTTACTCTGAACTAATTATTCTCAGTAATACAGATTTATGATAATAATTAGTTCGGAGTCCAAGTATGATGCATAAATAACCTGTACAAGGGTGTTTACAATATCGTAGATATAAAGCTTAGTGATTACACAGTTGATGGAGATTATAAGTGGAGCCTGTGCCAATTCACCATATTGCTGCCTTACACCCTGATCAGGAACATTTCTATGATTTTAGCTGTCATTATCATTTTGTTAGAGAAGATTATACCACACTACTCTGCTCCACAGAGAATCTTTCTTTCTATCCTATAAGCATCTCTGCGAAAGAAATAGCTTTTTTTCGTGGAATGAAGACCTCAGCCACCATATATTGTAGGTGGATTTGTGTAGCCAGCCAGTAAGGCGTTGGTAATGACCGACATTGCCGTTTGCTAGTTACTTGAAGAGGCATGAGCTGCCGAAATTCACACTTTTTTCATAATTTCTGATCGTCACGACAGTAAGAGGCTTTACAGGCCATCAAAAAACTAAATGATTGGCGTTGGAATGAGGAAAATCAATACAGTATGTAGCCTTCACGAACCGGAACAGTGTTCGAAAAGTAAACAAAATTTAAATAACCGGGACGACCATTCATTCATTCTAAGCCAAAGTTAGTTAAAAACAATACTTTAACGTACATTCTCGAGATTAGGCGCACTAAAAAGTCTTTGAATTATACGTCTCAGGAAAAATAGCCGATAATTTTAACATTCGGTATTAACATCAAAATATCAACATTTTGGCAGCTCATGCCAAAAAAAAGTGTATAAACAATTTTAACTTTACAGGTATAAATGATCTTAGCAATCGCCTATCTGCATATGTAATATACTGTAATGTAAATTTTTATGATTGATTGGGGCTTAACATCAAACTCAACAATTAAGGTTATATGGCGACAAAGAAACCAACTGACCAAAAGATTACCCTCCCTGTGCCCCCCACCCTCCCCCTTCGTTCCAAATCTAAATTTTGACACAAGGCTCCACAGACAATAGAAAATCAGGAAGGCTAATGTATTTGGCATAGTTACTGTCTGGTCCTCCTTGCTAGGTCAGCAAACATGGCTAAGGTAAAACCACAATGTCCCCAGCCAGAAGGGTCTTTATGCAATAACATGCATAAAGTTCTGCCTTTCCTGCTATTTTTTTCCCTTACTATTCATCATTCACAGAAATATTAATGGTAAACCTTTCGAACCTGCAGCTGAAAGTAAACTTGTTCAACAACCACTTTAAGGGGAGGGGACCGGTTACAGAGGGTAAATGTAATATTCATTGATCGTCTAATAAATTGGCTTGGGTCAAAGTAATGTAACTTTGGGAGTGCCAATATGAACCTGTTTGCTACGTTAACGTATTAAAAATAGTTAAGCATTGCTGGGTGATTGCCTTTTCTTTATCAGAAGGGAAGTCAGCCTGGTGTCCGACTGAAAATTCAACAGTGAGGGAACCAGTTATCGAGGGTTGGGAATTTTTTTCCCTTTTTTTGATCATTTTTTTCAAAAATTTCTACAAATAAGCACGTTTATCGAAAATAATAGACAATTGACAGTAAGGTAAGGGCCACTTTCAAAAGCCAAATCCTCAAAGCGGTAAACGAAAACCATGAACTGAGCTAACACTTTTAGGGAGCGGTCCTTTATGTGTTTGCCTATGTTAACCTATACTATGGAGGTACTAGGATAACCAAACCATAATTGTAGAAAACAATGGTCTAACCAGCTGGGAGCGGTCCTCACAGTAACGCTACATACCGGAGCTAACCAAACCAATGACGGGTCCCCACTTGAAGGACTGACCTAGATTCTGAAGTCGCCCTTCGAACTTATTCTCGTAAAAATTTTATGTTTATTTTTCATGCGATATAATCCATAATGTTAATATGTGGTTCTGGGAGCTAATATTTGTTCAATTTCTTGATACTTTAAGTTTAAGGATTTTTTAAACTTCTGTTACTATGTCTAATTTTTGTCGGACAGACTATAGTATAGAATTGGTTCGTCAGTCTCAAACCGCTATAATCGTCAGTTTAACCCCCCCCCCCCCCCCCCCCCCCCGTTTTATTCATTTCTTCTAGAACTTATGACTAATTTAGTATTACAAGCTTAAAACTAAACTATCCCTACTAAAAGCTAAAAGAACTAACATCTAAAAGACGAATTTGAAGAGAAGTTAAAAACGACGGACCTATTCTATATTTGCACCTTTTTGCCGATCGATTTTTAATAACATCGTTATTTTCCTGACCGGCAAGTTATAGTAACACAGGAAAGAGACACATGAGTGCGGCTATAACCAGCTGATAACATCGTCTGCTCGGACCAAATTACAAAATCGGCACTTTGACAATGAAGGAAATTAGGAAAGTGTGAATTTGGTTTTACACGTACCTAGGCCTAACCCTCGATAACTGGTAGGCCTACTCCCAGGCTACGGCCATTTAATTCGTTTTATCTGTTTATTACTATTACTAGTATTAGAATAATAAGTGTGGTTTTGATAGCCAAATAAACGAAGAATGTTCCCTCAATTAATTATTTACAGAAATGCTTTCGACTTTCCATTGCAAATCGTATAAAAACTTAAAAAAGTAACTCACCTTGCATCGCAGGCCTCGTCAAGCAAAAACGAAACACAGCTTATTTACCTCAAGTACAAAAGAGTTCCATTAGAGGTTTATTACAATGCATTCATAGGCCAGTTGTTAACTTTAAGGTAAAAGCTGGATTTGTTATACTTTGGCAGGCCGCACGGCCTACGGCCTGTCCGTTTTACCTGCTTGTAACGGGGTAACAGCGATAACAGAACTGAGCTAATAGCTGCTAACAACGCGAGGATCGGGTGGAGACTCGACTTGGAGATATTAACATGAAAGCCAAGAGATTTTACAAGTTTTACATTTACAGATATTTGACAACTAATGAACGAATCGCCAATTATGAGAGAATCGTCGATATAGCCAACTTATACATGTCAGAGGCCACGCAAGACAGAAAAACAGGTTTCAATAGCTTAGTGAAAATGCGGGGTGCACTTGCCAAACCCATTGGAAGGGCGATACTGATACACCTTATCACACCAGATAAGCTACCAGCCGTATAAATTTCCATCGATTTTCTTGATGGCAAAGTCATAAAAGTATGATAACCTGGTTTAAAAATGCTTTTCCTAACTGTTCATTCCGTTTGTCCCGAAAATTTAAAAAAAAAAACTTTTTAGAAGACTTTGAAAACCGGATGGAAAAATTCACTTCAGCGAGTGACCGTCCGACATACTTCCTGCATTTACACTGGCTGTGGGATAAACACGGCTACCAGCGATCATATTTTCGGTCATTTATATTTAAGACAAAATTCAGATATTATGAAAATCAGACATATTAGTGCCTTTTTTTACCTTTTCATACAATATTTTAAATAAAAACTTAAAGCTTTCTTGTGATCGAAGACTTTGAAAAACGGGTAAAAATAATTTACTTTGGCGTGTCATGACTTGATCTACATTTGATACTACAGAAAACATAGCTACTGGCTGTCGTAATATCAATCCATAATCTTAAAGCAAAAATTATGAAAGTGTAATAATCGGATGAATTAGTGATTTTCCTTTCTTAACATATTTTATTTGTGGATAAAAACAATAAAAAATCTCCTTGAAGTTTTGGAGAGAAAAAACAAAGCTGTTTTCGGATGCAAAATGGCGTCACATAATCGAATGAAGTCATTTCAAAAGAATTCACTGCAGAATAGCATTTCTGTCCGAAATGGTGATTAAAACTCCGAGTTTACCATTTCTGATACGGATCAAACGATTACAACATTCCACCAGATTTATTGGGGTCCATATTTTCTACTGAGACGGAAAACGGGAGCGAAAACTCATCGGTGAAAACAACAACAACGTTCAGAACTACGATAAAATGAGAAAAAAACTTATTTTTGCAGCTTGAATACTGGACCTGTGAATTTATTACACCCACATGAGATTGAGGTTGTTTTCAGCATTTTTGTTTGTTTGTTTTATAACTATGAAATTTTTTTTTTGTCATACAAAACTTGATCTGTCAAAATATAGGCAATTTGAAAATGCATTACAAAAAAAATCCATTTTTATCAGTAAAAGAAGAGTTAAAAAATGTAGATAGTATAGGCAACATTGTACAAAGGCAAAATAGAAGAAATGAAAACATTACATCTACTTATGACTTTTGTTATATGTCATTCTTATGTCATACTATTCATCTCAAACAAGTTATTCAATGAAATCTGGGATGAATATCCCAGATGAAATATAGCGTTTATTACTTTATTAATGTCAAGTTAAAGGCACACTTGCCGCGAAAATCCAGAACAGTGTTTACATTACAAAATAGTGAACGGTTTTCTTTACTTTTCCCAGACAGAAGAAGTTAGGAACTTTCTATTTTTAACAGAAATGGAAAGTTTTGGCATCATTTAGTATTTTTAATTTGAAATTGAAAAACAGATTTTTCAAGTACCCGCAATGTAAACAAACATCAAACCTGAGCAAGCGCCCTAATGTTTTGATTCGTGTGTGCGATTTAACGACACAGTGTAATTTTACGAACTTTATCTAAGAAATACAGACTAACGATCGAGTAAGAGAGACTATAAAAGTCTTGATGTTGTTGTTGTTGTTGTAATCGAACTTCGATTCTTCGCTTGTTTTTCACCCTCATTTATACATTCTAAACCTAATTGGACATGCTTTATGTGTGCTATGTTTAATTTTAGTGGTTTTAGCTGTAGTAAGCTCGTGTAACTTTGTTTTCTTAACAGATGTCAAGCAGGCTAAGGCGACAAGTGGGTCACTTGTTTGAGGGGCATGTAGAAGTTGAGACGTTGCGCCTAAATATAACAGAAGTTGTAAATCCAGAAAGAGTTTGTTTAATGACAAGTGGGTCTTTAACAAATCCTGGTCTTGGTCTTGGTCTGGGTCTCGGACAATAGTGGTCTTGATCTCGGACGCCTGGTCTTGGTCTCGGACCCCAGGTCTTGGTCTTGGTCTCGACCTATCAGGTCTTGGTCTTGGTCTCGGGTGGCCTGGTCTTGACTACAACACTGCTTGTTTCACACAATTTAATGCGGATTCCAGAGAATCCATTTTCAAATGATGGGATGTTATAAACTGATTCAGTTGTTTCAAATTTAGTATGACCTTGCATCTGCCTAATTTCTTAGGCGGATAAAAATAGGTGAAACAAAACATATGTCATTCCAGGGGCGGATCCAGCTTTTTACGAAAGAGGGGGTCCTAGGCCCTTCGATTACAGAAACATAACAAATTTAAAAGAGGCGAGGGTTCAGGCCGCCTAGGCCCCGGAAGCTCTGGACTTCCTGATTGCCCGAGAAGCGTTCTGAGGGTGTTCTGCAACTAAAAATGCTAATAATTTCCGGATTTTGCTTTCCTTAATTTAAAAAAAATAACAGTAAAGTCGTTATTTTCCCCAGTTTTAAGCTAGTGAAACATTGTGACGCTTTAAAGCATGGAGAAGGGAGTGACTATTCCAACGCGTTAGGCGAGGGTCCAGGGGCACTCTGAAACTTCGGGGATTTACGTGCGTGAAATACCCTCTGATAGACTGCAGGTCATTTTGAATATGGCGACCAAATAGGTAGCCGTGAAGCGTACAAATCCCAAATCCCCTTGAGGGCCCCACAAAAGTGCCCCCGTGATAATGTAAGGGACTGAAACACTCGGTTTATTAACTTTCAGCCTCGATCAGTTATATAATTGAAGTATTTGAAGATTCCTGATATGTATACCGAAACTGCGTCTGTCTACAACATGTGGTTTACCGGGCTAAATAAAATATATAAACAAATATCTTTCTAAATAATATTAGCATTTAATAAATTTATAATTATTTTTATTTTCTGTTTTCGTCTGTAGTAAAACATTTTGATATTTACTTTCGACGCCATTTTTATTCAGCCCCAAAATACGGTGATTTGTATAAAAAGCGCAGACTGCCCGAGGCCACTTGTTGTATACCAATATAGGTTTAATTCCCTAATCCTAGGTCATGTGGGAAAGAGTGATTGCTATTAAAGCAGCTGTAAATTCATGACGTTCCATCATGTAATAAAATTGCCTTCGGGTTCAAAGAAAAAAAAAAAAAAAAAAAAAAAAAAAAAAACTCTGAAACTTCGGGGATTTACGTGCGTGAAATACCCTCTGATAGACTGCAGGTCATTTTGAATGTGGCGACCAAAAAGGTAGCCGTGTAACGTACAATTTCCACATTATCTTGGGGGTCCATCGAAAGCTAGTGTCCTCGTGATAATGTAAGGGACCGAAATACTCTGTTTGTTAACTTTCAGGCGCGATCAGTTTTATAATTGAAGTATTGGAGGATTCCTGGAATGTACCGAAACTGCGTTACACAACATGTGGTTTACCGGGCTAAATGATATTAGCATTTAATAAATTTATAATTATTTTTATTTTCTGTTTTCGTCTGTAGTAAAACATCTTGATATTTACTTTCGACGCCATTTTTATTCAGCCCAAAAATACGGTGATTTGCCGTATAAAAAGCGCAGACTGTCCGAGGCGTGTCAAAGCCGACCGGTAGCGAGCGAAGATAGCCGAAGGATGTTCCGAGTGGGTCCAGGGCAATCTCATTCTCGCGAGATCCCCTGCTACTACGTGAACGCGACGGACCTCTCAGGCCGTTCCAAGCCATTGTCTTTGTCTTGCTAAGGGGAATCCCCTTTTGCTAGTGCTGCGGAGGAATACTCTCACTACAATCACATGACGTAGACATACAAAATAGCGTGTTGAACGCTGGCCTGTTCACAATGGCGGAGGGTAGAAATATAGTCCCTGTATTTCCTCAACGATAATTCAAAACTTAAGGGCGTGTACCAAAAACGAAATACAAGACAACATATAGAATCAGTTAAAGATCACGTACAAATCAATTTTGGAAGTAAGTTTGATTACCCAAATTTTGGGTAAAATGGCTTGGAACGGCCTGAGAGGTCCGTCGCGTTCACGTAGTAGCAGGGGATCTCGCGAGAATGAGATTGGGTCCAGGGGCCGCCTAAGCCCCGGAAGCTCTGGAATTCTTGATTACCCGAGAAGCGTTCTGAGGGTGTTCTGCAACTAAAAATGCTACTAATTTCCGGATTTTGCTTTCCTTAATTCTTAAAATATAACAGTAAAAATCCAAAGTAATAGATGAAGCCTTGTATCGTTTTTGAAGCAATGTTAGAGGGGATGATTATCCCAACGCATCAGGCGAGGGCCCAGGGGCCGCTAAGGCCCCGGAAACTCAGGGGTTCTAGATTGCCCGAGAAACGTCTAAGTCGGGCTGTTCTGCAAGTAAATAATTTCTGGATTTTGCTTTCCCTAATTCTTAAAAATAACAAAACAAGACAAGCAGGTGAAGCGCCCGCGGTTTGTTTTATATTGATTTGGGCAATATATGGGAAAACTACATACTTGTGCTACATAAAAGGGTCCGTGGATGGTTTTCTTTATTGAAAGTGGGAAGGTGGCAGACTACCGAAACCCAGTAGGCCTATTTACAAGCGTGGGTCCACGGGTCACCTATATATAGGCTCTTAAAATCACCAAGCAAGACACTGCCCATGACTTTTGTTATACTTTCTTAAAAGTAACAGTTGCAGTACTGAAGACTTTTTCTCAGAGAAATCTTGTATAAAAATCATCGACGATCCACCATATTTGATGAAGCTCTAAGCTCTTCGAATCGGGAACTGCTCACTAGTCCGAAGGTCCACTAGTCCGAAGGTCCACTAGTCCGAAGGTTCACTAGTCCGAAGGTTCACCGGTCCGAAGGTTCACTAGTCCGAAGGTCCACTGGTCCGAAGGTTCACTGGTCCGAAGGTTCACTAGTCCGAAGGTTCACTAGTCCGAAGGTTCCATAGTCCGAACATGCCAGACACAATGCGCTATATCTCAAATAAGACCATCCACTATTTGGATGAGAAAAACTAAACAGTGGTACTGATAGACATTTTATTCAAGCAATTAAAAAAATCTGAGTAGCGGTACGTATACTTGAACAGATATGAAAAATAAAAAGTACTCTTCACGGTTTGTTCAATTTATGGGGTATAAAGGTCTAAATGATATACCTCTTTTTAACACAATTAGAAACTTTTCTCCATGGTTATTTTAGACAAGAAGATTTTTCCGTGTGTTTACGTTTACAAAGTCGACACCACGTGTCTTTCTAGATATAAGTATAATGTCATCTTTTTAATGATGTTTTGCGAACTTTTCAAATTATCTGATAAAAGGATCTAAAATTGAACATGTCATGTCATGCGTATAACCCTCTAGAGTTCCTAAGGAAAAATAAAATATTTAGTTCGACGGTTTTATATACCCTGCATACCTCCTATTTCCTCAGGAAATTCATTGTCTTTCTCCGTTAGTCTGCACCCCCCCCCCCCCCCCCCCCCCCTTGCTACCGGGATGTACGCCCGTGGCTGTGCATAAAATCGTCGAATTATATATTTCCTTTTTCTTTGGAGGGATCATAAATTCCTAACTTTACACTGTCTCGACTACAGACCAGCAAAGACTAAGGGATACTGTCTCGTGGGAAAATGATGCTGAGGAAACTATCCTTGGGTCTGGGTAGGCCTATACCCTATGGGCTATATCATTTGGAGGATGATATCGGTACTGTTCTTCGGACTACTGGACCTTCGGACTAGTGGACCTTCGGACTAGTGAACCTTCGAACCAGTGAACCCTCTCGTTCGGACTAGTGAACCTTCGGACTAGTGGACCTTCGGACTAGTGAACCTTCTTACTAGTGAACCCGTTTTTCGGACTAGTGAACCTTCGGACTAGTGAACCTTCGGACTAGTGAACCCTTCTCTTCGAATCATGGCCGAAGATATGTCTAAACAAAGAACGCTGTAGGCCCGTATATATAGTTTTGTTCTCTTTTCTTGAGTGCCATATTCCTGTCAGATAATGCCATCATTTCAGTGTTTATAATCGAATATAGGTTTATTAGGTATGAAACTCGTTTGTGGGACGAGATGATCACTGAATTTTGTGAGATTCTTTACATCCAGAAATTGCATTTTTTTAAATTCAGCTTGTTCATTGCTAGAACCACGAAACACCTTGCTTAACATTGCAACACGGACTATGTGGTGCAAAATATTTAAAAAGAAACATATCATCATAGTTACCGTGGTTAGTGGTTACCGTCAAACTAAAGATGACAGGGAACTGACAGACCTTGCATTAGATTGCATAGGCCTATATAATGGTACGTTTTGATCCCTGGCTTTTTTTTTCTCTCTTAGGCCTAATCTTCTTTTTTTTTTTTCTCATCTTCTTTTTTTGGAGGGGGGGGGGGGGGGGCTATGCATTCAATGATAAAAAAATAAGACATCACCACGTAGTAGGCCTATTAAGTTGTTTTTTAACAACACGAGCTTTAGACACCTGTAAATATATCGCAGTTTCCTTCAGACTAAATATAGGCTGATAAGGCCTTTGGGTCTGTACTCGAAATGAACTAAGAAATTAGAGCAGAAGGGACAGCGTTCTTTCCACTCAAGCAGAAATTCTTCTGCCGATTTAAGGGTGACGCCCGAAACGGGAATCGAACACGGTTCCCAGTGGCCCAGAACTTGAAGTTCGTCAAACTCCGTTGCCAAAATATATTGATGATAGGTGGCAATTAAACACCAATCATCTGTTTGCCACCCATCATCAATATCTTTTGGCAACAGAGTTTGAAGAACTTCAACTTCCGTACCAGTGGCCCAGAGTACCAATTAGGCCTACAGGCTACACTCAGGCCTATCGCCAGCACTAAATCAGTAAATGCAGACTGTCTTATCCAATCCATTCAGCCAACCGGCCTCCTTTTGAGGGTTCGATTCCCGTTTCGGGTGTCACTCAAAACTCGGCAGAAGAATTTCTGCCATATTTTCAAGAAAGTGTAATCCCAAAATAACGAGAATGCACTGTACACATGCACTGTGCACATGTAGGCCTACTGTTGTACATGTACCTTTGTAGGCCCACATGCACTTTGTCAAGGCTACATGTACATGTAGCTGAAGGTCAAAAGGAAGTGACGTACATGCTCTACGGCCCGTAGCTTGCAAGAGGGCTAAACTCGATCTGGGATGTGAACATTTTCAGTGGACGTTTCACGCATGCTCATTGAGGTCAGAGGGCATGACAAACTCGTCTCAGCGTGTGAACATTCTGGCCACCCATCATCAATATACTTTGACCACAGTTTGGAGATCTCCAACTACCGTATGTATACCGTTCGACTTTGAGGTGAAGCCGGAATGCGAGGATGATACAACGAATGCGAAAAAATAGATGAGTGACTGGCAAGGGGGTATCCCCAGTGATCCTCTGACGCTTACTCGCGAGATTACAATCGATGGGTTTAATCAAATTATGTATAGGAGTAATAATTAAGGGTACTAATCAAAACAAAAATGATTTAATCAAAACTAGTAATGTATAAAATTAAACTGCTATTTTTTTATTATTTCAGTTTGATATTAAAAATAATTTGAACCGTCCTATCACGTGCCATTTGTTGATCTGCTTCGATGTTGTCCTTTGACCACTTCGTCTCTGACCTGCTTGAAAACAGGATATTTTATTTCTCTTTGCTTAATTGGCTTGATTTGACGTTTCAGCCTACGTTAGCGCCTTCTCACTGTATTTTGAAAACTGCTTATTTACGTATTTTCTTGGTTCTATTCAAATTAATCAAATAATAATAATAACAATATTAACAAAATAAATGACGCAGGTGAGCTGCTGTGTGAGAGAAGATGGCCTATGGAGAAGATACCACTATTTGTGGGCAAAAAATAGGGGGCCTCAGGGGCCGGTTGTTCAAACCTGTTTAACGAAGTTAGTTTTTGTGAACAACACGACCTTTCGACACCGTTACCGGTGTTTTCGTCAAGTGAAAGTGAAACTGACACTTCACGAAGACACCGGTATAGGTGTCGAAAACTCGTTCACAAACAACTAACTTCGTGGTGATGCCTTAGTTATTTCTCATTAGTATGGAACCCACGTTTAAAGAGAGTTCCAAACATTTCTTACACCTTGTTTAACATTATAGACATAGGCACATCAGAGACCCATTATCTGAGACAATCAAGTACCCCTTGCATGTTTAAACCTCTTTGGGCTATAAATAAATACGGGTTTGTGTAGTTTGTGTAGAATAATCTTGGAGCTATATATAACGCTCTGCATGGGTCTCGTTCTACTACTTTTGACGCCATTTGTATTCAGCCTAAAAATACGGCGATTTACCGTATAAATAGCGCAGACTATCTGAGGCGTGTCGTGTTTTCACATTCTCGCGGCGAGATTTTAGTTAGATTTCGTATTATCGCGTTTTCGCCTCCTAATTCTTGCAGCGAGAACGCGAAATGGCACAAATCAGCCACCATACGATACCCTTATCATTGTGACGTCACAAAGAGAATGACTTATCATTGTGACGTCACAAAGAGAATGACGTACAAATTAAACAAAACACGATACTTTGTATTTCTTTCAGTACCCATAGATCGAGTTCAACGATGTGCAAGACTTCAAACATCATACAAACCAGTCGATCACACTTCATGAAGAGCCCGTTGCTTTTCTCTAATACGAGTACTTTTACTTAAACTTTAGCTTTAGACGTGTAGCAATTGTAGGCATTTGTGTCCACATTCGCCAACCATAGACGCGACCGAACAGCTCTGTGACCCATAGTTTTAACTCCAAGATTATTCTATATATTTGCGTTCATACCTATACAATTTTGCTCAAAGTGGTTAAAACGTACAAGAGTACTTCTTTTCTCAGTTATTGGGTCTCAGATAACGAGGCGAACGTGTATTAGAATAGAAATTAAATACTAGTCCACTACCACCAGTAGTATTACTATTACTACTAGTAGAAGTAGTATTATAATTTATATAGCTAACTACATTTTATTTTTAGTCCCAGCCCACCAAAGAATATCATACTAGTAGGTCATAGACATAGGCCCCTATTTAATCCATATAAAATTCGTCATTGAATTTCCGTACTGCCCGTTGGTTTAACTTAAAGCGGGAAGGGCCACGAGCTTCAGTAAAGTTATAGGCGTTGTCCAAATCACAATCGTTTTAAGTGGTAAATGAGAGTTGTGGGCAAACTTAGCTAATGACCCAATGTTTCATTGATTTAATTAAGTAATTAGACTAAAAATTATATTTCCTTCATGAAGTTCATCTGTCAATTATCGAAACGAATTTCTATAGTCTCCGCCTTGACATGCGCAGTAGAGTCTTCCGTCTGCTTGTCATAACAAAGTCACATGTTTGAAAGGAGCTGTTTGAATACTAAGGAATATCAAAGCGTAAGTTGATTTTCACTTGATTTCTTGTTGTTTTGTCGAATAATCGGAATTATGCAACCAACGTAGATTTGCGACTGACTAATCTTTGGATGATTGAATGAAATACCAGCCTCGTAGTGCAAGCTGAGTGTGTGCAAATCACAACAACAACGACACGTCGATCGAAATCGAGTGTCGGTGTTATTTCACAGTGGTTTTAGCGTATTAAAAAAGGCAATTTATATCTGTCCTGTACTTCCTTACTATTGGTGATTTTTTGTTTTTTTAAGGTGAAATAAGAAGCCAATAGATCTTCCACAAACGTTCTAGTTTCTACTCTTGGTCTAACTTCTAACTCTGAGTCTAACTAAGCGTGGATTTGTTCTGGGACTGACTGGCATTGTGGGACAGGTAGTAAATGTGGAATGCAAATGGACAAGCATACGAATATAGTAAGTACATATACAAGAGGCTTAATTTCGTAAATAGTATAGTAAGTAATAGGTTTGTATATTTACAAATCATCTATATACTTGAAGAATGGTATTCTACTTGTCAAGTCATTCCAATCCACCCCACTTGTGGGTATTTGGTCTACTCTCCAATTAATCAAAGTCAAACCGTATGTAATACGGAGAACATTTTAAATGATGTACCCCTCTCGCTCTAAATTTGCAACAAAGTCATATAAATGAATTCCACCAATAGGTCGCGGGTTGGACAATTTTCTGACTGGGTTTTCACTCGAACGACCTATGTGGGATGGTTGCCAGTTACCAACGGTAGGTCGTGGGTTTCCTCCGGGCATAGAGCCCGGTTTCCTCCCACAATAAAACTGGCAACGTCGCCATATAAGTGAAATAATCTTGAGTGCGGCGTAAAACACCAAACAATCAATCAATCACTCACATAAATGAAATAACATTGAGTGTGACATTGAAAACCATTCAGTATAATACTAGTAAAACTGCTCTAAATGCATCTTCACCAAAGTTTGATTTTCATCATCTAAAATAAAACTTTATAATTTATGTTATAAAAAATTCACTACATAATAATGACAGTGCACTGTTGTTTATTTTTTCAATAGTCTTGAACAACTTGACTGGAGGATAATTCAAAACTAATGCAAGGTTTCAAAGATTTTCCGGTTGCTTCAAGAGCAAGATCAAAGAAAACAAAATTGAATGGAATCCAGTGTAAAGATCTGATTATTTATAAACAACACAGACAATTCAGTAAAAGGAATGGGTGAGAAAAGAAAGCCCAATTTCTTATTTGGGCTATTAGGAAGAGACTTTATAATACATTTGCTATGTATGTAAGTTATGATAAGGCTCATCAATGCTATGTGGTTTCAAACATAATAAACGAATCAAAAAGTTTGATTCCTGTCCATTTAAAAAAATAAAAAAAAAAGATTTTATCTTCATTTCTACTTTGTTTGATGTATTGATGATTATATCACTAATATGGCAGCCTTGCCAGGTTTTTGTGTGAGAAGAAAATCCTGACCTTCGACAATTGCCTGTCAACTCTTCTACATACGGCAATCATACGAAAAATCTCATTCAGAAATATTTCAATTTTATTGGGTCTGCGTTGGACTCGAACCTGCAACTCATGAATTGAATGTCTGAGTCACTGAGAAACCATCACTGAGCCAGCGAGGTCCCATCTTTGTTTGATAGATCAATGTTTTATGCTGCACAGAAAATTATTTGACTTACAAGGTGGCGTTGCCAGGTTTAGTGCTGGAGGAAACTGGGCTCTGTCCGGGGGAAACCCCTGACCTTCGGAGAGTTCCTCGTAAGTTTTCCACATTGGTCGACAGGGTGAAAAACCCACAGAGATTAAAATTTTATTTGACCCGAAGCCGCGAGTCGACACATAGATGGGAAGCCTGGGTCAAACTGAGAATCCATCGCTCTGAGCCATTGAGGTCCTTTCTTTGTTTAATTGATTGATGTTTTAAGTCATACTCAAGATTATTTCACTTATACAGTGGCGTTGCCAAGTTTACGGGATGGGGGAATGGAGCTCTTCTCGAAAGAAACACCCAATCTTCAGCGAGTACCTGGTATCTCTTTCACATAGGCAGACAGAGTGAAAAACTTACTCAGAAATTTCGAAATTATATTTGGTCTGAGTGGGATTCGAACCCACAACCCATGAACGGAGAGTGTTTGTCAGACTGAAAAACTATCACTTAGCCAACTGAGCCACAGAGACCCCTTCTTTCTTTGATTGATGTTTTCGCCACACTGAATAGTACTTGACTTATATGGCAGCATTGCCAAGTTTAGTGGAGGAGGAAACTGGGCTCTGCCCAGAGGAAACACCCGACCTTCGGTAAGTAGGCTACCTAGTAACAAAGAGACTATCACTCTGCCAACTGAGCCGAGGTCCCTTCTTTCTTTGATTGATTGATATTTATGCCACACTGAATAGTATTTCCCTTATATGGTAGCATTGCCAAGTTTAGTGGAGGAGGAAACTGGGCTCTGACCAAAGGAAACACCCGACCCTTGGTAAGTACCTAGTAACAAAGAGACTATCACTCTGCCAACTGAGCCTTTGTTTGAAAATGGGAGATTGTGTGTAGTGATAGATTCTCACATCATCACCAGCTTTCCACAAGTGGGTCACAAGTTCGAATCCAATTCAGTCCAAATTGAAGTACGCCAAAGGGTGAGAGTTTCGGCTTTACTCCAGACATGAATGAATCTATCGAGGTCAGTGGGGTGGTATATGAATGTGTACGCAAGTGTGATTGTTGAGAACTTGCAGGTTTCGAAGATTGATTTGATTTAAAACAAGATGAGAATTGAATCCAAAACCAATTGGCGGAATGGTTCCTAAGAACCTACGCTAGGAATGGGAAAGCATCTTGATTCTGTATTTATTATGAGAGCCATAAAGCTGTCAAAGATGATTTGCAGAAGATTTTCAAAATAAAACATATCAGACTAGATTATTTATCGTACAGGTTCTTTGTTAAGAACACAATTTTATTTTAACAATTCCAGCATTTAAATGTGAAGTCAATCACCAAAAAAACAAATTTAATATGTGTACACTAACTAAGCATATGCTTTTCCATAACTACTAGTCCACCAAACGTTGTTTTTGACATATTTTAAACATGTATATTTCCAGGTAGAAATCATTTTCAGTTAATGTCACTGAATTTAGCAGTCTAGTCTAGTAGAGATGATTAGAAATTAAACATCATGACCAGTCAAAAATGATTATTTCAAAAACAAATTAATACTCCATCTCGCAAGGTTTCCCATTGCAACTGGAAAAAAGGTTGAAGTTGTAATGTCATTACGCTGGCACAGATTTAAATGTAGGTGGGCCACATCCTCACTCCTCATTTCTGCCTCAGTCAATTTTTTAGCACTTCCCCAACAGAATCCAATCCATAGGCCTACAGCTCCATCTTTTGTTTTCATATCACTGCAAAATGTAAAAATAAGAATAATGATAAGTACTAAAACAAGGTTTTCTTAGTTACAGTGCTAAAATAAATATCAGATTTACTGGGTGCTTTAAGTCATGCACAAAAAAATATCACTTTGGGAACTACTGTACGTTAGGAAGGAAACTCTCTTGTAGGACACTTGGTCACTTACTGTTAACATGTTTTGCTTTGGGATTCATACATGTACTGTCTGTGGCCAGTTGGTGACAAACTACTGGCAGTTCAAGGTTTAATTATAAATAACCGAGTAAGACCTTTACTAAAGTGAAGTACCTGGGGCTAGGCTAAGGTGTTCACTCTGAACTGAAATAACCATACCATGAAAGTATGTAGTGACAAATTAAAAAAACAGAGCTCCCAGTGATGACATTTGCAGCACATATACTAATATCATACTGGCAGGCCAGTGAGTAAACGCAGGGTGGAAATATATATACGGTATGTATTGTTTATTGAAACTTTCCTGCAACCACAACAACATTGATTGTACTTTTAGTGTACAAGTACTACCACTCACTGCCAATGTCAGCTAGTTTGTCCGAATGAAATATCAATAACAAATGATCTAACCAATACATCACCCTGCATGGAATTGAAAAGAAATAAAGTTAAGCTAACTAAATTTTGTTTGTAACACGAGGCCTACAAAAAATTGCACAAGATGCAATGAAGATTTGACAGACCTGTACTGAGTGAGAGGCACCGTTGTGTTGACGGCTGAGTGAAGCCAGATTATCGCCCGATCCTCGTTGTTTCTCTCCTTTTCATATCCACTAATGTCAGTAAAGGTATTCCAAACTTCTTTCGGATGAAAGCTTTGTGGATATTACGGCCTCTGTTTTGTTTTTACCGTTATTAACACTCAACTTCTTCGAGTCATTCACTCCAGCTTTGCTCGGCATGCTGAAGCCTTTCAACACTGTTTACAATGAAGTGCGCATGTGCATGTCAGTAACTTCGGGGAGGATCTGGGCGGTATTTCAAATATTTTGTAATAATTGGTAGGGCCCCCTTTGAAAAATTAATTCGTACGGGAAAACCTACGTTAGGATTTTCATGAAATTTGGACAGAGGCATCTTCTAAGATTCGTCTATCCGGGAAAAATAATACCATGTGTGGGAAAATTCGTTTTAGCCAACCTGATGGCCCTTCCCTCTTTAAGTTTTAACGACCAGATTTTGCAACCTAAATTTAATTTTTACCCCTCCGGCAAATTTTGCCCTTCGGGTACTGTCGTTGCCTCCGTCGTCCGTCTGTCCATCTGCCCGATTGTCCATTGGACCTTGTAAACACATCATTTACAATTTGAAACTTTACACATGTTTAAGCCTATTGAAAATCAACGCGCTCGAATGTTTTTTTGAAAGAGGTAGGCCTATGCCCCCTACATTACCACTGCTATAAAAAGCCTTGTAAACACATTATCTAAAAAAGTCATTAACTTGCAATTTTGAAACTTCACACATTTGTTTAATACAGCAAGTACAAGAAGCTTATTGAAAATCAACGCGCTCTGACGTCCCCCCCCCCCCCCCCACCGAGAGTTATGCCCCTTACATTACCGCTGCTGTAAAAAATCTTACAAACACATTATCTCAACAAGTCTTTCACTCACATTTTTAAAACTTCCTACATTTGTTCAATAAACCGAGTACAAGAAGCCTATTTAAAATCAACGAGCTCGAACGTTTTTTCCAGAGTTATGCCCCTTACATAACCGTCGGTCTAAAACCTCCTTGTAAATGTGATACACGTATGTAAAGTAGTTTTTCCCTCGCAACAAATTGTCTGGAAAATAAATAAATCTTCAGTTTCTTTGGTCCAGACCCGAGGGGTCCTGATTTTTTATTATTACTCACGTTTGCCTTTGGTGTCATCAATTCTGTATCTATTAAGCTACAAGCTTGAGTGCAACGGCTTACATTGCAAATAGAAAAGGCCATTGAGATGCATCGTATGAAAGAGAACAGACAAAATGTAAGTAAAGAGAGAGAGTGGTTAGAAAAGACCGATTGTATGGAAGGTAAAATGGAAAGTCCCCTAAATAAATGTGTTTTGGAAGACTTTGGGTCTTTAATTTTGAACAATCCATCTACCGCCCAACTTAAGCTGACTGTTTCTGGAGACTTAGTGTCAGTAAACGATCTAAGAACATTGACATGTTCAAACTGGTTGTCAAACTTTCTTATGAAACATATATTGAAAAAAAAAAAAAACGAATGTGACAATGCCAAATGTGCCTTTCTTTATAGTCCAGATCATATAACAAGTGTTGTCAGTTCTAAGTTATCTAAAATTCAATCAGAAAAATGTATAAATGCAAAGATAATTTTAAATTTTTTGGTCCAGACAGGTCACCAAACAGTAACATTTTCGGCAACTGGGAATCATTTTGTATCTACAGTTTATTTTATTGATACAAATGAATTGGTGTATATTGATCCTCTGGGAAGAAAAATGCCAGAGGGATTTTTGGACAAATTTAAATTGAGTCTGAGAGCAAATGGAATAGATCAGGACAGAATGACTGTTATATATTGCCATGACCCAACTTCTCAAAATGATCATGGTACTCATATTTGTACAGCCTTGTGTGGACATGGATCCCCGTTGCAAACGTGTGGTAGTATTTGTGGTGTCGCAGCAGTTGTAATGTTAACTTTGTGTGTATTTAGACCAGATTTATTCCGCTGCATGATTGTTGCCTATCCTTGTAGCTCTGATGAACAAAGATTGTCTCAAATCAGGTATCTTAAGGATATTTCGGTGCATTCCGTGTTTCTTAGGAAAGTGGTCATCCATTGGATCATGTCATCTAACATTGATGTGTCTTTGTTACTACAGAAAACTCCAAATACCTCTATGCCTCCCTTTATACAAACTTTCTTATCAGGTAATAGTGTATACAAAACAGACGGTAGTGTTCCGAAAAATAGCAATTGCTCAAATAGTTCTAAGGTTAAATATGACGATGACGTGACTTGTGTTAGCAACATACCTCCGCCTGTTGAGTCCATCAAGTCCACCCAAGCCGCTAAACAAGTACGTAATAGTAATATACAGTTGAATGACAGTTTGCTAGCATTACTAAAATCTAAACCGGTTGTGTCATATAAAAGAAATGAAAAGCGTTTAGTGCTTTTACTATCTCCGATTGGATCCAAGCAGCAAGTCACAAAGTCTGTCAGGTGTAGTGACCAGGGACTTCATGACGAAAAGGCAATAGAACAAATCAATAACTTTCTAAATGGGAAAACTTGTGAAAAAAAAGTGAAGTCCCTATTTGTGGAACAAGAAGCATCCAGCTCATGGGTAAGTATAACTCACATTCAGACTGGCGATAGCTTAAAACAGTACTTTGATTTACTCCCATTTGACACCGTTAAAACTTTTAAAGTACATAAGTTAGTAAAACCAAAGTATCTAGGCGAAGGTCCACTCAAGGTGTCTGTCACCTGCACACCTAACTGGGGTAAGACACACAGATTGGACGAATTGTACGAATTTAAAGATGATAAGCCAGAAGGAGCATTCACTGCAGTGACTCTTTGGGTGAGATGTTCAAGTAAGTCAGATGAGTGTCGAGCAAAATGTGGCCACCTCCTTACAAGTTTAGACAGAGGTAAGAGTGTTACTTTCTGTTCCGGGTGTAGATTAGATCTCTCTGCCGATGAAAATAAAGTTTGTGATGTCTGTAAGACTAATGATAGTGTTCAGTGGTATAAGTTCAGGTCTGTTCATGATGATACACGGAGATTCAATGGGCAGCAAATGTGTAACGGATGTTACCGATATATTAAACAGAACCACATCCCTAGACCAGCTAAGTTGATACAGGAATCGGAAGGCAAAATCCAGGATCACATACATCATTCTCACTTCCAATGTGGATGGCAAATCAAATGTGTTCTTTATTCGAATGATCTTCACACATGGGAACTATTTGAACACCGGACAAACAAAGACATTCACAGAAATACCCCCAAACAAATACAAAAACGTCCTTGTTTATCTGATCGTGACGAGATAGATAAAATGCGAGCAGCCAACCATGTGTCTGCAGGTCAAATTAAACTTTCCTTTCACCGAAAACTGTCTTTGCATGTCCATGATGTAAA
The DNA here is from genome assembly GCA_963971465.1 of Lepidochitona cinerea. Classification (NCBI taxonomy): domain Eukaryota; kingdom Metazoa; phylum Mollusca; class Polyplacophora; order Chitonida; family Tonicellidae; genus Lepidochitona; species Lepidochitona cinerea. The sequence goes on from OZ020556.1 coordinate 9,501,158, forward strand.
ACCAAAGAAAACCATCCGGGAACAGACATCTAAAGAACAGATTAAAGCGAGAACAAAAGTAGTGGACAAACACAATATGAGAGAATACATTAGCAAGCAAGATAAGATACCTTTACCTGGCTCTGATTGGAGAAACACAGAAAAAATTCTAGAACAAAATTCTGACAATGTATTGTTATTTCAAAGGGGATGTAAAAAATTAGATAGAAACTACCATTTTGTTTTAACAAATTATGAAAATCTCTGTTTGGCACAAAAATTTGGACAGTATGTTATGGGCTATGACAACTGTTATGATACCAATTCCATGCGATTTCCTTTAGGACTTTTATCCGTCTGTGACCATGCTAATAAAGGAAGAGGTATTGCGGTTGGTATGTGCAGTTCGGAAGAATCGAAAGCTCATGCCCTAACGTTGCAAATATTTTTCTTAAATATCCCATGTGACAATAGTTTATGTGATCACAAGCAGGAAATGTATGTTTTCAATGACGGTCATGGTTTCTTTCAATTCCGGCCTTGTAGTTTGAACAGACCCTTAAGTCCAATGATCCAACATGACAAAGATGTTTCTATTAAAGCTGCTGTTTCTTCAATCGGACTCCATTCGATTCTATGCAATTTCCATGGTTTACAAGCATTTAGACGTTACATACACGAAGACCGCATTCTACTTCTATTCATTCGACCTTTAGAAACAGGGTTCAAAATCATAATGAGGGCTTGGTCCGAAGAAACTCGACATTCCCTGATAGCTAGTTACCTACATATCATAGATGACGTTATTCCCGACAATCTGCTCCCGAAAGCGTCAAAGTCAAAATTTATTGCTTACCTGAATAAAAACTGGTTTGATTCTGACTGGCGTTCAACTTTCACAGCAGAGACGCTTTATCGAAATCCTGTTAAAGAGAGAAGAAATCCTCTTATTGTAACTGACAATGTAACAGAGAGGAAGTTTCGTGACATTGGCGAAACTTTATTTAATTCAAAATTGAACAAATCCATTGCAACGTTCAGTGTCAAGATGATAGACCAGTTTTTATACAGCGAGAGCAAGTGCTCCTTACCAGAAAAAAATGACTGTTGTTTCAGGAAAGCATCTATTAGAAATCTAACAAAGGAAGTCGACTGCGCATCCAGAGGAATATACATGGTAAAAGAAGATCGTTTAGTTCTTGAAGATAACTGGAGACATCATGGCTGGCTTGGTGTCTCTTGGGAGCCCAATTTTGATAGAGAAAAGCTTCAATTTGAGTCTCTTCCTGATGAGCATTTTGAGTGCACTGAAATGAGTGCAGAAAGCGTGGAAGACGTAGAGCTCAATTACAATTCCAATTCTGATAAACAGCACCTATCAAATCTCTCCCATCAGATATCAGGTGAGCACAGCTATGATGTTCAGTCAAAATGTAAGCGGTTGTTATCTATGATAGAATCAGAGATGGCCAGAAAGTGGCACAACGAATTGTTATCCCATGTACCATCAAACATTAATCCAGATAAATGCCAATACGTTTGCAATATAAACATTGGTGTATGTTCCTGCTACGGGTTTATTTCTAAAGGACAACCATATTTTTGCAAGCACCTCTATGCAGCACTTGCAATATCTCAAGCCGTCACGGAAGCAAAAACTTTGACAAAAGCTTATCAGGTTCACAATCCAACATTTACACCAAACATTAACGTTCGTCTTCGAACTCACCGACAGTTAGAACATACCTTAAACAGTCTGAAAGATATATCTAGACCAGCCACAGCTGATGAGATTTGTAGCAAGTCTTTTCTGAAGATTCTTCATGATAAGCCACTGAAGATCAATCCACCCAGTGGAACCTTAGCAAAACGTCAACCACACAACTGTGGTAATAGGCGTAAAGATGGTCCAGTGAAGGATTCCTCTTACTCACTTGTTAAACCTCCAGAGTTGTGTGACCCAAACAATAACTGTGACCATGATCCGTATCGCCCTCAGGTGACTTTTCCGGAAAGGGCCAAAGAAAGACATGGGGGTCGATTGCGATCCCGACTATCTAAGAGAGGTCTTAGGATTCAAACTATGATAGAGACAGCATTAGAATCCCTCGGACATGTGTTAAAAGAAACCAGTCAACCCAGTGAAGATGCTACTCAGAGAATGGATAGTGAAAATGAGACTTGTGATGTTCTGCCTGCCTTGAGCTCAAAAAAACTCCACACAAAAACCTTTGCAACACTTGTCAGAAACGTAGATCAAGAAGATACTTCAAATACTTCCACTATTGGTACACTGAATAAAGCCGTAGTTTTATGCAAATTATGCATTACAGGAAAAAAACCAAAACCTTTCACATGTGGAACACTGCAAGAGCTTTACACACACACACATACAATATCCACTCAGACAATGCTATCATGTGTAGCCAGTGTTATGAAAGTAGTGGTGCATTGGTCGAATTCAGGGGTATGAACCAATTAAAACAACACATAAACAACGCACACAAAACACAACCAATAAAAACCAAAGATATACAGAAACAACTGACAAATCTCGACATGTGCACAGATCTAGGTAAACTAAACAAAGCAGCTAACTCAAAGGGTAACACAGGCCTAGCAAATTTAGCAAAACGTAAGTTAAACACAATTCAAAGAAATTCAAGGCTCTCTTTATCCAAAAGAAGAAAACAAAATAAAACAGACGGTAAGTATCAAACCAATGTGAGTAAATTTAAGTGCCCTGTATGTCTATATGATTGCACTGACTCCCCTCCATCAATCGGATGTGATTCATGTGAAAAATGGTATCATTTTATGTGTGTTGCTACAACTGATCCACCCCCTAAGAATAAAAAATGGCACTGCTTAACTTGTGCCTCAAGTAAAATGAATGTTTAAAACTCACAATTAGTGTGCACATTGATTCACATTTATGTATTACCTTAATATTAGTGAACTACAGTATTAACACCTTAAGAGGTTGACAGGTATTGAGATACTTTCTTCATATTGCCGAATTCCATTGCTATAATTCACTTTAGTCATGTTCTTGTGTGCGCGGAACTTGACTGGATTCCGTAATTAATATACGGTAATTGTAATTAAAGTTTTTTACAGGCTAAACTCGTCTGTTTCTTATATATTTTGAAGGAAAGATTGGCTCGATGTTTATAGGTGTAAATATTCTTGTTTGATTACTGAAATGACATCCAGTCTAATTTCGTGTTTTATATCACTCTTAGGATTCATAAAAATTGAAATGTTTAGAATTAAAATTTGAATATTGAGATTAAATGTTTGTAAGCATTGTGAATTGAATATAGCAAATACTATCAAAATAAAAAAAATAAAAATCTTTGCATGAACTTGGGGAAACTGTCCAAATAGAAACGGAATCGCACATCAATGGTGTTGTTTATTTTTGCAGTTCTGTTAATTTGATCCAGGTTTTGATCCAGGAAGTAAAAAAAAAAAAAAAAAAAAAAAAAAAAACATGTCTGCAGATTGTCCAATTTGTATTATTTTGGCTGCTCTGCACTGATGAGGCACAATCATGCCGAAACATGTAACAAATATTCTAAGTGGTTCACTTTTTGGTTTGTTTGTTGATATCCAGTTTCTTTTTTATTTTTTTTTTACATTTCTGTCTAATTGAATATAGGCCTAAGGAATAACCTCCCTTGTTCTTCTGCAACAAAATTCTTTTCCCTTCCTGATTCATAAGTATATTAGCTTGTCATTAAATTATAGTTGCTTATTTAAAATGTTCTCATTTTAAAATACTCTTGGTTTGTGAAAATCGAAATCTACAGATCACACACAAATTCAATCCATTTCAACTCTAATCGACCATTAAGTAGACCCCCGTTTAATTTATACTCAAATGGTGATAGGCCTAATTCCTGAAGATTGACAACGGTAATTTGGGCCTAACAAAATGTGGATTTAGTGTAAATTCTGATTATCAAGAGTCAAGCGTTTAATGTACCGTGAAGATTGACCTGGATTTTTTTTTTAAATCAGTAAATTTCGTACGAACAGAAGATATGTGCTTATCACGAATCAATCCGGTCATTTGTTCGATTGAGCTCGGCAATCCTATTTAAAAATCACATATTCTTTACTATTATGATTTGAGTTCGTAAAAAGGGATATTAAATTATAGTGGCATGGGCTGCCAAAATGTTGATATTTTGACGTTGAAACAGAATGTTTAAATTATTGGCTATTTTTCTCAACACGTATAATTCAGAAGCCTTTTAGTGCTTCTAGTCTCGAAAATGTACGATAAAGTATGGTTTTGAACTAACTTTGGCTAAGAATAAATGAATGGTCGTCCCGGTTATTTAAATTTTGATTACGTTTCGAACACTATTACGGTTCGTACATGTACCGGTATGCCGCGATACCGTATGGATTTTCCTCATCCCAGCGCCAATCATTTAGTTTTTCGATGCCCTTCAAAGCCCCTTACTGTCGAGCCAATCATAAATTATGAAAAAAGTGTGAATTTTGGCAGCTCATGCCGCTTTAAAATAACATAAAATAAGGTTACACTGCACAAGGACTTAGCCAAGAATGGTCTTAATTTATGTAAAAATTCGCTCATCCAGTTTCTGTTAAGTAGGTCACAGAATATTCTAATGTAAACAAACTACACATTTATATTTTGACAGTATACCAATTTGTATATTAAAAGCGACGAATCAGTTCACATCCTAAGACATCTTCCCCAGCCAAGTTAATAAAACCTACATGTCCCCATTCCGTGTTTTAAAACACTGAGATCGAGTTGATTACGATCACTCATCCCACTGAGCATGCGTGAAACGTCTACAGAAAATGTTCACATCTGAGATCGAGTTTAGCCCTCTTGCCCGTAGCTTAACTCCGATAGTAGAGGGTACAACAAACAGTTGATTAACTGACCTTAATCTCCCTCTATTATTTGATGTATAGAAATCCAAACTGTGAGTATGAGGTTTATTCACGTTTGAGTGGAACCCTCGTCTGTTATTCTCCATTACCAAAATCATGAGGTCACAAATTAACTATGAATTCTGAACTTTACCACACTATACAACAACAACATCGTATAAATTCTATAATTTCTAATACGTAAACAAGCGTATAAGTTTCAGTAAAACTGGTAACCGTAATGTAGGACTGTAGTTAGTTACAGTTTTTCATTTAAGAAGGTCTAAAAAATTCGGCTTTCAGATTACCGCCTATCTAGTCCGAAATATCTGCTTTGATGATGTACAAGACATTTTCTGACAGTGACACTGACAGATAGGCCATCATCATTAGCGAATCCACAAGTCAAATAAAAATTGTCAAAATATGACGAAAAAAAACTTTCAATCGAAGCATTAGCCCCCTAGGAAATAACAGACCATGTTAATTGATCTCTTAATATTAAAATCAGCATTAAACTTTTATCGGCGATCGAGATCGATTTCCGGTACATGTAATTTGTGTCCACATCTTCGCCCACGAAACTCAGCTTGTCAATGGGAAACCTCTAATTTGAGCGCGGGAAACTACATACGCACACAAGGGGAGAAATCGAATAACCCCGTCTATCTTAATTTTACAAAAGTAGGTTATTATGGGAATGGTTTTCGTTTCTATAATAACTCACTGTTTTTCATACGCTCGCATGTAAGTACTTCCAGTAAATGTACGAATCCCTTTTCCATTGAAAACTAAATATGCAAATGGCGACGACGGCGGACAGTGTGTTGTAAGTAGAAAGTTTTTATTGCTAAATCTTACGCCTAAATCAGTTTCTTTATCGATTCTGAAAAGCTAATTTGTCTTTTTTGAGAACCCAATTCAAGTCTTAATTTCTCAAACTACAAGACAGAAACAAGGAGAAACTGTACAGAAAGTGATCAGTTAAGTCAAGTTTGACAAGATCGAGCAAAAATCAGGAAGTTTCAAACCCTTTTTTGCATGTTTATGGAATTCGATTTCGGCACCACAGGTTAGGCCAGTGTCCGATAAGTCCATTTGGATTCAGTTTGACATTCAGAGGTGCACACAACATACGTGGAATCCCTATCATCATCGTCAGAACGCATTTGATTAATTTTCTGAGAATTCCTTGACACCCTTCGGCTGGCAAGACCACCTCTCGTTTCTCAGCAAAAATATCAAGATTCTCTTCATAACTTTTAAAAATAAAATTACTGACCCTTACTTTAATGGTTTCCCTTTCTCCTCGCACCAATCTGAAGTCTGTATGTCGACACAAGCTATAGATTGGCCCGGTTAAATCTCACATTGTACCAAACCTTTAGTTTACAAAAGTCGCCATTTGCATACTCTCATTGATACGTCACTATATGGCGCGAAAGGTCAACCTGTCACATGACTACCCACCGGCAGGCGATATAGTTTATTGGTGGTGTTGGTTCACGTGACTTCAACAAAAAAACGACCAATGAATATCATTTGTACAAAATTTGTCTAACAATAGAGATGGCCGCTGTGGTCAGCGACGTGACCACAGTAGGATTGTAACCAGACAGGTTTTGCCATGGAGCCAAACTCCTGACAAGGTATTAAATAAATATATCAGAATAGTTTAAACTCTGCCAAAATCGACTGTGTAACAGCGGGTAAATCCACAAGAACAAAACGCCCGGCGGTAATGCAGGCAGGGTGCTCAGCTGGCAATGTGAGCGCACTGAGCCTGCAGATAGCGTCAAGGGCAATCATAGTCTAGTTTTTTCATCACCCGAAGTTATTATTATCAACCCATAGTGGGGCATGGTTATGTCGCTTCGTTATGTAAGACCCACAAACTGACACATTTATGAAGTACGGGTGTCACAAAGGGTTGTACCTTCGTTTTAGGGGGGATTTATCTTTGACCATAAAGCAAGAGCTATTGAGTATGGTCAAAGTTTTGGCTAATTTGTACACCACTGATAACCAGGAAATGTTGCCCGCAACTCGGGCGAAAGTAAAATCCAGCCTGAATAAATCTAAGGAATCCTCACGGAAAGTAAAACACCATTTAAAGGAAATTGGAATACTTTGAATATTTTAAGGATCATTTTTTAAATTGAAGGAATAAAATATACCTCCAAAATCCAATCCGTCATATTCTATACAAAATGAGAAAACAAAGGTGCTTACATCAGTACTATTCAGTATTCAGTATTCAGCAATAAGATAAGAACGGCAATCCATTTAACAGGTTAGTCTAAACAGTAAGCGAACAATAGGCGTTCGCTGCAGACGTCATGCTGTGTGGATTCACAGAAATAACAACTTTGTTGGACTACTTCTAGACACATACATGTACGACGCTCAATCCGAACAGCCATCCACCAATGGGTAGCGGGTTCGAATCCCACTCAGTCCAAAAATTGGAAAATTTTCTGACTGGGTTTTCACTCGAACGACCTACGTGGGATGGTTGCCAGTTACCAGTGGAAGGTCGTGGGTTCCTTCCGGGCACAGAGCCCGGTTTCCTACCATAATAAAACTGGCAACGCCGCCATATAAGTGAAATAATCTTGAGCACGACGTAAAACACCAAACAATCAATCAATTTAGACACATCCGCCTGCTAAATCTCATCCCGCTGTGAGAATTTGCGGGATTTTAGGCTACCTGAACAGAAGCGTCAGTTGAAATAAATTTGCCGGCTTAAATGATTGGGACTGTACATGTACATGTACATGTAGCATTGCTTTATGGAAAACATGGAGTTATCGGTAAGACTATTCTTTTGTTTTAGGTCTCCATTTAGCCTCTATCAGCTAAAACAGTAAGATGCAAGCGGCCCTACGTGTATTACCAACACCAATGTCATGTCGGACGACTCAAACCTAACACTTGGGAGTGTCATGTACTGAAATAGAATGACGTTTTTTGTCTAGATAGAGTAGACTGGATGAAGGCTTAACAATTTTTGCCAAATATTAAATCCAAACTGACAAAAAATGGGTGAGTATTGTTCAGTATTTTAAGCTTCTATCCATTTCATCATTTGGCTATTCTAAAAAAAAAAACAAACTTAAGTTTGACTTCCTTGGGAAATTTCTACCAAGCTTATAAAAAGAATACTAACCTGTGTCTGTGCTTCTGTAAACCTGCTTTACTTACTGTGCCTCTGTCCTAACCTGTGTCTGTCCTAACCTGTGTCTCTATCCTAACCTGTGTCTCTGTCCTGACCTGTGTCTCTGTCCTAACCTGTGTCAGTGAACGTCTGTAAACCTGCTTTACATACTGTGTCTGTCCTAACATGTGTCTCTGTCCTAACCTGTGCCTCTATCCTAACCTGTGTCTCTGTCCTAACCTGTGTCAGTGAACGTCTGTAAACCTGCTTTACATACTGTGTCTGTCCTAACATGTGTCTCTGTCCTAACCTGTGCCTCTATCCTAACCTGTGTCTCTGTCCTAACCTGTGTCAGTGAACTTCTGTAATCCTGCTTTACATTACTGTGGCTGTCCTAACCTATGTCTGTCCTAACCTGTGTCAGTGAGCGTCTGTAAACCTGCTTTACATACTGTGTCTCTGTCCTAACCTGTGTCTGTCCTAACCTGTGTCAGTGAGCGTCTGTAAACCTGCTTTACATACTGTGTCTCTGTCCTAACCTGTGTCTCTGTCCTAACCTGTGTCACTGTAAACCTCGCTTTTTGTCCGTTGTCCGATGTCTGTAAACTTTTCTTGTTGAAGTGAACTACTTGTCGGATCTTCCATAAATTTCACACGCACGTTCCTCCTATAGTCTAGTTGAGTAACATTTATTTCTTTCGCTCATTCAAATATAATTTTTACCCCTCGGGCAAATTTTGCCCGAAGGGTATTGTCGTTGCCTCCGTCGTCCGTCTGTCCGTCTGTCCGTCTGTCCATTGGTCCTTGTAAACACATCTAAAAAAGTCTTTAACTTACAACTTTGAAACTTCACACATTTGTTCAATACAGCAAGTACAAGAAGCCTATTTAAAATCAACGCGCTCGGATGTTTTTTTCAAGAGTTATGCCCCTTTTATTACCGCTGCTATAAAAAGCCTCATAAACACATTATCTAAAAACGTCTTTAACCTACAACTTTAAAACTTCACACATTTGTTTAATACAGCAAGTACAAGAAGCCTATTTAAAATCGATGCGCTCGGATGTTTTTTTCAAGAGTTATGCCCCTTTTATTACCGCTGCTATAAAAAGCCTTGTAAACACATTATCTAAAAAAGTCTTTAACTTACAACTTTAAAACTGAACACATTTGTTTAATACAGCAAGTACAAGAAGCCTATTGAAAATAAACGCGCTCGGATGTTTTTTTCAATAGTTACGCCCCTTTTATTATCGCTGCTATAAAAAGTCTTGTAAACACATTATCTAAAAAAGTCTTTAACTTACAACTTTAAAACTTCACACATTTGTTTAATACAGCAAGTACAAAAAGCCTATTGAAAATCAACCGCTCGGATGTTTTTTTCAAGAGTTATGCCCCTTTTATTACCGCTGCTATAAAAAGCCTTGTAAACACATTATCTAAAAAAGTCATTAACTTACAACTTTAAAACTTCACACATTTGTTTAATACAGCAAGTACAAGAAGCCTATTGAAAATCAAGGCGCTCGGATGTTTTTTTCAAGAGTTATGCCCCTTACATTACCGCTGGTGTAAAAAGCCTTGTAAACACATTATCTAAAAAAGTCTTTAACTTACAACTATGAAACTTCACACATTTGTTTAATACAGCAAGTACAAGAAGCCTATTGAAAATCAACGCGCTCAGATGTTTTTTCAAGAGTTATGCCCCTTACATTATCGCTGCTATAAAAAGCCTTGTAAACACATTATCTAAAAAAGTCTTTAACTTACAACTTTGAAACTTCCTACATTTGTTCAATACAGCAAGTACAAGAAGCCTATTTAAAATCGATGTGCTCGGACATGCTTTTCAAGAGTTATGCCCCTTACATGACTATCAGCCCAAAACCTCCTTGTAAATGTGATGCATGTATGTGGAGTAGTTTTTCACTCACAACAAATTGTCTGGAAAATAAATATATCTTCGGTTTCTTTGGCCCAGACCCGAGGGGTCCTGATGGCGACAGCCACTTATTTTTTGGGGTTGTCGTCAGATTTTTCATTAAACTTGTTTAATTTACACAACTTGTTTTATTTACATTTTGACAAATCAGACACATATATTGAGACTATTTATTTCTGCTGAAACAAGTAAGAAAACGGAAAAGAACATGGCGGCCATGGGACTATGGCCTGTTGACCTGGGATACTCCTCTGGCCCTGTGTCATCATTTCATTTGTTATACCCTCGATACAAAAGTTGTGAGGGTATCTGCCCGTACGTATGTACGGATGTACATATCCCAAACGGCGTCATCGCTCTACAGACCACAGTTCTTATCAGATCGTCACGAAACTTCAAACTGTTCACAACCACCACCCCTTGTACAAGTTCGCGTTTAAACTTCCTGCGGTCAAAAACTAGGTCACTGTTACTATAAATAGAACTTAGCCAGAATTTTGACGTCATCGCTTTGCAGGCTGCAATTCTTATCAGATCGTCTCGAAACTTCATACATATATTCACAACCATCACCCCTTGTACAAGTTCGCGTTTCAACTTCCTGCGATCAAAAACTAGGTCACTGTTACTACAAATAGAACTTAGCCAGAATCTTGACGATATTGACATTGTACAATCAGGAACTATATGTCAGTACTACTCTGACCATACCACCATTTAATCTGATCAGCATTTGATTACATTGTAAATAGGTAAACAGTTTTTTCATGATATAATTGAGCTGATGACACAAAACTTGCTTCTCAACCTGTTACGAGAGGTCAGAATTCTTATCAGTTGTATGAAGTTTTGTGATAATCGAATTAGCATTGCAGTCTTTTGAACAGTCTTTTACTTACATGCATACATATATACATATGTAGGGGGAACCTTATTTACCCTCGCGACATTACTTATACGACATGGGGATGCGAGAGTATTAGTATCGTCTGCGATGCCTTGTTTTTCTAGTACTGACATTTTATCTTACTTTTGACAGGTTCTTCTATTCTGCTTATGCATCAGTCTTGAGAGTCTCTGTTGGGGATTTGTCTGACCATGGCAACACCAAAAAGAGGTACACTAGGAAAACTAGCCCAGGATTCTCAAACTGAGAGTGGAAAATCCGGGAAAAGAAACAAACAGAAAGTTGATATTCCTACACAGAGTGATGGAGAAAAATCAGAAGCAGTCTGGAAAACTGTTCCCTCTGGAGACATACATAAAAGGTTCAAAGGTAAAACTAGTAAGAGGTCCGAGGGGAAAAGTGTGCTGCAGAGAAAGCCAAGTGGCGTCCATGTGGTTGAGGCTGGTGTCCAAAGAAAGTTATCTTATGGTGAGGCTGGGTCACAATCAGAATACCCTACTCCCTCAGCTAACTATATTACAGAGATGAATATAGTACTTCAGGAGGAAGCTATGCAGACCGAGTTGACTGACCAGGATTATTCTACTGATCTACAGGATAATGTATTTCTGACAAATGAACCCAAAAACACAGAACAGAAAGAGGATCCAATAACCACTACTCCTGTAAGATCTAAACTGACTTGCTCTGATAAAGTTAGCTCCCCTAAACCAGCCTTACTACCCTCAAAGCTGAGTGTGCAATTAGCAGAAATGTCGGATGAAGGTAGACCGCCAAAGCTGGTATTATCCCCGAGTGGGGAGAAGGGTAGCCGTGGGAATCCCAGGGTTCATAAAGCCAGTTCTGCCTCCCTGTTGATCCGCTTACATTCCCAGGACGATATCAATGATGAGCCAGACTTTCCACAAAGATCAAGTACAGATTGTAGTGATGATGGAAGTCTGGAAATTGACAACTGGCATCAATTTACTAAACCGTTACAAATAATTACATCTGTGGAGAAACAGAAACAAAGTATTAATCGACATTTTAGCTCCCCGGAAATCCTCACCTCCTTAAGTCCTCGCTTCTATAATTCTTCTGCAGGAGAACACCTAGCGTTTGTTGAGTTTCTCAAACGTTGTCATCTCTCACCATGCCTTCAGTATTTTCCCTCTCGGATGACCCTTAAAAACTTCAGGTATAGTAGTGAAATTCTATACTCTATAAACCTAATATAATGTAGCAAGCAATCTGATTATTTCCGCCATGGGAATGAATTTTTATACCCTGGCAACAAAATGTAGGTATCCCAAACGGCGTCATCGCTCTACAGACCACAATTCTTATCAGATCGTCACGAAACTTCATACATATGTTCACAACCATCACACCTTGTACAAGTTCGCGTTTCAACTTCCTGCGGTCAAAAACTAGGTCACTGTTACTATAAATAGAAATTCGCCAGAATCTTGATGTCATCGCTCTACAGGCTGCAATTCTTATCCGATCGTCACATAACTTCATACATATATTCATAACCATCACCCCTTGAACAAGTTCGCGTTTCAACTTCCTGCGGTCAAAAACTTGGTCACTGTTACTATTTATAGAATAGTGCCTTGCTTCTAAGGTAACCTGTTAGGATTTCCAAAAATTGGGTATGGTAACCCAATTTTAGGTTTCCCTAGAAAAAACTATGTAACTTATTTTAGAAAAAGGTACATATAACCTGATTTAGTTATTCGTGACAAAATGCTGCCTTTTCGAACACTAGTAAGTAAATCTGTTTATATATCAAGCAGCAAATGAAGAAAACAAGTTCATACAAAATTCAAGTGGAAACTATAGGCATACAAAATTAAGGAAAAATATATTCATGGATTTGGTCACAGAAGAGATTTCTTTATAATAATAATAATAATAAATAGAGGATATTGAACAGTTGTGTTTGAATAGCACTTATATTTTTTCGAGTGAAAGCCGGAGAATAACCCACGAGACGCGAAGCGTCAAGTGGGTTATCCCTCCGCCTTTCGAGAGAAAAAATATAAAAGCTATTCAAACACAACTGTACAATATTCTGTTTATTATTTATACTATCATGTTTTAGGCTGGAGATTGTTATGAAGTATAAATTTATCAATTATAAAAAAGAAAGTATTGACAAATTTATGCAGATTAGGTTTTCAGCAAACGTAGGAATATATATCGCTGACCAATGAAACAACAGCATGTCTGTTCTTCTCACGTGACTATCGACTGTCAGATTTGTGGTCATTTGAATGGCCATTTTCTCCCTGAGTTTTTCGCGATATTTGATGTAAAGAGAAATTAAATCGAACTCCATGGATTTTAACTCTGCAGAGCATCAGTCACCAGGATAAAAAATGATATTTGAAATTACTTTACATTGTTTAAACGCGTCAATGAATGGCAAGTACAGTTATTCGTTACACGCAGTGGTCCGATTCTCCGAAGCCATGCTGCAGGTCACACAACTCTGCCAACATACGATCGATTTTGAAGTTTTGTTTTATCGCTTTGACTTAGAGTGGTAAGCCGATCCTCTATTAAATCAATTATGTGTTTTCAGCTGTAATTTATTTATCTTAATGCTAATTATGACCGAAAAGGCTTCATTTAGCCTATCGAAATCCTATGTACTGTTGTTGTTGTACAGCAGACGTCGGTACGCAAGAAAGAAGTAGGTCCGACGACGTCATCGGCTTCGTCGCGTGCATTAAATAACAAAAGTGTTATTTCACTGCAGTGAATTATAACATTTCTGAGTGAAGGAAATCCCTAGTTTTCACTTATGTATAAATAATAATATTCTTTATTTCAAGAGGGTTACATATATGAAATACATTCAATCAGCTGAATAGCTGTTCTACCTTGAGGCCCTCAAAACTGTAAGCATCATGACATAACAATGGTTTACATATAAACAGTGAACATATACATAAATAAATATATAAAATAAACATATAAAATGGATACTGGTGCAGTAGAGAAACCTACACCTACATGTACTACTAGAAAGCACATGTGTTGTTGTTATGGTTTTAAAACTTATATTGACTTTCCTCTAAATACACTGCATGAGAAACAAGTGACTCAGGCTTGTTTCAGTTCTGCCTTTACTCATAACTTTTCCTTGAAGCATTTGTTTTAATGTCCTCAAAAGTAGAAGCTAGAAAGAAATTGCCATCAAATATTAAACAGCTGACTACAGTGCTTTGGTCACAATTAGGTGACAATCAAATGTAATCAAATTTTGTCTAACAAAAGTATTAAATAAACCAGCGGAAAAGTGTTAAATGTCTCACACTTGGTCCCATTTATGATCTTAGTTATTTTGCTTCCCCGATAACTTTCTGGGGAGCATACATGTATAATCATCACTTTGTCCATCCTTGTGTGCGCCCATCTGGATTTCTTGTTAGGGCGGGGCCTCCGTGGCTCAGTAGGTAGAGCGTTGGACGCTCAATGCGAAAAGCCTTCCACCAATGGGTGGCGGGTTCGAATCCCACTCAGTTAAAAAATTTGAAAATTTTCTGACTGGGTTTTCACTCGAACGACCAATGTGGGATGGTTGCCAGTTACCAGCGGAAGGTCGTGGGTTTCCTCCGGGCATAGAGCCCGGTTTCCTCCCACAATAAAACTGGCAACGCTGCCATATAAGTGAAATAATCTTGAGCGCGGCGTAAAACACCAAACAATCAATCAATCTTGTTAGGGCCATATCCTGGTTAATATTGTCAGGATTGTTTTGAAACTTGGTATATATCCTCATTACAAAGACGTTGCGCTCTGTTACTTTGTCTTTCTCCATGATGTTGATATTTTCACATTGAGAGTTATTGCCCTTTTTCTGCAAATTGTCAAATTTAAGGGTTGTGGCAATGATAAAATTTGGGTACTCCTCAACTTTGAGTTTCAATATAAGGTTTCCAATCGATAAATCTATGTTCAATTTAGACCATAGCCCATATAGATATGTGAACTGTTGCTACCTTTTGATTTGGAGTGAATCCGAATACACAACACAGGATTTGGCTGTTCATGCCTACCAGATTCCTGACTGTTGTGAGGTAAACTAGAAAGCCTGTTTATCCCTGGTACATGAAAAAGCTAAGCCTAAACTGTAAATGTCCAGAACCAATTTAAAAGGAAAGAAAATCCAGCCAAACATGTACATTCATTAAATAGAGCAGCCTATAAATAGCTTTTGATAGAAGTGTGCAGTTTATTCGTACGATTTTTTTGCTGATTTTTGAGAGATTTTTTAATTAAAATTTACCAGTACAAACAACAATAACATTAGAAACCTTAATTTTGGGAAACTGTACCTATTGTTTTGCTGAAGTTGCTTCTCCTTTAATTTGCACGTTGCAGCCGGTAATGCATGCCGGTTGCAAGATAAAATATTTGTGAACACATTTGTCATGACAATTTTGTCTTTGTACCTGTTATTAGGGCAACAACAGAGGATGACTTGGTGGATTTCTACCAAATACCAGATGGTGAATTACGAGCAAAGTTGATGAGAGCTATAAACACAGCAAGAGAAGAAGACGAAACAGATGAGGTTAGAGTTCAGTTTTATTTCATCAACTCTTTATTTGTCTATTACAAGGGAATCCAACCGGACCGTGGGTGTACTTGATTGACCTGGGGCTAGTTTCACAAAGTGATCTTAGCTAAGTGTGATCTTAACTACCATGGCAACCCATGTTGAAAGTATACGTTGCCATTGGTAATTAAGATCATCTTAAGCTAAGATCGCTTTGTGAAACTGGGCCCTGCTCTCAGCACAGCGGTAGCTGCTGTCAGCAGCGTGCGAACAAGTGAACTATCAGCGCTGTGAGCGTCCTAATAAGGAGGACGGAATGACATTTTTTTGTTATCTCAAATCTTATAGTTATATATATATATTCAAGTGGCGAAATACAGTAGTCATACTTTTAATGAAGCTTTTTCTTTTTCAAACAAAATTATCAAAAGTCAACACTTGTATCACACAAAATTTCATTTTGCGGTCGGTTGGTCACGTGACCTGAAGGAAGCTGCTGAGGCCACACTACCTTTTGGCTATAAGCAGTCTCAGCACGCTATGAGCATGCTGAGGGTCCAATCTAGTGCAACGTACATGTAGCACGCTGAGAGCTTCTGTGAGCGGGGAATCCAGTTCGCCCCAAGTCACTATTACAGGCCTTGCGGTGAGCAAAATGAAGGAGAGTGTTGAAAAACTCACCTGAATTTGGTGCCAGGCGAGTCGCAGGCGAGTGTTTCCCAAATAAAAATAAAGCCCGAAAACTTTAAGTTTATGACATAAGATAGCGGTGTATCTCGTTTCGCCTTTCCCAGGCATGATGGATGGGTTTTGGTTATATACAAATTTCTGGCACAAATGTTACCAAAAAATAGTCACGTATGATTTGTTGGGCATGTTGTTGTATTCTTTTATTAAGTCAAGTTTTATACGAAATCAGGTGTAGCTTCACTTCCCATTTTAGTAAATGTATATGACATTTATGTACTTTATTTCCTTGTGCCTGATCCCCCCTCACTTACTCCCTGCCCCGCAATGTCCGCCAGTCACTGAATAAAGCCACGTCCAGAAATAAAGCATAGAGGTTAACCCGTTCGTAGAAAATAATCACCAACAATAACAAAATGCTCAAAAAAAGTGAAAAAGATTGCGTTTTATTAGTTTTTCAATAAGCACAGCACTGCATAATGTCATTTAGTAGGAAACTCAATGTATGTAAAGCTGATTCAGTGGGAAACTCCATGGATGTAGATTTCATTTAGTAGGAGACTCCATGGATGTAGATTTCATTTAGTAGGAGACTCCATGGATGTAGATTTCATTTAGTAGGAAACTCCATGGATGTAAATGTCATTTAGTACAGTACTGTCAGTGACTAAGTATCAATCCTCCGCGGATCCCCTGCGGACCCAGCATTTATCCCCTGCGGAACATCCCCGGACCTTTTGAAAATCCTCCGCAGAGCCGGCTCGAATCCTCCGCGGAGGTTCCACGGAGCCGACACAAATCCCCCGCGGAGGTTTTCTATGCCTTCACCGATGCTCTTAAGTCGGTCATATTTCGTAAGGTGGTTTAAATAGAATAGCCACTTGTGGATTACACCGTTACGGCCGTACTGTATGAGCACTGCACAAATCACTATTTAACATTGCAAAGAATCTTGTTTTAGTTTCAATTGAACAATTGAATGGGAACAGCAGGAATTTTCTAATAAATTGAAGCTAACTTCATTCATTATTTCGTAAAACTTTCAAATGGATAGAAAACTCATCAATACACAGCAGGAAAAGATCGAGAGGATTCCAGTTTGACATAAATTAAGTGAGCTGTATTCAGTTTGGACCAATCAGACGACGGGAACATGACCTGATTGATATTTAAACCAATCAACAATCAGCGAAATGACCTAGTTAAGAAACAATGCGTTATTTATTTTGTTTTAAATACATACAAATTAAAAAAAATGTTTTTTAGAAATTCATTAATTGACATATAATGCTTGGCAGATGAAGACAATTTATTTGTTCATCTGATCCAAGGCATTGAGGAAGAATGAACAGTCTTGCAGGGGTAGGCCTATGTGACCGTCTTAAAGACTAGTTATAAATTACAGTTTTACTTGTTTCAATAGCACATTGAAAATAACCAAGGATAGTACATGCTGTATATAGCTCTACAGTGGAAAATGATCTGCTTTGTTGTGGTGACAATTTTCCCACACTTGGAACATTGTTCAACCTTCAATTAGTACCCTGGCGCCAAACCTGTCTGGATATGTTGTCTCCATGACAATAGTTGTGTCTCATTACATATAGAGGGGGGGGGGGGGGGGGATACCTTCATAACTGGTGTTGTAGAATTTTTATTTTTTCTATTTTTTTTTTAACAATTGCGAAACTACTTAAAGGTATTTCAACTAAATATGCTATAAATAAGCTATATTTCTTGTTGGACGTGCATGTAGGCCTAAATAAAAACTCAAAATAAAAACTTTGAAAACTCAACCTCACAAAAGGGTCAGAGATGGACTCAACCTGCCTTGCTGCTAAACAGGGCATGGGTTTTAACACACAGACGGTGGATATACAAACTTTTAGATAATATTGGTTTAACAGAAATCACCTTTTTCTGAGTGAATCGCTACTTATTTCCAAATGCAAGCTATTTCTCGTGGAATAAGAAAAAATAAAACGGGAAGATGAATTTAATTGATTACGGACAGTCAGTTTCCCGCCTCAGACGTACATGTAAGACAAACTACGGCCGTAAGCATTTCCTCTTTTCCATTTTACACATTAGTTTTCGCCGTGGTAAGCCTAAACTTCTGTGTTGCAAGGTTTGTTACAGTCTGTCGTCAGTTGCATCAATGTCTCAAATGCAGTTCAGTTCCCCCGCGGAGCCGGCACATTTCCCGTTCATATCCTCCGCGGAGGCGAGAGAAATGCCCCGCAGAGCTTCTGATTTTCCGTCACCGATCCTCTGCGGAGGTGTTAGCAAAGCTCTGCGGGGGAACGCCGGAGGATTGATACTTAGTCACTGACAGTACTGTAGGAGACTCCATGGATGTAGATTTCATTTAGTAGGAGACTCCATGGATGTAGATTTCATTTAGTAGGAAACTCCATGGATGTAAATGTCATTTAGTAGGGAACTCCATGGATGTAAATGTCATTTAGTAGGAAACTCCATGGATGTAGATTTCATTTAGTAGGAAACTCCATGGATGTAAATGTCATTTAGTAGGAAACTCCATGGATGTAAATGTCATTTAGTAGGAGACTCCATGGATGTAAATGTCATTTAGTAGGAGACTCCATGGATGTAGATTTCATTTAGTAGGGAACTCCATGGATGTAAATGTCATTTAGTAGGAGACTCCATGGATGTAGATTTCATTTAGTAGGAAACTCCATGGATGTAAATGTCATTTAGTAGGAGACTCCATGGATGTAGATTTTATTTAGTAGGAAACTCCATGGATGTAAATGTCATTTAGTAGGAAACTCCATGGATGTAAATGTCATTTAGTAGGAGACTCCATGGATGTAGATTTCATTTAGTAGGGAACTCCATGGATGTAAATTTCATTTAGTAGGAGACTCCATGGATAGTTATGTCATTGAGTAGGAAACTCCATGGATAGTAATGTCATTGAGCAGGAAACTCCATGGATAGTAGTGTCATTGAGTAGGAAACTCCATGGATAGTAATGTCATTGAGTAGGAAACTCCATGGATAGTAATGTCATTGAGTAGGAAACACCATGGATAGTAGTGTCATTGAGTAGGAAACTCCATGGATGTAAATATTATTTAGTAGGAAACTCCATGGATGTAAATGTCATTCAGTCGGAAACTCCATGCATGTAAATGTCATTTAGTAGGAAACTCCATGGATGTCAATGCCATTTAGTAGGGAACTCCATGGATGTCAATGCCATTTAGTAGGAAACTCCATGGATGTCAATGCCATTTAGTAGGAAACTCCATGGATATCAATGCCATTTAGTAGGAAACTCCATGGATATCAATGCCATTTAGTAGGAAACTCCATGGATATCAATGCCATTTAGTAGAAAACTCCATGGATGTCAATGCCATTTAGTAGGGAACTCCATGGATGTCAATGCCATTTAGTAGGAAAATCCATGGATATCAATGCCATTTAGTAGGAAACTCCATGGATGTCAATGCCATTAAATCTAGTAGGAAACTCCATGGATGTAAATGTCATTTAGTAGGGAACTCCATGGATGTAAATGTCATTTAGTAGGGAACTCCATGGATATAAATGTCATTCAATTGTAAACTCCATGGATAGTAATGTCATTTTGTAGGAAACTCCATGGATAGTAATTTAATTTAGTAGGAGACTCCATGGATGTCAATGTCATTTAGTAGGAGACTCCATGGATGTAAATGTCATTCAGTTGGAAACTCCATGGATGTCAATGTCATTTAGTAGGAGACTCCATGGATGTTAATGTCATTTTGTAGGAAACTCCATGGATGTCAATGTCATTTTGTAGGAAACTCCATGGATAGTAATGTCATTTAGTAGGAGACTCCATGGATGTCAATGTCATTTTGTA